>JAUMIR010000004.1:88192500-92992500 GCA_030847615.1 Gambelia wislizenii
TGGGGCTTGGAAATTTGAGGAGGGTCTTTCCCTCTAAAAATCCAGAGCAGCAGGAAATCTGCCCAAAAAAAAGGTGTGTGGGGAAGGGCTACTCTTAACCTTACATCTGCCTGACAAAAACTGATTTCCCCATGCAAATAGCAACACAGTGGCTACTTGAAAGTTTGCTGTATATGGCAATCTTTCTCCTGAGGTTGCTTGCAACCTGTTCCCAACAATACTCATGAGACAAATGTAAAACTACAAAGAAACATGAAGGGGCATGGCAAAAACTGAAGTGTCAAGTGACTTTATAGCAACAACTCACCATCCACAGACTCCACCCAGTTCCATTTCAGCCAATCACTATGCCATTTCTGTATGCATGAATTGGTGTTTTTAAAGGCTAGATATTATGAGGGTCCCAAATTGCTACTTAACTTCACATAAGCTTAGCATACACAACCATATTACAAGACTAGGATAGAAATTTTGGTCCTTGTGGAGAATTCTTTAAGCATGCTTAAAATATATGGGCCTGGAAATAGTTAAAGCATGAACAGGGATGGGGCTCTGTGGGTTTTAATAATAGTAACTCCTCGTTCTCATAGTTTTTATCCTTCCTGTCTTTGGCCTACAAAAAAAAATCTCAGCTAAACTACTGACACTGGCTGGGAGCTTAGAACTCCCAAATCAAACAGGGCCCTTGATTCTCCAGCACATAATTGTGCTGCCCTTTAACCCCCACCTTCAATCAGTGCCGTTTAACTATCTCGTTTAGCCTACGGGACCCACCCCTCTGCTAACTAGCAGCCATATTCTTCTCATTAGGACAGAGGCTGTTCTTGCTTTACAGCCAAGTTGAGACAAATCCGTAATGTCTCTCTCAATGCAGTTATATATAGAAAGGGTTGGGGGGGGGCTCCAGGGCTCCTGCAAAACAGCCCAACTTGCAGCTTCCTGAACCTGAAGTACACACCAGAAAATTACTGTATTTACCTTGCTTTTATACAAGTAAATAAACAGCAAGAAAGGGGGAGCATGGGAGATTTTATTCACTACACAGAATATACAAAATGGCTGCCCTTACTTTGGGATATAATGGCCTAAAACCAACTCTTCACCTGAGAGAGAGGAGACTCACCGAATCAATGGGATTTACATAAGTGTTGACTCAGCATTAAGCAGTTCATTTAACAGGTCTACTGTGGTTGGGAACTAGTAATGAGATACAAAGCCCTATGTAGCCTTTGCTCATCAGCAATACACTTCTACACAATAACACAAATTGTTACTTTTCATGTAAGAGCTGACTGTACATCTCCGTAGTACTAGAATGATCAAATGCAGGAAAAGTTGGGTTTGTGGACTCAAACAACTCGGTGACTTATGGGTCACTCTGGATCAGGAAACTCCACATGCATTACTATAGAAGTACTATACACAACCTTCTATACTCACCCTTTTATGCTATATTCTGCTAATGTGCCTTTTTACATATAATTTTTATTGGTTTTCACACAACTTGTCTAAACAATACAACAGTATGCCACAAATCACCCGCTCCCCAACATCCTAAAACTCACATATTAAATTTACTACTTACATACATACTTCCTACACCTACGTATTACTACGAATACATACTAAGCATATCAAACATACTACACTACTTGACTTCCTCCTCTCTTGGCTAAAATCACTATTTTCAAATGGTGTTGTGTGTTTTTTAAACTTCCTTAATACTACAATCTTGAAAGTCTTGCCCTTACAGCTGTGGTATTTACAGTATATGTTTCTTATATCACAAAGTCTCCAAGCATGCCATTATTCAAGCTCACCATCTATATATATAAAACTCGGCTATGCACAAATGGCCTTAGGTATGGTGCTTCTTGGGTATGTACAATGGATTTAGGTATGTTGCCTCTTTCAGTGTGCTGATTGGCTGTTCCTGTCCCTCCCTCAGCCAGTCATCAACCACATGCAAATTCCTTCTCCACTTCACAATCCACTCCTGCCACTCATGACCAATCTGCATATTGGGAGCGACCAAACAATGTGCTACAGTGTTGGCTATAGTTACTAAGGCTGCAGGCCTTTCCAGTTCACCAATGTCTCAGGGCTGCACAATTCCCACTTATGATTTAAGTCTACATAGTAATATCATTTCTATTCCCACTGCAATGGGACCCAGGCAGTCAACTGGCAGCGATGGGGGGGAAGCTGCTGCTGTCATGCAACAACACCCAGGCAGTCAACTGGCGGTGGTGGTGGGATGCTGCTGCTGCCACTACAACAAGACCCAGGCAACTGGGTGTGAGGTCTACTGGGCGTTTTTTTTTGGGGGGGGGGGTTAACGGATTACGGTATGCCATGTCTATCTAAGGTGCTGTAGGCTATAGTTCAGAGGAAGGAACTGGCAAAACCACCTCTGAGTATTCTTTGCCTAAGAAAACCCTATGGAATTCATGGGGTCACCACAAGTCAACAGATGACTTGAAGGTACATATACACATCTTCAAGGAGACCACAGACGCCTTGTTAAGTTAAGGAGTCTGGAGTCCCTCAATAAGGGAAAGAGAATGCTCCTCCCTCGAAGTATTGATGATACACTTGTGGTTATGGGCATATTCTACTAGAACTATATTAACAGGTTTCTAATGTGCCTTCTCATGTATTGGAATTAGGTGTAAGAGATAACCCCAAGAAATAGTATCTCAATAAATGAGTTGTGTTTTTGACAAGCACTGTCACTGTGTATTGAGCTAATTCAGTGGGGATGGGCAACCCACTGGATGAGAAAGCCAGAAGCCTGGAACTGGTGGAACACAAACTAGAGAATACCGGTAGTATTCTCAACCATATATGGTAAAAGCTCACAAAAAAAGAAACCTTAATCATGCTCACAAAAAGGAAACCTTAATCACCTTATGAAGTACATAATATGCTAAAGAACTAGTTCTTGGAGCACCGTGACCCATAAAGGACTGGTTTATACATTAAGTTGTAATTAAAATTATTCAACCCCCATTGCAAATCAAGCTTATTGTCAAAATTTATAGATTTTCAGCTGTTTGCAATGAACAAATCAAACAAAAGCAATTGAAATAGCTCAACAAAATGAATGCTTCAAGTGGTTTCCCCAAATTCAACTGAAAATGCAACTTATAATGACTTCTCCAGTCTCAAAATTATTCAACCCCCCTGAATAGACTCCCTCACAACAGCACAAATATGCAAAACAGGTGTCGTCTCAAGCATACCTGATCAAGGGCTTCATTAGTTGCATCAGTTGTGTTTGAGCTGGAACACATTAAATACCTGAACTGGCTAGGGGTTTGTTGAGTGTCACGTTTGACTGCATGTTAGAAATATGGCTAAATCAAAAGAATTGTCCAAAAAGTTAAGAGAAGAGATAATCACTATTCATAAACAAGGAACAGGATACAAAAAGATAGTGAAGGCACTGAATGTTCCTAGAGACACTGTTGGAAGCATAATTCACAAGTTCAAAGTTAAAGGAACAGTGGTTACACTACCTGGATGGGACAGAAAAAGGAAGCTATAACGGCTGCAACCAGATTTCTGAGACGGCAGGCTGAGAAAAACTGCAAAAGACCTGCAGTAAGACTTGGCGGCAACAGGCACTGAAGTTTCAGTGAGCACAGTAAGGCACGTACTAAACGCATGTTTCCATGCCAGAACTCCAAGATGTACATCACTACTGACCCCAAGAACAAGAAAAGTCAGCTCCGATATGCTCAAAATCATATAAATAAGCCACAGAAGTTTTGGGATACTGTTCTGTGGAGCAATGAAACAAAACTGCAACTTTTCAGCCTGATGGATCAGCAGTATGTCTGGAGGAAGAAGAATGAAGCATAGGTTAAAAAGAACATTCTGCCTACAGTTAAGCATATTAGTGGCTTGGTGATGCTGTGGAGCTGGAAACTTGCAGCATGTGGAAGGCAAGATGGATTCATTGAAGTATCAGGGAATCCTAGGAGAAAACATCATGCCATCTGTGAGGAAGCTGAAGCTTGGGCATCATTGGACCTTCCAACAGGAAAATGATCCCAAGCATACCTCAAATTCCACCCAGGCTTGGCTGAATTCCACCCAGGCTTGGCTGAAAGATTCTACAGGGGCCATCACAGTCACCTGACTTGAACCCCATAGAAAATCTCTGGTGGGACTTGAAGAAGGCGGTTGCAGTATGCAAACCCAAGAATATTAATGAACTGGAGGCCATTGCTCATGAGGAATGGGCTTCGATCCCTCAGGAACACTGCCAGAAGCTGGTGTCTGGCTATGCATCTCGTTTTGCAGCAGATCATAACAGCAAAAAAGTGCTCTACTAAGTACTAAAGATGCTTGCCATAAAGGGGTTGAATAATTTTGAGACTGGAGAAGTCATTATAAGTTGCATTTCCAGTTGAATTTGAGGAAACCACTTGAAGCATTCATTTTGTTGAGTTATTTCAATTGCTTTTGTTTGATTTGTTCAATGCAAACAGCTGAAAGTCTGTAAATTTTGCCAATAAGCCTGATTTGCAATGGGGGTTGAATAAGTTTGATTACAACTGTACATCAAGCAGTGAATGTACATCATCAAGCAGTGAACATCTTTAAATAGTCCAATATTCATTAAGTTCTAACTTAATGTGTGAAATGTTTCTACTGGCAAGTAGAATATCTGAAATGACAATAAATTATATAAAGGGTTTTTTTTTTCTTTGATGCTTGATCTTTCATAAATGTTTCACATAATCACCAGATAACCACATTCTTCAACTGGTGAACGTGGACTTGTGAAAACACCTTGAGTGGAAATAGTGGTATGAGTGCTGGACTAGTACTTCAGGAGACCAGGGTTTGAATCCCACTTAGCCATGGAAAGCCAGTGGGTGACTTTGGGCAAATCACACTCTCACAGCCTATGAGAAAGGCAATGGAAAACCTCCCCTGAATAGACCTTGCCAAGAAAGCCTTATAACAGGATTGCAAAAAGTAAAAGTTGACTTGAAGATACACAACAACAACAAGCTTCTCTTCAGTGCCACAAACATCCCAGATTATTTTAAGTGAGCAAAATCCAACTGAACCCCACATGCATCAAAGATTATTTATGTTCTTCCCACCCCATCCTATGCAAACCCCATGTTAAGGCACTTATCCAGCTGTGGATTTCTGTTAATGTTGTCCAGATTTTCAAAATAGTACCACTGTAAGAACTCATTCCCTTCTTTACTCCTAAACATGCAAGCACCTATCTGTCATAGAGATCTATCAGTAAAGAATGTAAATAGAAATAGAAACAGAAATTGTATACAGAACCAACAGGGTCTTTCCAGCAGTTGTATCTAAGCAATGGGTGTAGAAGGTTAATAAAACAGCTTCCCAAGAGAGTGCAAGAGGTCCTAGGACTTTTTCCTTTTATGAAAAAAAAATGAAGCTTTCACTTACAGGCAAAATTGGGGCAGGGGAATAAACCAGCTTAGAGTCCTACTTTTTATTATAGTCGTTTTATTATTTCTGTATGTGGTATTTTGAATGTATCTCACTGTGTAATATAATTCAGAAGGATTTTAAAAGGTACCTCAAAAACAAATAAAAAGATTGGGATTTTGTTAACCTTCTTTCTCAGCAACGTTCAGTAGCCAGGCTTTTCTATATATTTCTACCCTCTCTCTCTGGCTTTTCTTTGCAAACGAAGATTCAGGAAGGACTCATCCCGCGCTTTCTGCAAGCGCGCTGATGACTAAAAAGGCCAATCCGAGATAAACAAGTCCAGTTGCAAAAAGCACAGCAGAAGGTCTCCTTGGGTGATGTTTTTGGGTTGTGATTCTTTCTGCATTGTCATTTCTCTTCAAGACTTGTTCGGTGTTAGTTCTCAAATAAGGCTGCAGCATTGTGGATAGTGCGTCTCCATGCCTCCCGATGTGAGGCCAGGGCGGACCACTGTTGGTGATCAATTTGGCCAAGCCTGAGATGTTGTTTCAGGGGTCCTTGTATCACTTTTTTGGAGCCCCCCCTCTTACGCTGACCCGTCTACTCCATATGATTAGTTACTGCAGCTGCTGAAGAAATAACATGGGCAAAAACGCCTAAATGTCCTGGGGTTGGGGAAGACTCTACATGGGCTGACTTGTGCAAAGAGTTGTATCAAATTCTAGGAAGGGAGGGAGGGAGGGAGGGAGGGAAGGAGAACCATCATCATCATCATCATCACCATCACCATCACCACCTAAAGCTCTCTTAAATGACTGCACCTACCTTTTGCAGAAATGTATGACTTTGGTCAGGCCACTAGCTTTCTAAATAGAAATATACCAGCTGCTGCGTATTTGCACTTGGAAGTTGGACAGTCTTTTCAGACCAATAGGAGAGCTCTGTGATGTTTTAAAGCTTGACTGATCTTCCAACAAACAGTAGTCCAATAAGAGTTTCTACCTGACCCACCTTGTCAGTCTCTTGCTTGCATCCTGGGACTAATATGGCTGTGATCAGCTATTAAAAACACTCCAAGTTCATTATCTTGCACAGACCAGCCAGGACATGGGGCAGTGAGGCTTAAACCAATTAACAGAACACTCTAGTTTTAAGCAAGAAGGAGCTGTGAGTCAGGCCTTCAAGAGAGGGATGTCAGTGCAACAGGAAGAAACATGTCACGGGTCACAGCAACTCCGAACAGAGGGACCTGTTAGATCTTAATGATAGTTGGGGAAAGCTGATCAGCTCAGGTCAGACAGCACTGTTGCCAAGTATGGGCTCTGCTGCGGAGTGCTCCAAAGAAAGAAAACTCCAAAGGTTTCCAAGAGTAGTACAGAACTAAGCTAGGTCTCCCAGAATACAGTAATCCTGCAAGGGGCACAAGGTCAGAATGGATGAACAAGCTCCTACAACAGTGCTCAGGCACAAATGGTGCTTCCAAGTCCTTAAGCACAATATGTAATGTGTATAAATATGAATTTCATCCCTGAGGTTATTGTAACAAGTGTTATACTGGAGAAAAGAAAACAAACATGCACAAGAATAGAATGGGTCCAAGAGTGTTCTTAAAAAAAACAAAAACAAAACTGGCTTGTTTTAACCAAAACAAACACACAAAAGTACATGAGATTGGTGCACCATATTAAATTCACTAGAGATTATTGTACATGTCTTTACATATGTCCAATATTTAGGGTCTCCTCTTCGTATATTTTTTGTTGTGACCCCTGCATAAAAGAATTCCTTTTATAAGGCTAACAAAAAGTAAATAAATGGGTGGGTATAGATATTTGTTTGTTCTGAGCATAAACACTTAAGAGGAAAGCGTTGAAAAGAAGGGTTGTAAAAGAAAAAACAATAACAAACAGTTATAGTTTTATGTAGGGATTTCATGTTAAGAAATATTTCATATACATTCTCATTTTATAATTGTTCTGTAAGGAAGGTGAATTTTATTACAGTTGTCCCCCCACATCCACTGGGGTTAGGGTGCAGAACCTCTGTGACAATGGAAAAACCATGAATATCTCCACACACACACACCCAACCCATATTTAACAGACACAAAAAGTTCGATCCACAGATCCAACCCACTGTGGATGCTTTTGAGGCAACGGGGTTCCTTTGAAAGGCAAAAGTGGGTGGGTGGTGGGGCTTGCCACCACCCTATGTCATATTTATTAGGGACTTACAAGCCTCACTGCACATTCACAGCCTCTCTCTGTCTTGTGAGGCTTGCAGTCCCTATTTAAAATAGCACAGGGCAGCAGTAGATGTGGCAGCAAAAACTAATCAAATCCACAAAAGTTAAATCCGCAAATGTCGAGGGCCAACTGTATTTCCAAAATCCAGATGGTGGGCTAAGGATAAGATAGTGGCTATCTGAGGGCATCCTAATTAGGTACTTTTTTATTCATAGCTCAATCTCTCAACTATAATACACAGCTTGCAACAACAAATGGAAACTGAAGGCACAGCAAGCAGCAAAATGTAATCAGGATGAGCTATGAACTCCAAAAGGTGTATTTAGGAACTATTTGTCTCTGAAGGAGGAGGAAAGGTGTTGGAGAACATTTTTTCAACTGCTTCCTTTGGTTCACTTGAAGGCAGTGGGACAAAAAAGGACAAGAACAGCCACTGTGTATCTGGATCTATTAATGAACTAAAACCTATCAATACACATATCAGCATACACACATAAACTGCCAAAGAGACAGATCTTCAGAGTACAGAGACAGGCAGGATGATCGGTTTTCAATACAAACCATTTTGGTTTTAAAGTGTAAGACATGCTGGTGACTGCCCATCTGCCTCCAGTTGGAAAGTCCTGATAACTGGCTCCAAACAGAGCAAACAAAACCTAGATCCACTTAGCACAGTGGCCATGGTTAAGTCAACAGCCCATTATTAAGGTGACAATAGCTTCCCATTAGAGAACTGGCTTTAGACAGGAGAAGGGTGTTTCACACTATACCTCACACATGCCAGGCAGCCAGACACCCCCATTGCCCCCTCCCAGAGGACAGGAAACTTCTTTAAAAGTCTCCATTTCTTTCCTTGCCATTCCCTTTTTGCTAGAGGAAAGGGGGAGGGATAGTAGGAAGTTAAAGAGAATTGTCTTGCTACTCAAAGCCTTTAACAACTATTTTTAATATCAGGCTGAGGAGCAGGATTTTTGAAATGAAACAGCCAGCTCCTCTTTGATGCAAGAACTACAGATCTTGAAACAAGGTCCATTCCCTCCTCCTTCACTAACTAACAGCCATATTTCTCTCATTAAAAGACAATCTGACTGTATTTTCAAACTTCTTAACAAGGCGATCACCGTAAATTGAGGTTTCTATTATCCCTGTTCCTATTTCAGTTGGATTGGAAAGCCGCGTGCTCTTTTGGGGCTGGGGCTAGTCACCATCCTCTCTCTCTCTCTCTCTCTCTCTCTCCTCTCTTTCTTCTTCTCTTCTCAAACTACTGCTAGTGGTAATGATGACTTGTGAATACTGATTAAAGGGGGGGGGGTTCGCTGGGGTTTTGTTTTGTTTTTCCAGAAAGAAGGACATAATAACAGATAAAATAAAAGCTAAATCAAAATGAAATTTATCTATCTCCCATCTAGAATTGGTTCTTAAGCCTCCAGAAGACATAAATTAATCTGATGTACCCTCTTTTCCCTTCCTGTTACTCCCAATCTGCCACCACTCTCCCTTCCCAAATGCAAGCGGCCAGAGCTCTGAAACACCTCTTTGGAGCCCTCCCTGACTGCCTAGCACCCTCACTCCTCCCGAGCTGGCTCTGCCAGATGGATGCAATTTGCATAATATCACCGGCAGAGGCTGCAGGATCAACAGGGGTCAGGCTCTGACATCTCCAGCACAGTCTATCTCCGAGTGCTAATTTGGACTGCATTGATCTCTCTTTCTGATTTCTTTGTCATTTACGTCTGCAGCAGTTTGACAGGAGATATGGAGACAGACAAGCGGGGGTGGGGGGAGAAAGTGGGGAGAGGCACAGAGAGAAACAAAGATTTTAGTTACAGATGTCTTTAAGGAAAGAAAAAGATTAAGCCAAGGACTCAGCTGAGGGTCGTAGCTCAGAGACATCCTAATTACCTTGTTCTTAGGGATTCTTGTACAGACCTAGAGGGGGGTCTTGTCATGGAACTCACAGGAAAGGAAACTTGTTAAATTGCAATGGAGTGCCTCCAGTTGGGTGCTGTCTCCCCACCAACATCCAAATTCCTACCACACCTCTCAATGGTTTCTCATTAGGTAAATGGCAGGCTGCTAGAAAGCAGTATCCTCCACTGGCAGATTCTCATTACAGACAAAAACCAGGACACTCCATAATGTACCCAGGTGCCAGCTGAAAACGCTGGCAATGAGCAATCTCACGGCCACACTCCCATGGTTTGGAATATAATGGGGAAAGTCCATCCCCTTCTCCTTGGCTCTATCAGCAGCATTCCACTATGTAAGAGAACAAAAGCCCCTTCCCATCAGAGAAGACTGACCACTTGTATTTTAGAATGGTCTCCCACCATGAGTTTTTCTGCATAAAAGAGAAAGGTGGGAAATACAACATAATTAAAGAAACTGAAAAGTTCTGTTTTGACCATTTTTTAATTATTAAAAAAATTAAATTCAGTTTAGTTCTGTGTGAACCACTACCTGGAAGGCCCCAATAGATTAGAGCTGCAAAGATCAGGGCATGACAGAACACCTTTATTTAACTCAATACGTGGCATTATTTAGTTATTTGATTCAAAGTATTCTTCCTTTTGCCAGTCATAAGGGGGCAGCCCGAAATGATAAAGATCCCTTGCTGATTCTGACCCACGATCAAAATATAATATATCCCCTTTCTTGGACCCGTCTACATACTTGGACAACAGGAGCACCAAAGAGTGGGTGCCCCCATCTTGCCTAAAGTATCCCAATCCTGGCAATATCACCAGTGCTGGGAGACACTGTCTGTTTCTCCTCTTCAGCATGAAGTGAAAGTCCTCTTCGACCCTCTAAATTTGTGGAAATGTGCAAGAGAACTTGGGGAAACAATATATCTGACTTCATGTTCAGATTTCTGCTTGCTAACAAGAATGAACACATTTGCAGAACCATTGCTGAGATAAACCTCATAGGTACCAACCATATAAGGACCAGCATAAGCTACTGCATTTGCGTTGTCTGCTTCCTACTTTGGATGTAGGATTAACCTAGGAGAAATGATACCATATTTTTATTTAACTGAGCATCAGAATATGGAGCTTTATGAGGCATTGCTCAAAAACAATCCTTTACAAAACAGCTCCACACAAGCCATGGCATTACCCTTTTCCAATATATTCATACCATATCAGATCTTAGCTTCTACAAATCCTAGTATGGAATGTATACTTGGTCCACTGGAAATCTACAGGACATTTGGAACCTAAGGACACCCTTCTCCTAACAGCATTCAGAGTACTGATATGCAGAGTACTGAGTACTGCATATTCAGGCTACTGATATGCAGTAATGTGGACATGTACATTCAGGCAAAGCTACTTCAGATCCGCATCAAATTCCATTAATAAATTGTAGTCTGATCCAGCAGAACTGCTGCTATTTTCCACCTGGGACCTTCACTGGAATTTGCTGGTAAGTGTTAAAAAAGAAAGAAGGAATACTTGTATAATTTGTAGCCATGCATATAGTGAAAGAGTAAAACAATGCCAATGAGAACAGACAGTCAACTGTGCATTTGATGGCTGAAGCCAAAAGATAAAATCATTTGATACCTCCCTAAAAACACAGTCTGAGGATAACAGCAGGCAGGAAAAAAAAAGGTGGAAAGTAGGTATGTTCACTTATTCACTCAGCACCCAGAAAGAGAGATGGAAGAATGTCATGTTACACAACTAATAAGAATATAAAAGACAAAGCTGGGGAATTACACTTTCATTGCAATCTCTTTAACTGATGTCACATTTAAAAGGAAACATGCATTTACAGTTAATTTACAGTTCTGTATGGTTGCCACACATGCTCATTTACTCATCGCAAAACCTACATGCACCAACACACACACACACACACACACACACCATTCCTGAGCACTCATCCCCATTGGGTTTGCAAAAAGGAGTTGCATTAATGGCAGTATGCAGTGAGAAAGTATATGATCTGGATGACATCACCAGCATTCATTTAAGATGGATGGCTATCATGTCCCACCTGGCAGGGAAAATCATGCACAACACATACAAAAAATCTTTTTGGTCCACCGCATCACCTTTGCCATTATTGTGCTTGGAAAGTATTTGGCTGCAAATCACAGACAAACATAAAAGACAAGCAGTCAACACAAACACCCAATCATGGTGACATTCCCCCACCCCACCCACAGGCTTTCTTTGTTAACCATAGGAAGCAGCTGAAAGACCTTGAGTTCTCCATTGTAACACAGAGAGGAATACAGCAGCAGTGATAAGAACATACCCCCTGCTGCTGCCAGGAAAAAGGAAGCGCTGAATCTTTGCTAAAAAGGGCTGAATGCTGGCAAGAGTGTTCTGTCACTTTTGCGCACAGTAATCCACTGTGCCACAGAGTCCCATCAGAGGGATTTGAAAACTTAAATGACTGAAAGCACAAGAGCACCAGCTCAAGGTTCCCAGCCGGCCCAGACATCCTAATTAGCTTTACACACACTCCCACTTGGAGGGGAGAGAGCACACACACAAAAAGGACTGTCACTTTGCTTTTTTCTCTTTCTAAAAGCGTGTCTGCGCTTACTGCCTTTCCCACTGTGACACCTCTCACAGTAGTTAATTAGAATCATGTCACCACGTTAATGTGCTCTGACTGGACGGTGACAGACATTTGGCCTGTATCTTGCCACAACCCCCTCCTCCAGGCCAGCGCTACCTATGGAAAACACCTCTGTTTCCAAAATCCTCTCCTCATGTCCTGGGCCGAAAGTGCCTCATCTCATCTGCCCACTTACCATTACTCCCCCCTTGCCAGAAATACTTGCCATATTGCCTCACTCATGGAGCATCCGCTCCACCTGTTTTGAGCTGCCTGACCTTTACCAGCACTAATTCAAAATGACACTGCTCATTTGATGACATTTCTGTTGATTTTCATTTTAGTCTGTTTTAATTATTTAACTCTGGAGTCTTTGGCCCTCTCCCTTAGGCTCTAAGGGAGTTGCCTTCTACCACAAAGCTGGTGGAGAGCCACACCCCAGCCCTGCCCATTCTCTGCCAATCTGGAGTGAGTAAAGGGCACCATAACAAAGCAAAGCAAATGGAGGAGCAGGATGCTCATTTTAAATACTGGAAATGTCATAATGGTGAAGCCGCAAGGCACTGCACAGACAGCTTGGGGTTGATACACTGAATTCTACTCCACAACTCCAGATCTCTGTGATCTACCAGCTCCATAGGCACAATGTATTTACTCAAACAGGTAAATGAAGGCAGCTTCTCTTGCCCCACACCTCAAATCTGCAATGATACAGCAGTCAAGACATTGCCATGCTTTTATGACAAGTAAATTACCAATAGTTAAAAAAATGTTCTCCAACTAAAGGCATAAACTCATCTTCATGTGATATTTTTTTTAAAATACCACATGGCCATGATGTTCCAAGTTGTGCAAAATTTGAAAAGGTATAGCTCAGGGAGCAGAAGATGTGCTCTGTAGAATAGCAGACTCCATAACAGTGGACTGGCATTTGGAACCAAGAAATTACAAAGGAAGAGTAACAGGGTCTGGAATAAGTCACATGTGTGACACAAGGCTTGACAGAATGGTCATATTTAGTCTGTAAACTAATATAATGAAGCTGTGAAAACAATCCACTGAAGGGAAGGTGAAATGAGAAGGAACTACCTGAACAACTTTAACCACTGTGTGTTTGTAAAGAGATTGAAACCACTCCAGTGTAGGGCTAAACCCATCATGACTCTTTAGGGCTTGGTTGACACACTCTCCTAGGAAAGATCTTCCCAAACAAAGCTACAACTCACTTGAAGGTTTTAATTTAGATGCTTCTCTATACAGTACAACTGCCAGAAACAAGAAAAGGGAAGGAAGTTGGGTCAGTGTCCTTCCAACCAACAGGCATTTTAGTCAGATTGACCTTTGGCATTTAAGCTGGGTTATAGTTAAAAGGGACTGCTGCTTTTTTTTAATTGATGGGTTTTTAATTGTATTTAAACCTACTTTTACTTTTCAAGTATATTTGTTTTTATTTGAATTTTACTGTTGCTTGCTGCTTTGAATTCCATTTTTGGCAGAAAATCAGGATATCAAAGAAACAAACAATAAATGATAAGGCAATGGAATAAATAAATATTGAAAGCAGTAATTCAATTTATACCTTTGACCAAAGCAAGCAACAACTCCAGCCAGATAAACACTTGCCAGTTCCTCTTCTCATACCACTCCAGTGACAAGCCAGAACCTTTTGAGAACTGGTATATTTTGTTCCTCTTATCCAAATTGGTATGATATCAGGGAACCATCAACTGAAGTGCTACAAAGAAATCAAGATTTCCTCCGCAACCATAACAGCTAGCAAGACACTTCCTTTTTAAAAACAAATAGATTCTGGACTATCTATGAGACCTCCCAAATTCTACAATAAAGCACAATAAAGCTGAACAACGCAATGTGATAAAGAGGGCCATGCACAATTCTTGACATCTCAAGTCATAGAATCATAGAATTGTAGAGTTGGAAGTCGCTTCTGTTTGCTTAAAGCAACAGGAAAGAATTCATCTAGACCAGCTCCAGGTCTGCTCTAAATGTTCTCCCATGTTGGGAAATGTTTGTGGACTGGGAGGTTTGTGGATCTAGCAGGTCCACATACTCTCACCCCTATTCATCACCACATCTTCAATAAAGTTCTTCTCTATTGCCACCAATGAGCCTGGCATTTTGGGGGAGCCACCACTGAAACATCTGTGGCTGTCATGTTCTAAAATATTTTCAATTATTGTTATTTTAAATTTCCATGTAGAACTCTGAGTTTGAATATAACACTTATGCTGTGTGCTATAAGCTTTGAGGTATTGGAAAAACATTTCAAGATATATACTATTACCATATTATTTATTTATTTTTATTTTTAAAAGTTTATATCACATCTTGGTCCTAATATAGGGCCTCAAGGCAGCTAACAATGATTTTAAAACAATACAAACTAATAACAATACAAAAGCATTAAAAGTATAAATATATATTTTTTAAAAAATTAAACAATTTATGCAGTTAAAAATTAAACATTAAAATATTAAAATATATTAAAAACTATATATGAAGCTTAAAAGCAAAGCCCAACCCTCATCAGTTTGTAAAAGCCTGACGGCACAAAAAATGTTTTTACCTGCTGACAAAAGCACAGCATCCTGGCATCTCTAGGGAGTGAGTTCCAAAGCCTGAGAGCAGCCACCAAGAAGGCCTCTCCTTTGTTCCCACCAAACAAGCCTGAGAGGGTGGTGGGACAGAGAGAATGGCCTCTCCCTATTATCTTACTGCTCTAATGGGCTCATAAAGAGGGATATGGCCCTTCAATTAACCTGGACCCAAGCCATGTAGGGCTTTCTAGGGCAAAACCAGCACTTTGAATTGTGCCCAGAAATGGACTGGCAGCCAATGGGGCTATTGCAACAAGCGAGTTGTGTGCTCCCAGTAGCCAGTTCCAGCTAACAACCCTGCCTTCTTCCCAAAGCTGAGACTCAAGATGGCTTATAAGAAGAAATACAAGTAGAAAGACATGCCAATGAAATCATACAAAAATTATGTTTAAAATTGTATTAAACTGTATGTAAATTTTAAAACATTTAAAACAACTCAGTGTTCATATTTATACAGTGTGTAAAATTATTATGACATTTTCAAAACAGCTCTGTTTACTAAATGTAAGTAAAATAGACATACTAAATTTGATGTCAACCAGCAACCTCATCATTTTCTGGAAAATAGGTGGAAAACCCACAGCCATATTGCTGGCTGATAACCAAGACAAATAATAATGAGGAGAGTACAGAGCCTGAATTAGAGGAGGACCAGGGGATGCAAAAAACACAAACAGGAATGTGAATAATACAGAAAGCCTAAAAGAGGGGGCAAAGTGAAGCTAAGAAGCTACTATGGACTACTCAGGTGTATGCTAATCTCCTAGCTCCCAAAGCTCTACATGCCAAGGCAATGTCACCCCTCATGCCCCAGCCTGCCACACATAGTACTTGCATGAATACTCCCATGAATCCACAAACAGACCTGCTCTTTAACATCAGTCATGAAAGCGTGTCACTGTCTCCAAAAACAAATCCTATATGCAGAATGTGGAGCTTGCAAGGATGAGAGCTGCACCCTGGCAGCTCCCCATGGGGTGGGTGGGGGGCTGGCTTGGTGGGAGTTAATTAGAATCTTGTCACTAAGTGAATGCGCCCTGCCTGGACTCTGACAGATGCTCCCCTCTGACACTGGGGGCCAGGAGACAATCCACATCAAGCTACTGCACGATGACCCTTTTAACACAAAGAGTAAACTCACTGCACAGCAAGTTGAAGCTCATTAAAACTGTCTACTCTGTGAGCATCCCATTAACCTCTCTGTTAAAAACACGCAATCCCTCTTCTTCTCTTGGAGGCCTAATTAATGCTCAGGATCAGGAACAATATAACACCCTAACCTTCCTAGATTTCCAATCAGTAAATGAAAAGAGAGAGGGGGAGCTAGAAAGATACAGATGCATCACCTACACCTCATACCATATTGGTGGTTGACCCTTTCAAATAGGTAGGCTTTCCCATGAGGTTAGCACCAGCTAAGGGAGACTGCCTTTGTGTGGCTGGGCAATGTAATCAGGCTGCCATTTGCACTACATGCTTTGGTTGATCAGCTCTGTAAAACTTCCATATCCTATTTCCAAACCTGATTTGCATGCTGGGAATGGTTGGTGGAGTATGTATACCCTAGGCAAGTTGGGAGAGGGGGGATCTCTTGATCCCTGACATTTCCCTGTCAAACTCCAAATAATCTCATAGGCAGTAGATAGGTATACACTTCAGTCCATAAAGGCTAGTTGCTTAGGCTGGTGCTGCAGACATCAGTATACTGCCTTTGAATACCACTGCTCCCATCAAGTTCTTTGTCCCTACAGCTTCTCTCTCCCTTTAAAAAAAAACTAAAAATAGGGAAAAAAAGGATACTGGAATTCTGTGAACTGTCATGTTGGCCACCAGCATAATCTTTGTTTCTAAAAAATGAAAATAAAATAAAAATTAAGACAGCAGGTAGCTCAGCCTACCATTTTATTTTAATGGCTTACACCCAGCTATCCCCCCCCCACAAAAAAAGCAACCTGGGGGTGAAGGCATGAGAAGCAAAGCAAGTTGTTTTTTTCCCCTGCAGAGTGTTCTGCCTGTTTTTTTCTTGTCTTTGATGTGGTATGTGTTTGTTTCATTGTTCTGAAGTGGTTTGTTCTGTCTTGGGGAGAGTGTGTTTGTTGTGTGTGTGTGAGAACTACTTTGAACTACAGCACAGCCCCTTGGCTTTGAATTCATAGGTCTATACGAGGGAGGGGGGGAATGGATTGCTCCGAAGAAAAGGAACGTTGGTCTTACCTGTGATATGTTCTTTTCCAGTGTAGAGGCGAAGAGCATCCATATGCTTGGGTTGTCCCTCCCACTTTCTCCTGGTAGGCAGGATACAGAGACTCTTATTTTGAAGAGCCTGACCACCAGTGGTGTCATCCAGGAGGGACGACCTCTCTGCTGGCCAGTCAATATCACAGCCTCGTGACGCCGTAGTTTGACTCATCCGCCATGATCCCACCAAGACGATCCGCTTTAGCACCAAGGCAATCCGCTTTCGCAGTTCCATCCTGGGACATGAGGTGTCTTCTCTCCTCTTCCTCTGGGCACTCCGTCCCGTTCGCCCTGGGTGGGCCGGATGCTCTTCGCCTCTACACTGGAAAAGAACGTATCACAGGTAAGACCAACGTTCCTTTTCCCAGTGGAGAGGGCTCCAGAGCATCCGTATGCTTGGGATTTACTAAAGCTTCCAGACCGGGTGGGCAAGGGCGACCCTCTGACTTCTAGGGCTGTAGAACTCACTGTAGCACCCTCCTCCCCAAGGCAGCCTCCGCTGACTGCATTCTGTCCAGTCGGTAGTGCCTGACGAAGGTTGAGGGAGTTCTCCATGTTGCTGCTCTGCAGATTTCCTCCAAGGGGGCATCTTTTTCCCAGGCCGTCGAGGCTGCTGCGCTTCTTGTGGAGTGAGCCATGATGCCCCCTGGTACTGGTTTCCCCAGGGACTCATAGCACAACACTATACAGCACTTTATCCAACACGCCAGGGTGGAGGGTGAGACCTTCCTCCCCAAGTACTTTGAGTGGGGAGAGACGAATAACGCTTCAGAGACTCTGAAGGGTGCCGTTCTTTTGATGTATACTTTGAGTGCTCTGCGCACGTCCAGGGTGTGCCATATCCTTTCTAACTCACTTTCTGGCTTTGGGCAAAAGGAAGGCAGGACCACTTCTTGAGATCTGTGAAAAGCAGAATCCACCTTTGGCTTGAAGTCAGGGCGTAGTTGAAGGACTACTGAATCTTGTCTGAAGATACATAAGTTTCTTCTGATAGATAGCGCCGCCAGTTCCAATACTCTGCGGGCTGAAGTGATAGCCACCAGGAAAAGAACCTTCCATGTTAGGAATTTCAGATGCACCTCCCGGATAGGCTCAAAAGGGTGCACTGTTAAGGCTTTCAGCACCGTATGAAGGTCCCATGAAGGAAACCAATGTATCGTTGGTGGGGCCAAGTTGGTAAGGCCCCTGATGAAGCGACGTACAAGAGGGTGCGCTGATATCACCATAGCTTCCTCTGGAGACAGGAATGATGTTACTGCTGTGACCTGTCTTTTCAGTGTATTCGGACAGAATCCGGCGTCAACTCCGTCCAACAACACCGTGACCTCCCTGAAGTCCTGTCCCTTGCGTCTGCACCATCGACGAAACACCCTAAAGGTGTACTCCTAGAACCGCTGGGTGGATTCCCTTCTCGATGCCAGAATTGTTCCTACCACCGGGCGAGAATATCCCCGTGTCGTCAACATCTGGTGCTCTATCTCCACGCGCGGAGCTGTAGCCAGGCCGGATCCAGATGTTGCACCTGGCCTTGCGACAGTAGGTCTATTCGAAGCGGGAGAGGCACTGAGCCCACCTGCATCTCCACGAAATCCGGGAACCATGCTCTTCGGGGCCACTCTGGGGCGACCAGTATGATCTCCGCCTCCTCCATTCGGACTCTGCTGAGCACTCTGGGGATCAGTTGGACTGGTGGAAAAGCGTAGAGTAGTGTTCTTGGCCAAGGGCATGTTAGGGCATCTATGTCCAATGCTCCTTCTGACATGTACCTGGAGACGAAGAGGGGGAGCTTCGCGTTTGCGGGAGAGGCGAACAGGTCTATCTCCGGTTGTCCCAGGATCAGAACTACATCGTTGAACACCTCTGGGTTCAGACTCCATTCCCCTTGGTCTATGTCTGACCGGCAGAGCCAGTCCGCCTTCCGGTTGAGGACTCCCTGAAGGTGTTCCGCCGATATCGATTCCAGGTGGTTCTCGGCCCAAGTGAGTAGACGAGATGACTCCTGCATGAGGGTTCGTGACCTGGACCCCCCTTGGCGATTTATGTGCGCCTTCGTTGTGACGTTGTCTGTTCTGATGAGCACTGACCTGTCTCTGAGCAGGTGCGAAAATTCCTTGAGGGCTAGTCTGACTGCCCTCAGCTCCAACCAGTTGATGCTGTGGGCCACTTCCTCTGGGGTCCATCTCCTCTGTGCCAGCTAGGTTCCGCAGTGTGCTCCCCATCCCTGCAGACTGGCATCCGTGGTGATCTGGATCCTGTCCCGGATCCACAGGTGGCGACCTTTGTGGATCACTGGGGAAAGCCACCATCTCAAGGATGTCCTGACCTCCCTCGGGAGTCTCGCCATCTGGTGCCTCCTGTTGGCTATTTCCTCCTGGAAGGGGAGGAGGAACCACTGAAGAGCTCTGGCATGAAATCTTGCCCATGGAACACAGTCTATCGCCACTATCACGAGGCCCTGTAGATGAGCTAGGTGCATGATGTCCGATCTGGCTGCATCCAGGGCTTTCTGCATCGCGATCTGAATTGCCTTGATCCGTTCTATAGGGAGTCAGATCCGGCCCTCCGCCGAGCACACCAGCGCCCCCAGGTGCTGTATCCGCTGGGATGGAATCAGTGAGCTCTTTCCCATGTTTATATGACATCCATGATGCTGGAGTGAATCCATGACGAAGGTGAGGTCCCTTTCTGCTCCCTGTTTGGATTGGGAGCGGATCAGGAGATTGTCTAAGTAAGGATATACATGTATTCCTGAACGTCTCCATGAGGCTACCAAGGCAACCAGAATCTTCGTGAATACCCTGGGAGCTGAGGAAAGCCCAAAGGGGAGGGCCTTGTATTGGAAGTGCCTGTTGTAACAAAAATGCAGAAATTGGCAGAGATCCGGATGAATTGGGATGTGGAGGTACGCATCCTGTAAATCCAGCGAGGACAGGTAATCCCCTGGTCTTATGGCCTCCAGGATGTGCTTCAAAGTTTCCATCCTGAACTTCCTTTTCCTGACGAATTTGTTCACTCCCCTTAGACTGAGGACCGCTCTCCATGTACTGTTCTTTTTTGGTACTAGGAAAAGTATGGAGCAACATCCCTTTCCCTGTTGCGAGCGTTGAACCTCCTCTATGGCTCCCATGTCCAGGAGATGCTGAATGGCTTCCATCATCAGGGATTGCTTGAGGCCGTCCTTGTGTACTGGGGTTGGCAGGAACCAATATGAGGGAAGTCGGGAGAACTCTATCCGGTACCCCTGTCGGATAGATTGCAGGACCCACCTGTCCGAGGTAGAGTTTTCCCAAGCCCCCACAAATGCCTGCAGTCTTCTTCCCACCTGGGAAGGATTGTCATAGGTGGGATTTGGAGGTTTGTTTGGAGGACTGGGTGTGAGAGGTCTTGTTTGCTCCTCCCTGTTGGGTTTTACGTTGGTACCTGTTCTCTCCGCATCGTTGTCATTGGGATCTTCCATCCCTGGAACTAGACTGTTTGGATGAGTTCCCACTGGAGTGGTGGCTGCCGGATGGACGAAAGGAGCGATATTTCTTGGCATATCTTTTCTCCTCTCTCCTGCGCGAAGCGAGTGTCTTCTTCTTGTCCTTGTCTTCCACCAGCACCAGTTCCAGCGACTCCCCAAACAACTTCTCACCGAGGAATAGGGATGACACCAAGTTCTGTTTTGACTTGAAGTCCATGTTCCAGTACTTCAGCCATACCTGTCATCTGGCCGCCACTGTTGCTGCCTGGGCTCTTGCGCAGAACTGCACTGAATCCAGGGTGCTGTATGCTAGGAAGGCCAAGACCTTAGGCAGCTTGTTGAGATCCTGGCGAATTCTTGTCTGCACCCTAGGAACATCCTTTAGGGCATCCTTTGACCACTGCATAGCCGCCCTGCCTATCATATTCGCCATGGTGGAGGCCCTGATGGCTAATGATATAGCTTCATGTGCCTGCCTCAGGGCCAAATCCATTTGCCTATCCTCTGGTACTTTCAAGGCCTCTTCCCCATCTTTGCAAAAAATCGCTGAAGAGACCAACTCTGAAACTGGAGCGTCAATGAGTGGGACCTGTAGTTTTCCCATGACCTTCTTGGGTAGGGAATACAGCCGCTTGGCAATAGAGGGCTGTGGTTTGGCCACCACCGGTGCCTTCCATTCGTCGTAGATTAGCCTCATTACTGCTGCCGGGACCAGCATCTACAATGCCACTGGCTGGGCTTCTGGAAAAAACTCCCCAGAGACTTCCGGAAGATCTGGATCCATCTGTGCTTGTGGGGCAGTAGGAAGACTCAGACCCAGGGCTCTGACTGTCTTCTTGAATAACACTGAAAAGTCCTCGGGGGGGGGGGAATGGCGTGTCGAGGGGCATGCATTCATCCCCTCCATCTCCTCCTCTGACAATTCGCCCTCCTCGCGATCTGATTGGTCGCTGTCAGAGTCCTCCTCTGAGGTGTAAAGGGAAATGACATCTTCATCCTCCTCCTCCTCTCTAGCTCTCTTGTCTTGAGGGTGGCGCATACCCCCCTCTTGTTCCCAGTCGCCTTCCTCCTCCTCACTGAGTGGTCTGGTGTGACTGGTGACCCCCTTGCTGGTGCCAGGTATGGGCTCGGTGCTCCCCCACCACCACCTGCGTCTGAAGGCGAGGGTGCTTGGTCTTCCCTTTGTTGGCTCCACCCCCTTTGCCACCCCTCTGCCTTTTCTTTGTGGCATCAGCAGCCTGGTTATTACTTACTGGAGCCAGGCTGTGGGGTCTGGGGTAACCTGCGGGGAGAGTGGAACCCGCATTGGCTGGCTGAGCGGGGGGGAGCTCAAGATGGGGGGCTGCACTGTGATGGGGGGCTGCGCAGGGGGACAGGGCTGCATAGGAGCTGTGTCCATGGGTGGCCTGAAGGGCCCCGATCCTCCCCCCCTGGTCTGGGCACTGGCGCCCCCGAGGTTAGGCTGGCTAAATGAATTAGCTAGCCATCTCCCTGCCTCCCTGCCCAGGGCTTCTTCCAGCCATGCAGGTAAGGCCACTGGCTCTGTCCCCCCCCCAGAGGTCCCGTCCCTGGGGTGTGCACCCCACTCACGACGCCTGGGTCCTGTCCCATGTTGCTGGGGGGGGGTTCACCAGGGGCACCGCCACAGTGGAGTTCGTCCCAGGACTTGGGACGTTCCGCGCCTCTGGAGCCTTCCTCGGCCAAGCGGCGGTGCCCTCCCCCAGCCCACAGTTGCGCTCGTTCTGGCGGAGAGGGGCCGGGGCGCAGCCGGTGGCGGCCGGAGCAGGGGTCTTCCCCCCTTGCCCGGCTTCTTCCTGCCACCGCTGCCTTTTGCGGGTTCTCCGGAGCCTCCTCCATTGTGCTCTGGCTCAGGGGGAGGGCAAGGTGCCAGCCCCTGTCGTTGTTTGGTGATCGCTGTTAATTACAGCCTCGATCACCGCGTCGATATCCTCCGATGCACCCATGTCCTTATCTCCCCTCTGGGCTGACACTTGGCAAGAAATTTCCTTTTTTTAAAAAAAAAGTTCTAAAAGTTTCCAAAAAAGTTTTTTGAAAATGGTGCCAGCCACATGTAAAGGAGACAAAGACAGGACAAAGGAGGAAAGATGTCCTACCAGGAGTGCAGGCAGGAAACAGACTGGCCAGCAGAGGGGTCGTCCCTCCTGGATGACACCACTGGTGGTCAGGCTCATCAAAATAAGAGTCTCTGTATCCTGCCTACTGGGAGCAAGTGAGAGGGACAACCCAAGCATACGGATGCTCTGGAGCCCTCTCCACTGGGAAATAGCAATTTGCAGCACTGTGACCTGTCTTAATGGTTTTACAGCCCCCCTAAACTTCCCATACTCCCTAGCCAAGATGGTGGCCGTAAGTGAATTACTCGCATTTTTAAATCTGTTGCCACTGATTTTTTTTTAAAAAAACTGTTTACCATGGTATGCACAAGCAATATTTCATATTTACAAAAGAAAAAGAAGAAAAGAGAGGAAAAGATCGCTGTTTTATCGCCTTACCGATCTCTCACTTAGCTGAAAATCCAACATGGCAGCAGTAGGCGCTTGCCCTGTTTGTAAGCCCCATCCCCATGCTCATCTGGCCAATTAGTTTACGCTGCCTCGATGCAGCAATGCGAATGCGACTGTCTTAACAATCTGACATTCACATCCACTGTAGAGCTTTTTAAAAACTCCAAGAAAAGCCCCAAAGGGTTCCCTGGCACAGTTTACAGTGGATTTGTCTGCCCCCCTTTTGAATATGTCTTGATGAGAATGCCCATATAGACAGATCACCTTCTATGCAAATTCCATTAGGATGACATTCTCCATTTGGACAACCCCTGAGTATCTCATGAAACTACAAATCCCAGAATTCCATAAGGTGGGGAAATGGTAGTTGAAGTGGTATCAAAGTGCTATAACTGTGCAGTGACAATACATCCAGTGTGCTAAACTTCTAACTCTCCCCCAACCCACAACTCATAAGAACCATGTCAGAGTGCTCCCTCACTACCACATCTGGGAGAAGACTAGTTTAGAATTTTTCTTTAACACAAACTAAACACCCATGTCCAGAAACATTCAACATGTGTGACCCTATTCCCAAACATTCAGATATATTCCCTGCCTTCTGATAACTGATGAGATCCCTTTCCTTCAAAGATTTCTGCATTTTTTTCTTGTTGAGCCCTAATCATACCTATAAGGGCTATGAGTTTCACACACCCACTGTGCACAGTACTTCAGGCTCCACTGCTGATTAATCCCATCAAGCACAGTGAGAAACAGCAAGGTTGAACAGCTGCCAACTGAGTACCTTTAAACATATATAAACACTGTAAAAGAATAGAGGGGAAGGGGTCACTATCAGTGGAAAGCTGTTAAGAATGCAGCCATTCCCCTGTGGGTTCAGAACAAAAGGATGGAAGGAATTGCTAAAATCCCTTCCTCATCAAAGGACACCTGGGTTGTCACTGGGCTCCAGAGCCCTGTTTCCCCTTCTCCATAATTTCTCCTATGGAGTCTGGCTCTTAGTTCTCCTTCTTCTCAACTCAGCAGCACAACTGCCCTTTATAGTCAAGCCTCCACATGTTGTAAAGTCTCAGAACAATCCTTTCCCAGGCCCAGGAAGGCTCATGGCTGCCATTAGTTGCCCCTCACATTCAATAACAGGAGCCAAATTCAACCATGGCTCCATCCCAAAGACTCTCTGAACTAAGACTAGCTTCATTTCAAGTATGCCCTCTTAGCCTTCCATGTATACCCCATGAGTTCCTCAGCTGCACAATGGAAGCGCTTGTTTTTTGCACAGAAACATTCCAGACCCAAACTGTATTACACTGCCCTGTTTATGGCATGTAACTTTTCCTAAATTCACAATTAAACATTTTGTAATCTTGCATAGTAAGAATATTTAAATATATTAAATATACAATGGTGACTAAATGGAGACAGCATTTAAAATAATAGAGAGAGATTACCCTTGAGTTCATAAGAGAATTTTTACTTAACAGTTAGATTTTGTTAAGGCCTGTAATTTTTTCTTCTAAATTCTCATGACAAGAGATAGGCAAATATGTAAAGTTCAATTTCATCCAGGCTTCTTTTTCACTCCCCCGCCCCCGTCTTGTTACTACATGGGATTGCAAAATTTGCAAAACTTTTTTAGCATGAACATTTGCACATTTTTGTACAAATTTATTCAAGTGTGTATTTTCATAAATGACACATTTTAAATGAGTGCATTTTTGTGTGCTTTTTAGTAAATATAAAACTATTTAAAACCTATTTTCTCATAAAGCATTTGTATGTGTTTTTTAAAAACTACTGCATGTGCATTATTTTAATGTGTGCATTTTTATTTTCACAACTTGCATTGCAAGTTGTGGATTCTAGGATTGGATGGGTTTCGTGGCATAACCTAAGTCATCTTCAGGTTCAGGAAGTACAAATATACCAAGTCATATTAACATGTAAACTGAAGAATTTCACACCTATCTTCTCTACCCATGACAAGATGTATGAATCACAGGTTTCACAGTGGCTTAATCCTCCTGCAAAATGAGGTGTTTTAGAGAGACAGGGCACATCTGGCACAATACTAACATAATAAAGGAAAAATGTTCCTCATTAAAATGAGAGTCCGGCCTGACAACCTTGCTAAAGAGTTAAATGCTGGGCTCATAGTAAACAAAGGGGCAGCATTTAACCTCATGTTCTGCACCCAGAGGTAACATACAAATGCCTCATACCACAAACAGAAGCAGAAGTGGCACATTGTTCTCCCACCTTGAGGCTGTTTGGCTGTAATGAAGTAAAACCCCTGGAAAGAAAATTCAGTCAAGAAGATTGGGGAAAATAAACCACTACTGTGCTCAGCTATCCAGCAGGGCAAAAGCCAGCTAATGACAGTCCGATAGATGTACAAGGTAATTAAAGGCAGTGACAAATGATATTCTGGGGATGTTTGTTGCTCTAGTGTGGTAAGAAGAAACATTATAAACACTCCTATAATGGTTCTAAGGGGTGTCTAGCAACAAAATGAAACAAGGTTCTCAGCAGCTCCCACCCCACCCACAATACATTCCTGAATTAAACCTATGCCCAGGCAAAGAAGTGAAATTTGAATGCTTCATCCTGTCAATGATGCAACTAGATCCATAGTTCAAAAGGAGCTTGCTAATTAAAAGCTGGTGAGCTTTAAATAATTCATCCCCTTAACTCATATTGATTTGGTAGTTTAGTGGTTAGGATCTTGAAACAATATTAAACAGCTTCCTTCAGGGTTGGGTGGCTGGTGACTTTTCCATGTAAGTCTCTCAGCCTAGCAAGCTTAAATATAAAGCAACAGGAGGAGACAATGCAGAGAGGGGTCATTCTTGGCAGTGGAAAAGGAAAGATGTTCATACAGTGGAAGTTATGTAGTATGCAGAATACACAAACAGCAAAATGAAGCGTGTCTGTGTCTCATTCAGGAGGGCAGTGGGGCTGTACGGTCTGGGTCCGCAAAGATGTTCATACAGTGGGATGAAGAGGTCAGACATTAGGAGTGTTTATGTACAGAACAAGCAAAACTGACCAGAAATGTTCAAGTAGCATCTATATATATAAAATTCTCTTGGGTATGTTGCCGTTTCCAGTGTGCTGATTGGCTGCTTTGGGACCTGACCAACCAATCACAGGTCTGTTGGGCAGCCAATCAGCACACTGGGGGCGGGACCATGTAGATTCCAAACATGGCCGCCAGAGAGGGAGAGAGAGTACCATGGGGGCAGATGTGGTGTGTGCTGGAGTGCAGGGGGTGGGGACCAAGGGGAAGAATGAGCGGACGGGGACAGAACAAGTGGAGGGGGTGGCAGGGGGCAGAACTAATGGAGGGGGTGGCAGGGGGCATAACAAACAGAGGGGAGTGGTAGGGGGGCAGAACAAATGGAAGGAGGTGGCAGGGGGCATAACAAACAGAGGGGAGTGGTAGGGGGGCAGAACAAATGGAAGGAGGTGGCAGGGGGCAGAACGAACGGAGGGGGTTGGCAGGTGGCAGAACAAACGGAGGGGGTGGCAGGGGGCAGAACAAGCGGAGAGGGGTGGCAGGGAGCAGAACAAATGGAGGGGTTGGCAGGGGGCAGAACAAATGGAGGGGGTGGCATGGGGGCAGAACAAACGGAGGGGGGTGGCAGGGGGGCAGAACAAACGGAGGGGGGTGGCAGGGGGGCAGAACAAATGGAGGGATTGGCAGGGGGCAGAACAAATGGAGGGGTTGGCAGGGGAGCAGAACAAACGGAGGGGTTGGCAGGGGGCAGAACAAACGGAGGGGGATGGCAGGGGGGCAGAACAAATGGAGGGGGATGGCAGGGGGCAGAACAAATGGAGGGGTTGGCAGGGGGGCAGAACAAATGGAGGGGTTGGCAGGGGGGCAGAACAAATGGAGGGGTTGGCAGGGGGCAGAACAAATGGAGGGGTTGGCAGGGGGCAGAACAAACGGAGAGGGTGGCGGGGGGGCAGAACAAACGGAGGGGGGGTGGCAGGGGGCAGAGTTTTTTAATGGAATATGGTACGCCAGGTCCAGCTAGTTTCTTATATTTTTCTAGGACTGGCACTACATGCCATTCATTATAGGATATACCCAGTCTCTACTTTTCAGCATATATGACAACCAAGAACAAAGATATTGAACCACATCTGCTGTGACTGTCCCATAAGAATTTTAAGACATACAGTTGTCCTTTCATATTCGCGGGGGGGGTTGTTCCAGGACCCCCTGTGGATACCAAAATACTCAAGTCCCATTATATGCAATGGCATAGCAAAATGGTGTCCCTTATACAAGATGGCAAAATCAAGGTTTGCTTTTTGGATTATTGTTTTTTAAATAATATTTTCAAGCTGTGAATACTTAAATCCATGGATCCCAAATCCGTGGAAACAGAGGGACAACTGTATATGCAAAATGATACAGAACTCTATCCTCCGACAGCTACACAGAACAAAAACAAGAACAATGTAGCTCTCAAAGCTGCCCAGTTCACAAGGTGATATGGATATGGTCAAACACACCCACCTAAACATCAACATGGATTAGAAAATTGTGGGTATATTAGGGGGTAGTTGGCATAAAATAGGAAGAAACATGTCATGATGCTCATGGACTGTACAAGTATGGAGGAAAGAAAACAGGCATTGTTCTCCAATGCTTCATCCTCTGACATTCAAATGCAGCAATAAGGAGACAAATTGTCTTACGAGCCTTATAAAGAGTTGACAGATTTGGATGATGGATTGAAATAAAAGTGAAAGATACCAAGAGCATGACTCTTCCAGGTTCTAGTGCCTAGTCCCCAAAACTGCTTGTAATTGCCATTCCCTTTGTATTCAAGTGGTAATCCTAACCCCATGTACTCAACACCTTGCCTTTTCATTGAATAGCAACATCAAAGATACAGTTGCAAGCTGGTTCATGGTGGCAAAGAGCTATGCATCCTGGGGGACCAGAATTGTGTATGGGCAAATGAGTCTTCCACTGTATCAACCTTTCCAACTCCTACTGACTATGCTGGCTAAAGATACCTATAGCAACACATCTGGGTGGTACTACATGGGAATGTTACACTATGCTATGAACAAGCAACTTCCAGAGGGGAGCACAACTTTCACTGAAACCTCAAGGGTCTTTGGGACCCCCCTCCAAGATCCTGAAAAAAATGACTCCGAACAGCCATCATGCATTTAAGAGGCACATTTGGCAATTTCACAAATAAGGAGCAGGACCCATTTTAGGCCCTCAGAACCATTTTTGAAAAACAGAAATGATTGAGTTATGAAAATTAGGCCCTCCAGGACTGGCAGAAGGTTTTTGAAAACTGTGTTTTCAACTGCATTTGATAATATATTGAGGTGCAATTGACCATTTGGGTGGGGAATATTGAGCAGTGCAGGATGCAAAGGGCACTGGAGTGCTGCACTGGTGGTAGCCCTGGAGAGCCACTGAGAACAGCAAGTTGCACCTAGCCCACTCCTGCAGTAAACACTTATGACAGACAAGAGACAGAGAAGGGATGAGGAAAAAAGAGACACGTTACTAACCTATCCCACTGTGAGGCCTTCCTATGTGTTGTAGGTTCAGGCCTTTGTTCATGTCTAAGAGTCCATTCTTCGGCCAGCTTCCCATGGCAAAGCTGTATGCCTGGAAAAGGAAATGAAATTTTTTTTAGATAATTGTCCATCAAGAGGGTAGATTAGTATCCCAAGAAAAAAGCAGACAGCTCTTGTTCCAAATTATACAGCACTTTGACGCTCCCTCTAGCAGAAGTTAGGATGATTTCTCAGGAAGCCCTCAAGGGTTCATCCTGCCCACCTATCCAGTACTTTGTATTCTGCAAAAAGAGACTCACACCTCCTTCTCTCAAATTTTCTCTCCTGTCTGTACCAACTTTGTTCAGAGGTTTTTGACTTGCTGTGGACAATGACCTTCATTTATTGCAGATTCCATAACCCAGGATGCCAAATTCTCTACATTTGTATAAACAGAATGACAAAAATGGCATTATGCAAATGTTAGTTGACTACTTCCACTAGCAAGCAATCAGATTTGATTTATTGTACACAAATTGTACACAAATGCCATTCACCATCAGCAACATTGTCAGTAACTCATTCATGAACGTGCTGCCCACGCGGGGTAAAGTACTCCATCTTAAGTGGATGCAAATGGGAACACAGGAGATAACAAATATATTAGCAGGCACAGAAGGGAAACTGGGCCCATAAAAACAAAATATATTCTATGGAAAGAGTGAAGAAACCACACCCCTCATCTTCATTAACCACTCCTCTCAAAACCCAAAGGTACGAAAGTATTTATCAGACACACTTCTATCTTTTCAGATTTTTCTCCATATCACGAGGGCTATAACACATTTTTAAATTAAACCTGGGCTTCTGACTTCCAAACTTTCTGCCTTCCTTCCTTCAGTTTCAGAGTCAGAAAAGCAGCCCCTCCTCATTAATTTAAAAACATATTAATTTTTCTATGTATTCTACCAATACAAAATAAATTTGCTCCAGAACCTCTATAACATCTGATGCTTTCTTTCTGTTGTTTGCTTTTGTTGTTGTTGTTTGTTGTTCACTCTTTATGTTGGTATGCAGAGACAATTTACCTTGCAGCTCTGCCCTAACTTGATCACTTCTGAAACAGGTGATTGGGGCCAAAGGAATTATATATAGGTGTTTTATGTAGTTCCATTTCCACAACAATGTTGGTCCCAGACTAGGCAACACCATTACAGGAAGCTCCTGTGTACACTTGTCAGTTGCTTGGAGGAAACGTTATACAGAAACAAAATTAGAACAATGGACCCTGGAACTCATCAACACTGGGAATTAGGCTTTTTGTACTCTGCTCTGAGGTTTACATCTGTCAAGGATAATGAAGCCATTAATCAAATAATGTTTCCTTTTCTATTTGCTTGACTCTCTCAAACATACTGCATATACTTGTGTATAAATAAATAAAAAATGAGCAAAAATCAACCCCAAAAACCTGGGTCGACTTTATCCACAAGTGAATGCTGCAAACAAATGACAACAACACCAGCTGGATGAGCTCTGTGCTCATGAAATGTGCTCTTGAAACTAAGCTGTGCTCCCCACCATTTTGGGCGCTTGAGGTGGATCAAAGTGTAGGTGTGAGGTGGGGCTTATATAGTTAGCCCTTATTAAAAATGGCCACCACTGCAAAGGTGTGAGGTGAGGTTTATATAGTAAGCCCTTGTTTAAAATGGCAGCCACTGCTGCTCCACTCCACCACAAATGCCCAAAATGTTGGGTGCATCATATTCTTCGGTCTCCTCCACATTGCTGCTGACTGCTGCTTTGGCTGAAAAAGAAGGTGGGGAAGAAGGGAAGGAGTGGGGGCTGCCTTTCTTTCTTCAGTTTGGACAAAGGAAGGGTAATGGGGTGGACGTACTGTTTCCATGCTCTGCCATGCCAAGAGGGGCTTCTTGCCTCTGTCTCTTGTCACTGCCTTCATGCTGGGTCCCTAATAGGGGCAGGTTGCTTTCCTAGCTCTTCTTCCCCACCAACTTTATTTTTCCAGGCCTTATTCTCATTCTTTTTCCTCATTTATATTCCTTCCCCTATCTGTATTTGTACAGACATAGACATTTTAAGATCAGCAATGCAATTTACACCTCCCCTCAACTGTAACCCCTCAAATAAACAGATCCTCTCCTTGTGCAGTCAAAGGCTTTCACAGCCAGCATCCATAGATTTTCCTTGGTTTTTTTCCAGGCTGTGAGGCCATGTTCTGGAATAGTTTCTTTCTGACATTTCGCCTGCATCTGTGGTTGGCATCTTCAGAACATGGCCTCACAGCCCGGGAAAAAAAACAAGGAAAGATCCTCTCCTTCTCTTTAGCTCTTCCTAAGTATGTTCCCTCTATGCATTTTTAAAAAGAGAGGAAAAGAATTGTATGCTACATGACCCTAACTTTTACCCTTGACTTATCCATGGGTCATAGCAAAATCCATCATTTTGGTCCCCAAACCTGCCCTCAACTTATACATAAGTATATATGGCATTTATTTGTTGGGGGAGGAGGTTGTGGTAATGAAAGTATTCATCCTGCCTGTACTATTTTTAATTTGACCTGAGAACCATCTGCCAGTGGTTGGCGGTGGGTCCCATATCAGAGGGCAGTGAATCTACTCAGGCTTTCTGTCTGAACTTTCAAGGTGCTATTCAAGCTGCTGAATCTATTCTGAAGACAGGATTCAACACCTTGGACAACTCCTTTAAAGTTCAGACTAAAGCCCGGGGTGGATTCGCCATGCCACTGACATGGAAGCCATGCCACTGACATTTCTTAGGCCTTAGCCCTAAGAAATTTATCCATGAGCTGCAATGTATAATATAAATCTAAGTATTTGAATATGGAAGCTGCCCATGTTCTGAGTGAAATATTGTTAGATAAAACAGGTTAAGACAGATACCCATTGCTTCTGGGTGTCAAAGCTTCAGGTGTCTATGAACTTCTAATACAATATCCCAATAGGGAATTTTTGTTTCTTTGTTTTTGGCATACAAGGCTCAAGTATGGTATCTCATGAGCACACCTCAGTTTAGTTAATTTTATATCTCATATGAGAGCAGGGGTAGTTTTACTTTGGATAGTTAGTTCTGTGGTATCCACTGTTCATCCTTTCCCCTCTCTATTACCTCAACCTGAAGCTCCCAGAGAGACACTTCTTCAGGGCCCAGCAGAGAATATTGCAGTTTGTCACCTGCTGCTTCAAGAATTCTTCAATCCTATCATATTGCAAGGACAAGAAAAGAAAGAGAAACCTTCTGCTTCACACCTGTTAGATTAAGCTATAAGCTCTTCTACAGCCACATCCTTGAATTGCCCAGGAACAGTATGCAAACACTTTGGAAACCATGATCTCCTCCCAAGCTCCAGTTTGGCCACACCACCAACAAAAAAAGAGCAAATATCTTAGCAAAGAGAATACTTTTGTGGAAGGCACTTGTCCTTCTCATCCCTGGGGATAAACAAAGATTCTAGACTAGTTTGCAGAAGGGCATGTGAAGGGAGAGGCAAGTGGATCTAATTATATAATATAGGGCAGCAGCACTAACCTGGAAACAGCTGGATAAAGCTTTAGGGCCCCCAAACACTGTAATAATTATGATCTGACAGCAGCCTATCTTCTCCATCAAAAGGTATTGCAATAGCTATACCATTGTGTGACATTAATGGCACAAGGCTTAGCAATACTTAGGAGTTAGGCTGCTGTGCAAGCCATTGTTCCCAGATGAGATCATGTCAATCCAGAGGAGAATACAGTTGTCCCTTCACATTCGTTGGGGTTTGGTTCCAGAACCCCCACCACCACCGTGAATACCCAAATCCGTGAATACTCAAGTCCCATTATATGCAATGGCATAGCAAAATGGTGTCCCTTATATAAGATGGCAAAATCAAGGTTTGCTTTTTGGATTATTATTTTTTAAAGAATATTTTCAAGCCGTGAATAGTTAAATCCGTGAATGTCAAATCAGTGAATGTGGAGGGACAACTATATATCATTGCCAGGCCCCTTATGTGCCTGCTTTCCCAGAAACAAGTAGAACAGGATTTTAGCAGAGCTGGCAGCTATCCCTTTCCCTGCCCAGTTAACTAAAACTTGGAAATGTTAAAAGCCAAGGTGGTACATGGGAGTTGTTACAATGGAAGGGAGCACTGAGACAAGCTTTGGCCATGAACATTAGGCCAAGTGAGCCTGTCAAGACTTCAGTCATGCTTCTGAAGATATATAGAACAACCCTATATGAACACACAATTCTCTTGCCATGCCAGGCTTAGCAAAACCGCTGAAGCTTACCCAACTAGTTTTGGACATTATGAACACATAGCCAAAATCGTCTTCTCTTCTTATGTCCTCATCATTAAGAACCAAGTGGGGGGGAACTATGGCCAAGAAAATTATCATAAATGGGATACAGGACTCCTTGATCATTCCCTGCATCTTCCAAAAGGTTCTCAGGGGAATGCGACAATATGCTGAGCAAACTATTGCTGAAATCACTGTGGTATTTATTGGGGGGAGGCACACCCCTATTTCCCTTCTATTTGTGCATGCAAATTACTCACTGGAGAATTTTGAAATAATATAACAAGTTTTCAAGTTCCTCCTCTTGACTACTAATACAAACACACCCACAACATCTGCACCTCCGGTACACTGAATGCCACTTTTTTTCTAGGACAGAAACAGAGCAAACAAAATTTACAAAATATTTGGTTTAACAAGCTCTTCCGGTACAGCATGCACTGTATTTAATTTTCTTCCATTACCCCTTCCCTATTGCTTCAGAGAAGCTTTTGAGCAAAACAAAAACATTACAATGTATAAAAAAAAAAATAGACACCTGACCAGAGAATAGGGGAATACCAAATGTAATACATTAAAGAAAAAGGAGGAGAGAAAGTCCAAGATGTTAATGACATGTAAACATAACTGCTGTCCCATCTAAACCAACTGAATGCATTTATCACTATTAGTACTTTTAGACACATAGAAGAGAAAGCCTTAGTGAGAACCTCAGCATGGTTTCTGCTTCACCAGTCTTTTAGAATACTTTGAGAGTGTCAAGTAGTATGTGGATAGGGGTGATTTGGTAGACTTTATGTAGTTGGACTTTCACAAAGCTTTTGACAGAAGTCGCTTACTACATACAGCTTTCCAGATATATGTAACAGATATAGAATAAAAAGGACAGATCTTTTTATGGTTAGAAATTGGTAAAGAACAGAAGCAGCAGGAATAAACAGATGGTTTCCCTAATGGATGAAAGTAAACAGTGGAGTCTCCTAAAAGAATCTATATCAGGACTGGTGCTATTTAACGTTCATAAATGATGTGGAGTCAGAGGTGAGCAATGAGATAACTAAGTTTGTAGACAACAATGTATTCAAGATGGTGATATCTTCAAACTGAGTGAACAGCTAACAAAACTGCAAGGAAAACAAATCTTCTGCAGTACCTTAAAGACTATTTGAGCTGAAGCACATATATAATGTTATCTTTAGTTGGAAAGAAGTAGGCTCTGGCCCAAGAAAGCCTAATACAGTACTATGCATAACGCAAGTCCTATTGTGTTATTTTTGCAGAAACAAACTAAGAAAGCTACCAGAAAATGGCAGATCAAATTCAAAATAAATAGGACAAACATATACAAACTAAAGCAGAAAATCCTAACTATATGTATACTGTACACAGTTCACTGAAAATATCAGCAAACAGAGTGAAAAGGTTGGTCTTAATTTGGGAGCTATTAGGAAAGTGGCCACACCTGGAATACTACATTTGATCAGCTTATTTAGATAATGTAAAGAAAACAACAGTCAAAGCAATAAAGTCCAAATACACATTCTCCATTAATTATTTGCTGCCTTTTTAACTTCAAAAAAAGGGGACATAGCAAAGTTTCAGAAAATTAGTACTAATGAAGATTCCTCTCTTCTCCACATACTAGAAGTCAAGGTCACCTAATGAAAACAAAAAGAAGTACAGCTTGTTACAAAGCATAACTAACTTAGGGTGTTTATGCCAAAGGATGTAGTGATGACAAGCAGCTTATATAGCTTTTTTAAAGGGTTAAATAAATCTTGTGGGTAATAGGTCTATCTATAGTTGTTATCCATGACAGCTTAATAGAACTTACATGTTTAGAAGCATATACCAAGCATTTCAGACAACAGACCAGAACATTTATTTTGGGACTAAGTTCCCAGAATCCTTTAAGCAGCCTAGTCATTAGCCAAAAAAAGTGCCTTTTCCAAGTTCTGCTAAGATCACATAGTGGACAAGATTGAACCTTTCATTTCTGTTAGTGGACTTCTTAAGAGACTTCTGGCTGGCTGTTGTCACAAGCAAGACATTAGCCTAGATTGCCCCTTGGTCTGATGCAGCATGACTTGTTCTTACAACGATATCCCTAAAGAACAAATGCTGAGAACTTCAAAGTCTAATGAAAAACTGAAGAGTGTTTATTTGCTTTCCTTTGACATCTAACTGTCTTACACCAAAGCCATATGTGTAAATTTTCTATTTGGATATGACCATCCATATTCTCTAGGTTTGGGCCATCTTAGAGAGGATGCAACATGCATTAGCCTCAAAACATTTCTAGTTATTGTTACATGCCCTCAAGTCAACTCTGACTTAATGTGACCCTATCATCGGGTTTTCATGGCAAGATTTATTCACAGGTTTGTTTGTTTGTTTATAGTATTTAATTTATACCCTGCTTTTTACCCATAAGGTGGCTTGTCATTGCCTTCCTTTGAATATAGCCTATTGAATATTCCCTGGTAGACTCCCTTTCAAATAATAACCAGACCTGACCCTGCTTAGCTTCCAAGATCAGACATGATCCGATGCCTCCAGGATATTTAGGCTTGCTAATATTTAAGATTGCAGAATACAAAAAAACAAATTCCCTTTTTCTGTTGCCACACCCATGACATAAATGACTCACAGGTCAATATACATAAGGTCTTCATTCCCAAGAGGTGCAACCTAAAACCGTAAGAACTGATCCATGCTGGATCAGACCCAATGCCTATTTAGTCCAACATTCTGTTTACACATTGAACAAACCATTACCACAAGGAGGACATCACAGCACACTCCCACTCGTGGTCACCTGCAACTATGCACATAGACAAAACATCTCTGGTACTGCAGAGTATATAGACTCATCATGACTGGTATTAGCTAATAACTTTATCCCATAGGAATTTGTCCAGTGCCAGTTAGGAGTTATCTAAGCTGGTGGCCATCACTTCTTGTGATAGACAATTCCATAGTTTATTATGTGACGTGTGGAGAAGTTATTTCTTTTATATGCCCTGAATCTCCCATCATTCACAGATACAAAGAGGTTCATGAAAGAGCATCCTTTCTGAGGGTAACCATTTCAAGAAAAAACAAGGAGTGGATATCCAAACAAAAAGAATGTTCAGTTCTAGTTGCCACACAGTGACACAGCTAGGGGACTCTTAAAAATACCACCTGCAGCCTTCCTGCATAGCCAACTCTCCATTTTTCAAAGACAGTGTATTTAAGGCCCCTCCCCACCAATCAGTGCCACTGTTGAGATGTCCCTGGAGTTCCATCAAGGGGTTTTGGGTAGTTAATTTATTGCCACGTATGTAGCCATTTATGCTGCTTTGTTACTCCTGCCTTAGCAAAACACAGGGGCTCCACAGGTAATTAATAGACAACATTGCTAATCCTATTGGGAGATGATTAGCAATTAAAACTCCTAATTAAGTCTATGCATAATTCACTGAAATTACATCGCTGTGTACACAATGGAGAGGTTTCCTTCGCCTTTGACAAATACACACTGATATCTTTATTATTCATTCAAGTCACTGCAGCCTAGGATCTGGTCTATTGCCCACAAGGGATACTGAACTTCTGATTTTATTCCTCTTGTGTAGAGCTTCATCCTGCCACCCCCTGCCACAGCAAGAAACTTGCTGGGTTGGAGGGAGCAGTTCTACCAAAAAGACATTAGGGAAAAGCAACACAGCTCTTTTGAAACAGGCACAGCGGTGCCCCCTCCTGGCTTGAACTTATATTTGGAAGGTGCCAGAAGAGAGGTTCATGCAAGCAATCACAGCCCGGAAAAAACCCAAGGATAGTCTACCAAAAGATATATAAGAAAATAACACACACATGAAGGGCAGAACACCATGCCAAGGAAGTCAAAAGATAGTAATTTCTCAGGCTCATCGCAGAAACAGCCAAAGAAAGAAGACGTCACTTGTTAGTGACTACACCAATCTTAAAAAAAGAATAAAACACTCTTTATATTTTACACTTTTCTTAGATAGGCAGGCTATGTATGTGAAACAGAATGTGTAACTTCTATAAATAATAATGTGTACAGCACACGTCTCTGTTCCACCATGTATACTCTTCATGTGTGTTCCTCCATACAATCATGCAAATGTTTTGTGGTGCTTTTTCCTATACCAAAGTAAGATGCATGATTAAAAAGTGTGGATGGCCCTCACTGTGTTGTATGGGCTTTGCTGGACTAAACCCTGTATAAGAATTAAGTGGCATAATCTCCTCAAACTCTGCCCTCTTGTGGTGTCCAGCTGATACTGAGAGGGAGAGAGGAGCCAGCATGGCACAGTGATTTGAGTGTTGAACTATGACTCTGGAGATCAGGGTTTGAAGCCCTGCTCAGCCATGAAAACCCACTGTGGACCTTGGGCAAGTCACACACTCTCAGAAAACTCTGTGATAGGATCACCATGAGTTGGAAATGACTGGAAGGCACACAACAACTCTGTGTGTGTGTGTGTGTGTGTGTGTGTTATATACAGTTGTCCCTCCGTATCCACAGATTTGGTATCCACGGATTTAAGTATTCATGGCTTGAAAATATTCTTTGCCATTGCATATAATGGGACTGGAGTATTCACGGATTTTGGTATCCATGGGGGGTCCTGGAACCAAATCCCAGATAATATGAAGAGACAACTGTATATCATGCTTATCTGAAGCTGGGCTGGTCTATACATGCAGCAGATTATGGTGGTTATGAAGAAGCAGAATGGACTGGTGATACAAGAGCATTGAAAAAGGTGCTATTAGGGCAGAACGACGCTCAGGCCGTCCACTATCTTCAGAGTCTTGCATGGTTCTGATGTTCCAGCATGCAAGTGTCAGTTTATTTACACCTTTGGAGGCCGGTGTTTGCCTTTGTTTCTTTGCCTTGGTTTGACCGCATCAGAAGATTCCCGTTGGCCGCGGCTAGCCAACCAGGTAGTTGGGGATGAGCTTTCGTTAGGCCACCTTTTTTAGGCCCCTCTCCATATGGAGCAAGCAGTGCTCTCCTTAAAAAAGGCTGCTTGGTCGTTCAGGATGCTGCCGAACAAGACTGTCATCTCCCGGGTCAGGCTTGAGCGACCAATGTCCTGAACCGCCTGCATGCAGGGTTGGGGCTGCAGCTTCCAGTGCATCTTTACACCTGCCGGTTTCGTCCCTCGCCAGTCGCTACAGGGCTTTTTTGGAAATGGATTTGTCCTTCGAGCCTGTGCAATGGATTTTTCTGGTGGAGCGCAGCGTGCACAGAACTGGCCTCACTCTTTAAACCAGAGATTCATCTGCCGTGGCCTTGCAAGCATGGACGTGGCAGTGAGGTCCTCGGGCCGTAGGTTTGATTAGAGTTTCCTTCTCTTAGATGGTTGACCTTACAGGGTTGGACGAGCACCATCTGCCCGGGTTTGGGATTGGAGTTTTCCTTCTCCTAGGACGGTTGCCACAAGGCTAGAGAGCCCATCCTGCCCTTTGACGCTCTTTGTCAGACCCTTCGGTTTTGACCTGTCTGGCATGGGAGACCCTACCAGTGGCTATTATGCCACCGCCAGCATAGCTCAAAACATCATTAGGGTACGCAAGCCTCTCTCCCACGACAAGGGGGCGTCAATGGAGAGGGAAAAAGGTGCTCTATGTTTTAAAAAAATCCTGCCAGCAGGAAACCAGCACATCTGGAAATGTCTTTCCTCATAATCTGCTATGTCCCCATCCCCCTTTTTTGTCTTGTTTTGCGGTGGTGGAAGCGTTTTAAACATAATGGCAAAATGGCACCTGCACCTAGTGGGCTGAAGCAGCACAATCCATTCTACTACTTCAGAATTCTATTGTGTCATTCTACTGCATATGTAAACCAAGCCTATGCACATGTGCACACATGTGTGAGGACTCCTACACTTAATGAAAAGAACTGGTATTTGGGAGAAACCCACCCTGGCACCAGTTAGCAGCAGCTCATTGAGCCTCCAGGTAGAGATTTTTCTCAGGAATGCTATCAAAAGTCACTTAGCTGAACTATTGATGCCACATTTACTATAGATCCAATGAAGCTGTCCAATGTTGCATCTGGTCTTAGGTTATGGGTCCATAAGTAAAAGAGGAAACAGGTCTTCCATGTGCTTATTGATGGTTGTATTTTATTCTTTTAAAAGGAGAATGGAACTGTACTACCCTGTTCTTGTTCAGTTTAAGTGGCTTTTTGAAACCAGCAACCATGATATTATTCTTCAGGGCTAACTGTGAGATGGATATCAGAGGCATATGTTTTTCAGTGGCTCTGATCCTACAGGGTTATTTTCAGAGAGCAGCACCATGAAGTACCCATTGCCCCTCTGAAATTAATGCTGCAGATGTTATTTTGTCTCCAGTTGTTGTTGTTTTTAAAATCTGTCATCATTGGGAATGGCCATTATGAGATTTGGTTTCATTATGGGAAAGGTTCCATCAATATGCTCATGACATCCAGCCCTGTTTCTCTGTAGCATCGCAATCAGGTGAGATTGTGCAAGCCTTGGACTAGGTCTAGATCCAGTGCTGGACAGGATATGAGCTTATGAAGTGAATCTGAATCTTGCCCACAACGTACACTTTGTGAGCGAGTGGTTCCCATGTCATGAAACGCCTTTAAAAATAGTTTGGAAGTGCTATTTGACAGCACTGAAACTAGAGATGCAGATATCTTTGGTGGATAAAAGTATCTTCTATCAGCCTTAGCGGATGAGACAGTAAAAAGCTTTCCAGGATAGGGTCAGGTTGACCATTGCTATCCATGCATTAGCAACCTTAGGATTAGTCTATTGCAATACACTTTAAATGGGGGTGTCCTTCAGGTTGATTTGTAAGCTGAATTTGGTGTAAAATACTGTAGCCAGGCTGGTAAGGGGAGTGGGAGTGGTAACGGGAGCATATTACACCTATGCTGAGGGAATTGCACTGGCTGCCTACAGGCTATTGGTCCTGGTTAAAACGTTTGGAACTCATTTAGAAAGCCCCAAACAATTCAGAAACAGGCCACCTGACAGACTGCCTAACCCTCTACCTGCCTGTGTAGACACTGTGCACATCAGGAGAGACTTTTCTGTCACTGCCTAAAATAATGGCAGTTCAGTCCATGGTGGTTTGGTATAGGCCCTTTAGTGTCACAGTACTCACCCTCTGGAATTCACTCCTAGTATAAATGGGGTCAACTCTTTTTGGGTTTCAGCATGTTTTGAAAATTTACTTATTTGAACAGGTTTTCCTAGAAAAGTAATTTTGTCCTTGCCCTGTAGCTATCACACCTTCACTGGAAACATCCTCATCAAAGGATGAGCCAGCTATCATGGATGAGCATCCCATGTCAAGGTTGCTTGAAGCAGGTCAAGCAAATCCTAGGACCTGAGGGAAGATGGCAGTTACCACTTCCCTTCAAAGTGTAGGTAGCCTTCTTTCTTAATGGCAGTGGTGCTAAGGTGCAACTTAGCCAGCAGGAACACAGTTGTGTAAAGACAGAGGTTCCGTTGACTGTCAGAAGTAAAAGTACTGTCTGAATAAGGACTCCTATGAATAAGGATATATCCATGGGTAGGACAGTCTTTACAAATAGACCAATTCCATAAGTAATGTGGGTGGCCTGCAACAATGTCTCAGGTGCAACCTAGAAAGCCTTTGATTTGAGGCATAGAGTGCTGACTTTGAGCCCTGATTATCTGGTTCTTCACTAGTTTCTCTTGCATTTGGACTGCCTTCAAATCTTACTTCTTGTACAGACTCTGGCCAAGATCCAGCAGTGGATCTCCCTGCCTCATGCACACTCTAAAAACAAATTCTAGAGGGCTGGAAAACCCTCTGGAGTAGGTTTTCTGAGCCATGAAAGCTAGAAGAGGAGATGCTGTAGTGGAGGTGGTGTGCTTTCAAGTCATTTCTGACTTATGGCAACCCTAAGGTCAACCTATCATGGGATTTTCTTGGCAAGAAATACTTCAGAGGGAGTTTGCCATTGCCTTCCTCTGAGGTTGAGGAAGTGTGACTTGGCCAGAGTCACCCAGTGGGTTTCCATGGCTGAGTGGGGATTCAAGCCCTGGTCTCCAGAGTCATAGTCCAATGTTCAAACCACTACATCATGCTGGCTCTCTAGATGGAGAGATGAGAAAGAGAGAAAAATTCTGCTTCTGCCAGTGGAAATAGTGGAATCTACTAGAAGTACAGTCCTAGATCTTGATCTATGTATTTGTAGTGTTCTCAGATCTTGCTTCTCACACTTATCCAGTGGTTGGACCGTGGAACTGCCTTCTGGCTGTGAGGTATTGACCCTTGCTAATGCATAGTCTCTCTATAGCCATCTCACCTGAAACAGCATTGGTTGTTATGCTAACACCTTTTATAAGTCTTCTGTATGGTCTTTTATTAAGGCTTTCATTATTGTGCTATATCACTCAGACATTTGTAATGTAAGCAGTTCATAAATATTGTTATTGAACAGACAAACAACTGGAGATTGGACCTACAGCCTCATACAGATAAAGCCTGTGCAATATAAAGAAGCTAAGAATGAGAGAAAAAAAGCAAAACATGTCAACTGAGAAGGAGACATTGTCCTTCACATGCTCTTAATCTATCACTGTATTGGGAAAGGCCACTGGCTCTTGTTCCAAGACAAGTACCTGAGCTCCTAAATTGGGATCAGGACCACAAATGGGCTTTTCTTTGCATCGCATTCTGCTTTGCTCATCAAGGTCATTGCAAACGGCAGAAATACCTGAGCAAACTTGTTAAAGAGGCAGCATGGAAGGTGGCCTGAGCACTGAAGGTCAAGTGTGCCCTTATGCATATTCACAGCTGCCTGCAGGATCGATTGGGTTTTAATTGTTTTTCCTGGGGTTTTGGAAGGAAGTGCCAGGGGCATTGATCAGCCCTTGACGAAGCCACTCACCCTCGGGGTCTCACACAGACTGTCACTTTGGTACAGGCAGACGGAAACGAAGGAGCTAAGAATGAGAGACAGAAAGCAAAACATGCCACTTGAGAAGGGGAGGCTGCCCCAGACTGTGCAGAGTGGAAAGCAGGGAAGGGAGGAAGGAGCTGTACTCGGAGATGTGTGACCAGTGAATTGTATTTGAAAATAAAGTTTTTAATTAAAATGGGCAATTCTGAGCCGCCTGCTGGCAGCGGCCAAGCAATCAGGAGACAGGAGCATGGCTGTTTAATATTTAAACACAACGTTTAATCTTTAAACAGGAAAGTTCTTCTTCTGACTGTTAAAGCCTCTATTAAAGTAGGATGGAAAGGGCTTCAGAACAGCTGCCATGGGGGCTTCCCAGAACATCTAAGGGGTAAGGTTGATGAAAGGGGAACATGTAAAAAAGGAAAAAGGTCTCTCTAGCTACACATCCTGTTGCAGGAAATCCCTTATACCATGGATGGAAAAGGGAATACATAACCAGGCTGCAGAAAAGGGCCCAGGGCCAATCAGAAAGGAATAGACCCAACCCCAGACCCCTGGCCTGCTTCAGGCAAGAGAACTGGGATGTCATGAAAGGGTAGCAAATTGTTATTTAATCTGTTAATAGTATACCTTTACTGCTAGAGATGAAAGAAATCATTTGGGTGGCTTCCTGCCTGCTGTTTCAAATAAGGCTTTCTATCTTCTGTGCTGGCTTTGGATATAAGGCACCTTAATGTGGGTGGATGCGGCATGACATTTGCTTCTTTCCCTCAAGCAGCAATATATCTTGGACCATCCTTCCCTATCTTACTTACTTTTACCTAAAACCACTAACAAGAGAAAATATTTCAGATCTAAGCAAGAGCAATTCTCGTAATTGCACTGCAAATCTGAAAACTTATTTCTCTTTCTCTCCCCCCCCCCGCTCTATATATCCCCCTTCCTATCATTCTAGAGACTCAAGATCATATCTAAAAATGAATGGTACCAATTCTCATCTTTGTACAACAATTCCTAGGTACTATCATGCAGATGTGAGGAAAGACTTAAAAATGCAACAGGAAAAGACAGACTAGTCTGGCCTCCATTTCAACTCCATTTCTACCAGTAGGGTGGAGGAGTGCACATTCATGTTAGGCAAACACAATACATGCCTCTCTTCATCCCAGTTCTGTCATATAAACATTTCTATTAGTGTTACATTTCACACTGAAAAATCTCTAGCTTATATTTTATGAAGTCATTTATCCATTACACAACCCTACAAAGATAAAAGCACATATGGGGTAGTGTGGGGTGTTGTTACATGGATATTGTGCTTGACAAACTAGCCTCCCCACAAGCCACTTCTTGTTTCAGTAGAAAGATAGATAGCACAACCAGATATGCAATCTTACATCTGGATGCCATGATAGGTTTTTTCAAAATATGGGAAGAGAAAGGGAAGTCCAGAGAAAGGGAAGTCAGCTAAAGTGATGGTGTACTATAACAGGAAAGTTTTTCTGCACAATTATTAGGCACTGCCCAATACTTTCTTTGCAGCTCTGGGAGGCAGCATAACCTCACCAAACACAAACTAAGCCGTTCCATTCCAGAAAGCCCAGGCACAGGTGCAGCCACAGAGGAAGAAAGAGGCACTTAGAAAGGAGTAAGCACTCTACAAAACGAGCATTTGGGTTTAGTCCTCAGCATTACATGCACAGTCCAGCCACGAAGATATTTCAAGCTGAATCTTATGTCAAATAGGTATTTTGACTTGCCTAAGTAATATACATGTAGATCACTAATAGAAAACCTTTAAGTACAACCACAAAAGTGACTGAATGTTATTATTTAAATCAGTACTCCTCAAATTGGTGGTCTGTGAACCAGTGCCATCTATGAGCCATCTGCTGTCAGTCCACAGTAGGTTTAAACAGTTGTAGCTAATGGACAGCCATATGCTGGTGTGTGTGTGTGTGTGTGTGTGTGTACCTTCAAGTCGCCTGTCAATTTATGGCAACCCCATGAATTTTATAGGGTTTTCTTAGGCAAGGAATACTCAGAGGTGGTTTTGCCAGCTCCTTCCTTTGAAGTCTAGCCGACAGCACCTGGTGTTCATGGGCAGTCTCCCATCCAAGTACTAACCAGTGCTGACCCAGCTTAGCTTCCAAGATCAGACAGGATCTGGTGCCTTTAGCGTATTTAGGCTGCTACTAGCACATTAGGAAAAATATAACAACCCTACACATCAGATAGCCTGAGAAGCACCCATTTACATTCTTCTAACAGCCTGTACCATGACGACAACAGTATTTGCAAATGGTCTTCTTGCACATCTCCAAGGATCTGTCTTCTTAAGAATGACAAATTTCCTCTTTAATTCTAACTATAGTAGTTAAACAATTTGGACCCAATACGGCAGTGCCATGTGTGTGCACGCAATGTGTATGTATCACATGCACAAAGTTTAACTTTGTTATTATTGCATGGTGAGGGTTGGAGCTTCTCTCACACTTTCAATGGCAAAACTGAAAATAGATTGGTGCAAGTCATGTGCCTACATATATGGAAATCAAAGCTTTCTCACAATTTTCCCAGAGAGAATTTAAAATAAGAAAGTTCCAATTCATACTGTGATTGCAAGAGGAAATCCAGGAACTAAACTGTTATATCTTTAAAAAGAAAAAAAAGTAAAAACAACCCCATGGTCTCACCACTGTTTTGCCTCTCTGCCCTCTCCACATTTCGCACCTAGGGATTATACCTCCCTATCTTCCCTACGTTCCTAATCCCAATGGAACATCCATCCACATTCTTTCTCTCTTTACCATCTAGTGAGCCATCATATACTTAGTTTATTCAACAGCCAGCACACTGGAATGCACCTCAAAGCCATGTAGTCCAACCTGCTGCCCCAAAAGAAGATCATCACTCACCCATAAAGCAATATAATGTACTCAGTACACAGCATGACACAAAGCAGACACATTAAAGAAAAGTACATGCACAGCAAACAGCTGTGAATGAGAGAGGGGAATAAACAAACCATATGAACAAACAAAAAAGCAACTTCAATGTTTCTGTAGTATTGCCAGCAAATATGACTTGGAAGAGAATATCCTGAAAGCTTTAAACCAGACTCTTGTCATAAGCAAAACTTTCACAAGAAACGTAGAACTAGCAGTTGAGAAGATGCTCACATGGTACACTGTAGGCACCACAAAGAGAAGTATAGTTCCAGGATGAAAAGTTGACTTATGGTACCAATGGATACCCATTAGAACAAGAATGAGATCCCCTAAAAATGACACAACTATATATAAATTACCACGTAAAAAAATGACCGTGGGCCTGGGTCTGAACAGGTAATAGTGCAAGTATGTCAACCATAAAGGTCTGCTGAACAGTGAATCCAGGAGCCTGCAACCTTGCAAAGCCTGTAGGTATATTTAGAATTATGAAGACACCAACCACAGCATGTAACTTGCTCCCATATCTCAACAGATGGCAAAAGTAGGGTCTGAGACCCAAAATACAAACCTGCTTCCTTGAACCCATAGGGGTTTTTTTTGTTCCAGCTGAACATCCACCTCACAATAGGCAAGCCAATGATTTTTCCTAAATAATCTCTAACTGTATTTCACAGTTTAATGTTGGCATTTCATTTTCTAGTACATCAAGCCACCAACTGAAAGATGTTAGAATCTGCAAGGGGCAGATAACCTCATGGGTACTGCAGGAGTGCACCACATTGGGGAAAGCAGACATTATGTTGTAACCATCAGTTTAAAAATATATGGTTAGTATAATCTTATCTCTACTAAATAAGATGCAAGAGACAGACTAGATGACCTCCAGATACTATTCCAATCCTTCCACTTGTGACTCTACATTTATACAAAACTGATGCTTAGACCCACATCCTAGCAGTTATTAAATTTAGGGTCATTTAAGTTATGTGAATATTTGTGGAAAAGTTTCCAGGGTTTCCTTAGACACTATCAAGTCTTCCTCCACCTGGTGCTCTCCAAATTTGTTGGATTACACCACACATCATTCTCAGCCAAGATGGAAAAATGGCTGTGCTGGCTAACAATGATAGGAGTTGCAACATAATACATCTAGAAAGCACAAGCTTGAGGGAGTCTAACCTATTATCCTGGTATAATGCCCACATAGTAAGTACTGTTCATTAAGTTGAACCCAGCATCACAGATCGTTCATCACACATGCACAAAAGAAAACCAAGAAGATGGACTAAACCAAAGTAAGCTATTGGAATATTGTCGTAAATGTTTTAAATAAATTGCAATTGTTTTATTTGGGACAAAGGCACTTCTCATTATTCTGGATCCACCCCCTCCGCATCTTTCACAAAGGAAACTGAATCCAAATTGGAACTCCTGAGGGTAGGCTCTTCTCGTAACAAATATTTCTTCTGCACACATTTTTTAGAACTAGTACCAAGCCAGGAGGGTACTAGTAGCAATCAATAGCCCAAAGATCTGGTGTACAGGATTTGGACAATTACAATGAACTAACATCCTCTTGATTGAGAAATGCTTTTAACCAGCAAATAAAGCAGCCACCATGGCAACATTAAAAAGAAAATTCTGTGACAACCTCACTGCCCACTTTCTGGGATTGTGGCAAACTTTGTACCTACATGAAGATTTTTCACACAATCTACTCATCTCAAATGGTAAGTACAATCATCCATGCCGAGCGTTAAACATACCTAGTTGTATCGTGTCCTTTACAAACAGTTTAGACAGAGGTGCTCTTATATTCAAGGCTTTTCAAGTATTTTTAAATCACTTACAAAAGCAGGATTAAACTATCAGAAATTCCATTTAATAGGACAAATAAAGAAATAACAATATACTTTATCAGACCCAAGAAGGCAGGTTTGATTTTAAAAAAATAGGATAGGAAAAAAGGAAGAGAGGGATAAAAAAAAAGGATAATGTGTGTTTACTCAAGCAAAGAAAAAAATATTTAAGTGATGTAGGGGAGAAGATTGCAGTAACTAGTGAAGAATAACATCGTCTGCTTTGCTGTCAAATCACACAAAAATTTCAGTAATAGATTCTCATTCTGACACTCAATTCAATTCGAAGGTGATCCTGCTTTATCCCAACACATCAAATATTAAACACTCGTATTAGCCAGGGTGCTGTCGCCTTCTCCGGCTTAGAGACACAGCGTAGGAGGAGGAGGAGGGAAAGGGGGGGACCTTTCCTTCACTCACTATAATATTCTCAATGTTATCTAAACATGCCTTCATACACTAGGCTTCTTATCAATTCTATTTAGGGGAGGGAGGGGTACTTAAAATGGTATTAGTTGTGGGGGGCAGTATTATTCTGATTTCCAAAAGCTTTTCAATTTTGTGTGGAAAAAGCTTAAGAGGAAGCGGTGAAGGGAGGGGAAAGAGGGGGCGGGGAGGAGAGCTGGAGCAGGAGAGCGAGAGAAAGTCTAAGAAAGGGAAAAAGCAGCCAGCAGCTCTCGTTTGACGGATGCCTTTCAACAAGGGCAGTCTAGCTTGTCAAAGCCCAGGCTGGAGATGAATTGGCATATCTATTCAGCCTGCCTCTGGATGTCATGCAATACAGTTTCATATTCCAAGATAAGGCATGATAAGCAATTGCTGCCCTGACACCAGCTCCATCCATCCCTTGCCTTCCTGAGCACATGAGTATGTACCACATCCCGCCACTCAACCGCTAATAAGCAGCACTCCACTCAGATAAAATGCCTAGACAAAAAGTACCTGAAAACATCCCAGAAACTCTGAACACACGTACATGGCCCCATAACAAAACACTATTAAACTGCTAATGTTTAATTACTTCCTTTAGCAGGTGTAGATAACGTTAAGCAGGTATAGGATGTGCATGTAAAAATACTGTGGGTATCTGTTCCACTGAATGTGGTGTGAACAGAGAGCCATGTTATCACTCTGGATGGGGATGCAAGCTAATTCAAGGAGCAGGCATTCAGAAGAATTGGAGCTGTCAGGCTAAGATTATGACCCAAATGTACTGAAAGAGTCAGAGTGGAAGATCTGGAATGTTACAGGAATGGTGGTGAATACAGACAAGGGCATACATATCCTGACTAGAATTCCTAAGGCAGCTGCTGCAAAGAGAAAAAATGATGATAGGTTGGAAGTAGCATCCAGAGCATGCAAAATACCAGCACAATTGGTTCTCCCACATTAAAAAAAAAAGAAAAAGCAAAAAAAGTGAAAAGCATCCATGGTGAAGAAGAGGTTGGATTGAAGACGTGGTGGTTTGGAAGAAGATTAACCTTCCCCTACTACTATATCACTGTGCCTTGTCTAAATTGCCTCAGAGGTGCTTTTTGCCCCATAGAAAGAAATATATATGTACCCATCTGATGCCTGTTTTCCTTTACAGCATAAATATCAAGTGTGGATTTATATCAGGAAATCAGCATGAGGGAAAGAGTTAACAGTCCCCCCCCCCATTATTTTTAACTTTTTTGTAACAGGCAGAGTTCAACCTTTGATGCTTAGACTAGCAACATCATCTCTTCAACAGAAGGAAGCCAGTATCCAGAATTTATTTATTTATTAGATTTATATCCTGCCTTTCTCCCAACATGAGATTCAAGGCAGCTTACAATAATTTAAAAAGATACAACTAAAACATTAATTACAAAAGTTTTTTTTTAACCAGTATTAAAATATAATTATAGCAGTTAAAGACACAACATAGCGTACGAACTAAATAACAACCCACCTGGTTACTGTGGTAAGGGAGAAAGGCCTTTGTGTGACCAGGTAAATCCCAACAGATGTGTGAACAGAATCACATATGTAACTTTTCATCCACAGCACAACTTTATGTAATACAGGGCTGTGCTGAAGAAGTTGCATTTAGGACTGTCTCCATTTCTCTTCCAGTCAAACAGCCTGTAGTTTTATGGCTGGAAGGAAGACAGTGAACTCCTGGCTATACCTTCCGCACTATAGCCCTTGTTTAAAACTAATGAAAGGAAGGGAGGGAAAACACAAATAGAGATGGACATTACTGTCTATGCATCCTGATTTTTTAAATTACAAGGCTGACTGTATTGGTTGATTTCAAAGTTGCTGTCTCAGGGCACACCTGTATTCACCAACATCATCTATTCATATGAAATTCTGAGGAAAATCATCATAGAGGATGACAATTCACTACAGATTGATGGGCCACTCCTCAGTAACTCCCTATAGCACTGAAAGTATCAATTACTTAAAAAGTAAGAGAGATAACTTTTAAGTGCTTGATACTTCCAGTGCTACTTAGAGGATATAATTTCATTAAGATTTTAAAGTGCAAGATTAAAGTGCAAAAGATTAAAAACGTGATTCTCTTTATTTCTCTCCTGAATCCTAAGGATATGTTTTCAGACTTCTCTTCATAGCTCTCACTCTCTTACGGAAGAAATCGAGCATCTCGTATAACCTTGTAACTCCAGAGGCAAAAAAATTAAATTCAAACAAACAAACCAACACTAAAAGGAGGTTCAGAATTAACTCACAGTTTTATTTTAAGTGTCTACCTAGAAAATCCTAGTAATGATGTGTATGGCATTGAATTAATTGCCAAACGTGCTATTAAAAGCAGACGACTGCAGGATCTTAGAAGCGCATATACTCTTAACAGCCTACAATTAAATTGCTACATTAAAATATTAAGAACACTGTTGACCTGATGTGTAAACTGATTCATGGAGTTTCTATATGTAGAGCTAGCCTGAGTTATGACAGAAGAACCATAGGACAGAGTGCTAATAAAGGGATACCATGCCATGTAATTTAGGCACTGCCATGACAATATATCTGATCAGAACACATTCCATAGAACATTCGCTCCAGGGCTATGGGTTCTCAACAGTTCATTGGATTTGAATCACTCTTTATTAGGAGTTAGCTGATGATCTGGACTAATGCACTGAGCCTGAGAACTGCTTCAGGTCACTAGAAAAGATGCAAGTCTGGTTACTGATCTAGAACACTGGCTACCTGCAATTTAATTGTTAGTTGTAAAATACAGCTTTCTATCATAACGTCTTGAATTTCTGTCAAAGTAGTTAGATCATCATAAACATTGTCATCATCATCATCATCTGCAAGATTCAAATCATTTAAATTACCAAGCTGCAACAGTCCTTCAGTATCCATCTCCAGATGTTCCTGATTCCAGCTTTACCATCTGTGCTTTTAACATACTGACCATGTACCAGTTTCTTTTGTCAGGTTTTTCCCTTATATTCCTTCTTGTGGTGGTTGATGATGATGATGATTATAATCTGAACATGAGTCAGCAGGATGACGCGGCAGCTAAAAAAGCCAATGCAATTCTAGGCTGCATCAATAGGAATATAGTGTCTAGATTGAGGGAAGTAATAATGCCACTCTCTGCTGCTTTAGTTGGACGTGACCAGGAATACTGTGTTCAGTTCTGGGCACCACAATTCAGGAAGAATATTGAGAAGCTGGAGCATGTCCAGAGAAGGGTGACCAAAATGGCGGGAGGTCTGGAAGCCATGCCCTATGAGGAGCAGCTTAGGAAGCTGGGTATGTTTAGCCTGGGGAATAAAGGTGAAGAGGGGACATGATAGTCATGTTTAAATACGGGTAGAGATGTCATAATGAGGAAGGAGCAAGCGAGTCCAGAGAAGGGTGACTAAAATGGTGAAAGGTCTGGAAACGATGCCTTATGAGGAGAGACTTAGGGAGCTGGGTATGTTTAGCCTGGAAAAAAGACGGTTAAGAGGCGATATGATAGCCCTGTTTAAGTATCTGAAGGGGTGTCACATTGAGGATGGAGCAAGCTTGTTTTCTGCTGCTCCAGAGATTGGAACACAGAGCAATGGATGCAAGCTCCAGGAACAGAGATTCCACCTCAACATTAGGAGGAACTTTTTGACAGTAAGAGCTGTTCAGCAGTGGAACACACTCCCTTGGAGCGTGGTGGGGTCTCCTTCCTTGGAGGTCTTTAAACAGAGGCTGGAGGGCCATCTGTCAGGGATGCTTTGATCGTGATTTCCTGCATGGCAGGGGGTTGGACTAGATGGCCCTCGTGGTCTCTTCCAACTCTGCAATTCTATGATTCTATGATTTTAAACATGTAGGTGTTTTTGCTAAGGTTTCCAAAGACAGAGCAAATATGCCTAGAGCTGTCGTTGGTCAAGTACAGGATGCACTCACAGCCCCCCATAGACTGCCTCTATTAGCTCATTTAGTTCCAGACATTTTCTTCTGGTTACTTCAATCTCCTCCCCACTACTCAGATCTTTAGTTCCCATAGAACTCCCATGCATGGAGAACAATGCATTCTGCCCAAATTCCATGTACTCTTGCACCATCTGCATGGAGAGCCCTAGGGCCCAACCACCATGAGGATTCTGCCACTTCCATTCAAATACCAGGGACTGTGCTAGGAAACATGGCCATGTAGGAAGCGTGCACTTTCCTTTCTAGCAGAAATCTATTCCTGACAACATACTACAAGCACAATTCTATACAAAAACTCCATGCTCCTTATTTCTCAGCAAAAATGCTAAGATTTTTGTGGCAGAAGCACTTCAGTGGTAGCAGTGTGCAGCTTCTAATGTGTTCTTAGAAGTGGAGGAGCAATGCAGTTTCTGAACCCCCAAAGGCTGCCCACATCCTACAATGAGTTCCGTATGCTTTCATTGTACACTTGACAGTAAACCAGCACATCTGAGAGACAGATTCAGCACAACATTTCCCTTGATTTACTTCTTAACTACTTTCAGGGAGAGTTTTACAAGTATTAAAAGATGTGTACCCACCTGCAGTTTAAACAGGTACAGTCTAGGATTGTATCTACTCATTCTGAGCAAAGTTTGGAATGGTTTTTAAAAGAGAGCCTATAATCTTCTAGGCTGTCTTTTAAAAACTATATAGCACTTAAACGTTTTTCCAGATGTAACAGTACAGAGATTTCTTGAGAAATTCAATACAGTAGAACCCCCTTATACGTGGGGATTTAGTTCCCAGACTTACTGTCTGTAAACCACGGATAACAGCAAACCCTATTAAAATAAAGGATGTCCAGTAAAAACATACCATAGAGTTGCATTGAAGGACTTAGAAGATGTCTAGAGAGGATGCCTCTCTAGGCATTTTCCAGACTGACTCTATGGTATGTGTCCCCTAATTTGTGCCCCATGGATAACTCAAAGGGCGGATATTAGTTCTGTGGAACCAACTGTATTCTCCGCCTAAGAAAATGGCCAGTGGCCTTGCACAGGACAGAGATAGCCCAGATCTCAATGGAACTTACTTTACTGCTGCTAATAGAGTTGAAATTTTATTGCCTATCTTTACTGCTCTCTGTCCCCGATTCCCATATGGCCAAGAAGGGGAGTGGCCTCTGCCTGCATTGATATCCCTCTATCTTAACTGACAACATAAGCAACATCTGAGACAAAATGTAGGCCTGTGACTCTAACATCATCACTTTTCTTCTCCTGTGTGGTTTTTAAAATCTTTGCCTGATGAAGAAGCCAGTGAAGCTTCAAAAGCTTGCGTGACATATTTTGTGGTTTTTTGCTGGTCCAATAAATCATACTGTTGCATGGATTTTGATTTTGTTGTATAATCTGCTAGAGGACTGAATTCCAGTGAGGTGCCACACATGATTCAGGTCACCAATTTAGTAAAGCATATCACCTTTAGTAAGATAGGAAAACTGTAGTCCTGGGCCACATGTGCCCCCCTAAGTCTATTGTTGCAGCCATGAACCTCCAGGGGTGATTTACCCTTTAAACAGGTCAACCCCACCTCTACAATACTATGTGTTTTTTAAACATTTTTTGAAACTGGAAATGGACTTCTGGTCACTTCCAGTTTTATGTATTTTTAAAGCATTTTTGGCAGTGCACATGGCCCCCAGAGGGTGCTGGCGCATAAAAGTGGCCCTCACAGCCACCAAAGTTGCCCACTATGATACAGAACTTCAAAACACACATTGCTCAACAGCATCTTCATCTGGCTGCACATTTCAGGCATTTTACCAAATGCAACTCTTACAGCCTTGCTCATACTGCAGTGATAAGCACAACCACATGTTTTCAGTACCTGCATGCAATCTCACATACAGTTACAGAATGCTACAGCACTAAGTGGAATTAGACTGATACCTGGTTTATAAGCACATGCATATATTTTATATTCAATAGATATGTATTAATTATATAAAGTTTTAAAGTCAGAGAGAGGAAAAAATCCATATAGGGCTGTCAACTGAAAATGGGGAGTATCAAAAAGAGATTAGAAAAATGATGGTCTAAGTCTACTAAGCTCTAGTTAGCATAAAGCAGCTCATTTTTTTAAAAATGACAGGATACCGCCTTCAGAAAACATGCACATGCTGCCATCAGTCCCCAACACAAGAACATTTCTATGCAGATTACTTTTGTTTCACTGCTACTGGTGTCAAAGGATTGGATTGAGCTCTGTCTTCCATAAAACAGAGGGCTCCTCCTATTTGCAAACAAGGCTGGGATCCAGCAGAGGTTTCCTGACAGAAGGGGATGGGGCAGTGATTTTCACTTATGTCCCCTTTCCCCTGCAGCCCATAGTGCTACCACCCACCCACTTTTTTGGAAGACACCCTCCCCCACCCAGCATTTCAGGGAGTGCAGGACTTTCTACACTGTAGAATCGGAAAAAACTGTCGCCCTACTTGCATCTTGTAATGGAAACAGAACTCCACTTTGGACAATCTCAGATCCAACCCATTGTCTGCAAGAGATACTTATCTAGTGCATCCACTTTCTTCAACAAGAAAATCAACCAAAATTAGATGTGAAAGACAAAACAAAGGGGACTGCAGTTTCCCAGTTAAAGAGTTAGTTATCTTAGAAATCCACTTCCGTATCAAACATAGACAAAAATTTACAGTAACCAATGCCAGACCTATAGCATACACTGCTGCTCTGAAATACCTATGTACCTCCTGAACCAAGAGCAAACTTCAAGAGGGGTAGCAATATTTTGTTGTTTTGTGCCACAACAAACTCATAGTCTTGTAACACCTGAAAGACTCATGGATTTACTGTGGCGTAAGGCTCATATATATGACATGGCCTCTACTCCACAAAGGATTGTAACACAACGAATCAATGAGTCTTCACAAGCATCATAAGATTCTTTGTTGTCTTCATGTTTTAAGACTCAGATGTGTCCCCTCTCACAGCGCACATGCACACATAACGTCAATTAATCCCTGTTAAGAGTAGGAATGCTATCAAAAGGTTGAATCCTCCAGCCAAGTTATATTTTACAACACAGAAAGAAACACACACATATGCACACATCCTTTTTAATTTCCATGTACAAGGGAAGCAGGTGCCCACATTCCCGTAAGCACTCCCATCTCTCATTCTCCCCCTGCCTCCATCACCCTCCTTGGATCCTGCCCCATTAGTTTAGTGCCCAGCCATCTGCGACGTCTCCTGTAATGCTCTCCCCCCTGTGTATCAGGGAGCTTTTCCATTAGCGCCTTTAATATTCTGACACCTTAGCACAGGCTGCTATTACATTCAAACACGGATCGCCCTGTGAAATTACATTGCCAGGCTTGCTAAAATGGAATTGGGTATAATCAGGCTGCTCCATGCGCTGTCAGTCCCATCACAAATACAACGCAAAGCAGGCTTATGGATGGGCTTAGCAGCTGCTACAAGTGTATTTTTTTAATAGATGAAGTATCCCTTATTTAAAAGCATTTCCTTAAGAAGAAGGGGGAACACACACATACACGTTGTGGAAAGACAAATCAAAAGCTGCGTCGGCATGCTACCAATACCTCTGGTCTCTTAAAAAACTGTTATTTACTACAGCGCTATCTGTTTATCTATAGCTACATCACATACACAGTGAGAGGGAGGAAGAGATAAAGGTAGTTAAACAAACAGTCAGTGAGATATGTGCCACCAGGAATTAATAGCTAAATAAAAAGCCCCATTATTTACTCCAAGGAGGAGGGAGTCTAGGGCGATCTTACAGGTGTCTCACTCATGTGCTGCTTCTTTATGAGCATCCAGATAGTAATGGTCACTGGGTACAGCCTGAGAATAATGCAACTGCAGGTTTGCATGCTGCAGGGTACACATAAGTAGGCTAACTAAATGACCAATCTAGTGTTATTTTATTCATGAAAAGATCTGTTGTCATGTGATTCAAGCAGATCAGGCTAGTGCACAGGCAAGCTAAGGATATTTAAGCTGAGAATGGCCAACTAGGGTGCTAGCAGTAGGCATTAAAGATCAAGATCAAGAACAAAAAGGTAAAAGAACAACCTCCTCATCAGATAACAAGTTCAACAAGTGAAATGCTGATCCACTGTAGTTGTGGTGGTGGTGGGAGTTTAAGGGTTTTTTTTTTTTAAAGTAGTAACTAGGGAATCACTAATACCTAAAACAGGAGTGAGCAACTGCTGAGGGCCGGGGAGCTACACTGGCCTCCTATGAGTCTAACCCTGATGTGTCCCAAATTTTTTATAAGTGCAGTAAAAAGGCATCCACACATCTGCTATGGGCCATGAGGGACAACTCTGCCGTGTTTTAGGGGGCTTCCTGGGCTTTTTTACTCTCAGGAGAGGCCTTTTTTCAAGCAGAAAGTAGACTAGAAATTATTTTTTGCTTACATAATTGTATGGGGCCAATGGACTGCATTTTCCCTATCCCTGACCTGTAACACATAACTTATAACAAGACCCATGGGCCCAAGCACTGCTATAGCAAGAGGAATGCAGACAAGAATCCTTTTACCACACTGCAAAAATATAAAAAACAATTTGCCCCCAAATTCCCTCCAGGGGGCATTTTTTGCCATGTTTTGCCTCCCTTGGGCCCTTTTAGGCCCAAGAGAGACCTCTTTTTTTTAGAAACAAGAAGTGACCACTTCCTAACTCCTTCATGTTTTAGAAAGGCACCTCCTGGGTCTGAATAACCTGGGGGCAAAAATGTTGTGAAAATGTTCAACATACCCATTTGGGGGTGAAAAAAAATATTTAAAACTTTTTCTACCCTGGGGGGCCACAAAAATGGACCTGGGGGCCACAAACTGTCCATAGGCCACACTTTGCTGGGGACAGCATTGTTTTAGAATTTGACTTTTGTATGAAAAAAGATAACATTTGAAAACAGATACCATTTCTGTCTGAATACCCCCAGTGACAGCAGTTGCATAAATCCCCTAGTACTCTGTTACCCTTAGATGCTTCTCCTTTGATCAGCCCTGTGTTCACTTTACTGCATGCATTTCCTTCCCATTCCAGAAAAGGACAGATTAATTTGATTTAGCTCCCTTGCCAGAAACTAAGAAATTACAGCCCCAAATGTAAAACAAACAAGTATACTCTCAAATGACAATTCAGGAAACCCTGAAAATCACGGCTTGGTGCGAAGTGACAGAGTATCAGACAAAAACAGTGAAAACAATCACACAAACCATGATTATTAACAGAGATGCAATATACTAGGAAAGATTCAACACAATTCCTGTGCCAGGAAGTCATGGTTCAGAAATCTATTACAGTGCTTCAAGAATTGCAACAAATAAGTGATCCAGTTAATAATGTGATGCTTAGGTTTTCAAAAAGCTTCTTCCCCATTTACCACCAAAGGAAAGTACGTTAAATAATCATGGATTAGTAGCAAGTGACATTCCTGGATCAACCATGGGTTAATGACTGAGAAAAGAAGAAACCAATAGTGAATTTTAGCTGTTCTTCTTTTTCTCATGTTCATACATATATATTCTGAGGTTAATCCATTGTACTTCTGGCCATTCATAACCAGCGTTCTGGCTGGTATACTGTATATTAAAACAAAAAATATAAACAGTAATTTTTAAAAGTAAATAATAAAACCAATTAAAACAGCAGCAAAGCATAAAAACACTGCAGCATTTAAAACTGAAGTTTAAAAAGCATCAAAACAGAGCAATGCTAAGATCTAGAAGCATTAAAACAATTCTGGGGGGGGGGGACTTTTCTTTAGTAGATATTCTCCTGTGCTCGTATGGCAATGGCACCCAGAAGAGGATTTTAGAGGATGATCTTAAGGTTTAGGTACAGAAATATTGGAGGAAACGTTCCTTCCAGAAACTGGTCCCTAGCCAACTACTTTAAAGTTTAGGATCCATTTCAATTTCAGATTCCATCTCATTGAAGCATGTTCTATTCAACATATTTGGTAGTTAACAGAACAAATACTGTAAAAGTGATGTTCTGGGATCAATGCATAATCAGAGAGAGGGCAAAACTAAAATAAGAGATGCAGAATAATGTGAAAAATTGGATGAAAAGCATCTTTGGCATCCATTACAGGTTGGTCAAAAAGGGGTAATTCGTTACACAATATACTACCAATCAAATGAGAGGTTGGGGCTGTAAGCACATAAGCTAATTCAAAAGATTTTGGTGTCTCTGTACAATTTCATAGTGGCCCCAACTTTGAATATGGATGTTACGATTTGGTCATTTGGGGGCAGGGTGGGCTGGGGCATTTTGTGGCAGAAATTCATTTTATCAAGCAATGTGTGCTGAAAAAACAGAATGAAAATAGAGCTCTCATTCTAAGGGGGGGTCATTAAATTAGACTTGCACGATAATAAATTCAATCCTGAATTTGGATTATTTTGCTTTACAACAAACACTTGTGAATTCAAACTTTTAAATCAAATTTTGAATCATTTAACATTATAAACTTTTGAAAGAAGAAACAAGCAAATAACCCCTTCCCCCCCCAAAAAAAAAACCCCACCAGGGATTCCTATGAACTTTTGAGGCAACTCCTGAGATGAGGTAACAAGAAACGCCTAGAAAATTTACAAGGAGGGATACAGCTTTGTTAGTCTCTTGTAGCCAAAACAGCAGCAGGCCATGAAACCTTGTGCCCAACAAAACTTGTTAGTCTGTAAGGTGCAACAAGACTCTGTCGTTCTCAAGTAAGTTTAATAGTCTGAAGGCCAAACAAAATGGGGAAGGAGCCATCTTAGAATCATAGAGTTGGAAGAGACCACAAGGGCCATCTAGTCCAACCCCCTGCCACGCAGGAACACACAATCAAAGCACACCTGACAGATGGCCATCTAGCCTTTTTTAAAAAAACCTTGAAAGATGGAGATTCCACCACACTCCGAGGCAGTGTGTTCCACTTCCAAACAGCTATTACCATCAGGAAATTCTTCCTAATGTTTAGGTGGAATTTCTTTTCCCGTAGTTTGAATCAATTGCTCTGTGACCTAGTCTTTGGAGCAGCAGAAAACAAGCTTGCTCCATCTTCAATATGATGTCCCTTCAAATATTTAAACATGGCTATCATGCCCCCTCTCAACCTTCTCTTCTCCAGGCTAAACACACCCAGCTCCCTAAGCTGCTCCTCATAGAATGTAGTTGCCAGACCTCCCACCATTTTGGTTGCCCTCCTCTGGGCATGTTCCAGCTTGTCAATATCCTTCCTGAATTGTCGTGTCCAGAACTGGACACAGTATTCCAGGTGAGGTCTGACCAAAGCAGAATAGAGTGGCACTATTACTTCCCTTGATCTAGACACTATGCTCCTGTTGATGCAGCCTAGAATCACATTGGCTTTTCTGGCTGCCGCATCACACTGCTAAGTCATGTTCACTAAGGAGATTTTCACACTACACTGTTATAGTGTTACTATTCCACTTTGACTGCTCTGGCTTCCTCCTGTGTAATTCTGGGGTTTGTAGTTTAGCGAGGCCTAAGAGCTCTCTGGCTGAGAGTTGTAAATGCTCCTCCCTAAACTGCAAATCCCAGGATTCAACAGGAGGCAGCCAGAGCAAATAAAGTGGAATAGTAAGACAATAACAGTGTAGTGTGAAAATCTCCTAAGACTCCTAGATCCCTTCTGCATGTACTGCCATCAAGCCAGGTGTCACCCATCTCTACAGCTGTGCATTTCATTCTTTCTGCCTAAGTATAGTGCTCTACATTTCTCCCTGTTGAAATGCATTTTGTTAGTTTTGGCCCAACTTTCTAATCTGTTAAGGTCATTTTGAATGCTAATCCTGTCCTCTGGGGTATTAGCTACCCCTCCTAATATGGTGTCATCTGCAAATTTGATAAGCATGCCCTCCATTCCATCATCCAAGTCCAGGACAGAACCCTGTGGCATCCAGCTAGTCATTTATCTCCAGGATAAAGAGGAGTCATTGGTGAGCACCCTTTGGGTTTGGTCGATCAACCAATTACAAATCCACCTAACAGTTGTATTGTCTAGCCCACATTTTATTTTCTTGTTTACAAGGATATACTGCGGGACCTTGTCAAAGGCCTTAGTGAAATCAAGATATGCTACATACAAAGCATTTTCTTCATCTACCAAACTTGTGAATCTATCAGAAAAAGAGGTACGATTAGTTTCGCATGACTTGTTTTTAAGGAACCCATGTTGACTTTCAGTGATCACAACATTCCTTTCTAAGTACAGACTGTCTGTTTAACGATCTGCTCTAGAATCTTTCTGGTATAGATATCAGGCTGATTGGGCAGTAATTATTTGGGTCCTCTTATTTATCATCTAATCTTCTAGAATTGTTTATTGAAATTAAAATTAGGATAGATAAGGTCAAGTGATTGATAACCCTAAGAACACTGATGTAGGCCAGCAAGGAGCAAGGAGCCTACAGTGTAGCCAGGAAAAGGAAATGTGACTATTTATAGAAGTCAGGTATAAAGTTGGTGGCCTTCACATTTTACTATTCTGTTAAGTTGAAAAGAGAACTCCCTTTCAGCTGTTAGGAATGGAGGGTATGAATTTAAAACCACAATTTTCTCAGAAAAATTATATATGGCAATCAGACCAGCTGCTGCTTTCATGTATATGCCAAAAAAATATATGTTCACCCTTCTTTCTTTTTTTTAATTAGTTATTTATACCCCGCTCTTCAGCCACAAGGCTATCAGAGTGGCTTACAAATTGTTTTAAGCAATAGCAGTTTACACATCTACTCTACATTAAGCAGTTTTCAATGTGTGTTAGCTAATGGCCCCCACAAGCCGGGTACTCATTTTACCGACCTATGAAAGGATGGAAGGCTGAGTGAACCATGGAGCCCTCTGGGATTGAACTTGCAACATGGTGACTTGCAGTACTGGCATTTAACCACTGTGCCACCAGGGCTCCTTTACTACAAAAGGGCTGAAGGTACCATTGTAATGTAGTTGTGTATCATAGTATGTAATTCTCACCTCAAATGGGAATTGGATATTTTTGCCAGGGGAAAGCCAGGATCTGAATGTTGGTCAGACAAAAGGAAAGCCTGGGACAAGGAGGCATGGAAAAGGTCCATGCATCAGGCTAAAAGAGAACAGAGTAAGACAAAGGGAAATAAAATGTTTACTAAGAAGGTTCTAGGCAAGGCTGGGAAGTAATTTTGTTGTTGTGTGCCTTCAAGTAATTTCTGACTTATGGAAATCCTAAGGCAAACCAATCACAGCATTTTCTTGAAAAGATTTGTTCAGAGATGGCTTTGCCTTTGCCTTCCTCTGAGGCTGAGAAAGTATGACTTACCCAAGGTTACCCAGTGGGTTTCCATAGCTGAGCGGGAATTTGAACCCTGGTCTCCATAGTTGTAGTCCAATACTCCAATGTGGTTAAAGCAAATGAAAATCCAACTCTCTCACATCTCTACTGTGGAATATCAAGCATCCTGGTCTCCACAACTATACTCCAATGCTCAAACCACTACACCACATTTGTTCACTGGGAAGTAATTAGTTACTATTAACTAGTTTCTTGAAATTAATTCAATCACTATGACACACAACTACATTACAATGGTACCTTCACCCCTTTTGTAGTAAATGGTAACTGCTTAAGTAACTGTTCTTGGGGAGTGGTATGAAGACGGTGGAGAATGCTTCTGTGCTGGTGTGTGATGCTGGGCCATATTCTGCTTTGGTTTGGGGGGGCTGTAGTGCACCCAATCTTGAAGAGGATCCCCCTGCACCGAGAGGCATGTGAGAACTACTGACCTATCACCAACGTCCCTTATTTAGGTAAGGTGTTTGAACATGTGGTGGCAGGACAGCTTCAGACATTATTGGAAGAAACAGATTATCTGGATGCATTTCAGTCTGGTTTCAGGCCAGGACACAGTACCAACACAACCTTAGTTATAGAACTCTATTCCCTGGGAGGTACGGTTGGCCCTCTCCCTATAGTCTTTCCACCAGCAAATAAAGACTTTTTTATTTAAGGAAACGTTTGGGTTTTTAGTGTATGTGGCTGATAACACTTTTAATGGGGGGGGTAGTGTTTTTATTTTATTATGTTCTAAAGTATCTTTTATAATTATGCTTTAATTTGTTTTTAACACTGTTTTTAACTTGTATTTTTAAAGTAGAAATTAAAATTGTATTTAATTTTTTATATTAATAGTTTTTAAATGTATTGTGCTTTTAAAATGTTGTGCACTGCCTTGGATCCTGTGTTGGGAGAAAAGTGGGATATAAATTAAATAAATAAATACATTGGTTGTTCTAACAGATGAACTACTTTGGTAGAAAAATAGAGCACTACCCTGGTGATATTTCTGGATCTCTCAGCACCTTTTGATGCCACTGATCATGGTATCCTACCTGATAAACTCCATTCTATGAGAGCAGGAGACACTGTGTTACAGTGGTTCTACTCATATCTAGATGAAGCTGCTGGATGAGGTCATTAGGAATGTGTGGGTTGGGTGTCATCAGTATGCTTATGACACGCAGCTCTTCGTCTTGTTGTCATCAGAGTCAGATAGGACTGTTAAGGTGCTGGAGCAGTGCATGCATCCTGTATTGGGCTAGACAATGGCCAATAATCTGAAGCTGAATCCCAATAAGATGGAGGCTCTCTGGATTGATGGTTCTTGGATATGGGAATTGGGTTAGCTATCTGTCCTGGATGAGACTGCCCTCCCCTTTAAGGAGCAGGTGCATAGCTTAGAAGTACTCCTAGTACTCCTTTGTCACTGGAAGTCAAGGTGGACTCCATGGCTCAGAGTGGTTGCAGCCAACTTCGACTGGTCCCTCATCTATGGCCTCTCCTGGACAGGAACAACTTCGCCACAGTAGCTCATACATTGGTGACTAACTGATTAGACTACTGCAATGCACTCTACATTGGGCTGCCCTTGAAGACAACTAGGAAACTGTAGACAGTGCAAAATGCAGCAGCTATAGTGCTGACTGAAAAAACATTCAGAAACCACAGGACGTTGGTTTTACAGTAATTTCTTTACAGGAATTTCATTGGTTGCCAATTTGCTTCCAGTCTGAATTCAAGGTGCTGATGATAACATTTAAGCCTTGACACTTGAGAGAGCACCTCTCTATATATACAAGATGCCTGCCTGAGATTTGAGGTCTGAAGAGTCCTCCTCTCTGTCCCACCAGTATGGGTAACACATTGTGGGAGAACATAGTAGAGGGCCCTTTCTGTAGTGACACTGCAGTTGTGGAATTCTCTCCCCTTAGAAGCCTAATTGGCACCAAAAATGGTATTTTGCTGTCAAGCCAAAACATGGCTTTCTATTAAATTCTTCAGCCCTTATGGATTTTATCCAGTCTGTGTATGTACTAAAGTTGGAACTATTTTAACTGATTTTAAAGTGTCTGGTTTTAAACTGGTAAAAAACAAAAAAAAATCATTTAACATTATTGTTATTATTTATTGTTTTAAATTACTTTTATTATAAACTGCCCTGAGATCATTAAAAAATGAATAAATAAAATAAACAATGGAGTGGATGAAAGAAGTGTGATTTTTGTGCCACAGGCCCATTTTTAATTAAAAAAACAAATTATAATAATCATTTTTAATGGAAGATTACAGAACTAACTTTACAAATTGCATCTAAAACAGAAACTAGCTATTGGGAGGAGGAAGAATGTGAACTACAACTTCATTGATTTTCCAAATTACTTTCTAAGCTGGGGTTTTAGGAATACCTAAGGAGATCTCAACAGGAGTGCAGATTGGCTTATCAGCAGCCTCTGTCTTTATCCTTTTATACAAGATGTTAAGGGGCTAGAACCAAAAGAGAGCAGGACTCTGGTAAACTTGCATTCCTGGAGCAAACAGTGAAGGCATGGGTAGAGAAGCTATTCCTGACAATTTTATATTGGGAGATTTGTAAGAAGAGTATAAAATATATAAATCTGAAGTGAAAAGCAACTCTCAAACAATGGGACACATAAGAATATAAAACATTAAGCTCACTAAAGGTGCTTGGCACTACAGTAACCAGGAACAGGGAAACAATGAGCAAATGGCACAGAGCAAATGGCAAGAGGTGCTAAAAATAAGGAACTACTGTTCCAGTAGGCAGATGCTCATTATGTGTCTACAGAGACAATGTAGCACAAAAGAAATAGAGAGAAACTAGTTCAAAGATGCAACAATATGTAGGGACTTGGAGCACTTGAAGACTCCAGGGGTTTTTTTGAGGGGGGGGGTAGTGTGAATGAAGAAAGCAAAGGACATTAATGAAAGGTGTTAGAGGCAACAGAAGAGTGAGAAAAGACCAAGCAGCATGGCCATGGCATGCCAAGTTCCCCACAGAAATCCACAACAGTGGGTAACAAGCCATGGCAGCCTTTCCTGTAGCCCGGGGAAGCAGGCAAATGAGCACCAATCTGTTCCTTATAAGCCTCTCTCTCTCTCTCTCTCTCTCTCTCTCTCTCTCTCTCTCTCTCATTCTCTCATTCTCTCTCTCTCTCTCTCTGTGTGTGTGTGTGTGTGTGTGTGTGCGCGCGCGCGCGCGTGTGCTGAAGCCTGGTGTTAAATTCAATGCCTTGAGTATTGATTTCCTCGCACATGCAGAACTTTGTTAAAGGGTTGTACTGAGATCAAAGGGAGGTTAACTCACTTCTTATAAGTGATAAAACACACCCCAAGAAAAATTCTGCCACTTGGTCTATCCTATGAGGACAGCTAGCTAGTGCTCTTAGTTATCCTTGTGTCGCCATTAAAAGGCAGCAAGACATGAAACTCCTGAATAAAGCTGGGGAGAAATGAGCCCAGCAACTCACAGTACCTATAAATCATGATGTAGAAATTCTGGAGTCATCCTCATTGTTCTGTCCCTGATGTCTCATCCCCAGCTGGTGAGCAAGGAGTTCATCAGTGTAGTATGTGGGGAAATAATCATTGTAATGTAAAAGCAATCTTGTGTACCTCACTCACAATCTTAGATAAGTCTAGGGTTTTTCCCTGCATGCATTTGTTCTCCCAAAATTCCCTTTCTCTTATTTCACTGGGCACTTCCAGCCAACTGGAAGTGCTGGGTCATTCAACACATGACCTAATTTGAATTGTATTGCTTTTGTGTAAGTTCCCTTCTAAGTCTGACTCTCCATGAGGATGGAGCAATCTTAGCCATCTTAAGCTTTTCGGAAACAATGCCATGATGTTTCACCATGCAGCCTTCTATCGTTGTGGGCTGGTGAGTCTTTCCTACCCTATTCTTAGTCAGTTTAGGAACCTCTTTTTAAGTTTGTTTTAGTATGTAGATTGAGATTGATATACCTTCAGTAAACTTTGTTTTGCATTTTAAACTGACTCCTTTGTTTTTGTAATGAGTCTAATTTAACTGGGGGATCCCAGACCTCTGATGTTAATTGAGTTTAAGTCTGCTTCCTAAGCGCATTCTGCATGAGCACAAAGTCAAAAGTGACTGAATGATTTTAACTCTTTTTAAAAGGAAATAATTCTTGTTGTTTTTAAAAGGACTAGATCCTGGAATTTTTTAATACAATTTTATTTTTAGACTCATTACCTTCCCACAATCAGGCTATCTACAGGAACTTGCAAAGGAGAGGCAGCATTACCCCTGAAAGAAGGGGCTTTAAAACACTGAAACAAATATATATCAGAAAATATTTCTCATATAACCTCTGGTACTAGCCAGCATCAATTGATTTCCTTAATTAATAGGAACCTAGAAGGAAGACCCCCCCCCCGCAATGTTCTATTACTACATCACTACTACTACTGGTGATAGAGCTACGCCTACATGGCACGCATGCCACTTTATAGAGTTTCATACCCTAAAATGTCAGGTCCCTCCCCAATATCTTCACATTATATGGGGCAGACAGGACTGTTTAAACAAACCGAATGAAGTTTTCAACATTACCTCTCGCAGCTCTGCAGTAAGACAATCTTGTGAGGTGACATACACCCTGAGTCTGAAAGAGAGAGGAGCATTGCAAGAGAGCAAAGTAGAGAGAACAAGCCTCTGAAGTATTAAAACCTTGAAGTAATAATGAAACAAAAGGTTTGTAAAACTGCCAGGGTCATGAGAAAAATACCGGTATGTGGAGATCCTTGCTGGATTTTTGTTTTTCATTTTTAAAAACAGGACAATCATTTCCACACTGAAATTGCAAGTTGAAAGCCTGTATTTTTTTTTTTTAAGTTCAACAAATGGCATGGCAAAGTCATGCCACTCATTTCCATCCACATCTTAAGAAATACCTAGCAGGTGCTGACAATGTTTGCATGATCACATTTCATACAATTATTGCAAAACCAATGGCTGCTTTATTTTAATAGTAGTGTAAGCTTTATTTTCATATGTACAAAAATCCATTTCTAATGCTTGGAACATATGAGGGAAGTCTAGATCCTGCATGACAAATAAGTAAGTATTGCTTATTTGTTGCATAAAATAATGTAAGGCAGCAGTAAGTGGGATTCAAACCAGAGCCCTCCAGGCTTAAAATCTCAGTTGCCCCACCTTGTGTTATCACCCAGCTCCTGCCTCCGTAGCTGAGCTGAATCAAATGCCAGCAGTGTTTATAGAGCAATTGCTGTGTATTCTCCACTTGCAGAGTGATGATTTCACTTAAACTCTCAACATCTGCACATTTCAACTAAATTAGGCTATTTGCTATAAAAGAACACAATGACAGTAATGGAATAATAACAGCATTAATAAAACACAACAATCCTTGGATGAAGAGCAGAGGCACTCACAACCTTCAGAGACAGAGAGGGGAAAAGAAAATAGGGCTGTTTAAAAAGTCATACAAAACCGATTTGGAGCTGTGGGGGAGCAACAAAGACAGTGAAAGGTAGGATCATAAGGAAGTTAAGATTTTAACCGTAGGAGAAACTGTTCCTGACTCCTGACAGACTCATCCCCAACAGCATTAGAGGTTTCCCAGATAAAAGCGGTTTGTAATGGGCATCCAAGGGAACCGCCTCCTTCTGTGGTGTATATAATCATACTGATAGAGGTTGTGTAATTGCAAATCATCTAGTAGCCACACTAAAGTACTACAAATTCTACCAGCTGAAAGGGACTGTGAGCCAAACAAAATATCCAAAAAGGCAATTTATTATAACCTACAAGTGTAACAAAACTCATGTATAGACAAGAAGTCTTGAACAGCACAGGCAAAGTGATTAAACATTGCAAAAAGTTTATTTGGGTGAAACAATAGAATCAGTCTCATAGTGCACAAAACTAGCATAGAAACTCAGTTAGAACTCTGGCTCAGGCAAAGATGGAAAACTTTGTGGCAAGGCAAGGTTTGAAGGTAACACATTTTTAGAAGTTACAAAAGTAATGGCACATATGCAGGTATTATCACTCCCAGTTTGAGAACAAAGTAAACCTCCTTCCACAGAACTAAGCAAGGTTGAAAAACCTCACACATGGTGCTGCTCTCCAGGGAACAGAGCTATTCCCTGCACTGAAAACAAGACTCCTGTTTCTGTTGTAATGATCACATGAGCCAAATGGAAACCACATGAACAAAACTAGCACCGTAACCTAGCTAGAATGGTACATCAGGCAAATGGTACTCCCCATGGGAAAACCTGTTCTAAAACTTCTACAATTTACAAGAAAATAGGAGGGTTTACCTGTGGCCAGTGAAGTGGCCATATCCAGAGCTCTCAACTTCTTTCCTTGAATCACTGGCAATGCTGCCTGGAACTTATGGAAGTAGATGCTCTAACTTCTGGACAGCACCATATTGGCTGTCCTACATGAATCACCAACATAATTCTCCTCTCCCGTTCTGCTGCTAACCAATGTTCCACAATTAATATTCTTTTGTTCCACTATGGCACATTCTGCCATTTCGTCACAATATCTAACCTCGAAAGGCTCACACTGTCATAAACTGTTTTCCCCATTCCTCAATTGAATGTTCCCAAAATAACTGGCAAGCAACATTTGTGGTTTACCGGTAATTTGCCCAATTTGTTCTACACATTCTCAGTTATTTTGTTGAATTTCAATGTTGAATTCTAGTCAACTACCGGTAAGTTCTTTGCCTAACTCTCACCAGCCTCCAATTATATGATGCTTTTGTTCACATCTCTGTAGCAGAAATGGTACCACAAATCAGAGGACTCACTTCTCCAAACTACACCTTGAAGAAGTGAATAAAGCTATGATATGCACAGTATATTTAAAAGGAGTGGACAGATAAACCTTTAATTTTTTTTAACACCTACAGTCAATCACACCTTAGAAGTGTGAGGCTGAAATGTATTTTTATATTATTCCCTTTCCACTCATTGAGGTGTTCTCTTTACTTTAATGTTCTAAATCAGTTTGAAATCATCTTGGGGCTGGAAAGGATCATGGAAGACATGTCACCAGCACAAACAACTTTCCTTAGGAATGGTCTGAGTGGCAGGAAAATGTACCAAAAATCCTTCAAAACTGCTTATTGAGGAAATAATCTACCTCATCGTCTCACATGTTAAGGAAACAAAAATAAAGCAATGTTAACACATTTGAGATATAGAGTTAATTATTAACAGATGTCAAAACACATGGTAATTTAGCCCCAGTTGACCACTATTTCCATCACCATTTAATAACGCTGACAGCTTAGTGAAATTATTAACATGTGCAGCTAAAGACTGTACTCTGGCTTGGTGTCAACAATCTATCCCACACATGCACCTTGTGATCTTATCATTGGTCTTTTCAAGGTGCTCTTCAGTCATGTTATCCCAATTGCCAATATTATTTATTAACCCAAGAACTGGCATTGCCATTTCTGTCAAGGAAGATAAAATACCATCTCTGTAAAAGCAAAAGAGACCTGGTTAACATGTACTTCATGTTATGATGCAAAGTCTCTATTAACAACAAACAACACAAAAGAGTGACACAGATCCCTCAACCATTGGGATAAGTTCCCACCTGAGCAAGAAAGAGACATCTAGCATACATGCTCCTGATCTTCCATCACAAATAAATTATTTTGGCTCAAAAACAACATTAGTCACATTGGTCAAGACCAAACCAAAAATCCACTGTTGGGGTAATACCAACCAAAATACAAAAAAGTGTGCAAACTTCCAAGTTATGCAGAACTCTTTATCAGACTAAGTAGGCTAGGTAGCATACGTCCAACCAATCATCTGCCCACTTCCGCTCATCTCCAAGAATGTGCATCATGAATTGATTGTCAAAACAAGCAGTAATCCACATTCCCACACATTGTTTTAAAAAATTTGGGAAAAGCCGCAAAGGCTTTTCCCATGTGATTTCTGGAGCTTTTGGGCCCCCTCCTTCTGAATAAGGTGAATCACCATGGGATCTCATTGGGACAAAAGGTATTCCCTGAGAATTCTATTAGGATTATTTTCACCATCTAGACAACCAAGTAAAGCCTATAACAAGGTCACCATAAGTTGCAGTCGACTTGGAGGCATACAACAACAATAAATTCCTACCAATACTATTGGTACCAGTTAGGCACTACTCTAATGACTGAACTGTCCTTTTTACAAGTGGGAATAGGTAGCATGTGTAAAAGCAACCTCGCCTATTTAGAGACAGCTCACCTAAATCTACAGGTTGAGCATGCCACTTCTGTGCTTGTAATTTCTTAACAGAACAAGAGAAGTGGGGATGGTTGTGGGGGGTGAAAGACCAGAGGACCAGTTGCCAAGGAGAAAAACAAGGTTGCAAATGTCTTTGTTGTCATTACAATTTCTTCCTCCCCTGCATATTTTTAGTCATCTCTGTTCTGCCCCCACCCCCTGAGGTGCCCACGGTGATTCAATGAAATACAACCCTCGACTCCAATAAGTGTATTTCAATTACATCTGTCAGCATGTAACGACGTAATGATATATCATGTGATATTAAATCCATGGTAATCATATCAGTGATTTTTTTAATAGTCTGCTAATCACGTTATTACATCTCAATAATTAACAACAGAAGAACTGGAAGCCTCTGCTACCAAGCCCTTTGTCTCCCATGGTGTATATGAAAAGCCTATTGGCTGCCAGAAGGGCAATGACTGACCATCTCAGGATCTTGTGGCAACTGCCAAACACTGAGCAGCAAATGTAAGAAAACAGCGTAGTAAAATGATGGCAATTACTTTTGGCTCTTTGTGTCTTCTAGAATGAAGACAGATAAATCAGCTATGAGACAGATGATCAAGACAGCAAAAATGGTTTCACAGTGCATCTTAGATCTTAATCCAGGTCAGTGCTAACCATGGTTTAAGTGTTAAAAATAACATTAACTTGCCTATAGAAAAACAGAAGATCTACTCACACGTAAACAAAGGGGAAAACCTATACCTCTGCAGTCTACCACAGCACAACTGAGTACCTACTTTTCATAAGGTGATGCCAATCATGTTTTTGTTCAGAGGAGCTGCAACCTTCAGCTCTAAATTATTCAGGTTAAATGCATTTTGTGAACACAACAAACAATAGCCAACGGCATAGTTGGGGACCCTATCCCGCAGATTAGCTGAAGTTTCAGAATTGCAATAATTTTAAAATGTATTTTAACCCATTAGATTTGTATACAAACTGGACAGCCAAGTAAAGGAATTACAGTTGTTCCTCCGTATCCATGGATTTGGTATCCATGGATTTAAGTATTTACAGCTTGAAAATATTCTTTAAAAAATAATACAAAAAGCAAACCTTGATTTTGCCATCTTATATAAGGGACACCATTTTGCTATGCCATTGCCTATAATGGGACTTGAGTATTCATGGATTTTGGTATCCATGGGGGGTCCTGGAACCAAACCACAGTGAATATGAAGGGACAACTGTACTTGAACTGTTAATCACTTTTTGATCTCAGAACAAAAAAACTGAAGTAGAAAACGTGTGTCATAAATAAGGAACCGATGATCAATGACAAATTCACCTATCCACTGGAAACAGGAGTCAAGTGGAAGCACAGAGTGCAAAGCAAAAGAAGAAAAGACCTTTCTTGGTTTCTATGTATTAGTAAACACTACATACGTTTTATCAAATTTGCCTAATAATCATGAGAACTAGAGACTTTATTTGCTTTTGATAAATGAATATAAGTTTCACATAAACATATTTCTATGAGATGATGCAAAGCTACATTTGAACTCCAATGTATTCATATATTATTTTCTCAATGAACTAATGCATGCACAGCCTTGGATCCCATCTCAGGAGGAAGGCAGGGTATAAATTCAAGAAAGAAAGAAAGACCCTTACCAACACTACCCCAATCCACCCTTGCAATCAACAGTTGTTCTCTTGATTGCTCAGGAAATGAGGGAACAGAAGTGTCACAGCCAATCCACACTGCTGTCCATCATACCCAACAAAAGACAACAACCTGCTACCTCTGGCCAGAGTGCTCAGCAAAAACAAGCCTGTGATTTCTTCTTTAGGACCCCCTTCATTGGTTGCTACTCTACCAACCAATATACCAGGTTTGCAAGCAGGAAATGAGTCTTGCAGAACAAGGTGGTTGCTCTGATTCAAAAAACTCTTCGAAGTCAAGTTAGCTATGCATACAGAGACAAAGGGATTGTGTGGTTCCAAACCAAATTTTTTTGCCTGAGGAAACTGGGGTGAATGGTGTATGTGGTGAAGTTTAATCCCAGCTTCTTCTTGAGGAAATGGTGTGAAGGATAAGGTATCCAAATGTTACCTGGGGAGAGCAGGCTATCCTCTGGCTGCAACAGAGCTTTCATACTTATCCCATTTACAGCCTGATCAATCTAGCAGTTTCCACTCATGAGCTGATCTGAGAGAGAGCCTCATTACCTGCCTTAAAGTTTCAGCCACGCACTTAGCTCTTAAAGATGGGATTTCAGGAATATCTGACTGATCATTTCTCTCCTCATTTATTTCAGCTGCCCTGAACCAATTCAACCTGTAAAGTTGAAAGAGGGAGAATACGCTGGAACATATTTGCAGAGCACCTGCTACACTGTGCTCTCAACTTCCTGCATCCTGTTTTAAATCATCTCTGCTGCATTCAATCTTGGGTGGTGTGGGGGCTATGCCTACATTGCTACTGAGACAAGGACTTCAAAGAATCCAGGATGTCCTACTTCAAGGCCATGGAAGGGAACAGAACCATCCCTGGGAAGCCATAATACCAAAGAACCCTGGAAACCTGTGAGAGCACACAAATGCATTTGTGTGTGTCTTGACACCAGACTGATGGCTAGATCCTACTTGAAGGCTTACTTGCCAGTTACAATATGGGAGACTAGAAACTTTTATCTTAACTCTAGATATTAAACATTCATTTTATTCTACGTGATGTTTTTGTATAGCGTTCTGAAATACCCATCACGTTCATCTGTAGGAGAAGAGTTTCTAGTTCGGATTTTAGACATTCTCTTTCACATTTGGGATTCTGTAACATCCAAAGAGCTTAGCAACACAGGAAACAGCATGATTTCAGTGATCTGCAACAGAAGTTGATCACAGAAGCCCTTTGCAAAAACTGGTCCTGGTTGTACATGTGTACAGCCCACTTCTCAAAACCATCATTGACAAATATGCCATGTCCAAGGAGAAGCTGAAGCTGTTCATAAGTAGGGAAAACTGATAGTACAAACTTGGTCAATACTGGAAATACTTCATAAATTTCCCCATCAATTTAAGATAGCAGAAGGGAGATTTTTTTCTCATGCCCTTACAAATCTTGACATCTTAGCTCTTACACAAAAAATGGTGCAGCAATTGGCTCATGTCGCATATTTCAAACCATCTCCATCCAGAGCTTGATATGTCAAGCGGTTGAGCATTTTATTTCTTTTCTATAAATGTTTGTCCCACTGAGGGTTAATCTTTTAACAGTGGACAACTTCATTAGCAATCACCAGAGCCCCTCTATACAAAGGACAGCATGGTGCAACTGAGAAGAGGACAGCCCACTGTTTGCAGCCAAAGTGAAAATCTCAGAGATGATCCCGTGAAGAACAGCTTTCCTTTCCTTGAAGCCTGTAATCACTCATATCTGCCCAAACCTACTTTCTCACAGGTGCAGAAAGAATGATGATGAGACTGGTCAGGGCTGGGAGTCATAGAGAGAAATATGAAGCAACCATTTTTAATTACTACAAAATAGTACTTCTTTTCGTGCTACCAAAACACCATCAATTTTCTTCTATTATCTGCAGAAAGGAAATATCAGTAAGAAGTGCCATATATTCTGTGCTCGTACATGCACATACCATGTACTGCTCTCATGCTATCAATGATGATAGGGCAAGGAACTATGAAAACAATGAACTCTACAAACTTAAGCCCAGATTAGTGGAGGTCCTATATAGTTCCCCTGTAACATTTTAGAGGGTCTGTTTCTGTTAGATTTTCAAACATATCTCTACAGCCTTAAGGATTAAAACATGAGAAGAAGAGAGCTAGCATGGTATACTGCAGTGATGGGCAACTTTTTGAGCTTGGTGTGTCAGACTTCGCCAAAAAACTGAGCGTAACTCGGGTGGTGTGTCACTTTGAGGAAGAAAATGTTAGGGAGGCGGGGGTGGAGGAAAGTGGTGACTGGGGCTTGGAAGCCCCGATCGCTACGTTAGGGACGGTGGGAGGGTAGAGGAAAGCGGCGACCGGGCTTCGAAGCCCCGATCGCCACTTTAGGGAGGGTGGGAGGGGGGAAGAAAGTAGTGACTGGGGCTTTAAAGCCCTGATCACCACTTTAGGGAGGGTGGGATGGTGTGAAACATCCTTCTTGGCATGCAGCCACCTCAGCGGCCATTTGTCATTAGAAATGGCTATGCGTGTCAGTGCTGACACACATGTCATAGGTTCGCCATCACTGGTATACTGGTTTCAGTGTTGGACTAGGGACTCCAATAGACCAGGGTCTGAGTCCCCATCTCTTCTGAATAAATCTTGCCAAGAAAGCCCCATGATAGGTTCACCTAGGAAAGAAAAAAATGGAAAATGCTGGATTCTGTACTCATTATGCATTCACATACATGCAGAAAACACAAATAGGGAGATACTACTGAGTTTCTTTTCCTGTCAGCTCCAGAGCACACAATTTTCCAATTATTTAAATTACTCAGAAAAGCAGAAGTCCTTCTACATACCACCCACCCACAGATACATACAGAGTTCAGTACAAGAGGTCACTGACCCCATTCCACTTGGTGGTCCTGCAGTCTCATCCTATTTGATGTTCACCTCTCAAGTGAATATCACAACTGGGAATGTGACACCATGGCATGGATCTCTTTCACCAGATCTTTGTCTAGTCTTCCAGCAAGGAAACAATTGGGTGACCATCAATCACAGACTCTGCCCCACCCACGTATTTGAAATATCACTCATATTTGCCAACAGTTTGAGATGACATCATGGAACAACATGCATGAAAGAAGCCAAAGCCTTGATCAAATTATCTTTAATGTCCTCAGCACTTCAAGATAGAAGTTAAAATAGAGACAAAAAGAAATCCCAGTTTAAAGGTATTCCCAGAAAGCACTGTTTCCATGGGAAGCTGGACATTGACTTTGTCACTCCCACAGGGAATCTACACTGTTGCAATCTGCCAAAGGTCCAGAAGAATCTTGGTAGCAGGAGCTGGGGGACTGCGGGAGGGGGTAGCAATGATAAGGAAAAAAATTATTTTTGCATCTATAAACCAATGCAAGCAGGCAATAGTCAAAAACCATATCACCAGGAAAGCTGCAGTAGATTGGATTACGGCTCTTCTGCATGTGTGCTTGCTCAGAAGACACAGTCATATGCTCAGGTTAGCAGAATAACCACTGCATAACTAGCACTAGCATCATGCTAAACATGACTGTTTCTTCTCTTGCTACCCATCCTGAGAAATTTAAAGAGTGGATCTGAGGCATGAGTCTCATAAAAGTCCAAAGCTTTCTAGAACTGTTCTTGTCTGAAAGCCTGAACATACTGCTTCAACTGAAAGCCCCCACCTTGCAAAAACAGAGGTGTCTTAGGCTTATTCTCACTGCTCTGAGCACACAATAAAAATGTTAAGTGAGTTCTGGCAATCCCTCCAGTGCAGCCCATGAAGCTGGGGCAGCCAAGGCCAGAGCTGCAATCTTAGGAAGGATCCTACCTATGCACAAGTCTGTCCAAGAACTTGTCAAGACTCTGTTTGAAAAAGCTGTTGAAAGAAATGATCTCTTTAAGTGCAATGGGGAGATATTTGTCTCTGATTTACCCTTGGCTTTTTGCTCTGGTTCAGGTAGGAGCGGTGTGGGATGGCTGGCAGATCTGAGAGCATGGCACGCCCCAGCGGGCAAAGCGCGCAGTGCGGAGGAATGCGAGAGTCAGTTTGGAGTGCTCCCCATTTATCAAACTCATGCAGCCCGCCAGCAGAGCGAGTCTTTCTATCATTACACCTCTCAAAATCCGATTCATACCACTAATCCTGCCTTCATTCCCCCAGATTAATAACATCTCTTTCAACCTTCACAGTGTGATAAATAGACAAAGAGAGAACAAAAGGAGAAACAGAAGTGAGAGAGAGAGCCAGAGCAACTCCAGATAATAAAGAGAACCAAGAAAAGGGAAAGGAGAAAAAAGAAGAAAGAAACAGGAAAGAAAAGAAAAGATAGCTGACCTGACTCTGCCATTTACCTTAACAGAACCTCGAAGAGAGCCGCTCAGCAGAGCTTTAGAGAATGTAAAACATTGCTCAAAAGAGAGGGCTCGTTAGCAGCTCCTGCCAGCCGGGTGTTTGGTTAGAATCCTTTTCACTCCCAGTGTTAGTTTAGGTCATGAGTGATAACAAGTTTGTTGGTTTCTCTGTGTTCTCTTTAAAGAGAAACTTCCAGTACATGTTCACTTTTTCTTTTCACACAAATAGCCATCCATGGCCTTGCAGTAGCCAAGCAGGAAATACTGTAGGTCAGGATGAAGATGTACCAAAAATCCAGAGACAGAGTAGCAGGGGATGCTGCTGTTTCAGTTTTTCTCTCGGGTGGCAAAGGACCAGATTAGCAGGGGTGCTGAGGGTCAGCATGAAAGGGCACTGGCAGAGAAGAGAGTGCCCAACCAGCTGCAGTCAGAACTATTATGTCCTAATTCACCACTACTGGTTATTACTTTTCTCCCTCTATGTTGTGCTAGAATAGGGGACTCCAAGATAGACAGCATATTGAAAAGCCTATTCCAAGCAGCAAAGCTTTGTGAAAAATAGTACCTCAGTTTTGTACTAAATTCTAATACAGTGAATAAGACACCACCTAAGAAACAATGAAAGAAATGCAACTCTGTTGGGGCTCAATGTGGAACGGGCAGTATACCCTAGGTTGGGTGTTGATGGGTGACAAGACTCAAATTCAATTGTGTTCACTCACAACAGGCCATCCCAGCCTTGAAATTAGCTGCAGAGAGCAAATTACCATTTCCAGGAAAGTAGGCAGGGCCTCATGTATTCCATGATCACCACTCATAAACAGAAAAATTACTGGGTAAATTATTGTGTCTGCCATTCCTATAAAGAATCTCAGAACCATATTGCAGTCCTCAAAAAAAATCTGTAAGCATCCAGATTGTATCCAACCCAGACTTTGGAAAGATCTCTCCAGAGGAAGATTATTCAAACTCCACTGAAAATTAACCCATTTCCCCAGAAGACATGGAGGAAGATCAACAGACCAAAGGCAGATGAAAAGCTCTGTGCTTGATCCCCAACTTTCCTCACTTGTTTCCTGAGTCTCCAGAAGGAAGACGGCAGCAGCCTTGGTAGGAATGTGAATTGCTGAGAGTGCGCTCACCAGTCTGCCAGGAGGAGGTAAAAGACCCAGTTGCAAGCAGCAAACCTATAGAGGACCTAGAAGAGAGGGCTGCCAGTGATGCTGGAAGCTCTCTGTCTCTTCTGGACCTCTGCTGGGTATATAGCTCTCTTTTGAGCTCATTCAGCTGGTAGTCTACGAGCCCAGCCCAGTTCCCATTCCAACGCTAGCTCCCACAACAGGTGTGAGTTGTGTGGGACAGACTACTGCAAGAGATAGTCTCTCTCTGGCTTTTCTTCGCAAACGAAGATTCAGGAAGGACTCATCCTGCGCTTTCTGCAAGCGCGCTGATGACTAAAAAGGCCAATCCGAGATAAACAAGTCCAGTTGCAGAAAGCACAGCAGAAGGTCTCCTTGGGTGATGTTTCCCGGTTGTGATTTTTTTCTGTGTTGTCGTTTCTCTTCAAGACTTGTTCGGCATAAGCTCTCAAATAAGGCTGCAGCATTGTGGATAGTGTGTCTCCATGCTTCCCGATGTGAGGCCAGGGCAACCATTGTTGGTGATCAATGTGGCCAAGCCTGAGATGTTGTTTCAGGGAGTCCTTGTATTGCTTTTTTGGAGCACCCCTCTTACGCTGACCCGTGGCGAGTTCACCATAGAGTACTATTTTATAACATGCTGGAAATCACCCTGTTAGGTTCATATCCAACACTCTATCCTTCCACTTGCCTAAGACTATGAAGATTGGTTAGAAAAATCTGTGAATGAAGCTAAACAATATTTCCAATGATCAGCAGATGAGGCTTCTATGTTCTAAATAACTCTGAGCCCCAAACCATGACTTTTAAAAAAGGAGAATATAACCCCCCCCCAAAAAAGCATATTTTCTTCATTTGCATGCTAGATAGAAAGCATAGAATTTCATTTTCTATGACATAGAATTTGGGGGTGGAGGTAGCACAATGAGTATGTACAGCCCAGACAGCAGCTTGCCAGAGTACTTGTTCACACTTCCCTGCTAGTCATATTTTTGAACAGCAAAACACTTTGTAGACTAGTTAATTTTTCATACTGATCTGCAAGGCTGAATAACAAACCATACAGCTTTACTGTAAGTAAGACAAGAATGACTGGCAGTCTTGATCCGCTCTAAGAAAACCTCTGGATTTCCAGCCACTTCCAGATTTTCGCTTTGTTTGTTTGTGTTGGAAAAATCCAGCATTCTTCCCCACCCCACTTGCTTGCTAACAGAGCAAGTAAGTAATAGATAGGTTAGGATCTCCTGCATGCCTTCCTCTCATCCTATCTTTAGTGAGCATGGTTGTAAACAGTACACAACCAAACTACAAAATCACATAACCTAGGTTAATCACATCACCTAGGTCTTTGATCTTTTATTAGTCTTTCTTCTTGCCTAAAAAGCTGAGTGCTGCTCTCTCCATCTTGCTCTGCAAGAAGGCCTTCCATCTCACTGATTTGGTGAGTGGAGATGAACCTCTTTCTTATCCAAAACCTATTTATTAGTTAGTTAGGATGTAGGCTCCAATGCATATGTAGATTTAAAGCCATTAGTAAAGCTTAAGTTTTTTCTTTAACAACAAGTTGCCTGTATCTTTGTTCTTGTAGTTGAGTCAAAGCACTATACTACTGAGTCCACCTCCAGCTCTGCTCTGCTACAATAAAGTTAATTCCTGACAGTTTTAACTTTTAAGAAGTTTCCCAAAAAGGGCTAACACTCTGGGACCTCAAATTTACTACAGGTTGGGTTTTTTTGTTTTGTTTTTTGTTGTTGTTGTTTTGCCATTAGTGTATTGGCAAACTGTGTGACTTCCAGAGAATCCCAGCGGCATTACACAAGTTCCCAGAACCAATGCAGTTGCCCTAGATCCTTTGGATCTAACAACTATTGGATTTGAGGTTTATGCAGCTAGACTAAAACCACCATACTATCAAGTAAGCAAATACCTTTGCTTGATTTAAGCTTATGACATGTAGCAGGGAAACCATAGACATCACTACTTCCAACAGCTTACTTATATCTCCACCTCTATACATATATTTGAAAACTTAAAGGGGCCACTTTCCCAAATAGCCAAATGAGCACCATGGAAAATAGATGGATCATTGGAAAATCAAAATCAAATGGAAGTGGGGAAGAGAGAATGGAATGCCCTGTCAGAAGAGCATGGCTGGCCAGAATCTTGAACAGCAACACTTCTTTTAGTAGGATGGATATACTGCAACATTTTGTTGCAGTTCCTTGTGCTGAATAGGTCTGAAAATCCTGTATTCAAATAGGCAGAAGGATCTTCAGTCACTTTTCTCTCACTTCAGGTCCCTTTATTCAAATCAGGGAGATGGGTGTAGGGGGAAAGGAAATAACAGAATATGGCCTAAAATTTAATGTAAAAAAAAATTAAGATTATAAAATGCTATGTGCAATTAAGGCACATGCAAGCAGCTGCCCATTAAAATGTTTAACTCTTTTTCTCTCTTAATTAAGATGGTTTAGATATATATCCTCTTGTTAGGATGTAGCCTGAACCTTTTACTCCCCCCCCCGGGGGGGGGGACTGGAAACTAGTGACATTTACTAGAGTATTGCTATAAACTATGTTATATGCCTACTCTAAAGAATTTGCAACTGGACACTGTTAGAAATAATGTAGCTATAACTGGGCTAGATGGACCATTGGTTTGACCCCCAAAATATTGCTCAGATATCATGTGCTGCTCCACTGAAATTTTAATAGTCTTTCATATCTCATCCCATTAACCATCCTGCCCCTATTTAAATCCCTCAGAAAGCCTTGTTTCAATCCTGTGCCTAGCCTCCTTCAGCCTACAAGGACCTTGGGTGTAGATTGCCTCACGCACCACGTCACTGAGCTAGCACAGTATGCATCCAACTTGCACTGACTACAGATGGATTTTTATGTCATGTTAAATGTTGAGGCAGGATGCTGCCCCTTTCTAATACTGTCACATCCAAAAATCCCCCACAGCCAAGAGAAGGCTGGGGTGACTTAAAAAAAAAAACGGCTCTATATCACTTCAGGCTTTGAAGTACAGAGAATAGCAACACTCACATGCGGGGTGGGTTTTTTTTTTTTCTAATGCTGCCTTTATCAGAATAAATCTTTTCCTCCTCTGTATCACTGGCAATGGATAATCAAGTCAAAAAAGAAAGTCTCTTCTAACAATAGATTTCTTTTTCCTTCTGAACTTCAAATAGGAAACTCTTATCTCCAGCCACAGTTGACCAAGAGAAGAAAAGAAAAGAACACACAGACACACACACCAAACCTTCCATTTACTCCAAAGGCCACGCTAACTCCATGCACCCACACTACCTCCCCCCTGCTTCACAGAAAGAGGCATTCAGAACATTTTTTTAATAGAATGTTATTTACTCACTAGAAACACTCTTGAAACAGAAATGCTCCTTTTCACTCAGAAGAGGAACTTTGGTCTCTAAAACGGTATCTTGCCAGGTAAGTAAAGCTGCTTCAGCCATGAGAGATTTTCAAAGACATCACCCCACATTTGATACTTACCAACCAGCACTGATCTGATCTGTGTGTCCTGCTCTTGGAAGTTTCTCCATTCTTCCTATCCTCTGCTATCAAGAATTACCTAAGGGTGGGCATATGCCCCTCTAGATATTGTAGGATGGTAATTCCCATCAGTCCAGACCATCAGAGTGAATGGTGAGCAATTCTGGGAACTGTAGTCCAATATCTGGACAGCAGTGTTTTGCTCACTTTCTTTTACTCCCATATAAAACACTTTTGGCCTGTATCCTCTGACTATGCATTGTAGGGTTGCAAATCTATTTTGGACAATCATGGGATTCCACAGGATACTGGTACAGTAGTTATAAACTGGATACTCAATACCACACAGATACTGTGCAACTAAATTCAATGACAGGCCACATTCTCCATGTGAAACAAGACTGATAATCAGCAGCTGGCTAGCCTACTTCCTATTACCACTTTATTAACAGCTGTAAGTCAAAACAAGTGCAATTACTATATCTTTGTGTGTAGTCAGTGAAAAATAACTATATATTGCCATTAACCCAGAAAGAATACACACTAGAAAAAGGACATCTGATTATATTTTATAATTTACTTCAATGATTAAAAGGTACATGGGGGAGTGTCTTGTCTTGGAGGAAATATCTCCAGTGGAAGAGGCCATCATCTCATAAGCCTCCCTCTTACAGAGCCAATGGCATGATCTATCACACAAGGTACCCTCACTTCAAGCTGCCTGGTAACTGATGTTCCAATACCAGCACACTGGGATTGGCTGAGCACCCAGACGAATGTTTTATAATTCCTTTTTTTCCTCTCCTTCTTTGCCAATGTCTCCCTTGAGAGGTGTGATGATGGATGGTGACATAACTGACTGTTTCCAATCAAGGTAATGTAAGTAATGACAGCTGACGTGATTCCTGGAACGTGTTTCCAGCTGTTTGCCTATCTGATTTGCCTACTATAGCAGAACCATGGCAGCCCATAAGGAAGAGCAAAGGGGGGGGGGCGGAGTAAGAGCCTCAGAAGAAGCCTGGAGAAAAGCTAGTGAGTCTACTTTGGCTAGGTACTAAAAACTGGTTGAAAACTTGTATCAAAAAGTACCAGAAAGGTGCTGTTAAAAAAAAATTGCCTCAGGGAAGAGGCAGATTTCTTTCACACTCTGTCCAAGTGACCACATTATGCAAGGATGGGGATATAAACACTTGTCACTTGTAAACCTCCAAGCTCAGAACTGTTGTATATTTTCACACATACACATACCTCATACATGGCAGGCTGGAGTAGTTTTGATTTAGCTTTATTTTTGCCATTTCTGGTTTTGATTCAGCTTTCAACAGATTGCCACATTGGTACTTACTGTGAATGTGCATTCTGGGGTTGGTAGAGAGGAGGAATCTGAGAATCATCACAGATGGGTTATCTCCTCCACCACCCAGGGAAAGAGGCAGGAAGAAAAATATTTTAAATCTTGTTCACGTGAGGGCTTGGGCCGTTGGCCCTCTCCCCTGCTAGCCCTCACATAGCCAGTTTCTCTGACTAGCCTTAACATTGAAAAAAGGAGTAATAATTCACAGGCAATTGATAGGGTGGGGCGGATTCCTCCTCCCTACCTACCCCAGAATGCACATTCACGGTAATTACTAACTTGGCATTCTCTGGGTTGGTGAGAGGAGGAATCTGAGAATCGTCACAGATGGGACATGCGCGAGCTCCGAGACAAGACTGGGAGGGAGGGCTGCCCTGGTATCTAGGTGTGGACCACCTCCTGTAGGACCCTGCGGCCGAACACCGCATCCGCGGCCCTGAATTTGTCTATTTTATAATGTCTGATGAAAGTTGATGGTGTGGACAAGGTAGCCACTCAGCAAACCTCCAGGATCGGAGTGTTAGAAGAAAAGTCGCTGCGGCCCTTGTTGAGTGCGCCAAGATGTTAGTTGGTCTGGGGAGCTTGGCCGAGTCATAAGCTGTTAGGATACAGGCTCTGATCCAACTGGAGATGGTCTGTCTAAAAGCCTTCAGGCCCATTGTAGTTGGGTTGAAGGAAACAAAGAGGGAATCACAACATCTGAATGAGCTGGTTCTCCTTTTGTAGATTTTTAGGGCCCTTCGGGCGTCCAACTTATGCTACTCCTTTTCCCTAAGATGGGACGGATTTGGACAGAACAACAGGACAAGGTCCTGGGTGAGATGGACTGGAGAGATCACCTTGGGGAGGAAGGAGGGGTCTGTTCTAAGGACTACATGATCCTCATTGAAGACACAAAGGTGTTCCCTGATGGACAGGGCCAAAACCTCTGACACTCTACATGCTGATGTGATTGCTACTAGGAATGCCACCTTCAGTGACAGTAATCTGAGGGAAACGTTTCTGAGGGACTCAAATGGAGCCTTCATGAGCTGTTGCAGAACTAGTGGGAGATTCCAGGAGGGGAACGGTGCCTGGTGGGTGGTGCTAGGGAAGAGGCTCAACGGAGGAATTTTCTGACGTGGGGGTGAGAGGCCAAAGACTGACCCCTTGCTAATGGGATTACTGAAGAGAGGGCTGCTGCTTGCCTCTTCAGGGTGTTTGGTCTGAGTCCCAGATCCATGTCTTTTGGGAGGAAGTCTAGAGCGTGTTTCACTGATACTTTCTCAGGGTTGATCCTCATTGATATGCACCATTTCAAGAAGGCCTTCCAGGTGGCCTCATATATCCTGGTTGTTGACTGCCAACATGACGAAAGGATGGTAGAGATTACGGCGTCATTGTATCCGCACACCCTTAATGCTCTGCGTTCAATTTCCACATGGCTAGGTTTAACCATGGGATGTCCGGGTGTAGCAGAGGTCCCTGGGTTAGGAGATCCAATCTCTGAGGGAGCCGCCAAGGCTGTTCCTGGGCTAAGTCCATCAGATCCGAGAACCAGGGCCTTCTCGGCCAATAGGGTGCTACCAGCACCACCTGAGCTTTCTCCATCCACACTTTCCTGATCACCTTTGGCAACAGAGGGAATGGGGGGGAAAGGTATAGAAGACCTTGAGGCCATGCGGATTGGACAGCGTCCATCCCTTCTGAATGAGGGTTATGGTATCTGGTGAAGAATCTGCCGATCTTCGCGTTGCTTGGGGGGCGAACATATCCGCCTCCATCTGGCCATACCTGGCAACTAGCTGGCTAAAGACTTGTTGGTGAAGCGACCATTCCCCCGGGAAGATCTAGTGTCTGCTGAGGAAGTCCGCTTGTAGATTTGGCATGCCCCTAATGTGCTGAGCTGTGATGGAAGCCACTGTCTCCTCCACCCACGGGAAGAGGAGGTCTGCCTCCGTTTGCAGGGCCTTCAACCTCATACCTCCTTGCTTGGATATGTAAGAGCACGTTGTGGTATTGTCAGTGAGTACTCGAACGTGTTTTCCTCTTAGGAGGTTCTGGAATCAAATGAGAGCTAGGCGTGCTGCCCTTAGCTCTAGTCAATTTATGCTGTGAGCCTTCTTCTCTGGGCCCCATTTTTCTTGACTAGGCTGCCCTGACAATGCGCTCCCCAACCTGACAGTCTGGCATCGGTTACCACTGTGATCTGATGAGATGGTCCATGGGGACCCCCCCCCCCAATAGGGTCTTGAGTCTTGTCCACCAGTGAATGGACGACCTGACGCTTTTGGGCAGGCAGAGCAGGATTGTTTTCCTGAGCACAATGTGTGGTTGGTATTGGTTCAGAAAAACTTGTAAAGAACGCGAGTGAAATCTGGCCTAGGGGAGGATTGAAATTGCTGAAATCATGAGCCCTAGGAGTCGAGAGAGTTGCATTAGCGGTACCTTGGTCTTCGAGAGGACCGAGAGGGCCTCTCTCTTGATCGTCTGTTGTTGTTCCTCTGACAAGAATATCCTTCCTGACCTGGAGTCGATCCTTGTTCCCAGGTGGATGATGGTCTGAGATGGATCGAGGGAACTCTTCTTGAAGTTGATCAGAAAACCGTGTTCCTGTAGATAGCGAACTGTGGTCTCCAGGTCTTCCCTGGCCTTCTGTCTGGAAGGAGCCCTCAGGAGGATGTCGTCCAGGTATGGGTAAAGGTGGATTCCCTGTTGTCTGAGGTGGGCCAAACCCACTACCAGTACCTTCGTGAATATCCGTGGGGCAGAGGCAAGTCCAAAGGGTAAAACCCCGAATTGGAAATGAAGGTTGTCTACCGCAAACTTGAGAAAACGTCTGCTGTCCTCCTCAATCAAAATATGGAGGTAGGCTTCGGATAAGTACAGGGAGACCAGGAAGTCTCCTGGTTGGAGGGCCTCCCTGATGGAGGCCAGGGTCTCCATCCAGAACCGTTTGTGGGTGAGACTCTCGTTGGTATGCTTCCAAACGAGTATTGAGCGGGCATCTCCTCCCTTCTTCGGAACTATGAATAATATGGAGTAGACGCCACAAAATCTCTGCAAGAGTGGCACCAGTTCTATCGCTCTTGACTAGAGCAGGTGAGCTACCGCCTGCTGCTGTATCTTCCTCTTCATGAGGTCTCTTGATAGGTTTGAAGGGATGAATCGACTGGTTGGGAGAGTGTTGGACTGTAGGCGGTAACCTCAAGAGATAGCGGATAGAACCCACTTGTCTGAGGTTGAGGCCTCCCACACCTGAAAAAAAAGCTGGAGGCGGCTGCCTATGGGTATCGTTTGTGAGTCAGAACTGCTGGTGGGCCCCTCCTCTCTGAGAGTTGGGGCCGCCTCTGTGGTTCGTCTGGGACTGATTGGAGCTGGATTGCTTGGAGGCGAAAGAGCTTCTAGGCCAGGAAGGGCAAAAGGAATGAAAATCCCTCTGTCTGGGAAACCCCTTGGGTGACCTGAATGAAGGACCAGTTTGGAAAATTCTTGTCTGTTCTCTTGGACAGAGAAGGCATGACCTTTTTTTTTTTTTGTCTTTGGTTTCCACTAGGATGTCCTTGAGTGCTTCTTCCCTGAAGAGGGAGGCACCTCAAAAAGGCTTCGTGGACAGGTTCACCCTGGCATGTGCGTCCACATCCCAGTAGCGGAGCCAATTTGACCTTCTGGCCACTGCGGATAATGCCATGGCTCTAGAGGTAAAGGTGGCTGTGTACAGTGTGGCATCCGCCACAAACTGTAGGGCCACGTATACTTTTGACAATTCCCTTTGTAACGATCAAAGGGAGGGGAACTTCTGTTCCCTGGGCCTTAGGAAGTTTGAGGACCGTGGCGGTTCTCTCACTGAAGTCAGATTTTGTTTGGTCCTCCTGTTCTTGGTTCAAGGACATGCCCATGATAGAGGACACCCCCACCAGCAGTCAGGAAAGATCCTCAAGGTGGAAGAGGCATTCTGAACCTTCTGCTGGGGGGGAGTGTCCTCATCAGACTATTCCCCCTTCTTCCCTGTCATCTAGAGGGATTGGTCCTCCTCCTCTGTGTCTAGGTCCTCATGCTTAGCCCTTCACCCTCTGAGTCTTCCTCAGATTCAGCTGAAGAGCAGGGAGAGGGGGGTCTTCCTTTTGGTAGGTTTCAGCCGTTTGAGACCACTAGGCCCCAGTTTGGGCCTGGGCGCCTTTAACTTCGGGGCATCCTGTTTTTTCTGGAGTAGTTGGACCACCTGGGTAAGCAGGGACTACAGAGGGCTTGGGAGGCGAGGCTTGAATTGGCACCTGATCGGGCCTGGGAAGCAGAGCAGCTGGATGTCCCTGGGAGGGCGCCTGGGGAGTCCTCCTAAAGCGCACCCTTTTGGAGGCCGCTTTAAAACCTTGGAGACCTTCCCTCTCCCCAGCCTCCATGGCCTGACAGTATGCCTCCATTGCCACATGGATTGTGTGCTGGGTGGCTGCCTGTCATGCCCAGTCAGAGAGGTCTCCCCATCTGGGTGCATCCTCCTCGTTCCCCTCTCGGTGTCTGCCATTGCGGGCTGCCGCATGGCCGCTAAGACCACCTGTCCTAGAGCTGGTGGACCTGGGAAACCCTGCACCCCCTCTCCAGGGGGCATAAGGCTTTTCTTGGGGGGAAAGGGGAAAAGAGCCCACTCCCAGGACCCATTCCCCCCTGGATGTTCCCTCCCCTGCTGCCCTCAAGCGCAAAATGGCCTTGGTTACTTCCCTGCTCCAGAGGAGGTCCTCTCGTGTGTCCTCTCCCATTTGGAACTCCTCCGGTGAATTGGAAGAGTGGGCCTCTAGCTCTACCCTCGCTTGCTGGAAGCCTTCCAGGAGCAGGAGAGCAGCCTCGGCAGAGCCCGGATCGCCCTGTGTCCCGTCTGTCTGCTGGTCTGTAGCCAGCGACGCAGTTGTTCTGAGCGCCTCCGCTTCCCCCTGTTCCTGCAGGACAGAGTCCGGCAGTGCTGGGGAAGTTTGCTCAGCCTATGCTGCTTGTTTGACCTGGCAGGGCTGCTTTACCTTCTTCTTTGCATCGCTGTGTGCCATGGCTGGGAGCAGAGTGAGAGTGCGGGAGACAAAGAAAGAAGGAAGGCAAAGACATGGTGGGGTTGGGTTTTTTTTTGAAGAAGCGGAAGGAAAGGTAGTATCAAGGAAGGGTTCAAAGAGAAAAGACAGGATGGGGGGGATAATGTGTAAAAGTCAGAATGAAGAAAAGGAAGAGCACGAACAAAGCACTCCGCTCTGGGTCTAGGCAAGAACAAAAAACTGGCTATGTGAGGGCTAACAGTGGGGAGGGCCAACGGCCAAAGCCCTCAGGTGACCAAGATTTAAAATGTTTTTCTTCCTGTCTCTTTCTCTGGGTGGTGGAGACCCATCTGTGACAATTCTCGGATTTCTCCTCTCACCAACCCAGAGAATTTCTTTCACTTCATAAGATGGGAAGTATAGAAAGGAAATAAAGCTTTTCTGAGGTGCCTTGGACAATTTTTCAGGTGATTTTTTTCCTTCAAAAAAATGGGGGGGGATTTGGAGGCTTTGGGAATGTCAGAGGGCTGAGGAATACAAAAAAGGGGGTTGGGATCACCTTTATGTTACAGAAAGGTGCACTAGCAGGGGAGCAGGTCTGCACAGAATATATGTCCCATTCCCACAAATCTACTTAAGATCCCATGCAGTGGTCCTTGGCTGATAATATTTAAGGTCACACCCCAACCCTACATCCTGGCTACATCCTTGACCACATGGAAAGGGGCTGAAGGAGTGGACAGTCTCTCACTTGGCTTTAGACTACAAGACCTGCAAAATCAGTAATAATTTATATTCCTGTAACCCCAGGCTAGAACAGAAGACAGAGAGGAAAGGAGTCAACTGTTCACTTTGTGACATGCCCTGAGAGTGGTCACAAACAGAGAAAGGTTTAAATCTCTGTGGCACTTAAAGATATAACTGGACTAGGAAACAACAACCCAGTAGGGAGATAGGATTAACGGTCCAACTACAGGTAGGGGACCAGTAAGGACCAGAGGCTCTCAGCTCATTCTGTAGCACATCCCTGTCAAAATGTAGCAAAGTCTGGCTGTTCTAGCTAATTTGGTTTTAAAATGTGACCATACTAACTGGTGCAGCATATTCTTTGGGGTCAACAGGACTAGCAAAGTAACAGCAGGGAGGCTGTCTTCTGGAAACATGCTACCTTGCCTATTTTATGCGGAGACTGTCCAAAGAAAATCTATATACAGTGGGCCCTCTGTATTGACGGGTTCCCGATCCATGGATTGGACTGTTCATAGATCGCCGCACATCATACTTTTCAATGGCAGCAATGTGAACATGGACACACTGAAGTATGTGTGTTCGTGTCATTGCCACTGGATAGTATGGAGCCTGAACATTTTTTAGCATCTGTGGAGAGGGAGGTCTCAGAACTGCATCCCTGTGGTTCTGGAGGGCCCACTGCAGTCATCAACAAAAAGCTTGGGGCTATGGGTTATATCTGTTTGCAACTGGAAAGCAGACTTTCCCATCCCCTATGGCAACATGATGTAGTGGTTTGAGTGCTGGACTATGACTTTGGAGACCAGAGTTTGAATCCCTACTCTGTCATAAAAACCTACTGGGTGACCTTGGGCAAGTCACATACTCTTAGCCTCAGAAAACCCCATGATAGAATCATCTTAGGACTGCCATAAGTTGGAAACAACTTGAAGGCACAAAAACAACAACAGCAGCCCCTCCAACCAATAGGTGAAGTCTGGTATGGGGGCCTGCCCAAAAAAACAGGCACACAGATCTTCCACAAATTGATTCCTTCCAGTAGCTAAGTACAATGTCTGGACCAAACTCTGCATTTTTTACTTCTCATTAACCAACAGTTGTACAAACCACTGGTGTCTATCTGCACAAGAAAAAAGTGATCATAAAAAGAATGAACAGACACAAACAGAGACCACATCAAGAAGCTGAAATCTGGTACAAAGTGAGCATCCATTTGAACAGACACAATTGCAGCTCTCATGATGAAACAGTCCACAGGAACTGTTGCCACACATTCAGAAAAGCAAAAGCAAGCAGGAGCCCTGGTGGCACAGTGGTTAAATGCCAGTACTGCAAATCACCACGATGCAAGTTCAATTCCAGAGGGCTCCAAGGTTCACTCAGCCTTCCATCCTTTCTTAGGTTGGTAAAACGAGTATCCGGCTTGTGGGGGCAATTAGCTGATACGCATTGGAAATTGCTTAACACAGTGTAGATATGCAAATTGCTATTGCTTAAAATAATTTGTAAGCTGCTCTGATAGCCTTGTGGCTGAAGAGCGGGGTATAAATAAACAAACAAACAAATAAAAACTGATCACAGGACTTTGGTAAAAAGGCAGGGCTCCTGTGCTGTCAAATCCCTGGGTCCTTCTAGACATTCTCCTAAGGAGGAGAATTGCCACATAATGCATTGCCACATAATGGTGCCCAGGTTCTCTTCATTTTTTATCCACTACTACCCCCCCCCCATTCTTAAAAGCATTAGGATTCTGTAAAAAAATAAAAGTATTATGACCAGAATTCAAATTAAGCTTACTTTGTGCAAATGTGCACCATTTATCCATTGTGCAGAGTTTGCATTATTTTTTTAAGAATGAAAAAAAGAGGTGATGTATAACAAACTCCTTAAGAGTTCTGCCAAGTGATCCAACTGCCCTAGTTCTTCATAAAAGCCTGACAAAGATGCCACAGCTTAATATCTGCAAAATTCATAAGGAAAAGATACACAAAGAAGCTTAGGAACAGGCCTCAGAGGACTTCAGTTCTACTCCTAAGCCCATCCTTTACTTACTCAGTTTCAAGAGGAGAGTTTTTCATCTCTCCTTCAGCTTTCCTGCCATGAGTTTGCTTTTCACATTACTGAATGCAAAATGTTTGGACTCCTGGATTAGGAGGTACTAGAGGAAGCCAAAAGGTTATATATACTGTTTCATTTCTTTATCAGAATGTGCTTGAAAATCAGTACTGGAATATAGTGCATGCATGCATGTACACACACATGCATGTGGTGCACACACACATGTGTCAATGTGGTGGCGCTATACTGTTGACACAAAAGCAGTGGTTCCAATCAGAAAGGACAAAAATGCAGGTATTCATGCAAGTTAGTATTTTAAGGAAGGCAATACGCACCATCATACACATCTTTAATACACATTAATGGTGCTTAATTTCCAGAAGAGGAAAAAAGACCAGCTGTATCAGTAGCAGAATCTCAGCAAGAAACCAACTAGGGCAAACCAAAGAAAACTAACCGCACAGCCCCCCATGTCCTCCAATATGGTTCATTTATGGAAGAACCATCACAAAGTTGTAATACATTCATAATATCTCACCTTAAAAATCCCATGGAATGTGCCATCATTTACCTCTTGCTCTGTTGCTCAGCAGAGCTAATAAATCTTGCATGAGGAGAGCAGACTGTAATTTTCTAATATGAAAAGGCATTTGGATTGCGGAAGGAAGGGCAAGATAAAAGTGATTGAATCCCCAGTAGCCCAGGGTCAGCGACAAGAAACATCCCAGGAGCAACTTGTGGGAAGCATGCTCACTCTCTTTCCAAACCTTGCATACATCCATTTCTCCCAACCATCTACATTTTCTGTCCTAATTTCCCTTATTGACAGGCCATTGATTTAAATAGTTACACAAATTATCATTTTTCCCCTTTTGATCAATCTGAATTTTCAGGGCAATTACTCTCTTAATCAATTATTGCCATCAACAGCCCCTCAGTTTGCTTCTCAGCCAAGGAGTCACACCTCCAATACTGACAGCACATGTACAGGCAATGAAGCTGATGGGGCAAGAGCTCCAGCTGAGGCAAGCTCATCTTGCACAGACAGAACGGTACCTATTGCAAGGGTGGAAAAGCATGAAGGCCACTTCAAGGAATGGCAGATGAAAAGAAATGAGCATGTATGGGAGGAGGGCATCAGACAAGGAAAGCAATATACAGGATTGCTCTGAAGATGCCAGCCACAGATGCAGGCGAAACATCAGAAATAAAACTCTTCCAGAACACAGCCTCACAGACCAGCAGAAAACCACAGCAAACCTATGGATGCCAGCCACAAACCAAACCAAACCAACAGTTAGGCCACAAGGTATACAGAAACCCCCACACACACACACGGACAGATACCTACACAAGAACTCCAATCATCACCCAGGACAAAAAAGAAGCACAATAAAAACATTGGTAGATTGTGCAAAAAGGATCTGCGAACCCCACTACCTGGAGGACGAATTGAGGCACCTAAACTGGGCCCTAGAGGCTAATGGTTACTCCAGATCAGACATCACAAGAGCAACCAGACCTAGAAAAAAACACAGGAATGAAGAAGAAAAACAGCCACCCAAAGGGAAGGTATTTTTACCATACATCAAAGGAGTCACAGACAGAATAGGGAAACTGATAAGGAAACACAACCTCCAAACAATCTACAGACCAACTAAAAAAATAAAAGAAATGCTATGCTCAGCAAAGGACAAAAGAGACACTCTCACAGCTGCAGGAGTTTACCGCATACCATGCAGCTGTGGGCATGTTTACATAGGGACCACTAAACGCAGTATGCAAACACGAATCAAGGAACATGAGAGACACTGCAAAGTGGGCCAACCAGAAAAATCAGCAGTAGCAGAACATGTTATAAACCAACCTGGACACAAAATGCTATTTGAAAACAGAGAAATTTGAAAACTATTTACTATTTGAAAACACAGGCCAACAACTATCATGTCAGAATGCACAGAGAAGCTACTGAAATCCACAAACACCTGGACAGCTTCAACAGGAAAGAAGAAACCTTAAAAGTAAACAAAATCTGGCTCCCAGTTGAAATACAATAGAATCAAAACTCAACACTTACAAAAGAATTCCACCCAATGACAGGGGGGTTTCCAGCAGATAATGGCCCATCAACCAACCATTAGCCAAGCAGACACTAACGAGTCTTGCGTTTCTATACCCAGAAACTAACCATTCAATTACACAAATTTACATATCCTCCCCAACAGGGGTTCACAGCATATAAACTCCACACACACACCTACCCAATCATTCTCTGAGCATGCCAGCAACAGATGCAGGCGAAACGTCAGAAAGAAACTATTCCAGAACACGGCCTCACAGCCCGGGAAAAAAAACAAGGAAAAGCTTTCTTTCCTCTGCTGTATGTGCTGGAAGTGAAGAAGTATAAACATTTGTTTACAACTCTCTCTCTCTCTCTCTCTCTCTCTCTCTCTCTCTCTCTGTGTGTGTGTGTGTGTGTGTGTTCCTGATCTGTATTTACTTCCTGCTAGTATATAGAGGTCACTTTCCCCCTTCTTGCTCCAAGTAGCTTTAGTGTTTTACAATCCTTTGTCACAGAAGCTAGAAGCTAGAAGCTAGGCAGCTCTGTCTCAAGATGTCTTACACACATTCATGAGAGTCAGCTTTAGGGACTCTTCCATCCAAGTTAGGTAACTCTCTTCTATCTATCTATCTATCTACTTATCTTATCCAAGATGTATTCTCTGCCATAATAAACATAAGTTCTGCTTTATAACTTTACTGGAGCGTCCTGCATATTTTATGTCCTGCTTTGTACTAGAAGCTCATGATGCACTGAGGGTCTGCTGCAATCTGCTCAATATAAATAACAAAACAATCCTACAGTATTATGGGAAATATGAGTTAGCACTTTTTAGGGAAATACTGTAATAAGAACGCAATGATTTTGCAGTTACAGAGTTTCCTCTGAATCCAGAGTTCAAATCTCAACTCCTCAATGAATTCGCTAAGTGGCAAGTTTCTCTTTCAGCCTCAGCCTCCCTACTGATTATACAGGGATAATAAAAGGATTGCATATGTAATATGTGTGAAATCATTCTGAATTCTGTTAAGTGTCCTGTAGAACTACAAGTAGTAGTAGTAGTAGTAGTAGTAGCCTTTCCAGGTGGTTCTCCTTCAATTCCAACAGACAACACAGCAGATTTCTCAGAAGGCCATTGTGATTATTATTTTTTTGGTCAACCATTTCAAACATTGTGATCTAGACTCTACCTTATTTGCAGGGTCACTGGTGAACACATCCAGAATACAGTCTTGTACTAAAGGAAAATTTTCAGCTGTGAAGGACTGATTGCATTGATAACTTGCTTTAAAAAGCGCAATTAAACACTTGTTGGATCAACTCTTGCCCCTCCTGGGTCTTAACATCAAGGAGGGTAGACTACCATTGAATCCAGGAAGTTGTAAGCACCCCAGGTGTCTTGAAAGAAGGGGGGAGCATGCATCTTCTCTTTAATAAAACCTCTCTAGGGCTTCAGGCACATTCTAGTTGTCTACTGGTTACATAAGGTGCTAGCTGTAACTTTCAAAATCCTAAATGGCTTATGCCCATAATACCTTGAAGGCTACCCACTTCCTTAGAAATTTGCCTAAACTCAGATCCTTATCACAGCCTCTTCTATTGGTTTCTCTGTTACCTCAGGTATCCAAAGGGATGCACTGAAACAAATTTTTCTGTTGTGCCACTTCGCCCTTGGAATCTGTTCATGAGCATCATCTCTATCACCACACCCAGTGAAGACTTATCTTTTTTAAACAAAAAATCACCTAGAAATTTGAGGCTATTTGATTTAGGACTTAACATTTCAAAAATGTCTGTATTAATTTTACAAATATTTAAAAACCCTGTAAACCTCTTTAAAAGACTGTTTACCTTAGAAGTAGTACATAATAGCCTTAAATAAATAGAAGTATCACATTCAGAAATAGCTGGATGCAATATTTCCTACATACCTTCCAACATTGGTGTTAAACAGCGCCAAAGATGTTGTATCTTCAAAATAGGATACAGTGTCTTTCCATTTTTTCTCTCCCCCTTCTACAAATTTCACAGCAATCCCAACATAATTTCAACTAAACACACACCTCTACCACACAAGTCTCTATGGGTCTACTTCTCTATATCCACACAATGATACGAGTTCTCTTCTTCTTCACACAGAAGAACACATCAAGATCTCTGACATTTTCAGCAGAATGATTTCTGGTAGCAGATTTTCACCTGAGGCTATGCAGAGCCATGCCAGTCAGAGCAGACAATACTGGTTGGATGGGCAAACCACCTGGCTATATGCATAAAAATTCAGATAATCCATGAAAGGATAAGCTAGCACTTACAATGTAAATATTAGTCAATCTGAAGCAGCAGTATTCTCATAAGGCAAGTTAAACTAGCAATTTACTAGAGCAACAAGACAACACTAAGGGTAATGCTGCCATAGAAGGAGTACCACCTCAACCAGCAGATCAGTAGCAAAGGCCACCCAGGGAGACAGAGGAACCTGAAGGGACCAGGATGTCAGTAGACCAGTCCCTGGCAAAGCGTTTGATGGATGGCCCTGCGTTTCACTAGCTATTTTACATGGAGCATGGCTGATCAAAACTATCCCCACTGTGTACTATGGAGCAATAAAAATAAAAAACCCAGAGGAAGAATTCCTTAGGCGGGTAATGGGCACTTTATTCCTTTTTATGGCACTAAACATAGGCAGCTGGCATAATTACACTACAATAAAGGCATAATGTGCACCTAGCAGAACGAATGCAAGGCTTCTGATAATTAGGCAGAGCAAACAGTCTGAGATTCATTCACATGGTTTTACTTTATCTCCTGGGTCTGTGTGAGTCCCAGTTCCCAAAGCAGGCTAAACCTGTCCCCTTCCTTTCATGACATCATACCCAACTCAAGCCTTTCTTGGGTGGTTCTCAGTTATTGCTCATTTCCCCCATCTCACAAGATAAGCAGCAGCCAGCCCCCCTCCCTGCTCAGCAACGTGGATGATAGAGTTCTAACAGAAATGTATCCTTTCAAACAAAAATCGTGCAGGGAACATTGCCTCGGATCTCTGTGTTGACCACTGATATAAGCTTCTTGTTTAGACCTATTTTTCTGGACAGTAAGAGATATCCAGCTCTGAGTGGGTCACAGAACATCCTAATAAGAATGGATAGGAAATACTGTGTTATCTTATTCAGTGAAACATGGGATCAATGAAAATAACACAGTTTTTGAGAGCTACTTGTTTTGAGAAATGTGGCAGATCCCTATGGCCTGGAGGTAATAATAATAATAATAATAATAATTTAGACCCCGCCCCTCTGCTAAAACAATCGGGACGGCTTACAAAAATTTAAATACAATACAGATAAAAATCCCTAAACACCCCCCACCCCCACTCTCCCCCATAAAAAAAATTAAACAAATATAAATTAAAAGCAACTGTCTAAAATCACCTTTAAAAACAATAAATACAATAAATAGCCAGCGGACTAAAAGAGGCCAGGATCCCCTGAGGCCGGGATATAATTAGGAAAGGCCTGCCGAAAGAGATCCGTCTTTAGTGCTTTTTTAAAGCTACTCAGGCTTGTCATCTGACGGATCTCGTTCGGCAGGTCATTCCACAATTTGGGGGCGATTACCGAAAAGGCCCTCTGGGAGGTTGCAGACAGCCTAGATTTTTGTGGCTGAAGCAAATTCCTCCCAGAGGACCGGAGTGCATGGGGAGGATTGTATGGGAGGAGGCGGTTCCGGAGATAAGTTGGACCCAAGCCATTTAGGGCTTTAAAGGTAATAACCAACACCTTATACTGGGCCCAGAAACTGCTAGGCAGCCAGTGGAGAGATCTTAAAACTGGAGTTATATGGTCTCTCCAAGATGTTCCCGAGACCACTCTGGCTGCCATATTTTGTACCAACTGACGTTTCCGGACCAAGCATGAAGGCAGCCCCATGTAGAGCGCATTGCAGAAATCTAGACGAGAGGTTACCAGCGCGTGCACCACAGTCTCGAGGTCCCTTACTTCCAGGAAATGGTGCAGCTGGCATATCAGTCGAAGCTGATAACAGGCGCTCCTGACTGTCGCATTCACCTGACTAGTCATCTGAAGCAATGAATCAAGGAGCACCCCCAGACTGCGAACACAGTCCTTAACGGAGAGCGTGACCCCGTCCAGGACTGGAGGTTGCAACCCAACTCCTGGTTTTGGGGCCGCTACCGTGAGCAACTTTGTTTTGTCTGGATTTAATCTCAATCTGTTTTTCCTCAACCAGCCCATTACTGCTTTAAGACAGTCCTTAAGAGGAGAGACGCCATCAGAATTCTAGGCCAACGATCGGGACAAGGAGAAATAGATCTGGGTGTCATCAGCATACTGATAGCACCCAGCCCCATAACTCCGAATAATCTCACCCATCGGCTTCATATAGATGTTAAACAGCATTGGGGATAGGATGGCGCCCTGCGGAATACCACAAGTAAGCTCCTTTCTGCTGGAGCAGCTGTCTCCAAGCAGCACCCTCTGGGACCTGCCCGAGAGGAAGGACCGAAATCACTGGAGCGCAATGCCTCCGATTCCTAACCCACTCAGGTGATTCAAGAGGATGCTATGATCTATCGTATCGAAAGCCGCTGAGATGTCTAAAAGCACCAACAGGGTCACACTACCCCTGTTGATGCTTAGACGCAGGTCGTCGGTTAAGGCAACCATGGCAGTCTCAACTCCAAATCCCATCCTAAAGCCAGTTTGAAATGGGTCTAGATAATCGGTTTCATCCAAGACCTCTTGGAGTTGAAGCGCAACTGAGTTGAAGCGCAACTCCCCTCTCGATCACTTTGCTCAAGAATGGTAACATAGAAACCGGCCTATAGTTGCTCATGTCCAGGGGGTCAAGGGAAGATTTTTTCAGGAGCGGCCTAACGGCTGCTTCCTTTAAACAAGATGGAACACACCCTTCTGTGAGGGATGCATTGATGATGTCCTTAAGAAACACCATCAAGGCAGTCCCCCCCTGGATGGCCAGCCATGAAGGGCAAGGATCGAGAGGGCAGATCGTCTTCTTCACCCTACCAAGTAGCTGGTCCACGTCCTCGGTACTCACGGATTGAAATTCATCCAGTAAACTTACATCAACGGAGTTGCTGGACACCTCGTCAATTGTTTCTGTCAAATTACTGGCATCTAAGTCAGCTCTTATCCAAGAGATTTTATCTGCAAAGAAATTGTTAAACGCGTCACCAGCCAGCAAGCCAGAGGTTCTCCAGCCTGCAGCAGCCTTTCACCCCATTCCACCGGGCCAGGAGGCTGTAGTGGGGCCCTGAGGACTTCTTGGCAGCGAGGCAGCAGCAGGAGGGGGTGTGGCCAGGAGTGGCTGGTGTTTTATGCCACTCCCACACCCCTCAGGAACACCAGCCAGCAAGCCAGGCTATCCATAGAACCAACCTATCATATTCTGAAACAAGAGCAGAAAAAGAATCCTTCATGGACAGGACTATGTATAGCTCTAGAAGGCTCCCTTAGTTTTTAACTCCACAAAAAAGAAACTCTTCACTTTTCTGAATCTTACATCAAAAGCTTGAAGTCAAAAGTTGGCACAACAGTTTAAGAAAGCCAGCTGAGAATTAAAGAAACAAAATCATACAGGCACTCCCCAGTAGTCTTTAAAATATTAATCCAGAAAACCAGAAACAGCTTCACAAGGTTATATTCAGATCTCAAAATTTAAGGTCCAGCTCACCTAGGCAATATCCTGGTATAAATAATTGCAGGGTTTTCCCAGATGTAGAGATAGGGAAACCTTTTAGGATGAAAATTCACATCTGTGCTCTAATTGTTGTAACACTGACATGTAGCAATGAAAATCAGATTCCTTGGGGAATATACCCATATTTCTCACTGAACTCTGCAACATCACTGGTACCTTTCTTTGCACCCAGAGTTGCTAAAGCTTTCATGCATTTGTAAAGCGATACAAGGATTCCCTAAAACAACATCTCAGGCTCGGCCAAATTGATCACCAACAATGGTCCACCATGGCCTCACATCGGGAGGCATGGAGATGTATTATCCACAATGCTGCAGCTTTATTTGAGAACTCACGCCAAACAAGTCTTGAAGAGAAACGACAACGCAGAAAGAATCACAACCCTGAAACATCACCCAAGGAGACCCTCTGCTGTGCTTTCTGCAACCAGACTTGTTTATCTCGGATTGGCCTTTTCAGTCATCAGCACGCTTCCGGAGAGCGCAGGATGAGTCCTTCCTGAATCTTCGTTTGCAAAGAAAAGCCAGAGAGAGAGAGATTAGCATAATTCTAACAACTCAAGGAGATGTTAACTGCAACCTTGACTTTGGGACATTCCTCAGTGACACACACTGCATAGGTATGTTTGTTTGAAAACAGATAACATGTTATGTTCTTTAGTAAAAGCAAGCATGGAAAACTGACTTTCTTTTAAAGCAGGGATAGGTAAATGCCAACATTTAGGAGGGTGTGTTGGCCCCTCAGAGCCTCCCTGCTGTATGCCCACACACACACACCTTTAACCCTTTTCTGATTTAGCTTAAACTTGGCAGGGGCAGTGTGTCAAGCATACAGTAAAATTGCACCCATATGTTCTAAGGGGAACACGGAATATTTTTAGCAAAAAATGGTTGGCACTGGGGTGTGCTGGGGGCTTCAGAAAAAGGCTTAGGTCGCGGGTGGCCTTTGGCTTTCACTTCTCCCTGTTTTAAAGCCATCCAAACTACTTAGGGATTCCTGCACCAATTCAGTACAGCTTGATAGCCCTTTTCCGGAAATCCATAATGCTCCAAAATCCAAAATTGTCCACATGGGTGGCTGAGATAGTGATACTTTTGCTTTCTAATACACAAACTTGAAATGTAAATGAATTTTGTGTTTAGATTTGCGTCCCATCTCTAAGGTATCTCATTATGTATGTGCAAATATCCCAGAATCTAAAAAAAAAAATCCCAAATCCCAAACACTTCTGGTTCAAGTATTTCAGATAAAGGGTACTCAACCTTTATCAACATTATATTATACTTTGAAAGTATATTTTTAAAATCTTTCTATACTGAAAAAATGTTGGGTTTTTTTGCTTTACAATTTAAAAAATGCTTTATAATATTTACTGACATGAAAAAAACAGTTCCTTGTATTTCCTGCAGCAAAACAAAATTAACATCAAACAATAAAATATAAACATACAGAATTAACATTTTTGGAGCAAATCTTGTTTTTGCTCCCATGCTTTTGCTGACCAGAGTGTCTGTACCTGCTCTCACACACATTTGTGCACTATATACCCCTTATCCCATATCCATGCAAGTTCCTGACACAATGAACTCTGTAGCTGAGCAGTTTCTGTCTAACACAAAAAGAAAATAATTTTAAAACCTATCTCTTATTGCTCAGTTTGTAAGCACCAACGATTCCCTCTACAGTGAGATTAAAACCAAAGATGTCATTGTCCACTTTCTTTTTCACTATTTATTCTCTTACATCAGTAACTTTTAGTATCATCAACCATAGTATTTAACAGGCTGGCTAGGATAGGAAGTGGGAGGGGCTGAACAGCAAATTCCAGAAAGTGGCTTTTATTTATTTTACTTATTTATTGGATTCATATCCTCCCTTTCTCACAAGATGGGATTCATGGCAGTTCTGAAGCACTACAACTCAGCTACTTTGGCATAAATGCTATGAGGCCCTATACAGCTCCATTTTGTCCCCAATGTTAACACCAACATGAAACTGCTGAGCAAGGGTTTTTTTCCCCCGAGATTTGGCATGAAGTGTCATGAACATGCAACTCTTAAACACCAAGTGGATTCAGATCAGTAAACTAACAACCAGACCAGCCAATGGTCTAGAGATCATCTATAAATGATACAACATATCTGCAGTATTTCAAATGATACAGTGTTCCAATAATAAGAAACATCTGCAGGAACAACAGGACTGAGTTGGATAGGCAACTACAGAGACAACAAATTAGGCACAATGCACATATGATCTAATATATTTATTTGCTCTGAACGAGAAATTTAATACCTCAGGACCCCCTTGTACTAACCAATACTATTATTTTGTTCTGATTCTGTATCCAGCATGTTTTCTATCAAGTTCTCCTTCCTTTTCTGTATCAAGTCAAGGGAAGCAGCTGATACTCTAACAGGACAGGCACTAAAGTGACCCCCAATAGTACAGAGGAAAAGCTAGCTGCCCATTCTGCAAATAGGTTAATAATAATAATAATAATAATAATAATAATATTTATTTATACCCCGCCCCTCTGCTATAACAATCGGGGCGGCTTCCAACAATTAAAACATTATAATAATGACTAAAAACACCACCCACACCCACCCTCCCCCATAAAAAGACATTAAACACTAAAATTAAAACCATCTAACTAAAAACACATTAAAAACAAATATATACATGATTTTAAAAAGCAGGAGACAGAGCTACTGAGGCCGGGATCTAATCAGGAAAGGCCTGCCGAAAGAGATCTGTCTTTAGTGCTTTTTTTAAAGCTACTCAAGCTCGTCAGCTGACAGATCTCGTTCGGCAGGCCATTCCATAAATTGGGGGCGATTACTGAAAAGGCCCTCTGGGAGGTTGCAGACAACCTAGATTTTTGTGGCTGAAGCAAATTCTTCCCAGAGGACCGGAGTGCGCGGGGAGAATTGTATGGGAGGAGGCGGTTCCGGAGATAAGTTGGACCCAAGCCATTTAGGGCTTTAAAGGTAATAACCAACACCTTATACTGGGCCCGGAAACTGCTAGGCAGCCAGTGGAGAGATTTCAATACTGGAGTTATATGGTCTCTCCGAGATGTTTCCGAGACCACTCTGGCTACCATATTTTGTACCAACTGAAGTTTCTGGACCAAGCACGAGGGTAGCCCCATGTAGAGCGCATTGCAGAAATCTAGACAAGAGGTTACCAACGCATGCACCACAGTCTCAAGGTCCCTTACTTCCAAGAAAGGGCGCATCTGGCATATCAGCCGAAGCTGATAACAAGTGCTCCTGACCGTCGCATTCACTTGACTCGTCATCTGAAGAGATGAATCAAGGATCACCCCCAGACTGCGAACACAGTCCTTAACGGAGAGCGTGACCCCATTGAATACTTGATGTCTGGCGGGGGCTGTTCTAAGCATAAGCACTGACCTAATGGCCTTACACTTGCAATGGCATAAAAATTTAGCTGCCTGTATGGATAGACAGGGTACAAGAGTGCACTGATCACCTCTATGTTGCCCCAAGTAAGACACTATTAATACTTTAATCTCAAAGAACTGTATTTAACCTTCAGTCCTTCTTCCCTCTCCTGAAGGGAACAAGGGTTGCAAAGAGCCAATAGAGTCTTCATGTTTGCCAATAGGGAATGGGAGAAGGGAACAGGTTTGTGCATGGTCCATCTTCCCATCTCTTGCCTCTGCATCATTCATTCACTTTATTTATATTTTGCCTTTCCCTAAAACCAAGACTTTCAAAAATGGAGTGATTACCCTCAGAGCACAGCATTGTTGCTGAGAAGCTGCCATATAGCTTAGCTACAGGTAAGAGATTGCAAACTCTCCAACATCATGCTCTATAGAAAGAAATTCTAATGAGGAAAAGGTAGGGCCCAACAATATGCCCTTCTTTTCCCTCAGCCTACTGGATTGCCTGCTCCCCCTTCCCCATGCATCTGGTAACTGACTCTCAATTCTCACCTGGCCTAGAATGCAGGCCACGTTGCAGGATTATTGTAAGACATGCCCTGCCTTTAATCCCTTCTTCTCCAGTCTTGCTCTAGTATTGACTGTGGGGGAGGAAGGGTCAGGTGCGAGGTCAAGCTTGTCTCTTTCAACACTGGTACGCGACAAGCATTCTAGCCTCTCAGCTGATATCAAGATACGCAAAAACCCAGCAGAGCAAGAGCAAGGGAAAAAAGGACTTGTGAAAGAGGGTATGTCACCCTGGGAGATGAGAAAGAAGCAAAGATTGTTGGCATCTACCTGAACATGAGCTATGCATGGGCTAGTATTTCTTGAGGCCTGCCACTTTGGGTCTAACAGAAAATAGTAATATAGTCCAGGACATCAATTGCTCTTAAAACCCTGACATTTTTCAGCAAACTGCAAATAAAATGAAGGGGCTAAAAGTTAACATTCACAAGGAAATTCTATCTTCACAGTTGTGCTTAAAGACAATGCAGTAACCTCAAAATGTTGAATATAGTATCATGCAAAATCAGAGAGAGAGGTGAGGGAGGGGGAGGGGGAATCTGCAAGTCTCTTTACAGTCTTGCAAATTAGAGAAGCTGTTATTCATAGGTCTGGAACTGTGCACTAAAATGTATAATCAGGACACAATACACTTTAAAAAAGAAAAAAAGAAAGAAGTATTGCTGTTTATCCCATTGAAACCTGGAGTGTACCTTCATGAATACAAAATATATGGATAGTTTGACTAAAGATAGAACAGTAGGAAGAAAGAGGAAATGCCATTCAGAGTGACCATGATCAGAATAATAGAAACATAGAGTTGGAAGAGACCACAAGGGCCATCCAGTCCAACCCCCTGCCATGCAGGAATAAACAATCAAAGCATTCCCAACAGATGGCCATTCAGCCTCTGTTTAAAAACCTCCAAAGAAGGAGACTCCACCACACTCCAAAGCAGTGCATTCTACTGCCAAACAACTCTTACTGTCAGGAAGTTACTGTCAGGAAGTAGGATATTTGTAAGGAGATGGAACAGTACATAAGATGAGGTCCATGTTTATGGAAGCCTCAATGCCAAGCTCTATTTTTAAAGATTTTGCCAGTTACAATATGGGAGAGTAGACACTTTTATCTTAACTCTAGATACGGAAGGAAGTTCCAGGCACCAATTTTTAGACAGTGGTACCTGCCACATTTCATGCCATCCTCCTCAAATGAAAATGGTTAGAAGTCCATTTTCTATTTTGTAAAAACCCCTTTGCTTTGGAAGCAAAACTATAACCAATTTAATAAAATTGTCCATGGATGTATAGGTAGGTTGAACCTTATGTGTCCTGTGTATTTTAGAATTCTGTCTGAGACTTTGTAATTATGACCAAACCCACCAAAGAAGTAAGACTGTATTTTTGCAGCCTTACACCTTCCATGCCCTTAAACAAAATCTGTTCAGCTACTCTCTCACACAAATTTACATTGCAAAAATGACCACCACCACCCCAAGAATTAGGGGGGGGGCGCTACTTGACTCTAAAGGGATGTTCAATGACTCCAAGGAACCTGTTTTGCCCCCCAAAACAATGGGGGGGGGAGTTATTTCAGTAACCAGAAGTGACTTCCATTTGCCTGAAATGTCACTTCTGAATAATGCCAAGCAAGCAGCTGTGGCTCACCAGGAATCAGAACAGCTGAAATGGCCCTCTGATCCCTACAGTGTACCTATCCTTGACTAGTACCAACTAGAAAGAGGCTATCTGTTTGTTTGACAACATTCCAGCTTATTATATCTAAACTACTAAATTAAGCCTTTAAAAACCTGAGGCTTTTCCTCAAAAACTGCATATAATATCCCTTAATTTGCGGATGGTGCAACAACACGCTATAGTTGACAGAGGTCTACATTAATCAGTTATCCTAAGCAGCAACACATTGACCATTACAGACAAGTCCAGATGGCAACTAGGAGGACTTTAAACATGGAGCAGAAATGTTCAGGCATAGAAGCAAAGAATGCAGGCTGGGGAAAAACCACTGTGGAAAACTTACTCAGAAAAAATTGCATGGGTCTAGATGGCTGAAACCAGACAAAATGTCCACCCTCAGGTCAGTCTAGAGTTGCAACTAATGGAGTGTTAATAACATCTCTGATGTTAATAAATGTTTCTAACTATGCTAGGATTATTTGAGAAATCCCCTTCTTTCCATATCCAAACAACACACTGATAATACATTTAGCAGAGGCTTCCACACAAATATCACTTCCAGATGGGTTTGAACAGGAGCTAACTCTTAAAAAAATGTTCCTAAAGTTATCTTTACCTATATGCATAGTTAAAATTGGGCTAATCCTGTGAAGTCAGGCCCTCACAAGATTCTTCATTCATTGTAATTACAAGATCCTGTCCCAAGTCTCTCAAAAATGGTAGAGAGTAGACTTGAAGCAATTGACTCAAACTCAAGTCAGACTCAAGTCGCTTCAACAACTCAACTTGGAGTCAACGATAAATGATGCACTGACTCAACTCGACTTGTGACTTAACATCCTTTCAACGATGCTTCCATGATCTCACTGGGTTTTGCCTGCCAGTCCTATGTGAAAGAAGCAGTAACAGCAAACGCATTAGGGCTTGAGGCAGAAGGCTCATCCAATGTGCAGCGGGGACAGGCTGCTGAGCAGACCTCAACCCCTGCCACAACCCATTGCCTAATATGTTTGCTGTTCCCCTCTGAGAAACGTGTCCTGTGCTCTGGGGGTGAGTCTTGCCTGCTGTGCCTAGGAAAAGTTTTAGAAGGCTCCTCCGATGTGCAGTGGGAACAGGCTGAACAGACCTAAACCCCTGCCTCAAGGCCAGGATGTGTTTCTCAGAGGGGAACAGCAAATGCATTAGGCAACAGGCTTGAGGCAGAAGAATCCTTCTAAAGCTTTTCTTAGGAGTAGCAGGCAAGACTCACCCCCAGAGCACAGGGCTCATCCCTAACACATTTGCTGTTCCCCTCCAAGAAACATGACCTGCACTCTTGGGGGTGAGTCTTGCCTGCTGCTCGAAGTCAATGGCACAATGGACTTTGCTCCCAGTGATGGGGTTGGTTGTCAAGATACAAAAAACTTTCTGCACTGACACGCTGCTCCCCTCAGCAGCCCCAAACACATCCCACCACCACCTCCTTTTTTTCTGTTAAAGCTGGCTCCCAGACTTGAGACTCAACTTGAGACTTGACTTGAAAGTATCCTGCAGAACTTGAGACTTGGCTTGAGACTTGGAGTAAAAGACTTTAATACATCACTGGTAGAGAGTGGCCACGAGGTTGTGTGGAATGGAGGTGACCTTCCTGTCAAAAGTCACACACATTCACATACATGCTCTAAGACCAGGAATTTTCTATATCTTCTGTATTCGTGTAGTTAAGTACAACGTAAATGTCAACAGGATGAGTATGTACCACTCCAAATGTTGTTAGATTTGCAGAAGAAAGACAGCCAATGCTGCAGATAGCTGGAGCTGTAACCCATTGTTTCCCCAACCCTGCAATACAGTAAAGAATTATCTTGCAAAAGTCCTGGATATGGTCTTCACTTCTCCCACTGACTCAGTATATGATCAAAGGCCAGGCATTTTGTCATTAACGTCTTCAGATATCTTTCCCAGTGCTCTCCGTCCCCGCCCCTGCCTAACTACATGTTACAAACATTAAAAAGTAACAAAGCAGACTAGGAAGATGGCAAGTTCGATTGGAAAAGCAGAAAAAGTTTCATCCTTTCCCATTTTACTGCTACTCTGCTTAAAACTGTATAGCCTTTTTTTTCCCAAACAAACAAAAAAACCTGGGGTGCAGTTAGGATGTTACTTAGGCATGCCAATCAGTACACTCATTCTAACCACAGTTAGTTTACTGGTACTTAAATTACCATGGACTGGCATGATTGTAGCAATGTGCTGTTAAGTCTTCCAGGAGACTTGAGCTACAAATCAGGAGGTTCCAGATTTGAATATCACCTCATCCACCAACTCTCCAAGTTGTCTTAAGATGACACTCCGTTATTATACAAGGATAGTAATACTGGCCTAGTCTACTGAAACATTTGCTATTGTTATTGTTATTTAAAATACTGTTGTGGCTAGAGAAGGCCCAGAAAAAAACTGGAAAAATTCAGGGGGGGAAATGTGGTGTGTGTGTTTTTTTTCCTTGAAGCCTTTTTTATTATTTTTCCAAAAAAATTAAAACATTGAAAAAAGGAAGAAAATTTATTATGGAGTGTTTCATTTTAGCATGACGAATAAAACCTTTAAGACAAGATGTTCATATATTCTCAAATCATTGAATATTCAATGAATCTTAGTCCCTCCTTCCTTCCTTCCACACACTTCCCCCCCCCTCAATTCTTTTTATGGGAATGGGTGCTTTATGTCTACTCGATACTGTGGAGGGGAAATATAAATAATTTTCTTTGTTACTAATGTTGATGGCTTCTTCTGTTTGTTTATTTTTTAATATTTTCTTGCCTGCTCCACATAAACTAGAAAAACCAAAGAGGTTCGTACAGTTCAGGAGATTGTTGCTCTATCTGTTACAAATATAAAAGTAAATTCTGTTTGTAATAATTGTTTGAATACACTGTCTTTTTAATATATCAATTGTGATAATTTTGTCATCTTTTATGTTCCTAAAGTGACAGAGTAACTTTCAATCTGTAAAAAGTGCTATTGTTGCATTTTTCAATTTTGCCAAAATTTCCACTTTCCTGAAAAAAACTGGGGGGACCCAGTTTTTTCCCATGGCTTCAAAATTTCCAGAAATTTTACATATCTAGTTTTGGCTCTAAAAATATCTAAGGTTAATAGCAGCTACCCAGCACCCACCCAACACAGTAGGCTTAGGCAACAAGGATTCTGGCTAATTCTACATTATCTTGCAGTTTCTAGGACATCTTATCAACAAACATCCTTTGAAGTATTTCATAATATCCCCACAGGAAATAACACCTGACATAATTTTGAAGACTGTCATGAGTGTCTTGTTCAGCTGCTATATTACTGAGCTCCTCATCTATGTTCGCCCCAAAAGCTCCATTCATCACCGCTAGAGCCTTCACGCTAGCTTTCAAAAAGCAGTTATTATCAAGATCAGTCCGCAACTATTTTCTTAATATGTCCAATACCTACATAATCATTATTTAATTTGATCCAAGAGCTCAAAGGGCTGACAACTGATCTGAACAGTTTAAACATGCTACAGGTTCATAGAAACCAACAGTATAAGCAGACTATACGATACAGTGTTAAATGCAGAGATTTTTTGAAAATCTAAGAGGAGAGCAGTACAAACCATGTTTCACTTTAAAAAATAAACCAACCATTGGCCAATAACTTTTCAAAAGAGTCTAAAATGCTTACAAAACTGGGCTTTGGAAGGTATGGTAACTGTTAAGCCACTACTGAGAACATTCTGAACTTACCTAGTGGACAGGTGACACTCTCAAGAACTATATTTTCAGCCAATTTTAAGGGGTGATTGAGATTTATTAAATAACCAGGACTCAAGCCATATACGGAGAAAACATAAAACCACCACACTGTTCTTCATTCAGTATTCTTTGGGAAAGTGGAGAAATGAGCCATTACCAATGGTTAAACAGAAACTTTAGGTAAATGGAGAAATGAACCACATTTTGAGTTCAAAACTCGTATTTCCAACTATAAATGCACTATTATTTGTAAATACATATTTACATGATTTACACATTTTAAGAAGCCCTAGAACCAAATGGACTCCTCATTGTGTGTGCTGCAGCAGGGCAGAGAGGACTCAGTTTCTTTAAGGCTTTTCCTAGATGCCCTTTCCATCTCCAATGACTACCCGCAAGCTCTTTCCCTTTGATTTAAGAGTTACTCTCCTGGCCCTGACAGTAAGGTATTTCTGTCCCACAGATTATAACTCACTCTGGGCTATTATTCAACTCCCAAGCCCTGGCCCTGCTGCATTTAGTCCAAACATAATATCCTTCATGCATATATTATCTGTCTCCCTATTATCTGGAATCATTTCGGAATTAAATTTCAGTCCTGCAATATTGGCTCGAAGAGCGGCTTGCTTTATGGGCTAGTCAAAGGTTAGAATACCAATCAAAATAACACTGCCGATGCAGCGAGACATTTTAATATTCCAAAACCCGGTAATTGTAAAAGGACATAATATTTTTTCCCTGATTACCCCAAAGGCAACACATGTTAACAAGGCGAGGGAGAGAGTGAAAAGATTTCTAGAGTTCAAGACAGCTGTGTGACAGATTTAAAGATAAAGTGGTAGAAAGCTGGTCCCATACAGGCTTCTGGGAGAGGGGGAAAGCCCCTCTGGATCAGACCAATGCATCCACTCTAGAACTCTGTGATTGGCTAGTTACCAATATCCTTTCAGCCATCACATTATCTCCAATCTCATCTTCTCATGTGCTTTGGATAGCTGCTGGGTCAAAGGAGTTAGCTGTTATGCAAGAAAACAATTCACAAAATGACACAGAGAATTAAATTAAGAAAACCAATCCTAAGATACTCAAAGTCAAATCAGGTTGAAAGATGGTGAGATCAGGCATATGGCAACAATGGGAAGCACCAAGCTACAGCTTCTAGCAAGGAACTCAGTTTTCTGGTTCCTCAGCCTTTTAGTTTAGAAGCAGGCTATTTAGAAGCAGTATTAGACAAGTACTTTAGCTTGCCATGCATATACTAGTGATTTAATGGTGTGGAGCATTTTATGTCTAGCAGTAAATTTATGTAGACCTAGTGTTTTGACCTGCTGCCCAAACATCTAATGGCAGCAGCAACAGTGGGGGTGACACTGGCGAAGGATCTGTAAAAGACAACTGAAGGACCTAGTACTGTGCAGAAGAAAGTAATGGTAAACCATTTTTTAAGACCCTATAATTTCTGAAAAACCTGTAATGAAACAATCCAAAGTACCTGTAGTAGGAAAAGAGGGGAAGCCACATCTCTGAGCTTATAAAACTTGAACAGGGCAGTTGATGACCTTAGAGGTCTCTCATTCATTGGGTCACCATAAGTCAAAGTCAACTTGAAAGCAAATAAAAACAACAAATGTCTTGACCAGATCAACAATCCCTCTAGCTCTAGGTCCCATAGCTGACAATAGCCAGAATAAAAATCCTTGCGGAAATATGCAGTGGTAGCCAATTCTTAGTCATCCACTCCCAATCACCAGTTTTAAAGTTTAGAAACATCCTAACCATTAGGATAGATGCCCTGAGCTTCCTAATAAAAAACTATTGATATTCTTATCTTCCATTAATTTGTCTAGGGGGATTTTATTATTATTGCCTAGCAGCACTGATAGCAGAGTTCCACAAATAAACTGTGGATTGTGTGAAAATAGTTTATGTGCTTGTTTTAAACCTGCTGCTTGTTAATTTCATTGGAGGTTCATGGTTGCAGTAACTACTTGAAAGGGTAAAAAGTCTGTTTCCAGTTTACTTTTTCTACTCCACTCATGATTTTATATACTTCTAAGAAAAGTAATAGATAAAAGAGTAAACATTACTGGAGAGTTCTAATTTTTAGAACTTCTCCCTGTGGAAGACCTTTGCATATTACTTGTGCTAGCGAATTACACAATTGTGAAGAGCATATAGGTACAATGGCAGCCAAGGTGGTGTAGCGGTTTGAGCACTGGACTGTGACTCTGGAGACCAAGGTCCTAATCCCCTCAGCCACAGAAGCGCACTGGATGACCTTGGGCAAGTTGCACACTCTCAGCCTTAGAGGAAGGCAAAGGCAAACCACCTCTGAACAAATTTTACTAGGAAAATTTTGTGATAGGGTCACCTTAGGGTCTCCATAAACTGGAATGACTTGAAGGCACACAACAACATGGGTACAATTCATTAATAATGTTTGCTACAGGGATGGGAATCATGTGGCCCTTCAGATGTTTTTGGACTGCAAGTTTCAGCAGCCATAGCCAGCATATCCAATGGTGAAGAATGTTGAGAGTTCTTTCTCCTTTCTGCCACACTGGTTTCACAGGTAAAGATTGACCAAGCAAAGAATACAGGGCCTTTTTATTTGTTTTTACAAAAACATTCCTTTTGCTTCTTGCTAAATCTTAATCTAAGCTGCTTTATTACACAGCCTAAGGAGCTGCATCTTATTGTGTGGCAACTACTGCTACCAATCATTTATATAGCACCATCAATGCTTACAGCATTTCCAGAATGAATTGAGAGAGATGGATCCTTGTTCCAAAGGGTTAACTGCACAAGTTTCACTTGTACATGACATCAACCTGATTTAGCAGAGTGAAAGACTTGACAGACATTTGGATAAAGGCACTTTGGTGCATTCTCATATACAGCTGTGCCTCTCTCCTCCTTGAAGGTATAGAAAGGACCACCACAAACAGGCAACTTACATATCTCAAGAGAGCCCCCTCTGGCTGGCATGAGAATTACTTACTCTCATATAGAAATCCTCCAACCAACCCTAGATGTTCATAAGAAGGCCTCCAACCAGTCCTAGATGTTCTTACTCTCATAGAGAAGTCCTCCAACAAACCCTAGATGTTCACCAGTTTTGAAACACAAGCTGAAAAGCATTATATATTTCTGTCTTGAGGCACAGTAACTTTGCTTTCCTCTCCTGACTTTTCCCACACCACTGCTTTATCCACATGGCTCTGCCCTTGCCCACTGGTCTCTTCTACTCCAGCCGCTTGTCATTTCTCGTAATGCCTCCTCCATCCTGACCTGCAAGTCCTCTTGGCTTTTCCAGCTTGGGCATCACCAAACAAGAGAACTTCCAGCTTTCTTAATGTCCCTTAATACTAACCCACAGCACCTCTGCTGATCATACAGACAGCTTTTGACAGCAGCAGAAGAGAAGCCAGTCAACAGAACTCAGCAACTATCTCAGTGGCTGCCCACTGAAAGGGTTTAAGGAAAGATCTGATGTAGAGGAACACTCTAATAACATTCATATCTCGAGCAGCCCTCCCCAGTACAGACCTAGTCAAGGCAAAGAGCAGGATAAATTCTCTGCCCCAAGTCTTCACTAAAGTGACAGTTCACAAAAGGATACAAGATCGCTCAGTGACATTAAAAATGTCAGTGAGAGGCAAATGCAGTGTGCCAGAGAGGAAGCATTTGTAGGCAGAGGAAAGTAAAACTTCTGACAGCATATTCAGCTTTAAGCAAGGTTTTATTTCATTGCTGCTGATTTCTGCCCATCCTCACATCTTGCATTTTATCCAGCTCCTGCATCCATGTATCAGGCTGCTGTTAACCTTTACGTGGGAGGGGGGGTAGGTTGGATTTTTTTTTTTTACCTCTGCACTAATTCATCCAACAAAGGCTAAGAATACCTTACTATTCCTACAGCAATGTCTTTCCTTTCTTACACACACATGATAGCCTACTGTGGAAGTAACAGGGATCTGACAGTTAAGCATTAGAACACAGGCAGCTTCTCTTGCTACAACAATCACAATCAGCAGGACAGTCAAGGTCACAAGACATGAATCAGTTTCCTGCCTGTCTTAGCTTAGAGAACAGAAAACAATGGAGACAAGAAATACAGGTGGCTTAGCTTTAACTAAAAGCAGAATTCCCCAACAAAATACAGTTGAAACAGGAGCTACTGCAAGAATGCAGGGAGATTTGGGTTTCTTGAAGATACAACCTGCCCATTTTGCTTTGCACTCTTATCTTCCTGCTCACAGTAATCATGGGTAACTATCTTCTATTCTGTATTATCTATACCTCTCTATAAGCCTTGTGCAGAACTCCAGATAGCTGCCTAACCTAAGGACACACATCACCCTCTAACAGGGTGCCCACATGTATGAATTAAGCAATGTATTTATTCCAAATACAGTCAAATAGATTTAGTTACAGGGTTATGGCTAAATACGTGGATAACCAATATGCTTAATTAGAACCTACCACCAAGTACTCTGCACCTAGTTCTTCTTTTTTGAATAAGCCAAGATCCAGCTCATCAGCAGTCAAAGAAGCCACAGTTTGTTTCCACTAATGCTGGTTTGTTAATCTCCCTTTTCATCAACTCTGTTAATTCAGCTGCTATCTCAAATACTTTGGCAGCAGTTAAAGAATGGCATGACTTTGCCATACCACCAGTTCACCATGGAGGGAGTGTTTATGTATAGTGTCATATTTCCCCAGCTAACCAATAATGGTAAGAGACCTATTTCCCCTTTCAGCATGCCCCAAATCAAATAGTTCCAAAGATTACCTCCCATCTCCCTAATATAGTTTCAATTAGACATGCCCCACTGAGGTCTGCTGCCATTACTTCTAAGCCCTGTCCTTCCCATCTTCCAGAACAAAAGACTATCTCACTGCAAGACTTCTGTCTGCAACCCATGGTGTGTGTATTTTTAATATATATTAAATTTGCTAGGTGCCCCCAAAAGATAACTCACCAGCAATACAGTGTTCTTTGTGGGACACTCAGCCACCCAGCGCTGGCTTTAAAGGAAATCTCTCCACATGCTCTGTCTTTTGTAGATTCCCAGAGGGATACAAATTTAATAAAACAAATAAGGTGTAACATTAAGAACCTAACTCTACCAACTACCCAATATTAAGGAACAAGGATACTGGGAAATTTTTCATGTACGTGGTTTCAGAATTTTTAAGCCTGACACTAAGAACACACTCTTTCCTTTTGTCGACCTGTAAAATGTGAAGGCTGTGAGCATGGTCAAACCCTGCTCTCCCCATATTTTGCAGAGCAAGTAAGCGTCTCTTTCTTTCTAACACAGCCTAACACGAGTGACCACATTTTATAAGGAAGAGCGTGAGTAGTTTCTAAGTGATGATAATATTTTCTGTACATGAGCCCTGATCAATACTGATCCACTGTCCTGACCATTTCTGCAACACTGAAACATCATGATTTTTCATCAAACATCTGCACTATGAAACTATGCCCTGAAAGAGACACAAAATTTCCCTCTGTCTGCATGTCAATCTGGATTACACAAAACGAAAGCCAGCTTCCTAATGGGCTGAACCTGATAGCCCAAAATTACGGCCAAAGGACGGAACATATTGTCCCAATGGCCAGAGGTACTAAACTGCCATGGGTTTTCTGCCAGTTGATATCAAACATCACCACACAGAGCAGATTTGACTTTTCTGTATGTCTATCAATCAACTGGTTATATCACTGCTATCCATTCACCAGAAGATTAGTGAACTTCAAATGGCGATCATTAATGGTCACTGAACTGCACAACGCCTCAATATGCTTTCAGGTTACATTTACAAAAGCCCGGCAATAAGCCAAGAGATTTGCTCTGACAGCAGAGAACGAAGGAAACCCTTGTCAAGCTCCAGGAGGAACATGCTGCCAGCCTCTCCCTTGTTACATTTCTGCCCTACCCTGATTTGACAGAACAGATCATGTTAATTTTTGTTCTGTTACTGTTCATATGTCCCTCATTCTCAATTCTCAAAAATGGGTATAACAAAATAGCGGGGAAGGCAAATTATAGGCACATTTCTGCTTAACACATTTCTACCTAAAGTTTCTACCTAACAAGCAAAACTGCTAAATTTAGTGGCACCATGATGCCTTAACATGAAGCAGATGGAACTTAAGAAGTCATGATACTGTTATACACTGTGCAACATCTTTCTTTCCAGCACCAACCACCAGTTCCCACTTCCTAACTGCCTTCTTATGAACATCTAGGGTTGGTTGGAGGACTTCTATATGAGAGTAAGTAACTCTCATGCCAGCCAGAGGTATGTAAGGTGCCTAAACAGTTCCTCCATGAGGTATGAACCAACAAAAAAAGGGAAGTACCTGTACCTATGTCTCAATGATTATAGTTACATAACTACAGGTAGAGATAGTAAATCAATGTGGAGGGGTTTTCTGAAGAGTGAGTAAAGCAAGGGCTCTTAAGCAGACTGTTTTTTCTATTTTTTTCAAGATTTTCAGAGCTGAGGAACAGCTGGCTAGTTTTTACAGGGGGCAGGGGCCTTAGAAATGGTGGGAGGAGGGAGCAGGCTTGGATATGCTCCGGCTGACCCAGTCTTTCTCAAAGCGATGCTGAGTTATTATGCATAGAGGTGCTGCGTTAGGGTGGCCACAATGGGATTCTCCTCAGCTGCAGACCATATTCCATCAAGTACAGTAAGACTCTATTAGAGGAGATACAATAGGAACTTCGCTTCACCCAGCTTCTGAGAAAATAACTCCTCATTTCAATGCAAAACAGCAATGCTTATTAAATACCTCCTTGAAGGAAGAGAGGAAGGGAGAATGAGAGAAGGAAAAGGAAATGAAGAGACAACGGTGGGGGTGGGGGAGAAAGATTTACAATGAAAATACCTTTTTCAGATTAATCCACTGTTTGAAGTAATCAGCAACTGGAAGCCCTAAGTATTGGCATTGTCCAGGTAACCTGTAAGAGAGGAAAGAGCCCAAAACAAAGTCAGCATTATTAAACACTTCTGGTTCTTAGAAAGGGGAAAGAATAAAATGCTCCAGTCTGCGTTTCAGAAGGATTCCAGGCATTTGGCACAAGACCAGGGATGGCGAACCCATGACCCTTCAGATGTTGGACTCCAATTCTAATCAGCCCTAGTCACCGGGGCCAATGGTTAGGGATGGTGGGATCTGTAATTCAGGAACACAGGATAGTAGACTCCTGATCTAGAGGGCCACAAGTTCCCCATCTCTGTCCTGGCCTCAAAGGTGGACTATAGACAAGAACCGTTGTATGCCTAGGATACCAGACAGTTCCAAGGGGAGCTTGTTTTAATACAGAGGTATTTTAAAAGAATGTGAGATAATCCCATGATAAGTGACCTAGGTAAGTAATCAATGTATTTCAATGGCACGTACTTCTCTTCCAAAACCTAGATCCTAATTCAAATGTTTTATGAGAGTACAGCATCACTGCTAAAAAAAATAGACCACCAAACACAATGAAAATGGATGGAAAACAGTCAATGAGGAAATGAATACTGAAAAGATGAAAGAATGAAGATGACAAGTATACATAATGAAGACAATGAAGCAGATGATAAAAAAAATGAAGATTATTAAAAAATGTTATCAGTAATTAACTGGAGGGAAATATCAGCGTTTTCTTCCTGAGATGCTACTACCATCATGGTAGACAAAAAAGAAGTGAGAGGATTGACAGGAGTTTGTACTCAGTATGTACATTAAATGGGCAAGGCATTCACTAGGGCTGGCACTAGAATGGGTGGGCAAAGTATGAGCTGTGGATTGCATGCAGTCCCCAGGGCCATTTTTGTGGCCCCTAGGAGTCAAAACAAAATTGCTCCGAAATGCCCAAAAATGATCTCTAGAGGGTATGGAGGGCATTTCCAACACTTTTGGAGCCCCATTGGAACCTCCCTCTCCCCGGGTCAAAATGATTTTTTTGCAAATTTTTCACAAAAAAAAATTCCTCCAAATATCGAGAAATGACCTATGGGGCCCAGAAAGGCCCCAGGACATATCCCTGTAGGGATGCATTTGTGAGCATTTTTTTTTTACTTTTTCCAAAACAGGTGTGGTGGGAAGGTGTGGCCCATCCACAATTGTCCACCCCAACTCTAGAAGGTTCTGACTAGCTCTACAGAGGGGCAGAACAAATTGTATGTGTGACCCATGGGTAGTGTGAAGAACTATAATCTCTTAGTATACTTTGGTTCCACAAATACAAAAAAAGTTTGCTACAGCTTCTTTTTGTTCACTCCATACTTCTAGTTGCCCCAACCACCAACGGGCTGACAATGAAGCCAAACTCTTGGATAATCTGAACATCCGCATCTGTCAGTTTCATATACCAGGACCATGAATCCTCACTTTTAATCTACGAACTCTCAGAGGCTGAAAACAAAACAAAAGTGAACATAAAGAAATGAAGTATTCGTTAGTATTTGGGATTGCTCCTGGACTAACTTTCTTACAATGCAACATACTTGTATACTTTCAATAAGTGCTTCTCAAGCTATTTGATGGGGGACCAGCAATTCTATTTTAATGTGCTGGTGACTGGTACGATATCTGTGCCCATTAGGTACAATTATTACTTTTCTTTTTAGCACATTCACCTTGGACCAGTAGCCAATAGCTCACAGACTGCCACTTTGAATAGCACTGCTTTAAATAACCCTCCATCTTCCCCTATATCACAGTTTTCTCACTTTAATACAAGCTATGTGGATTGCCTGAAGTGTCAGTTATCATGGCACCCCTCAGTATATATTTTATTACTTACAATGTAGAACTCTATTACATGGAGGGGGGGATCCCTTTCTTGACTAATGCAAGATGTTCTCCAAAATAAGTTGCAAACATTTGGACACTATCCAGAACTATCATTCAACATGTTTTATTTTTAAATAACATTTTGTGCTACAGAAGTATTTCCAATGAACAGAGAAAAAAAGGGAGGGTGAGGAAATGGGAAGACAAAGAAAAGAGGGGGCACAGAAAACAGCCAGGACATGGAAAGCAGAGAGCAAGGATGAAATAAAAGCAGGCAACAGTTAAGTGAAATGTGAGTTCATATGACAAGAGATGAAGGCAAAGACAACCAATGAAATGCACCTATTGCTGGAACAGTACACACAATATAACCTCACATTTCAACAAATAGTTCCTTATTGGGTTTTCCTCCCAGACCTTGTTCCTTTGTGAATATGGATTGCAAATGACTCCTCTGTGTGAAGCTTTATATTTGGCCATTATAAAAACATATCTACTGTAAAAGGAAGTATACAGAACTAGATAGACAACTGATCTCCACCAAAGCCATTCAAAAGACACAAAAACAACATAGTGTTTTCACAAGATCATCCCACGTGGAAGAGACATGGTTTAAAGCTACTCTTTTGGGGTAAACATGCAGAATGTATGCAGGGGTCCAAATTTAAATCAGAGAGAAATGTAAAACTCCATACAGTCACTCCTAAAATATACTAGAGGTCCAGTGTTTGCAGATAGATCCAAACATGCAAACTTCACAAGATCATCACACAAGCAGATTGTTTGAGCAAAACACAAGTGTCACAGCTAATGTGCAAGTGCTGAACACCCAGAGATATACTTATGAGGTCAAACACTACAACAGTCAGAAGGAAAGAAACCCCAATACCCAGGCAAAAGGGACAGAATATTGAGGAACAGGACCCCCAATAAGAAGAACCTGGATGTACCAGTTATCAGTCATATTATACACTCTCAACACCCCCACCTTGCCTTTTACTATTGGAGGGCCAAAGAATGGGCAAGTACTGAACATCCAGAGTCCTTTATTTTGGAAAGTAGATTCATTTGTCCCCAATCAATTTGATTGATATGGGGTAGTTAACAGGTCGTATTGCTTATTAATGCTTTGCTAAAGATTTTTAGAGATGCTCTGAATGCTGGATTGGGTATGAATGAGGCGAACTTAGAGAAGTCCAAAAATTAATTAAATAAGTGATTAATAGATCCATTTACACATGGTAATTACTACAATCCAAGCAATTGGATATGCAAATTAGGCATGCACTTTGCACCCAGCACTTTGTTGCAAACTATTTTCTGTGAGCAGAGATTCTACAAAGAAGACACAAGATAGGATTGGGCCAGGCAGGGCAGATTTCTTAGTGTCATTAATGCTATACCCTGGGGAGAAGGGTTCCGCTATAACGTCAGTTTCCAGAAACCCAAAGGCCTGGCTGGTAACAGCAAAATTTGACATCTTCTTGCTGGGATTTTCACATGCTCAGCTCCATGGGTAAAGAGACACTGACATTTGGGGTTTATCAAAGATATTCGCCCCCAGGAAAAAAAAAACCATATTGGTTGTTGTGGTAATGGGGAAAATAGAAAGCAATAAGCAAGGGAAATATACGCTGCCATGACTACCAGATTTTCTATACCCTGGCTTCTCCCCTTAATGTCTCACATTTATAAACCTACCAGTCTTGTTGGATTGGCCATCTTCCTTCAATGATTACTGTATTCCCCCAGTCAAACTCAATGAACCTGGAAATAATACCATCACACCATCCCAAGTTGGATCTCAATAACATCTTCCAGTGCACATATACAATACTTGTATATGAATACAAAAGCTCTAGCAAACTGCTCCCAAACACATACCAGGATTCAAATTAGCCTCGTCTTAAAGGAGACAAGTGACCTGTACTCCTATCGCCATAACAATCATCCTCCAATAAAAGAGTTAATATATCATGGACTTAGCAACCTGTTGACTCTTAAAATAATTCATCTTGATGCAGCCTTATTGCTTAGAAATATAATTACTTAAAGCACTAACTGAAAGACCTGTTCCCAACAGGTTAGTACTATCATAAAAGGGGTTCCCAGGAAGTAGAAATGAGTGGCAAATTCTCTTGAAACAGAGCTCTAAGAAATGGGGTCTTCCAAGAATTTGTGCTTTTTAACTTGTTCATAAATGAACAACAAAGGTTGAGTGCAGAAAAAACAAAAAAGGCTTCAAAATGATTTCTTCAAACTGAATAAATGAGAAATAAAATGGTAAGTGCACGTTAATGCAAGAAAATATGTGATACACACTGAGGCAATCCTGCCCCTTCCCCCAATTTCACATGTACACTGGTAGAGTTTTGTCTCTCTCCCCCATATAATATTAAAAGGTATCGGTGTAAATTTCAGGAGGATAAATACAAAGAGGGACTTTTCCACATGGTGCCTACTTAACCTATGAGGTTTGTTACCACAAGATATGATGGTAGTCATCAATTCAGAGGGCTTTAAAAGGGCATCAGACATATTCATGGATAATGGAGATATCACTGACTAGGAGGTAGCACAACAGTTTTACAAACACGTCCAGGATCAAAGACAACAGACCAGTTCTGAATAGCAGCTGATGGGAGGAAGAGCAAGAAACACTCTTCCCTTCATGTTCTGGTTTGTGGCCTCCCCAAAAGGTACCAGATTGCCTCCCCCCTCCTTTGAAAAAAAAAACTGAATCAATTTTTTATTCTTTAGCCATAATACCTTGAAACTAAAATTTAAAAACCAAATAAAAGTCACTACCTTCATGTGAGAGAGGGCTTTTAGAATATATACAGCACTCTAGCCAAAGTGAAAGACTAGCAAAGGGAAAGGTATGCAAATTGAAGCAAAATCAGGTGGCTTGCTTTCTTCCTCTGAAGCCAGCTCTCCTTTCTTCTATTCCCTAGAATAGAAGAGCCCGGCTTGGCGGTGATAAACAGCTATGCTTTGGTTATCACTTTCCTTAAGTTGAGGGAAGGCAGCTAGTGATGGATGGACAGGAATTTGGCTATCAGGCAAGGCTGTCAGCCAGAGTTGCAGATAGCACACACACATGTAGCAGGGCATCATTATGCAATGGCATGGAACTAAAATATGGCCAAGGGTATTGAAAGAAAGACCGAACAGGGTTGGGGGGGATAGCAAATTGACCAACAATAAAGGAGTGCAAGGCAAGGACGTTATCATCCTAGTGACACCTTTTATCTCAGCCTGGTTAGTGAGAGAAGGGCACAAATTGGTCCTTCCTCCACCATTGTATCCTCTTGTACAAACACAGGCAGATAAAATGTGTCACTGGTGTGATAGCATATCAATTTAACCCTAATTATCTAAGGGGTCACACTAAGAAATAAGGGTTTCACATTTCAACAGGTCCCTCCATTTCCTCTACAGAGAAGCCACATTAATAAAATGGGGGGATAAAAAGAAAAAGAAGGGGCTTGTAATTGAATCCAGTCACTCAGGTGGTCTGAGTGTATAAAAAATTAATGTGCAAGTCTTCCAACTAATCAGACGGTTAATGTCCATCAGTTTCTGGGTTCAGAATGTCAGAATCTCAAGAAAACAGGGTCATTTCCAATGTGCTGGATTAATTGATACTGAGGTTGTTGTTTTAAAAAAATATTCTCCTTTGGAAAAAATAGGGAGAACATTAAATCTTAAGACTCAAAGACTTGGTCATGGGCATTAACAGAACCCCATATGCTATCATCTTCTGAAAATATACAGAAAGCCTTGTCACTGGTGCTCAGCAAAGGACCTTCCACATAGGTAGTGGAGCAAAGTCATACAAGGAAGGAAACAACATAGAGAGCTACCCCTCCCTGGTCTGAAAATCTGTTTCAAACAAGTTTAAACCATGTTCTAATATCATTTATTTATTTATTTATTTATTTATTTTAATTTAAACTCTTTATATATCACCCTATAAGCACATAAAAACTAATACAGCCTTGCGGGAAAGACACTGAATTGCATACAAGCTATGTGAAAGAAGGATGCTGCAGGTAAGGAGAAAGCAGAATGACAACCTGTTTTCTACAGTTAAAAAGGAAAGCCATACATTCTTCCTTCCATTTATGTACTATAAAAAGAGAGAGAACAAAAATCATGGCCATGTATGCCTTCAAGCCTACTGGACTGCTGATCTGTTTGGAAAGTTTAGAAGCCATAACTATGTGAGAAGCACGCAGTACCCAAAATTCACTGCTATGCCTTAACCCAAGAATAATTTGCCACCTTAAGACACAGGCAGAACTATTATTCCCAAATGAAACTTTGGAAGATCATGGGAAACTGCCAGTGAGAAAGACCATGACTTGCTTGGTACAGGTAGCTGATAAATGGAGGTACAAGATATGGCTTTTAAGAAAGTGAAGATAAAAGAAAGAATCTAGTGGAGTGGAGTGGGACTGATCAATACAAGGGGCTCTCTCTACCTTGATATTCATTACTTTGCATATTTAGGCATCTAGGCACTAAATTTTAGATCTTGATAACCTGATTTCAGCTATTACTAGCCCTCACACACAAACAGAAAATCTAAGATACATAGGTGACAAGTCATCTGCACTGCTGTGGATTATGTGTTAGAGCTGCTCTCCAACAGATTGGTAGCACTTTCTAAACTTAGTGCAAGCCTTCAACAACTTACTAATAGTGTGCCAGCTTACACACTCCTGAATTGTTGTAAATTAACTGTAGAGCTTTGCTACAAGACTTGCTATCAGGCCCACCTGCTTTTTGCTTCTTTATCCCTATAACAGGCTTAATTATTTTCCTGGAGTCATCTCAGTAATGTCTAGCCAGCCAGGGGAGGGGGGAATGGCAGTGTTACAACTTGGCCAGTGGCTACAAGAGGAAGCAATATGCCTGTTGGAAGTACTGGAATTAATACTGTGCTTCATTTTCATACCAATTCATGACAAATCTCCCTACTCTCTGCCCTCAAACATGTCACAGCACAGTCAGACAGTATGCATTTCAGCCTCATAATCTGTGTACATGAAGACATCTAAAAAAAAGGAAATGAACAGCACAACACATGGATTCTCTATTGGTTATCCAGGTATACTAAATGAACTGTGGTTTCCAAGACACTGAAGAAAGTTGCATCTTTCTCTCCAAGTTCTACCAATGAATAAGAGTCACTGAAGCTAACGAGTTGTGGATTTTGCTGTTTAACTTCTTGCAGGAGGATTCCTCAAACAAGCTTACTGATCAAGTAATTTCCAGGAAGTGTGGTAGTTAACTCAGAACTCTGCTATTCTGCGCAATATTCTCCTGTACGAATAATGCCAATAGTTCCAGGGTTAGGATCAGCAATTCACTAATGGCATCAGTAAGTCGCTACCTCAGCCAATCTAGGGCTTGACTACACTATCAAATACCCAGCATCCCCATGCAAATGCCTCAGAATCTGCTGCAATCAGGTCACACGTGGCATGGCCTTTCCCCCAAACCTAGGGCTATCCAGCAACACAGGCCATGGCCCAGATGTGCAAAAATTTGGGGTATATTACCACCATTCACAGTATGTGGGATTCAGGGTTTTCCACAGATCTTCATCCACTGCCACTGCTGCTGTCACTTACTGTGACCAACATTTTATGGCTCCAGAGGCATTTTGCGGCTTCCTCCCTTCCCAGGCTCAGCAGTACTGCCTCCTCCACCTGCTCTGTCACCTGCCGCTTCCTGAGTGCTTCTGCTGCTTTAAGAAAGCTTTCTTTCTTAAAGTGACAGAAGCACTCAGGAAGCAAGCGAGAAAGTGGCAGAGGAGGCAGCACTGCTGAGCCAGTGAAGGGAGGAAACCTCTCCCTACATGTAGAAAATACCTCCAGAGCCTAAAATTGGTCACAGTAAGTGTCAGCAGCAGCAGCAGCAGCACCAGCACCAGCACCAGCAGCAACAGCAGCGGTGGTGGCTGAAACTCCACAGGGACAATGAAAACATCCCCTGTGGAGTATAATGATGTGCAGGGCTTCAGGTGCAATGTGGGTACATGTGGGCAAAACTCCATTTGGAGCTTTTGCCCCACATGTAGAGAAGCCTCTACTCAGGCCTCTTCATGCATATCTCTCACAGACTCAACTCCCTGTACTTCCAGTTCTATAAACATCACATACATACATCACACACATCTTTGCTTGCAACCACAATGGCAAATCACAAAAAATACTCCACTCAAAGTGCCCCACTGAAGCAACATTTGTCACCTTATTGCCATATGGAATGCCATTTCATTTCATGAACAGTTCTTCCACTCCCTGCTTCTCCTCATCACCTCCAGCAATAAAGGAGTCAACCACTTCCTTCTCCCACACCCCTCCCCATTCATGAGATACCAATAATAAATTCAGAGCTGGGCATCACAAAGCCATTAATGGCAACAGCCTTAGTGCACAACATGAAGGTCACTGAAAGTTTTCCCAACAAATGTCAACCTGTCACCTCTAGATATTAATGAGGGCTGACCAGCAGCAAAAATGCAACCATGCTCCATTAGTAACAAGACAGGCACATTATAATAAGAAAGGGGAAAGCATATATCATGACTGAATCACACGCTAACCAAATTTTGAGGCCACAGGTGTTGCTGTGAGGGTTTTTAGTGTGTAAGCTCAGTCACACCCTACCACATTACGCAAGAAGGTAACCATTTCCACACAAAGATGTGATCTGCATTGGATAAAGATGCCTACATATTTCAACAATCTGTATGCATAGACTGATTATTCAGAGACAGCTTTTAAGCTTATAATTATAACATATTTTCTAAAGGTTCTAATGGTTTACTTTATCTTATAGCAGTATTTTCATCTATTTGCAAACTCTAGAGCTCTTATTAAACAAGAAATCCATTACAAACATATGAAAATTAAAAAAAATATGAATGATATTAGAATCTTAAGATTTAGATTCTAGAATTCCTATGGCCATTTCTACATATGCAAAAAGGCAACCCCTACCTCCCCTCAAAAAAAACAGGTATGTGTTCCCCAAGCTCCATGTTTACAAAGCAATCCTTAAAACTTTCTTGAAGGGGCAATCTGTCATGTAAACAAAGGAGCAAGGGACTTACTTTAAAGGAAAAACCAATGGGAATTCTTCCACAGCAGCACAACACATTCAGCAGAAGAGATATGTGGTTCTGGCCCCAGTAGTTTGGTTTGGGGTGTCTGTGTGATAATAAAGCACCTCAATCCAGAAATTGTGCCCACATCTCTCAGTTCCTCTAGAAGGACTTGGCTTTATCTGCTTCATCAAAGAAGTTCTACACCCAAAATGCAATGTCCAGTTCTGATACAGTTCCAGAAGGCTGACCAGATCCCAAGAGATGAAGCATCTCCCACCTACCGTATATTCCAGTGTATAAGACGACTGGCCATATAAGACAACCCCCCAATTTTTAAGTCAAAATATAGAGTTTAGGGTATACTCACTGTATAAGAAGACACCCCCATCACCCGCCCTCCCCAAAGCCGCGATTGGGTTCCCCATTGCGGCTTCGGGGAGGGCGGGTGGTGGCTGAAAAGCTTCTCCCCCCCTCCTCCAGCCAGCCACCCTTCCTGAAGCCTCCCCAAAGCTGGCTGAGGAATTGCGGGTGATGGCTGCCTGGCTGGGGAAAGGCTCAGCCACCTCCCAGGATTCCCCAACCTGCGAAGAGGCTGGCCAGTCTCCTCACGAGTTGGGGAATCCATGGGGGCTGGCTGCCTGGCTGGGGAGAGGCTCAGCCACCTCCTGCCCAGCAAGGCTTCCCCCCCCCCCATGCAGCCTCGCTGGGTAGGAGGGGATCTTCTCCATGACCAGAGTCATGGGGAAGACCCCCTCCCACCCAGGGAGGCTCCCCCCCTCTGTGCAGCTTCGCTGGGTGGGAGGGGATCTTCTCTGTGACCAGAGTCACAGAGAAGACCCCCTCCCACCCACCCAGCAAGGCTCTCCCCACCCCTGTGCAGCCTCGCTAGGCGGGGGTGATAAGGTGGCTAGCAAGCTTCCACCCCCCACCCCCCCAGCCAGGCACCTCTGTCATTCCGAGTCCGAGATCGGACTTCGGCGTATAAGACGGCTCCTGACTTTTCAGCTGATTTTACAGGCTGAAAATGTCGTCTTATACGCCAGAATATATGGTACACCTCATCAAAATTGTCAAATCCCTCTTCAATTAACAAAGCATGCTAGAGAACCAAATATTCCCCAGATCAGCATCCTGCATCCCAAAAGCAAATATTTTTAAAAATGTTGAAAGTTTCCCCAAATTAAGTGGAACTGATAGCCTCTCCAGTGAAGGGTCAAGCAACATTTCCATAAAATAACAGCATGGTAGCAAAGTGCAAAAGAGTTTAGCAGGAAAGCTGCACAATACCAGTGACATAGCAGGCAAACCTTGACCCCTCCTATGTTAGCAGCATACTCTCCCACTCCTATGTTCTCCGCAGTGTATTTCCAGCTGCCGTCAGCAAAGCAGACATCTCAGCAACAGCCATCTTTGGCATTTGGATCCATGTAAGTAAAGATTTGTTTTGCTCTTGATACGTATAAGAGAAAAGAACAACCATCCCAGAGCTGACTGCCATTAGCATGTGTTCTTCCAGTGAGAAACCTCAAGAGCAAAGGACAAGTGCAGCAATTAGAATGCAGGGGGGAGGGGGAAGAAGGCAGGAGCTGTTTAACTGCACAACCCAGAGGTCAGTGCATCTGACTCTTAACACCTCCATAAATATTGCATGAGTTTAGCAAGAGGGGAGATTTTTAAACTACCCTGAATGCTTGCCTTCCCTTGACCCCTTCCCCTCATTCTTGCATTCATCATACAGCTCAACATGTGAGCTACAATATTTCCACACGCAAAAGCCAGAGAATAGTTTGGGTAAATAAAGAAAAATGGAGAAAGCTGTTGCCTGCCACAAAAAGCTAGAGGAAAGGGATCCCAGTCGTCCCCACCAGTTTTGACTCTACAATTCCATATACAATATCCATCCTATGCCTTCGCAAGTCAGCTCCATCAAAGCATATAACCCATAAGCTTGTCTTGAAGGAGGCTATAGTGTGTCTTCTCCTGAAAAGGACCTCCCTGGACCCAGAGGTATTGAAAACTACTGCCCTATCACTAATATCTTGTATTTGGGCAAGATGCTTGACTATGTGGTTGATGGGCAGCTTTAGATGTTGGAAGAAACAGATTATCTGGACCCTTTTCATTCTGATTTCAGGCCAGAGTACAGACGGTACTGAGATAGTCTTGGTTGCTCTAAGTAATGATGTAGTCTGGGAGAAAGACAGGGGGAGTGCTACCCTGTTGATCTTCCTGGATCTCTCAGCAGCATTTGAAACTATAGATCATGGAATCTTACTTTACCAGCTCTGGGGGGTGGGAGTAGGATGCACTGTTTTATGGTGGCTCTGCTCCTATCTGCAAGGTCATTTCCAAGAGTGGCATGGGGGTACTCCTGCTCAGCCCATGGCCATTGTGCTGTGAGGTGCCATCAGGTTTTATCTTACCCTATGCTGTTCAACATCTATATGACGCCACTGGGAGAGGTTATTAGGAGTTTGGGGATTGGGTGCCATCAGTATGCTGATGACACTCAGTTCTACTTCTCCTTGTCATTGGAGTCAACTGGGGCTGTGGAGGTGCTGGAACAGTGCCTGGATGCTGTAATGGGCTAGATGAGGGTAAATCAACAAGATTAATCCTAAGATGGAGGTTCTGTGGATTGGTGATTCTCAGATCCAGGAATCAGACAGGTTACCTGCTCTGGATGGAGTTGCAGTCCCCCTGCTGAAGGTGCAGGTGCATAGTCTGGGAGTACTCCTAGATCCATCCTTGCCACTGGAGACCCAGATAGACTTGGTGGTTTAGGGTGCTTGGGGCCAGTTTCAACTGGTCTGCCAGCTACAGCCCTTCCAGGACAGGGATAACTTAGCCACAGTAATCCATGGACTGGTAACTTCTCAATCAGATTACTGCAATGCACTCTACATGGGGCTGCCCTTGAAGATGACTCAGGAACTGCAGCTAGTGCAAAATGTAGCAGCTAGACTGCTCACTGGAATTCCATTCAGATATCATATAGCACCAGTTCTTAAAGAACTGCACTGGCCACCAATACATTTCCATTCTGAAATTCAAAGTGCTAGCAATAACATACAAAGCCCTAAACAACTTGGGACCTTGATATTTGTGAGAGCGCCTCTCTCTATATACAGTCGTGTGAAAAGTAAAGTACATCCTCTTTGAATTCTGTGGTTTTACATATCAGGATATAACAATAATCTGTTCCTTAGCAGGTCTTAAAATTAGGTAAATACAGTCGTCCCTTCACATTCGCGGGGGTTCCGTTCCGCGGACCCCCGCGAATGTGAAAAATCCGCGAATAACAAACACCCCTCCCCCTCCCTCCCCAGGCCTTCGCAGGGCCTTGCTAGGCCCCGCGGAGGTCTCCCCGGCCCATCCTTCCTCCCTGCCCAGGCCTTCGCGGGGCATTGCTAGGCCCCGCGGAGGCCTCCCCGGCCCTCCCTGCCCAGGCCTTCGCGGGGCCTTGCTAGGCCCCGCGGAGGCCTCCCCGGCCCTCCCTCCCTCCCTGCCCAGGCCTTCGCGGGGCCTTGCTAGGCCCCGCAGAGGTCTCCCCGGCCCTCCCTCCCTCCCTGCCCAGGCCTTCGCGGGGCCTTCCTAGGCCCCGCGGAGGCCTCCACGGCCCTCCCTCCCACCCTCCCCAGGTCTTCGCGGGGCCTTCCTAGGCCCCGCGGAGGTCTCCCCGGCCCTCCCTCCCTCCCTGCCCAGGCCTTCGCGGGGCCTTGCTAGGCCCCGCGGAGGTCTCCCCGGCCCTCCCTCCCTCCCTGTCCAGGCCTTCGCGGGGCCTTGCTAGGCCCCGCGGAGGTCTCCCCGGCCCTTACCCCTCCCTCCCCAGGCCTTCGCAGGGCCTCCGGGGGTCCCGCGATGGCCTCCCCACCGCTCCCCAGGCCTTCGCGGGGCCTCTAGAGGGCCTCTGGGGGTCCCGCGAAGGCCTCCCCACCCCTCCCCAGGCCTTCGCGGGGCCTCCGGAGGGCCTCCGGGGGTCCCGCGAAGACCTTCCCACCCCTCCCCAGGCCTTCGCAGGGCCTCCGGAGGGCCTTCGGGGGTCCCGCGAAGGCCTTCGCACTGCTCCCCACGCCTTCGCGGGGCCTCTGGAGGGCCTCCGGGGGTCCCGCGAAGGCCTCCCCACCCCTCCCGGGGCCTCCGGAGGGCCTCCGGGGGTCCCGCGAAGGCCTTCGCACCGCTCCCCAGGCCTTCGCGGGGCCTCCGGAGGGCCTCCGGGGGTCCCGCGAAGGCCTCCCCACCCCTCCCCAGGCCTCCGCGGGGCCTCCGGAGGGCCTCCGGGCGTCCCGCGAAGGCCTCCCCACCCCTCCCCAGGCCTTCGCGGGGCCTCCGGAGGGCCTCCGGGGGTCCCGCGAAGGCCTTCGCACCGCTCCCCAGGCCTTCGCGGGGCCTCCGGAGGGCCTCCGGGGGTCCCGCGAAGACCTTCCCACCCCTCCCCAGGCCTTCGCGGGGCCTCCGGAGGGCCTTCGGGGGTCCCGCGAAGGCCTTCGCACTGCTCCCCAGGCCTTCGCGGGGCCTCTGGAGGGCCTCCGGGGGTCCCGCGAAGGCCTCCCCACCCCTCCCGGGGCCTCCGGAGGGCCTCCGGGGGTCCCACGAAGGCCTTCGCACCGCTCCCCAGGCCTTCGCGGGGCCTCCGGAGGGCCTCCGGGGGTCCCGCGAAGGCCTCCCCACCCCTCCCCAGGCCTCCGCAGGGCCTCCGGAGGGCCTCCGGGCGTCCCGCGAAGGCCTCCCCACCCCTCCCCAGGCCTTCGCGGGGCCTCCGGAGGGCCTCCGGGGGTCCCGCAAAGGCCTTCGCACCGCTCCCCAGGCCTTCGCGGGGCCTCCGGAGGGCCTCCGGGGGTCCCGCAAAGGCCTCCCCACCCCTCCCCAGGCCTTCGCGGGGCCTCCGGAGGGCCTCCGGGCATCCCGCGAAGGCCTCCCCACCCCTCCCCAGGCCTTCGCGCGGCCTCCGGAGGGCCTCCGGGCGTCCCGCGAAGGCCTCCCCACCCCTCCCCAGGTCTTTCACGGGGCCTCTGGAGGCCCCGTGTCGCGGTTTTGGGGGGGCCCGGGGGGCCCTCCCAAAACCGCGAATAACCGAAACCGCGAATGTCAAGTTCACGAATGTGGAGGGACAACTGTACAACTTCAACTGAACAACAACACATGCCATATTACACCGTGTCATTATTTATTCAACAAAAATAAAGCCAAAATGGAGAAGCCATGTGTGAAAAACTAAGTTCACCTTAGGATTCAATAGCTTATAGAACCACCTTTAGCAGCAATAACTTGAAGTAATCATCTTCTGTATGACTTTATCAGTCTCTCACATCATTGTGGAGGAATTTTGGCCCACTCTTCTTTACAAGGTTGCTTCAGTTAATTGAGATTCACAGGCATTTGTTTATGCACAGCTCTCTTAAGGTCCCGCCACAGCATTTCAATCAGGTTGAGGTCTGGACTTTGACTGGGCTACTGCAACACCTTGATTCTTTTCTTTTTTTAGCCATTCTATTGTAGATTTGCTGGTGTGCTTGAGATCATGTCCTGTTGCATGACCCAATTTCGGCCAAGCTTTAGCTGTCGGACAGATGGTCTCACATTTGACTCTAAAATATTTTGGTATATAGAGGAGTTGCTTCTCTAAGATCATTGCTGATGTCTTTCCTCCTTGGCATTGTGTTAACACACATCTGAATGCTCCAGACTAGCAAACAGCTAAAATTTTGGCTTTTATAGAGGTGGTCACACTTGCTGATGATCAATTAATCAAGGGCATTTGATTAGCAGTACCTATCTGCTACTTAGCATCTTAATTCCTATGGAAGTAGTAATGGTGTACTTAGTTTTTCACACATGGCTTCTCCATTTTGGCTTTATTTTTGTTGAATAAATAATGACACGGTGTAATATGGCATGTGTTGTTGTTCATTTGAAGTTGTATTTACCTAATTTTAAGACCTGCTAAGGAACAGATTATTGTTATTCTGTCCTGATATGTAAAACCACAGAATTCAAAGAGAGTGTACTTTCCTCTTCACACAACTGTATATGGCTGCCTGAGAATGGAGATCTATTGGAGGGGTCCATGTCCCATCAGCAGGAGAAATACATTGTGGGAGAATATGGGAGAGAGCCTTTTTTGTGGTGGCACCCTGGTTGTAGAATTCCCTCCACCTGGAGGCCCATTTGGCACCAATTCTGGAATCATTTCAGTGCCAAGTAAAAACTTGGCTTTTTATTAAAGCCTTCAGGCCAAAGTGATTTTATCCAGGCTGCACGTTTTATGAGGCTTGCGTATCCTAATGATGTTTTGAGCTATGCTGGCGGTGGCATAATAGCCACCAGTAGGGTCTCCCATGCCAGACAGGTCAAAACCGAAGGGTCTGACAAAGAGCGTCAAAGGGCAGGATGGGCTCTCTAGCCTATGGCAACTGTCCTAGGAGAAGGAAAACTCTAATCCCAAACCCGGGCAGATGGTGCTCGTCCAACCCTGTAAGGTCAACCATCTAAGAGAAGGAAACTCTAATCAAACCTTCGGCCCGAGGACCTCACTGCTACGTCCATGCTTGCAAGGCCATGGCAGATGAACCTCTGGTTTAAAGGGTGAGGCCAGTTCTGTGCACGCTGCGCTCCACCAGAAAAATCCATTGCACAGGCTCGAAGGATGTTTTATGATTACTGTATATTATTCAAGATTGTTTTAACTTGTTTTAAAATGTCTGTTTTTAACTGAAAAACCATTTAATATATTTTAATATTATAATTATAATTGTTATATTATAATTATTTTATTATGTTATAATTATTTATTTTAAAATTGATTTTATTATAAGTCACCCTGAGATTTTTGGATAAAGGGCAGAATATAATTAATAAATAAGCTTGCTACTGCAGCCTGTCCTATTGCACAGCTATCACTCTCACAGGAAATTTTTTTTTGCTCTTTGCTCACTTTTAAGCTCAGAGCTATTATAAATCACATTTCTACTCCTACTCATGGCCACACGTATCATTCCTTCAACTTCAGTTTACCAAACAATGCATTTAAAGACTGTGGCATCGTCACTGCTTTTTTGTACAGACGCACAGCCTACCTTTAAAAAGGCCAAAACAAGATAAAGTCAGAGAGGGAGAGAAGTCACATGAGCCTATAGCCAATGTGTCCTGCTTGCACATGACAATCTAGTCATCAAGTGATTTGTATGCTTCTTGTGTACCTCTTTAGCTTGATATCAAGCCTATTTGAGCATCTATATTTTTACTACAGTGAATTTACTGAGAAAGTGATGGGAAGGTAAGGTCTACAAATATCCGAGAACTGAGACAGTGGGAACCTCAGCCTCCATGTATCTCTCCCAGTCATGCTCTAATGCTCCCTGACATGCCTCTGAAGATGGTGAGCTGTTTGTAGTCACCACCATGATTTGTTAGTAATTATTTTCACAGTGTCACATTGCTGTCACCCTGTTAACAAAGAGACAGGCAGCCTGAGGCTGCTTACAAGAGACATTGGAGGGGGGAGGATTGTCAGGCACCCAAAGACTCTTTGCTCAACAGTGCTGGAGTCCTCACAACACCCTAAATCAATGGCATCACAGAAGCAGCAAGCCAGCATTTTCTTGCACTTTGGCCACAATGGCTGAAATTAATTACTCCCTCCCCATTTCTGCTTGAAACGAAGCCCACAAATCCAGCAGGTTCCCAATAGGGTTAGATCTCCTTAAGACATTAATATGCTGGAGGCCTAAAGCACAACAGGAAAAAAAACTTGGGAGTACTGATGATTTTAGCTCTCTCAAGCTATAATTTTTTAAAAAATGTAGGTGTGCTATTCAGTTGCTCTTTCTAAGCACTACAAACACACTGTAAAATCTATACTGTCTCAATGCCTGCAAATAAGCTAATCTACACACACTGACAATGTGCTGTATTTCTTCAGTCTAGCCTCATTGGCCATATCACACAACTGCCTTTTCATTTATCGCATCACAGTGCCAAGAGATAGCCGTAGCCTATGCATGCAGAACACAGACTAATGGCTTGTGCCCTAGTTACTTTGCCCTCACACCACTGTTACCCCCAAGAACTTCCCATACACTAGCTCCATCCATCCATCCATCTTGCACCTCTGACTATGTTCCTTCAAACTATCATGTCAGTTAAAGGTAATCATCCTTCCCCACACTATCTGTGTTGCCTGCTTGGCGCCCTGAGCAATGTCAGCAATTCTGCCACCTAATAAGTGACATAACACAAAATACTGCCAGTTTAAAAGCAAACTATGGATCTTTCAGGTAGATGGTCTTGCTCTCTGTACAGAACAATGGTGAACATGGCTCTTTGAGTGACCCTCAACCTGCACTGCGCTGCACTGGAAGGAAATCATCTTTTTTTTTCTGCTGCATTTACCAGCTCTCAGGAACTACTTGCAACTATACAATTTGGAGGACACAAAGCCCAGTTGTAGAGAACAACCATCCCAAAATTAGCTACCTATTTTTGGCACCTTCTGGGCAGAAAGGTGGAGTATAAATGTAATATGAATAAATAGTACCTGGAAGAATCCAGTTTAAGAGCTTCTATTCAGGGCTCCTATTAATGGTAAGTAAGTGATATATACATGTAGTGAAACATTAGGCTCATCATTAGGGAAGCTAAAATATCCATAAAATATAATGGCAGACTCTACTTGATTCGGCACCCCATGGGATTACAAAGTGACACTACAATTCAAGAACATTTCTCTCCAACTGCAAAATGGTTGGATACTACTTCTACAGTCTGTCTAGTTTATTCTCAGCAGTCTCTAGCCCTAAGCATATCAGAGCTCTGATGACATTATGTCAAGACCAGGCAGACATGTCCATACCTGAAAAGGTGGAAATGGCAAAGTATACTGTACAGAAAGACTGATAATGCTGGCAGTGGTGTTACAAAGAAAAGATTGATTGCTGTGCTTCAGACCCGTCTAATTTGTTTGTTGTTGTGTGCCTTCCAAGTCGTTTCCAAATTATGGAATACCTAAGGCAACCCTATCATGGTGTTTTCTGAAGCTGAGAGAATTTGACTTGCCCAAGGTCATCCAATAAGTTTTTATGGCCAAGCGGGGATTTGAACTCTGGTCTCCAGAGTTGTAGTCCCACACTCAAACCACTATGCCATGCAGGCTCCGGAGATTTAAAGAGGGAAATGAATTTCCCTTGCACTTTTTTCCAGCGAAAAATCTGGATACCTGGATACCTATTTCAGAGAAGACACCTTTCCCTGCTCCATCCACCCAGTTAGCAACTTACTTTTAATAAACAGAAACAAGTTGCTAACCCATCCAGAGACCACTGAAGGCGATATACTCCAACCCCTGCTTCTTCAGGGGTGGTGTTCCTAACTATATCTAGAATAGCTAATGAATTCCACCAATTATCAGAGCAAGCTTAATGTGAAGTCAAAGGCTTTCACAGCCAGCATCCATAGATTTTCCTTGGGTTTTTTTCCAGGCTGTGAGGTCGTGTTCTGGAAGAGTTTCTTTCTGATGTTTTGTATGCATCTGTGGCTGGCATCTTCAGAGAATGGTTGGGTAGGAGTGTGTGTGTATTGGGGGGGGGGGTATATACTGTGAAGTCCTGTTGGGGAAGATATGTACATTTGTGTGTTCAAAAAAATAAGGGAACTCTTGGACCCTGCAACATAAAGAAAACTCAAGCAAGACCCGACCAACAAAATAACCAGAAAAACAAATGTCTTGATCAAGAACTCATCAATTCAGCCAATCATACACCAGAATCTATGCAGATCAGAGGCTCTCCCACCAAGACTGTATGAACTTCCCAAGATCCACAACGATTCCATTCCATAGTGAGTGCCATTGGATCCCCCACGTATGACTTGGCCAAGTTTCTGGCCACAAAATTACAAACCCACATAGGACAAGCTCCCCACTACATCAAAGACTCAGCTCATTTCATAGAAAAAAATCAACAACATTGAACTGAAATCTGGAGACAGACTGATCAGTTTTGATGTTGTCGCCTTGTTCACCAAAGTCCCCATAATGGACACCATGACACTCATCTAACTAATATTTCCAGAGGACATCACAGCCTTGTTCAAACACTGCCTCACCACAAGCTACTTTCAGTGGGATAACAAATTCTACGAACAGATAGATGGAGTAACCATAGGCAGCCCTCTGAGCCCCATGATAGCAAACTTTTATATGGAATATTTTGAAAAGCAAGCCCTGGAAACAGCACCAAAAAAGCCCACAACATAGTTCCGATATGTGGATGACACTTTCACCATTTGGAGCCACAAAGAAGATTTGGTCTCATTTCGGAACCACCTGAACAGCATCCACCCAAATACCCAATTCACGATGGAAAAAGAGAAGGAAGGAACACTGCCATTCTTGGATGTCCTAGTCATCCGCAAACCAAGCCAACGGTTAGACCCCAAGGCATATAGAAAACCCACACACATGGACAGATACCTACGCAAGAACTCCAATCATCCAAACTCCAAACATTGATAGACCGCACAAAAAGGATCTGCAAACCCCACTACCTGGAGGACAAACTGAAGCACCTAAACTGGGCCCTACAGGCTAATGGTTACTCCAGATCAGACATCACAAGAGCAACCAGACCCAGAAAAAAACCCACAGGAATGAAGAAAAACAGCCACCCAAAGGAGTCACAGACAGAATATGGAAACTGATGAGGAAACACAACCTCCAAACAATCTACAGACCAACCAAGAAAATCCAAGAAATGCTACGCTCAGCAAAGGACAAAAGAGACCCTCTCACAGCTGCAGGAGTTTACCGCATACCATGCAGCTGTGGACAAGTTTACATAGGGACCACTAAACGCTGTGTGCAAACAAGAATCAAGGAACATGAGAAACACTGCAGACTGGGCCAGCCAGAAAAATCAGCAGTAGCAGAACATGTTATAAACCAACCTGGACACAAAATGTTATTTGAAAACACAGAAATTCTGGACCAGGCCAACAACTATCATGTCAGAATGCACAGAGAAGCTATTGAAATCCACAAACACCTGGACAACTTCAACAGGAAAGAAGAAACTGATTCTATGATTCTATGAAACCCTAAAAGTAAACAAAATCTGGCTGCCAATCCTGAAGAACACTAAAATCAGAACTCAACACTTGCAAATGAACTCTACCCAGGGACAGGAAATTTCCAGCAGATAATGGACCATTAACCAACCATTAGCCAAACAGACACTAATCCTCCTTGCCTATCTCCACCCAGAAACTAGCCATTCGAATACACAAATTTACATATCCTCCCCAACAGGGCTTTACAGTATATAAACCTCACACACACTCCTACCCAACCATTCTCTGAAGATGTCAGCCACAGATGCAGGTGAAACATCAGAATGAAACTCTTCCAGAACACAGCCTGGAAAAAATCCAAGGAAAATCTAGAGCAAGCTTATCTTAGCAAAAATGTGGGGCATCAAATCAGTTTGACTGGGAACTCTACCCTGCTTTCTCTCTGCACATACTCCTACACCAGGATCAAACTCTCATTTACGCATTCTAGATCCTCCTGCCCATTCTCTAAGACTCTGACAATACCATTGACTATTTACTTTGCCCAAATCTGTTATGCCTGCTGTCCTTTGCCTGAATTGTCTCTTCCACCTTTAGAAAATGCTGCTATCAAGTACCAGTAAAAGTTCCTGGTCAAATCACAAGAAGGGAAGTCAACAGTCTGCAGAGATGAGTGAATTCACAGGGAAACTCAAGATTCAGTTTATGTCTATTAAGGCTCATTGGATTCTTGGATTATGGACTGCACTTCCATGCGGGGGGACTTCTGGCAAGAGATGGGGTGCATCTTACAACAGTTGGAAGAAACATTTTTGCCAACAGTCTGAAGAATTTGATCAGGAGGGCTTTAAACTGAGTCAAATGGGGGAGGGAGACAATATTCTGGAAGGCAAAAGGGCTGGAGAAAATAGTCAAACTGTCATAGAGGGAACAAGGCAAACAGCGCAAGGACCCAACAGTGGGAGGCAAAAAAACTTGCACAGGGAGCAAGTAAAGGGAACACATGGTCTCAGATGTCTCTACACTAATGCACAGAGCATGGGAAATAAGCAAGATGAACTTGAACTCCTTGCACTACAAAACAAATATGATATAATAGGCGTTACTGAAACCTGGTGGGACGAGTCTCATGATTGGAATGTAGGAATAGAGGGGTATAACCTTCATAGGAGAAACAGGCCAAACAGGAAAGGAGGAGGAATAGCATTATATGTCAGGGATATTTACACCAGTGAAGTGATCCATGACATCAATACTGGAAGCCAGGTGGAGAGCATCTGGATAAAAATTAAAGGGGAGGATAACAACAGGGATGTTATTGTGGGAATCTACTACAGACCCCCAAATCAGACGGAGGAATTGGATGTTGCCTTTCTAGAACAGATGAACATACATGCAGAAAGGAGAGATGTAGTAGTGATGGGTGACTTCAACTATCCTGATATTTGCTGGCAATCTAACTCAGCCAAAACTACAAGGTCTAGCAAATTCCTTACATGCCTGGAAGACAATTTCATGGTCCAAAACGTGGAAGAGGCAACAAGGGGGTCAGCTATTTTAGATCTGATCCTAACCAACAGAGACGACCTGGTTAATGGGGTACAAGTGGTGGGATCCTTAGGTGAGAGTGATCATGTTCTCCTGGAGTTTGTTATACAATGGAAAGGAGAAGCCAGGCATAGTCAGACACGCATTCTTGACTTTAGGAGAGCTGATTTCAATAAACTCAGGGAAATACTGGGGATGATCCCATGGTCAAGAATACTAAAAGAGAAGGGACCTCAAGACGGATGGGACTTTCTCAAAAGGGAGATACTGAAGGCACAATTTCAAACAGTACCATTGAGGAAGAAAAATGGGAAGTGTCTCAAGAAACCAGGATGGATGACTAAAGAACTTTCAATGGAGCTAAGTTTTAAACGGAACATGTATAGGAAATGGAAAAGGGGGGAAATCACCAAAGAAGAATTCAAACATATAGCGAACACGTGTAGGAGTAAAGTCAGAAAAGCTAAAGTGCAGAATGAGCTCAGGCTTGCTAGGGAGGTTAAGAACAATAAAAAGGGTTTTTTTTGGGTATGTCCGCAGCAAAAGGAGGAGGAAATGATAGGGCCGCTACGTGGAGAAGATGGCAAAATGCTAACAGGGGACAGAGAAAAGGCAGAATTACTCAACACCTTCTTTGCCTCAGTGTTTTCAGAAAAGGAAAAGGAGGACCAACCTGAGGAGAATGGAACAGAGGACACAATAGGGGAAATCCAGCTCAAAATAAGTAAAGAGGTAGTACAGGAATACCTTCTTAATCTAAATGAATTTAAATCTCCAGGACCAGATGAACTACATCCAAGAGTATTAAAAGAGCTGGCAAATATAATCTCAGAGCCATTGGCAATAATATTTGAGAACTCCTGGAGAACAGGAGAAGTCCCAGCAGACTGGAGGAGGGCAAACGTTGTCCCCATCTTCAAAAAGGGGGAAAAAGAGGATCCCAACAATTATCGTCCAGTTAGTCTGACATCAATACCAGGGAAGATTCTAGAACAGATCATTAAACAGAGAGTCTGTGAACATTTAGAAGGCAATGCCATAATCACAAAAAGTCAGCATGGGTTTCAGAGAAACAAGTCATGCCAGACTAATCTGATCTCTTCTTTTGATAAAGTTACCAGCTTGGTAGATGAAGGGAATGCTGTGGACATTGCATACCTTGATTTCAGTAAGGCCTTTGACAAGGTTCCCCATGACATTCTTGCAAACAAGCTTGTAGAATGTGGGCTAGACAAGTTAACTGTTCAATGGATTTGTAATTGGTTGACCGGCCGAACCCAAAGGGTGCTCAGCAGTGGCTCCTCTTCGTCTTGGAAAGATGTGACCAGTGGGGTGCCACAGGGTTCTGTCCTGGGCCCAGTGCTACTCAACATCTTTATCAATTACTTAGATGAGGCAATTAGGGGCATACTTATCAAATTTGCAGATGACACCAAATTGGGAGGAGTAGCTAATACCCTAGAGGACAGGATCAAAATTCAGAATGACCTGGATAGACTGGAGAGCTGGGCCAAAGCTAACAAAATGAAATTCAATACGAAGAAATGTAAAGTACTGCATTTAGGGCGGAAAAATGAAATGCATAAATATAGGATGGGAGAGACCTGGCTGAATGAGACTACGTGCGAAAGGGATCTAGGAGTCCTAGTAGACCACAAGTTGAACATGAGCCAACAGTGTGATGCGGCAGCTAAAAAGGCCAATGCAATTTTGGGCTGTATCAATAGAAGTATAGTGTCTAGATCAAGGGAAGTAATAGTGCCACTCTATTCTGCTTTGGTCAGACCTCACTTAGAATACTGTGTCCAGTTCTGGGCACCACAATTCAGAAAGGATATTGACAAATTGGAGCGTGTCCAGAGAAGGGCAACTAAAATGGTGAAAGGTCTGGAAACAATGCCTTATGAGGAGAGACTTAGGGAGCTGGGTATGTTTAGCCTGGAAAAAAGACGGTTTAGAGGCGATATGATAGCCCTGTTTAAGTATTTGAAGGGATGTCACGCTGAGGATGGAGCAGGCTTGTTTTCTGCTGCTCCAGAGACTGGAACACGGAGCAATGGGTGCAAGCTCCAGGAACAGAGATTCCACCTCAACATGAGGAGGAACTTTTTGACAGTAAGAGCTGTTCGGCAGTGGAACACACTCCCTCGGAGCGTGGTGGGGTCTCCTTCCTTGGAGGTCTTTAAACAGAGGCTGGATGGCCATCTGTCGGGGATGCTTTGATTGTGATTTCCTGCGTGGCAGGGGGGTTGGACTGGATGGCCCTCGTGGTCTCTTCCAACTCTGCAATTCTATGATTCTATCTCTAACCTTTGCCTTTAACCAACAAATTAACTATCTATTCTCATTTAATTAGACCTGAAACAACCCTGCCAGCCAAATAACTGAGTCTTAGAATGTTCAGCACCACATAAAAAAGCTGATGAAAAAAGTAGCTCCAGGATCATCTACCTAACAGCCCTGCTAAATCGGACTATAGCCCTATCTAGTCCAGCATTCTTTTCTCACAGTGTCCAACAAAATACCTACGGAAAGATTACAAGTAAGATATGAGCAAGATAGCACCATCCTGACTGTATTCCTCAGTCACTGGTATCCAGAGGAAAATGCTACACACTGAAAGGATTGTGTGGAACTTATATGGGCAATTTAAGACTCTTATACCAAATATTAACAAGTACCCTCCTTTTTGTAAGTCTTGAAGGAGTCACTATCCTATATAACACTTCAGATACCACCTTATTTCATTTACATCTTAAGACCTATTTACCACAATCTTGTGCAGTTTTCCAAAATATCCATATCCATTTGCACAATCATATTTTATCATATTCCAGAAAGCTTCAGTAGTTATGTAATTCAACCCACTGTCAAAGAGTCATAAAATCATAGAACCATAGAGTTGGAAGAGACCACAAGGGCCATACAGTCCAACCCCCTGCCATGCAGGAATACACAATCAAATCATTCCCGACAGATGGCCATCCAGCCTCTGTTTAAAAACCTCCAAAGAAGGAGACTCCACCACACTACGAGGCAGTGTATTCCACTTCCAAACAGCTCTTGCTCTCAGGAAGTTCTTCCTAATGTTTAGCTAGAATCTCTTTTCTTGTAGTTTGAACCCATTGCTCTGTGTCTTAGTCTCTGGAGCAGTAGAAAACAAGCTAGCTCCATCCTCAGTATGACATCCTTTCAAATATTTATACATGGTTATCACGTCAGCTCTTAAACCTTCTCTTCTCCAGACTAAACATGCCCAGCTCCCTAAGTCTCTCTTCTTAGGGCAGGGCTTCCAGATCACCCACCATCCTGGTCGCCTTCCTCTGGACATGTTCCAGCTTCTCAATATCCTTCCTGAATTGTGGTGCCCAGAACTGGACACAGTATTCCAGCTAAGGTCTGACCAAAACAGAATAGAGTGGCACTATTACTTCCCTTGATCTAGACACTATACTCCTATTAATGCAGCCTAGAATCACATTGGCTTTTTTAGCTGCTGCATCACATTGCTGACTCATGTTCAGTTTGTGATCCACTAAGACTCCTAGATCCCTTTCGCATATACTGCCATCAAGCCAGGTGTCACCCATCCTGTATCTGTGCATTTCATTTTTACTGCCCAAATGTTGTATCCTACATTTCTCCCTGTTGAAATTCATTCATACAGCACAATAGTATGCTAAGTAAGCTTCACCTCCCTGTTCATAATATTACAACACATTATCAGGCCAGGAAGGTCTTCAATATCCCACTGGTGATACGCACCTATAAATATAATTGATTAACAATAAATTATAAAGCTGTTGAAATTTAATTTTAAAACCTTGAATCAGATTATTTCCTTTTTCTTAGTCTTTAAGTGGAACATTGAGCATTTGGCAAACTCTATAAATAAAACAAATAAAACAACCTATAGAAACTCACCTGCTGATTCTTGCAAATAGGGTAGGAGAGAAAAAACATTGTTAACTAGATCAAATGAACTCAACTGATGCAACTCTAGCTTATAAACAGCTACTCACTACCTTTCCTATGAGGAGACATTTCTCCAGATAATCAGTCAGCTTTTTGTCAACTGGAAGACAGTTGGGTTTTTATCCTCCTTTCAAACAGCTATGTAATACAAATGGATAATACAGGTATGTGTAGATAAGTTGGCTGTTATTTTATCACTTTTCTAAGAAATATATATATGCTCAAATTGACTTACAATAGGTGTTTATGGGCTAGTCATCTTTATAGACTTGCTTTGTCAGGCTGTGCTACCTTGTAGTGCAACCCACTGCCAGTCTCTGCTGCCTGTCTTTTCTCAGCCTCAACTACAAGGAAATAGGCAATTGCCTCCCCCACAGCCAGTCATTTTGATGAGCTGTCCCAAACAGCCATAGGAATCTATTTCTCTGACTTGTTTTTCTCCCGCTTTAGGGTTTTTCTGTCTCTTGAAACACCCCTCTGCCTCCATTCCCAGGGTCTTAATTTCCAAAGAGCAGACACCACCTTGCTCTCTCAACTTAGATTGTGTCAAAGCTCATTATGGTTTCAGCTAACACACCACAACCCCTTCAGATATAGGGATGAGGCTCTTACCCTTTGTGTGTGGAAGATTAGACAAGCAGAGTTTTGCCATCCCTAGCAAGGTAATCCCTACGTGAATGGCTTAGTTACAAGCATCTCACCCAAAACCAATTCCTGGAAATCATGAGAAGGGAGGGGGGAAGGAAGACACTTGGTGGATTCCACACACATCCTCCTGTTCTTAAATAAAGAAATGGAAGGCAGAAGAAAAGGTAGCTAAGAATACAGACATCACATTATAAGAAAGGAGGAACGGGACTTGGAAAGTTTATGCTTAGTTTACAAAACTAGTTTAAATTTTCTTATGTCATGAAGGATGTCAGACATGTTGTAAATTAATACAGTCAGAGTTGGAATATGAGTGGAAAAACAACAGCTAGATGTAGCAGAACTCAGCATATAGACAGGTTCTTTGTTATTCCTGAGTATAATCAAAGCGACGGCAATTTCATGGTGCAGCATGCAATCTAGCAACATAAATAGCATGTCTAGTTGAAAAAGTGAGGACAGTTATCTCTACTAAGGTCTCTCAATCAAGGAGGAGTCTTTATAAACTCCAGCTATAAAGCACAGGACTTCAGAAACACACACAGCTCACTTCCAACTGGAAACCTCTCTATACATGTCTCCACTCCAGGGCAAACCAATACAATAATGAGATGTCTGTGTGCCATTATCACTGCATGTTAATTTTTGTAGTATGTGGGGAAATAATTATTGTAATGTAAAAGCAGGCTTGTGTACCTCATTCACATCCTAAGATAAGTCTAGGATTTTTCCCTGCATGCTTCTGTTTATCCCAAACTCCATTTCTCTTATTTCACTGGGCACTTCCAGCCAACTGGAGTGCTGGGTCATTCAACACATGACCTAATTTAAATTTTATTGCTCTTTGGGAGACTCCTTTATGTTAGAGTCTCCATGCGGCTGTAGCCATGTTAACCATGCCATCTTTGCCTATCTTTTCCTTGCCATCTTATTGAAGCCTAGCCATGGATGCCATGCCATGATGTTTGCTTTTCAAATCACCATGTAGCCTTCTACCGCTAAAAGGCTAGGTGAGTCTTTCTACCCTAAATCCTCCTAGTTAGTTAGGAACTCTTTTTAAAAGTTTGTTTTAGTATATATACCTTCAATAAACTTTTGATTTGCATTTTAAACTGTCTCCTTTGTTTTTATAATGTGTCTAATTCAATGGGTGATCAGATCACAGACCTCTGAATACACTTTTAAATGTTAATTGAGCTTGTCTGTCTCAGCATTCCTAAGCGTCACTCTGCATCACTTTGAAAGTAAATGATTTTTTAACTCTTTTTTTTAAAGAAAATGTTTTTATTGCTTTTTAAATGGACTAGATCCTGGAATTTTTTTAATACATTTTCATTTTTTAGACTTATTCCTCTCACAATTTTGCATAAACATCACATTCAGACCTCAAACAAACTCTGAATTCAGTCAGCTTTACAGATAACCTTTCTAGACAAGCAGTGAGTGAAAAGTCAAAAAACAGCCCTAATTCAGTGGTTTTCATAGTTGCAAACTCTTCCTCCCTTCTTTGACCATGTAAGTCAACACAGCAATATATATCCCTGTAGCAGAGTCCAGCTGCTACAACTCCCAGCATTCTTTACAATTGGTTATGTTGGGTAGGGCTGCTGGGATTTCAGTTCAATAATATCGAAGTGCAACACAGGCCCACTTTATAGAGAGTATGGTTTCTTGCTGCATGTACACTGAATGCTGGAATGTAAAATCAAGGTTAGGGCAAGGCTTTGTATATTCTGAAACCAGAACACGTAAATGAAAAATTTGCTATGGGGTATAGTTCTGCACTCCATACCATATTCTGTGTTTGTATGGTCTAATTGCAGAATATACAGAGCCCTGCTGTAACCTTGATATTTCTATCTCACTATCTATTACAGCAAGGAAAATCTTATAAACTCTGAATACAGAATTAATTAAATCTTCAAACAACATGATGTTACTAATTTTGAAAGTTTAATTGACTGACATCATTCAAGGCAATGAATACCTGTGCTTTGGTTTCAGTATTGCATTATTCTTTGTAAGAGGCAAATGTCTTGATTCTTGGGCAAAGTTCTTCACTCTCAATGTGTGTAACTATGGTTGGTATCCTGTTAGGAACTTACATATTATGATGGTTCAAGTCCAATTTATTTATTAAACTATTTCTACCCTGTCCTATATCAAAAGATATCAGAGCAGCTTACAGATGAAATTAATACAAACAGGTTAATACACTTTAAAACAATAAAAAACAATGTAAGTAAACTAAAAGCATAGTAATTAATTCGATTTAAAGATTAAATACTTTAAAACTATGTACATCAGCATTTGAGAGAAATCGGTGAAGTCCAAAGGCTTTGATGAACAGCCATGTTTTTAATTGGCATCTACATGAAATCAGTGTTGATGCCAATCAGATCTCAGAGGGGTGTCACAGTTGAGAAGGCCCTCTCCCATGTCCCTATACAGTGTATTTACCTCACTGGTGGGACACAGAGATGCCGCCCCACACCTAGTAGACCTCAATCCTTGGGCAGGCTCATATAGGGAGAGGCGCTCCCTCAAATATCAAGATCCCAGATGTTTAGGCCTTTAAATGTCATCACACGGACTTGAATTTAGACTGGAATTGGCAGTCAGTGCAATTCTTCTAAGACTAGCATTATGTGCTACCTATAAGGTATTTGATTCACCAGTCTAGCTGCTGCATTTTCCATTAACTGCAGCTTCAGAATCTCCCTTAAGAGCAGCCCCACTTAAAGCACATTACGGTAGTCTATTCAGTGCACGAATTACTGTGACTAGGTTGTCTATTTATCACAGAAAGGGTGGGAGAGCAGTTAGATGGGACCCATACCAGAGTTAATGCATGCACAACAGAGGCATACCTCAGTCAACAAAGCCTCTGACAAAGAAGTTCCCTTTTATAAAATCTTTTTACAGAAGTACAGCCAACCCCACCCCCCCATTATCTTGCCTTCTGTCTAGCTCTACGTTTTGTTTTGTTTGGGTATTTATTTATTTATTGCAGCATTGGCATTGGGAGGGTGGTGAAGGAGGGCTGGAAAAAGACAGACTTTCAGTATTGGGTCTCAGCAGCACGATTGCAGTAGACAATGCAATAAAGCTTAACCTGGGAAAGAATGGGGTTTTTCTCTGGATGATTGTACTATAGCTATGTGTGCTTATGTACAACAGGCAAGTGAACAGCTGATTCAGAGTCACCTACTGAGCATGTGTAAAGACAAAAAGGGGGGACGTAGATTAGCTTGCCTCATCTGCTGCAATGTTGAAAAAGCACAGATCTGTAAGTTTCAACAACAAAATTGAAATCATAAGAAAAGTCAAAGCTGTTAAAAGAAAAAATTCATCCCAGGATGCATTTTGGAAGAAGGTTTCAAGTGGTCTCTAGAAGATCCAAAATGTTTTTATTTATGCAAGGCTTATCTGACCTGGTTGTCTCATTTCACATGCGCACAGAAAGTTGGCTGGAACACGTAGAACTGCTCTTCTTTTTTGTGGTGTGGGAACCTATCACGAGAGCCAGTGTGGTGTAGTGGGTTGAGCGTTGGAACAGGGTTTCAATCCCTGCTCAGCCATGGAAACCCACTGGGTGACCTTGCGCAAGTCACACGCTCTCAGCCTCAGAGGAAGGCAAAGGCAAACCTCCTTTGAACAAATGTTGCCAAGAAAACCCCATGATAGGTTCGCCTTAAGGTCACCACAAGTCGGAAATGACTTGAAGGTAGCGCAACAAGAAGAACAATAAAGGAACCTATCCTTATCAGTCAATGTTAGGGTACCAACATTTCTGCTAAAATAGTAAAGCCCAGGAACTCATCCATTTGGTTAACTAAGGTTTACCTGTATACCTCCTGATCTAAGATCTTGGCCAATGTGTTATGTATTTCTAAAAAGTCAAAGATCCACCAGCATTAGCCTGATGGTAAGCTATAATCAAAGCCAGTAGATTTTAATATTGTCAGCTCATGCCCAGATTATTAAGCTAGTGCTGGACTTGGTTCAGTTTGAACACAGAACTTTGCTTGGAAACCTGGGTCCTTGCCTCTATTGAAGTGAAATAGTTCATTCTCAAGCCTGCAAAAGAAAACCTCTGCCCTCCCAAACATTCTTGATCTATTCTAAACATGGTATAACCAAGTCATCTTGTAAAACTTTGACAAGAAAGAATTAAAAACACTAAAATCAAATTAAGCAATGGTATAATTCACCACTAAGGATTCACTAATGTGCAACCCAAGAAACGCACCAAGAGCTATAAACATTTCAAGCCATTCTACTATGGTTTATCACCATCTTAGAAAGCAAGCACTTGCTTTTTACCACTTACCTATCAAAATAAAACTTCTAAGCAAGTAGTTGCCGAAAAGAAATGAATTAGTTGGCCTCATTGCCATGAAAATCACCAGATAAGCATTTTTGTATCTCTAGGGGCTACAGGAATTTACACTTTTAGATATTTGCTTGTCCCACTTACCCATCTTGTTCCCAACCTATGCACAATAGCTATCAAGGTTCACACCACGGGATTGTTTAAGCTAGAGTATTATTTCCTGTAGTGGCTCATCTTTGGCCCACATGAATGGCATAAAGGCACCCAGTAACAGGCATTCTGAAACATATTGCCTCAAACTGGGAGTCACCTTTTACCTATTATGGGTTGTGACTTCTCTCCCACCAGTTCTCCTAATTCCTTTTCTTCTAAGCTAGTGGTTCTCAACCTGTGGGGTCCCCAGATGTTGCTGGACTTCAGTTCCCAGGAGCCCTCTAAGGTCTCACCTTGACAGCCAGGTGGTCCTACCAGTCATTAGTGAAGCTGTGGGATTGAACTCACAGCCTCACTAATGACTGGGAGGACCACCGGGCTGTCAAGGTGAGACCTCAGAAGGCTTCTGGGAACTGTAGTCTAACAACATCTGGGGACCCACAGGTTGAGAACCACTGTTCTAAGCCAATGGCCATTGGAAAGGATTGTGGCAGCATGTTCCAGGGGTTCAGCAACAATCTTATACTCATTTACTCAAGATAAGTTTCACTGAATAAAGCAGGATGTGTGTCTGATTAAGACTTGGTGACTAGGCATCAGCTGAAGCCTGAACAGTTTTTACTAAGCTTTGGGTAATAAGCCTGCTCAGTCTGTTCTCAGTATGGTCAAACCAGGCCATAACCCTGCATACATTGATTACATATTAATAGGCTTGTCCCTGATGCAGGAACAGGGAGATATATCAGTTCCCCAGAGACACATTTTGGTGAAGAATTCACACAGAACTAGACCTACAAAGTAGAAATCTTTTGACATTGTCACCTGAATAGCTGCAGACATCATCCCCAAATTTCAGCCATCTTCCATGTACATTTGCATTTTTGTTATATTTTAGCAAGAAAAAAAAAGAGTGCTGACAGGTATTCAGAACAAACATCCTAAGTTGTGTGAATGTATGTTTCCTATTTTGAGGTGTTTGGATATTGTGGAATATCCTTGATTCTGTACACACAAACACTCCTATACACATGGAGAATTTATAATTATACCTACAAGCACATTGCAGTTTTCACTGGGATCAGAAAATACAGCAGATTAAGTAAGGTATTCTGCTTTTTAAAATCTGCCTGGAAGATGGTTAATGTAATGTGCTGTACATGGGCCTGCCTCTGAAAACTACTAAGAAACCTAAGTGAAGAATGCTCCTGCTAGACTTTTGACTGGGTCATGCTGGGACTATGAAATTCCTTCACTGAATCAGCTGCATGGCCTGAAAACTTTGTTTCTGGCTAGTACATCTAAAGCTTAAATGCTCAGGATTCGGTTCCTTGAAGGATGATTTCCTCTCATGTAAAACATCCCATCCTTTAAGATCAGCCGATGAGCCTCTCCTAAATGTACCATTGCCTTCAGAAACACTGTAGGTCAATGGTTCTCAAAACTTTGATTTTGAAATAAAAATAAATAAAATAATAAAAAATAAAAATAAAATAAATAAATGTTTTTAACTTTAAGTCCCAGAATTCCTGATCACTGACCATGGACTTCTGGGAGTTTAAGTCCAAAACATATGAAGGACCAAAGATTGAGAAGCACAGCCGTAGATGACAACACACAAAAGGGTCTTCTGGATAGGAATGCCTCATTTGTGGAACTCCCTGTGCCAAGTGGTTTGGCACCTGTGCCTTTATCTGAATTCTGCTAGCAAGCGAAGCCATTCCTCTTTAAACAGTCATTTTACTCTGCTCTTGAGTAATTCATTTCTAGAAAGTTAGCAGAGCTTGGAAAGTTACTTTTTAAAGTAATTATTTACAGCCCCAACTCCTCCCTAAATGGCTTGGGTCCAACTTATCTCCGGAACCGCCTCTTCCTATACAATCCTCCCCGTGCACTCCGGTCCTCTGGGAGGAATTTGCTTCAGCCACAAAAATCTAGGCTGTCTGCAACCTCCCAGAGGGCCTTTTCGGTAATCGCCCCCAAATTGTGGAATGACCTGCCGAACGAGATCCGTCAGATAACAACCCTGAGTAGCTTTTAAAAAGCACTAAAGACGGATCTCTTTCGGCAGGCCTTTCCTAATCAGATCCCGGCCTCAGGGGATCCTGGCTTCTTTTAGTCCGCTGGCCATTTATAGTATTTTATTGTATTTATTGTTTTTAATTGTTATTTTTTGATCAGTTGGTTTTAATTTATAATTGTTTAATATTTTTTATGGGGGAGGGTGGGGTGGGGGGTGTTTGGGGATTTTATCTGTATTGTATTTTAATTTTTGTAAGCCGCCCCGATTGTTTTAACAGAGGGGCGGGGTATAAATAAATTTTATTATTATTATTTTATATAAAAAGGAAGAAGGTAAGGTAAGGTGGTGGGCAGGGCCGGTTTAACCAGTCTGACAATTCAGCATTGGCAGGGGGGCCTGAAGTCAAGAGAGGGCCCCGTGTTGGCCTCCCTAATCTGATGAAGGAGACAGCCAAGAGACAGCCGGTAGGCACCCCCTCCTACCCAACTCCTCCAAAAACCTGCTGGCTTTAAAAAAAAACAAAAACAAAACAAAACAGCCTCTCCCAAACTTAAGAGAAAGAAAGAAAGAAACAGCAGCCCTCCGTGGCAGAAGCTGGAGAGAGAGGCATGTCAGAGAGGGTGAGTGTGCGTGTGTGAGAGAGACAGGGAATTTGAGGGTTGTCTCCCTCAGAAAGGGCTCCTTTCCTTTCCTTTCCTTTTCTTTCCTTTCTTGCACATAGATCCCCTATATCCATCTTTCCGGCTGCTTTTTACATGTCTTGGTTCCTCTCCCCTCACTTTCCCCCTTGGTCTTCTTCAGCTTCCTCCCCTTGCTGCCAACTGAGTTAAGCCTGCAAAAGGAATGTGTGTGTGTGTTTGCCTATGTCATTTCATTAGTCTTAACTAAGGCGAACCTACCATGGGGTTTTCTAGGCAAGGTTTGTTCAAATGGGGTGTGTCTTTGCCTTCCTTTGAGGCTGAGAGAGTGTGACTTGCCCAAGGTCAGCCAGTGGGCATTCATGGCTGAGTAATGATTCAAACCCTGGTCTCCATAGTCATAGTGCAATGCTAAAACTTCTATAACACTCTAGCTCTTTTAACAGAAGAATATAAAGAATATACAGTCGCCCCTCCACATTCGCGAACTTGAGATTCGCGATTTTGATTATTCGCGGTTTTGATTATTCGCGGTTTTGGGAGGGCCCCCCTGGGCCTCCACAAAACCGCGACACGGGGCCACCGGAGGCCCCGTGAAAGCCCTGGGAGGGAGCGGGGAGGGCCGGGGAGACCTCCACGGGGCCTTCGGAGACCCTCCGGAGGCCCCGCGAAGGCCTTGGAAGGGAGGGGGGAGGGCTGGGGAGGCCACCGGGGGGCCTTGCGAGGGTCCGCGAAGGCCTTGGGGAGCACCAGGGAGGCCACCGCGGGGCCCTGTAAGGCCCCGCAAAGGCCTTGGGAGGGAGGGTGTAGGGCTGGGAAGGCCTCCGCGGGGCCTTCGGAGACCCTCCGGAGGCCCCGCGAAGGCCTTGGGAGGGAGGGGGAGGACCGGGGAGGCCTTCACGGGGACCCCGGAGACGCTCCGGAGGCCCCACGAAGGCCTGGGGACGCGGTGGGGAGGGCTGGGGAGGTGATCTTGGGGCCTCCAGAGACGCTCCGGTGGCCCCAGAAAGGCCTGGGGAGGGGTGGGGAGGGCTGGGGAGGCGATCCTGGGGCCTCCGGAGACGCTCCGGAGGCCCCAGAAAGGCCTGGGGACGGGGTGGGGAGGGCTGGGGAAGCGATCCTGGGGCCTCCGGAGACGCTCCGGAGGCCCCAGAAAGGCCTGGGGACGGGGTGGGGAGGGCTGGGGAGGCGATCCTGGGGCCTCCGGAGACGCTCCGGAGGCCCCAGGAAGGCCTGGGGACGGGGTGGGGAGGGCTGGGGAGGCGATCCTGGGGCCTCCGGAGACGCTCCGGAGGCCCCAGGAAGGCCTGGGGACGGGGTGAGGAGGGCTGGGGAGGCGATCCTGGGGCCTCCGGAGACGCTCCGGAGGCCCCAGGAAGGCCTGGGGACGGGGTGGGGAGGGCTGGGGACGGGGTGGGGAGGGCTGGGGAGGCGATCCTGGGGCCTCCGGAGACGCTCCGGAGGCCCCAGAAAGGCCTGGGGACGGGGTGGGGAGGGCTGGGGACGGGGTGGGGAGGGCTGGGGAGGCGATCTTGGGGCCTCCGGAGACGCTCCGGAGGCCCCAGAAAGGCCTGGGGGACGCGGTGGGGAGGGCTGGGGAGGTGATCCTGGGGCCTCCGGAGTGCTCCGGAGGCCCCATGAAGGCCTGGGGAGGGAGGCGGAGGCGGGGAAAAGCGACTATAGGGCCTCTGGAGGCCCTGTGGTCGCTTTGGCGGGGAAGGGGGAGGGCAATTGTTATTCGCGGATTTTTCACATTCGCGGGGGTCTGGGGAACCTAACCCCCGCGAATGTGAAGGGATGACTGTAAATTAAAATTTGGAGTAATATTACTGGGAACAATGGTTTTATTGTTGTCACTAAAACACCAGTATCGCATTAGTGTTATGTGAGAGGCATTGCCCTAGAGCAGTGGTTCTTAACCTTTTCTTTACCAGGGACTCCCTTTAAATATCTTTTGTTGCCCCAAGACTTAACCAAGATTTAAAACCCTAATAATAATAGCTAACGATAATAGCTAACAGCAACAACAATATAATTACATCATCCATTAAACTTTCCCTCAGAGGCACTCTTATTTCTTCCTGCAAGTTTGTGGCTGGAGTGGATTGAATGGCAATGTGCAGGCCAAGCTAGCCAGCCTTTGCCTTGGTTCCTGTCATGTTGCTACTCCACTACAGGGAGAAGGTGGGCCAAGCAGTCTTCAAGCCTTTGTGGACCCTTTGTGAGGACATTGCGGACCCCAAGTTAAGAACCACAGGGCTAGAGAATTCTGAAAAAGGAACAATGCAACCAGACCTTGAGAATGGTGCTGGCAGGGGTATTCTGGAAGGTGTAATCCAAGAGTAACTTTCCCAGGCTCTGAATGCAGCCTAGAATCATAGGGCTGGAAGGAACTCCAACAGCCATCCCATCCAATTGGCTTCTGGCCTGCAAGAACACACAATCCAAGCATTCCTGACAGATGGCCATCCAACCTATGTTTAAAAAAAGCCAAAGAAGGAGACTCCACCACACTCCAAGGCAGTGTATTCCACTTCCAAACAGCTCTTACTGTCAGGAAGTTCTTCCTAATATTCAGGTGTAATCTCTTTTCCTGTAGTTTGAACCCATGGCTCCGTGTCCTAGTCTCTGGAGCAGCAGAAAACAAGCTTGCTCCTTCCTCAGTATGACATCCCTTCAAATATTTAAACATGGCTATCACGTTACCTCTCAACCTTCTCTTCTCCAGGCTAAGCATACCCAGCTCCCTAAGCCGTTCCTCATAGGGCGTAATGGCTTCCAGACCTCCCACCATCCTTCTCAGTATCTTTCTTGTTGTGCTCAGAACTGGAAACAGTACTCCAGATGAGGTCTGACCAAAACAGAATGGAATGATACTATTACTTCCCTTGATCTAGACACTACTCCTATTAATGCAGCCTACAATTGCATTGGCATTTTTTGCTGCTGTATCACACTGCTAACTCATGTTTAGCTTGTAGTCCACTCTTTATTTTCTTTGAGGAAATCTACACCATTACGTTAATTGCTAATAAAAAAAAATAGTATGTTAGTGTCTATAATATAGTTTTAAAACTAAATTATTGGTGGCAAATTATGTAATACAGTAGGCCCTTCTTATCCACTGGGGATTGGTTCTTGGGGGGGGGCGTAGATTCTAAAAACCATGAATAATAGTGAACACCATTGAAAATAATGGGACTTCTAGTTTAAAATATCATAGAGTTGCCTTGGAAGGCCTAGAAAATGGCTAGGGAAGACACATTTTCTAGGAAGACTATGGTAGGTGTGCTGCTTTGTGTCCCATGGATAATGAATCCATGGATATGGGGGTTTTACTATAATCTGAACATCCTGTATGGTGAATAGGTTAGGTTACATTGATCTGAGATAAACATATGGGGGTCCCAAAGTAAAGCATTGCAGGGGGCCCCAAAATTCCTTAAACCAGCCCTGGTGGTGGGGCAGAGAAATGTGGCACCACATTTAAGTCTAACTGGTTTTTATTTTCACATGAGTTTTCGAGGATATTAAACCCACTTCTTTGGGTGCAGTATCGTTTTATAAATTATATATATATATATATATATATATATATATATAAAACATTCTCTCGGGTATGTTGCCTTTCCCAGTGTGCTGATTAGCTGCTCAGGAAACACACCCAACCAAACACCACCCACATGCAAATTCCCTCTCCATCTCACAGCCCACTCCTGCCACTCAGTCTGTGGCCCAGATTGGGATCCACACTGTCAACTGCCAGTGGTGGCAATGGCGACTAGCCATCTGCAACAGGACTCAGGCAGTTAGCTGGCAGCTGTGATGGGCAACAGAGTGGGGCAACAGAGCAAGTCACCCTCAGCAATTCTGGAAAAAGTGTAGAATGCTGAGAAGGGTGAGGAGGAATTAAAAAAATCCACCAGCCTACCTTACAGGGTTGTTGTGAGGTCTACTGGGCAATTTGGGGGGAGTTTTTCAGCAGTGTATGGTACGCTGGGTCCAGCTAATATTTTTTAAAGCAGCACTTTACTTCCTCATTATTCAAATCTAACTTAAAATTGTTACATCTGGTAGGTGCATTAAAAAAAAAACTGGTGCCCCTTGGTATAAAGCCTAGCTCAGTAGTGAGTCTTCACAATCCTGTAACTAGAAAAATGACTGAAAACAGTTATATCACACAAAAAAATGAAGTATCTCTCATTCAGTTAGAACCATAATGCAATTTATTATGTGTTGGATACTGAGAAAAGAATGAATTACAAGTGAGTCATTATTTGCAACTAATTACTATCAAGCAGTGTTAGTTTTGTGTATACCTATTTGTTTTTGTTGCTGCTTTTAGTCTGTTAATGTGTTTTAATGATTTGTTACTTTTTTATTCATGTAAGCAGCTTTTGAACAACTCCTTTTCTGAGGGAAAAAGCAGGAGGAAACATTTGAGTAACAAGATACAACAGTTGCACTTTGAATGATGGGTTATGCAAAATTATTTTGCCCTTCTAAAATATACTGACAGTCGATTTCATTGGGCAACTCTAGCAAGAATATTATGTGTTAAGACACATATATATATAATTTTGCAAACCCCTGTGACAAGGGCAACCAACTTTCAGAGGTCTGGGGGCCTAATACACCTCCTTAGACCTGAGAGAATCACATCTGGTCCTCCACCTCCAACTATGAGACATCTCCATATAAACAGAATGCATCATGACACTCAGTTCCTTTCAAGATGCTCACTATTTCATCATATCCAAGATCTGACCAAAGATAAAACAAACAGGAATTGGGTTGAGCATCTCTTTGAGGAGTTTTTAACTTAGATTTTACCATTTTGATTAAACCAGAAAGCTACAACTTAGACAAGGGATGGGTAACGGTGGCCCTGTTTTTGGACTACAGTTCCCTTGATCCCTCACCATTAGCTATGCTGCACAAGAGGGCTAATGGACATTGTAATCCAAAAACATCTGGAGGGCCACAGCTGGCCATTACTGGTTTAGAGCAGAGGGACATTGTTGGAGAAGGGAGGAATCTGCCACTAAGTTACTAAATACAATGAAGGGCATGAGTGCTCAGAGGCCAACCTAAGGTGAATGAGCCCCCAAACAATTCCTTCATCAGGCCCTCCAAGCAAGCCTATTAACAGCGCTTTGTAACAAACATACAGCTCATTGCTCATAAGCACTGGTGTACACTACATTTTGCTATAAATCTCTCACTAAGTTGGTTTCAAAAAATGAGCTGCTTACAAGTCCAAGCTTGACCTCACAGATTTTCACTTTCAAGTAGCTCCTACCCTACCGCCATGTCAAAGGAATCCCACTCCCACAACACTTGCTCTCAAGCCTAAGATCCCATAAGCTTAACAAGGCTGAATCCCCACTCATATTTCAGCCTGGCAGGTCTAGCGCCTCTTATCTTGAGTTTCAGGAAGCTTTTCTTTAATTAATAGCATTTCTGTGTCAATGGAGGAAACTTTACACCTCAGAATGAATGGCCCTTTCTCATTAGATCCACTGCTGTCATGATGTATTCAAGCTATGGAGTATGATTCATTCCTCTTCAGTGCACGGGCTTCTTTCTTTTTCTTAGTGGGGAGCAGTTTGGGAATGAATGACTCATATTTGCCAAAGTTGACATGAGATTCTGTTGATGTGAAATGCCTTTGTCAGGACAACCCTTCAGAAAGGTGATGTTACCACTCAGGAGCTTTTCCCTCGTTAAAGAAATTGCATCTTAACAAGGAAGGAAAGAGAGTGAACAGGCTAGGAACAACTGTCTCCCCTTTGCCCACACTATTAATGTTGATCAGTTGATCCACACATGCATCTAGATATAGAATCGGCATATTGTTTCTGATCCCAGCTTTATATTCAAAGGGGATGGGAAATGTTACCACATAGCCTATCTAAGATGAGCTCATGATATCACCTCAGCCAAAAACCAACATTTTTGGACATTCGTTTACGCTTAGATATTTACAATTGCTATCAACTCCTAATGAGCCACATCATTGGTCACACAAGAGAATGACATAGTAACAACACTGCAACCCTACCTGGAAAGAGAAAGCCCATCCACGCCCTAGTAACGTCCTATGTGGACTACTGTAATGTTTTCTATTGGATCAGCCTTTGAAAATAGACTGACTGTTACTTTAGAATATGGTTGGAAGACTAACAATCAGGATTGGAAGATATGAGCACCACTATACCTCTGTTTCATCATCTTCACTAGCTTCCATTCTTGTTTAAAAGACCAATTTAAAGCACTGGTTTCGCCCTTTAGGGGCCCATAATGTCTTGGGACAAGATAATTGAAAGGCTGTTTACTCTTCTTCATCTATATTAAAATGGGCCTTCAGGTCCTCTTTGCATGTTCTTTTCCAGGTGCTACCACCTGGTAAGATGAAGTGGGTGGCTCCCTAGAAAACGCCTCAAGCTTTTCAAAAGCCCTCCCTTTACCAAAGGAAGTAAATACCAGGTTCACCTGACTGACAAAGGGCAGCTTTTTCTACCTATTTGCTCAGCCAGGCACCTCCAGAGAACAGCACAAAACACAACATTCTTCTAGGCATTTAATGTCCTACTCACGTTGTGGTAAGTATTTAAGTCATCTTTTGATGAATCCTCTATCTGTGCCTTTTTGACAAGTGCCTGCTCTAGACAACCCCAACCTTCGCAAAAGCAAATAAGAAAACAATCCAGATATGCTATTCTCTTCTCAAGTAAACTATGACAATTGTAAAATAAAATCCTTGCTAGAACAGTAGCTAACATTCAGGGATTTGTTTCTAACACATTGAGGGGGGAAAACATACCGACAAAGAATCACCAGCTCCTATATTAAGAGTGAACAGAACTATTTTTTAAAAGTAGGCACCAAAATGGACTTTTGTTGATTTTCCTAAATGTCAATTACAGAGGAATATAGGATGGATGGAGTTTTGCTTGCATATACAAGCATAACCCCTGTATCAGTGGGGGATACGTTCCCAGACTTACTGTGGATACTAGAACCCGTGGAAAATAGCAAACCCTATTAAAATGAATGACTTCCGGCCTAAGCATACCACAGAGTTATGCTAGGGGACCTAGATGATGCCTAGAGAGCTGTTCTCTCTAGGCATATTCTAGGTCCTCCAGCACAACTCTATGGTATGCTTGGGCAGGAAGTCATTCATTTTAATAGGGTTTGCTATTATCCACGGTTTCCGGTATCCATGGTAAGTTCTGGAACGTATCCCCCACAGATACTGGGATTGTACTGTATTTGCAAAATCATATCACCTACCTAGTTCCCCTAGTACAGTAGGACCCCATATCCACTGATTCATTATCCACTGATTCAATTATCCACAGGACACAAAACAGCACACCTACCATAGAGTCTTCCTAGAAAATGTGTCCTCTCTAGCCATGTTCTAAGTCCTCCAAAGAAACTCTATGGTATTTTAAACTGGAAGTCCCATTGTTTTCAATGGTGTCCATTATTATCCATGGTTTTCAGTATCCATGGGGGGCCCAGAACCAATCCCCAGTGGATACAGGGGTTCTACTGTACTTATCTGTAATCAAATGTTTAATACCTGTTATCCTCACCACAATATTCTTGCAATTCATTTAATACTCTGACCTTTGACTCCCCTCTCCCCAGCCCAATCTGGATTTGTATCAATCAGATTTCTGCAAAGACACCCACTCCCCTCTTATAAGGAAACCAATTGATAATCCTTTACATAACATTAGCATACTGGTTAGCTCCCACCCAGTATACTCGCCAAATACAATTAAACTGCACTGGGGAATACATCCTAGGTAGTCTGCACATCCAAGCCACTCTGCTTTCTTTGGTCCTTGAGGCAGCATATCAGTTCTGCACCAGTCCCATCTGAAAAGAGATGTAGCTCAGTTCTCCTTTGCTAAATCTTATTTGGCAATGTGTCTAAACACATGCAAGTTTAATTAGTTGGGGGGGGGGAGCCTCAGCATTTGTAGTGATGGATAAAAGTAAAGGAGGAAATGAGAGGAGTCAGAGCTGGCAGCAAGTGCTCTCCCACTCAAGCTCAAACCATGTTTTCTGACACACCGCTAATCAGATGTGACGCCTCTAAGGCCACAGCAGCCAATCTCCAGCAGGATGAAGCGATGGATTGTTCAGTAAAAGGTAGCTGCTGAAAGCACTTACCTCCATGAATCTGGAATCACAAGATCATATATTTCCCACTGGACACTAGCAATGCCCAAATATATGCTTAAGCATCAGCTCTGAAGCTTTATGTAAAATAAAAAGGGAAACAGAAGGAGGAGAGGAAATGAGCCATTTACAGCCTCTCCTGAAGCTGCAAAGGAGTCTTCTCTCCCACATGAATGAAAATGCATGTAAAAGAAAAGAATGGTATCAACTTACTCAAAAACACTCTGCATTGAGTCCTCATGGCCAACAAGACTCACAACTTTTTCAAAAGGAGGAGAGAACCTCCATTATCCCCTCCTCCACAGTACAACAGAGTTGTAAAGATCTTTTTGTCCAACCCCTGTTGGCAGAATTTCCTAAGCATAAACACCACAAACAGGAAGCTTTAAAGGCTTCAATAGAATGATATTACATATCTCCTCTAGTAAGCCTGATTTACTGCTCAATCATATTAGAATAAGTAATAATAATAATAATAATAATAAAATTTTATTTCTATCCCGCCCCTCTGCAATGCAATTGGGGGGGGCTTACAATATAAAAACTCCATAGTCCCAGTACCCTAACCCACCCACCCCTTAAAATAATATTAAATTATAGAAGATTAAAAACATACAATAATTAAAAATATATAAATTAGAAAGACAAAAAATAAAACATACAATGGTTAAAAAATCTAGTTGCCGCTTAGAAAGGAAAGCCGAGTCTTGAGCCGGGATAGTTATTCAGGAAAAGCCTGCCGGAAAAGATCCGTCTTGACAGCTTTTTTAAAGCTGTCTAAGGTGGTAGGTAATAAGATGGATCTCGTCCGGCAGGCCATTCCATAATCTGGGAGCGGCAGCAGAAAAGGAATTTGTTTCCTGACATCCAACATAAAACAGCCCTACTACCACTTGAACAGTTGTTTCTTGTTCCATATTTAATAATTTTGGTCTCTCTTCTCCATGATAGTCTTTTTTACATTCTATTTGCAAATGACAAACAGACCCAATAAATCCCCAAAGACCTAGTTTTACTTAGCACTTGTGTCCTTATACATTCCAAGTAGAGAGACCAGGGAGTAGTGGAGAGCCACTGTGGTATAGTAGTTTGAGTGTTGGACTAGGACACTGGGAGATCCTGGTTCAAATCCCCACCCAAACATGGGAACTCACTGGATGACCCTGTTCAAGTCATACTCTCTCAGCCTGAGAGGAAGGCAAGGGCAAACCCTTTCTGAACAAATTCTGCCACAACAAAACAAAACAAAAAAACCTATCATAGGTTTGTCAGGAATTAGAAACTTAACTCAATTATAAAATGGTCACACAAACTGCAGAGTCATGCCTAGTCAAAATGGCTGACTCCATGAACTGCCTAGTCTTCCTTAGCTACAGCAGGAGGGTACTTATTAGTGTGTAAGTTCATGTGATTAAGTAAGCCAATGCCCTGTAACTGTGTATATGGGAGGGCTCAGAGCAGAGCTCACTTCTCTTCTTCCTGTGAATGCTGAGGCCTGGTGAAGCAGTTTCTCCTTGGATTATAAATATCTGTATATACTGCAACTGTTTCAGTTTGAAGATAAAACTGTCTCCTGCTTATTTGGATGTCAAACATTCTGTGGGTAAGTATTCTTGGGAACGGGTTGCTACTGAGTCTGCTGAAATAATTGTTGGGCTTCTGCTGGGGATTGAGTGCCCTATCATCCCCTGACAGTGGTTATGGGCCCAGCTGATTGATCTCAGATTAGATAAGGCGCACCCAAAAACTTCCCAGAAACTCTTTTGTTTTGAGTGTTTTTGGCTAGGTGGCTGAGAAACAGTTAAGTTTCAGCCAGGCCCTGTAACATCTTCAAGCAACCTTGAAGTGCTGGCAGTTGCCAGCTGTTTGTGTTTCATAGCTAGAGAATTGTTGACTCAATCAGCAGAATGGCAGATAATAGTCTCATCCGCTTTGAAAAGCTGTCTGATGGAAATTATTCAGCATGGAGTTTATACATGGAGGCTTTATTAATTAAGGACAATTTGTGGCACGTTTTGGAGAATGAAAGTATGATCCCAGATGGTTCAGAGGATGGAATAGCAGCATTCAGACTAGCAGACCAGAAGGCTAGAGCTGCAATTCTCTTATTGCTCAGCCCCTCCCAGTTAATACACACGGCCCCAGAAAAGACAGCCTTTCAGCATTGGACAGCTTTGAAAACGGTTCATCAGAATTTGTCCTGCCTCTCCAAGATGATATGGACTAAGACACTTTATAACACAAAGCTGTCTACTGGAGGCTGTGTGAAAGCCCATTTGGAAGAAATGAGGCAGCTTTTTCAAGAGGTGGCCAATAGAGGAGTGGACATTCCAAAAGCCCATAAGTGTTTTATTTTATTGGGCAGTTTGCCAAAGGAATGGGATTTCCTAATGTATAGTCTGCAGACCACCAGGGAGATTTGTCTGTAGACCTTGTAGCTTGGCGTATTCTGGAAGAGGTCCAATGCAAGCAATTTGATTCCCGGATGGAGGGGAATAAACAGCCACAGATTACCAGATGCAATCAGGAGAGCACTGAAACAGAGGCACCTGTAGAGGAGGGAGCCTGCAGCTACGTGAAACGCTGTTTCAGATGCAAAAGGCCTGGACATTTTAAGAAGGACTGTAAGAGGCCTGCAACGGATAGAAGGGGTGCATCTTCTCAGGCTGCAAGCCATGCCTTCAGAGCACAGCACCATCCTGATGGTACTGAGTAAAGAATTTGGTTACTTGATAGTGGGGCCACGCACAATACGGTTAATGATTTATAGTTGTTAAGCAATGCTAAAAAGGCTTCAATAACCAACATTAACTTTGCAGATGGTGCTCCCAGCAAGGTGCAGAAAATGGGCACTGCGTATGTGCTCTCTTTTGGTAAAGATTTTGAAATTATGTTATGTGTTAACAAACTAGAGAACTGTATATTAGGTGTGTCCCAAATGACTACGGATGGTTATAAAGTGATATTTGAGGGGAACACTGTACAGTAACAGAAAGGCATAACATGAATAATGTCTATGCAAAAGGGATAAAGAAACATGGGTTGTATTACATGTTGCCTAAAGGGAAGGTGGCAAATGTGAACCCTGCAGACAATGTGCCCCTACATGAGAAGTGTGTTCATTACTACCATAGGCTAATGGGTCATGCTAGTTACAAAGGATTAAATGAGCTAGCAAAAGTGTGCCTTGGTCTAGGCATGAAACACTACCCAAGGTTCTTAGAATGTGCAGTGTGCAGGAAAGTTAAGGTGAAGTCTTTCCCTATTGCCAAAAAGACCCAATGCGTCACCAACAGACCTTTTATCCACACTGATTTACCAGGCCCCTATAAGCCCACTGAAAGGAGTAACTACTATTTATTTGTGATAATGGACAGACACGCTAGGTACACCTATGTATACTTACTGAAGGAGAAAAATCAGGCTGCAGACAGGTTCCGTGAGTGGGTGAACGCGGTGGAACACAAATTTCCTTCTCATAAGGTTTCCAGTCTAGTGATGAATAGGGGAGTGGAATTCTTTTCCAACGGTCTGCAGTTCTGGATGCGTAGGAGGGGCACTAGACACAAGACCACAAACCCAATGTCTCCAGGGGCGGATAGGTTTGCAGAAAGGAAAATTGGGATGTTGAAGTGCATGATGGAGTGCATGATGGAGTGCGTGATGGAAGATGCACAAGCCCCAGCTGGGCTGTAGGGGGGAGGCAGTGAAGACTGCTGCTTACCATTTAAATAGATTGTGGCTGTCTAGCATCAACCAGACCCCATATTGTCTACTGTATGGTAGAGCATCAAACCTCAAGCACCTGAGGGTTTTTGGACAATATGAAAATGTACTGATTCACCCGTGCCTAAGGAAACCTGGGCAGCCTAAAACCAGGAGGCTGCGTTTCCTAGGCTATGAGGGTAATAAGTATGTGTTTTCTCTCCATCCTGGAAAGGTGGTGTTCTCCAGGAGTGCAAATTTTGAAATGCACTCAGGGTGGGACAGATAGCATTGCAATCAGGAGGTGTTTGTTTCCTTGGGGAGGGATGTGCCAACAACTCCCAAAAGTCCCACAAATGGAGGGGTGGTAATGCCTGATGATAAAGGGGAGGTACAGGAAGAAAAGCCTGACACTTCACATGCCACTAGAACACACAAACCACCACAAAAAAAGCAGTGAGCCTGACACAGGGAGAGATAGCAGCAGCAGTGCAAGTGAGAGTCCGGCATAACTAGGGTGCTCATCCCCAGAAGGTCAACGAGGGTCAGAAAGGCTTCTGACAGATTTGTTGTTCAGGAAGCCAGGCTATGTCATGGCAGAGGAGCCTGCAAGTTTCCAGGATCTCCTAAAATTTCCCTAGGAAGAGCAGGAGAAGTGGAACACAGCCATGGATTCTGAGATTGGATCAATAGTTGAGAGGAAAGTGTTCTAGGTAGTAGAGAGGCCCAAAGACAAAAAGGTTGTTGGTTGGTTGCAGATGGCCGTACAAGCTTAAGAACATGCCCGATGGGACACAAAAGTGCAAGGCATACTTAGTTGCAAAAGGCTTTTCACAGGAGCGCTACACCAATTTTGACAAAACATTTCGCCCACAGCAAAGCCAGAAAGTCTTAGGTTAGTGTTAGCTGTAGCAGCCAAGAGGCAGATGGTTGTGCAACACTTTGACTTTGAAACAGCATACTTGAATGCTGATCTTGAAGAAACAGTGTTCATGGAACAGGCCCCAGGGTATGACAGTGCAGGTGAAAGCAAAGTGTACTTGTTGCACAAAGCACTCTACGGCATGAAACAAAGTGCACGTTGCTGGAACAAGTGCATCCACCAAGTTTTGTTATCACTAGGTTACACAAGGAGTGTCGCAGACGCCCATCTGTACACCAAGGGGGCAGGTGATAGTGCTGTCATGCTAGTTTTCTATGTGGACAACCTTTATGTGGCAGCAAAGAGTGCCAGTGATATCAAGAAAGTGCAGGTGGAGTTAGAAATCCGGTTCAAGTTAAAGGACTTAGGCAGCCTGAGATGTTATCTAGGAGTAGAGGTAGAAAGAACTGGTCTTGGAGAATTTTTCTTAAGCCAGAAAAAGAAGATTGACAGTCTTGTGGCCAAGTGTGGGCTTAGTGAGGCTAAAGTGGTCAGGACACCAATGACCACTGATTTTGTGAACTTGGAGGCAGAACAGGAGTTTGAAAGGCCAGACCTGTACTACTCAGTGATAGGCAGTCTGTTGTTTATTGCAAACAACACAAGGCCTGATATCAGTTTTGCAGCTGGGGTGCTCAGCAGAAGAGTCTCCAAGCCAAGGAGGCCGGACTGGGAAGCCCTAAAGAGGGTAGTTAGATTTCTCAAGGGGACCAGAAACAGGCATTTGAAGCTGACAGGAAGTCAGGTGACCCTAGAGTGCTATGCAGACAGCTCTTTAGCTGCTGAGACTTCAGACAGGAAATCAGTGACCAGGATGGTGGTCAGGTATGCAGAGAGCCCCACAGTGTGGAGCTCAAGAAAGCAGAACTGTGTAGCCATTAGTACCACTGAAGCTGAATTCGCTGCCTTGTCTGAGATGGCAAGTGAGGTACAATGGGTAAGGCAGATGCTTGCAGACCTTGGGGAGCTGTGCCAAATGCCCATTCAGGTACACAAGGACTCACAAGCCTGCACAGCTATGGCAGAAGCAGAAAACCTGAAATGTAGGACAAAATACATTGCGGTATGCTACCAAAATGTGAGGCAGTTAATATAAGAGCATGTCTTGTGTCTGAGGTACTGTCCATCTGAGGACAATGTTGCAGACCTGTTCACAAAAGCCCTTCCAGCAGGAAGCCATGATGAGTTGGCAAAGAGGCTGGGCCTTGTCAGTTGTGTGTAAAGTGAAAGGTGTCAAAAGGGAAGGTCAACCGACAGACGATTGATGTCTAACAATGTATGTTAATGATGTTATGTCGTAATGATAACATGTGTCCTGTGCAGTAGTTTGACCATTTTGGAGGGGACTGTCAGGAGATAGAAACTTAACTCCATTATAAAATGGCCAAACAAACTGCAGAATCATGCCTAGTCAAAATGGCTATATTTCCTGTGAATTGGAAACCGGTTAAAGAACAGGAAGAAAACAGTTCTCACAATGGAGGAATGCAAGCAGTGAAGGCACTCAAGGATCTGTAATGAGATCAATGCTTTCTAACCAGTTCATAAATGACCAGGAGTGAACAGTGAGGTGACTAAGTTTGTTCATAACACCAAATCGCTTAAAGTGTGAAAATTAAAATGGGCTGGAAAAAATTCTGAAAGATGTCTCCAAAGTGCATTGATTGGGAATATAATGGCCACAAAAGGTCAATGCAAGTAAGTATTAAATCAGGCACACTGGGACAATATTAAAAAAAATCCCTACTTCACATATATACTGACTTCATGTATCCACTGGGGCCTGGGGTAGAAAAAGATCTTGGAGTTGTGGAAAATACGTATATTCCAGCGTATAAGACGACTGGCCGTATAAGACAATCCCCGAATTTTAAAGTCAAAATATAGAGTTTAGGGTACACTCGCAGTATAAGACGACCCCCCACATCAGCCACACTCCCCGAAGCCATGATCGGTCTCCCCATCGCAGCTTCGGGGAGGGCGGGAGGTGGCTGGAAAGCTTCCCCTCCTCCAGCCAGCCACCCTTCCTGAAGCCTTCCCGAAGCTGGCTGAGGAATCGCGGGGGATAGCTACTTGGCTGGGGAGAGGCTCAGTCACCTCCCGCAATTCCCCAACCGTCGAGGAAGCTGGCCAGCATCCTCGCAAGTTCAGGAGTCACGGGGGATAGCTGCCTGGCTGGGGAGAGGCTAAGCCCCCTCCCGCGACTCCCGAACCCTTGAGGAGGCTGGCCAGCGTCCTCGCGAGTTGGGGAATCACGGGGGATGGCTGCCTAGGTGGGGAAAGGCTCAGCCACCTCCCGTGATTCCCCAAGCCTCAGAGGAGGCTGGTGACCCTCCTCACAAGTTGGGAAATCACGGATGATGGCTACCTGGCTGGGAAGAGTGTCAGCCACCTTCCGTGATTCCACAACCCACGAGGAGGCTGGCCAGCGTCCTCGCGAGTTGGGGAATCACAAGGGATGACTGCCAGGCTTGGGAAAGACTTTATCCACCTCCCGTGATTCCCAACCCTCAAGGAAGCTGGCCAGCATCCTTGCGAATTGGGGAATCATGAGGGACGGCTACCTGGCTGGGAAGAGGCTCAGCCACCTCCCGCCCAGCAAGGCTCCCCCCCTTGCAGCCTCACTGGGCAGGAGGGAATCTTCTCTGTGACTCAGAGTCACGGAGAAGACACCTTCCCACCCAGCGAGGTTCTCCCGCCCCCGTGCAGCTTCGTTGGGCAGGGGGGGATAAGGTGGCTAGCAAGCTTCCCCCCCACCAAGCCAGGCACCTCCGTCATTCCGAGTCTGAGATGGGGCTGGCACAGCCCCATCTCGGACTTGTATCCGGCGTATAAGATGGCCCCTGACTTTTCACCTGATTTTACAGGCTGAAAAAGTCATCTTATACGCAGGAATATACGGAATATACGGTAGTTAAATGAAAACACTGGTATGCTATGTGGCAGTTGTAAAAAAAAAAAAAAAACCTGTTAGGTAAACCCATGCTCATTAGGAAAGGGATCAAATATAAAGGCACCAATATTCCAATACCTTTGGTAAAACCTCACCTGGAACTCTGTACATAATTCCTGTATATCAAAAGAAATACTGCAGTGTTGGAAAAGGTACAAAAAGAGCAGCCAAAACCACCAGGAAGATGGAACAGCTTCCCTATAGGGAAAAGTTGAAAAGTTTGTCTTTAACAGAGATTAGCAAACTAAAGGAGGATAAAGATAGTCATGGGTATCAGTCATGATGGCTATATTCTACTTTTGGGATTAGAGCTGCATGTCTCTGAATACGAGTCAGAGTGGGAGAGGGCTGTATCCTTAACTGACCTATTTTGGGGCGTCCACCATGGCCATCTATTTGGCCATTATGAGAAACAGGGTTCCTGTGTTAGATACTCCTTTGGCAGGGTTCTTACGTTCTTAATTCTTCCAGATGAGGAGGTGCCAGACATTTGATGTAGTGCAATAATCTGAGATTACAGAAGACTTAACTATAAAGTTCCAAAGATATTAAGATTACAAAACTCACCCTGTCATCTGCTCCTCCAATATTAAACTGCATTGCCAGTAACTGAAATATTCTAGCTTGCTGTTACTCAAAGTGGTGGTCAATGGACTGGTGCTAATCCACACGGCATGAGAAAGAAACAGCTGTAGCCAATGGGTACAAATCTAGTGTAAGTCTCTAGAACATTGGGATGGGAGGGGGATTGCCAGTTCCTCAAATCAGATAAGCTTGAGAAGCACTGTTCTAGCTGATCTTCCTCTAAAAGGTATCTTAGCTAAAATCCTAAATCATACTGGGTTTCCTAATTATAGGTATGTCAACCTCACAGATATGGCTTTTAATCCAAGGTTAGCACCCAAAAGCTAGCATCCTTTGAGATGGAAGTGGGAAATTCCGACCAAAACACACCTGATCTTAGTTGGAGAGTGTTATTCAGAAACAATGTCTACCCTATATATATTCCTTCTCAAGCATGAATTGCAACACTGCATGGGACTCATTCTGAGAGAAAGCGGCATACAGCTGCAATACAGCAGGACCCCCGTATCCACGGGAGACTGATTCCAGGCCCATCGTGGATAATGAAATCTGTGGATAATAGCGAACACCATTGAAAATAATGGGACTTCTGGTTTAAAATACCATAGAGTTGCCTTAGAGGACCTAGAAAATGGCTAGAGATGATGTATTGTCTAGGAAGTACTGCAAGCCACCACGTCGCAAGTTCGATTCCAGCCAGCTCCAAGGTTCACTCAGCCTTCCATCCTTTCGTAGGTTGGTAAATTGAGTACCCAGCTTGTGGGGGGCAATTAGCTAACACACATTGGAAACTGTTTAATGCAGTGTAGATGTGTAAATAGCTATTGCTTAAAAAACAATTTGTAAGCCGCTCTGATAGCCTTGAGGCTGAAGAGCGGGGTATAAATAAATAAATAAATAAATAAATAAATAAATAAAATGGTAGCTGTGTTGACACTGAGACTGTGCATAACTGAATCAGTGGATACAGGGGTCCTACTGTAAACAAACAAACAAACATTCTCTGATCTTCAAGTTAGATAGCCACCATTTTTTAACAGAAAAGTCTCTCAGAGAAACTGCAATACATTTCAGGCTCAAGAGAAATGGCTTTTCTCACCATGGTGCATTTTGTCTATTGATAATCTTCACTATTTAAAAGGGAAATGAAGAAAAGTAGAAAAGCATCCAAGACTATAACTTAAATTCTCCGGAGGATGCCCTGAAATTGACATCTCAGACATAATTTTGCATCTGAGATAGCCAAGTGCTGGTATGAAGGCAAATGGAGAGTGACATGGCAAAAGTCAGAACTGACATGACAGTGGATGGATATGCTTCTGTAATACATTATTTGAAGATGTTTTGTTCAAAAAACTAATATGTCTATTGCAGAATTAAGATGTATGAATGACAGCAGTACAAAGCACCCCATAAGCCCTTAAAGTTAGAAACACCTGAATATTCTACTATTGAAAGATTTGTTGATGCAACAGTTGTCACATCACAAATAAATCAGCCTCCTCCTCCCCATACTCACATTACTTTCAAGTCCCAGTCTCCACAGGTTACAAAAATCGACTTGACGCTGGGATCCAAGAGGCCTTCCTTTGCCATCCACTCATCAACCCTCTGAAAGAAACAGACAGAAAGAAGATGAGCTTTCTCAGACATGGAAAAGAGACACAACAGTTAAATGCTGATAAGCCTCACAATCACAAGAGAAGAAAATTGTGATCTTATCCAACACGACTGCTCCCCTACTCCCATCTCATTCTGTTCCCCTCCTCATCTCTGTGAAAGTATACTTGGACCTTTGAAGATTTCCAATAGAAGACATCAAGCAGCCAGTGATTATTATCAGGCCTCACAATACTTTGATTATAGAACAGCCATCAAACATTAATATGGCCTAGTCATTTCTTACATACCCTGACCACCGCATTCCCCAAAAAACAGAGAATATAGTAAAACTAGCACTTACAATAGGTCCCATTTCAACAACAGATTCCAAATAACTCATGACTCTGAACAAGCACTGACCAAGAGGACTCACTCACCACCTCACACAGTACAGAGAGGCAGGCAGCACAACAAGAATCCTTAATCAGTCAATGTCGGGGTAAGGAAACCACAAAGGGGAAAAAAATATTCTCTTAACTACGATTCTTCCAAAGTGTTATTACAGTAACATCACCTCATATTGTTTAAAGGACAACTGTACAAGAAACATCTCTCTACTTTCCATGGAATACCTAACCCAAAAAAATTCAACATGCCATCCAGATATCTTAATACTTGCAGTACTCATTTAAGGAGAACTGCCATTCTCATTTCGTTCCCACGGGAAATTGGTAAACCACCTTGACACTATCCTTCTGTGGTGCTGGGATTGTGTGTTCATAAAAGGATCACTCAGAAGCAACAGTGTTTTGCCACACTGATGGGCAGCCGTTCTGTTTTCATTTCATGCAGAATAGCTGGCAAGACTATGGCACACAAACTAGAAGAGTACAGGCATACCTCCGTTAACAAAGAAGCACTCTTTTACAAACTCTTTTTATAACTACCCAGCCCCACTTTTTTCTCCTTGTCCTCTGACTTGTTGGATGTTTTTAGCAGCATTAGTGGAGAGCTAAATATACATTTTTTTTTTGTGCCATATTGCAGCAATGTGTTTGCAGTACACAATAACGCTTGAGCTGGGAAAGAGTGAAATTCTGTTTGCTTATAGCAGCTAGCCCCAGAATCCTTTACTGAGCATGTACAAAGAGTAAAACTTAGAGAAAAGGGGCAAACAGATAAGCCTGCATCACCAGCTGCCCCTAGCATATTAAAAAAGGACAGGTTGCTTACCTGTAACTATTGATCTTCGAGTGGTCTTCTGTGAATTCACACAACTGGGTTATTCCTGAGCCTATGCAGAGCACTCGGAACCTTCTAGAATAATTATATAACTGATTTTTGCTGGTAGCTCCAACCACCCTAACAGTCCCTCTGAGGCGATACCGTTCATTTCCCTAAGTTCCGTACAGGATGCTGCAATTAGCAGCATCAGGACACTTAAGCAGGACGTAGAGGGAAGGATGGGTGGGTCTGTGTGCATTCACAGAAAACCACTCGAAAATCTATGGTTACAGGTAAGCAACCTGTCCATCTTCTTCGTGGTCTCTGTGAATCCTACACAGCTGGGTAGACTAGCAAGCTTTATTTCTAGGAGGAGGGTATGTCATGCAAAACAAGCAAGATGAGGACAAGGCATACAAGCAAAAGCCAACATTTATTAACCAAGAGGAGTAAAATGTATGAACTATGTGTATGAACTGTGCCCTCACTGAATAGTGTAGAGAAGATCAGTTCACTGAATACTGGAGAGAGGAACAGCTCTCCCAAAGGCAGCATCACTTCTTGTCCTACTGTCTAACCTGTAGTGGGAAATAAAAGTCAAGGGAGAAGACCAGGTCGCTGCCTGGCAAACAGCCTCCAGAGGAACTCCAGAGAGGAAGGCAGTGGAGGCAGCTACCACCTTGGTAGAGTGAGCTTGAACTTGGGAAGGCAGTGGCTTCTGAGCCAGTTCGTAGGCCAAGGTGATGGTCGAAACCACCCACTTGGACAGGCGCTGCAGAGAGATCAGAGCACCCAACTTAGAGTCCGCATAAGCAACCAACAGTCTGGGAGTCTTTTGGAATGCTGCAGTCCATTGCTTGTAGAATGTGAGCATTCGCTGAACATCCCGGGAGTGGAGCGCACGCTCGAATTCATCCGTCAGGTTCTGCATCAGAGTAGGAAGAACAATGGTCTGGTTTAGATGGAAACTAGAGACAACCTGTGGCAGAAAGGACATGTCCGGGTTGAGGACCACCTTGTGCTTGTGGAACACCACCAGGTACGGAGGGTCAGAACGCAGACCACAAGGTTTGCTGGCATGCCTGGCCCAAGTGACAGCCATGAGGAAGGTGGTCTTCCAGGACAAAAGACGGGGGTCAGCAGTCGCCATTGGTTCAAAGGGACGCTTCGAGAGCTGGGACAGGACGAGTTCCAGGCTCCACGCTGGCATGGGCTTGACCACTGGAGGGTGGAGGTTCATGTGGCCCTTGAGGAACTTCTTGACTAAAGGGTCTCAGAACAGAGAAGGCCGACCCATAGCCTGGAACTCAACGGAGATGGCGGCAAGGTAACACTTTGAAGAAATAGACAGTCCCGAATCCAGTAAATGTAACAGGAACTGGAGAACAGTAGTCACGGAAGGGTAGCAGCGGACAGACCCTAGTTGGTAAGGAAGGATTCAAACCATCTCCACTTGTACTGGTAGGAACGCCTTGTGGAGGGGAGAAGAGATGCATTAACCACAACCTCGGGAGGCAAGCTGGACCAAGGGTTCATGGAAGGATCCTCCAAGCCGTTAGACACAGAGTGAGCAGGTCTGGATGTCGAACCCTGCCCTCCTGGACAGTCAGTAGATCTGGATGGGACGGTAAGTGATGGAAGCAATGATGCGTCAGTTGAAGGAGAGGAACGAACCAAGGCTGGCAAGGCCACCACGGAGTAATGAGGATCATGCTCGACCTGTCCTGATGCAACTTGGACTGTTGTTAGCAACAGGAACAATGGAAACAGGTACAGCAGAGGGCTGTTCCACTGGAACAGGAATGCATCTCCCCTCAAGCCCTGTGCACAGGTCCGTGCACAAAACTGCTGGCATTGCTTGTTGGTAGCCGAGGCAAAGAGGTCGACTTTCGGAGTGCCCCATCGATGGAGTGTCCTCTATGATTGCACATGCCTGAGAAGCAAGACCTGAAGATTGCAACCAAGCATGGCAACAAAGAGACACGGATCCAGCCACCAATTTCGCAGTTCATTTGCTGGCCCGCCAAAAGCTGTGCCTCGGCTTTAATTGTGTGCACCACTCTCCGCTGCTCCTCCGCTGCTCCTCCAGAAGGTCTTGAAGTCCTCATTGAGAAAGTCAGGTGGAGGAGACTGGACCATTGGCACATACGGAGACGTGGGGCAGCTGGAAGAGGAGTTAGATGAAAATCTCGGGAGACTCCAGGACCTACGACGCAACAAAACAGTACGGTGTGGTGGAGGTGGAGGGACATCCAACTGTGCCAGTGGCAGAGGATGGGTTGGAGGCCTCTGGAGGCCATCTCCAGCACCTCAATCCATAGAAGATGTACGCAGCAGTGTGACTTGGCTCCTCATATCTTTGATGGAGGGCTTCCTAAAAGATGGTTCCGTATAGGAAGCTGAGGACAGATCCGACAGATGATAAGAAAGACGAGGAGGGGAACGATAGAAAAACCGCTCCTCAGGTTCACCCAATGCGAACTCCTGTCTTTATTCATAGGTGGGAGCATGCACTCTCATCGGGGAAGATGGAAAATCCACAAAGGAGGTTCGCGCCACATTGAACGTTCTGTAGGGACAAAGAGTGTTGAGTCCATGCACTGATTGAGTAGGTGGAGGTCTTATAGCGGGTGAACCAGATTAGGACTGGGAGTATTCGAGCAGAGGCTGTTTAGAAGGCTCCACTCAAGATGCTCTACCAATGAGAAGTTCCTCTCGTGAAACAATCAATGACGGAGAGCAAGCCCATCTAGGAGGAGAGGACAGTATTTCACCTTCAGACAACTGGACCATCTCCACATTGACCAGCTCCACCGAGGGAGTTGGGGTTGGATCCCGATCCGGAGTTGGTTCTTGGAACCAAACCATGTGTCGCAGGGACAACCTAAGAGGTCGATGGTCAAGGAGAAGACTGTCTCACCTTCTTCTTCGGCTTCTCTATATGCCTAGAGGAGGCAGAAGAATCACGATCCCTGCTCGAACTGGAGAGTTTAGAGGTGTCACGGCCTTGCTCCGAACCAGAAGACTTGGGAGCCTCATGGATCCGTTCTGAAGTTGAAGATTGGGATGCCTCACAGACTCGACCCGGAGCAGACGGATCAAAAGTACCACGGTCCCATTTCGATCAGGATGGCCTGGTAGCCTTGGTGTCAGAGGCAGACCATACACGATGCTGACCAGACAGACTCACAGAGTAGGTCCTATGCCTCTCAGTGGGACTCATTGAGCCCGAATGGCCCCTCTTACGGGCCAAGGTTGATTCGACTGCTGAAGCAGTAGAGGATCTTGGCACCACTGAGGCTGATGCCAGAGGTACTGTCTGAGGCACCAAAGCCTTCTTATATAAGAAGGATCTGAGGTGCGACACATGATGTTTTCAGGCCTGAGGGGTGAAGGCCTTGCAATGCAGGCAGGTATCAACATTATGGGCCTCACCCAGACAAATAAGGCATTTTGCGTGCCTGTCAGAGCTGGGCAGCTTGGCCTGACATACAGCACGGCCAATTTGAAGCCATTTTACCAGCGAGAAAGGTCACCAGTCCAGAGTCGATGCCAGAGAAGACGAGTGAAGCCAAGGGATCAAGCGAAGAGTAGCCGGAGACAGTCCAAGGTCGTTTAGGGAAAAATCACAGAATACCAAGCTAAATCATGAGGAGAACATGAAGTCAAGCAGTCCAAGGTCAAGGAGTGGAGAAATCAACCATAGTCAAAGCTGAAAACCGAAAGAGAAAGCAATCCGAGAGGGAGCGAAGGTTCCTAGCATGCTCCTAACACGGCGGACGAAAAGGAACTGAGGGGAATGAGCGGTATCACCGCAGAGGGACCATTAGGGTGGGTGGAGCTACCACCAAAAATCAGTTATATAACTATTCCAGAAGGTTCCAAGTGCTCTGCGCAGGCTCAGGAATAACCTAGCTGTGTGGATTCATAGAGAGCACGAAGAAGATGCATACATTTATATGACTGGCCACTTGGCTTCTAGGGAGGATTTCTCTAGGACCCATTTATTTGTCTTTTTAGCAGTCCATGGTATCTGTAGAACTCTTTTCCAGCACATCTCAAATCAGTTGATTTTTTTCTGTCAGGTTTCTCGACTGTTCAACTTCCACAATCGTACTTAGAAATCAGAAATATTATGATTTGGATGATTCTGACTTTGGCATTTAAAGTCCTAAACCAGTGTCTGTCATCAGTAATGAACTGGATGAGGACAAACAAACTGAAACTTAATCCAGACAAGACAGACGTGTTCTTTGTCAGTCAGAAGGCAGATCAGAGAATAGGAATTCAGACTGTTAGATGGGGTTACACTCCCCCCTGAAGACACAGGTTTGCAGTTTGAGTGTACTCCTGGACTCAGCTTCCAACCTAAAGACCCAGGTTTCTGTTGTGGCCAGGAGTGCTTTTGCACATTTAAAGCTTGTGCACCAACTGTGCCCATTCCTTGAGATGGCATATCTGGCCATGGTGGTACATGCTACAATTATATCCTGTTTGGACTACTGTAATGTGCTGTACTTGGGGCTGCCTTTCAAGGATGTTCAGAAATTTCAGCTGGTTCAAAGAGCTGCAGCCAGACTGTTAACTTGGGCAGCTTACAGAGACCATACTACCCCACTGTTGAAAAAGCTCCACTGACTGCCAGTTTGTTTCCAGGCACAATTCTAAGTGCTGGTTATGACTTATAATGCCTATAAGGCTCATATGCAGGCTATGTGGCAGACCGTATCTCCCTGTATACGCTGGCCTGGGCTCTGAGATCCTCAGGAGTCGGCCTTTTCTTAATCCCACCACCATAGCAAGCACAGTTGTTGGTGATGCAAGAGAGGGTTTTCTTGGTGGCTGTCCCAAGGAGTCAGTATGGCCCCTTCCTTATTCTCCTTCCATCTGTAGGCTAAAACCTTTTTATTCAGACAGGCTTTTAAAACAGAAAGTTTTAAAAAAAAACAGGCTAGGGGGTGCTGTATTATTTTACTAAACTGTTTTTAAGAGCTTTTAATATTTTTTAAATTGCATTTTATTCTTTTACTGGGCTACTAATTGTTTTAATACTGTAAATAATTTAAATCTATTTTAATGTTCATTTTTATATGTTTTTAGTTGTATTGTTCTTTTAAATTGTGAGGCACTTTGAGTTGAAATTTTGGAAGAAAGGCAGGCTACAAATATAGTAACAATAACAATAATGATAATAATTTAAAGTTATGTCTTTATGCTTGAAGATATTATGCAGTTCCTTCATGATAGCCTTTCCCACCCCTCTGGTATCTTGACTACAGTCTCCATTTTAATACCTGAGTACAGGAAATCTTTAAGTACAGGCTGACCCCCATTTACACAGTATCGGTAACTGCGGTTTCAATTACCCATGGTTGAAAATCCCTGCCCACTCATCTGCTCCCTGTGTACAAGCTAGCTGATGGGCGGCTCACGCCCTAATATGCCGCAAAGAAGCCGTGCTGGCAGAGGCCAGGAGGGAGGCACCAGTCGCAATAAAGTGGAGCAACTGGGACATGGGCAAAAACAGAGGCTGGCCAGGTAGGAGTCCAGCCACGCCTATCTGGGCAGACAAAAGAATTTGCCTCCTCCTCCAGGAGAGGCACAGCAAAGCTGGCCGCACATCTCTGGTCAGACAAAAATGTTCATGCCCTCCTCCGCCCGGAGAGCCATGGCAAAGCTGGATCCGCCCCTTCCTCCACCCAGAAAGGCGCTGCAAGGCTAGCTACACCTCTCTGGGCAGATGAAAGAATTTGCCTCCTTCTCCCGCCCTGAGAATCATGGCAAGCCTGGATGCGCCTCTCTAGGCAGACCTGCCAGCAGGGGCTGAGGTGGAAAGCCCCTGGGCACCAGTCAGGCAGTGGAGGGACTGATTAGGTGTGCCAGCCATACTTCTTGCTTTTGGTGAGGGAGGAGGACAGAGAGGGAGGGAAGGAAAGTGAAGTGGACTCCGGGTGTGGCTCCTCGTCCCTAGGTGAGCTTGGGCAGGCGAGCTTGGGCCCAGGCAAGGGAGCAGGGGCTATCCTCTTCCCTCTGCCCCCCCCCAGTCAAGTTCTGGTCCTCCTTGCCACCTACTCACCCCTGCACCCAGTAAGGTCCACCAGACTCTCTTACTGTTTTCCACTGAAAATAATACGGCTCTCTAGTATCCATGGTTTCATGTTTCCAGGGTAAGGGTAAGTTCGGGAACATATCCCCTGTGAATACGGGGAGCATGCTGTATTTCAATGTCTTGTATACTTATTTTAAACCTGTGTAGATCATATGTAGTCATTATTTTTGTCTCTATACTCAACTGTAACCCTATTTTTACACTTTGTTCCTTAACTTTCATCTGTAGTATTCTAAGTCATTGCTATTTTCTGCAAGCAATATGGTGTTATCTGTATATCTTAAATTAAAGACCAAATATTGGTTTTCCATGGTGTTTTTTTTCCGGGCTGTGAGGCCATGTTCTCGAAGAGTTTATTTCTGATGTTTCGCCTGCCTCTGTGGCTGGCATCTTTCTATTCTCTGAAGATGCCAGCCACAGAGGCAGGTGAAACATCAGAAATAAACTCTTCCAGAACACGGCCTCACAGACCAGAAAAAACCCATTGAATACCTATGGGTGCCGGCTATGAAAGCCTTCGACTTCACACCAAATATTGGCTTTGAATCCCTGACTAATTTCTACTTTGGACAGACAGTAACACTCCCTATAAAATGAATCAGGTTGCATTCATATACACCTGCACTTTATCAATGGATTTTCACACACTTTTTCCACAAGTAGGTTGTCAACAAAAAACCACCCGTATTTTCTGGCGTATAAGACGACTTTTTAACCCAGGAAAATCATCTCAAAAGTCGGGGGTCATCTTATACACCGGGTGTCATCTTACACACTGGGTGTCATCTTATAGGGCTCCCCATTGCAGCTTCGGGAAGGGCGGGTGGTGCTGGCTGGCTGGCTGGGGGCAGACTTGCCAGCCACCACCCACCCTTCCCGAATGGTAGCCACAATGGGAGAGTGAGGCAAATCCCTAAAATCGTCCCTCTCCTGGGTTTTCACTCTCCCCGCAAAGGATATTCAGGGATATTCAACTATCTCCTTTCCCCTCACCTCAAGTTTCCAAACCATCCCTAAATCAAGAGAATGCAACTTAAACCATTAATCAGATTTTCTTACACAATCTGTGGCTGCAATCATTTTGATTAAGAACTATTAGGCACACATCCTGATGGGAGCAATACATCGAACTGCAGTTAGAATAGGATCTCCCTCCTGGATGATTCCATCCATAGATGCCAAACAACAAAAGCTATTGATTGTGAAAGTACTTTCAGCTAATTAAGCCTTAAATGCTCCAGGATTTCAACATTAAGCAGATGGCACTATTAAAACTATCTTCTACATTCAGTGCCTCATAGATAAGACTTCCAGTGCACTCCTCTTACTAGTATGGTTTATTACTGAGCGTTTAAGTAGATACGTACATTAATCTATCATCTTTCATGCACTAGTCTTAATGCAATATTGCTGACCCCTGAAGACCATCTCCAGTAAAAGAGTTCCCCATGCACACATCTCCCCTCGTGACTTCTGGCAGCAGCCCGGACAAGTTGTCAGTACCTTTGACATGAACAGCTGGAAATGACAGATCAATGGTTCAATATTCTCAACAGCATGTCACTAATGTGACAGCAAATGTTATTCTAATGAAGCTGTAATCATAGTCAAATTACGTGGTTCGATACATAGGAAGAGGAAGGGGAAAGGGAGAGGAGGTGTCAGAGGTCAGGAACTAAAGGTTATTCTGCCTACCTCAAGCACTTGCTGGAGACTGGGCTGTCCATCCACCATGGCTTGAATAATTCCAGTCAGCTGAAACAAAGGAAATGCAAGAAGAGAAAAAAATCAGTAAAACCACTCAGACCACTGGAAGGAATGGATCATATTTTCCCCAAGTATAAGTACTCATTGAAACCAGACCAAGGATCTACCCCCTCCCCAAAAAACAGAAACAGTATTGCAAATTTAAGTGCAACTTAATTGGAAATATTTGAAAGGAAGCCTATTAGAGATCAACTAATCACTCCATTTGGTTGAACAGAATTTCCTTTCAGGTTGGATTAATGGATGGTTTTATGGATCACATCATGTATTAGTAGGCTAGGATTTTGCTCAATTGCTTGAGCCATCTATTTTTATGTTAAAAAATTATTTCTTGACATCCTCACTATAATCTAATATGAGCTACTCTCTTGTGATGCTAAACAGGGAGAAATCTCTTCTTTCACCTTAAGAGACTAGATGACACCTCTACTCCCCTTCCAGATCTACATTTCTGGGACTGCATCTCTATATGTGTGATATTTGTTTTCCTTCCTGAACTCAATGTTTCTTTGCAAACAGAAGTTCAGTTGGAAGAGACAGGAGGGCCATTTAGCTATCGCATCAGGATGATGGAAAACCTCCCCAGGGTAGGTTACTGGCACTCTTTTTGTCTACATTCAAAACAGGTTATTGAAATTGCAGAAAATATTCTGGTCCCAGTCCAGAGAGACAAGATCATAGTTTTTAGTCACACTACAAATTCCACAAGACCCCCAGAATAACTGAGTGTAATTTTCAGCAAGCCAATTCTGCTTGTGTATCCTCTAGCTCCTTCATGATACAATGGGGAATGAAAGAGAAGAAGCCACAACCCTGCTGTCCATCGTAGAAGTATTAAAGTGTACAAATACAAAAGCCTTAGGGCTGATAGTGTTACATTAATACCAACTCCAGAGTATCAAATACTTTCCTTAGGAGATAAAAATCTGCACCTCAAGCCCTGCAGTTGATGCTTCAGTCTAATGGAATAAGTAAAATCCTCCAATTTTAATGTGCACCTTATTTCAACGCCATTCCTGCTACATCTCTGATTTACATTTTACAGCCCAAGGTGACTTCAGGCACTCCCATACACTGGTGATTAACACAAGAGAAAAGGGCCATAAACAGATAAATAAAATAAACCACTCTAAAAAAGTGAGGTGCTGAGGGCATCAGCAATGCAGCTTTCCAGGGAGAGGAGGAACAAATATCAAAGCATTAAGAGAAAAGAGCATAAAGCTATGTTTACCATTTTATAGACATTTTCAACTTCAGTTTGAAAAGAGTCCTTTGCATTTTAAAAGCTATTGTATTTTTTATTATAAATTCCAAAGAGACAGAGGAGATCATTGTCAGTACTCTTCTGATACTTACATGGATATTATTTCAAGATCACCCGTGCACCTATTATTAGACCTAAAGCAAAACGAATCATAGTAGCATAAAAATATGACTCACAGAAGAAGGAAAAAAGAAAAATGTGATCATATTGTTTGTTAGGGACGTTTAACAAATGACAAGAACTACAGAGGCTAGTTCATCCCAATCTTCTGCTCTGAAGCAAAAAAACCCTAATCATAAAGCACCTTAGGAAGATACCTATTTATGAAATCTCCACAACCTCTTCATAACATTTCCTTGTCAATTTGTGACAATTTCTAACACATTCCTTTCTGTACCTAAATCTATTCAGAAAGCATTTGTATTGTGTAAGAGAGGTCCCAGCCTACTCCATCCCCAAAAGGCAGTACCGAGGTAATAATTAAATTTCTGTGAATTAAGTGCAGCCAACCCTGCATTTGCACTTCTCTTTTGCTATGCACTCATTTTATTCAATTAAGTTATGCAACAGTCTTACTTATCCCCACTGACTCCTTTCAGTTTAATACAGCTGGGTAGAACTATAGAGTTTACTTCATGGGAGTAAACCACTCAAGTTCTTATGCAATAAACAGAGCAATGCTTAGTCTCATTTTTTTAAGCATTTCAAAAAAAGTTCAAGAAATCCATATAATAAAAGATAGCACTGCCAGGATTCTCTTAGAGGTTAAGATCTCTTAGGAGAAAGCAGGAAAGTAGAGTTGACTGTGGATGCTGCATGAGTTTATAACCGCCATTAATTGAAATTTGTAAGTCACTATGTCTTTTATAAACACTGTCTGCCAAAAATATTGTTTCAGAGAAAGCCTAACAGATGCTAGTACCTGGGGTAGAAAATCCATATTTTAATCTCACTCACACACACACACACACACACACACATCCATTCCAGCTGTAAAAATAGAAGCTGTACTAGAAAGAAAAGAGGGCCACTGCAATGCCAAGATTACTGGGGCCCGGAGGTGCTTGCAAAAATTTCAGACAACAATCATAACACCAAGCAGAATTTTCAAGATGCATCTCGGGCTCAAGCAGGAGAGAGAAATGGCATCCTGTAATGATGTACACTGCCTTTTTGTCAGGATCAGTCCTGGACATGACCTTTTTTCTGCCACAATTCAGTTCTGTTGTATCTCATTGTGGCTAATTGTGTTTGCATTTTTTTGTACTTGCTAACAAGTATGTAGTCTAACTGGGAAATGGGAGTATATGCTCTGCGTTCATGACTGTTTGATAAAACCAACACCTGGCCTCAGCCATGGGAAAAGTAGGCTGAGTCCGGGTCTGGTGGGAATTAAGTGTGGGGATGATGGATAGCCAATGACTATGCGGCTCGCCAGATTTTGTAGATTGTAGAATGTTTTTAGTTTACTGCTTGTTAGTTAGGTTTCATTCTGAGCAACCAACTTGTAGGGTTAGTTCTTTGGATTACTGTACCGATAAAGGTTTCTGCTTTTAACTCTGAAACTGCTGGTTACTGAGTCTGAAGGAGCTAGTATGTGACACTTTTAAATAGAGTCTGCACAAAAACTTATGTGCCTTAACAGACTGCATTCATAAAAGACACAGTACTGTAATTTACAAATATCAATTAACAGTGCTTATGCATTCTTCCAGCATCCCCAGTCAGCAATACTTTTCTGCTTTCTCCTGCATAGTTAGATATCTCTTATTACAGTATATCAAACTCCAATACCTATGCAATGTGGTTTTTTTATCAACACCTTCTGTGAGGCATTTTGTCTTAACTTTTTCATTCTCATCTCCATCTGAAATTACTGCAAAATATACTGCCGTTGTATCTGAGAGAGACTCTGGCAGTGTTACCCAACCACCCCGCACTACTGCTCCTGCTACCCAGTACCTGTTTGGCATATTTAGTCTGGCTCCTCAGCAAAGCCTGTCTGGCATGGGAGATAATACTAGAAGCACTGCTACCACCAGCATAGCTTCTTGTCTCACAGGAGCATGTTAGCCCACTACTACAAGATGGTAGTGTCATGATGGGACAGAGATGGTGCCAGAAGGTAAGACTCTAAGCTTGGAAAGCACCGATGAGCTACTAGGGAAGAGCAAAGGGCATGTATGAGGCTTTTACTGAGGAGCCAGACTAAATGTGCTAAAAAATGTTACTGGGAAGCAGGAGGAGGAGGAGGTGGTGACACTGGCAAAGGATCTCTTAGACACAGCTGCAGTGGCACCACTGCTAACAGTACTTAGTACTGCTCAAAATTAGTATGGTGAGCCGCTGCTGAATGTCTTTTACCATGAAAAACCTATGATAAGATCATCCAAAATGAAACAGGGGATAGTGCCAGAAGATTAAACTTGCAGGTTGGAAGGCACTCAACAAGCTACTGGGGTACAGCAGAAGATGACTACAAGTAGCACTGTGGCTAATGACGCAACTATACTCAAGCTGAAAGGACATTCAGCTGTTGATGAGCTCAGATGTAAAAGGAATGTCGGAAACTGCACAAGCATATTAATGGATCATAGAAGTTGAAATGCATGAATCTGGGGAAGCCAGGCATAGTAAAACAAGAAATGGAACATATAAACATTTCAATACTTGGGGTGAGTGAACTAAAGTGGACAGGAATGGGACGTTTTGAGTTAGCAAATTACAGTGCTTTACTCAGGAAATGAAAATCTAAGAAGAAATAGGGTGGCATTGATAGTGAGGAGAGATGCAGAATAAGCAGTCAAAGGATATAATGCAATGTCTGACTGAATCATATCAATAAGACTTCAGGGAAAACCCATCAATATAATCATAATCCAAGTTTATGCTCTAATTACAGAGGCTGAAATTTAGGGGGAAATTGACCACACACCAAAACAGGACTTGTCATTAGTCATAGGTGACTGGAATGCAAAAGTAGGAAACAGAGTAGAATCAAAGATTATAGGAAAATTTGGCCTCTAGCTCAAGAAATGAAGCAGAAGAGTGACTGATTGAATTTGTGAAGCCAATAGTTTGTTCACTGCAAACACATTCTTCAGGTAATCAAAGAGATAAATGTATAAATAGACATCACCTGATGGCCAATATAGAAATCAGATAGACTACATAACTGGAAGCAGAAGATGGAAAAGCTCCATTCTCTCTGCAAAAACAAGACCAGGAGCAGATTGTGGTACAGACCATGAACCCCTAATATCAAAAATTAGAGTAAAGCTAAAGAACACTAAATCAATCATGCCAAAATACAACCTGAAGAACATCGCGTAGAAGCACTATTAAGTCTAGCTGACTGGGAGCCAGTAGAACTCTGGACTGAATCCAGATACATTGTGAGAGAACAATGCAAAAAGACTATCTGTAGCCAAAAAGAAAGAAAACCCTCACTGGATGACAGATGAAACTCTTCAAGCAGTTATGGACACATAGGAAGCAAAAGTAAAATATGACACAAATACAGTCAGAACCCTGAACACAACTGTTCAGTTTGTGCACAGGAACAAAGAGGGCTCCTACAATTATCGATGCAGAGAAATAGAAGAAGATAACAAAAAAGGAAGAACAAGAGACCTCTTCCTCAAGATCCAAGAAATCAAAGAGAAATTTAAACCAAGAATGGAGATGCTATACGACCAGCAAGGGGACATACTGCATGATCAAGAAGAAATAGAAAGACAATGGAAACAACACACTGAAGAACTATATAACAAAGATGAAATTATGGCAGATTCACTCAAGGAAGAAACATTTGAAGATGAGCCTACAGTTTTAGAAAAGTGAAGTGAAAGCTGAACTCAAAGCACTTGAAAGAAATAAATCACCAGGAACAAATGGCATACCAATAGAGCTGTTTCAAGCTACAAAAACAGAAACTATTCAATTCTAACTAAAATCTGTCAACAAATATGGAAAACTAAAGAATGCCCCACAGATTGGAAACACTCAATATACATTCCAATCCCCAAGAAAGGGGGCATCAGGGATTACAGCAACAACTAGACCATTGCATTAATCTCCCATGCAAGCAAAGTGATGCTCAAAATTCTACAACAAAAATTTTTACCATACACAGAGCAACAAATGCCAGATGTTCAAGTTGGGTTCAGGAAAGGAAGAGGCACCAAGGATCACACTGCAGACATAAGTTGGATAATGGAGAGCACCAAAGAATTTCAGAAGAAAATCAACCTGGTTGTATATATAGGTTATAGCAAGGCTTTTGGTTGTGCAGATCATGAAAAACTATGAGTCACTCTTAAAGATATTGGTGTACTGCAACATTTGATTATCCTAATGCATAACCTGTACTCAGGAAAAGAGGCCACTGTCAGGACAGAATATAGAAAATGGAATGGTTTCTAATTGGCAGGGGGATCAGGCAAGTTTGCATTTTATCACCCTATCTGTTTAATCATATGTAAAGTTGGATTAGACTCTGTGAAAAGAGGCATGAAAACTGAAGGGTAGAACATCAACAAATTAAGAGATGCAGATAACAGTACAGTCAAATCTTGACTTTTGCAGCTCTGACTTTTGCGGATTTGATTATTCACGAATTTGCCATTAAATTGGATTTATTTATTTATTTTGTGGACTACACCCTCTGTTTGGGGATGCCACACTCTTTGTCTTAGTACTAGCAAGCCTCAGTCATGTGGTGTATCTTGCACTCTTCCAAATATTTGCATATTTAACAATATTAAGGTTTTGGGGTTTTCCCACTTTTGTGGGGGTCCTGCATCCCTAACCCCTGCAAACATGGAGGGCCAACTGTATACTAGTAGCAGAAAATAGCAAAGACTTGGAATAACAATTGAAGAAAGTCAAGGAAGAAAGTGCAAACGCAGGTTTACAGTTGAACATTATGAAAACAAAAAGAATGATCACAGATGATTTACATAACTTTAAAGTAGACAATGAAGATATTGAGATAGTCAAAGATTTCCTACACCTTGGTTCAGTCATCAATCAAAATGGAGACTGAAGTCAAGAAATCAGAAGAAGACTTGGTCTTGGAAAGGCAGCTATGAAGGAACTAGGCAATATCCTCAAGTGTAAAGATATATCACTGAATACCAAAGTCAGGATTGTCCATGTCATTGTATTTCCCATTTCTATGTATGGTTGTGAAAGCTGGACAATGAAAAAAACCTGATAAGAACAGAATCATCTCATTTGAAATGTGGCACTGGAGGAGAGTTCTGTAGACTGCCAAATGACAAATAAGTGGGTCCTAGAGCAAATCAAACCCAAACTCTCCATAGAAGCCAAGATGACTAAGCTGAGACTGTCATTCTTTTGACATGTCATAAGAAGACATGTCTCACTCGAAAAGACAATGATGCTTGGCAAGGTAGAAGGCAGCAGGAAAAGAGGAAGGCCATGCTACAGGTGGATAGGCTCAATCAGGGAAACCACAGGCCTGAGTTTATAAGACCTAAGCAGGGTGACTTGGAGGAATCTCATTCGTAGGATCACCATAACTCAAACCCGACTTGATGGCAATTAACAACAACAATATGAAACTCTATTCCTCATCAAGTTTTGTCTCTGCTTCCTCTCCACACCCACAATCACCACCCCATCCACAAACTCCCTAAATTTAGATTTCAATCTCCATTGAACTGGGACCAACCATTTCTTTAAATAATATGTGAAGGACGGGGACATGCTTCTGATCAAACTTATTTTGTATACTAATTTTGTTTGGGAATTATCTTTAAACATTACAGATGTTCATATTCTTTTGAACTACCACACTGTCTTTTGGGGGGCATAAAAATAGATCTTGAGAGATTTTTATGGTAGCACAAAAGCCATCTGGCCCATCATCATTTAAAAAATATTAAGTGACTAGATCCTGTAGGAGCCGCAATATGGATCAAAGTGTGGAGGCACTCTTCAGTGAAATGATTCTGTGAGAAACAAGTCTGCTTGTGAATCTAAAGCATGAGGGAAAAGAAAGAGTGACCGAAGTGGTGGAGTGCATGAAGCAAGGGAGGAGTGAATTGCAAGTACGGTATGTGAAGTGACATGTGGAGGGACGCAGGAGATAAGGGAGAGTCACTCATGTGGGCAGAGGAGAGCAAGAAGCAGGAGAGTGATGCATTGTGAGGGCATGATGGACTAGGAGAGAAGAGAGACCAAGTACCAGAATGCAAGTACTAGAATGCAAGTACCAGAGTGCAAGAAAGCAAGGGAAGGACACATTGCAAGGGCATGAGGTGAAGGAGAGAGGGAGTAGAGGAAAAGGAGAGTGAGCAGTGTGAGTGGCAGGGTGCAAGAAGAAAGGGGGTAGACACAAGAGGGGAAGGAAGGAGTAGGAGGGAGATGAGAGGCAGTGGTGTGAGAGGAGGCGTATGAGAAGCAAGGCAAGGGTGTATTGCAAGGACATGACGTGAGAGGAAAGAGTGAGAAATGTGGGTGGTGGAGTATAAGAAGCAAGAAAAGGTGCTAAATGAACACAAGGGGCAAGGGGAGGGAGTAAAAAGGAAGGGAGAGTAATGTGAGCAGAGGCAGAAGCAATGGAGGGGCACAATGCAAGGGCGCAAGGGCAGATGAAAGAAGGAAGGGAGAGTGAGCACTGCAGGAGATATAGTGCAAGAAGCAAGGGACAGACACATTGTGAAGGTATGAGGTGAAGCAAAGAGGAGATTATGAGGGAAGAGAGATTGAGTAATGTGAAAAGCAGCATATAAGAAGCAAGGAAGGGTTGTGAAGTCGAAGGCTTTCACGGCCGGCATAAATAGATTTTCCTTGGGGTTTTTCTGGGCTGTGAGGCCGTGTTCTGGAAGAGTTTCTTTCTGACGTTTCGCCTGCATCTATGGCTGGCATCCTCAAAGAATGGTTGGGTAGGTGTATGTGTTTATATTTTGTGAACCCCTGTTGGGGAGGATATGTAAATTTGTGTAATTAAATGGTTACTTTCTGGGTACAGAAATGCAAGGCTCCATAGTGTCTGTTTGGCTAATGGTTGGTTGATGGGCCATTATCTGCTGGGAATTCCCGTCCTTGGGTGGAATTATTTTGTAAGTGCTGAGTTTTGATTCTATTGTATTTCAAAACTGGGAGCCAGATTTTGTTTACTTTTAAGGTTTCATCTTTCCTGCTGAAGTTGTCCAGGTGTTTGTGGATTTCAATAGCTCCTCTGTGCATTCTGACATGATAGTTGTTGGCCTAGTCTAGAATTTCTGTGTTTTCAAATAGCATTTTGTGTCCAGGTTGGTTTATAACATGTTCTGCTACTGCTGATTTTTCTGGCTGGCCCAGTCTGCAGTGTTTCTCATGTTCCTTGATTCTTGATTGCACACAGCGTTTAGTGGTCCCTATGTAAACTTGTCCACAGCTGCATGGTATGCGGTAAGCTCCTGCAGCTGTGAGAGGGTCTCTTTTGTCCTTTGCTGAGCGTAGCATTTCTTGGATTTTTTTGGTTGGTCTATAGATTGTTTGGAGGTTGTGTTTCCTCATCAGTTTCCCTATTCTGTCTGTGACTCCTTTGATGTATGGTAAAAATACCTTCCCTTTGGGTGGCTGTTTTTCTTCTTCATTCCTGTGTTTTTTTCTGGGTCTGGCTGCTCTTGTGATTTCTGATCTGGAGTAACCATTAGCCTGTAGGACCCAGTTTAGGTGCCTCAGTTTGTCCTCCAGATAGTGGGGTTCGTAGATAATCCATGCTATTCAGAAGGAGGGGAACCCAAAATGGCAAAAACAATGGGGTAAAAGCCTTCACAGATTTTCTGGTACTTTTTCACAAACCGCAAGGCGGATGTGCATTTTTGCTCATTTGGATTATAGAACAATTAAAAAATTCAAAGGGAAGTACAAAGCTGATTGGCCAGGTGAGAGTGGGGGCGGGGCTTGCTAGGAGGGCAAGTGCCTGCTGCTGCCATGTTGGATTTTTACTTTACTGATCACTTGCTAAGGCAATAAAAGGGATAAATATTTTCTGTTTTGCTTTCTTATAAAATTGGAGAATTGCTCTTATCACACCAGCTCACCTTGAGATAACTTTAAAAAAAAAAACAGCAGCAGTGAAGAACTAACACAAGTAAATCACTCGCAGCTGCCATCAGGAATGTGAGGCTTATAGGGGTTTCCAAGGCCAGAAAAAACATTTAGACATGTCGCTGCTGCTCCAAGATGCCAATACTACAAGGTATTTTAGATTTTTTTTCCCTCATGTAGATGGGCTGACAGTAAATACCATGACCAAATAGAATTTTTAATTTGGGTCTCCCTGTTCTAAGTTCAACACTTTAAACATTACTCAGTACTGGTTCACGCAGGTGAGTTGTAACTGTACAAATTATATGAAGGTTGAAACATAGTGGAAGGAAAAAATGGAACAATTACTGTGCTGAATTTGTACAATTAGAATGTAAATTAGAGTGATTTGCATAATTAGATTAGTTTCCATAATAGGCAAATTAGATGTCCAAATTTGAAGAAGTGAGATATAGCAACCCTAACCTTAGTGCTCTTTCTACTTTAAGTGTGCAGCTTGTTATTGATAGTAACTCCCCAACATACAGTGATTATGTATGCCTAAACTGCTTTTAAATTCTCAGAAGTGACTGTTTTATTTTATTTACTATATGTATTAGTATTATGAGTTGTTATCTACCTAATCTGTCATATTTGTTAATCCAACTTCCTCATTTGTATAGAGTTGTTTCTAATGGAAACATACTTTTTAAAAAAGAAGATACTCTGCAAAGTGACACTGGTGGTGCTATACACATACTAAGAATTAGTAGATAGAACACATGATGCAGCTGGTTTCCACACTTGTGTTTCTGTGGCTGATTGGCACTGGAACTGGAAAGGAAAAAAGATTAAACTCCAATTAAACTGTAATTACATCTAATGAATTCCAATATATATGACTAGCTGAATAACCACTTATAATAGGAAGATTATTTTTTCACATAACTTCCACAGAATGGTGATGTACACCTTTTAGGGGAGAACTTTTAATTTTCAGAAAACGGGGCTCCTCTAGGTGGACTACTAAATTCATCAAGTCATTAGTAAGTTAAATTTTAGGATGAAAGAGGGACCAAAACTGCATATTGCATTCTTAAAAATGGTGGTGGTGATGGTGGTGGTGGTGGTGGTGGTGTTTAATTAGGTAATAGAAGCTGCCTATGGGTTCACATATTCTGAAATGAAAACAAGTAAGTATGTAGATTAACATGTAGATTACCCTTCTTGATTCCTTTTCTCTGATCAGAGTTTCTTCGGCTATAGCATAGGTAAGCTCATACATGAGCAACACAGAATGTACAGTAAAAACACAGAATGGTATGTACTACCTATATGAGCCAGAATCCAAGCCCACCTGTCTATCAATGGAAAAACCCTTTCTTGTGCACATAAGGGAAAGAAGGATATTTTCTTCAGGCAACATCATTTCAAGCCCAATGGAGTATTGTGCTGCCTAGTACTCCAGCTTGGATGAAGGGATTTTCAAGAGGTGGGGGTATTACTGGCAAGCAGAAACTGAATGAACAAGCAGAACATGCACTCCATATTGAAAAGCTATAGTCTGAAAACAAAAATGTAAGGAATTGGTAAAGGACCTTTATCAACTTTTATGGTCCCACCAAGAAGCCTAGACATTTCAATGTATGCCCACTTACAGTATAACAGAGGTACATGTAATCCACACATTGACCTCAGATGACTGCAATTTAGCTTAACAATACAAGATATGAAAAAGCCTTGCAGCCCTTTCCCCTGTTAACCAGTTACTCAGCGCATCCATAGTTTCTGGTCTGGATCTAATGAGAAAGTGGTTAACTAAGAAAACAGGTGTTGCAAGAACAAGAGACTAGCACATATCTTTTTAAAAGACTAGCTTATTAAACTGCACCATTATATTACTTTGAGAGGGAATATAGTTGCCCCTCCACATTTGCGACTTTCACATTCGCGGTTTTGATCATTCGCGGAAAGCTGCCTGCGCCCCCCCTGCTCGACATCCCACTCCCTTCCCAAGGCAGCGAGGGGCTTCTCAGGAGGCTCCTCGCTGCCTTGGGAAGGGGGGTGGGAACCAGCTGGCGTGCTCACGCTACACCCCACTCCCTTCCCAAGGCAGCTAGGGGCTTCTCAGGAAGCTCCTCGCTGCCTTGGGAAGGGGGGGTGGGAACCAGCTGGCGTGCTCACGCTACACCCCACTCCCTTCCCAAGGCAGCCAGGGGCTTCTCAGGAAGCTCCTCGCTTCCTTGGGAAGGGGGGGGGGGTGGGAACCAGCTGGCACGCTTGCACTACACCCCACTCCCTTCCCAAGGCAGCCAGGGGCTTCTCAGGAAGCTCCTCGCTGCCTTGGGAAGGGACTGGGGTGGAAAACCGCTCGCTGGCAGGCTTATTTCTTATTTGCAGTTTTTTCACATTCGCGGGGGTTGTCTGCCCCTAATCCCCGCGAATGTGAAGGGATGACTGTAGTTCATGATATATCCAAGGGAGAAAAGATGCCTCTACATACACTCTGTGTCTGACTTCAAGCCTACTCATACCATTCCTGTGCCAGAATTTTAGCAAACCCTTATTTTTGTTGCAAGCAATGTAACCCAAACTTATTATAAGCAATGTAACCCAAATAATATGGTTCTACTCTGCCATACAGAGTTCAAAAAGAAATTCTTGACGTTTTTATGAAAATTCTTGAAGTTTTCATATCATACAGGTGGGAGTTTGGAGAAGGGAAGAGGAACAGGATATTATCATACTCCACCTGAGAGGAAATGGTAGGTCAACCACCACACAAAGGCAAATGAAAGAATTGATACATGGGAATAGGAAATGCTTTATTTGCTGATGTATCATCTCCTGCAAGGCATCAAGGGAAAAGATATCCAAGACCTTAAGGGTTATCAAGTACATCTCCTTAAATTATGAATGGACTACTGGTCATCTGGTCAAACAAAAAGTAACATATTATTAGAATCCTGTTCCAATATTTTATTTCTTTATTTGCCTTTTAAGACAGTCAGATGGTACAAATTAGACACAAGTCTGATGGCCACTGCTGGGGATCTCTGTTACTACTGCAAATAAGAGTTCAGCTATCCTTGCAAATAGTACACCTCTTCGTATCTTTGGCAACTGCTAATAGGTCTGCACATCATAAAAACCTAAGCATGGATAAAGGTAGTGGTGGAACTGTGCATTTAAAATTCCTCAAATTATTTCTCCTGAAGAAGCCCTCTTTCTGCCTGTTTATCAGCTATAACTATAGAGGACAAATAGTTTATGCTCAGATTTGTGTTTCCTGAGACCCAGGATAAGGAATAAGGTTAAAGGACAAAAGACTTGCAGCATTCAAAGTCTCCTCACCTGACATTGAAAGCATTCAATAAAAGTAAATTTAAATCTCTTTGTCAACAGGCCAATACAGAAGAGCACAGTGTTATATGGAAAAACAAGAATACTGCACCAGATCATCCTTGCTTCCTAGGTTCTCTCCTAGGTTCCCATGTCTCCTACTTCTCACCATTGGCAAAGCATTCCTAGCCCCATGAGTGAAGGAAAAAAAATTATGTAAGAGGAGAACTAGCATCAGCCTAGCTTCACACTTCATATAAGCAGAGTAGATTTCCTGTGGCTCAAGAAAACAAGGAGAATATATTTTCTACATAACTGTGCAGAAATGTGAATAAATACAGTATGTACAATCAGTCAATTTCCTGCAGCAGCTTTCCCTAGTGGGACTGGCAAAGGCAGAAGAGGGTAGCACACCAGACAAGTTTTAGGACCATGTCAACAGCATGGATTTTTCTCTGAAGCTTATCTAGTACACCATCATATTTCTAGTCCAAGACAGTTTGCTGATTACGTAAGTACTTGTCTGGCATACGATCAGATAATCGGACATGGTCTTTCTGTGCAGACAAAAGAAACTATAAGGCTTACCGTTTATAAGGAGAGAAGCAGAAACAAATCCTCTAACCAACATTTAGCAAAAATCAAAGCTCGTGGAGATGTATGAATAGGGAAGGGGTCGCTATTAACTGCTACTGAGATAAAAGCTTATAATAAGGGACGTTGCAAGGCATGAAGAGCACATCCAGAGGGATATAGAATTAGGGACTCGTTAAATTACCCAAAAGCGATACTGCTTCCTACCCATACTACAAGTTGCCCCTCCACCTTCGCAGCTTTCACACTCACAGTTTTGATTATTCACGGTTTAACCCCGAGGCCCTTCGGGAAGGCTGGCAAGAGGCGGGGCAACCACCTGCCTGTGCCTTCCCCAGCCTTCCAGAGGCGACTCGGAGTCCACTCAGGAAGGCCGGGGGGGCAGGCAGCCTCCCTCCCTCCCTCCCGCTGCCTTCCCCAGCCTTCCTGAGGGGACTCCAGGGCTTCTAAGACCTGGAGTCCCCTCAGGAAGGCCGGGGAAAGGCTGGGCAGCCTTCTCCCCGCCCACCCGCTCCCTCCGCAGCCTTCCTAAGAGGGCTCCGGGGCTTCTAAGCCCTGGAGTCTGCTCAAAAAGGCTGGGGAGAGGCAGGGCAGCTTCCCGGCCACCCACCCGCTGCCCTCCCCGGCCTTCCTAAGTGGGCTCTGGGCTTCTAAGCCCCAAAGTCCACTCAGGAAGGCCACGGGGAGGCAGGGCAGCCTCCTCCCCGCCCATCCGCTGCCTTCCCTGGCCTTCCTAAGCGGGCTCCGGGGCTTCTAAGCCCCAAAGTCCGCTCAGGAAGGCCTGTGGAGAGGCCGGCCAGGCTGACCAGACACGCTCCTGCCACTCCCTCCCTTCTGGGGTGGTCAGGGGAGCAGCATTTTTTATTCGTGGTTTTTCCACATTCGCAGGGATCTCGAGACCCTAACCCTCGCGAATGTGGAGGGGCGACTGTATAATGCTCACTGAACAGAATCCTTTGATTTCTGCAACCGTTTTTCAGCTTTCACAGGACGTAACTTCTGTGCCTTTAGAAGATAAACTGAAGGGACATCTTGGTTAAGGACACGTTGCTTACATGTAACTGTGGTTCTTTGAGTGTTTATCTTTACCCTCACACAAATGGGGTTTCATACCTGCACAAGGACCAGTTCGGAATGTTCTAGAGCTGAGTAGCTTGGTAGGAATCCTCTGCACCCCTATTTACTGTGCATGTTGAAGATCACCAAGCTACTCCCCTTGGTTTCAAAGTCCATCAGAGAGTAAACAGGAACGGACCATTGGTACTTACCATGAAGGTTCCTTTTCAGCAGTTGTGGGGAGGGAGTACTTATACTTGGTTTGGCTCCTCCTCTGCAAAGACTGGCAGGGCAGTCAACCAATTAGAATTAACTTATCCACCTTAGGGAGGAGATCCAACCTTTCCAGAGATGAGATACCTAGCTCCAGCACCTTAACAACTAGAAAAACACAATGAGAGAAAGGGGAAGGACTCCCTCCCCACAACTGCTGAAAAGCAACCTTCACGGGAAGTACCAATGTTCCATTTTCCAGCAGTGTGGGGAGGGATTTCTTATACTGGGACCTACCAAGGGATTTCTTATACTGTGAACCCATGCATATGAATACATACAGCTGCCCAATGATGCACAAAATGAAGCAGCCTTGCCCCCACTGGAAGGAGACAGCAGCCAAAATGACCGCTTGGCCTTGACCCCCTGTTTGCCAGATTGTAGGTGACCAGCTTTGGGAAATGAAGTATCCTAGTTTTTAGAAGGCTGTTTTGAAGAATCCCATTTAGATCTAAAGGATCTGAAGTCCTTTTGGTTATAATATCCTCTTGAGTCACGAAAATATTGAGAACCAGAACGAAAAGGTTTCCACTCCTCCTTCTTGGGTAAAGAAGGAAGCACCTTCTTTTTTTCCTTAGTTTCCACAAGGACATCATCCAAAGTGTCTCCAAATAACTTGGAACCCTTGAAAGGACAGCCAGACAAATTAGCCTTGGCCTTATTGTCCGCGTTCTAATTTTTCAGCCATAGTTGCCACCTAGCTGCCACATTGGCAGCCATGGACTGAGAAGAAAACTGTAAAGCATCCAAACTGGCATCAGCCATGAAAGCAGAGGTTTTGGACAGTTTGTAGAGACCTTGGTGGAATTTGGTTTCTCCCTGGGGAACTTCTGCTAGAAGGTCCTTGGTCCATCTAACTGCAGCCCTAGTAAAAAGAGAAGTGGCAGCAGAAGCCGTGACAGCCAAGGCTACAGCCTTATGGGCTTTGCAAAGGAACAGGTTCACCCTTTTGTCCTCTGGACTCTTAAAGATTATCATCGCCATCCTGTGGAAAAAGTGAACCTAAGACCAGGCCAGCCACAGGGGCATAAATGAGCAATTTCAATTTGTCCATAATGTCATCAGGTAAAGTATAAAGGAGACACAGCCACAGCTGGGGATGCTCAGGCCATATCTGGATGTAGCCACTCACTTTCTAGTACCTCTTTCTGTCAGGAGTTAGTGACTGAACTCCAGTTTTAAAATGGCCAAACAACTGCAGAAACCATGCTGAGACATAATGGTTGACTCCATGAACTGCCTAGTCATGCCTAATTATGCTACAGCTGCAGGAGGAAGGGTTACTAGAGGGCAAAAGCCATGTAGTATGAAATCTGATGCAATGTAACCATGTCGTTGAATAAGCCAATGCTATGCTGATGTGTATATAAGTGAGCCAGACCAGTGTTCTTTCTCTTTCTGTGATTCTGTGATGCCTGGCGTAGCACTTTGACTGCAGATATCATGAATAGCTGAAACTACTCTGAAGATTAAAGCACCTCCTGTTTTCTGGACACCAAACACTCTGTGTATGAGTATTCTTGGGAAAGAGTTGCTACCAAGTCTGCTGAGATAGTTTTTGGCTGCTGCCGGGGACTGAATGTCCTATCATCCCCTGACACTTTGAAAATATCTGGAAAGGGAACAACATGATGAGTCAAATTCCCTTTAGATCTTAATTCGAATAACCTATGCTGTTCAGCCGGATCCTGTGTAAAGCTGCGAAGGCCCAGAGATTTTTCCACTTTTTTTAACCAGAAGATGGAATTTACTAGTATCAAAGAGCCTGGGAGAAACCTGTTCAAGTGACAACAGATTTAAAGTGCTTCGTTCTCAATTTGTGTGGACCAGCCTCCCTTGGTAGGGAAAGTCTGTAACTGCTTGATCCCTTGGGAATCAAGGGGTTGAGCAGGAGTGGAAGGAGGCCTGCTGCATTTGGCTTTTTTCTTCCAATTACCAACCTGCAACAGTTTGGAAGGCAGCAAGGGAAACATAGCTCTGCCCCCTCTTAGGCCTTTTTGGTGGGACAAGCCCATCGTTGTCGAACCGAGCGCCATGGTAGGTTCCACCCCTCCATCTCTAAGCTGCCTGCCCAACCACATGGTGCGCATACCAAGGTGATCCATCCAGCCAGATTAAGAGGGAGCTCATGCCCATCGAGGATGGGGGGGGAACAGTTCCATGGCACTCACCCAATCAGGTGACACAAGGGTTGCTGTCCCAGCCATCGGCTCCGTACCATGGTCTGCCCCCAAAAAACCAGGGCCCCATTGCCCTCAGTCGCCCTCACAGTGAGATCCAGAGAGCCAACAGCTGAACCTCCAGAGAGGCCAGTTTGTTCCCATACTGATGTCTGGCCTGACAGAGCTAATTGTTCTGCAGCCATGGTCTCCTCTACAGACGAAAAGTCTGAGTTGTGGGGACTACAGGCTAAATGGAAAGCCATCCTCCCCAAGGTATAGCCCAATAGGGCTAGAGGTACTGAGGTATAGAGGTACAAGCCGTATACCTGTTCTCACGATGAAGCAGGACAGAGCTGGGAAGGTTGGGGCTTACTTTCTTCCCTAAGGTAGATAAGTTAATTCTAATTGGTTGACTGCCCTGCCTGTCTTTGTGGAGGAGGAGCCAAACCCGATGTAAGGAATCCCTCAACACACCACTAAACCAGAAGGGAGGCAGGGCAGGTTGTGTGAGGGCACAGATGACCACTCAAAGAACCACAGTTACAGGTAAGCAGCCCATCCTCCCTCTTATGGTCTCTGTGCCTCACACAAACAGCTGACTACAAAGCTTATCAAAAGAAGTGGGCCAGGTCACAGGAGAATAGCAGAAAGAACAGCACAGCCAAATTCGGTAACTGCCCTAGCTCTGCAGTCTAATCTATAGTGCTGAATAACCATAGATGGCTGAGACTACACTGCAGCATTACAAAGTTCAGGTAAAGGTACACCACAGAGTACAGCTACAGAAGATGCCACAACTCTAGTAGAGTGCACCTGAAGACCAACAGGAACAGGCTGCTTAGTGATTCCACAGAAGAGCCATGTAACTTCTACCACCCACTTTGACAGCCATTGAGAGGATACCTGCTGCCCTTTGGGGAGCCCTCCATAACGAACAAACAATCTGTTCAAATATCAGACATAACTGTACGTTGAACATAGAAGGCTAACACTCCACAGACATCTAAACAGGGGAGCACTTTTTCTAGGGGTGATTATGGCTGCATGTAGAAAGTAGGTAAAACAACGTCTCGATTCAAATAAACTGAGAGACCATCTTTTGAAGGAAAAGAACGTCTAGACAGAGGATGGCTTTGTCATAGTGAAAGCAAAGGAAAGGATCGTCACACCAAAGGGCCGCAAGTTCACTCACCCATCTTGCAGAAGTGATAGCAACAAGAAAGTCTACCTTCAAGGAAAGGAGATGTTCATCTACAGATGTGTGAGACTCAAAAGGCTTATTAATTGTGATAGAACCATGTATAGAGATCAGGGTGGAGTTGGAAGCGAAACAGGTGGGTAGAGATGTGTTAGATCCTTGGAAAACCTCTTCATTACCAGCTCAGAGAACAGAGTAGTAGAAAATGGAGAGTGGTTGATGGGTTTCAATTGTTGCTAAATAATGAGGAAAATACAAGTCCCCATTGTCAAAGATGAAGTAAGAAGTGTAGGACTGTGGATACTTTTTTTTTTCCGCAGAGATGCTTCAAACTTGGAGGATGCAAAGGAGCAAAAGTGCTTCCACTTAAAATTGCAAGTTTGCTTAGTAAGATTCTTTCCTTGATACTGATAAGACTGCAGTCAAACGAGGAGAGGTTATAGAGTTCCAAGCTATTACCTACAATATTTTGACATTGGGGTAAAGAACTTGTCCTTGGGACTGTGAGAATAGCTCTGGCAAGGAGGGGAATGTGATGTGATAACCTCTGGATGAATGGAAAAACAAGGCAAAACAGGCTGCTGGAGGCAATACAGTGCCACCCAAATTGTGTTGGGTTGTCTCTGCTGAGTCCTTCACCAGGAAAGGAAGGAAATAGATACACAAGGCAACCTGACCATTTGTGGAGAAATGCCTCCTCTAGGGATCCTACTCCACTTCCTGCTCTGGAGAAGAAGCAGGAATATTTCTTGTTGACAGAGGCTGGGAAAATGTGAGGCCTGCCCCAAGAAGTGAATAGACTTGATGTGATAACAGACCACTCATGTTGGACAATGACCTTCCATGGTAGTTTCCTCTTAAACACACAAAAAGTTCTAATTACGGTGAGAAGTTCCAAAGCGCTGATATGAAGCTGGGATTATCAATTTGACCAGTGGCCCTGAACTGTCATGTTTCCACAGTGTGCCCCCCCCCCATCCTATTAGGAGGGCATCTGTAGTGACCATACAGGATGAGTCTGGAGGCCCGAATGGCATGCCTAAAAGACGAATCAAAATCTTGTCCACCAAAGAAAAGATCAAAGCACCTCTGGGGGTAATGGTTAACCTTTTGTATTAGTAATCTTAAAGAGGGTTGAAATGTTTGAGAAACCAATGCTGGAGAAGTTGGAATCTGAGACAAGCTAGATGCATAACTGCTATAGTGGCAGCTATAAGGCCTAGAGGACTCTGTATTATAAGAGCAGAATGTTGAAGATGAGACAATACAGCTTGCACCTTGTCTCTGAGTGCCTGTGCTCTGCTGATTTGGAGTTAACTTATCCCCATGAAAGAATCCAGTTACCCCTATGAAGTCTATCACCCTTGTTGGCTCCAAGATAGACTTCTTGGGTTTGACATTCGAGACTCAAGTTCTGGAAGAGCAACAGGAGTCGACGAATGTCTCAACAGAGCTTGCTTCTGGAGGACACCACCAGTAATCAATCATCTAAATACAGGCAAATCTGTACTTGTTGAGTCCTGAGAAAGGAGATTACTACTGCCATACATTTGTTGAAAACTCTCAGGGCCGCAGAGAGACTGAAGGGGAGAACTTTGTATTGATAAAGTTCTTTGCCAATAGCAAACTTTAGAACCCTGTAATGACGTGGAAGCAAGCATTCCAGAGATGTATCAATGCAAACCAGTCTCCCCTGCAAAGGGATGGCAGAATTGAGTGTCGTGTCACCATTTTGAATTTCCATGGGTATATTAAACTGGTTGACATCACAAATATCTAAAATGGGACCAAGTTCTATATCCCTCTTTGAGATAGTAAAATACTTAGAAAAGCATCAGTTGGTTCTGCGTCAATCTGGAATCTTTTCTACAGCATCTTTTTGTAGTAGGGTAGCAATCTCATCCATTAGGACTCTTGAGGGAGGAGTAAGACAAAAAATGCCAATGGGTGGAATACTTGAAAACTCTATGATATAACTCAGATGCATAATGGTGAGTCTGTAGTGATGTTCTGCCAAGTGTTGAAATGGTAGTATGGTCTGGGGGGTTGTCCAAATGGTGAAAAAGCTCCACACAGAATGCGAGGAGAATCCTACTTGTCCTAATGGCATTCCATGTGATTTTGCCACATTGTGAAGGGGAGGGGGGAAATAGGCCAAAAACCTCACTAGAAAAGCCTTTGTGGCTTTTCCCGTTTCTTTTTAAAAACAACAAGGGGGTGCACATTCCTGCTCGTTAGGACAGTCGAGTCGATTTGATCTGCTTGCACAAACAAGAGGAAGCGCAAATCTGATTGGCTAGACAAGTTCAGGGGACACGGCTTGCTAACAAGGCAAGTATCCACTGCTGGCATGTTGGATTTTCATCTTAGTGAGTAAGCGCTAAGGAGAGAAAACAGGGTGTTGGGTTGTTGTTTTTTTCTTTTGAGCTCAACTGAACAATTGCTCAATCACACCTTGGATATCACTTTGGGGGGAAAAAATAAGGGTGGTGGTGGAATATTGAGGTAAGTGCAAACGTGAATAAATCACTTGCAGCCACCATGTTTACTAATGGGCATGCAAACTTTAAGGGGGCAGAAAAACCATTAGGTCAGGCTGCAACTGCTGCAAAAAATCAGTAGTGCAAGGCATTCCTTTTTTATAGGCTCATATAGATAAGCCCTGGGATCCCAAAATGGAAAGGAACTCGAAAGACAAAAGATTGGAAGTGGTGACATCTGGGAAAGACACCGCTGTTCGGATACAGTTTGATTAGAGGGGGTATGCCAAGTTCTAGGCAGAGATTTAGATCTAGAAAAAGATGATGATGACGGGCATTTCCAGGAAGGTCAATGTTGCCACTGTTGATGTTGTATGTAAAATCCCATCTTTTTTGTAATCAACCTTGAAAAAGTGATCCATAGTATCATCAGTTTTTGAGTTGAACAGACCCTCTCCATCAAACAGGAGATCCTCAATATGTCTAGGAAAGCCTTGGGGTTTGTCTAAATAGTGAAAATACTCCTCGTAGAATTTGAGTTTCGTCCCAATGGGATCCCGTAGTGATTCGATGTATTCAGAAGGAAAAGGGGCAAATACTCTGCGGCGAAAGCCTTTATGGCTTTTCCCTGAGTTGTTTTAAAAATCAGAGGGAAACGCGCATTCCTGCTCATTGCAACAACTGATGTGATTTGTTGTGCAGTCTGGAGAGGGCGGAACTGAAGATCTGATTGGTCAGACATGCACAGGGGTGGGCTTGCTGTTAAGCATCCAGAAGCACTTTGCACGTTAGCGATCATGCACTTTTTTTAACTGTCAATTTGGTGAAGGGAACCCGGCAGCACGTGGAGCCAACAAGGAGAGTTGCCACCATCCTGGTGGCAGCATCAGTGTCCAAATCCAGCTGCAATTAAAGGGACGTGAGGAGCCACTGGTTGCGGGGAAGGAAGACGAGGGTATCTCTTTGACACTCTGGCTGGACTGGGCTGCTCCTTCTCTCATGCCTGTCCTGCACCCTCCAAAGCCCACTGACATGACTGGCAGTTCGGTCTCTCCTCTTCCTTGCAGTGGCCATCCCCATCATCATCTCCAGGTACTGGTGGGTTCTCTTCACCTTCCCATGAGTGTTTCCCCCAATCACCCTCCACCACACACACACACAAAAAGAATAACATGCTGCCATCTTGATTCGTGGCCATGTGAATGTCAAGAGAGAAGTTCACAGTCAATCGTATTTGAGAAAACACCAGGAAAAGAAAAAAAGGCTGCTGCAAATTGGCTATAATGCGTAGGTATGAGCATTATTTCTTCTCATATAAACAAGCCCTTGATGGGAAGTAGCTGCAAAAGTTTCAGAAGCAGTATGAAGAGGAGGAGGAGATTGTCGAGCAGCTAAGTTCTGTTCAAGCAGTTCTTCAACATCTAGTACAGAGAGAGGCTAAAGACTGGCTGTGCTCGGTGGTCATGGTCTGTCCGAGTTAGAACAATCAATAATGAATTCCCTTGTGTGGTCAATATGGAATCTAAAGAAGTCACTGGCACTGGCACAGAATGTTGCTTTGAATGTTTAGGCTTCTTCTTTTCTTTAGATTTAGAACCCTTCTTCCTGTTCAGTTCAGAATGTCTAATTGATGAAATCCCACTTTTTTGTCCAGTTTTAGAGTGGACAGAGTGAGAGGTCTTTGATCTGTGTATTGAGAAGCTGGAGATAAAAAAGGCACTGGTACCTATACAACAGTAGATGATAGGGCTGACACCATAAAATGTTGAGATGTAGTCATTGTCAAGGGAGAAGTTGATATTAAGAGTGCCATCAATACTAAAGGCAGTGTCAGCCCCATAGAAGTCTTAATCGGTGTCAAAATCTGTGTCAGTATCAAGGTCATTTTCGGTATAGATAGATTTCTGATGGATAGCAGAGTCCATATGAGATTTTCAAGGTTTGGATGCAGTTGTAGAAGCAGAGAAAAGAGGCATTGTTGGTAGAAGCCTGTCTGCAACTTGAAGTGACTGCTCCCAACAGCAAAATTTAAGCTGCGAAGCTTGGTTCTTTAAGGCTTGAGAAGCGAAGCCTCTGCAGATAGATCATTGTTTAACCATTGTTTAATTCGGAATGCCCATCAGACTAAGAAACCTTCTGTCCACAAGTACAAAAAAAGAGTTTAAAGAGAGAGGCTGAGGCCATAGAAAGAAAAAAGAGGAAGCAGCTGAGCCCCAAAATAAAGAAAAGCTGAGGGGGGTTGGGGCTATAATAAGAAAAATAAAGAAAATAAATAATAAGAAAGGAATATAAGTAGATAAAGTGGAAAGGGAAGAAGTTATTCAACCATGCAGGAGAGAAGTCACTCCATTGGCAGTCAAAGAGAAACTGGGGGGAGAAGCTTGGAGGGCTTGGTAGATGTGTGGTAGATAGGGAGGGGGCAGGGCTCCTGACAAGCTACTCAGCTCTTGAACATCCCAACTGTGTCCCTGCGCAGGCACAAAAAAACAATTTGTGTGAGGCACAGAGACCACAAAGAAGAAACTCACTTTCTTCCTTTATAGTAATATGCAATGCCCCTAATATGCACACCTATTTAAATTCTTCTTCCATTTCAGTTTTACTTCTTCAAGTTCAGAAATTAACTTGACTGTTAGAATCCCAACACCAAAGGGAATTTAAAAATAGTATAAATATTTGCTTACAACATCAACTGTACTAGTAGGAGATTTACCTTTTTGAGAAAACTGAGACAGTATGGAACATGTGTCTTATCTGATTAACTCAAAGCTAGTGACAAGCGGTTCATATCCAACACCATGAGTGAACTTAACTGGATCCTGCTCTTGCCCACTCTCCACCTCACCTCCCCTTCCATATACATGATTCTTTCCCTCCTTTCCTTGTTTGAGCCAAACCACACTTTGTCCATTAGTCAAAAGAAAGAAGGCGACCTATCATATATGAACAAAGGAAGAAGCATACAAGCCCAAAGCTCAAACATGATGACAAATCATTAGTTTGGTGTTATGTTTCTGTAGGAGTAATGAGTCTAAAAATAAAATTGTATTAAAAATTCCAGGATCTAGTCCTTTTAAAAAGCAACAAGAATTATCTCCTTTAAAAAGAGAGTTAAAAATCATTCTTCATTTACTTTTAACTTCATGCAGAGTGCACTTAAGAATACTGACTTTAGCTCAATTAACATTTAAAAAGTGTATTCAGAGGTCTGAGATCACTCAGTTAAATTAGACTCATCACAAATCAAAAGTTTACTGAAGGTATACCAATCTCAATCTACATACTAAAACAAACTTTAAAAAGAGGTTCCTAACTGACTAAGAATATTTAGGGTAGGAAAACTCACCAGCCTAAAGCGGTAGAAGGCTGCATGGTGAAACATCATAGCATGGCTACAGGAAAGATTGCTTAAGATGAAGATGGCATAAAGATGGCTAAAGATGACTCCAGCCTCATGGAGACTCTAACTTAAAAGAACTTACACACAGCAATGAAATTTAAATTAGGTCATGTGTGGAATGACCCAGCACTCCAGTTGGCTGGAAGTGCCCAGTGAAATAAGAGAAAGGGATTTTTGGGAGAACAAATGCATGCAGGGAAAAACCCTAGACTTATCTAAGGATGTGAATGAGGTACACAAGATTGCTTTTACATTACAATGATTATTTCCCCACATACTACAGTTTGAAGCAATCAAATTAAATGCTAATTATAACATTATTTTGCCCCCTACTGTAAAGCTTAAGTGTCCAGGGTTAATAGTCTCTAATCAGAGGACTTGGAATTCTTCACTAAAATCACAAGTAAAATCAGGTAAAAAAGAACCAGGTAAGACTTTCCTGCTACACTCTTTCTTCCCCTATGTTCATTCCTTTGAAGCACAGCTATACAACATCTGAATCAAATCCACTTCTTCTCCTTTCATTTCATCCACATGTCACACAGGTTGTTTGGTCCAGAAGGATCCTGCATGTGCATTTTGTTCAATTATTTTGTTTTGGGTTTTGTTTTTTGAATACTTCCTTAACATATGGTTTGAAAAACTTGTTCCAAGAAAGGAAGGAGAAAAGAGGTGTTTTTTATCAGTGCTGTGCATCTTTTGTTGCAAACATAAGTCACTCAGGAGAAAAATCGTGTCAGTGTCCAAAGGTACATTTCCACAGTGGCCTCACTGCTGAAGTTAGGGATATTGGGAGTTATCTTGAGTTTGGACAGGAGAAATCCAAATTCTAGCAACAAACAGTGAGAACACATCAATATATGGACATTTCACATTTAACTATGTGCAAATTCATTACTGCAGAATGGAGCACGTTTTTCCATATGAAGTTGGCAGTGAAAGGAAAGCAAAGGAGGAAACTGGCAGTAATACACTGAGGAGGTGTCAGAATTGGATGGTATTTGGCTATGGTTGTGTAAGGTACAAGTCCCATCTTGCTAAAAACTGGAATCCCTAGCTAGATTCTCTAGTTTCTAAGCATTTACTTACTAGATAAAGAAATAAATACCCCATACAATTCCCTCCATTCCTTTATGATGAAGAGACCTAGAAAATTGTTTTAGATTCTCAGTGTTAAAATAAAAGGTCTAAACTAGTGAAATTTTATCAGTTCTGGACAACTAACAAATGCATTCTAGTGCAATTCTTCTCAAGCTACTTAATGTGGTAGAATAACAAAAAATTTTACCCAATGAGTCAGGTACCCAATGAGCCTGGTACCATATTTGTGCCACATTATCATATTGACATAGTTTCTTGTTAAGTCATTGCAAATTGGCAGCTGAAGTCTTAGGGATTGTCATCAGTCTGTGAAACACCACTTTGAGTAGCACTGTTCTAGTGCACTAATTAAACCAAATGGCAGGCTTTTAACAACCATTATGAGAAACTAGAAGCAACTGCCTGAAGTGTGGGTGGCCCAGCAGAAGCCATTCTAAAACATTCAACTGCAGGAAGATAAAGTGCTTTACCTCTGTGCAGAAGGGTGTGAGCTGTGGGTGGACCACTGGCTGCACATACATGTGGAAGGTGGATTCAATCTCCATTGTCCTGCCATTTAACTTCAGGATGGGGAACTCAATGATCTCCTACAATAAGAAAATAAGATATTAACCTTCTTTTAAAAAAAAACATGCAGAGAACTTAAATGACAAGCTGCAACTATGTGGACAAACAGCACCAGTCAGGATGGGAGCAAGGACTTGGGTCCTAAGAACCACAAATAGTGTTCTGCTCAGGGAATGAAGCCTTTCTGCTCTCTGCTTCCCACCAAGACTCCAGCATTCCCTGAAAAACTGCTCAGGAGGCTCATTCATTACATTTCACAATACTGACATGGAAAGGAGAAAATCAGTGACATGCACAGATTCCTGCACAGGCAGAACTGAGTTCTCTTAAGACTCTGCTGATTACATCTAACCCCCCAAAAATCATTAAGGAACCCCAGGGTTGTACCCAACTATGTGTATCCACCAACAAGAGAGATAAATTGGCTCCTGCAGGTTAAAGGAATCCCTTGAACCAGATTGGGTGGTGGTGGGGAGACAAAGAACAGAGAAAAACAAAGCCCATTTGTTCAACACTAGATGTCGCCTTCAAAGTTCACACAAAAATGACAAGTACAGATGAAGAAGATTATACTGCATTCCTACTCTGGGGCATATTTTTAGAGACTCAACACTCTTTAGAATCTCACCTTTAGTTTTATTTTTGTGTTGTTTTAATTTTTAAATCATTCTGGTCACAGAGGTAAGGTTTCAAATAATATTACAGTATATAAAAGAACTGAATGGAAAATAAATGCAAATTAAAATATTATTATTGCAAAGTACTCAAATCAATTTTTTATAATTATTAACACATACAGCAACATCTATTATATGGGGGGGGTCTTACAGACAACAACGTTATCAATCCCCTTCCCCAAGAGGCTTACAGTCTAAGACTAGACAGATGGAAAACAAGGGGAAATGTACATATTACATGTTGACAAGCAAATGAATTGTCGTTCACATGCCATGGTGCTATGTCACAATACTAAACATTGAATTTCATACGCACATATCTTGAACTGGCGACATACTATGTTGGACTTCAGTCTCGATGATTCTTGCACAGTAATTCAGGTCAAACATGAAACTTTACCTATTCATGTACATAACCCTGTACCATCACTATTTTCTATGGTGAATTTATATTGATAGAACCAAACAGAACTCTCAAATTTCTACTATTTGAATAATAAAAAAATCAAAAATTTACATAGCCTTGTTAATTTAAAAACAAAAAGCTTAACCAAGCCCCATTACAATGGATTTGCCAATTATTAAAATATACACATGGAATTTAAAAAGACATCCAAGGAATAAAAACGATAAAATCCTTTGTCTCATTTCTCCCCACTCCACCCCCTTCTGAGTTTAATGTAAGAGAAGTGACAATTTGCTTGGTGTCTTTAAAGGATAATTTGTCTGTGTTATTTAATAGAGAAGCATGATGCTAAGGCTCTGGAGTGCAAATGAGCCTACTGAATGATAGCCAAGCATGGAGTCTCTCAAATCACTTGTGGAGAGAAGAGGGGATAAAAAAATTGCTCTTTAATATTCAAAAACAGTTTGCAAAATTTAATCAAAGCAGAGCAAAAGCTAACATTTTTACCACTTTGACATTTTTATTAGTGCTTTCATAAATTTTTAAAACATGAATAGAATTAGTTTAAAAACAACAAAAAAAATTGCCTGAAAACATCTGGAAGAGGAAAAATAAGCCAAAAGAAAGAGGGAAACTTGCATGCCAAGTAACATTTGCATCTTAAGAATCCAACTGCTACTGCAGAGGAAATGAATTAAGCTTTTAGGCCACAACCGCAATATGGCTATCCAGCACACAAAGATCACAACTAACTGTTCTGGAGCGCATTGTACAATATTACAAGAAGGGTAATGAAGAAAATATTTTTGAAACTTGTAAATTTTCCAATCATAAGATTATCTAGTGGGCTGCAAGTTAAAGTTGTTGGAAACTTCCAGCATTCTCCTTCCCAACCCCCCAATCTCTTGCTGTTAGAGCAATTGGGGTTCAAGACAGAATCTCCTGCATGAGAAAACTCATCTAAAGCCTCATTTGCTCTTCCTATCCTCTGGAACATACAGTCATAAACACCTTTTGTAACCAAGCAACTATACCATGTGACTCAGGGTACTTCCTTGGGCCATTGGTCATATAAGAATTAGCACTTCTTAGTAAACTCTCTCTGATGATACTGGTTCTCTGATCCTCTCCTGGTCTCCAGACATGCTTCTCTTCTCATCAAGATGGTGAATTAAAATGTCTGCCTTTTACCCAATCTTTTCATTAGCTACTTAGGATGTAGGCTCTCCATGCATATGTAAATGTGAAGCCATTAGTAAACCTTTTGAAAGTTTGTAACCTGAAACATGCCTCCCTTTTTTTATTTTTTTAGTAAATTCTCAGGGAAACATCACCAGATTAGGGCATGTTTTGTCTGCTACTCTGCTAAAAGGAAGGCTGATTTCACCTTCCAGAGTTTCCCAAAAAAAGGCTAGCACCCTGGGATACTCTAATTCCGAACAAAAGTAACATATGGTGCTCCAACCTTGAAGGCTATGTCCAGGAAAGTCTAGTAGCATGGCAATGCCACTCTTGATCATTTTTGCCTTCTGTAGGAGCAGAAAAATTTGAATGTACTCAAATGGAGAAGAGAAGTGATATGTTTATCATTTAAAAAAAAGCATTTAAGTAATGTGTGTACATATGCACAACTCCTTCCCTGTGATGTAAAGAAGAACACCTTAAAGCAGACCAAGAAGGACACGGAGTGGCCTCTGCCTCAACTGAGATCCCTCCAAACCAGCTGAACTACAAGAAGAACAATATTTGATACAAAATACAGGCCTGTGATTCTAACATTGCCTCTCTTCTCCTCCTGTATGATTTTTAACATCTTTTTCCTGATGAAGAAGCAGTGGAGGTTTGAAAGCTTGCACTATGTCTTTTGTGCATTTTGTTTGGCCAATAAAGGTACTGCTCTTTTGTGGTTGGAGTGATTTTCACCATTCCCAACATTTTTGCCAGTAAGTAATATATCCTTCACAGGCAGTTAGTTATGTCTTGGACTATTTGAATCAAGTCATGTATTGATGTGGACTTCCGGATGAGGTGGGGAAGCATAGGACGCTGTGAGGCAGAGCTCGTTGGTTGCTCTGTGCAGTGCCATCTGACTGCGGCAGAGGGATCTCTCTTTGGAGCAGCTGAGAGCCCCAGCCCTGGAAAGAGCAGGAGGTGGCGACCCGAAGTGTTGGTGCGGTCTGGAGCTGGTCGAGAGGCACGGAGGTGTCTCTTTGCAAGCCCAGACGCCCGAGAAGGGTCTCCCCTAGCCGCATCAGCAGCTTTGGAGCGCTAGCTGAACCACCCAACTTAAAGGATGCCACGAGAAGGAAGGAAAAGAAGAAAAAAAGGAGAGAAATAAGGTGAGGAAAGAGAGAGAGTGAGGGGAAGGAGCTGTGGCATAAAAGAGACTAACGAGACAAACCCAGCGATGCACCATAATGCCGAGACATTGCTGCATACTGTAAAGTACTTTAAGAGATTTATTTGATTCATTGAGGTGTGGGCAAATTTTGGGCTAGACTGGGACTATCCTTGAGCTGGTTTTGTTCTTCGATACTTTAGTCGGGACGTTTAAGACCTCTATAACTGACAATGGATATTTGAACCTGGGAAGCTGAAGTATTAAGCACAGACTGAGGAGATGTGAGTTCTTGCTGACACAGCAGAGGAAGCATGAGGGAAATTGTAACCAGCGTTCAGAAAGAGTAGACTTTGAGTTAGCTCTGAGTTAACTGCAGACTGTGAGAGCTTTAATGAACGAACAGTGAGTTGAAATACCAGTATCTTTGTCCTCCCCAAAGTAATAAATATTCCTGGATTAGAACAAAGGAAGAAAGTGGAGAAGGGAAGAGCCTGGAGTAAGACGGGGAGACTGAAGGACCACATTGAAGAGACTGAGTTGGATAATTAATCAGAGTGACTGCTAAATGAAGGCTTGAGAGTGTAAGGCAGTTTGATGACTGTGAGGTTTGTGAGGAAAGGGAAGAATTTATAAGGATTCACAAGAAATTTTAAAGTTCTGAAAGTTTTGGAAAACATACCACAGAACATATTACTTATTACGAATTAGAATATCTGCAGCCTTGGAATTAAAGACTTAAACATCTAAACTTTATACAAATTTATTTCAGTAGATATTGATATCGCATGTTGAAGAGTGTTTATTGAATTTGTTTCTTGGAAGATACTGAGTATATATTGAATGAATATATTACATTTTGATTATTCAATATATGTTGATTAATGACTATAGTGACCACATATTATTTACTGAATATATACAGATTACTAAATAATATTGAATGTGAAATAGAACCCATTGAACATTGTTGGTGAAATATATTGAATGTGTGTTTTTTGACTTACTGAATATATTGTTTACTGAATATATGCTGACAAACTGAACTACTTGATTATATTGATTACGTATTGCTTTCTGACCATATACTGATGATATAGTGGTGAATTATGTCTATTGAACATTATTTGGGGAACATTTTGAATATATATTGAACAAGAACATTGCTTATCCCTTACTGATAGTATACTGGCTAATTGAACATTATTGTCTTACTAAAGTTGGGGTTGTATAAAATACAACTAGGCCATCTGTTTACAACTTATGGCCAGGCCATATACAGAAGATACATAGAGCATAGACTCAAGCCTAAATTTGATTTGTAACAGAGTACTAAGGGTGACATTGGAATGAGATACCAAGAGGGGCAACTATTGTGATCTACAGAGAGCTTGTGAGTGATCAACTAAGTGGCAATAGTTTAATGATCTATATAGTGAACTTGAAATACAAGTTAAAAGTTAAAGTGCTGCTGAAATCAGAGGGAGATACAAGGTGATACTAGTCATTGTAAGGTAACTAATAAGTGGTTGGAATAGAAAAGTTTGAAACCTAAAGTAAGAATTGTCAGGATGGCGTACAGTACAAGGAAAGCAATAGCGGCACAACAGATACAGTTGACAACTGGGAGAAGAGGTTCACTTGAAACTCCCAAAATCCCAGAATTACATAATGTGATCCTTGAAGAACTGAGAACAGAACTTAGAAACTTCAGGCAAGAGATAAGATTCGAATTGAAGGATATCAGGAAAGAAATTAAACAGGACTATAGAAAAGAAGCAGATGTAATTGGGAAAAAGATAGATAAAATTAATAAAGAACTAGAGGAAATGAGAGTTGAGATAGGAAATTTGAAAGAAAAATCTAACAAAACTGAGGCTACCGTGGCAAAGATTGAAGTTCAGCAAGAGAAAGGAGAGACATTACTGCTCGATCATGAACTTAGACATAGAGAGAAATGTCTAAGACTGAGAGGGCTATCAGAATAGGTAAATGAAAACTTTTTTGATAGATTAATCCCATCACTAGCCAATTATGCGGATTTACCTGAGGATTATCTGGAGACTGAAAAGATGTATAGAGTTAATTCAAGAGTGGCAAAGGAACGAAGACTCCCTAGAGATATCCCGATTCCATTCAACAAAAGTAGAATAAGAGATAAAATACTCTTTCAGATCTACTAGAATACCCTAAAAGTGGAAGATGAGGAGATACGAATTTTTAAAGATATACCTGCTTTGATTTTGAGGAAAAGACAGGATTATAAACAAATTACTCAACTTCTTATGAAAAACAACATAAATTATAGATGGGAAAGGATCGAGGGAATCACATTTACCTATAACCAAAGGAGGTATAAAATAAACACTGTAGAGAAGGCCAAGGAGTTTTGTAAAAATTTTGAAAGAAAAAAGTTATCAGGAAAATGGCGAACAGAAGGGGGGAAACCGGGAGAAAGAGTCAGCGAGAAAAGAAAGTTTAATAAGAAGTGGAAGCAGGGAAGGAAAGAAGCCTACTGATGAGGATGTAAGACTAAAACAGAGAGAAATGGATAGAGGAGAATCAGAATCAGAACCCCCCAAATCAAGACGCAGAAATGGATGAACCAGAGACAGAGGAAGAACAAAAAGAAAAGGAAAGTAGAGGAGGTGGGAGGGATACAGGCTGAAGATAAAATTATAATAGATTTAAATATTTGAAATATATATATATGTAAAAATAAAATTAAAAATAAAAATATGCCAGTAAAACTGATCACGTGGAACATCAAAGGTTTAAATTCTGAATACAAGAGGAAGCAAGTATTCCACTTTTTAGCGAAAGAAAAGGCTGATGTAATCTGCCTACAAGAAACAAAAATTAAACAACAGGATGAAAGGTTTCTGATAAATAGAAAAATAGGCATTTTTTTTTTGCGGCAAATGAGAAAAAGAAAAAAAAGGCGAGTTGCCCTTTATGTGAACCAAAAATATGATGCAAAAGAACTTTTTAAGGACAAAGAACTCCTAGGGATTGAAGTCAAATTTAGAAATTTGAAAAGACTGATAGTGGCGATCTATGCTCCCAATATAAAACAAGATAAATTCTACAGGAAACTCCATAAAGTCTTAGAGAAATATAGTAATGAATATATAATCATTATGGGGGATTTCAATGGAGTTATAGACCCATTAGAAGACAGATCCTCAAAACTAATAGCAAAGAACCAAGGTAAACTTCCGAAGGGTTTTTTTTTATTTAAAAGAAGACCTAGCTCTATTAGATGTTTGGACTTCAATAAAACAGGAGGGGAAGGTTATACCTTCTTCTCTGAACAATACAAATCGATGTCACGGATTGATATTTACTAAAAATCTTATCACACAAATACAAGATATGGATATGGATATTCGATCTAAGATAACCTCAGACCATTTTCCGGTTAAGATAGCTCTTAAAGTGGAAATAAGTAAGCGATATAATTGGAGGCTAAATGAAAGCGTCTTGAAAGATGAAAAGCTATTAAAAGAACTTAAACGAGAAGTAAAAGAGTATTTTGAAATAAACAATACTAAAGACAGCCGGATGAAAATGATTTGGGATGCAGGGAAAGCAGTTTTTAGAGGCTTATTAATAAAGCAAGGCTATGAAAGGAAAAAAACGAATGACTGACAGATATGCTTTCTTAATTAAAGAATTGAAGATAAGACAAGAAAAATTAAGGGAAAACCCCAAGGATGAGAGGGTAACTAAACAAATAGGTGTAATCCAGAAACAACTCAATTGGGAAACAATGACAGTTATTGAAAAAACAATGAGGAGATTAAAACAAAACAACTTTGAGCATGCCAATAAGGCAGGCAAGTGGATGGCGTATAAATTAAGGAGAGAAAAAGAAAAGAAGATAATTGCAGCAGTTAAAAGTAAAGGCAATTTGGTAACAAAACAGGAAGAGATCATGCAAACATTCCAAGAATTCTATAGCCAGTTATATGATCAGAAGGAATTATCAAAAAATGATACAACAGATATAAATAATTATTTAGATGAACAAAATGTAATAAAGGCAAATGAAGACCATAAGAAACTATTAAATGCCCCAATATCCATGATAGAAATTGTCAAGACCATAAAGGATTTAAAGTTGAATAAAGGTCCGGGACCAGACGGTTTCACGGCAATCTTCTATAAAAAATTAATAGACGAAATAAGCATACCACTATTGAATACATTTAATGATATTGGGAAGAATGGGATCCCTGAATCATGGATTAGTGCTAACTTAACACTGATACTGAAGGAAAGGAAAGATGAGAATGATGTTGCCAGTTATCGACCGATAACTCCTTAATCCTCCTTAATCTCATTCCTTAATCAGGATTACAAAATATACACATCCATCCTGGCTAACTGTTTTAAAAAATTATTGAAAGATATCATTCAAGGGGACCAAAATGGGTTTTTACCAGATAGAAGGATTAGCAACAACACAAGGTTAATTTTGTATTTATTGGAGTACTTTGAAGTACATAATGGAAAAAAAACTCGGCCTGATCTTTATAGACACAGAAAAAGTGTTTGACAACGTGCAATGGGACTTCATGTTTGCAGAGCTGAAGAAGATGGATATGGGGGAAGAATTTATAAAAAGAATTCAGCAGATATATAAAGAATAGAAAGCACAACTGCTTGTCAATGGAGAAAAATCAGGATATATTAACATCAGAAAAGGCATGAGGCAAGGCTGTCCCATTTCACCATTGCTCTTTATTATTGTACTAGAAGTTTTGATTAACAATGTCAAATCAAATACAAAGATCCCAGGAGTAAGAATCAGAGGACAACTATATAAACTGAGAGCCTTCGCAGACAATTTAGTTATTACCTTGGAAAACCCAGTAGAACAGGTAAAAGAATTAATGGAAATTTTAATTCATTTCGGAGAACATTCAGGATTCAAAATAAATAAGAACAAAACAAAAATTTTGACCAAGAATATGAGCACAATAGAAGAAAAAGAACTTCAAAGCATGACTGGTTGTGAAATAGTAAAAAAAGTTAAATACCTAGGGATTAATATTACAAAGAGAACTGGAGACTTGTATGATAATAATTATAAAAGATTATGAGGTGGAATTAAAAAGGATTTAGTTACTTGGAAGAGACTAAATCTTTCAATACTAGGAAAAATTGCGTCAATCCAAATTATTATACTCCCCAAACTGCTACACCTTTTTCAAAACTTGCCAATAATTAACAACAAGAAGATTTTTGAAAACTGGGAAAGAACACTAAAAGAGTATATTTGGTAGAAGAAAAGGCAAGAGTTAAATGGTGTAATCTGATAGATGACCAGAAAAGAGGAGGATGGGGCCTACCCAATTTAAGAGTTTACTATGACGCGGCGGCCTTCATATGGCTAAGAGACTGGATAACTTTAAAAAATGATAAAATACTGAATGTAGAGGGACAGAATACTCCTTACGGCTGACATGCGTATCTGATTTACAGGAAAAATAAGGTAAATAAAGACTTTGATAACCATTGTGTCAGAAGAGGGTTGCTTAAAGTTCGGTTGAGATATAAAGATAAATTTTATTATAAGATTCCAATTTGGGCCTCGATGCAGGAGGCATTCCAGTCAAGATGGAATAGCTCCAGCCCCTTGTTGAGATACTCAGATTTAACGGAAATCAGTAATGAAGGTATAAGAGTCCTTAAAAGTAAAGAACAAATAATTAGGTAATTTAATATCAATTGGTTCTCCTATCTCCAACTAAAGGAAAGGTTTAATGAAGATTTGAAAGAGGGTGGAATAGAGATAGAACTTAATGAATTAGACAAGTTAATCTGGGCCGAATCCTGAAAGAAACTAATATCTAAGATTTACAAACTTCTGCATGCCAGAAAACTAGAGCAAGAAATTATTAAGGATTATATGGTGAAATGGGCCCAAGACATTGTTCATAATATAGCTTTGGAGGATTGGGAAACAGCAAGAAGAAGGACCATGAAATTCACAGCGTGTCAATTCTTAAAAGAAAATTACTTTAAAGTATCTCATAGATGGTACTTCACACCAATAAGATTAAACAAAATGAGGATAATTACTAATAAAAATTGCTGGAAATGTGAACAGGCCCAGGGCTCCTTGAAACTTCTATGGTGGAAGTGCCTTAAAGTAAAGAAATTCTGGCTTAAAGTACACGATCAGATCAATAATATCTTTAATATAAAATTGGAGTTTTCCCCAGAGCTTTACTTATTAAATATAATTAAAGGACTAAACAAGAAGGATGAGGGAAGATACTGGAAAAATATAACGTATATGATCTCAGCGGCCAGATTGATTGTTGCGAAGAAATGGAAGTTAAAAGAAGAACCATCTATTAATGAATGGAGGGGTACGTTATGGGACTTAATTGAGATGGATGAGCTAATAAACAAATTGAGACAGGCTAACATCCAAAGGACTAAAGTGGTTTGGAAACCGGTGATATATTTTTTGAAATTACAGTTGTCCCTCCATATGCACGGATTTAGTATCTACAGATTTAAGTATTCACAGCTTGAAAATAATCTTTAAAAAATAATAATCTAAAAAGCAAACCTTGATTTTGCCATCTTATATAAGGGACACCATTTTGCTATGCCATTGCATATAATGGGACTTGAGTATTCACGGATTTTGGTATCCACGGGAGGGGGGGGGTTGGAACCAAACCCAAGTGAATATGAAGAGACAACTGTACATGAAGGTTGGTACTACTAGAGAAGGTGAGATTCAGTACATTACTCTTTAAAAAAAAATTATTTAGGATCAGAAGACATTTTGTTTAAGTGGCAGTTGATATTTTGATAATATCATTCATTAAAAACACAATCAAACTAAGAACAATCCGTATCTCTAAAACCAATACAGGAATAACCAATAAGCCAACATAAGCTTGGGAGGCAGGGGGAATCAACATAAAAACAGCACTAAAACATAGCAGGACAAAAAACCAATTAGTTATGTAATCAAAAACAGTTATTCACTTGGCACTCAAATGGATCATGATATGGGTGCCAGGTCAGCCTTTCACAAGAGGACATTCCATAACTGGGGCACCACTATCATCAACATAAGTTTTCCTTGGTAGCTTAAAGGCTGTCAAGATGGATCTCTTCCGGCAGGCCTTTCCAGAATAGATTATCCCGGCCTCGGGAACCCCCCCTCCTTCAGGAGAGTCCCCACAGCCTCCTTTGTTAACAGAACTGAATATCGCTGGGAATCTACTGTTATTGTTAAATGTATGTATGTGTTTTATTAAGTGTTTTAACTGTTTTAGTTTGTAATTTGAATTAATAACTTGTTAAGGGGGGGAGGGGAGTATACTGTTTTACTTTGTATGGTGTTTTAATGTTGTTAACTGCCCTGATTGGGTTACCAAAGGGCGGTATATAAATAAATTATTATTATTATTATTATTATTATTATTTGCATATTGGGTGTTAGGTTTGTTTAAGGGATTGTACATATGTAGCATTGACCATACATTATAGAGAGTACTTGAGTCAGCTTTTAGACAGTTTTCTCGGAGTGTGGTGGGGTCTCCTTCCTTGGAGGTCTTTAAACAGAGGCTGGATGGCCATCTGTCGGGGATGCTTTGATCAAGATTTCCTGCATGGCAGGGGGTTGGACTGGATGGCCCTCGTGGTCTCTTCCAACTCTGCAATTCTATGGTTCTATGGTTCTATGGTGAGTGCAGGAACCTCAAGAAGGTTCTCTGATAAAGATCTTATGATCTGAGCAGCAATATATAGGAGGAAGCAATCATTAAGATACTGTAACCTGGTCCCAAGTCATTTGGGATTTTTAGTATAAACATTCCTCTGAAATGGACTCAGAAACAGAGTGGAAGCCAATACAGATCACAATATGTTCATACCAATCAATTCCTGTATGACAGACCCCTCTCCAGGCTGGTCCTGCAGTTCCAAACCCTTGGACTCTTGCCACTCAATTTGCCCGTTTTTCCCTCAAGATCCCTCTCTGGATCAGGTACAGTAGAACCTCCGTATCTGCTGATTCACCAACCACTGATTCACTTATCTGCAGTTGGTGACAGTGGGGGGGGTGGACAGGGGAGGGAGGCAGGAGGGCAGTGACTTGCAACTCTTCAAGATCTACAAGTCGCCTCCATTCCCTGCCAGGGTCCATCAGCACAGTGGCAGTGGCGGGGGGGTGGACAGGGGAGGGAGGTGACTTGCAGCTCTTCAAGCTCTCCCTCCTTCCTTCCCTACTGGGGTCCATCACTGCAGTGGCGGTGGTGGAGGGTGGACAGGGGAGGGAGGGAGGAGGAGACCAAGTCACCTCCCTCCTCCCTTCACTGCTGGGGTCCAGTGGTGGCAGTGGCTGGGTGGTGGTGGATGGTGAGCATTCACTACTATCCAGGCATTTCTGTATCCGTGGTGGGGGGGGGGGCTGGAACCAATCCCCCATGGATACGGGGGTGCTACTTTACTTGGGCCTCAAGGTGATCCCTATGGACCAGTGGATGTGTTGTTCACTGTAGTAAGAGTAATCAGACTCTTTATCAAAACTTCACAGGAACAGCCAGACACAATCGTAAAAAAGAATAAACATGTGTGTGTACACGCACGCGCGTGCACACAAACCTACAAGTCACCTGACAACTTAGGCAAGCCCCATGAATTTCATAGGCAAGGAATACTCAAGAGGTGGTCTTGCCAGCTCCTTCCTCTTGAAATATAGCCTACAGCACTGGGTATTTATTGGCGGCCTTCCATCCAAGTATTAACCAGGGCTGACCCTGCTTACCTTCCAAGATCAGACAGGATCTGGTATCATTAGGATATTTAGACAGATGTGAATAAACAAGCAGAAGTCTATTAATACACAATTAGATCACACATTAACCCCTGAACTATTTAATCATTCACTGCTCCCCCAAACCCTATCCAGTTCTTCCCCCTGGCTGTGCTATGTCTATTACAATTTTTTCCTATCTCAAGGCCATTTCTAGGCCTCCACAGAGAGGCCAAGATAACCCCATCCTTGCTCTCCTTCCCTTGTTTCCCCTTTCCTGCAGGTTTTTGCACTGGCCAAGTTTTTTAGAAACTGACAAGGTTTGGGCTTTTAAGGCTGTGTGGTGCCATTTTAAGATTTTAAGGGTCTTGATAGAGTTTTAATGCATTTTAGTATTTTTAATGTTTAAAGTTTTTAACTTATACATTGTTTAATTCTTTTTAAAGTTATATATTTGTACTATTATTTTTACATTTCTATTGTTTTTAACTTGTATTGTTTTAAATATGCTGTTAGCCACCTTGAGTCCCATTATCAGGAGAAAGATGGGATATAAATGAATAAAATCATCATCATCATCATCATCATCTTTCCCCTATCTGACTTCTGTCAGAGACAAGACTCAGATTTGTATCCTTTCTCCCACCCCACCCCCCACCATAGGACCCCCTCCACAGCATTCCCTGAGCTGTGATTGGCTGGCACCTACCAGGCTTGCCCAGGTCCTCCCTTATACCCTGTTAACAATCCTGCTGCAATATTTCTGACTAAATTTCTGGGTCACTTAATTTCCAATAATGACATTACTCATCTTATTTTGGGCTCCAAATATACCGGGAGTGGGCAACTTGATGTTGTTAAACTGCCACTCTGATCACATCTTCGGCTATACAGGCTAGAGCTGATATGAGCAGCAGACTAACAAAACTGGAAGATAGCAAGTTCCCCTCCCCAATATATACTTTATTGGGCTTTATAAGAGGCTGGACAGATAAGCTATTTTATCACCTTAGAGCACCCACTAAGGCAAAAATTCATCATGGCAGCTCCGGCACTTATGTTGCTAGCAAGCTCCACCTCCCACACATATCCAACCAATCAGCTTTCAACTTCCGCTCATATAGGAAAAGCAAATTAAACCACTTGTCCCAATGAGCGGGAATGCACATTCCCCCCGCTGTTTTTTAAAAACTTATATAGGGGTTTGGGACCCTCTCCTTCCCAATACGTCAAAATGATGCTGAACCCCATTGAGACAAATCATATTCTCCTCACATTCTGTGAGGAGTATTTGCGCTGTTTAGACAACCCCCTAGGACTAAAACACCAATAAAAATATGGGCATCACAAAGCATAAATAAATTGCAACAAGTATCCATGTATGAGCAACCTGTTTCTGGTTTGGTTCTCAAGCTTATTTCCCCCCATATTTTTATTACACGTCTCAATTATCACATCCAGGAAGCATGCATATAATTCCATAATTTCATAAACACCAAATTTCAGCTTATATTTCTCTAAGAATCAAAATATAAATTACATTAAATAAATTAAATTAAATGTCAAACCTATACACTGAATATAAATTGAATACCAAGCTATATATATATACTTCCATCTTCTATTGAGTTGTAGCATCTAACAAAAAACAAAAAAACAAAAACAAAAAAAATCCCTAAAATCCTCTAAAATATTCCCTCCCCCTTCAACTTCCTATCTGAATCTAGTTCTGCATTCCTACACTTTTGATCATTCCCACTTATTACTTTGCACCTCCCTGCTACTTTTACTAAAATTGTTACCTATATGGGTTTTCTTTTCCTGTATTACTCCTCATCCATAATCACTTTAAAGTCAGTAACACTATTAATTACAAAGGGTTAATAATATTGATACTGTTATTGATTACTGAATTTTCAGTAAATAAACTTATTTGTAATTAATATTTATCTGTTATATATATAATTCTCTCTATTCCTTTTCCTTTTTCTCACTTAAAGGATCAAATTTTCCTTAATCTTTGATTGCTGCCAAATCTCCCCATTTATCTTTTTAAAAGTTTGAAAATTTCATCCAGTCCTTGTAATGTTTCCCCAGAGCTTTGCCTTTCAGTAGACTGTCAATCTGTCTGATTCCACCATTTCTCGTGTCTTTAAAATCCAATCTTCTATTGCTGGTGTTATATTGGTCTTCCATACTTTTGCACATTCAATTCTCGCTGCTATCACCATATAAAATAGAATTTTACCATTTTCTCTTTCAGTTTTTTTCATCCATCATCCCTAAGAGATAGCATTCTGGCTCGAATGGAATATTAATATTCAAAATTTCATTTACTGTTTTTTTGTATTCTTCGCCAATAGTTTTCTGCTGCTTTACAAGTCCACCAAAGATGAAAAAATGAACTAACTTTATGATCACATTTCCAACAGTTACTCTTTGTATTCTTGTATATTTTGGACAGTTTACATGGAGAATGATGCCATCTAAAGTACATTTTGTAGTTATTTTCTCTAACGTTTTGACTTAATTTCATCCTATTTGTCCACACTTTTTCCCATTGCTTTAATTCAATTGGATGACCTACATTTTGTGCCCATTTTATCATAGCTTCTTTAATCACATTATCTTCTGTTTCCCATTCAAGCAAAGTTTTATAGAATCTTGTAATCATATTTTGTTCCCTGATTGCACAATTTTTCCCCAAATTGATTTGTTTGCTTCTATTCTCTCCAATTTCTTATCCACTTTATTGCTTTCTTTTATCTGTCTATATAGATACCAATGGCATTCAATCCCCATCTTTTTCCAATTCCTCTTGCGTTTTTATAGGGTACTGATTGTTCTTTACCACTAACATGTCTTCATATGTGATCCATTTTTTTGACGGGACACCTTTGCTAAAAAGCGCCTCATGTGAAGATGTCCATATTGGGATTTCTGGGCATAATCTATTTTTATATCTTCTCCAAATTCTTAATAATGTTTTCCTAATGAAATGGTTATTAAAATCTTTGTTAACTGTGTCTTTACCATAAAATAGGGATGCGTGCCAACCGAACCTATTTCCATCTCCTTCTGTTTTCAGTAACTTTTCATCTTCCAATGAGACCCATTCTTTTATCTGTGTTAAGCAACATGCTTCGTAGTATAACCTCAGATTAGGTACGCTTAGGCCTCCATGTTCTTTTAAATCTGAAGGATTTTCATCTTAACTCGGCTTCTTACCTAACCAAATGAATTTAGAAATGTCTCCTTGCCAATTTTCCAAGTCTACCTCATTATGAATGATTGGAGGCATTTGAAATAAAAATAGAATTTTCGGCAATATATTCATTTTTATTGCCGATATATGACCCAAAAAGGAATGTTTTAAGTTTTGTCACTTTTTAAAATCTTTTCTTACTTTCCAACTGTGTTTTCTTTTAATTGTTTTGGAAGAGATCAGATTTTTTATCTGTACTATTAATACCTAAATATTTTACTTTTTTAGCTATTTTGAAATCCAATTTTTGTTCTAATTCCATAGCTTGATTCTCAAGCTTTGAGGACATTGTCTCATCTTAACTCTTGAAAGAAAATAATCTAACTACTTAACTTTTGATGAGTACTTGTCAAAACTCCAGTACTTCTATCATCCCAAATAACAATGAAAATTTTAAAAGGCTATCACCTTTTTTACATTTTATTTCCCTTTTGAAAGTGCACATATTGCTCAGTAAGGCCAATAATTCTTTGTTTCCATGTATGGAAACTAAGTAACTATGTTTCAATTCTAACACATTTAATCATGGGTCCCATTACAAGATGATAGCTTCTGGCAACCTCGCATTTGGCTTTTTGATGATGAAGAAATGCATTTTGTGAACAATGACAGACAATAAGGGGAGGGGAAGAACAAGGGTAGTGAAAGCAGAATTAGAACAAAGGTACTGTTGGGACTCTTGTTCACATAAGCCTCAGGCAGCATGATTAACAACCAAGAGTGGTGAGACTTAATAGTCCAACATTCAGAGAACAAACAGAGAAAAGGCAGAGCTACTCAACAAGGACAGAGAAAGGCAGAACTACTCAACAACGACAGAGAAAGGCAGAGCTACTCAACACCTTCTTTGCCTTGGTCTTCTCCCAAAAGGAGAACAGTGCTCAACCTGGAGAAAATGGAGCAATGATGTAGTAGGGGAAATGCAGCACAGAATAGGTAAAGAAGTAGTTCAGGAATACCTGGCCAGTATAAATGAATTTAGTCTCCAGGGCCAAATGAACTACATCCAAGGGTACTAAAATAACAGGCAGAAGTAATCTCAGAACCACTGGCAATAGTCTTTGCGAAATCCTGGAGAACAGGAGGGGTCCCAGCAGACTGGAGGAGGGCAAATGTTGTCCCCATCTTTAAAAAGGGGGGGAGACCCAAATTATCAACCTGTCAGCCTGACATCAATACTAGGAAAGACTCTAGAGCAGATCATTAAACAGACAGTCTGTAACCACTTAGAAAGGAATGCCAAGATCACTAAAAGTCTACATGGGTTTTTGAAAAACAAGTCATGCCAGACTAATCTTATCTCCCTTTTTTTGATAGGAGTTACAAACTTGATAGATGAAGGGAATGCAGTGGATGTTGTGTATCTTGATTTTGTTAAGGCCTTTGACAAAGTTCCCCATGAGATCCTTGCAAAAAAGTTAGTAACATGAGGGCTAGACAATGCAACTGTTAGGTGGATTTGTAATAGGTTGATGGGCCGAATCCAAAGGGTAGTCACCAATGGCTCTTCTTCATCCTGGAGAGAAGTGACTAGTGGGGTGCCACAGGGTTCTGCCCTGGGCCCAGTGCTGTTCAACATCTTTATCAATGACTTGGATGACAGAATTAGGGGCATACTTATCAAGTCTGCAGATGACACCAAATTAGGAGGGGTAGCTAAGACCCCACAGGATAGGATCAGAATTCAAAATGACTTAACAGATTAGAAAACTGCTCCAAAACTAACAAAATAAATTTCAACAGGGAGAAATGTAGAGTACTACACTTGGGCAGTAAAAATGAAAAGCATAGATACAAGATTGGTGACACCTGGCTTGATGGCAGTACATGCGAAAGGACTCTAGAAGTCTTAGTGGACCACAAACTGAACATGAGTCAGGAGTGTGATGCAGCAGCTAAAAAGCCAATGCGATTCTAGGCTGCATCAATAAGAGTATAGTGTCTAGATCAAGGGAAGTAACAGTGCCACTCTAATTCTGCTTTAGTCTGGAAGCCATGCCCTATGAGGAACAGCTTAGGGAGCTGGGTATGTTTAGCCTGGGGAAGAGGAGGTTAAGAGGTGACATGATAGCCATATTTAAATATTTAAAGGGATGTCTTACTGAGGATGAAGCAAGCTTGTTTTCTGCTGGTCCAGAAACTAGGACATAGAGCAATGGACTCAAACTACAGGAAAAGAGATTCCACCTAAACATTAGGAAGAACTTCCTGACAGTAAGAGCTGTTCATAAGTGGAATGCACTGCCTCGGAGTGTGGTGGAGTCTCCTTCTTTGGAGGTTTTTAAGCAGAGGCTGGATGGCCATCTGTTGGGAATGCTTTGATTGTGTATTCCTGCATGGCAGGGGGTTGGACTGGATGGTCCTTGTGGTCTCTTCCAACTCTATGATTCTATAATTCAGAGGGCCACAGGCTCCATACCTTTGAACTTGAAACTCACCCAGGACTACAGTCTATTTATGCTGTAGTTCAGGTAATATTCCTTAACAGGAAGAAGATGCATCCATCAGGTGCATTTATTGCCTATCACAAAGCCTCTCCCCCAACACTTCCTCCACTATAAACCCCCCAAATCTTCAAGGGTCACATGATACTCATCACACAATGCAAAGGTCTGTCAGTTCTGGGGCTTTCTTTGAATAATTATCAGGCTTTCCTAAGTCTCTCTCTCTCTTAACAGATCAGCTCTGTGGTACTGCTGCTAAGCAGCTTTCCATTAGGAGGGCAGATGACTCCGTTACATGAAAAAATGCATTATCAGACAAACGCCACACATTCAGGCAGACTTTATTAAGACAGCTGGAAGAAATAAAATACTGAAATGACCACATCTGAAATTTTATGATTGTCCAAATTATGGTCTGCTTATGAAAACTACAGGACTACAAAAAGATTTAGTAAGAAATCTGATGCCTTGGGGAAAAGATCAACAGCTTTATTTTCCCACCCACCCTTTTTTTTTTCTTGGCTTCCTTGTGAAACTGAACAGAAATTACCTTCCCAAAAGCTTGCTATTCCAGTGTTCCCATGAGGGGGAGGCAACAACCCTCCCCCCAGCAATGTTTTCTCCACTGGTATCTACAGCAACAGATACCAGCCCTATGAAATCAGCACTATTGCTCACTAACAATGTTAGCCAGCCCTGCAATAAAATGTAACCTGTGACACTCTTTGGTACTTTCCATTTAAACTTCCATTTGGAGAGCAGCACCATTTGGGGAGCCGGCTGTCCGTCCTGCTAATAAAGACAAGTGTTGGGACCTTTAAAGCTGCCATTCATCTTATGCTTTTATTAAATTCAATTTTCCTAAACCCATGATACATCATGAAATTAGGAGCTGACATTCCTGCGGAAACAAAAATATCTATCAAACATAAAGAGGGGGAAAAGCGCTCCATTACCCAGAATTTATGGCTTAAAGCCGATCTGTTTCCACTTTTTTACAAGCATATGGTTTGTTTTAGATATCCAAAATGTTATTACAGATCTAGAATTTCATTAGGAGCTATTATGAAATGGTAAGCACTTACACACACAACTGAACAGGCTGGTTTTCTGAGCACACAGACTCAGACTGGCAACTTAGCCAGCATTAAAAACACTATATTACATTCATACTGTCAATCAAAATACAAAGAATAGATGGCAGAGAGAATTAAAAGAGAGAAAGAAAGATCAAGGCTCGGAGTCTACCTATAGTTGACCTGGCTTGAGGGAAAATAGTTCAGGATCCCAGTACTATGAAGGCACCACTAAGAAATGAGGGTCAATTAAGAACATTTTTGACTGAAGAAATCTAAAGATGCAAACACAACACACAAGAAGTTTAAAATACTTTGGATAACTCAATCCACCTTTTCTACTTTGTTGTTGTGTGGCTTCAAATCATTTCTGACCCTAAGGCAACCCTATCACTGGTTTTCTTGGCAAGCTTTGTTCAGAGGGGGGTTTGTCTTTGCCCTCTTCGGAGGCTGAAAGAATGTGACTTGCCCAAGGTCACCCAATGGATTTAATTGCTGAGAGAGAATTCAAACCCTGGATTTAAACACTATTTAAAAAATTACACTTTTTCCTTTCTACCAACTCATCTCCTTCTTAGACTATTTTTTAAAAATGCAGGTTGAGTCTCCCTTATCCGGAATTCCAAAATCCAATTCCAAAATCCAAAATTGTCCACATGGGCGGCAGAGATAGTGACACCTTTGCTTTCTGATGGTTCAATATACACAAACTTTGTTCCATGTACAAAATTATTAAATTTAAAATTATTTAAATTATTGTGTATAAAATTATCTTCAGGCGATGTGTATAAGGTATATATGAAACATAAATGAACTTCATGTTTAGACATGGGTCCCATCGCTAAGGTATCTCATTATGTACATGCAAGTATTCCAGAATCCAGAATATTCCAAAATACCTCTGGTCCCAAGTATTTCAAAAAAGGGAGACTCAACCTATATACATTTCCCTTCATGTTCTACTCAGAAAAACCAAGACTGTGTTCTTACTAAACCACCTCTGTTCTGAACTCTCACTGCCCAGTTGCACTGGTTTAACCACATCTCACCATAACACACTGTTGACAACTCCACAATCCACTCTTTGGCATGCATCTGCTCTAAGGAACCACACATGCCCGTCAAATAAAAACCTCTGGGACCAAAATGATCTCATTGCACTTTTAGCAAAGTATTAAATGTACTTGACCCAATTGTCTTATCTCAGTTTCCCAGTTGCCCCTCTAGGACTCTTCGTTAATGACAGAGTAAGGTTTGTAAAAGATAGAACAGTACAAAAACAATTCAAAAAGTATTTATATTTTTTCCTAAGATTATAAACACAGATGACCCTGTTTCTTCTGACAATGCACACTGTCACAGCAATTTCTACAAAAAAGAGACTGAGGACTCAAATTGCTGGTGATGAAGTAATACACTCTGAAATACTATCATTGTTATAAATTTTGTAAACACCAATTTGTACTGAAGCATTCTGTACAAAGCTCTAACTCAACACCATACATATTTGCATTTATACAGTAGGTCTTCTCATAGCAGTTTTAATCTGTGAAAAATTACTCAAAAATCAGCAAAACACACAGAAAGAGTTTAAATTATAGAACACTCTTACCAAACATGCCTGTTTTAAATCAGCTTGCTTATAATAGTCTACAGTACTTGCATTCTAAAGATTTGGCAGTCCATGAAGAGCTTCTGACCCACCACCCTCAGAGGAAAATACACATACAAATAAAGCATGCAGCCACCTTGTGTAACTTGCCTACCCCACCAAAACATCATCAAGAAACAGATGGGAGACTGAATCTCAACTGGCCTGTTGAAAACTTAAAAGGACTTCCTTCCCTTTCCAAGGGATTAGAAAAATTCACAAGGGTCTGTGATTTCAGCACTATAAATCCAACCTATTTTACTTCCCGCTCCAAAATAAAACAAAACAAAAATGTAGCATAATGTTACTGAGATGAGAAGAGAAACATCAGTGAAGAGAATAGAAGTTCTAGGAACTATGAGGTTTCTTATGTGGAAGACCTACAGTCTTGACTAATTAAGCCAATTCAGAGAAATCATGATAAGGGAACCACACAAAAATATTGACAGACAAGCCATTTGCCCACAATACTGGATAAAGCACTCATTAGATTACAGAAATACACTTGTCCCTTCTCATTCACTGAGGTTTGGTTCCAGGACCCCCCATGAATACCCAAATCAATGAATACTCAAGTCCCATTATAAGCAATGGCATAGCAGAATGGTGTCCCTTATATAAGATGGCAAAATCAAGGTTTACTTTTTGGATTATTTTTTAAAGAATATTTTCAAGCCGTGAATACTTAAATCTGTGAATACCAAAACTGTGAATATGGAGGGACAACTGTAATATCCCCAAAACATTCAAGCTCTTCCAATGTCTATCTGAGCAGTGGGCAAGAAACACTCAAAAACCAGTATAGATTTATTAACAGTGGATAAGATTATTCCATTCTTCTTTTAAAAAGGTAATTGAGAATAATTTATTTTGCCCATGCTTACAAAATATTTAATAAATATAAAGAATGAAATGTGACACAAGAAAATCAACACTGGCTGTTCTCACTGCAATAAAAAAAAAGCCTGCTGCTGTTGATAGTAAGAGATGTTTCTGATAAGAGAACCGAGGATCTTAAAAGACAACCTGCTAATACCTCCAAGAAGGGAAGCCAGGAACTCAGTGGCAGCATCTCATTGTAATCAACAGTTTTTCTTCTCTTCTTTTGAAAAGAGAGAAAAAAGTCATTTTATGCACGAAGCTTGTTTCTTAAACAAACACTTGTGTTTTTGATTTACACCACAGGCTGCTCCTAAATAATTTATGGCGGGTTAAATTTATTGCACAGCCCTGGCCGGCTGCAAATTCGAATTGCCAAATAATTAGATTTTAGGGCAATGCTTATAAATTATCGCCCGATTTGTCCTGACTTGTTTGTCAGTCGCTTTGTGCTCCAGGTCATCTTTGGCATTTCGCTGTTTGTGTTTTAATTGCTGATTTACACTTTGACAGATGAGAGTTGATGCCTCCAAGTTCGGGGGAGGGAGAAATAGAAGAGTCAAGAGATCATAGGAGGCTTGGGTTCCTTCCCCCCTCTTTATTCCAAGGCAATTAGATGAAGGGACAGCATGTGGACAGTACTGGCCCAGCGAGTTTTTAATTATTATTTTAATGAGAGATGGCTGAGTTGAGCAGTCCTACACTGTCCTCCAGGGGTGATGGACAACATGGCTGAACAGCCATCCACCCATCCCCAAATCCAGGCTCAAAAATTCTGCAAAACTTACCACACAGAGCAGTTGAAGAAAGAAAAAAATAAATCAAGCACTGCATTAGATTGATGAAGGATGGCTAACTATTCCAACATACTTTTACACACATTGCATCATTCTAGCTCATCACATCTGTCTTGAATACTCTAGCTGGTGTGTTAATCAGGTTCCCTAAAGAGACTCTTCAAGATAGCATTTTAATACCAAATTACCTTTTTCGCAGTTATCTGGAGAAAACAAAATATATACATAGTTTACAATTCAGTTAAACATAAAAATTAGATCTATCTGAGAAGAGAAACAAGAAAATATTGATGACAAGACACTGCATATTCCCATTGATGAGCATTAAGAAGAGAATGAGGTGTCATGTGATAATGAACCAGACAAAGACAATTAGATGCTAATTTCTGCTGTCACAGCTTAGACTCCTATGGCTTTCCTCTTTATTTTTTTCAAAACATATTCTCTGACATTTCACAGAAATGGTATAGTATACCCTTTCAGTCATTTGAGATACTCCTTGAAGTTTCCCTAAATCATGCTTAGATATGGTAACTTCCTCTCAAATTCAATCCCACAACATATACACTATTTATCTCTCCTTATAGTCATTCTAATGTCTATGCTAACAAAACTATTGTTCCTGTCCCTTTTTGTCCAAAATCATAACCACAAAGAAACAAGGCTTCCATTTTGGAACATCAAAATGCAGTATCCTATGCATCCATGGAGGTCACTGTTGAATCACACACCATGTGTAGTCTTCTTTGAACCCAACAACTTCAAAATGAATACAGTTTCTCTGAAATAAAGGGGGACATCTTCAAAAAACACTGCCATGAATATGTACAGACTATGTAAGCTGTCTTAACAATGCCATCAGGATACATCAGCTAACACTGAGAGGAAAAGAGGGGCAAAGTATTTTAGTATTTAGAAAGTAGTTAAGTAGTCAAGAAAATTATTCACATACAACACTTAAAATGAACAGAATGTCATACACACACACCCATGTAGCAACAAGTCACCACTCTTTCAAATGCATCACTAGAGGATGCAACAGTATTAACAATAGCATCTCATGTTTTCAAGCGTTTAGCTGGGAAGCGCTGCCTGTGCCTCTCATCATCACCACTATCTCCCCTTCCTTTCTCAAGTCACCCACCCTCTTGTGCCTTGCTCCTCCCACCAACATCTCCACTGCCTCACTCATCCACCACTCTCTTACTCCCTGCCTCACTGGCCTTTTGATATAACCAAAATTTATTATATCAGATTGATGTATCAAGTGATATTTAAATTTCACAAATAAATTAATAAATAAAATAAGTAGATTCAAAAAGAGTGAAAGAGTAGCACCTGCTTTTTACTCAAAATAGCCAAAGTAGAGTTCCTCTTAAGAAGAACAATCAAAAATCGCAAGCTACCAAAAACTGGAAGTACAGTGGGCCCTCAGTATCCACTAGGGTCCATGGATGCTCAGGTCTCATTATATACAATGGTGTAGTAAAATGGTGTCCCTTATATGAAAAAGGCAAACAGCAAGGTTTGCTTTTTGGAATCGCCCCCCCCCTTTGAATATTTTCAAGCTGTGGATGGTTAAATCCGTGGATGCAGAATACATGGATATAGAGGGCTGACTATATTTGGCAGCAATTGGACTCCTCAGTTGAGTGTCCTGTACTACCACATTCTTTCTGTAAAACACATGCAATCAAACACACTTTAAGACAGGATACCAAGTTAGGAAACTGTTATTCTTAACTTTATGAGGCTAAGCATGGGAAAATAGCAAGGCTTATCAATAGAATGTTTCTGATAAATCTGGAAATATAAGCAATGAAAAAAACCTAATGGGAGATTTCACTATCAATGTCAAATAATAATCTCAATCACAACATGAATTAGTGAATGCATATAATCACTGGACCCTGATACTTACTGGAAATTCCTGACAGTTTCCTATCCATGACTAGCCACTCCACACAACTGCTACCAGAGCACAGGTCAAGATTTTGTCGCTGTCAGTAAAAGTTCAAGGGGTAGGGGAGGATTTATTTCTGCAAGTGGCAGTACCTGCACACATGTCTAGCCATAGGCAATGAACCTGTAGGTAGGGATCTCAGTGAAGTACCACAGGCACAATGATCATATGAATGGCCCTCAAATTCACTCCCATAAAAAATAAAGTAATTCTACTATTTGAATCAAAGGGCTCTTCCAGGTTGGTATAAAGAAACAGGAGTTCCCCTGAAGCATGAGCGCCTGGGGTGTTTCTTTGTTTTTTGTTTTGTTTTTGGCTGTTGTCACTCCCATGTCCACTTCTTCCATTCTTTTGAGGGGTTCTCCGTATCATTTCTTGGATCTGCACTATGGTTCTTCCAAAGGTTCTTTAAAGCAGGGTGTGCTTTGCTGAGGTAGTCCTCTAGTCTTCACTAACCAAACATGAAGCCCACAAGGAACAAAACAAAACATGCAATATAAAATACATAAAATACCTGTGATCCCCTTTCGCAGATTATTTTATTATTATTGCAGGATTAAATGGATACTATTAAGTGATAATAATACTACGGTTACATGCTATATTAAGTACATCTATAAGGAACATTCACCACAATGTCAAAGGGTGTGATTTTTTTAAAAAAAATGGAACTTCTTTGATATATTAAAGACATGCAGCAGACTATGTGTGTATGTATATGGGGGTATACATGTGTAAATATATGTGTATGTTCTCTCTCTCTGAAAACACTATGTAGACAATGTCCAGCTGTGCTTAAAAATGAGAGAAAATCCAACTTTCAGAAAGAAAGAAAAATGATCTAATGCACTGGCACTAGGTTAGTAAGAAAGTGAAGACGAACACATTTTAAAGAATCTTAACATGTGCCCTTGTGATAAGTCAATCAAATCTTTAATGCTAGAGATAAAAACACTTACTGAAAAAGAAACCAAAGAGAAATTTCTATTTTTAAAACCTCATTTTAAATGCTTTACTTGTGTATTTTAAGAACTGGATGCAAGTGACACATACTTAGGAAAGTAAACCAGGAAAGGACAGGTTGCTTACCTGTAACCATAGATCTTCGAATGGTCTTCTGTGAATTCACACAGCTGGGTTACTCCTGCGCATGCGCAGAGCATTGGAACCTTCTAGAATCACTAGGCAGAATGTGCTTTGATACATTTTTGGCGGTAACTCCGCCCATCCTAATGGTCCCTTATAAGGGATTCCCACCTAAATCCCCTCAGTTCCTTGAATGACGCCGCAATCTGCAGCATCAGGAACATTCAACATGTTTATATGATGTAGTAGGACAGAGGGGAGGATGGGCGGGTCTGTGTGAATTCACAGAAGACCACTCGAAGATCTATGGTTACAGGTAAGCAACCTGTCCATCTTCTTCATGGTTTGTGACTCACACAGCTGGGTAGATTGGCAAGCTTCACTCCAGGAGGAGGGTATGGCCTACGCATATTGACTCTAATACCATATTACACAGTCAAACCTGAGATTGGAATAGTAATAGCACATTCTTAAGTAAAACTATTCAAACCACATATAATTTCCCATATGAAACCATCAAGTGACTTGGCAAACATGAACACTCACTTATTGAATAGAAGATAATAGTACAGCTTTCGCAAAGGCAGCCTTGTTCCTAGAACGAGAGTCAAGTCTGTAGTGGGAAATGAAAGTCAAAGGTGAAAACCAAGTTACAGCTCTGCAAATGTCCTCTAGAGGCACCCCAGAGAGGAATGCTGTGGAAGTGGAGATAGCCCTCATAGAGTGTCCTCGAATCCGTGATAGCAGAGGCTTCTTTGCCAGTTCGTAGCAGAGAGCAATGGTCGATGTCACCCACTTCGATAACCGTTGCGGAGAACTGGGCTCTCCGAGCCTCAAGTCAGCATACGACACAAACAGTCTGGGTGACTTTCTGAGGTAAGCAGTTCTTTGAATATAGAAGGCAAGAGCCCTCCTGACATCCATGAGATGGAGGTTATGTTCGAAATTGTCTTTCGGGTCTTGCATCAAAGCAGGAAGATTTATGGATTGGTTGAGATGGAAGCTCGACACCACCTTTGGAAGGAAAGAAATGTCAGGGCGAAGCACCACTTTGTGCTTATGGAAGGCAGTGTATGGAGGATCAGATCTCAAGGCACAGAGTTCACCAGCTCGACATGCTGAAGTGACAGCGACAAGGAAGGCAGTCTTCCAGGACAGAAGTCGCAGATCAGTAGAAGCCAAGGGTTCGAATGGTTGGCGAACCATCTGCGAGAGGACCAATTTGAGACTCCAAGCCAGGGTCAGCTCGGTTACCGGAGGGTGCAGGTTGGCATAGCCTCTCAAAAACTTCTTAACTGTCGCATCAACAAAGGGAGATGGACGAACTCTCGCTTGGAACTTGACAGATATAGCTGCCAAGTAGCACCTGATTGATGAAAGCGATAGGCCCGCAACAGACAATTGGAGAAGAAACTCCAAGACAGTCAGAATGGAGAACGGTTCGGGACTCGGGCGTCGAGAGGCCAGAAAGGCTTCATATTTCTTCCACTTCTAGTGGTACGACTTTCGGGTAGATGGTCTTCATGCGGCATCGATAACAGCCTGAACCTCTGGATGAAGAAATGCAGATTGCTTCGGCATTGAAGACAAACCTGAGAGTCCCGAAATCGAAGGAAGAATCACAGGATCAGTCTCCACGCCATCAGACGCAGAGTTTCTAGGTCCGGGTGCCAGACTTTGCCCTCCTGGATGGTAAGCAGATCCGGACGGGATGGAAGACGAATGAAGCGACGTTTGGCCAAGTGAAGCAGGGTCGCAAACCACGGCTGCCGAGGCCACCACGGAGCGATGAGGATAGAATCCGCTGGATCCCGGCAAAGCTTCGCAATCACTCTTGTCAGCAGCAGGAACGGAGGAAACAGGTAAAGCAAAGGACCCAACCAACGGAACAGGAACGCGTCTCCTCTCGATCCAAGGGTGCGTCTTCTGGAACAGAACTGGGGACACTGAGCATTCTCTGGAGATGCAAAGAGGTCTACTTGAGGAAGGCCCCATCTTCAAAATAGGTCTGAGGTGACCGACCTGTGTACATGCCACTCATGGATGGGGAGGCTCGAATGGCTGAGTCCGTCTGCAAGAGTATTGTCTTCCCCGGGAAGATGGATGGATTGCAGAAAAACGTTCCTGCGGACACACCAATCCCAGATGTCCAGCGTGAGCTGCAGAAGTTGAGGGGACCTCGTGCCTCCTGGCTTGTTCAGGTAGTACATGACAGAGGTGTTGCCTGTCAGTACTAGGACAGTCTTGCTCCTCACCAGGGATTCGAAAGCTCGTAGCACCTTCTGGACACCGAAAAGTTCCAGGACATTGATGTGGCGGGCTCGTTCTTCAGTATTCCAAGAACCCCAAATCTCGTACGACTTGAGATGAGCTCCCCATCCCTGTAGTGAGGCATCCGTTGTCAGAGAGACGTCAGGTTGAGGAGGATCGAATGGCATGCCCGACAGGACATTGTCTGGTACCAGCCACCACTCTAGAGACCGATGAACCGCCCGTGGCATCGTGAGCATTTTGTTTGGAGAATTGCAGAGAGGATCGAAGACCTGCAAGAACCAGTGTTGGAGTGGATGGAACCGTAGCCTCGCGAAGCGAGTCACATAAGTAGTGGCTGCCATGTGACCGAGAAGTGTCTGGATTGAGTGAGCCGTGAGCCTTCGGGACCGACGGCAAGCATGGATCAGGGACCGGAGGGTATTGAAGCGGTCTTGAGGTAAGTAAGCCGCATCCGTTACAGAATTTAACCGAGCTCCAATGAATTGGATCGTTTGAGCCAGATGGAACTGAGATTTCTCGATGTTGACAACAAGTCCCAGGTAGTCTAAGGCATCTAAGGCGAGGCCAACATCGAGTTTGAGCTGATGTCGAGAGTCTGCCACAATCAGCCAATCGTCAATGTAGGGAAAAACCACCACGCCCTGCTGTCGAAGGAAAGCCGCTACCACTGCCATGCATTTTGTGAAAACTTTAGGAGCAGTCAAAAGACCAAAGGGGAGAACTCAGAACTGGAAGGCGTCAGCTCTGACTTAAAAGGCAAGGAAACGCCTGTGGCCTGGATGGATCCCGACGTCAAAATAGGCATCCTTCAGGTCTATAGAGGCAAACCAGTCATCCTGTTTCAGGAGTGGAAGGATTGAAGCCAGGGTGACCATTCTGAATTTCTTTGGGCCTATGTACCTGTTCACCCCACGGAGGTCAAGAATTGGACGTAGGCCGCCATCCTTTTTTTGTAATGAGGAAGTACCTCGAGAAGAAGCAGAGGTGGTGAAGATCGGGGTGGATAGGTTCGATGGCTCCCTTCTGCAACAGGGTCTGTACCTCCTCGAGGAGGGGAGGGGAGGGCGGTGTCGATCGAACCAGTCCCGTCAGAGGTAGAGAGTCGAATTCGATCCAATAGCCATTCTGGACAATTTGGAGTACCCAGCGGTCTGATGTTATAGATGACCAGGCTTCTTGGAAGTTCAACAGTCGATCCCCGAAGAGTGGTGTCTAAGAAAGAAGAGAAATAGTATCAACAATCAAGTTAAAACTTCTTCCAGCTCTGATCCCTGGATCGTTGCCTCGGTGGTTGTCGGTATCTGGAACCCGAGCCCTGGCTCCTCACCGATGAGGCCGGAAAGGGAGAGGGAACGTAACGGGACTGGCGGTAGGACTGGTCAGAGTAACCACGGTGGAATTGTTGGCCAGACGATGGAGCCTGCCAGGAATATCTGCCTCTAGGATGGTACTGGGAGACGGAGGTGGAGCCCATACCGTATTTCCTGGCAGTGGTCTTCATCTTTTGGGTGAACCTGAGTTTTTCATCGGTTGACCCAATAAATAAGCCAGATTCGTCAAAGGGCAGATCTTCTATGGTGGCCGATGCTTGAGGTGTAAGGCCTGATGAACGTGGCCATGCATGTCGACGCAGTGCAATAGAACCAGCGATGGTTTTCACTGCGCAGTCTGCAACATGACGGGCCGAATTAATCTGCTGCCCCGCAAAAGATTGGGCCTCCACCTGAATTGCCTCTGCCATTCTGCATCGTTCCTCAGGGAGGTCTTGAATAAACTGACTCATCTGTTCCCATAACACTTGCTGGTAAACTCCCATGCAAGCTGAATAATTTGCCACACGGAAGCTCAATCCAGCCGCAGAATAAATTTTCTTCCCCACAATGTCCAACTTGCGGCCCTCAGGGTCTGGTGGAGTTGACAGAGGACGACATTGCTTCCTGTTTTGAGCGGCTTCGACAACAACGGAGTTCAGTTTTGGGTGGTTCTGGAGCCATTCCACATGTTCGCCACCAACATGGTACAGGAGGTCGATCTTTTTGGAGGTCGACTGTATAGAGGAGGGGTTCTCCCAAAAGCCCTGCGTGATCTTCAGCAGTGATGGCAAAACCAGGATAGAAGCCGTAGGGGGTGCCTTTGACTGGATCCACTGAAAAATCAGGTCCACCGGATCAGCTGCTTGTTCCTCCACTTTAAGGTCCGCGTGGGACATCCGAACCATTTGTTCTGTGAAAGCGCGAATATCATCCGTTGGGGAGGAGGAATCATTTCCATCAACTCAGCTCTGGGCGACAGTAAGTAAGGTCGGTACTGGTCCCAAGATATGGAGGAAGAGGAAGTTGAACCCTCCAGCGATGGATTACGGTCCCGTGGTGGTGTGGGAGATCGGTGCTGTGGGGTTGGAGGAGTTCGAGGCAGAGGGCGATACTCAGGAGAAGGAGAGACCTGAATCACTGCATCCTTCTTAGATGCCGGCTTCACAACATCGAGGTCAGGCAGTCATGGAGATCGAGCTATCGAGCGGCCAGTGAAGGAAGAGCCAAGCACATCACCCCTTGACGTCAAAATCTGTGAGCCCGTGGGAGACGCAAAACCTGCGCAGCATATGGATCGAGCAAGATCATAAGCAGTATAAGCTGGAACGTCGTTATGGATTGTAGAGGGAGATGTACGGCCCCGAGGCGAGGGTTCAGACTCGACGACCTCAACTTCGATGTCAGAAAGGTGGCGTTCCAACAACTGAGCCCGTGAAATAACAAGAGCGGGTGATGCCTCCAGCCACTTAGGTGACCTCTCAGTGCCTGTCCCGGATGGGATGTCAACTGCCACAATTTCCACCGATCCTGGTGGTGTGAGCGAACGGCGAACCGCGGACTCTGGTGTGGCAACTACAGGCAGCGGTCTGGCAAAAGTGGCCTCAGTATCAACCGGTGGGCGCGTAGGCATCACAGGGGCAGCAGTATCAAGGGGCTTCGGTTTCTTCGAGCCCTCCTTCAGTTTGGTCTTAGACTTAGTAGAGTCATGTTTAGATACATGCTTTTATTTCCTCTTTTTCTTTAAAGACTGCGAAGAGCCAGACTCAGTGCCGGGACGGGTCTCGGTGGTGGAAGGAGCCCGATCCCGAGCGACGGTCTTTGAAGTCGACGGTGTTGGCTGCTGGACGAATGCCGAATGATCCCGTGTCGAACCCGGAGATGCATGCTGCAGGGAGGTATGGAGAGCCTCAGGATCCGAAGCCGTTGAACAGCACCTAGACGGGCTCCGGGATCGACTGTGTTTTTGGCCTTTGGGTGTCGGAGACCAAGAGCGTCCACAGTCACGGGGCTCAGAAACAGGAGTTGAGGCTGGGGACGAGACAGAAGCAGAAGCAGAAGTTGTACCGGGAATTAAGGCTTTCTCATTCAGGAATGACTTCAAACGAGAGAGCCTGTGCTTACGGGCCTGAGGCGTAAATGCCTTGCAATATACGCACGCGTCGACATTGTGGGTTTCCCCCAGGCAAATCAAACAGCGGGAATGGCCATCCGTGCTTGGGAGTCTGGCCTGACAAATCACGCAGCGTTTAAAGGGTCCTCTTCCAGACATTTTACACACAAAATCACAACAGGAAAGCGGAGCGAAAGACGTAGTCAGCGACAGTCCAGGTCAGTAAGATATCTGAGGTAAATGCCAAAGCCAAAGGAGGAAGCAAAAGTCGTCATCAAAAGCCAAAACCAGGTCGAATAAACAGCGGTCAGAAGCAGAATGCCAAAACAGAGGAGTAGAGAAAAATCGTCATCCAAATCCAAAGCCAAGTCAAAACCAGATAGATAGGAGAAAAAACACCTAGCAAACAGAAGTTCCTTCAAGCTCCTAGCGCGGCGGAAAGAAAGGAACTGAGGGGATTTAGGCGGGAATCCCTTATAAGGGACCGTTAGGATAGGCAGAGTTACCGCCAAAAATGTATCAAAGCACATTCTGCCTAGCGATTCTAGAAGGTTCCGATGCTCTGCGCAGGAGTAACCCAGCTGTGTGATTCACAGAGACCACGAAGAAGATCTAGGGGTACTTATATTTACCTATTACATTTATTATTAATATTATTGTGTTTATTTATATAGTGCCATAAGTTTTACATAGCGCTTTACAAACAAGAAAAACAACTAGGACAGGACTGGAGCCCTGGTGGCACAGTGGTTAAATGCCAGTACTGCAAGCCACCTCGTCGCAAGTTCGATTCCAGCCGGCTCCAAGGTTCACTCAGCCTTCCATCCTTTTGTAGGTCGGTAAATTGAGTACCCAGCTTGTGGGGGCAATTAGCTAACACACATTGGAAACTGTTTAATGCAGTGTAGATGTGTAAATAGCTATTGCTTAAAACAATTTGTAAACCGCTCTGATAGCCTTGTGGCTGAAGAGCGGGGTATAAATAAATAAATAAATAAATACTATCCACAATAAACACAAAAACCTGCCTATGGCGCACAATCTAAAACCACAAACACAATTATAAGATTAATAAAATATTACTGTAACAGGATTAAAATAATACTATAAAAGTGTAAGTTAATACAAATAATATGGACATTAAATCAAAATGAAAGTTGGAAGGCTTCCCTAAATAGAATAGTCTTTAATTTAGACTTAAAGTAGTCTAGAGAGGTGGTGGTCCGCAAATCGTGGGAAGGAGACTCTAAAAATAGGGAGCAGCGTGGGACAAAGGACGTATCCGAGTAGGGGCAGAGGTACACAAAGTGTCAAAAATGTGTATAATAATCTGTCAGCCAGAAAGTGAAAAGGAGATCATCCAACCATTCCGTCAGAGGTACCTGCTCCAAACTAGAGCCCTGGGTATCACTGATCTTCAGTGGGTTAGCTGAACTAACCAGCAGAAACTGCCCTACTTTGAGATTTCCTCACCCAATCAACTCCTTCTTCAAAATAAAAGTGGCACTGTTAACCACCCTTTTTCAAATACATGTTTAACTTCAAGCTTAGTTAGGCCCAAAGATTTGGATTCTGTCTTGTTACCAGTGAAGTCTGTTATGCGTTGCAACACACACCTCCTGGTTTTCATTCTATGAGCCATCACAGCTCAAGGTCCAATAGTTTTTTATCCTATTTTCCAAGGAACTGGCTTTTTTATACTAGACCTAGACACACCCTGGTGTGTAACCCATGTCTAGAAATTTACAGGATCAAATGCCGGTTACTTTGGGTGTTTCTGCTCTTCAATCTGTGCTTGGTCCAGTGTGCTAAAATCCACCCCTCAGCTTCTTACATTATTTTCAGCAGTGATTACTTCATCCATGAGGCACTCTGCACATAGCTTGCTATCTAAAAGCCCCTCTCTAGACTCATATTAAATACACACCAGTTAAGAAAACTTCAACATAAGAAACGAATTCTCTTTTTTTAGTAAGGCATTTTTACTGAAATATCTTTAGTGCCACTGCAGGTTCCTACAGAGAAACAACGTGACAGCCCTGGGCATGGTACAGGTGAGCCCCAACACAGTTGATGAAAAGGTCCAATTCAATAACGTCCAGCCTTAATGCACTATCTTCTCTGCAAAATATATAGCCGAGGTGCAGCAGCACATATTGTTATATTCCACAGCAAGGACTTGGGGGACACAGCTCCTTAAAGTTGTAGTAATCATATTCTGCTCATGCTCCATTTTTACTGCTAGCTGTAAACTTGCTCTACATGCATCATGGTTTGCATCAAAATGCACACAGACCAAGACCATATCCAAAGAGACAAGGCAGAGTCAATTTACTGCTTTGACAGGTCTTTACACCTAAGGCTGGGCACACCAGAAATAGCCAGAGAAAAGTTAAGACATTGTTCATTAAAAAAAACAACTGCACCCTCCCACAGATCACCAAGATTGCAAGAGATCTGGCAGGCTGGATTTTAAAAAAAATAAATCCAGACTAGTAGCTCTCAACAGGGCAACACAAAGGCAGGCACATCTTCAAGACAACTAACACAAGACTGCGAGGGCCCTATAATACCTATGGCCAAGACTTATGAGCACCTCTGAACCAAATTACTTGGAGAGGGGTGAAGAGGAGGCTTAATATATGAGCCCACCCATGCTCTAAAATCTGCAGGGAAAAGCTTTCTTTCGGTCTCACCACCATCCCAGGCACATCTGGTGATAACACAAGAGAGAGAGAGACTTCTTGGTAGCTGCTCCCAAATTATGCCACTCCCTTTCCTAGGAGGTCTGGTTGGCTCCCTCCCTACTGTCTTTCAGATAAAGACTTTTTAATTTAATGAAGTTTTTGATTTTTAGTGTATGTGGCAGATAAAGCTTTTAATAGGGGGTGTGGATTTTTTAAAATTATGTTTTAAACATTAATGCTGTTTTTAACTGTTTTTGTTTAAATTTTAAACAAGTTAAAGTTTCAAACTAAATTTCAAACTAGAAATTTAGTTTGAGTTTTAACTTTTGTATTAATAATTTTTTAATTGTACTATATTGTGCTTTTAAAATGTTGTATGGTACCTTGGATCCTGTGTTGTGAGAAAGGTAGCATAGAAGTTAAATAAATAAATAAAATTAATGAAGTCTACAATTCCGCCCATATCCCAGTAGCCTACTTAAAAAGGAGCGTATCACAAAAGTCGATGGGGCTGGGCTCCCTCCAGCACCCCTGCCCAAATAAGCATTGTTGTCACATCAGATCATAAAATATTTGAGGGAAGGGGTTGAGCTAAAATTGCTTTTGATTTTTAATACATATGGAGGAAAGCCCACTTTTCAACTCAAGGAAGTGACCTGACTTAACAATACTGACTCACAAATTCTGGAGTGCTAGCCTGAATTAAGACAGGCACATTGCAGGCTTCACAGAAACCCATAATTCTGACTATTCATTACAATGCTGACCAAGAGGCTCATTTTTATTCAGCAACCCATTCTGATTTAAAAATCTAAACAGCGAGACTAGAGATCTCCATAGTCATAACAACATAGAAATCTAAGCTGTATTAATACATAACAGCATATGCAATATCCTGAGAATCTCCCCTTTCATTTTTAAATTAATATTCCTGGTCTGCTAAGCTGTGAAGAAGCTGGAAAATGAATGTGTACATTTAGAAGAGAAAAGAGAACCAAAGAGGAGTATGTACAGTTGGACCTTTTAGTCACTGTGAAGGAAAGAATGGAAATACCTTCGTAATTTTCAAAGGGGGAGTTTACCTCCCCAAATATGCCTGCACTCACAATATGTCCCAACGCTTCAGGTGTCCCTTTACCTTCCACCATCCAAACCAGAATAATTTCCCAAAAAAAGATGTAAATAAAATATTTTAAACAGAGAATGAATTAAATAAAACATAAACCAGCTTGACTGCTGCGTATTTATCCTTTCTGAAGATTGTTCTGTTTTTGTTTAGCAGAATATTTAGGACTTGCAGGGTAGATGTCTAGACCCAGAAATCTAAACTCAAAACATAAATCACTGAAACAATGCAATTTCAGAAATGTTTCCCCAAAAGATTTCTACGTTGGCAGTTCCAGGGCAACTACACTGGCAGTCACAAGGACAACTGTGAATCAAGAATCACCTGCAGCTGATTCTTGATTGCACAGCTGACTTTGCGACTGCAGCTGGATCTGGCTAGCTAGGTGACTGCTCCATGTGCATCCCTCCCAAAGCTGTGTGCTCGGTGAAAGAAGACGACCATCCCAGATAGGAGTGTACCGTTCTTCAGTCAAGGATATAAGATACCTGCGCTCCCCTGCTAGAACCACCAAACAAGCTCAAGAATCACCTGCAGCAGTTACCTTTTAGAATGATACAAATATCATTAGGTTTCTAAATCAGCAGCTAAGTGAAACAAATGCACAGAGGGAAGTTAACATCTTGAAGTATTGTAATCCCAGTTTTTCTATAGAATCCAACAAGCAAGATAATATATTCACACACAATGCTGATTCACTTACACATTAAGGGACACCTGTGTCCACACTTTTTTTTTAGCAGGGAAGGGCAGGAATGTTTGAAGTAAATTTTCAGACTCCTCGAAAGCCATAATTTGGTAGGCTTTCAAGAACTATATCAAAGTTTCATGCCAATTTTGTTCTGCTTTGCCCCACCAGCCCAAGTGTGTTTTCATAATTGTGTGACAAGTAAAAATTCAGCAAGTAAAACTCTCCCTTTATTTCATTTGCCTGTGGGAAATCTCAACTTGTTGGGTTTCACATAATCTGCCGTAAATTCAAAGCTGCCATCTTCATTTTGTCCACTGAAACCATCAAAGTGTTCAGTCATACTCAACTGACCACTTCTATGCTTACTCCTTTTTACATGGAACAGCAAGGCAATGTTTGGTTAGATTGAGGACACTGTAATTCTTCTTTGAGGGGAGAAATACAGTACAGTAGGACCCCCGTATCCAAAGGGGATTGGTTCCGGGCCCCACCACGGATAACGAAATCTGCAGATAATAGTGAATGCCAGACTTCCCTCATCGCCGCCACCAGAAGCCCCGCGGCGAAGGGAGGCGAGCTCTCCTCCTCTCTCCCTTCCCTATCCACTCAACACCAGCTCCACTGCACCACCAGAACCCCCTCTCACAGAGAAGGGAGAAAGGAGGTGAGCTCTCGTCCTCCCTCCCTTCACCATCCAACCTCCTCCATCAGTTCCACCAGAAGCCTCTCAGAGAAGGGAGAAGGGAGGAGAGCTATCCTCCCTCCTCTGTCCACACCCCCTGCCATCGCCATCCGCGGATAACTGAATCAGAGGATGGGGAATCAGCGTGCTACTGTACCAGCCTCTTTAAAGAAAGCAGTGATCAGGATATCTAGTAGAAACCTTACTTGGACCCCAAGGATAAAAATAACTATAAACTAATTCTCAACATTCGCTTCCTGAGCAAGGTGCTCATGGTCACTGATCAATTAATTCAAGGGACCCTGGAATGAAACTGAATTTCTAGTCCTTCTCCAATCCACATTCAGGTATAGATTTGGAATAAAAACTATCTAAGTTCCCTATGGGATATCCTGCAATCAGAGAGGGATGAGAGGGTTGCCGCCCTGTTGGTTCTCTTGAACCTCTTAGTGACTTTCAATAGCAACAGTATTCTGGATAAGCTGTCTGAAGTGGGACATAGGACAGTGTATTGCAGTGGTTCCACTTCTACTTGGGTAGCCAATTCAAATAATTGATGTTAGGGGATTATTGCAACAATTGTCTGACAAGTTTCCAAAGGGCATCTTCATGTTCTTCAACAAGTACAGGAAACTACAAGGGAAGTTTAATTAGGCAAGTGAACTGAGATGTCAACAATATGCAGATGAAAGCCAGACTACCTTTCCTTTTCATCCAGTAGATAAGGCAATTGACATTCTCAAAGAAAGCTTGGACAGGACAAGGGACTAGACAAAGGCCAAAAAATTGAGATACTATACTGACTAGACAGACATACTGGCTGTAGAAAATTCATCTGTTCCATTAAGTGTGTTCATCCTATTCTTGGGGGGGGTAACACTCCTCCCAAAGCAGGGGTGGAGAACATGTGGACTTCCTAATGTTGCCAGATTAAAATTCTCTTCAAACCAGATCATGCCCATACTGGCTGGGGTTTATGGGAATTGTAACCCTCCAAGATTATTTTTTTGGGGGGGTAGTACAAGTTCCCCTCTCCTGCCCTACAGGATCAGGTTCAAAGTCTAGGCATGCACTCAAATCCATCACTGTCACTACATGTCTTTGGTGGCTTGGAGCAGCTTTTTTTTATCAGCTCAGTCAGAAGAAATGCATTATTACTATTTTTCATTTCTGTTATTTTTAAAGACAGAAGTAATCTACAATTTTATTTTATTCTTCAAAATGCCCTTGTGAAGCAGGCACTTTCTAATTTTAAAGAGAGAAACTAAGGGTGTAAAAGTAGCTTGCCTAAAATTAATCATGAGCCCATGATCAAGTTGAGATCTGTGATCTGCATTCTTAATACACTCAAGATCTCTCTCCCACTCCCTCTTCTCCCTGCACCTCCACATACACACACACACACTTACAAACACTTATATGGGCCAATCTGTTCCATATGAATTCAAATTCAGTCTCACCCACACAACTCAGGGATCATCATGGGCTCTCAAATGTCATATCCACCTATAAAATGGGATCAATAACCACCCTTCAGAGGAGACAGGAATCAACAAGAAAACAACTCCAGAAACACAGGATACCAGCTCCACCAGTTCCTTCTCTTCTTCCCCCACTCCCATCATTCTTCCAGGAATTCTCTTAAGGACAGACAAACAGAATACAATTATTACCTGGGGATGGATCTGCGGCTTGTCACATGTGGCCTCAAAATCCAGCACTAGGAAGTAGTGATACCTCTGGGGGGGGAAGGATGACATTGCTGCCATGGAAGCAAAGCCGTGAGACGCCAGTTTCCCGGTTGTAGTGGAGCCGTACCCCTGGAAAACTCCAAACAATAGAAAGAAGTGCAGAGTATTCCTCGATCTTGGGAGTAACCAGAGGCGAAGCCTTGTTGCTATGGTAGAGGAAAGTGCTACCATTGAACACCTTGCAGCATCTGGAACTTTGGAGAGAAAGGAAAGGAATCTGGTGTTACTTCACAAACACATACTTCACTTTACTTTCATAATGGAAATACAAATCCCACTTCATGTATGGGTGGAAAGCTGGAAAGTAGCTCTTCCTAACCAAACACTTCTTTAAAACATGTATATTCTGCCTTTCAAAGCATCTGTGAAGCTAACAATAGTAGGTTAATATAGTAACACAGTAAACGAGATGACTGAAATGGCAAATAAACAGTCAAAACAAAACAGCATCAGAATGGTAATACTTTAAACACTTCCCTCCCCATCACCGTGGCATCAGCTCCTCGCACCCCGAAAAAATCTATTTCAACTCACCAAAATGAGAAAAGAGTGAGTACCAGGACACAAGAAGGCAAGGACTGCAGCTATGAACAAACTATACTCAAAAATATTACAGCTGGTCCTGTACAGACAATGATTACAATCAGGGTGTTATAGTGGACCACATGTCAAGTCACCTGGGGATCTATGAGCACTCCATGAATTTCATAGTTTTTTTAGTCAAAGAATACTCAAGAGGTAGTCTACCAATGCCTTCCTATGAAATATTGCCTACAGCACTTGGTATCCCTTGTTGGTCCCCCACGCAAGTATCTATATATATAAAACGCTTGGTTATGTTTCCTTTCCCAGTGTGCTGACTGACCGCTTAGGAAACCTCCCCTCCTTTCTCTCACTCCCTCAGCCAATCACCATCTCTACCTCATAATCCATTCCTGCCACTCAATCTGCATCTACACCCCCAGCCTCACAAGGGCCCCTCCCCCAGCCACTCACCACCCACATGTAAAACAATGCAATATTTTTTCTAAAATAATAGTGTGTAGCTGAACCATGTGAAAAACCACATGTAAAACATTGAAATATTTTTTCCCACAATAATATCGTGTAACTGAACCATGTGAACCTTTCAAATCTACTATAACAGCATATGTTCCACTGGGTAAAGCTAGTTATCATTATTACAGGTATATTCCACCTCTTTCCCAGTTTGGCACTCAAGGCAACTTTCAACAGTTTAAACATAGTTAAAAATTCACAATATACAAAAGTTCAAAAGCACTTCAAATACAAAGAAGTAAAACGTAAGCTGAAAATATAAATAATTTTAAAAACAACAAAAAGTCCCGCACATTATACAAAACCCATTTACTCTTTAAAAAAATAATTTTCAAAGGCCTGTCGGTGACGGGAGGTCTTCATCTGCCTGCAGAAAAACAGCAAGGAGGGAGCCAGTCCAACCTCTCTGAGAAGGAAGTGTCCGGGAAAGCAGCCAAAGCAAGCAGCTGATAAGAATGCAAGGCTTGACAGTAACACCATATCTAAAATACAGTACCTAATACAATGTTCAATAGCAAGCCCCAAGGTTCAGAAATCCAGAGAGAACAGGTCGGTGAGTCCAGTCCAGGGGTCAAGAGTTCCAGCAGGTAGGTCAGCAAATCTAGTCCAAGGTCAAGAGTGCCAAGTCAATCCAAAGTCTAAGAGGCAAGGGTTCCGGTAGCCAAGGGAGTCAGAGACAGATGCTTTCTTCAGGGAACACAGATAGCCTTTGACAAAGAAGCTCAGCGTCTCACAACTGTTTATGTTGGCCCAGCTCCTAATCACAGCTGCTTGGTGATTGCTGAGCGTTTCACATTTAATCTCCGGGAATGCCGGAGACATGCCCTTTCTGATCTTCTCTGACTGAAGGTAGGTACCTCCTCGTCCTGCTCATCTACGTCTCCCAGGCCTGGACCCTGTGCTGGAGAAAGGCTAGGCTGCTGAGACCTGGGCTCTGCTGTAGTTGGCATAGCAGGGCTAGGTTCTGGCTCAGCCAGCTCTGTTGGTGCTGGTTCAGCCTCCTCGTCCCCTGAGTCCTCTGAGTCCTCAGCCTGTCTGGCCATGACAGGAAGTTCCAGAGTCTCAGAGCAGCTACAGAGAAGGCCATTTCCCATGTTCCCACCATGTGAGAATTTTGGGAACGAGAGAAGGGCCACCAGAGAAGAGCTTAATGGGCAAATAATATGGATCTGAGCTATATAGGGCTTTATAGATCATGACCAGCACTCTGAATTGTGCCCAAGAAGCTGACACACACCCAGTGTAGCTGTTACAATATTGTTACAAAAAAGGAGTTGTGTCTTATAGCCTGACTGCTTAGCTTCCAAGATCAGATCTGGTACCTTCAGTGTATTCAGGCCAAGGGGACAGAGCACTGGACATAAATGACAAAGATGCAATTTCAAATACCCACTCAACTATGAAGTTTATTCCGCACTTGGGGGATTCAGTGTGCAAATACAATGTAGGGAAAATCATGTCTGTGACCCTGAATGGCATAGAGGGAGGGCAAGATTATCTCATCCCAGAAGAAAAGCAGAGTATAAATGCAATAAATAAGATAAAAATCTGTTTCAACATTGTTCACTGCTAGAGAGGTCATTGTGAACCATGGAAGGACAATTGTGGAAAGCTAGAGGGTTACTTTAGCCTCCAAAGAAGGCTTGGAGGGCCACACCCCCACAGTACACACTCCCCCACACACAAAAATGTAAAGCCCCTACATGGCTCCCAACACCCTCTAGGGAATGTGGTGGACATTTCAGCCATGTTTTTAATGTGTTAAATGGCTCAGGAAAAGCAGAAATCACTTCCTGGTTTTGTTTCTTTTAAATGCCTCTCCTGAGCCAAAATTGGCCCAGGGGAGAAAAAACATGGCAGAAATGTTCCTCATATCCCCTAGAGGGCATCTGGGGACAGAAAATGTTGACACTTGAGGGGGCCACATGCAGCCCGTGGGCCACATAGAATTGCATTATTCTAACCCCTGTTGTGAACTGTGTTACCTAGGAATAACTCTTTAATAGCTCTTCTTTAATAGCTAAGACAATACTAACTCTAGACTCTTCTGAGGCGTTGGGTCTCAACACAGGAGGATCAAAATTCCTATAACCTTTTAGGAACCTCTTAACCAATGGGTTCTGGATGCAGAAGGATTTGCCGATGATTTGAAAATTGGCTGATGTTGCAGAGATAACACTTAATGGAAGAAAAAGAAAGGCCTCTGTCCAAGAGGGAAAGGAGGAACTCAAGGACATGCACAATTTGTGCATGCCCCGAAGCCATCCCACAAGGTGACAAGTATTGGGATAACAATCTTCCACATGCATGAACTCTTTGAATGCTATGGTTGTTAAAGTGCATGTTCTCTCTAGGAGTTTATGCAAAGCATGTTTATGCCTGATTTCCTGTTTGCTGTTTAGGTACCTCACCTTCCTGGCTAAGTGGGCACCTTTTGTTATCTGGGGACCAAGCCCCAAGCACACATTCTATCTGATCTTTCTCCATGAAGCATGCGAGCTTAAAGGAGCTCTCTGAGTGAGATGTTTCTAAGTTCTTAATAACGTGTAGACGTTTTCTTTCTCCTACCTACCTGGAGATGCTGAACCTGTGTATTGAATTATGCACATGCAACTTTGTAAGCAAACTACCTTTTTATACTTTTTAAAGAAGACTAAGCTTGTTTTATTTCTCAGCTAGGTATTGGGGGGGGGGAGATGGCAGCTTATCTGCTCCTAACTTCTGCTAAGCGCAATGTTAACTCTGCTACTGAGATCACCAAATTTCAAATGTTTTAAAAATCCAACAACAAGGCTACAAACTTCTTCCATCTGCAGGCACAGAAGCACTGAGTGGAAGGCCTATGTGCTGCAGCAATGATGTTTAATATAGATAGGTTCAGGAAGATTAACTAAAGTAATTACTCTCCATGCTGTCACTCTCAGTGTCCAGGTCTGGATGCCTCACCCTCCCTTCGTATAACATCAAGAGGCTAGGATGGTACAGAAGCCTGAGGCAGATACCTCGGGATAGATGCAGGAGTGGGGCTAACCACAGCTGTCTGGGCCACCATGGCATGATGAGGATGCACTCTGAGTTGTCCCTGTGAAATCTGCTATCACCCTGATAATGAGGCGAAACAGAGGGAAAGCATACACAATGGTCTCTCCCCAGTGAAACAGGGAGGCATCGCTACACAAGCTCTTCCACTGACAAGCCCTGGAACAGTATGTCCGGCACTCATTCTTGGATGAGAAAAAGAGATCTACTTCTGGAGTGTCCTACATTCAAAATATCTTTTGTAGAATACCCAGGTGTAGCTTCCACTTGTGGCACAAATATGAAGCTTTGCTGAGAGCATCTGCCAAGACATTCTTCTCTCCTGGAAGATGGATTGCTAAGATGGAGACGGCTTTGTTGACGCACCAATCCCAAAAGCGGAGAGTAAGTTGGAGCAGAATATGGGACCTCATTCCTCTTTGTTTGTTCAGGTAATACATTATCATGGTGCTCATGGTAACCATCTGAACCACTTCGACTCAAAGAAATATTTCAAATGTCCAAAAGGTTTTTTCCACTGCCAGCATCTCGCATGATATGCAACTCACTCTCCTGAGAAATCCAAAGTCCTTTGACTGAGACCTCTGAAATGAGGTCCCCTTACCTCCATGGAAGTATCTGTGGTAAGTACTGCTGTTAGGTAAGGAAGTAGAAAGACATGTCCACCCTCACATTGGCTGGATCCACTCACCACCGCAAAGAACTATGTACACTGCAGGCAATGGCAAGCTTCAGGAAGTGAGGATCTGACAAGGGATCAAAGCATGACAGGAACCAGCCCTGGAGTGGTCTCATCCGAAGTTATGCAAACTGAGTCACAGAGTTGATAAATGCCATATAGCCTAGCAACACTTGGACGTCTCTGACAGGTACACTCCAGTTTCAAAGGCATCAAAGGGTCATGTTTTGAAGGGCCAGGTATCTGCCTTCTGGGAGAAACATTGCCTGGGCCCAAGAAACCAGTAGGCTCCAATGAACCTTATCTTTTGGGATGGTTCAGGGTGTGATTCTCCTGAGTCCTAAAGAATCGAGAAGATCTAAACCAGTGGTTCTCAACCTGTGGGTCCCCAGATGTTGTTGGACTACAGTTTCCAGGAACCACAGGTTGAGAACCACTGATCTAAAGTGACACGAATGACAGCTAAGAGCTGAACATAAGAATGAGTGATGATCAACTAGTCTATATAAGGGAAGAGAACAATGCCCTGCTGATGAAGCCAAGCAGCCACCACAGCCATGAATTTGGTAAAGACCCAAGGAACAATGCATAGGCCAAAGGGAAGGACACGGAAGTGATAAGCTTTTATTCCAGATGCAAAGCACAGGAAATATCTGTGGAATGGGATCTGATAGCAAGGTGGAAGTACACATCCTTCAAGTCCAGGGTGGCAAACCAATGGATGCAGGGTGGCGTCCTGCATCAGGGAGGATGGAAGCAAGAGTGACCATTCTGAAACGCCTGGGATGCGTATAAAAGTTGACATCTTAATTATCTAGAATGGGACACAGTGCTCCATTCCTCCTGGACATGATGAAGCAGTGGGAGAGAAAGCCTTGATGCAGGTGAGGAAAAGGGAGAGGCTTGATGGCTCCTTTGAGAAGCAGAATCTCCACCTCCATTTCTAGCACGGGCAAAGGGAGAATAGCATAAAAGACTCCAAAAGGTGGTCTTCTACAGAACTCTACGGTGTAACCCTTTGCAATGATATCAAGGTGATGAAGGCCTAAGCAAGATGGAATTTGCTCAGCCTGTTGTGAAACTGACAAGTATTAATAGTAACAGCAGGTAAGTCATTGGCAGGGCTACTGTTCTCTAAACTATCAAACCCGTTGCTTGGTTGATTCTTGGAGCCGCTTGCAGTATTGTTGCAACTTGTATCTTTCTCCTGAAAGTCCTTTCTTAAAAGAAGATGAAGGCAACAAAGGGGCATTTTCCTGCTGTCTAGTATACATCAGGCTGTAGTAACATCTTGTACACTGGTATACCGAGACCAGGTAGGGCAAGAATGAGCGGACTGAACTGAAGACAGATGACCAAATTTCTTTGCAATTTCTTTATGTGTGTTCTAGTTTTTCATCTGTTTGAGCATTAAAGAAACCCTCCTCATCAAAAGGGAGATCTTCAATAGTCTCACAAGCCTGATGCAATAAACAAGAGGAACAGAGCCATACATGTCTGCAAAGGACAACAGTTCCAGCAAGAGGCTTCACACTGCCGTCTGCTAAATGATAAGACGAAACAATCTGCTGACCGGCAAGTTGGTGAACTTCAGATTGCAGGATGGAGACAACTTTCCAGTCCTCATCAGGTAGCTTATCAAAATATAGAGTTAACTTCCCCAATAACAGCTTTTGATAAACACCCGTACAGCAGCATAATTTGAGATCCTGAATGAGCATGAATCTGTAGAAAAGAATTTTCTGCCCATATTATTCTTGCTTACCTGTAGATTTTGAGTGGATTTTTTGAGATGACTTCAAATGCACAGCATCAGCTATTACAGAACTGGTCTTGGGATGGTGTGTTAATCAAACATTATCCATTTCAACAACTCTGTAGAGTACATCCAGCATTTTAAATGTGGAAGAAACAGATGAAGACATGGACCAGGACTTTCTGGCAATTTGCAGCAGGTATGGAAGAACAAGCAGACACAGAAGCTGGAGCTTTGCTCTGAACCTATGGAAAACAGGAACACCTATTGACAATGGTGAGAGGATAAATTCAAAATCTTTGCCATGCATAACATCTGATCCACAAAGGCCCAAATGTCATCAGTTGGGGGTGCTGGATTATAATCCCCCACTAAGGTAGGTGGTGAAACCTTAGCAGGTGACCTCGAGGATAATGTGAAGTCCCTAAGGAAGATCGTAGCCAAGGAAGACTGTCTCCAAACTCAGCAGGCAACCTTGCTGAGGACAGATCTTCTTTGGCTGGGACTTAAGAGGCAGGAGGGGTCCTAGGTTCTATCTGGGCTGCCTGCCCTCTCTCCAAGTGATCACTACCATGAACTTGGGTAGAAGCCTGTTGGGCTGGAGTCTAGCTCTGTGACTAACAATGTCTGCTAGATGGAGAATGTGTGGGCAAATGCTGTTGATATGAGGAACCCCTCTCTCTGGCTTTTCTTCGCAAACGAAGATTCAGGAAGGACTCATCCCCCGCTTTCTGCAAGCGTGCTGATGACTGAAAAGGCCAATCCGGTCACAGAAACAAAGCAGAAGGTCTCCTTGGGTGATGTTTCTGGGTTGTGATTCTTTCTGCGTTGTCATTTCTCTTCAAGACTTGTTCGGCGTGGGTTCTCAAATAAGGCTGCAGCATTATGGATGGTGCGTCTCCATGCCTCCCGATGTGAGGCCAGGGCAGACCATTGTCGGTGATCAATTTGGCCAAGCCTGAGATGTTGTTTCAGGAAGTCCTTCTATCGTTTTTTTTGGAGCACCCCTCTTACACTGACCTGTGGCGAGTTCACCGTAGAGTACTATTTTGGGGGTATGAGGAACACTGAAAGGCACAATGCCGGTGGTGAGAAGTATGTTCCTTGGATGGCAGGGCCAGTGGTAAAGGTTAAAATACATGATTGATATGGGCATGCTGAGGTTGCTCTGGAACTGATTGAGCAGCCTGAATCTGTTGGGCCTGTTCAAATTCTCTAGGTGAAGACTCTAGGATTTCCCCATCAGAAGCAGTAAGAACCACAATCAAAGGGGAATACATGCTGTGTGGGTGGGTGAGGTTACCATCGAAAAGCTTATGTCAGAGTCTGGAATGCTCTGAACGATGTACTGTACTGTGCAAGCACAAATAACACATTTGTGTGAGAGACCACGAAGATGAACATTAAGGTTTATTTACACAATAGATATCAACTGCTCCTCTGTATCTATTAGTCCAATCAGGTAAATAACTCACATGCCAAAATACACACTTAATGAGGTAAATAATATACCCTGAAGAACTACTAAAGCTGTATTTACCTGAGAGACCAACAAAGAACCAGATTAAAGATAATTACAGATGAGCAGGTCAAGTAAATATATATTTTATAACCTCCCCACAGAAGTTTTTTGGTCAGAGCTATATTCCAACATTATACACAGAAAAGAAAGAAACTGGGCCACTTTGCAAGGAAAGAATTTTATAGAATAGACCAGCTCACGCTGTGGTGTATTAACACTCAGGACAAGGCAAGAGAGGAATGGCGTAACTGAAAGATGTTGCTTCCATAAAGGAACAGATCAAGCCTTGCAAACTGGAAAACCAAGCTACAAAAATAATAAACAGCTGCCCTTATAGCCTAACACTGTATTTATCCTAGAGGTCCCTTGCCGTAACAACCATCTTACCATTTAGTGTTTTTTATTGTCATTAATAAATGCATTACAGCCAAATAGAAGTTAGTAACAGTCACTTCCAACCCATCATGAGGTAACATGTATTTGAAAGAGATGCCTTCTAAATCTTCAAAGCTGCCAAGCTGTATAGCTGTAGGGCTATCAGGCAGATGAAATGATCTCAAATAAAGCAGACTTTTCTAATATTTTACTGTGGCAAAACCCAAGCCACATCAACTATACAGAGAAAGTACACACAGAAAAAAGGCACAGCCATTATATCAGATGTATCAATAAATACACCCAGCATTCTTCCATCCATGCACATATTAAAACCATGACTTTGCTACTGTATTTTCAACTGCAACAAGCCCTTATTTTAACATCTTGCCCTGAAAAGTGTATAGGGAGCAAGGAGACAGTTGCCTCCTTCCCTGCTTGGAATATTAATAAGATTAACTGCAAGTTATAACATTTGTACTGAACTGAAGTCTCCACCAATACACATTCATATTTTAAGACAACCCCACACTATCATTTTTGCAAGTGGGGAAATCAAATCAAGTGGCCAAAATTACATGTCTTAGTCACATCTTGTATGGATTACTATAATATGCTCTATGCCGGGCTGCCTTTGAAGAGTGTTCGGAATCTTCAGCTGGTCCAAAAAAGTACAACCAGTTTGTTAACTAGGGCTGGCTACAAAGACAGTACAACTCCCTTGTTGCAACAGTTCCACTGGCTGCCAGTCTGTTTCCAGGCACAATTCAAAGTGCTGGCTATACAGCTCAGACCCAGATTATTAAAGGATAACCTCCCAATACAAGCCTGACCATGTCTTGAGAGTTTCCAGAGAGGTCCTTCTCTCTGTTCCACCACCTTCACAGGGAACATGGGAGACAGCCTTCTCAGTGACTGCTACAAGCTCTGCACGCCCTCCCTAGAGAGGCTAGGCAGGCACCCTCCTTGCTTGAGCTGACTGCTCCAAGGGAAAGGGGCTTTCATGCGCTATGTTGTTTATATTTACTTTTGTCCTTTTTAATGGTCATGCTTTTAAGCGGTTTTAATTTTGACAGTTTTAATTATATTTATAATTTATGTATGAAACCATTTTTAAGCTGTATGTGTTTCAACTTTTGTATGTTGCCTTGAGTCCCAGACAGGGGAGAAAGCATGATATAAAGAGAGGAGAAGGAGGAGCCATCTCCACCACCTCTTGCCCTATAAGATAGAGAACAAATCTAAAATGCTAGGGTGAACAAGAATTATTTTATTCAGTTTTTTCTAGTCTTACATCAGAAAAAGCATTTTAAAAATCTAGACTTTTTTTTCAATAATCAAGAAGTATAGTAGATTTTTGCCTTAAAAAGGTTACCAGCTTGGGGTAGGAAGTCATAGTAGTAAGTAGATTGTAGTTTTTTGTAGCACTATGAGTGTACTCTTTCTTTTATTTATTTTTCTTTTCTATGTATATTTGTTCTTTTTTTCTTTTCTGTAGTTTATGTTTTACATGCTGTGCGTGTGTTTTAGATATGTAAAAAAATGTATGCGTAATAAAGATTTTTTTTTTCCCCAAAAAAATCTGGACATTTCTTCTTAAGTTTGGCAGAAAGTACAGGAAAAAAATTACGTGTGGAAGAAACCAAAACTGACAGATTCACCCTGCCAGACAGAGGGTCTTGAGTACTTATTTAAATATCTGGCTTTGAATCCCTACACATTTAAACACATTTGTGGTGCTGAATTAGGGTTGCCATGACAAGGTGGGGTTTTTTTCTTTCAAGCTCCTCATCTTTATCAAACCACACCAAGATGATCCTCTCCACACTGAGAATAGCTGTACCTATTGCATTTGGAAAGTGCAGGTTATCAAAAATTTTATTTTGTTTGTTTTTTAGAAAATGCATAATTTGCAAACTTCTTAGTTTGAAAGGAGCTCTTGAGAGTTTTCATTTTTTTAAAGTAATTGTGGGGACAACAGAAACCAACAGAAATGCCCACTCACATTTGAAAGTGGTAAATCACAGAAGAGAAGCAAAGAACAGAAATCAATAACTATCCTCCATGTTGTTGTTGTGGGCCTTCAAGTCATTTCTGATTTAAGGCAACCCTCTCTCTCTCTGGCTTTTCTTCGCAAACGAAGATTCAGGAAGGATTCATCCCACATTTTCTGCAAGCGCGCTGATGACTAAAAAGGCCAATCCAAGATAGACAAGTCCGGTTGCAGAAAGCACAGCAGGTCTCCTAGGGTGATGTTTCCAGGTTGTGATTCTTTCTGCGTTGTCGTTTCACTTCAAGACTTTTTCGGTGTGAGTTCTCAAATAAGGCTGCAGCATTGTGGATAGTGTGTCTCCATGCCTCCCGATGTGAGGCCAAGGCGGACCATTGTTGGTGATCAATTTGGCCGAGCCTGGCAACCCTAAGGGGAACCTATCATGGGATTTTGGGGGGAACATTTGTTCAGAGGGGGTGGGCTTTGAGGCTGAGAGAGTGTGACTTGCCAAGTTCACCAAGTGGGTTTCCGCAGCCAAATAGTGATTCAAACCCTGGTCTCCAGAGTCACAGTCCAACACTGAAAACATACACCACACTGGATCTTTATACTCCATAGCCAGTGTTATTTTCTTGACAGAGAGATCCAAGAGCCCAAGCCTGTCTGGATTTCTGACTCTCTTTCAGAAGTCCTGATATTAAAAGCAAGTGTAATGGGGTGAATCTCACGACAGTTGGCAGAAACGTTTTTGCCAAGAGTCTCAAGAATTTGATCAGGAGGGCTTTAAACTGAGTCATATGGGGGAGGGAGACAGTATTCTGGAAGGAAAAGGGGCTGGAGAAAATAGCCAAGCTGTCATAGAGGGAACAAGGCAAACAACGCAAGGATCCAACAGTGGGAGGCAAAAAAAACTTGCACAGCCAGCAAGTAAAGGGGACACATGGTCTTAGATGTCGCTACACTAATGCGCAGAGCATGGGAAATAAGCAAGATGAACTTGAACTTCTAGCACAACAAAGCAAATATGATATAATAGGCATTACTGAAACCTGGTGGCATGAGTCGCATGATTGGAATGTAGGAATAGAGGGGTATAACCTTTATAAGAGAAACAGGTCAAACAGGAAAGGAGGAGGAATAGCATTATATGTCAGGGATATTTACACAAGTGACAAGATCCATGACATCAATACTAGAAGCCAGGTGGAGAGTATCAGGATAAAAATTAAAGGGGAGGGAAACAACAGGGATGTTATTGTGGGACTCTACTACAGACCCCCAAGTCAGATGGAGGAATTGGATGATGCCTTTCTAGAACAGATGACCACACACGCAGAAAGGAGAGATGTAGTACTGATGGGTGACTTCAACTATCCTGATATTTGCTGGCAATCTAACTCAACCAAAACTTCAACATCTAGCAAATTCCTTACTTGCCTGGAAGACCATTTCATTATCCAAAAGGTGGAAGAGGCAACGAGGGGGTCAGCTATTTTAGATCTGATCCTAACCAACAGGACGACCTGGTTAATAGGGTGCAAGAGATGGGATCCTTAAGTGAGAGTGATTATGTCCTCCTGGAGCTTGTTATACAATGGAAAGGAGAAGCCAGGCATAGTCAGACACACATTCTTGACTTTAGGAGAGCTGATTTCAATAAACTCAGGGAAATACTGGGGGTGATCCCATGGTCAGGAATACTAAAAGAGAAGGGACTTCAAGATGGATGGGACTTTCTCAAAAGGGAGATACTGAAGGCACAATTTCAAACAGTACCAATGAGGAAGAAAAATGGGAGGTGTCTCAAGAAACCAGGATGGATGACTAAAGAAATTTCAATGGAGCTAAGTTTTAAACAAAACATGTATAGGAAATGGAAAAAGGGGGAAATCACCAAAGAAGAATTCAAACAGATAAGTGAGCACATGTAGGAGTAAAGTCAGAAAAGCTAAAGTGCAGAATGAGCTCAGGCTTGCTAGAGAGGTTAAGAACAATAAAAAGGGGTTTGGGGGGTATGTCCGCAACAAAAGGAAGAAGGAAATGGTAGGGCCATTACATGTAGAAGATGGCAAAATGCTAACAGGGGACAGAGAAAAGGTAGAATTACTCAACACCTTCTTTGCCTCAGTGTTTTCAGAAAAGGAAAAGGGTGATCAACCTGAGGATAATGGAACAGAGGACACAATAGGGGAAATCCAGCACAGAATAAGCAAAGAGGTAGTACAGGAATACTTTCTCAATCTAAATGAATTTAAATCTCCAGGACCAGATGAACTACATCCAAGAGTATTAAAAGAGCTGGCAAATGTAATATCAGAGCCATTGGCAATAATCTTTGAGAACTCCTGGAGAAACAAGGGAATTCACAAAATTTAAAAATTTGGTGAAAAAAGGTGAAAAGAGGGATGATAATGAAAGTTTGAAAGGTATTACAAGTAAATTATATAAAATATTGATAAAAAATAAGGATAAAAAAGAAAAGGGGGAATATTTAAGGAGAATATGGGAGGAAGATTTGAAACAAAAAATTGGAGAACATGAATGGGATAAGATTTGGAAACAAAGACAACTAAAAAATATGTCAATACGGATAAAAGAAAATTACTATAAAATAATATGGAGATGGTATTTGACACCAGCAACATTGCATAACATAGACAAGAATAACTCTAAATATTGTTGGAGAGGCTGTCAAGAAATAGGTAAATATATGCACATGTGGTGGAATTGTAAATTTGTACAGCAGTTTTCGGAAATGGTTTTTATAGAAATAGAGAATATTCTGAATAGAAATATAGAAAGAAAACGGAGTATATCATTGATGTCAATTTATAATGGAGAGAATGGGAACCCAGCAGAAAAGGATTTAATAATAAATTTATTAACAGCAGCAAGATTAATTATAGCAAGACATTGGAAAATGCAAATAAATGTACAAGTGGAGGAGTGGTATAAAGAAGTTTGGAAAATGGCAAAAAATGATAAGTTAACATGTAGAATTAAAGTAAGAAGAGGAAGTTGGAAAGAAAGTGATTTTGATAAAATTTGGAAAGTATTTGTTAAAAAAAATATTACAGACAAAAGATGGGAGGTTACCTCCAAGAGAAGAAATGAGATTCTGGAAAGATTAGGTAAGCGATAATGGCTCCAGTGAAGGGGAACACTGAGGTGGGAGTGGGGTAGGGGAATTAATATCCTTAAAAAGAATCATAGTAAAGAATCTATGTTAACTTTTGAAATTAGTTAATAGAAAAATGTGATGTTTATGGTAATATTATGTGTTATACTAAATAAGTATTGATTGGATATTATAATGTATGATTATAAAATTAATAAAAATATTTTTAAAAAGAGAGAGAACTCATGGAGAACAGAAGTCCCAGCAGACTGGAGGAGGGCAAACATTGTCCCCATCTTCAAAAAGGGAAAAAAAGAGGATCCCAACAATTATCGTCCAGTTAGTCTGACATCAATACCAGGGAAATTCTAGAGCAGATCATTAAACAGAGAGTCTGTGAACATTTAGAAGGCAATGCCATAATCACAAAAAGTCAACACGGGTTTCAGAGAAACAAGTCATGCCAGACTAATCTGATCTCTTTTTTTGATAAAATTACCAGCTTGGTAGATGAAGAGAACTCTGTGGATACTGCATACCTTGATTTCAGTAATGCCTTTGACAAGGTTCCCCATGACATTCTTGCAAACAAGCTTGTGAAATGTGGGCTAGACAAGTTAACTGTTAAATGGATTTGTAATTGGTTGACTGGCCAACCCAAAGGGTGCTCAGTAGTGGCTCCTCTTTGTCTTGGAAAGATGTGACCAGTGGGGTGCCACAGGGTTCTGTCCTGGGCCCAGTGCTATTCAACATCTTTATCAATGACTTGGATGAGGGAATTAGGGGCATACTTATCAAATTTGCAGATGACACCAAATTAGGAAGAGTAGGTAATACCCTGGAGGACAGGCTCAAAATTCAAAATGACCTGAATAGACTAGAAAGCTGGGCCAAAGCTAACAAAATGAAATTCAATACAGAGAAATGTAAGGTACTGTACTCAGGGCAGGAAAACGAAATGCATAGATTAGGATGGGGGAGACCTGGCTGAACGAGACTATGTGCAAAAGGGTTCTAGGAGTCCTAGTAGACCACAAGTTGAACATGAGCCAACAGTGTGATGCGGCAGCTAAAAAGGCCAATGTGATTTTGGGCTGCATCAATAGAAGTATAATGTCTAGATCAAGGGAGGTAATAGTGCCACTCTATTCTGCCTTGCTCAGGCCTCACCTAGAATACTGTGTCCAGTTCTGAGCACCACAATTCAAAAAGGATATTGACAAATTGGAGCATGTCCAGAGGAGGGCGACTAAAATGGTGAAAGGTCTGGAAACCATGTCTTATGAGGAAAGACTTAGGGAGCTGGGTATGTTTGGCCTGGAAAAAAGATGGTTAAGATGTGATATGATAGCCCTATTTAAGTATTTGAAGGGGTGTCACACAGAGGATGGAGCAAGCTTGTTTTTCTGCTGCTCCAGAGACTAGAACACGGAATAATGGATGCAAGCTCCAGGAACAGAGATTCCACCTCAACATTAGGAGGAACTTTCTGACAGTAAGAGCTGTTTGGCAGTGGAACAGATCCCTCAGAGCGTGGTATGATCTCCTTCCTTGGAGGTCTTTAAACAGAGGCTGGATGGCCATCTGTCAGGGATGCTTTGATCGTGATTTCCTGTGTGGCAGGGGGTTGGACTGGATGGCCCTTTTGGTCTCTTCCAACTCTACAATTCTATGATACTATGTAAGGATTCATCTCACAGGTTCAGAGGAGGATTTTTGAATGAAATTTAGCCTTTGCCCTAGCATAAGGCACACAAGTGACAATACTATCAGGTGTGAACAAGATAGATTTTAGAGGACACGCCAACTGTGGCAAATATAACTGCTCCAGATCTTGAAGTTATTTCTGCTGAAAGCCAGCTGCAGTATATGCTCGTTTAAACTATGTCTCTGTGAGCACATGAATATCCTCACATACATAAGCAGTGTTAGTCCCCAGACACCATTTTGAATTTTCTTTTGTGGTTGTATATACGGTGTTGTCAATAAAAATTATTAATTTTAAAAGTTGCTGTGTAACCAGGAAAAGAAAGCCATTTTCTGGGCAAGGATTGAGACTATGTCCATATTGCTCTAAAATCCATTTACTGTAGAAGCTTTGTACTGCAGTATGTATAAGCTAAGTTTCTTTCTTTTTCCTTTGAGGTACAATAAATACAACTGGGAGAAAGAACAAACTATACAAAGCTCTGAAGTCCAATTCTTGGACCAATGGACCACCTCACAGTACCAACTCAAAACTTAAGATCATCATCACCATAAGTCCTTCTCCACTCCTCCCCAACAAGTGAAATGTGATATGTAGCACCTGGGGAAAAGGTCTTTTTGATGGTAGCACTTGTTATGGAATCCTTGCTTCATGGAGGCTTATCTACTGCCTTCTTTATTCTTTTGTCAAATCTTTATATTTTCCCGGACTTTTAAAATTTGTGCAATTTTAATCAACCAGATTTTAAGTCTGTAGTGCACTCTTAGTGATGATTTTATTTTCTGCCTCAATTTATGTTACGTTTTATAATTTTATTGATTTTCAGTATATTTTAATGTTTTATTGTTTGCAAGCCACCCTGGGAACACTGTTACTAAGTGGCATGCTTATACTGTCAATAAATGTTTAGCTTCTGCAACTGTACTAGTCATTACCACATAGTTTCAAATATATCCTTTTTAAATATTTAAAATGTTCCCAATTTTTCCCATTAAATAAATGAAAGCTAGAACACTCAGGTTTCAAAACATTACTATGGAAAAGGAATGAAGTTTCTAATACAATATATGCATAAAGTGACAGGATGAAGGACTCTAGCTGCAAATACAATTGAAATACAAGATATTTATTTTATACACGTTTAGAGACAGATTGTTACATTGGGTACTTACCGTGAAGGTACTTTCTGTAGGATAGATGGCAGGAACAATCCGTGAGTATTGGGGAACCTAGGACCGCCCAGCTCGAGCAGGAAGTAGCGCAAAGCCTCTTGGGAGATTCCAGTTCTTTGTTCCCAGTCCTCCTCTCCCACGAGGCCAGTTCTCTGACTAGCATAGCCCTGTAGAAAAAAGGTAGACAAGACTCCTCCCTGTTGAGAGACTGATACATGATACATTCATGATTAGTGCCCCCTTGTACCCCCTTCACAGGCTCCTATGTCAGTCACGGGCGGGCCGGATTGTTCCTGCCATCTATCCTACAGAAAGTACCTTCACGGTAAGTACCCAATGTAACATTCTGTAGGTTTAGATGGCAGGAACAATCCGTGAGTATTGGGACGTACCCTAGCCCCTTATCTCCCGTGGGTGGGAGTGACTGAACTCGAGTTTCCGTGCTGGTGTGCCACCTCGTGGAGGACTCTTCTCCCGAAGATGGCATCTGATGACTTGAATTTGTCCACCTTATAGTGGCGGATAAAGGTGGATGGAGTAGCCCATGTCGCGGCCCTGCAGATTTCGTCGATGGGCGCGTTCGTTGAAAAAACTGCCGACGTTGCTGCTGACCTGGTGGAGTGTGCCATCACCCCGGATGGGCGTGGTATGTTCGCGGTGTCGTAGGCCAGGAAAATGCACGCCTTGATCCATGTTGCCAGGGTCTGTCTAGACACCTTGGCACCCATTGATGCGGGTGTGAATGATACGAACAGTGAGTCGCAGCGTCTGAATTCCGCTGTGCGTTTAATGTATATCCTCAAGGCCCTCCTGACGTCCAACTTGTGCCACAGTTTCTCTGTAGGGTGAGATGGCCTGGGGCAGAAAGAGGGCAAGATTATTTGTTGCGATGCGTGGAAGTCGGAAATCACCTTCGGTTTGAAAGATGGGTCGGGTCTAAGGTACACCGCGTCCTCTTCGAAAGAGCACAGGTGCTCTCTGATAGACAGCGCCGTGAGCTCTGATACTCTCCGTGCTGACGTGATTGCCACTAGGAAGGCCACCTTAATTGTCATTACTCTTAGAGGGACCCTTCTCAGGGGCTCGAATGGGCTTTTGGTTAATTGGCGGAGCACCAGTGAGAGGTTCCAGGACGGGAATCTGTGGCGCACTGGTGGGGATATGAGGGTCGCCCCTCTCAGGAACCTCCTGATATGTGGGTGTGTTGAGATTCTGTTTCCCTGTGGGCACTGTATGAATGCTGCCAGTGCGGCTACCTGTCTCTTCAGCGTGTTGGGTCGGAGGCCCTTTTCGAGACCACCTTGCAAGAATTCCAGGACGTGTTTTGTCGAGGCTTGCAGGGGGTTTATCTGTGCGGCTGTGCACCATTGCGAGAACACTTTCCAGGTTGCTTGGTATATCCTCCTCGTTGACGGTCTGCGTGAGGCCAGGAGGGTCTGTATTACGTTGTCTTCGTATCCGCAGGCCCTCAGTGCTCTCCGCTCAATCTCCAGGCTGTCAGCTGGAGCCACGACACGTCGGGATGTGCCACCGGACCCTGTAGGAGGAGGTCCTGTCGTGGGAAGAGCCTCATTGGTGTCTCGATCGCCATCTCTGTCAGGTCGGAGAACCATGGTCGCCGTGGCCAGTGTGGGGCTATCAAGACCACTTGTGCTCTTTCCGCCCGGATTTTCCTGCACGTTTTCCCTATGAGGGGAAATGGGGGGAACAGGTACAGGAGGCCTATTGGCCACCGGGATCGAAGAGCGTCGGTTCCCTCCGCTCCCGGGTGGAAGAATCTGGTAAAGAATCGGTTTAGTTTCGCGTTGTGGTGAGACGCGAACATGTCCACTGACATTTCCCCGAACCTCGCTTGGATGTGATTGAAGGTCTCTTGGTTCAGTTCCCACTCTCCCGGGAGAACCGTGTGTCTGCTCAGGAAGTCCGCTTGAGTGTTGACTTCCCCTTGTAGGTGTTGGGCCGTCAGGGACAGTACTGTCCTTTCCGCCCAGAGTAGCAGAGTTACTGCCTCCGAGTGTAGTGACCTGGATCTGGACCCGCCTTGTCTTGCTATGTACGATCGCGTCGTTGTGTTGTCTGTGAGCAGCAGCACATGCTGTCCCCTCAGCGTGTCGGAGAAGTATTCCAGGGCCAGTCTGGCTGCCCTGAGTTCCAGCCAGTTGATGCTGTGCTCCTGTTCGGCTCTTGACCATAGGCCTTGTACTGCCATGTCCTGACAGTGTGCCCCCCATCCTCGGAGACTGGCGTCTGATGTCACCACTACTTGTTGTGGTACTGACAGCGGGGATCCTTTGGATATGTTTTCTGTCCGTGTCCACCAAGTGAGTGAGTGTCTCACTGTGGGCGGGATGTCTATGGCGATCGTCTCTTTGCGGGATATGCTTTCCTGGTGGGGGAGTAGTAGAGCCTGGAGAGGTCTGGAGTGGAACCTCGCCCATGGGACCACCTGTATGGCTGATATCATGAGCCCGAAGAGTCGTGCTAGCGAGGCGATCTGGGCCTTCCGCCTTCCTCTTGCTATTGTGGCTTCCTTCCTGATGGCCGACTGTCTTTCCGTGGACAGGGCGACGGAGTAGGTCACTGTATCTATCTGAACTCCTAAGTGTACTATGGATTGGGCTGGCATTAGGGTGCTCTTTCTGAAGTTTATCATGAACCCGTGATCCTGAAGACACCTTATGGTTATCTCCAGGTCTCTGAGGGCCCTGTCCCTGGATGGCGCTCTTAAGAGGATGTCGTCCAGGTAGGGGTACAGGTGTATCCCTTTGGTCCGCAGGTGGGCGATTATCACCACCATCACCTTGGTGAATACCCTTGGTGCCGTCGCGAGCCCGAAGGGGAGTGCCCGGAACTGGTAGTGTTGGTCTCCGAACGCGAATCTGAGGAATCGTCTGCTTTCTGGGTGCATCTGAATGTGTAGGTATGCTTCCGATAAGTCGAGGGAGGCCAGGAAGTCTCCTTCCTGCACCGCCTCCCTTATGGACGATAGCGTTTCCATCTTGAAGCGCTTGTAAGTAATGAAGGAGTTTGTAAACTTGAGGTCTAGTACGGACCTTAGGCTTCCATCTTTCTTTGGTACTGTGAAGAAGTAAGAGTACACCCCTGAGAAACGTTGCGTGTCTGGTACTTCTTCTATGGCTTGTATCTCCAGTAGGTGGTTTATTGCTGTCCTCAAGTTCCGCGCCTTCTGGTGGTTGGAGGGGACGGGTGCGGGTAGGAATCTGTTCCTGGGTCTTGCGTTGAACTCTATTTTGTAACCGTGGGCGATCGTTTCCTGCACCCACCTGTCCGATGTTGTATTTAGCCAGACGTTCAGGAACCTTGACAGCCTTCCCCCCACTGGAGATTTTTCCGAGTCAGGCTTGTTGTCGGGAGGAACCCCGCTGTGGCTGGGTTCCCCCCCCCTGCGGCTAGGGGGATGGCTGACGAAGGGTGTGTGACGAATGACGTAGTTGGTTTTAGCCCATGCTGGTCTACTGGACCTGTAGTCTGTTCTTCTTCCATTTCCCCTGTAGTGGCGAAAGGAAGAGTTAAATGAATGTTGCCGTCGAAAAGGCTTCTTAATTTGCTTTCGGCCCGACGAGGGCATGGCCTGTTTCTTGTCCTTCATCTCTACTAGGATGTCCTTGAGGGCCTCCTCGCCAAACAGTTTTGTCCCTTTGAAAGGTGCTGTGGCCAAGGCGTTCCTAGACTTGCCGTCCGCATCCCATTGTTTCACCCATAGTGATCGTCTTGCCAGGTTGGCTGCCCCTGAGGCCCTGGCCGCGTATGTTAATGAGTCCTGCGATGCGTCGGCAATGAAGTGGAGTGCTAGACGGATTCTGCTGAAGGCCTTGTCCAGGGCGCCAGTGTCTAGTTCTTCTGCTTCCATGATCTCTTGTAGCCATATTATGGCGGCCCGGGAGATCAGGGCTGTTGCCAGTGTGGATCTGATACCGAGGGCAGATGCATCGAATGATCTCCTCAGGGCAATATCAGCCCTTTTCTCGTCTGAGTCCTTAAGGGCGCCGTCTCCTTCCCTGGGCGCTAGTGAGTTGGACACCATGGATACGACCGGCCGGTCGACCACTGGGGTCCTTAGTTTGTCAAGTGTCTCCTTGGGGAAGTTGTAGAACTTCTGGGCCGCTGACATGCCCCGCCTTCCCAAGGCTGGCTTGTCCCACTCCTCTGCCACCAAGTTCCAGAAGGATCTTGGAAAAGGGAAGAGTGGCCTCTTCGACTTGCTTGACGGCATCAGTGCTGCCGCCCTGTCGCTCTTGGGAGCATGAGGGTCTTCGGTTGTGTCTTCTTTGGCCATAGGGGGGCAGATCCCCAATGCTGACAAGGCCCTGCTGAGAAGGTATGAGAACTTATCCCCTTGGAAAATTCTGTCTGCTGCCTCGTTGTCTGAGTTATCAGAGTCTGACAATTCCCCCTCCTCCCTGTCAGGGGTCCTTGCCCTATCATTGTCTACTGTGTCATCCAGGTCTGGGATGACGTGCGTGAGGAGGTCCTCCCCTTCTGAGGCTCCATCCGACTCCTCAGATGAGTGCCTCGAGGGTGGCTCCTTTCTCTTTTTACCTGTGGGGGGAACTGCGGGGGTTTCCCGTTGTTTCCCCTTGCCCTTCCCGGTCGGCCGACTAGGGGGGGGGGCTTGCTTTTCCTTGGGATGGGTGTTTTTCCCCTTTCCTTACGCTTCCTCAGTAGCTCAGCTAAGCTCGGGAGTGGCTCCTGTTCTTCCTCCTGGTCAGACAGGAGTGCTTCGGACAGCATTGCCAGGGCTATTTTGATGGACTGTTTCTTAGCCTTGGCTTCGTTCTCCTTGCCCTTCCCCCGCTCTGGGTCTCCCTCCTCCCCCTCCTGGGTGACTAGATCCTTGGGGTTCCCAATGGCATCTGGGTCATCAGGCTGAGCGGGCTCTTCCCCTTTGTCTGGGGTGTCCCAGTACTCATCCCCCTCCCCTTCGCTAGAAAATTCCAAAGTGTCCAGGATAAGCCTGGACCTAGAAATCGCCGCTCCTCCTACCTTGTCCTGCGTCTTCACCTGGGTCTCATCTTGCAGGTCGGGGTATTTATGGGAGTTCCGGGGGGGCAGGGAAGAGACCTCGGCCCCCGCGGTCCCCTGGCCCTCGTGGTGCTTTCCGTCCCTTTGCCACCACTGGATTAGGGCTCTGGGCGCGCTCAGAGAGCGGCCACTGGCCAGGGCCTTCTCTGCCGCCTGTGCTGCCCGTCGTTGGGGAACCAGGGCCGGAATGAGGGCGGCGGCAGCGCTCGTGGAGGGGAGCTCATGGTCGCCATTGTGGGTGCCAGAGCGCCCTTCAGCCCCTTTTTTTTCGCTGCCTCTTGGCGCCCTGTTTGGCGCTTTCTGCAGGCCCCCCGATGCCTCCCATCTCAGGGAGTCGCGTGCGGCTGCCGCTCGTCTGGCTCGTGAAGCGCGCGAAGGCGCGTGTGGCGGTGGTGTGCAGGCGCCGCCGAGCGCGGCGCGATCGCGGCTGAGGGGGGGAAGCGGTCGCGGGAAGCCGCGCGGGTCGCGGGGGGGCTGAGGGCTGAAGGGGGAAAACGGCCGCGGAGAGCCGCGCGGGTCGCGGGGGGGCTGAAGGCTGAGGGGGGAAAATGGCCGCGGAGAGCCGCGCGGGTCGCGGGGGGGGGCTGAAAGAGGCGGCCGCGAGGAGCCGCGTGGTCCGAGAGGGACCGGCTCCGCTGGGGGGAAAGGGGGGGAAAGGAGGCCGAGCGGGGGAAGGCACCGCCGGGCAAAGAGAAAGGATCGTCGGGCTGGTGGGAGGAGGAGCGGGAGCTCGGCAGGACTCCGGGGGTGAGGGGGGGGGAGAGACCGAGCGGGGGAGGGTGCCGCTGGGGCAGAAAGTGGTTGCCGGGCGGGGGAAAGGTCGTCTGAGGTGAGGGTAAGGCAGAGAAGGTAAGTGTGGGACAAGGGTTTTTTTTTTTTTTTTTTTTTTAAGGCAGTAGGAGCAGTCGGAGGAGGAGGGTAGAGTGGGGGTGTGTAGAGAGAAGAAAAGGACAAAAAGTGAATAAAAGTGAGTAAAGTGGCTATACCAATCCGGAGGAGTTGGGAAAACCTGCTTCGCTGGGCTGAGCAGGAAGTAGAACTGGCCTCGTGGGAGAGGAGGACTGGGAACAAAGAACTGGAATCTCCCAAGAGGCTTTGCGCTACTTCCTGCTCGAGCTGGGCGGTCCTAGGTTCCCCAATACTCACGGATTGTTCCTGCCATCTAAACCTACAGAAATTACCCACTGACAGTGCAAACCAGGTCATTCACTTTAACTAACTACCACTAACCCTTGTCACTACAGAATATAAGCAGACACCATGAAGCATTTTTATCAGAATCAGCAATGTGATGTGGGAAAGCATGCAACACTCAATATCTCAAGAAATAGTCACCTAGAGGAATGAAAGATAAGACAAGACGCAGTGCAATCCTATGCACATCTACCCTACTGAGCTCCATGCAACTTAGTTTTAGGTATGTGGAAAAGACAGCTATCTAACAGACTCTATTGTGCCTTACACATGACTTAATCTGTTGCAACTGAGAACTTTCTCATATGAAATTCTAGAAGACTAAAAATAGATAGTACATAGCTCACAGTATTCCAGAAACCAATGTAGTCTAAATATGGTCATCAGCATCTCATACAAGGAATCCTATCATTTTACTATTTATAGGAAGGTAAACTACCTCATCTATTGCCCCTTTCAGAAGTTGACTCCATAAGTAGACTAAATACACAGAGGGATGAATAGAGCTGTGACTAATGGCTTCACCCTTACTATTGTTGCATCACACTCTTGCCCTCGGTTCATAGCAACCAACATCTAAAACTAGATGCCCACGCTTTATGCCAACAGATGTTCCACATGATCACACAGAGTTCTTGATTGTTTGAAGCGCCTTCATGCATACAACTGAACAGTATCAGTGTTCCTTTTCATATCTTGGTCCCAGAGACTAGGAACAAGACCAGAGGATATGGTCCTCCTCCATGCATTTACTGTCTATGTGGAAGGAACTTGTGAAAGTGCAAATGACAAAGCCATATCTTATGCATTTTTCTACAGTTTAGAAACTTGGAAATTAATTTAATTAGGTATTTATACCCCATTCTTCAGCCACAAAGGCTAACAGAGCGGCTTACAAATTGTTAAGCAATAGCAATTTACACATCCACACTGCATTAAGCAGTTTCCAATGTGTATTAGCTAATTGCCCCCACAAGCCAGGTACTCATTTTACCAAACTACGAAAGGATGGAAGGCTGAGTGAACCTTGGAGCCCTCTGGAATCCAACTTGAAATGTGGTGACTTGCAGTACTGGCATTTAACCACTGTGCCACCAGAGCTCCTGGTAGAGAACAATGCAATAAAATAAGGATAAGGAAATCATGCCTGCCATACTAGAAAAGAATAAAAAGGTAAAGAATCAGAAATAGAAAATCAGCAAGGCTTTTTAAAAAACTTGACAATGACTGAAATGATTTGGGAAACTTGAATCTTATTTTAAAATGTGTTTACCTTACAGACAAACCGGTGGAAAATACAGGTAACATACACAACATACAATTATCCCTCTCAAATTATGCACCAAATTTTTAGAACATAAATTAAACCCACAGAAGGCTAAGGGTGCATAAGGTTGACAGATTAAAAACTGAAGACAGCTTCTGTATTTTTAATGGTTGTTTAGAAGAAGGAATTTTAGTAGGTGTTGCTTGCTGCACAGTTGCATGATAAACACCTGCTGAAACTCCCTCTACTATATAACCATTTAAGGTTCAGAAGCCCTCTCTCTCTAGTTTTCACTCTGGCAACCCTAGCCCTACAGTGTCATAGCCCCAAGGAGGATTTGCTTAGATTCCCCCCCCCCAGGGTAAAGAATGTGGTCCTACCTTCAGACAAAGACCCAGCCCCACAAGCCTCTTCTGTGAGTTTGAAGGAAATTCCCACAGCCGGGCTTCGCCAGCATCAATACTCTTATCACAGTGGCTCTTAACCTCTTCTTTAATAGGGATTCCCTCAGAGGCACTGGAGGGGGAGGGAAGGCTTTTCTCCTGCTTCTTCCTGCCAGTTTGTGGAGCAGACTGAATGGCAATGCACAGGCCAAGCCAACCAGTCTTTGCCTTAGCTCCTGTCATGGGGGCTGAGCAGCCTTCAAACCTCTGCGGACCCCCTGTGAGGACATTGTGGCCCCATGGGGGTCCGCAGACCACAGGTTAAGAACCACTGCTCTATCAGAAAGCTCAGAAGGAAGGTGTACTGGGAGACAATGTGGATGTGCAAGAATCCAGACCCTCGTTTTCCCAACATGATCTCAGGAGAAAGAAGCAATGGGAAGGGAAAGTCTAAAAAAGAGGGGAAAGTCTGGAAATGGCCAAACAGAAAGAGAAAAGGCTGCAATTCACTTCATCTTCCACCTTCTCCCACAGGACTTCTCTAGCCAAGTGACACTAATAGTTTTGGAATATGTCAGCAAGGGTTTATAATAATCAAGTGGAACTGTGGAGTCTGTGATGAAAGACTAATGCAAAATAGTAAAGTAACACAAAACATTTCTTGTTCAGCCTGTGTCATCCTCTCAGATTAGTTTTCTGTTATTAAACAATCCAGAGACATTTATACCACATGAATACTGGGATGTGATGGGTCTTTCCAGTTGATTTACTATTACTATTATTGCTGCTGAAGAATGCAAAATACTGTAAAGTGTTTGTGTAAGAAGTTCTGCTAATCTAATGGAAAGTTGATCAACAATTTCAAGCAGTGGCAGTTATAAAGTACTTTTCCTTATTTTATCAGGAATAAAATACTTACTCCCAGAATTAACTTTTCAGGAGCAAGTTCTGCTACCTGCATATAATTGCCCCACTATTTGGCTACTCCCAGACAGTGGACCTCTTCCCAAGATAACACAAGGCAGCCCCTTCCTTGCTGTTCATCCACAGACAAGCAAAGAGCCTTTTATTCAGGCAGGCTTTAGGCAACTGACTGGCTGGTGAATGGGTGGATACTGTACTTTATCACGTAATTCAGTGATGTATTCTCATAACTTATTTATGTTTTTGTATTCTATCTGTATCTGTCTTCACACCTGTTGTGAACTACAGTGAGTTTAAGGTAGGTATTAAGATAAACCATATGTTAATAAAAATCCCCCACAGCACTGATTCTGTTAGTTACAAGAAATAAATTTACAATTTCTGAAAGGGTATGTGTGTGTGTGCGCGCACGCACGTGTGTGTTGTATGCCTTCAAGTCATTTCCAACTTATGGCGACCATATCATGGGGTTTTCATGGCAAGATACGCCTTCCTCTGAGGCTGAGAGAATGTGGCTTGCCCAAGATGACCCAGTAGGTTTCGATGGCTGAGCAGGGATTCTCCGGAGTCATAGACCAATACTCAAACCACCACATCACACTGGCTCTCTGAAAAGGCATATATACTGCATGGTATTTCAATTCTTCTGTGGAATAGTGATCAGTGGTAAAACTCTCCCACTGAGGAGATTTTCACACTACACTGTTATAAACTTACTATTCCACTTTATTTGCTATGGCTGCCTCCTGTTGAATCCTGGGATTTGCAGTTTAGGGAGGGGCATTTACAACTCTCAGTCAGAGAGCTCTTAGGCCTCACTAAACTACAAACCCTAGAATTTCACAGGAGGAAGCCAGAGCAGTTAAAGTGGAATAGTAACACTATAACCAGTGTAGTGTGAAAATCTCCTGAGATGTTAGCTCTATACAGTACTTGACTCTCCCAGTTTTCAAGGCCTCTAAAAGAACTAAAATATAAAAATAACATTTAGGGTCAACACAGTAGGCTTTTAATGTTTACATTTCATGATGTATTCACATTCAATCAATGAAGAAATAATCATTAACAAAACGATAGCAAAAAAATTCCAATGTATCTACACCTAGCAAAATAGCTGATTTTCCAAACTGCTCACTCAGATCCACTCAAGACAGTCAGAGAATCTTTATCTTAGGTACTGTTCACATCAATATCAGAATGAGAACTTATTACAATATGAAGCAAGTTTTATACACAGAAAACTTCAGAGTAGGGCATGGACGTGTCAGAAGCATGGTAGAACTGTACTACAGATTTTAAGTTACATAAATCTGTAAATCAGGGGTATGAGGAATATATGGCCTTCTGTTGTCAGAATGTAACTTCCATCATTCCCTAGCTAGTACAGCTGTCCCTTCATATTCACTGGGGTTTGGTTCCAGGATCCCCCGTGGACACCAAAATCCATGAATATTCAAGTCCCATTATATACAATAGCATAGCAAAATAGTGTCCTTTATATAAGATGGCAAAATCAAGGTTTGCTTTTTGGATTATTATTTTTTAAAGTATATTTTCAAGCCATGAATACTTAAATCCATGAATATGGAGGGACAGCTGTACAGTCAATGGTGAGGGATATTCCTCATCCTTGATATAAAGAATGAAAAGGCTATTAAACTGAGGCAGTTGACCAGGCCTGAATATCAGATTGTTAATCCCTGACTGAATAGGAGGACAGATACACAGGTCCCCGACTCTGGACAGAGAGCAAACAGCTTGGGATGCTCCTTCCATTCCAAGAAGACCCCACCAAAGAAGTTCAAGAGAGCATCCTCCTAAATAGATTTTAGTCCTGTAGAGGCCTAAATACCCTCAAGGAACCAGATCCCATCTGATCTTGGAAGCTAAACAGGGTCGGCATTGGTTAATACTTGGATGGGAAGCCACCAATGAACATCAAGTGCTGTAGGCTGCATTTTAGAGGAAGGATCTGGCAAGACCATCTCCAAGTATTCCTTGCCTAAGAAAACTGAAATTCATGGGGTCGCCATAAACAGGGAACTTGAAGCACACACACACATACACCAGAATCCAACTGATCTTACAAGCTACGCAGGGTCAGCCCTGGTTAGTACTTGGATGGAGGACTGTCAAGACATATCAGGTCTGTAGGCTAAATTTCAGAGGACAGCAATGAACGGTAAAACACTTCTGTGTATACCTTTCCTAAGAAAACATTATGAAGTTCATAGGGCCACCATAAGTCAACAGGTGGTATAGAAATACACAATGATTTTAAGAAATAATCTTTTCACAGTGACAAATTGGTCTACTTTTCTGCGCATTCTGCTTCCTTTCTGCATTTAATCTTTTAAACTATAATACAACTTGAAGATAAGGCTCATGTCTTCACTTATGTATAACATATAGCTACCATAGGCATTCTAAACAAAAGACCACTGGAAAAAAGGGCAAGGAAGCACAAAAACTATACTACAGGAAAGAGAGGCTCCAGGATTTGAAAATCCCATTTTGACTTCAATACTGAGGCCTATTGGAGTCTCCACACATTCCAGGTGAATCAAAGATTATCTGCATTCTGGTACAATTACAGAAAGTGACCTAACCAAACAAATCTACTGGAAGATACATTACGTTCTACTTTTAAAAGCTACATTTATTTTTTATTTCAATGTCCCTCTACCATAGGACCAATACTATACAGTACTGAAAAAGAGTTTGCAGGAGCTTGATGAGTTCCCTCCTTTGACAGATCTCAATTCATATTATTAATATCTTGTTTCACATGGTCCCTGGCTGAGCTCTCGCACAGAATTTAAGTTGCAGATCTAAATTCTGGTAATCTCTTGGACATATTATCTATATTTTGAGCTAGACTGTGTGACCAGTAAAATAGCTGCATTAGACTGTGTTATGTTCACAGTTGCATAAACCTGTTTACCAAGGGTCTACTGAGAAGATCTATCATGAAGATTGCCACACAGTTCAGATCTGTATGAGCCTGAAGAAAGAGAAAGAGAAAACGAAGTGTCTGTGCACATAAAGGAAGAAAGAGGAAGATAAAGGCAAGCAATAGCACAGGAAGGAGAAATCAAGACACTTTAAGTAACTAATAGCAAAAGAAATAGAGACCATACCTTCCTCAAGAAAAATGCATAATGCCTGCCTTTCAGTTACAAACAAATGAAGGATATTCATGCATGCAACTATTTTTCTTTATTTATTTTTTTGCAGAGAGACAATGCATTCTATGAATCATGGCTTTATGGGATTTTGTGCATAATGCTAATATTTAAATTTTACAAGCAACTGTAATTAAAACAAATCAAACCTATGCATAGGCACAAATGAGAAAGTTAGATTATTCCGACAGCTCGTTTTCACCAAAAAGGAGATAAATTCATATAGTAATCAATTGTGGGGATTTTGATTACACCTTTCTGCTGTCTATTATCACAAGGAGCTAGGGGGGAATAATAATCTACTAAAGATATACGTATTTCAGGTTACTGCCTTTGCACACTTTATGACCCAGTCACCACTGTCAGTATAAGTCAAATGAGATAATAAGTTTAGATCATCAGAACAGATATCAATCCAAAAGCAACACCTCACTTCCATACTAATAACACAAGATCTCTTTGCAAAGTATATCATCCATATTGTGTGGCTTTGAATGAAAGATTTTTGAGAACACACTGCATGACTGTAAAAATGCTTCATTGACATTCCTAAAAAGAGCTTTGAAGTAATGAGGTATGTACAACATAATTACTTATAACTAGTCATCCTTTTGGGGTAACAAGGGCGGAAAAAAGTTACACTTCAAACTTAATGCAATAATGAAGTCATTTTATTTGTGTGAGGAATAATTTCTTCTACTTACTTTTTAAAACTAATGTTAAGGACATGCAAGAGAAATTTATAGAGGCATTTTTACAGGAATTTTTCATGTTTTATGCCACTCCCTCATCACAGATTCCCCCCCCACACCGCTCCCCAGGCAAGCAACCAAAAGTAAAGGAAAATTAACAGGCAGAACAAGTGAGCTGCGTAAGTTCCAATGTAATGAGTAATGACAATCTACTTTTTAACTGTTAATAGTGGGAATGGACTATTTTTAAAAAGTAACTCCCCAAGATTTAGTAAAACTTGAGATACACAAGTTAAAAAATCTGCACAACTTAATTTACAAGCCCAAGGCTTCTGTAACAGTCTTCAAAGGTCATGTCCCTTTGTTTCATCCGTGGCTTTCTGCTGAACTTTTCACCTGCATTTTTACAATGGTAATGACGTAGGATTTTGACAGCCATACACTAGGGCCACCAAAGTCATTTGCATCCCTAGACTGACATGAATCCAGACAATCCATTTTATTCAGAAATTCTTGCCACTAAATCCCCAAGCAGAATTCTCAAAAACTGAACTTTTTGTAGTCAGCTAATAATTATTTAATAATTATTCAATTCAGTGATATCCAAAGAAGTCGTCTTCAATATAGGACACACTGCTGACATTTTTAAGCAAGAGAGAATAGAATTCTTACATGAAGAACTGAGAATTTGTGCTACCCAATCTTTCAGTCTATTTCTTTACAGTTTTACAGTCTTTACAATCAGGATGGGCAAGAGTCATGCATTATTTTTGAATGACTTCACTGATACAAGGATCTTGTCCTGACCATTAGATTACAGAAGCTAAAAGGAATCCCTAATCACTAGCTAACCAATACTGTGTTAATTTAATAGTTCATAATATTATAAAAAGGAAATTAGGAGGAAGAAAGCAAAGAAGTATATGAATATGGGAAGAAGGGCACCAGAAGTCCATTTCCCAAACAACAGGATCTATGAATGACAACAGTACTGTTGGAGTCTCTCCTGCTTTCTGCTCATGGCAAAAAGTATGCATCTCTTTTCAAAGCTAAAACTCTGATGAAAATTAGAGGGTGCCTAAATCCATCTTCATTTCTATACTAGACATACAGGCCAGTTCATGCTTGTAAACTACATACCAAGTGTTTGAATCATTCATTCATTAATGGACATTGTAAATGTGTTAGTTACAAGGAAGGAAGGGAAAAGAGAAATGCACCTTAACATACTAGAAGGTGAAGAAACATATATACATCATGATCTTGCTAATAATAATAATGATTATTATGATTATATTTATTTCTATATAACTGCTTTAAAAAGTCAACATCTGAACAGAACATAAGCTGTGGAACAGACTCTGGAGTTGCTCCTTATACCTTTCTATATATACTTTGTGTTATGCTCCCACTGCAGAATCTAAACAGTCTGACATACCACTGTTACTAGGAGATGCAGGGCTTCATGGATCATTACTCTTCTTTACTTCAGGCCTTTTTTTCTTTTCTTTTTTCCGCTATAGAAAGCATGGCAGCCAAGAGAATTTATTTACCTAACTGAATTGGCCTGGAGGAAATCAGTCTTTTCATGGAGACTGTTATGATTTGAAAATCAAATACCAAAGAATGGTGAAGTATAGTAGTAATACTACTACATTCCACATTCAGCACACTCAGTCTGATCAATAACCAGCCTGTCAGCATCCTGGGAAATCGCTTCAGACAAGTCTTGTGATTTAAATGGAACACATGTGAACGGTTAAAGATCAAGCTACTGATACTAATGAGAGTTTTGGTTTGTCATTACACTGAAGAACCATATTATTCTACGGAAAAGGTGGGCAACATGTAACTCAGCCTGAGCTCAAGTGCTCCTTGGCCTAATTTCAAAAGCCATCTGAAAATTACTAGTTGAAGACTCTGCAAGAGTGATCAAGCCATTATCCAAGTGCCTGTTATGTGGGGAGGAAAAGTGAAATATGGGAGTAGCAAAGACCAAGAGAGAAGGAAGCATTCACACTCACTTGAGCTATAGCTCCATCCCACCCCAGCTTCAACCCTCTCTCATCATCATCAGTTTGAAGTTTTGAAGCGAATGTGATCCTCAACAGAAAAACAGGGGGGAATCCATTTCAAAGTAAAATTGTCAGAAACAAACACAGAGAGATTATAAAATCCCTTCATTTCTAATAAGAACAGGTTTCCATTTCTATATTCTCAAAAGAACACAACAGAATTGTAACATAGGAAGCACACAGCACCATAATGTTTCATTATGACTTTCTCTCCTCCTGTATGGAACATAAACCCAAGATAATATCATAAATTTGCACGTTAATTTTCACACATTTTATTTATTTTTGTTATATGTAATAATATAACTTTCACAAAGATGTGAATGAAGTCACACTCACACTCTTAAATAATGTGATTACCTGGCACCTACTTATCATTCATTTCTAGTGTACAATAACAATGTCCCCAAATAAAAGCAAAACAACCAAGACAAAGCACAGTATCACTTCTCTATACATAGCATCTTCCACAGTGACGTGCAGCAAATTTTCCCACATTTCTTAAAATGCTCTATATGCCATAATTAATCAGTACAGTATTACCATAAATGGACAAGCAAAGTGGTCATTCTGAAAGTCATAATTATCTTTCTCTCTTTTTTTTTAGGTGGTTATTTCTAATTCAAAGCAGCATAACATTGTGACCCAAGAAGTGGACTGCATGTGAGACCTAATATTCACATTTTAAAAGTTTGGAAGCCTATGAAATTGTAACACCAAACAAAAATGGCAAGACTGTTCAGCTGAAAAACTTAAATCAAGAATCAAGAAGGTGAAGAGGAACAAAATTCTTATGACACCTGTTATAAGAAAAAATTGGTTCATATTTCTAGAAATTCTGGTATTAAAATTTAAAATACTAAGAGCCATGACTTGCTTAAAGATGACACTGGTGGGAAGCAAGTCACAGGATGCATTCATTATTAATACTGTGGCTCAAGAGACTTCCTGAAAAACTTGGCTACCAGCTAATCAAATCTCTAAAGTGCTGGTCAGGGAACAGTTAGCTCAAGAACAGTTACCAGAAGAACAAAATGGCCTATATTATGAAAGACCTCTTATACCTATATAGTTTGGCAAGTTAAATACAATGCCAACTTGCATCTCTTGATCAATCTTGATTTCCAAAAACAGTTGATGTTTCCTATTCTTATAAACAAAAATGGTATACACTGTGAAGCCAAACACTGACAGATTGATCCCCCTAACAATACAGTAGGAACCCTGTATCCAATGATTCATTATCCACTGATTCAATTATCCACGGGACACAAAACAGCACACCTACCATAGTCTTCCTAGAAAATGTGCCCTCTCTAGCCATTTTCTAGGTCCTCCAAGGTAACTCTATGGTATTTTAAAACAGAAGCTCCATTATTTTCAATAGTGTTCGCTATTATCCACGGTTTTCAGTATCAACGCCCCACCCCAGAACCAATCCCCAGTGGATACGGGGATCCTACTGTATTTATTCAAATTACTTCACTGGATGATTCAGTTCATGATTCAATCTAAAGGACTGGTGAAACCTCCTGATTACCTGTACTTCTCCATTATCACAATTTTCCCCAAATATCATGTGGCTGCTTTTATCAATCTCAATATTTGACTCATACCTACACACCTCTTCCCCAACTGTCTAAATGTCTCATTCAAGGATGGGCAGATTAACTTCATCCCATCCTAGGACTACATGGAACAGCTGTAACTCATGGATAGCTGTTACCTCTTGTTTTATTTATGAAATGTAACAAACTCCCCCAATTCCCAATCTCCCTTTAGTTTTCCTTTAAGCCTTCCTCATCACCTTGGAGTTCCAAACCTTTGATTCTCAAGTGAGGCAGCTCTTGTGTGAATTCCACCCTGAAGCACCGCCTTACCCACTAACTCTCAACGAGCTACCCCTCTTTCACTCCCAAAGATCCTTTGTCTACTACCATAACCCACGGGGGGGGGGGACCACCTTGCTTGTAACCATTGCACCCAATGAATGCCATCTTCCCCCCTAGATCCGAGGCAATCCCGCCTCTCAGAGCACCATGAGGATGCTCTGAGGCACTCACCAAAAAATAAAAAACCTTGCAGTAGATGCATCTAGACCCCTCCCAGAAGCCATAGCAACCCGATTTCAGCCCCCTCCGCCAATTCTCCCTTCCCCCCCAAAACAGAGGCGGCGAAGAGCGCAGGCCCTGCCCCCACCAGCACCCCAATCAATGCCTCCTCTGGCCAGCCAGGCCTTCCTGAGCCCTACCCCACCCTCCCCACCCTCCCCCCGGCCTCCACGACTTGACTTCCCCGAGACACCCTCCAGCACCGGCAAGGCGGCCCCCAGCCCTGGCCGGGATCCCCGCGACCCCTCACTCCAGGCCGCCCTGCAATGCCTCCCGCACCGCGCCCCCAATGGTGGCCTCCTCCTCAGGGCCCAGCTGCGGGCCCTTGAATCCCCCCCCGGCGCGCCCCCCCGCCTCCCGCCCCTCAGGCCTTTCCCCGCCCGCCCCACTCCCGCCCCCCCGCCCCCCAGGACGGCCCCGGTCACCCCATCCCTCCGCACCACGAGTCCCCAACAGCAACCACTCACCTCCGCGACCTCTGACCCTCGAACTCGCTCTAAGTGACAACCCTAGCCACCAACCGCAACGCCCGTCGCCGCCCTAGGAGGCGGGCTTTCCGCATGGGCGCATGCGCGTTGGGAACTTGCCGCGCGCTCCTCGCTGCTGCGGCACTGTGGGAAATGTAGTTTCCAGTCTCTGACTGGAGGAGGCGGGGATGCCTCCTCCAGCTAGAAACGTTTCAGAAACCGCCTTTCTTAGAGAGACGCGGAAAAAAAGAGGAACGATGACAGAAAATTGCCTTAAATTCCCGTTCTGATATTGTTCTACCCATTCAGATATTGCTAAATAGGGAGGGAGGCTTTTGCTTTTAAACCCTATACACCTTTTGGTTCATTTTAATTCAAGAATCTCCGTTTGATTGAATAAATACTTTTACTCTTTTTATTTAAACACTCACATTATTTACATATAACATTTGTATAAAATAATTTAAGTCAACTATAAACCTTACATAAAGTATTGAGTTTAAACTATGCCTGTTTTCATAAGTTGTTCCTTTGGTTACCAACGCAACACCTAAAGCAGCTGCAGTTTTGTGGGTACTGATGTACTGTATTTGCATTTATGCAATTTACATTTAATTTTGCTTTTTTAAAATCTGCGTTTACCCTAAACTAAGTAGCATCTCATCCTTATAATACTACTGTGAGATACATTACTCTTTTGTTATGGGAAGCGAGGGGTTGTAGGGTTGCCAAAAGGAAAACTGAAGAGGGCTCCTGTGGCCTCACATCGGGAGGCATGGAGACGCACTATCCACAATGCTGCAGCCTTATTTGAGAACTCACGACGAACAAGTCTTGAAGAGAAACGACAACGCAGAAAGAATCACAACCCAAAAACATCACCCAAGGAGACCTTCTGCTGCACTTTTTGCAACCGGACTTGTTTATCTCGGATTGGCCTTTTTAGTCATCAGCGTGCTTGCAGAAGGCGCGGGATGAGTCCTTCCTGAATCTTCGTTTGCGAAGAAAAGCCAGAGAGAGAGAAGAAGGAATTTCAGCAAGTGCTGCTTGTTTGCTAGTTGTGGGACAAGCAAATCATGCTGAAGTTCCCTCCTCTATACAATCACTAAGGGAGAGATGCCCTCTCAATTTTTCAGTGTGGCAACTCCAATGGGAGAGGACAGCTAGAAAAATTACAAATCAAATGTACAATATATCACTTTTAGTTTAAAGATCTGAATGGAGATGAGAGGTAATTATTTTGCTATGTTTATGCAGTGAAACTATTTCTAACCCAATGTTTCCTGGTGCAATTTACTGATTCACGTTCAAAGGCTAAATGGTAATCCGAACACATGCAGTATTATATTCCTCTTACATTTTTAGGCCAACAGCAGAACAAGAGTTACATGCTTAAACTGCTGGGGCAGCACCAGGATTTTAAGCAATCAACAGGTTGTGGAATACAGCACTTTTTAATACGTAAATCCAGCTGTTTTCATTCTATGTTGCTGGGTAAGACATAGATAGATGGATAAGGAAAAGGATAACTTACTTCATTTCTTTATTTATTTATTTCAATGTGCTATTTTTTAAAAAACACATTTTAATAGCATTTCTCCTGGTCAATTTTTATATCATTTTTTTTCATTCATGCTAAAGTACTTTTTAAAGAGTATAACTATTGTGCAATTACTGAATACAGTTGCCCCTCCACATTCGCGAACTTAGCATTCGCGGTTTTGAATATTTGCGGTTTTGGGAGGGCCCCACCGCCCTCCCAAAAGCAGCGACAGGGGGCCTAGGGAGGGAGGGGGAGGCCTGGGGAGGCGAGCACGGGGCCTGCGGAGGCCACATGAAGGCCTGGGGAGGGAGGGGGAAGCCTGGGGAGGTGATCAAGGGGCCTGTGGAGGGAGGGGGAGGGCTGGGGAGGCGATCACAGGGCCTGAGGAGGCCCCATGAAGGCCTGGGGAGGGCTGGGGAGGTGATCACGGGGCGTGCGGAGGGAGGGGAGAGGGCTGGGGAGGCGACCACGGGGCCTTCGGAGATGCTCCGGAGGCCCCGTGAAGGCCTTGGGAGGGAGGGGGGAGGGGGAAGCGACTATCGGACCTCTGGAGGCCCCGTGGTCACTTTGGTGGGGGAGGGGGAGGGCAGCTGTTATTCGCGGAATTTTCACATTCGCGGGGCTCTGTGGAACATAACCCCCGCGAATGTGAAGGGACGACTGTATTATCCTTCCAACACTTTACAAAATATTTGAAGGGTGGAGTACAGTGGTAAAATTGTGCCAAATGGAAAGTAGAACTGTGGCTATTTTAAAAATATATATAAAATATTTATAGGTTTTCTGTGTTTTTTTCTGGGCTGTGAGACTGTGTTATAGAAGAGTATACTTCTTACATTTCACCTGCATCTGTGGCTGGCATCTTCACAGATGCAGGCGAAACATCAGAAGTAAACTCTTCTAGAACATGGCTTCACAGCCCAGAAAAAAAAAAACACAGAAAACCTATGGATGCCAGCCATTAAAGCCTTCAACTTCACATAAAATTTTTAATTTGGACTTTAAAAAATCATGTAAGCATTTCCATGTAAACATTTTTTTACAACACAGAACTAAAGAAAAAAAGCATAAATTAAAAAACAAGTTTTTTAATGTGGTTAAAATGGCACCAGTTAGAAAGGTAGTTATGGAGGTGGGCAGAGGTATATCTATGTGACCATACAAATCACTCGCCTAACATTTGCATTTAAGAATCCTTCATCATTTTAAAAAGATAGAAGTGTTGTGCATAGGCTGACCTGTTTTGTGTAAGCTGTTTGGTTGTGAACTAACCCAATGTGAGTCCTATCCAAGGAGAACCCCTTTAAATGAATTAATCTGGTTAATCACAACTAAAATAAGTCCCATAGGTTTTACATTATCTACTCTAGTGCTCTAGTATCTGTACTACACCAGTGGCTCTCAAACTCTCCATACGTTTTGAACTTCATCTTACAGCATCCAGGACCATTAGCCAAGCTGATGGGAGCTTTGCAGAGTTGAAGTCCAAAAAACTGAAGAAGTAGTATTTGAAAACCACTGTGTTGCACAGTTAATAGTAATTTGATACCATTTTAACTACCACAGCACCATCCTATAAAATCCTGGGATTTGTAGTTAGGAGAGGTACTTACAATCCTCTTGCCAGAGAGTTAATACACCATTCTGCTGAACTACAACACAAGAGTTCTCCAGCAAAGAATTATAAATTCCTCACCAAACTACAAATCTCAAGATTTTATAGGATGGAGTTGTAGCGGTTAAAGGTGGTATCAAAGTGCCATAACTGTGTAGTTTAGATACACTCAGGGTAAGACTAACACTAGGTTTAATCGGGTTTTTTAAACTTAGATTTTCTGCAGGCTGAGAAGAGCCAGAAGGAGCATGGGGAAAACACAGAAGGAAAATGATGGGGTGGATAACCTTCTCACCTCTGGAGGCTGCATATGGCAATGGGAGGCAAGCTGCAGGCTGCACCTGTGCATAAACATATATGCATCTATAAGAGTACATATAGATGCACTACGAGTATACCTTTGTGCACATGAACATACCATACTCATTGGTGTACACAAAGTTGAGCAAGATTAGGAACAACAGAGTGAAGCACATGGCTTAAGCCTCTCTCCACTCCCAGAAATCTGCATCAAGATTGCTGTTTCCTTGCTACCCAATGTGAGTATCATGAAAGAGCACTAATGCTATTGCTGCATTATAACTAACAGGGATAGGAATACAGGCTTGCGGGATTCTCTGTCTTGGGTGCCAAAACAACTGGTCTGGACCCACGTTCCATAATGTTCAGAAGCCTACACATAGTGGGGGGAAATAATCAGAACTTAGAATTTGACAACAGTACTGCAGAAGACTGTTACATTCAAGCTTCTCACACTATTGATCATACTAGTCAAAGAATTACATATTGGATTTTTTTTCCTGACACTACCAGCTTCACATGACTTTTCAGGAAAAGGGTGTCCCAACAATTTACTTAATCTTTGAAACATTGATGAAGAGCAACAATTTAGACCTAGAAGATGACTTTGGTTTATGAAGACGTGGATACACTTGACAAAGGTGTGGAGTTCTAGAGGAACCCAAACAACTTTAATGGAATACAGACTACATTATCAGTCACTTTTTGCAGCAACTAACACAGGGGTAATGGAAGCAAACCCCTCAGGCTGCATTAGGCCCCTGAGGGCCATTTTTGTTTCCCTCAAGTGAAATGTTGATTTTTTTTTAATTGTCCAAAAATATCTCCCAATAAGGTGTGTGAGGGTGTGTGATTTTGCCATGTTTTACCCCTCCTTGGCCAAAGTCCTGAAATGGTCCAGAGAAAGCCAAAAATGTAGCAAAAATTTCATCCATGGAGCATTGGATGGCATTTTGGGTGAAAAATCTAATATTTCAGGGGCATTTCAGTGGGGTCTTCAAACATCTCCTTAGAATCCTTGAGGCCCTTAACCCTTAAGCCTGACCTAATACAGTGTATATAGCTTTTGCTTGGATTTTTCTGTAGACATTCTTTTGGAACTGCACATTTCCCCCCTTAAATTGCTCAAACACATTTATTCCTTAAACGTCTGGTAGTTGCACCTTTCTTGCCTCTCTGGGGAAATAGAGACTAGAAAGCTACATTCTTGTAGACAAGTGAGGAAGCAGTCGTCCAATGTCTGAGACTGTAATTTGTGGATCATTGTACATAACGAAAAACTATTGTGACAAACAAAGGAACTCTATCAGAAAATAAATATGACAGTCAAGACATAGACTGGTTCAAACTAAAGGCCCATCTGGTTCAGCAGCCTGTTTCCCAGTGACCAACCATATGCTTATGGGAAGTCCACAAGCCGGATATGGGGTCAAGAGCCCTCTGCCACTCTAGTTCCTCAGTAACCATGAGTATGTTACCTCTGATCCTGGAAGTAGTATATAGGTATCATAATTACAAATAATGAATTACTCCCTTTGTGAACTTGTATAATAATAATAAATAATAATAATAAAATAAAATTTATTTATACCCCGCCCCTCTGCTAAAAACAATCGGGGCGGCTTCCAACAATTAAAACATTATAATAATGACTAAAAACACCACCCACCCCCACCCTCCCACATAAAAAGACATTAAACACAATAAGATTAAAACCTTCTAGCTAAAAAAACACATTAAAAACAAATATATACATAATTTTTAAAAAGCCAGGAGACTGAGTTCCTGAGGCCGGGATCTAATCAGGAAAGGCCTGCCGAAAGAGATCCGTCTTTAGTGCTTTTTTAAAGCTACTCAAGCTCGTCAGCTGACGGATCTCATTCGGCAGGCCATTCCACAATTTGGGGGCGATTACTGAAAAGGCTAGTAGGATTTAAAGCAGCTTTAAATTTATGTATAAAGGCCACAATATGCCTTAGCAGAATATAGACAAGTGCTCATATCTGAACAATATTAGAGTCAATTTGAGTAGGTGGAATAGAACAGAGATGCAAAGGCTTGCTTAAGTGCTCAGTAAACTTGTCACCAATATTTTCTTAACGTTGAGAATTTCAGGTTGGATTTAGGAAACAGAACATTTTTCCTACTGCTAGTGGCTCAGGGTAGTCTGTCATCAGCATCCCACCCAAATCCAGGCCAATCCCATGCAGAGTTCAATTCTGAGTATTTAAAGAGCTTCAGTATCAGGTAGAATGATTTGCGACCATCTTCCTTCTAAAAACAGACTCCTTGTGCCAACACAGTAACTTCTGCTGAGTACAAATATTGTAACAGTGTCTCTAATACCCATAAGCAGTACAGTACTGTACTCTTGTTTTATAGCATGTACTCTTTAACAAGCTAATAATGTGCCAGCCCAAATCCTTCAGTTCCTAACATTGCCAGTGAGACTAATTAACCAACTTGGATACATATTGAGGGGAATACTAATATTCATAATGAACATTTTTATATTCATGTTGTTTCTTGTAACCATGGGTCTATTGTAGTATGTTTGGTTGAGACTTTGTTTATACAGCAACGTGGAGAACTACGGACTAACCAAGGCAATCAGGAGATGTAGAAGGGTGCTAGTTTCATAGTAAGTAGGTTCCACTAAACCAATAGTTCTTCTCACAGTTTTTAGGCATAAATTGATTAAAGGAAAATGGACTGCAGGATTGGTCCCTGGTTCCATATTCACTGTTAAACTGAGATCAGAATATGCTGAATATCCATAATCATGTACTGAGACAGACAAAAATACATCGTTATCATTTTTATCACCCTGAATTTAAGTTCAAAAGGCAATGGAAATATATTAACTAATCCAGGCTTTTGTTTAGAGTTATCAAGAGCAGAGACAAGAGCAGGTAGAACTCCCAATTTCAGTAACAAAACAGCTATATTGTCATATAAGAATGTTACCACCCTACTAATCCATGAGAACCAAGGCTTTCTTGTGCAGCATAATCATTCCATTATGGCTGGGCAGAATCATAGTAACTTCAGAGCATAGCAACAAAGAAATAACTGATAGAATGTGATCTGGCTGGGACTAACGATAGCTAATATATAACGTCCTAAACCTTGGTTTAAAAATGAAGCTCATGAAAAGATCTTGAAGAAACTGGAAAGCATGTAACAAAGCTAAAAAAAACTATCAGGACTATGATCCAAGCAGCCAGGACATGCCATCAGGTTCCACCATTAACAAGGCAGCCTCTGAGTTCTCAGTGGTTGTTGTAGATCATAGCAGTGGAAGCTAGTAGTTTCTATATCAGTGTATTAGTAAGTTCACTCAGGGTTTCTGTCTGAATTTTAAAGGAACTATCCAAGGTGCTGAACCTTAAAAGACTGGGCTAACCCATAGAGTTTATTCACCAGCTCACTGGCATGAAAGCTGCCAGCTATCACTGATTTGCAGCCTTATTTATTTATTTATTATTTAGCCAGTATGGAATCAGTAGAAAACTATGGTGGCTACAGGAAGCAGGAAAGAGGACAGTGTTGACCTTCAGCCTCAGTGTAGTGCTCAAAACTCCCTCTTCCCATGTAAAGCTTTCAGATTATGTTCAGTTGCAAGATGTGAAAATGAGCTGTGAGTTCAGCTATAAATAATAGTCCATATTATATATCATAGAGTTGGAAAAGACCACAAGGGCTGTCCAGTCCAACCCCCTGCCATGCAGGAATACACAATCAAAGCATTCCCAACAGATGGCCATCCAGCCTCTGTTTTAAAACCTCCAAAGAAGGAGACTCCATCACACCAGAGGCAGTGTATTCCACTTCCAAACAGCTCTTACTGTCAGGAAGTTCTTCCTAATGTTTAGGTGGAATCCCTTTTCCTGTAGTTTGAACCCATTGCTCTGTGTCCTAGTCTCTAGAGCAGCAGAAAACAAGCTGCGTATTTGTTGCTTTTTTATTTCAAAAAATATCTATCCCTCATTTCCTCCATTGGGGATCTCAAATTATCTTTCCCAGATTGGTCATTACAGTGTAAGAAACAGGGCTTAGAATCACATGGTCATCACAAAGAATCTTTTCATGTTATTTTTTGGATCTTGTTGGTTCTAGATTAAAATGACTTATATAGCTATAGGTAATAGATCCCAACTAGGTGCAAGCTACTCATATGAATTTCTGGTTAGTTGAATTTAAGGTAACTTCTCAAAATATATGTCTTTAAGCCAGGATGCTTTTTCAGTGGACACAAGTTGTCTGTGCAGAACTCTCATATAAAAATGCACAACAGATTTTTGTTTATACTCATTCTTTTCCTGTCTGTACTGAGGTGGTCAGTCCAGAGAGTTATCTCTGTTTTCTCAACTTATCCTTGTCTAAACAGGTTTGTTGTAGAATGATTTGCCTTAGTTTGTACACACACACACCACATAATTAAATCCTGAATTAAATCCTCAAGGCAGGTCATAAAATGAGTTCCAACATCAAATTTCCTATTCACCTACTGGAAGGGCAAATACAGCAGAACACTTGTCTTTATATTGTCAATTCTAAATCAAACAAATATATTCAGCAACTAACTCTCTATATATACATATACATTTGCCACTCACACATCTCAAATGTGTCTAAAACCATTCTCACATAAATACTAGAAGACAAAGAATGTGATTTTAGAGTTGCTCACTTTAATCTTACATGTCTTTTGTATGTCTATGCTTCATATGCTCTCACTATGCCTGAGTGCAGTTCTACATAGTTATAAAGTTCTGGTCAGTAGGTGGCCATGACTTTATGATAGAGCCTGATTACCCTTGAAAAGAGTAAACTTCTGTTGCAGCACCAAAGGAAATGTACACTCTAAATTTCTGTCTGGAGAACTAAGCGATCCCTGCCATGTAAGTCTGGCCAACCCTACAGTACAAATGTACCTCCTGAAATTTTGAGCCCCATATTTGTGAGTAATCTTATCTCCTGCTGTTGAGAAAATGGGAAGGATCTAGTCCTTAGAATTCTAATATTCTTCTAGTAGTCCAATAGGAGTTGCAGACAAAGTATTAAAGTGGCCACTGGAAAGAATTCTGTTCCTGCTTCAGCCCCTTGGACACACTTCAGAGAAATAAACCCCATGCCTTCAGGACTGAATTCATTCAGCAGGATTTACTGTATATTATTCAGCAGTGTTGTTGGCTAGCTGCCATTCAGGGATGTCCCCTGGACCTCAACAACAAAACATCATTACTATTGTGACCTGAAACTGAACTAGGAAACTGATATCCCTGACCTGAGTAGGCCAGTATAGTAGTGTGTGCCTTATCTCTCATGCCACCAACTTGGGTCTATTTAATTTTCCCTTTGATTTTAATACAGATTTATTGAAAGTTTCAGTTATCAAAACAAACTGCAGCAGCAAATTGGTGTTCGTCTGCAGCCCTACAAGCACCTATAAACCTGCCATGGCATGAAATAAATTGCACTATATTGGAGGTCAGTTATTGCAGTAGTCATTCCCTTGGGATTTTTACTGTGCAGTTTAATATTTTTCTTATTACCCTCTTTCTTCACTGCTATTTATGTCTTTCTCTTTACATTTCAAGTAACATACCACTGTCCACCTCAACAGCCAGAAAGTCACTTCAGCTAAACCTATAAATGATGTATAGCCAACATGCCCCAGCAAATTTGGCTAGGAGATGTCTCACAATATCTGGCACAAAACTCTTAAATGTCTGCCATGCCTGGGCCTGCTACTTGGTACTGATGATATCTTCAAAACCCTTTCTCCCTCTAACCGCTCCCTCTACTACTTCTTATACAGAAAAATCCTGCTTCTGATACAGAAAAATGGCCTGTCTACACCAACTCTGAATCCTATTTAGCTACTAGATTTGAAAGGGTTAATGAAGACTAACAGGGCCCTAGAACAAAATGTTACAGTGTGTAATGCTCCCTATTCAGGGTTCCAGCCACTCCATTCCATTCTCCTCCATGAGTTTCTGTTCTGCTTCCGAACAGTCAGCATTCTTTGGCCACTGAGCACTTAAACCTCATTGAATTAGTGATTTGGTAGTGTTTCCTCCCTCCTTTTGGATTTTTTTGGGGGGTGAATATGTTTGCACTTCTAGACATTTCAGGGTTCCTCAAGCCTGCTAACTGTCATGTGCTATCTTCTTCAGACTCAGTGGCCAGATGTTTCAGAGTTAAAAACAGAAAACTTTATTGTCACAATAATCCAAAGAGCTAACCTTGCAAGTTCATTGCTCAGAATGAAACCTAACTAATACACAGTATACTGAAAGCATGTCCTAATCTACAAAATCTGACAGGCTATACAAATCTGGTGGGCTATAACAGTCATTGGCTAGCCATCATTCCCGCTCCCATTTTCAACCAAACCCAAGTCCAGCTGCTTTTTCTCAGAGTGGAAACCAGGTGCAGAGGGCTTATCAAACCACTCCAGACACAGAGCACATACTCCCTTTTTACAGTCAGGCTACATACTCGTTAGCAGTACAGAAAGAATGCAAATACAATTCATCACAAGGCTATACAGCAGTACTGAACTTGGCAGGAAGGTCATGTCCAGGACCAGTCCCGACACTAATATCCCCTTTTGTATCTATGTGTATAGCACCATTTTGGCAACATAATCACCAATCACAAAATAGAAGAAATGATGTTAAACATATTAAAGGGCCCCCATCATAAGTTGACTAGTATATGAACTCTTACCACTTGAGCTAGAGCAAATTCATTCAATACATCTAGAAACAAGGAGATATGTGCTTGAATTGAAAATACAGAAGTAGAGAAATGTCTGCTGTTTTGATAAACCCTTTCCTTGTAAGACATGTGCAGTGTGCACATGTGCAATAGAGTTCAATTTTATTTAAATTCTTTCAGCATTTTTCACTGTATATGCTGCTTGCCTTTTCCACAGTAATCTCTTCCCAAAGCAGCCAAGAATAATCATGTTGTCTAAATTGTATCCTAATATACAGTATCTGAATATAAAATAATATATAGAAAAAATTGTTATAAAACAAATTTAAAATTTAAAATAGCATAAATTTAATATTACAATTAAATAATCTAGGCTTAATACATAAGTACAAAACAAAAACAACTTTAACAAAGTTTAATGAAAACAACACAGCAGCTCAGAGGTGCACAAGCTCCAGAAGTCAGGAGACCAATTTCACACCTGTGAGTAGGGGGGTCACAAACACAGTCACAGACACACTCAGGAAAACAAATGCAGAAGTTGTTGGAAGTCCCCTTCTAGTTTTCTAACAATTGTATGTGTGGAGGGAGAGTGTCTTTGGAGGTCAGCATCTTGTTTAGATGGAGAATTACCACACCTGGAGACTTCCAGGAGTGTTAGTTACTCTTTTTTTACAGTTGGCGTGGGGGAGGGGCAGGTATCAGCATCAAGGGTTGGTTCAACAAGAATAGGATTAGGGACTGTTGCTAGTGTTTATGCCATCTAAAGTGTCTCATCAACTTAAATCCAGCTTTGATATCTTGCAACTAGGTAGAGACTTCGCACCAGAATACATAGCTACCATTGCTTCCCTCATCTGTCCTTTAAAGGAGACCAGCAACAAGAAGACAAAAATACTGGGAAGTGACAATGATGTCCACTTCTTCCCCAGCCTCCTTGGTATTTATGGTTTCTAGTGCATCACGCAGGCTTCCTCATTGTCTACAGTCACTACTGAATCATAAAATCATAGAATTGTAGAGTTGGAAGAGACCACAAAGGCCATCCAGTCCAACCCCCTGCCATGCAAAAATACACAATCAAGCATCTCTGACAGATGGCCATCCAGCCTCTGTTTAAAGACCTCCAAGGAAGGAGACCCCACTACGTTCCGAGGGAGTGTGTTCCACTGCCAAACAGCTCTTACTGTCAAAAAGTTCCTCCTAATATTGAGGTGGAATCTCTGTTCCTGGAGCTTGCATCCATTGTTCCGTGTTCTAGTCTCTGGAGCAGCAGAAAAACAAGCTTGCTCCATCCTCAATGTGACACCCCTTCAAATACTTAAACAGAGCTATCATATCGCCCCTTAACAATCTTTTTTCCAGTCTAAACATACCCAGCTCCCTAAGTCTTTCCTCATAAGGCATGGTTTCCAGACCTTTCACCATTTTAGTCGCCCTTCTCTGGACATGCTCCAATTTGTCAATATCCTTTTTGAATTGCACACAACCATCTTTCACAACTTGGTATCTTCCAGATATTTTTCTTTTACTTCATCTCCTATTATCTGTTTATCATGGGCCATACTACTTGAGATTGATAATAAGTTGGCCTCCCTCCCTGCTGTCTTTCTGCTGGCAGGTAAAGACTTTTTATTTAAAGTAGTGTTTGGTTTTTAGTGTATGTAGCAAACAAAGCTTTTAATGAGGGATGTAGTGTTTTTATTTTATTATATTTTTAAGCATCTTTGTATTAGGATGTTTTTAACTTGTTTTTAATGCTTTTATTACTGTTTTTAACTTGTGTTTTTAAATAGAAATTTAGGTTGTTATCATTTTTGTATTAACAGTTTTTTCATTGCATTGGGCTTTTAAAATGTTATACCTCATCTTGAAACCCATGTTGGGAGAAAAGTGGACTATTAAATAATTAAATCATAAATATCTGGAAGGTATCAGCTTGAAGAAGGTTGGCATACAGTTCATCATCCAGAGATGCCAGTTCAACAATCCCCACTTCACTTCCACAAAAGGGTCCATTTGAAGCTTCATTATATCATTGTGATTATATTCTATTGCAAAAGAGGGGTGAGCAATTGTGAATGTGAGGACACAGACTTGGAAGAAAGACAATGTTGTGTGCAGTCAGATGATTCACCTGTGCACATAAAGAGGATTTTATTTTTTACAGCTTTTGTTAAAGACATGTTCTCACCATGGCACCAGACATATTAAAGCCCACAATAAATTACATTCCTGCCCACCTTGAGCTCAAGCATACTCATAGGGAAAGTTGTCCATTGTAGCCACCACTTAATTTCCTTGCTTGTTGACAATGCAATGTTCAAATGGTTTAATATCTTGAAATTCTCCTATATAGCTATGCTGCTGGTAAACTGACAAATAAACAATTTTGAGTCCAGGATCAGGGTGGATGTTGAGTTGGCATAGGATTTAGATTTGGTTTGGATACTGTTGTTGTGATGTATAGTGTGAACAGTGGTGTAAACCATCCCTGATATAAATTCATCCTATGAAAACTCTTCAGCTAAAGCATCTACTCTACAACCTTCCAGGGTTACTCACCAATTGTGCATCTATTGTGCTGCTTAAAACACAAGTGTCAGGTTTGCTTCACAGTTCTTAGTAAAGCTTTATCTTGCCAACAGTACCCTCGCAAGACTGCAGGGGAGAAGTCTACATAAGACAGGCCCAGCAACAAAAGGACAATCATTATGACCCAAACTAATTTCCCGTAGTCCAACTGAAATTAGGAGTGGGAATGTAAAGCATGTTCATCCTATGTGAACAAGGTCAAATTAAATCACATTTCCAGACTAGGGAAATTACATTTGCCTTCAGCACAAGAGAATGGCACACCACACAAATTAAGGCAAGGAGCCTAATGTCCCTGAGCTGGTTGCACTTGTATCCATTTAATTCACAAAGGATGGAATCTGTAATTGGTGTATTGCAATAGATCTGTGTGGGACACTTGCTGTCTGTCTCCTAGAAGGTAACTTTGGAGATGGAACTAGAAATGGGGTCTGTCACAAATCTCTTTCCAGGTTCTGTGTACCCTGAGTGGATAAAGAGATGCCTTATCTCTCTTGGGGCCCTTTCACACTATACATTTATAGTATTAAGATTCCACTTGCAATGGCTACATCCTATGGGTTCCTGGGTTTTAGTTTGGTGAGGCACTAGAGCTTTCTGGCTGAGAATTCTGAATATGCTTTCCTAAACTGCAAATCCTGAGATTCAATAGCCTGTTGCCAGGGCGATTAAATTGGGATCATAGCTTTATAACTGTGTAGTGTAAAAGGGTCCTTGGTATCTCAGGCTGGACTACATTTGGAATTTATTCAAATAAGTCAATTGACCTTAGCCCCTGTTTTCAGTGCCAGAGCTCAACTTTTAGAGAGGTCCAGAATATCTTATCTCAACATTGGTTAACTATAACCAAAGGAAGCATTGTTGTTGCTATTTGCCTTGATGACATTTCCAACTTGTGGCAACCCTGAGTTGAACCTATCATTGGGGGGGGGGGTTGGGGGGCAAGATGCGTTCAGAGGGGTTTGCCTTGGCCTCCCTCTGAGGCTGAGAGAGTATGACTTGCCCAAGGTCACCCAGTAGGTTTCCATGGTTGAGCAGAGATTCAATCCCTGGTCTCTAGAGTTGTAGTCCAGTGCTCAAACCACTACACCATGCTGGTTCTCTAAAGGAAGCATAGACAAGTCAATCTCAGCAGTGGAGATTTACACACAGATATATAGCTGGATCCCTCCATGGCTGCTTTTACAGGATTTTTAAAAAATGATTTTTCATTCAGATTTTTAATTAAAAAGTCTTCATTGTATTTACTGCTAGTACACATTTGAACTGTGCTATATTTTAACTGGCCTATTTTAAAATTGCTGAAATTTAAGGTCATTTTATAAATTATTGATACTGAATTTTACTATTTTATTCTGTAAGCCACTTTGGAAAGACTATAGTCTTGAGAGGGAGCTAAGAAATATATTAAATATATTTTCATGCAAAAAGATACATTTTAAATTTAAGAATTTAAGTGCTAGTCAGGAGCACTGCCACTAAAGCCCAGAGAGCCACTTCCAGTTAGGGGCTTATCGCACAAGGGAAGAGAAGTGGAAGTAAAGCCTGAGAGTAGCATGTCCCGCATTGCCTTATCACAAGATGTCAGCATGTTTCAGCTGTTCTCCCATTGCAGTCCCATGGGAGATGGTGGTAAAGGCTAGTCTTTTTGCTAATGGATTTTTTCAGTTAGCAAAAAGACTCGCATTTACCACTGTCTCCCATAGGACCAGAACAGAAGAATAGTTGAAGCATGCAGCCCCCGTATCTGTAGGGGATATGTTCCAAGACCCCCATGGATACCTGAAACCCTGGAACCCTATTATTTTCAATGAGACGAACACCAGAAATTGACCATAGAATCACATTGGAGGACCTAGAAATGTCTAGAAAGAATATTTTTCTCAGATATGGATAAATGAAACCATGGATAGTGACTCCGTGGATAAGGGGGTCAACTTGTATACTGATAACATCTTATCACAAATCCCTCAACAACCTTACTCAGTTTTTAATGTAGATGTTAAAATTATGGGAGGTATGAATTAATCCTATGGTGCCACTGGGTTGAGCAGTAATCTCACAACACTATATAGTGGACAACTCCCACAAGTAAGAGTTACCGAAATATAAAATGTGTCCAATACCTAACCCAGACAGCTTATCCAGAAGAGTATCATGGTAAATACAGTACCATGGCAAATTGTCAAGTGGTCCAGAAAAACAAGGAAGAACACATTCTCCCTGTCCCTCTTTTTGCACTGGTAAACCATCAGGATAGCTAAAACCAATTTCCCTGGTGAAACAAGGCCTGAACGTAGAATGAAATCAAACTAGGTTATATTCTCAGTGTTAATTTTCACAATTATCTTAATCTGTGGCATCCATGGAGGATGGTCCCCATGGATACACCAGATCTGGCATTCAGAGCATTACTACCAACATCCAGCCATTAGGGTAATTTGCAATGCTATGCCAAAAATTAAACCCATGCACGTATGGCAGTAAATGTATATTGTAAATTTACTATAAACTACCATGGCCAAAAGGCACATGTGCAAAGTTTTGAAATTTTCCAGCAGCGTGGGGAGGGACTCCTTTCTTTGGGTATTGGCTCCGCCTCCTACTTAATACAGGCAGGGCAACCTGAAAAACAACAAAACAGAAACCAACCCCCAAGGAGGAGGAGCCAACCCCAACCTCCCCAGTTCTGTTCTGCCTCTAGTGGAAGCAGGCAGCGCTTCCGTGTGCTCCAGACCACACAAGCGAGAACAAAGGATCCAAGATGGCGGCCCCCAGCCTGAGCCATGTGCGCCGGGACAATCTCTCCTCAGAAGAGGAGGATGCGGTCTCAGAGCAAGCAGGGACTAGTGCCCAGCTGCTTGAGGACGAGCTCCGTGCTCCCCTTGTGGGACGCTTGTCGAGCTTCGCGGCTGCGGGGCAGGCGATCCTGGCGCGTGATGGGGCCTCCGGACAGGGGGCGGACCACGCGGCCAGAAGCGGCGCAGCGGTGCTCGGCGCCTCAGGAGGGGCATCCGAGAGCGGCGCCACCGGGGACGAGGAGGACAGCGTCTTCGGCGACAACCTCCCACCCTTGATCATGGGAGGTAAGACCCTGCCCCCCCAGCTGGCCGAGTGGCTGGCGCTGATTGCGTGCCAAACCCTGGCCACTGGGATGGGCGCAGGGGCGGCGCGGAGCAAGGCGCGGGGGGGGGGACTTTGGGGGGGTTTCCCTTTCCCTCTCTCCTCGACCAGGGCAGCGAGCCACGAAACCAAGCCCCGCAAGCGCGACGCAGGCACCCCACAGCCAGAGTGCGCAGACGCCCAGGTGGCCCACGTGGCGGCAGCGGAGCAACGGGACCAAGGGGACCCCTCCCCCCCGCCCCGTAAACGGCTTCGCAAAACTAAACACCTCGCCGGGTGGGAGGATTCGGCTGGGAGCGGGGAGGAGGATCGCGACCTCAAGGAGGAAGGCGAGCTGTCCTCAGAAGGGGAGGGGGATGACGGCAAGGAGCAGCCCTCCCCCAGACTATTTGAAGCAGCGTGCTTTTCCTTGCTTTTCAAAAAGGTGCTCAGGGCTTTAGCGCTCTCACCAGTGGAGGCAACCTCTGGAGAAGCCAACCAGGGGGTGCCAGAGCTTAGAGCATCAGGTAAAGGGCCAAGCAATGTGTTTCCCTTACCGGATATAATGAAGGAGACAGTGATGGGGGAATGGGTCCAGCCAGGAGCGTCAAAGTCACAACCCTCCTTTGCCAAGCAGCTCTATTCCTTTTCCAGTGAGGCCATGAACCTCATCAAGCTGCCGGCCATTGACGCTCCTGTGGCAGGGCTCGTTTCTGGTTCGCTGTTTCCTCGCGATGGTGATGAAAACCTTAAAGCTCCTGATGACAAGCGCATTGAGACCTTTCTTCGCAGGAGCCATGAAGCGTCCGCCCTGTCAATTCGCGCGACGGCAGCGTCATCTATTTTTGCCAGGGCTATTATCAGATGGTCCAAAGAGCTTTCATCAAATGTGCCAGAGGAGGAGATTAAGCTCCGTCAAGGCATCAATAAGATTACCAAGGCGGCCGCCTTTGTGGCGGATGCGGGTATGGACGCACTCAGATTTTCAGCCAGGTCGATGGGCGCAACAGTAGCTGCCAGAAGGCAGCTTTGGCTAAGAAATTGGAATGCTGACAACAAAGCTAAGGCCAACCTCTCATCTTGCACTTACAAGGGAGGAAAGTTATTCAGTGAGACGCTGGAAGAGGTCCTGGTCGAGACCAAGGACAAGAAGAAGGCTCTCCCCTCATTACCGAAGAAGGAGGAACGTAGGCCTTTTCGCCCCCAAAACCGCGACTATAGGGGCTTCAGGAATAATTACCAGAGAGACTTCAGACAATCCAAAGGGAGCTGGGGAAACTCCAGACCGTTCCAGAGATCGAGGCCCAACCAGTTCAGCAAGACACCCACACCTCAGACCCCCAAGCAGGGGGGCAAAGGGGGGCAGTCTCTTTGACTATCCGGTCCTTCCAGTGGGGGGCAGGCTGACCAAGTTTGCAGATCTTTGGGAAAAAACATCCTCAGATGCTTGGGTATTCAGAACAGTCATCCTGGGATACACGATAGATCTGGCAGCCAACCCCCCCCCCAATCTTCATCCAATCATGCACGTCCGACTCTCCAGAGAGACAACACTTGATGGAGGCAGCAATACATCACCTACTGCAAATTCAGGCTATAGAGACAGTTCCGGATCAGGAAAGGTTCAGAGGGACTTACTCCCTCCTTTTCCTGGTCCCAAAAAAGAACAAGGACTGGAGGGCCATCCTGAACCTAAAGGGAGTCAACCTTTGGGTGAGGAGGCGGAAGTTTCGCATGGAAACTCTTCGTTCCATCCTGGAAGGGATCCAGGAGGGCGATTATCTGACATCACTGGATTTGCAGGACGCCTATCTTCATATCATGATTCATCCGGCACACAGAAGATTTTTCCGTTTTGCGTACAAAGAGAAACACTTCCAGTACAGAGCGCTACCCTTTGGCCTATCTTCATCCCCCAGGGTGTTCACCAAGGTCCTGGTGGCACTGGTGTCGCATCTGAGGTCTCAGGGAGTGCATGTGTTTCCCTACCTGGACGACCTCCTGATACAGGCTTCTTCACTGTCCAGGGCAGCCCTAGACACAGAAAAGACCATTCATTGTCTGGAGAGCCATGGATTTTTGATCAACAAGATGAAGAGCCATATGCAGTTGGTACAGAGGCTTCAACATCTGGGCAGCGTCCTGGATACCAAGAAGTATCGGGTTTTTCTTCCGGAAGAAAAGAGACAGAGGATCCAGGACCTAGTTTGCCTGGTGATAGATTCAAACAAGATCCTGCTGATGGCACTGGCGAGACTACTAGGCCTGATGATCTCATGCATAGAGTCGGTACCGTGGGCCAGATTTCATCTCAGGGAACTTCAATGGATGCTCCTGCCCTTTCAGGGGCTGATCGCAAGGAAGGCTTGCAGATTCCTGAAGGTCCCACAGGAAGTGAAGACCTCCTTGAGGTGGTGGTTGTCAGCACAACTCCTGAAGGGGGTGCCGATGATGGAACCCAGACTAGTGGTGACCACGGATGCGTCGCTCTCAGGTTGGGGGGCTCACTGTCAGGATCAATTGGCTCAGGGGCTATGGGACCCTCAGGAGCAGCAGTACAGCATAAACCAGTTGGAACTACGGGCGGTGAGGCTAGCCCTAGTGAGATTCCAAGATTTAATAACGGGGAACCACGTTTTAGTGAGAACAGACAACATATCGACCAGATCACACATAAACAAGAACGAGGTCACGGGTTCTCATGGAAGAAACCACATTGCTGTTCCTCTGGGCAGAGGTTCATTTGGCTTCAATCAAGGGAGAATACCTCCGGGGAAGCTGAATTCACAGGCGGATTGGTTGAGCAGACACACGCTGATACAAGGCGAATGGAGTCTCAACAGTTTGGTGTTTCAGATGATCGTTTTTCAGTTCGGGGTTCCAGGGATCGATCTTTTTGCTTCAAAGGAGAACAACAAACTACCTCGTTTTGTCTCCAGGTTTTGGACACAGGGGGCGTTAGCATACGATGCGTTGACGATCCCTTGGCCTCGGGAATTATGTTATGCCTTTCCACCTTGGGCTCTTCTGTCTCGAGTGTTGAGGAAGATAAAGCTGGAGAGAGCAGAGGTAATTCTGATAGCTCCAAAATGGCCACGGAGACCATGGTTTCCGGATCTGGTTCTGCTGCAGGTTCAGGAACCATGGCCTCTGCCACCTTGGCCAGACCTTCTGGCACAAAACGGTCTGTTACACCCAGATCCAGGTTGGTTACGACTTCACACCTGGAGATTGAGCGGAAAAGATTGTTAAAGTTGGGTTATGACAAGGAAGTAGTGGAGACCATGTTAGCTGCAAGGAGATCTTCTACGATCCGATTGTACGAGGTCACCTGGAGAGCCTTCTGTAGGTGGTGTAAGAGTAGGGGGGTTAGCCCCTTGCACGCCTCGGTGAGATCTGTGTTATCTTTTCTTCAATCAGGCATGGACAAAGGGCTGGCGCCTAACACTCTCAAAAGACATGTCACAGCGCTAGGGTCTATCTTGAAGGTTGGAAAAAAGAAGCCCTTATCTTCTCATCCGCATATCCGTAGTTTTCTCAGAGGCGTCACTTCGTTACGCCCGCCTGTTGTGCATCGTTTTTCTTCATGGAAATTAAATGTGGTCTTAAAGGCGCTGACTCAGTCTCCTTTCAAGCCCATTCATTCTGTGGAGTTGTGTTTTCTGTCATGGAAGGTAGCCTTCCTGGTTGCAATTACGTCTGCTAGACGGGTTTCTGAGATTGGTGCACTATCAATTCGTGAGGAGCTGTGTATTTTTCAGAAGGATGCTGTCGTGTTAAGACCAGATCCTTCTTTCATTCCAAAGGTGAACTCGGTTTTTCACCGTTCTCAGGAACTGATTCTACCGTCATTCTGTCCGAAGCCAGTAGCGGACTTAGAGAAACTGTGGCACACCCTGGATGTGAGAAGGGCGTTAAAGATATACATAAAGAGGACGAGAACGTTTAGGAAATCGGACGCGCTTTTTGTGGCCTTCGCCGGTAAAAGGACTGGGCAGAAGGTTTCTTCCTCCACTGTTGCCAGATGGCTTAAACGCTGCATTGAGCAGGCCTATATGGCTAGCGCCCTAGCTGTTCCTTCGGGTATCCAGGCACACTCGACACGTAGTGCAGCAACGTCATCAGTCTTGGGGAATTCTCAGACGATTTCAGAGATTTGTAGGGCTGCTACGTGGGCTTCATCGTCTACGTTTACCAGACATTATCGGATCGATGAGTATGCGTCAGCTGACGCAGCGTTCGGCAGGCGTGTTCTTCAGAAAGTTGTGCAGTAAGACAAAAAAAAAAAAAAAAGATTCCCACCCATTAGGACCGCTTTGGTAGCTCCCAAAGAAAGGAGTCCCTCCCCACGCTGCTGGAAAATGGAATGTTGGTACTTACCGTGAAGGTTCCTTTTCAGCAGCAATGGGGAGGGAGTCCTTTACCCTTCCCCCCCCCAAAAAAAAAGAGAAAAAGAAAAATAAGGGGGGGTATCTCTTTATACTGATGTTGTTGTATTTAGGTTTTGGTATTTTGCGGTTAGATATTTTTGATTTAGGGTTTGTGTGTGGATCATTGATTTGGTGTTTCTTCCTGTCTTTTATGTTTCCTGTTAATCTTGTCTGGAGCTGTATGTAACCTTCCTGGGGAGGTTGGGGTTGGCTCCTCCTCCTTGGGGGTTGGTTTCTGTTTTGTTGTTTTTCAGGTTGCCCTGCCTGTATTAAGTAGGAGGCGGAGCCAATACCCAAAGAAAGGACTCCCTCCCCACTGCTGCTGAAAAGGAACCTTCACTGTAAGTACCAACGTTCCAATCTAATGCATTCAAAGGATTCTTTTTCCCTATGAGTGCAAGAGGCTGAGATTATTTTGAGAATCAGTACCGAGGCTATTTGGCAATTTTGATGAGTTTGTTAATTTTAATTTAGTGCTTTGTGCAGAATCTAGCATAGATCAGATTCTTCAGGCATTATGGGGCTGTCATTCCCAAACATTAAAAAAAATGACAAATCATACCAGCTATCAAAATTAAATCACAAGAATTCTTTTATTGAAGCATTTCTTTGTCCTCCTTCAAATGTTCCCATGACGCCTATATAAAAATGGACAAAGATTGGGTGGCAGGTCAAAAGGGATCACTGATGACTTGTATTGCTCCACTCTTTCCTCAGATTAACTGTAATTTTTTTCCACCTGCTTTTCTTTTCCTGTATTTAGGTTTCAAGCCCAGCTACATTTTATCCTCTGTACAATGTCTGATGCAATTGTGCCCAGGTCAGTGGCTGGGATTCCTAAAGGATTATAGCTTTGCTTTAACTAAAAGTAATACAGTAGTTTTATTTCCTTTGTGTTTTTCAAACCTTAGAGTTATGGCATAGCTGGTTTTCAAACTACAGTATTCCTTGCTATATGGAAGAGTAAACTGGACTTGTTCTCAATAAGGTAGTGTTCCTCAAATGTTTTGAACTTGCCCCCTCTTCTAAACTAACTCTACCTTCTACCAGAACCAAATATCTCTTTATTGGGTGATTGTACAAAGATTCTTTCACACAGCTGCATGCATGAGTGTTCAATGAACTGGGCAACAAGACAAAGGGGCTGTAAAAATAATGTTGTCACGGTGTATACCCTGCTGTATTGACACTGATAGATAACAGAGGTGTCAGGTAGGCAGTCTAGAAGAGACTGTTTTCCATCTACGCCTCAGGACATGTCAGATTATGCCGCAGAAGTACCAATATTTCTGGTCCTTTAAACTATTCAGCTTGTGAACTGGTCATGATCAGAAATTTGAAACATTATTGTTTGTACTACAAATCCCATGATTCCCAGTCAGCATGGCCAGCATTCTGGAGGGGGAATTCTGGGATTTGTAGTTCAAAGAGTAACTTTTCCAATTATGTTTGTTGTTATAGACAAGCAATTAGAACTAGATAGTGTTGCTATAACCATTATGAGGTCCACAGAAGTAACCACATGTCTCAGGCTGAGGCTCAGTGATAGAGCCCTACTTTGCATACTGAAGTCCCAGGTTCAGTCCAATTAACTTCTCCAGTTAAAAGGTTTAGTTAGAAGCCGATTGCAAACACCTGCACTTCAGCTGTCACCAGTCAATGGAGATTAGACAGGGACAAATACAGTGTCCCCATCTTGCTATCTCTTCTCCTGCCCCACTACCGTCCCTGTAATTTTTTTTAAAACCAGACCTACCTTAATAGTGCTGCAAAAACTGCTCCCCACCCCTCTAGCAGCCCAGGAGTGAATGAAGCCCTCACGGAGCTGCTTTCACTTCCTGGAAAGGAAATCCTGGGCCGTTCTCACAAGAGAACGATCGCGCAGGAAATTCAAAAATAAAAATAATAGGTAAAAAGGTACACCAAGCACAAAAACACATAAAAAAAACCTGAAGTAACCCGGGGAGGGGGGGAGAAAGTGTGTCACTTACCTCGATGTCCCAATCTCGACCAGAAGTGTTCTGTAGGGACCTCCCAGTGATGCTGGCATTGCACCAGCATAACGGGGCATCTTTTCACTCACCCATCATTCCATTACAGAAACGGAATGATGGGACAACTCACAGCTTAGCTCGTAAATAAAAAGGAGCGTGGGGGGAATGGATGGAAGGGGCACGGGAGCATAATGACACTGGGACAACGTTGTCTGAAAGGGAAGCCCTTTCGTGATCTCCTCTCATCCCTGTAATGGTTTAATTTGGTTGTCTGATCATCTCCAAAGAAGAGCAGTGTGGAGAACATGTAGTCCTCTAGTTTTTGAGTCCCATTTCTGGAATATAAGACAGGAGAGATTATATAGATATAAATATAGATATAGATAGATTAATAAAAATAAAGAGACAGATACAGACAGACAGATATAGGTAGTGTGTAGCCCTTGTAAGAATCAAAATATGGGTAAAATGTCTGGTCACTATTCTGTCAATTCGTTTTGTGATAAACAAGCCTACCACTGCATTTCAGTGTATTTAACCAGTGAGATTCCACCTAAACATTAGGAAGAACTTCCTGACAGTAAGAGCTGTTCGGCAGTGGTATGCTCTGCCGCAGAGTGTGGTGGAGTCTCCTTCTTTGGATGTTTTTAAACAAAGGCTGGATATCTATCTGTCGGGAGTGGTTTGATTGTTTTTTCCTGCATGGGAGGGGGTTGGACTGGATGACCCTTGTGGTCTCTTCCAACTCTATGATTCTGTGAGTGAATTTTCACACCCATTATTGATTTTTTTTAATATACATTTATAATTGTAGAGTTATATCATCTTCTCCCAATAACCTGGATAAATGTTGCTGTTTGAGGGCAGTTTCAGAGGGAGAAAGTCTAGCTGAGGTTTGTTTTGCAGGACTCCCTGTAAAAATTGCCCAGAGAACAATGGAGCCATAGCAATGAAAAGGGAGCCGGGAATGCAACAAAGCTAAATATGCATGCAAAGCTGAGCAAAAGTTGCTAGTATCACAATGCAGTTATTAGAATTTAAGGTGTCATAGAGTCATTTGTTTTTGTTGGCTGCCTTTTGCATGATTTGACATGCCAATATTATGCATTGAATATGATTTTAATTATGTTAAATTATTAGGGGTAGTCAGGGCTCTGTGCCACTGCCTGATGAGGGGAAAATAGCCACCCCCATTATTGTTGCCTTCTCTCCACCCCACTTTTCACCACTGCTGTCCCTGCTACCACCTCCCCCACCTCACTTTGTCTCCCTCTGTCCTTGAAATAGCAGCAGCAGTAGCACTGCCACAGCCTCCTTGCCTGTTTTACCTGTCCTCTGTTTACTTCAACGCTGGAATCATAGAATCATAGACTAACAGAATCTTAGAGTTGGAAGGGACCGCAAGGGCCATCTAGGTCAACCCTCACTATATAGAAATATACAACCAAAGCATTTTTGAAAGGTGCCCATCAAATTCGAAACTCCATTTAAAGACCTCCAAAGAAGGAGAGTCCACCACCCTTCAAGGTAGTCTGTTCCACAGTTGAACAGCTCTTACAATAAATAAGTTCTTCCTAATGTTATAAGTGCAATGTCTTTTCTTGTTATTTGAATCCACTGGTTTGTGTACTGGTGTCTGGAGCAGCAGAAAAAAAAGATTCCTCTATCTTCTACATTATATTCCTTCATCTCACTAACAAACTGAAGCATAGATACATAGGCCTCAAGCTGCTGCATCTTCTCTTCCAGCAGAGAAACTTGCTGCTCGCACTTGCTGCAAATGTAGCATGGCAGATCCTCTGGCAAGAAAATAATAGTGGCACAGATGTTTCAGGTCACTGCAACAATTCTGGCACCATCCATGTTGATCATTCTATAGTATATACATAGCAGTACAGGCTTTCCCCTCAAAGTTCCCCACAAAAATTCACAAAAATGCCTGTTTTTCCTCTTTGCTGAGGTCCAGGGAATGAGAGAGCAGCTATATAGCGCTCTGCTCCCAACCAACTCAGTGACTCAGCAGAAGGCCACCCCTGACCCCAAAACACAGTTACGTAACTTTCTTCTCTTTAATCAGAAAGGCTTAGTGCAACTAATGGAAGGTAAGCAGAATGAGAGATGCAGCAACAGAGTGCAAGAAACAAGGGAGAGAGGCATGGCAAAGGTGCAGTGGCAGTATGTGAGGTGCAATGACAGGCTGCAAGAGGAATGTGCAAGGTGCAGTAAGGACAGAAGAGGTGGAAGGTGTAGTGACAAAGAGCAAGAAGCAAGGGAGGGAAGCATGGCACTGTAGAAGATGAAGGAGAGGGAAGGTGTAGTGACAGAGTACAAGAAGCAAGGGATGGAAGCATAGCATAGTACAAGATGAAGGAGAAGAAGGGGATGGATCATGGTAGCAGCACAATTAGGAAGGGAGGCAGGTAGTCAAAGCAGTGGCAGCAGAGATCGTTCAGGGAGAGAAAAACAGAATAGTTCCTCATGTGAAGTGTTCCACTGCCTGATGGATGCTCACCCAAAACAAAAACCTGGGGAAAAGCAAGAAGAAAAGATAAATAAAACTTTATTGAGGTAAATGCTTGAGGTGAAATGTAAAATTTTGGAAGGTGCATTCAAAGAATGATTAAAAAGATAATGTCCTTGTGGAAGGACTAACACATTTATTTGTTTTAAGAGCTCATATAGTGTGAGCCTTCCAACTGCTTATTCCACAAATATGTCCTACTAAATTAAACGGGTCTCTTGAAACTAAATTTAAAGGAGTTATTAGGAATACCATTTCTTTTATTGGGAGTACTATTTCCTTCTGCAATTTAAACCATAGTAGGGAAACAAGACAGCAACTACGGGGATAGGGATGTGTAAAGGATTCATATTAAGCACACACAGAAGTAAAATTTGAGAGGGCTATGTTAAGAGGAAAAACAGGGCTACCATATTGGATTGGCACTAGCCTTGATGGATTCTTTCTCACTCCACCAAGTATACCTTCCCACCCATGTAAATATATGTACTGTAGATTCAAACAAAATAATACCTTTCAAAGTTTTGTGTCATGCGGCGTCTTAAAGACTAACGAATTTTTATTTGACATAAGCTTTTGAAGAGTACAACCCACATCATCAGATGCATGGGTGTTGCCTCAATTGGCAGATTATTATGCACATGAGTGGGTGGGAAGGTGTACTTGGTGGAATGAGAAGGAACTGAAAAATATCATTACCTTAATGCTGAGTCTGGAGTAACAAACACCTGAGGCGAAGCACAAAAATCAATGTGTATAGAGCCATTGTACTGTCTATTCTCCTTTACGGGTCTGAAACATAGGTCATCTATCGCCAACACTTAAGACTCCGCGAACGTTTTCATCAGCGCTGTCTACGCACAATCCTAAATATACACTAGACTGACTATGTGATGAATGTTGCTGTCCTTGAGCAAGCAGGGATCACCAGCATTGAGGCCATGATATGGAGAACACAGCTGCGCTGGACAGGGCACGTTTCTAGGATGGAGGACCATCGCCTCCCAAAAATAGTACTCTACGGTGAACTCACCATGGGTCAGCATAAGCGGGGTGCTCCAAAAAAAGTACTGGAATGGGAGAGTGCCTGCTAATTAATACCAAGTGCTGTAAGCTACATTTCAGAGGAAGGAACTGGCAAAACCAACTCTTCATATACCTTGCCTAAGAAAACCCTGTGAAATTAATGGGGTCACCATAAATCAACAGGTGACTTGAAGAAACATACACACAGTGATAACCCAAAGTAATCTGGTAAATTCTATGACAAAGTAGGAATTTGAATGTGGGTCTCTGTTTCAAGACTAGGATTGTAGACATTACACTTCTGTGGCTCTTTCAGATCAATTGTTCCTATGAAATGATACCAAGGATGAATTAGTGATAAGTAAGGAAATGCAAAAATGAACTTGTTTGATTTGCATGATATGCAAATTAGAACATGTAAATTAGATACCCAAATTTAGCAAGCAAAATAGGACAACCTTGCTTGAACTCTGCCACTTTTATAACAAAAGGTTACAGATTCATAGAGTAAAACAAATGTTCCTTGCTTCAGAATGTTAAGTCTCTATATCACCTGTTATATTAAGAATTTTAGGAGATTTTCACACGGGTCCAAAATGCCCCGTTACTGCCCCGCTACCTCCTCTCCCGTTCCTGCCACGGAATAACGTAAATCTTTCACACACTTACCTTAATTCCGCAGCAGGAACGGGCTCCCCCTCCCCTTGCTGGCCGGCCGTAAATGCAGCCGTCGTAAGGCTGCTTTTACGACCGGCCATCTGAAACGTTATCACGTTATCACGTGATAACGCCGGACAGTAAATTTAAAAAATAAAACTCCCCCAAACATAAAATCAATTCACCAAGCACAAAAACACTCTTTAAATCACATAATCAAAACAGGGAGGGTAAAATAAAGGGTGCCACTTACCTGGATGTCCAGATCGTACCAGGAAGTGCTCGGAACGGGCCTCCCCTCCATGGCTGTCATTTCGGAACAGGAACGGGGCTTCTGTTCGCACACCTGTGATTGCGTTATAGCAACGGAACGGGAGGTCTATTCACGATGAAAAATCGTGATTACATTGTTCTGGAACAGTCACGGGAGTAGGATGGATGCAGGACAGAATGGGGTCAACGTCGTCCGAAAGGGAAAACCTTTCCCGACCCTGTTCTGTTCCTGCCATGGGTTATATAGCCCGTGTGAAAATCTCCTTAGAGTAGGTAAACCCAATTCCTAAATTCTGATTCTTTCCAGCAGAGGGCATGGCGCAGACATACTACTTTTGGAGAGTACTGATCTTTAAAAGTCTCTCCATGAAGCACAGCTTAACATAAACTACACCAAAGGTTGGCCCCAGAATCTGCTTCTTCTGTTTGTAATTCAGTCCACTGGCATAAGGTAAGGAATAATTACTTGCATGTGTATCCTGTCAAAAAAGATGCAGCTTTGGGTCTCTGCTCACATCTTTTCCAAATAACAGTATTTTTCCTACTCTTCAATGCTATTCCTAATCCTGTTTACTTGAAAACAACTTTGATTGATTTAAGCAGAATTTGCTGTCAGATAAATATGCTTTGTTTAGTCATTTTTAAACAGAAATGGAACAAATATATTACACACAGATTCCAACACAGATATCTTTATATGGGCAGATAATTTTAACAGCTAAAAGATTAATCTTCTTCTAAGTGTATATTAAACCAAACTCAATGGTGTGAACTTCTTTAGAAGTCAGTGTCAAATATTGCAACGTGAGAGCTGCCCGTATATTGCACTAGTCTAGATTGCTTTAAGCTGCATGTACCAGTTTAACATAACAGTAAAGATATCATTTTTGCTTCAATGGTGAGTCTTGTAACTGCTGCTGCTGTAGGTGTTGATATGACAATTATCTAATAATTTTAAGGCATTCTCCCTTCTGTTTAGCCCCCTGAAGAAAATCTTAGCATTTCCATATCAGTACCTTGGATGGGTCCACATGATACAATTACAGCACTTTCATGGAATCATAGAGTTGTAAGGGACATCTAGTAAACATAACTAAAGCACTCCTGAAAGATGCTCATTCAACCTCTGCTTAGAGACTGCCAAAGATGGAGAGTCCACCACTTTCCAAGGCAGTTTATGCCACTATTGAACAACTCTTAGGGCCTTATCACATGCCGAAGTAAAGCAGCAGGGCAGCCACAAGCTTCCACTTTCCGTGCTGCCTTACTGCATGACATTTTCATTCTGCCAGTGTTCTGCTGTTCCAGTCCCACAGAAGACAGAGGTAAAACCATGTCTTTTTACTAATGGATTTTTCCAGTTACAAAAAGGATGCAGTTTTACCTCCGTCTCCCATGGACCGGAATGGCAGAACACCGGAAGAACAATGACGTCATTCAGTAAGGCACCATGGAAACCAGAACCTTCCAGCTTCCCTGCTGCTTTACTTCGGCATGCAGTAGGCCTCTTAGAGTAAATAAGTACTTCCTAATGTTTAGGTGGAATCTCTTTTCTTGGAATTTAAACCCATTGGTTCATGTTCTAATCTCTGGATCAGTAGAAAACAAGCTTGCTCCATACCATCCATTCAGATATTTAAAGATAGGTATCATGTCACCACTCAGTCTTCTCTCCTCCAAGCTAAACATACCCAACTCCCTAAGTTGTTCTTCATAAAGCTTGGTTTGCAGACCTTTGCTAATCTTGGTTGCCCTTTTCTGGACACATTCCAGCTTGTAAATATCTTTCTTGAACTGTGGTGCTCAAAACTGGACACAGTATTCCAGATGAGGTCTGGCCAAAGCAGAATAGAGTGGGACTACTGCATCTCTTGATCTGAACAATATATTGTTGATGCAACCCAGAATTGCATTGGCTTTTTTGGCCACCACACCACACTGACGACTCATGTTTAGCTGGTGGTCTACTAAGACTCCTAGATTTTTTTTCATATGTACTACTTTTGAGTCAGGTGTCACCCATCTTATATTCGTGCATTTCATTTTTCTTGCCTAGATGTAGTATCTTACATCTATCCCTGTTGAAATTCATTTTCTTAGTTTTGGCCCAGCTCTCCAATCTGTCAAGATCATTTTGAATTCTCATCCAGTCCTCTGGGGCATTAGCTACCCCTTCATTAGGTGTCATCTGCAAATTTGATAAGAATGCCTTCCATTTCATCATCTTAAGTAATTTATAAATGTGTTAAGCAAACCAGGCCCAGGACACCAGGGCCATTTTTTTCCAGGATGAAGAGCAACAATTGGGACCATTCTCTGGGTTTGGTATTTCAACCAATTACAGATCCACCTAACTGTAGCACTGTCTAGCCCACAGTTCACCAACTTGTTTGCAAGAATATTATGGGCTAACTTGTTAACAGCCTTACTGAAATCAAGATATACTATATCCATGGCATTCCCTTGATCTACCAAGCTTGTAACTGGAGCAAAAAAAAAAAAGATTAGTTTTATATGACTTATTTTTGAGAAATTTGTGTTGACTCTTTATAATCACAGCATTCTTTTCTAAATGTGCACAGACTGACTGTTTAATTACCTTTTCTAGAACCCTTATAGTATGAATATCAAGCTGACTGGTCAATAGTTACTCAGGTCCTCTTTTTTGCCCTTTCTGGTAATGGGAACAACATTTGGCCTCCTCCAGTCTGCTGGGACTGTTCCTGATCTACAAGAATTCTCAAAGATTATTGACCATGGATCTGAGATTACAACTGCAAATTCCTTTGGTGCTCTGGGATGCAGTTCATCCAGCCTTGGAGACTTGAATTCATTTAGAGTAGATAAGTGTTCCTTTACTATCGCTGTACCTATTCTGGGCTATAGTCCTCTTATTGTATGATTTATTCTATTTTCACCAGTTAGAGTACTCTTTTGTTTTTGTGAGAAGACTGAGGCAAAGAGGATCTTAACTAGGTTGGCCTTCTCTCTGTCCCTATTAGCATTTTACCATCTTCTCTATACAGTGGCCCAAAAATTTCCTTGTTCCTCCTTTTCCTCTGAACATAGCCATAAATCCCCATTTAAAAATTATATTTAACCTCTTGAGCAAGCCTGAATTCATTCTGAGCTTAGCTTTTCTGACTTTCCCCCCTATAAATACTAGCTATTCATTTGTATTCTTCTTTGGTGATTTCCTCCTTCTTCCATTTGTTCCTGCTGGTGCTTTTGGACCTCTCAGCAACATTCAAAACCATCAACCATGGTATCCTTCTGGAACACCTCGGGGATTTGGGAATCGGAGGCACTGTGCATCAGTGGTTCCGGTTCTATCTTTCAGGCAGGTTCCAGATGGTGGTGCTTGGGGATAGCTGCTCCTCAAAGAAAAGCTGTCATATGGCATGCCACAAGATGCAATGCGGCATGCTGGTGACACCCAAATACAGTTGTCCCTTCATATTCGCTGGGGTTTGGTTCCAGTACCCCCTGTGGATACCAAAATCCATGAATAGTCAAGTCCCATTAGATGCAGTGGCATAGCAAAATGGTGTCCCTTATATAAGATGGCAAAATCAAGGTTTCTTTTTAGGATTATTATTTTTTAAAGAATATTTTCAAGCCATGAATACTTAAATCCATGGATACAGAGGGACAACTGTATATTTCTCCATGTCTTCAAAAACAGCCTCTAAGGATAGTGTGTCTCCTCTGAATGAATGCCTAGGGGAGGTAATGAGCTGGATGAGGAAAAACAAACTGAAGCTGGATGAGGAAAAACAAACCAGAGGTGCTTACTGCCATCATTCCAAATGACTGCTCAGATAGATGTGATGGCCAGGAGTGCTTACTAGCAACTTACTAGCTGCTACACCAGTTGTGCCCCTTCCTATAGTTGGCGGGCCTAAAGATGGTAGTGCATGTGCTGGTAACCCCAAGGCTGGACTTTTGCAATGCGCTGTACATTGGGCTACCTCTGTACCAAGTTTGGAAACTTCAGTTGGTTCAAAACACGGCAGCCAGATTAGTCATTGGTACATCCAGGAGTGATTATATCACACCAATATTAAAATGACTCACTGGCTGCCAAGTAGTTTCCAGGCAAGGTACAAAGTGTTGGTTGTTACCTTTAAAGCCCTGCATGGTTTGGGCCCAAGTTACCTACAATATCAGCTTCTTTCGTATAATCCACCCTGTACACTTAGGCCTTTTGGGGGACTTTTGCTTCAGTCAGGTAGGACTAGGTTGGCAACTGTCAACCAGAGGACTTGTTCTTCAGCTGCCCCTAGACTCTGGAACAGTCTTCCAGAAGAGATACAACAGCTGAATACACTGTTGGAATTTAAAGCAGCACTAAAGATCAGTCTCTTCTGGCAGGCATATCCAGATGATTTTAAATTGTGAATGCTAAACTGTGTATTGATTGTTTTAAAATATCTTAGTCTTAGCTGATATTTAAATTGATATATGTTTTTAACTGATATGTATTTTAACTAGCATGTTTATATGTTAATTTGTTGTTCCCTGCCTCCATCCATAGGGTGGGTAAGAAATTATGATGATGATGTCTCTTTTACATCTCTAAAAAAAATCTTTGTAAAACCACCACTGTTTCTTTAGACATCTCCACAACTCTTCTTCATTTGAATTATTTGCAATTGTGCCTTCAATATCTTCTTACCTTTGAGAAATTCTCATCATTAACTCCCTTTCCTTTGAGCACTTCTGACCATAGGATCTCAGCTAGTATTTCCCTAAGCTTACTTTGATCCCACTTTAACTGCCATGGTTACAGCCCATGGAATATTGGAATTTGCAGTTTGGGAAAGGACTTCAAATTCTCGGCCAGAGGACTCTGTGCTATACTTGAGAGGAGTCGACTAAGGAATTCTAAGTACCTCCCCAAACTACAGATCACAGGATTTCATAGATTGGAGCCATGTCTGTTAAAGTGGTGTCAAACTGCTATAATTGTACAGTATGACTACACACCTTATCAACATGACTGTATGAATCAACCTGGTCTCATTATGTTTGGCTGCCTCCTCTTTCCCTCCAGAAACAACTGAGCTATAGGGTCAGGGGAAAAAATGTCTAGTTAGTTTATTAGCTTCTATGACATATTAAGAAAGTTGCTTAGCTGCTTTGCCTGCAAAAGATAAAAGACCCAAAGCCCACATCTTTGTAGGCAATGGCTAATGTACTAGGAAAATCCAGGGGTATGGATAAGCATCCCTTGTCTTGCCTTCCAAAGGATTCGTTTATGTTTTTGGTTTGATTGGTATCTAAGTATTCTCTTAATAATTTCTGTTTTTGTCTTGCTAGCTGGATGTTGATACATCTGCTTTCTCTAGGGCCTGTGAGAGTATGTCCATACACTCCCTATGATACATTATTTATTTATTATTAAAATGTATTAGTCACCCTATATCTTAGGTCAATGTACAATTAAAACATAAATAAAATCCACATAAAGTCAAATAATAAAACAACATGTGAACAACCTTAAATGCAGATAGCTGCAAAATTGCTATAGCCATAGAATTATGTTGTCCTTAAGCTGTAGCCTGAAAACACCAAGTCCTGAGACCTAATCTTGCTTCCTAATAAAATACACACATACATGCAGTATTTATAGCTTGAATTCTCTGGGCAGTTCTTGTGAAGTCTCTTGCTAATTTTGGTTTGAAAACTGGGCTATTGAAGAATAAAATTACTCAGCTGGTATAGTGTTCTTCCCACAAGTAACCACCATGAATATGATATAACAGGCAGTCTTTGAAGTAGGAATTAAGGGTTTTAATTACTGTCTCCCCTTCTCTTACAGTTTTGCATGAGGCAGATATTTGTTAGAATCCCAAATTTGCTGGCGAAAGACTCTATATTAAGAATAGTGTGTCTACTAAAAATAGATCCATATTTTCTGCAGACACACACATTTTGTTCTACTATCTATACACACATTTTGTTCTGCCATCTCCCAGTCCGTTCTTCAGGCAAAATGTAAAACACTAGAAAAATTAAATCTCTTTTAGTCTTAAATAGCTTGGAAGCTAAGTACAGTTGTCCCTTCACATTCGCTGGGGTTTGGTTCCAGGACCCCCACCCCCGTGAATACCCAAATCTGTGAATATTCAAGTCCCATTATATGCAATGGCATAGCAAGATGGTGTCCCTTATATAAGATGGCAAAATCAAGGTTTGCTTTTTGGATTGCTATTTTTTAAAGAATATTTTCAAGCCATGAATGCCAAATTTGTGAATGTGGAGGGACAACTGTACAGCTTGGAACATAGCTTACTCCAACATGAGCCTGCCTGTAGACTTGACCCTCTCCAGAGGACCTTCTCTAAGTGCTCCCACAGTCTCAGGTTAGATGGGTGGTAAATTTCAGAGAAGGCCTTCTTGCCCATGGCACCCCATTATGGACTGCTTTCTCCAGAGAGTCCCACCAAATGCCTTCCTTAATATGAGAACTTTTATTGCCCCAGTCTTTTATATTGTAATCCTAACTCAAATATTAAGGAATTGCAATGAGATTGGATTAAGAAGATCATAGAGATATGCCACCAGACTTGCTCAGCTGGCTAAAATGAGATGGCAGGAGAGCTAAAAGAAAGACAGAGAAAGGGTGAAAGAGGATCTGAAATAACCAGACTGTATTCTTAAAACACAGTCCTAAATAGCCAAGAGTGAACACATCCGAGCTGTGTTGAATCCAAATCAATTCAAGTCTGGAGTGGGGATGGGGAGTGGGGAAGCAGTTTTGGAAATTACTCAGGACTATCCTTGCCTGTCCAGAAAGCAACTAGGTACCAGCAAAGTATAAACTGCACTAGTCTGGGAAGGGAGCCAACTGTTAATTAGGTCACAGGAATGCAAACACAATCCACAAGATCAGAGGCTTACGCCAATCAGTCAGTGTGGGTCCAAAACAGTCTGTGGATCAACAGGAGCAGGCAGCAGAATAGTCAGGGACAGTCTGAGGTCTAAGCACGAGTCAAGGTAACAGAAGTCAAGATAACTGGAATCCAGGCATTGAAGTCAGCAGGAAGGTTTCACCAGGAAGATCAGTTGATCACTGACAAAGCCTCCATCGCCTCTCCCAGCATATATAAAATAATTAAGGCTTTGTCAGGTGTTTCTTAACGAGCAGGTTTTTCTCATAACGTCTCTGAGACTTCCTTTGAGCTTCCTTTTGAGTTCGCGGCTGGGTATACGATGGTGGAGGTAAGTCCCTCTCTTCTTCTTTGTTCTTATCTAAGTGTGCAGGACTCTCTGCTGGGACCCACTCAGACCAGGCTCTTCCTCTGCTGGAGCCTCTAGGTTGTCAGGGTTCCCTGCTGGCACAGGTGTAGATAAACCTATGCTGGGGTCCCTAGGGCCATCCCCGGCCATGCCCTCCTCCTTCTCTGACTCTATAGCTTCATCAGGCTCATGGGACATGACATTGCCACTGCTTAATTTTGTGACAACATAATGGTCGTGACCATGAGCTAGGAGATTATTTGGATAATTTCTCTTGCTCTTCCCACTCCCTTTGCTGTCACCATTTTGGCTCTTCTAATAGCAGATCTAAAGACATTACCAGACTAGCATCTAAAAATGCGAATGAAGATAGCAGGAACATCATGGCATTATAACACTTATTATCGCATCTAGCTGTAATCATGCAAAAGAAATGCCATGGAATTATTGCACAATGACCACTAGTGCTTCAAAAATGGGAGTTTACTTCCGCAATTCAGCATAGGCGAGATTTCCGCAGTTCTTGTGAGAAGATGCAAGTAGGTGTAAAACTCCAAAAAAAACCTTAATTAAGTAAGTAAATGAATACACAAGCACTGAAACAAACCTAAAAACACACAAACTAAAGGGGGCAGTTCATAAAAAGAGAGTCTTGTGCTTCATTTTTGCATTCTTACCAGGACATTTTCTCACTGATGACCACCCATTCATGCTGTAATCTCACGATTACAATGGGACATATTTCCACACGCAGTCAATAGTGTGAAAAGAGCACTATTGACAATCTATTCACAGCTTGTCCTGTGAATGAGGAAAAAAAACGTGTTTTTAACGGCTGGAGCACAGGGAATAACATGAGGATGACAACATCATGTGATAGCGGGGCCCATTCGTGCTACCCTTGTGTTGTAATCCCACAATTTTTGCCACATCTGATAACATCCTTAGCCAGCAGCATAGTTCTGCCACGAAAAAATCTCTGGGTTCTGCCAACAGAATAAGCTTGTTGCTAATTCCACCCTGCCACCATCAGTGCACATTTGATTTAGGATTGCATAGCCCAGCTGTACTGAAACTTTTTCAATGTTGCTATTTTTATTGTTCTCTTTTATTTCCTGATTGTTCATTGTTTTACTCTTGTAATACTATAATTTTTGTTAAAATGCTCGCCTCTGTTTAAAAAAAATAAACAAAATGTGCTTTGCTGTCTTTTGTGTATTGACAAAATTATTTAGAAAAATATGCTCCCTAGATACCTCTGTTTCACAAAGGGTGTGGTAAAGTCAAAATAAGATGATAAATTAAAAGATACCAAAAAAACCCACCAGAAAAATATTTTCTGATAATGCAAAACTGTAACTTTACCTACCATATAGGTCATTCTGATATTATAATAATATTATAATACAGTGGAATATCCTTCCACTGTAAGATACAAACCTCATTCATAAGAGAGAGAGAAAAAACAGATTCCCCACCACCTAAAGTCATATAGTTGAGGGCTTTGAGTCAGGCATGACTGAACTCTATAAGTGAAAATTGAGCTTCAGCAACTGAGACAATCCTCCAGTGATTAAACTAAATCCACAAACTCACCATGGATTAAGTACCTGCCTTCCTGATTACAACAAAAGTGACAAAGATTGGCTAGCATCATATGTGGAATTCCACCTGGTTTTCTCTGGAGATTTAAATATATGTCACAGGCTGTACTCTACAATCTTCATTGATTGGACCAAAACTTGCTGTACTGGCCTGTCAAAAAATTAAAGTGTTTATTGAAAGGAACAAGACTGGTAGAATTTCTGCTGCAGTTAGAAATCAATGTTGCCACCAAGTTGACGATGTGGCTGGGTGCACCTGCAGGTGGCAAGCAGAAGGAGCATTCAGTTTCTGCTGCTTCTTCCCCTTCCTTTTCTCCAAGGTCTCAGAGACAAATACAACATTAACATCATCCTCAGCACCTTTGAAGTCCATAGCCATAGCATTCTTGGGCCTTAGAAACCTTAAATGCTTTGACCAAATTTTAGCCACTGTCAGTGGGAGTACAAATGATCTTGTTCTCACTTTGGAACTGTTATATGCACAGAATGCAATGTCTTTGCAAGGATGTTCTATGGGTTGTGACCTTTAAGGTGCTTGTAAGCCAGTGCTACAAACTCATGCTTAAAAACAGTTGAATTGATTCAATGAGCTGTTAGCCCCTGAAACCTTTTCTAGACCTTGGTATCATATGCTGTGCTTCCTTTGTTGTCTGTCTGCTCAGTTCTAATTTTCAGAGTCTTGACACATAGAGAGATTTGTTTCTTGGAGTAAGGTATCCAACAAAATTCACAAAAACATTTTTCCCCACCAGCTGAAGAAGTGTTTCTGTCACAAAAAGTTTAATGCTTCTTCTGTTAATGCCAGCCTAGTTTACAATTGGCTGTCCCAGTCTCCAGTTCTGCAATTGTATCTGTTTCTTCCTTGGGAGAGTCATAAGCACTCTGCAGATGTTCTCATTTGTAGGGGGTATGAGTCTAAAATTAAAAATGTATTAAAAATTCCAGGGATCTAGCCCTTTTAAAAATAAAAATATCTTCTTTAAAAGTAAAAACACTTTTCTTTCAAAGTAAGCAGAGTAAGGCATCGGAATGCAGACATAGCTCAATTAACATTTAAATGTGTGGTCTGATCACCCAGTCAATTAGACTCATTAAACAACAAAGACATCAGATTAAAAATGCGTATCTAAAGTTTACTGAAGGTATATCAATCTTAATCTACACATTAAAACAAACTTAAAGGTCCCTAACTAACTAAGAGGATTTAGGGTAGGAAAAACTCACCCAGCCTTAAGCGATGTGGGCTACATGGTGAAGGATAAAAAAGCAAGACAACTAAAAGAAGGTAAGACTCAAAGAGCAAGATGACTACAGCCACATGGAGACAAACTTAAAAGGAACTTAAACAAAGTGTAATATAATATTTAAATTAGGTCATGTGATGAATGACCCATTGCTCCAGTTGGCTGAAATTGCCTAGGGTAAGAAGAAGGGGGAGTGAAAGAACTCATGCATGCAGGGAAATTCGTAAGCTGAACTTAACATGGGATACACAAGGTTGTATTGCATTACAATAATAATTTCCCCACATACTACAATATTGTCATATCGTTACCCTTCTTCCTCCAATGACATCCAGGATTACAAACATGCATGCGTGTGCACACACATATGTACACACACACACACCTAATGTAATAATAACCAAAGTAATTCTATTCCTCGGGTAGGGGGGATTATATTTACTTTAAAACTTCCACTTTGGGTGCATCCAAAATCTTCCAAACTGTCCTTGCTAGAGATAATTCACTTAGGAGGGGGTGGCTGTGTCATGAAAACCAAAGCATGGAGGTTGGCCTTCTACAGACCTGATCCCTCCAATACCGTCCCATCCTCCTCCACAGGCCTACCCCTTCTCTCATTCCAGTAAGGCAGTGATAGGTAGAAGGAAGGAGCAAGTTTCCCACTAAATCCCCTATGTGCCACGCACGCACCCTACAGCAAGCCCAAACAAGCCCTTTTCCCCTGCAGTTCTCCCCCTACCAATTGGCAACTGGAAGCGACACTGTGTCACTTCTTTTTGCCATTGCAAGAGGGGCTAGAGAAAAATGGAGGCACTTGGGAGCAGTGAGGCATTGTGAGGGATAGTTTGGGCTAGGTAGCTTGTTTTCACATTTTCACAAATTTCACAAATGTGTCCCAGAGCAAATCAAGCCTGGACTCTCCCTAGAAGCCAAAATGAGGCTATAATACTGTACTTCGGACATACCATAAAATGACACAGCTTATTGGGGAAAAATGATAATGGTAGGGCAAGTGGAAGGCAGAACAAAAAAAGAAAGAGCACATTACAGATGAATTGATTAAATCAAGGAAGGTACATCTCTGAGTTTGCAAGACCTGAGCAAGGTTGTTGATTCCCTGGACCTTTGGAGGTCTCATTCCCTCATTCATAGGGCCACAATAAGTCAAATCTGACTTGATGGCAAATGACAGCAAAAATCTACAAGTGTAGTGTTCACTGTTTCTGGCGAAAAATACAATTATCAAAAAGGTCAGAAATTAATTATATTATTAACAATATTATCCCTGATTTTATTAATCCTTATACTTTTTGGTAAGACCAACTTCAGGGACCCCCTTCCCTCTTTTCACTTTCTCTTGATTGTATTCTCTTTCACTATCTTATCACTTTTAATTTCTTCTTTGTTTGTTTTTTTGTTGTCCATGTGCCCTTGTTGCTGTACTTCTCTGGTGTCCAGTGGCCTCTTCTTATCTCTCTAATCTCTCTCCCTCTTACATTCTCATTCCCTTGCTTCTCTATATATCTTTCTGACTGACCAACTTCTATTTGTCTCTTCCTCTCACTTGTATCTCATCCATTTCCCCCTTCACTTTATTTACAGGCAGGCCTTTCTTTCCCACATATGCCTTTGTACCACAAGCTTCCTCTTCGTGCTCTTCCCTCCCCCTTGTTTTGTTGTTGTCCATTGGACTTTGCACTACTCGCTGGTGCTGCCAACCATAGAATGAGAGTCTCCAACCAGGATGGAAGGAGAGATGGTAAAGGAGAGAGAAGAACCTAGCAAACATCAATACTACTCCCATCTTATTAATTTTGGGGGGATAAAATATATTTTACATTCTGACTTGACCTAAAACAGAAATAGTTGACATAATTAATATTAACACAGTGGTTCCAATCGCGCGCGCGTGTGTGTGTGTGTGTGTGTGAGAGAGAGAGAGAATGGAATTATATGGTGACCTTGGGCTTTCCGTCTCTGGGTATTTGTTTTGTTATGGTTGCTTAGACGTTTTATGCCACCACAAAGATAGCTGTTCCAGGAGCTGAGTACAGGACTGCAGATTGTTTATGAGACAGATATGTTGTACATCAGATTTACTTTATGGTTAAGTGATGCAGTTCTCATTCATCTTGGTCTGTGTGATTCTTGAGTTCCCTTCCTTTTTGGATTTCCATCACACTGATTGAGCCAGATTTACTAGACTTTAGCAGATTCACTTCTATTCTGTTACTGTATGCTTATATTTTCATTAACCTCTCTCTTCTGGTAGCTGTTCCTCTTTATATGAAGCTCATATTTGTGGTTATATGCCTTACTTACAAATTAAAATTTGTTATTTTTACAGATCCTAATGCTTTGTGGAGTACACATGGACTGTTACATCGCATAGTTTTATAGTATTTAAATGCACAAAATGCTTTACAATTTTTCTCTTTTTTGTCCTCAGGGCAGCCCCTTGTGAAGTAGGCCAGCGTTTATCTCATTTCACAGGTAACAAATCAAGGCTGAAATAAAATTACTTACCTAAGGCATTTCAAATAATTTTTCTCCCTAGAATATTACTACTTTACAAATTTAGAAATGCACATACAGTTAAAAAATAATGCTTCCTAAAGACAAACTGGATTTATTTTACTTGTCCTGTTTTGACTCAGGAAAGCTCTATTAGAAAGGTCGCAACAGTCCAAAGCCAAAGCCAGCCACATTCACACTACAAGCAGGCTATTTAGGCAAGGACAATTTCACAAGCAAGGCCAAAAGTCAGTGTAGGAATTAAACTCAGAGTCCTACCAGAAAGCATGAAGGCAGGTGAGGATGATCCAGAAACAGTGTTACTGTTTTTTAAAGCAAAGGGTTCAAACTAAATAGAGATCAAGGAAAGGTAGTCCAAGAGCAGGATCAAAACACAGTTCAAATCAGGCATAAATAGGATTAGCTGGAAAAAGAGCCAGGTGTCTAAAAACAATTAACAAGGACTTGAATGAAATACAAACTTAATTTCCAGTGGCTTCTATTTGGCCATCATAAAGGACATGAAGTCCTGAGCTGCTCCTAACAGAGACGTCTCTACATGGATGTTAAAGTCCTTCAAGACAGCTAGCTGACAGGACTCCAACACCACCACCAAGACCAACTCAACCAGCTCAGGAAGGGATACTGTTGAGCAGTGGAGTGGGTGGTACACCAACAGAATCCCTATTCTGTCTTGGTCACTCACCTTTAAGTACACACATTTGGATGCAGCTGACTGTGGGGTGTGGCACCTGGTAGACCACTGCAACTCTGACTGCCCAATTTTCAGGCCTTGCATGCTGCTCCACAAAAAAACCAGCTGGACAAAGCTAGGAGAGGTTAACCCTCTCCACTCCCAGCTTCATCCAGCCAGTACATAATACAAGCCAGTTTGGCATTGTTTTAACCCTCACCACGTGGAAGAGAGCTACCATGTTTCCAGAAAAAGAGTTGTTTCCTCCAGTTTCCAGGAAAGGCTTCTTTGTGGCCTAAGTTTTCTTGGGTACTCCATAGGCCAGAAAATTGTGAACTCAGCAATTTTTAAAAAGGCCTATTAAATGTGCATGAAGTTGTCCTTGAAATTGCCATAATTGTTGTACTTATATGTAGTTAACTGAACAGGTTGTTAGCCACAAACCAGTACAATCCTCATAAAATGGAGGTTGTTAGGATTTAAATACTGCAGTTATCTGTTCTCTCAGGGGTTGGACTGGATGGCCCTTGTGGTCTCTTCCAACTCTATGGTTCTATGGAGATTATCACACTACACCGTTATAGTGCTATTATTCCACTTTAACTGCTATGGCTGTCTCCTGTGGAATCATGGGACTTGCAGTTTAGGGAGAGGCATTCTCCACCAGACAGTTCTTAGGCTTCACTAAACTACAAACCCTAGAATTCCACAGGAGATAACCATAGCAGTTAAAGTGGAATAATAGCACTATAACAGTGTAATGTGATAAAGTCCTATGATTCTCCATCCTGGAACTGAATCTTTTCTAGTTGATTTGCCTGGGCCCCATCCAGGACTCAGCTGTAGACACTTCAACATAAGGTCTTCCCTAGGAAGAGGGATCTCCTATTCAGAAGTCCTCTGCTCTCAAAAAGTCCTCACTTGTACGCAGACATGTAATTTAATCATCTCCAGCTTTACTTGTATCTTCATTCTACACCAGTCGCTTGGGTTGGAAAGAAGATTTGTCTCATTTTCTGGCTAAGAAACTGCACTCCTTGCCTCTTGAGAGGGGAAGTCCTCAAGTGTCTAGCAACTTCTGCTCCTCAGTATTATAACTCACCTGGAGGAATCAGATTCAGAAGAATCAAGTCTGGAGGGGTCTCTGGCACCTGACTATCTATCTACCTATTTGTCTATCCTGCCTTTCTCCCAAATGGTGCTTCTCCTCAAAACCTGGGCAGCTACCAGCAGATAGCTGATGCAGTCTGTCTGCAAGATGAGCCCCTGCGGCAGCCAAAGTAGATGGAAATGCCAACGTCATTTGCTGAACAACAGCAAGACAAGTAAAATGCAGAAAGAACCAATGACTCTTTCAAAAACCTACATAGGAAACTTTGAGTAAATTAATCACCTGGCATGGCAAATTCAAGCAGCTATAACTCTTTCAGAAACTGGGTGGAGTTCTTGTTGCAGAAAAATGTTAACAAAGTGGTGTATGTTCTCATGCACTCTCAGATTATTTGGATTCCTTACCCCAGCACTGGCTTGAAGTTGTGTCTTTTCTTCTTTCTATAGCTTTGTTCATTGTGACTGCTTGCTTACACTGCTTGCTTTTAGAACATATGAAACCTCAACATTGTGCCTCCCTTCATCTTCAGATAACCTTCTAGACTTCATGTGAATGTACTGTACTGACTTTAAAAATATATTTTTAAATATTATTTTAAAAAAGACAATTTGCAACATGCCTTACCATTAGCTATAATATCTAATGATGCAAGAGACATCATTTAATAAATCCTAATTCTGTGAAGGAGGTGAAAGTTTTTGCAAGTGGGCATTAACATATTCAACAAGAGGGAACCACTTTTCAGTAAAAGGAACCTTGTTACAGCCAGCTGTGTGGGGTTTCTTTCCACATTGTCCTCACATTTTCCCATCAACGACCTGTCCCATACTCATCTCCACCAGGTCTCCATTGTGAGATTTCCAGTTTTCCCATTTTTAGCAATTTCTAGTCTAGTGATAGCAAGAAGGAAAGCTATCAACTTTTTATATTTCAGTCCTTTACTCCCAGACACAAAGATGGTAAGTAAGAGAAGGGTGGTGTCCGAAAGCAACTTCAAATTGCCAGCAAGTTAAACAAGAGCTGGGAAAGCAGTCAAGCTCCAGTGATAATTAATTAGTAAGAGCAAGCAAATTTCTGTTTCTTGGAAAGGCAGCTATACAGGCAAAAGGCACACAGAGAAGAATCCAGAATACAGTCCAAAAGTCAAGGCTTACAGAAGGTAGTGTAGTCCAGGAGTCGGTCAGTAGGATCAGGCATCAGGGTTGTCAGGAACGGTCCAAGGTCAAGGCACACGGCAAGGCAGCAAGGATTCAGGCACTGAAGGCAGCAGGAAGCTTTCTCCGGGGAGATCAGTTGATCTCTGATAAAGCCTCCATTGCCTCTCCCTGCCTATATAAAGCAATTAAGGCTTTGCCAGGTGTTTCTTAATGAGCAAGTTCCTCTCATAAATTCTCAGATATTTCCTTTGAGCCTCCTTTTGTGCTTGGTGCTGTATATACGATGGTGGAGGTAAGTCTCTCTCCTCCTTTTCATCCTTATGCAAGTGGGCAGGACTCTCTGCTGGAACTGATGCCAACCCACTTGGACCAGGCTCTTCCTCTGCTGGAGTCTCTAGGTTGGCAGGGCTCCCTGCTGGCACAGGTGTAGATAAACCTGTGCTAGGGTCCCTAGGGTTGTTCCCTGCCATGTCCTCCTCCTCCTCTGACTCTACAGCCTCATCAGGCTCTTGGGGCATGACAGGTGGGCAGTGGCCTTATTTTTTGTTTTGTAATTTCATTAATGAGACTAATAATTCTGAGCCAAAACTAGGCTATCTTAGGGCATTCTGACTTGACTCTCCTGTGACTCCTAGAGTCTTGTCATGTACTTGCTTCTTCGGACTCAGTAACCAGCAGCTTCAAAGTTAAACAGAAAGCTTTATTGCTACAGTAGTCTAAAGAGCAAACTATACAAAATTGTTGCTTTGAATTAAGCATATAGGAAAAAAAGTAAAATAAAAAGTATTTGCAATCAGCCCAATCTGGTTGGCAACATACCCATTGACTACCCATCATCCCCACTCCCAGTTCTTACCCAGAGTGGACTCCACCTATCATTCCCACAGCCTTCCTCAGGTGCAAGGCCATTGAGCTCATTTCCAGACACATACCATCCTCCCTTGCCTCCCTCCAGCACATCAATTTGTTATAGTGTTCTCAAAGAATGCAAAACATCAAACAGTCAAGCACGAAAGCATACGATAGACTTGCAGACAGCAGACATATTGGCAGGAGAAGGTTGCTTTTATGGACCGATCCTGACAGTCTGACTTCTCCAGCACTGGCTGTTTCTAGACACAAGATACTCAGTGCCATCTGGCCCTGGAAGCTCTGGAAGATCCCTCCAGCAAAGCCATGCCAACTTTGGCTAAGGCTAATAATTCTTCAGTGAAGGATGCTTGCACTAAGCATACTTGTTGACTATTCCAGTCAACTAGTCTGAGCTGACAAAGCAATCATGGGGGACCAAGTCTAAGCTGCACAAATAGCTGTCTTAGGATGTGACAGAGGCACCCCTCCATTGGTGGAGAGGAGCTTTATCCATGGGGGGCATGTTCTCTCCAGAAGCCCCCATTATGCTTACAGAAAGCTCTGTGGGTGTAAATCTACCATGGTAATAAGCCTCCCGGATCATCTAGGGATGGAGAAGGCATTGGGCCCAATGATTCCTCACTAAAGAAATAGGATCTGGGTTAAAATTTCTGGTAAAGCCTTCTCATCCAACTCTCTTCCTAACCAGTGTTGATTAATCAAGCTGTAGAAGTGCCTAGTGATCTGTCACTTGACTCCCACCACCACTACCATTCCACTTACAGGTATACCTCAGTTAACAAAGTAGATGTTTTCCTGCACATTTCTTCTTTAACAGAAACTTTGGTACCAGAGGCAGAAATAACATGGAAAGAATTGGGATAGGTTCCTAAGTCACAAACAAGAAGAGCAGTTCAACATTTTCAGTGAACTTTTATTCAAATTTAACAATATGCACATGTGAAAATGAATAACCAAGTCAGGTAAGCCTTTCATAAATAGACAAAAACATATGGAATAGTCTAGAGACAACTTGACCACAGCTTCCAAAATGTATCCAGGAATAACTTTTTCTTTCACCAGCTTCCACTTGTCTTATGATTTCCATTCTGTTGGCTTCTTTAACAACCTGGGGGTAGCTGTTGAGGCAGACTTATTTGCTCTTCCGTTTGTTCTCTGTGTTTCTATTCATGCATGCTCAGTAAGGGATTCTGGAGGCAGTTGCTGTTTACCTTGCCTGCCACAGGCAGGGGCACATACAGCTACAGTACACTAGACTAGAGCAGAATCTCAACTCAAGCTTTATTGCACTGTTTATGATACTGAAAACCTTGTTTTTCTCCTGTCCTCCTTCACCATCCTCCCAGTGCCTATGTTGCTAAAAAAAAAAAAAAAAAAAAAAAGCCATCCCGGGGGACAAGGGAGAAAAGCAGAGTTTGGGTGGGCATAAACATTTTGTAAAAAATATCTTCTTTGTCAGAGGCTTTGTTAAGTGAAGTATGCCTATATTTTTAAAGATAGGATCACAGCAACAATGCATCCATGCTTTCAACTGAATGTGATCGTTCAGTTAGATGAGAGATGTTATCTGGTTTTCACTATGAATAGATACAGCTTTTTATAAATGAGCCTAAACTGAGGCCCTCAAACTACATTTTGCAATTGTAACTGTAACAACAAGGATTCTACCTTTCTATGCTGACTGTGGAGATAGGTACCCCCCAGATATTAATCTGTGCCTATAATTATTACATTGTTAATTTGACCTGTTGTTGTTATTGTTGTTGTTGATGGTATTAATATTTATTTCATCTATCAGTTTGAAATAAATCAGTATCCTCTCAAACCTTTTCTCTAATACTGACATTGGAAATTGTATGCTAAGCAGTTGTAACTCAAGTATTACTACATCTCTTGATCCTTCTAGATGGTCATCTGTTGTTTCACATTTGAATGTTTAAGTTATTCAGAAAAGAGCATAGGATCAACCATTTTAGGTTATAACTGTGGCCGTTTTACTGTCCAGTTCTTAGCAGGATAACTCTTCAAGAATCTTTATCAGCACTCAGATCTATGTGCTTTAGAAGCTGTTGTTCATAGGTGTTTAAAGTGTGAGGAATACCCTAAAAGCATTATAAGGCTCATATAGCATCCTCCTGTGGGGAACAGAACAATAAATATTTGGACGTGCGATTCCCCACAATCCCTGTATTATGTCTGTAGGTCCCAAGCAGAATGTTTCTGCTAAGCAGGTAATCTTGCGCTGAGTGATATAAAGTAATGAATAGAGAGTCCTGACATTTCTGAATACCAAAGCTTATTCTCTTGAAAGCAAATAATTCAGAACTGTAATATTTAATTCTTTGTAATTATTTGTCATCACATTAGTACAGGATCAAAGCACCTGATCCCAAGAGCAGTGTTGCTCAAATGGGATCATTAATTTGGATACGATTACACATATGTTTTCAATATTTGAAGGACTTACCAATGGTTTTGTACTCTCATTTGGATTTGAAAAAATACTGCTTTTACAATTTATCCCGGCTAGTGTGAAGGCAGGCTAGATCTAAATTCCCCACCACCAGCATCACCAGGTGCACTCCTAAACACTTTTAACTCCAAAGTGGGTTCAGTTGAAATTTCAGTGGGATTTATTTTAAACTGAATATGCTTAGGTTTGATAATGTTAATATACTACCATATAAGAAATCATTATGAGACAATAAATGGGTTTATACTGATATGTACAACAATCTACAGGAGCTGCAACTAAGGAAGGCAAGAGTGGTCAGCCACTAGACCTCCAGATGTTTTGGTCCCCAAACCCCAAGCCAACATCGCCAGTTGTTAAGAGATGATGGAAGCTGTAGTTCAAAATATCTTGAGTGTCAAATGTTCCCAGTCCCTTAGATAAACTTTAGCACTAACATCTAGTATAAAAACTATATAGGTGTGCTAGCACAAAGACTTAGTGAAGAGATCAATATATTTAGTGCATGTAGGACAACATTAAAGTCTAACCCTATCTCCCATAATTCCATGCCCACATTATTTATATATCTATTACACATTCCTTTATTTGTGGATATCTTGTGCAATCATCCTGTTCTACACACAATGCTCTCATGGATATGGTAACTGTTATAAAGCATCACTATTACACATGGATTATTTGTTGTTGTGTGCTTTCAAGTTCTTTCCAGCCTATGGAGACCTTAAGGTGAACCTATCACTGCTTGGCAAGATTTGTTCAGAAGGGGGGTTGCCTTTGCCTTCCTCTGAGGATGAGAGTGTGTGATTTGCCCAAGGTCACCCAGTAGGTTTCCATGGCTGAATGGGGATCGAAACCCTGGTCTCCAGAGTCATAGTCCAATGTTCAACCCACTACACCACCCTAGCTGATATGCTGACTGAGCATAAAGGGCTCAAGGGTCAGAATATTATCAGTCTTTTAAAGATGTTTCCCTAATACTCCCATCAGCTCTAAGAAGCATAGCCAATGGTGAGGGGTTATGAGATATGGAGGTCCAGGTGCTGTAGGCTATATTTCAGAGGAAGGAACTGGCAAAACCACCTCTGACTATTCCTAAACTAAGGAGACACTATGATATTGATGGGATTGACATGTCAACAGGCGACTTGAAGACACACATACACAGAAGCCCCCATTTGCCCATTCCTGAGAGGCATATCTCTCCACCATTTCAAAGTGGGGCCCCCTCTATCCTTGAGCTGCCACCATTATTACGCATGTTTTTGAGAATGTTGTTAGTCTATGTATAGTATCATCAGAACTTGTAGAGTTATTAAAGTAATTCAATGTATAGCTCACTATTAAGTCCCAATAGTAATTAATCATTATTACTTTTACAAATTTTCTCTTCTTAGTTTATGTCTTTAAAAAGATTGATAATATTTAATAAAACTGATTTTGCTCAAAATTTTTATTATTCTTATTGTTATTTTATTCATTTATGCTCTGTCTTTTGCTCAACAACAGGACTCAAGTTGATTAACAATATATTTAAAACTATACAAATAAAACATTATACAAGAGCATAATAAAAGTATAAATATAAGATTTAGAAAACAATTAAACCATTTATAAACTTAAAACATTAAACATTAAAAATATTTAAAATTAATCAAAAGACTGTATACAAACCTTAAAAACAGTACCACACAACAGTAAAAGCCCAACTCTAGTCAGTTTGTAATAACCTGACACACAAAAATATTTTAACCTGCCAACAGAAGGTGAGCAAGGACAGGGCCATCATGGCCTCATCAGGGAGGGAGTTCCAAAGCCTGGGAGCCACTACCAAGAAGACCCTCTTCCTTGTTCCCACCAAACGCACCTGAAAAGGTGGTGGGACAGAGGGAAAGGCTTCTCCAGATGATCTTAGAGCTCTGCTGGGCTCATAAAGGAGATATAGTCCTTCAAACAACCTGGTCCCAAGTCTTATAGGGCTTTATAGATCAAAACCATCACTTTGAATTGTGCCTGGAAATGGACCAGCAGCCAATGAAGCTGTTGCAACAGAGGAGTTGTGTGCTCCCTGTAGCCAGCACTAGTTAACAGCCTGGCTGCAGCTGTTTGGGCCAATGAAAGTTTCTGAGCACTTTTCAAAGGCAGCCCCATAAAGAAGCCATTACAGAAATCAAAACATGACGTAATTAAGGAATATACTATTGTGGCCAGATCCGATTTCTCCAGGAACAGGTGCAGTTGGTGCACTAGCTTTAATTGTGCAAAACCACTCCTGGTCACTGCTGAAACCTGGACCTCCAGGCTCAGAGTTGGATCAGGAGTAGTCCCAGACTGTGAACTTGAGTTTTCAGGTGGAGTGTAACCAAATCTAACACTGGCTGAATCACAGCCCGGGAAAAAAAACACAAGGAAAATCTATGGATGCCGGCCGTGAAAGCCTTCAACTTCACACTTGCTGAATCTCTATTCTCAGATCTTTCTTTTAACTGACCAGGAGCACCTCTGTCTTGTCTGAATTAAGCTTCAGTTTGTTTTCCCTCATCCAGTGTCTTACAACTGAAAGGCACCAATTTAGCACAAAAAATGTTTCCTTGGAATTAGGTGGAAAGGAGAAATATAACTGGGTGTCATCAGCATAGTAGTGATACCTGACCCCCAAACTCCAGACAACCTTAAATAACATAAGGGACAAGACAAAACCCTGACAGGCCAATTACCAAGGAGTAGAGCAGGAATCCCCCAGCACTGTGGAACAGTATCTCCAAGCCCAACTCAGAGAGATGACTCAGAAGAATACCATGGTCGATGGTATTGAAAGCCACTGAGAGGTCCATCAGCACCAACAGTGACACACTCCCCCTGTTCAGTTCCCTGCATAGGTCATCTACAAAGGCAACCAAAGCTGCCTCTGTCCTGTAACCAGGTCTAAAATCAGGCTGAAATGGATCTAGATAATCCACCTCATCTAGGAATCTCTGAAGCTGAGAAGCTACCACACACTCTAGTACCTTGCCCCAAAACAGGATGTTGGAGATGGGCCTATACAGTCGGCCCTCTGTGTCCACAGGTTCTGCATCCATAGATTCAACCAACCACAGCTCGAAAATATTCAGAGGGAGGGAGGAATTCCAGAAAGCAAACCATGCTGTTTGCCATTTAATATAAGGAGCACCATTTTACTATGCCATTGTATATAATGGGACTTGTACATCCATGGATTTTGGGATCCACAGGGGGTCCTGGAACCAAACCCCAGTGGATACTGAGGGCCCACTGTAGTTCTCCAGTATAGTAGGATCCAGGGAATTTTTTTCAGGAAAAGTCTTAACACAGCCTTCTTTAGGCATGTTGGGACCCTGCCTTGTTGTAAAGAGGCCTTCATCACAATTCTCTGGCTTGTTTAATTAGCCAGGAAGGGCAAAGATCTAGTACACATGTGGTAGCTCTCACCTCTCCAAGGATCCTATCCACATCCTCAGGATGCACAAAATGCCCCTAAAAAGTCTAAAAATATAGTTTTAACATAACTATAAGAAAAGTAACCAGAAACAATCTAATGTGTCCAGTTCTGGGCACCACAATTCAAGAAGGATATGGACAAGCTGGAACGTATCCAGAGGAGGGTAACCAAAATGGTAGGAGGTCTGGAAGCCATGCCCTATGAGGAGCAGCTTATCGAGCTGGGTATTGTTAGCCTGGGGAAAAGAAGATTAAGAGGTGACATGATAGCCATGTTTAAACATTTGAAGGGATGTCATATTGAAGAGGGAGCAAGCTTGTTTTCTGAGGCTCCAGAGACTAAGACCCAGAGCAATGGATTCAAACTACAGGAAAAGAGATTCCATCTTAACATTAGGAAGAACTTCCTGACAGTAAGAGCTGTTTGACAGATGCACTGCCTCGGAGTGTGGTGGACTCTCTTTCTTCGGAGGTTTTTAACCAGAGGCTGGATGGACATCTGTTGGGAATGCTTTCATTATTTATTCCTGCATGGCAGGGGGTTAGACTGGATAGCCCTTCTGGTCTCTTCCAGCTCTATGATTCTAATCCATAGAAACATTATTTACACTTCGTTACTTTACATTTGAGATGTAATTTATCTGAACAAAATGCAATTTAATTCAAATGTATGTGATTTTCAGGTGACTATGTTGCTGTAGGCAACATTTCAGAGGAAGCAACTGGCAAAACCATCTCAGAGTATTCCTTGCTTAAGAAGACACTACGAAATTCATAGGGTCACCATAAGTGGGCAGGTGTCTTGAACGTGCACGCACACACGCGTGCACACACACACACACACATTACTTAATAAAAAGGAGGAAGGAAGGGGGAGAAAAACGAAATGTGGCATCACCACATTTCTAATTGGTTTTATTTTAGTATGAGCTTTCATGGATATAAACTCACTTCTTCAGATGCAGTACTGAGTGGTATTAAGGCCTCAGGCATAAAGCATATTTATACAATATATTTGGGAGTGGGATACAATGTAATAGAATTCCATTACATTCTATCCCATTCCCACATGCTCTGGATATTATCAACTGCTCTGAAAAAGGATGTTCCCTTGGCTTTTAAAAATTTATTTCCTCTCTGGCTTTTCTTCGCAAACAAAGATTCAGGAAGGACACATCCCGCGCTTTCTGCAAGCGCGCTGATGACTAAAAAGGCCAATCCGAGATAAACAAGTCCGGTTGCAAAAAGCACAGCAGAAGGTCTCCTTGGGTGATGTTTTTGGGTTGTGATTCTTTCTGCGTTGTTGTTTCTCTTCAAGACTTGTTCAGCGTGAGTTCTCAAATAAGGCTGCAGCATTGTGGATAGTGCGTCTCCATGCCTCCCGATGTGAGGCCAGGGCGGACCACTGTTGGTGATCAATTTGGCCGAGCCTGAGATGTTGTTTCACGGAGTCTTTGTATCGCTTTTTTTAGAGCGCCTCTCTTACGCTGACCCACGGCAAGTTCACCGTAGAGTAGTATTTTTGGGAGGCGATGGTCCTCCATCCTAGAAATGTGCCCTGCCCAGCGCAGCTGTGTTCTCAATATCATGGCCTCAATACTGGTGATCCCTGCTTGCTCAAGGACAGCAAGATTCGTCACATAGTCAGTCCAGTGTATATTTAGGATTGTGCGTAGACAGCGCTGATGAAAGCGCTCAAGGAGTCGTAGGTGGTGGTGATAGGTGACCCATGTTTCAGATCCATAAAGGAGGATAGACAGTACAATGGCTCTATACACACTGATTTTTGTGTTTGCCTCAGGTGTTTATTGCTCCAGACTCTTTTGTGAAGTCTTCCAAATGTACTATATGCCTTTGCTAATCTGTGATCGATCTCTTTGTCAATCTTGGCATCTGAGGAGATTATGCTTCCCAGGTAGGTGAACTGCTGAACGGACTTGAGCACAGATTTGCCGACGGCAATGTGGGGATGGAGGTGTTCGTCCTGTGGTGAAGGCGGAATTGGATTTGTCCTTCGAGCCTGTGCAATGAATTTTTCTGGTGGAGCGCAGCGTGCACAGAACTGGCCTTACCCTTTAAACCAAAGGTTCGTCTGCTGGCCTTGCAAGCATGGAGAGTAGCAGCGAGGTCCTCGGGTCGTAGGTTTGATTAGAGTTTCCTTCTCTTAGATGGTTGACCTTACAGGGTTGTATGAGCACCATCTGCCCATGTTTGGGATTAGAGTTTTCCTTCTCCTAGGATGGTTGCCAAAAGGCTAGAGAGCCCATCCTGCCCTTTGGCGCTCTTTGTCAGACCCTTCGGTTTTGACCTGTCTGGCATGGGAGGCCCTACCAGTGGCTATTATGCCACCGCCAGCATAGCTCAAAACATCATTAGGGTATGCAAGCTTCTCTCCCACAACAAGGGGGCATCAATGGAGAGGAAAAAATTATTTACTGATTTATTAAAATATTTATATTCCACCTTACAGACAAAGATCTCAGGTTGCTGTATGATACAATAAATTTAAACAATTTAAATTGTATAACAGTAAAAAATAACTCATAGTCTTGAAAAATATTAAACTATCTAATAAATTAAAAGATATACACATATAAACTGGATAAAATAATTAGACCCTCTCCCCAAAGACTTTAATAACAAGCTGTGTTTTAACTTGCCAGCAAGATTAAATCTGTGGCAACCAAGACTCTAAGGGGAGTACATTCTGTAATCAGGGTGTCACATTGGAGAAGGTACTTTCACACATCCAGCAATTATCTCCTTTCTCTAGAGCACACTGGAGGCCTGGAGGTTGAACTGCCAGTTGATATCCCTCTGGTCCCCTGTTCATAAACTACTGTGATCAGAGATTTTGTGGGGGGATTATTCTTATGGGGAATTAATACAATTACATTTGGAAGCCTTCTGTAAAAAGAATAGGGGTGGTGGTAAAGCCCTGGGATGGTTTCACTATACCATTATATTAATTATTAATAGAGGCTGAGTCTCCCTTATCCGGAATTCCAAAATCCGAAATATTCCAAAATTGTTCACATGAATGGATGAGATATTGATACCTTTGCTTTCTGATGGTTCAGTGTGCCCAAACTTTGTTTCATGCATAAAATTATTTAAAATATTGTGAATAAAATTACCTTCAGGAGATGTGTATAAGGTCTATATGAAACATAAATGAATGTTGTGTTTAGACTTGGATCCCGTCTCCAAGATATCTCATTATGTACAGTTGTCCCTCCGTATCCACAGATTTGGTATCCACAGATTTAAGTATTTATATCTTATATCTCAATTGTCTTCTTGGCATTATGTTCAACATTTTGTTACACTTATATTATATCCAGTCTTTGGTCTATTCACAAAATAAAACATAAAATACACATTAAAAATTAGTTTTGTTTGTTTGTTTAAAATACATATGTTCTATTTCACTGCACTATTTTTAGCAGAACTGCTAATAGCCCTTTACCCTGTATACCTTTGACTCTGGTAATATACAAATAGTCAAGAACCAACATTGCCTACACTTTGTCATTATTTTTTAAAAATGGTTCTGACAGTTACAACCCTCCCTATATTTTGCTGACATGGGATTGTGATTCATATGTCTTCATATTAATTAAAATGCCTTGCAAGTATCAGTTCAAACATCCAGCTTAATGAATGTATTGTTATGCCTTGGCATTAATAGGGTGGACTAGGGCTGCATTCCTTTATCCACTTATCTGGAAATAAGCCCCATTGAACTCAATGAAACTTATTGTTGAGTAGATAGGTATAAGATAGCACTCTAATTATTATTATTATTATTATTATTATTATTTATACCCCGCCCCTCTGCTAAAAACAATTGGGGCAGCTTCCAACAATTAAAACACTACAATACCTACTAAAAGCACCACCCACCCCCACCCTTGCCCATAAAAAGACATTAAACAATATAAAATTAAAACCACCAGCTAAAATCACATTTTAAAAAACAAATATAAACAAGACTAAAAAAGGCCAGGAGACGCAGCTCCTGAGGCCGGGATCTAATCAGGAAAGGCCTGCCGAAAGAGATCCGTCTCTAGTGCTTTTTAAAAGCTACTTAAGCTCGTCACCTGACGAATCTCGTTCGGCAGGCCATTCCATAAATTGGGGGCAATTACCAAAAAGGCCCTCTGGGAGGTTGCAGACAGCCTAGATTTTTGTGGCTGAAGCAAATTCAAGAGATATCTTGAAGGCTGCAAACCTATGCAAACATAGCTTAGAAGAGTGCTTCTTAAGCTACCTGATATCGGGGACTGGCAGGGACCAGGGACTGGCACCATATTTGTGTCCACTGGCTACAATTGTTTGTTTCTTTCCTGGAAGCTCTCCAGAGACTGGCAGCAGATGGTTCGGGGACCAGCACTAGTCCACTGATCACCACTTTGAGAAGCACTGACTTAGAACAAGCTCTGCAGAACACAATAGCCTGTTAGAAGTAAAGCCAATTGAATACAAAGGGAACTATTTATTTAATTGAACAAAAGTAAATTATAATCTTCTCTGATGTAAAAAGGACCTCACACACAAAGTGGGGAGGGGAGCAAAAGTCAAATCAAAAGAACACCATGCTTCTTACTTATAGGGTAAGTAAGTAATTCAAATTCAAAATTAGACTCAAATAGTCAGTATGAATATATTGTTGTTGTTGTTTTATTCATGAGACTCAGTAATGAGATTCAAGGTGACTAACAGCATATTTAAAACAATACAGATTAAAACTATGCAAAACATTCAACAAATGTATAAATATAAACGTTATTTAAAAACAATTAAATATCTTATAACATTTAAAACATTAAACATTTAAAACATTAAACTTCATTAAATTACTACATACAACCTTAAAAACTATGTTTCAGATTTCAAAATGTTAAGTTTGAAACTCTGGAGGAGAAAAAGTAACCAAAAAAACGGAAGATTTTTTTTAAACATTTCTTTTTGACTCCATTATGTAAATGATGAGAATAAAAGTAAATATATTGGATGTGCCATTTGCTGGGCCCAGCATTTGACATCTTTGTTGCTGTTGTTGCAAAAACTAAAAGTGTTTGGATCAATTAACATATGCAGATTTCCCACAGAAAATACTACAGTCCTTAACTTCCTGCCCTCTAGCACACACATACTGAAAATTCTCTGGCTTATTATGTGGAAAGACATTTTCAGTACTTGACTACGGTATATGCTTCCTTGAGTCATGTTGCCAATACTAAGACTCTGCCATAACTCGGCCATAACAGGGCCATTTGGAAGGGTGCAGCAGCTGCTGTTGTTAACAAGAAGTTAAAAGTGACTGCAAATACCTCCTCCCACCTCCTCAGCCACAAGCATCTCACTGATTTCAGAGGCCTGGAATGTTGTAGCATATTTTATTTTGGAATATTATGTGTAAAAAGAGAAGGACTATTGCTTCACTTCTTTTATTCCCATTATCCTCAAGTTTAAAAACACACAGGGTAGTGAGAAAGGGTGATGATGAGCTGAGATGTCTGTCCCTGAGGTGATATAAAGTGGGTGGTTCACATCAGCCTGGAGATGTGCAAAACCAATGGAAAATCTGCTGATGGGAACCTTACTAGCAACTGTATACTAAACATTCTGTATAGGCCTGTGGAACTCAGGCCTGTGGAACTCAAAGTCACTATTGCTGATCTAATTGGATCTATACACTGTACTTGAATTAATTTATTTGACAAAAACAATTAATAAATTAATTTCAGGAAACAAATTACTCATCCAAAGACAATGAATTGTGGTTTCTTTCGGCTGTATCTAGGATTGGATGTCTACTCACAAAACAACTTAATCCAATATAGGAGGGGACGATAATCTCCTCTTTTCACTGTAGCCTCCAGAACACCTCCAAAAAGTGGTCCCAATGTGCTGGGAAAACCTTCCAGAGCCCCCTCTTTTTCCTAGTTTTATCTAGTGGCTGTTAGGGCTTGAAGTGGGAGGGGAAGAAAAGGAAGTTCTATGATGCATGAAAGTGTCACATTGGATTTAGGCCTTTGATAATGACTGTATGAGGGTCCTGTGCAATGTTCTAGATCAGGGTCTTCAGTGAGGTGGATTAAAGATCTGTAGCTCTACAGCAGGAGTGGTGGTCATGTGGTGGTTCAGAAGTTGATGGACTACAATTCCCAGATCTCCTAGCTGGCATAGTCAATGAAGAATGCTGGGAGTTCCAGTCTAGCAACATCTGGAGGGCTACATGGTTCCCACCACTTTTCTAAAAATTTGGCACTGTCTGTAGGTGAAGAGATATTTAATTGAACTTCAAGTTTAATGTGAAATTGCCATTCATTATTCACACACTTTTTATGGGTCATCCATACAATGATGTAACCTAATCACTGTTATCTTGTAAATTCTCTGTGGGTTTTTTCATGTTTACTTAAACTCAATAAAGTATAGTCATCTTTCTTTCTTTGTTTCTTTCTTTCTTTCGAACCAAAGAATAGGAGGTTGACATGTTGCATATATGTAAAGTCAACATATCACGGCTCGACATGTATTTGCTAGGCACCATTTTATGACTCCAATTATTTATTTTTAAACGTAGCTTTTAATTAGCAATAAATTACTTTTCTGACTGTTTTTTTAATTAAAAGCGATACAATGCTATAATGTTAGATTTTTTTTTTTAAATAACTGTTTCCAGTTTAGTATGTTGCCGTCACTAACCATGTTGTTAAAACTATAGTGGCCTTAATGTATGTTTTAAAAGATTTGTTCATTAGCACTATTGTATTATAGGAGGGATGTGCAACCCTTCAGATATTTGTTGGACTAAAAATCTCAGCAGCCCTAGCCAGCATAGCCAGTAGTGAGGAATGCTGGGAGTAGTAGTTCAACAAACATTTGGAGGGCCACACCATCCCCACCACTACATCTTGCTACATTTGTTGTATACTACAACATTATTACAATAGGATGTTACAGAAATGTTTTTATTTCTGTAAAAGGACTTTAGCAGTGATTGATTAAAACATCCAACAGGATTGTAAAATGATGCCTACTAAAATGTTTATAGTGAGTGTATGCTGGGCTTCAAGGGGACACCCCCCCCCGCAGTTAGGTCACAATGGGACTTTATCACACTACACTGTTATAGTGCTGCTATTGCACTTTAACTGCTATGGTTGCCTCCTGTGGAATCCTGGGATTTGCAATTTAGGGAGGGGCATTTAGAACTCATAGAAAGCTCTTAGGTCTCACTAAATGACAAACTCCAAAAATCCACAGGAGGCAGCCATAACAGTTAAAGTGGAATAATAGCACTATAACAGTGTAGTGTGCTAAAGTCCTTAGAAAATGAACAGTACTTCTAACAGCAGCAGTCAATGGAAATTCTTCATGTAGTATAAAATGGAAGAGTGATGATTGGGTAGGCCTGAAAGCAGCCCAAACAGGACGCAACCATGAGCTGGAGAAACTGGATAGCTCGATAGATAAAACAAATGTCAGGAGCGGAATAGGCAGCAGAACCAACCGACTGCATTCACTAGGAAAAGGCCAGCAGAAGCCAGAAGCAGAGTGAGCAGTGATGGGGACAAGTGGAATGCTATCTCTGTGTTACACATCTGTAGTACTTTGGTCCACAGATAACACCTGCTAAAAGGAAGTAAAAGCTAGATAGGAACAGGAAAGGGTAATAATAAGTCCAGTTCCTGGGGAAGAAAGTAGTTACAAATGCCTAGTTATTGTAGTTAGTGCTTTCTTCCTGCTGCTGCTGCTGAAAGTAAGGCATAATTAATTCCCATTAAGATTGTAAATAAGTGAGGGATAACTTCCCTGTGTCTGAGGTGTAACCTCAACCTTTAATTCTACAGTACTTTTATATTTACTGTGTGCTGCGGCATTACTAAGGCTGATGTCACCTGGTGTGGTTCAGGCGTGGCCTCACTGAATGGTGGAAGAGGAATATTACAAGGCTAGAGTTGCCAGACTGAAAACTGGAGAAGGCTCCTGTACTTACAATAGTTGTAATAAAAGTGCTAATTTCAGCAGGTGTTGCTTGTCACGCAACCAGGTAATAAGCATGTGTGCTGATATTCTCTTTCCTACTTAACCATGATCTTGGAAGCTAAGCAAGGTCAGCCCTGGTTAGTACTTGGATGAAAGACCACCAAAGGTGGTGCTGTAGGCTATATTTCAGAGGAAAAAACTGGCAAAACGACTTTCTGAGCATTCCTTGCCTAAGACAACTCTATGAAATTCATAGGGTTGCCATCTGTTGACAGGCAACTTGAAGGCACATAGACATACACTAAAGGTACAAGAGTACTCTCCAGTTTTAACTCTGGCAATGCTAAAAAGCGGAGGGTTCAAGCACTCAGGTGACAAAGTGGATGGGAGAAGGCTGCATTTTGCACCACAGGCCAGCAGCTTGCAGCATTCAGATTTTAAAAAAAACAACCTAAAATTATTTCTTAGTTACATTTGAGAAACATGAAAACAAACAAATAATTTTCCTTGTTTTTTTTCCCGGGCTGTGAAGCCATGTTCTGGAAGAGTTTCTGTCTGATGTTTCGCCTGCATCTGTGGCTGGCATCTTCAGATAATGGTTGGGTGGGTAGGAGTGTGTGTGGAGTTTATATACTGTGAACCCCTGTTGGGGAGTAGATGTAAATTTGTGTAATTGAATGGTTAGTTTCTGGGTATAGAAACACAAGGATGATTAGTGTCTGTTTGGCTAATGGTTGGTTGATAGGCCATTATCTGCTGGAAATCCCACTGGGTGGAATTCCTTTGTAAGTGTTGAGTTTTGATTCTATTGTATTTCAAAACTGGAAGCCAGATTTTGTTTACTTTTAGGGTTTCTTCTTTCCTGTTGAAGTTGTCCAGGTGCTTGTGGATTTCAGTAGCTTCCCTGTGCATTTTGACATGATAGTTGTTGGCCTGGTCCAGAATTTCTGTGTTTTTAAATAACATTTTGTGTTCAGGTTCGTTTATAACATGCTCTGCTACTGCTGATTTTTCTGGCTGGCCCAGTCTGCAGTGTCTCTTATGTTCCTTGATTCGTGTTTGCACACTGCGTTTAGTGATCTCTATGTAAACTTGTCCACAGCTGCATTTACGTACATATACTCCCCAACAGGGGTTCACAGTATATAAACTGCACAGACACTCCTACCCAACCATTCTCTGAAGATGCCAGCCACAGATGCAGGCGAAGCGTCAGACAGAAACTCTTCCAGAACATGGCCTCACAGCCTGGAAAAAAACCAAGGAAAATCTATGGATGCCAGCCATGAAAGCCTTCAACTTCTCTAAGAAATAATTTTCAAAACTGAAATTATAAAGCCAACAAACAACTGGGGATCTTGCAACAATAACTGTAACAAGGTTTTTTTTTAAATAGCAACAGTACAAACTCTGGACTAACTGCCCTAGGGTCTGTGGAGAAAAGCAAAGAGTCAGTGAAAGCAATTGGGCCTGTGCAAGGTTTGCCTAAAAGATGGAGCAATTCAAGGGTTCTCTGATTCAAGTCCACCAGTGGCTGATTGCCCTGAAAATGACTCACAGGCTAAGAAATGTTGATCCTCTTCAAAAGGACAAAGATGTCTGTGCTAGAAAGATGGACTGTATAACAAAAGTTGGAGAACAAACAGCATTTGACTTCAAACTTAGTATATTTAACTAAAATGCAGCCTTTGTCAGAAACATTAAAACAATGTTATTTTCTTAAATAAAAAACAATAAAATGTATATACAGCTGTGCTCAATAATCAATATGCATATTTCCATAAAATGTTGCAAGAAATACAATATTTCCACCTGAAAAAGAAAAATTGAGACTCAGAAATTATTGAGAAAACAATGGATTGGACTTGAACTCAGTCATACCTAGAGCAGACTTTCTGAAATCAATAAGGCTTCTATTGCATCCCATTGATTTGAATGGGTCTACTCCAAGTGTGACTAAATATGAATCTAGCTCAATAAGAATTAGGCCTACATGTCCAAAAATGATTCAGATACAAATGCTAGACATTAGAAACTAAACTGACAACAACTAGTGGTTGAAAATGCATTGCCTCGTTATTTTTGTATTTTATTGTTATTTAATATTTGTAATTTATTTGATGATTTTATATTTAATCATTGCTATTTTAATATTTTATTGACTCAAAACATTACAAACAGGAAGTTAATTGCTTAAAACAGATGGGATCAATTGACAGCCCAAACATGCTGGGTGTTATATGCAATACCAACTTCCCTTGTGGTCATACATACTATTAGTCCCCATTTCAGTACTGTTCTCTGTAGAAAGGTATTTTGTATAATTGGCACAGACACCTTTTTAAGGGTCCAAGTTGCTGTTATTTTTAATTTTTTATTAATTATTTGGATAGCAAAATAGAACATTTGTGGGTGTTTTTTTTTACTAATAATACATTTGTTGATTGTCAGCTTTACTGATCTGTGCCAGTTGATGTTTTAAATTATTTTCTTGGTGATTTTTTTAAAAAGGTACAGTACTCTCCTTTTTTGTCAGTCACTATGAGAGTGATTTAAATAAAAGGGGATGGATATGTTTATAAAACAAAACAGACCTTATAGAACTAAATGTTTACTTATTATCAAAATGCTTGTCTCCTGTGTGTCATCTGTTTAACTCATCAGATAATATGCAAAAGGGTTTGCATTTCTTTTATAAAAGAAAATTTAAATGAGGCCATAACTTGCTATATAGAAATGGCTCTTAACTTTTTCAGCTCAAGTGCTGGTCCAATTACATGACCCAGTAAAACAGCTCTAGTGGAGCAATAACTTGGCTTTGTCATCATTTCCTTACACAACTTTGATGACACAATCTTCTATTAATTGCATTATATACTTTCCACTAAAAAGACTTGGATTCAAACCATGTAGGTTAGGTTTCTAGAACTGCAACCTGAAACATACTTGGAAAATAAGATCCACTGAAAGATTACAAATGTTTAGGCTTGATCTTCAAAGGTCAACACTTTAACTCTTGCTTATATTAGATTAAAAAAAAGTGCTTTATATCATTTTCCGATATATGTAATTTATGTAATTTACCAATTTTCACACTGGTCTCCCATCACTCCCTCTCCTTCATTCTCTAGAGGCCAACATAATTTAAAAATACTAGGCAATTTAAATTTTGCACTTATCATGTGGATTTACAAAAAAACATGTTAAATGGCATTCCTTTGAATTTTTCTAAATCACAATTAAGCAACTTCATAAACTTAAAATAAAAACTATACTTTAGGACAAGCAGGCAAACTGCATCCCATGTGCCACACATATCCCTTAGAAACGTTTTTGTGGGGGTTTTTTTGTGGAACTCTTTTTTTTTTTTTTTGGTGGAACTCTGACCATTACGAGACCTGGCAAAGCCCCTAGCCCTCACACACCCCAAAAATATTGTTCAGGGGTGAAAATGCCCAAATTTAGTAAAAAGCCATTTGGTAGATAAAGCCCTCCACTTGCCCAACCCTCTTGCCAAGCACTAAAAACTGTCCCCCAAAGGTCAAAAATCAAACACTGAAAGTTATGTTCAGATTTGTCTTTCAGATCCTTTTTGGCTGATTTTAAGAGGGGGCAAGCCAATTAGGGTGGGTGTGGCAAGCCTTCTACAGTTGCCCACCTCTGTTTTAAGATTTCAGGCTTCTTGTGATTCTTTTCTCATTTACTTGCTCCAGAAGAGTAGATCGTTTCTAAAAACTTATAAATGAATGTAAGCATGCATTTATTCATTTTGAACTTAGTGTTTGATCTGGAAGTATTTACCGTGGTCATATTGGTGTGAATAGTTTTGAACTTACTGATTAGTGCAGGAAAAACTTTCTATGTGTAATCGTGATGTCGAAGGCTTTCATGGCCGGTACCCATAAACCCCACACACCCCCACACTACCATTCTCTGAAGATGCCAGCCACAGATGCAGACAAAATGTCAGGAATCAACTCTTCTAGAACATGGCCTCACAGCCCGAAAACCTCCCACAAAAAAACCTATGGTATGTATTCTGCATGTATTTGGATGCATATTCTTTAGACCATGGGTGCAAAACCTATTTTAGCCCAAGGACCAACTTCAGTTTCAGACAAGTTCTTTGGGGGCACATTTCAGTAGCGAGTTGGACCAAAGGATTGGTTCAAAACTACCAGAACTATTTCAGGACAAATCCACAGTACACAAATAAACCATTTTGAAACTGGATTATTTGTCATAGCTCTTTCCTATTGAATCCTGAGATTTGTAGTTTGTTGTGGCACCAGAGCTGTCTGACAGAAAAGCGAAATATCTCACAAAACTACAGATCCCAGAATTCCATAGCACTGAGCCATGGCAGTTAAAGCAATGTAAAACTGCATTTATTTTTGCAGTGTGGCAGCAGACTTAGTCTTTCAAAAGATGAAATATTTCAGCCAGCTTTAGATAATGCCACCTGCTATGGATCTGAGGATTGTAAATTAAAATAGGTTATAGGGTTCATTGGTAGTGCACCCCAGCTCAGCTTAAGTCAGTTGCAATAGAAGTATTAAAATAAAACATGAATTCAGGTAAGGAAAGGTGTTTGTACTGCATCCCATTATACAAATTTGTGTAAGTTTTAATTACAAATCAGATACAACCTATTACTGTTCTAGAAGATGCATATGTCAGGGGTGAGGAAATAGTTGAAAAGATTCCTTTGCACCTTAGCACAAGAGTTGATGGATGTATGACAGCAAACCCCATGCTGTGTTTTGTATCTGCCACTGATTCTACATATAACAAAGACCACCATGGATCTTCTTCTTGATTCTCTATGCCTCCTTAGTTCCTGCTAATGCTATGAAACATTAGGTGTTACTTAGATTTTATTATTTATTTGTTAAATTACTACTTTTACATCCTAACTTTATACTATTTTTAAAAAGTGTTCAGGGCCTGTGGCACCACTAAGGCTGGTGTCAACCCTCCCCACTCCTGACGGCATCACCTGGTGTGGTTTGGCCTCTCCACACCCTCCTAGTGCTTCCACTGCTCAGGGCAAATATTTTGTGATGTTTGTGGGACAGATTTTCATGGTGAGCATCTTGAAAAGCACCTGTCCCAATTAAGCTTGCAGAGATCCTCAGAGAAGGGTGCTTGAGAAAAAATTATTGTTCAATGGCTTAGGTGTTGCCTAAGTAGTGAATCCATACACAAGAAAAGGATGATTGAACCTGGATACGGTGTTAGACCAATGGCCACCAAACCCTCCCCAGCAGTGTCAGCTTTATATGTACACAAGATGCTAAAGAGTGTAGCAGTCCTCAGTATAATGTCAGTATAATGACAAAAGAACTACTTCAGAATATGCAACAAGATCACAACCTCAGCATAATACAGCACACTCTTACACATGCATTCTCAAACATACACAAATCCCACTGATATCAATGGGTCTTGTTCCTCATAGGATTGCAGCATTCACAACTGGTATTAACTCAATTTCTAGTGTGATCTAAAGTCATCCTGAATACAAGGCTCTCGGCCTGCACACATTAGCTGATAGCCATTTACTACTCCATTACCCTTGTTAAGCATTGCTGCATCTGGTGGCAGTAATGTTCAGAATCCAGCTGAGGTCTGTACTGGGAAATATTATTTTTGCTTACTTTCTAATAGCTGTGTGTAAATTCCATAAGATCTTTGTGGTCTTAGTATTGTCAAGTGGAAGCACGATGTGGTTGATACTACTAAGTTCTCACAGTTATTTTCCCTACCCCATCCCTCCCTACCTCAAAAGCATACACAGCTTCACAGGTATCTGTCATATTCTCTTTTTTACCATATGCTTTCACCTAAACGTCTTAAATTCTCCTCATATGAACAAAAATAGTATCTGGAGAGCTTGGGAAAGTTACTTTCTTCAATTAAAAACTCCTCAGTTCCCCCAGCTAGCATGACTTTTATGATGTCTGGGGGATTTCTAAGTTTTGTAGTCCAAACAACCAACTTTTCCAAGCTCTGGATAACTGATGTGTTCCCCCCCCCTTCATTGTATTCTTCTTAGTTCTCTTTCTTTCTGAATTTTTGACTATGGGAATGCTGTTTCTTTCATAATTTCATACAGTAAGCAAATGCAATATAAAAAGATTTATGAAAAGATGATTAGTAAAAATTGGGGTTGTCAAAAGTGAAAAGTGGAGAGGGTTTTTGTACCTTTAATGATTATGTCAAATAAATTTCAGCAGGTGTTACTTATTACCTCATTGCACAATAAGCAATACTTACTGAAATTCTCTCTCCTACACAACCATTCAAGGTATAGGAGCCTTCTCCAGTTTTCACTCTGGCAACCCCATATCAAATGTACCCAAACTCATAGACCAAGTGTACTGCTTAGAGAATTCTCTTAATATTAAAATTCAGGTTTGCTGGGGGCTTGTCACAAGTGATTCTAAGGCTGCAGTCCTAAAAATACTTGCTAGGGAAGAATTTTGATAGTACTTGGTGGATCTTACTTCAGAATTAACAGGGGTAGGATGTCACTCCCTTGCAGTCTACCATGCGTTTTCACACTACACATTAAAAAGCATCTCTGGACCTGACCTGAGATATTTGTGCAATCCCACAGGGTTGCCAGAATGAAAACTGGCGTGTGGGCTCCTGTACCTTCAGTGGTTGTGTAGCCCAGGGAATTTCAGCAGGTGTTGCTTACCCAGTCACATGATAAACAACGCCTGTTTTTGTTTTTTTTTAAAACCCTTTTCTACACAACCATGAAAGGTAGAGGGAGTCTCTCCAGTTATCAATCTGGCAACCCTAGCCCAATGTGTGCATGTTGTTTGTGCAGGGTTGCAAATGGATGACGGCGGTCCTATAAGGCATCTTCTAGCCAACATAGCTTTTGCATATAAAATGGCAAGCTAGCTCTTTTAAATACTGTTCCAGCTTATACAAAGGGGCTGGGTAGGGGGTTGTATATAAAGCACCCGAAACCTGCTTGTGTCGCTGGGGTTTCTGTCACTTGTGAATGCTGCAAACACGGGTCATACACCGGGGGGGGGGGCGACCTTTTTTTTTTGGCCGGGGTATAGGCTTCAAAGACTAGGGTTCGAAGTAAGTTGGAGCCTCCCCCGGGACGATGCGGGAGGGCGCGTGGCAAAAGCTGCCGGGAGGAAGCCAGTTTGGGGCCGAAGGAGTGACCCGGGCGGGCGGGAAAGCCGGGGGCGCTTGAGAGAAAACAGTTCCCACTCAGTCGTCGGGATAGCCGCTCCTCTTGAGCCCCAGCGCCTCCCCACACCGAGCCTGAGGGGAGGAAAGGAGCCGGGCACCCAGCGGAGACACTCCATTACACACACACATACACACACAGCTCCTCCGACAACCCCTTCCCTCAGCCCAACTTCATCCTTGGCTCGTCCCTGAGCAGCTGTGCGCCCCAGCTGTGGACTCCATTTCCCAGGCACCCTCCCTGCCCTAATGTATTCCGTTCTCGGGCCGGCTTGAGCCCTGTGTGTGTGCGTGTGTGTGTTTGAGCGAGCGAGTGTGTGTGTGTGAGAGAGAGAGGAGTTAGGAGTCCCCGGGAGCGCGGCGCGGCTCATTCGCTGATTAGCGGCAGCTCCGAGCGGCAACGCTGCGCCTCGCTTGCTCTCCGGCTCCCTCCCACGCGGGCCGCCCGGCTCCCTGGCCCACGCCGCGCCTCAGCCTCTGCCTGCTCCGAGGGCTCGGACGCCGCCTCCCCACCCCAGGCATTTCCACGGTGAGTTCCCGGGCGTCGAGGAGAGAGAGGGGGGGACTCTTAGAAAGCAAAGGGGTCTCTCTGTGTGTGTGTGTGTGTTGTGCGTGTTTCAGTGCGCGCCTCGATCGAACTTTCTAGCCGCGGCTCTCCGGGGTTGCGATCCCCTCCTGGCGCGCCCCGCCACTTTTCCCTTCCCCGGCCGCCGGGGCTTCAGGAAGTCAAACTTTGGCGAGTCAAGTTTGTCTCTCCCTTTCCGTCCGCAGCCGGCTCTCCCGGGGCAAAGTTTGTTTCTCGCGGGTGGGCTGTGTGTGTGTGTGGATGTGTGTGTGTGGATGTGCGATGCTAGAAAGGTATTTTTTGGTACATAGGGGGAAAATGAATGCTCGTGCATTGAAAAAACCCAGATCGATTAGGGTGGCCCCCTCCCCCTGGAAGGGTCGTTTCGCTCTGCTCCCGGGATTCTTCTGCTGCCCCTTATTTTATTTTCCCGGGCTGTGTGTGTGTGTGTGTGTGGTGTGTGTGTGTGTGTGTGTGGCCGCGGAGAATCCCCTCGCAGAGGGAAAGAGGGGTGCCATCAGGTACGGGGGGGGAGGAGAGGGAAGGATCCGGGAAAAATGCAATCGAAAAGCGGGTGCCTCGGATTAAACCGAGCAGCATTACAAACGGGAAAGCGGGTCACGCTGCGGGTGGGTGGGTGGGTTCGAGCCACGGAGGTCCTTCTTGGTTTTTCCCTCCAAAGTCCCATCCCGGGGTCTCTTGTTGCAAGTTCTCCAAACAAAACCAAAGTGTGTGTGTGTGTGTGTGTGTGTGGACGCTTTGCGGAGGGGAACAAACCGAGTTGTCTCCCACAGGTAACAGACATGTGCTCTTCTTTATTTTATTTTATTTTTTGCGGGAGGGGGTCCCCATCGTGTTTAACCCCACGCCCCGTTTGCCCCTCGCGTGCCGTGCTAATAACGAAGCCGCCCTCGCCCCAGGAGCGCCGCCCGCGCGTGTCCGGAGCGCGGGCGGCCCCAGGAACTTGGCTGCTTGCAAACGGCCCGGCCGGCATTTTCTGGGCGGTGGTGGTGGGTGGTTGCGAATGGGAAATAGTTCGAATTGGGACAAAAGGTGGAAGTCCTGGTCAGGGGGAACGGCGGGGAGGGGGTGGGGGAAGAAACCCCGACGTCGCTCGGGTGCGTTTTTTCCTTTTCCTTTTGGAAATGCAATAAAAATAAAAATAAATTCCGAATGAGTTGCATGTTTGCAGTTATTCCTGCCGGGAATTTGCAAAAGAGGAGGTTGCCCTCGGCAGTCCGGGCTGCAAGCGGAGCAAATAGCAAAGCCGGCTGGAAACCCTGGGTGAGAGGAAGTGGAAGGAAACGGGGGGATTGGCCTATTTAAGCTGGGTTCCTTGGCAAAAAGGGGGAAAAAAGAAACTTTTTTTTAGACCTCTTTCTCAGCCAAGGAGAGAGACCTCTGGTAAGCTTTAATAAAATAAAATAAAAATCAAACCCCAGCAGCCGCTACATCCAAGCCGGACAGGAAAGTCAGGACAAGAGGTTGCAAGGAAGGGGAAATAATTCCTCACCTTGTCCGATCGAGATGCATAAAAACCATCTGCTTGGGCACAATGAAATCATTAGGCGATGACCAAGGCGGGAATTGCGCTGAATGCTTTTCGCCTTCCAGACAGGAAATGTGCAGGGAAGGGATTGTTGCAATAAATTCAAACAGCTCGAGTCATCCGCACGTTTGATGAGCTTTTGTTTGGTCTTTCTTGAAAAAGAAAAAGAAAACGAGCCCTGGACAGACAGTTGGGATTGGGATGGAGGGCGACCCCTCAGTCCCTTCTTCTCCCTCCTCCAACCACCCGCACAGATTTCTTGGAAGGAGTGAAAAACTCGTTTTCTTTGCAAGATCCCCCACTCTTTTTGCACTGACTTTTTAGCCGGGTACAGAATATTTGAAGGTATTTAGTGTGTGTGTGTGTGTGTGTGTGGTGTTGGTATTTTTTTTTTAAATAAAGTAATCAGGCGTGGCAGGGCGGACACATTGCGGGGAATTACTTTCCGTATTCTGTATTTCCCAGATGTACTTTGGAGACCTGCTACTTCTCCATGGTTTTCTTGATATTTTTAGCGACGTGGAGAGAGACAATTGATTGGACCTCTTATTTATTTTCTTGCTCGAAATCATATTAAATCTCCGCATTGCTTTTCTCCTCGGCGGGAGAAAGCCAAGAAAGGACAAACACCTGTTTTAATTTGCAACCTGGAGAAAAGTAAGATAAGTCCGGGGGTTTCTTTTCCTCCTGTGAAATTAAAACGGTGTTTGTTTTCTGCTTTTTCTGCTGGGAACCAGAGATTGCTGGGATGGGTATTTCAGATCCAAATCGATAATGTGTTTTTCCCTCCCTCCCCCGAACAGAAAAGCAAGAGTTTGAATAGCTTTCTTTCGATTTCCTTTCCTCTTAAACGACGGTGGGGTGTCCTTCAAGGAAAGATCTAGTTCCACCTCTCAAGCCTTTGGAGGGATCTTTCGGATCCGAAAGATCCCTCCAAAGGCTTGAGAGGTGGAACTAGATCTTTCCTTCGTCCCCTCCCCGGTTCCATCCGAAAGATCCCTCCAAAGGCTTAAGAGGTGGAACTAGATCTTTCCTTGACGGACACCCCCCTCCAGTTTAAGAGAAGGGAAAATCGAAAGAAAACTATTCAAACTCTTAACTTGCCCCTCTGCGCCTTGTATGGGCTTTGTTTTCTTTCTTTCTTTCTTTTTTCTTTCTTTCTTTCTTTCTTTCTTTTTTTTTTTTTTGCAAGGGAGCTTTTTTTAAAAGTTGGGAAAAGACCAGCCTTGTATTTGATGATGTGGTGGTGGAGTGGGGATAGAAATCTCTGTGCATTTCGAAATCTTAACTAGGTTTACTGTTCTCTCCTCCAAGTCCCCGTTGTTTAATTTTCATTTGCTTTCTTCCTCCCCTCCAAACGGTGACATTGTTAAAAAAAAGTTGCAAATGGAAACGAGGTGAGGCGGCTGCTTGGCTCTTGCACCGTCGGGCACGATCCACCACTTCGTCCACCTAAACCAGCTCTCCATCCTTTCCGAAGTGGGGTTCTTGGGTCCCCGAAACCTCAGGACCCATATGCCCTCTCCTCCGCCCGCCCCACTTCTGTCCCTCTTTGGGTCGCAGTCCCAACAGGTCCCAGATGTATTTATTGCTCTAGTCTAGAAGAAACGCCAAGCCAAGGGAGGTCTTCACTTTGGGCACTGAAGATCTTCTTCTTGGGTTCTGTTGGATCTTCCCTTGGTTTGAATTGGTCGCGACGAAATCCCGTTTAGTTCCGAATGCACAATCCACTTGAGCACTTGTAAGCCCTTCCAACAGCTGGGAGGGATGGTTTTGTTTTTCTAGAAGGTCAGGATTTTCTAATCGGGAATACATTGGGAAATCCGGGTTTCTAAACTGATGGGCTTAAAAAGCAACGAGGGATCTCTAACCTGTCGTATCCAAAGCTTATCCCAGCCTCTTTTCAAAGAGCTGGCAGGCTTTTATTTAAGCAAACCCCACCTGCTTTATTCGTTTTAAATTGTTTTCTCCCCTTTTCTTGTGAATCAGCAGAGAGAATGTTGATTTTTATGCCTTGCTTTTGATTCTTTGTATTTACAAAAACTGGGAACCCACAGAAATGCAACCTGTTATAGTTGGCTAGAATGCCTCTCCCCCCACCTCTTTTTTTTTTTTTACAGTTAAGAATGGAAAAGTATTTTTTTTTACAAGGAAACACTACAGTGTTTGGGATTATATACTTGAGGATATGTATCATACAAAAAAACCAAAACAAAACAAAAAAAACCAAATGAGTTTTCCATCTTCATCTTGGGGACAGCTCTGTTTTCCACACTTTTCGGGATGTGGCTAGAAAGATTGATGGTAAATTCTGCTTGATGCTAACCTAGGTTCCTTTTAATTAAAAAAAAAGTCTTAGATAGTTTTTTAATAAGCAAACCAAAATTTAAACATGTTGATTTCAGTCTAGGATATGATTTTATTTGTTATGGATCCAGGTTGAAGCTTTGGATTCAGATTCTCTTTGTTCTTCCACTTCAGTTTATGTTTAATTGGTGCAAATGACGAATGGCCTTAAATATTTTTATGTATAAAATTGTAATTTTGAAAAATATAAATGATCAGAAGGAACACACACACGCACACAGGTCTGTTCATTTAATCCAGATACCCAGCGGACAGTTTATGAACCTTCATAGATTAATCTCCACCCCTTTGGCCTCCTCCACTCCTTGTTTAGTTAATTTAGCAAAGAGTTTTTGCAATCTGTTTGGAGTTTGTCTAATGCCATAGGAAAGTATCTGCTGATTTATTTGGTTGCTTTTCGATTTCTGTCGCTGGACCGTCTTTTCTCTTCCTTTCAGCTAGGATGTCAGCTGTTATTACTTCCTATTGATCCCTTTGCAAAGTGAGAAGTGAACTAAAATTAATGTCAATTCCACTGCTTGGATCAATAGCTGGAGTTATTTTAATCTGGATTTGCACAGGGTGCTAAATTAAAAAAAATCAGCATAGAGGCAGAAAAGTAACAGTTACTTACTCTGGCTGTGCCCACTCCCTTTCCAGCCACCCAAATGCTTCATCAGGCTGGTTTTCCTGCAATCCATATTTTTTTAATTAAGCAGGTCAGTTAGTTTTCTTATTTTGGGTTCCATATTTAAAAACCAATGACATTTTGACATTGGGAGTGTATTAACTATAGATTTTCATAATGACTGGCCTTGCCGCAGCCTCATCTGTACATGCCCCTAATGACGGCAGTGGTGGGAAATAATAGTGTGGGGCAAAGCCAAAGGTATGGTAGAAGAAGGTAAAAGACAAGGAGAAAATGAAAAAGAATGCAGGAGTTAAAAAAATTAAACTTGGCCTGGTACAAAATTGCAATCTGTTGATTTATTCTCTGTGTAATGAAGTTTGCAAACGAATACGGCAGTTGGAGTGATTCACAGTATCCTACAAGGAGTGTCAAGTGTGGCTTCCAGATTATTAATTTATGAAATACATTTAACGTTATGAGGTTACAGTGCAAGTAAAAATAGAAAAGCAGGCACAGAGGCATTAGCAGTGCGCTCACTCCCCCCCCCCCGCCCCTTACTTAAATCCTAGACAGTATGGTTTTCCATCAGCCTCTCAGGTCAATTTAGATTTAATAGTTTATTTATCTGAGTGGGTACCTTTTTGCTTTAAAAATAAAAGAAAATAAATATTCAGATTCCCCTCCCACTCTCATTAGTCACTGGTGTTTTTTAATTGTTACATTTATTTGTTTTCTTTGATAAATCGGTTATGCAGAAAGGATCAGGAGACCCCAAAGAAGGCTGACCAGGCTGCCTTTTACACTCGTTTGTGCACAACCAGAACTTGACTAAAGTTCTATTTTAAATTTGGAGGAAACCAAACCTTGTTAACAAATCTCTCATCTGGTAATTTAGCACTGATCTGTATTGGGAAGAGAGCCAAATTAAGAAGAGATGAGAAGATGCCCAGTCATCTTCACACGTAATAACAGTCGCAGAATGTGTGGATACAGGATAGAAGAAAGGAAGTGTTATTGCTGAACTGCAAGAAAGGCAAAGCCAAGATTCCATAGAGTTTGTTAACCTAGGCTTGCGCATTCACAGAATACAAAAGCCCACTCCATTAGAAAAGAGACTCTTTCAGTAAGTTTTATTTGCTATGTCTGACCTTCTGGAACTAACAGACACATTTTGTAACAGCTTTTTTTATTATATGATTTTTTGGTGGCCTTTTGAGTGCCACAAGGCTAGTATATTGTTTTAAAGCAATAGTCCTCATATATTAAAGTGCATTGTGGCATTATGAATGGATGGCAGTAGAAGCTCTCTCACACACAAATTATTCTAGCTTGGTTATAAATAAGATGGTGGCAGAAGGTAACTAGAAAGTGCTAGAATGAAAGTTCAGTTTATTATATATACACCCACACCAATGCACATACATGTATCATATGGACTGTTTGTCTTGTTTTGTTAAGTTACTTTATGTAATTGTAAAGTAGTTTCAAATAAAAAGCAAGCTTAGAAATATTTTAACATTTATTTTTTTTTGGTAAATGTTAACAAGAGCAGGTTATAGATCTACTTAAAGCATGAGCACATTAGGAAGTAAAATTGCTGATCTGGTTTGTGCCTTCTTCAACCCGAAAGATAGATGCTTGCAAGGGATTAGATAACACTGGCACCAGTTATGATTTTAAATATTGCCAGAGATGCCAAGCACTTTTATTGCTGAAGTCACTGCTAGTTTCCTTAAAAATGGGAGAATACGAGGCATGTTGTTTATTCCCACGTGTACCATTGAAGATAATGCAAAATCCATAATATGTGTGTGCATTAGTACAGGTAAATTTGTGTGCTTGCCTCTGTAACAGAGAACAGACTTCTTATCTACCCTGTTTATGCATTAATGGATTGTGTAAATATGCATACATATGTTCATTTGTAAATTGTGAATAATTAATGCATTATTTATTTCATTTTTCATATGCTGGGCCCTAAACTTTAGGGGCTAGGAGAGGAAAAATCAAATTATTATCATATGCTTACATGTTACAAGGGCTTTTTTGGTTTTAATCTGGCAGGAGTCAGGTAATATGCCTTTCATTTGCTTACCTGAGACATTATTTTCCAATTTAGCACTTTGCTGGAATCAGATGCACTTCTTCAGGACATTCAGTCTCTCCACAAACCACATCTGGCTTGATCTGAACCTGCTCTGTCCCCTTGCCCTTCAGTATGGCAGAAGGAGAGGATAGTTAGCCTGAAGAATGATGCACAGTCTGTATGACCCACAGAATACTGTTACTTTGGGTCTGTGATGTTTTATCTACTTGTAGGATTTGTCATTTGAATGTTGCTAGTTTCAGGAGCTGTGGATTGGGAGCAGAAAAGAGACTTGTACGCACACAACCTTAGAGGGAGTTAGAGGGCCTTCCAGTTACTTGTGAACTTGCCTGTTGGTTTTCTATAAGAGCACATGGGCTCTTGTTCGGGCTCATGCAATTTTCCTTCTGCAGTAAGGACATCTGATTGCCAAAAACTGACTGACCATTTACTTCCCCTGTCTTTCCCCTTCTTTTTTCCCCCCTACAGCTTTGCGATAGTGATGAGGCCCCAGTGAATCACACTCTCCCCAGCTCTATACCTAGACATTGCTTTGTTTTCCATTCAGGGAAGAACATTTCCCTTGCGGCCCTGTCAAAGAAAGACACTCCGATGGACTTACACCGGGCAGCCTTCAAGATGGAAAACTCCTCCTACCTTCCCAATCCTCTGGCATCTCCAGCTCTGATGGTTCTCGCTTCTACTGCTGAAGCTAGCCGCGATGCTTCCATCCCCTGTCAGCAGCCAAGGCCCTTTGGTGTCCCTGTGTCGGTGGACAAGGATGTGCACATCCCATTCACCAATGGCTCCTACACTTTCGCCTCCATGTATCACCGCCAAGGTGGGGTTCCAGGAGCATTCACTAATCGTGATTTCCCACCTTCCTTGCTGCATCTCCACCCCCAGTTTGCTCCCCCCAACCTGGACTGCACCCCAATCAGCATGCTGAACCACAGTGGTGTTGGGGCCTTCCGTCCCTTTGCCTCCACTGAGGACAGGGAGAGCTACCAGTCAGCTTTTACACCTGCTAAGCGCCTGAAGAACTGCCATGATACTGACTCTCCCCACCTTCGCTTCTCAGACGCTGATGGCAAGGAGTATGAGTTTGGAGCTCAACTCCCATCTGGCTCTCCCAGCTCCCTCAAAGTTGATGAGACAGGGAAAAAGATCTTTGCTGTCTCTGGCCTCATTTCAGACCGGGAGACCTCATCCAGCCCTGAGGACCGAAATGAGAGATGTAAGTACCTCAACTTTGCTTAAGCTGGGCCTCTGAAATGCTCTACAGGTGTGTTATTGTAATGCTAGGAGGTGTGAAAGAAGTGCTTCATATGTGTGGTCCTGCTTTTCTCTTAAGTAGGTGGTAATGGGTTACAGAGGGAGGTGGGATTGAAGGGAACCTGTGCAGTGGAGCTGTTCTTCTCAGGGTAGACTGAGGCCCTGAGCCACAGAAAAATTGCCAGCAGGCCAGAAAAGGGGAGGAGATTCTATGTTGTGAGCATCTTGGGAGCTCACCCACCTGTAGATACTCACAAACATGGACTTCGGGGAGCGTGCCTTTTCTATGAAGACTGTTGCCTGACTTAAGAAAAACACACTTTTCTTTCACCTTCTAACCCTTTCCTCACGTATTACTGTAGATGCCTGTTGTAACCTGTGCATCACTGTGCGCTCCTCAGATCAGTGTAAAAAAGTGTTTATTGGATTTGTAAGACAAGCTAGCAGAAGCAAGAGAAAGGATGATATTCTACACAAGTTGAACACCCTGCTCTAATAAACTTTAAATAGATAAGAGGTATTTTCTGTAGTTCCTTCTACAAATCTGGAAGTGAAATTATTTTGCACAGACCAGCAGCCAAGCTGAAGCCAACCTCCCTAAGTTTCACTAGAGAAGCAACGTCTGTTGCAGTATTCCTCTCCCATAGCAGACCCACTTGTTCATTAAGTGCCATGAGCTGCCCTGTTGTGGGAAAAGAGGTAGTATTCAGTCTAAGAAATTGAAGATAAGGCAGTGTTTGGCTTGTGCTGATCTTTAAATTTGGATACACAGCTTAGATGCTTAGCTGAGTTTTCTGCATCATGTGGGTCCCTTTGTTCTTTCTTATGTTGCCTTGCCCCCTCCCTTTCCCCCCTTTTTCCTCTTTCATTTTTTGGGTGGGTGGGTATAGGAGGGAAGTAACTGCTTTAAAAAAGAAAGAGCTGGTAGTGTCCCAGTCCCGCCTTGGATACCATTTTTCTTATCCTCCTTTATGATGCCGAGGAGAGTAATAGAGACGTTGTTGCGCTCTCTCCCCTGTCGGTGCTGCTTCCTCGGGCTGTCTCCTTGAATTAGGCACTGTGTTAACTTCCCAGTGCTGCAAGGCATCTGCTGAAAGCCCGCGTACCTTGTCAATAAAAGTCACCATAAAATCAACCTGCCTTGTAAATCCATCGCTCTTTGGTTTTGAAATATGCCATGAGTGTGTCTTTTATGTCAACGTTTGTAAGTGTGGAATGATTCCCTCTTAAAGACAGAAGCTATATGTTGCACAACAGATGTGCGTACGCTCTTCCCCCTAGTGTGACTTAAAGTGTGTTAGTGTGCTAGAACTGCTTGCATTTTTAAAAATCTGTGATCTCTGACAGCAACAATTGTGTGTGAGAGAGAAGTAGGAAACATTAATAACAATTGAAAGAAGAAGAGTGAATATTGCCATGAGTAAGGATAACTTACAATTTGGAACAGTATAAATTGCTAATTTAAGTATTACCTGTCCATGGGTATGAAGCTCACTCAGATCATGCACATTGGAAGAGAAGCAGCATGGAAAAGCTGGGCCATCAACGAGATGTATTTAATGTTGCTTTTTGCAACCCTTTTCTATTTAGAAAGTTATATGAAGGAGAAAATCTCTAATGTCAATAATTGGATGACATTTAGAAAGGGGTTGGGGTTGTAGGCGTATGTATTTTTTCTTGCACATATTTGTTTCCATCTTCCCTACTGCATCTTCCTTTCACTGACTTTGCTTTTAGAGGTTTCAGTGAATTCTTGAATAGCAAATAGCCAAATCACATTAAAATATAGTATCTAAAGTAAAGAATAAGAAGGGCTTATATAAGATGTTTCAGGAACAGGAAGTTATAATAAAATTTTGTAGATTACTCTGAAAGTTGTCAACATCCAGAAAGTTTTCTTTCTTATTTTCCCCCTGTTCATCGCCATGAAAAATAAATAGAAGTAAATTTGACTTTATAATGCTTTCATGGGAGCAAAACCAAAACTGACTTTGTGCCCAATAGGTCTAGGTAAAGTATAAAATATTGGAGGTAGCCCCAAAACTACATCTAGTCTGTTTTCTCTAGGTAAAACTTCGTTAGGTAAGGTATTTAGAAAAAAAAATTAAAATGTGATGTTTGTGTGCGTATGTGTGTGAAAGAGACAGACAGAAACAGAGAGAGAGAATAGTTGTCCGTAGTTATGACCTTCAAATATCTTTCAAATATCATGTTTAGATATGATTTCACCAAACATATATTCCTGGCCATGGCATTACCTTGGACAAGATGCTCTTGTATCTTGTACCTTTAAACATGCTCTATGTGTGAAAGATTCTTTGTTGGCAGTTTCTGTAATTTGTCTGAAGGCTGACATAGCTTTCTAGTGATTCCATGGTTCTGGAGAGAAGCAGAGGAACGTGTGCATATTTGCATGTATGTAAATGTGACCTTACGGGCCTTTATAAATACTTAGTCATTGACCCCTAAAAAGCTGTCTCAGTTTTCTTGCACAAACAGTATATACAAACCTCCCTGTGAAACAAGGATTCTTTTCACCACCACCCTAGCATACATTGCCGAGAAATGGTTGTATAGACAGACTGGTCAGCAAAAGTGTATTGACGGAGGTAGTAAAAGCCATCAGATCAGCAAACCCTTTATGCCTCCAATAGATGCCCTACAGAATTGCTGGACTCTACTGTTTATTTGTATTCTCCCAAATACTGCAATGGAATCAGACCACTTGATGGGTGAATAACTTTAATTGCAACACATAACGTTCCTTGTGCCACCACCAACCAACTATAGTCTCCTCCTCCTCCTCCTCCTCCTTCTTCTTCTGGCTTTTCCTTATAATTTCAGCATTGGGTTTCTCACTAACTGGTTCTTTTCTTTTCTTTTCTTTAAAGAACGCAATATAGAGAGGCTAAAGCTCCTGGAAAACATGTGGGTTTTTAAAAACAGAAATGCTGTCCAAGGTATACTGCAAAACTAATGGGATGCAGGGAAAATGCAGGAAAAAGTATGTCTCTATACAGATGTGGATGTGGGCATCTCAACGTTATTAATTAGATACTAAGTAAGAATGATACTGTGTGTGTTTAAATTCCCATGGGGCTAGATTCTTATCTCTGTTAATTAGTGGTATAAATCTGAATTGATTCCCATATCCACTTGAAAAGGCAGTTAGGGTTTGCATTGGTGTAATAGAATTTTCGGTTCAGTATATGTTTTTTGCTTTCAAGAAATTTCATAGTCCACTGGGTTGAACCACAGATTTTACAATTTATAGATGCACAATTCTACCCCAAGTTAGTGACAGAAGTTAATGAGAGGTGTCACATGCATTTAACATATGCTAATGATTACTGTATTTTGCAGTCTGCTTCCTGGAGAGAGTTATCAGTACTGTACTTTTTTCATTCTTTTTTAGTCCTATGGTTCCAGGAAAGTCAAAATCCAACCTGCAGGAGTTGTGCACAAATGATTTACAGGATACGGGGATTGTTTGTTACAACAAACATTTTTTTCCACATAGTGCTCTTTAGCTGTTCATTGGAAACACTAATTACATTTATGGAACACTGCGTACATGACATGAGAATTGCCCAGGCATCTATGGACAAATTCTGTACGATTCTTCTAGTAAATGTATCCTCATCAGTGTGGATGTTTGCAGCTGGTGTGGATATTACATGCTGTATCCCTGTGTAACAGAAATCTGTAACAATTTTTAAATTATCTCTTTTCTAAAATACGTAAATTGTTCAGACTGCTGCTCCCCACAGGCTAGTCCCCATGATATTTCCTCTTAGCAGAGGAAATAGGCAGAGTGTTCCACAGCAGCATCTGGACTGCGCAGAACAAATTTTTCTGATGTGCAAATCCACTAGGTTGTTGTACAGTTGTCCCTCCACATTCACCGATTTGGCATTCACGGTTTTAAGGTTTTAAGTATTCACAGCTTGAAAATATTCTTAAAAAAATAATAATCCAAAAAGTAAACCTTGATTTTGCCATCTTATATAAGGGGCACCATTTTGCTATGCCATTGCATATAATGGGACTTGAGTATTCACAGATTTGGGTATTCACAGGGGGTCCTGGAACTAAACCCCAGCAAATGTGAAGGGACAACTGTAGTTTTCTGTTCTGTTTATTTAGGGAGATTTTCCTTGGTTTTTTTTCTGGGCTGTGAGGCCGTGTTCTGGAATAGTTTCTTTCTGACATTTCGCCTGCATCTGTGGTGGCATCCTCAGAGCCACTATTTAGGGAGACTCCATAATGTGTTTGCCTACTACCTACCCAGAATTAAACTTGCACTACCTAGCCTTTATGCTGAGCGTAAAAGTGGTGCTTATTTCTAATTATTTGTGTCCCTTTAGTTGTTTATTGTAGGGGTCTCCTTAAAGTTCAGTCTGTTGTTGAGAAGCCAGGCTCTACTGGTCAAAGTTGAATATTTCTCTGATCCTTGTTTTTCACATCTGCAGTATGGCTCACAGTAGTATTCCCATCATTGATTCTAATAATATTTTAAATCAGTTTCCAGGGGTTGTTCTTGAATCTCTGTTTCTTTTCTAGCAACTTGCCAACAGCAGGATTATTTTTAAATGCCACTGCTATAAAACATGTAAACATTTAAAATACATGACCAGTCTAGGTGAATACTTCATTTTTTCCTCATAATTTTACATCACACTAGGGAGTGAACGTCTTGTTTGGCCTTAGAAGTAGGATTGCTTTTGAAAATCACTTGAGCAACTTGTAGCTTTGAAACTAATGAGTGGAAACATCTGAGAACAAGTCAAAGCACTGTTCTGTTTAAGTGCCAAGCAGGAATTATTAATAATGCATTAATTCCTGTTTTTTTCATTTTTCTTTTACATATTATAGCAACTGACTTAAGCTTCATCTTAACTCTAGCTAACTAAGCAGAGCACATGCTGACCAGGTGTTTACACACTAGGACTATATGATGATGGTGGAACCTTCTAATCATTCCACATGCAAAATGTGAACATGGGGGTTATTTGTTTTTATTTACCACTATATGCTTAGAGCTAGAATGAAAATAAAACTGTGTTGTGGACAACATTTTTTTAACTACATTCTTGGACATTATCTGACATTGGCATTATTTATAAGTAAGGTGGAAATAATGCAAGAGGAAGAAATGGCTACATTTCCAAAGAGTGCATACATATGTTTATGTTTCACAGACGGTGTCCTTGATGACTTGCTGATGAATGAAACCAGATTACCAACACCAAGAAAGACATCCTTGAGTGATCTATTGGTCAGAACTTTTGAAAATTTGCAAATTTCTTTGTACATTTGGAAAGAAGAACTCAAGTTTTTTAAAAAAGTTAAAGTGATAGATTTACCCATGGAAGAAGAGTTCTTTGAGTTCTCATTTCCTAAAAGCTTGGCTTTGAATCTTTGTCTATTCAGCCATGTTTGTGATGATGAATTAAGTTTGCCACGTCTTTTTTTTTTTTCTGACAGGCTCCCTTAACTTCAAGAGCAACAGATCAGGCAGGTACAGCATGATTCTCTTAATCCTGGGATATAGCTGAGGATTTTGTTTAGTTCATATTTGATAACAAGTTTGCATCCCCTCCCCAAACTGAATGAAAGGAACTTCAGATTTTAAAAGTATAGATGTGAGAGAAAGCTAAAGAGACAGATTGATCATTGATAGTCTTCACAGGTCAGATTTTGGTGTCTGTTATGCCACTGGAAACTCATGGATTTTGTTCCAGTTTTGTTTGTTTATTTACTAATTTGTCAGAGCTCAGACTCCTATGGAGCATTCAGACAAACCTCCGCACACACATGTGTACGTGCACACATACACCTTTATTCCTGTATTTTTGGCTACCCTGTTCCTTTACTCTCCCTTAGCTATCTGTTGCTGAGGCTCCTTGTCATGTTGCTCTGTTTAATTGTCATGTTGGAATAAAGAAATGTTTGGGCCGTTAAAAGTGGCGGAGAGCTGGGTGTGAGCTGCTCCAGTTCTGCCGGCTGCAGGACCATCTGGCCCTGGCTTGCATCCGCTGGTCTCCAGCTTCTCTTTCTCTTTATGTTAGCTGGGGCTATCTTGCTGACTTGGAATGCCTAATCACCATGGTGAGAGGATGGGCCTTGTTGCCTGCCCCTTCCCGTCAATTGTCATGCAGAACTGATCAGGACAGCCGTTCTTTGCGGCCATTGCTTGCCTGTCTTTGCCTGGTTCTTGGCAGAAGGACGGCTTTTAATTGATCATTTGTGGGGGAGGGCTGGGGTTGTTTGAGCCTCTCAATGTTTCCCCACACAGTCTCTACCGCATGGCCAGATTTCTCATTTGTTGGGAAATGCTAGTGATTTAGCTGTTACTTCAGCTTTCTTTTTTGACTCCTGCTTGTTGTTTTTATGGGGAACTCTGAGGGCTTGTAACTGTTGGCTCCAAGGAGCACTGAGCAAGATATAAATATTGTGTTTATCTGTCCACAACTGGGAAGGGGACACATATGGGCATTAAATGTTTATTGTCCTTCTTTCCACTGTGTGTTCATGTTTGTATTTGCATGAATGCTTATGGATTTATTATCTGGGGGCAGGACGAACTCTTAATTTCTTTGGCTTCACAGAAAAAATGCAACACTTTTCACCAGTGTTGAAAATCCAACCCTAAGTGTGTGCCATTAGACCTGGTGACTGAAACCTGCTCTTTGACAGTTTTAATTAAAAACTGAGCTTGACCAAAGTCTTCTGTTAGACGACAATAATTTTTGGATTGAAAGAAGGACAGTTTTTCTTAGAAGGAGTACAGAGCATTGGGAATTAGGAATAATAATTAGGAATATTTTGTGTTCTTATTATAGCTTATGCTCTTTTGCATAATTTTGAATATTTTATTTTTTTATGCATAAAGATAGGAATAACATTCAATATTAGTCAGTAGGGCCAGCCCTATAGTTAGGTAAGGTGAGCTGCCTCAGACAACACAATTTTGAGTGCTATTAAAGAATTGGAAATGTGTTCGTTCATTTATTTATTTATTTATTTGTACCATGCTTATGGCGGTAGAGGTACCTCTGTTGATCAATTCTGGAATGCTTTACAATTGGCCAGTAAAGTATTGCTAGTTTTGTGTTAGTAAAAGAATATTGTGAACTGCTATAACATGTGGAAATTAAGGATGGATTTAGCTGCTAAGCTGAGATGACGGACTGATTATCTAGTGATATTCAGAAAACCTTTCAATCCAGATATCTTAAGTTTCTCAGGATGTAGTCGGCTATGATTGTGCCATGTGTTCTAGAAATTTAAGATATGTTCTAATTCAAACAGGTAGTAGACCAGTAAATAAATACAGTTGTCTATGGTAGCTCCATTGCAGAAATCACCTCTTCAGCTACTTGTTTTTAATTACTAAAGTGAATAAAATCAATAATAGACAAGTTTGTTATTTTGGAACCCACCCCCACTCTACATTATATTGTTATTACTTAATAAAAATTGTAAAATGGAGCCATCTTTAGCAAAATCCATGGTAGTTGTAGGATGTTTGTATTCATTTATTTACCTCCAAAGGCTGTTTGTAAATGTAATAGTACTATATACAACCTGCGTAAAAGAGGTGGTGAGAATAAATAAAGCAGAGGGTCCATTCAAGAAGATTAGTTACCAGTGCAATAAGTGTACACTTGTTTCTTATTTGTTTCAGAGGGGCTAGATATCTTTCCTGAAGGTAGCATTTCTGTGTGAGGGTATTGCATTTCCTGAACACTTAAAATCATGAATTTGTTTCAGAAGGAAGCAAAAAGAACACAGTTTCAAGTAGTAGAAGGTTGGGGCATGTCTGCCTCCCCCACCTAGGGCTGTTCTGGAGGCTCACAGGATCCCTCAGTACCGCCCCGCTTGAAAATAAATTGTTTTTGCAATATTCCTCTAGGAAGTAAACCAGGATTCCAGTTTACTTCCTGTTTAGAATAAGATCTCAATAATAATAATAATAATAATAATAATAATGGGAATGCAGCCTTGCAGGGTGTTGTGGAAGGTCAATGAGACCCCTAGCCTGTGGTAGTTGCTCACCCCTGGTGTAGTGTGTCTGTTGTGTGGTGGTGAATTTTATGTAGAATGTAATAATTTGAATGTGGCATACCCTCAGACAGTGGTTTACTTTCAATTCCACTTGATAATGTGTACAAACAGCAACATGATTTTACTCTTTTAATATGATCTCCCATCTATTAAGGGATGGATTGTGTAATGGGTTAGAGGTACAGGGCATCACAGTATAGATAAAATTTCATTTAAAATAATAATCTGTAAAGATATAGTTAGCTAACAGGCTGCTGTTCTGTTCATAAATGAAGGTCAGCTTGCATGTTGTAGTTGCCTCATAAAGTCCGCTTTACATTGCTCTACATATTGAGTATTTTGTGTGCAGTAGCTAGCTATTTGGGTTGTGAAAATTTCAGTACATTACTAAATATGCCTGAAACATGGGAGGGTCTGTATTGCTGTGGTGAAAGTAATCCAGTCCACATAGTGAACTTCTGCACATGAAAAGTTCAGTGTGTCTTTTAGATATAAAATGTACATACAGGAGAGAATGATCAACGGTGTTCCTTTTAACTCCATTTATGGTTTTGATTTTATGGCATTAGCTCCATGTATGGTTTTGATAAATACCTGAACACACAAAAGGAAAGATCAGTTGGAGTTATATGGATGGCTAATCCCCAAAGCACCATGTTATGGCTCCAGGTAGCTCCCTCACAACATGGCTTCTCATTTGAAAAATTGGCATCAATGCTTCCTTTATGTTAGAAGCAGGAACCCTATGGTTGCCATAGAAGTTGGTGGGACTTCAATTTCCATCAGCCCCAGCCAGCATGACCAGTAGCCCAGGATGCTAAGAGTTGTAATCTAAAAACATCTGGAAGGCCACAGGTTCCTTATGTCTGCCATACCTGCATTTTAATGTAATAAGTAGAGTTTTGCCCAGAACTCTACCCAGTAGAGAAGAATTTTAGTTACTTTCTTAAAAAATAAAAATAATTCTTATGAATGTACATAAAAATAATATTTATGAATATACAGAAACACATACAAAAACAAAGTCAGCAGTATACAGAAGGATCATCAGTATCATATTGAATTTTTTACTTTTCTAAACAAGTCATTATAGATTAATATAGTATTAATAAAGTCATGTTAAAGACAGTTAAGACAGTTTCTGTCTTAAAATTCTTTCTGGGAACTGCCCTATTCCAATAAACCAATCTTGTGAATTTGTCTTAAAAGATTCTAAAAAAATAAAAAATAAAAAATGGAAGTTTAATTTTGTGAGTACTTGCCACTTACGAAGTAATTTCCAAAAATCTCTGGACATCCTTGCCATCTGCTTGAATGGTTTGGAGCCATGGATGGTAGAATGAATATTATGTTACACAGATCCTACATGGAAAAAAGTCATTACCTAGATTTCTCCAGCTTCTCAGCAAATCCAACTTTTATTTAGATATGTATTTATTTATGCAAGTACAATATCCTTGCCAAAAGTTAACCTTTGACCTCAAGAAAAATTTACTACATGACTATATGACTGCTGCACTACCAATCTACCCAAATATCACAGACAAAATGTATTAACAGTTTGTACCACTCTTGTGTTAAATATATAAAGGAATAGATAATAACAAAGCAATAATTAATATTGACTATGGGAAGAAACCATACAATCTGTTAATGAAATATAGTGTTCATCTATAAAACTTACATATTGCTTTGGTTTCCTGATGGCAGAAAGTGTGATTTATAATTATTAGAAACAAATAGCAAATAAATAATGGATGCATGTAGGAGAAATGTATAAGCTAAAAAATTATCCGATGGGTGATTATTTCTGCCCTGCACATACAGTGCAAGGTAGTGTGAGTTAATGTAGGAACAACATTTTATGTGTGATATTTGGGTAGACTGGTATGCAACAATTATATGCACACTCATTTTTGGGAGCAAGTTACATTTAAAGTAGCAGCATACATGGCATAGAATCATGTAGTAAATTTTTCTTGTGGCCAAAGGTTAACTTTCCCCCTCCATTAATATTTCAGTGGAAAACAGGAAATGATAGCGAATGTTAGCCTGCATTCCATACTCCTTGCTGTCTCCCTTGATCTCTGTTCACGTCATACCCAATGAATTTTCCTCCTCTATAAATCAGAAAAAGAAAGTCACTTGAAATTTCCCCCCCCCCAGATTGAAATTCTTTTAAAAGTCCTGTTTTTAATTGTAACATCATACTACCATTATGAAATGGCATCATCACAATTGTATATTTAATATGAAAGGAAAATGTGTGTTACATGGATCTGTCCCTGGATATTAAGATTAGCAAGAGCTAGTCACTCTCTCTGAAGTCAGAATGGGTGGAAAGCCTTGCGATGGTGGACCAGTCTGGTCATTCTGACCTCAGAGTGGGTGAGTATGCACCAGAAAAGCAAAACCCCGGTGCTTGTCGCTCTCTCTGAAGTCAGAGCAGGCAGCCAGCCTCACAGTGGTGGGGCTGGCTGGTCATGCTGACTTCAGAGCAGGCAATTATGCACCAGAAAGTCAGAGCCATGTTGCTCTTCCGGTCTATGCCAGTGGGAGTGGTGCCATGGATGTGGTTAGTTAGCAGTAGTGACAGACCTCGCAGCTTCACTGGGGGTAAAAATTTGAATGCACATTCAGGGCTTGGCAGGTAAGGTGTGACGCTTAAATCTGGGCCAGAGTAGTCCGAATCTCATGCACTGCAGTTCTGGGCCAAAGTAGTCTAAATTTCATCCAGATTTTTACTCACAGGGTAGATAAGCCCGCAGATAACTCAAAGAGACTGTAGTACATGGACATTTTACTATAGAGTATTGACATAGATGGCAAAAGAACTTTAATGAGATGTGCTAGTGTGAATGGTTTTTGGATTGGAGATACAGGTTGAGCATCACTAATCCAAAATCCTCCAAAACCTGAAATTTTTTGCCCCTGACTGTCTGCTTCTGCCTTTAAGGTGGCAGCAGCAGCTCTCTTGCTTGTTCATCTCTCAGATCCCCAATCTCTCTCCAGCCTCACATCTCATATACATCATAAGTAGCGAATGAATGAGATGCAAGGCTGGAGAGAGACGCAAGGCTGAAGAGACATGAGGATCTGCGAAATGAAATGGCAGGAGGCATGGATTCACATGCAGCACTTGTTTTCCCAACAGCACTACACTTGGATTCCCACCATTTCACAGATCCCCCATTTCTCTCCAGCCTTGCATCTCATACACAACACAAGTAGTGAACAAAAGAGACGTGAGGCTGGAGAGAGATGCAAGGGTCTGTGAAATGGTTGGAGGCATATACACATATGCAAATAGAGTCATCCCTTCCCATTCACGGGGGGTTAGGGGTGGAGCACCACTGCAAAAGTAAAAAAAAGTGAATAAAGGAAAAAGTAAAGTAAAAACTGCACTGCTATGCACCCCCACCTGCCTGTCCTCCTCCTCCAACACACACACACACACACACACACACACACTTACCTCTTTTGAGTTTTGATGGATTTTGTCAGTTGTGGTTACTGCTGTGCCCACTTGTTCTATTCTTTTTTGGGACTGTCTAAAATGATTTTATGGATCCGCACTAAGACTGTTGCAAAATTATTATTTTTAAAATTGGGGCATTATTTGCCACCATCACCACACTGCTGTGCACCCCCGCCTGCCCGTGCCCAACCAGTGAGTGGAAGGCAGGGCAGCTGGTGATGGTGCTGCTGCCACCACCACAGTTCCTGGGGGGAGGCCAGCCAACGATGCTGCGGGGGCAGGAGAGCCCTGCCACCATCGCTGCACCACCGTGTGGCCCTGCCTGACTGGCGGGCGGATGGCACGGTGGCTGGTGGTGGTGATGCTGCCACCGCTGCAGTCCCAGGGAGGGAGAGGCCACCCAAAGTGGGGGCAGGAGAGCCCTGCCACCATCGCCCCATGGCCACCCACCTGCCTTTCTGCCAAGTGGATGGCAGGGTGGGGCAGTGGTGCTCCTACCGCCGCCGCATTCCTGGGGAGGGGGAAGCCAGCCAAATTCACAGTGGAGACAGGAGAGCCCAGCCACCATTGCCATACCACCACGCGCCCCTGCCTGGCAACTGGATGGTGTGGTGGTGGTGCTGCTGCTGCTGCCACCACTGCAGTCCCAGAGTAGGGGAGACTGGCCAAAGCCACTGCGGGGGCAGGAGAGCCCCGCTGCCATTGCCGCACCGCCACGCATGCCTGCCTGCCCATCCTCCTCCAGCACACACACACACACACACACACACACACTTCACTTCCCCAGGGGAAGAGTCAAGGCCAGGCGGGACTCCATGAATACACAAAACTGCAAAAGGGAAAGCCGCAAGAAGGAAAGGATGACTACAGATATTCCTACCCACCCACCCATCCAAAATACAAAACACTTCTGGATAAGGGATACTCAATGTGTATTTGCTACTTTCATGTTACTAGCAAGTTTATTTCTCCCCATTTCACCTGAGTGCTGAAGTATTTACTGCACAGTGGGCTAGTGCTCACTGTTGTTGCTTAAGGGCTGAATATTTTACTCACATGAATATAATTACATTAATTTGGTAACTTAATCAAAGGTTTTAAAATGAATAAACAGACTGGCCTGCAGTCCTAATAACTACTGGAATGTTTCTATGGGGGGATTTGCCCTGTTTTGATTGTTGGCAAATGCTGATGGCTTATGTGAAAGGTGAGCAATGATCTAGACAATGCTTGGCTCTTAGCTAGACCTTGTTCTACTACAGTGCTACAGGAAGGGTGGGGGAAGGTGTAAGCCATTTTCTAGTGAATGAGGACAAGGAATAAGATTGCTTAGCCCCAAAGGCATTCCAAATTATTTTTGGCTTTTCACATCTGTGTGATAATAGCATACTAATTGACCCACATGAAGCACATTAAAATCTTTTAAATGTTCATGTGTTTAGAAATAACCTTCCTACCATTTTCTGTTGCAGAAAACACTGCCGTCCCACCCCCGCAGGAACCCAGATGCTATGTTTCTCCATGGCAAAAATGCCAACTGGCAGCTGATATTGCACTGCTTTAAAATCATATTTCATGGAAGCAGAAGAATTAAATAGTTAAAAAGAGTTCTTGGTTCCCATTTTTTAAAAAACAAAATGATTGATAGGATCATAGAGTTGTAAAGAGGTCATCTAGTCTCACCTCTTGTTTATTGTAGCATTTCCAAGGGAGAATACAACTGTAATATCTCTGGCAGGTATATTAAACCTTAGGTTCCAAAAGAACATGGCCAAACTGCACAATACTAATAAGGCATTATCTGAAAAGCTGTAGTGTGTAGGACTCTGATGATTTAATTTAAATGTAGATTTGAGCACCTTACATCCCTACACCACTGGTAACAAAGCAGAAAAGCTCCTTCTGTTGGACAGCACTCAAAGCCATGGTCTGTTAGTATGTAGGTGTATGATTGTATGGATGTAGTATATATGGTTATTATCATTTTACAGTTTACAGTATTTTTAGCATTATAGAACCAAGGAATGACTTTTGTAGACTACAATTTTCCCATTGACAACCTACCAGAAACCTCTTCCTGTATCCTTTTATGGAAGCTGAAGTGGCCTTAGGTGCACATGAATTCCCCAGAGTAAAAGGGGCAGAGGTACTGTTTCTGACATTTTGGATGAGGAAAGCTGGAGATTTTGTTTTGCATTTGTCTGTCAAACTGTAGTCTCTTGGTACTATACTGGGATGTCACTCAACATGGCCAGGACCTTACCAGTATTAATACAGTATCCATATTTTTGGACATGTAGCCCTAGCTATGTAATGTGCATAGTGGCATCAATGCAGTGGAACTGAAGATGTTAACAGTGGGGGAAAACAAGAAAAATTCAGGAGACACTTTGTTTCTATTTGAGGGGGGGTGCATAAATGGTGTAAAGTTTTCCCCCACTGTTTTTCCTGGAGCTTCAGACTTTTAGGATTAGGACTATAACCTCAGGGTATCTGCTTGCTGAAGACTAGAAGAGAAAACAATGTGGTGGAAAGTATCTGATCATTGAGTGACCTTATTCAAAAAAGTTTTGAGAGGTCTATCCTTGAGAGAGTGTAAGTGAAATAGAAGCTTAGAATGCTGTGAGTGCTCTGAAGTCTGGGTTTAATGTACTTGTGGTGATAATATATCAGTGAACTGAATAGTGTATCAATGGACTAAATGCTGCCCTAACACATCAGTCCCAGATACTCCACTTTCTCTTTTTATGGAGTGAAGCATGTTTCTTCTTTGGTAGCAATGGTTGGACGAAGGTGCAGTTCATCTTGCTATTGTGGCTAGTGGGAAGGAAAGCTAATGGTTGCTCGAGATTGAATCTGAGCAACTTTATCTTGTCTCGGGGAGCTACAGAATGAACAGATTCACAGAAAAGGCAATGGCAGCCTAGGCATGTAGTACAATATACCAGTAAACATGTTTGTATGCATCCATTGCAAGTACATTGAAAAGGGAGAACACAGCACATTCACAGCACTGTGAACCTCTTCTTACTGTGTGTGTATAACTCTTCTCTTATTTGCCTTCAGTTTGAAGCTGGGCATATACAGGAACATGGAATGTGAGAAGCATAAGTCAAGGGAAGCTAGACATAGTAAAAAAGGAAATGGAATGCATAAATATAGCAATACTAGGGGTGAGTGAGCTAAAATGGACAGGAATGGGACATTTTGAGTTGGATAACTATAGAGTGTACTAAGGAAATGAAAAGACAAGAAGAAATGGGGTGGCATTAATAGTGAGGAGAAATGTACCAAGATCAGTTAAAGGATATAATGCAAACTGAGATTGAAACATGTCAATAAGACCTCAGGGAAAACCGATCAACATTACAAGTTTATGGGCCAACAACAGAGGTTGAAGAAGAAGAAATTAAGAGACTCTACGATGGAGTACAAGAAATTGACAACACACCATGACTGGATTTCTTGTTAATCATAGGCAACTGGAATGCAAAAGTAGGAAGCATAGCAGAATCAAAAACTGTAGGAAAATCTGAATCAAGAAACAGAGATTGACTGATACAGTTTTGTGAGGCCAACAAACTATTCATTGCAAACACTTTCTTCATACAACCAGAGAGGAGGCTGTACACATGGACATCAATGGGTGGACAATACAAATATCAGATAACATAATTGGAAACAGAAGATGGAGAAGCTCTGTTCTCGTGGCAGAAACAAGACCAGGCACAGACTGTGACACAGACCATGAACTACTAATATCAGATTCAAAGATATAGATATGTTACTCTGAAATATCAGTAAGCAAGGAGATCTTGTAACACCTTTGAGACTAACTGAGAGAAAGAAATTGTAGCTTAAGCTTTTGTAGACTTGGTCTGCATCTGAAGAGGTAGACCAAGTCTTCAAAGCTTATGCTACAATTTCTTTCTCTCAGTCTCAATGGTGCTAAAAGATCACTTTGCTTACTAATATCAAAAATTAGAATACAGCTGAAGAAGAACACAAAATCAATCATCATGCCAAAATATGATCTGAAGAACATCCCAGCAGAATTCAAGAGATAAAGTAAAAAATAGATTTGCACTATTAAGCCTAACTGACAGGAAATCAGAAGAACTATGGACAGAAGCTAGGGACATAGTCAGACAGGAATGTAGAAAGACACTTATTTGTGGCCAAAAAGAAAGAGAAGAAACAATGGATGACAAATGAAATGTTTCAAGCAGTAAAGGAAAGATGAAAAGCAAAAGAAAGGGAGATAGAAACAGAAACAGAACTACGGATGCAACTATTGAGTGATTAGTGTGCAAGGATAAAGAGAATTACTTTAATAATCAGTGTACAGAAATAGAAGCCAACTACAACAAAAAAGGAAGAAGAAGAGACCTTTTCCACAAAATCAAAGGGAAATTTAAACCAAGAGTGGGGATGCTCTATGATCAACAACAAAAAAAAACATATTACACAACCAAGATGAAATAAAAAGACGATGGAAGCAATGCACAGAATAGCTATATAAAAGAGACAAAAGGAGGAATGGGAAGAAGAGACATACGAAGATGAAACCCAAATTTTGGAAACTGAAGTGAAAGCTGCACTCAAAGCAATTGGGAAGAATAAATCACCAGGCACAGATGATGTATCAATGGAACTGCTACAGTCTACAGAGAGAGAATCAAATTTAGTTCTAATTAAAATCTGCCAACAAATATGGAAAACAAAGCAACAGCCCACAGACTGGAAACAATCAATATACATTCCCATCCCCAAAAAAAAGGAGACACAAAAGACTGCAGTAACAACAGGACCATTGCATTAATTTCCTATGCAAGCAAAGTCATGCTCAACATTCTGCAGCAAGGACTCTTTCCATATATGGAGCAAGAAATTCCAGAGGTACGATATGAGTTCAAGAAAGGAAGAGGCACCTAGGGATCACATTGCAAACATATGTTAGATAATGGAGCACACCAAGGAATTCCAGAAGAAAATCTGCATTTGTTTTATAGACTACAGCAAACCCTTTGACTGTATAGATCACAAAAAGTTATGGATTGCTCTTAAAGAAATGGGTGTACCATTACATTTGATTGTGCTGATGCGTAATCTCTACTCAGGACAGGAGCCTACTGTTAGAACAGAATATGGGGAAACAAGAATTGTTCCAAATTGGAAAGGGGGTTAGACAAGGCTGTATTCTGTTACCCTATTTGTTCAATTTGTATGCAGAAAGAGGGCTGCCAGACTTACCCAGCGGCTATTTTGCAGTCCCGGGAGGGTCTCCCAGGCATGCGTGGGGCCCATCGCCATGCCGAGCTTCTTCCTTCCAGCAGGCTTGGTAGCCACGTGTTAAAAAGAGAACTTGACCAGAGGCCAATCAGCTTAAAGCCTGGGCTTTGAGCTGATTGGCTGGGTAAACTCACCCGACAACCAATCAGCTTCAGGTGTGGGGCTGCGAGCTGATTGGCTGTGGGGGGAATCCTGCTCTTCTGCTGTAGGCTTCTCTCCAGTCTGGTGACCAGGTATTTATTCCCAGTTGCCTTGCTGCTTCCCTCAGTTGCTCTTGGTGAGCTGACCCACCCACCCAGCCACCTGCCCTTGGGGCATTGGCTGTTTTTTTCTGTGTTTATTGGCTTAGTTATTACATGTTTCTTACCTTGTCACAACTTTTGGGGCTGTTGGCATGGGTCCTGGATCCAAGGTAATTGGTTCTGGAGGTCTCCATCACTGGGAGTAGAGATCCCCTTCGGGGGTACGGGGGCACTGGCTGGGAGGACATGCCATCTCTCGGGGTATGCACCTTCAGTGGTGCCCCTGGTGGGGAGGGGGAAGGCCAGCAGGTACTAGACCTGTGAGGAGCCCCCTTTCCTGGTCTCTAGGATGTTGGCAGCAGGTCAGCAGTGGGTTCATTGGCCAACAGGTGTTGGTCATCAATAAAGTTGTGGCCTATTGTTGCCAAATGTTATTTTGGTGTCTGCTTATTTGCCAGGGGTCCAGCATCTCCCTTGGACTCGCAAATATCATATGCAGAACAGGTTTAGACTTGGAGGAAGGAGGAGTGAAGTTTGTTGATATTCCTTCCTCTAATCTAAGATATGCAAACAATACTTATACTACAGGTGGCCCTCCATATCCATGGATTTGACATCTATGGATTCCACCATCCACAGCTTGAAAAATATTCCAAAAAAAACCCCAAACCAATTTCCAGAAACAAACCTTGATTTTGCCATTCTATATAATGGGCACCATTTTACTATGCCATTCTATATAATGGGTTTGAGCATCTACAGATTTTGGTATCCACAGGGGGGCCTGGAACTAAACCCCAGTGGATACCAAGGGCCTACTGTACTAGCAGAAAACAACAAAGACTTTGAACAATTACTAACAATAGTCAAAGAAGAAAGTGCTAAGTCAGGCTTACATATGAACATTAAGAAAACAGAAATAGTGACCATGGAGAATCTAAATAAAGTCAATCTAGATGATGAGAAAACTGAAATAGTTAAAGATTTCCCATACCTTGGTTCAATCATTGATCAGACTGGAGATTGCAGTTAAGAAATCAGAAGAGTAGGACTGGAAAGGGCAGCTGTCAAAGAACAAGACAAGATCCTAAAGTGGAAAGATATAAAACTGAAATTAAGGGTCATCTAAGCTGTTGTATTTCCCATTACTATGTATGGAAGTAAGAGCGGGACAGTGAAGGAAGCTGATAGGAAGAAAATCAACTCATTTGAGATGTGGTGCTGGAGAAGAGTGCTGTGGATAATGTGGACTGCCAAAAAGACCAGTAAATGAGTCCTAGAACAAATCAAGCCTGAACTCTCCCTGGAAGCCAAGATGACTAAATTGAGGTTGTTGTGCTTCGGCCACATCATGAGAAGGCAAGACTCACTAGAAAAAAAAATAATAGAGCTTGGTAAGGTAGAAGGCAGTAGAAGAGGAAGACCACATTCCAGATGGATAGACTCAGTGAAGGAGGCCATACCTCTGAGCTTGCAGGACATGAGCAGAATGGTTGAGAAGAGTGGGTCTTGGAGGTGTTTCATTCACAAGGTCGCCATGAATTGACGTAGACTCTAAAGTAGTTAACAACAACTTATACAGGTATACCTTAGTTAACAAAGTACATGTGTTTCTGGGCATTACTTCTTTAACAGAAAATTTTTGTACCAGAAGTGGAAATAACGGAAAGAATAGGGATAGCTTCCTATTTCACATAAAAGAAAAGAAGTTCAACATGTTTCAGCAAACTTTTTATTCAAAACTAAGCAATATGCACATGTGACATGAAATAATCAGGTCAGGTAAGCCTTGCATAAGTAAACAAAAACATTTTGAACTTTCTAGAGACGACCTGGAAGCTTCTTCCAAAATTTATCCAGGGATGACCTTTTCTTTCACCAGCCTCCACTTTTCTTATGATTTCCATTTTGGTGGCCAAACTTAAAGATCTATGTTTGTTTGTGTATGTGTGTTTTTAAACATGCTTGGGGTAGATGGTGAGACAGGCTTATATGCTTTCCCCTTTTCTCCCTGTTTTGTAGTTCATGCATATGTAATAAAGGATTCTGAAGCCAGTTGCTGTATACCTTGCCTGCTATAAACAGGCACACGTGGCTGCAGTAGTATTGGCTATGGTAGAATCTTGCTGTTTCCCAGCTCAGGTTTTACTGCATTGCTGACTCTAGACACACTGCTGCCACACAACATTGAAAGTATGTGTTTCTCTAGCTCTCGTTCACTATCTTTCCAATATCAAAGCTGCTAAAAAAACTTCCAGCCAGATAGAGAATGAGGAAAAAAGGGGGCTGGGCAGATGTAAAAAGGAGCTTCTTTGTTAGAAGCTTTGTTAACTGAGGTATGTCTGTATACAACTGAATTTAGAAAACGTGCTTCTTTGGACCATAGTGCCTTGACTAAAAATTGTCCCACGTTTCCATTAAATGTGGCCAGTGCATTTTAAAATGTAAAATATTACAAAATAATAAAAATGTAAAGTGTTATAAATATGAAGTCTGTATACTATAGCTTGGCCATATTTCTTTGCTAACACCTCTTCTCTTCATTTGAATGTGTTCCCCTTTCAGCTTTAAACTTGTGAAGATGCAACTCTGTCTCATCTCACCTGGGCCTCTGTGTAACTTTCCTTCTTACGTAGGCTTCTCTTTTGTAAAGAAGAATCAAGACTAGTATTGTTTTGTCTACTTATGCTCTGTTTGGCTTTCTCTAAGCTTTCCAGGAATGTTGCATCTTTCATGTTTTCCTTTCTGTTTTGAAATATAAGGCCAAGAGTAGAGGTGAAGACAGGGATCTTCTTTTCTTTAATAGTTACAATACAAAGCAGGTGCTGTCAGATGAACTAAGATTTACTTGTATTTATCATAACTAAGAGAGGAAAAACACTTTTAACACTAGGAACTAGCATTGTCCCACCCTGCACAGATCTGGTTTTTATTTTTATTTAAAACAAAAACATTTACAGCTACTAGAACCAGGATTTTCAAGGTACCTAGGATACAAATATCTGAGATGTTTTCAGCCGTGCTCACAACTTAAACTAGTATATAAAAACCGATGAAGCATTTTCTGGCACTTTACATGATCTGATGTTGTTGTGGGATAATTTGAGTCTGAAACAGATGAATGAGACAAATTGATGGCGTGGATTGGCATGTTCTTCCCTCAACTAAGTATGCTTTCATTATCAAAGATTAACTTAATGACCCACTGATGGAGCAGAAAGACTGGTAGCCACCTGACTACTGTCCACTTCAGTTGGAATATCCAAGTAGTAGTAAAGTGCCCTTAATTTTTGTGTATTGTCCAGTGTGTTATACTTATCCTCCCCACAGGAATTTGTTTGATTTCAGTAAGAGTTAAAATTAATGCAATTTAATTTAAAAGGTTGAGGGTTACAAGAATGTGTGCAAACAACCTTAAACCTGTTCATCCACCTTGCCCAATATTCTCTGCACTGGGTGGTTGATAGCAGCAATCCAGGGCCCTCAGTCTTTTACATCATAATATATAGAAGTTATGAGAACTGTTTCTGTTTTCAATTACCTGGTGGTCATTTTTTTTCTGTGGGTATCTTAAAGCTGTTCCTGCATTTTTTGCATCAGAGATGGCCAGTTGTCCAAGTAAGGAAGTTGTATAATCCTGGAACTCTTGGATGGAGGTCCTCCTGCTCATACCCTAGGCCACAACCACTTGACAGCTGGTGAAACATCCATTTTCAGGTATCTTACTTTGAGATGGTGTAGGGAACTGCAAATGAGGCTGAAATGTTTTTGCTAACTGTTCCATGTTGCAAGGTGGTTCTCCTTTTGGCCATGTAAGGACTTGGACATCTGATGTCCTGATTTTAGACAGTTTTCTTTGTCTGATCCATCCTATAATTGGATTATGATTTTCAACAGGTAAGTTGCAAGTAATTTCCAATCCAGGATGCACAGTGTTGCTTTGTGACTTTTTAGCCCCTTTGGAATTTATCAACAATGTCTATTGATGAGTGAAGCATTCAGAAGACAGTTGTATTATTAAACCTTTCTCTGTCTCTCTGTCTCTGTCTCTGTCTCTCTCTCTCTCTGGAAGCAGGGACTGTAATTTAATTATTGTTTGTTGTGTGCCTTCAAGTCATTTCCAACTTATGGCGACCCTAAGTGAACCTATCACAGGGTTTTCTTCAAGCAAATTATCTTTCAGTTCTTGAAGATTAAAATTTCCCATCTTTTTTCTGCCATGATAAATAATCTCAAAGTCATCACACATTTTGGTTTCCAGAAACTACTGACAGTCTACTGAAAGAGGCTGCAGATAAGGTTTGGCAGTTTGTATTGAAAGTTTATTCAATAAAATACTGACTTGTTTACTTTCTATTGTAGGTGAGTGTTTGTTTTGATTTTCTGAGCACTAAAAACCCTGAGTGCTAGTTAGCTACAATTTATTTGTCATTAAATGCTGTAAAACATTATCCTGGAATGTAAATTTTAGAATGATGAAAGGCACAAGATTTCAAGAACTATAAACAGGATAATCTGTTATCCTTAGGCGGGTTTTGCTATATCTAAATCACATTTGGCTAATCCTTACTCAAGTTATTCTTAAAACCGTCAAGGGAAAAGACTCCACAACTTTGCTATTCCATTTGTTCTTGTTCGTGTTACAGGAAATACTTTGTTTCCTAATATCTAGCCTCCTTAAGCCCTATTCTGATGTTACAATACTCAGTTACCTGAACTCACAACCAAGAATCAGGGTCATGCCATCTAGTCCTGCTGTTGCCATTGCGCACAACATGCATTCTAACATGGGTATATATGCACATTGTGGACATCTTCAGAAGAGAGGGCTGTACACATACAGCTGTATCCAGATAGAATTCTCTTTTGCACAATGAGGATGTTGCATGGGGAAGAGAACATTGCAATATGTTGTGTGTGATGTTAAGGAAAGGGCTGTGCAGCGTTATCCCACTCCTTGCTTATACATTGAAGTAACTGGGTAAAAGAATGGTGGAAAACTTGAAATGAATCCAATTGAACATGGACCAACTGGAAAGCCTACACTGTTGCAGCAGCAGTGGCAAAAGAATAATTCTTCCCTGCCTCTATTGCATCTGCACAGTGTCATTCAATGGAGCTGTCTCAAGGGATCAAGGCATTTTACACTCTGCCCCACAGGAGCATGATGCAAACCACTCGGCAGTCCAGTGTGAAGAGTTTGCATGACACTTTGCAGATAAAATCACTTGGATTCATTCCAACTTGGATGCTGTAGTTGATGCAAGTCCATTGGATGTAATCTTGGCTCCTGCTTGTCCCAGGTTAATGGATATGTTTTTATTTGTGCTGCCTGAGCATGTGGATAGGAACCTTGAGAAGTGAGACCCACCACACATGCACTGGATCCTTGCCCTTCCTGGCTTATAAAAGCAGCCAGGGGGGAACTGGCTGAGTAGGTAATGGGAGTAGTGAATGCTTTATTGCAGCAAGGCAGAGTTCTATCTTGTCTAAAAGAAGCTGTGACAAGGCCCCTACTTAAAAAAAAAACACACACAAACAAATTCTCCCTGAACCCAGCTACACTGGATAATTACCAGCCAGTTTCCAATATTCCTTTTCGGGGCAAGGTTGTGGTTAGCCTCCCAGCTCAAGGGATTCCTGGGTAAAACAGATTCTTTAGATTCTTTTCAATCTGGCTTCAGGCCTGGCTAGGGGGCAGAGATAGCTTTGGTTGCCTTTGTGGGTGACCTACACAGGAAACTGGAAAGGGAGAGTGTGTCCTGTTGGTTCTGCTGGACCTTTCAGTTACTTTCAATATCAATGACCATGGTATCCTTCTGAGCTGCTTCTCTAGGATGGGACTTGGGGGCATTGTTCTGCAATGCTTCCAGTTCTTCTAGCAGGGATGAACTCAAGTGGTGGTGCTTGGGGATTCCTGTTTGACACCCTGGCTATTGGCCTGTGGGGTCTCTCATGGCTTAGTTTTGTCCCCCATGCTGTTTAACATCTACATGAAACCACTGGGGGAGGTTATCCATAATTTTGGAGTTGGATCTCACCAGTATGCTGCTGACGCCAAACTCTGTCCTTTCTGTCTAATTCCAAGGAAGCTGTCTCTGTACTAAACCAATGTCTACTGTCAGAAATGGACTAGATGAGGGCAAACAAATTGAAACTTAATCCAGACAAGACAGAGGTGCTCCTGGTCAGTTGAAAGCCAGGTCAGGGAATAGGGATTCAGCTTGTGTTGGATGGGGTTACACTCAGGTTCACAGCTTTGGTGTGGTCCTGGACTCAGATCTGAGCCTGGATGCCCAGGTTTCAGCAGTGATCATGAGTGCATTTGCACAGGTAAAACTGGGACACCAGCTGAGTTCATTCCTTGAGATGTCAGGAATGCCCAGGTTTCAGCAAGTTTCAGGTATGGTGACACATGCCTTGATTATTACATCCCATTTGGATTACTGTAACACACTTTATGTGATGCTACTTTTGGAAACTGTTCAGAAACTTCATCAGGTCCAAAATGTTGCAACCAAGTTACTGTTACAGGGAACATAACCCCCTTGCTGAAACAACTCCACTGGCTTCCAATCTGTTTCTTGGCAGAATTCAACGTGCTGGCTATGATCTTTAAAGCCCTACATGACTTGGATCCAGACTATGTGAAAAACTGTATCTCCCTATATGAGCCTGCCTGTGCTTTAAGATCTGCAGGGAAGCTTCCTCTCAGTCTCACCACCATCCCAGGCACATTTGGTGAGGACAGGAAAGAGAGAGAGCCTCCTTGGTGGCTGCTACCAAGTTGCAGAACTTCTTTCCCTGGGAGGCCTGGTTGGCCCCCTCCCTGATTTATTTCCACCAGAGGTAAAAGACCTTTTTATTTAAGGAAGCATTTGGTTTTTCATATGTTGTGGCAGATAGAGCTTTTAATGGGGGGTGAAGAGTTTTATCTTATTATGTTTTAAATGTCTTTTAAATGTTGTAGTTAACTTGTTTTTAACTTGTGTTTTTAACATTAAACATTTAGTTTGACTTTTGTAGTAAGAGCTGTATGGTGTCTTTTAAAACACTGTATGCCGCCTTGAGTCCCATGCTGAGTGAAAGGAAGGATATAAAGAATAGAAAAGAATGCCCTGGTCATTATCAATCTTGCCTCTACATCTTTGCCTGTGAAATAGGCCAATTTTGATCTTACCATAAAATAAGCTATAGTAAAGCATTAGCCAAATGAGGTGTCCATTACTGGTATCAAGTTCCTCAGAGAGCAGTGGGGAAGCAGGCCATGGTGTTGCCTACGAGTTTACTCTAGATTATGTTGCAAGACTCACTCCTCTGCATTCTCAACAGCACTGCCCATCCCTGCCAGCTGCTTCTCTCCCCCACCCCAATGCCTCTGAGCATGGTCAGTCAAGCATGCTAATTTTCCAGCAGAAGTGTTGTCATAATTAGGCAGCTTGTCGGAGGGTTTAGCGGTACTTAACCAGATGTGAAAAGGCTGGTCCCCAGGTCCTGGCTGGCTCACAGGGGCATCTGCCAGCTGCCTTGTCACTGATGTTCAGGCTGCCCATAATGGTCTGCCAAGATCCCTTCCGCATTGCCCTGCATCTCTTTTCATGCTAAACATCCATTTAAAACCAGCAGGGCCTGTGCAGGCAGAGAGGAAATCCCTCATACAAAGCAGGATAAAAGTTTTGAGGAGGGGGTAATGATAATGGCCAATACCCATAGCAGGAAAAAAAGAATTGCATCACAGAGTAGTCACAGCCTTGGAAGAAGGTTTCTTTGGTAGAAAGACCCTATTGTCAGAAATTACATCTCTGATTTACTGGTGCTTCCCACTTGCTTTCTGTTCACCTACTAGTCTTTTCCCCAGGACTGGTTCACAGTGCCACCACCAAAGTGGCAATAGCTGGCTTCCTTTCACAAGTGCAGTATTTACAGAGCTTGGAAAAGTCACTTTTTGGACTACAACTTCCAGAATCCTCTAGCCAACCATGGCCATTTTTTTCCTGAAATACCTGAAAAATTAAATTGCATAATAAAAATCAGTTAACATAACATTAGTTATTCCTTGAGATACTTTACTTGCTCTTTGTTGGGATAGTCCAAGGTAGTTAAAGAGTGAGAAAATGATGGCTTTATCCACACTTCTCAATTCACGCTGCTAGTCCAGGTAGCTACTATGTAGATTGTATATTGAGTGCTGAGCTCTTGATATATTTTCCACAAGAATTCATAGAATCATAGAATTGTAGAGTTGGAAGAGACCACAAGGGCCATCCAGTCCAACCCCCTGCCACACACCTGAAGTAGAGGTGTGGATAAAGTATGGAAGGGGGGAAAAGTTGACCACATTGCACTAATATCATGGTTTCTAATTGAAGTCTCAGAGCCTAAGCATTTTCAGTTATAGTGAACTCTGTCCGACATAGGGCAGGATACATACGTTTTATTTCACAAAAAGTCCATGCTAATTAGAATAAAAACATTTGCTTTGAAGGAAATACCATATAAATACTAAAACCACTGTTGAAACCATAGGAACTGCAAATAAAATCTGGTAAGTCTATGTTTCTGAAATACCTGAATGTTTAACCTAGAGGGAACCGTGTTACATAGAGAAGGAGATTCCCAGACCTGCCTGCCTATACTGCTCCTACTTTTAAACTATGCAATTATTATTGCTACTTAAAAAAATATTCTGATTTTTGGACAATTTCTTGCCCTTGTTTTCAACTAGATATTATACTATCTGCAGAAAACCTCCTAGTCCCATGCTATTTTTCCTCCTACATTATAGTCTCAAATGTCAGCACATCATCCACACTGTTAGAGAGTATAGCAGATTCTCCTGCCTGGTGTCCTCTAGATATGTTGGACCAATGTATCTAGAAGACACCAGAGTGGAGAAGGGTGAAGTATAGTTTTCTTGTTATTCTTCTAGAGGCCATGGTTTACTATAAAATACAGTGTGCCCTTGGTATCCACTGAGGTTCTAGGACACCCCCCCCCCGGATACCAAAATCCATGGATGTTCAAGTCTCATTATATACAATGGCATGGTAAAATAAAACGGTGTCCCTTATATAAAATGGCCAAATCAAGGAGGGAGTATTTTCAAGCATGGATGGTGGAATCCGTGGATATGGAGGACTGACTGTATGATATATAGATGGTGTGTCACATCAAAGCTGGCATTATTATCTGAAATGCAACACTTTACTGTTCCTCATAAGGGCAAATGGAGCCATTTATGTGGAATAACATAAGGGGTGCACTTAGGGATTTAACTTATGCTTGCCTCTGGTGCTCCATTTTCTGTAGTAGGGGACAAAGCCTCCATCTTCAGCTATATGTTAACTTAGCTTGTTTGTCTTGTCTCATAAAATATAATGGGTTTCATTATAAGTAGAGTTAGGTCCACTCTGCATAGCACAATCCCATTTTCACAACCCTGTTATGGATTCTGTTTCTATTTCCTTTCCTGGAAATCAGGGACCTCAAAACTGTGGTGCATGTGCTGGTAACCTCTTGTCTCGACTTCTGTAATGCGCTCTACATGGGGCTACCCTTGTGCTTGACTCGGAAACTTCAACTAGTTCAGAACATGGCAGCCAGGTTGATTTCTAGCGTTTCTAGAAGAGAGCATATAACACCTGTGTTAAAAGTTCTCCACTGGATGCCTATTAGTTTCTGGGCACAGTACAAGGTGTTGGTTATGACCTTTAAAGCCCTACATGGCTTGGGTCCAACTTATCTCCGGGACTGCCTCCTTTTGTACGACCCTCCCCGCACACTTCGGTCCTCTGGCAGGAATCTGTTACAACCTATGAAAACAAGGCTGTCGGTGACCTCCCAGAGAGCCTTCTCTGCTGCTGCTCCCAGATTATGGAATGGCCTGCCAGACGAGATCCGTCTTATTACCACCTTAGACAGCTTCAAAAAAGCTGTCAAGACAGATCTTTTCCAGCAGGCCTTTCCTGAATAGCTATTCCAGCCTGAAGATTCAGCTGCCTTTTCCCTTAAGCGGCCACTGGATTATTTCATTTTTTTCTCTTTTTAATTATTGTACACTTTTAATCTGTTTAATTTAATATTGTTTTAAGATGTGGGTGGGTTAGGGTATTAATGTAATTATGGGATTTTTATGATGTAAACCACCCCAATTGCATTGTAGAGGGGTGGGATAGAAATACATTATTATTATTATTATTATTAGGCATTAAACTAGCTCTCTTTCTGTCTGTGTTAGCTTACCTGAACTATGTTAGCTTCCATGAGTAGGGAGGTCAATGTAGAGCTTGCTCTATAACTGCACTTGTATAGTTTCTTAATGAGATTTACACTCTGAAAAATCAGGGTTCTGAGTGGTGTTGAGGATATAAATGAACTGATTTGTTCCTTGCTACGCAAAGGCACCTTCTAACCTTATAAGAGGTCAAGCTAGTGTGCTTGTTCCTGTACTTCAAAATCATGTAAGGAATGTGGAATATCTAGACAGGGCTAATGTCCCTCTGGAATGTGGTGGTGAATATTACCTTTAGTAAATGAGCTTCAGTGGGTTAGGGTGGGAGAACTCAAATTCTCAGTACAGGTAGGACATTGTCAGGTGTAGTCAGCAAATGTGTGTCCAAATATAGTCTGTTACATTTCTTTATAGGACTAAATGACAGCCATTCATTTACACTGGAGAAAATAGTCATGCACCAAGGACACCATTGGTTTGGCAATCAAACCTGCCCATTGCTTTATTCATTGCAGTATATGCACTCAAGATGCAAAGCAGTTGTTGGCCCCTTTTCAGTTGTATCCTATTTTGAAGCCCATTTATGCTATTCTATAATACTTCATGGGAACCCTTGAGAACTCAGCTTTTTCTTACCTGCCTAGCTACAGACTTGTATCTGTATAGCCTTGCCATGGCTTTCAGTTCTCTCTCGTGCTAGAAAATGAGGAAATGTTTGGAAGGTGTAACAAAAAGAGAGCTCGCTGGAAGTTGGCTGTCGTTGTTTCCTCTGATTCCCATTTCCTCACTGCAAGAGGAAACTTGAAGCTCTAAAGCGGGGAAGAATTATTGCTCCAACACTGATGCAGTTCAGACTGAGGTTTATATAGAAATTGGAGGCTCCATGCTTCTGGCCTGAATGGTCTCTTCCTCTGGGACAGCTTCATGTAACTACCTAGGCACTTTATTGGCAAGGTTGGAACTCTTGGTCTGGCATGCTATAATCTTCTCTGTTTAGTAATCTGGAAGATGAGAAGGGAATTGGTGTCCAAGAGCTATCCAGGAATCCAGGCATGGAGATCTTGGATTCTATGAGTGGTTTCTCTGGCTCTGAAGCACCTCTTGTTTGTTGGGGGAATAGGTGCCTGTTGTGGTGGGGAGGGGTTCTTCATCTGCCAAGGCATGACATCAACTGCAGTGGGGTGTGTGAGCTAATTTTTGCCACCTATGACACATGGCAGTTTACAGTACAGCATTTTAGGCCAAAATGTGACCAAATATACAACCTAGAAGTTACTGGAAGGCACTTCCCATTTGTACTTCTGGATTTTCCCCCAGTCCATTTTTAAGGATTCTAAGTGAATTTGGGGAACAGCTAGGAAATAACTTGTTTTTCTGATGTTACTTTGATAACTAGTTACTTTTCGTAGCAGTCAGCTGGAACAGAGTTACTTTTTTGCTTGAGGCCACTACTTTAATTCACTGCTTTCCATTGAAATGGGAACTGTTTATCTGCCTGTTAAATGTTCTAAGGTATTCATGTTGACACAGTCTGAGTAATGGCATGGTGTCTATCTTGTACTGCCAGGAAGGATTCCTTTTGTAATGTCTTCCATCTTTATTAACGTTTCCAAAGTGTAATATCTGAATTGGCCACTTAGGGGAACCAAAGAATTAATACACACACACACCTCACAATTGATTCCTGTCACTCAATCTGCATCTACACCCCCAGCCTCACAAGGGCCCCTCTCTCCTCTCACTCCCTCAGCCACTCACCACCCACATGTAAAACAATGCATTATTTTTTCCTAAAATAATACTATGAACTATGTGAAAGCCAAGCAGGGTGCATGTGCCAGACACCAGTCGCAAGCTCCAGACCTCAACTGCCACTTGAAACCTGAGCACGGTGTATATTACAACTAGTTTTCCTGTATTTTCCAATGGAGCAATAGCAACAGTAACAGCAACTAACTTTCTGGAGTGCTGAAATATCAACACATAACAGTCTATTGTGGGTGATCAGAGTAATGAGGGAAGTACTTAGTCCTTTGAAAAAGTAACATTCCTGGCTCTGGTTTGTGGGGACAGGGAGGTTGAGAAGTTGTTTTAATGCATAATGTTGCTCCATGCAGTGTTTTGTGGCCTTTCGTGGGCAATTTTTTAACCTCCTCCCATTTAATAACATTAGAGGGATCTGGGGAATTCAGAGGGAGATGTGAGCATGTAAAAAGGGGGATGAGACTACATGTAACCAGCAGCTGCACTTTCCCCTTTCTGCTCTATGGAGACCCCAGATTTCAGGTCTGGTTTGGTCTCTCTCAAAGCAGAGTGGTACTGTTTTAACAGAGTTTTGATACTCTGGATGTTGATGACTGGGGCTCTTGGAGGTCTCTCGTTCATAGGGTTGCAATAAGCCTTGAAGACAAATAACAGTAACAAACCATCAGCACAGAGGTCCCTACCCAAAGGAGGTTACAGCCTAAAATTCAATGTGGGGAAACAGTAGGGGAAGAGGGAGGAAGTGGAAATAAACAAGGGAGATATATGTATCAGTTACATGTGATTAGGCTGAGCTATAGACTACAGTCAGGTTTGGGGAAAGGTGAATTTTGAGGAGAGATTTGAAGATTGTAGGAGAGATGGCATGGCTGAAATATACTATGAGGCATTTACACTAGAATAATTAAATAAGCACTTTATTCTCATCAACCTTTTATTTAAATTGTTTAATACATGAATATTCACTCATACCGAAATTTTGTTATTTTTAGCATTTGCTATTTCTTTTGCCTTATGATTTCCACTCATTGTTATGTATCATAAGCCAGCTATCAGCACAGCATTTCTCTCTCTGGGCTGTCCAGATGAAAATTGGGAAAATTTTATGCAAACTAGAACTATGAGCAAGCATCTTTTAGAATTAACCTTGAGAAAGACATTTTGCTTAAATGTGTTGGCCAGTGTAGTTTAAGAGATAATACATTCTTCTTCAGGTGCCAGTTTAAGGTTTCCTTCTCTTTTTTGCAGTTTAATTTTACACTTGCCAGACTAAAACCAAAGTATTGCTACTGCCAAAGCTGTAAATATCTCTTGCACTCGTTGCCTCATCCCCCTGTTCCCACCCCTCCCACTCTGAGCCTTAGGCCTTCCCTAAGCTGCTAGGCATGGATTCACTTTCTTTAGCAACATTCTAACTTCTAAGAAGCTTAATAGCTAGGGAGATTTGGAGAAGAGTGAAAAGGTAGTGGGGGTGGGGTTCTCTCTCTTTTTCAGCCCTGGCTTTAAGGAGTTTATTTTCTTAAGCTTATTGGGAAGAATATCAAGTGTAATAGTAAAGAGGTTGTGGTGGGTAGGATTTTTTGAGGATTTTGGAATGTTAAACACACTGATAGCATTGTGAGCAGTGTTCTTTAAAATTTGCTTGAAAGTTTCTGTCACTTTTCTCAGTTTATTTCTTCTTTGTTTGTCTAATACGTTTCAATGGACTTACACAGATTGCCAGAAAAATTAACTTTCTGTCCCTACCATGTACTCTGTGGAGACAGACAGTTATTCCCCAGAAAAAAGTAGAAACAGCAACACGTATGACAAAGTGAAACCAATCTACTGTAGTAGCAGCTACAAATAAATGTTAAGCATTCTGTTTTATAGCAGAACTTACCTTGACTTATATAATATAACCTGATTTTTTTGGTAGGATAGCCTGGAAATGTTTTTACACGGATGGTGAGGTATGAATCCATACATTCATAAAATAATAAATGAGATAATCACACTGGGCATCAAAGTGAGCTTTTAAAGGATCTCTGGTACTCATATTATTTGTCCTACCCAAATATATATTCAAAAATGTGAAGATGCAGGTGGACTGTGCTCATAAGGAACAAAAGAGGAGAAGGGTATGAAGGATAGCATTTGGGTCATATTCTGATCCAAGACAAGTCTTTGCTAGCTTATTTTTCATTGACTCTTAGTCTACTGCCATTTCTCTGTGTTGTGTTAAAAGATAACAACACCTTTTATTCTTTGGGCTGTTTCCAAATACGTAATTTGTGTAACCCAGTAACTAACATATGGATTTTCAGGTCTGAGGAGGAGTGACAGACAATTTGGTCCAAGGCTGCTCTTTTATAGGATCTTACAATTAGCAATTAAAGCATAAAAAATAGTTCTAGGCAGCAACTGCTAAATAAACGCTTGTCACTGCTGCTGACGGGGGCTGCTTTATTTCCCTGTGTGTTTCCGCCTCTCTGTATAACTTACGGTGCTGTAAATGCACAGCAGCTGTTAATATGATTCTGTCGATACATTTACCATGGTGATTTGGCAGTATTTGGCGACTGTGTGAGGAAATCACTCACCAGTTAGAAGGGAAGAAAGACAAGCTGTCAATATCTCACAAGAAATGCTAATAACCCTGGTGATAAATGTTCCAGAAAGTCTCGAAGGGTTAAAAACAGAGAGAGCTGAGAGAGCATTTCATGAGACAGGGATTCTTGTATTTTCCTCAAATAGAGGTAGCTCATCTCAGCTAACTCTGATGCCATCTGCTCCTTCCCTTCATTACTGGGTACGTACTTTGCAGAGCCACCCTTACCACTAGGCAGAGGGGGTTTGCAGCCTCAGGCTACATATCCTGGGTGTCATGAAAGAGCAGAGAATGATTAGTTATTTGTTATTGTTGTGTTTTTCTGACTAGAGATGGGGAGAAGTGCTTGAGAAAAGTTATGTATCTTGTGCCAAAAATAGTTTGGCTGTTTTGGATACTGTGCACCTTAACTTCAGTGGACAGAGGATACCATTTGCTACTCTATCTCAGGCAAGAAAATTTCTTGGGCTGTGGTAGAATATTACTAGTTTTGAACAAATTGACTACAATGTGTTAGTATGTGAATTAAAATGTGGAGGAGGAGATCCTTGCAAGATAGACCTGCATGATTTTGGGCAACACCCCCTTTTTTCTAGCATTTCCCCAATTTCCATCCCATACCATTCAGGAGGGTTTCCCAATTGTCTAAACAGGCTTTTCAGGGAGGTCTAGGTATGTGTGGAAGGGATAGGAAAGTCCCCTCCTATAGTTTTACTTCAGTTAGTAGATCTAAGGCTTGATGTATGTTGAACATTTCGTATTGCAGGCCACTAATTTTTATCAGAAAAAGAACCTCTGTGAATTTGTGAAGCCACTTTGAATTCAGCAATGAGGCTTGAAACAAGGGTTCCTCTCCTGATAAATCTCATTCCATCTTGCACCAGTAAAGCAAGGTCCCCCTCCCCTTAACAGGGACCCCAGATAACTTCTGTTTAAATATTTCTTGAAGCATGACATCAAATCAGATTACCACTGCCTGCAATTTAATCAGATCAGATGACTCAAGATTTTTAAAAGAAACTTGCATTAGCCTGAAACCAAAGAGAATAAGGACAAAGGCTTTGTATCCCAAAATTTTGCTCCTTGAGTTTGGTGGAGAAAAAACTTAAAAATATGACCATAGGGTACAATAAAATTAATAAACTGAAAGTAAAATGTCATTATTCTTAAACCACTCTAGACTCTAAAGTAGTAAGGAGACCTTAGGAGGGATCAAGCATGTATTTTAAAAATATGATGAGCTATGACAAACCTACACAGTGTCCTTAGTTGCAAATGAAAATATTAAAAATACTTGGTTGCTGCTTGGTGTATACAGTTTGGGAGATCTGTCAGGGCCCCAGATCTTTATTTTTGGAGTTTCGGAGTGCTAAATAAGCTTTAAGAAAACCAAAGAAGAAAGTAATTGGCTTCTTCTTTTCAGCTCAGAAAGATACAGAGCTCATTGGGTTTCTGGATAGCTTGAAAACTCACTCGAACCAGGACGGACAATTGCTGTGGCTTTTCCCAATCACTTTAGCCTTGACTACCCTCCTGGGAAACCCTAAAACCTAACTTGTAACTGCAGCAGATGTTTTTGATCCACTGTGGCCCTGTAAATGCCACACTCACAGGTCTTGTCTGATGGTAGATCGAAGTATCCCGCCACACTGTAATCCACGTCAGAGTAAAAGGGTGGTCCAATGATGATCATGTGTCCTATACATTGCATTATTTCTGGCCATATGGACGTGACTGCTCTATTTTTTGTTCTTCTGTTTGCTTGTGCATGTGAGTGAGCCAATATATGTTGTCCCTGAGTACTGTATTACTGGATAAACGTATCTCCAGTTATCCAGACATGTGCACAATTGAAAAATAAAATAAAACAAATACCAGAATGAAGTCCCATCCACCAGAGGTCCCATTCCTGGCTTCACACCAAAGCCATGGCTGCCACACAGCCAATAATCTGGGTTTTCCCCTGAAATACAGAGCAAACTACAAATCTTTCAGACACGGCGTTTCCTGTGGAAACCCCAATGAAGATACGGATTGTCAAAAATGTTGCATAGCAACTGTGCCGTGACTATGGGGTAAGTACAGGGATTTTTTGCCTATGTAGATAAGCCCTTTATCTACAAGTGATACTTCTGCCCTCCATCTTCATGGTGCCCTACTCCTAAACTGACTGTTTATTTGGCATAGAAGGCAAATAAAGTCTTCATTGACACTCTATACACAGCCCATTGCAGAAAAGCGAGCAGATGAAGCACACTTTTAAAAAGTCTGGACAATACTGTATTTTGGAAATCTTAACTGTTTGGAAGAATTCTGGCTGAGAACATCTGGAAATTCTGACAAATAAAGTATTAAGGACTTGTTTCATTTGAGGCTACATCACATGCCTGTGTTCACTGTTGATAGACATTTTAGAACTCATAGTCTAATGTCCTCAATACTAGATTTTATCACTTTTTTTTTTACTGGAGTCTTGCACCCCTTTAATGTAGAAACTGAAAGATCCCCTTGCTTTCCATCTCCAGAAGCTGCTATAGTTATGAAGGTGTATGGAAAACTATACTCTTTCCTTGTACATTTGATGACTTGATCTTTGATAGCACTACATAACCATTAATGAATCATTTATTTCTCCTTATTTTTTTATTCCATGTGCAAATACTGAGTTTCCTTTTTCATCTGAGAATGTCTAAGCTTGAGGGGAGCTGATTCCATCAAACGTGTCCCAGCCCCTTAACAGTGTTTATTGATGTACTCATTTTTCAATTAGCATTTGTGTGTTTTTGCAGTTATGGTGATAAACACATCCATGACAATATCCTGCAGGCATAGCTGCCTATGTATAGTTAGATGTCGATGAGACCTTAATATAGGAAAGTATCTCCAGATGTGTCTACATGGCAGAGGGATATCAACATTCAGTTGTTGTCCCTTGAGGCAGCAGCCCAGGGGAGCCACAGGATAGGGAGGCAGGGAGTAGGAACAAACTTTATCGAAAGAGAGTGCTGGAAAGCACCAGATTCTGCTGATATTAAGTTATAATTTAAGGCAGTGAACATGTGCTCTGCTGGCAGCTATAAAGATTCAAATCATAAAGTTTTACAGTGGAACGGTTTCTGTAAAAGCATCGTTACAAAGTGGGAACCGTGCCTTTAATTCTTATGACATATGGGGCTGCCTGCTTCATTTTGGTTTCAGCACTGTTTAGTGGGTTGGTTGGGGTGGCGTGTTGGGGGTGTCTCTGTAATTGAAGTCAGGTTTCTTCCCTCCTCCCTTATTCCCTGGTAACCAAATTCCTTCGGAAAGGTGGTGTAAAGGCTGTCCTATGTCCAGCATTGAGTTGCTAGAGCCAGTTAGTCGTACATCCCTATGATTAACATTTTGAACATTTGAAATCACAGGGTTTGGGTGCTGTTGAGATAGAACTGCCCACATGTATTTTGGACATAACCTCTTCTGAGATTAGATTTTATTTCAGGTTGTAAAGGAAAGGTCTGTTTGCCTTTTGCTATTGGTTTAAGTCACTGTTACTTTTTGTGTGTCTGCTCTAGAGCAGAGGCACCCCAAGCCAAGAAATTGGCTGTATTTTGAGTTTCTTTGAATATAATTAGAAGCACCATCGGTTTTGCATTTTTCTTCTGCCCTTGTCCTTGGTGTGGGAGAAGCAGGTCAAAGGAGAAGGGAAAGAACATCACTTGTGGGCCTATGGCAAGTTGTAGGGCAGGGGTGGGAAATATGAAGTCTAGCAACTCACAGCATTCTTCACCATTGGCTGTGCTGGCTAGGGCCACTGGAACTTGTAGTCCAACAATGTCTAGAGGGCCTCATGATTCCTACCCCTGCTTTAAGCCTTTGGGGATAAGAGTTTTTGTCAGGAGTTAGAGACTGAACTCCATTATAAAATAGCCGAACTGCAGAACCATGCTGAGTCATAATGGCTGACTGCATGAACTACCAAGTCATGCCTAGTCAGGCCACTAGAGGGCAATGTCCTGTAGATGTATATATGGGAGAGCTCAGAACAGAGTTCACTTCCTCCTCTCATCTTTTCCTGTGAATGCTGAGGCCTGGTGAAGCTGTTTCTCCGTCAATTGTATATATTACAACTGTTTGACTTTGAAGATAAAAGTGCCTCCTGTTTATTTGGACGTCAAACACTCTGTGTGTGAGTATTCTTGGGAATGGGTTGCTACTGAGTCTGCTGAGATAGTTTTTTTGCTTCTGCTGGGGATTGAGTGCCCTATCATCCCCTGACAGTGGTTATGGGCCCAGCTGATTGATCTCAGATTAGATAAGGTGCACCCAGAAAAATTCCCAGAAACTCTTTTTGTTTTGAGTGTTTTGGGCTAGTTGGCTGAGAAACAGTTAAGTTTCAGCCAGGCCCTGTAATATCTTCAAGTAACCTTGAAGTGTTGCCAGCTGCCAGCTGTTTGTGTTTTCATAGCTGGAGAATTGTTGACTCAGAGAGTCAGCAGAATGGCAGATAATAGTCTTGTCTGCTTTGAAAAGCTGGCTGATGGAAATTATTCAGCATGGAGTTTATACATGGAGGCTTTATTAATTAAGGACAATTTGTGGCACGTTTTGGAGAAAGAAAGTGTGATCCCAGATGGTTCAGAGGATGGAATAGCAGCGTTCAGACTAGCAGACCAGAAGGCTAGAGCTGCAATTCTCTTATCGCTCAGCCTCTCCCAGTTAATACACGCGACCCCAGCAAAGACAGCCTTTCAGCTTTGGACAGCTTTGAAAACGGTTCATCAGAATTTGTTCTGCCTCTCCAAGATGATATGGACTAAGAGACTTTATAACACAAAGCTGTCTACTGGAGGCTGCGTGAAAGCCCATTTGGAGGAAATGAGGAGGCTTTTTCAAGAGGTGGCCAAGAGAGGGGTGGACATTCCAGAAGCCCATAAGTGTTTTATGTTGTTGGGCAGTTTGCCAAAGGAATGGGATTTCCTAATGTACAGTCTGCAGACCACCAGGGAGAATGATTTGTCTGTAGACCTTGTAGCTGGGCGTATTCTGGAAGAGGTGCAACGCAAGCAATTTGATTCCCAGATGGAGGGGAATAAACAGCCACAGATTACCAGACGCAATCAGGAGAGCACTGAAACAGAGGCACCTGTAGAGGAGGGAGCCTGCAGCCATGTGAAACACTGTTTCAGATACAAAAAGCCTGGACATTTTAAGAAGGACTGTAAGATGCCTGCACCGGATAGGAGGGGTGCATCCTCTCAGGCTGTAAGCCATGCCTTCAGAGCACAGCACCATCCTGATGGTACTGAGGAAAGAATTTGGTTACTTGATAGTGGGGCCACGCACAATACGGTTAATGATTTATAGTTGTTAAGCAATGCTAAAAAGGCTTCAATAACCAACATTAACTTTGCAGATGGTGCTCCCAGCAAGGTGCAGAAAATGGGCACTGCATATGTGCCCTCTTTTGGTAAAGATTTTGAAAATATGTTATGTGCTAACAAACTAGAGGATTGTATATTAAGTGTGTCCCAAATGACTACTGATGGTTACAAAGTGATATTTGAGGGAGAACACTGTACAGTAACAGAAAGGCATAGCATAAATAATGTCTGTGCAAAAGGGATAAAGAAACATGGGTTGTATTACATGTTGCCTAAAGGGAAGTTTGCAAATGTGAATCCTGCAGACAATGTGCCCCTACATGATAAGTGTGTTCATTACTACCATAGGCTAATGGGCCATGCTACTTACAAAGGGTTAAAGGAGCTAGCAAAAGATTGCCCTGGTCTAAGCATGAAACACTACCCAAGGTTCTTAGAATGTGCAGTGTGCAGGAAAGTTAAGGTGAAGTCTTTCCCTATTGCCAAAAAGACCCAATGTGTAACCAACAGACCCTTTGAAGTTATCCATGCTGATTTAGCAGGCCCCTATAAGTCCACTGAAGGGGGTAACCGCTATTTATTTGTGCTAGTGGACAGACAAGCTAGGTATACCTACGTATACTTACTGAAGGAGAAAAATCAAGCTGCAGACAGGTTCCGTGAGGGTGGTGAATGCAGTGGAATGCGAATTTCCTTCTCATAAGGTTTCCAGTCTAGTGATGGATAGGGGAGGGGAATTCTTATCCAACAGTCTGCAGACCTGGATGTGTAGGAGGGGCATTAGACACAAGATCACAAACCCAGCGTCTCCAGGGGAGGATGGGTTTGCAGAAAGGAAAATTGGGATGTTGAAGTGCATGATAGAGTACATGATGGAAGATGTACAAGCCCCAGCTAGGCTGTGGGGGGAGGCAGTGAAGACTGCTGCTTACCATTTAAATAGACTGTGGACATCTACCGTCAACCAGACCCCATATTGTCTGTTGTATGGTAGAGCACCAAACCTCAAGCACCTGAGGATTTTTGGACAGTATGCAAATGTACTGATTCACCCATGCCTAAAGAAGCCTGGGCAGCCTAAAACCAGGAGGCTGCATTTCCTAGGCTATGAGGGTAATAAGTACGTGTTTTCTCTCCATCCTGGAAAGGTGGTGTTCTCCAGGACTGCAAACTTTGAAATGCACTCAGGGTGGGACAGATTGCATTGCAATCAGGAGGTGTTTGTTCCCTTGGGGAGGGATGTGCCAACAACTCCCAGAAGTCCCACAAATGGAGGGGTGGTAATGCCTGATGATGAAAGGGAGGCAAAGGAAGAAAAGCCTGACACTTCACGTGCCACTCCAACACACACACCACCACAAACAAGCATTGAGCCTGACATAGGGAGAGATAGCAGCAGCATTGCAAGTGAGGATGAGTCAGGCAGAACTAGGGTGCTCATCCCCAGAAGGTAAATGAGGATCAGAAAGGTTCCTGATAGATTTGTTGTTCCTGAACAGGCTATGCAATGCCATGGCAGAGGAGCCTGCAAGGTTTCAGGATCTCCTAAAACTTCCCCAGGGAGAGCAGGAGAAGTGGAACACAGCCATGGACCCTGAGTTTGAGTCCCTAGTTGAGAGGAAAGTGTTCCAGGTAGTAGAGACACCCAAAGACCAAAAGGTTGTTGGTTGCAGGTGGGTGTACAAGCTGAAGGACATGCCTGATGGGACACAAAAATGTAAAGCACACTCGGTTGCGAAAGGCTTTTTGCAGGAGCACTATGCCAATTTTGACAAAACATTTTCACCCACACCAAAGCCAGAAAGTCTTAAGTTAGTGTTAGCTGTAGCAGCCAAGAGGCAGATGGTTGTGCAACACTTTGACTTTGAAACAGCATACCTGAATGCTGATCTTGAAGAGACAGTGTTCGTCGAACAGGCCCCAGGGTATGACAGTGCAGGTGACCCTAGAGTGCTATGTAGACAGCTCTTTTGCTGCTGAGACTTCAGACAGGAAGTCAGTGACCAGATTGGTGGTCAGGTATACAGACAGACCCATAGTGTGGAGATCAAGAAAGCAGAACCATGTGACCATTAGTACCACTGAAGCTGAATTCGCAGCCCTATCTGAGATGGCAAGTGAGGTACGGAACAGGAATATCCGTGGGCGGAGGTTACAAAAACCTCCGCATTGTCATGGACAGATCACTTCCTGGTCAAGATGGAATTAAGAGCTACTGTCTGCCCCTCTGGGCATGGCGGACCCATTAGAACGGTCCACCCTCAAAGGCTAATGGAACCAATTGGTTTCAAGAAAGCCCTAGAGGGTTTAATGGTTGGTAATGCCGGTGATTCTGTCGAGGCTTTGGTCAGCATCTGGAACACCGCTCTTACCAAGGCTATTGACACAATTGCTCCCAAGCGTCCTTTCCAGCCCACCTCTAATCGTAATCCCTGGTACACAGAGGAGTTTAGGAGGATGAAGCGAACTGGACAACGGCTAGAGTGCAAATGGCGGAAGACTAGACTGTTATCTGACAGAACTCGCCATAGGAAGCATCTTGATTCCTATCGGGAGGCAATACGTATAGCACAGAGATCCTTCTGCTCTGCACGTATTGTGTCTGCAGAGTCCCATCCAGCAGAGCTGTTTAAGGTGGTGGGGGAGCTGACACAGGTTTCTCCTGCACCAAACCCCCTACTTAACCCGATGACAGCCTGCTGCAATGCGTTTAACATCCACTTTGCAGATAAAATCTCTCGGAGAAGAGCCGACTTGGACACCAATGTTCTGACAGAATCCATATATGAGGCATCCAACAACTCCATTGATGGCATTTTACTGGATCAGTTTCAATATGTGAGTACTGATGACGTGGACAAGCTCCTTGGAAGAGTGAAGAAAATGACTTGCCCTCTTGATCCCTGTCCATCTTGGCTGGTCGTCTGGGGCGGGCGCGTTGAGAGTATTCCTACAGGACACAATCAATGTGTCCTTCAGGGAAGGTATCGTACCATCTTGTTTAAAGGAGGCAGCGGTTAAGCCACTCCTGAAAAAAACCTTCCCTGGACCCCCTGGACAGGAACAATTACAGACCAGTGTCCTTGCTGCCTTTTTTAAGCAAGGTGATCAAGAGGGCAGTTGCTTCCCAACTCCAAGCCGTCTTGGATGAAACCAATTATCTTGATCCATTTCAAACCGGCTTCAGAACAGGATATGGAGTTGAGACTGCCATGGTCGCTCTAACCAACTGCCTCTGCCTGAGCATTGACAGGGATAGTGTGACTCTGCTGGTGCTCTTGGACCTCTCAGCGGCCTTTGACACTATAGATAATTCCATCCTCTTGGATTGCCTGAGAGAGTTAGGAATTGGAGGCACTGCTCTGCTGTGGTTCCGTTCCTTTCTCTTGGGCAGATCCCAGATGGTGAGGCTTGGGGACAGTTGCTCTTCCAGAATTGAGTGTAACTGTGGCGTCCCTCAGGGTGCCATCCTGTCCCCAATGCTATTTAACATTTATATGAAGCCGCTGGGAGAGATCATCCGGAGACATGGATCTTGGCGTACTGATGACACTCAGATATATTTCTCCATGACCAGATTGTCGGCTCAGACTTCAGATGGCATCTCTCCTCTCAATGACTGTCTCAGAGCGGTAATGGATTGGATGAGGAAAAACAGATTGAGACTAAATCCAGACAAAATGGAGGTACTGACAGTCACAGGCCTGAAACCAGGTCTGGGAATACAACTTCCAGTCCTGGATGGAGTCACACTCTCCTCTAAGGACTGTATTCGCAGTCTGGGGGTACTCCTAGATTTGTCGCTTCACATGACTAGTCAGGTTGAGTGCGACGGTCAGGAGTGCCTGTTATCAGCTTTGGCTGATACGCCAGCTGTGCCCTTACCTGGATACAAGGATCTGGAAACTGTGGTACATGCTTTGATAACCTCACATCTGGATTACTGTAACGCACTCTACATGGGGCTACCCTTGTGCCTAACCCGGAAATTTCAACTGGTACAAAATACGACAGCCAGGTTAATTATCGGTACATCTAGGAGAGAGCATATAACACCTGTGCTTAAATCTCTCCACTGGCTGCCGGTCAGTTTCCGGTCACAGTACAAGGTGTTGGTTTTAACCTTTAAAGCCCCACATGGCTTGGGTCCATCTTATCTCCGGGACCGCTTCATCCCATATGATCCCCCCCCGCGCACTTCGGTCCTCTGGGAGGAACCTGCTGCAGCCTATGAAAACTAGGCTGTCACAGACCTCCCAGAGGGCCTACTCTTCTACGGCTCCTAGACTTTGGAATGGTCTGCCGGACGAGATCCATCTTATCACTACTATTGATAGCTTCAAGAAAGCACTAAAGACGGATCTCTTCCAGCAGGCCTTCCCGGAATAACTTCCCGGCTCAAGTGGAGTTGATTGTCTACCCGCCCCCCTGCCGCTATTGCCATTTTTTTGGTCGTAATTTGTATATTGCATTGTACTTTATGTTTGTTTTAATTCTCCACTAGTTTAATTTAGCTTTAAGGGGTGGGGGGGTTAGGATTGGGAAGGATTGTTTTAACTTGCTGTTGTTTTAATCTTGTTGTACGCCACCTGGTTGCTGAGCAGAGGGGCAGGTTAAAAATGGTCCGTGCTTAAAATATGGCGCGGCCGCTTCCAAAGCTTCACGTTCGTGCCACGAAAGATCCCGGAAGAGGGACGGCGGCGTCCGAAAATGACCCCTGCCGCGCAAGAGCGCTGTTCCTCTCCCAGGACCTACTCCCGCGGTAGGCACTGTTAAACGGTGTCTGAAAATATCCGAAGTGTTATGTTCCAAAATGAAATAGAAAACTCTGTGTTCCATACTTAAGCAAACTTTTTTGGAAGAAAAGAATTTCGTCTGTCTATAAAATATTTATATCCTGCCTTATATTTCAGGGTGGGGCACATACAAGAACAACAACTATTAAACAATGTAAAACCATATAGCAATTTATATTAGTGGCTTCCTAAATTAGAGGTTTAGAATTTGACCCCCTCCTCTCTTTGCCAAGTTGCCAAGTTACAAAGTAGGTAGACAATAGAGCTAGTTTTAAAAACCTTGGGCGATTATATCTGCATCCTTTTGAAGTAATGAAACAGGCAACATTCAAAACGGAAAAGTTATGTCTTGGACTATTCAGAAGCTTCATATAGCACAGACACCAATGCATTATTTGTATTCAGTGCTACTGCTGGTCTTTAGTGCCTGAAGCCCCCCCCCCCACAAATAAAGGCAAAAGGCGAAACTAATTCAAGTACTGCTGTGACCAAAAATTTCACAGCATTAAAACCAGCACATGAGAGAAATTCTGCAATAACCATTCTGTGTATACGTGCAAGGGGAAAAATAGAAATGTATTCAAGTTGACAGTTTTGTGTGAATGTATTTACACATAAAATAAAAATGACCATTATATTTTCATCTATAAGAAACCCCATCAACATATATTTGAGTACAGTTGGCCCTCTGCATTTGCTGGGGTTAGGGGCGCAGGACCCCTGCAAAAGTGAAAAAACTGCAAATATCTCTAAACCCCCTCCCATATTTAAGACACACAAAAAAGTACGATCTGTGGATTCAACCCACTGCAGATGACTTTGAGGCAGCGGGGGTTCTTCCCTATGCCATTTTTATTAGGGACTTACAAGCCTCATTGCACATTCGCAGTCTCTGTCTCGCGAGGCTTGCAGTCCCTATGAAAAATGGCATAGGGCAGTAATGGAGGTGACAGCAAATAATCTGTGAATAATCAAATCCGCAAAAGTTAACTCTGTAAATGTGGAGGGCCAGGCTGTATAATGCAGTGTATTTTTCTATATGCAGAGCCACACATTTCAACACCTTTTGTTTCTGTGATGAGGTGTGAGAAGTGAGAGACAGCAGTTTGCTGCTGCAAATAAGTAAGAGATAAAGTATAGAAAGCCTCCTCCATGTTGATCTAGTTAAGGAATTAGGTTCCTCAACCTTTGCAATAAAACTCTTTCACCTCCCTTGTCTCCCCTGGACTCATTTGTTGTCATCACAATGGTACCCTCCTTACCATGTTTTAATTCCAGTCTCTAATCTCAGTGCTTCTGTGATAAATTAATTGTAATGATAGAGGCCTCAGTTACGAGGGTTGCTCTGCTTGCTTGTAATCTGAGCGACAGGTTTAGGGCCTGCTTTATTTAAGATGCAAGGGTAATTACATGGGAGTTCGCATATGCAGGCAGAGAGATATGATTCATTCTTGCTGCGATGGCCATGACACAGCTGTTTGTCGGATAAAATAGAGGAGCCGTGTTGTTACAAAATGTTCTCCTTATTATACCTCATTAAAAACAAGGCTGAGATAAGTCAGGCCTGGCAATGAATAAAACGTATTGCCCCCTGTAAAAGCTGATAGGAAAGATGGGGGCTCACCCAAGCAGTATTGGGTCATTTATTTATTTTTGAAACCTGTGACATTTCCTTTACATTCTTCCTCTTTCTATATTTCTGCATTGTACTTTTCCTGTCTGAAGCCCCCCAAAAGAGATTTCCCTTTTTCTTTCTTGTCCACTGATTTTATTCCTCCGCTCAATGCTCCCCTGCTTTTCCCCTCCAGTGTTAACAGACAACATAGAAAGCAAGCAGAAGCAATTAGCAAAGACTTTTTCCAAGAACAAAAGAAGGCATTTGTTCTTCTTAGCCCAACATAAGTTGTTCCTCTTCACCTTTATCAAGAGCAACAGGCAGCTAGAAGGGAAAGATCATTATGGGGCCTGACTCCTTCAAAAGCAGGTTGAAAAAGAAAAAGACCCTTTCAGCCAAGAAAAAAAATATCCTTTCTATTGTCCCCCCTCCCATCCTAGTTCTTTTTGTGCTTTTTAAAAAATTTCTAATAGCCTTAAGTTTAAAGTGTTGTGGTTTTTTCCTGTGTTCTTTTTTTACTCAGAAAGGAAACCAAAAAAAGTTGAAACAATAAAACGGCAACATGAAAAAATGATTGAGTTCTAAGAATGGCATCAGGCAAGCTGTTGAGAAAAGGGCTACCTGAACTGGCTTGCTGGAGCAGCTGTATAAAGCCTGCATCTGCAAGAGTGCCTCCGTGTTGGTGTTAAAAAAAGGGCTTTGGCTGTTGTGTGCTCAAGTTTCTCATCGAATATATTCTTTAAAGTGTTGATGCATGCTGCTAGGAATTTAGATTTATTAATTTCTTGGTTAGTTTTCTGGCCTCAGAATGTTTTTTTAGTTTTGACTTTGTTGAGGGGAGAAATTGAAAGGTGAGGAAGAGAATTCACTTCCTCCTCTGACAGCTCCTCTAATATTCCCTACAACCTTCATGGGAAAACTGAGGACAGAATTCACACTCCATGTCTAGCAAAGTTGAGCCATGTGCCTAGCATTCAGACCACCAGAAGCCCTTGGAAGATACTTCAGTGAGAGGTGAACTTTACACAAAATGTTTTGGAAAACTGAGGTTCATTTGCCAGGTAACTGACCCCAGATTATCTAGAATGTTCTTAGGAACCTTATCACACAATACTCCCCCCCCCACCGCATGTATCACTTTACTGCTAAGAGGAAATAGTTTAATTGCTAGGAACTAGAGACAGTTTATACTGGCTTATGATTTATGGTGCCTCTGCATTTAGCATTATTGTTAAGCCCCATGCTTCCGCAGAAAATTTTACAGTCTAAAAGAAATGGGAGGAGGGAACAAGATGTGAAAAGGTCAGACATGGTGTAGGTTGGCCCAAGATATGCCTCGGGTAGAACAGCAAAGCTCCCCTTATTGTGGTTCATACTGGGCAAGGTCAACTATTTTGACACTTTAGGCAGAAAAACACTTTCCCACCATCTCCCTGGCAGTTGCACAACAACTGTAAAATAATAACTATTTGCCACCTTTCCACAATATCAAAAAACTACTGTTTGTGGAGGCTGCCTCATTCTACTTAATGGCAGAGCTGTCCTTACTTACATGGTAGTATTAGGTGATTATTTTTGTGTGCTCTCCAAACTGTCCAAATATTTCAAACTTACTCAAGCAGAAGAGCAAATTTATTTATTTATTATATTTATCTCCCATCTTTCCTCCGAGGAACTCAAGGCAATATGCAGTACATGATCCTCTCCCCTCATCTTATTCTCACAACAAGCCTGGGCTATGTTAGGCTGTCTCTAAGGTAAGTAATACAGTAAAGTTTGTGGATAAGTGGGGATTGGAAACTGGGCCTCCCTATCCCAGTTTGAGACTCTAATCATTCTACAATATGTCTTTCGGACACTATGATAAAAATTTTCCCTAATTCTTCCTTCCTAGAGGTTTCAAAATAGCCTGTGCCAAGTGGCAACATGACCTTTGCTAGGCCCCAGATAATGAATAGCAACTGACTCAGCCGAAGTCCAATTCTGCCCCTTGTGGTGGTTGAGGTAAGTATGTGCCTGTGTTGTGCGGGTTTCCTTACCCTGATCATCCATGTACACTAGATGTGTCATTGTCTGTGGTGTTGTCATGGCAACATAAGAGGAGTTGTGCTGAGTCAGACTAAAGTCCTGTCTAGTCCAGTAGTTGCTAAGGAAAGTCCTCTGGGAAGCCCACAAGCAGGACATTGTTCCCCAGTAACTAGTCTTGTAGAGGTTGTATATAGCCATCATGGCTACTTCAGTGTTAGTCAAATACTTTTAAAAAATCTTTTTAGTTGCTTGACATACCCACTCTGCTTTAAAAAATGGATTCCATAGTTGAACTATGCACAGAGTTAGAGAGCAAGAGAACTCTGCTGTTCCTTTCTACTGTGTTACCATTCTTGATATGCTTCCTGATACTGCAATGCATTTTGGCCTCATATTCCAGTCTGGTATCTGAAAAAACACCCTAGTGTTGATCTTCCTGTCAGGCAGATTTTTAAATGTAGCACCTGAGTAAGAAGAGCTCAGCCAACTAGGGGATTCCAAAATTTAAACTGGAGAGAGAGCTTTTATAGTTTGGCATTTTAAACAAAAGGACAGAATTAGTGTAATGACTGAGACAAATGTTTGCCCTTTTCTCTTTTAAATTAGGTAAGAAAGTCCAAAGTAGCTAGGACTTGTTGTTATTTTACCTATGTAACTAATTGAATCTCTGTATGGAAGCCTCTTCCTACCTCTTTGGTCTTGGCTTCATAGTACTTAGTTCCAGACAGAATTGTGTCGTTCTTTATTTCAGGAGTGGTCAACACAGTTGGGGGGGGGTACTTTTGAGTCAGGCAGAAAAAGTTAAGTGTAATTTATTTAATTGTGATGGATGTAATTTGCACAATTTTTTTTATGACACCCTCCCACCGTAGAAGCATTCTGTTTATGCCGCAATAGTGGGGTTGTTATACATATTGGTGTTACAATATCTAGCACATGAAAAAAATATTATGAATTCTGGGGGTTGTATTTGTCCTGCTGAGCCATTTCCATTGAAAAACTTGTCCTCCCTTTATCTATGAATGGTTCACCATACAGAAGCAGCACGGGGCTGTGTGCTGTAAGAAAAGCCTATTCAGTCACACATGTCCATCGTAATGCATCATCTTCCATTCTAGTATATGTGTGCAAATTCATTTTCAAACATCAATGCAGCCATGCAGTCTAGACATGTATAAAGGCATATAGAATTGAGCGGTAAGCATCATTGTTACAGATTAGTTCTATGTAAAATGCATACTTTTAAAGTATCTGTATATTATTTGGATTCTATATGCCTTCAAGTTTGCATATATTGCTGCTAATATTATAGTTTTAGCTTATTTAAGATGCATTGAGGGCTTTGCTGGGAAATGGGGTATAAATGGGTATGTGTAAATTAATAAATTATTCACTACTGGGAAGTGCCTTCCCAATCCACAATTATCGATCTGTACAATGGTTTATCTGGGAGCCATTTTATATGCTCTCCATGCTGTTTTATTTGCATAAACAGCCACATATGTGAGGGGGCCTTCTTATGTAAGTAGTGTATAAGTGCCATTGGTAGTCTCCATGAAATGAGATATCCTTCATCCCCAGTACATGGCGACCATAGATACTGCTAATAAGGATTCCATATGTATATTTATCTGTCTTTATATTTATCTTTTAATATATTCACCGTTACGGGAGTAAAGTACTTCCATGAGCGGTTACTTATGTAAACTAGCCAGCAGGTAGAGAGTTTGAATGAGTTTCTTGAAGTACCTTAAAATCACATATCTTTGAGATATAGGTAGTTTTGGCAAGTTCTGTTGTCTATAAAAGTTACATTTTTCCAACTACTATAGCGTTGACTCATCTTGTTTATGTGCCAGAATCCTGGTGCCATATATAGCTGGCCTTCCACATTTCATGGATTTGATTATTCATGAGTTTGTAGTTGCTTCTTAACTAGCTCTACCTCCCTGCCCCATGTTAATGGCTAAACTGGGGCTCTTGCCTTGGAACCCCCAGATTTAGCTTCCCTCTAAGGGTAACCCTGAGTAGCCTCACTCAAGATGCCCCCTAGAGGCCAAAATCACTGCCACTAATCAATGCAGTCTTTATAGCCAGCCCATTGGGAGACTGGATACCCAGGGGGACTACTTGCCACTGTGAACCAACCAACTCTTCCCTCCTATCCCCAGAGAGACAGAGAATTGTAGCGAAACCAAGAGGTATAGACATGTGCAACATCAGTGTATAGAATGATTAAGAAGACTATTTATTCAAGAAACTTCAGTTATATTAATCCTCCATGAGGCAGGCTCTTCCATGCCCCAAGCATGCTTTAAAGTTACAGAAATAGCAAGGTATTAAAATCAAAGCATTCAGCTATTCTGTTACATTCAGTTACTAAGTTCAGCTACACATCTCAACCAAAGTGGAAGAAATTAATATAACTCCCTAACGCGATCCCAAACAGCCCCTGAAAGTTCTACTTGCTATGTGCAGTCTCTGTTGGCTTTCAGATAGTATCAGGGAGCTGTGAGCTAAGCCAGGCGGCTTGCTTTAACAGCCATTGTCCAGCCTTTGGCTTTCACATGCTGGAATATAAAGAGCCTCCTTTTGTCTTTGTTCAAAGCTGCATGGTCTGACTCTGCAGTGGCCTCACACAAAAGCAGTTATACCTTAGTTGGGATTCCCGGTTCAAGAGTTGTGATTATCCATTCCTGGTCTGGTGATGTGATGTCATTGATGATGCATCTTATGAGCTTCTGTGAAGGTGGTGTTTTAGACCCTCCCTTTCAGTTAACCCTTTCCTTACCTGATGCCATGTTGGCAAGACAATGCTGTTTGCAAATAAAGGGAAATGTAGTTCTATGGCAGAATGATGGGAGTTGCAATCAACCTTGAGGCAGGATGATGGGAACCCCATCATGACACTCCTCTTCCTTCCAATCCCCCTCTCAATCTCTTCTCCTTCCAACAGCGCCAGCCCACCATTCCCTTTCCAAACTTGTAAACCCCTTTCCCACCCCATTCCTCTTCCTCTCAATCCTTTTCTCAGTCTCTCCTTCCAACAGTGTCAGCCCATCACTCCCCTTTCCAACCTAGTCACCACAGTGCCTCATCCAGAATTTAAACCCCTTCTCACCCCATCAGCTTCCCCTCCCCACTTGTCTTCCACCCACTCTCTGGGAAAGGGAGTTATGGGCTGGTGCTGTTGGAAGGTGTGAAGGATTGGGAGGAAGAGGAGTGGGACAGGGAAAGGGTTTACAAGGTTGTCAAGGGATGACAGGAAGAAGAGTGAGGCAAGGAAGTTGATGGGGTGGGAAGAGATTTAAATTGTGGCTGAGGCATCATGGTGGCAAGGTTGGAAAGGAGTCTGTAGCTGTTGGCAGGAGTCTGCCCGGGGTGGGGGCGGTATATGGTATTCACAGTTTTTCCATTTTCACAGGGGTTCTGTGCCCCAACCCCCATGAATGTGGAGGGCCAACTTTAATGTGAAAAGGCCTTACTTGTTTCCTAGTTGATAGTAAGGATGTTGCAAAGAGATAAAGACTAGTTGGACCAGTTGAAGTTTCTGAACATTCTTCAAAGTCAGTCCCACATAAAGAATATTACAGTAATCTGACTGGGATATAACTAAGACATGCGTCACTGTGTCCAGATCTGAGATCCCAAAGTACAGGTGCAGCTGGTACACGAGCCATAACTGTGCAAATGCACTCCTAACCACCATTGAAATTTGAATTTCTAGGCTCATGATTGAATTCACTAGCACCCCCAAGCTACAGACCTGAAGCTGTGAACTGCCCAGGTTACTGATAAATGGGGGTTATGTAGCTAGGGTTACAGTAATCCAGTTGGGATGTAACTAAGGCATGTGTCACCATGGCCAAGTCAGATGTGCCAAGGAATGAGTGCAGCTGGTGCACTAGCTTTAACAGTGCAAATGCACTCCTGGACACTGCAGAATCCTGAGCATTCAGGATCAAGGCTGAATCCAGGAGTACGCTCAAGCTGCAGGCCTGCATCTTCAGAGAGAGCATAACTCCATAAGCACAAGCTGAATACCTATTCCCTGATTGGCCTTTCAGCTGACCAGCAGTGGTTCTGTCTTGTCTGGATTGTGCTTCAATATATTCCCCCTCATCCAGTCCATCACTGCCAACAAACACTGGTTTAGAACAGACAGTTTCCTTTGATTGAGATGGAAAAGAAGAATACAGCTGGATACCATCAGCATACTGGTAACACCTCACCCCAAAACTCAAGATGGCCTTTCCAAGTGGCTGCATGTATATATTAAATAGTATGTGGGGCAAAGCAGAGCCCTGTGGGACCCCATAGGCCAATGGCCAAGAAGTCAAACAGAATCGCCTAGCACCACCTTCTGGTTTCTGGAGTCAAAAAAGTGCCTCCAAGTTCCATCCCAGAGAGGTGGTCCAGAAGATGTCAAGGTAAGTGGTATCAAATGCTGCTGATACACCCAGCAGAACCAACGAGGACACACACCTCTGTCCAGCTCCCGGGAAAGGTCATCCACCAAGGCAGTCAAAGCTGTCTTGATCCCATAACCAGGTCTGAAACCTGATTGAAATCGATCCAAATAATCCGTCTCACCCAGAAACCCCTGGAACTGGGAGTCCATGATATGCTCCAGGACTTTGTCCAAAAATGGGTATTAGATATTGGCCAATAATTACCCCATAGAGTAGAATCCAGGGAGACTTAAAAAAAAAATCAAGGGCCTGATAACTGTTTCCTTGTAGGCAGGTTGAGACCATGGGCTTGACTACACAGGGGTGGGGGTTAAAAATCCAGATGAGATGCAGACTACTTTGGCCGGGAGCTGTGGTTCATGAAATTTGGACTATTCTGGCCCAGATTTCAGCATCACACTTGCCAAAACCTGAATCTGCATTGGGTTTTTACTTGGGTTATTCACTCTTGACTCTGAGCTTTGGGAAGATCAAAGCCCCAGCGGTAGTCACCCTCTCTACAGCCAGAATGGGCAGCTAGACTCGTGATGGTGGGGTGGGTGCCCATTCTACCTTGAGAGAGGGTGACTATTGCTGGCACTTTGCATGTCCTGAATGACTGTGCACTGGAAAATCAAAGTCCTAGCAGTAGTCACTCTCTCTGAAGCCAGAACAGGTAGCTAGACTCAAGATGGTGGGGTAGGTGCCCGTTTTTGCTTCAGAGAGAGTAGCTACCTCGCGGGTTTTGCTTTTCTTGTGCACAATCACCCTCTGAACTCTGGGAAAACCAAAGCCCCAGTGGTAGCTGCTTGCTCTAAAGCCAGAATAGGCAGCTAGACCTGGTGGGGCTCGCTAGAGGTTCTGATCTCAGAGAGAGCAACTACCACTGGGGCGCTGCCTTTGAAATGAGAAGTGGCGTTGAGGAGGGGGCAGAATCCTAAACAATATAGCAATCAATATGCTTCTTTCATTATAATACCATATATGAAATTCACAAATATCCAACATATATTATTTAACAGTAAATATTGAAAATTAATTGGTAATGATATTATGCAAGTCACTTATGAAGAGACACAGTTTGTTAGGTGGTATATCATAATATTATTGACTGGTGGACACAATATATATTCAGATACAATGATATTGCATAAATCACTTTTATAAAGTTGCAGAGTCAATATAACATAATTTTATAAACTGGTATATTAACAATGTTATTACGTGAAGCAATAATGAAGTCAAACAATTTGTGCATCAGTATAACATAGATGGGTGTGTAGACAATGAAGCCAATTTGAAAACCATGAAAAACCATATATCTTGCTTCAGATATGAAGGAGTCACGGACAACAAGCTCCAGAGATTCCCACTGTTGTTTCGTTTGTAAACAAACTTTCTCAATGTATCTGTAATAATTTTAATTAAATTAATATAGATGTAAATCACTAAATTATATTTTAATTTAATTGTTTTAAGGCTCACCTTAATCTATGTTTATTAAATCAATTGCCAAGCGTTGGATTTCAAAATTCCTGTATGAAATAGAGCAAAATCCATTTCAACAAAACTTAATAAGTATAACAAAAGTTTTGTTATACTTAATAAGTTTTGTTATACTTATTATGCTACTTTAAAGGAGGGCTAAAGACCTACTGCTATTAAATAAGAAAAGAGATTCATAGGCAACATCAGTTCTAGATTACAAAGGCAGTTGTATTCATCAGAGATACTTCCATGTCTGTACACTGGTACATAGCAAGAGAACAATACTCTGAATGAAGTGGCAGCATAAAATCTAGTTAGCTTATTCCTATTTGTGGGTATGACATGGTATACCAGCATTGTGAGTGAAAAATGTTAGGCTTAGTAGACCAATCTAGACCCATGACAGTACAGTAATTAAAACTAGGATCCTGAAGATAGCAAGAGGTAAGGAGAGGGTGCATGCTTCCAGAGAAAGCAGTGTCTCTATTTTGTGCCTTATAATAGTGGTCCGTGACTTGCACATTTTTTCTTTCACAGTAGCTTTTTTAAAATCTTCTCATTCAAAAGGCAACTGAACTCATTGATGTGCAAGTTCCTCATGAAACTCTGAAGAACTTTTGGAGTGGTCTTGGTGAAATGGAAGGACCTGTGGTCCAAAAACACATAATAGTCGTGAGCATATGCAGAAATCACTAGTGTATGTCTATTGGGCATTTATATTCTAAGGTACAGTAAAACACCCACATTCTTATGTGCTGACAGCATTCCTGTTTTGTTTTGTTTTTAATCCCTGTTTACCTTAGAAGAGATTTTTTTCTCTGGATCTGGAAAAGGAAATTTGACTGGATAAAGGAGGTGCTAATTTGTTAATTTGCGCTTTAGTCTGCCTACAGTCAGAGCACATTGCAGAGAAAATCTTGACCACTACTACATTTTGAGTGGGATAGTGTATATGTTGAGGGTTGCATTGTTAGGTAAGGCTGTAGCTAAAGATACGTAGTAAATGGAACTTAAACTTGGCTAAAGTCAGTCCTGAAATAAGATGATTCTTTGATTTGACAGGTAGAGTGACATCAAGTTCTAAAGTTTTTTTCTCAAGTGAGAGGAGGTTGCTGAATGTTCCTAACGGGAAATAAATTATAACAATTTAGGAAATCATTATGGGATGATTAAAAGGAGTAAACAAATCATAAAATAAATTTATTTGAATGCAAAAGTATGTTTGCTGGTCCAGCCATTTCCAGTCATTGACCTTAAAGTTTATGTGTAAGTCATTCTATTGAAAGGTAAAGAGTTAGGAAGAATGGCCACGTTAGCTATGGAAGCTGTTGGGTTGTGTGTTAGAGGTGTGTGTGAATCAGAGAGAGTGCAAAATTCAGTCCTTTTATGGTGCTGACTTCAGGGTAAGAGATTGAGGTCAACTGCTGTAGTCACCAAATGGTGTTTGCTCTCAGTGGCTCAAGAAGCAGGTGAGTAAATCTTGTGGCTAGCTTTGTTACTGCAGAGCTCCTTTGTATTTTATAGAAAAGTCTTTTATTTTTGGCATGGGTGTGTGTGTGTGTGTATCCTCCAACTTTCAGGAGCCCTTGTATCATGAACAGTAGTGGCAGCAGGGAGGGGAGAGGGGAACAATAGGCTTTGTCCTGGCTGGGTTTCCTTCTTACATAGCCTCTGTCCTGGGGTGAGATGGGGGTTGTGCAAGTAAAGGAGGCTTTGTCTTGCTAGTTTTATGCACTTTCTTTTTTTGAAGTAGGGAGGGGGGTGGAGCTCCTGAATTTCAATCAGGTTGAGCTTTTGAAGAAATAGGGAGGGGGTTGAAAAGAGGGGGAAAGAGGTTACTTTCTGACTCAGGCCAGTGTGTCTGTGAGGGTTCTTTTCTCACTAGCTTTGTGGTACCCTCTTTGGGAATTACATCTTCTCAACATTTGGGTGAAAAAAATTATGCTGGTAGGTGTGCTTTTGATTGTCATAGAGATGGGAGAAAGCAGTTCCTTTGTAGCTGCTATTCAGCAATGGCAGCAGATGCTTGTGACTATGTGAACTTTGCTGTGTGAAACATTGACCTCTTTGAATACCTTCTTCTCACTCCAGGTGAACACCAGGCCCACTCTTCTTTCTCTAGCTGATGATAGATTTGAGTACCTTAAGCTTTTTTTAAAAAAAGAATAAAACGACCAAACCTTAGAAACCTTCTTCCTCTCCTTCACTGAGAATTCAAACAGGCCTGATATAGATCACAGCTGCCTGCTTCTGAGTGTCAGCCTAACCTGATGCAGTGGGTTGTCCCAACAAACCTGAATGTAGATGTTTCAAAATCAGGTTTGTCTCAGCTTTTGTTTCCTGCAGTTGGTATCTTGGTAGCATTATAGCTAGCTATTACCTGACTCTATCACTTTGTCCTTTGAAGGGTGTGTGAGAGAGAAAGACAGGAGGGACTATATATGTATGTATGTGCCTTCAAATTCCTTGTGACCCTATGAATTTTATAGGGTTTTCTTAGGCAAGGAATACTCAGAGGTGGTTTTGCCAGTGCCTTCCTCTGAGATATGGTACCTTTAGGGTATTTAGGCCTACCAAGGGACTATATATCTGTATATTTTCTTTTGACCTACCTTTTTTTTTTCCCTGAACCCTTCTAACTTTTCTTTTGACCTGAACCCTTCTAATGCAGATATGCCAACAGTGAGTTGGTGTGATGAGGAAGTAACATTGTGAGGGTGTAGAGAAAATAAGATTATAGTGGTAGTGGTGATTATGATTTTTAATTCAGTAGTGGCCCTGCCACTGGTTGGTCTAGGGACTGGCCAGCAATATTATTTTTCTTTCTGGTTATTTGTGCCCCACCACTTCATTTTCTTCTCACCAGCAGGTTTGTATAATGTTTGTATTCAGGTCTCTTTTCTGGGTGGTGCAATCTGTTGTTCTCTGAACACATGCCTGATCCCCCTTCCATCTCAAATCTGCTCATTTATAGTATGTATATGTATGTATGTGTGTGTATATATATATATATATATATATATATATATATATATTGCATTCTAGACCTATTTTCATCTCACCCACTTTGTATTTTTATCTATCATCATCACCACTGTCGTCGTCATCATCATCTTAGTATGGGCCTTCTGAAAATTATCTACTTAATTTTTCAGATTTGTATCCCAACCACTTGGCTTCAAAACCCTTTAAGCAGTTGCATTAGTGCAGCACTGCTGAACAGTGCAGTACCGTGGTTCTCCTTATAGCGTTATAACAAAATGTGCCGCTTTTCTCAGTCTCATCTCAGAGGCTCTGTGCAGATGGCCCAGTCTTCCATTGTGTTTACCATTCAGCTGCCTGAGAAGTTATTTTCCTTTGTTTAGGTTAAAATTATTTAAAATGAAAGCAGTTTCTAAGACATGTTTGTGCTGTGGCTCCTTGCAGTTGTTCTTGCCTTCAACAAGGCATGTTTTATACCAATAATACTTAGGACATGCCTGCATCTACCCTTCTATCAGTTAAATTCCTGCTTTGCACTGAAATACAATGTTCCATGGGTTTAACATTGTCTCATGGCTCCAAAAGTCAGTTTACATCATTCAGTGGCAGTCATGATTGTTCAGGATACTGTCTATGTAGATAGGAAAAGTAAATGCACAGGAGATTTCACATGACCTCTACCTACTTCCTATCAGATTGTAATGGCAGCAGTGGGATGTCCAGAAGTAGGATGCTTCTAGTATATCCAATCAGAATTAGAAGTAGGATGCTTCTAATATATCCAGTTTTCTGCTCTAACCTACATGTGGATTGCATATACTTTTCATACTGAAGAGGCAAAGGAAATACAGCTTATTTGGTATGTACATCTTTCCATGTTCTTTCCATAACTCTGTGGGACAAAGGATAATTCTGAGCACACTATTTTTACTATAATAAAATTTTAATTTTTAAAATAAATTGTTTACTAAACTCTTTTATGTGGACAATATTATGAGATTACCTTAGGTTACAGTGCTGTACTACTTATCTGAAAACAAGTCTTGTTAAATTCACTATGACTTATATTTGGATAGAAATACATAGGATTGACTGTCTGTATCTTTTTTTACAAGTAGATTTTAAAATTTAGCACTATTTAAATGAATACTATTTTATTGATCAGAGCACTAAAATGTGCACGAAAACAACTTTGCAAAAGCATTTTATAATTTAAAAAAGCAAGTTGTTTTAGTACAAATTAAAGACCAGTTAAAAAACTCAACAAAATGGTAATTGTGCTATCAAGGAAGTTCATGATAATGTTGGAGCAAAGTAAATACATGACAATAAGTTTAATTTTTTCTGTGAACAGAGCAGAGAGAGAAGATCTTCAGGGAAGGGCAGGGCAACAAAAATCTTGTGTACATGTTAAGTAAAAAGTGCATGAACAAAATATGGCTTGTCCAGAGTAAACACACAGTGCTAAGGTACATTTACTGAGAGGAGATGAGTAAGAAAACACCTGTAGATTTTACTGTTAAGTAATCATTTATCAATAGACTTTAGGATAAGATGTCAGTTAATCTGACCTACTGATTAGTACAACTAATGCCATTACACCTGCTACTGTCTCTCTCTCTCTGGCTTCTCTTCGCAAACAAAGATTTAGAAAGGACTCATCCCACGCTTTCTGCAAGCGCGCTGATGGCTAAAAAGGCCAATCTGAGATAGACAAGTGCAGTTGCAGAAAGCACAGCAGAAGGCTTCCCTGGGTGATGTTTCCAGGTTGTGATTTTTTCTGCGTTGTTTCTCTTCAAGACTTGTTCGGTGTGAGTTCTCAAATAAGGCTGCAGCATTGTGGATAGTGTGTCTCCATGCCTCCTGATGTGAGGCCAGGGCGGACCATTGTTGGTGATCAATTTGGCCGAGCCTGAGGTGTTGTTTCAGGGAGTCCTTGTATCGCTTTTTTGGAGTGCCCCTCTTATGCTGACCCGTGGAGAGTTCACCGTAGAATACTATTTTGGGGAGGCGATGATCCTCCATTCTAGAAACATGCCCTGGCCAGCGCAGCTGTGTTCTCAATATCATGGCCTCAATGCTGGTGATCCCTGCTTGCTCAAGGACAGCAACATTCATCACATAGTCAGTCCAGTGTATATTTAGGATTGTACATAAACAGCACTGATGGAAGCGTTCGAGGAGTCATAAGTGTTGGCGATAGGTGACCCATGTTTCAGACCCATAAAGGAGAATAGACAGTACAATGGCTCTATACACACTGATTTTTGTGTTTCACCTCAGGTGTTTATTACTCCAGACTCTTTTGTAAAGTCTTCCAAATGCGCTATGTGCCTTTGCTAATCTGTGATCGATCTCTTTGTCAGTCTTGGCATCTGAGATGATGCTTCCCAGGTAGGTGAACTGCTGAACGGACTTAAGTACAGAGTTACCGACGGCAATGTGGGGATGGTGGTGTTCGTCCTGTGGTGCAGGTTGTTCTTCTGTTTTCTTTAGGCTGACTTCTAGCCCAAACAGCTCTGCAGATGTTGCGAAGCAGGATGTTAGGCGCTGCAGAGCTGCTTCTGTGTGGGCAACAAGGGCAGCATCATCAGCGAAGAGCAGCTCACGGACGAGATAGTTTAGAGTCTTAGTGAGAGCCCTCAGACGGCTTAAGTTAAACAAGCTACCATCAGTACGGTAACGTATATAGATGCCGTCATCTTCTTCGAGCTCTGCCATAGCCCTTTGGAGCATCATGCTGAAGAAGATTGTAAATAAAGTTGGCGCAAGAACACAACCTTACTTCACTCCATTAGTTATTAGAAAGGGCTCTGAAAGAGCATCACCATATCTGACTTGCCTGCGCTGGCCCTCGTGTAGTAAGATAATCATTTTAAGGAATTTGGGGGAACATCCTAGTCTTTCCAGGATCTGCCACAGGCCTTTCCTACTCACGGTGTCAAAGGCTTTGGTGAGGTCAACAAATGTTACATAGAGACCCTTGTTCTGCTCTCTGCATTTCTCTTGCAGTTGTCTAAGGGCAAATACCATATCTGTAGTACTCCTATTGGCTCTGAAGCCACATTGGTTTTCAGGAAGAAGTTCTTCTGCAATGGCAGTACAACTAGGGCCATGGCTGAGTAAATTTTCATCTGTCCTTCAATAAGGAGACCTGGGGATTCCCAGCACCTTTTCCCCTGATAACTGCTAAGGAGGATATATTCCCTTGGTTAATTCCACTTACAGAAATGTATGGTGATCTGAGGAGTAGTGGGTATTACAGATAGGCCAAATTTGTAAGGTTCTTCTTTGACTCATATTTGAATGATTGATTGAAAGGTGGGATAACTGATTCAATTTTTTTTTTTTAAAAAGTGAGGGAAAAATTTTCATTCAGATGAGTCCACTTCCTTTTTTTCTTGCAAATAATATGTATTTATTTTTTAATATGAATGAGGTACTGTTGCAATAATTGTGACGTGTGTGATTATTTTCACTATTGACTCAGATAAGATTCTTCCTGACTTTAGTTAAGGCTCAAGTTGCTACCTAGCTGTTTTGGGCAATAGTTAATTCAAAGCCATACCAGCAGTCTATATCATGTATGTAGATGCATTTTATTTAATCTAATGAAATTGTAAGAATCTTTCTTATTTCTTGCAATCCGCAAGCAAGAATGGAAACTTCAAACATCATCTTCAAAGTCATTCTTAACATTCTTATGAGATTTTCCTGACTTGATTCCTAGGCATTTGGGCTGCTGTGTGCCTACTATGTCCAGTGTAGATTACAACTGTCCTCATATATTTCTTTCCTAGAAGCACTGAAAATCATGGGTGGATGAGATAAAGGTGGGACTTCATTCTACTTTATTTTACTTCTCCCCCCCTCCATTATGATTCCCTTAGTTCTTTGTGGCTTCTAGTCCAAGTTGATTCTTGCATATTGGATTGCTGTCTTTCTACCTCTAGTCTCAGTTAACTTTCCTCTAGCAGCACAGGTTAAGCCAGTGCTAAGGAATTCTATTGCACACCCTGCTTGCCTTTTTCTGTTGTCGGCAGCTTTTTTCATTATTTATTTAATGTCTTGTACCGTAAATAATGGTGACTTTATGGTTATTAGGAACGGGTTAAGGTACATGCGGGCAGCACCAGGCTGCCTTCAAAAGGAACAGCCCCGGCATAAAATGTTGTGATAATTGCTTTACTGCTGAGTGCTTGGTCTTTATTTTGTGTCCGATTTGTCTCTTAAGCCAGCGTAACATTCTCCCTGCTGCAGGAGAATGCCGAGAGCAAATTGAAGGTCTGAGCGTGAACAATGCAACATGGTGCACTGCTGGGTTTTTCTTTTCTCTTTCTTCATTCCTCTCCCAGCCACCCCAGTCCCCCTCCCCTTCTAGCCTTCACAGCCCCTTTGCAATTATTACACTTCCCCAACCTCTCCACACCATTTGAACTTAAGAGTTACCAATGGCCCATCTAACTCAGTGTTCATTCTCCAAGAATGATACCTCAGAGAAGAAACCATGGAATTTTTGTGAAATAACCCAACCTCACGGATTTAATTTCATTTTCTAGTAAATGGAGGTTTAAGAACTATTCAAGCATAATGTTAAACTTGCAAAATACCCATCCCCATACGTGGCTGTTAGCTGTTGATGTCCTACTTATAATACTATGGGATGGGAAGATATGTCTCAGATGTTTGGTACAAGTGATGGAGGTGGATGAGAGTGCTTGTGAGAAGGCAAAATAGGGAATGCATTGCTCTAGAATCTGATAAAGCTTTCAAGCTGGGATCCAAATGCAGATTCCATATCTGTGTTTGGAGGCATAATTCTGTTGTGGTATTAAATATTTTTTTACCTCTTTTCAACATGTGATCACACTGTGGGTGTCCAGGAAAGGCAGAGTGCATCTTGTGTGTTCCTCACTTAAATTGTATTACAGTAGTGTAAACAGGAACCTTCTGATACCTATTAGGTTCTCTTTCAGGTCTTAACAATGGTCATGAGGGCAGATCATGGGCCTGTGTTTAGACATTAATCTACATTAATCTACTTCTAAGCTTACCTTCTGCAAAGAGCTGTAGAGTATTGCCATGTGTTGGAAACGACTTAAAGGCATACAACAACAACAAAATATCCTGAACTATGGAATCTATCTACAGAAGTTGGCATGTTACAAGGCCCTTAATTTTTAAATTCATATATCCGTCAAAAATTGTGCTTCTGGCTCATGTGTGCTTTTTAGAGAGGGTGAGTTCAAGTGATTCCAACCACCCAGATGGGTAATCCCAGTATCCTCTTGAGGGTGTCTATCTGATATGGCAGAAGCAATGCCAACCTGTTTTTTGAAAGCAGGCATGAATTTTAGTTGGACTCCATAATTTCTCTTCTCTTTCTCTTTAGTTTTCAGGAGTTACTGTTTCAGGAACACTCTGATTAGCAGTCTCTGTTCTTGTTCAACTCTTGTTCTAGGAACTAGGCAGAGGAATAAAGACAAATCTTAGAGTTTGTGCTTGCTGTAAATCACCAAGAACACCTTTCAAAAGCAAGTACAGTTATCCCTTGATATCCACAGATTTGTTATCCACGGATTTAAGTATTCACGGATTGAAAATATTCTTAAAAAATAATAATCCAAAAAGCAAACCTTGATTTTGCCATCTTATATAAGGTACACCATTTTGCTATGCCATTGCATATAATGGGACTTGGGTATTCACGGATGTTGGTATCTACTGGGGATCCTGGAACCAAACCCCAGTGAATATGAAGGGACAACTGTAGACTGAAAGGTGATAGTTTGTGAGATGCAGCTTTTCAAAATATTTGAAAAACATTTGCAAAGAAGAAGGGAGAGTGTTAAGTTTCCAGGTGTCCAAATGCAGACTCAATTAAAAAAGAATTCAACAGGTGGAGAATTTTCTGTTAATATCTAACATGAGTCAGAGAATATTAACTTTCCATCTTCTGTCTTTTGTGGCAGGTCTTCAAGTTGCAGTCATGGCAAAGAGCAAATTAGTGTTTGAAATTAGATACAAAGATAAGTGATTTTCATCAACAAAATGGGGACTCCTAATTAATAAATAAAAGAGCATGAGTAGAAATATGAATGAGAGCAGCCAGGAAGGATTTGTGGCTTGATACTGGTGGCTTTAATATATTTTTCTACTGGGTGGCTTGTTGGAGTAATCCAGTTAAGATGATGCTCTCTTTGGCTTGGAAGTGTGTGTACTGAGAGACAGAGAGAAGCTGGGAAGGAAATGGAGGAAGAAAGAGAGTGCCTACTCTAGGCATTCCAAAGGCTGTCCTGGCCCTGAAGAAGCAGTGACTTTAAAATAAATAAATAAAAGAAGGAAGCTTCCCAACTCCATTATGGGCCTGTAACTGGCCACCAAAGTCAGCAGCAAAATGGCTAGCGCTACAGCCTCTTCAGGCTTAATGTGTCCTGTTTTCTGACCCTGAAACATTTCCTTTATGAAAGGATCAAGTTGGGTGCATTGTCCCAGCACCTTGAAAAGAGTGGCACAGAATGTGCTTTTGTGTTAACTTGCCTTTCCCCCCCTTTTTTTGAGCTACTGCCTGTTGTGCTCCCCCCTCCTCCCATTTAAAAAGGCGACTATGCGGGGGTGGGGGGTAAGAGAGGCTGCGAAGGACAGTGATACAGACAGAGACTGTCTTGATGAACCATCTGTGCTGGGGTGTAGTCCAGTGGAGCTGAAAAATTAAACAGCATTTTCAATTAACTTTCTGTCCCTCTTTTTCTAGTGCCTTGTCTCTCCCCCTCTTTCCTGGTTTTACAGAAAGTTTTCATTTTAACCCTTTGAAAGCTGTTGCTAGACTGGGAAGATTTACTTTCAGGATAGATCTGTTGGTCTGGCAGAAAACCCATGAACTGCCAGGCTATGCTGGATAGTTGTGAGTCCTTTAGTTCTAATTCCACTTTTCTTGCATAAGTTCCACTCTTTTACAAAATTGTAGAATGGCTGTTTAAGACTTATGACTACTCTATGTGCTCATACTGGGCTCAGACCTTAGGGATGGTCTTGTTTCGGAGAGCATCCCTTATTTTCACTGTGTTCATACTAGTTTGCAAGGACTCATGCTTATCTGTCTATATTCGTGTGCACCTTGTAGTTTATGTTTTCCTTTTATTGACAGGTTGTGTCAGAATGTGAATTTAGACACACTGAGGTAGATCAGATGACCCTGATAGTGTCTCCTCAGTATTATTTTACAAATGGGAGTGAGGCCCAGGAGTCCATTAGAATTAGGTGAGATGTACTGAGGGTTAATTTGCTCCCTATTATTGAGGTGTGAATAGCTAAGGATTAAGTATCAATTGCCCCTGAGTGGCTGTGTTCACACTTCAGCTAATGAGTGCTGAGCAAGCAGTGCATCTCACATGAAGAAGTAGTAGGGTTGCAGTGCCAGAGTAAAGGCATAGCTGGTCTTCTTGCCACCAGTTCTGAGATTTACACTTCACTTTTTAGGACAGTTGCCTAGGGTGACTTGCATTGTTACAACCCTGTGTTTAGGATTTCTGTAGCTAAATGCCTTTAAGGAGATTTCCAAAGAAGAGCAGAACAGCATAGCTGAGTTTCACTTTCATAGAATAGCATGCCTCTTTGACTGCAGCAGGGCAGATTTCTGTTTGAGACTTACCCTTGAAAATAAAACACACTAAATCATGTAAGTTATGAAGTGCTTCTTTCACTGCATCTGGGGTGGGTGTGTTTTCTCCCCTTGAAATTCCTGACACTCTGTGTCTTGTGCTCTGTGGAGCTCAAGAAAACAAAGCAGCCCATCTTAACTCTTAGGTTATCATGAAATATCTGCTGTAGGTTTCAAGTCCAGCCATTATGCCTGAGCATAGCAAATGGATCATTCATCTCTATGGGCACAACTGTGTATGGTTCAGCACATCATTTCACCTCATTGTGGTTCTCATTTCCTGGGCTTTGTTAGGACTCTTGTCAGCTGAAAGTTTGCCCTCTCAGCACCCGTCCCCTTTCCCAGGTCATTAATAAGTGTATTAAAGAGTATGGTGCTTAGGAGTTCTCCACAGTTAATCTTCTGCCTGGACCAAAAAGTGACCGTTCATTCCCACTCACAGCTTCTCCTTTTCTTAGACACTTTTTGACCCGTGACAATACTTTGCCTCCTACCCCACATTAGCTTAGTTTCCTTCGCAGCTTGCTCATCAAAGGCTTTTTTGAAAACTCCATATAAATTATGCTAGCTAGTTCTCCTCCTCTATCTGCTGTTTGGCTGAAAGGCTGATACAATACAAGAAGATAAAGACTGAGTCTATTGTCTTTTGCAGATGCTGTGCTGCTTTTGTGAATATCCTAATTGTGATTGTCATTAGGATTTACAATTCTTGAATTGTCCCAGCAATTTTACCTGCCACTCAGAGAAGTGCAGAAGCCCAAGTTTCCCAGGATTCTACTAACTTTCTTTAATAACAGAATAATAATAAAATTATTATTTGCCCTTGTGGCAGATTTTATGGAAGGGTATGATGCTTCCACTACTATATCCATTCTTCAGCCTGTGTGTTTTTCATATGTAGCATAAACTAGTTCTTTTTCAAATGAGTCTATAAAGGGAGTATAAAATGGTTGCAATTCAGTTTTCTTCCTCAGGTCAGAGACCTGTCATTTTATAATCCTCTGCAAAGTAGAATAGATTTCTTATTAATGCTGTTGTATAAATAATAACAGCAACATCTATTATTGTAGCTTCATTATTCTCTTCCATTAGTTATATGCCTTATTTATAACAGTATTGCATTGTTCAAATAGCACAAGAAATACTTTAAAGCTACAGTCTGATAGGTACATGCTTGTGAGTAAATCCTATTGAATTCAATGGGAGTTATATCTGAGTAGACATGCATGTATGCCACTGCACAATACATGTTCTGTAAAAATTCCCTATAAGTCAACATTCTTGGGTTTATCTCTCAGAATACATTTGTTCTTTCTTTAAATGATCAGCTTGTTCTAATTCCCCTACATCTGAGAGGTAAATTTATAAAGTCAAGATTTAAAAAAATAATTTAAAAAGTTCAAAAGCTAGTACTGTATTTAACTTCTCAGGACGCCTAGAGTTCTTTCTGTCTTCATTTGAATTATTTGTTTGAATCCAAAATAATTCAATTTCAATATATTATTTGATAATATTGCTCAAATGACCCCCAATTCTTGCTTGGATCTTTCACAAACAATGGCAGTTTTTCACTTTTACCTTGAGTGTAGGTTTCTATAATCGAATGCTATGAAGTGTCATCTATATTGGGATTCCTAATCAGTGGCTGCATTACCCCTTCAAGAAAAAAAAATTCTCATTGCTGCATTGAGCCAAGTCAGGTTTATTTTGTAATGTTTAACTATTACAAAAAACACACAAGCAAATTAGAAGTCAAAACTAAGCAAGAAAGGAGCAGAGCAATCCTAAATGGGGTTGATGGTCTCCTGCATTCATGTCTGTACTGGCTTGTGACAGCCAGAAGGAAATATAGCGGTGGGATGGTAGTTCTTCCTTTTCCCCATGGTGAAATAGGATTTAATTTCTCCTCCCATTAGTAACACAGGGCTGGCCCTACCATTAGGCAGAATGAGGACATCAGGAGTACTGAATTGTGCTACTACTGCTGCTCCCTCAACTGCCTCCTTTTTTCCAAGTGCCCTTTTCCCAGACGCATGCCTTACTTTGCTGCCACACTGTTCTTCTTTTTGGAGTCTCCTTCTTTGGAACATTCTCCTTCTGGAGTCTCCTTTGGAGGTTGTTAAACAGAGGCTGGATGGCCATCTGTTGGGAATGATTTGATTGTTTATTCCTGCATGGCAGGGGGCTGGACTGGATGGCCCTTGTGGTCTCTTCCAACTCTATGATTCCTTTTCCATTCTTGCTGATGCAGTGCCTCATATTCTTTACCACTGTTGGCTACCTGTCCAATGTGGTAAAGAAGCACCAGCTGATCAAAGTGGCTGGTGTGTCTTTAGAGCAAAGCAGGCAGAGTCAGACTACTACTTTTTTAAAGAGCAAGAATTGGTGAAGAGTGGAGGAGGAAGAAGAGATGACAAGAGAGATGGTGACAGCATCAGTGAACATGTGGCTGGGGGATGACTAAAAACATGGGGGCAGCAATGATACCTTTCTGCCTCAGGTGATGGGAAAGCTTGGTCCATCCCTACCTAAAGCATATTTGATCAGCCCCCAGAGCACCCCATTTGATTCTCCCACTGTGCAACTACAATCAGGGAGAACAATCAGCTTTCTTCCTGTGATATGACAGAGTTCTTCTCTGGCAGTGGAAGAGGTATCCCTTGCCTCACTCTCTGTCAGCATTAAGGGACATGTCACATTTCATTGTTAAGTCATTCACAGCAAATCTGTACTCCCTTTTTAAAAGAAGTTTTAAAAAGATGTCAGAGTTAAGATAGGTTGAAAACCAAACGACAAATTATACAAAGTCATTACATACAGTAGAAGAAAACTACAATCCATCTCAAAACTAATACATCTTGAAATATTTGAAAGTGCAAGTATTTTATCTTGGTCTTCAAGTCAAATTATTTTTTATTCCTGTCTTGTTCCTCACCAGTATGCTTTCAGTCTTTGTTTGTACATAGGAAGGCCAGGCAGATGGATGACTGTTTAAAGCCACATTGGCATTTTCTTCATCCCTCTCTTCAACGTGCTATGAGAACTACTCATTAGATGTATTCTACACACGCTAGTTAACTCTCTCCATTTCTCATATACTTTTGCTTTGCATCCTGAACTTCCAGCCCCAAGCCTTTTAAAAAAACCATTTCCCATATACAGTTGCTTTGGATGCTGAACTTCCTTTTAACAAACCCTGTCATCATCCCATCATATATACAGAGCTATTTGAAGACACTTTAGCTCTTGGTATGAAAAATTCAAAGGGTCATATGCAGACATAGCAGTAGATACAAAGAAACTCAAACTTCACAATTGTACTGTACAACTGTTAACGGGATCAAAATCTACCACCTGAGGCTATTATTTCCTGGTCCCTATTTAATTCAAAAGTGGATCCCATACTTTCTCATTAAAAAGGCCAGTAGTCTAATTGTGCATGTCATGTTATTGGGCTGATTGTCCTATTAATTTTCATTTTTCCAAAGTAAAATTAGGAGGCCATTGTGTTCCGTGACCATTTCCAGGTGTCCTGTGGGAGAGAAAATGGGATTTTTTAAAATAAGAGATGCTGTAGGTTGAAGCTTACACAGCTGGGCAGTGGCAACAGGGCTAACAAAATCTACATCCACAGAGAAGCAGGCTAGTGTGCTAACTCTTGGAACACAGTGCTTGGTTGAATCACCAGCATCACAATGGGTCAAGCTACATTTACTATGGACTGTTGCTGGCATGGCAAAGATGGGGAGTTGGAGGAGGCATGGGGAGGGAAAGTCCTTACTGAATTGCTTAAAGGCATTCTTGATTTGATTTAAACAAAAGCAAAATGCTGGCAGAGTGGGTGGTTGGCAGGCAGGGACCTCCCCTCCCTTCCCCCCATCACACCCGGGTGGGGAGCTTTCATTCGGCTAGGTCAGCCCTTCCTCAGGGGGAGCCAAAGTGTCTGTCATGTTTTGGCTTTCTTTCTCTCTATGAAAGGGTGGGTGAGACCTTTGCATTCAAAGCACCACGGTTCTGGGGGGTCCTTTCCTCTTTGGATATGGGGTGTGTGTGACTGTGGGTTTGTAGAGAAGGACAACAGTGGCACTGATGCGCAGAGATTGATCCCATTCCCTTCAGAAGGGGCAGAAGGGATCAGCTAGTTGATTTTAAAAAAAAAAACCAGTCCAGGAAGTGAATTCACTCTGTTCTGCTCACTCACTCATTTGTGTCTCCAGAGTATCTCCTTAACAAAGCATTGTGTTAAAGATAGTATCAGGTGGAGAATCCACTCCCAGGGCTATATTATAATTAATGAGTTGGACCTTTGTTCCATATGACTATCTGGTGTTCTGCTGTGGCCCTGTGACTCTTATTTTCCTTGCTGTGCATTCAGTTTTATAGCAGTATTCTGACATAGACAGGACCAGCCACTAAAATTCTTTTCCTTCTGTGGCTGTGGGCAGTTTGGAATAGAGAGTTTGTGATGCTTCTTCCTATATGGTATTTTTTAGGAGTCCACTTAAGGCTTGATAAATGTTTACATCTAGAAATGTAAAATGTGAATAGAACAAATATTTGAAATATAGGAATCAGCTCCCTGGTGAGTACAGTATACTACACTTGAGGACAAATTAGGGTTGATTACAATGTGCAGTATGTGAAATATTCTGTAGGATTCAGTTTAGCCACCTCTCTGTCTCCTTTTAGAACCCATAATACTATAGAGAGAGCTGGAAGTTACATTTTAACTGTCACAAGACATTATTCCATAATCTAAGCAGGCAGCACTACAACAGTAAAGATTACATTATGTAGTTCCTTAGTGTCACCTTACTCATTACATTACCAGCCATCTTCATGGAAACCAGTCTTATGCTTAGTTCATGTCTGAAGCCCAGACTGGAGTGTCTAAAAGAAGTGATATGTGAGAAGACATGCTGTGACCATACCAGACATGGGTGTGGTTCAGGGATACAGCAGCTTGTTTTAGTGTGAGCTTCTGGTAGTTCGGGGAAGATTACCTCCTTGCACTGCTGTTATGTAGTTGAATATTTGGCGCCAGTGAAGGACCCACTTGTACCTTTGGAAAGTCTTGTAAAACTGGCTTTAGACTGTTGTGATCTGAGTTGAATATTATTCAGTACATGTTAAAATAGTCTTCTCTATTGTTTGTTTATTTATTTATATGCCTCCTTATATTGATTTGCTATAGGTGGTTTCCGATTTCACACACCTGTTAACAACTGACACAAGAATACTAAACAAACAAAATACAGAGTTCAGTTAACATCTCTAAAAAGTCTTTTTTGAGGCTTAATCTGGCACCTAAAAAATAACAAAGTAGGTGCCAGTTAAGCCTCTTTGGAGAGAAAGGTCCACAGGTGGGGTAGCACAGGTGAAAATTTCCACATGTTTTGTTGTCATGTGTATCACCTATTTTGGTGGAACACCCAGAGAAGGATATAAGATAGGTTGTTCTTGTTTAATAGTAAGTCTGGAGCAGAGCCTAGAAAGTTACTTTTAAACATAATTAGTCATAGTTTTAGTTCTAAGGTCTCTTCTCTAGTACCATTATAGCTACATTTTAAAAGTCATTTTTCACACTCTTGGTTCTCAAAATAATGAACATGGTTATGTTTAGTTGCTTTTTAAAAATCCAACTACAGTTTGCTGGTCTGTGTTACAAAACACACTTTCTTTTAAATCATTTAAATACACCAGAGCATGAGTCAGCATCACAAAGCATAGCACAAACTAATGCTTGATGCTTGTGATATCCCTCCGTCACAATTCAAGTAAAGCTACACCCCCATAACTATAAAAGACATTACAGTAAGACCCCCATATCCACTGGGGATTGGTTCTGGGGGGCGTGCATACTGAAAACCATAGATAATAGCGAACACTATTGAAAATAATGGGACTTCTGGTTTAAAATACCATAGAGTTGCCTTGGAGGACCTAGAAAATGGTTAGAGAGGACACATTTTCTAGGAAGACTCTATGGTAGGTGTGTTCTGTGTCCTGTGGATAATTGAATCAGTGGATATGGGGGTCCTACGGTATAAATTTTCAGTCATGTTACAAAAAAATGAAGTCATCCCTTGTATCACTTTGTATTGTATCAGTTACTGAAAAATCATAATTACTTACGTCTTGCAGACTTTAGTGTTCTGCAATCAGAAATCAAGATGAAACAAAATTCCTTACATAAAGAAGAACTTATATAATTTAATTTTTAAAAAGTATAGATGACTCAAGTGAGTGAGTCAAGCAACAGAATTCAAGAGCTGCTAAGATGAGCGCATACAGCTTGTTGTGGTAAACATATTTAGGCATGTCTTCCCATTTTAATTCCATGACTTGTAGCTAACATATACTGTACATACAAGAAATTGGAGCCTGAGAGAGAGAAATTTTACAAAAAAAGTAGAAAGCAGGCCAAAGAGACAGTTTCCTCTTTTTTTAGCACACTGCTTAGCTGGACCTTTACACCTTAAGTTAGCAGAATTACTCTTTTAAGATTAAAAGGTAATGCAAGTTTGATCTATTTGGCAACCTCATAGTTAAAAAATTTACCCACTGCTTTCTCTCTTTTTCTCTCTTTTCTTTTCTCCCTACCCCCTCCTCCTCTTCTTTCCTTTTCAGAGTTGACAGGGGCAAAATAAAGGCACTTTAAAAAAAAAACAATTTTGTTCCTTCTGGGAGTGATGGAGCGAGAGTGAACAAAGATTATAGCTCTGTGTGCTGGAGACCTTCATAATGGGGGGAGCGGCAGTGACATAATGGCAACCTAATGGCAGTAATTGCCCCTGGTTTTGACAGGGCCTATATCACAGCTCAGGGAAAAAAGAGATGTTTAAAGTAAAAATTTACACAAAATTATATGGTTTGGGGGGCGAAAATGTCTGTTTGTTTTTTTACCACTCTATGTTGGGGAGGATCCCCCCACTCTTTCTCGCTAGGGATGCTTCTTGGGACCATGTTTGTCCTTGTTTTGTACATGTGTTTTTATATCTATCACTTAATCTGTTCCAACAATTGATCTTCCTGTGAATTGTATAGATTGCTTCTGCTGGGAATGGTTCTTTGGTGTGCTTGAAAAGGCAACACCTGTAGAGCTTCTTTCTCAAAGGAGTGTAAAGTGTGTAGGGTGCAGGTTGAGTCTGGTTGGGCCTGGCCTGACTAGCAATGGCGGAAGTTTGAAAGCGAAAGAGAGCATTTCAGACCTGTTTGCAGCCTTGATAGCTTTGATATGATTTGGGAGGGGGGGGGCTTAAATCCAGTTGCTAATTCCAACCACACTAGACACATTGTATCAATGGGATTTACACAAGTGTTAATTTGCCATTCAGTAACTACAGTGATTCAGTGCTGTCTGCTCTACTTGGGACTAGCAATTGAATTTAGGACCCTGTAAAGGGAGCAAATGGCCTGGAATTTGTATCTCATGGTTTGCCCACATAAACTTTGTTGTTGTGTAGTCTAAATTGGTTTATGCGCGTAAATTACTCATCAGTGGAGCTGTTTGTTTGTTTTAATAGCTTTTGCTCTCTTATATTGAATTTAGCTTTGGATAGCATGAATCCCATCCATTCTTGTAAACAAGGATTGTCATGCATACAGCATTTCTACCTTCTGGTGTTTATGTTAACATGAATTACATATGTTCACATACACATCTTTTTAGTTACACTTCTTTAAATTGTTTTCATTTATTGGTAAGTGATAGATAACATACAACAGCAATTATCAACTTTACACTGGAATAAAGTTTAAGGGGGGGCTTTTTAATGTGGAGGACAGTATTTAGTTGTACGGTAAAGGTAAAAGAGGCTGCAGGAGTGGTTTGATGTGTGTGGTTTATGTCACTTGGAAATGAAGGAATGAGACATCATTCAAAAACTGCACAGTAACATGTCATTTTAATTTTACCCAAGCTTGTCATTATGCATGTCAAAGTTATTGTGCACTTCTAATTTCTTTGAATGCTTTTTATCATAGTGTTTAGTATTTGATGTTGCACTTTTGAAACTTTGAAGAAATGCTTGATGTTCCTGGTTCTTAAATCAAAGAGAGTGAAAGGAGTGATGAGGTGGGGGAATGGAATGGGAAGACGTGAAAGAAGTCTGCTGGGCTGACCACATGTATTTTATATGCCACAGGTTGCTTATGCTTGACTTGATCAATAGGAAAGTTGTATTCTTTTTTTCCTGTTGTGAAGCTAACACTTATGAAGCCCTTGTCCCAGAAAATGGAAAACAACAAAAGTAACAATTTGGCTTGTGCCAGCTTTCTGAGATTGGTGAGCCTATTTTAGGAGTTTTGTCTATATATATTTAGGAGTATACACACGCGCGCACACATGAAACAGAAATGTACTAGTTTATAATCCTAAATTTACTTACTAGAAAATAAGGCCCATTGGCCACAGTGGAACTTACTTCTGAATAAACGTGCATAAGGTAGGCTGTACAAGACTTAGGTTGAACACATCAGAACTGGACCACTGAATTGTTTCACAGTTTAAAAGCTAATTCATTTTAGAAAAGGTTTTGGAAAGGTAGACATAATATGTACGTTATATATTTGATCGCTACTCTCATCCACACTTGTTTGGAGATTTTTAAGAAGACATGCTCACTGTGGAACTTGTGCTTGAATAGGCGCCAAATGTGCACCTGATTGGCTATATGATATTATGTGGAACTCATTTGCCATCCCTGCTCAAAGGTTTGCATGACAGTAGGAGATGCTGAGCGGAAAGAAACATCTGTTCAAAACCAAACACAGCCTCCTGCTAAATGGCCTAGAACGCTCTTGCTAGCGGGGTCCAGGGTGGGAAAGTGAACCAGTGCTGAGAATGTTTTGTCTAGAAGAGCTGCATGGGGGTGGATGTCCATGGCAGGGGGGCTCCCCCTACATCCTGAAAGCTGGCCACATCTGGGGAAGTCATCTGGCCTAAAGTTGATGACTCCCTCAGCTCGCCTGGCTTTAATGACTCGTGATGCCGCAAGAAGTGGCCTTGTAATGGTCATTCCATGCTTGGCAAAGGAAAGGAGATGAAGGCAGCCTTGATCAGATTTTCTCATCCCTATTCAGGACCTGGCACTCCTACATTAGAATTGCCTTCAGCTGAGCATCTGAAACACCCCCCGCCCCCGCAAAAGGCTTTTAAGAAATCTGCAATTTTGGAGAAAATTAGATGTTTATTAATGTGATTTAATAATATTAGATTTAAACCCCTGTGGCTCAATAATATTAGATTTAAATCCCTAATTGCTTCATCACTACATTTCAGTTTGGTTCCTTGTTTTCTGAATATTTTCATTTCACAGGGTACTGCATGATTTCAGACCAGGTTTCAGATTGCTTGAACAATGCCCTATTGCAGTGAGCTGTCATGAGGTGTCCCTTAGATTGTCTACGATGTGCTTCTTTTATAGGGGGATGACAAGCAAACTGCCTTAGAATTCTTTCACTATACTCTCTATGAGAAAGAACCTACACACATACATTGAGTGATCAACTTTTTGAGACACTGATCCAAGCTTTTACCCCAAGTAGACAGTTAGGGACCAGTTCTTCATTTTTTAACTGTATGTCTGTGTGCTGGTAGTGCTGTTCCTGTGAATTACTTTAGATCATGCTGTGGCCCTGTAGTGGTCTCAATTTGCTTTTCATGAGGGCAGCCTTCAGGGTTGCAGAATCTATTTTTCTTTTTACCAGAACTCTGAGATTGATCAGTTGGAGTCAGGTGCAAAATAGTAGCTCAGATAGCTGGATGTACTTTGAGAATTAAGGAACAAGGTGTCGCTGAGCACATGCTCAGGCCAGAAATTTTTGAAGCAGGTTCACAAGCAAGCTAACAAGTCCTTTCACACAAAAATCCACTTTCAGGTTTCTTGCAAGCATTCTTTTTCAGGAACTTAATTTAAAGAGAAAATCAGATTGATTGTTCCTACTGCTACATAATGGGGAGTCAGAAACTTTTACTGATATAGTGCAAACCACTCAGATATCTACTAGTAGATTGCATAGTATCTTCTTCCCATCCCTTGAATAAATGACTAAGAACTCCAATACTCAAGTTTAGCTAAATTTCACTAGAATTAAGCCCAGACAGTAACTGGTGCCACATAAGATTTCTGGTGATCAAACCTCCATGTTGGCTAAGTCAAATGATGACATTTGGCAATTCTACTTCGTATAATTCGGGGGAACTTCCATTCATGCTTTTCTAGTTATTGCACATTTTAATGGGTAAGAAAGCCCAACCTGGATTTACAGGGAATGAAAATGAAGCCCTGTTAAGAATGTCTAGCTTGTTTCTGATGCAATTTTATCTTTCTTTATATGCTAACTGCTGATTCTTGTCTTCCTCTATTTGGCCCAAAGGAACCAAGCTCTTTCTTGCACTCTCTCACTTTGACAGAACCATCAAATTCTGTTTTTATTTATTAGAACACTTCTATCCTGATTGTCCATTTAAAAATTCCCAAGGCAGCTAACACTTTTAAAACATTGATGCAGTAACAACAAGATAACATTTCCGTATGTTTGGCTGGCTTGATGCTAATTATATCAAGATCAGTAAATAGATAACAATAAAACAATCTAAAAGCCCACTGGAAAGTATCACAGTTGAAAAGTACTCTGATGCACAACAGGCAAAGAATGAGGCAAATCTCCCTAGAGAAAGAACCACAGAGTTGGTAACACTGTTGAAAGGGTTCCGCCCCTTGTATAACTGATGGGGAAGGCACATGGAGCAGTGCCTCTGAGGTAGATCTTAGTGTGCTGGTAGGTTGATATGGTGAGAAGCAGCCTTTGAAATATCCCAGATATAGACCTTTTCATTTAATTAATTTTTATCAAGCTATTTATATACTACTTTCAAGCCCTAAAAACCACATCAAAATAGTTTAAAATGATTAGATATGTGAGTCACAAATAAAATCAGAAAGCATTAAAACAAAGCCAAGATAAAGTAACCAAGTACACAAAGATGCAGGATTTTTGTAAAAACTCGCACTCCTCTTGACTTCCCACATAAAGCATATCAGAGGTGGGGGCAATGTAAATTCATTTGGGAAATAGTTAATAGAATCATAGAGTTGGAAGAGTCCAGAAGGGCCATCCAGTCCAACCCCCTGCCATGCAGGAATACACAATCAAAGCATTCCTGACAGATGGTCATCCAGGGTCTGTTTAACAACCTCCAAAAAAGGAGATTTCACCACACTCTGAGGCAGTGTATTCCACTTCTGAATAGCTCTTACTGTCAGGAAGTTCTTCCCAATGTTTAGGTGGAATCTCTTTTCCTGTAGTTTGAGTCCATTGCTCCATATCCTAATCACTGGAGCCACAGGAAACACGCTTGCTCCATCCTCAGTATGACATCACTTCAAATATTTAAATATGGCTATCATGTCACCTCTTAACCTTCTCTTCTCCAGGCTAAACATATCCAGCTCCCTAAGCTGCTCCTCATAGGACATGGCTTCTAGACCTCCCACCATCCTTGAGAGGGGACATGATAGCCATGTTTAAATACTTGAAGGGATGTCATACTGAGGATGGAGCAGGCTTGTTTTCTGCTGCTCCAGAGACTAGGACATGGAGCAATGGACTCAAACTACAGGAAAAGGGATTCTACCTAAACATTAGGAAGAACTTCCTGACAGTACGAGCTGTTCAGAAGTGGAATACACTACCTTGTAGTGTGGTGGAGTCTCCTTCTTTGAAGATTTTTAAACGGAGGCTGGATGGCCATCTGTCGGGAATGCTTTGATTGTGTATTCCTGCATGTCAGGGGGTGGGACTGGATGGCCGTTGAGGTCTCTTCCAACTCTATGATTCTGTCATACTAAATGGAACACCTGGGCTTTGAGTGGGCTGTGTATTCCAGTAGTATATTGTTAATTTGCTTAATTTGCCACTGCATAATGCCATCTTTTGAGGCCAGTCACAGATTTGTGTTTCATATTTGTTAATGATGCAGGTATGGTTGGACTGGGTGGATAATGGACAGTTGGGGTAATCAAATCATACGGACAATACCTTGGAACTAAGAACACATGAGTTGAAAGCACACATTAAAGGAAGGAAGGAGGAAGGTGTTGCTACTCAGGGTGGAGCCAGGTTAAAAGCAGGTGCCACACCCTGTAAACACACATGGGGGGGTGAGAAGAGAGAGTGAGAGGATAGAGACAGAGGAACCACAAGTGATCCATGAGGAGCAGAGCTGAGCCTTGCAAAGGTCCAAAAATATGGTAGTCCACTCAGCCTCCAGATTGCTGACAGAGTATCCTATATACAACATATAACACCAGTCTTAATGGAATTGCATTGTCAGGCAGTTCACTTCTGATCTGAATTCAAGGTGCTTGTAATGATATTTTAAGTTCTAAATGGCTTGGCACCACCTCTGTGTCCCTCCAGTGGAGGCAATACACTGTGGGAAGATCTGGGAGATGGCCTTCTCACCTATGGAATCCTAGTTGTGCAATATCCTTCCCTTGGAGATCTGATTGGTGCCAACACTGACTTCATTTTGTTACCTTATAAAATCATGGCTGTTTATTAAAGCCTTTTGGGCCTGAATGATTTACTCCAAAATACCTACGCACATGGTTTTAAACTGTTTTAACCTTTTGTTATATTGCTTAATATGTTTTTATTGGGTATAAATTATGTTATTGCTTTAAAATGTTTTAAACTGTTTAAATTGATTTTACTTGTAACCTGCCCTGAGATCTTGTGATGTAGAATGGCTTTGAGGGGCTGATGAGATGACACTACTACTGCTGCCACCGCCACCACCACCACCACTGTTTCTACTACTATTCATTTATATTCTGCCTTTCCCCCCAGTTTGAGATTCAAGGTGGCTTACAACAGATTTTAAAAATAGTTTAAAATTAACAAAATACAAAAGTTAAATAGTGATTAACTATCAAAAATATTAAAATCAGTTAAAAACATAAACCATAAAAACACAACAGCACACACACACACACACACAATTAACAAAAATCCTGTGCATTGTACAATGCCTGTCCTGCACTGAGAAGGCCCTCTCCTGTGTTCCCACCAGATGTACTTATGAGGTTGGTGGGGCAGAGACAAGGGCCTTCCCATCAGATATCAAAACATGGGCATGTTTGTAGGGAGAATACAGTCCTTCAAATAACCTGAATCCAAGCCATGTATGGCTTTAAACTTAAAAACTAGCACTTTGAATTGTGCCTGGAAATGAACTGGCAGCCAGTGAAGCTGTTGCAACATGAGAGTTGTATGCTCCATGTAGCCAGCTCTTATCAGCAATCTGGCTGCAGCTTTTTGGACGGTCTGAAGTTTCTGAACACACGTTAAAGCTCCATGTAGAGAGTGTTATGGTAATTCAACTGGGATGTAAATAGAGTGTGTGTCACTGTGGCCAGATCTGACATCTCAAGGAACAGGTACAGCTGATACACAAGGCTTAATTGTGTACATGCACTCTTGGTCACTGCTGAAACTGAACTTCCAGGCTCAGGGTTGAATCCAATAGCATACCCAAGGTGCAGACCTAAAGGCACAAGTTGCCCAAGTTATGGATGAACTGGGGTTAAGCAGCTACTGCTCAGTTATTGCTACCATTTTGCAATAAAGTCTATACTGTTTCAACTAGAGGTGAGCTTGTTTTTTTGTGGCTGTCAATGGAACCTTATGCATGATAATATAGAAGTGCACCCTACCAGCCCCTGTAGGACATACCCTTTGAGATTGCACCTGCTCCTGACTTCATTGTTCTGGGGGAGGGGTATGTGGTGTGAAGATGCCTGGCATCATTGCCTTAAGTAAAAGATTCTGCCCATATGCAGTTGGATCTGAGTTGTACTGGAATTCACGTATCTAGGTGGAGGGAAGAGTAAGAAGTGCAGCTTGCCTTGTCCTTTGCCTGCTGGAGACTGTCCGGAGCATCAGTGGGAAACAGGGAAGTTCCCCTAACAAGGGGCTCATAAACCTGCAGGTGTGGGGATGTTGTTATTTAGTCTGCTGCCATGGAATGTGACAGTTTCTTTTACCCTTGAAGAGTGGTCTACAATAATTAGTCCATTATGACTCTTTCACCCCAGCAGGAATGGAGGGGGCAGCCCACCCTCAGACTCCTCTAAGTTTCACATCCTGAATTTTATGGACCCAAATTGTTGGGGGCATATTGTTGTGTGGGAGGGAGTTGGGGGTCAGATACAGTCATCCCCCTCAATCTTTCCATGTTACTATGGCAACCAAATGTTATTTGGACACTGCAGTTTGACCAATTTGTGAAAGTTTCTAAAGGGAGCATGAAGCAAGCTGTAGTTTCTCTACTGTGCTTGAACTGTCCCTGCCACTTTCCTGTTTTATTACATGCTTATCACCTCTTTCCCTCCCGCTTTTGAAATTGATTTCCTTTCCTTTCTTTCCCTATTCAGGGCCTAAACGTTGAATGTTCGATATTTCATTTGAGGCTTGCTAATCGCATTACTGCCCTTGACGTTTTACAGATATCATATTATGGGCCCAAATTTGGCAAATTATTAGCGCTGTAATGTATAGCTTGTCAAAGGTATTTAAGACACTTAGAGCCCAGGGCTTATCAGGGTGAGCAGAGCGCTTGTTGAGCTTTTGAAATGCAGAGAGGCAGTTATAAAACACACTAGGTGATTCATTTATTTTAGCATGGCAAAAAAAAAAAAAAGGAAGAAAAGAAAAGACAAGAGAGAGAGAAAATAGAAGAGAGAAGAACGTCATCCTACTATCAGGGTTTTCTGGAATTTATAATAAGCAAAATTCTCTGTGGCTTTTGCTAGAAATACAAGAAGCTTTTAAAACATTTCACAAGCTGTCTGGAAACGAGGAACAAAATCTTTATTGAAAGGATGTAGCAATAATTTTACTACCGTCTATCTCCTGGGAAAAGAAACCTGTAACTAGTAGCTCCCCTTCTGGTTATCAGCCTGTATTGGGGGCTTTAGGCAGGAAGGGCTGAGATTGACCTTCCTTGGACTGGCCTTGCCCTTTGCTGTGCCTCACATCAACTTCAGGACATATGTGTTGGTAAGTTCTCCAGAAGTGTTGGATCCTGAGAGAGCTTCTATTGGAACCCCCTTGTGCTTGTTCACAATACGCAGGAGACACATAGGAAGTGTTCCAGCGCACACAGACTGCAGGGTTGATCTTCCATGGTTTAAAGCATCTGTTTTAGACAGATGCCTTATCTCAATTTAATGACTTTATGTAATCATTTCTATTTGCTGGAATGCTGTGGTTCCAGCTTTAACTTGCTAGTGGGCCTCTAAGAGTAAAATGACTTTGGTCTTAAGTCAGGTTGAGCAAAACTAAGTTGGCTTCTTGCCAGCCAGAGGGGAAAGATCTGAAAGCTCGAAGGAAGAGGTAACATTACTGCATAGAGAATGTCTGTGCCTCTTTTCTAACTAGCAAAATGTTGTGCCAGGGAAGACATAGTCTAAATTGTACCCTTAAATGGTTTAGAAGAATGGTTTCAACAACTGCTGGTATGTTAAGAATTGGAACATTCTCCTTGTATGTGCATCACTTGCACCTTTTAGCTCAAGAGTAGAGAAGAAGGTAGATGAACCAGGGTCACCCTTTGTACTCCCCATTGTAATGCTAAGGAGCTGTAGAGTTCGTAAACATTCCCTTAGCAGCTCTGCTGGGGAGGAGGCAATTCACTCCCTGCTGGCAGCAGAATGGATATCATGGCCCTTATTATGGAGTTAGACAGGCAGAGCCCAACCACAGAGAGCTGTCAGTCCCACTTCTCAGTGACAAAAACAAGCCATAAATAAGCAAATGCTTCACAGTAAGGGAGCCTGTGTGTGTGTGTGTGTGAGAGAGAGAGCACCCACACACACATGCATGAGCGCATGCATGCACGCGCACACACACACACACACACACACACACACACGAGGGGGGAGGATATGTGAGAGAATATTTTTCTTCTGTTAATTTGTGCCTATGTGAAAAAGTAGCGTTACCTCTTATGTGTGTATGTGTGCACATCTGTACATCCTTGAATTTGTTTATGTATGTAAGAACCTATTTTGTAGACGTATTGCATTTAGGGAGTTAAGTAATACATTTTTAGTATAGGTGCAAGGACATGCTCGTTACATGCAGATTTGAAAAAACCACATTGTATTATTTATTTATTTATTTATTTATTTATACCCCGCTCTTCAGCCACAAGGCTATCAGAGCGGCTTACAAATTGTTTTAAGCAATAGCTATTTACACATCTACACTGTAATAAGCAGCTTCCAATGTGTGTTAGCTATTATAAGTAGAAGGGTCTTGTTTTTTGTACACGTTTGTGTATGTCAAACTTGTGTCTGTGAGAATACTATGACTGCAGCAGAAATGTAAGTATCCTTCTTTGTATTTTGTTTGTGAACAGCTATGCATATATGTATGACTGGGTCTGTGTGACTGCTACCATTGAATGGTAACTGTGAGACAGTACAGATGTTAATTTTGTTGGCTGATAAATAGCTAAACAATGTGAACTTTGTACCCCATGGAATACCAAAGACCAACTCCTATAAGCAGGGTATATAGAGATTTCCTCATTCAGAGAATAGCCTGAGTACAGAAGCAGATCTGCACCACTAAATGGGTGTCCTCCTTTAGCATTACACTTTTTCCTTGAGTAACTACATAGCTGAAGCTCATGTCATCTAGCAAAGATAATGAGAACTACTTCTGTGAGGGAGGACACCAGTATGGCATTACCTGGCTGAGTAAGGAATGAGCAACAAAGCAAGTATGTACATTCAATGTCACTTGGATGTTTGCACATGGGATAGTCACAGTCTGTTCTTGTGAGGCTTCTACTTGTCTATCTGCTTTTCCTACTGTCAGAATGACTGCAGCAGGATGCTTAGTCCCAGATTCAAACAGACTGGGATATGTGTGTGAGCAAACAATGTTACAAGCACACTGAAATTTGATTTTGGAGAATAAAGCTGCATGTTCTTAAGAGTCTTCTGGGCAGTGTTTGGAAAGGTGTGGGATTATTCTGTCACTAGTCATCCTTGGAGGAATTGACAGGTGGAAGGTGGGAATGTTACCCCATCTCTGTTAGCTAGCCTCCAGGGCTACTACCTTCAATCGTCCTTTAGCTGGAGATCTGCCATAATCTTCTAGACCTCAATGTGTTTTATATATGGTAAGCATTCTATTGGTTACTTTCAGATAGAGTGGGATGATTCAATTAATTGTTGAATGGTGAGTCAACATGTGGGTAAATCCAGTTGATTAAATATTTCTCCCCTAGTTAGGACTAAGAATAAGATTTAGGCCCATACTCACAGAGCAGTTGTGGTGTAGTGGCTTGAATGTTGAACTATGACTCCAGAAACTAGGGTTCAAATTCCTTCTCTGTCATGGAAATCCATGGGATTACCTTGGGCAAGTCATACTTTCTGAGCCTCAGAGGAAGGCAAAGGCAAACCTCCTCTGAACAAATTTTGCCAAGAAAACCCCATGATAGGTTCACCTTAAGGTCACCATAAATTGGAAACGACTTGAAGACACAGAACAGCAACAACCCAGCATGTTCTTTGGCACAAACTTATAGCTGAGGTGCAGAAAGATGAGGCATAGAACTTGATTATTTAACATCATTAACCTAGGCATATCCACTCAGCGCAGTTGAATTTTCTAAGTGAAACAGTGAGCTCATAACAGAAACTTCCATCATGTAAAGTGGTCTTCCCCAACTGTTTACTCTCCAGATACATTCCATCATATGCACCATCATTGCTACCCAGCATCGTTATAATCACACAGTCTGGAATAATGGTAGTTGTAGTTCAACATGTCTGGAGGATGTGGAGAAGTTTGGTTTGACATGAACCATCCTTGATGGTAGCAAAGTATGTGGTCAATCCTATCCTTACCAAATAAGATAACCATATATATATATATATATATATATATATATGAGAGATTAAGGATTAGTTTTTCCCCTTTATAATCTGGTTAGCATAATGAAGAAGAAGCAACTAGTGTCCACACTTCACATTCAGGTGAGGTGTGAATTTCTTTGTGTTGCCATAATCACTAGTTTCCACACCCCCAATTAAGAGGGAAACCAATTGTATAATCTTCATCAGTTTCCAAGGCTGGCTAGTTTGTTTTCTGTATAACTGCACTCCAAACACTTTGGTGACTGCCAAGAGAGAATGAGCATAGTTCTCAGATTATGAACAGGCTAAGGAAGCATTTGAGGAAACTTGTGAAAAACTATTGCTGGCTTGTGGTTTTGCAGCTCATTTTATGGAAGCCCTGGTGGCGCAGTGGTTAAATGCCAGTACTGCAAGCCACCACGTCGCAAGTTTGATTCCAGCCGGCTCCAAGGTTCACTCAGCCTTCCATCTTTCGTAGGTCGGTAAAATGAGTACCCAGCTTGTAGGGGCAATTAGCTAACATACATTGGAAACTGTTTAATGCAGTGTAGATGTGTAAATAGCTATTGCTTAAAACCAATCTGTAAGCCGCTCTGATAGCCTTGTGGCTGAAGAGCGGGGTATAAATAAATAAATAAATAAATAAAAAATTATACCGTAACTGGAAGTGTACTGGAGCATGCTGCTGCAAGGATTTTAGGGACATGAGGTGGGAGGCCTAGTTACTTGAATAAGAAGATGACTAGGAGATAAATGTTTGTAATTTACAAATTCCTTCTCTTTTATTGTATATTAGTTTAATGCTCTTCCAAACAGGGCATAAATGAAGGTTTCTCTGTACAGCAGGGGATGACTAGGCCTGAATCATGCATTTTGTCTCTAGATAACTTATGGAGGAATGTGACAGAGAGGAGTAGGTGAATTTCTACCAGTTGAGGGAGCGATGAAGACATGCTGCAGTCTCTTTATCAAGTTGTGCTACAGGCCATTAGTGTGCACATCCTTCTAATTTTTATTTTGAAATGGGAAGACAATTCTAGCCTCCTCTAAAGTGTTTGTATTGAAAAGGAAACAGGTGGGAACATATTTCCCTTGCGTCATTTTTATTTTCTCGTGGGTTTTCACAAGGTTTCTACTTAGAGTTAAGGTGCTTCTGGGTGTTCATCTGAATGCTTATTCCAAAATTTACATGATGGAATTACGCAGACCTTAGGACAGGGCATTGTGCAGCTGCCTCTGTTATTTCTATTGAACCTTACGCAGGAACTAGGGAAGGAACTGTTGACAGGATCTTTCTTTCTCTGGCTTCTGAAGCCATTTGGAAAGCAAACAGCAGGTCAGCCAGATAACCAAGAAGTCTTGAAGAACAATATGTAGTGAGAAAGTAGGGCAGAAGTCTGAGGTTTCCACACTTTGCCTCTCTGATGGTACATTTTCATGTTCCTTTTTGTTCAATGCATCTATTTCCCACTTATAATTAACCTGCCCCAAACACACACACCACACAAGGGAATTCTATCCATGTAAAGCTTTTATGTAGCATGGCAGCATTGAATCTAAGTGGATTAATTAATTCATGTCTGTAAAAAGCTTGTTAAGTACTATAGTGATTATTATGTTTTAGAGTGCCTCACAACAACACCCCCTCCCAGTTCAGCTCCAAACCTGTACAACTTGAAGTTTTTTGTTTTGTTTTGTTTTGTTTTGTTTAATTCCCCCTTCATACAGGGCAGCCAAATATGGCCTTTATTAGGAAGGCTTTAAAGTTTGTTGTCCCACTTAGACTGAAGTTATGCTTCTTCTCTCTCTCTTTCCCTCTCTTTTGTGTTTTGTTTGGGTTACACCAGTTTTGTTCCTCTCCCTTACTAGCAGCTGCTCAGGATGCAATATTTCCCCTTCACACACTCTCTCCCTTATGAAATGGCGTGTCGGTAAGTGCTACTTAAGAAAACACATGTTCTCCCCCTTGAAAGCAGCCCCCCCTCCTCACACCAACACCTTTCTTTATTCGACCCAAACCTCACCGAAGGGAATTTGCAACAACTGCGGTGATAAATCCGCCCGCAGATAATTGGCAAGAAAACAACACTTGTGCAGTATATAACGTTTTATGGTTGTTTCATGTACTTTATTATAATACTAATGAGCAGTTATATATCAGGAGCTAACTGCACGCCGGATTAGCTTGTTAGCATGATATGAAATGGCAGAGCAAATAGTCTGGGCCTCCTCGTCCGCCTGCTTGCTCTTCTTTTCCACCCTGCTTGCATTCCCATTTGCACTGGGTAATTAGTATGCAAATTAGAGACCAGGACCACACAAGTTCTAGTATATTACAAGGGCTTTATTATACTCTTGTGAGTGGATGATGGAAATGGCCCATGGCAGTGTTTATCTCACTACCTCTCTCTCTATCTGTGACTCCTTCCTGTATATATATTGGGCAAGAATAAACTCAGATTGCTCAGGACCCGTCATGTTATGGCTCCCTGAAGATCTCGCCAGCTTGGCATTGCTTCAGAAATGGGATCCTCTTTCTGGAAGTGCCATATCAATGATAATCATGATGATAATGTTGATGGTGGCTGTGATGATGATGGTAGTGGCATGGTGGCAGATGTAGCTCTGTGAGATGTCTCACTTTGTCAGCCATGGTAATAACAGACAGAGGCAAGATTCTTCTGATGCAAGTGTGACTCTTCTGCTTTGGATTGCTGTCAAAGTCTCCACTGTCCATACGATGCTGTCATTCCTCCCCCCCCCCGCATCACTGTGGTTTCACTGTTAATTTGGGACCAGGAATTCACCTCCATGCAACTAGAGCTTAATCCTCTGGTCTGTTTTGTGACTCAGGTACAGAGAGTAAAGAAAACCTCTGTTCACCTTGCAGTTGGAACCATGTTATATCATTTGCTGCTGCTTCGTTATTGTAGCAACAATTGCAGATGTAGCAAGAGAAGGACATTGTCTTGCCAGATGTGTAGAGTCAGGCATCATTTCTATCTCACTGGGACAAAAGGAAGCTTCTGAAGGTGGTCTGATTTCATACCGCATGCAGCTGGCATACTGAACATTGCATTGAAATGGACAATTCCTTCAGCTGAAGGATACAAATATGAAGAAATTACTCTTAGGGAGTAGGACAGTCTTCTGGGCAAAACTGATTGACTGGATAGCTTTCTCAAGAGATGTTAGCACATTCAAGAGGCCCTTGAAAAATCATGAGTGTAGGAGTGTGAGATTTTCTACTTTAAGTCAAAATGTCTTTTTTTTTTAATGAAATGCATGGCCTAAGAGAGATATTCCAACTACAGTGTCTTGACTAGGTCCAGACAGACTGCCCTGCTATAAATATTGCTGTGTGATGACAGTATGTACAACCAGTGTTTGAACTTTTATTCAACTGTGCAACTACTTGTTAGCCTTGATTAAGGATGCAGTGCTGTTGGCCAGGAGTTTTACTAGCATTTCCACGTGGCAGCACCAAAAGCATTTCCAAAAGTTGTTTTTGTGGTGCAATACCTCAACGTTTGTATTAGTTAGCTGGCTGAATTTTGAACTGTTTAAGGACAAATTAAATATAAATCACCAAACATTGTGTATGTTATAAAATCGATCTATAATGTTAGGGTAAGAGGAACTTTGTGTATGGATATTATTCCTCCTGCAGAGCATTAACATGCCTGTCTTGTGACTTAAGATAGCTTACCTTTCCTGGGCAATTTGTCCTGTTAGTAAGCATGAACAATTTGCAGTAGGGCCATTTGCCCACCTGGAAGACGCAGAGCAACAGAGAAGCTTGCTCTATCCCTTAGATGTGTTGTACTTCTATTGCTAGGTATTGAAAGTCTTTGAAACCTACTGAAGAGAAGGAAAGAGCCACAAGTCCCCAGGAAAAAACAAAACAAGAAGTGCATTAATACTTAGCATAAAGTACATGCAGGGAGGGGGAGGAATCTGTGTAGACTGCAGTTTTTGCAAAGCGCTAAAGTACGCTACACATCACCCTCTGACAGGCCCTGATGTTAGCTCCCAGAATGGATCACAGGAGACTCATTAGAAAAAACAAATATTATCGCTCGCTGCAGTGATTTATGGGGGAAAATGAAAAATTTTGTGTTGTTGCGTTCTTACTTTTCTCTGCCTTCATGAAGGGAAATTATTTATTATGGCACCCGGCCCTTAGCAAGAAACAGTGAAGCTTTTGCTACCACAAACTGCCTGGGTTTGACTTTTATTAGCAACTTAAAATTTCCTTGCCCCAGCCCCTTGCCCCTGTTGTTATTACCCTCTTTTGAATTTAATGTAAAATCGGCACCTTTTGCAAAATCTGACAGTTATGTAGCAGATTGGGTGGGCACTGAAAGAGATTGCTAAAGATTTCCCCTCATTATTGTAGCATTGTTTTCATTCAGAATTGAATGTACAGTTGTCCATTCATATTCGCTGGGGTTTGGTTCCAGGAGACCACCCCACCCCCACCCCCACCCCGTGGATACCAAAATCCATGAATACTCAAGTCCCATTATATGCAATGGCATAGCAAAATGGTGTCCCTTATATAAGATGGCAAAATCATGGTTTGTTTTTTGGATTATTATTTTTTAAAGAATATTTTCACGCTGTGAATACTTAAATCTGTGGATACCAAATCCGTGGATACAAAGGGACAACTGTACTGTTATTGTCAGAGGAACATCTATAACCATCTTTTCAATTCCAGCCTATTGTTTTCTGCCTCAGTTATAAGAATTAGCCTGTTGTTCCTGAGTTTGCAGTTTTAATTCCACTTAGGCATTGGACAGAACGTCTCCTGCTTTCTTGTCCTCATATGAGTTATATTCACAGTGTCTCAAAGTGTGAGTGTCACACTGATTCAACATAAATGATCTCTGAAAGATTTTGAAATCAAGTCTTGGTTTTCTGGTCTTCATCTAGAAATTTTCCCATTCTGGTATCATTGTCCTCTTCTTTATATGTTTCCTGTACAGGAAAGAGAGGTTCAAACTACATTTGACGAAGGCAGACCCATGTGTTTAAACCCATTTCTACCCAAATTATAGAGAAGGAAGAGGCAGGAAGCCTTTTGCAAGAACAGACGGGGTATCCCCCTGCCTGTGATTCAACTCCCCATAGTCATCCTCCTGAGGTGATTTTTTCCTCTAGCTGTATTCCCTCTGTTACCTAAACTGAATTCATTTGAGAGAAAAGCACTTTGGGAGAAGGGTTACAAGGGAGGTAAGTAAACATAACATTGAAGGTTCAATGCCTTTTTACTACACACCTTTCCCCCTCATAAATTGGATATTCTACCTTACAGTTTCTATATGATTCAATCCAAACTGGGTTCAGTGTCCTAGATCCTGAGATGCATGACAGAATGATGTTTATGAAAGGAACTCATGGACCCATTTTGAAATTCCCTCTGTTCAAAGCATATGTGGTGGCAGATCCGTGGCTTGGAACCTAAGATAAGTGAACAGAAGGAAGTTGATGAAAAGAAACTTTATCATCCCTTCCTATCTGTCTGAAGCTTCCTGTGCTCCCATCCTGAAAACCCTCCCCAAAGGTCTCAGCCCCTTCCTGAACAATGTGGGATGGGCTATGCAGTTTTCCTAAATGTAAGGTGAAGATGGTGAATTGCCTTATCTTGGTAGAACTGTAGCAGATTTTGTGAACAGATATATGGGCTGTTCTGTGCCTTTATGGTTAGTACTATTCTACATGGGAACGTGGCTGTTGTTATTAAATTCTTTCCACACTTCTGTCCTGGTTGATTGGTAGACTTTCAATTAAGGATTAAAGGCTCCTGTGGACACTCATGCATGCTAACTTTTCTTTTGGCCCCTTGGCAAGCTGTAAAAAGATTGAGAGCCATGTTATCTGTAACGGTGGTTATTGCATATGATTCTCATAAGCCAATCCATGAACATAAAGAAGTGCCCTTTGGTTAAACAGGTACCTCTGTATGTGGGCCCTTACAACCAGACCGTATGAGAGCCTGGCACAAATACTATGCCTTGTGATTATAAGATTTTGGAGCATTAATTCATCAAACCTTACACTGAGAATTTTCTGTATCAAGTGTGACTTATTTTGTTTGTTATGTACCATAAGACCTGAGCAGGACTGTTGATGATAGGGTGGCTTGGAGGTCTCTCACTCATAGGGTTGCCTTAAGTCGAAGTTGACTTGATGACGGTTAACAACAACAATCCATAAATAAGTATGCCCTTTTTACATTAGCGATGGAAGGGTCTTATTGGTACATAGAGTGAACAGTTCTACCTTTATGTGGACTACATTGGGAATGGTGAAGTAAAAGTTAGATGAGGAAATTCTAGTGGTTTTTGTGTGTTTTCAAGGGTAAATGTAGATGTCTCACATGAACTGTAATGGATTGTTCCCAAATTTTAAGCCTGAAAGGGTTCACCAAGACAATTTAGTTTTATTTTCATGTATGAAGCCATCACTGAATTCAGTCTAGTAATTAACAGCTCATTCACTTGTCTTGTTTCTTTGAGAACTGTCTTCTTGATTTGAAAAGATGTATGTCTATATCTTGGAGAAACCTTCTGTCAAAAGACTACTGTCTGCCACCGTTAAAGGCCAAACTTGATTTTTGTCTTTTCATTTTTAAAACTTTTTTTTAAAGTACAGTTTAACACTTGATATGCTAAAAGTTGGAAACTTCTCTCTCTCCCCTCACCCTTTCCTGCCTGATTTTGAATATAAATGTACCTCTGTTTACTTTTCTTCATCCTGGATCCAGAGCCTTTAATGCACAGTATGTTCTTCCTGTGGCAGTCTTTAAACCTTGTTATCAAATTACACACACACACACACACACCAAGTTTAACAAAGGAGAACTCCATAAATCTTTGGCAGCCAAATTCTTTTATCAAGTGCCAAATCATGCTTGACAAGGGATTCTCTCCACCTTTCACTATTTCATGCTGAGCTGATTGATATTTTTCCTAAAAGAACTTGTGCTTCAGGAAGGCGGGTATGGGGGGGGGGAGGCACTTTCACTCTACACACACCTCTCAAAATAGTTTGAAGGATTTTTTAAAGAAACAAATGTATGCAAGATTTTGAATCACGTTTGCTTGTACAGTTGTCCCTTCATATTTGCTGGGGTTTGGTTCCAGGACCTCCCGTGGATACCAATATCTGTGAATCTTCAAGTCCCATTATATGTAATGGCATAGCAAAATGGTGTCCCTTATATAAGATGGCAAAACAAGAATATTTTCAAGCCGTGAATACTTAAATCCGTGGATACCAAATCCGTGAATATGGAGGGACAACCATATCCAAACTACAACTGTAGTTTTCAAGACACTTGGCTTGGGCCAAAAGTAACACTTTGTGGAAATGGGTGGCAGAATTTGGAATTAAATAGACGTTTGAAATGTGCAGGATTCTATTACTAGAATGAATCGCCCCCCCATAGTTGCATAGAAAGGAACTATCATAGTTCCTTTCTACTATCTTTTAATCATATTTTTCACTGACAGAAAGAATCTCAAATGACAAAAGCATCTGTCTGTAAGTCTTATTCTTACAGTTTCCCTCAGGGTTATAATTTCGTAAGCCCACCTCTCAGTTCTGATATGATTATTAAGTTGAAGTTAATACACAGCCTCTGTGTGTGTGTGGCATTCAAGTCACCTGTCAATTTATGGCGAATTTCATGAATTTCATAAGGTTTTCTTAGGCAAGGAGTACTCAGAGGTGGTTTTGCCAGTTCCTTTCTCTGAAATATAGCCTACAGCACCTGGTATTCATTGGCTGTCTTCCACTCAAGTGCTAATCAGAGCTGACCCTGCTTAGCTTTCAAGATCAGACAGGACCTGGTACCTTTAGTATACAGCTTACCAATCACATTTACTTCTTCTAAGACAGTTTAGTTATGAAATTATCCTATTTCCCTGCTTTGTGCTTCATAGTGAAATGGAATGAGGTAGGTGGTAGTGGTAGAAAGTTTCTGCATGCAGATGCACAGAGTGCAAACAAACCCTTTTGTTTGCTGTGGGAAGAGATGGGTACTTGTTCTTTCTTTTTATGGTACTTTGCATAGTGGCAACAAACCTGCAGCCCTTGAATAGCATCACCAGGTTATAATAAATAGTGACTCATTGGAACTGAGAGCAAGCACTGCCATTAGTCCTTGTACACTGAACTTGTTTCTGCCAAGTTCCTGAGCACTGTTGCTAAGGGCTGTAGTGAGCATGCCAGTCTTTTCCAGCATGCTATCACTCTCTCTCCATCTCTCTGGGTGGCTAGGCAGTTCCTTCTTTTTAAAAACTTTTTTTGTTTTGCTTTTTGCCTGGCTGCTCCTTTGCTAAGCATCCCTGCAGTGGTGCAATAAGCTTTCCGGAGCAATGGTTATCAGTTGGCCTTTTACTCTGCAACAAACCCAGGTTTTTCTCCTCTCTGCTCCTTCCTCTGCCTCCTCCCATCTGTGATTGCCTTTCAGTGGAACATCCTGGGAAGAAGGAGTTAGTACCCAGTGACACCTGCAGCTTGGCTGGTACTGTTGACATGAGGAGGGGGGGGAGATTCTGGAGGAGGGGGGGTAGAGGAGGGGAAACGGTTGGTGGCTTTATTATAAAGAGCCCAGCAGGCCCTGGGTTCCCATTGTCCAAGTAGCAAATAAATAAATAGGAGAAAGCGAGTCCTCCCTATGGCTCCGCTGCAGGAGGTTAACAGCTGGGCATGACATGACAAATTGGACACTTTTCTGTGGAGATGGATCCTATCAGCCTTGAGCAACTGGGGACAAGGAGGAGGGAGCAAAGGGGGAGGGAATTTCATGAAGGGCTTATTTAACTTTGGAAGGGATTTCCCTTTCTCACTGCCAAGCCTGGTATGCTGCATTCTTTTCTTACACATTTTGCCTCCAGGAATAACTTTCTGGTTTAATATCAGAATGGACCACACAGACTCATCCAGGGATGAGAAGAGATATTCCTTTATGTCTCTTCTTTATGCCAGCAGTGCTTCACATGGAACCAAAATCAGCACAGTCAATTAGGTATGCTTTTCCATAACATACCTCTCCCCATCCATAGCCTGCCTGTTCTCTGAGGGATGTAGGAGGACAGTTCTGATGCTTTTGGGTGTCTCTCCCATGGAATTAAACAGGCACAGCCAGCTTCCTGAATGACCTTTGGTTTTTCCCTGGGCAGGAAGGAGGATGCCACTCTACTCGATCTGTCCTGACTAGTAGACAGTTTGGCAGGGCTTTAGCCAGATTTCATAACAGCTTGGTGAATTTTCCTTTTTAAAGTCTTTACTGAGTTACAGAATCATAGAATCTTAGAATTAGAAGGGACCACAATGGTCTTCTAGTCCAAACTTCTGCTATGCTAGAATATATAACTAAAGCACTCCTGAAAGATGTCCATCCAAGGTCTGTTTAAAAATCTTCAAAGACAGAGAGTCTATCACCCTCAGAGGCAAGGTATTCCACTGTTTAATAGCTCTAACAGTAAAAAAAAAAAAGAAAGAAAGAAAGAAAGAAAGAAAGAAAGAAAGAAAGAAAGAAAGAAAGAAAGAAAAGTTCTTCCCAATGTTTAGGTGGAATCTCTTTTCTTGTAATTTGAATCCATTAGTTTGTGTTCTAGTCTCTGAGCAGCAGAAAACAAGTTGGCTCCATTGTCTACATGACATTTTCAAATATTTAAAGGTAACTATCATGTCACCTCTCAGTCGTCTCTTCTCCAAGCTAAACCAGCAGATGACATGCTCCAACCAGTGGAAAGCTTAAAACATGTGTTCCCAATTGGTAAGTTCTCCAGACCTCTAGTTAAGGTAGTTAGGACTTTAGACCTTATACCTGGCAAGAGCTGACAAGAAATCCAAGAGACATTCCTCCAAATTTCTACTAAGCCACTCATGGTGCGTTTTCCTGAAGCATTTAACTGAGTGGTTATTGCAAAACGGATAAGCCAGGCCAGGCATATATCAGTCCGTCACTTGGCTAAGAGAGTCTATACCTTATCTGAACATGTGGTAGAGCATTTCTGAAATGCCTTAACTGGACATTTGGCTGCCAATGCTGTCATCTTCGTAAGTTATATCTCTAGCAGAGATGGAGCAACACCTCTGCAACTAATTATATAGAGGAAGCTCTCTATAAGAACTTTGAGGCCTCATCAGTATCACTGAGAGCATCCATCACAAATTCTATGTGCCTCAAAAACTACAGATCCCAGGATTCTGTAGGATGGAGCCAGGGCAGTTAAAGTGGTGTCCCACTGCATTATTTCTATAGTGTGCACTCTCATTTAGCAAACTGCCTACAAGCCCTGTGGGAAGGATAATCTCAAGTGTCCACACTGCCCTCCTACATTCCACAAGAACAGGAATTCAGAGAACATAAAAATTGTGTTCTTCTTCATGGTCTCTGTGATTCACACAAATGGATTATCTGCACCTGTGCAGTGCATCATTTGGAATAGCTTCTAGAGCTATTATTTAAGCATTTTGGCAGTAGCCCCTCCCACTACCTGCGCACCTTACAGATGTGCTTCCCTCCTAAACGTTTAGTTCCTTTTCGTTCACCACGGCAGCAGCGTCTTAGGAATCTGTCAGAGCCTTTTCACTTCTATTTTATAGGTGGGGTGTGACTATGGATTTGTTTGAAAGATTTCAGCCTGTCATAGCATTTTGGCATTTCTCCATATTTCAGTATATCTTGACTATGGACTTCCTTCATTACGATATTTGCCTCAGGGTCTTTGGCTTTGGCATTTCCTTCACTCCCCTCAATGATATCTTTGGCAAGTACTTTTAAAAAGTGCATTGAATGTGCTGGGAAAATTTATAAAAAGGATGGAGTGCCTCCTTTGTTTGGGAGAAGGGCAGAAGGTGCAGACCAAGCCTTTACACCTCAAGCTCATAGGAATAGAGAAGCATGGTTGAAGGCACTCCTTTGGCACATGCTTTGGGTTCAGCTTCCCAATCTGTGGAGAATAAAGCTTTCCATATGGTATCAACTGGTATTTCTATGGCCTGTTTTCCCATTCTGTCTTGGCTGCTTTGGTTTCAACACTCTCTTCTTCTTCTGTACATTTGGCTGTTAAAAGGTCTCTCATTGAGTCTGCCTCTTCACAACTGAAAAGTAATCAAGTTTCAGACAGACCTGTTTTTGGAACCTGCTGATGACTATCCTGCAATACCGGGTTGGCCCCTCAATACCATGCATGGGCCTCCATCATCTCAGACCAGTGGGTCCTTGAAACCATTGGAAAAGGGTATAACATCGAGTTTTGGAAGTTGGCATTTATCACATTACCACTTCATCACCCATGTGGACAAAGATGGCAGAGGTGCTTTTGCACAAGGATGCTATTGAGCTTGTCCTACTCCCCCATCTGCATCAGTAGTTCTTATCCCATTACTTCATTGTCACAAAGAAAGATGGGAGATTGCACCCCATCCTGGACCTTCAATACATCAACTTTTACATCAAACCAAGGCATTTCACAGTGGTTACACTCAATTCCATCCTTCCCCTGATGCAGGGGAGCATTTGGTTCACCATGCTGGACTTGAAGGACACATATTTTCACATTTTGATACATTAGTGCCACAGGTGTTACCTCTGCTTCATGGTGGGAAGATAGGTATACCAGTTTCAAGTCCTGCCCTTTGACATTTGCACTGCCCCATGGGTGTTCAGCAAGTGCATGGCTGTGGTGGCTACTTGGCTTAGTCAACAAGACATTGTTCTGTTTCCTTATATAGATGACTGACTTGTCATTGCACATACAAGTGGTCAACTCATTTTGGACATTCATCTCACTATGTGGCTCCTGAATATGCTAGCTCTCATATTGAATCATGAGAAGTCAAACTCAGAGCCATCTCAGCAGATAAGACACTGCCTCGTAGTGTGGTAGAGTCTCCTTCTTTGGAGGTTTATAAACAGAGGCTGGATGGCCATCTGTCGGGAATGATTTGATTGTGTGTTCCTGCATGGCAGGGGGTTAGACTGGATAGCCCTTGAGGTCTCTTCCAACTCTATGATTCTATGATTCTATAGATTATTTCTGACTGGATGACAAGAATCCAGCCCTTTGAAGGTTGACCCTACGCTGACTCCAGACTTGTAAGCCCTACTATGTTACATGGCATCTACCACGTCAGTAACCCTCTAAGTCAGACTCAGGATGAGATCCTTGCCGGCTTCATTCCTCTTATGTTTCAGTCCACACATGAACTCACTGAGCATGTGGCTGACAATACCACCCTGAGTCCAGAGCTCCCTGAAATGGTGAACAGATTCAATTCAGGTGCAGGAAGGCACCCTTTCTTCCTCACATCCAAGTACAATGGCCACCACAAATGCATTCATAGAAGGCTGTGGAGCCCATCTGTTCTGGCTCAGCTAGCACATAAGACCGAGCAAGGGAGTAAGCAATTAGCTCAGAGTTTTGAGATTGCTCAGGCAAAAATGTCCTTGCCTGGGAGAGACCATTTGGCAAAAGTGTAGTCAAGGCTGGTCTGGGTTTGGGAAACAAGCAGCATTGTCAGGCAGTCCAGGGGCTAGAAATCCAGCAAGGGCATTAGACAGTCCAGGGGTCAGAGTCACAGAAGTCACAAAACAAGAACACCAAGCAGAAAGCAGGCAGGTTGCTTCCAGCAATGGCACCAACCAGAGCTGGCTCTTAAATAGGTTGCTGCCAGCTGGCTCTAATCAGGAACACCTCCCCTGCTGCTTGGCAAGGAACCTCACTGAGTGTCTTTGCGTTGCTCTCTGCTCCACACGCCATGTCCATGGACTTGGGGACCATGCTGTTTCTCCAGCTGTGTTCTTTCCAAGTCAGCTGCAGGTGAGTCCTGGCTCTGTTCTTCCTCGGCCTGAGTCTGCTCTTCAACTGGGAGAACTGCATAAGTCTCTTCAGACTTGGAATCCTTACCCATGACACCATCTGGTGGATGGCCTCTTTATCAGAGGATGTTGGGCATCCAAGGAAAGGACTCTTCACTTTAACATGCTGGAGATGTTAGTGGTAAAGAAGGGATTTCATGCATTCTAGACAGAGAATCATAGACTCATAGAGTTGGAAGAGACCAAAAGGGCCATCTAGTCCAATCCCCTGCCATTCAGAAATATACAATCAAATCATTCCTGACAGATAGCCATCCAGCCTCTGTTTAAAAACCTCCAAAGAAGGAGACTCCACCACACTCTGAGGCAGTGTATTCCACTTCTGAACAGTACTTACTGTCAGGAAGTTCCTCCTAATGTTTAGGTGGAATCTCTTTTCCTGTAGTTTGAACCCATTGCTCCGTGTCCTAGTCTCTGGAGCAGCAGAAAACAAGCTTGCTCCATCCTCAGTATGACATCCCTTAAAATATTTTAACATGGCTATCATGTCACCTCTCAACCTTCTCTTCTCCAGACTAAACATGTCCAGCTCCCTAAGCTGCTCCTCATAGGGCATGGCTTCCAGATCTCCCACCATCCTGGTTGACCTCTTCTGGACACATTTCAGCTTGTCAATATCCTTCTTGAATTGTGGTGCCCAGAACACTTCTTTGTGGCAAGCTGGTTCAGTGGCTGCAATACCACAGTCACGTATTACAGGAACAAACAAGGCAAGACAAGGTCCAGCACCCTGCTCCATCTCACCCTCCACCTTTGGGAATGGTGCATTGGGAAAGGCATCTCTATCACAGTGATCCATCTACTAGGAGAAGGGAATGCCCTCAAGGATACACTAACCAGGACCCAGGAATTTTGCCATGAGTGGAAGCTGCATCGAGCCATTCTACGGAAAATCTTCCAAAGGTGGTAAGTTCCAGCAGTAGATCTTTTTGCATTGGCAAAGAAGAAACAGTATCCAATCTATTGCTCCAGAGCTCATTAGGGGAAGGGCTCACATGGCAATGCCTTTCTGTTTCATTAGGAGGCATTGTCGTTTACACTTTTCCTTCATTCTCACTCATCACCAGAATACTGTTGAAGCTCCAGAGGAACAAGGTAAAGTGCATCCCAATTACCCAGTGGTGGCCCAGGCAGCCTTGTTTTTCCCCACTTTTTCACTTGTCTCAGAGTGTTTACTTCAGGCTGCCAAACCATCCAGACCTTCCAACAACATACAGCAGGAAGGTGAGGCTTCCAGACCTGGACACTCTCAAGTTAACTGTCTGGAGGGTGGTTCTTTAGTCTTGCTACCAGATGCTATCAAGACCATCATTGTTGTGGCACATAGGGCTTTCCACACAATGCTCTTATGCATATAAGTGGAAGAAATTCTTGGCTTTCTTGTCTTCTAAAAGGACCTCTCCAGATCAGGGACAAGGGAGCCCTGCTGGCACAGTGGTTAAGTGCCAGTACTGCAAGCCACAACATTGCAAGTTCAATCCCAAGGGCTCCAACATTCACTCTCCCTTCCATCCTTTCATAGGTTGGTAAAATTTGTACCCAGTTTGTGGGGGCAATTAGCTAACACACATTGGAAACCACGCGGAGTGTGCCTAGCGCACTATAAAAGCATTATAGATGTCTAAATTGCTGTTGCTAAACAATTTGTAAGCTGCTCTGAGAGCATTTGTGGCTGAAAAGTGGGGTAGAAATACCTAAAACAAACAAACAAACATGGACTGAAGTTTCTCCTCTCCGTGTTCAACAGAAGTTTCGTATTTTCTTCCATCAGATGCTGCCTGGCAGCAATTTTAGCCAACTTAGAGTTCATATGTATATCCTCCTGTTTCCAGGACCCTTTGGTGAAGAAATTTCTGAGGGGTTATAAATATAGGATATATTGGTATTTATATTAATCAGAGTGAAACATAGCCCCAGTGCAATATGAGCTTGTGATATAAAACAGGATAGAAATATGCAGGATGCTCTGGTAAGGTTAAAAAAACAAAACTTAGGTTTATTGTGGCAGAGAATACATCTGAGGTAGGAAAATAGATAGATAAAAGAAAGTTACCTAACTTTGGTAGAAGAGTCCCTAAAAACTGACTCTTTTGTGTGCATGTGATGCATCTTGAGGTTGAGCAGCCTCATGATGGTCTCTTCTCAGACAAAGAATTGTAAAACACTAAACTTCTTGTGTGTGGGAATGACCTCTACATACAAGTAGGAAGCAAAAGGCTTGAGTACATAGATCAGTGAGATGGAGAGGTGAATCAAAAGGATAGGTATGCAGTTCTAGAGTTCCCTCTGTCCCCAACTACTCTAAACAAGCATTGATGCTTCTTCACTTCCAGCAACAAGAACCTTCATCCTCCATGGCTTTTCCTGGAGTTTTTAAAAAACAGCATAGGGAATGCGCATTCCCCCTCCTTGGTGTAAGTGATTCAATATCAATCACTTTCCCATAGGAGAGAAAGTGCAAAGCTGATTGGCCAGATGAGCACGGGGGCAGGGCTTGCCATGTTGCCCCAGGGGCGGGGCTTGCCCAGCATCATCATGTTGGGTTTTTTGTCTTAACGAGTGAGTGCTAAGGTGAGAAAATGACTTGGAAGTCTGACTTGGAAGTTCTTTTCTAGAAACACAGAAACACATTTCTACTAGTGAAGGAGGAAGGTATTCTGCACATGTTCAGGGACACTATTATTACTTTTCATATGTTCCAAGGTCTGGCTCTAAAAAGATTCTGGAGTCTTGGCTATGCATTTTAAAGCATAGCTGGGTAGTGTAATCTAGTTTGTACTATAATGGTACTAACTAAGAGCCAAAACATGATTTTAGCAGTGGGAATGCATTTCTTGTAATGAATTTGCCCTGTTCACATATAAAGAAGAGCAATGGAGCATCTCTCTTTAATAGAAAAAGAAATGTGCCAGATGAAGACTGAATGCAAGACTGAGATACTGTGAGTAGTGGTTTGTCTGAGTTGGGATGTAAGCTTCAGCGTTTTCACATAAAGGAACCCAGTAGCACCTTTGAGACTGGATGGGAAAAAGACATATTCTAGAATAAGATTTGATGCACTGATCATCGGATGCACTGATTCCCCCCCCCCCAGATGTTGACATTTTTGGCAATCCATGTGATCTCAGAGCATCCCGGGGGTAGAAAGTTGGCCCCTGAGCCTACTGAAGTTGCCCATTACTGCCCAGTAGGATCAAATGTGTATCTTAGAAGCAGTGTTAGATCTAGCCCTATGTTTAGATGCTCAGGTGTGGCACAAACTGCTTTTCCAAGATATAGTGGGTGTATCAGCTACAAACCGCTATGCCAACAGTCTGGCTACTCTTCTTGCAGCCTTTGTGTAATCTCATATAAGGATTCTATGCTGCAACAGAACAGTTGTTCAAAAGTTATAGAGCTCAAGACTACAGTGTATTTTATATGGGACCTGCCTTTGAAAACTTCTAGGAAACCTGAGTTGTTTTAGAATGCTGTTGGTAAACTGATTAACAGGGTTGATTCACCCAGCTGAATCTTACTTTTGTAGTGGCTGTGGGACATCTTTCACCGCACCTGCATGTAATGGAGTAGGCCAAGGGATGGCCATGTGGTTCTCACAGCCTTTTCCTCCAGCAAATGGGAATGACTGGGGGCAAGGCTCAGGAGGAACATCCAAGCATCTGCTTCCTGAGACAGCCACTTCATTCTGCCAAATAGTAGGGACAGCCCTGCCACTGTCTTAAAAGCCATTTATTCCTTTCTAAACTCTGAGTACTGAGATCTTCTTCAGGGGTTGTTCTCCAGATACCTCCAGTTTCTAAGGTGAGGTGAGTGATGGCTGGAAAGCACTTTTAGAATTCTCTTAAAGAGGAATGCCTGGCACCAAGATATTTTCTTTTAATTTCTTGTTTACTTTTAGTGGGTAATTGTTGCTTATTCCTCCTCCTTTATAATCTGTTGCTTTTTTTAGTATGATACTGTGATAGAGGTTTTTTTTAAGAGTTCTCTTTATAATTGTGTAGCTACCTAGAGAAATCTGATCAAGCTGAAAGACATAATACCAAATGATATAAATAAAACTCTAGCCCCCCTTCCTTTAAAACGGATATTTCTCTGTTGTTGTTGTTGAGTGTCTTTAATTCCAAGCCACTCAGAAGCTGTTCCAGACTTCCCAGAAGAAGACAGCAGAGACAAAACGTGATGCCAGGCTACTGAGTGCTGGGGCAGGGGAAAAAGGCTAAGGTTACAATGTTAGAATGCTTTTAGCACTAATTTAGAGTTGGAGGAGCATGGACTTTATGAAGTTGTGAGTATTTCCTCATCTAAATAGAGTGATGAAAGCAAATGAACCGTTCTGGGTGATAATATATCCATAGAAATGTTTAGAGATATAGAATAAAATCACAGTTTTTGAGAATGAGCACTGTACAGTAGCTTCTACCTTAAATTTGTGCATAAGTATGTGGGCTGTGAAGGCTGGTCTTCACATTATGGTTTTAACCTAATTAATGTATCAGTAATGTATTAACTGTACATCTAAAAGTACACACGAAGCATCTGATTTTTGGGAAATAAACTCACATAAGGCAAGGCATACCTCAGATGTTATTTCTGAAGGTGCCTGAGATATCACTGTCCATCCTTAACAATTCTAATCCTCTTCTACCTGTTGCTCCTTGTCCTGTCAGTCAAGGTGTAGGCAATGTAAGAGACATATACAAGAGAGAAGAAGAGACTTTGAAAGTTTCATTCATCAGTAAGGTTAGAGTACTATAGATATTCTCCAGCCTTCTAAAGTTCTTTCACTTGAGAAACTGTGGCCATTAAGTACCTCTGCTTCAGATCATCTGTATGTTTAGGAGGTTTGAAGAGCTGCTTCTACAAAGAGAAAGGAGAGGCCTCTAAGGAAGAGATGATTCAGTGCTCCAAGATGAGAATGCTTCTCCATTTTGATGGCTTAGACCATGTGCAGCATGGGACTCACTCTATCTCTCCAGGCCAGTGAAGAGAATACTAGGAGGGAGGGCTTCACAGCTGGGAGGAGTTTGACAACAAACTCCTATGATAAAGACCAATTCTTGATTCACTACGTCTCAGAATGAGTGCTAAACTTCTTTTGCAATAATTTAGCAGATCAGTAAGTGATATGATCTGGTATAAATTATTTTTAAAGTTGCTAGGGGTTTAAGAAGATTATTTTTCAATATTGAAAGGGAACAAAATGCAAGAAACAATAATAATGTATTGAAAACAACATTTTAAATTAGACCATAGGAGAATGAAAACATATTTTCATAAAGGAATCAGCACCTGAGAGAAACAAACACATAAATTATGTGGGCAAAAAAGAGTACCAATGGGAATGTATCAAAACAGATTATAGAATTGTGGGGTAGATTCCTCCTCAGGAGGTTGCATCCTGTGCAGTAAGAGGACCAACAGAGAGAGTCTGCAGCCTTTTTAGACAGGTCTTCATTGAAGAGAATGGCAAAAATACTTCATAATGTCCCAAAGTAGGAAGGACCTCCCCAAAATGGTGCAGTGAAGATTGAGCATGCTTAGGGAAGGATGGAATGGAGTATTTTGGAAGAGGACATGGCAGACTGGTCGAAACACTGAACAGGAGCACTCTGTATGGCAGCATTTTGTTTCAGATCTGTGTAAATTTCTGTCCTTCAGTGTGCATGGAGACTAGTCTTTCATCTGCTCCAGGGAAGCTGTACAGAATACTTTAGAAGAAACTGTTTCTGTTTGTTTTTTCTGCACACATCTTCAGTCTTTGTATTTTTATATTAAATATTATATTTCCCTTTTAAGATATGTTTTTATATGTAGGATTAGTTCATAGGGGTTGAGGGGCTTCTACTTTTCAGTTCTAGTATGGGAAACAAGAGAGACAGAAGTCCTTATGACCAAACTATAGAGACTGTTCTCTAGACACATCAAAGAATTTAAATTTTAAAAATTTCCTTTCTCTCACAATTTAAATGATGGCCCTACACATAAACACACAGTCTCTCTCTCTCTCTCTCTCTCTCTCTCTCTCTCTCTCTCTCTCTCTTTGTGTCTCATATCTCCACTTTTGCCCATAAACGCCACAGAGAGGCCACTGCTTGATTGAATTTGGAAGCCTTTGTTTACAGACGTCTGGCTGGACAAGAGGCTATTTATTGAATTTTCCATGAAATGTTGCTCCCTTAATGCTGTAAAGAGCAGGCTACCCACATCAAGAGGGAGCTTGTGTTAACAGATCAGGTTACTCTAAGATGCATTGCACTTCTGTCTCACACCCTTCTTGCTCTATGTGACTGTGCGTGTGTGAGCCTGTGCATGCATGCATGTATATGTATGTGTATTCATATACCATGGAGACTTATGATAGAATTGCACTGCAGTAAGAAATTGTTCTTTGCCCATGGACAGTATGTCTTCCCCACATAAAAAAGGACTAGTCTGTGACCCCAAAGGAGATGTGAGTATACTTGACATGCAGCAGATCACACAAGTGCACTGTGCTGGGGCATACTTTTATTATAGATAGGCTTCTTTACTTGCTGAAAAAGTGGGCTGGGACTATATCCCAAGTTTGGGTCTTGTTCAGTGGAACTCGTGAGTTCTTTGCACAGAAGTATTTATCTGAAACACTTCTGAATGAATTCTTCTAACATTTATTTTTCTAGGTAAAATTATCCACAGTTTAGTTCCCCCAAATTAATCTGTTCCCATCTAATTAATTTTATATCCACTTAATTCACCTTGCCTCTTTTTCTCTCTTTACTCCCTAATCATCCATTAATAAACTCCCTTTCTTGTCCAGTATCATCAACCATCCTCATATGCACGTTTGCTCTCAATTCTTACTCCCAACAACATCCATTCTCTCACACACATGTATATTCCTATCAGCACTTAATACCTCCTCCTGTGTGCATGCTCTCACGTACATGTACAACTCTCCCTCCTCATAGAATCATAGAATTGCAGAGTTGGAAGAGACCACGAGGGCCATCCAGTCCAAACCCCTGCCATGCAGGAAATCACGATCAAAGCATCCCTGACCGATGGCCATCCAGCCTCTGTGTAAAGACCTCCAAGGAAGGAGACCCCACCACGCTCTGAGGGAGTGTGTTCCACTGCCGAACAGCTCTTACTGTCAGAAAGTTCCTCCTCATGTTGAGGTGGAATCTCTGTTGCTGGAGCTTGCTTCCATTGCTCCGTGTTCCAGTCTCTGGAGCAGCAGAAAACAAGCCTCAGTCTGTTCCTGCTGCTTCCTATCACATCCTTGCTTTCTGCCCCTTACGTTATCACATACCCCAGTTGGTTGCTGCTGTGTTTCACCAGCTTCCCCATCAGTTCTAACCACCCAGCTGTGCCTCCTGCTGCCACTCCAAACCCTGTTGCCCTTGACCTTTACTACTGTACATCCTTTACTTCCTTCCACCACCACCACATTTGTTTCACAGCTCCCTCTACTATCCCCATGTCCTCGGTTGCCTGTTCCCTCTTATCTTACCAGGTGCTATTGGAAATGGGTTGTATTCTTTTCTTTTTAAAAAGCTTTTTCTAGGACAGTTGGGCATGCTGTGAAGCACAGCAGTAGCCCAGGTTTCAGCCTTCCCAACATTTTCATTTCCCTAGAAATGAAATGTGATTAAATAGTTTAAATGAGATCAAATAGTTTGGTGATAGCAATAGTCCCTGCTATAATGACCAAAAGAAGAGGTGTTTCCTTGAAAGAGAAGGCAAAATGCACACAGCCTCTTTTGACTTCTAATCTTCTATGCTGAAGGAGTGGCTGTGAGTGAGTTACATTCCACCCCAAATCAGTAAAGTCCCAGATTTTCTCTTGTCGTGGTTATGGCTAAAATGGATTCCCCCTGCTTTATGGAAAAAGAAAGTATTAGTGCAAAAGTACCGTATCTTGCAAGACTCTGGACTGAAAGCTCTAGGATCCCTAAGGTAAAATAAATGGGCTTTGGAAAAGCCCATGTGTTCACCATGTTAGAAAAACAAACCCCATACAAATAGACCATATTGAACATAGTCAAGAGGAAGAGTTTTTAAGGGTAGATGGAAGGAGGTGGTCCCTGCATCACAGTGTTTCTTCTGGCCCTCCTCCTTCATTGGTGCAGGGAACAGGGCAGGAGGGTTGTGGAATTGTTTTCTCAGACTTGATTGGTTTATTTATCCTTGGGCTAGGCTCCCATCTGGTGCAACTTCAAACAGGAGCTACAGCAAAGATACCAGGAGAGAGCCTGCTAACATGAGGTGAAGCTGAGAAGTTTTCATGGAAATAAAAGTAGTTGTGCATGAAGGGAAATTGCTCATTGTTCTTCACTTGCACATTTAAAATGTGGGGATGTTGTTTCTTTTTGTTCTCATATTGTTTAAATATAAGACTATAGGGAGTAAAGGTGTGAGAAGGGCCAGCGTACAATTCTGTAAAGGTGTCATGTTTTATGGCAAAAAGAGAAATCTGTAGTCTGAAACTAGGGATGCAATTTGTGAATTTCATTCTTGAAGGAAAGAAGGAGTAATTTTAGCAATTTCCTTCCTGCTCTGAGAAAGCTTTAAAAAACTGCACAAGTTTTGAAGACTTATTCACAGTTTAATTCTTATCCTGAGCAAAATGTGTGCAAGGTATTTTTGTGCAGTTAACATCATTTTCCACAAGAAATATTGTTTCCTGTGCAGATAGTATTGTTTTCTGTGGAGAAAATGCTGTTCTTGGGGACTTACTATTCTGCACAAAAATTGCATGGGTTTTTATGTGTGTGTATTTTTGCACCGAAAACAATATTTCGTGTGCAGGAAACAAACATTTTGTGTGTGCACGCACACATGTGTGCATGTGCTCCTTCAAGTCACCTGTCAACTTATGGTGAGCCCATGGATTTCATAGGGTTTTCTTAGGTAAGGAATACTCAGAGGTGGTTTTGCCAGTTCCTTCCTCTGAAATATAGCCTAGAGCAAAAAAAAAAAAAAATCTGTCCAGAAAAGGGAAGCCTAAGGGAGAAGGCATGATTGTAAGAGACAAAGAGCAGGAAGCAAAAAGAATATGGATAGGAAGTTGGTAAATAGCTTCTGAAATAAGTGTATTGAGTGGAGTCTAAAGGAATACTCAGAGGTGGTTTTGTCAGTTCCTTCCTCTGAAATATAGCCTACAGCACCTGGTATTAGCTGGAGGTCTCCCATTCAAGTACTAACCAGGGCTGACCCTGCTTAGCTTCTAAGATCAGATGGGATTGTATGCCTTTAGATGTAGTCTTTCCCAATTTAGTATCCTCCAGATAAATACTTCAGCCTGAGTAACTTTCATCATTGGCCATGTTAGCTTGGCCTGATAAGAACTAGTCCAAATCATCTGGAGAGCACCAGATAGAGGAAGGCTTCTCAAGATCAAGAAGGCAGGAGCTATCTCAACCTCATTTTTATGCATCACTTGATTAAGCAATAAGGTGGTGAAGCATTGGAGGTCTGCTGTTTACTTTTTATTTCTCTCTCCCCTCTTTACTCAAGTCCTAGTCTTGATAGGTATTGGGCAGCAGTTGAAAGAGTAGGAGGCAAGTAGGTGACTGTGAGAGAGAACAGCAAGAACCAGTTGGAAGAAGGAAATGCTTCCTGTTTTTTCAATCATTGCCTAGAACAGCTGGATACTCCCACTTTACTTGTAGCTTTTCTGCAGGGAGATATCCACTTCCCCAATTACCAAGTCTATGTATTGTTACCTAGATCTTCTAAGTGAGAATTAGAGCTAATCTCCCTGGCATTAATGTCAGTCTGAGATGCAGTTTACAGATGGGTGAATAAGCAAGGGGATGATAAGCAGATAAATTCAAGAGTTGCTTTTGTTTTCTTCCAAGGTAGAATCATAGAGCTGGAAGAGATCCCAAGGATCATCCAGTCCAGCCCCTTGCTATTGCATACAGACTGCATGCATAGGCTTGCATATAAAAAGCTCCATACACTGCTTAACAAAGGTTGGTGTTGTATATAGGAAGAAACATTTTAATGGAAAGTGACCTTAGGGTTGTTTAGACAACAAAAGAACTATCCACAAAGAATGCGGGCAGAATACCTTTTGCTCAGATGAGCTCCTGCCGGGATTCACCATATTGGGAAGAAGGAGGGAGGCCAAAAACTCCAAATAGATCATGATAACAGCATTCGCTGTTTCTCGTGATCTTTTTAAAAAATTATGCAAAAACGTGCATAATTGTATGAACTGAACAAACAATTCGAAAAGGGGAACATCGAAGGACTCAAACATGATTGGTTGGACCTTGGGGGGTGGGCTTGCAAAGGAGGAAGCTGCCAGAGCTGATATTGGTTTTTTTTTTTTTTTTTTTTTGGCCAGGTGAACGATCATGTGCAAACAAAAAAAGGGGTTTTTTTTAGCAGAAAACCACTCTTCCACATTTGTCATTTAAGAATGAAAAAGGGAGGGATGGAGGGAGGTTTTCAGCAGGCAATTCACTCACGGCCACCATCTTTTTTCGGGGGCATGCTCCGTGTAAACTGCAAACTTGGCTAATTTTCCCTTCCAGCAGTCTTGCGAATAAGTCGTGGGCACAAATGAACACTGCAGCAATAGGGAAGTAAGGTGCTTTTTTTCCGCTATTAATTCTCCCTAGACTGAAAATGGCAAAGAGATATTTCACTTGTGACAATATAAATAACTGCTGATTAGTTAAAAAAAAAATCTATCCAGAAGAGGGAAGAGGGAGAAGGAATCATTGCAATGGACAACAAGCGGGAAGCAAAAAGAATATGGATAGGAAGCTGGTAAATAACTTCTGAAATAAGTGTATTGGGTCGAGTCTAAAGGAGGAATGTTGTCCTAACTCCAGTCTAAGAAATTTGTAGGCCAACTTGAGAAACAGTCTTTGTATGTACTTCCATAGACCTGCTGCTTCCATCAATAAGAAAGCAATACAGCTTTCTCTCTGTCTAGCTACATTAACTCTTTTTAAAATTATTTTTATTATAGTTTGTAAAGTATACATAAAATTGTTCTTTTACAGCTTGTTGTTTTAAATTAGCCAGATATCGCAACATATAAAACTCGACATAGATGGCCTAATGTATAAATAAAATAAAGATCCATAAGACTTCCTAGTAGTTTGGTACAATCAGAGTAAATCTAGTTTCTCTCACTCTTGTTAGTCTAACTTCTCTAAACAATAATATTTTCTAACTTTCCTCTGTTGTTTTTATTTACATGTCTTTACTGTATTCTCTACTTATATTGATCCGATTCCTTTACAATTATATTTAATAGTGAAAAGAAAAAGAAAAAAACTGATAAAAAATGTTAGTAACAAATTTTGTCTATCATATCTTAGTTCCCTCTTTTCCCAATAATTCAACACTGGAATCCATTTCTCTAGTGACTTTGTTTTGGATAAATTATGAATTTTCAATGTTATTATATTTAATTCTAGCATTTCTTGTGCTTTTATAATCCATTTGTATATTGTGGGTGCATTCGATTTTTTCCATTTCTGAGCTATTACTGTTCTTGATGCAGAAATTAAATATAGCACAATTTTCCAATTTTTAGCTTCTTCATCTTTTTTTAGCACACATGTTAAGGAGAAATAAATCAGGTTTTATTTCGAAATGGATCGGTAACATTTCCTCTATTATTTTATGTACTTTCCTCCAGAATTTTTTTACATTTCCAGCTCCTGTTGCTGATAGAATTATTCATCTTATTTAGTCTTAGCAGAGTGTAGTACCACCTGTGGGCAATTTTCATATAATTCTCCTTCAGATTTTGACATGTGGTAAATTTCTTTGTTTTCTCCCTGGCATTTTCCCAAGCTTCCAATTCTAAAGGGTAACCTATGTCTCTTGCCCACTTTATCATGTATTCTTTGTTATTATCCATCTCTAGACTTCTCTTTAGTAACAATCTGTAGAATTTATTGATCTTTTTCTTTTTCTGATCTTCCCATATTATTTTGTCTAGTTCGTTTTCCTCACTTTCTATATTTTCTGTTTTTAGGTCTTGAATAAATCTAGATTTCAATTGGTAATAAGTAAACCAATTCATTTTACAAATCTCCTCTAGTTATTCTTTTGATTTCGAACTGATTTCTCTGTCTGGGTTTTTCCTTGTTATTTCCTTGTAAGTTAACCAATATTTAGTTGTCTTCCATCTTTTTTGAAAAGCTTCCTGTGGAGACATCCATATAGATGTTTGTTATAAAACATCTTTTTTATCTTCTTCCATACCACCAGGCATGCTCTTCTCACATAGTAATTATTAAATTCATTAATTTTTCTCTTTTCCATAGCATAAATATGTGTGCCATCCAAATCTTCAATATATTTTGTTCTTCAATAAGTAATGTTTTTTCATCCTCTAATCCTATCCATTCTTGTATCCAGATAAGGGTAGCTGCATAATATTATAATTTTAGATCAGGCATGCCTCATCCTCCTCTGCTCTTTTCATCGACAAGGTAATTCCACTTTATCCTGGTTTTTTTGTTCTCTAAATAATTTTTTTCAAATCCTTTCCCCAAAAGATTTTTTTTCCCGTTTATTATAATTGGTAGGTTCTGGAATAAAAATAACAATTTTTGGCAAAATTGTCATTTTGCATGCTGCAATTTTTCCCCAGTATGGATAAATTTAGATTCTCCCATCTTTTTAAATCCCCCTTAATTTCTTTCCATGCTTTTTTAATAATTGTTCTTGAATAAGTCTGAATTTCTCTTCGTTACCCATAGACCCAAATACCTCACTTTATTTCCTATTTTACACCCTAATTTCCTGGAGAGTAGTTGTTCTTCTTGTTCATTCATGTTTTTAGTTAAGATTGTGGATTTATCCTTATTGACTTTAAATCCTGAATATTTCCTAAATTCATTTGTAATTTCCATAAATTTTCCCCTGTCTTCTAAAGGGTTTTCAGAGAATATCACCAGATCATCCGCAAAAGCTCAGAGTTTAAAGGTTTGACCCTTGATTTTGACACCAGTGAAATTCTCATCATTTCTTATATTCCTATTCAGGACTTCAAGAACTAACATAAACAACAATGGCGACAGGGGACATCCCTGCCTGGTGCCTTTGTTTATCTCGATTACTTCTGTTCTCTCACCATTTATAATTAATTGAGCTTTTTGATTTTGATATATTTGTCCTATTCTTTTGTTGAATTGATCTGCCAAATCTATCTTCTTCATTACTTTTAACAGGAAGTCCCAGCATACCTTATCAAAAGCCTTCTCCATGTCAACAAACAGCATGGCCAGTTTTTTCTCATTGTTCACCTCCAAGTACTCTATGACATCTAGAACTAGTCTTGTGTTATTCCTTATTTGCCGTCCTGGTATAAAACCATTTTGGTCCTCATGTATTATTTCCCGTAGCACATTTTTCAATCTTTCTGCTAATATAGTTGTATGTATTTTGTCATCTAAGTTGAGCAGTGAAATAGGCCTATAATTTGCAACTTCTTTTTGATCTTTGCCTTCTTTCGGTATAAGTGTAATGTTTGCCATGGACCAAGTTTCTTTCATCTTCTACTAGTTTGTAATAGAGAGACGAGAATCCATCTGGTCCCGGGGCTTTGTTTTGTTTCAGTCTTCTAATTGTTGTTGATATCTCAGCTACCAAGATTGGATCATTAAGCCTCTTCCTTTGTTCTGATGTTATTTTCTGTAAATTTTGTTGGTCTAAATATGCTTCTGTCTGATTCCTGATTTCTTCATCAGCTCTTGTTTCTTCAAACAATCATTTATAATATTTGTAAAATTCTTTTCGTATCTCTTTTTGACTTATAAGTGTTTTTCTTTCATGTTAATTTGTAAAATTAATAAAATTAACTTCTTATTTAATTTCTTTCTTTCTTCAGTTTGTAGGACAGCCACCTTCCCGATTTGTTTCTGTGTTCAAAATGTATCTGTCTTGTTCTTTTCATTTTCCTTTCTGTCATAGTTAATTCTTGCATGTTTATTTGTTTATTTGTTTTTGTATTAATCTTAACTCTTAACTATCTGCCTAGGCAGCCAGTTGACTGTTATTCTGTTCTTAGTACACAGGAATTTTTTTCAAACATGTTAGGTGATTAATCTCTGGAAATCATCATGTAGGAAAGGGATAATTTTCACTGTTATGATATATCTTGAGGATGCATGAAAGGAGGGAACACACAAAATGCCTACTCTATGTAAATTATTATTATTTGTTATTATTTTATTTGTGCCACTTCTATGCTTCCTTTCTCCCAAAGTGGGACCCAAGGTGGCTTACAAACAATTAAATAATTACCATTGTTCAGAATTAAGTCAGAACAAGATTTAGATTTGGGAAAGTTGGCTTCAAGTCTGATTTGGATTCACCGTGAAGAAGCTGCAGTGGCCAGACATGATACCAAAACAAGATAGTAATAATAATAAGGTATTGATATACTCCATTGGTTTTGACCTACTGATGCACCTTTGGTGAAGCGGTTCACTGAGGCCCCGTCTATATGATTTAAAAAAAATCTGTTTGGGGGGGTAAAAAATACGAATAGGCAGTTGTTCGAATACGTACGATCTGCGTACATGATTTTTTATCCCCCCTAAACTCCGTATGGCTCCCCTTGCCCACCTTGCTATAGCGAGTGATCCAAGCGGCGGTTTTAAATCTCCTGCCGCTTTTTTATTATTTAAAAAGGTGCCTGTTATGCGGACATTCGGTTTTCCATATTTACAAAATAAAATAAAAGGGAATTAATGTAAAATTCATGGACTTACCGGACTCTCGCTTAGCCGGCAATCCAACATGGTGGCCGCTCCCAATTCCCCTGTTTGTTAGCCCTGCCCCCTGTGCTTGGCCAGCCAATCAGATTACACTGCCTGTTCGTGTGTGTGCGAATGGGAGGTACAGACGATCAACCATTTGAACGGCTGTACAGATTTTAGCTCGAGATCCACTAATCTTCCCAAACGCCGAATCCACGAAGTTTACGGGGGATTCGCTAGCCCCCCTTCCAAATGACATGTATGCATCTGAACGGCCGTGTGTACGGATGATCGACCGTATCTATTTTTTTTACCGTATAGATGCCCCCTGAGTGTTCCTCCCCAGTCCCCACTCATTGAATAAAAGTTTAGCCTTAATTGAAGTAATAGTTCTTTTGTTTGATACTTTTCCTGGCTGTGGAAGGAATACTGTCTCAGCCTTCATTCCTTTCAAGTATAGGTTTTCATAGTTGGAAAAATGGAATAGATACAAACTGTCTTGATATTAAACCCTGGTATTTGGCAAATCCCCATTTCTGACAACATTAGCCATACTTTGTATTGGCTACTTAAATTTGAATAAACATGAGAATATCATTCAGTGGACTTGACTAGCCCCCAGCTCCATCCTTGCTATCCAGGTTGTCAGAGCCACAGAAAAATTGTACAGTAAAGAAAGTCAACTGTAAAATGACATACAGTATTCCTTCTCACTGATTTTTGGCTTGCTACTCTCAAATTTAGGGGCATGATGAACCTGAATATAAGACTGCACACTTTTTGATTTTTGGTCATTAAGGAATTTATTATGAATCAAACCATCATGTAAAACTCATATTGTGTGTTTGTGTTTTTTCTTCTCTCTATTGCATTGAGTTCAAAACATCAGATATGTGGAAAAGTACCTTCCTCTAAATTGCTCCTAAACTGCTGGACATAATTTTCTTCATTTGTTGTAAAGGCTACATAAAACTACCCTGTTTGTTTTAGATGGGAGAAGGTAGAGAAGAGTACTGTTCTCATGAATCAGAAGAAGGTTTTTCCATACCGTGTGAAGATACACTGAAAGGAAAGGCTCCAAGAAATGGTCTATCCTGAGTTTCCAGTCCCTCCACTCCCCAACAATCCTGTTAAATCTGATCCTTTGTTTTAAGGCCTTGCCTGGCCCTTATAGGCAGCTGCAAATGGTGGTTTCTAAACAATCTTCACACTCAACTCTGTTGCAAAAACTTCAAAGCCTATAATTCACGCCCTCCTGCTTGCTGTGCCTCACAAATGTTGAAGCTTTGATGTGTACACCCCCTTTCTCCTTGTTACCTGCACATGGGGGCCAGGCTGCATAGACTCTTGATGCCAGATCTGCTCAACAAGGCAGTTTTATAGGGCATCTGCTGTCATTCAGTGTTTTTGCCCTTTTGACGGGACATCTGTGCAACAGCAGAGAGGGGGAGAAAGGGTGGGGACAGCTGCCAAACAGCACCTTTCCCTCCAACACACACCTGCAAAGGAATGGAAAGACTTTTTACCAGTTGCACCATGTGGTCTTTTTTAATGATACATGCCAATTCTGTGGCAGAAAATTCTCTGCATATCACCTTGTGCCCATTGTGTTGCTTTTAGTGAATAGCAGGTCTTGCTCTTGTTTAGAGGTGTGGAATCAAAGGCAGACAATGTTGCTCCTTTTTATTTTTGAGGAGTATTTGGCAGCTATCATTTGTGGATGGTTATCATTGACACTGTGATGGCCTCAGTAGTTGCATTGTCTCTTTTGTCCAAAGACAACACAGAAATGTGACAAAGACACAAAATGAACATGAGCTGAATCTTCAATAAGGAAGAAAGGCAGGATCCAACTCACGTTCATCTCTCCCCTTTGCCCATTTCTTTTTTGTTATCTTAGTCTTCCTTTCATCCCTGTTCTATCAGTCAGAATGCTTGCTTGGAGGAGAATGATACTCAATCAGGAGGATTTGTTACCTGTTTAGATTCCTAATATGAGACAGTAGTTATTGGAAAAGCAATTTGGCTATGAAGCTTGTTCAAGAGAAACTCCTTGGCTACACATCTACAAAGACTACAAGACTCTTGTGGACAGGCTTAACATGATCTGTTGCAAAAGGCAGCACTTGTATCATCTGTATTAGGTTTCATTTAAGGTATATTTATGAACATCTTCAAAAACTATTTATGTTATAAAATAACCAAGGGCTTTATCACACGAGGCTACTGTTCCAGTGTTACAGCAAGATATTAGTGAATTTGGCCAGTATTTATTGCACAATGTCATCTCTATCCTGTTGCTGGTTTGCATTCCCGGTGTTTCTGTAAGCACATCTCTTCATTGACAGGGAAAACCTGTCAGTGGCTCTCTATACGTTTGTTATGCTAGTATTCCCCCTCATGCAAAAGATCCATGGCAGTAGAGGTGTGATGGAAGTCACGTGGCATGAAGGGGGCATGATCCTCCTCCTCCTCTCCTCCCTTCCCTCTGGCTATTCCCAAGCGGCCAAGGTTGTTTTTTCTCTGTGCCTTTCTCCCCCCGCCACTTTTTTTTCTGTGATTGCATAATTACAGGCAAACAAGAAAATAATTGTTTTTATCATGTTCCTGTAATTACGGAATTGTGCCAAAACATTTTTTTTAAAAAGAAAGGCGCACATATGCTGATGGCAAGATTATGGAGCCAATGTGGAAGGACAAAAGATTGCCAAAGCAACCCGATTGAATCACACTTGCGTGATTGAAGAGACAGTGAGAAACTGAACATTTTCAAACAGGTATGTTCCCATTTGCTTCACTAGCATGATTGCTGCGAGAAAAGAGTCAGGTGTGATAACGTCCCTAAGCAGATGAGCTGCTTTCTGATGGCTTTTCTGTTCGATTTCTGGCATTCCATATGAAACTTTGGCTTCTAGTAGCAGACGGATGCAATTGTTCATTAATTTGCAGAGAACCTGAAACAGTACAGAAAATTCTTCCTGCCCATTTTCTTCAGTTTTCCATTGCTTTATTTGTCAACAGTGTTACTTTTAAAAAAATTAAAACAGACATATTTATTTAGTGGGTGTATATCCTACTTTTATGGAACTCAAGGCAGTGTTATGGGTGTTTTCCAAATGCTTGCTGAATTGGACACTGACCATACTCAAAGCTATGTGATTTCAGAAAGAGTAGATTTTGGATATTGGATGGTGCTTTATAAGTAATAGGTATTCCTTTAGGAGCCGGGAACATGGTACCTTCCAGATGATTTAGACTACAACCAGATTATAAAAGAAGCAGCGAGATTCAACATGTTTGCATTTGGTCTCATATACATTGGGAATGCTGAAAGGTACCCCTACATCTCTTAAACCCATAGGGATTTGGTGGCAGGTGAGTGCCACCTGACAAATCTGTATAGAAGTTGTAGAATCATAGAGCTGGTAGAGACATGGGAGGTCATCTAGTCCAGCACACTACTCAGTACCAGTAAGAAGTTTGAAAACCACGCCCAGAACAGTCTAGGGCTGGTGAAATTACCTCAATCTGGAAAGATCCCAGTAGAAGGAATACATCTTCAGTTGTGTAGCTGCATACTGGATGTGTGCAACAGTATATACACTTTGAGCACATGCCTTGCTACAATAGTTAATGTTTTTCTAGAGAAGTGTACTGAGCACCTTGCCATTTCTTTGAGACAGAGGGCTGTGAATCATGTCATTTGCTTCTGTATTTAATCACACTGAACTGGTTTGGTTCTCCAGTGTCAACATATATTATCTGCGTAAAAAAGGAGTTTCATAGGCTTGGGAGTTCTAAATATCATTTATAAATATTTAATTCTACAATTTAGCTTTGTTGAGGAAGAATAGCTCTTCATTATCATACCTGGGTCTTTTGAAATATCACTGTTATTTATTGTGGCTCCTTTGTGGCACCTCTATAACAGAAGGAGTTAGTGTATACAGAAGACCTTAGTATGTCAACTTGCATGGAGCTTCGTGCAGAGGCTAGCAAAACCCCATGATTCTTGTACTCAGGATTTTATTATGACATATATAATAGATATGTGGGTCAGAGTGGGTGCATGTTATGAAGCAGCGGAGGAAGAAGGAAGAAGGCTTGACATAGAGTTGGAAGAGACCAAAAGGGCCATCCAGTCCAACCCCCTGCCATGCAGGAATACACAGTCAAAGCATTCCCAACAGATGACCATCCAGCCTCTGTTTAAAAACCTCCAAAGAAGGAGACTCCACCACACTCCAAGGCAGCACAGTCCATTGTCAACAGCTCTTACCATCAGGAAGTTCTTTCTAATGTTTAGGTGTTGATGGTATTTATATTAAGCAGATTGCAGCAGAACACACACACCCTGTGCTTCATGCGCTTCTGATACAAAATGGGACATAAAACATGCTAGATACTCCAATAAAGTTATAAAGCAGAACTTAGTTTATTTTGGCAGAGAATACATCTTGGATAAGAAAAGTAGATAGAAAAAAGTTACCTAGCTTAGATGAAAGAGTCCCTAAAAGCTGACTCTCATGCATGTATGTAAGAAATCTGAAGGCTCCCTGCCTCATGTTGCTGGTTGCTAGCTTCTGTAACAAAGGGTTGTAAAACACTAAAACTACTTGGGGCAAAGAAGGGGGAGTGATCTCTGCAAGCAGGAAGTAAATACAGGTCAGAGACATGCCCACGGAGATGTAAACAAGCATTGGTGCTTCTTCACTTCCAACACACCCCAGGCCCAGATGGCTTCTCTGCCCTATATTACAAAGTATTTGAAGAAGAGTTAATAAAGTCCCTATTTAGTGGTATAAATGAAGGGAAATGCCCTGATTCCTGGGGAAAGGCTGATATAACCTTAATCCCAAAGGAAGGGAAAGACTTGACATTACCAACTAATTATAGACCAGTATCGCTCCTGAATATTGACTATAGAATACTTTCCAATGTACTGGCAGAAAGATTTTTTAAAAAAACTTACAAAACTGGATCTATGAAGATCAAAGTGGATTTCTTACAGGTAGACAAACAAAGGATAATGTAAGAGTACTTATAAACTTAATACAATTTTACAAAAAACATAACAAGAAGAAACTACTATTGATTTTCGTAGATGCCAAAAAAGCTTTCCACAACTTAAGATGGGACTTTATGTTTGAAGTGTTAAAAAGAATGAATATAGGTGAGAGATATTATGATTGGATATGTAAGATCTATCATAACCAGGAAGCCCAAGTTATAATTAATGGTGAAAAAATAAATCCTTTTAAAACTGAAAGAGAGACACGGCAAGGCTGCCCTCTTTCCCCATTGTTATTCATTACAGTAATAGAAGTACTTAACAGGAAAATAAGAATAGATCAACAAATAAAAGGATGGAAATGGCAAGGCCAAGAGTATAAATATAAGGCCTTCGCAGATGATCTGGTTTTTATTCTTGACAATCCAAAGGAAAGTATTGGAAAGTTAATGGAAACAATTGAAGAATTTGGAAACCTGGCAGGTTTAAAAATAAAGAAAAGATGGTGATGTTAACTAAGAATATAAGAAGACAGGAAGACCAGGTATTGGAAAAAGTGACAGGATTCAAGATAGAAAAGAAAATTAAATACCTAGGTATAATAATTACAAATAAGAACTCAGAATTATTTGAAAATAATTATACCAAAATATGGAATAGAATAAAGGAGGACCTAAAGAAATGGGAGGAGTTAGATCTGTCATTATTGGGAAGATTAGCATCCATCAAAATGAATATATTACCAAAAATGTTATACTTATTTCAAAACCTACCAGTAATAATTAATGACAAACTAATGGAGATATGGAAAAGGGATTTAACAAGATATATTTGGAGAGGCAAAAAGCCAGAATAAAGTGGGATATATTAACAGAAACAAAAGAAAGGGGACGTTTTGACTACCTGACTTACAAATATATTTTCATGCCAGTTCAACCTCTTGGATTATAAAATGGATAATATTGGGAAATCCTAGATTATTGACATTAGAAGGATTTAACACAAGGTTTGACTGGCATGCATATTTATGGCACAATAAAATAGCAGTGCATAGTGAATTTAAACATCATTATGTAAGAAAAACACTATTAAGAATCTGGACAAAGTATAAGAGAAAATTGTGTCCTTAAACCCCATTGTGATTGTCTGATCATGAAGCATATTATAAAAAAGAAGATATATATAAAGGAAATTGGCTAGTATACAGAGATATATTAAAGAAAGAAGGGAATATTTATAAGATGAAAACCCAAGAAGAATTAAAAATAGAGAATAAGGAATGCCATTGGCTGCTGTATAAACAATTATCAGAGAAATTTAAGATAGGTCAAAGGCTCGAGGGAATAGAAACAGAAGTTACACAATTTGATGAGCTGATACAGGGAAGTAAGACTAAGATGTTATCAAAAATATATAAAATAATATTAAAGCTAAAGCAAGAACAAGAATTATCAAACCCTATATGATAAAATGGGCGCAAGATCTAGACCATGAAATACTTTGGGAACAGTGGGGAAAATCTTGGGGGGAAAATTAATTTTTTACAAGAAACTATAACATAAAGGAAAATATATACAAGATGATGACAAGATGGCCTTCAACACTGGTAAGTCTAGCAAAAAATATAAGAATATGTCTGACCAGTGTTGGAAATGCCAAAAAGCCTTGGGTACTTTCTTTCACATTTTGTGGAGATGTGAGAAGGCTGAAAAATTTTGGGGAAAAGTTCATAGAGTAATCACTAAAGTGTTTAATACAAATTATCCATTGGATCCAGAGATTTACTTACTGAATGTTTTACAAATTAGACGAACAAATTAAAAAAAATACTGTATGGTCTTATCGTACAGTATATGATGACAGCAGCGAGAATACTTTTTGCAAAATATTGGAAAATATCAAAGATATCTTCAATAGAAGAATGGTTATTTAAATTGCAAGATATGTGTGAAATGGATAAATTGATGATTATATTAGATGAGAAGAAAACATTAAAAGATCTAAAGGAATGGGAGATTTTAAATCCCTTATGGAAAGAAAGTTGGGGAAAAGAATGTGAGATAAGTTAGATTTGTAATTAACAAATATAAGAGAAACTAAAATAGAAAGAAAAACAAACGTTGAGGATGTTGTAAAGTTAAAAGGGAAGATAATCATGAAGTCATCAAAATGGTTAGAATAGAAACAAGGAAGTTAAATGGAATGAGAGAAATTTCAGTAAATGGATGTTATGGTGTGAGATGAGTTGGGTGACAGGGTAACTGTAAATGTGATTTGAGTTGTTTGTTTATGATTAGTAAGATATGAATGTTTTTTTATTGTATGCTTTTTTGGAAAATTGAATAAAAATTATTTTAAAAATGACATCCCTTCAAATATTTAAACAGGTCTATCATGTCACCTGTTAACCTTCTCTTCTGTAAGCTAAACATAACCAGCTTCCTAAGCCACTCCTCATAAGACATGGCCTCCAGACCTCCCACCATCCTGGTCGCCCTCCTCTGGACACGTTCCAGCTTCTCAATATCCTTTTTGAATTGTGGTGCCCAGAACTGGACACAGTATTCCAGGTGAGGTCTGACCAAAGCAGAATAGAGTGGCACTATTACTTCCCTCAATCTAGACTCTGTACTCCTACTAATGCAGCCTAGAATCCCATCCGCTTTTTTAGCTGCTGCATCACACTGCGGACTCATGTTCGTCTTGTGGTCCACTAAGACTCCTGGTGGTCCATTTCAAAACTCCTTTTGCATGTACTGCCGTCAATCCAGATGTCACCCATCCTACTGTATAGCTGTGCATTTCATTCTTTCTGTCTAAGTGTAGTACTCTACATTTCTCCCTGGTGAAATTCATTTTGTTAGTTTGGCCCAGGTTTCCAATCTGTTAAGGTCATTATGAATTCTGATCCTGTCCTCTGGGGTATTAACTACCCCTCCTAATTTGGTGTCATCTGCATATTTGATAAGCATGCCCTCTATTCCATCACCCACGCCATTGATATAGAGGTTGAATAGCACTGGGCCTAGGACAGAACCCTGTGGCACCCCACTAGTCACTTCTCTCCAGGATGAAGAGGAGTAATTGGTGACTACCCTTCAGGTTTGGTTGGTCAACCAATTACAAATTCACCTAACAGATACATGATAAAAGCATATCTGAATCCATCCTAAATTAACTGATAAATGATTGCAGGGTACTCTTGTTGGATAAAGAACTGAGTGTGAGCAATTCATGGGAAGTTTCCCCCTTCTATGCATTTGTTGTATTTATGAGCATTCCTTCAGCCAACCTGGAATTGATCACCTCTGCCCTGTAATTCTCAGCAGCTTACCATTGTGTTAGGTGGAACAAATGGTGGAGTTGGGCCTGATTCTGCACATATGGACTGCTGCAGTGGTAGGGTGATTGAGAAAAGGACTAGCTAATTCATATTATATTATATTATATTATCTAGTGATACACTAAAATTACCTCACCTCTGGATCTAAATTTTGAAATGTAGAGCAGTGTGGGAGGGGGAGTCTTCAGGTTTCTGTTATAGGATTTCAAACGAGAGAAAATCATTAGAGGTAGGTGCTTCTTGTTTAATATTACAAATGCTACACATATGCCATACTAATGGAAGGAATGGGAAGCACCAGAAGAAACATATGTGACCTCATGGCCCATTCTCCTCTTTAAACAGGCTCTCTTTTCTGCATCTGGTTGTAACCTTTCTGACTTTCAGCACATCCCTGCCCTGCTTTGTTTTGACTCCTGACAAGCCTTTCAATTTGCTCTTTTCTTTGAAGAGCTGAGAAGTCATCAGTAGCCCCTCTCTTGCTCTCTCCCCTCAAATTATTGAGTACTGGTGTTGAGTTTCAGCCTGGCGGACAGGAATGGGGCAGCACCATTGATCCACAGGGCTCAAGTTCAGCTGGCTGCCAGTGTGACCCTATTCCTGGGTGAGTTGTTGCTGGCTCTTGCTTCATTATACAAAGGGAAGAGGCATGATCTGGAGCTGTTTCTATATCAATCAGTCTATGTGTGTACTGTTATATTTTTTAGCAGATGGAAAATCAGATGTCACAGCATGCTTGAAACTGGAGTTCAGGTAGAATGAGTAATACTTGAACAAGACAATACTGTGAAGAGTTCATGGGAGTGTGTGCATTATGCATTTGGAAGTGCTGGTGGGACCAATAGCTTGATCTGGGATCTACATGTTTGTGATACAATTAATACTTGCATATTTCAGTTTGTTCTCTCTATTATTTATCTCTCTATACCTCCTATAGATCTTCCTGTGGTCTATTATGCAGTAGCTATTCTGACAAAAACTGAGAAGAGCCTTCCCCAAATCTGGAACATTCCAGATATGTGGGCTACAATGCCATTCACCCTTAGTGACTGTGGTCAGCGGCTGTGTTGGTAGTGTGATGAGAGCTGTAGTTTAACACATCTGAACAGGTTGAGGAAATCTGGTTTAGGCAGTTTGGGTTCAGGGAAAGAAATCAGGTCAGCACCTTTTAACATCTTGGACCTCAGTGTTGGTCAATCAGGCATCCTTGACATGTTCAGCAAGTCCAAACTACACTTTCGGGGGGGGGGGATGTTGATGAGTGAAGCTAAATGTACTATATCACTCAGAGGGGGAGAAACTAAAATTATTCAACCATTATGTGTAATTTTAGCTTGGTAGAAAATGCTGAAAGAATTTTTCACTAACCAACCACTTCTCCCTAAAACTCAACTCCAGCTCACAGAGTTATAGATCTATATCTAACATAACACAGGAACCACATGAAGAGTAGGAGAAAGGGTGAGAGTTGCAGGGAGAAAGTGGTTGGTAAGAAAGTACTTCCACTTATAGAATTGCCTTTTCACAAGGGTGCATGCAGAGGAGAACTAGTTGCCAGGCTAATCATAGAATCATAGAATCATAGAATTGCAGAGTTGGAAGAGACCACGAGGGCCATCCAGTCCAACCCCCCTGCCACGCAGGAAATCACAATCAAAGCATCCCCGACAGATGGCCATCCAGCCTCTGTTTAAAGACCTCCAAGGAAGGAGACCCCACCACGCTCCGAGGGAGTGCGTTCCACTGCCGAACAGCTCTTACTGTCAAAAAGTTCCTCCTAATGTTGAGGTGGAATCTCTGTTCCTGGAGCTTGCACCCATTGCTCCGTGTTCCAGTCTCTGGAGCAGCAGAAAACAAGCCTGCTTCATCCTCAGCGTGACATCCCTTCAAATACTTAAACAGGGCTATCATATCGCCTCTAAACCGTCTTTTTTCCAGGCTAAACATACCCAGCTCCCTAAGTCTCTCCTCATAAGGCGTTGTTTCCAGACCTTTCACCATTTTAGTTGCCCTTCTCTGGACACGCTCCAATTTGTCAATATCCTTTCTGAATTGTGGTGCCCAGAACTGGACACAGTATTCTAAGTGAGGTCTGACCAAGGCAGAATAGAGTGGCACTATTACTTCCCTTGATCTAGACACTATACTTCTATTGATACAGCCCAAAATTGCATTGGCCTTTTTAGCTGCCGCGTCACACTGTTGGCTCATGTTCAACTTGTGGTCTACTAGGACTCCTAGATCCCTTTCGCACGTAGTCTCATTCAGCCAGGTCTCTCCCATCCTATATTTATGCATTTCATTTTTCCGCCCTAAATGCAGTACTTTACATTTCTCCGTATTGAATTTCATTTTGTTAGCTTTGGCCCAGCTCTCCAGTCTATCCAGGTCATTCTGAATTTTGATCCTGTCCTCTAGGGTATTAGCTACTCCTCCCAATTTGGTGTCATCTGCAAATTTGATAAGTATGCCCCTAATTCCCTCATCTAAGTCATTGATAAAGATGTTGAATAGCACTGGGCCCAGGACAGAACCCTGTGGCACCCCACTGGTCACATCTTTCCAAGACGAAGAGGAGCCACTGCTGAGCACCCTTTGGGTTCGGCCGGTCAACCAATTACAAATCCATTGAACTGTTAACTTGTCTAGCCCACATTCTACAAGCTTGTTTGCAAGAATGTCATGGGGAACCTTGTCAAAGGCCTTACTGAAATCAAGGTATGCAATGTCCACAGCATTCCCTTCATCTACCAAGCTGGTAACTTTATCAAAAAAAGAGATCAGATTAGTCTGGCATGACTTGTTTCTCTGAAACCCATGCTGACTTTTTGTGATTATGGCATTGCCTTCTAAATGTTCACAGACTCTCTGTTTAATGATCTGTTCTAGAATCTTCCCTGGTATTGATGTCAGACTAACTGGACGATAGTTGTTGGGATCCTCTTTTTTCCCCTTTTTGAAGATGGGAACAACGTTTGCCCTCCTCCAGTCTGCTGGGACTTCTCCTGTTCTCCAGGAGTTCTCAAATATTATTGCCAATGGCTCTGAGATTATATTTGCCAGCTCTTTTAATACTCTTGGATGTAGTTCATCTGGTCCTGGAGATTTAAATTCATTTAGATTAAGAAGGTATTCCTGTACTACCTCTTTACTTATTTTGAGCTGGATTTCCCCTATTGTGTCCTCTGTTCCATTCTCCTCAGGTTGGTCCTCCTTTTCCTTTTCTGAAAACACTGAGGCAAAGAAGGTGTTGAGTAATTCTGCCTTTTCTCTGTCCCCTGTTAGCATTTTGCCATCTTCTCCACGTAGCGGCCCTATCATTTCCTTCTTCCTCCTTTTGCTGCGGACATACCCCAAAAAACCCTTTTTATTGTTCTTAACCTCCCTAGCAAGCCTGAGCTCATTCTGCGCTTTAGCTTTTCTGACTTTACTCCTACACGTGTTCGCTATCTGTTTGAATTCTTCTTTGGTGATTTCCCCCCCTTTCCATTTCCTATACATGTTCCGTTTAAAACTTAGCTCCATTGAAAGTTCTTTAGTCATCCATCCTGGTTTCTTGAGACACCTCCCATTTTTCTTCCTCAATGGTACTGTTTGAAATTGTGCCTTCAGTATCTCCCTTTTGAGAAAGTCCCATCCGTCTTGAGGTCCCTTCTCTTTTAGTATTCTTGACCATGGGATCATCCCCAGTATTTCCCTGAGTTTATTGAAATCAGCTCTCCTAAAGTCAAGAATGCGTGTCTGACGATGCCTGGCTTCTCCTTTCCATTGTATAACAAACTCCAGGAGAACATGATCACTCTCACCTAAGGATCCCACCACTTGCACCCCATTAACAAGGTCGTCTCTGTTGGTTAGGATCAGATCTAAAATAGCTGACCCCCTTGTTGCCTCTTCCACCTTTTGGACCATGAAATTGTCTTCCAGGCATGTAAGGAATTTGCTAGACCTTGTAGTTTTGGCTGAGTTAGATTGCCAGCAAATATCAGGATAGTTGAAGTCACCCATCACTACTACATCTCTCCTTTCTGCATGTATGTTCATCTGTTCTAGAAAGGCAACATCCAATTCCTCCGTCTGATTTGGGGGTCTGTAGTAGAGTCCCACAATAACATCCCTGTTGTTTCCCTCCCCTTTAATTTTTATCCAGATGCTCTCCACCTGGCTTCCAGTATTGATGTCATGGATCACTTCACTGGTGTAAATATCCCTGACATATAATGCTATTCCTCCTCCTTTCCTGTTTGGCCTGTTTCTCCTATAAAGGTTATACCCCCCTATTCCTACATTCCAATCATGAGACTCGTCCCACCAGGTTTCAGTAACGCCTATTATATCATATTTGTTTTGTAGTGCAAGGAGTTCTAGTTCATCTTGCTTATTTCCCATGCTCTGTGCATTAGTGTAGAGACATCTGAGACCATGTGTTCCCTTTACTTGCTCCCTGTGCAAGTTTTTTTGCCTCCCACTGTTGGGTCCTTGCGCTGTTCGCCTTGTTCCCTCTATGACAGTTTGACTATTTTCTCCAGCCCTTTTGCCTTCCAGAATACTGGCTCCCTCCCCCATTTGACTCAGTTTAAAGCCCTCCTGATCAAATTCTTGAGACTGTTGGCAAAAATGTTTCTTCCAACTGTTGTAAGATGCACCCCATCTCTTGCCAGAAGTCCCCCCGCATGGAAGCGCAGTCCATGATCCAAGAATCCAATTTGTTCCCGGCGACACCATCTACGGAGCCAGTTGTTTACGTCGGCTATTTTCCTCTCCCTTCTTGGACCATGCCCTTCAACTGGCAGAAGAGACGAGATGACCACCTGTGCGTTCATTTCTTTCAGCTTCCTCCCCAGGGCCTCATAATCTCTTCTGATCTTGGGAAAGCTGTGCCTTGCAGTATCATTGGTTCCCACATGGACCAAAAGGAAGGGGTAATGATCTGTAGGCTTGACGAGTCTTGTCAGCCTCTCGGTCACATCACAGATCTTTGCCCCAGGGAGACAACACACCTCCCGAGTCATCTTGTCAGGCCCACATACCACTGCTTAGTAATGTTACATGTGGTTGCAGTGTAATGTATTTTTTGGCACTTGGAGAACCCCTGGTTCTCTTCCTATCTGATGTTAAATCTATCTCCATCATGTCCTTGCTGTTTATCTGTAGAGTCCTGTATAAGATCTGGTAGAGAGCCAGTGGCATCAGCATGGTATAATGGATTGAGTTTTGGACTAAGACACTGGGAGACTAGGGTTCGAATCCCAGCTCAGACATGGAAACCTTCTGGGTGACCTTGGGCAAGTCACACTCTCTCACATTCAGAAGAAGGCAATGGCAAACCCCATACGTCAGAAATTACTGAAGGCACACAACAACAAAGAATACCAATGTGGTATAATAGTTGTACTAGGACTCTGGGAGCATTGCATTAGGACTGTGGGAGACCAGGGTTTGAATTCTTGCCCAGCCATGGAAACCCACTGGGTGTCCTTGGCAAGCTGTACTCTCTTAACCTCAGAGGAAGGGAATGGCAAACCACCTCTGAATAAATCATGTCAAGAAAACCCCATAATAGGTTCACCTTAGCGTTGCCATAATTTGTAAATGACTTGAAGGTACACAATAGCAATATGATCTGCCCCAAGATTTTTTTAAAAAAGAAGAAACTTTCCCAATTACACTTGAACCAGATCAAATAACTTTTTTCTTTTTTTGCTCTTCTAATAGTATTTTTCAAGAAGCCAGAAAGAATGTTGAGTTTTTCCATTCTCTTCACAACCTAGTCCTGGGAAATCCCTTTAAATATTTTTCCTTGCTTTGCTTTTTAACCAGTGTCTAGGCACAGCCAAGCACACATGTTCCCTTGCTTGAGAAAGTTTCAGAAAGAGAGACCAGTTTGGGGTGACTAGCTGGGAAAATAGGGGGCCTGTCTCCATCAATTGGTTGATGGTTCTGTTTTACACAGCTGTTCTTCAGAACATGAGAACATATTTCATGGCAGTTAATAGGTGGGCAGTTAGCAGGTGATGAAAGATAGCCAAAAGATTGCAAAACTGTGCACTAGTTATTACTATTTTGGAGAGTGTCAGTAGGCAACAATTCTGTGTACACTTTGATTTGTTACAAGTTAATGACATCCCCCCGCCCTTTCCCTGGCTATTGAAAACTAGCAGAATATTCATGTAATATAGTGACATGAGTGTATCTGTACTATGCAGTTATTAAAGTCCAATACCACTTTAACGTTTCTGGCTCCATCTTACAGAATCCTAGAATTTGTAATTTGGTGAGGGATTTTGAATTTTCTGCTAGAGAGCCCTAGTGCTGTAGTTTGGGAAGGAAACTAGAGGTCTCTTGCAGGGTAATTTCAGGTAACTCACCATACTACAAATCTCAGGGTTCCATAGAAGGAAGCCACGGCACTAAAAGTGGCATCAGACTGCTAGTGTAGTGAATTGTAGATATACTGAGACTATAAACTTTGTGCCAGGAAATCTCTAGTCCTCAGACATGAATTCACTTAGGTGCAGTAACAAGCTATCGTCTCTCAGACTCAGTTCTTTATCTGTAATATGGGAATAATAATACCAGCCTATCTTATGCTTGAATGCTGCCAGAGCACTATATATGCGTGCTAAGTACTGTTATGGTTGTTACTACAGTAGGTTTACAATAATCAAGGATAAATGCTTTTTCGTATATTACACAACTTCGGAATTCCTTGCACCAGTATGTGATAATGGCCCATTCTGTCACTGGGTTTAAAATGTCTAAGAAGTTCACAGAACACACAAATAACAGTGACTTTTACCAAAGAAGACATAAGTCTTCCTATTGAGGGGTCCCTGAAAAAGGCCATGAGACTTCAGGAATGGACACATGGTTATTGTTTCTATTTAACACCCAATACTTATCAAATCTGGAGGCAAATGTTTGGTCCAACAGTGCTCTTCTTACATACGTTATATGGAATTGAGTAGCTCTTAATTCACTAAGAGGTGTGGCTTTGTCATGGCAGCCACACTCATTATAACGAGGATTTTTCTCTTGGGCCTGTTTTGATCATGTTTCTGATGGAGGTTAGTTACAGTTGTAGGGGTGATACGAGTTGCAGATGGCTTGGGAGGACCCAATCATTTGCTTTTAAGAGAAAGAGAAAAGTACAGCTTTTATTAAGCAATAACACATCTTCAAATTGGATTATGGCAAATTTTCAGGGGCACCACAGCATTGATTGGCTGGTCTGGAGTGGGAGAGGCTATGCAGAGGCACGCCAGAGCGTGTGCAATCGGATCTCTTCCATTAGACTGATCAATAACTACTGCACAAGGGTGGTGTTGGTGTGGAGTGTTGACAAAACTGAATAAATATAGATGTGGGAGCTGAGAAATTGCATTACAGCCAGAGGATCCAAGAACAACACACATAACCCTTTCACCTCAATGCCCTGCAAGAGTTAACTCTTTCAGGGGCAGGGCACTGCACTGGAGGAACCAAAGGTAAAGACATATTCTACACCAGTCTGCCAAGAAAAGCTGGAGGAATGCATGTGTATGCTGCACTGGAGTTACTCTTTTCTAATTCGGGCATCTTGGCTATACTGAAAATTTGCTCTGAAACCATCTGTATCTAAAATATAGATCCTGATTATTCTAAGGAATGGTTTAGAAAGAATATCAGTCCTTCACAGAATTGAAGGCTAATCAACTCCAGGGGTTCCTGGATGAGGCGGATTGTCTAGATCCATTTCAATCTGGTTTCAGGCCCTGTTAAGGTCACCTTGATGGATGACCTACTCAGGGAACTGGACAGGGTATGTGTGTCCCTCTTGGTTCTGCTGGACCTCTCAGCAGCTTTTGATCCCACTGGCAATAGTGACTTTTGAGTCACCTCTCTGGGATGAGGCTTGGAGGTACATTCTGCCCTCTGTATCCACGGATTTGGTATCCATGGATTCTACCATCCATGGCTTGAAAATATTCCAAAAATAATAAATTCCAAGAAGCAAACCTTGATTTTGCCATTTTACATAAGGGACACCATTTTACTATGCAATTGTATATAATGGGACTTGAGCATCATGGATTTTGGTATCCACTGAGGGTCCTAAAACCAAACCCCAGCAGGTACCAAGGGCCCACTGTACTGTTCTACAGTGGCTCTGCTCTTTCCTGGAGGGACATTCTCAGAGGATGGTGCTGGGGTATTCCTGCTTGACTCCTTGGCCAATGGCCTGTACCCTATGCTATTTAAAATCTACAAGAAATCACTAGGAGAGGTTGTCAGAGTTTGGGAGTCAAGTGTCACCAGTATGCTGATGATACCCAGCTCTGTTACTCCTTTTCACTGAATTCGAAGGAAGCAATTCCAGTGCTAAACTGGTGCCTTTCAGCTGTAAGGGACTGGATGAGGGCAAACAAATTGAAGCTTAATCCAGACAAGACAGAGGTGTTCCTGGTCAGTTGAAAAAAAAGATCAGGGATAGGGAATCAGCCTGTGTTAGATGTGGTTATACTTCCCCTGAAAATGCAGGTTCACAGTTTGGGGGTACTCCTGGATTCAGCTCTGTGCCCGGAGCCCCAGGTCTCAGCAGTGACTAGGAGTGCTTTTATACAGCTAAAGCTGGTGCACCAACTGCACCCATTCCTGGAGAAGTTGGATCCGGCCTTGGTGGTACATGCCTTGGTTACATCCCGTTTCAATTTCTGTAATGTGCTGTATATGGGGCTGCCTTTGAAAAGTGCTCAGAAATGTCCATTGGCCCAAAGAGCAGCAACCAGGTTGTTAACTGGGTCTGGCTATGAGGACCACACAACTCCTCTGCTGCAACATCTCAATTGGTTGTCCATGGCACAATTCAAAGTGCTGGTTTTGACCTACAAAGCCCTATACGTCTTGGGTCCAGGTTATTTGAAGGGCTGTATCTCCCTTTATGAGCCCATTAGAGCTCTAAGGTTCTCTGGAGAGGTCCTTCTGTCTGTCCCAACACCTTCTCAGGTTCATTTGGTGGGAACAAGGGAGTGGGCCTTCTTGGTGGCTGCTTCCAGACTTTGGAATTCCCTAAAGAAGCTAGGGTGGCCCCGTCCATGCTTGCCTTCTGTAGGCAGGTCAAAACATTTCTGTGCCATCAGGCTTTTACAAACTGACTGGAGTTACACTCTTAATGCTGTGTGGTGCTGTTTTTAAGGTTTGCATCTCAGCCTCAAAGAATGCAAAGGCAAACCTCCTCTGAACAAATCTTTCCAAGAATATCCTGTGATAGGTTCGCTTTAGTGTTTCTGTAAGTCAGAACCAACTTGAAAGGACACAACAACAACAAATACCGTTGCCCCTCCACATCCGCGAATTTAGCATTTGCGGTTTTGAGTATTTGCGGTTTTGGGAGGGCCTCCCCCCGCCCTCCCAAAAGCAGAGACTGGGCTTTAGAAGCCCTTCAGCCGCTTCTGGGCAGGCCGGAGGGGTGGGAGAGGTGGGGAGGGGGCCTTCTGAGGCCCCCTCACCACCTTAGGAAGCCGGGCAAGGGGTGGGAGAGGCAGCGAGGGAGCCTTTGAAGACCTTGGGAAGGAGGGGGGAGGGCTGGGGAGGTGACCACGGGTGGCCTGGGGAGGGAGGGGGAGGCGCGGGGGAAGTGACTATGGGGCTTCCGGAGTCCCCGTGGTCGTTTTGACAGGGGAGGGGGAGGGCAGTTGTTATTCACGGAATTTTCACATTCGTGGGGGTCTGTGGAACCTAACCCCCGCAAATGTGAAGGGACAACTGTACAGTTTTTAAAATGTCTCTTAAAATTTTTTATGTTTAATGTTTTGACCTTACAAATCGTTTGTTTTTAAATCTTCTATATATGCTGTACTTTTATTCTGTTTTTTATCTTGCTTTTAATTGGTATTGTTTTAAATATGTTGTTAGCTACCTTGAGTCCCATTATTGGGAGAAAGGCAGGATATAAATGATTATAACAATAATAATTAATAATAAAAAATAATAAAGAGTGATTGATGTGATTGATGTTGCTCTATAAGTAGCAAGGTGAGATCTCAGATTGTATGGTAATGATCCTGTGGGCATTACTTGGGCTCAGATGTGTGTTGTATTTATTTCTTTGTGGCCATGATCTGTTCACATTCCAAACCATGGTTCTTCACCTGCAGGCATTGTCAGAAAACGAGGCATGGGCTATTTTTTGGCAGATTGATGATTGCTCTCCAGAGTTCCATAGAGTAGTAAACTTGTTCTTCTGTGTACCTGCTACCAATTTCCTTCTTCCAGCATTGGTGACCTAAGTCACTTTTGCTTAAGCAGCTATATAGGAGCCCATATAATTACTGCTCATTTGACATCTTGTTTTTCTGGAGCCAGGAAACATAACAGTGACCTTTTGAACTTTGTTTTTCATTGAGAGTCCCCTGCCAGCTGGGAACCCTTGGAATGTATCCTGCTGTGGTTGTGCCCCTCCCAGCTTTTGCATCGTTTTCACCCAATGGCCCTAGCCAAGCTCAGAGGAAGGTGCTGACTGGGGTGACACATGGTGCAGGAGACAGCATTTGCCTCCGTAAGCTCTTTCTTGAATATGATTTAAAGTAATAAGTAAGGAGGAAACCTGTAATAAAGTCAGCACTTTGCTTATTAAGGGGAAAAGACGATGCTGGGCTAGGAATAATATTAATTAGACAGATATATGAGGAGCCGGGAAGCCTTTTGAAGATATATGTGGTGCCTCCAAGATGGCTGAATGGGAAGAACAGTATCCTCACTCTTGGCAAAAGAGATTTTGGGATAGAGTGGAAGGAGCCTGGAGACATTTGGTAAACAAAGAGATAGCCAGTGCTGATCAGACAGAGACTGATAACCTTATGTTTCTCTTGTGTTGCATGTTGCTAAGAATGGAAGTGTTTAGGCTTGTCTTCACCTAAGTGGTTGAGAGGATGGTATCAGTTTATTATGATTGTTTCAGTTCCTGGGTTGTAGTGATTGTGTGCTCCTACTTTTCACATGGCAATTCCCAGCTTGCTTTCTCTGTACCCTCTCCCCTCCCTGCCCAAGTTAAATATAGCAGCTGACTTTGGAGGTGATTAGAAATAAAATTTTAACAAGCATATCTATGAGTCTCTTTCTGTCACTTTTATGAGGCCATTTACTACTGGGGAGATATACCTTCAAATCCCCCCTCACAGGAGATTCCAAAGTATAGAAGCAGCGTATGGTGAGCCTACAGCATTCTGATAGGTACCAAAGGAAAGGATGACAACATGTCCAGTGTGCCCAGGAGTCTGGGACTTAGCATATACCTATAGTCACAAGGTTTTCCTCTGCGTGACTTTCCTACATTTTCCATTCTCCAATATCCATGGCTTTAACAAGCAACAACAGAATCAACACAGAGTAACTTTAGCCTACTTTTATCCAGCCTTTGGCCAAATCCACACTACACAAATAATCCAGTCTGAAACTTGATTATTAACCATGCCCCCTTCCTGTGGAATCCTGGGATCTGTAGTTTTACAAGGTCTTTAGCCTCCTCTGCCAAAGAGTGTGGGTGCCTCACCAAACTACAAATCTCAGGATTCCATAGGAAGGGGCCATGGCAAATAATCCAGTTTCAAACTGGATTATTTGTGTAGTGTGGATTTGGTCTTTGTTTCTGTTGACCGAAGAGCTACTTGCTGCTGGATGACCCTCCCAGAGGCAGAGCTGCCCCAACCAATTTAAACCTGCTGTTCTGTTTTTACTTTTACTTCCTTTAATACTTTTAAAAATATAATTTAGAGCAGTTCTTCTTAAGTTATCTGATAGACAGGCAGGGTGTTTTTCCCCAGTGTGCCAGGGACTGGCACCATATTTGTGCCCATTGATTACAATTGATTCTTGCTTTCCTGCATAGTGCTTGCTATGGACTGGCAGCCAATGGCTTGTGGAACAACAGCAGTCCATGAGCCACCACTATGAATAGCACTGATAACATAGGCAGATGTTCAGACTTCAGTATGAGTGATAGCTGTGAGTAAGATGGTAATGCTTAAGTAATCAAGTGCTCATCTGTCTGTTAATAAACTCTACTAAGAGAGCCTGCATGGTTTATTTGCAGTTAGACAGGGCTGGGTGGGTTAATTTTTGGATTTTGGCTTTGAAATTGTTTGAAAGCATTGCCTTAATTAGGATTGACAGAATCGTGGGCTAGTTTATACTTATTGATAAGTTGGGAAATATGGGTTGAGTGGATCTCTGCTCTATTTTTAGCACTATCCTGTTCTGGCTTGTATGAAACAGCTGTTACCAGGCCTGGGTTGAAGAGGACTGATCTGAAGAAATGAAAGTGAGTGTGGGCAAGGAATCAGCTGTTTATAGTGAGTCACCAGTGTTTTAAGTAGCAAAGTAATCCAGAACAGAGCAGTAGGAAGGCAGGTACATATATCAGTGGCAGGTCTGCAGAACCTAGGACGGCTCAGAGAGATTGGTATAGACATTTCTATACACCCTACTATTTGCTTGCGGCTGAATTTTAAAGGACTGCTGTGTTGAACTAAAGATGAAAAATAGGCTGCATGGTCTGATATGAATGGAAATTGTCAATGATTTATTCCAGGGTAGCCCCTGTCTGCTTTGTTCCCACTTATCTTCCTTACATTCTTCCCTGGTTATTCTTCCCTATGTTTGCAGTGCCATTGTTTTATTTCAGGACAGCCAAATACCAGTATGACTTCTTCTGCCAGGTAGTGGAGCCCTTGAGTTAAGTGAAATCTCATTATTTGCCATGGGCCTTACTAAGATGGGGTGGAACCTAGGATCTAGTAACACTAGCTAAGTAGTAGATGGAGAGAAGTATGGCTCTGCCTGTGCTATAGAACTTAAGAGCTAACCTCATTCCATTGCTCCAGGATGAGGTCAAGAAGGCAAAGTTTCCAGAGAGGTGAATTATCAGAGGGAGTGGTAACAGTGGGTCAGGCAGCTCCGTGCAGGGGTAATAGAGTTAAAGGGTAGCATATTGTGGGGAGCCCAGCATTAGAGCAATGAGTAGAGCTTAACCTGCCCCGAGCAAGGGCAATGGGATCTTTAATATTATGTCAAGCACATGGGCTGTGCTGGCGGGCTATCCTTCACAGCAGATAATGCAACTGGGATAACTGAATTAGCCCCTCTTCTGACAGGGAGAGCACGGGGTTGGCGGCCGGGCGATCATGCCTTGCAGCTGCAAGAGGATTGAGCAATGGGCTGCAAATTTAATCAGGTGAGTGGGATTGAACGATGCAGGTGTTCCCTCACTTCCAGGCAACCTCTTTCTCCAATCCACCAGATTTCATTCTTAGGTCTTAGGATGTCCAGCCCTTTTTTCATATTCCAGCTTGCTTGAGCTCAGTTCCTTGCTATAGAAATCCTGGTTCCCAGTCTTTACCCCCTTCAAGCGAATACAGAAGTTATTGTATTCTGTAATTCCTCCCCAAAGAGATAGGAATTTCAGTTGGACTATCAGGAGGGGGAACCCACACAACTCTCTGAAGTGTGGAGTATAGCTTAGTATGGATTGTGATTGGCTTGGATTGTAGTTCTACTAGTATTCTCTCTACTAGTTTGGATTCAGGAGAAGTGCTGAACAATTGGGATTCAGGAGAAGTGCTGAACAAAAGTGTTCTGTTTGATGACATGAGATTAGGATATGGCAGAGTAGGAACACACGAGAGGTAGGCCAGCAATAGTTAGTTTACCTATGGAGCTTTCCATGCCTTCATGAGGATCTGGGCAAAAGGAACAGGTCTTCACAGCTTTAGTAGACAGCTAGGTTCTAGCAGAAAACTGCATTTTCTCCTGGGTAGCAAGTATTGACTACATTTATTTTCTAACCTCCACCTTTTTCTGTTACTGTCTTTAAGATTCAGTCTTCAGTTTCATGACTATTCCAAACTGTCAGGGTTTACCAGCCCTGAACTACAGTCCCTTAGCTCTCCCTTTAAAACTTTGAAAGGAACTATAGTGAAGGAGGAATGACTAGGAATGCAGTCAGTTGGTGTAATTTGCAAATAGGATATTACAGTTTTGTATATTTTAATTTAAGTAGTATGTTTGAAGGGCCACTTGACTAATGTTGATTTTATACATTTCCCTTACCTGTTGTTCACTTTTTAATATAGCACCTACCTGAAGAGAAGAAATCTTGACTGGAAGTGGAGAATAGGAAACTGGGTCTTAACACTTTGCCTTTGTGCTGTAGGCCTGATAGAAATCACCCCTCTGCAAGTGCTGTTTGTTACACAGGAGGGAAGCTAATACTGACAACATGGTTAACTACCACCACTGCCACTTTCAGCCAGCTACGTGGTACTGATTCCGATCACTTTTCCTTCCAGTAACTGCTTTTTTAAAGGGAAGAATTAAACACACAGAGGAAAACTAGTTATTTAATATAACATGTATTTTGACCTTAGGTTGTTTGTTTAAAATTTCATGGCAACCTGATCACAGGGAGGAAGTACTGGTCACAAATGTGCTATATCTCAGTGACTTGAAAGAGACTGAACAAGGGGATTTTAACTGGATGGTTTTGAAAGAGAAATAATCTAACCATTCCTTGGCAAGGAAAATCAGCATTTATTTGCCTGAAATTGTGAGAGATAAAATTTCACTCATAGTCTTAGCTCCGTAATGTTGTATAATAACAGCAGCTAACTTGCATATCAAATATTAATGCATGTTGTTTTCTTAGATTAGGTCAGAGACAGAACTTGGAAGCGTTACTTTTTGGAGTACAGCTCCCAAAGTCTCCAGGTGACATGGCCTCTAGCCAAGCTGTCTGAAAGATTCTGGGAGCTGTACTCCGAAAAAAAAGTACATACATATTTCCAAGTTGTTGTCAGAGCACAGGTTGTATGCACATATATAGTTGCCTTGTAGTAAGTTAGATTCTTCTTCATGGTCTCTGTGAACTCACACAAATGGGTCATCTGCACCTGTGCAATGCATTTCTTGAAACCATCTAGAGCTATACTGGATGCATTTTGATGGTAGCCCCTCCCACTTCCCATGTGCCTAACCAGCATGTTTCCCACCAAAACCCTCAGTTCCTTTTTGTCTGCTGCTGCAGCAACAGCAGTGTCACAGGAACCTGTTTGAGTGTTTGTTGTTTACCTTACATTCTGGCTGATTTTTGAACTGAGTTAGATTGGATTTGGCTCTCTTGACATTTTGTCTTGGTGACTTGTTCTTCTGTATTTTTACCTTGACCTCAGACTTACCTCACAGTTCTTGGCCTCATGGACATACTGGTTTGAATGGTTGTTAGTTTGCTTTGGCTGTGGCCTTCTCCAGTTCTTTTCAAAGGTGCATTGTGTGTGCTGGGGCTTGTCTATACGAAGCAATAAAATGTGGATTGGTGCTCTCTCTCTCTCTCTCTCTCTCTCTCTCTCTCTCTCTGGCTTTTCTTCACAAATGAAGATTCAGGCAGGACTCATCCCGTGCTTTCTGCAAGCGCGCTGATGACTAAAAAGGCCAATCCGAGATAAACAAGTCCGGTTGCAGAAAGCGCAGCAGAAGGTCTCCTTGGGTGATGTTTCCGGGTTGTGATTCTTTCTGCATTGTCATTTCTCTTAAAGACTTGTTCGGCGTGAGTTCTCAAATAAGGCTGCGACATTGTGGATAGTGCGTCTCCATGCCTCCTGATGTGAGGCCAGGGCGGACCATTGTTGGTGATCAATTTGGCCGAGCCTGAGATGTTGTTTCAGGGAGTCCTTGTATCGCTTTTTGGGAGTGCCCCTCTTATGGTTTGGTTTTTTTTTTAAGATCGCAGGCATGTGAAGCTATCTGCTTTTGCTGTTCCAATGGGCATGCCTGGGAATCAAGACGGCAGGCATGAGTGAATTACTTGCATTTTTAGTTACCTCGCATTGCCACCGCTGAACATTTTTTTAAAAAAAAAACCTAAATCCAAGGTGCAGTTTTCTGCTTTAACAAAGAAACAAACAAAAAAGGGCTGTTTTCTCACCATAGTGCATGATTGCTACTGTGAAAATCCAGCATGGCGTTTTCAGGCATTTTCCTTTTTACTAAGCTCCACCCCCTGCACACATCTGACCAATCAGCTTTCCACTTCTGCTCTTATCAAGAATGTGCAGCAAAAAGCATTGGTTGTCCCAATGAGTGGTAATGCGCATTCCCCATGGAGCTTTATAAAAAATACAGGAAAAAAAAAGCAAAGGCTCTTCCTGTATAGTTTTTGGTGTTTTTGCCTCCCCCCCTTTCTGAATATGGCAGATTGATGCGGGAGCTCATTAAGGGGGAATCCACACAACACAAATAATCCAGTTTGAAACTGGATTATTTGCATAGCTCCTTCTATGGAATTGTGGGTTTGTAGTTTTACAAGATCTTTAGCCTTCTCTGACCAAAAAGTGCTGATGCCTCACCAAACTACAAATCCCAGGAGTCCATAGAAAGGAGCCATGCAAATAATCCAGTTTTAACCTGGATTATTTCTCTGGTGTGGATGCCCCCTAAGACAAAGTGTATTCTACTCAAATTCTATGAGGAGTATTTTTGCCGTATAGACAACCCCCCAGTAAGATCCCAGAAAAGGATGGTCATTCTAAATGCCTTCTTTGTCTGGGTAGAGGGGCATAATGTGGGGGTGTGCAAGCACTGTCAAGCCTTTATACCCCAGGCTTGTCAAAAATCAATTGGTAAGACTAAAGGTGCTTCTCTGGGAGCATGCCTTGGACACCGCTAGTCAAGCAGTGAAAAATGGTCCACTGCATATGGCCTCAACTTGTTCTTCTGCCTCTTGCCCCTCTGTTACACCTTGGACTTCATCTGTTCCGACACCTTCAGGATCATCAATCTGTGTGGCTTTGAAATGGTCTCTGGCTGTGACTACTCCTTGCCCATTGGAGCACAGGGAAACTGGACAGACCCATTTTTGAGCCAGCTATTAAAGTGCAACTCCCCATACTGTGTCAGTCCCTCAGTACGAAGGAGGTTTTGACTATGGAGTCCCATCAGGCTGCTCATAAGTGGCATAAAAAGAAGAGGAGAAAGACCACGGCTCTCAGATCTCACCTCTGTGTCACTTTGGGTCCTCTACTCATCCAGTTGAGCCACCTGCTACAACAGCAGAGAGCGTATTGGAAGTGAAGCATCATCGCTTGTTTACAACTCTGTTGGTGTGTTTCTGATCTGTATTTACTTCCTGCTTGCAGAGGTCACTCCCCCCTTCTTTGCCCCCAAGTAGTTTTAGTGTTTTTATAACCTTTTGTCTTAGAAGCTAGCAGCTAGCAACATGAGGCAGCTCTGCCTTAAGACCTCTTACACGCACGCATAGGAGTCAGCTTTAGGGACTCCTTCATCTAAGTTAGGTAACTCTTTTCTATCTACTTTTCGTATCCAAGATGTATTCTCTGCCATAATAAACGTAAGCTCTGCTTTATAACTTTACTGAGCATCCGGAATGTTTTATGTCCTGTCTTGCACCAGAAGCTCATGAAGCACTGGGGGTCTGCTGCAATCTGCTTAATATAAATACTAAAAAGCAATCTAACAGAAAGAACCCTCTCCTCCAATCTTTATTGGATCAGAACACTCTCTGGGATGCAGGGAAGTTTCTGTCCAATCACCAGTTCCTCCAGGTTCACCACAGCTGGCTGCAATGGGGGCAGTTTCCAAAGGAGAGATCCCACATTCTCCTAGGCCTCACCTAGCTTTCAATATTGCCCAACTGAAGTTGTCATATCATGACTTCAGACCCTCAAGGTCAACCCCTCCCTCCGGTACCATTTATGCATAGCAAGGCATCATGCAGAAGATGCCTAAGTCATATTTGCTTCCAGTCTGAGAATTTGGTATCCTGGATATCACAATCCTGTAGTCCTCAAGTTTGCTGTCCTTTGTACTCCCCAAGACATTATCGAGACTACTATCAGTACTGAGAGGAGCAGTCTTCACACAGTCCTTACAGGTGGGAGTTACCATACCATTCCTATGAAATGTCTCCTCCCTTTATTACTACTACTGGGTGACTAACCTTATTTTCATGATTCATCGACATCAACGCCAGGAGTTGGTACCAAGGTTGGTCCCATCAGCTATGGTATCAGTTCTGCCTTGCTCTCCAACATGAGATGCTTCACATCAGCCTGACTTCCAGTTAGAGCTTCACTGCTGCTTCGGGTACATTCTCCATCTCAAGATCCCTCTTTCTCTCTCTCTCAATTCCGTTTTTCTTCATAATCTGTCTCTCTGATACTGATTCTTTGATACTTTCTGATCCTCTCCTGCTCTTCAGCCATGCTTCTCTTCTCCATCAAAAGATGGTGAGTTAAATGAAGCTACTGTCTTTTACCCAATCTTTTCATTAGTTAGTTAGGATGTAGGCACTCTCTGTGTATATGTAAATGTGAAGCCAATAGTAAACTTTTTCTAAGTTTGTAACCTGAAACTTCCTGCCTTGTTTATTTTTGAGTCAGTTTCAGTTCTCAGGGAAGCACTGTCAGAATGGGGCAGCTTTGTCTGCTACTCTGTCCAAAGGAAGGCTAATTCCTAACACTTTCAGCTTTCATAGTTTCTCCAAAAGGGCTAACACACTGGGACACTCTAATTCCCAACAATCTGATTGTTCCAGCTGTTCTGATGGTGCCTGTGAGTCCTGGCTCTGTGTGTCCTGAGGCTGCCATTCCACAGGGGGAGCTGAAGGATCCTCCTCACCCTCACAGTCTTGAGTCCTGGACCATGACACGAGAGGGTACACAATTGAATTCTGGAAGACTCCCACATAGGGGTTCTCTTTGTTACTCCTTCCTTGCCCACACTGAAAGAGGATCTGAAGTCTCTACTGCTCAAAGAAGCCGTTGAGCCTCTCCCTATCTCTTATCAGTATCATGGGTTCTTCTTCTGCTACTTCATTGTGTCCAAGATGGAGAGAGGACTGCATCTCATTCTGGATCTTTGAGGCGTCACCTAGACATTTCAGAATGGTCACTCTCAGTTCCTTCCTACCCCTGATGCAGAAGGGCAATGGGTTCATTACTCTGGACCTGAAGACGTATATTTTCACATTGCAATGAAACCGTCTCAGAGATGTTTTCTCTGCTTTACGGTGGGAAGATGAGCATACCAGTTCCATATCCTTCCTTTTGGCCTGTGCACTGTCAGTGTGTTCACCAAGTACATGGCAGTGGTGGCTTCTTGGTTTCGTCAACAAGGCATTGTTCTTTTTCCATATATAGATGATTAGTTGTTAGTTGCCCACACGCATAAGCAGCTGCTCATGGACATTCATCTAACACTTAAACTTGTAGACTCCTTTGACCTTGTGGTAAACTGTGAGAAACCCCACCTGGTACCATCACAATGGGTGTGGTTCATTGGCATCTTGTTGGACTCTCGAGCTCCAGCAGCATACCTTTCGGATGACAGGAATCTTGTCCTCTAGGGCTTTTGAGTAGACCTGTCATAACTCACCCTCTGGAGTTGGATGATTCAGATGGAGAGGAGGCAGCAGATTGCCAGGAATCTGCAACTCCTGAGAACAATGGTTTCTCTGAGTGCAAGGAGCTGGGGGAATGAGGTGGAGGGGGGGTCCCTACTCTGCAGCAGGAGGCTGCAGACAATCTATTACCATCATTCATTGGGTGATGAAGAGACAAAGAGAGATTGCATCATTCCCAGTAAGAGATGTTGACCTGATTAGGCACCTGGTGTCTTGAAACAGCTGTCTATAAATCTCCTAGCTACTCCCTGGCAGCCTTGTTACAGTAGGACCCCCGCATCCGTGGGGGATTGGTTCCAGCCCCCCCCCCCCGTGGATGGTGAAATCCGCAGATAATAGCAAACGCCCCCCCCCTTGACAATTGTTGCCATCACCGCCATGGAAGCCATGCCCCGGGGTGAAGGGAGAAGGGAGGCGAGACCTCTCCTCCCCTTCTGTCACCATCAGAGCTCTGGTGCTACTGGGATTCACCCCCTCCCTTTGCCTTCCCTTCTCCCACACTGGAATATTGCCTCTCTTTGCCCTCACTGGAGCCGCAAGGGGTGGGGGGCGAAGGGAGAAGGGAAGTGAGACATCTCCCATCCCTTTGCCCTCCTGTTGCCACTGGAGCTTTGCCCGCTCCCTTCACACTCACCAGAGCCACTGGAGCCATGGAGGGGTGAAGGGAGAAGGGAGGCATGAACTCTCCTCCCCTTCCTTCACCATTCTGTCACCATTTCTGCCACAGAAGCCATCTGGAAGCTTCCTCCCCTCCCCCCCCCATCCATCCCTCCGCTGTTACCAACTGCAGATAATTGAATCAGCGGTTGGTGAATCAGCGATGCAGGGGTGCTACTGTACTTTCAACCCTTGTTCTTGTTGACTAGCAGTACTTTTCAGTGTTAGTGTTTTCCTGACCTTGGACTGGCTACGATTTATGGATCTTCTTCGTGGTCTCTGTGAATCACACAGTTGGGTTTATTCCTGTGCCTGCACAGTGCATACGGAACCTTCTAGTATCGCAAGGCAAAATGTGCATAGATACATTTTGGCGGTAACTCCGCCCACACCAGTGGTCCCTTAAAAGGCTCTCCCACCTAAATCCCCTTAGTTCCTTTTTTCCCGCCACGCTAGCAACTTGAAAGGAGCCTTCATCGCTTGCGACTTTCGTTTTCGATTGTGACTTGGACTGATTTTTGACTTCGTCTCTTTCTCTACCCTTTGGCTGTTGTTTGATATTACTGGCTTGACTTGGATTCTCCTGACTACGATCTTCGCACTCCTTTGGCTGTGGTAACGTTCTCTGATTTCTGGTTTGACCTGGACTGCCCTGACTTCGTCTTTGTCCCTCATGGCTTCTAAATTAGGCTTTAAGAGATGTGTGGTGTGCCAGGCGAAATTGCCCAGCTCAGATGGCCATTCCCGGTGCCTCATTTGTTTGGGCGAGGCCCACAACGTGGGCGCCTGTGTGCATTGTTGGGCCTTCACCCCTCAGGTGAGGAAGCACCGTTCCTCTCATCTGAAGTCCTTTCTGTATGAAAAGGCCGTTATTCCATCTGTGGCTTCTACTCCAGCTGTGGGACAGGGGACACACCTTCAACAATGGGAGGGTTCCCCTTCATCCAAGTCTCATTCTCCACCTGCCAAGCATTGCCGCTCTCGTAGTCCTTCGCGCCGTCGTTCTGTGGCATCTGACCCTGAGGCTGTGCTGCACTCGCACAAGCATGCTGCCAGGTCGACCCCGGCTGAGGACCGACCTTCATCGGATTTGGCGGCTGTCGGATCCAAGGATCTCCCTCAGGATCAAGTGGGCTCTAAGGATCACGCCAGGGACCGAGAGCCATCAACGTCTTCTAAGGGCAGAGTCCCTAAGAAAAAGAAGACGAAACGCGCCCACGGTGAGGAGAAGCCAAAGGAACCACCCCGGGCTTGAGAGTCCTCTACATCGACTATGCAGGCCCCTACTGCTCCTCCACACCAAACTACACCACAACCTTTGGCGTCGCCTCGGGATCGGGGTGTTGAAACCGAGCAGCTTCACTCAAGAACCCCTACTCCAACTCCTTTGTTGGAAATAGTTGAGGTCGAAATTGGCTCAGTGGAAGAAGCAAAGGGTTCCCCACAGGATTGTAGCCGCTCTCCTGCTCTGCTGGTCTCGAGGTCGGAGTTGCTCCGTGATTCGGCTGCTGCCAAGGAGCCACAGGATGAACCCCAGCCCTCCACCTCCAGGATTCAGGAGGATGAACTGGCCTATGGTGCGTACGACCTGGCTAGGTCTGCTTTCACGGCCCCCTTGGCGGTACACTCGAGAGCCGATGTGACTGGTGAGGGTGTCTTCCATTTGACCACTGAGGCTGCAACACGCCAAACCCTGCTTCTGTCTCCACCGCACATTTCCTTCCATGGGATGGAAAAGGATGCCCTCTCATTCAGAGAGCCATCAAGACCGGTGCTTAAGGACGCCTCCTGCCAGGCCTCTCCGTCTCCGTCCTGACCTCTACCTCCTTTACCTCCAGCACCATGACCACCCACTCCACCACCACGTATGGCATCTCCCCATCGGGGTCACCGCTCTCCATCGCTGTCATCCGACTCCTCTTCCTCCTCTGAGTCTTCTGTGGAGTACCTGCCCTTCATTCCATCTCCTCAACCTGACCTGCTGGATGGGGACTCCTCCTCACCCACGGACGACGTTCGGTCCTTCACCGAGCAGATAGTCCGTATGTCAGATGCGCTGGACTTAAAGGTGATGGAGAAGGAGTCAGAACCGGTCGACCCCATATCACAGCGCCTCAAGTCTCGGGCTCCGCCAGCGGCTCATATACCAGTGCTGCCGTCTCTCTTGAAGTTGACCCAGAATTCATGGGAGAATCCATCATCCATCCTGTCAACTTCAAAGAGAATTGATACACTTTACAAGGTGGCTGGAGAGGGCATCGACTGGCTACAAGAGCACCCAAAGCCCAACTCAGTTGTGGTGGAGGCAGCCCAACCTCAGAGGCAATGTCGGGCACAGTCTACTCCTTCAGACCCCAAAGGAAGGAAGCTAGATATCATGGGTAAGAAGCTATATTTGGCTGCTGGGCTCAGCTTCCGGATTGCTAATTACTCGGCCTGCATGGGCGCTTACCAGCAGGTGTTGTGGGAGCGGATGCTACTGCTAATCCAGGACTTGCCCGACGAGCGCCGGAGACTGGCTGAAGCCATCCAGACCGAGGCCCAACTGTTGGCGGGGCAACAGATGAATTCGGTGCGGCACGTTGCCAACTGCGCTGCCAAAACAGTGGCGGGTTCCATCGCCCTACGAAGACATGCCTGGCTGAGATCTTCGGGGCTTTCGATGCAAGCGGCTGCCAGGATCGAGGACATGCCTTTCGATAGCTCCGGCCTCTTCAATGCGGCAATGCGGATGAGAAACTGAATATTACGCAGAAGATGAGGACCACCGCACGGAAGTACAGTATGCCACCAACCTCATCTTCTGCCTATCAGCCCAGGTACCGTTCGAGCTGGCATGCCTCTTCTTACAGCCAATCTTACAGAAGGAGTGGCACCCTGCAATCGACCAGATGATCCCGGTTCCAACAACCAGTGTCTTCCACCTCATTGGTGAGGAGTCAGGGTTCCACCTCTCAATACCGTCTGCTACCCAAGCAGCGATCTAAGGAACAAGGCAGAAGGAGGTTTTGAGTTTCCTATTCTTATGTTGATGTCTACCTTCTCTTTTAGACCCCCCCTGTTCGGAGACCGCCTGTCGTCGTTCCAGGACGCCTGGTCCTCGATAACATCGGACCGCGGGGTACTACAGATTGTACAACAGGGCTACTGGATCGAATTCGACGAACTGCCTCCAACAGGTCAGATCCGTATCACATCGCCTTCCCCTCCCCTCATCGAGGAGGTTCAAACTCTACTTCAGAAAGGAGCCATCGAACCTGTGAGTGCCGAACATCGTCACCACTGCTTATTTTCTAAGTACTTCCTGGTACTGAAGGACAGTGGCCTGCGTCCTATCCTCAATCTCAGGGGGGTGAACTGGTACATCATTCTGAAGAAATTCAGGATGACCACCCTAGCTGTTATCCTACCTCTTCTTCAACGAGGAGATTGGTTTGCGTCCATAGATCTCAAGGATGCCTACTTCCACATTGGGATCCACCCGTCACACAGGAGGTTCCTGGCATTTCATATTGGGGACGACGCGTACCAGTTCCGTGTTCTGTTCGGACTCTCCACGGCACCGAGGGTCTTCACGAAGTGCATTGTGGCAGTGGCAGCCTTTCTTCGACAACACGGGATCATTGTCTTCCCTTACATAGACGATTGGTTGCTTGTGGGCCCAGCTTGAGAAGGACATTGTCTTCACCCTAGATGCGTTACACGCCCTGGGACTTGTCAATATCGAGAAATCTCAGTTGAACCCTGCTCAGTCCATCCAGTTCATCAGAGCTCGACTGGACTCTGTCTCCGCAGCAGCGTACCTGCCCGATGATCGGTTCGACACCCTTCGATCCTTGATTCACCACTGCCGACGGTCACGCCGGGTTCGAGCACATGATGTCCAAGTCCTCCTCGGGCACATGGCAGCAACCACTGCGGTTACTCGTCTGTCCAGACTACGGTTCTGACCGCTCCAGTATTGGTTTCTGAGCGTCTTCAACCACCTACAGGATTCTCCCGGGAAGCTCCTTACGATGCCCCGCTCTGTTCAGTGCTCTCTCGACTGGTGGCTTGTACCAATGAATGTCCCCTCCAGTCTTCCCTTCGACCCCCCTCAACCGAACGTCTCCCTCATGACGGATGCGTCTCTACTCGGATGGGGGCCCACCTGGGCTGTCACAGGATCCAGAGTTTGTGGAGCAGCGAAGAAGGAAAGTTACACATCAACGTTCTGGAGCTCCTGGCCATCCAAAAAGCCCTTCAAGCCTTCGAGGTGCTAGTCCGGAACAGAACTGTCCTTCTCATCACGGACAACACCTCTGTGATGTACTACCTGAACAAGCAAGGTGGTACCAGATCTCCTCAGCTGCTCCAACTCACTCTGCAGATCTGGGACTGGTATGTGGAAAGGAACATCTTCCTGCAGTCCATCCATCTCCCAGGGGAGGAGAATATTCTTGCAAATGGACTGAGCCGTTCCAATTCCAACGTCCACGAGTGGATGCTCCACTGACAAGTGGTGGTAGATCTCTTCCGTCATTGGGGGACTCCTCTGATAGATGTCTTCGCGACTGCCCAGAACAAACAGTGCGACCAATTCTGCTCCAGCGTATGGCACAAGGACTCAAAGGGGGATGTGTTCCTGTTCCAATGGAACGGACCATTTCTGTACCTCTTCCCTCCAATCCCATTGCTGACAAGGGTCTTCGCCAAGCTTTGTCGGGATCGGGCGAACATGATCCTCATCACACCGTGGTGGCCCCGACAACTGTGGTTCGCCTCACTGCTGCTCCTGTCTGAGAGGAGCTTCCTCCACCTCCCAGGCCGACCAGACCTGCTCACCATTCAGCAAGGCAGGGTCAGACACCCCAACCTCAACTCACTCCGCCTGACGGCTTGGAGGATCCGACCGTGAACCCACTACCACCTCATGCTGCCCCCCTTCTGCTTTACCTCGAGAGGTTCAGGCGATTGTTGATGCTGCTAGGAAGCCCTCCACTCGGAAAGCCTACCTGTACAAGTGGAACCAGTTTGAGAAGTTCTTAGGAGACAAGGGATCAGACCTCGAGTCCTGTTCAGTACCAACAATCCTTCAATTTCTTCTCGACTTATCGAGAGCAGGGCTCTCGGCTTCGTCTCTCCGGGGATACCTAGCAGCTATCTCTGTCGAATTCCAGGCTCGGAATCGATCTTTTCCCTTCCAGGATCCGATAGTGAAGAGATTCTTGAAAGGTTATATTAATCTCCATCCTCCTGTACTCGATCCCGTGCCGACCTGGAGCCTTGAACTCGTCCTTCCTCAGTTAGTGAGACGACCCTTTGAACCCATGGCTTCAACCGACCTCCGGCTACTGACTTGGAAGACTGCCTTCCTGGTTGCCATCACCTCTGCTCGTCGGGCAGGAGAACTCTGTGCCCTTCGGTCGGACCCTCCATATACCTGCTTCCATAAGCACAAGGTAGTCTTGAGACTGGACATTTCCTTTCTTCCTAAAGTGGTCTCCAGTTTCCACCTTAACCAGCCCATTGTCCAACCGGCCTTGATGGAGGACTGGAAGGATGAGTTCGAGCGTACCCTCCACTCCATGGATGTGCAGAGGGCGCTTGCTTTCTACATACAATGGACTGCTCCATTCCGACAATCCTCCCAGCTTTTCGTCTCCTATGCTGACTCTAAGCGGGGTGCACTGATCTCTTCACAGTGTCTCTCAAAGTGGGTAACGTCGACCATCGCTCTCTGCTATGAACTGGCTAAGAAGCCGCTGTCTCCTCAAATTCGGGGACATTCTACGAGAGCTGTCTCCACTTCAACTGCATTCCTCTCTGGGGTGCCCCTAGAGGAAGTCTGCTATGCTGCGACCTGGTCTTCACCATTGACTTTCATTTCACACTACAGACTGGACTCTCGTTCCAGGAATGAGGCTGCATTTGGGAGGGCAGTGCTTTTGTCCTCCATTCAATAAGTGAGTGCATTCCATGTTGAACCTTTCCCATGTTGAAATGTTATTCTATTGTATATTGACCTAATTAGTATTTGCGGAATGTGTAAAAAAAAGAGAGAGAGAAGAGAGGGAAAGGTAGAGAAATCCCTTTCAAGGCTAATGTGAGGGGTCCTCGTCTAATGCTGTACAGGACATACCCTCCTCCAGTGGGGAAGCTTGCTAGTCTACCCAACTGTGTGATTCACAGAGACCATGAAGAAGATGGACAGGTTGCTTACCTGTAACCATAGATCTTCGATTGGTCTTCTGTGAATTCACACAGACCCGCCCATCCTCCTCTCTATGTCCTATTGATGCATATGTGCTTAATGTTCCTGATGCTGCTGATTGCGGCGTCATTCAAGGAACTGAGGGGATTTAGGCGGGAGAGCCTTTTAAGGGACCGTTGGTGTGGGCGGAGTTGCCGCCAAAATGTATCTATGCACATTCTGCCTAGCGATACTAGAAGGTTCCATATGCACTGCGCAGGTGCAGGAATAAACCCAACTGTGTGAATTCACAGAAGACCACTCTAAGATCTATGGCTACAGGTAAGCAACCTGTCCTTCTGTTTTATTTCTTGTTGGCTTTGTTTATTTGGACTACTGATTTGCTGAATGATCTCTGGACTGGCTGAGGACCACTCTATTGCTTTTCCCTTCATCCTGCTGAGTACTCTGTGACTGACCTGGACTGAATTAATTCCTCAACAACTCTTACAACTCCAACCACCTGGTACCTGGGTCACTTGCTGACTGGAGCATAGAACAGAATTGTATGAAGCCAAGCAGTTGGGGTAGTCTTCAACAACAACACATGAAATCAGACACTTTACTCTGCATCACAGTTCTTCTGTGGAACAGGTGAATTCCTTGAAGAATCATTATCTCCATGAACCATCTACCAGGAAACAAAAACATCTGGGTGGATGCCCTCAGTCTGGCACCTGTATCTTGTCATGAATGCAGGCTGCACTAGGGCACTCTTTGCAATATCTTTAGGGAGTGGGGTGCACCAGCCATAGACCTGTTCACATCGTCTCAGAACAAGATGTGCAAAATCTTGTTCCAGATCCCACAGTGGGAGGGGCTTACTCAGGAATGTTTTCCTGTTCCACTAGGGAGGGCCTATCATTGTCATGCCCCATGAGTCTGATGAGGGTATGGAATCAGAGGAGGACATGGCAGAGAATGGCCCTATGGACCCTGGCACAGGTTTATCTACACCTGTGCCAGCAGGGAATCCTGCCAATGTAGAATCACAAGCAGAAGAAGAACCTGGTCCTAGTGGGTTGGCACCAGTCCCAGCAGCGAGCCCTGCCAACTCAGATAAGGAGGAGGAAGAGGAGATGGACTTACCCATACCATCCTTCAGCCAGCAGAGATCCCAAAAGGAAGCTAGAGGGAGATCGATGAGGCTTTATCTGAAACACTGGCTCATTAAGGACCACCTGGTACAGCCTTGTTTGTTATATATATGCTTTGGGGGAGCTATGGAGCCTTTGTCAGAGATCAACTGACCTTCCTGGCAAAATCTTCCTGTTGGTTATCTTTGACTTCGTGTTCCTGTTGCCTTGACTCCTGTTTAGACCTTGGATTGATCCTGACTACGCTCTTGCCTAATCCTGTTGACCTCCGGACATGCTTTTGGGACCCACACTGACTTCTGTAAGCCAATGACTCTTGGACTGGTTGCTAGACTACACTTTGCATATCCCTGCTTGTTTCTGTCGACTGTTATCTGGACTTTACTTAAATTGCCTTGTTATTAAGAGTTGGCAGCTTTCCCAGATATTGATTATACTTTTGCTGGCATTTGGCTGCTTTCCCGGGCAGTCATGTATGCTTTCCCACTGTTTCCCCGCATCACCAGAGTGATCACAAGGTTCATCAGGACAGAACCAGGTGTATTCTGGTCATCCTGTGGTGGCTCAGACAAGTGTGGTTCACCTTGCTGATTCACCTGTCCCAAGGGGAGTACCTGAGGTTGCAATCCCATCTGGATCTCCTTACCATCTATGATGGCAAGGTGAGGCATCCCAAACTACAGACTCTCAAGCCTGGAGGCTTTTATTCTAATATCCTTGCCCAATTCTGTCCAGCATGTGATTGAGGCATCACACTGGCCTTCCACTAAGCACTCTTATTGTCATAAGTGGACCAAATTTCTTGAATTCCTTCAATCTAAATGTGTCTCTCCAGCTGAGGTGCAAACTGCTTATGTTCTAGACTTTTTAGTCTCCTTGTTGGGCAAGGGCCTTTCTCTCTCATCCATTACATATTATTTGTTGGCTATTTCCTGGCACGTCCTGCACATTGGCAAACCTTCTTGCTTCCTGGACCCTTTGATTAAAAGTTTCCTGAAGGGTATAAAAATCTAGACCCAGTTGTGACTGGACCTACTGCTCAGTGGAGCTTGGAACTACAGTCGTCCCTTCACATTCTTGGGGGTTAGGTTCCACAGACCCCCGCAAATGTGAAAATTCCACGAATAATGACTGCCCTCCCCCTCCCCCACCAAAGCGACCATGGGGCCTCCAGAGTCCCCATAGTTGCTTCCCCCCGCCTCCACAGCCCTCCCTCCCCAGGCCACCATGGGGCCTCCGGATGCCCCGTGGTCACCTCCCCAGCCCTCCCCACTCCCTCCCAAGGCCTTCACAGGGCCTCCAGAGGCCCTCTGGAGGCCCCGTGGTTGCCTCCCCAGCCCTCCCTCTCCCTCCCCAGGCCTTCACGGGGCCTCCGAAGGCCCCATGGTCGCCTCCCCAGCCCTCCTCACTCCCTCCCAAGGCCTTCACGGGGCCTCCCAAGGCCCCCTCGCCGCCTCTCCCACCCCCCACCCAGCCTCCTAAGGTGGCGAGGGGGCCTTGGAAGGCCCCTTCCCCACCTCTCCCACCCCTCCGGCCTGCTTCTCTCCCCCCGCCAGAAGTGGCCACAGGGCTTCCAAAGCCCAGTTGCTGCTTTTGGGAGGGCGGGTGGAGGCCCTCCCAAAATCACGAATACTCAAAACTGTGAATGCTAAATTTGCAAATGTGGAGGGGCAACTGTAGTCCTTTTCCACCTTTCAAGAAAATCTCTTGAACCCATGGTCTTTTGTAATCTGAGGCTACTTACCCAGAAAATGAGCAGTCACCTTGGCCAGGAGGGTGGGTAAGCTCTATGTCCTATGAGTGGATCAACTTTACCTCTGTTTTCATAAGGACAAATTGGTCCTTAGACAAGACATTTCCTTTCTCCCAAAGTTAGTATCAGTCTTTCATCTGAATCAAGACATTGTCCTTGCATTCCTGCAGAATCCTACATCTGATCTCTAGTGTTCTCTGCACTGCTTTTATGTGTGCCTTTTATGTTGATCGTATAGCTTCCTTTTGGAGGTCTCAGAGGCTTTTCCTCTGCTATTCGCCCAACAAGGAAGGACTTCCTGCCTCAACTCAGCGTCTCTCCAAATGGGTTGCAGTGACCATCTGTCTGCCCTATGAACTTGCTGGCAAGCAACCTCTTGCCTAAGTGAAGAGTCACTCAACCAGAGTGATGGCAACGTCCTCAGCCTACTTGAGAGGGGTCCCTCTGCATGAGCTTGTAAGTCTGAGGGAAGGGAACTGTTTTGTTGTTCTTTTACATGTAAAGTGCCATGTGCAATGGTGATGCTATGATGATGATGATGACGACATCTGTAGAGCTGCCACTTGGTCTCAGCCTTTGACCCTCCATCTTACATATAGACTGTACACAAGGTCCCAGGTGGAATCTGCATTTGGGAGGGCTGTGCTCTTCTCCTGTGTTGTATGACGTTCCCTCCTCCTATGGTTAATATCTTGTTAGTCTCCTATTTGTGTGAGTCACAGAGACTACAAAGAAGGAGGACAGGTTGTTTAACTGCTTCTTCAAGTGGTCATCTGTGAACTCACACAACTGTACCCATCCTCCCCTCATCATGTCCTGCCTTCCTTAGCTCCTTGGCTGTTGCTTCAGCATCCAGAGAACTGAGGATTTAGGCCGGAAGTGTGCTGGTTAGGTGCATAGGAGGTAGGAGGGGTTATCGCCAAAACACATCTAGTATAGTTCTAGAAGGTTCCAAGAGATCCATTACGCAGGCACACATGACCCACTTGTGTGAGTCCACAGATGCCCACTTAAAAAAACACATGTAACACTAGCCTGGGGGCTCTCTGCTTGGAACCCCCTGAGCTAGCTCCCCTAAATGCAATCTTGAGAGTCCCTCTGCCTGGGGTCCTTCCTCAAGATTGCCACCTAGAGGTCAAAAAGCTGCCACCACCCGCTGAGTTTTTTATACACAGTCCAATGGGAAACTGTGGTCCTTTGTAACTCTCTGCTACTCATAAAGCTATTCCCACTCCTCCCCTCTTTTCTCAGAGAGAGACAATGAAATGCAATTAGCAAGAAATAAGCATGTGAAGCATCAGCTTATGAGAGATAGAAAAGAAACTTTGTTTATTTAGGCAAAACCTTTGTTCTCCAGGCACAGAAATAGCAAAAGCATTCAGCCAAAGTTAAAATTAACGATAATTCCCTAACTCAATCTAGCTAAAAACATTTCCCCTAGATCTATGCAATATGCAGTATTCTGTTGGATTCAGAGGGAGAGCTGGACCTAGTCTGTCTGTGAATCCAGACCGGCTCGACAATGTTTCCCCACCTTAGGTCTTCTCTTGTCTCTGTCCTGGTCTTGGGTCTTTGAGATGCGGTGCCTTGTGGTTCAGAGACAGCCTTTATACCTTTGTCAAATTGCCACTCTAACAGTCTTAATTGGTCAGTTCTGTCTCTGATGATGTGACATCACTGATGATGATGTTAACCCTAAAATTAACCCTTTCTTTACCTGATGTTGCTTGCAGATACCAGATTGCTACTTGCAGATGATGGGACCTGGAGTCCCCCCATCATCACACCACAAGTGACCTGTTCTCATTGTTTGGTTCATCTATTCCAGTTTTCTTAGTGCTGATTTTCCAAATCTCTCTAGGTTTTCTAGCTGAGATCTTCTCAGTGTTTGTAATCTTTGCAGGAGTCCAGGTATTAACTGGAGATTTGGGGAACTTAAGCTGCTATGGTATGCATTCAAATCATATGCTGTACCATTGAATGGTGGGCCCTGTAACCCACCATCTAGCCATGGCCAGAACTGGATAGCGAGGGGAAGTACAGAAGAAAGAAGGTGACTGTGGAGTGATGCATTCACTCTAATAAATATATCCACCATTGTTGGTTTACCTTTCCATTAGTCATAGGGAAAGCTTTGAGGCAGCCCTCTCTTCCAAGTGTATTGGGCTACAATTCCAAACAGGCCAGTCAACATGGCCAGTGGCAAGGTTTGGTGGGAGTTGTGAATACAGCTGGAGGGCCCAGATAGGGAACATGGTTGTAAGCAAAGGATATATACAGGAGTTTGCTGCCTGATGGAAGAATGTGGAGACCAGTAAGAAAAAGGAAACTCTCCCAAGCTTGGGGATGGAAGAAAGCTGATCAGGAATGGAGCTTTAGAGGCTGAAATTTGCATTGGGGGGGGGTCACAGAGTCTTGTCTTTTGTGGGAAGGTAATGAGTCTAAAAATAAAATTGTATTAAAAAAATCCTGGATCTAGTCCTTTTAAAAAACAACAAGAATTATTTCCTTTAAAAAGAGTTAAAGTCATTAATTCACTTTTGACTTCATGTTCATGCTTCATGCAGAGTGTGTTTAGGAATGCAGACTTAAGCTCTATTAACATTTAAAAAGTGTATTCAAAGAGGTCTGAGATCACTCAGTTAAATTAGACTCATTACAAAACAAAAGGAGTCAGTTTAAAATGCAAATCAAAGTTTACTGAAGGTATATCAATCTCAATCTACATACTAAAACAAACTTAAAAAAGAGGTTCCTAAACTAACTAAGGAATAGGGTAGGAAAAACTCACTCACCAGCCTACAACGGTAGAAGGCTGCATGGTGATACATCATAGCATTGTTACAGATGGCTTAAGATGAAGATGTCTTAAGATGGCAAATATGGCTCCAGCCTCATGGAGACTCCAACTTAAAAGAGAACTTACACAAAAGCAATAAAATTTAAATTAGGTCATGTGTTGAATGACCCAGCACTCCAGTTGGCTGGAAGTGCCCAGTGAAATAAGAGAAAGGGAACTTGGGATAAACAAAGGCATGCAGGGGAAAAAAACCTAGACTTATCTTAGGATGTGAATGAGGTACACAAGATTGCTTTTACATTACAATGATTATTTCCCCACATACTACAACTTTCTTGGGCTATAATATTCTAGCTGTCAGTAAAGCAGTCCTTTTCAGTATAGATATAGAACAATTTCAGTTTGTATCCATATCTGTCATAACCAGTCCTATCTAGTTGAGTAGTTGTGGCAAGCTGAAGGCAAGGTTGAGCACAGCAAACTTGAGCTATTACAGGCTTCTTTTCTTGGCCAAAAGAGAAGAAAGCTTGACATGGCATCTTTAATAGGGGTCAAACAAAGCTACTAGCTCTGGCTGACTGCAGTTAAGAGATGTTTCCTGCCTGTGACCAAGGCTTGGTGCTGGCAAATGGGCTGAATTCCTGCCTGAGTTCTTTTTAGTTCTTAAGTTCTGAATCCACTGAAGCCTTAACTTCTTGCACCTTATAGTAGCTGTAGGAGGTAAATTTGACACAAGAATATCCATCAAGTTTTGTGATTCACTGGGTACTTCAACCCGAGTCTCTTCAGCCAAACCATAGCCCATTTACTACAGGATATGTAACTCAAACCTATGAACACTCAACATGAGTGTTTAGTTTTCCTTCTTCAGCAGTGACTGTACTGTAATAAACTCTTTTCTTTTCTGCATTTGGTGTTCTCTTGAAAGAGTTTCTTTTTAAAAAGAAACCCTTCCTTTTGCTGCACCTCTCCCCACTCTCCAAAAATGATTAGAAAGAATTATTGCCATTAGGACGTCTTTCCCGGTGAAAGGAGAAAATCGCCTCATTCATAATTTATACCCTCAATTACTATTAATAAAGAAATATTTCAGCAGGAGATCGCCTGGGAAAATTACACGTAACATTGCATTAACATTCTATTTGAACATTTTCATCACATTTGTTATAGAGTTAATAAGAGGGATATGCTCCCCTGACTTCTTCATGAAATTATGGGCTGCCTGTGATAGTTTAATCTTTTAGACTTTATATAATATATTCACTTTGCTAATTGAGCCATCCAAGGAGCAGTTAGGGATGTTCTTAAATGGGAAAGACAAAGTAATCAAGGCCGTGACTTCCTGACTAAAGGATCCCCTTCCGGAGATGAAGAGCTGCATGTATGAGCAAGACATGCATATGTTTTGTGTCTCCCATTTGAAGCCATATAGCCACTTCATGCATTACTTTTTTCCAAATGTGGGGTTGGATTACAAGACTGATGAAGTCGAGTCCACAGCACTGTATTGACCTCTTGGTATCTTAACATCATACATGTTTGGCTGTAGTCATTTCAGAAATCACACCATTGGTTCTGTGTGGCTAAAAGGGATAATGTCATGTGTCATGTTGGAAGAGATGAGAGGAACATAAGAGCTGTTGGACTGAGTTCAGGCTTTCATTCTGTATCATTTACTTAGAGGATTCTGTGAATAAAGGTTTATGGGACTGGCACTCCAAGAATGAATAACCCAGGAAGCATGACATCACTGTTTACTACTCCCTTTCAGCAGTTCCATTTGTGTGCATGTAATATTTCTATCTATATAAAGACTTTCCATCTCTGAGGATATCATTTGTTATATCTGTTGAAGTGGTCTTTAGTTCTCAAAAGCTTGTTTTAAAATATCAAGGATGGCCGTAGTTTAGGGTATGGACTTATTGTAAAGGGATATTGCTTAAAAGCAATCTTAGCAGACAAGTTGAACAACATCAGAGTTGCCACGGAATTGTTCATTCTCCTTTACCTTTGTCTATTAAATAACTCTTTGGTTCTTTTCAGGCCCTGAGCTTTGGGAAGTTTTTTTTTTGGACTAAACTCCCCAGAATCTCCTAGCCAGTATGGCAATTGGAATCCAAAAAGTAACTTTCTGAGGCTTGGTCTGTTTCCCCTTGGCTAAAGCTACTTTTTCAACATTCTCTTTTAGTTGTTCTTTTCCACATACCTCAGCTTTTCCAGCTAGCCTTTTGTGATGAAGGCCAAATAGGAGCACACTCACTGAAAAGAAGTCTCTGAAAGTCTTCAGCAACAAAACAGGGAATTTAAGATCTAACCTTCTTCACAAGTTTCATGCCTTCATATTCAGATACAAAGAATGACCTAATGAATTTGGCGTTTCAGATTTGACTAATAGAAGTTAGGGAAGAATTAACATGAATGGAAATGTCAGTAAATTCCTATTATACAGGTGGTATCTAGTCTTATCACCAAAAAGCTGAAGGTATAAAATTCATACGAATACATGTGAACAGTGAAGACAATACAATTTTGCTTCCCCCATCCCTACATAAGAGAACTTCCTCATCAAGCCTCTGTGTGACCACCTTTGCAACATGAAAGGCAGGATGGGCAAGGAAATGGAGGAGAGTGCATATCTTGAAAAATGCCATTGGTTGAGACTGGAGCAGGATAGGGCAACAGTATAAACAGGACAAGCTTTGTAAACAGGACTGCAGCTGGGATAAATTTAGCTGGTTGGGGCTGCAGACATAACACTGCAGGACATGGTGTCAGGGCATTCTTACTAGGAGGGGAAACTGGATAAACAAACACAGCTTTTCGCTTTTTTGCTTTGTCCCTTGATTGTATGGCAGTGTTGTTATTCCAGTCAGACAATTGTGCCACACACCAAAGGAAACAGGCATATATATTCATGGGTGTTTTGCTGTTCTTCTTTTTTGGTACTTATAAAAGTGGATATGGGTCCTGGATAACTTTCAGTTCCTTTTTGACTCTGGTATGAGCCAAAGACTGTGCCCACTAGATGTTATCCATTTCAAGGAAATGTACTTGAATGTTCAAGACTGCACACAGTTTGAACACTGCATGTGAAATTTTTACACACTTCCACAAATACATACCCTTGGAGGAAGTGACTCTTAAGAGCAATTACCTGAGCCAACACACACATTAGAGCATTCAGTGGTATGACTGCATCCCTTTGTACCATGCATGGGGAAACATATCCCAAGGCTCATTTAGGATTTGGCTCCCATAGATTGTTGGAGCAACATAAGGCTTTGGGCATGCCATCTCAGAATATCAGGTGATCAGGACTATTGCCTAGAAATGATCACATGTCTGTTAGGAATAATTGTTGGCTCATCCAGAAGCAATCATCTTAAAGGGCTATCTTGCATTGTAAACAGAGCATATGAATCCATTGGCTTAATGACAAAACATTTTGCAGATTGATATCCTTTAGAGCTTTCAGATTATTTGGACTATTTGCACTCTCCATCCCCCCACACAGAACCCCCTCCAAACCCATGGAGTCTTGCTCCAGGAGCAATTCATTTTCAGATGAGATATGCAAACTTGTTTTAGCAAGTCAGTACTACTCTCAGTTTGAAGGCAATGTTGTGATTATATGTGTAACCACATTCTGTTTTTTTTGTGAACATGCACTCACATACCTACATATTAGCAGAAAGATTTGCATACCCATAGCAAATGTCCACATTTGATGTAAAACCCAATGGCATGTGACATTTGGAAAAGGTCACTTCTTCCCTCCAGAATTCATAATCCTGCTCCAGGCAAATATGCAAAGTCATTGTTTCTTCATTGGGGCTATTGATCCCTCCTGAGGGCTGAAAAGTAGAATAGGGATTACTTTATTCATCCAGAAAATGATTATGAGGGTGAAGATGAAGAAACAATGGGACAATTTCTGAGTGGTGTTGGGACTTGTCCATTAGTCTAATGTTGATTTCATTAGAAGCAGCAATTAGGGGGAAATAATTTGAGAGGCAAGGGATTTGTACAAGGCAGGTATCAATAAAGTGGGCATGCAGAGTGATGAAATGAGGGTCAGGCAAGGTATAGAAACTGCCAGTTAAGTTTCAGAAAATCTGGGGGCAAGGCAAAGCATTAGAATCTAAGCATCTCCACAGTTTTCTAGATACAGCAAAAGCACTTCCATTTCTATACTGCTTATCAGTGCCAAAGCATTCCCTAAGCAGTTTACAACAGGTTAGCTAATTGCTCCCAACAAGCTGGGTACTCATTTTACCGACCTACAGAAGGATGGAAGGCTGAGTGAACCTTGGAGCCCTGTAGGATCCAACTTAACAATGTTTCAGCTGCAGTACAGACATTTAACCACTGTGCCACCAGGGCTCCCTAAGATTTCTTGGCTTTGAGTGAGTATAGCCTGCCCCACTCCCTATTAATAAATATATTGAGGTGCAGCTACTTGGAACTGAATGATAGCGAGACTCAGTGAAGTGAGATGGGTTGGGTGGGCACTTTACGTGGGAGTGCACAGTCAGAAATACATTTTGCCCAGCTGGCTAGTGTAACAAGTCCATGTGCCAATGAGACCCACAAAGTATCAGGAAAAAATATGAAAGATGGACATAAAGAATATTAGGAGAGACCAAACACCTATCCAATCTAGCATTCTGTTCCCATAACAGCTAGCTATGTTCCCATAACATAGAAGCCTGTATGTTATGACATGAATGCCACGGCTTCATCCTATTCATTTTTCACAGCAGCTGATATACAGAAGCATACTATAGCCCTGTTTAGGCATTTGCTAGAAAATGTGGGAAATGAGTGGTGGGGAAATGGGTGTGTATATAAGTCCGAGTCTCCAAACATTCCCCACATGCCCAGCAATGTCAGAGGTATTTCCATGTTAAGTATGAAGATCTGCAGAGGGCTTTGTAACTGCATTCAGCTGACCATGGTTACAGAGGTCCTATGACTGGGAACCCTAGTAAGTCAAATATACTTGTAAAACTGTCTGTAAAATTATAAAGGTCTCAGACAATGCTGGATGGGTGGAGCCATGCAGAGGCAGAGGCATTCTGTATGTGCCCACATCCCCACCACTCATTTAGCCCTCTGAGTGTTTAGGCAAATGCCTGAACAGGGCTTATGATTGGTACTGGAGAGAATAGATATCCATCATGACTAGTAGCCATTTGTAGTCACTTTCATCCTGAACTTGTCCAGATCTTTTTTAAAAACTGCCCATGTTGGCAGCCATCACTACTGCTTGTGATTTTGATTTCCACAGTTTAACTACACTATATGAAGAAACACTTGTTTTTATCCCAAATCTCCCATCATTCAGCTTCAGCATGACTGTGGATTCTAGTATTAGTCTCGCAATCTGATTTGTCATACATAATGTTGTACATCTCTATCAGGTCTCCTGTCACTTGCTTTTTTCTAAGCTGAACAGCTCCAAATGTTAAGACATTTCTTCATAGGGGACTTGCTCTGGTCTCTTTATTATTTTGGTTGGTCTTTTATGTACTATTTTCAGTTGTACAATATCTTTGTTTAAGGTGAAGTGACCTGAACTCTTTGCAGTATTACAAGCATAATTGCAATATAGATTTGTATAAGGGCAGTATGATATATAATCATAGAGTTGGAAGAGACCACAAGGACCATCCAGTTCAACCCTCTACTATATAGGAACACACAATCAAAGCACACCTGACGGCCATGCAGGTTCTGTTTAAAAGCCTCCAAAGAAGGAGACTCCACCACACTCTGAGCAGCATGTTCCACTGCCATATACCTCTTGCCATCAGGAATTCTTCCTAATGTTTAGGTGGAAGCTCTTTTCCTGTAGTTTGAACCCATTGCTCCGTGTCCAGGTCTCTGGAGCAGCAGAAAAATGTAGGGGAGTATGAGCTTAAACATTAAAGATTCATTAAAGATTCCAGGGAGCAAGCCCTTTGGGAATATTTTCTAGTATAGCAGAGTTAGCAGAGACAGAAACAGGACAGACTCAATTAGTAAAGTACTGTAAAACACTCAGTCATTAATGCTGCTAAACAAAAAGAAAGACAAATAACTTCTTCTTTAAAAGAATACTTAAGCATTTACTAATAGCTCTTGCAATCTACATATGCATGGGAAACTAACATCCTAACTGACTAAAAAGATTTAGAGTAGAACTCACCCATCTAGTGAGATCAGGAAAGATAAGGAAAAGCTGGGCAGGACTTCCCTACGTCTGTATGCAGGCAGCATCCATGTTCCCCTTCTTCTTCAGAGTGAGTGAATTTGCAAGTGTGTGTGAGTGAGAGCATGTGCATCTCTCTCTGTATCTGTAAAGAGTCATAAACTTTTTTTAAAAAATCGTGAGGTCAGAAGACCTGGGTCATGTGATGAATGACACAATGGTCATTCCATTTGGCTTGGCTGAGGCAGAGCTACTATCCAAGCCCACTAAAGACAGAGTAAGGATAAAAGGGAGGATCTCTTTAGCATGTAAGTAAGACCCTAACACCTTTCTAAGACTCGTTTAACTCTATTAGCCAGCAAGTGGGGAGTGCATACAGAATGCTATATCTTCAACAAAAACAAGCTTGCTCTATCCTCAATATAACATCCCTTCAAATATTTAAACATAGCTATCATGTCCCTTCTTAATCGTCTCTTCCCCAGGCTAAACATGCCCAGCTCCCTAACCCGCTCCTCATAGGGCATGGTTTCCAGACCTTTTACCATTTTGGTCATCCTCCTCTGGACACACTCAAGTTTGTCAACATCCTTCTTGAATTGTGGTGCCCAGAACTTTACACAGTATTCAAGGTGAGATCTAACCAAAGCAGAATAGAGTGGCACTATTCCTTCCCATGATCTAGACACTATATTCTTATTAATGCAGCCTCAAATCACATTGGCTTTTCTGGCTGCCACATCACAATGGTGACTCATGTTCAGCTTGTGATCCACTAAGACTCCTAGATCCCTTTCGCATGTACTGCTGTCAAGCCAGTTGTCACCCATCCTATATTTGTGCGTTTCATTTTTTCTACCTGAGTGTAGCACTCTACACTTATCCCTGTTGAAATTCATTTTGTTGGTTTTGGCCTAGCTTTCTAATCATTTTGAATTCTGATCCTGCCCTCTAGGGAATATTAGCTACCCCTCCTAATTTAGTGTCATCTGCAAATTTGATAAGCATCCCCTCTATTCCATCATCCCGCTCATTGACAATGATGTTGAATAGCACTGGGCCCAGGATAGAACCTGTGACACCCTGCTAGTCACTTCTCTCCAAGATGAAGATATTAGAGAACAAAATATCTGGTGCCAAAAATGGTTGGCTGATATTCTGTAGTCAGTAGCAGAGTAAAAATAAACTTATATGCAGCGAAACATGTTCTAAATAGATCAGCAATTAAATCCAACCCACCACAGTCCCCTTTCACAGACTAGCAGACAAAGAAACACTTCTGAGAAACTTGGTTAGAAGTATATAAAAATAATTTACTCATAGTTTCATGTGTAAGAACATTACACAGGCTGAATACTTGAAAAATATATGCAGATAAGTAAACAACAACAACAACCAAGTTCTATGTTGATTGCTACATCTTTAAAAACAAAATGTAGGAGTGCCTGGTCTGGGCATCCTCCTTCCAGGAAACCTTAATGGTGACTGCATCATGTGAGCCTAACAAAGGCTTCAAAGAGAATCTGCCTACCAGAAGACAGGTTGTAAACATCTCTTGTTAGAAACAGGAAATTACCTATAAACATCTGTTACATGCAATCTAACTGTTTAACTGCCATGTAAGCATACAGCATGCCTAAATCCAACAGAAGAGGAGCCATTGGTGAGCACCCTTCGGGTTTGATTGGTCAACCAATGACAAATCCACCTAACAGTCACATTGTCTAGCCCACATTTTACCAGCTTGTTTGCAAGAATATCATGGGGAAACCTTGTCAAAGGCCTTACTGTTGTTAGTTTTATTTTGAGTTTCCTTTCTAATTATGCCCAACATTGAATTTGTCTTTTTAACAGCAGCTACAAGCCGAGTCATCTTCATTGACTTCATATATGCTACAACTCCAAGATACCTTACCAGGACAGTGAATTCCAGTCAAATAATTCAGTGGCTATAAACTTTAGTAGTAAACATTCATGTTCAGGTTTTTGCTGCTGAAATTTGGTAGTGCATAAGAGGATCGTTTCGTCTCCTGTATGCTTAATCTCCAGAACATAGATGGAGTCAGATGATGGAGTCAGATGATGACTCTGGGTAGTGTAAATGAACACACACACACAGAGATCATATAGTCCATTTGCAGCAAATTTATTCTCACAGTGCATTTGATTCATGTATCTCTACTGAAGAAAAGTTATTCAGTGAGACATTGGACTTTCCTTTTTGTTGGGTGCTTCCAGTACTTCCAGTTTAGTGCTTAAATTTGGAGCTGGAATGTGCTGTGTACCTCCCACACAGAACTACCTTAGCAAACCATAGTTTGCTAAATAAAAACAGCATTCCTGGTGAAGGATCTTTCAATCTTAATTTATAGCAGTATATCAAGAGTGTTCTAGGATTGCTACATTTTGTGTCCATCTCTACAAAGCAAACTCTAGTAATTTGAGCTCTCAGCATTTAGGAACAGGAGTTCTGCTGCAGGTTTCCCAACTGTGGCTTGACTACATAAATGGCTGTGCCTAAAATCAAATTGCCGTGTAAACATGATAGTGATATGATAATTAGTAAAGACATCACTAAAATCTAGAAATATCCAGACAGGATTTCGAAACACCATTGCTACATCACATCCAGTGTGCCTCATAACCTCTGCCTAACAAAAGATCCATGTAATAATCCAGACCAACAGGGTTATTTCCTGATACTTGGTGGGCCTCAAACAAATAAATACAATAAAGCTAGAATATTTCTGGATTTGGAATTGAGAGTGTTTGCCCATCCCTTATTGCAAGCCACAGTATTTCGACTATCCCTGTATGTACTGTTCTTGCTCTGTGTCTTTTTCCTCTAATCTAGGCAATAGCAGGATTGCTGTATGTGCAATTCATAGTTACAAGGCTTATATGTATGTATAACACAGAATTTAAGGATTGGGATTGGAATGTATCTTTTGCAACTTGCTGAAAGAACCCAATCACGTACTTATATCAAGATGACTTTACAAAGCAGGGATGACTATCTGTGGATGTGGCCCTATCCTGCTGTCTAAACTGCCATGAGTTATGGCTTCTCCAGCCTCTAATTATGCAGTCAGCCCCCAATTGCCTGTTCCTAACGAGGCTGACAGGCTAATCTCTCAAGAGCCCTTAATGTGTTATCATCTCTTGCTGGGTGACCTCATATTTCTAACTGCTCCAAGCTGGGAGGGAGGAAGGAAAAGTGTCCTCATTTCTCCCCCCCCACCCTTTGTAAGCCCACATCCTCAGGCTCATCTGTTCAGGCAGAGGAGATCAGCCCATCCATCACCTACCCCGTTTGGGCTATTAGATGATTAAAGGCATTTTTTATAATATTTGTATGAGTTTTCAAAGCTTCTTGCAAAGTGCCTCTTTAATACCCATTTAACCCCTCACTGATCAGGCTGTAGACCCTAGGAATGGCAGAGATACATATGGACAAGGTTGTTAGAAATGACTGCACTCAGTATTCCATCTGTTCATGCAAGGTGTGATTCATGGTCCCAGGACACCTGCAGGAAGCAGTTCTTCATCTCCCAATTGGGAGCTTGTGGTTTGTGAGGTTTTAACGGTTCCAAGGGACAGGAAATGGGACCAGGTTTGTTATGCAACAGGCTGTGTAGGCACAGTATGCAAGTCACATGTATAGCCTTCTGAAAATGTATAATTCTACTGGGGACCACAGCCTGGAAACGTTACTTTTCAGACTGCAGCTCCACTGACCATGCTGGCTGGGAGATTCTGGGAGATCCTTTTCCAAGCTCTGGGACAGAAGGCCTGAATGGATTGCTGTTCTGTGATCCAGCAAAGATGGCTGCCTGAGATGTGAACAGCATATATGCCTTGGTTCTTTGCTTCCAGATTTTATTTACACAGATCTCCTAGAACTGTCCCCTTTTTTTCCTTCTCACTTTAGAATGTTATCTCTTCTAAGTTTGATTTTGTTTTGGTCTGATTCATCTGAAGTGCTCCAATGCATTTATTTCTTCATTATGCAGGATAAATTTTGCAACAAGATAGTTACAAATTTATTGATACTTGATATTACATTTTATAGCCAGCATGGTCAGTGGAGCTGCAGTCTGAAAAGTAACGTTTCCAGGCTGTGGTCCCCAGTAGAATTATACATTTTCAGAAGGCAGAAGATCTTAGCTAGCCTGATTTACCAAAGGAGTCCTTGCAAAAATTACATTAGCAGCCAATAATGTTAGGCCACTTCAATGAAGCAAAGAACCAGGATGGTAATGGGACTTTATGCCCTCTTTCTACAGCTGAACATACAGAACAGACATATGGGAAGTCATACAGATGAAGTAAAATATTCCAAGGCATATATGCTGTTCACATCTCAGGCAGCCATCTGTACAATTAGGGCAAATAAGAAACACTAAACATTCTTGTAGAGGTGTAACTTTTTAAATCATGAGTTCATGTGATGAATGACTCAATGGTTACTCCACTTGGCTTGGCTGAGCAAAGCTACTAGCCAAGCCCACAAAACACTAAGGTAGTGTAAGGAGAAGGGGAGGAACTTTAAACATGCAAAGAAACCCCTAAAATCTTCTCTAAGAACTTGCTTAACTCTATTAGTCAGCAAGTGGGGAGTGCATAAAGAACACTATATCTCCAACAATTCTTCACTAAATATTCCTAACATTATTGATGACAACTGTAACATTTGCAAGAGCTGGTTGATCAAACTGACTTTCACTGCAAGAGCTCAGTTAATTATGCAGGATAAACTTTGCAAGAAGGCAGTTGAAAGTTAAACAACAGTTGCTTTTACAATTAACAGTGGACTGTAGGTGCACCTAGTTAGCAATTGATGTATGTTACTCAGTTTCCTTAGAAAAAAATCTAACCATCTGTTCATCCCTGAGTAATAATGTTAGAGGGTGGAGAGGTGAAGGGACTGAAGTTCAAAGAAGTAGTTATAATGGCTTAGAGACAGGGGAAAGAAGTCTTGGGACAGAGAAGTAATAATGACAGTTGCCCTTACCTACAGGAGACCTGTCCAGATCTCCCTTAAGATGTGCCTTCTGATAAGTAACAGCCCTGCTCTTAAGTTTCCAAGCTTTTCTTTCCATTAATGAAAGCTAAGATTCTCAGCCTGATACATTCTACTTAGGATTGCATACATGTGTAACTGTTGTGCTTGTTATACAAATGATGACTAACACGCTTTCCAAGGAGAAAGGTTAGATTAAAAAGCACCGGGAAATGAGATGTTCAACAGTACTATGGAACTAAAGTTTTTCATATCAAAATTCAAAGGGCCCAGCATTTTAAGAATGAGGGTAGCTTGCCCAAAGGACTGGCTGCTTACTGAGGAAAAGGGTAGATTTTCTGCCTCTTGCTGTGTCTGCACATGAAAGTGTCATGGTCACCCAAAAAGAAAGCATACAGCTATCCATAAGAGGTTTCTGTGGCACAGCATTATAAGAATTTAAAATCTTTCTTCAGTTCTTCTAATTTTCATCCCAGATTTTCTGGTGGATGATCCATTATGGGAAACAGTTAGGTGTTGAGGGAGGTGGTCTGTTTATAATTTTTGCTTTTTGCTGTGTTTATAAGATGCTGGTATTTGAAGCAGCAGCTTTGGATGCTTAATCCCATGGCACTTGCTGAGTTAGGAAATTCTCTGCTGTTAAATGTCACTTGCTCAGTTGTAGAAGTCAATTGATTGATTGCCATCCTTTGTGATGCTCATTGTCATATTTCATAATCTCAATTTCTTGTCAATTGATTGCCAGATAGAAGCGACAGCCAAGGAGGGCCGCCAGCATCTGCAGGGGCCAGCCAGCGCATGGCATTAACTTTCCCCCTCTGTAAGTGTCTATTCTTTCTTTAAATTGTTACTGTTTGTTTGATTTTTACAATAGAAGAAATGCTAGTTTGAGTAGATCATAACAACCTGGGAATAACTGTACAGTATTGTAAATGTTACCAAATATGTCATCTCTCTCAAAAATGTGTGGAAAATGTTAATTATAGCAGAAGTATTGGTCTAACTGTTGATAAAGCTGGAAATTAAACAGTTGGCCCTCCGCATATGAGGGCTTAGATTTTACAGCTTTGATTGTTCTCAATTTGCTGCCACTTCCGCTGCTGCCCTATGTGATTTTTGATAGGGACTGCTAGCCTCACGAGACTGAGAGAGACTGTGAATGCATGGTCAGGCTTGTAAGTCCCTATTAAAAAAGGCGTAGGGTGGGGGCAGTGGCAAGCCCTGCCAGCCACCCACTTCTGCCTTGCAAAGTAACCTTGCCACGGTCCACCTCAAAGGCATCCGCAGTGGGCTGAATCTGCGGATCATACGTTTTGTGAGTGTTAAATATGGTCTGGGGGACCTAGAGATATTAATGTTTTTTCCACTTTGACAGGGATCCTGCGCCCCTTGTTACACCCAACACCCCTAACCCCAGTGAATGTGAATGGCCAACTGTAGTTGCAGATGGCTTATACATTGAGTTTAGGGGAATAGATAGAGCATATAACCAGTATGTGCAAATGGCACACAAGCACTGCAAGTATGGGTCTGGTAAGTTGTTCATTCTGGATCTGACTGCAAGGACTAATACTTCTGAGGATGTGCAGCTATTTTACAGTGTTCTTAACATATAAGTGTATGTATTTTATGTGTGCCCATGTGGACATTATATCGTTTGTTGTTGTTTCTAACTTACAGCAACCTTAAAACAACATATCACAGGGTTTTATTCGCAAGATTTCTTCAGGAGGGGCGGGGTTGTCTTTATCTTCATTTGGAGTTGGGAGAGTGTGAATTGCCCAAGGTCACCCAGTGGGTTTCCATACACTGTTTCAATTATGTCATGGAACTTGGTTTGCTGAGAACCTTAGCTTTTCCAAACCCCAGGATTTAAAAAACAAGCAAACCACAAAATAACTATGCTATTAATATCTAGTGAAGACTCAAAATCTAATGATTGTTTTATATAGGAAGAGAGCCCATGATTCCCCTTTCCTATTTCCCATCTCCCCTGTCTCTACTTGAGACTAACATAATTTTTGTTTTTTTACCTGGTACCATTTCCTGGTACATGTTCTGAATGCAGCAACTCCCATGTGCTGTGAGTATGAGACTAAATATACACGCTAAATCTCATCATTTGTATAATCTATGTGAAACACACAATTCACCTGGTAGGCACATAGAATGTGCCCAACCTTGTCCCAACTGATTAAAAGTGCAGTTTTGAATTGTGTGGATAGTCTTATAATATGTAGCATTCTGGGTGTTTGAGTGTATACAAAATTTTGGATGGCAGCCAGCTGTAGGTGAATTTGAAGGGTGTGTGAGAGGGTTCCTTCTCACCCATGCACTCTATGACATTAAAGTGTATGACCTTGGGATGTGAAAAAAGATAAATCAAAACCCCTTTGATTATCATCTCCCATCCTTCTGGATACTTTGGGAGTATCCCTCACTCAAGTGAGGTTCAACTTGAAATAATAGTGTGTGCACAGGTAAGCTGGCTAGGAGGGTGCCTACTTGGATGTTAACTACCACCTGGTTCCTGTGGCAGCAGTTTTTGTGTCTCCCCACCATCACCACCAACACTTACTGGAAAGCATGTGGAAAAGGAAAGCAGTCGACCTTTGGCACATTTATTGACACTCCCAGAGTTCATACTGCAACTCTACAATCTTTCCCTGAGATTATTAAAAATTAATTGATCACTTTTATATCCCCCCATGGTACCCGACACTGCCGTGAGAGGGGCCAAGGAGAGGAGGGCGTGTGCAGTAGCAAACACACTGATAAATGTTAATTACTCTTTTATGGCCCTTGTCAAATTCCAAAGCAAGTAATAAATTCATTAAACTCTAACGGATGAAGCACATGCAGCTTATTTAGCCACCATAAACAAGATCATTTGGATGTTGGTTTTTCTCTTTTTATTACTTCAGCAGCAAAAAGGAGAAAAAAAACACACTCAGGAGCTTTTGATGGGTCTGAAAAGTTGGTGGGTGGTTAATATCCTGTTTTTGTTGTCTCTGATTATTACTACTGCATACAGTGCATGAGGTTGTTTTTGGTGTGTGTGTGTTTCATATATGTCATGGGGGGAATTGCTGCTTTCTTTTTTCTTGAAAAAAAATGAAAAATAGTAACACCTTTTATAGGATAAATTTCATTGGTGAAAAATCATGTAAGCTTTCACAGTCTTTGAAACCTGTCAATTCTTTTGTCTGTAGAGGGTGGTCCAATATAAAATGTGATGTCACCAATTTTTTATCTCAGCCATTCTTGCAACATTTACATTTATTTATTGTTTTCCAGTCTAATATGAGAGTTGCTAAAACATATGCTCTACTTTCACTGCCCTGAAATCATTTCTTCCTGAACGAGCCTCATAGAGAGTTTATCTGTTCAAGGAAATCAGATTGGCCATAACTGGACAATCAAGTTCTCAGATAAAGAAAATGAGATATGCATAAGCTTGAAGTATCCATACTCATTTACATTTACTTTGCTTTTCTCTTTGTGCAAGTATTAAAACAAGCAAGGACTACTCAGTTAACCACATCTTTCTGTTATATCTGACTTGGGAAGCTGTAGTCAGAGGCTTCCAAACAAGCTGGGGTGGTGAAACTCAATTTCATATCACTAGAGTCTCTGGCATGGGCAGGAGGTTACAGAATGAAAGAACATTGAGATGCAGAAAAAGTTTCATTATACATTATGGGAAAATAAAAGGTGAACCTGACAAATGGTTGCGTTTCTCAGCAGCTGGCTTGTGGTCTTTTGTGATGTCCTGCTGCTCTGCTCTGAAACTGGCTATCTATTTGCATATGAGTAGTGAAGTTGGATGAAGCACCAGCTGATCCATTTTTATGTAAAAGTTAGTGGTCATAGTCAGCTTGACACATTATCAAACAGTGTGTATGAAAACATTTGTTACCCAAAGTGCCATGTTGATTATTTTATATACATTTTTAAAACCTTCAAAAAGAGACTTTCTTTGTGTGCCTCAAACATTTGGCCTCAAACAGCAGATTGTCTATCTGGACTACATGGGCAAATCTGTCAGTTTCACTTCCGCTGCAATCCACTGTTGTATATTTACATAAATTCTGATTTAGAATCTTCTGAAATGAAATTCTCATGATCCCTATCAGGAGTTGCCAGCATTAGAACTTCCCTTTCTGTGCACAGCTGCCCCATGTGGGGAGTTATCAGAACTTCAACTTGGACCATTTTTCTAGTTCAGTGGTGGCTCACCATTGGGCCCTCCTGGACAAGAAGCAATGTAAATGTTTTCCTGCTGGGCTGTTGCTTGAGCAACATACTTTTCTTGGCTGTGGTGTGTTTTTCTGTGTTGCTCTCTTTCTTGGCTCAATTCCTTGTTCCCAGCTAATGTCTGACCGCTGTTTTATAATGGCAACCTTGACAGTGTGGAAGTGACCAGTCTTACTCTACCTTTTTAATTGCAATTAATCAGTGTAGAATATCTATAAGAAGAAAGATATTTCCTTCTCCCCGATATTTTTTGCCCTAGTTTTAAGGGTGTTCAGATCTACCACTTTAATGCTGGAATATTTATTAAAATCCTCTCACTTTCTCCACCATGCCATCCTGTCCAGCTTAAGTGAGAAGTATTAGCAAAGTTAACTTTTACGGTACTTTATGTTGAGATTTTTCCTGCAACATCATGAACTTTTCTCTCTTTTTTGTTTCTGTTTGTTGCAAAGCACACATTTCCCCTGATACCATTAAAACAACAATGAACAGCTATCTTCAGTTGTAGCATGCTACTCTATCGTTTGTTAAAGTGGGAATGGGAAATTACATTAGGAACATAGAAGCCTACCCTATACTGAGGAAGACAATGGATCCATGTAGTCCAGTACTGTTGACACTGACTGGCAGTGGATCCCTAGGGTTACAGGCAGGCAGAATTCTTTCCTAGCACTACCTGTAGATGCTACGGTTTGGGCCTGGGATCTTCCATATAAATATATTACTCTTACTCTCCCTCTCCCCCCCTCCTCTCACACACGCACAATCAGGATCAGACTTCAGTTGCAAATGAGATCAGGTTTAACATAGTAGCTAGAAGACTGACTTATGAATCAGTTAATATCCATGTGAAGTCGAAGGCTTTGTGGCCGGCATCCATAGGTTGTCTGTGGGTATTGTGTTTTTGTTTTTCCGGGCTGTGAGGCCGTGTTCTGGAAGAGTAATCAGTTAATGGTAAAGGTGAAATATGCACTGTGGGGGGGGGTTCCAGACTGTGAGGCCATGTTCTGGAAGAGTTTATTCTTGGCATTTCGCCTGCATCTGTGGTTGGCATCTTCAGAGAATGGTTGGGTAGGAGTGGGGGGGTGTTATATACTGTGAACCCCTGTTGGAGAGGATATGTAAATTTGTGTATTTGAATGGGTAGTTCCTGGGGGAGACTAATCCTCCTTGCATTTCTCTCCCAGGAACTACCCATTCAAATACAAAAATTTACATACCTTCTCCAACAGGGGCTCACAGTATATAAACCCCACACACACTCCTACCCAACCATTCTCTGAAGATGCTAGCCATAGATGCAGGCAAAACGCCAAGAATAAACTCTTCCAGAACATGGCCTCACAGTCCGGAACCCCCCCCCCCCACAGTGCATATTTCACCTTTACCATTAACTGATTACTAGTTTTATGCAAGTCTTGTCTAGCCACAGTCTTGCCTAACCTCAATCTGTCCCCTCCCCCACGACCCATAATTAACAGTATGAGGGTGATGATAATACCCACCACTCTTTGCAGGGTGTCAAGTGCTTTGAACCTTCTAAAATAATGTATCTTAAGATCCTTGCCTTCAAATTAGTAATATAATAATAACAATAAAACTTCCCTTTCACCTAACATGGGGGGGTGTCACTGTTTTTCCTTTGGTACAAAGGCCACTGATAAGATCCAGAAGTGGCACTGGTCTCAGTCCTATGATCAGTGCACTGGGATATTTGTCGTGCTCCCTTTGCTTCTAGCAACTGAAACCTGCCCCTAGGTTTGATAGATTTATGAGCACAGGGGTGGGCAGTCAGGGGTTAATGGAAGAACTGTGCCCTGTACTCAGCGGTAGCTAACAGCTACCAGCTAATAACTTTATGGCTTCAAAGCAAGGCATTTATCATGCTGAAGTTTGTTTATGCACTAGTTATACAGCACATTATGGCAGATCTGTGTTGGACTGATAAATTCTAAATGACAAGCAAGGCTACTGAGTGGGTCTGGGTGAGTCCAATAGACCAGTAGCTTTTTCCTGAACTCTGTTTCTGAGATAAGAATGTTTTTCCCTCATTTGTTTGATATGGGCAAAAACGCACAAATTTGATGCAAAAGAAAAAGAGTGGGTGTAGAGGTCAATATGAGAGCAGTACATTTGATTTTTAAAAAGCACATACAAGGGGAGCACTTTTAGGAAGAGGGTTATTAAACTGTGACTGTCTAGCACTGAATCCCAGTCATGTTTGAACAAGCAGCTTTCCCCAATCCATGGCCCTTCAGATGTGTTGGACTATGAAACCAATCTGCCCAACATATCTGGAAAGTTCCAGGTTAGGTTGCAAAGGAGCCTTCACAATTCTTTGGTGCAAAGCCTGAGGCCCACAGGGAGTGGAGATTATTAGAGAAATCGTATAAGAACAATCTACTCAGAACTGAATTGGCTTGAGTTCACTGAAACTTACTCCTAGACTGAATCAGCAGCCTGAGTGAATTGTTGGAGATGGGAGAAGAGGCAAAATGGTCTTGTAGACATCTGTCACCTTCGCCCCTAAGTCGTCCTTTAAGACCACCACTGACCCCCAACCAGATATAGTTCCACATTCCTGGGAAAGAGCTAGGATGATTACAGGGGTTTTTGTTTTTTTCCAGAGAGCAGTCATTTGGACTCAGGCCTTGAATGACCACAAGGAACTCCCCAAATACCATTTCTGATACTTCCCACACATTTTCATCCTTTCTACCAGCGTGAGGTCTAAAAATGTTAAAAACTATTTTGAAATTGAAATTCATGTTCCTGAACTATAATTCCATGAATGGTTTTTCTTGCAAGGAATAAATTTAGCAGACCTGAGTATTGGAAATGTGGAAGAAAAAATACTGACATTTTCTCCCCTTCTCATTTTAGTGGACACTTTCCCCACACTGCACACTGTATCCAAATCTGGGTTTGCAACCAGCTGCACACTTCACAGAGAATACTGTAGCAATTCCTTGTTCCCTGCTTTTCTCCTCTCATTCCTTGTTGACCCCATGGACAATTTGATGTGCACACAGACATACACACACACACACACACAATTTGAAATAAAAAATTTCATACAAACATTTTTTCACTGAATTTCACTGAAATTCCAATGTCAACATGTGTTCCTTGAAAACATTGTACAGTTGTTCCTCTGTATCCATGGATTTAAGTATTCACAGCTTGAAAATATTCTTTAAAAAATAATAATCAAAAAAGCAAACCTTGATTTTGCCATCTTATATAAGGGACACCATTTTGCTATGCCATTGCATATAACAGGACTTGATTATTCATTAATTTTGGTATTCACGGGGGATCCTGGAAGCAAACCCCAGCAAATATGAAGGGACAACTGTAATTGTAAGAGGTATTTAAATAGATGGGTGTTAATGTAGTATGTGGGGAAATAATTATTGTAATGTAAAAGCAATCTTGTGTACCCCATTCACATCCTAAGATAACTCTAGGTTTTTTCCCTGCATGCTTCTGTTCTCCCAAACTCCCTTTCTCTTATTTCACTGGGCACTTCCAGCCAACTGGAGTGCTGGGTCATTCAACACGTGACCTAATTTAAATTTTATTGCTCTTTGCAAGTTCTCTTTTAAGTTAGAGTCTCCATGAGGCTGTAGCTATCTTAAGCCATATTATCTTTGTTTAGCCATCTTTCCTGCAACCATGCCATGATGTTCACCATGCAGCCTCTTACCGCTATCGGCTGGGTGAGTCTTTCTACCCTAAATCCTCTTACTTAGTTAGGAACCTCTTTTAAAAGTTTGTTTTAGTATGTAGATCGAGATTGATATACCTTCAATAAACTTTTATTTGCATTTTAAACTGACTCCTTTGTTTTTGTAATGAGTCTAATTTAACTGGGTGATCTCAGAGACCACAGACCTCTGAATACACTTTTAAATGTTAATTGAGCTTTGTCAGTCTGCATTCCTAAGGTGCACTCTGCATGAATTTAAAAGTAAATGATTTTTAACTCTTTTTTAAAGAAGGTAATTTTTGTTGCTTTTAAAAAGGACTAGATCCTGGAATTTTTAATACAATTTTCATTTTTAGACTCATTACTCCTACATGAAAGGGTTTTGGTTCCCAGTTTGAAGACTTAAAAGCTCAATTTAATTTTTGTCTTTGCAAAAGTTTTGTTTTTCTTTTTATCTGATCACCTCAGAGTTGCTGGGTTTTTTTTTTTGTTTTTTCTCTCTCTCGGCTTGAAGACAAAGGCAATAAAGCAATAAAAGCAATTATGGCTGAAGCTAGCCTGTCTGTCTTTTTAAGCATGGAGAAACTGTATGGTCCAAATTATAAAAGATGGTCTTTTTCTTTTGAAACATACCTGAAGGCCATGGGACTTATTGATGTTTTACATAAACAGAGGCCAAATCAGGGAAGAGAGAGGAATGATTTTGATAGAGATGATCAAAAAGTATTAGCATACATAATTTTAACAACTGATGAAGGATTAGTCTGTGAAATCAAAGATAAGAGAACAGCAAAAGTTGCTTGGGACACTTTGAAACATCTATGTGATGTTCCATCCATGGGAAATAAAATTGCATTGATGATGAAATTTGTGAACATGAAATTAGCAAATCTAAAATGTCTAGATGAACACATTAATGATTTCAGAGCTACATTAGCAGAATTGCAATCTCCTGGAGAAGAGATTCCAAAGTCTATGCAAGTTGGGATTTTTTTTAGCAAGCTTACCAAAGTTTTACAATCCCATCATAAACACTTTGCAATTAAAGAATGATTTAACCCTACCAGAAGCCTATATTCAAATAAGAGAATTTCAACATAGGCAAAACTTGATGCAAAATGACAAGTTTGAATCCATAAATTCTAACTTTAACCAGCAAGTAAATTTGGCTGGAAAAGAAAAGGAGCATTTTTAAAGGAATGCTACCCACTCCAAGCCCCCCTCCTCTTCTGAACCAAATGGGGTGCAATTAAAGGCTTCAAAGGGAAAGAGACAGTCATTCTCACAGCAAGAGATGACTGGCCAGAGGCAAGAGAATACAAAAGGCCATAGAGATAGAGAAGCTAATGCTAAACAGAAATTTCACATTGGATTGGCTTATGAGAAAGTAATGCAAGCTTCTGGAAATGAATATAAAGCTGCCTTCATCGTAGACAGCGGAGCTAGCAACACATTTGTTAATAAAAGGGAATATTTCCAAGATTTTAATGAAGAAGTAAAATTCCCTGTGTTTATTGCCAATGGAGATTCTGTTACAGCGCAAGGAATTGGGACTGTGTATCTTCCTATGAGATTGGGAGCTAGGACAGAAATATTGAAAATTAAGGATGTTGTTTATACCCCCGAGCTCAAGAGCTCCCTCTACTCAGTCAAAATGAGCACAACAGAGTAGTTTTCAAAAATAATGCATGTTATGGTCTTCATGCTAAACATTTGATTTTTAAAGACACTCTAAAGGATGATGGCCTTTATCACATGGAGATCAGTGATTGAAATGCCAATGTTGCCACTCAGTGTAAACACAAAGACTGCATAAATTTATGGCATAGAAGGTTTGCTCATTAAAATGTTGAATGCATAAAGAAATTGGCTAATCAAGAGCTAGCAAAAGACTTTCATTTCAAGAACTGTTGTGTGAATGAAAGGTGTGTGGAATGCATTAAAGTTAAGGCTACTGCACCTTCACACAAGCCTCTCACAGAAAGACAATCTACTAAACCTCTTGAGTTGCTACACTCTGATCTCTGCGGGCCATTTAGACAGAAATCAGTTGGTGGAAACCTCTATTTCCTCACATTCACAGATGATTTCAGCAGATACTGCCATTGCTACCTCCTAAGGGAGAAAAGTCAAGCTTTTGAAAAGTTCAAAGAGTACTTTAATTATGTCACTAATAAATTCAATTATAAAATTCAAAATTTGAAGACGGAGAATGGGTCTGAGTTTGTCAATACTCAATTTGAGGAGTTCTTAAAGGAACATGGCATCAGACGCCAGACTACTGAATTTTATACTCCTCAACAAAATGGTTTATCGGAGAGAATGAACCACACCTTAAAGGAAATGGCAGTTGCAATGCTTTTACAGGCTAACATGCCTAAAGCTTATTGGTCTGAGGCAATTCTCACAGCCACATACTTATACAATAGACTTCCAACCAGATCCAGAGATGTTACTCCATTTGAATTGTGGCATGGTGTGAAACCCAGACTGAACCATCTCAGGGTTTTTGGATCAATAGCTTATACATACATTCCCAAACAGAAAAGAGACAAACTGGACTGTAGAAGTGAAGAGGGAATTTTTATTGGCTATGCCAAAGGTGCTTACAAAATCCTGAACCCTGATGGACGCACAATGAGAATAACAAGTGCTGTTTATGTTGATGAAAGACCTCAGTTTAATTCTAATCCAAACAAAGATTTCTATTCAGATGTGTATGTAGTGGAAGAAGACCCTGACCCTGATTCTCAGCAGCAGCCACAGTGTGTGCAGCTCTTTCACCCTCCTGCAAGTGCTTTGCATCCAGAAGGGGCTCCCTTAGCCCACGACTTACCAGAGGATGGAGGACCGGACGGCGCGCCAGAGGCAGAGCCAGGAACTCAAGTCCAGGTGAGACAATCTGCGAGGGGTAACAGGGGAGTGCCTCCTTTGAGATTCTCCTATTTAGCCACAGGGGAAAGCCTTCTGGAACCCTCTGACTGGCAGAAGATCAAAGGACTGCCAAAGTCTGATTCTGACAAATGGGTGAAAGCAGCAATAGAGGAAATGGGATCCTTGTATAAAAATAAAACTTGGACTTTGACAGAATTGCCAAAAGGCAAGAAGGCAATTGGCTGCAGATGGGTCTTTACAACAAAGCAAAATGCAAACAAGGAGATTGAAAGATATAAAGCCAGACTTGTAGCTAAAGGTTACAATGAGCAATTTGGAGAAGATTTTCATGAGACTTTCTCCCCAGTTGTTACACACACAGCTATTAGAACCCTATTGGCTGTTGCAGCTTCCAAGAGAATGCATGTACAACATCTAGATGTGAAGACAGTGTTTCTTTATGGAGATCTAGATGAGGAACTGTACATGGAACAGCCTTCGGGATTTGTAGTACCTGGAAAGGAGCATCTAGTATGTAAACTTGAGAAAAGCTTGTATGGATTAAAACAAGCTGCCAAAAAGTGGCACAAAAAGCTAAATCTGCTCCTTATCAAAGAAGGATTTACCCCAGGCACTGTTGACCGATGTGTTTACAAAAGATTCAGAAACAATAGATGGACTTACATTGCAAGTTATGTTGATGATTTGATTCTGTGCAGTCAAGACAAAGCAGATAGTCAAGAGATACTCCTGAATCTCCAGAAAGAAATAGATATTAAAAGTTTGGGAGGCATCTCACACTATCTTGGAGTACAAATTGAAAGAGACCGTGATGGAAACTTCTTTCTTAATCAAAAGCAAAAGATTATAGCTCTTTTGGTCTGTCTTGGCTTAAAAGATGCAAAGGATTATAAACTCCAATGGAAGTAGGTTTCTTAAAGAGCAATGAGGCATCTGAACCTTTGAGAGACAGTGAAAAGTACAGAACTGCAGTTGGAAAACTTCTGTACATAGCGAATTTCACTAGACCTGATATTGCAAATGCTGTTGGCATCTTATGTAGAATGGTTAATTCTCCTACTCTTAGAGATCTTAATGCAGTGAAAAGAATTTCAAGATATTTAAAATCGACTGCTGACTTCAAACTGATGCTGCCAGCATGTGACAAGCCACGACTGATTGCCTATGCAGATGCCGATTGGGGCAGTGATTTGGTGGAGAGAAAATCAACCAGTGGAAACATCATCTTCTATGGTGGTGGAGCAGTAAGTTGGACAAGTTGGAAGCAGAGTACAGTGGCAGATAGTTCCACAGGTGCCGAGTGCATCTTAGCGAAAACAGCTTGAGATGAAATCAAATGGCTGCAGAATTTGCTTCTGGATCTTGGGATAGAGGAACCCAAGCCAACAATTCTGATGCAAGACAATCAAAGCTGTATCAAAATTTCTCAGATAGACAAGCTTCTGAAGAAGAACATAGACATTGCTTTCCACAAGGTGAGAGAGATGTGCCAGAGTCAACTTGTGATGTTTAAATGTCATGTGGTTCCTACACATATACACACAGGCCAGATAAGACAAGGAACGGAAATCCAGCAGGGTGGACAGAGACGTGAAGATATGGACACCCACTTTGGAAGAGTTAAGATCAGTGACATCCTCAACACTTGATGGAAGTGAAAAGCAGGTCACCATGTGTAATCTTGACATGCATGCAGAGCATGTAGCAGTTGTGTCACCCACATTGTGAGAGTATATACCCTAAAAGACAGGGTAAAGATCTATTAAATAATTATAATAAATAGATGTGCCTAGTATTCTTTCATTATCAATACTCTTCTTCCCAGAATTATAATGACCACACATGCACATACATTACAGTCCCTTGCTGCAGAAAGAGAAGATGGTATGAATAACACAGTTTCATGTTAAGTAAATAAAAGGAACGGTTCCAGTGGGTGAGGGTCAGCTAGATCCATCATGAGCTGTATTAAATTGAAGGACCCTGTGACATTTGTGGGTGAGGATCATGGTCCTGGTAGTTATGCTTTCTGGGCTGCATGATTTTTGTGCATCAATCAATCCATGGTAGCTACTCTAAGGGATCCATTAAGTGTCACTTGTACAGTGAGTGGATCACATGTACAGTAACTATAATTATTTAATGAGAGACACAATGTTATTGGAATTATTTAATTTTCATATTTGTATGTATTTTTAGTGAAAGTTTTCCAAATACAATAACATTTACAAATTTTTTAAAGAAAAGGAAAAGAAAGAAAACAGTAAAATGTAGGCTCTCGTAAAAAGAAATATAGAGAAAAAGAAATGTGACATCCAACTTTCTTTTTGCAGTTATACATACATATGATATAATCATACCCTAACCTTCTAAAACTACATTGTACACTTCCTCCGATAATCAAATCTTACTAATTATCAAAACATAAAGTTATCAGGTCATTTTCTTTTTTCCACAAAAAGTCTATAATGGATTTCCAATCTTTTAGAATGTCACTAACAATTTTTCTTTAATCAAACCAGACAATTTTTCCATTTCTGCTAAGTCAATCAGTTTTAACAACCATTCTTCCTTAATAGGTAATATTGAATTTTTCCATCTTTGTGCATACAACAGTCTTGCTGCTGTGGTCATACACTGAAGTAGTCTTCATGGCTCTTTTCCGGTGGTTAATCCATAAGTCCCCAAAGGAAAAGTTCTGGTTTTAATTGAATGTTAAGATTCCCTTGCATTGAAGTATGTACTCAAATCCAGAAAGCTTTAGCGTTTTCACATGTCCACCACATATGGTAAAATGTCCTGTCCTATTGTTCACATTCCCAACATACATTCAAAACACCCTTATACATTCTAGACAATTTATCTGGTGTCATACACCAATGGTACATCATTTTATTTTTAAAAATCCACATTTGTGTGGATTTTCATGTGTATTTTTGCATTTCTCTGTGTGTGAACTTGGGTCCCTAAATACAATGCCATAAAATAAAAAGGTATTTGTTCATATGACTAAACAATTTTCTCTGTAGCTGTGTACTTTGGTGTATCTGTATACTGGTGTGTTTGTTTCCAATTATCAATCTGTTTATTAAAATATACATCAACACAAATATTCAATACATATGGAAATACATCAAACAACCAGTTATACTGGTGTGTTTTGATGACATTTAAGTTATACTTACGCATCTGTGTATATTACGTGTCTTAAGGTATTTTCCTCCAGGTCCGTGACTGTGCACATATATATGCATTGGGCATGCTGTCTATTCGACACTATGGTTATAATGTGTTTGTGGGTTGGTTTGTAAGGCTTTGTATGTGAGTGCCAGCCCTTGCAGGCTGTAAATCCTGCTGCCCAGCTGAGGAGGTTGAGCAGTTTATTGCTCAAGGCCAGGCCCATGAATCAGACAGAGGTGTCGGAAGGAGCATTAACTCTTAGCCTTTGCTCAGTTGCTGTGTGGTTCCAGGAGGGGCCCCAGAGGCAGCGATTAAAGGCGGCACCTTCTCCTTTCAGTTTTATGGTAAGAGGAAAGCAGTAAATTAGAGGCCCCGAGGCTTTAGGGCAGGCCTCGCTCTAACATAGCTACCTGCTGCTGCCCTGACAGCAAGCAAGTCTAAGCATAGTCCTGCATGGGATAGAAAGCGCTCTGTTGGCTCAAACAGAGAGATCAATAGTGAAAATGGTGTTTTGGAGCAGCTCTCCTTGGTTAACATTGTTTCTGGGCCTTTACATAAGGAGCTGTCTCTTGCTGGGCTGCCTATGGACCTGTACCCTGATGTGTTCTAGAATTAATGGGTGCAAGACCATTTCTCCTGCTCAATATATGCCATGCCATTATTTTGACAGGCAAATGTACATAGCACCCAAGCATCATCATCAACTCTTGTGACCATCTGTGTGTAAGGCTCCCAAACTTAGGTTTTTCAGGAAATGGGAATTGTAAGTGTGCACATTGATTATTACTAAGGCCCAGCTGTGATGTTATCTTTGTTAAAGGGATAGAGGTTGAGAGATTACAGTAGGACCCCCGTATCTGCTTGGGATTGGTTCTGGAGGGCCCCATGAATACCAAAACCCATGGATAATAGCAAACGCCACTGAAAATAATGGGACTTCTGGTTTAAAATACCATAGAGTTGTCTTGGAGGACCTAGAAAATCACTAGAGAGGACACATTTTCTAGGAAGACTCTATGGTAGCTGTGCTGAAATTGAAACAATTGATAACTGAGTCAGTGGATACAGAGGTTCTACTGTATTATTGGAGTGAAAGACCTGCTAGAGCCTTTCTTCAGAAACAGTGACGGTGTCCATCTTAGGATGGACCTTGATTTAAAGAATCAAAATACAGGCAGAAAAGTAAGTTTAGAATCCTCAACAGGAGGAACATTTATTAAAGAAATACATTCTTGGATAGAAACAGCCTGATCCTTCCAAACTACAGTACAACCCCTATATCTACAGGACCAGTAACTGTGGATTCATTTATACTCGCATCTGGAAAAAAATGTCTCTAGGCATTTTCTAGGTCCTCCAGCACAACACTGGAGGACTTGGCCAGAAGTCATTCATTTCAATAGGGTTTGCTATTATCTGCCATTTTCCATATCCACGGACACAAGGGTTGTACTTTAATAGAGATGTCCTCCCTCATCAAACAGCAGACTGGAGAGAATAGAGGGTCAAATCAGGACCCATTCTTTTCTTTTCCTTTTTTTTTTACAACAGAGGGCAATTACTTAATTAACCCTGACTGAACCAGACAATGTTATTTGCCTATAACACATTTGGGATAGGTGGCTTGAGAGAGGAAGCAAAAACAAGCTGAAAAGGAAGACAAAGATCCTAATTCCTTTCTATCTAAGCCATCTCATCCCTAGTGGACAAGAGAGCAGTAAGAACAAGTGCAGAAGTTGCTGTGTCTGCCAAAAATTTCCACTCCTGTTATCTGTATTTGAAAAAATAAAAGTTGAGGAAAAGAAAATGTTGAGGTAAAGATGGCCATAACTAGTTGAAGAATTAAAGAGTAACTGGTATCCTTAGTTTTTCCTTAGAAGATGAAGCTTTGTTATTGTCATCACCACCACAGATTTTACATGTTTTATCAGGCCACAGAACTTTGCAGTGTTTGGCCATTTCCTTACTGAGAAGTTTACATTCTTCTATTATTTTCCCATTTCTTTATTCAGTGAATGTTGACAAGCATTGTAGGAGGCATAGTCAAACTATGGAAGCTGCACAATACATTATGGCAGCAAGAACAATAAGAGTTCTTTAGCTCCAGTTTCTCCATTTGCTCTTCTATCTTTTGCAATGCATGGTCATAAATACTTTGTGTATCTAAGCAACCAGACCATGTGACCCAAGAAACTTCTAGAGTCAGTGGTCATATAAACATTCCCCCTCCATGCACTTACTTCCTCTTTTCCTCTTTTCATTGTTCTTAGCTTTCAGACAGTGAGTTAAAGTTTTAAGCTCACTCAGTCAATAAAGTTCATTAGTTTTTAACTTGATGCTGCTTGCTTATTGTTGTTGTTTTAACTTAAGTCAGTCTCAGCCAGGGAGGTACTTAAGACTGAGGCACATTACTTCTGCTGAACTCTGCTGAGGGAGGCTATTTCCCAACAGACCCAGTCTTGATATTTTACCCAAAAAAAGGCTAACACCCTGGAATATATTCTTTTTTCCTCACACAATCTATAATTCTGGCTCTATAGTTAATTTCTCCAAGGTAATGCCATAGCAGACACTGTTGCTGTTCTGTAATACCACAGCTCATGGTAGTGGTAGGTATGGTAGAAGACAACCCAGTATACTGTGCCAGTTCAACAGTATGGCTCAGTATTTTTACAAGACATGACTAATAAATCTAGCAACAGACATGATCAACAAATCCAGTATATTAGTTGGGGTGGAGCGAGATGTTACAAGAGGCTACTATCATAGGGGAATCTCTTTATCCCCACTTCCTGATAATAGCTAGTATGATGTAATGTTTTACATGATGTCATCTCAGTGTGTATTTCTCCACCCCTTTTCCTGATAGCCAGTAACATAAAGAAGACATGCAGGTGTGCACAACACAGTTACATTAAGTTACACAATTCTTTTGTATAAAAGGGGGAAACAACAGGAATTTCTTGTAATGTCACATTTGCACATGACAGTGTGGCGTGGAAGTTATTTGTGAGGTCTTTTCAAGGGTCACCCATTTTGTCAGATCATACTAGAGGAGTCACAGGAGTTTGGGTTTTTTTTAATATCCCTAGCACCATTGTAATGTGTATCCCAAGAGAGAGAGAGAGAGAGAGAGAGATTCTTTTGTATTGCTTGCCTTTTGGCCTAGAAAGGCAGCAGTCTCTTTTCCTCTGAAACCTTTTTATGACTCCTGGTATAATTAACTCAAGCCATAAAATTTTTTTGAATCCAAATAGATATAATTAACATTTAATGTCACTGGTTTTTTCTGGATAGTCAAGACTATTAAGAAGTGAGTATTGATTGAAGAGGTGAAGCAGATGTTTCACTTATTGGATCTAGACATTGGAAGCAGTTGAGAGCAAGGGGGCACCCTGGAGCAGATCCAGTGACATTTTTTTGCCTCATGGAGGAGACTGGCGTGATAGGGAGAAGATTGAGGCTGGGGCAGAATATTCAGTGTTTTGCAGAATCCTTGCATATCTGAAACAGTGGGGTATCTCCTTTGGATGACAATGAATTATATTTGCCATCCAATCAGAGGAACATACCAGGAACAAATCTATCACCAGTACTTCTAGCCCTGGAAGAGCTACACATCACACACAAATGTTCAGTATCACATTAAGTGCTGATCTGCAGATGAGAATGAATTATCCCAGATCAAGTACTCCAGACAGAACTTTCATATGCACTGAAACACAGTATTTTTCAGCTGAGCAAGTTCACACATGAATCTGCAACTTCTCTAACGCATACATAATAAAATGATAAGGGATAAAAAAAATTACAGAAACATGTGGGAACTGGTTGAAAGTCTGTATCATCTGTATCCATGGCCCAAGATTCACATAAGATACCACTAATATCCCAGACCAGTATCCAGATTTGCTCTGGATATGTCATCCAGAATCTTGGAATCTGTTGAGTTCGTAGTTGAAGTAGCTAGATGCATATGTATTGTTGATTTCATTGTTTCTTTTAAAATGCTTTAATTACATCCATCATTTTGTAAATGTGAATGAAACAAGCAATGCAGAGGTTCAAGAACCAGAAAGCAGGACATAAGTGCCTGAAAATTCTGATTTTTAAAAAATTGTATGAGTTTCACCTATATCCCCATTACATACTGTTAAAATCAAGCTCCATGTTTCTCAAAACCAGCATTAGTGAAGTTATGTGTGTTTGCTTGTTGGTGTTGGTGTCAGCACTCTAATTGGCTATTTCAAGCTATGAGCAAGGTTCTCTAAGACTTCTGACTGCCTACCGTACTTCTGCCAGCATAGCAGACTTCTGCCAGCATAGCAGGTCTTGTTCTGAACCCAAAACCATTTAATGTGCATAAGAGGAACAAGAAAAATAGATCAATATATCTGTAAAGTCAGTCTATGCTGCTCCTCAAAAGTCCAGGCATTTCCGTTCCACCCTGATGTTACAGCTGGTTTTCCTGGCTCTATGACATGTTTAGTCCAAGCCCTAAGCCCTTGGTCCTGGCATCCCTCCATGCTGGATCCTAGAGCTCTTAGGTTGACATTCTAAGCTGATTCCACCATCAGATCTGCTTGGGATGTGCTTGGCCGGGTGAGAGAGAATGATGGCATGCCACATTTTGTGCACCCTCTGCTCATGGGAGCAAGGCTTCAGAGCTCTGGGATTGATTGGGCTGTTGCTGCTGACAGACAGCATGAATACAGGAGCAAGAGTCAGGTCAGCAGAGCAGAAACCAGCAAACACAAAGAAATAGGCTGCATTGAGTTTAATAAATAAAAACAGTGACATGCTGTGCTAGGGCTAAGGGTGGGAGGTTAGCCCTGCACCAGCAGCTTCTATCACCCCTTTGCAGCTGACACCATCGTACCAGCTATGAATTCACCCCAAATGCCCCCAGATAGCACAGAGCTGCTTTTCTCTGCCCACACACAAACTGATTGTTCAGGACCATCTCCTGCCTTGAATGATTTGTATTCGTTGTCCTGATCAGAGATAAACATGGCAAGAAGAAAAGAAAAGCTGCTGGCATCTCTGTGTTGATATCTCTGTAGAATTTGTTTGCCTTTATTCACATAGTTTTAAAAAGGACATTGGCAGGAGATGGTAACTTCCTGGATTCTTTAGGTAACCATTTCTTCTCTGCCTGATTTTCACCTGACAATTGAAGGCAAGAGTTATTCTTGTCATAGTTATGGAAGAAAGTAGACATATACAGTATGCCAAAAATTGTGAGACAAAGCTACTGAGGCAAAAGATCTGTTGTTGTGTGCCTTCAAGTCATTTCTGACTTACAGCGACCCTAAGTCATGGGGTTTTCTTGGCAGAATTTGTTCAGAAAGGGTTTGCCTTTGCCTTCCTCTGAGGCTGAGAGAGTGTGACTTGTCCAAGTTCACCTAGTAGGTCTTCATGGCTGAGCAGGGATTCAAACCCTGGCCTCCCAGTGTCCTAGTCTAACACTCAAACCACAACACTATGCTGGCTCTCACAGACCTATTTCTTTTTGTTTTTTAACAATTCAAAACTTTGAAATCTTTAGCAAATATAAGCCTCCACTCCCCTTGCACCTTCCTCTCCCACCTCCGTCACATGAGTCTCTCCTTATGTGCTTTTTGACATGAGGGAACTGGAGGGTAAAATCTGGCTTGTATGAAATTTGAAGCTGCTGTGGTTTTTTTACAAGGAAAATACAAAGGGAAAGTTAATGGCACCAAGAAGGATGGAGTTACTATGAGGCCTTGTAGATTTCCTTTGCAATCTTAACAAAACTTTTCTATGTGGCTTCTGATACAAATTTAAACAGAACCCTGCAAAGAGGATTGTAATGTGGAGAGACAGGGGTGAGTGGGAGGTCTGACATGCTTTCCTTTGATCTAATATGGCAGTTTTGGGGGCTCATAGAGAGGAGCTTCCTTGAGGAAACCCTCTCAGCACAAATGGACATGCAGCCACATCCAGGCAATGTGTTGTCCACCCACACTTGGGAAGGAGATGCTAAACTGTCCACCAAGTGGCAGCAGCTGAGAGATGCTACATTTGGAGCCTCACCCTAGCAGTCCCAACTAATGTAGGCGAAATTTCCACGAATTGGATTCTTTGCCCTATATCTGATACGTTCAACACTTGAATTGGTTCCAACAAGCTCCTGGGAATATTCCCCCCCCTTTTGTGCCTATAACCGAAGACATGACACATTTCAAAATAATAATGGAAGAGGCTGACCTGACATTTGGATAAAAACTGTTTCAAAGAACATGTTTTTGGTGCTCTATAAATGTTGGCAGGTTTCAGTGATGCCTCAGGGTGCAAGACTGAACACCTGACTTTATTATCTTGTGGAAGGAAAGGCTTCACAAGTCAGGGTCATGATGCTTGCTGCAGCAGTATTCTGGAAGTTGGGATCCAAAACAGTAGCATTTCCAAGTTCTGGAACTTTTGAGACATTAATCTGTTTTCACTGTTCATTACACATATTCCATACTCAGTAGCAGTGGCAGTCATATTACAGTGACTTAGCCAGTAAAATTCAAAGACATAGTCGTGTTAGTCTAGAATATCAGTATGCAAGCATATTTTGTAGCATCTTTAAGACTGAGGGGTTGTTGAAACAACGAAAAAAATGTGGGAGTAATGAGTGTAAAAAATAAAAATGTATTAAAAAATTCCAGGATCTAGTCCTTTTAAAAAGCAATAAAAATATTTTCTTTAAAAGGAGTTAAAAATCATTTACTTTCAAATTCATGAAGAGTGCCACTTAGAAATGCAGACAAGCTCAATTAACATTTAAAAGTGTATTCAGAGGTCTGTGGTCTGAGAGATCACCCAGTTAAATTAGACTCACTACAAAAACAAAGGAGTCAGTTTAAAAATGCAAATCAAAAGTTTACTGAAGGTATATCAATCTCAATCTACATACTAAAACAAACTTTAAAAGAGTGTTCCTAACTAACTAGGAGGATTTAGGGTAGAAAGACTCACCCGGCCCTTTAGCGGTAAGAGGCTGCATGGTGACTTGAAAAGCAAACATCATGGCATGGCATCCATGGTTAGGCTTCCAGCTGAAAGGCAAAGATGGCAAGGACAAAGATAAGATGGCAAAGATGGCGACAGCCGCATGGAGACTCTAACTTAAAAAAGAACTTACACAGAGCAATAAAATTTAAATTAGGTCATGTGTTGAATGACCCAGCACTCCAGTTGGCTGGAAGTGCCCAGTGAAATAAGAGAAAGGGAATTTGGGAGAACAGAAGCATGCAGGGAAAAAACCTAGACTTATCTTAGGATGTGAATGGGGTACACAAGATTGCTTTTACATTACAATAATTATTTCCCCACATACTACAAAAAAACCTAAAAGAATGCAGGCAGAATACCTTGTCCAGATGAGGTTTTGCCAGGATTCACCATATTCGGAAGGAGGGGGGCTGAAAACTCCAAGTAGTTCGCAATTACAGCTTTTGCTGTTTCTCACGATCTTTTTTAAAAAGTATGTGGAAATGCACATAACAGGCCGTCTGTACAACCAATTTGAATTGGGGCACATCCAGGACGTCAGAATATGATTGGTCGGAAGTGCACGGGGGCGGGCTTGCTGGTGATGAAGCAGCTGGAGCTGCCATTGTTACTTTTTAGAGACACTAAAATCGAGTGCTATTTTCAAGCAGCAGAGCAAAACAAAAAAAGTTTTAAGTAGAAGATCACTCTTCTGCTTCTCTCATTTACCAGCAAAAAAAGGGGGGGTGGAAATGGAGGGAGCTTTTTCAAGAGATAACAAGGCAGGTAATTCACTTGTGACCACCATCTTTTCTCATGGGCATGCTCCGTGTGAGCTGCAAATGTTGGATAGCTTTCCATGCAAGTGATCTTGCGAATGGATCATTATAGGAGGTATGAGTCTAAAAATAAAAATGTATTAAACATTCCAGGGATCTAGCCCTTTTAAAAAGAATAAAAATATCTTTTTTAAAAAGTAAAAAACCTTTTCTTTCAAAGTTCAAGACAGAGTGACACATTAGGAATGCAGAGACAGCTCAATTAACATTTAAATGTGTGGTCTGATCACCCAATCAATTAGACTCATTAAAAACAAAGAAGTCAGTTTAAAAATGCATATATCAAAAGTTTACTGAAGGTATGTCAATCTTAATCTACATATTAAAACAAACTTTAAAAAGGTTCCTAACTAACTAAGAGGATTTAGGGTAGAATAGACTCACCCAGCCTTGAGCGGTGGGGGCTGCATGGTGACTTGAAAGGAACTCAAAAACACAACCACATCATGGCAAGAACAACATCATGGCATGGCTTCAGCCACATGGAGACTCAACTTAAAAAGAACTTAAACAAAGGATCATAATATTTAAATTAGGTCATGTGATGAATGACCCATTGCTCCAGTTGGCTGAAATTGCCTAGTGAAATAAGAGAAGGGGGAGTTGGGTAAACTGAAACAAGCAGGGTAAATGCCTAGACTAAACTTTGCATGGAAATACACAAGATTGTATTACATTACAATAATTATTCCCCCACATACTACAATCATGGGGACAGATGAACACTGCTGCAATAGTGAGGTAATGCACTATTTTCCGCAATTAATTTTCCAGTCTAGCTGACCCCCAAGAGAACAAAATTGTAACATAAACTTTTGTAAACTTGGTCTCCTTCCTCAAGATGCATGGCACAAACTGGTGCCTAGGAATAGCCATAGAAATACAGAAGAATTGCAAAACTAGTGGGTGTGGTGATGAGGTGACAGTTTCAGTTTAACAATGGTTGTTGAGGGACAAAGGCAGAAGGCAAGGTGTTGCCTAAGGCCAGGGTGAGTGAATGACCATATAATGGGAGCAGTGTGATCTTGGGTGGGAATCAGAAAGGAGATGTGATAAACTGTCCAAGAGTGCCCTCATGAGACTAGGATGTTAACTAGTATTATGATATGTGTAGTGTCCCAGGAAACCATTGTCTCTGTTCAACCCACTATTGATAGACTGAAATTTATGGATATATTCCAATTCAGCTGTTTCTCTGGGATTTGTAGTTTTGTGAGGTATTTAGCCTTCTCTGTCAGAGCGCTCTGGTGCCACAACAAAGTGGAGCCATGATAGTTAAGGCAGTGTCAAACTGCATTATTTCTGCAGTGTGGTAGCAGCCACGATTGCATTGCGTTTTTACCACACCCACCCCAACCCCCATTATCATGGCTTATCTGCATGGTATAGTTCTTTTTTCTTTACAGTTAGATGGAGTTCAAGAAGATTAACTGTACTCCTGTGATCCTGGAAAATAACTGTGGGATGTAAGGGCATATATGCATATTCTCTGTGTAGTTGTTTTCATCTCACACATCATTCTCTAGTAAATTGTATACGAGTTATGTTCATCTTTTTGTGTGTGTAATCAGGCATGACCACCCAAGACTCTATAAAATGCTTTTCACACTTTTGTGTGACTTTTGTGTCACACTTGTGTAGGCCAGGGAACCCACACCAGAAACTACGCTACAACAAAAGCAGCTTGTGGCTCCATTATTACTTCCTTGGGTCCACTTTGGGAGAAAGGCGGCATAGAAATGGCACAAATAAATAAGTAAATACAAGGTGGCAACTTTACCCTTGCTTTTCATGGAAGCATCTTCCACAGCTCCTGAGGTATTATGGGAAGAATACCTGGACTTCAGTACTTGTATAGTTCTTATAATACCTGGAGGAACTGCTAACACCTGGAGCAACAGCAGAAGAGACTGCTGCAAAAACTGTACATGAAGTTGTGTAGGGGTGTAAAAACTTAAAAGTCAAAAATTCATTAAAGATCCCAGGGTACAAGCCCTGTGGGAAAGTTTTCTTCAAAGTTAAAACGGTCAAGAATTAACTAGTATAGCCAAGTGGCAGAGACTGGAAATGGGACTCAGTCAGTAAAGTACTCAGGCCCCAAGCCACTAAGATCAAAAGAAAAACAGACAACTTCTTCTTGAAAGAAATACTTAAGTATTTACTAATGGCTTTTCAATCTACACATGCATAGGAAGCTACATCTTAACTAACTAATGGATTTAGGATACAACTCACCAATCCAGTGAGATCAGGAAAAACAGGGGGAAAGGCATGCATCTCTATGGAGCATGGAGGGAAGGCTCCATCTTCTTCAGAGGTAGAACAAAGAATCATAAAATTTTGAAATCAGGTCAGTAGACCTGGGTCACATGATCATACGGCTTGGCTGAGACCCTGACTACAAGCCAAGCCTACTAGGGATAGATTGAGGAGAAAGGGGAGGAACTCTTTCATATGCAGGAGATCCGTAAAACTTTTATGGAAAATCTACTTTTTGGTAGGCAGAATTTGCTGCCATCAATCTAATTGTAATTGTTGAGAATTCATAGAAGAGGAAACATTGCTATTCCAGCTCTTCCAAAAAGCAGGAAGATACTTCCAGTTATTTAGTTCAGCTTCCTGAAGTGAGAGAAGATTCTGTTTATTTCAGTTCCAAACTTTGAAGTATACTGCAGCTTCCCACATCAACCTCTTCCATTAATCAGATATCCTTTTCGCTAATACTGAGCTTGTTGTAACTGTTGTGTCTTATCTCCAAGTGAAAAGAACAATTATTTGACTACTTTAGAGCTAGGTTTTTCTCAAGGGTCATCCAGCTCTGCACTTTAGTTCTTGTATTTAACTTTGTTTCAGTTTAATTACTAACCCAATAATAATGATTCCTATAGTACATGCTTCTTGCAAGCTCAGTTTTTGCTGTTTCTAAAATAACACACTCATCAAGCAATACTTCAATACAATGCAGTATGCCAATTAAAAGGGTAAAGGAGCTTTAACACTGGACTGTTAGATAGATTTAATTTCTGTGGAAATAAATTGGTCAGGGAAAGCAGCAAGATATCTGTGGTGAACTGGTACATGGGTAATGTGGCACACACTCAGCAGATCCCTTGATTCAATTACACATTGATATTCAGTCAATTGCTGTGCAGTCCAGATCATACCAGCTAGCTGACATCAGTGTATAGCTGATCTGAAATCGACCCACAGGCTTCCACAACACAGGAGCAACCTGCTTGCTGGAAACCAAATGACATTAGTTGAGTCAGGACTGAGACAATGAATGTTTCACATCTTTCTGATTCAACACAGTAGTGTAGCCAAGGCTTACCAGTGCTGTGTAGAACTGCATTGATTAGTTTTTATTCCTTTATTCTCTAGATTGCCTCTTTTCTTAGCCAAAACCTCTTGAGTAGTTCATGATATATCCATCATATAAAGTAACAGACACTAAAACAAAAGATATATCATAAAGCATAGTCCTTAAAATTGTAGTATGTAGGGCAATAATTATTGCAATGTAATGCAATCTTGTGTACTCCATAATGCAATTTGAGAAGCAGTATTTATAAAACAAGATCAGATCATCATAATTTGAGTTTTACTAGTTAAACTCCATTAGTTCTGTTTGATTGTGAAACACTGAATGGCCTCTTGCAAAGATGAAGTGAGAACTGGCCAGGGGCTTCTCTCTGCATATAAGGCTGAGGTGCCAAAACTGAGAAGGCCCTAAATTACCTAACTACCTGCTATGCTTTAAATAGAAGGGTAACTTGTAGCAGGGCAAAAGGAACATACAGGATGAAGCAATTCTTCAGACAACCAAAGCAAAGTCTGTTTCCCAGATTTCAGTTACCCCCTCCCCTCCCTGCATCAACATTACTCAGGTTGATTTTACCATACTCACTAAACCCTCCATGTCCTTCTCTGTACCACTACAATTTAGCCATTCATTTTCCCATTTTATATTTGGGGGCTGTGACTTGTGTTGTCAGTTGTGTGGAATTTAATATGATGTGTCCAGCACTCCAATTTATCAAAAGAATTCTGAATTTTAATGTTCCCTCTCAAAGTGTTCACATTTCTTTCCAGCTTTGTGTCATCTTCAACTTTGATAAGTGTGCTGTACTCTTTTATCCAAGTCATTAATAAAAATGTTGAATAATGGCAAACCCAGGACAATCTAATTAATTTTTTTTGATCTGGAATACATTCAGGTTTAGTTTTCAATTACTGATTTATATTTTGCTTCCCTCTGCTGGATCACATACTCCTTTCAAACTCTGGTGTAAGCTTGCCTCCCTGAAGCCACAAACCTGATGTTTGTGTCCAGCCCTAGCAAGCATAGTTTGGGATGCAGGATGGCTGATGATCATGTGGGGTAAGGTCCCCAGGGAGCTGTACATCTAATTCCAGGAGGAGAAGCATGTCAGCCTGAGCAAAATTGGCTGGCTGCTGGATTTATTCATTTTCCCTTGTCTCTGCCTCGTGGCAGGTGTTATGCTAAGAGCCCTCGCTATACAGCCATCTCGCTAAAGCCTAGGGCGGCTTAGCACTTTAAATGGTTTTGCTGCCACTGCGGTGATCCATGCTTGTCAACAGTTTGAGAGCCTTGGAGAGTGTCCACACAAACAAGATGGCAGAGAGCAAGAAGCAGTCAGTAGTGCAGTTAAAAGGTATACAACATACATTCCTTGTCTTCCCATTATACATTTGAAATGTGATTTACCCGTATATGAACGAATTCATATCTGAAGCCTGAAACATCCTGTTTGCTATTATTAGTTTTAAAGCAGTGATTCCATAAATTTCAAATGCTCTGCACAAAAGTATCTTGTATTTCTCATAATTATGTACAAGGCTATGGTACATAGCCTTTTAGCAAGCAGGAGAGTACACATTTGAGGAATTTTTGCATCTGGTGGCCAGCATAGCAGTGATCAACCCCCCACCCCAATCCAAATACAAAGAGGAAGAAGAGAAAGAAGAAGAGCCGGAGTTGGACCCCACAGAAAGAGAAGAGGAAAGAATATTTGGTGAGACAGAATTAAATTTGGAATTTAACAAACAAATTGAGGATTGAAAAGAGAAGGTAAATAAATAAATAAATAAACTAAAACTAAGACACAGTATGTTTTAGAAAGTTTTGCTTGGCACAGGGATAGGCAACTGTGGAAGGCTAGGGGGCCACATTATCCCCCAGGAAATCTTGGAGGTCCACGCTCCCCACCACATTCATTCCTGCAAAGAAAGAAATAAAATGTGCCCCCAAGCACCCTATAGGGGACATGGGAGCATTTTCACCTTGTTTGGGGGCATTCCTGGGCCCCTAGAGGGCATTTTGAAGGGGGGATTTTGAAAAAAAAATTGCAAAAATTTATTTTGACTTTTGGCGGACCCAAGGGGCTTCCAAACATGATGGAAATGCCCTCCTCATCCCCTAGAGTTTATTTTGGAGCAAAATGTGGAAAAAATTGACCACTAGGGCCCACAAAAATGGCTCTGGAAGGTGCAGCCCATGGGCCCAACTTTGCCCACCCCACCCTAGGCTATGAAAATATTATGCTGCACTTCCTTTTGTCCTCTGACACATGGGTGTGTGATGTAGTTCCATCAGTACACTCTAGAGAACATTACATTTAGAAACAGTGATCAGCATGAGGTCAGATAAGATTCCATTTTAGAACACTGAAACCTCAGGTATTGAAAGAATGCCCTGCCAGGCTGAATGAGCCCAATATGACTGGCCACTAAAGCCAATGTTTAGTGTCCAACAATATTCTAGATTGAATTTGCTATATATCAGTTTCAGGTCCAAGAAATGGTCACGAGAGTGGTCGCATTTCTCCTTTTATGCTACAAATTCACAGCTGTTTGAAGATTTGTTAGCCAACTTCAACTGCCTGATATTAATGGGAAAATCATAAGTTGTCAAAAACACAGAAGGTTCTTTGGAGTGTTTATTTTTGTGTCATTATCACATGAAACATAACAAAAAAATTGAACAAACCTGTTTAGTTACAAAACCTTTTGAAGGTGTTATATTTTATTGACATGTATGGTATACATCAATACCCATATCTTAAGATGCATGTTCCAATTGCTTACGGATGGTTATACAAGTGTGTATTTGACTATTGTGGGAGGGGGCAGTTTTCCTGAAGCTACATTTGAGCACCATATTGGACATTAAAAAAATTCCACCTTTGAATGATACTGGCAACAGACTTCGTAAGACACTGAGACTTTGAGACACATAGCTCTTGATAAACTGAGTTGGATTTGACTCTATTTTAGTTGCATATTGTTCTCATTGGACTGGAAACTGTGGAACAGTTGTCCAACAATCTATAAGCCACCTAGCTATTTCATATTTCTTAATTCCTTTTCCCTTATTTTTGGCCCTTTTCTGCCAATCCTATTTGCCATCTAGGTAGCACTGTTGGTAAAACAATTTCCATGTGTTGCAACAATGGTGCTGAGGTTTGCAGTATACCTAGCCTCATATTCTCTGTCCCTGGCAGGATTTGATATGGTTTCAGTTATCCGGCACAGTGCAAAATTGTTAATCATATGGCTCTTTCCCAAGAAGAGGGAGAAATGACTTTAACAGCTTTGGTGGGTTAATGGCTTGGCCTTGCTGATATGGCAAGGAGTTTAGTTCTTGTTTGGCTTTAATAACCATCCCTTATTGCTAGCAAAAAAGATTCAAAGCAAACAAGCAACAGCACAGTCAGATGCCCCTTTGCCTAGAACTTTTTCCCAGCCCACCCCATACATTTACCTAACGCTAATGAGACGTATTGATTGGAATGATGGGATTTGTAAAGGTCGTGGGGTGACAGTCCATAAAACCAGCTGTGCCGGATCTGCAGCATCAGGGCCAATGGGTCTGGGGGGACAGATTAAGCCTTTGCACTGCAAGAGCTGACATCAATTACCTTGCAGATGTGTGAGCAGTTATAATGTATCTTCCCATGAGGCAGTTAACTCCACAGAGATTCCTTTCCCCCACTCAGTTCCCCAAAGCCTGTTGAGTTATCTGGTTAAATCTGAGTAAATCAGAAAAAGGAGGGATTGTAGATCTGCTTGTACGACCCCCTTGGGAAGTGCAAGGCCACTTCCGATGTCTTTATTGTGGGCTGTGAGTCAACATTCTGAGTGATCAGGGTGGAGACTTTTAATGGAATTTGGACTGTTGTTTATACATTTGCATGATAGTCACATGAAGTTTCTTTAAGAATTTGGCAAAAATGCTGTTTGAAATGTCAATGATCTTACAATGTGTGTAGATTTCTGTGCATGTCTGTGTAAATGCAAACATACATATTCATTGTACACTTGGGCAGGAAATACTTGGGCATCATAAGACTGCACTCCAGAAGAGGGTGATGGTGGTAAAAACAACGTGATTTGATAAATTGTAGAACACAGAAGGGAACCGGCTTAATAAGAAAAAACACAGTTTAAAATGGCCATGTAACTGCAAACATTTTGCCTATCAATGCCCATAACTGTAACTGTAGTTGTAATTGTAATCAACACTCCTCATCCACTTATCTTTAAGAGGCTATTCCAAAGTGCGTATTTGTACCTATTCTTGTATTGTTGGTCCTTATCAGGCATTTTCATGAACATCTGCTTTTGCTTTAGGATTTTTGTTTGTCTTCATTCTTTCTTTCTGTAATAAGCATATTAATAAGCAGTATCACATCATTTTTCAAAGGATTTATCTTACAGTTGGAAGGTACCCCAAAGACATCTTGTTCAACCCCCAGCCAGAGGAGGCATCCACAGCTAAAGTATTCTGACAGGTTGCCATCCTTGTTGCTATTTGACGTCAGTTTTGACTTATGTCACCCCATGAATGAGAGACTTCCAAGAGCTCCAGTCTGCAGCTGCCCTGCTCAGGTCTTGCAAACTCAGGGCCATAGCTTCTTTATTTGAGTTTCACCACCTGTAGTGCTGTTTTCCTTTACCAAATATTCTTCTTTATTAAGCATAAACATTGTTTCCAGTGACGGTCTCATTTTGTCTTGGCCTCTGCCAAGAATTTAGGCCTGACTTGCTCTAGGTTCCATTCATTTGTCTTTTTAGTGGTCCATGTTATCTGTAGAACTCTTCTCCAGCATAATGTTTCAGATGAATTAATATTCTTCCTGACAGCTTTTTTTCACTGTTCAGCTTTTACAACCGTACATAGAATTTGGAAATCTATGGTATGGATGATCTTGGCTTTGATATTTAATGTTATATCTTTATTCTATTTTGTTTTATTTATTTTATTTATATGCTACTGTCCTCTTAACATGGGACTCAAGGTGACTTACAAAAGGCTAAAAACAAGGTAAGCTGAAAACCTGATAATAAAAAAGAAACAAGTACACTAGTCTTAACTGTGAAAATGCAGTCCTGGCCACCACTGAAACTTGGGTCTCAAGGTTCCTGATTGGTTCCCTGAGTATGCTCAAACTGCAAGCCTAAGATTTCAGGGGGAGTGTAATCCCATCCAACACAAGCTGAATTCCTATTCCCTGACCCACCTTTCTACTGACCAGGAGCACCTCTGTCTGGTCTGGATTAAGCTTCATCCAGTCCATTACTGACAACAGACACTGGTACAGTACCAAAACAGCTTCCTTAGAATTAGATGGGAATGTGAGGATCTTATCTAGTTCCTTCACAACTGCTTTTCCAAGTCTTAAACTTCTTTTGATTTCTTCAGTACAGTTTTCATTTTGATTAATGAGTGAGTCAAGGCATAGAAAATCTTTTCACTATTTCTCTGTCTTCATTATCCACTCTAAAGTTATGAAAATAATCCATGGTCATTATTCTTGTTTTCTTAATATTCAACAATAACCTTGCTTTTATACTTTCTTCCTTTGTTTTCATCAATATTCATTCCATATCTTTTTTTATTTTCTCCAAGTAAAATGTGTATTTTAAACTGTTGATGCTCACACCTCCTTCTTCTGAGTCTAATCCTGCTCTCTGTATGATGTTTTGAATATAAATTAAACAGATGGGTGCAGCCTTCTCTGACCCCCTTGCCAATTGGAAACCATTCTGTTTCTCCATATTGTGTCCTGATAGCAGCCTCTTGTTCAGAGCACCTGTATAGACCAAATTCTCCTACAATGTTTGGTATGGTTCTACTTTAATTCCTCTTTTTGCATCCCAATCATCTAGGATTATCAACATGTCCTAGTTTGATGTGTGATCAGTTTCCTTTTGGACACCCATGTGGAATCTTTCAGATTTCTTCCTTTTCTGCCTCTGTGGTATGGAAACATAAACTTGGGTTATAATTACACTGACAGATTTTCCATGATGTCTTATTGATATTATTTGGTTAGACTTCACATTGTATCCCATGACTGTTTTTGCTACATCTTTCCTTAATATTAAAACTACCCCTGTCTTTGTCATTTCCAAAGTAAAATCTTGTGTAATTATATGACTGAAAATGCCCCATTCCTGTCTACTTTACCTTATTCACATCAGATACAGCTGTTTCTTATTTCTTGTTTTATGATTTCTAGCTTTCCCTGATTCATAGAATCATAGAATCATAGAATTGTAGAGTTGGAAGAGACCACGAGGGCCATCCAGTCCAACCCCCTGCCACGCAGGAAATCTTGATCAAAGCATCCCTGACAGATGGCCATCCAGCCTCTGTTTAAAGACCTCCAAGGAAGGAGACCCCACCACACTCCGAGGGAGTGTGTTCCACTGCCGAACAGCTCTTACTGTCAGAAAGTTCCTCCTAATGTTGAGGTGGAATCTCTGTTCCTGGAGCTTGCATCCATTATTCTGTGTTCTAGTCTCTGGAGCAGCAGAAAACAAACCTGCTCCATCCTCAGCGTGACATCCCTTCAAATACTTAAACAGGGCTATCATATCGCCTCTTAACCGTCTTTTTTCCAGGCTAAACATACCCAGCTCCCTAAATCTCTCCTCATAAGGCATGGTTTCCAGACCTTTCACCATTTTAGTTGCCCTTCTCTGGACATGCTCCAATTTGTCAGTATCCTTTTTGAATTGTGGTGCCTAGAACTGTGTTCTTTTCCTGTGTTCTGATTTTTGCTGTTGATGGGGTTGATGGTGGTCCGATGTGTGTTAGACCTTTTGGAGTGTGGGGCTTTTCTTTTTGCATTTGGAGATCTGAGTCCACTTGTTGGTATCAGACGGGTGAATCCTCTGTGCAGCCCAGTAGTCCTCATGACATATCTCTTGCTCCAACGTTGTAGGCACTGGAATATCAATGGTCAGTAGTATATCCAGGAGTTGAGATCTTTTGGAAGCAATCATTGTTGTATTGTTGTGGGAGATGACAAGTTTAAATGGGAAGCCCCACTTGTAGCGTATCTTCTCTTTTTGCAAAATTGATGTCAATGGTTTGAAGAGTTTTCTTTTGCGTAAAGTTTCTGGGGCCAGATCTTGATATATTGCTATCTGGGTTGCATTGTGAAGTATCGGTGTTTGTTTTGAGAGGAGGTCAAATATGCGGGCTTTTATGGAAAAATGGGTAAATCGAGCAATGATATCCCGAGGAGGTCTGTTTAAAGAGGGTGGGGGCCCCAGTGCTCTATGAATGCGTTCTATATCAGTTGCAGTAATGGTGGTGCTGAGGCAGTGCTCGTTAATCGTTTACTAGAAAGGTTAGAATGTCTTTTCACTCAGCGCCCTCTACAAAACCGTGAAATCTGATATTTGCCCATCTCCCTCGATTTTCCAAATCCTCCAGCTTATTTGTTAGAGATTCATCCTTCTCCTATTCCATGTTCCTGCTGCATATATTATGCAGCTTCAGGCTTTTCTTTCACCTGTAGATATGTTGCAGCTGAACATCCAGACCTATCTCTTGTTTCATTTTGCATTGTCTTATAATGGGGATTTCAAGGTAAAAGGCATTCAGGAATAGTTTACCGTTACTGCCCTATGTACTAAGAAGAGTTAGCTAATGTGCCACTGCTGTTTCTCTGAGAGATCCTCCACATGTATTCCTCCCCCTATTGCTGCTGCACATTTAGTATGGCTGCTCAACAAAAGCCTGTATGACACCTTGCTAGAAGCAATGCTACCATCGGCCTAGCCTCTTATCTCCTGGGAGAGACAATAAAGACAAAAAAAAAACTACTGGGGTAAATGACCATACAACAAATAACGAATGCCAGAAATAGAAGTCTGCACAAATGAAACCAATAAACCACAAAAGAGTAAATTTTAACAATATAGTCTCATTTGAGTATTGTCTATTCATATAAACATTATAGAGGCAATTGATCTAAACATGAACACTACCATATAACCTACACTGTGTCACACTTCTTATATTCTGATGAGTCCACAGGTAATGCAAGTAATAAAGATGTTCCACAATTAAATCCTCATTCAGTGCTTAAGATGGTAGGTGATCCAAGGTTATTCACACAGTCCCACCACTCCAGAAAGATTGTGCCAAGGATCATCCTAGCTCTGTTTAAAACTGTTTGTCTTTGGTGATGCCAACTTGAAATACAATTATCAGTTATTATTTAGTCACAGAGGCCTCAGGTATACCCACAGAAAGCTCCAATGAATATATTTATCACCCACAGTGTAAGGAGCTTCTCTTGATCCCACCAAACTCAACATACACTTTTGATTTGAGTGTGAGAGAGAACCTTCTCTCTGTGTGCTCACAGATTCTAGAACTCTCTTCCTGAGGAAGCTAGGTTGGCTATCCTTTCACTGAGTGGTGTAGACTTTTTTATTCCAACAGGCTATGGAGAGCTGACCATTTTACAAGAAAGGGTGGAATATAAGTAAAGCAATACAATACCATACAATAAAAAGAGTGGTAGGCATGCTTGGAGCAAAGCAAGGACAGCATGGAGGCTGCATCAACACCCTTCCATTGGACTTACAGCCTTAGGAATTTTACTTCCTGTGCCACAATGGCAAATCTCAGTGCAGGAGGAATTATTGACCTGATCTCCATTGTGCTGCAGCACCACCATCAAACCCCTCCCCTTATAATGGCCAGAGATAGTGCTGCTGGATTTTGTGACATGAAGAACCAATAAAGATGGGTTGCTACCCCCTAGTATGTAACTTCCTCCTGCTTTGAACTTTGTTTGCCTTCCCTGAAAACTGTCTGTGAATTCCATTTCAACCTTGTATGTATTTGTAGGAGTAATGAGTCTAAAAAAATAAAATTGTATTAAAAATTCCAGGATCTAGTCCTTTTAAAAAGCAACAAGAATTATCTTCTTTTAAAAAGAGTTTTAAAATTCATTTACTTTTTTTAAATTCATGCAGAGTGCAACTTAGGAATGCAGACAAAAGCTCAATTAACATTTTTTAAAAAGTGTATTCAGAGGTCTGAGATCACCCAGTTAAATTATACTCATTACAAAAACAAAGGAGTCAGTTTAAAATGCAAATCAAAGTTTACTGAAGGTATATCAATCTCAATCTACATACTAAAACAAACTTTAAAAAGAGGTTCCTAACTGACTAAGAGTATTTAGGGTAGGAAAACTCACCCAGCCTATAGTGGTAAGAGGCTGCATGGTGAACATCATGGCATGGTTGCAGGAAAGATGGCTAAACAAAGATAATATAGCTTAAGATGGCTACAGCCTCATGGAGACTCTAACTTAAAAAAGAACTTACACTTACACAGATAAATAAAATTTAAATTAGGTCATGTGTTGAATGACCCAGCACTCCAGTTGGCTGGAAGTGCCCAGTGAAATAAGAGAAAGGGAATTTTGGAGAACAGAAGCATGCAGGGAAAAAAGCCTAGACTTATCTTAGGGTGTGAATGAGGTACACAAGATTGCTTTTACATTACAATGATTATTTCCCCACATACTACAGTATTTGATTCTTTAGTCTTTTCATTGATGATTTTTGAGTTGATCTGCACCTGCCTATTTGCCTCTGAACTTGATGGGCTTTCACACCCATATCTGTTATGGGAGAAGCAACCAAAGGAGGGAAAGGATTAAGTGGCCCTCTGTCTGTTGGTCCTTTGGCAAGTTGCAGCCGGGTCTAATGGGGAATAAATCAGCTGGGAAGAGATGGGAAACTGCATCTCACAGTAGATTGCCCTGGCATAGCCTACCACTACTACCAAATGGAGTTGCTTCCTTTTGCTGGGGCAGTTTCTCTAGAATTAGTATAACCCCCCCCCAAAAAAAAATTCTATAGACATTAATTGGGTGGGGGAATGCTCCTTGGTCCACCTCACATTGAAATTTCCACAAAAGGATGTTGCCATGAGAGAATTTGATACTCAGTCACAGCAGACCCCCGCTCTCCACTTCCCTGCTCTTAACTTTTCCATGAGTGTAGCAACATCTGTTCATTCTTTCACTCTGCTTTTGGTGTGTCTGTCCGTGCATATACACATTCATACTCTCACACACTCTCTCTGCTGGTAATGAGTGGTTTGCAGTGGGGACTAAATGAAGTTGATTGCCCAATGGTGTCTGCCATTAGTGGTAATTAGTTAAAACATCAGAGTATAAACAGTAAATTGGCTCTAATAATTAATACTTGCACTCAAGCATATGAGAAAAAGAGAGAGACTGGGAGAGAAGCAGCAGCTTGTAAAATCAGTCGGGGATGTTTTAATTAAAAAAGAAAGAATGTGAGTAACACTGTATTGGGGGGGAAAGGACAAAAGGCAGTGGAGCTGCCTGTACTCATTAGCAGCCCAAGTTTCAGTCTGCTCCAGGGTGCAGAGGAGGGACTACATGGCCCCAGAAAATGCCAGGTGTAAAGCAATGTAGGATCTCAGGTCTTCCACTGCACACTGAAGACTGAATTGGAATAATTCCCTGAGCAAGCCTCTTTGAGCAATGTTGTCCCCACCTACTTTCTGGAGAAAAAAATATGAAAATGTAACTCTTCTCTTGAAGCTTGTAGTATGGTAATATTGATCACATTTGTTATTTTTTTCCTAATATTTTTTATTCCCCCCCCATTTTTTTCCTATTAAAACCTTAAAAGTTGCAATAGCTATCCTGCTTTATGCCTGCTGGTAAACAAAATATATTTTAATAAAAGCAATCATTTTCTTTCTTTCTTTACTGAAAATCAGTTGCAAAGGTTTATTTGTGTAACATGAGAAACATATGGAAATCAAAACAAAATATGGCAAAGCAAATTAACTAAATATCATTGGAAAGAGTCGCACAGATAATTAAACGTGACTCTGTGCTTTTAATTTCAGTAGAAATAAATATTTTTTTACTATTGTGTGCTAAGCTGCAATCAAGATTATTCCAAAAGATTATAAAGCCAGATTTTATAAGTCATAACTTATTTTGTCCTTCTCAGATCCTCTTCCCACCTTTTAATCTATTGGTTTGGACAGCCCTGTGTGTGTCTGCTCAGAACTAAGTCCTGTTGAGCTTCTTTGTAAGGGTGTATAGGATTGTAGCCTTTATTTATGAAAATGTATTTGTTCTTACATGGATATTTACTTATGTATTTGTTTAAGCTAACATGTGTACATATGCTGGAGTGACATGGAACACATTGCATACGAGGCAAACCATTCTTGAAATAATAATGAGTCATAGCTATTGATAGCACACAGTTGCTAAACTCAGCTAGTGCCATCTCTGAGAACCTCTAACTTTATAGGATGGGTGTTGGGAGAAATTTGAGGTTTCAGGGTGCTAACCCTTTTAAAATGGTCAGGAATTAACTTCCTTGTAGCAAGAAACGGGAGCAGGACTCAATTAGGTACAGTGCTTTGACCCCCAACCGCTAGAACAAAGAAATACTTTAGTAATAGCTTTAAATCTACAGATGCATAGGAGGCTATATCCTAAATAACTAAGGAATAGATTCTGGATAGAGTAGAAGTCCTTAACTCACCATCTCAGTGAGACGTGAAGGCATCTCGGCAACATGCTTCTCTGAAGACTTGAAACAAAGAGTCATAAAAGATCTAAGACCATGGGGTTAGTAAACCTAGGTCACATGATCTTGTAGTTTGGTTGTATTCTGTTTACAACCATGCCTACTAAAGATAGGATGAGGAGAAAGGGGAGGACTCCTGGCATGCAGGAGAACCTGACCTCTCTAAGACTTACTTGCTCTAATAGCAAGCAAGTGAGGGGAGGAAGAATGCTGTATTTTCCAACAATGGGTAGCCCCATTTTAATGCTTCTCTGCTATTAAGACTCATAGGTAAGCCAATGATTGGACTGTATAACTGATAAAGTCTGCCATGTAACCAGAAAGGATTTTTTCATGCACGGAGCAAGTTTCTTATGTTGTGTGCAAGAGTACCTTAGGAAAAATGGTGCTTGCTTTCTCCCAAGATGCTTCTATTTTTATGCTGCACTGCTTTTCTGGTAATGCTGAAGCCTTCTTTCTGGCCAAGCTTAACATTTCCTGTGAGTGTTTTTAGCTTTCCTTTGCTTGCCTGTAGTAGTGCTAGTGACTTTTAGAAAGCTGCATTTCCATGAAAGGGAAAGAAATCTCTCATTTGGGGACCCACCTTCTTGGCACCCAAGACAAATCTTTTCATGCATTAATGGTGGCTGATATGGTTATAAACAAGAGATCTTAGGTCTGTGATTTACACTCCCACCCCCATTCCCTTCCTATCTGAGGAGATTTTCAGTCAGGAACGAAAAAAGCATTCCCACAATCTCCTCTCCCACCCCTGTTACAAACAAACAAACAAACAAACAGGAAAAGTTTTCAGACCTACCTTAATAGCATGTTGTTTCCTCAGCAGGGCAGCCCAGGAGTGAATGGAGCTCGAACGGAGTTCTTTTAACTTCTTGGATTGAAATCCCGGCTGCTCTCGTGAGAAGACAAGAGCACAGGAAATTCAAAAATACTACAGTAAAAGTAACACCAAGCACAAAAACACACTTAAATCATTACAAGTAACCCGGGGAGGGTACAAAAAAGTGTGTCACTTACCTCAGTGTCACGATCTTATCCAGAAGTGTTCTGGCACAGACCTCCCATTGATACTGGCTGGCATCGCACCAGCATAACAAGGCACCATTTCAGTTGCAGGACATTCTGTTACAGAAATGGAACGGGGGATTCATTGATGGCTTAGCTTGTCAATAAAAAGAAGCGCCGGTGTAATGACAGCTGAATGGGAGCATGACAACATAGGAATGGCATCATCTGAAATGCAAGCCCTTTAGCGATATCGTGGCATTGTTACCATGCCATATTTAGAGCGTCTGATAATCTCCTGAGAATCCATTCACTATCCCAGCTCCAGTGCCACTAAATTTTCAGCATGGAGAGAGACGTAATAAATAATAGTTGGAATTAGGTTGTGCCATATTATGTCTTCATGATGCACAGAGCAGCTGTACTGAAAGCATTGGAGAAAAGTTGAGATCTCCTTTCATAAGTAAGGAATAAAAGGTATTTGTTTATTTTCCCACTGCATTGTTTCCCCAGCTCTTACTTAGATTAGCTGGAACAGGGAGATTCCTAAGAAAAGGCCTTCTCCCACCCCGCACTGCTCTGTACATTTTCAGAACAATGGTGTTAAACCTGGAGAGCCTGACCCTGAGTGGTGTTGCATCAAATTTTACTGATCTGATTTTCACACAAAATTTAGAGGGTGGAGTAAGCTGAGATGCTGAAATGCTTATGGCAAAACCTCCGATTTCCACTTTTGAGTGTGATTTTCTATGCTTGTTTGAACACATTGGTTTTTGATCTGTTGCCATTCAGTGATCAGAGGAAAGGGTACATATCTGTTCATCTGCAAGCCTGCCATAGCTGCCCTTGCTGTTGGAGAGGCTTGGGAAAGGGAGCATGCCCACATCAGGAGGGTGAGACTGGAAAGACTGCACATATGTGATTGTTAATCATCCACTGAACACACTAATGATGCTAATGCCCTAAGTGACAGTGGCCCATCTTTAGGGCCATGATTTAGGGGCTCTGAGCGGAAGCCCAGCTCCAGGGAGTAAATGCATGAATTCTCCACTGATACTAAACCTCCTAATAAATCTTACACACACCAAAAAGCCTTAAGCACTAAATCCCAGAATCCGGTAATTGAAACCCTCCAAGCTCATGGGGATGAAAAGGTAAATGGCCCACGTGTGTTTTTATTATAGTTTACCTGATTATCTCCCAGGGAGACAAAGGAGAGCAGGGTCTTCAAATTAACACACCACATTTCACACTATGGAAACAGTTATCTGTAACACCAGCATATGGCTGAAGGACTGAGTTCTGTGCAGCAAGGCCTTGGGATAACTATAGTTTTCACCTGATAAAATACATAAACCTTAGTACATTACATTATCTTGCTCTGTGTTACATCTCTTTGCTCCAACTGTTCTCCATTGCCCTCTGGTGCCTGATTTCTGAGAGAGCCAGTTACTTTAGGGAATGGTTTATAACATCACAGTTGTGATTGTGTATTTCATTTATCTAAGGCCAACCTAGTGCTGTTGTACCACAGTGTTATAGAGTTCAGCTTGATATAGAAATCATTAGTATTCTCTCATTCGCCTTCACAAAAATCTAGGCAATTAATAATCCCATTTTACAGATAGAAAACTAAATTTGTGTTTGTTACACTTCTGCTAGTTTTGTCAGTTACGTATGGAAGGGATTGTAACTCAAATTCAGTTTCAAAATGTGAAAAATTATTTGCAACTAATTTTTTGATAGAAGTTCAATTTTAAAAAGTGGTTAAGTTCAGTGTCAGTTGGTAGCTCCCATGCCAGTGGGGCAATACATTTGCTCCATGGTTTAATCCAAACTTGAATGGTGCTGGACCTATTTGGAAGAATAAGGTCCAGCACCTTGGACAGTTCATTTAAAGTTCAGTTTAAAAGCCAGAGTATATTCTCTACCCTATTGATGTGGAAAACACTAGCTGGCACTGGTATGATCCAGTTTTTAAAAAAACTCTTAAAAATAACTATGATGTTAGTTTTACATTAGTTCTTTATTGATACAAGTTGAGTATCCCTTATCCAAAATGCTTGGGACCGGAAGTGTTTTGGATTTTGGATTTTTTCAGGTTTTGAAATATTCCCATATACATAATGAGAGATCTTGGAGATGGGTGCCAAGGGTAAACAAAAAATTAATTTATGTTTCATATACATCTTATACACATACCCTGAAGGTAATTTTATACACAATATTTTTAAATAATTTTGTGCATGAAACCAAGTTTGCATACACAGAAAGCAAAGGTGTCACTGTTCTCAGCCACACATGTGGGCAATTTTGGATTTTGGAGGATTTTAGATTTTGGCTTTTTGGATAGAGGATAATCAACCTGTATTGTCTTTTTTTAAAAAAAATCTTATTTAAATCTTTATTTTTTAAAATCTAAGTCCGCTTTTTATTGTCATTTTAATATCCTCCTCAGTCTTGTTTTAATTTGTTCTTTACATCTTTATTGTACAGTAGTATAAGAGCTGGCAGGAGAGGGAATAGCTAACTTCTACTGCTGCCCAGGAAAGAGGAAGCATGCAGAGGGCCTAGATTTCCCCTGTCTCACAGAACAGCTCTAACTAGAGGGACCAGACCTCAAGGAGGTAGGGGGCTGATCGAGAGAAGAGTCTTTCAGTGCTGACAGTGCACAGGCAGAATCTGCTGTTCATGACAGAACGACTGGTTTATAAGGCAGTGCAGTTGTTCCTGCCAACATGTTAGGAAAGGTCCTGTTCTTCAGCTCTCCAATAACCTTGACATGCTGCATCATGCTGCATCAGATCAGCTGCATTGTTAAATTTTCAGCTGAAGAATTGTCCAGAAATGGGAGAAGTACCCATACGAGAAGAGAAAAGTACAGTCTTCCAGCTCAAGCTCTCATTCCTCTTTTTCCTCTTCCTCCATTCCTGTAAGGTTGGTAGGAGCAAATGGAGGCACGGTCACCGATAAGCCTGCAATTTTCATAGTTTCTCCTGCACCTCCTCATTGCCTGGACTTAAGAAGAGATTTCATCAGATAAAGGTCTGTGGTTTCTACAGACTGGCCTTCATGAAGGCTTGTACCTAAATACAGTTAAATGGTTGGGGAAGAGACTAGACAAGATGTTGAAAGAACCAAGAGTTCCCTAGTTTGCAACACACTATGATGTTACATTGTCCAATTATTTCCGTTATTTCCTTTCATAGGATCTGATATTAGACCTTAAAACCTTTGATTTGTCTCCTTTTAACCTATTATGTTCATCCCATTGAAGGTTTTTACCTGTAAAATAGCACCTTTCTTGTGTCCAGCAAATTAGTAAAGATGTTGGGTGAATTAATTATACCCTTTGGTTAGAAGGAGATTCCTGGAGTGTTAAACACCTTTTCTGGAAAGATGAGGACTGCCTCCTTTAGCAAGTAGAAGTGCTGAATCTCTCAGGTCTCTCTGAGACAAGTTTTAGCAAAATAAGGCCACACTTAATAGTTAAAACCTTTACTAATTACATTTAAAGGTACATTCAAACATATAAACATGCAGAGTCTAAGCCCTGGCTAACTACAGGAAAGATTCAAGAAGATGAGCAGCTCAGCAGAGCCTACACTCAACATCTTGAGAGACGAAGAAGAGAGGGGGGAATCTTTTATGGGCTTGCAAAGACACCTGGAAGATCCTCTGGTCATATAATGTGGTTGCTTAGATACATCCCCACTATGGGTGACTAAGCAAATGGGAAAAGTTCTTGAGACAGCATGCAGGAAACCCTTACTGTATAAAGCCCCATTGCTGTAATAGCAAATGGGTGAAGAGGATTAAAGAGAATGCTTGGTTGGAAAGCATTTTTTAGTAAGGCTGAGTCTACTTGCAGATCCATCCTTTCTTCCTTTTCTTGACTCTCAGTTCCATAGGTATTAAGAACTGGTGTGGCTCAGTTTTGGTCTTGAGCCCTATAACTCTAAGGCACGGCAGTGCAGATGCTTGAGGGTGGGCAGCTTGTGGCCCTCCATCTATCTTAGGCATTCCTCACCATTTGCTTTGCTGACTATGGCAGTTGGGAGTTGCAGTCTAACAATGTCTGGAAGGCCACAAGTTGCCCACCCTCAAGTACGTGCACTGCCTTGCCTTAGAGTTATAGGGCTCAAGACCAAAACTAAGAGACAACTATTAGAAGGGATGGATGGTAAAGACTATTATTGGAATGAAAGACCTGCTAGAGGCTTTATTCCAGTCACAGTGAACGTGGCCATCTTAGGATGGTGAGTTTGAAAGAACCAAATTGCAGATAGAAAAATAAGTTTAGAATCCTCAACAAGAGGAACATTTGTTAAAGAAATACATTCCTGGGTAGAAATAGCCAAATCCTTTCTAAACTAATCTAAAAGAGAAAAGGATAGGAGGGAGACATGTTGCAGCATATTCTCCCTCATCAAACAGCAGATGGGAAGAGAGCAGAGGGTTAAGTTGGGCAGGTTCTTTTTCTTTACAGCAGAGGACAGTCACTTAATTAACCCTGACTGAACCAGACAATGTTAGCTACCCATAACACTTTTGGGACAGGTGGCTGATAGAGGAAGCAAAAACAAGCAGAAAAGGAAGACAAAAGATCCTAATCCTTCTCTAAGCCATCTCATCCCTAGTGGACAAGAGAGCAGCAAGAACAAGTGCAGAAGGTGGTGTTTCTTCCAACATACATAAGCAGAATAGAACCTATTGAATTATTAGACTTCCTATTTTATTCTTATCAACAAGGGCTTTTGAGATTTCTGTTCACTAGGCTGTATCAGTCCTTGGATCAAGGGATTGCATTGAGCTTGCTTATCATTCCAAGGTTTCTGCAACTGAAGATGATGTTACAACTTACTTTCTAAGTGGAACACGTACTTAAGCATCTCTTGTGTTTCTCTGGAAGACATAATCTTCAAGTCATGCATATGGGCATCCCCATGACATTTGTTTACTATAATAGGATTCATATGTATCAATCAGAATGTGGAAATCTAGATCCTAGAATCTAGGAAAGCTAGGAGATTCTGAGAAATATATCCTAAGGAAGGAACTTTCCCAGTCTCTATTATCAGCTGATGCTTCCTTAGGACAAAGCATTTTTCATCAAGTTTTCTTTTTTCAGAATGGTCCATTCTGTGCACCCACGCTTCCACCTTCTGCCCTGAGATGTATTAGTGCTTTGGAGCCCCTTTTACCTGTCAGCTCTTCTACCATTATATGAGAAAAGGAAGTTGAAGTCCTTGTTACCCTGGAAGTAAGAAAGCCAGCACACACACTCAAGAGTAGATGCTTATATGTAGAAAGGTCTTTTGGTACAGGTCACACACACACACACACACACACACACACACTGTATCTGCAGGGGATAGGTTCCTAGATTTACTGTTTATAAGTGAAACTGCAGATTATAATAAACTCTATTAAAATAAAGAACTTCCAGTACAAACATACCATAGAGTTGCATTGGAGGACCTAGTGATTCCTAAAGAGGACACCTCTAGGCATTTTCCAGTGCAACTCTGTGATATGTGTTCCTGTTTTTCCAGCCATGGATAACTGAAACTTTGCCTATTGGTTCCGGAGATACAGGGGGCAACCTGTATATATAGGAAGGGAAGTATGTTATTGTGTCCATGAAGTATCTCACAGTGGTCAGGGTTGTCTTGTAGATTCCCTTATTACTTTCTTCCATTTAATTTTTGCTCTCTAGATTTTGGTTGGTCCCCCCCCCCCGCCATCAACTCAATCGGGTGGGGAACTTGGCATCCTCCTCATGTTTTCAACTGCAGTCCTCATAAACCCTGACTACTGGCTGTATTGACTAAGAATTATGGGAGCTAAATTTCAGAATATCCTAAAAGCCAGAGGCCACCTATTTTTAAGGTACAGCTATTTCCAAGATTTGAGAGGAACCTCTTACTGAAGGATGCATTTCTTTTCTGATTTGTTCCCTAGCCCTGAAGCATTGTTTTTAATCTTTTATCACAACGCCTGCTTTTCGGGAACTCTTTAATGCCATTACATATCAGTTAAGTTGTTCATGTTGGTCAATTTTAGGCCAAGCTATGAGTTGCTACTCAAAGGTAAATAGAAATATTACAGTACTGGATGATTACTGATGGAAAGGCAAATAAAGTTGGCTGAAGGCAAAGTCAAAATTATACACAAGAGAAAAATGCAAAGAGAAATTTACCTTTTTGGGTTATGAATTGACTGCTACCACTCACAAGAAAGAAGTTCATGAAAAAGACCCCCCCACACATAGAGCTAACCTTTGAAACTCATTCCCACAAGTGGTAGCTAGGGTCAACAGTAAAACTAGATTCAGAACAAGATGACTGTATCACATTCTAGCAACTAAGATAGGAAGGTCATGCACTTTTTGCCAGGAGAATCCCTGAATATTTGACTGTCATGGACTGGAAATAATCACCACTTCCTATCGAAAATCCTTACCTGTTGCCTGTCCAAGTGGGATTCCTGGGGATTTGATCTTACCCAGTATGGCTTATTTATATTCTTGTCAGTCTGTAAACTTTGCAGGTGCATATTTTGAGCAGGATCCTCAATATCAGGTCTGTCCACTACAGCCTGATTGTCCACTGCATCCTGTCAGCTCTGAGATCCCTGAATCTATTAGTAGTTTTATGATGCCTACTCTAAAATGAGAATAGAGCTAACAGCTCATTCCTGCAAAAGTGCTGGAATCTATCTGGATTTGCAGGGATGTGCATATTTAAACACACACTCACACTTCTATCTCTAGCCTTATGGAGAGGCATCCGCCCATCATTTCTCAGGTCACCGCTTGGCTAATGGTCTATTAATTTGTTCAGTCGTCCCATGTGAGTCAAACTCAATTTCTGGTCTGTGATTCTTCCCTGTCAGCAGTATGATGGATTGGATGTATGGCTGTCAGCGCTTGCTCCAAATCTGACCCCCAACCCACCCTGCACCGTCCACCACTGCTCACGAAGATCTCTTCCCTATCCCTTTTGCAGACCCATAGACACATATACATCCCTCAACACACAAATCTCTCCTAAAGAGCAGTCTGTCTACAGCTATATACCCAAAGATTTGTCTCCAGCAATGAAAAATGACAGAAATATTTAAGGACAAATAAGGTTTACAAACCCAATTGAAAATTATTACAGGGAGGCCCTGTCTACAGATGGGCTCAAGCTGATGTGCAGAAGCAATCAAATCGAATTTCCTTATCGTGCTGTTATTTTAGGGCGTTATCTGGCACTGTAATGCAGTTATAAATTCAATTTTGCTGCCGAGCATTTATTGTTTACCATTGCCTGTTTGCTAGAAAAAATGTAAACACTTCTTGGCTGTAAAATTAATTTCTGGACTGAAAACTAAGGTAGGAGGCTGGGGATGAAAAGATGAGGGGAAAAAAGGAAATCAAAGCAGTGTACAAGGACAGTGCACTGGTTGTATGGTGGAGCTCCTGAACTTTTTAAAAAGCCAGGATTTATGTTTATATTTCAGTTTTTGTCTTTTACGGAGTTGTACTGTGTTTTGGCTGCTGTAGTTAATAGGATGATTGGTAAGGTTTGAGTAGTGGGAGCATGACGTTGGGCATGACAACAATTAATTGTTGGGATTAGTAATGTATGTACATGCTGTAGAGAGAAAGTGTATATGCATGCTATGATTCTCTCAAACCCAAAGCCTCCCTAAAATCTACTGTTTGAACTATTATGGTCCAGAGTTGGTCAGGATGCCCTTCAGTCTGGCAGACCTGAAAAGAAGTCCTACTTCTGTCAAGGATGCACTGAGTGGCCATGGCTGGGAGGTTACTCTCTCTCTCTGCTTTACTTCCTCCATATGTAGAATATGATCATTCAAGAGCTAGGAGGGGAAATGTAATAAAGAGGTTAAAGCAGTTTACGAACTAGATATGCCATATAAGTGTAGTCACTGAATTTTTGTCCTCTGCTCTGTGAACAGAATAAATTCCAGTGCCCTCTTTTGGGAGAATAGCAGGGAATGTCCTGCGGAATCAGTTTCCATATTATCTTCACAGTGCCCCCTGCTGGAGAACATGGGTAGTTCACTATCACAGTACAGTATTCTCAAATTCTGATTTAGTTGCACCTACAATTAACTATGAATCAGGACCTGATCATCCTTTCCCATCTCAATTCCAGTGTTCCCCTCCACCCCCGCCTTTTCAGGATAAGCAAAGCCAGGAAATGCAAGTTGCTGCCAAGGAAAAGTTGAAGGTCTCCCATTAATTCAAGACTAAAAATGACAAATTCATCTTCTACGACAATTAAATGAAGTCAGTAATTGATGCTAATTGATATTCAGCTGGGAGGGCTCTTACTGCTTCACTGCACTTCGTTATATTGCATGCCAGTTTCCCATTCTCTTACTCAGTGTTATTCATCGCTGTGTATATGCTATTTGCTAGGAATCTACTCCAGAGAGCACTGTTTGCCACTTTAGATATAGGCATTCTCACACAGGAAAGCATATGTATGTGTCTTTCAACCAAAATTTGGCTTTCTCTTTGTGTGCTATTTTCCCCTACTGGCAGGTAGACTCCAGGCCTGGTGGCATTGGCAACAAAGGGTTTATAGCCCACAGCTGTGTAAGTTCCCACTTAATTTTTATAAGCCCAGCATAAGAGCCTGCAGGGGGTAAAGCACACTTGGATTTTCTCTCCTTAAAATATTATGGTGTTAGCAGTTTTCTGTAAGCCCCAAAAGGGATGACAAAGAAGGGGGGTGCCCTGATGTGTGTATGTGTTTAGATTTTTTTTCTTTATGAGATTCCTTTAATCTTAAGCCAATATGTCAAAATCAAATTAAGCCTTGGAAAGGGAATTGGCTGAGTGTGCCAAGCTGCATAGTAAATGTGCAGTTCTTTCTGGGACTGTTATTAAGGCAACGTGACTGTTGCCCATTAAGGAAACATGACATCACTTCCTCAGGAAATAGCCCAGAGTCAGTCACAGCCTGCTGCACCAATCAAGTTTGTGATGAGCAATAGATAATAGATAAGAGCAAAGGTGCCACAAGAAGGGACATGGGTCGAAACTAGCCTTCAGGGCTAGTTTCTAGCCACAGCTGCCTTTCAGTTTCAGAAATATGCCTGTCTAGAGGCACTAGGTCCGGTCTGATCTTGGAAGCTAAGCAGGTTTTAGTACCTGGATGGGAGATCGTCAACAAATAACAGGTGCTGTAGACTATATTTCAGAGGAATGAACTGGCAAAACCATCTCTGAGTATTCCTTGCCTTAGAAAACTCTATGAAATTCATGATGTTGCCCCCAAACTATGGAACGGCCTGCCGGATGAGATCCGTCAATTGACATCTTTGGACAGCTTCGAAAAGGCTGTCAAGATGGATCTCTTCCGGCAGGCCTTTCCAGAATAGATTATCCTGGCCTCGGGAACCCCCCCTCCTTCAGGAGAGTCCCCACAGACTCCTTTGTTAACAGAACTGAATATCGCTGGGGACCTAATGTTATTGCCAAATGTAGGTATGTGTTTTTATCAAATGTTTTAATTGTTGTTTTAATTTGTAATTGATTTAATAACTTTTTAAGGGAGGGAAGGGAGTATATTGTTTTACTGTATGGTTTTTTAATGTTGTGAACCGCCCTGATTGGATTACCAAAGGGCAGTATATAAATAATAATAATAATAATTATTATTATTATTATTATTATTAGTCAACAGACAACTTTAAGGCACACACCCATCCACCTGTCCTGATTATTGTTCAGTGGATTAGTCAGTGATTTACTTATCTTGCTACACGATGGCCAGCACGGTCAAGTCAGATATGGCAATGCTCTTTCAGAGCCCTTTCTAATAACTAATGGAGTGAAGCAAGGTTGTGTTCTTGCGCCAACTTTATTTACAATCTTCTTCAGCATGATGCTCCAAAGGGCTACGGCAGGGCTCGAAGAAGATGACGGCATCTATATACGTTACCGTACTGATGGTAGCTTGTTTAACTTAAGCCGTCTGAGGGCTCGCACTAAGACTCTAAACTATCTAGTCCGTGAGCTGCTCTTCGCTGATGATGATGCCCTTATTGCCCACACAGAAGCAGCTCTGCAGCACCTAACATCCTACTTTGCAAAGCTGCAGAGCTCTTTGGGCTGGAAGTCAACCTGAAGAAAACAGAAGTTCTTTACCAGCCTGCACCACAGGACGAACACCACCATCCCCACATTACCATAGGCAAATCTGTGCTTAAGTCCTTTCAGCAGTTCACCTACCTGGGAAGCATAATCTCCTCAGATTCCAAGATTGACAAAGGGATCGATCACAGATTAGCAAAGGCATATATCGCATTTGGAAGACTTTACCAAAGAGTCTGGATTGATAAACACCTGAGGCGAAGCACAAAAATTAGTGTGTATAGAGCCATTGTACTATCTGTTCTCCTTTACGGGTCTGAAACATGGGTCACCTATCATCACCACTTACGACTCCTTGAACGCTTTCATCAGCGCTGTATATGCACAATCCTAAATATACACTGGACTGACTATGTGACAAATGTTGCTGTCCTTGAGCAAGCAGGGATCACCAGCATTGAGGCCATGACATTGAGAACACAGCTGCGCTGGGCAGGGCACGTTTCTAGGATGGAGGACCATCGCCTCCCAAAAATAGTACTCTACGGTGAATTCGCCATGGGTCAGCGTAAGAGGGGCACTCCAAAAGAGCGATACAAGGGCTCCCTGAAACAACATCTCAAGCTCGGCCAAATTGATCACCAACAGTGATCCGCTCTGGCCTCACATCAGGAGGCATGGAGACGCACTATCCACAATGCTGCAGCCTTATTTGAGAACTCATGCCAAACAAGTCTTGAAGAGAAACAACAACGCAGAAAAAATCATAATCTGGAAGCATCACCCAAGGAACCCTTCTGCTGTGCTTTCTGCAACTGGACTTGTTCATCTCGGATTGGCCTTTTTAGCCATCAGCGCGCTTGCAGAAAGCGCGGGATGAGTCCTTCCTGAATCTTCATTTGCTAAGAAAAGCCAGAGACTTCATTAGATGTGTGAATAGATATGATCATAGCTTTGTCGAGCCAAGTGTTGTACAGTACTTCCATTTTATTTGCATGTTCATACATATTTGATTTTTCCATCAATTGCCATGCAGTCATCACTTAGAGTCTCTGTTGTGTTCTGATTGAATAGTAGAGTAGGTGACTTCAGGATCATGTGTTGAATTGGGCTAACCCTCCCTCCCTCCCTCCCTCCCTCCCTCCCTCCCTCCCTTTTATGCTTTCTCAGAAAGATGAAAGCAGAAAGTACAGATATTGTAGAAACATTGTCATCTTCCTTCCATTTCCCATTACTGCCTCTTTCTTCAAGCTGAACCTGTTGCAAAATGTTCCACTATGTTTTCTATATGGTTTTGGAGGCACTTTCGATGACCCCGTGCCTTTGCTCAGCACAGTACAAATTAAGTCCATTCCATTACCTGCATTGCCTAGTACCCTTAAGTTTACTTGAACCACTGAGACCATCTGATTTTTTTTTTTAATTGCAGACCAGGAAAGTATTTTGTCTGTGCAAATTCCACTCTTGTTTTACAGACTCCAAAAGTTGGAGCTGAGATCTCGTTCTTCCAGAGAATCTGCTTTTTAGTTTGGATCCCTCTCCCCCGACTCGCCTCTCTCTTTTCCTTATCAAGGTGTTGTTTATATTGCAATTCAAAATGTATAGTGCTGGAGGAAGTGTGATCTGAACTTAAAACACCAGAAATCCAGACCTTTTGAGCACTCTCTGTTGATTGTCAGTTTCTGTGACTGTACAATGTATGGTCTACAAACCACTGTCTGGCATATAGTTGTAGGATAGTGTAGCAAGAAACAGAGAAGATGATGAGCTTGTATATGTGGACCAAACTGCAAATTGCCAGATGTTCTACACCCTCTTGTTTCCAGAAACAGAGGGGAAATAAATAAAGAGATCCAGACATTTAGTACTAAACACACATGACATGAAGGCTTGTCTCCTTTCCCTTCTCTCCTTACTAACTTCTATTAAACCTGACAAATTATGACATACAGACATGTAATGCAAAACTGTTCCATTATACATTCAAATATTCTGCACAAAAGCAGTGGGGAAGCTGTGTGTGTCTGAGGGGTGGGGAGGAATAAGGAGACAAGTGTATTACATAGATAATGTATTTGTTGTACAGTATTAATAAAACAAGGAGCATTGCTCTGGCCAGGCAGTGGTTGAATGACAATAGGCGATGATGGATCACAGATTGATGGAATCCAGATGTTTAGAATCATAGTCTTGGGGCCTTTTTCATATTGACTAAAGGTAAAAAATGCAGCGCTGTCAGCACATTAAGTCTCCTCACTGTTCCTGAGGACTGCTGTAGTGATTATTTATTTCTGAAAGCCTGCCCTACCACACTCTCATCCCACTTCCTCTTAGCTAGGCCACCTGACTGCAAAGGTGCAGGAGAACATGGATCCTGTCCCTTACATCCCAGCGAGGACAAACTCTAAGAAGGTCTCTGCCAAATAAAAACATGGACCAGCATATGGAAATGGAATGTTTTAGGTCTGTTCTGTTTTTAAAGCCAGATACTAGTGTGCTTCCTGTTCCATTACAAGGTTGTTTCTCAGGATATTTTCACATGACCAGAATTAGCTGTGTTTTGATTCAGCATGGGCTGCTGTAAGATCACTTTCATATGAAGTAGATGCACATGCCTTTGGGAGATGCCTCCACTGTAGCTACATTATCATCCATATAAGGACAGATTATAAACTTTCAAAGTAAATCAAGCACAGAAATAAAGGTCCTCCTGTTTTCAAGAGAAAGTGACTATCTCTGGCTTTTCTTCGCAAACGAAGATTCAAAAAGGACTCATCCCGCGCTTTCTGCAAGCATGCTGATGACTAAAAAGGCCAATCCAAGATAAACAAGTCCGGTTGCAGAAAGCACAGCAGAAGGTCTCCTTGGGTGATGTTTTTGGGTTGTGATTCTTTCTGCATTGTCGTTTCTCTTCAAGACTTGTTCGGCGTGAGTTCTCAAATAAGGCTGCAGCATTGCGGATATTGCATCTCCATGCCTCCCGATGTGAGGCCAGGGTGGACCATTGTTGGTGATCAATTTGGCCGAGCCTGAGATGTTGTTTCAGGGAGTCTTTGTATCACTTTTTTGGAGCGCCCCTCTTACGTTGACCCGTGGTGAGTTCACCGTAGAGTAGTATTTTTGGGAGGCGATGGTCCTCCATCCTAGAAACGTGCCCTGCCCAGTGCAGCTGCGTTCTCAATACGGGCTGTTGATTGCCATGCTTCTGTAGTGCACATGACTCTGCCTTCTTTATGCTAACCTATCTGATGGTGCACAGTTTTAATTCACCAGCTGTTGTATCAGTATTGAAGCCACCTTGATTCCACCTCCCTATCTGCCTTGCCAGCATGCTGATTGAATGTTTCTTACAGTAGTCACTAAGTCATTATTCTCACCCCACCACCACTACCCCCTGTTTATAAAAAATAGTTAAAAATCAACAAGCTGGATTGGCTTTAAAGGGAAATGGACAGAATAGACACTGAAACATTTAAATCTCCAAAGCACATGTTTTTAAAAAAGTTCAAAACATCTGCATGAAGTATGAGAAATAACCCAAATCTGTCCTGAAGCTGGAATAGGTACACAAGTCAATAGGACAGTGAAAGTGGCAGAAAAAGCTGCCACCCATTCCTGGAAGGAAATATATCTTGACTCAGATCTTTCATGCTGTATGCATTTGCTGATCTCATTGAAACCATGGCTGAAAATAGTGTTAAAGCTTGTAATTAGAGCTGGGCAAAGTGCCCCTCCAGATGATGTTGGACTGCAAGTCCCAGCATTCCTAACTGTTGGCTGTGCTGGCTAAGACTGCTGGGAGATGCAGTTCGACTGCAACTGGCAGACCATGCTTTGACAACTCCAGCTTTATATAAAGAGTGCCAGTGGTCATAATGCTCAGATTATGCATCTTAAAATGCTTCAGTCAAAGTTGCAGACAAAAACTGGTAAATGTGACTGTTAAAAGCCCATAAAGCACAAAGCAAATAAAAGGACTTTAGATTTATTGGCTTTTTAAAATCTCATGATTTTAAAGCCACTGTTTTTGATTGGATAGACAGTATTGACTTTTGAAGGTACAGTAATGCTGTTTTTGATTTTACTTGTCAGTACAGTTCATTTGCATGCTTACCAGTTTCTGCAGGACATCTTGGTACCCACTATCAGAGACAGAGTGCCTTTGATTTGACCTCACTTGTGAATTTTGATTTCTTGAGTTTGTACTAATTAATTAATTAATTGCATTTCTTTCTCACCTCCTTTATTCAAAAGAAAATGTCAAGGTGGCATTAGATTTAAATTCAGTCCTTAGAAAGGCTGACTTTCATATCAGTATTCATTATCTTAGTTGATTTAGGAAGGGCTGGCAGATTTAAGAGTTTCAAAAACCTTAGTATGGGGTTGTCTAGATGAGAAGATATAATGCAGATTGGTGCGCATTACTGCAAATACGCAACAGACCTCATGTGTCTCTATGGTCTTTTGGCAAAATCTGCTTTATGCAAAATTATCCATATTTGAAGTGCACGTTCAGCCATGCCTGTGAATCAAGACTTTGGCGGAGAGTACAGTGCGTTATTATTGTCCACACATGTTGTCGCTGCTGCACAGTATTTTTTAAAAAATTCATAAATCAAAGGTGCATAAGTGTGACCTTCTGCATATAAAAAGCTCTTTGGTCACCTCAGTGCTGCAAAAAAAGTGCACACTTGACAAGACAAAATGTGAAACTGGCGTTTCTGGTTACTTCCCTGCTGGCAAGCCCACCCACCACCCACACAGCCAACCAATCCTCTCTCCACTTCTGCCCTCACCCTGAATGCATAGTGTTCTGAATTAGATGTCCAGACATGCAATAATGCACACATCCACATATTATTTTTAAAAACTTGGGGAAGTCTGCAAAGGCTTCCCTTCCGCAATAGACAGAGTTTTTGGGGGCCCTCCTTCTGAATACCGCAAATCACATTTGTGGTGGGTTAGGACAAAAGGTATTCTAGTCACATTCTGTGAGGAGTATTTTTATTGTGTAGACAATCCCTGTGAGTCAAAGCTGCAAATGGAGGTCAATGCATGGCTTGATATGAGCTTTAGAATAAGTAAAGTCAGAATGTTCTTTAATTAAGGTCATCTCCTACAATTTAGTACATGAATCTCCTTATTGTACCAATAAATTAGTGATTCTCAACCTTTGGTTCTTCAGATATTTTTAACTTTAATTCTCTCAAACCCTTACCATTGGAGATGCTGTCTTGGACTTCTGATAGTTGAATTCCAAAATATCTGGAGGACCAAGGGCTGAGAATCACTGCTGTAAATAACCAACTATCATTCTCTGGCCAAGATCCTATTCAACACTGCTGTCATGTCGAACTGCCTGCATTGTTGCTCTAGACTGCACTGTTGCAGCAATGATCACAGAACAGAAACCCCAAGCCAGCAATTCCCATTGTGTAACTTCTTATAGTTGAGGATGTGTATGGTTGGAATTGTATTTGGAGTACCACCCCACCATGGAGACAAAGCACAGTTGCTGGTGCAATCAGTGTCATGCCAACATAATGACACATCTCTTAGAATTTAGTAGGATACTGGCCTTTGAGCCCCTGTGGAGCATGCTGAGTTTCTTATTGCAAAGGAGACTCTTTATTCAAATGTAAGATTTAAAGATTTAAGGATTTAGATCAGTTGGTTTTAATTTATAATTGTTTAATATTTTTTTGTGGGGGTGGGGGGTGTTTGGGGATTTTATCTGTATTGTATTTTAATTTTTGTAAGCCGCCCCGATTGTTTTGACAGAGGGGCGGGGTATAAATAAATTTTATTATTATTTTTTATTATTATTAAAGAAGATGAGGTCCAGATCCGTGGTTAAACGAGCGTGAGACTTAAGAAAATGTAGAGCTCAGGAAGTAAAACCCAGAGAATGAGAAATATATGCATGTCTTGCGACATGAAATGCATAGTGTTCTTAAGACTTGGTCAGAAGGAGTAGCCTCTCCCCTTGACAGAAGGATGGTGGGGACAGGAGAGTGATGAAGTATCCTCTTCTGGTGGAGTAGGAGATGAGCTGTGTTAGCTCATTAAATACTGCAATAAAATATTAATAGTTATTGTCCCTCTATTTTTTGTAATTATCATCACAAAGAAGGATCTGCTGCGAGTCACTAATGTGTTCCCAGCAGCGGGCAGCTTTTTAATACTGCGGCAGGAAGGGTGAGCAGAGAACAGAAGCCTCAATATGTGACTGGAGTGCGGGGAGAAAGTCACAGTATAGTTCAGGTAACTGGTACCCTACCACGCAATGTTTATGTTACCCTATTTGTTTTCAGTGCCTGTGTAGGCACTGGTGGCTCCCATGTCAGTGGAGTAATAAAGCCCTGGGTTTTAGCCCAGATTTGAATGGGGCTATCATGATACTGAAGCTATTTTACAGGTAGCATTTATCACCTTGAAACGCTCCTTTAAAATTTGAACTAAAACCCAGAGTAGGTTCACTGTCCTGGCATGGGAGCCACCAGCCACCTCTAGATGTTCCACTGACATAATTATGTGCAAAACCTGTTGCAAGGGTAGTGAAGCTGAGCATGAAGCTCACCCACTTCTGGGGTAATTTTGTCCATAGGGTTTGTTGCTGTTGTTGTTGTTGTTTGCACCATCGCAAAAGGAGCAGAATTTCCCCTTCTTCTTTCAAAGGGGATGAATAGACATACACCCTGGGTGCTACTGGGAGAGAGATTTAGTTCAGTTCACTTGTGTTTTCCTTCCTCGTTCTGAGTGCAGCAAACCCATGAAGAAAAAGTGCTGAAGTAGCAGTTCTGGACTGGGGGAGAAACTCTTCCTCACCAGGGGAGGAAAGCATTGTATGTGCACTGTTTTTGTTTCTAGTACAGCCAACTGTAAGTACTTATAGAGCCAACCCAAAAGATTTGATTGCCTAAAGCAGAGGACCAATATAGCACCCCACTCTTACTGCCTCTGCAGAAGCTGACAAGATTTGCAGTTGACTCTTACTTCAACACTACTGAAAGAGCATTGTCTGTTACACCTGAGAGCAACAGTCTAGTGTTGCAGGCACAGGGCTAGTCATGTGGCACCCACAGCTCTGTCCAACATTGCTGTTAGTCCCCTGCACATATTATTTGCCCCCTGAAGCAGTTGGCTTATTCTGCTTAATGGCAGGTCTGTGCTGTAATGTTAAGTATATTTACAGACGTGGATGTCATTTCTGTTGTAATAAATGGGACCTGTTTCTGATCATTTCTATTGAAGACAGTAGTCAAGTGAGCAGGATGAAGCTGTGTTTTGTGAAATCTAATAACCCAGAGGATAGGATCAGAATTCAAAATGACATTAACAGATTAGAAAGCTGGGCCAAAACTAACAAAATGAATTTCAACAGGGAGAAATGTAGGATGCTACACTCGGGCAGTAAAAATGACATGCACAGATATAGGATGGGTGACACATGGCTTGAGGGCAGTACATGCAAAAGGGATCTAGGAATCTTAGTGGATCACAAGCTGAACATGAGTCAACAATACGATGTGGCAGCTAAAAAGGCAAATGCAATTCTATGCTGCATCAATAGGAGTATAATGTCTAGATCAAGGGAAGTAATAGTGCCACTCTATTCTGCTTTGGCCATATCTCACCTAGAATACTGTGTCCAGTTCTGAGCACCACAATTTAAGAAGGATATTGACACACTGGAACGTGTCCAGAGGACGGCGATCTGGATGGTGGGAGGTCTGGAAGCCATGCCCTATGAAGAGAGGCTTAGGGACCTCGGTATGTTTAGCCTGGGGAAGAGAAGGTTGAGAGGTGGTATGATAGCTATGTTTAAATATTTGAAGGGATATCATATTGAGGATGAACCAAGCTTTGTTTTCTGCGGCTCCAGGAACAAGCTTATGGAGCAATGGACTCAAACTACAGGAAAAGTGATTCTACTTAGACATTAGGAAGAACTTCCTGATGGTAAGAGCTGCTTGGCAGTGGAATGCGCTTCCTCGGAGTGTGGTGGAGTCTCCTTCTTTGGAAGTTTTTAAACAGAGGCTGGATGGCCATCTGTCGGGAATGCTTTGATAGTGTATTCGGGTTGGACTAGATGGCCCTTGTGGTCTCTTCCAACTCTATGAATCTATGATTCTATGAAAATATTTTATGATTGCCTCGGCACACACTCAGCTACCTTTGGAAACCATATTTACCACATTGTCACACATCTGCCCAAGTGGGTTGAGTAGTGAGACTGTAGATGTCAATGAGTCGTGAAGTCTGGAGATGACAAAGCAATTGGATAATAGAATCACTGCATACCAAAGTGCAACTTATCCATCCTTCCAACATTCCCAACACTCCAGTTAGTCAGTTTTCAGTAATATGGGGCCATATCCTCCTCCCCTTTTTTTATCCCACTTGGATTGCATCATGCTTGTGGCATAGGAATTACATAAATAGTATGCTACAAGAATAAATTCTAATTTCGTATGCTGTGTTCAGGGTTCATTTGGAAACTTTGCAGTGGGCTGCAAAATCACAGACTGTAGTCTTCATTAATTACTTAGACACCCTTTTACCCAGGAACATTTGGCCATGTACCAAATGGCTATAAGATATGACTGTTCAAATAAACATTGGTGTTTTTTTTTTGTTGCCTTTTCAGTAGTCCTGAATTGTGCATTAGTGCTTCTTTAAAAAAACAAAAAATCTTGGTGCTTAAAACAGAACAATTTCTAACCTATAAAGTTTTGTTGTGCTGTCCCCATATTGTGATCCCTATACATAGTCATGTGAAAGACATGATATCTGTCCTAGGAAGGGTGTTATCAATTAACTAAGGTGTGAATAATCTTCAGCCCACCAAATACAGATGAGCTACTTCTCCCATCATATCTCACTATTACCAGGCTGGCTAATAGGAAATAGGGGCCAACAGTATCTGGAGGGTTATAGGCTCCCCAATTTTCTGCTTTAACCAGTGTCATTCTTGTGAGGGGAAGCTTCCTATTTTGCATGCCCATTGTAGCTTTCTCTGCTACCATGGTAAATTCCACAACATAGATGCTTTTCCATATCAGAAAACTGCCAATATTTCTAGAAGCAAATGTGGAAGATAATGGTACATTTGCTTTGAATTTCCCTTTGGCAGCACACAGCGGTGCTGTCACTTGGAAGAGTAGAACAGGTGGTGGTGATTTGGAGCGTGACATCTTGACTTCTTTGCCTGCTAACTGTAAGGTCTACCTATGCCATTCCGTCTGCAGTTTTGCATGCTTTCATGATGGAGTATCCTTCCACTGCCCCAGTATTGTTTCATCTTCTAGGATGTTGAACACTGACTGCCAGCATTCCTCACTATCCACTGGGGTGGTCTAAATGGCGAAAATACACCTCATGGAATGTGAGGAGAATGCAACCTGTCTTAATTGCATCCTGCATCATATCATCATATTCAGAAGGAGGGGGGATAAATATGCCATGTACTCTGCAAGAAAAGCCTTTGTGGCTTTTCCCACAGTTTTTATAAAACAGCAGGGGGGGGTCACATTCCTGCTCATTGGGACAAGCGACCAAATCGATTCACTTTCCCAAGGGAACAGAAGCTGAAAGCTAATTGGCCAGATGAGCTCAGGGGGTGGGGCTTGGTAACAAGGCAAGCACCCAGAACCACCATGTTTTTTCCGCCTTAGCGAGCAAGCACTAATGTGATAAAATGAGGGGGTTGTGTGTTTTTTGCTTTTCTTTTAAGGCAAAATATCTCACTTTTGCACCTTAGATATGCTTTTTTTAAAAAAAATATTAATGTTCTGAAGCGACAACTGATGAGAATAAAAACACAAGTAATTCACTCGTGGTCGCCATTTTGATTTGCAGGCATGCCTATTTGCACAACAAATGCAGATAGCTTCACAGGCCTGAGATCTACCTAAAAAATCCCAAAAAACAGCTGTTGCGAGTTGCCTTTACTGCAGAGCAATCTGTTTCTTTTTGCCTCACATAGACAACCCCACTATGTTGGCTATGCCTGCTGGAAGTTGCAGTTTAATAATATCTGGAGGCCACATCATTCCCACTCCTGTTGCAGGACCTTTCATGGAGGACATGGCTATCAGTGACTGCTATGCATGGGTTGGAATGCCAGTTGCTGACAAATAGGAAGGTGCATCTGTACTCATCCTCTGCTTGTAGGCTTTCTGTGAGCATCTGGGTGGTTAATATGAGAACAGAATGTTGGGAGCTAGGTTTGATCCACCATTGCTCTTTACTGTGTCCTCACTAAAGCACTTGTTCAGTCCCTGCCCCCCTCCAGTTGACTGATTTTTAATAATTTCTCAGTGAGGAGGGCTACAGAGCATCCGTCAGCTTGGATTAAAATTGCTAATACAGTATTTTGTTGGGTAAACAGAATGAAATTTGTATTTTTCCCCCGTAAGCTTTCTAAAATCTGGAATAGTCAGAAAGGAGACATCATTCCCCTCAAGGACATTGAAGATCATTGCCACGGCCAGATATTGTGATTACTTCTACTGCTCTTGCCATCTTCGCTTGTTCGTAGTACAGATAGCAAAGATCCACTGAATCTGGCTGTTGGAGACAATGTGCCCAATCAGAATCTGGCTGATGGTACAGCTGATACAAGTGTTAGCTGATGGTGTTCTACTGGAGTAAGTTTAGCCCCAGCCACCATAAGCCCTGATCAAAGATCGGGATTCCTGCATGTCACACATGCCTTTGTCAGTGCTTAATTTTTAAAACAGCAGATGTTGAGGCCCAAGTCTGGCTATGAGCCATGCCATCTGGCAAGGAAACCCTGCTCCTTAATTTTGAGTGAGTGTGAGATAATGCTGTGGTTTGATCAATGATGAAAAAAATATATTCTGTGCATGCACAGAGGTGCTTTTCTTTAAGGTTACATTCCAGGATTTAACCTTCTCAAGACGTTGAATCCTAACACAAATGACAGCACAAAACTTTTCTGTCTGTCTGTTGTATATATCTTCCACTCCTGCTTTCTACTTGTTTTGTCCCACAGTTTCTGTTTGAACCTGTGTGAATGTGATTGGCTTTGCGTTACCTTGATCAAGCAGTCAAACAACTCCCTCCTCCCTGCAAATGTCTCTTTTTTCAGTAATACATCCCACATAAATGTGGTTTATTGTACTATGCATAGCGTTTTTCACAGAAGAGCTGCCCATTTGTTGCACTTCCCTACTGGCACACCTGCAGAGAAGGTCTGGTCCCATCAGCCTGCAGGTGGAAGAGAAACAGTGGTGACAAGCTGCTAAGCGAGGCGGAATTAGGAGGAATGATAATAAATGTAGATGGTCAGGCAGGGGAATAAAATGATCCATCTTTTGCATGTTCGCCAAGGTGGCTGCCCCCTCCCCATGCCCATTCAATCAGAGCCTGTCAGACCTCCAGCAGCTTGGCATTTTTGTGAAGAATCTCTTGGCTAAAAATTGTTGTCATTCCTATTTCCTTGTTATCAGTCGTCAGCACCTCAGCAGCGCCCGGAGATTAACGCTGAATCACCGGGCAAGCATCCATCCCCCAGGAACCTTCTCCATTACGCCAAGCTCAACGGGTCCCTCCCGCCTCACCTCCTCCATCCATCATCTTTAACGCTGACAGCCCAGCATAGGCCTCTCAAATTTATCTCACTGCATCCTAGGCAGGCTCTATCCGTCAAACCAAGCAGGGCTTCCTCTTTCCCTTGGTTCGTTGGGGGAGGAGGAAGAAGCCACCCGCGTGAGGGACTCAGGAAAAGATTCGTCCGAGATACACAATTAATCACGGCTCATATCAATTTGGTTGATTTACTCCCTGGAGAGAAAAGGGGTGTAAACATGGTGTGTGCAGAAGCAGTGTGGAGACATAATGTGTCTGTCTATAGGAAAAACATTAACAGATCATCCTTGTGGCTGCTGATTGATGTGGGTGATGGAGGAAGGACAGCCTAGTCTTGGCAGTCATGACAGACAAGAGAATGCCATGGTGTTGTGTCCACCTCAAAGCCACTTGGAAGAAGAACCCTCTCACCATAGTCCATCTGTATATATAAAGTAAAGCCTGTTAATTTGTCTCTTACTGTCTTGCACACAGAAGCAGTGTCCATGTGTTTAGGTCCAGCTTTAACTTGACAGAGTCAGAACTAATATGGCACCTGTCTTCAGCATCTCCCTTGCGTAATTAAGTTTCTATTCTGGGTTCTCTTGTAACACAATACCACAACAGTGTTCTGCTAAGTTCATTGGGTTATGTTCACACGTCATTTTCTAGAATGTTTCTATCCTGATAGTGATAGGTGTAAAACTTGGCCCTAGGAAAGAGCAGTAAGGAATATGGTGGAGGAAGAAAAAAAACCCTATGCAACTGAGTGAACCTAGAGATAGGAATTAGAATACAAATGGAAACATTGGTAAGTGTATCACAGAAGTTTCAGTGTGACAGTGTTGATTCTTATCATAAAAGTAGTTGGGGGGTTTTCTTCTTCAGATCTTTTATTTTTAAGATGCCACTAGAGGAAGCAAGAACAATCAAGAACATGTAACCAAAACATCTGTGTAAATGCTAAAGAGACTGAGTAGGAGACCTGTTAGTTAAAGACAGTGGCTGTACCCATCTACCTAGTTTTGGAGAAAGTGGCAGGAGCCTCTTGTTTTGTTTTGTTTTTCCTAATGATAGTCTTGTCTTTAAACATTTAGTTATTCTTGACAAAGATGCCAGGTATTGGCCTTGACAAAGTCATACTGTATCCACAAGAACAGGAATTGATCCTGCACTGTAGTGTCTTCCAACTTTGGCCTTGTTATCTATGAATGGCTGTAAGTGTTATATGTGAGAATGACTGGGCTTGGTACATATGTATGGTACCATAACAGCCAGTCTCTCTCTCTCTCTCTCTGGCTTTTCTTTGCAAATGAAATGAAACGAAAGTCCAATGTGAGATAAAGAAGTCCGGTTGCAGAAAGCACAGCAGAAGGTCTCCTTGGGTGATGTTTCCGGGTTGTGATTCTTTCTGCGTTGTCGTTTCTCTTCAAGACTTGTTTGGCGTGATTCTCAAATAAGGCTGCAGCATTGTGGATAGTGCATCTCCATGCCTCCCAATGTGAGGCCAGGGCGGACCATTGTTGGTGATCAGTTTGGCGGAGCCTGAGATATTGTTTCAGGGAGTCCTTATATTGCTTTTGTGGAGCGCCCCTCTTACGCTGACCCCTGGCGAGTTCACCATAGAGTATTATTTTTGGGAGGCGATGGTCCTCCATCCTAGAAACGTGCCCTGCCCAGCGCAGCTGCGTTCTCAATATCATGTCCTCAATGCTGGTGATCCCTGCTTGCTCAAGGACAGCAACATTCGTCACATAGTCAGCTGACAGCAATGTGGGAATGAAACAGCTAGTGTACTGTAGTGATATTGGATCAAGTTTCTAGTCTTCACTGAGCCATAAAACTCCCTGAGCAACATTGGACCAGGCATGCTTTCTCAATTTGACCTGCTTCACAGAGTAGGTTTGAGAATAAAGTTGTGAGGAAGACAGCTATGTATGCCACTTGAATTAATTGGAGGATGATATAAATGTGGCAAACTAATAAAAGTATGTAATGTGGGCGGGAGGACATCAAAATAAATACTAAGAACAAGAGTCTTAAACATCTAAAAGGCTGCCATGAAGATGCACAACAGCTGTTTGATACAGATGTGAAACATAATACTCCAAAGGCAAATGTGAAGGAAATTACTCAGGATGCAGCACCTGGCTTTTGTTTAAATTAGAATATGTTTCTGAATTGAAAGGAGTTGGGCCCCACGCTTTGTAATGGTAGGTTCACCTGATTTGATGTCTGTGCTGTAGGGATGGAAAACATGTATCTCCACATGTTGGACTGCAATTCCTATCAGCCCAAGGCAGCACTGCCAGTGGTGAGATAATAGGAGTTTTAGTCCAACAGCATCTGGAGAACTACAGGCTCCCTATCCCTACTTCACTGTCTCTTGCAGTCCTTCAGCAAGGATTTATTTCACTGGAAACGGATTCCTACATGTTATTCCTCTGGTTAATTTTTTCTGCTAAATCTGTTTTGTAGTAACTTGGACCTGCTGCCTTTCCAGTTCAGGGAGTAGAACACTGAGATAATGCTTAATTTGTTTTAATAAAAACCTCAATTTGTTTAAACATTGATTAAGCATTGCCTTAAGCAAGATTAAGTATTAGATGCATCCTTCCACTAATTTAGATAGTCAGTATGCTATAATTTAGAGTGCTTGAGTTTGACCAGTGAGATCTGTGCTCAAATTCTTGCTCAGATGCGAAATTTACAAGGTGATTGAGTCAGTCATATACTCAAAGCCTATGTTGCCACGCTGAAGCTGACATAACAGTGAGAGAAGTCCATATATACCACTCTGAATTTAGGAAAACTGATACAAACATGATAGATAATGGGCAGGGCAATTATGAGGTCAAATAAGGAATGATGACATGGATATGGCTTCCTCCTCAGTCCTGCCTTTCCATGCTAGCTAGGTGTTTGATTACATTGTTCAGCATAGCAGATCCATTGCTGTCAGTGGCGGTGGGTGGAGATGAATTGATTATGTCACTTCTGGGGCTGGTGTAGCTGATGGGTCCAGATCAGAACCTATGGACCACCACAGGAGTTACCAGTGTTTCATCCTAGCCTTTCTATAGCCATCAACCTGGGGTAGGTGGGTGGGGGGAGAACTGTGCTCTTAAGTGTCCTAGGAGTGTACAGAGGTGCCTTGTGCAGACAGAGTTAGATAATTAATTTGTCTTGCTCAGCAAGTTTTCCATTTTCACAAACTGCAATGATTCTTCCAAGCTCAGCTGTGTATCAGCTTCTAATGAGTGTTAAACCAACTCATGCATGATACCATGTAAAATCAAGCCACAGGTCTGAACACATGCAAATCATCAGCTTTCTCCTGGATGATGGTAATTGTAATCCAACATACAAGGGCGCTAAATTGGGGGATACGTTATAAGAAGTTACCATATGAGATAGATAAATCTTGCAGACCATATAAATCGTTTTTATTTATTTATTATTTTATTTTTATTTTTATTTATTTATTTATTTATACCCCGCTCTTCAGCCACAAGGCTATCAGAGCGGCTTACAAATTGTTTTAAGCAATAGCTATTTACACATCTACACTGCATTAAACAGTTTCCAATGCGTGTTAGCTAATTGCCCCCCACAAGCTGGGTGCTCAGTTTACTGACCTACGAAAGGATGGAAGGCTGAGTGAACCTTGGAGCCAGCTGGAATCGAATAGTTAAGCTCCTGATGTCCCAGTCCAATATTGTTCCACCTGATCACTGTCAAATCTTCTTTTACATTCCTGTATTGTCCTTTAGCAGATCTGGAATTGGTTTTGCAAAAGCTTCATTTTATCCTCCCCCCCCCTTTCCCCCTAAGGTTAATCCTTCCTCAGGAGTTTTTTGTTTTCTTTTATTTTTGTGGAAACGATCCATAATTTTGTAGTGGCTGTTTCAAATATATATACGAGCTGATTTTTATAGCTCGTTTTTATCACCTTTTTATTATCTTGGGTCAAAAGCTTTACTGGGTTGTATTCAGGGAATTATGCAAACTAAGAGAAAATACCATAGCAAAACTATAGATTTTCTCATTAAACTCTGCTTGGACATGTAGTTATTGTAGTAAAATTCTAGTAACTATTACAGTGCCTAATATAAAATTATAGTTTGACACCTTGACGCCAGTGGCCCTGCCTTCAGTTCAAATTAACCCCTCCTGTGCTGGAATAAAACCTACCTTCTGGAGGAGACATTCAGTGCCTCCCTGGAGGCCTATGAATGGATTGATTGCAATACTGCTGCTGTGCAGAAGCAACCATCTGATTCATTCCAAGCAGAAGCAATAGCAGTGATGGCGGCAGTGGCAGCAGCAAGCAGCAGCTGGTGCCTTTACTCAACATCAGATTGGAAATCTTCTTCCCTGTCCCCTTAATCCTATTCCCACCCTAATGGAAGATGTAAATATCTTTTTACAAAGGGATGCTTGTGCCTGAAAAATCTGGTCTTGATGAGTTAAATTGGTATAGCATTGGACTATGATTCTGAACACCAGGGTTCGAATCCCTGCTCAGCCATGGAAACTCACTGGGCGAAATTGGGCAAGTCACATTCTCTCAGCCTTAGAGGAAGGCAGAGGAAAACACCGTCTGAACAAATCTTGCCAAGAAAATTGGTGATAGGCTTGCCTTAGGGTCACCGTAAATAGGAAACTACTTGAAGGCACACAACAACAACAACAACAACAACAACAAGATGTTAGTGGCTGAAATTTCATAGAATCATAGAGTTGGAAGAGACCACAAAGGCCATCTAGTCCTACTTGCTATGTCACACCGCTTTGTACTATAGTGACCTACTGGGTTTGGTTGCCGTTCCCTTCCTGTACAGAACCTTGGAAAGGTTTGTGCAGACATAAATGTCCAGATTTTACAGCAAGAAATTGTACAAGCATGGCCAAACTGTATGAGCATTAATTGTTACTGTAAATTGTTCCTGTGTCCCACTCTGTCTGAAACTTGCTTGCTTAGTGTCCTTTTCCTATATCATCCATTTCTCTTCCTAAAGTGGTGATGTGCGTGTGTGTGTGTGTGTGTGTTGGTACTGGTTATGCTTTTCTTTTAATCATAGAATCATAGATTTGGAAGAGACCGCAAGTGTCATCTACTCCAATCCCCTGCCATGCAGGAGTACCCAATCAAAGCACTCCTGACAGATGGGCCATCCAGCCTCTGTTTAAAAACCTCCAAAGAAGGGGACTCCACCACACTCCCAGGCAGCGCATTCCACTGCCAAACAGCTCTTACTGTCAGGAAGTTCCTCCTAATGTTTAGATGGAATCTCTTTTCTTGTAGTTTTGCGTCCATTGCTCTGTGTCCTAGTCTCTGGAACAGCAGAAAACAAGCTTGCTCCATCCTCAGTATGACATCCCTTCAAATATTTAAACACGACTGTCATGTCCCCTCTCAACCTTCTCTTCTCCAGACTAAACATACCCAGCTCCCTAAGCCTCTCCTTATACGGCATGGCTTCCAGATCTCCCACCATTTTGGTCATCCTCCTCTGGACATGTACCACCTTGAAACTGATGGTATCATAGAGTTATGCAATAATTCCTTGTCATTGACCCTCATCAGACAATACACACAGCTCTGCCAAATCAGCACAGTGATGATCCAGTAACCCACTATTCATCAGTTTATAATATGTTCAGGCCTTGAGTCCATATCTTTAATTATATATGGACCATATAAACCACATGTACATGTAGCAATTTAGTTATTGCATCATTTATACAATAATGATGGTGAAAATATATTAAAATGGATGGATTACTCTGGTAGGATATTGCAATCCAGAAAATGCCAGGCATACTATAGTTGGGTCAAGTTGCTTTCTTCAGGTAGCGTTCTATCTGGCTGAAAAATTTGTATTGCATGCAGTCAGGCTCTGGAAACATTTCGTTTTGATTGTCTGATTAACATTTTAAAGCCACATAGATAATAACCTGGGGTAGCATGACAGTTCAGCAACTTCGTTTGAGGGAAACACTTAATCATATTTATTATGTAAACACAGCATGCCTTGCTCCCGTTAAATTATTAATAGTACCATTAACATATTTACATATAAATCTTATTGCAATTGATGGAAACTGTGAAAAGTACCTTATACTGTCTCTGCTTTGTATAATAGATTCTCTGTGTTTTGCAGAGACCTGATTATTAAAGGGACAAAACACCGTTTTGTACCAGGAGCCCTGAAAGTTCATATTGCTTCTGCAATTTTGGAAATTGCTGTTTACATGAAACCCAATAATACTGGTCCACCCCTTGAGCAATCTTAATGTCTTTTAAAAAAAGGTTATTGTTATTACTATATTCAATCAATCCAAAGAATTGCATTGTTAATCAGTTGCTCTTGTAACATTTAGACATTGCCAGTGATAAAAAGAGTCAGGTTCTGTCCTCTGATATTATAACTGGTGGGGTTTCTAATATTTAAAGGCATTTGCCAGAGTTTCATTTGTTTTATTTCACTGTACTAGTTGATGAAAATAGTAAATACAAACAAACAAACCCACATATCTTTTATTGAATCAATGGCAGAGATACGTCAAAAACTTTTGTGACAATCTGTCATGTTCCTCTTAAATGGTGCTGTAAGCTATCATGGACCAGAATTATTCCACTAAAGCTATCTCCTTTCCAATGTTAAGGTTCTCTTTCTCCATCTTATCCTCAGGAACTACCTGAAAAAAACAGTCTTTATCAGTAAAGTTGAATACCTAAAATTGACCTCCAAAGATTATCCAGTCCACCATGATACTTGTCATTGAAAATACATGGTGCCTACATACCTCAGAGTGCATCTTCTGTCCTTTGTTTCATCTGTTCCAACCATTAACCTTAGCCACATTTGCCAACCTCATTGCACATCTGTACAACTAACTCAGTCTCGAGCCATTTCTAAAAACCTGAGCTCATTTCAAAAATACTAACTACATGCAGAAAACGATATTTTTACTTTGTAAGCTGAGATATGAATGAGTCTTATGCCCTGCATGCAGACACTTTGCTCCACACTTTGCATGACAGAGCAGGTTTTAGTCAACTATTGTTTGAACTAGACTATTATGTACAACAGGATTTGAACACACTCTCTCTGGCTTTTCTTCACAAACGAAGATTCAGGAAGGACTCATCCCGCTCTTTCTGCAAGCGCGCTGATGACTAAAAAGGCCAATCCAAGATAAACAAGTCCGGTTGCAGAAAGCACAGCAGAAGGTCTCCTTGGGTGATGTTTTTGGGTTGTGATTCTTTCTGTGTTGTTGTTTCTCTTCAAGACTTGTTCGGCGTGAGTTCTCAAATAAGGCTGCAGCATTGTGGATAGTGCATCTCCATGCCTCCCGATGTGAGGCCAGGGCGGACCATTGTTGGTGATCAATTTGGCCGAGCCTGAGGTATTCTTTCAGGGAGTCTTTGTATCACTTTTTTGGAGCGCCCCTCTTATGCTGACCTGTGGCAAGTTCACCGTAGAGTAGTATTTTTGGGAGGCGATGGTCCTCCATCCTAGAAACGTGCCCTGCCCAGCGCAGCTGCGTTCTCAATATCATGGCCTCAATGCTAGTGATCCCTGCTTGCTCAAGGACAGCAACATTCGTCACATAGTCAGTCCAGTGTATATTTATGATTGTGCGTAGACAGCGCTGATGAAAGCGTTCAAGGAGTCATAGGTGGTGGTGACAGGTGACCCATGTTTCAGATCCATAAAGGAGGATAGACAGTACAATGGCTCTATACACACTGATTTTTGTGTTTTGCCTCAGGTGTTTATTACTCCAGACTCTTTTATAAAGTCTTCCAAATGCACTATATGCCTTTGCTAATCTGTGATTGATCTCTTTGTCAATCTTGGCATCTGAGGAGATGGTGCTTCCCAGGTAGGTGAACTGCTGAACGGACTTGAGCACAGATTTGCCGACGGCAATGTGGGGATGCTGGTGTTCGTCCTGTGGTGCAGGCTGGTAAAGAACTTCTGTTTTCTTCAGGTTGACTTCCAGCCCAAAGAGCTCTGCAGCTGTTGCGAAGCAGGATGCTAGGCGCTGCAGAGCTGCTTCTGTGTGGGCAACAAGGGCATCATCATCAGCGAAGAGCAGCTCATGGACTAGATAATTTAGAGTCTTAGTGTGAGCCCTCAGACAGCTTAAGTTAAACAAGCTACCATCAGTACGGTAATGTCTATAGATGCTGTTGTCTTCTTCAAGCTCTGCCATAGCCCTTTGGAGCATCATGCTGAAGAAGATTGTAAATAAATCTGGTTTTGGGCACCACAATTAAAAAAGGATATTGACAAATTGGAGCGTGTCCAGAGAAGGGCAACTAAAATGGTGAAAGGTCTGGAAACGATGCCTTATGAGGAGAGACTTAGGGAGCTGAGTATGTTTAGCCTGGAAAAAAGATGGTTAAGAGGCGATATGATAGCCCTGTTTAAGTATTTGAAGGGATGTCACGCTGAGGATGGAGCAGGCTTGTTTTCTGCTGCTCCAGAGACTGGAACACGGAGCAATGGATGCAAGCTCCAGGAACAGAGATTCCACCTCAACATGAGGAGGAACTTTTTGACAGTAAGAGCTGTTCAGCAGTGGAACACACTCCCTCGGAGCGTGGTGGGGTCTCCTTCCTTGGAGGTCTTTAAACAGAGGCTGGTTTGCCATCTGTCGGGGATGCTTTGATCAAGATTTCCTGCGTGGCAGGGGGTTGGACTGGATGGCCCTCGTGGTCTCTTCCAACTCTGCAATTCTATGATTCTAAAGTTGGTGCAAGAACACAACCTTGCTTCACTCCATTAGTTATTAGAAAGGGCTCTGAAAGAGCATCTCCATATCTGACTTGACCACGCTGGCCCTCATGTAGCAAACAAATCATTTTAAGGAATTTCGGGGGACATCCTAATCTTTCCAGGATCTGCCACAGACCTTTTCTACTCACAGTGTCGAAGGCTTTGGTGAGGTCAACAAATGTTACATAGAGATCCTTGTTCTGCTCCCTACATTTTTCTTGCAGTTGTCTAAGGGCAAATACCATGTCTGTAGTACTCCTATTGGCTCTGAGGCCACATTGGCTTTCAGGGAGAAGTTTTTCTGCAATAGCAGGAACTAATCTGTTCATGGGTATCCTTGTAAGGATTTTTCCAGCAATAGAGAGCAGTGTTATGCCTCGATTGTTTGAGCAATCGGATTTTGCTCCTTTTTTCTTGTACTGGGTGATAATGACTGCATCTCGGAGGTCTGATGGCAGTTCCCCTTTTTCCCAGCAATTCACAAGGAATTTGTGGAATTTATCATGGAGTGCATGACCTCCGTGTTTCCAAACTTCAGGTGGGATTCCATCAATCTCAGCTGCCTTGCCGTTTTTCATCTGCTGTATGCCTTAAGGGAGTAATCCAAGGCTCAGCTATCCAACATATGATACAAAAAACATAGGATTTGAACAAGCCATTGTTAAAACCACTGTTCAAAGCTGGCTTAATATCCTGGCATCTTCAAATGCTGTTAGCTAGTTTCCTACTTCTAACATACCACAAAACCATAGTTAACTGTCAGGATTTCCTGATTTATTCTCTAGCTAAGGGAAAAGAAGGGGAAAGTGTGAGGGTCCATAAGATTTGTACATATCTATGTTTATTCACTTGAGGTATGAATGTCTGAAGGAGGTCTTCATACAAGGAATGAAAGAAGCCAAAAAGCTGTATAGTTAAGCCTTCTTCTGCCAGATTTAATTCTTGTTCTTGATATAGCCAAGTTGTTTGGGGCTCTTTCTGCTTCAATCTTTTCCTCTAAAGTAGATGTGCGGAACCTCAAGTGGATGCAGGGCTAGTTTTGCACACATGGCCCTTTGGTGTCACATGTGACAGTCAGCAGAGGGGAAAACCCACTTCCCATTTACTATACTGAGATCTGAAAGGAAAATGCTCATTGAGAAGATACCTTGTTCTAGAGTAGAATGACATGTTACAGAGGCTTGGGGAGTCCCTAAAACAGGAGGCTCACTCCCTGAACCCACCTTTTTCTGTCTTCCTAATACAGTTCATTATCCACTGTAACACCACAATTTGCCAGTATGCCACTGAACTCTTGTGGTGACAGCAGCAGGGTCTTTGGGGGCTGCAAAAATTGCCAAGGCCAATTGCTTACCCTTGCTCTTAAGGTACCATATACAGTATAATGCCTTTGGGTTGTGCATATGCAAAATAGTGTGTGTGTAACCATGAGCAAAAAGACAATGGATGCATCTGTCTACTTAAAACAAAGCTAGGTACTCCTTTCCTTCATCTGCCCTGGATACCAGCTACAATTCTTTCTTAGAAAAAAAGAATTATTTGGGGTTTTTTTTCCACTCAGCAATTTCTCATGAAACAGGCACTTTCAGAAAAATCATAAGAAAGCAATTGTTTCAAATTGGTCATTTGGGACTCAAATTACTAATCTAATACATTTTTATGGAGGTTTGCTGAGAGCTCCTATAAAATACAGTCTATGAAGCTCCCCCAACTTACTAGCATTTTGAGTCTGACAGATCGAACCCAACAATCTCTTTGGGCTATTCAGGTTTAGGGCCTGTGAGGCCATTGTTGCCATCATAATAGAAATGTTTATATTCCTTTATCAATAGTGCCTGCCTTGTCAAGAGTTTTACATTTCTCTGTAGGGGGTTCTTCATTTTGCCCTAAAAGGGGAAGGGAAAATAGATGTAGCATTTCATAGAGGAGTATTGGCCCACTGTCTGTATAACAATTGTTTTTAGTCTCATGCCATTCAACTGCCACCAGTATGGTGTGTTGAAATCGAAATTGTTATACACATGGTGGGTTACTGTGGTGAAATGGGTAGAGAATGGGGTGGTTTCCATACTAGGTTTAATGTTGCTTAAACCCTGCTTTTTCAGTCAGTGTGAAATTACTGTCTTGATTGAATCAATTGTCAAATCTTGTTGGTCTGTTGTAATGTGAGTTGTTTATATGAAAACTTTTGCATTACTGTTAGTAAATTAGAAACCAGGTTATCTTTAGTTCTTTTTTCAGTTCTGTATTTTTAATAGCAGAGTGGATGTTTATATATTCAGAAAACAAAGTAGGGGGTGTGAGAGAGAACTTACTTGCTTTTTTGTGATTCTGTAGATGTGGAGTGACGGCCCAGCAGACTGTAAAAAAGAAATCAAACAGTGAAGAGAAACAGCCCAAAAGCTTGCCAAGGAGCAGTCTCAATATTGTCTTTTCTCTTCCCTGCCTGTTACCCTCCTCATAAGCTTCTCTCATTGGCAGAAACATAAAAATGTGGTTGTGAGGAGGAGATTATTTTGATAGCGCCTGCTATGTTGGACTAGACGGCTAAAGAAGCATCAAGAATGAGAAAGTAAAAGAACAGAGGGGAAACTTACAAGGAATAACTGGGAGGCTGAAATAGTACTGTATCAGTCTTTTTCTGGGACCTGGACAGTTGACATTAGCAAGGTCTGAGGAGTCCAGTAAGGTTCTCTTTTCTCACCAGTTTACAAAAGTTAGATAATACCTTGGCATTAAATGCATAACATAGTTAAAAGCAGACAAAACTTACTCTCAATAATTGTATCTTCAACAATGTGCGTGCATGCGTGCGTGTGTGTATGTGCATAAAATGAGGGACTGATTATGTCATTCTTTTCCTCTACATTAAGAATACCCATGGAAAAATACACACATAGATTTCCCCCCCCCCCCAATGTATTATTCCAAATGTATTTTTCAGTGGAAGAAAATCCTATATTTACTAGACCCAGTGGAAGTTGACCTCTAGGCATCTCCTTTAGGCATTTTCTAGGTCCTCCAGTGTGATTCTATTGTATTCTATGGAGGTTTGCTATTATCCATGGTTTCACTTATAAATGGTACATCCAGGAACACATCCACCACAAATACTATAGTCTCATATTGAAATCAGTAGTAGGGCTACTTTCAATGTTAGGTGACTCAGGACCATACTGATGTGCCTCTCCCCATACTCCTTCACCCTCTCTCCTCCTCAGCAAATAACTGAGTGATGGTACAATATTTACATTTATTTATTTTAGGTATTTATACCCTGCTCTTCAGCCACAAATGCTCTCAGAGCGGCTTACAAATTGTTAAGCAATAGCATTCTACACATTTACACCGCATTAAGCAGTTTCCAATGTGTGTTAGCTAATTGCCCCCACAAGCCAGGTACTCATTTTACTGATCTACAAAGGATGGAAGGCTGAGTCAACCTTGGAGACTTTGGGATCAAATTTGTAACGTTGTGTCTGCAGTACTGGATTTAACCACTGTGCCACCAGGGCTCCCTGAGAGAGCAGCCACTGCCTCTGTTTGCTTATTTGCCTGCTACTCTGCAGAAGCTGGAAGGGTTTGGTACTATTGGGCCCTCCTGATGAATTGGGCCTTGGCAGTTGCCAAACAAATCTGACCCCTGACATCAGTGCTAATTTCTAGATTTAATCATATTCTAAACATGGTTCAAATAACTGATGACTCTGTGTGGTACTACAGTACACATAGCAAACCCACTTAATCCATCTTTTTTTTTTATAATCCAAGATGTCTGTCTTGTAACCCTGTATAAATATGGTATTTTGCTACCCAACAGTTCACACTAGCATTAAAGTATGTTATTCCTGTATTGTTTGCATTACTTGCTAGTAGACATAACTGCTAAATGTGACCCAAGCAGTGACCAGCTTTCAAAAATGCCCCCCTTGGTGTGGTAAAGGATTTTAAAAGGCTATTTTTCAGGGAAGTTCCACAGAATTTGGGAAGGAAGAACTAGAACTCAGCAGGACCCATCCCTAAAATACCTCCCCACTGTAATGATCCTCCTGAGCTGCACCCTGGCAACCAAATTAGATATGATGCCATTCTCCCAGTTTGATATTGTACAAATGGCTTAAAACAAAAAGCACAAGGGGGGTATCTGGCACTGGGGCAGTCTTAATCTGTGGGTGGGTGGGGACGTCTGTGATTTACATGGCCAGAAGAAGCTCTCATTCAAGGACATTTAAAACAACACAAAGGAGTAAATAATTTCTTGTTGCACATTTACAGATGATAAAAGTTTAAAGAAAACCTATACGGTATTCTGGATCACTTACTGAGCTTGGCATTCTTATCCTCAGCCATTTTAAACACAGAGATGCACAGACACCACCATCCATATGCAAAGTGCTTCACCAAGCTGAAGAGAGGTCCTTGAAATCTAAAAGTCTATGCCATCAGCAGTTATAGTTTACAGCAGAGTGAATAAAAAGAAATTATTTATCCTTAATTTGTATCACTTGAACATATTCATTTCAATGGCTTCCCTCTAGCTAGTGTTTGTATTACAGTATTATCTCTCTGTGTCCTAGGAGATTATCAGATGGGCCCTTAAAAACCATCCCTGTCTCGGTACCCCCCCACCTGCCTCAGTCTCGCCCCACTCCCATCCGTGTAACATTTGAAAGAAAAACTTTTCAAACACCTATCTTAATCCCAACATAAAAACTGCTTCCCCTCCCCTCAGCAGCCCAGGAGTGAATGCAGCCGTCGCAAAGCTGCATTCACATCCCGTAAAGCAAATCTCGTCCATTCGCGCAAGAGAACGATTGCACGGGAAATTTAAAAATTAAAAAAAAAACCCAAACATCAAAAATAAAAACCAGGCACCAGAACACACTTTAAATTTAAAAAGTAACCTGTGTGGGGAAGTGTGTCACTTACCTCGATGTCCCGATCAAACCCGAAAGTGTTCGGCACAGACCTCCCGGTGACCTCACTGTGACATTGGCATCCCGCCAGCAGAAAGGAACTCCTTTTTAGATGGGGGGGGGAGAACGGGACAGGGACTATGTTGTCTGAAAGGGAAATCCTTTCACGATCCTGTGGTGTCCCTTTCCCAGATTATTAAACACATCTGATAGTTTCCCTAGAGTGCAGAACTTCCAGGACTCTCATGCTTTTTCCAATCATAAACAGTGTGAAATGCTTATGAAAATTTTAAAGGGTAAGTGTGGCCAGCATAGTGAATAGTGAAGAATGCTAGAAGTTGCAGCCCATCATCATCTGGAAAGACTCCCTTTGTCTTCCTCTCTTTTAGAAGGTAGCATTTCTGTGTACAACTATCATAGATTTGTAGAATGAGTGTATAGGTCTGTGCACCCTGTTTTCAGGTATGTAATGCAGCTATGATAATGGCAACTTTTTCTGATAAATGCATTTACTAAACTACATGCTATACAATCAGCCTTATTACCACTTTGTGCCTGTGGCCCTGATGACAAGGCAGAGTATAGTGTGAGTGGGAAGGTCAGACAGAAAACACATGAACATGTTGCTGAAATGACAATGGCTAAAACTTTATTGGTTGCAACAGAGGTAATTTGATGCCATGTGGGGCAACAGATCCAAGCATCAGATAATCTGCTTGTTGATCAAAGACCCTCCACCAGCACACAATAGGGAAAACAACAGGATGAGAAGCTATGGGAACCTATATAAGCATAAGCCATTACGTGATTCCTCTGCCACTGAGAATGAGATACATGCAACAAATCATAACCGTACCCTGAAAACCTTTCAACCAAGATCCCTCAAGGGGACCCCCAATATGAAAGAAGTAACCTGAATAATCTTCCTTATTTTGGGCTTGTCTTGACAAGAAGATATAATGTGGATTGCTGTGCATTAACGCAAATTCGCAGCAGCATTCATTTGTCTCCACAGTCCTTCGGCAAAATTGCTGGTATGTGAAGATATCCAGATTTGAAGTTCACACGCCTGCGAATCAAGATGGTGGCCAAGAGTGAATTACTCATGTAATTATTCTCCACAAGTTGTCGCCACTGCACAGTATTATTTTTAACTGTAAATCAAAGTTACACAAGTGAGGCCTTCCACTTAAAAAAGCTGTTTGGTTGTCTCAGCGCAGCAAAAATGTGCACGAGTAGCAACATGAAACCCCCAGATGGTGCTTTTGGCCACTTCATTGCCAGAAAGCCTGCCCACTGTGCACATCTTACCAATCAGCTTTCCACTTCTGCCCTCGCCAAGAATGCACCATGATGTGAATTGGTTGTCCAAACGAGTGGTAATACGCATTTCCATGCATTATTTTTAAAACTTTGGGGGAAATTGCAAAGGCTTTTCCCCCACAGTTTTTTGCGTTTTTGCACCCCCTCCTTCTGAATAAGGAAAATCACCATGGGATCTCGTTGTGACAAAAGGTATGGTCCTTGAATTCTATGAGGAGTATATTCATCATCTAGACAACCCCCAGCAAAAAAAATCTAACTCCAAAGGCCCTAACTATCCTAAAGTAAAGGTATTGCTATGACAAAATAAACGTAAGCGCAAACAGCGCATATGAACTGTTGAGGGAGAGGCAAAAAAGCACCACCTTGTGAGCTGACTAAACCCATGGTTAAAGTTGCTTCCCAGCCCCATCAACCAATGATTGCATGAAAGCTCAGAGAAAACACAAAATGGTTCATTGGGTACATGGGTTCATTGCTTGTATGAAATTACTCCTCAGCATTATTGTCAGCAAGAGGAACCAAACACTGAACAGTTGGACAATTCATTGGTCCTAAAAGAAAGTTGGCTCTACTTTCTTAACTCTGTCTGCAAGGACAGTTTCCTCACCATTTGTCTCTGAATTGGGGGGAAGGGGGATGGGAACAGTGTCTGTTCCCAGACTCAGCCTGTCAGTGAGTATCTGAATACCATTATCGTTGTTCAGGCCAGTATTTGATATTCTTTGCAGGATCAAGATGGAATCTATGCTTAGCCTGATGGCACAGACACATCTCTTTGTAGTTGATCCCTCAAGACCTCCAAAGTTTTCTTGGGACACAGTGTTGTTTGCTAAACACTCTTTGATATCCTCAAGGTTTAGGTGGTCTTTATTTTTATGACTAGCTCTTAACAACCTCCTGTTCACCTCCTGCTGATGAGACTTTCTCTCATGTCCATCTTGCCAGGACAATGTTTGAGGAGTTATTTATGTTAGCCAAAGAAGAAAGGCCCCTTGGGAGAATGGAATCTTGGGGCAGGAGGTGAGTCTGACACCATGTCTCTGAATGGGAATGTATGGTAAGATGTGGAAACAGAAAAAGGAGGACTGTCAAACCAGTCTCACTTTATGTCTAGATCACTTCAGTTTAGACAGTGGTATACACCACTCAGGAATTTCATATAAAAATGTCCATCTGGATACTCTTTCTCAGACAGTTAGACAGTGGCTAATGAGCTTCCCTCAGTTTTACCTATATGGGTGAGAACTTCATGTCTTTGCAAACTGGCCATGGGACATAAAATAAAGCCTTTTGCTGCTGTTATGGATCAGGAACATGAAGTTGCTGAATCATTAACCCTAAGTGGTCAGTGAAAAAGCAGGTTGGAAATGCAGGCAAATGAACATGGCACCCTTCTTGTAAAGTAAACTGAGAGGTGTACAAATATAATGTGGAACAGTAAAAAAAATGTGTTTAGGCTAGGTTTGGAGAAATCTTACATTAAGAACTCCATGTAAATTGAAATCCACTGTGCAGGAGAAATCTAAGTTAAACAGACTTCCCTGGTATGTAGCTTTCAAAAATGTGAAAGCTACTTGCAGTCTGAAATGGTACATTTCTGAAATGGTACCTCCTATTCTTCCTTTGTTTTCAAAATGTCTCTTTAAAGCAGTAGACTCTCATCTTGTCTGTCTATGTATGTATGCATGTATGTATTATCTATCTGTCTTGGACTGAGGATAACTGCCTGATTTCAGATGTAAACTGTGGATGTGTAGAACTGGGATGATTACTAATTGGGTTGAATAGCAATGTGCAAACTGAATATTGTTTATCCCACTAAAAAGAAACAGTGCCAGCAGGTTTTAGAGTAAGGTGAAAACTGAATTGAATATGACAAAAGTTAGCACATGGTACATGCTGTTCTTATCTCTCTCTCTGGCTTTTCTTTGCAAATGAAAATTCAGGAAGGACTCATTCCGCGCTTTCTGCGAGCGCGCTGATGACTAAAAAGGCCAATCTGAGATAAACAGGTCCAGTTGCAGAAAGCACAGCAAAAGGTCTCCTTGGGTGATGTTTTTGGGTTGTGATTCTTTCTGCATTGTCGTTTCTCTTCAAGACTCGTTCGGTGTGAGTTCTCAAATAAGGCTGCAGCATTGTGGATAGTGCGTCTCCATGCCTCCCGATGTGAGGCTAGGGCGGACCATTGTTGGTGATCAATTTGGCCAAGCCTGAGATGTTATTTCAGGGAGTCATTGTATCACTTTTTTGGAGCACCCCTCTTACGCTGACCCGTGGTGAGTTCACCGTAGAGCTGTTCTTATAATTCCATGTAATACAGTCAGCCCTCTGCAACCACAGATTTGGCATCCATGGATTCCAGTATCTAGAGCCTGAAAAATATTCCAAAAAATAATACAAAACAATAAAACATTCCAATAAACAAACCTTGATTTTGCCATTTTATATAAGGGACACCATTTTACTATGTCGTCGTACATAATGGGATTTGAGCATCCATGGGCTTTGGTATCCACAGGGGTCCTGGAACCAAACCCCTGCAGATACCAAGGGCCGGCTGTGCCAATGTAATATTTCCATGCAGTACTTCTGTGTAATTCCATGAAATACTCATGTGTTTACATCACGAGTATTACATGGAATTGAGACTGTCTCTCTCTCTCTCTGGCTTTTCTTCGCAAACGAAGATTCAGGAAGGACTCATCCCGCGTTTTCTGCAAGTGCGCTGATGACTAAAAAGGCTAATCCAAGATAAACAAGTCGAATTGCAGAAAGCGCAGCAGAAGGTCTACTTGGGTGATGTTTCCAGGTTGTGATTCTTTCTGCGTTGTCGTTTCTCTTCAAGACTTGTTCGGCGTGATTCTCAAATAAAGCTGCAGCATTGTGGATAGTGCGCCTCCATGCCTCCTGATGTGAGGCTAGGGTGGACCATTGTTGGAGATTAATTTGGCCGAGCCTGAGATGTTGTTTCAGGGAGTCCTTGTATCGCTTTTTTGGAGCACCCCTCTTACGCTGACCTGTGGCGAGTTCACTCATGTCTCAATTCCCTATAGTGCCCATGATATAAACTAATTATAGGCCTCTCAGAATTTATAGTCAAATTCCACATTCAATGTGAGCTCCTCCCAAAGGCACTCAGAAGTGCCTTTCCAAAGTCTCACACATGGTAAAAGTCACATGTCTTTTCTACTTGAAGCCAGGACACCCCAGAATTCCCAGTTGTACTCCAGACAGAGAAAGATATGTGTTTCTAAGCTCTGTGCTGGCCCTTTGCCCAGGAATATACTCAGTTACCATTTTTGCCAAATGAATGTGCCACTTCAAAGAACCTGCCTAGACCTCCCACCAATTAACAGCAGATCTCTCCTTTATTAGCCACTAAAATAATATTTCCCATCCTGCAGAGAGAAGCAAGCCAATAGCTCAATCAGAGAGCCAGACAAAGCCAATGGAGAGAACGATGCAGAGGGTCCAACGTATCGGGAATCTATGCAAGCAATCATAACAAATGGCTGTTGCCTGTTTGCTCCACGTTGAGGGCAAGCTGCAGGCTTGTTCTGGTTTTCCAGTAATACTTTCCACTTATCCTCGCTTAGCTTTTCCCCAGCCCCCAGCCCACCCCAATTCCTTGCTGTTTCTCCTGTTCTCTCTAAGTATAGTTAATGCTGTAATAGAGTGATTAAAGTGCAATAAGCTAAACATGACCCATTAGTAGGAACAGAGGCATATTTAGATTTTTTTTTAAAGAAGGAATTCAAAAGCATTCATGTTTGGTTATTATACACTTTAAACCTTGGTGGTGTGATGTGATCAGAGAAGGAGAAAGAAAGCAGAGAAATGCCCCTTTAGTCCATCTGCCTGCCCTTCCCCCTTCCTCATTTCGGTCTTCTCTCTGTTCATTAGTGGTCACAGCTGTGCTGTCGGCCAATTACTTGGAAATAATAAGTACATTTTGCAGTAAATTAAATATTAATTAGTGTTTGGCAGATTGTTGTTTCTCTTCTTATCCCCACCCCACTCTTTAAAAAGGGAGCAAAGAAAAAGAAGATAATCACTAGAGGGTAATACCTGAGTTGTCTTGCTTACACTGGCACATTGATAACACCAAGGAGACGAAACAGGCAAATATGGGGCCGCCTTCAGTTTCAGTACCAAGCAATTTGGCGATTAAAAGAAAATAGTCACAGGCATGTTGACATTACTTGATATGTCCTGGGCAGATATGCCATAACCAGAGAGTTCCCTTCTTCAGTGGGTAGCTGCCAGACTTTGCTGACTTCTGGCTCTCCCCTCATCATTGTTAAAGCTCAGTCTTTCTCTGTCGCTTTCACCATCCATGGGTATTTCAGTGTTTCTAGGTATGTGGTTCCTAGTGGGTGATTCATTTTTAGCCATGATTTCTTGCTAGTTGTTTTGTAGTGTAGGATCTACATTATCATTTCCATACCAAAGGACATGTCATGATAGCCATGTTTAAATATTTGAAGGGATGTCATATTGAGGGTGGAGCAAGCTTGTTTTCTGCTGCTCCAGAGACTAGCTAGATTTTCAGACAACACTGTTATAGCAAATCCACTTGATTTGCTATGGCTGCCTCCTGTTGAATCCTGGGATTTGCAGTTTAGGAAGGGTCATTTACAACTCTCAGCCAGAGAGATCTTAGGCCTCACTAAACTACAAACCCCATAATTCCACAGCAGGAAGCCAGAGCAGTTAAAGTGGAATAGTAACACTATAACACTGTAGTCTGAAAATCTCCTGCAACATGGAGCAATGGATTCAAACTACAGGAAAAGAGATTCAACATTAGGAAGAACTTCCTGACAGTAAGAGCTGTTTGGCAGTGGAATGTGCTGCCTCGGAGTGTGGTGGAGTCTCCTTCTTTGGATGTTTTTAAACAGAGGCTGGATGGTGTGTTCCTGCATGGTAGGGAGTTGGACTAGATGGCCCTTGTAGTCTCTTCCAAGTCTATGATTCTGTGGGACTCTGTGGTATCCAAATTGGTTTCCCTGCCCCTTCTCTCTCCTTCTTCCCTCCCATTGGTCATCCAGGTGCTGCCATTGTCTCTTGGCATATGTGAAGGGGTTAGTACACCTGCACACCTGGCCCCAAATGCCTGGGAAATCTGAGGAGCAATTTCCTGCAGTACCCCATCCATAATGCATGGATTGGAGAAAGCCTTGGGTACCCAGGATCTTCCATAAACTACTTGGAAGATGCAATTTAAAAAAAAAATGGCTAGATTTTATGTTCTCAAAAATGGTGTGTTAGCCATTTTTCCTAGTAATCCAGGGGTCTCAGGTACGTGAATCTTATCAGCAGAGCCTAATCTGAATAACAGCAACTTTCTCCCACTTTCCATATCAAGACTGTAAACAGCTGCAAACTGCATGACTTAAATATCAGCCACTTTCTTCCTTCCATCCCAGTTTTTATTTTTGTTCCTTTGACACCTTGCCTGATGAAGAGTTCTGGAAAATTTGAAAGTTTGTGCCACACCTTGTGACCTTCAAGTTAGCCTTAAAAAGGTATTATATTAACATGGATTTAGCATTTTCTTTGAGGACTCTGGACAGAATGGAGGAAGTCTGACTTTTAGTCTGCACTCTATTAACAGACTCTTGACTAGAAATGAAAAGATGATTCAGAGGATGACTATTCCAATTAAAACCCAGTTAGGCATCTTTACAAATATGTACCTAGTTTCACAATATCCAATCTGGGTGAATGTTATGTCTTGTTTATATTCAGGTGCCAGTGAAAGCACAGCTGGCCAATACAAGAGCTTTGAGACATTCAGTGTGTATCTTTTGTACTGGCAATCATTTATTTGTGTTTCATCTTGTGCTAGCTTCTCCTTCCCTGCTGTGAAGTGTGTAACGCCAGGGGCTCTTTGAAGACCTCTTTCTATAGGGCAGCCACCAGCATTCTTTTTAAACATCTGCCTCTTCCAAAACATAATCTCTGTTGCTGCTGGGATTTTTGTGTTGGTTATAACAAGCTACCATTTGCATGTTTGTGTGGTATTTCTGCTCAGAAAGGTTGTGTTGTTCATATTTGTAAGTAGGCATAGGCAGCGGTGGCATAGTTAGATGCTGACTTCTTTAAAAACATGGTCTTCCTGGAATGTTGTACTATATTTTTTATGGCAGTTACAGTAACAAAAAAATTGTTTACGGATACAATAAGATAATTGGATAAGGAATTATAGTGACTAACTTTAGTGAAAGGCCTACATTATAATAGCCACGGTGTGCTTGAAGAAAGCCTACTGAGGAGTCTAGTCTATCTCTTCTAGGCTCCCATCAGTGAAACAGTCAGCTGGCATGAGGTGCAGCACAGGTTATCATAAACATGCCTAGTGCTATAATTTTCACAAATAGAATCAAATGACTGTTGTTTATTTTTATGGGACTAGGTAATAGGGAGCCCTTCTGAATACCATTGGGGTAGTCGTTTGAACAAGGCAAGTGATCCTGGCAACTCTAGGGTCACTTCATTGGTTTTCCATCTTTCTTACCTGTAAAGTATCCTAACAAAACAAAACATATAGACAAAATAGAGCTTTTTGTCAATTAGAATTCTATGTTAAAAGCATGTTAAAAGAAGAAAAGATTTGAAGTATTTATTTATTTATTCTTTTATTGTATTCATTTTGACTTCAGCAGGCTATCTCTTTAAAATGTTGTATATAGATGAAGTATGTGAAAATGTTTTGAATAGCCACAAGGAATAGCTGTTTATATTTCCATACTGTAGAAACTAATGGAGGTAGCAGAACCATTGCTAGATCATGCTGAAGTAGTGCAGAATTCACAATAAATCAAAGAAAGGGACAGGGTGATGTGCTAGAGGGTCAAACTTGGACCATGGTTCAAATCCCAGCTCAGCCATACTTACTGGTTGACCTTCATCCTTTGACTGTCAATTTAACATGCCTATCAGGGTAGCTGAGTAGATTAGTAGCCAGAGGATATGATCTATTTTCCCAGGCTGTTTTCTGGTAATTCCCAGTACCAGCTGCAACATTTTATTCCTACCCTCTAGTGAATTTCTTTTTAACTCTAAGACATATCACAACAAAAAAGTATCCTTCGCTACTTTCTCTTTTTTTAAAAAAAAGAAAGTTAAAAGTTAGAGCATCAGTAAAATGACATGTTTGCACAATAGCACTATAACTAAAAAAAAGGAAGGTGGGAAGCTTGACCTTCAAATCATAGGACCACATCAGCAAACTGCACCTCAGTTTTTAAAATGGTTTGTAAGATCCCTAGAGTAGATCTAAGAAAGTACTACAATAGTTCAAAGAAGAATAAAACAAGTGGATGAGGAGGCAAAAACGGCCAGCAAAATCCAAGGAGTTCAATTATGAGAAGTCATGTTTCTTCCTTCCTTCCATCCATCCTTCCTTCCTTCCTTTCTTTCGTTTGTTCATTCCTTCTTCCATCAAAGCAGGTTTACACCTTTTGTCTTTCATCTGGTTCCCTATTGTGCTGCCCCCTGCTCCTGCCCTGTTTGGGAGCTCTCTAAATTCACTGAGCTCTTTCTCAAGGTGAAATGAAGGCGTCTGGTTGTGTTTGGTGGTGCAAGAGGGGGCAGCCTGGCGATGTGGCCTGATCTTGTGATTAAACAAAGGGATTCAGCCAACATGTGTAAAATTAAGTGATCAAGAGTTGATTACAGAGTGCATTGATTGTGTACTGATGGATTAAACAGAGTCGTGCTCAGGATGCGATTTTCCAAGCTGGAGAGAGAGTGCGGGCAATTGACATGCCGGCCAGAAGGACCTACCTTCTTTCGAGCTCTGCCTTTTCTACATTCTCTGGATAAATCTGCAGAGAGGCCTCTGGAATTATAATCGATTACCCATTTCTCAAAGTCACTTAGGGGCCCTGAGCTACAAGCTAAAGTGCCGGCGCTGCGAAGAAGCATTGGGTATGCGCCGGCATGAGCGGATGCCGACACGAGAGGGATATGTGGCGTTGACCCTGCCTGCTGCAAGCTGATGAATCTATTTTCTTGTAGGAAATAGTTTTGACAGTTCAATATCTGTGTTTTCAGTATGTGTGCTTTCCCCACCTTCTTGTCACACCAAGCTGGTGGGAGGAGGGAGGGAAATGCTACAGGAAAAGAAGGGATGAGAACCAGTGGAGGACTCTGCCCCGTCACTGCTTCAAATTATAGGCATCTCAGTATATCACCAGCTTTGCAGGCTGCCCTCCAAGTCAAGGACAACAGATGCCTGCAAAGATATTGGGTGAGGTAGTAGAGTTGCTACATTGTGCTGCTCTGGTCCTCCAGAGTGATACAAGGTGGTTCTTGCGTGTTTTACCTGCAAAGCAGTGAAACTAAAACCTCAGGTGGGTCCCCCTCACATATTGCTCTGTGAATAAACTCTGTGTGTGGAACACTGTACTAGAACACTTTGCGGATATTCCCTCTCCACACACATTTATAAATTGTTTCAGCTACAGGAAGAGTAAACGTTTTGGGAGAGTCTTATTACCGGGTGCTGGGTAGTCTAAGGCATTGGATTCTACTGGTTAGATCACATTTTGTTCTCCAGCTCTATCAAGATAATGTGCACTCTTAACATGCAGATATATCTGCTGTTCTTTACCTTTTATCAGGATGCTATGCATACGTAGAACTGTAGCCAGTACACAAGTTGTGGGCTTTTATCTTGAGGAGTCCTGTATCCCTCACAGAGACTATGATGCTTTCACTCTCTCTGGGTTGTGGCACCACAGAACAATTGTGATTCTGTTTGGTCCAGCTGGTGATGGTATCACTTTCAAAATATTATTGTTGGGCTATGTAAAGAGATCATTAAGCTTTCATTTTGCATCCAAGGAACCTAAATATTTTACTTCAAAGGCCCCAAACCATGTGTCTTTCCCCAGAAGGAGCTAGTAAAGTCCAGACATACTGCTCAAGTATTATTTTTAGATGAGGATTAGACAAATTCAGGGAGGATAAAGTTATCAGTGGCCAGTAGTAGTGATGGCTAATATGTTACCTTCAATATTAGCAGTGGTATGCCTCTCAATTCAAGTTGCTGGGGAATACAAGTGGGAAGCTGCTGTTGCACTGATTTCCTGCTTGTGAAATAGATCCCCCTAGGTGTCTATCTGGTGGTCACAGTGGAACGGAATGCTGGGCTAGACAAGTATTTGGATTGATACAGCGGGACTTTTCTCACATACTCATCCACAATGGTAGACATTGTATGGAATATTTTAGCTTCCATTTCTTTAGCTGTGAAAGGACTTTCACCCTGGCCCTTTCAGTCCAACAACCAAGGAGCAATCGCTTGATTTCACAGTTATTTAAGTGAATACACTCAAATGTCAGAAGACAAGGGGGCAGCATTGGCAAAAGCTATGGACTGAGCTACTTATTCATTCAGGGCCTAACTAGATAAAGAGCTTGGCTACACTATTAAAACACCCAAATCCCTCTCTGAATTCCCGTGAATCTGCAGCGATCAGACCACACGATGTACAACCTTTTCCCTGAATCTGAGGCAATCAGGTCACACAACACGTGGACCAGATTTGGGACCTTTTGGGGGTATTTTACCTTGATGCAGAGTATGTTGGATTAGAGGTTTTCTCCGCATTTTTATCCACCACTGATGTGACCATTTTCAAACTCAGGAGGTCTGTTCCCAGCCAAAGGGAGAGGTTCTCTCCCTTTCCCTGCCTCAACAGCACTGCTTCCGCCTGCTCTTCACAAGCCCGTCACTTGCTTCATGTGACTCTTCCTGCAACAGGAGAGCAGGCAGAGGCAGCACTGTTAAGGCAAGGGAAGGGAGAAAACTCTCCTTTCAGCCAGGCACTAGCCTCCTGAGCCATAAAATGGTTGCAGTGGCGGCAGCAGTGGCAGTGGAAAAAACTCCGTAGGGACAACTGGGTAGTGAAGAGAAGTATTTAACAACCTTGTGGAGAATAAATATTGTTCAAGGCTTTGGGCAAATGCAGGGGCATGATGGCAGGACTCCGTTTAGAGTTTTTGCCCAACGTGTAGACAAGCCCAAAGTTGTGGCTTAAACGCTAACTAGATAAGATTTTGGAAATATTTGATCATGTCTCCTATTTCTTTAAATGTCAGCTTGTTTTAATATTATATTTTTTAATCTATGTAAAAAAGCATTCACTGCGTTGTACTCAATGTATATTACAAATAAAAGAAAATACGAAATAAATCAAACAGTGTGAACACGTGTAAACAAAACTATGAATAAAAAAATGTGCTGTCTACATATTTTCCCCAAAGAGGCAGATAGCAGTGGTTGGGGAGGCAGTTTTAAGCCAGCCTCTGCTTAAAAACCTCCAAACAAGGAGATTCCACCACACTCCGAGGCAATGTATTCCACTTCCGAACAGCTCTTACTGTCAGGAAGTTCTTCCTAATGTTTAGGTGGAATCTCTTTTCCTGTAGTTTGAACCCATTGTTCCATCTCCTAGTCTCCAGAGCAGCAGAAAACAAGCTTGCTCCATCCTCAGTATGACATCCCTTCAAATATTTAAACATGGCTATCATGTCCCCTCTCAACCTTCTCTTCTCCAGATTAAATATGCCCAGCTCCCTAACCTGCTCCTCATAGGGCATGGTTTCCAGACCACCCATCATCCTGGTCGCCCTCCTCTGGACACGTTCCAGCTTCTCAATATCCTTCCTGAACTGTAGTGCCTAGAAATGGACACAGTATTCCAGTGAGGTCTGACCAAAGCAGAATACAGTGGCTCTATTATTTCCCTTGATCTAGACACTGTACTCCTATTAATGCAGCCTAGAATCCCATCCGCTTTTTTAGCTGCTGCATCACACTGCTGGCTCATGTTCAGCTTGTTAAGACTCATGTTAAGACTCCTAGATCCCTTTCACATGAACTGCCATCAAGCCATGTGTCACCCATCCTGTATCTGTGCATTTCATTTTTACTGCCCAAGTGTAGTATCCTACATTTCTCCCTGTTGAAATTCATTTTGTTAATATTGGCCCAGCTTTCTAATCTGTTCAGGTCATTTTGGATTCTGATCCTGTCCTCTGTGGTATTAGCTACCCCTCCTAATTTGGTGTCATCTGCAAACTTGATAAGCATACCCTCTATTCCCACATCCAAGTTATTGATAAAGATGTTGAATAGCACTGGGCTCAGGAAAGAACCCTGTGGCACATCACTGGTCACTTTTCTCCAGGATGAAGAGGAGCCATTGGTGACTACCCTTTGGGTTTGGTCAGTCAGCCAATTACAAATCCACCTAACAGTTGCATTGTCTAGCCCACAGGTTACTAACGTTTTTGCAAGAATATCATGGGGGACCTTGTCAAAAGCCTTACTGAAATCAAGTTACAGTTGCCCCTCCACATTCGCGGCTTTAAGATTCGCGGTTTTGACTATTTGCGGTTTTGGGAGCACTCCCCCCCGCCATCCAAAAAAACTGCGATGGGGTCCCTGCTCCTGGGGGGGCAGGACAGGGTGGGAGGAAGCAGCGACGAGGCTTGGGTAGCCCCGTCGCTGCTCATGGGGGGGGGCGGGAGAGGGTGGGAGGAAGCAGCGACGAGGCTTGAGTAGCCCCGTCACTGCTCCTGGGGGGGCAGGAGGGGGGGAGGAAGCAGCAACGAGGGTTGGGTAGCCCCATCACTGGTCCGGGGGGAGAAGCAGCGGGGGTTGCGGGAGGGCGGTGGCGTAACCTAGTTTTTATTCGCAGTTTTTCACATTCGCGGGGGTCTCACGCCCCTAACCCCCGTGAATGTGGAGGGACAACTGTACACTACATCCACTGTGTTCCCATCATCTATCAAGTTTGTAACTCTATAAAAAAAAGAGATGAGATTAGTCTGGCATGACTTGTTTTTGAGAAATCCATGTTGACTTTTTGTGATCACGGCATTCCTTTCTAAGTGGTTACAGAGTGTCTTTTTAATGATCTGCTCTAGAATCTTTCCAATTTTGATGTCAGGCTAGTGTTGATGTAATTATTTGGGTCTTCTTTATTCCCCTTTTTAAAGATGGGGACAACATTTGCCCTCCTCCAGTCTGCTGGAACCTCTGACGTTCTCTAGGAATTCTCAAAGATTATTGACAGTGGTTCTGAGATTACTTCTGCCCGTTCTTTTAATACCCTTGGATGAAGTTCATCCGACCCTGGAGACTTGAACTCATTTATACTGGTCAGGTATTCCTGAACTACTTCTTTACTAATTCTGTGCTGTATTTCCCCTACTGCATGGATCTATGTTGTCTTGTTTCACTAGATCCATAGTGAAGTGTGTAGAGACGACAGTTCTCCAAGGGACTGAAATCTTTGTAATCTATTTCAGAACACAGAACAAGCAAAAAATGAGCAAATAAAAACATATGTACTGATACACATGATAACTCAAAGTAAACAACTCAGGACCGAACATATATAATTGGTCAACATGGTCCTAGGGATACATTCTGCTGCCTCAGGAACCTCAGAATATATTGATAAAAATTCAGGGTGAACTATGTAAAATTGATCCCTTCAAGACTACTGTGATGCATTTTTCTGTACTTGACATTTGTTCACTTTAAGAGACAGGATGTTGAGCAAGATGGACATTTGGTTTGAACAGCTCTGGCAGATAGTCTGTTCTTATGATAACTGTTTAGCCTTTTAGTGAAAAACTTTGAACTTCATATAAGAGAGAGGTCTTTTACTACAGTTGACCATTAAAATCTACAAGTTTGATAATTCACATGCCAGCCAATGAGAGAAGGGACACATCATTGCTAGTGTTCTGGAGAAAAGGTTATTTAGAGGACCTGTAAAGCAGAGATAGGCAACCAGAGTTTGAAAAATTACTTAAAAAAAAATAATTTGTTGTATAACCTTTGTAGAAGCACCAAAGAAATTTGCTATCATTATGGGTAGACCATTATGTTTCTAAAATTGCCTTAAGCTACTGTTGGAAGAAAGTTGAAAATGTTATTTATTACAATATACCCTCTCATTTCCCCGTGTTATATTACTTTTGAAATGTACCTTCATTACCAAAAAGGAACTTACTACAGGTGGCTATTTTGCTTGTAATCTCCAGTCTGTTTCAGTGCCCTTACTTTACATGGCTCTTTACATGGTTTCATAACTTTCTGCATTAGTTACCATTAATTGTTAGCAGCCCTACCATGGCTGAGATTTTTGAGGGCAAAAGAGAGAAATGGTGTAGGGTAGTGATGATGTAAAGAGAGAATATGGGGTGGTTCTTTCCCTGCCCACCACTAGCATATAGCACCAAAGAGATTACAGAGATTTTCACATGGGGGAAATAACCCCTGGGGAGATCAGGAGAGAAATGGGGCTGTTCCAGGTCCAGTGCTCCATTTCACACCCACCCTTCCTTCCCCCGATCTCCCGTCGTCCTCCCTCCGTGCTGCTTCTATTTCCCTCCTGCTATTTTTTACTAAGGAAAGTTCTTCATTAGTAAAAACTAGCTGAACATACCAGGAAGGAAATGGAAGCAGCATGGAGGGAGGACGACGGGAGATCGGGAGAAGGAAGGGAGCGTGCGAAATGAAGCGTTGCTACCGGAACAGCCCCATTTCTCTCCCAATCTCCCCGGGGGTTATTTCCCCCCCCCCCGTGTGAAAATCTCTTACCGCTGAGGATTTTTCATCCAGTCCTCACTCCCATAACTTCCTAGTTCAATTGGACAATTGTTATTATTGAACTTCACTTTGTTCTCCTGTATTGACTTCCTGCTGTTTGTACAAGTCATTTGATGCTCATCCACAGCAAAGAGACTTTTAAAACTAGATACCCATATTTTAGGCAGATCCGAATCTATCTTACAAGATCTCAAGTGGTGCTCATGTTAGTCATTTGTAGTCTTACTGAAGTGAAATTCTGTCACAAGAGTGAAGGCCAGTTAGGGAACTAGTCTGCTTAGGTAGGAAGCTGAACTTTCCTTTTCTCTCTAGAATCCATTCTTTCAGATTTTGTACTGCTCTTCCAGCGATGTCATCAATCTGGATAGAAAATAAGTGACTGGGCATAAACCTAAAGCTTCTGTGGAGTGACCCATTATGATGTGGACAATTCTTTGCTAGGCATTGGATGTGAGATCAAGAGTGAAGCTAGCTTCGAACTATTTGGAACTAAGGCCAGTTTAGAACTGGGAATCCTAGCCCTCTAGGTCTGGTGCCTTTCTATGAAGATTTGGATGCTTCAGAATGAGAAAATAACCCATAAAAATGAATGAGGTGGCCACTGAGGGAAGTTTTATGTATCTGAAAATAGATTTCTTAGAATTTTTCCATTCCTTTTGCATTTAGATTTTTGATGGACAACCGTTTCCCTCCAGTGTTGGTTACCTGGCTGTGTGTAGGGGCAAATGAGTCAGGAAGGATGGAATGGTGTGTATGGCTTATTCTTTCAGATCTTTGCCATGGTGTCTTCTTTTCTTCCTTCTATCGAGAATTCATTGTCTTGTCAGCCTCTAGTTAGCTGGCATGCGTGTGAATCATAAATTACATAGCCTGGGCCTCTACTAGGCTTCAGCACAGACAAAAAAATTGCACTCCATCACTGTGTCGCCCAGCTTTTAGCGGTATTGATCAACGCAGCCCCCCTCCCCCTTTCATTTTAACCGAGCTGGTTAAGTGCAGTATCTTATTTTGTGCTGGGACAAATGAAAAGAATATTAGCAGGGGTTGAAATATATCTCTTTTTTATCTCTCTGCTACTTTTTTATTGAATCTCTCTGAGTAGGTGGCTTTCCGCAGGATGACAGCCTCCTGACAGGCCCCTCATTAGAGACTAGACAGTAATTGTGATGCATTTCCCTGCACGGCCTTTTCACTTCTTTCCCCTTCCCCCCTTCCTCTTCTCTCCCTTTCTCCTGATTTGTAAAGTGATTGGATGTACAGACTCGTTCAGTTTCTTAAATTATTGCCCAGCTCAATCCATCTTCCTCTTGCTGAGGATGGGCAGCTGTGGACTCAGAATCAGGAGCAAGAGATTCTGTTTTCTGTGGTAGAAATCAAGCACTTTCCTGTGGAATATTGGGCTGAGGGAGACATGATGCTGACCCTAAATATAGAGAAGCAGAGTTTTCTGTATTTGAATTTATTGGATGTCATATACAGTAAAATCCCGCAAAATTAGTTCTCTTCCTCTGCTGAAACGTATCTAAGAATGAAACTAAACAATATGAAAAACATAGGGCTGCCACTGAAAATGGCAACCCTTTTGCAAGCTCCTTCTTTCATTGTCATATCTAGTACTATTTACCATATTCTGACATCCAGGAAACATATTAAAGGGTAGCCATGTTGGCCACACAGCAAAATAAAACAAAATCCAACATTGACAAAAGAGTGATACTGCTATTGGCCAGCCAAAGTTCACAAAACACTTCATGCAACATGCAAGTTTTGAAGCTCCATTGGTTTCTTCATCAGGTGAAAGATGTTTTTAAAATACAGGAGAAGAAAAGGAAAGGGATGTTGTTGGAGTCCTAGGCCTACATTTTGTATCAGAAGTTGTTTCTGTTGTACAGGTCACCCACTGCGTCTGCAAGGGTTATGTTCCCAGACTTACCACAAATACTTGAAACAGAGAGTAATAGCAAACACCCATAGAATTGCACTGGAGGACCTAGGAAATGCTGAGAGAGACCTTATTTTTTGGATGATAGATAATTGAAACTGTGTGTATACTGGGGGCAACCTGCAGTTCAGTTGGTCTGGAGAAATCTCAGTGCAGGCAGAGGCCACTCCCAGGACCAGTTTAAGGAATTTTGCCCCCCCCCACTTTTTATTTTGGGGGCCCCGTATGTTTATCTCAGGTCAATGTAATCTAACCAGAGAGAGAGAGAGGAGAGAGAGTAATCTAACCTAACCTATTCACAGTACAGTATATTCAGATTATTACTAATAATGTTTTTGCAAGAGGAGGGTTATGACAGGCCCCCCACAATGGCGGCCCCCCTGAGGCTGCAGGTGCTGCAGGGCCCCTAAACTAGCCCTGGCCGTTTTTGGCCATGTGGGGGCTAAAACAAAGGACAGTAAAATTTAAATGCCATTAGCAGCAGTAAAGTAACTGCTTCTGGGATCCAGAGTGTCTCTCTTTCCTGTGAAGCCACTGGCTCCTTTCCCAGGCTGAAAACACTGAATTTCCCAAGAAGTCTTTGTACTGCTAAACTTGGGAAAACATTTAGGTGCTGTATAGATAAAAATCAGCCACTTATAGTCCCACATAAAAAGTTCTATCTTTGCTGGAGTTAGAAAACCTCAAAGAGTTAAGTCCCAGTCATTAATTTCCTCTTATTTAGGATTCCCTGTTGTGGCAAAATCCAGTATCTTCAAATCCAGGAAGCATATTCAGGGGTAGCTGTGTTGGTCATACAGCAAAATAAAACAAGATATGAAATCGACAAAAGAGTGATACCTCTTTTGGTCACCCAAAATGCACAGAACACTTTGTGGAAGTTTTCAAAGGTCCACTGGTTTCTTCATCAGGCAAAAGATGTTTAAAAACACAGGAGAAGAAAAGATAAGTGATGGTGGGCTTGCCTACACAGGGAGTAAAAATCCAGATGAAATTTGGAGTACTTTGGCCTGCAACTATGGCACATTAAATTTGGAATACTCTGGCCTAGATTTAAGCGCCACACCTTAGTTGGCCAAAGCCTGAATCTGCACCACTTATCAGTGAGCTTGTCTACACAATAATTCATTTGGATTTTTACCTCAGTGAAGTTGCCAGCTAGGCACCTTCATGGTGTCAACATCACTGGGCTGGAAGAGCGATGAGCCATATGGAGCCTCCCTGGGTTAAAAAAAAAAGTCTCATAATGCTTCCAAACACCCTCTAGAGGTCATGGGGGGGAGGTGCTATTTTAGGCCCGTCAGAGGCCTCTTTTTAAAACATGAAATGATTTCTGGGTCACTTCCGGTTGTAAAAAAAAAAAAAATCCTTTCTTGGGCCTAAAAAAGCTTGCAGAGCCTAAAATGGATGTTAGGAGGCATTTGGGAATGTGGCAGTGGTGCAGCCCTCTAAGGTCTCCTGTGGGACCAATGCAGCCACCTAGCCTCTGACAGTTGCCTACCTCTGGTTTAGATCTTACAGCTTTTGTATCTTTTACTTACTGGAGTCTATGATTTTGCTCTATTGGAGATCAAAAAAAGGTGGAAGTATGTTGTCAGTCAAACATACTGTAGTTTTTGTACAATCTGGATTTGGGCCTTCTCTTTTGATTGTCTTTTCCTGCCTTGCTTAGTGGTGTTTAACTGTCACTGCCTTTAAGAGGAAAATGAAGAAAGGGAGCAGTACCTAAAAAAGAGAGAAGATCTAAATGAAGACCCAGGATCTCCAGTGGATGTTTAAAAAGTAGAAGATTATAATATTTTATGCCAAATGCATTTTAATTGTTTGTGTTTTTCAGGGACATGCAATTTTTTAATGTATTATTATGCAAAAATCATATTGTTGTTGTGTAAAAATCCTTTCAACAACAACAATAAGAGAAAAGAAAAAAAGAAGACATGACAAATAATTATTTAAAAAGAATAAGTTGACAAATCTATGCACAAACTTCTAGAAAAGATTACCAAATATCCATTTGGGGGGCATGCAGATCTTACACAAATTTACTCTAGTATCCCTTGCAGCCAGCATGGTGTAGTGATTTGAGCGTTAGACTACCTAGATTTTCAGACAATACTGTTATAGTGTTACTATTCCAGTTTATTTGCTATGGCTGCCTCCTGTTGAATCCTGGGATTTGCAGTTTAGGGAGGGGCATTTACAACTCTTAGCCAGAGAGCTCTTAGGTCTCACTAAACTACAAACCCCAGAATTCCACAGCAGGAAGCCAGAGCAATTAAAGTGGGATAGTAACACTACAACAGTGTAGTCTGAAAATCTCCCATGATTCTGGAGAAGTTGTCTAGACAGTGAAAAAACTCCTCACGGAATACAAGGAGAATACCTTTCGTCCCATTGAGATCCCATGTTGATTTGACATATTGTGAAATTTGATTTGACATATTGCAAAAACTCCAAATATACCACGGGAAAAGCCTTTGTGGCTTTTCCCATTTTTAAAAAGCTCTGCAGGAAATGCGCATTCCTGTACGTTTGAACACCAATGCAATTTCTTGTGAAGTACTGAGGGGGTGGCGCTGTTCACTTTTGATGGGTCGGATGTGCGTAGGCACAGGCTTTCTGTCGAGCACCCAGAAGCACTAACAATAATGTGCTTTCTCTATTTAAAAAATGGTACTGTCAAAATGGTACTGTTTTGCGTGGGGGAAACAGGAAGGCGAAGAGGACCCAGCAGCCCCCGGAGATGACGAGGAGGGTGGCCATTGCAAGAAAGAGGAGGAGAGCCGCCTGTCCTTCATGGTGCCAGTGTGGTGGTGGTGGCCTCTGATTCTGGCTGCAAAGGGATGATAGGAGCCTCTGCCAGCCACTTGGAGAAGGAAGAGGAGAGTGGTTATTCACTGCTCTGGTGGAAGGTGAGATGAAGTGGTAAAGAACCGTCCGCCCCCCTCTTCCTTCTCTGAGCGATAGGCCGGGAGGCTCCTACCTTCCCTTTGCAACCAGAATCAGAGGCCTCTGCCACCCTGCCACCACCGCTGGGATGAATGACAGATGGGCAGCTCTCCTCCTCTTCCTCGTGGTGGCTGCCCTCCTCATTGTCTCTAGGCACTGTGCTACTGGGTCCTCTTCGCCTTTCTCTCCCCGCCCCGTGCAAAACAGTACAGTTTTGCGTACATTTCTCTCACACACACCGCACACAAAACAATGACACAGCTGCCATCTTGATTCGCAGCCATGTGGACATTGCAGAAAAGAGCTTTGCATACTGTTGTTTCTGCCAAAATGCCATGGAGACAAAGGAACGCTGCTACGAATTGCCTATAATGCAAAGGTACGTGCATTACTTCCTCCCATATAGATGAGTGCCAGGGTTCAGATCCCCATTCAGTCAGGAAAACCCACTGTGTGACTTTGGGCAAGTCACACTCTCTCAGCCTAAGAGGAAGAAGACAAAGACAAACCTCCTCTGAACAAACCTTGCCAAGAAAACCCTGTCACTTTAGGGTCACTATAAGTCAGAAATGACTTGAAGGTACACAACATCCTGTGTAACAATTTATTCAGAACATAGTTATCCTCCTCCTTTTTGCTTGCATGAACCTGCCTCTGTTCTGAGCAAGATATAGGCAGAAGAGCAGATGTTACGCACAGATGTAGCGTGGAAGGGGATCTTTGGATTTGCTGAATATTTTCAGCCAGCTCCCAGGGAAATGAAGCTACAGTATATGCTGTCTAGGAAAAGTATGGAAGCACCATAATTTGCTTCTGAAAAGTAAATGCTTGAAGATTCTGAAAGCTGAGTCTCCCAAATGCTTTAGGGGGAAGGTTATTCTCCCTTAGAAAGAGAGTATCTCCCTGTGATTCCTTCCAAATTGATGTTTCTATCTTTAAAAGCATTTAAATTGTACCAGGTGATTAACAATTTGTTTTGACTAGCATTTTCCCAGCATTACATCAGGTAAATTTGACTCCCTCCCCTCCCTGCCCACCAGCCTGGTGCTCGTCTGGATGCATTATTGTGACACCTGAACAAATTCCTCTTAATTGTCCTGTAATTATCTCCTCATGAGCCCATACAGGGGGTGATGCAGCTACATGGGAATATCAGTTTGCTCTTGGGTGTCAAATAAGAAATAGAGGGGAAACCACCCAGAAAAGAAAATACCATGGAGCTCAAGAAGAGATCTGTGCTAACACTGAATACTGTAGTTCAAACAACACAGGGTTGTGTTTTTTTTTCTTTTTCTTTTGGTGCTTATGTTGTCCTCTGGCTTAGCTCAGGGCAGTTTGTGGCATATAGAGACCAGATGCCAAAAGGAGTCCATCAGTTCCCTGTGGAAAAATAAATGCTGTTAAGAGGGCAGGATATAAATGCTCAGAATAAAAATTAAAAGCAACGGCAATGTAGATGCCCTCATATAGCCATACGCTGCTTGATGTCTCACTCTCAAGGTGCAAAACTAGTACTCAGTTGCTCCAAAGCTTATGTGGGGCCTTCTCGGTATGATTGTTTTCTGAGCTGGAAGGGAAGTCATCCTGTCACAGCAGATACCTGCTATCAGCACAGAAATAACAGCTGGGATGGTGGGTGGGGGGAGGTGGGCCAATCACCAATGGGAGAATAATCGCTTTGGAAACTTCAGGAGCTTGATTACAGGCCCCGAGGCTGTGTCAGCATTTCTATTATTTTTCTGCCACTAGGCTCCCATGCAGGCTGTCAGGCAACAAGTCTCTGGTAGGGAGAGAGGGCTGCTCGTTTATTCTGGGGCGTTTCAGAGTAAATGATTTGGTTGGACTTGTTAGGTCAGACACATGCTTATGAAATGTGAGAGAGTGAAAGTGAAATTGATTCGCTTTGGTGTTTGACTGGAAAACAGCCTTAGTTACTGAAAATTAAGGGTGTGTTGTCACAAAACATTGGCTATCAATTGCTTCTATGCAAAGTACGTACAAATCTGTTTTCATCCTGAAGCACATTGTCCTTGCCCTGGGGCATTGCCTTTTAGATTGTGTGTGAACACAGCAGATTGCTGTCTCTGTTCCCCTCAAAACCCAGGGTTTTCACAGAGGTGTAAAGACTACATCTTGATGTGTGAAGGAGTAGAAAGAAGTGCTGTAAGAAACTTGGACCTTAAAAACAGGATGCTGGAGAGTGGTATTGTCTGCAGCCATTCAAACACAGGTTGTGCAGTAAAAAAATTACCTTGATTTGGAATATGGATATTCTAGCATTGCTTCAGCTTGGATTCAAGAACTTGCTTGAAATGGTTGTGTCTGTTTAAGAAGCTGATGCATAATTACCGTTGGGAAAAGTGGTAGGACAGACAAAGGCTTAATATATTGAGTGTAATATTCTGTATATGGGTATTTGATATCCCAAACCCCTAATTTTCTCAGCATAATGGTGGGTACACTGGCTCCTGTATAGCCATCTGTCCTCATAACTCATAGGGTTGATCATCCAAATGCCTTTCATACCTCTTGAGTGTATCAAGCAGATAGGATTGTACTATGGGACTGTACATCAAATTCTACAAATTCTTATTCCGCAATTGTCTCACTTCAAAATGTGTCTGGAATGAGCCTAGTTACCAATTCACCCCAGCGCCTTTCAACAACTTTCCTCTGTAACTGCTCTTTTGTGAGGAACAGTTTTACCTGGAGGGAAGTTTGGGCCCCTCAATCAGGCAGCAGGTTTGACTTCATGTGGTGAAAAGTACATTGGCGGATAGAGAGTACAGCTGTAGACCAATTTGATCTGCAAATGTCTTCCTACAACTCGAAACAACATTAGGTACACTCACACACATAGAGTTTATTTTCTGAGTTCACAGTGGTGTAAGCCTTCTGCCTCTCTCCCTAAAGGATACCAGGAGAGAGTAGTAGGTATGTTCTTCCTGTTCTCCAGATCCACCTAGGCTGTGATGTATAAAGGGATTTCACATGATTGGTCTTGTGGTTTCTGCATTGAATGCCTCCCCTCCTTTTCTGCAGGAAATATTTAGTTTCAAACACTTAGAAATAAGCGTTTCTTTGGAGCCCAGGGGAGTCTGCACACACAGGAGAGGGACATGGCTGGCCCTTTTCATCTTTGCAGCTTTAGCAAACTGAGGGCTGCAGGGGAGAGAACAGCAGTGCCAAGGAGGGTAAACACTGAAGATGAACCCTGCTGAGTTACAAGGGGCCAAAGGGAAGGGAAGGACAGACAGGGAGGCCAAGCAAACACAAACACAGCTGCCAAAAACAAAGCTTGAAAGGGGCCATTAGGAGGCTGCAGCCTTGGCTGAAATAGGGGAGCGTGGGAGCTCATGGCTTATAATGGTATACTTGTAGACTTGGCACAGACTAGGCACTATGGTTGGTTGCTTGGCATAACACTCTCAGCTGCCTTCTCATTGTGACAAAAAATCTTCAACAGGCATAATTTGGGGGAAAACAGAAACTATCCAGTGGCTCCTGTGTTAAGGAGCAAGTTTTATTTCATGACCAGGGGACTTGCGGAGCTTCAGTCATCGAGGCAACTCTCCAGATGGATTGGTTAAACAAACGTACACTCTCAAAACGGGCCCTGTTTCCTACATGGAGTTAACTGCAGTCTTTTCTTCCCAGTGTCACATAAATTAAATGAACTTAGAGTCTATTTAAACCTGAAGTCAGCAAATTATGGGCACTTCTATGGGTTACTAATAGAAGGAGGGGACAAAAAATGTGGCAGCACCTTTAAGATTAACTGGTTTTTATTTTCACATGAGCTTTCAATATAAACCCACTTCTTCAGATCCAGTCAATTTGCTAATTGTGTAACTAGTTTTGTTTTAACAGTGCCCCCTCCTGGCTGTTTTGTTATCAGCAAATTGGAACTACAGTATTAAAACCCTGGTTCATATGTTATCTTTTGTTTTAAAAAGAGGTTCTAATATGTATGGTTTAAAGAAGGAAAGCAATTGTCTTTCTTTCCCTCAGAAACAAAAACAAAAAAATCCCATTATTAAATTGCCCAACCAAAGAAAATAAGGAAGAAATGTCTACGAGAAGAAGATTGGAGAGGAGCCAATGAATGCAAGACAGAACTGAGTTAATTACACTGTGGTGGCTCTAGATCACATCTAGAGGTGATTGATAGCAAAGCAGTCCCCAAGTGCCTTGCAGTGGTGTAGGAAAGGGACAGCAGATCGCCTTGCATGTTTACCTATCCCAGCATGGAGACTGAAGCAGGGATCCTGCAGGATTTCCCGTTCTCAAAGGCTGCCTGTTTGTTTTAAAAGAGGAGGAGTCAACACCAGCATTGTTACATTAATGGAACTGTGGTTATAAATAGCAGGCAGTGGGGGACCTTCTGAGGTTATTTTGGACCTCTACCACACAAAAGTGGAAAGGGTCCAAGAGGAAGCTGGGATTTTGCTCACCCTCCCAGTCAAAGTGGGAGAATTGTTTAGGTCTGGCTGTTATTGAAAAGCAGGGGCACTTTGTGTGTCAGGGAGCAAGAGAAAGCACTGTGAGATAATGCTTATTATGAAGACTAGCCCTCCTTTAGATGATCTATAAACAGTTCTTCTTAACCTTGGGGGGGTTGGTTGGTTCATAGGCTCCTTTAAGAATATGATGAAAGCTGTGGAACTCCCTCCTCAATAAAATACACTTAAACATAGACACATCACATTTTTCATACAATAAATGTTATTGCATTGAAAATGGAGTTTTAAGATAGACTGGTCTGGGATGAAAAATTATGATGAACACTTGAAAAGATTAAACATTTACCTTCAAACTAACAATGATTGGTGAAATTTGAAATAACAGGAAGGAAATGAAGCGGAATCAATGTTTACACTTAATACATGGACCCCCTGAAACGTATATACAGAACTCCTAGGGATCCATGGACCCCAGGTTAAGAACCCCTGATTCTGTGGGTCAGGGCTTACAGCAGATGTGTCGGTGGACCAGGGATTAGACTCTGAAGTTCTTTCATTTTCTTTATCCCTTTTTATGGAATGTAATTTAACAATGGTTGAACTTCAAGAAAAAAGTTGGGAAGTGTGGCTTTCCCCTCACCCACATCATAATATAAGACCTCCCCTGACTTTTCCCCAGAGATCTACGTAATAATTCAAAAACATTATTTTCCAACCATAGGGCAGGGAGCCAGCAATCCTTGGGTACTCTTCTCAGTTACAAAAGAGAAAGCCACTGTGATGGGTTACAAGCAGCAGGGAGAGAAGCCTTGAATTAGAACTCCTGATTTGAATGCCCTCAGTATGTGCAGAGGAATGAAATCCTAATTCACATAAAGGGTGCTGTGGTGCACTTAGCTGGATGTATTATACAGTGAGGAGGCTGCTGGCAAAAGGCAGCTCCCCTGAAGCATTGCCTCATGCATAATCTGAAGACAAGGATGAGCCAAGGTTATTTCCAAACTTCTTTCAGTCATTGCCCTCTCTCCTGTTTAAACACCTCCCCCAACACACAGTTATGTAGAGCCCCAGCAAAGTGCTTGTGCCAACACTTTATCCTTTGGGAAAGTCTGTTTCATTCAAAGGGATTCATTTAGCTGGGCTCGGCTTTTTGCTTGGGACCATAAAATGGCACCTTTTACCTTTTGATTGGAAGGCCACATTGCACATGGCCTACTTTATGGTGCATTACTGCTTCTTCCACAGATTTAACCAATTTAATCCATGTCTAATACATAAATAAATAATCCAGCAGGAGTGCTCCACATTAGATGACAATAGAAAACTATAAAGCATTCTTCCATTTGCAGGAGCCATCAGATCTGGGTGTGCAACGCCCTCTGACGACCAGAGCAGCTAACACAGTTGTGGAGTTTGTGCTTGTAGCCATGTGCCTCTCTGTGGCTTATGGTAACTTGGTTGTTTGCTTTAAAGCTTGATTTTATGTTAGCCGTGTGCTGTATATTTTGATGCAGTATACAATAAAGTCCCTTGAGCAGGGAAAGAAACTGGTTCTGAAATAGGTCTTAAATGTCAAAGTGTAAACTGTTGTCTGCTAGTCACCAAAATTCAATTGTCTGTGATAGGCTAGGGGAACATTTTGGTGATGATTCAAAGTGTTAAAGAATACACTATCCCTGCTAGTTGACAAGCTCTTATTCAGCATCATTTGTGACTATGACTGGTTGAATTTGCCTCAGAGGAAGAAGTGAAGCAGGGTCAATATAATTTATGGTATAAATCATCACACTTCTGTTTGGGAATCTTTAGCTTCTGCTTGGGAGTCTTCAGCTGAGCTTGGGGCAGTAAAAATATCTGCATTTGTTATGCCTTTTTTTCCTATTTGGGAGGAGAATCTAGAATTAATACAGATGAGAGTGACATTTCATTCAAGCCAGTTGCCTACTTACTTCCCTTCCCTTCACTTTCTTCTCTTTATTTTTTTGAGTCATCTTAGACTTACAATGAACCCATGTACCAAGCTTCACTTCTGGAAGTTTATTTATACCACCTGTTATCTTTCTGCTCTGTAGGAATGATTCATGTACACATACATGATCCTTTCTGTTCTGCAGTTAGAACATGCAGAGGTGCCTTAGTTCAGCATGTGGAGAGTTGCTATAACTTAATCCCCACTTAGAGTTCGATATGAGAGAGGAGTCCATTTGAAAACCACGGTGTTTCTGCCTGTACCTTTTGAGGTTATTCCAACCAAGACGATCAATAGCATTTACAGGATGCAGGTTTGGGATATTGATGCTGAGTAAAATATACTCTTCTACGTCTTTCTCATTTTCAGGGCCACTTCATACAAAAATGAATTTCTTACTTGGATGTAACGTTCATGGCAGAAAACAATGTTAACACTTATTTCACCTGTTTTATAAATGTGTAAAATGTGTCTTGTGTACATTCAGCTTTCCTGTAAGTGACATTCTCTATTGCCCAAAGTGGTTATTTAAGGTTGATGGAATCTGTGATGTGTCTACTGGTGGTGTTAGACCACTGTAAAGCCATGCCACTATGTTTGCTGAAGCAACTGTATGTAGGACTCAAAGAAATTGCTCCCTCTCTCCCTCCTGCCTTCTGGTGATAGTGATATATCCTGTCATAGAGTGAGGGAGATGCCCTTGAAGGAGTGTACAGCATCTCTCTTGCTTCTTTGCAGGTAGATAGAGCACAACCTGTGTCACTCATTCCTGCAGAATGAACCTGAAAGTGTCCCTACTCTCCTTTTAATTACCTCCTCCAGCCTGGTTAATTACAAAAAGATGATGAAACTTTCTTTGAGCTAACAATCCCTGCAGCAGCTTCTCTGGGTCGTACTACTTTAGGCAGTAATGGCTGGTCACCTCCATATTATTGCACAATTTCTTTCTCCCAAAGTAGGACCCAAGACAGCTCACAGAACTATTAAAATCACAATTAAAACCACTTAAAACATATAAGGAAAAAACAAATAAAACAACATAAAAAACATGCTCCGATAAAAGCCACAAACTCCATCTCAGTGAAGCAGTGAATCTGCTCCAGGTTTCAGTCTGTACAGTACTTTAAAGGAGGCTATCCACATGGCTGGACCTTTTCCCAAAAATGAGTTCAACATCTTGGAGAGCTCTTTTAAACTTCAGGCTAAAGCCAAGAGTGGATTCACGGCTGCACTGTCATGGGAGCCACCACTGGACAGAGATTGCAAAGGTCCTAGAATAAAACTGGAGCAGGGCCAGAACCAGTTATTGCAACATGTTAGAGGTAGCAGGGATTTCTGCTGAGCCTAGACACCAATGTCTAAGACTTGGGCCTTGTCTGCATGAGCCGAATGAAATGGCCTCGCCCTGTTCCTGTGCCCAGCTGTCCTAACAATGCTGGGGTTTGGCCCCAATTCTAGCCCACACTATCCAGACAACATCCAGGCAGTTCTGACTAGGAATCTGGGGCACCCCCCCCTCTTAAAATGGCTTTTAAAAATATCTGGGAAAACCCAGTTTCTGCAGAAAAAACTGAGTGTTCTGTGGTGGGATTGGGCAGCTGTCTGCACACCTGCGCTGTGCTGTTTCAGTGGCAGTTGCCTCCAATGCACATTATGCTTTCTGAGGTCAAAACACAGCCCCCAGCATGTGATCCAGACTGGGGGCCTTGTTTCCAGCCTCAGAGAGCACGACTTGTGACACCAGCAGCAGTGATGAAGGTGCACACAGATACAGCCCAGCGTATGCATGCTGACAAATGGAGCTGATGCTTGCTAAAACGCAATGCTGTGTCCTCTGTTTTTCTACAGGCAAGAAGAAGGCAACACTTTTTGACAGCCAGGCTCCCATCTGCCCTATTTGCCAGGTCTTGCTTCGCCCGGGTGAGCTACAAGAGCACATGGAGCAAGAGCTGGAGAAGTTAACACAGCTGAACATCAGGTAAGGACAGCTAGACTCTCCATTAACCTGTGTTCTTACCTGAGGCATCTGTGCGTCACCTCCAAGAACCAGCTAGCATGTGGCCTTTCTTGGTATTGCCAGGAAGGCGTTTATGCTACCTGATAAATCTGTAAAACTCTTCTTATATGGTCTTCTTATATAGTAAATGTTTCAAATTATGATGAAATTGCTTGTGTTTCCTTCTTGAGAATGTATACTTTCAGCCCCAGGAGTCAGGAAATGTGGGGTACCTCTTATTCAGCCAGTCCTGCTAATGTTGCTGTCCAGGAGTTTACATGGAGGCCCAATTAATTCATTGATTTTTCATACCCAGTGTATATTTTAGCTCTTAATTTTAAGCATGCATTTTAACTCTTATATGAGGCTTAAAAAGAGGCAGGGAGATGGATTTGAGGGCCAGAATTATTTTAGTTTTCCTTCCTCTGTCTGGGCTGGCATCCCAGTTTTCCCTGAATGAAAAATAAATGTTAAGTGAAATTGGGGAAATTGCTATCGCTTCAAATTCCTTCTGTCATGGACTCCTATAGACAACAATACTCTTTTCTCAAGTACCTCACCACACCAGTGCAGCAATGAAGAGGTTAAGCATGTAGACAAAGAGATAGAGTCTCCCATCCCTCTTTCCAGAGGCTGCCACCTGCCCTCAGGCTGCCTCTTGGTTGCCTGCTACTTTCACCAGCACAGCAAAAGTCCTCTGTTTTAAAAAAAATTAATTGCATTTTAACTGCTAGCAGTTATTTAGGAAATCGCTGCAGCCAAGGGTTGGCAGATCCCTGGCCTTCCTTTAATAAAACTGCAGCCTGGGAGCTAGCATGTTTATTTCAATTATTAATGAATTCCCCGGTCATTAAAAGGTGAAGAAAGAGATCATGCTGCCGTTGGCAGCGAGGAGGTGATGTCATCAGGTGGCTGGGAACAGCAGGAAGCAGGGAATGACCAGGTTTTGGATCGCCCAGCACCTAAATGGACCACCCCTAAGGTTTGGAAAGAAAGCCCAGCTTAGCCTGGGGTCTTTTCTCAATCAATGTAACAAGGGAGCTTATTGGACACAGGTGTAAGGAGCAAGTTTACATGGGATAAAAAGGGGCCTACCCAACTCAGGCTGGACCGAGACCTCCCATATGCATGGCCCGTGTGCTATCCAGTACTGAGGCAGAATCTGCCACATCTCAGATGGGAGGGAAGATAGGGAAAGGTAACAGCCAAGCCATTTATCCCACATGACACCCAGTTCCCTTGTGCGCATAATTTATGGTGTAATTTGGGCTGCATCCAACTTAATAAAGGGCCACAGCAAATTAACGAACAGGTTTAAATGAACAGAAGCAATTAGTGCTCAGAGGAGCCTGTGGAAAGAGCAAGGCTAGTCTTGAAGTGGAGCTGGCCAAGAGCAGCCTGTGGCTGGCATGAGGTGGGTAGTGACGTGCAGGGGGGGTGTTTAATGGGAAAGGAAAGGAAACACTAAATCATAAAGGCTGACAAGGGCCATTGTGGGCCAGCTGACAAATGAAAAAGAATGGCATTATTCCTTTAAATAACCATGGCAGTTAAAAGGGGAGACAGCTCACTCCTAGCCCTCGTCCGCTCCAGCTTCATGCGTGGGGAACAGCAATAGCGGGGGTCTTTATTAATTATTAACTAATGACTCCTACCATGCTGCAATAGATAACACTCAGTCTTCTCTATAGATCAGGCCCTGGGGGCTAATCTTCAACTTGCTATAGTACATCCTGCCCCAACCTAGCAATGGGAACAAGCCACCTTAAACGTCACGCTGCTTTTGTGCCTCACGGGAACTGGGGTTCAAGGTTCCCTTCCACAGAAGAGTGTAGATAAGCCCAATCCCTTCCAGGAATGTGCCTGTCTTTTACACAAATCCTTAGGGGTGTGGGGAGGGGAAGAGAGAGAGGGAGAAATGTTTTTCTAACCAGTATGGTAGCAACAACCTCTGGCTTGTGATCCTGTTCACAGAAAGAACAGCTAACCTTAATGAGAATGGGAAGCTAATAACAATACTCAAATAAGCCAATAAATTTGAAAATGAAATGTATGCTTATAAATGTGATTTGCTAGCACAGAGAAGCCCAGCTATATCTCTGTGCCAAACTCCAATCATCACCAAAATGGCCCAGCAGCTGTTACTTACCAATGTGATATGGGAAAACCATCCTGGGAAGACTGAGAACCTTGTTCGCCAAAGGGAAGGACTTTTTAAAAAAGCTATACCAGCCACAGATTATTGTGTTCACTGTTAAATAAACATTAGAGTAAAAGACAATGAAGAGCCCAGTGGCACCTTAAAAACCAACAAGTTTTATTTGGCATAAGCCATAGGCCCCTGTAATCAGGGATGAGGGAATCAGCCTACCCCAGCCCTAGCACTGTAGAGATTGCGCCAGGCTGTGTTGTCTTGTCAGCAGAGCAAGACTCATTTGTGTTGGGGTGTATGAGCATAAAAATTAAAAATTTATCAAAGATTCCAGGGAGCAAGCCCTTTGGAAATATCTTCTTGAGAAAAATAAATCTTATACTGTAGCAGAGTTAGCAGAGACACAAAACAAACAGACTCAATTAGTTAAGTACTGTAAATCACTCAGTCATTAACACCGCTTAAATAAAAGAAAGACAAAAAAAAACTTCTTTAAAAAAAATATTTAAAGATTTACTAATAGTATTGCAATCTGTCCTAACTGACTAAGGACATTTTTAGACGATCCTTGTAGTGCAAGGATCGAGCGGGAGAGCTTCGTAGCTGCAGCGCGGCAGGGGGTCCATTTCGGATGACGCCGTCCCTGCGGTGAAATCGTCCGTGTCGCTTCCGTTTAGCATTGGAGCCTGCTGCGCCATATTCAGCCAGATTTTATTCACGGACAACTTCCATGAATAAAATCTGGCTGAATATGGCGCGGCAGGCTCCAATGCTAAACGGAAGCGACACGGACGATTTCGCCGCAGGGACGGTGGCGTCCGAAATGGACCCCCTGCTGTGCTGCAGCTACGAAGCTCTCCCGCTCGATCCTTGCACTGCAAGGATCGTCTGAAAAAGTCCCAAGAATTTAGGATAGAACTCACCCATCTAGTGAATTCAGGTAAGGCAAGGTAAACAAGGCAGGATGTCTTACGTTTTGCTTGCAGGATCCATGTTTCTTTGTTCATAGATAGCACACAACTAACTAAGGTAGTGTGAGGAGAAGGGGAGGAACTTTTAACATGCAAAGGAGCTCCCTAAATCTTACTAAGAACTTGCTTAACTCTGTCAGCTATCAAGTAGGGGGTTCAGGAAGAATGCTGTATCTCCAACAATTTGGACATCAGAAGCATTTAACTCCAGTATTCCATGAACAATACAAGTTGCATGGTGGTTTGTGGCCTCTGAAAACCTGTTTATGTCAATAACCTGTAGAGGTCATCATTATTCTGAGGTTATCATTTTAAGATTATAACCTTTATAGTATTAAGACACTGGTGGATGTTATAGCCATACCTCCCTGTTGGCTGGTCTGCTTCTCAGTGGAGTTCTACATGCCACTCAACATAGATTAAAACTTCACTTCAGTTTACATTATATTTATTTGTTTTTTACATCTATATCTTACTTTTCTGACATTATGGACCTTGAGCATTGTCCCTTTCAGGCACTGACCAGGCCCAATCCTGCTTAGTTGTACTAATGCAGGTGTAGCATATGCCGTCAGGTCTTGCCCTGGGATTTGGAATATATCATTTTTATATCCTAGAATAAAAAAGAAAATATTAGGTGCTTTTGGTTTTTAATTGGGATTAATTAGCACCCTATGCTGGGATGTTGGGAACTCACCCCACAGTAATAGTTTGAATTATAATTTGAATTAGCAATGACTTACTTTGTAGCTCCAGTGCAAAAACACTCTAGCAGTATATTAACTAATTACAAAAATAGGGTGGCGACAGGTGCTATTGTTTATTGGAGCTTGACCCACTGGGCCATTGCAAAAGCTTTGCTGTTTCTTCACCCAGTGGCTGTGACCTTAGTTGATCTTGTCCCTGAATGGATGCTTGTCCACCATGGTTTAGACTGAAGAAGTCTTGCCAGTGCAGCAGATTATGTGACCTCTACAGGGGGAGGAGGTGGGGGGGGATACAATTAATTTAATAGATGTACCTTAGTATCTGCCTTGCCACCTAGTATCTGCCATTATATCTGCATCCACTCTGTAAGTGTATCCTAAACTGCCCTGTATTGGTAAGATAGAAGCTTGTTTGTTTTTCAGAAGTACATGCCAGCATGGATGGAGTTAATCCCCTCCAAGCTGAAGCTTGTAGTTTTGTTTTCTTTCAATTTATATCCTTCACTTAAAACGGAAAAAAGGAGGGGGTGAAAACGCCCGGCAGGTGACATATTCTAAGAGGGAGCAGCGAAATCGTGTTAACCACTTCAAAATCTCATATATTCAATCGGCCTCTGGCAAGACATCTGCCTAATGTTAGCGCTTAAATATCCTTTTCCATTTTACATGCATTCAAGTCTCATTTGAGTGAAATGAAACGGTATTATTAAAGGGAGATTTTGCACAAATGGCCTGAATTTGACATGTCAAGTTCAATGAGGCTGTTACATATGTAATGCCGAGAAGGGGCTTCGAGGCTCCTGGCACTTGAAACAGCGCCAGTGGTTCAGAAATGAAATTTGCATGTCTTTTCTCTTCCCATCCCTCCATTTCCTCCCACAGAATGCCAAGTGGCTGCCTATGCAGCCAAGTGGCTGCCTAGGCAGTGTGTAGCCCTGGGTTCAGTTTGGGGAGGAAGACAATCATCGCCTTCCAAGTTGAATGCTGAGAGGAGTGAGATGCCATCCTCCCAAACTCTGCATCTTGACTGAGATAACATTCATTGGATCACCATTCTGAAAAGTGCCTCAGCCATCATCTTATCCAGTGGTTCTCAACCTGTGGGTCCCCAGATGTTGTTGGACTACAGTTCCCATGAGCCCTCTGAGGTCTCACCTTGACAGCCAGGTGGTCCTCCCAGTCATTAGTGAGGCTGTAGGATCGAACTCAAAGCCTCACTGATGACTGGGAGGACCACTTGGCTGTCAAGGTGAATCCTCAGAGGGCTCCTGGGAACTGTAGTCTGACAACATCTGGGGACCCACAGGTTGAGAACCACTGATCTAATCCCACAATTGTGCCAGTATTTCCAGGAACTCTTAAATGATGTGTTACAGTTGATCTCCCCATTTTATAATGTAGAGAACAAGGTTCTTCCACTTTAGATTTTCCTTGGGGTTTTTTTCCGGGCTGTGAGACCATGTTCTGGAATAGTTTCTTTCTGACGTTTCACCTGCATCTGTGGCTGGCATCTTCAGAGAATGGTTGGGTAGGGGTGTGTGTGGAGTTTATATGCTCTGAACCCCTGTTGGGGAGAATATGTAAATTTGTGTAATTGAATGGTTAGTTTCTGGTTAGTTTCCACTTTCTTCGTTATCTCTACAGTTTCTTTATTTAAGATGTGTCCAGACATGGCCAGGGTCAGCATCCAGGAGTGCCAACACAGATGTCCAGGGGCCCTGATAAAACTCCCAGATCAGCCAAGTCTCCAATCTTGATGCAAATCCCAAGCTTCCAGCCTTGGTGCAAACTTTTCTTCTATCTTTCCTGGTGATCAAGAGAGTAGTGAGAGCATGAACTTAAGAGAGTTGGAAGTTATTGAGAACCCTAGTTAGAAGCAGGATAGCTCTCTTGTGGAAAGGTATTGCACATCTCTTGCTGAAGGAATATGTGGAGAAGTGCAGAAAAACCTGAAACTAAGCCCTGCTGCATTCCCTAATTTGTACGAGTACTGAATTTGTAAGGAAGGGAAAGGTATCTTAATGAAAAAATACTAGCTGTTGTGATGGTTTTGTGCTGCACTCTCACCAATTCAGGCAGTGTTAACTACGCTAGTCCTGCAAGTTCATTCACAACAGAGGTTAGCAACTGCAGCAGGTTTGGGGGGATCCTTTTATGTCCAGGCACCCTCTGAGGGTCACACAGACTACTAAAAAAAACAAAAAAACCCAAACCCACAAAGTGCTGAAAGCCCACTCCTCATTCTCAAAAATTGGTATTTTTTGATATTAAGTACTACAGGGAGGCCTTGAAATGTATTTAAAAAGTCAATTGATGTGCCTGGAGACTCCCAAAAGCAGCAATTCACTCTATTCCTTTGGCTAGAATACAGTTGGTCTGGTGATTTGAAGGGTTTGGGGGCCACAAAACATCATTGAGGGTTGTATGTGGCCCCAGCATTACACGTTACTCACCTTGATTTACAATAACATCAGCAAATGAGATGTGGATTAGCATAATCTATCTGTTGCCCTGCTTCAGCTCACTTTATGCTCACGGAATTCTCCATTTGAAGAGATTTTCCCATTGTCTAATCAGAATTTTACTTTCTGCAGCACAACAGATGGAACATGCTTCCTATTTTGATCAACAGGTCAAGAGTTAGGGCACTACTTGAAATTCTTAGAGTTCCCACTAGACTAAACAAATAGACTATATAGGACAGTTTTACTTACAGACTCCCTGGTTACATTTTCTCCAAACAAGATACTTTCTCCCTGCCCCCTCTCCCACTCCCAGTACAGTTCATTTTGCAACTCTTGCCACACCTTCTACCTGGCCCATGAAGATGAGCAAATGTAAACAATCTATAAATCTGCAGGCTACAACCATGCTATGGAGTCTAGTTTTGTGTATACTCTGGGTGAGAAGGTGAATAAGCAGAATCCTGGGAATCAGCTTCCGCTTGAAAAGATTCCTAGTCTTTATGTTTGTGGCAAAAGCATTGACAGTTCATGGACATTCTCTGTTAAAGAAGAGGACAGTTTCAGACAGGTAACTGTATTGCTCCCAGTATTTATGTTGCAGGACTTTGGGACAGCATGTAGCCCCATGCTAGGCTTAACTACATTCTCCTCAGGCGTCCCTTCTCTTCCACCATCCCACTTTCTGCCAATAAATTCCAAATATTCCAGGGGCTACTTAAGGAGTTGTGTGCTGTGAGAGAAGATAGAAGGGAAGAATGACAGGCCAGGGTGCTCATGCCACCATCCCTTGAAGGACCCAGCAGTAGTCTGAGACAAGGTTGCTTTTTTGTTATTTTAACTTCTTTTGATTATTGTAGCATTACATCATTAGTTTCATTGAATTTTGAATTTTCTGGTGGTGGAATTGTGAGCAATTCAGTGAATTCAATTTTATTTTCCCCCCTCACTTCTAGGTACAATATGAAAGTGCCTACTCATACAAAATGTTCCCCTTAGGTGTACACTCAAGAATATGATGATAATGTGGGGGTGATTTTGCATATATGCTTCCAGTATGGGCTGCCTATTGAGAGAAAGCTGGTATATTCAAAAGTAAATAAATAAATACTGCCCCCTCCTCTTTTTTCCTGCTCACCCATACAAATGGAATATAGAATCATAGAATTGGAAGAGACCACAAGGGCCATCTAGTCCACCCCCCTATATATTTGGTATGTGATGCCCCCACATTCCCTTTGTCTTATATTGCTAATAGCCTCCTTTTTCATGAATGTCATTATGTAGATATAACAAAGAAAAGTAGAGAGAATGAGGCTGAACATATATGAACCACCACTGTATTCCACACTGAACTCAGCTAAGACACTTTATAGTTTAAAGTAATGGTGTTTGTACCCTGATGTAATCATTAGTTGGGTTGAGCCAATAGGAATTCCCCTTACATGCAGCTCTTAAGCATGCATCAAAGAGTTGTCTGGATAACTCAGAAGATGACCATTCCTCCCTGTGACTGTTCTCTTAATCCTTCTGAGAAGCCAGTCCTCAACAAGCTATAATCCGAGTCTCCCAGAAGAATAAATGCAGTACATAAAACACAAATAAGTCCTATTGTCACATGTCATGTCAGGGTCGCTGCTCTCACCTCTTGCTTTCCTAAATTTATACCAGAGAACATAAAATGGCCAGGCAGAGCATTGGCGCCTCCAAAGCAAGCAGCACTCAGGCCTTACAGAGCTTTGCAGGAGTGAGATCAGAGACATTTATGAGTGAGGGCCTTTTTTCTTTTACAAAGCTCCATTGAAATACATAATAAATCTCTCACCTTAAAAGCAACCTGACAACCAAGCAGAGATCTAAAGAAACAGTGACTAGGCAGCATTACTCTCGGTAAGAATTAGGCCCAAGTGGCCCCCCATCTCCTCTATTCACTAACTTTTTTCTCATCAGTATCTCTTTGATTCCCCCTCCCACCTTTGCTTTTTTTAATTTTCATCCTTTCTTTCTTCTCTCTTCTCCCCTTCCTCCTCCCCCTTCCTCCCCCGGTATCATGGCGACATCTCCAAGCCAAGTACTTTTAATTTCGCCTGTGGCCCTTGCTGACACTGTGGATATGCACAGCAAGTTAAATTCCCGCCTGATCAATAAAGCAGAAGCTGTGTGTCCGACCGGTCGATACTTTTTTATCTGTCTTCAGCCCAGTCCTGCTGATGACAGGCCTCCTGCGCATCGCCAAAGACACTCAAGGGCAACCAAGCATTCAACAACACAAGCACTTTTAAAATATATTATTACTATTATTATTATTATTATTATTATTATTGTTATTAACCTCTAATACATTCTAGTAAAAAGAGAAGATAGTTCATGATGTTTGGCCTTGGCTTGAAATATTTTTATGATTTATCTTAATTTTTAATTGAAAAAAATTTGTGAATTAATTGATTTCTGTGGCTTGCCAATTAACATTGTAATTGGGTGCATGATAAATTCTGAGGTAGTGTAATTTTTTATTCTTGTCACCAAGAGGGACCTGGTAAGGGCAAATATTTTCTGTGTGTCTCCTTATATAGAGCACACTCTTCTCTCCAAGTTATACCCTGACTTACTATTATAGGCTTCTTCAGAGAAGGACCAGTAACCTAATCAGGGCACTTTACTGAAGTTCTGCAAGATGTGTTTTCTCAGAGGATAAATTCATTCCTGGAAGGTCTTAAGAGTAAGCCAGTTGCTTTGCAAAATCTCTTTCCTCCTGGTTTCTTTTTGCAACACCAAAATATGTAGCTAAGTGACACTTCTTCCAGTAGACTATGACCAGTCCATGCCCTGAATGCAAGATGTGAGATGCCCAGAGTTGCAACCCAGAAAATATTCATATAATTTTAAGTCTTCATCATGGCATGGTAGACAAGACAGCTTCTCCTGCCTGTTCATGCCCTTATTCTGCACTCTTGGAGCCCTGTTTACTACAACAGTTGTGAGCATCAAAGGGACTGAAAAGCCATGGGTTACCTTGCGTATACGAACAATTTCCAGACCACAGTCTACCTAAAAATAACATTTGCAGTGGCACATAAAAGCACACAGAGATGGAACTGTTGTTACGGCCTGAGTCGGGCTAGTGGGAAGAGCACTTGTATTATTCTGGTACCTAAAATGTTGACTGGGGAGGTGGATGAAATAAATCTATATCCTATTTTGAGAGTACAGTACTTGTATACTATGACTTGTTGAGACTGAAAGGACATTATCAGACGAGCCTCTAAAACCGTTTTTGTCCCACTATGTTTAAAAGCATAAGTGTCCCAGCATAATAACACTCCTTATCACACATTGCTATAATAACGAGAAAGAGCAACCCCAGCATACAGGGATGGTTTTTAAGGGCCCATGTGATAATCTCCTTGGCCTAAGAAAAGACAGACAAAATAGTTACCTCAAGCATAGAAATTACTGAAATAGACACTTGTTATCTTCTGGTGCCTGTCTTACTCTGTGTGTGTGTGTGTGTGTGTGCACGTGCGCTTTCAAGTCACCTGTTTGCTTGTGGAGACCCATTAATTTCATAGGGTTTTTGTAGGTACAGAATTCTCAGAGGTAGTTTTGCCAGTTCCTTCCTCTGAAATACAGCCTACTTACTACTGGGCACTTAACGTTAGGTCTACCATTGTGGCTGAAATTCTTAGTGTGATGGAATTAGAACTAGGCCTTGGAATGCAAAAAGTTCAGTCTCTGCCATGTCCTCTATGTGACATTAAGTGAGTCTGGCAACTCATCTGGGCCTTTCCCCCCATGCCTATAGAAAGGTTAATAGAGGTTGTAATTTTAAACTTGTAAATCATTGTGAGCCACATGGATATTTGAATGATGAATAGATAGAACCATAGATAGAACAGGTAAATTTAGAACATAAGCCTGGGTATTCTGGTAAAAGGCAGTGTGAGTAGAATCATGGACAGCAGGATAGATTGATCAACAGAATGTAGGCAATATGTGTCTCAAGTCCTTTCCCCTGTGATCATGCACAACTGTAGACCAGTCCTTTTGGTACATTAAAACTGCCAGATGGGGGATAATTATTGCCTCTTTTATGCTTATGATAACTCCACATACCTCTTCTCTCTGGCCTGAGTTTTTATTCTTCAGGATATGGAAACACTACTGTTGTTTTCTTTCCTGGGATGGATCAAACAGCTGAGTTTGTAGAGTGTTGTACCTACAAGGAGAGGTAAACCAAGGAGAGACAAGAACAACCATCTAATACAAAAAACCTGAACAAGCAGATTAGTGATTGGCTTCCAAGACACCTTTGAACATGGTTATAAACAATTACAGGCAAAAACAGAATAAATTAAAAGTGTTTAAATGCAACTAAACTGGTTGTATTATTAAAATACAAATTTAGTCAGCACATATATTATTTCCTCACTGAGCAGATCTCTTAACATGCAAGTGATTGTTTCATAGATTGCTGCCATGAAGCTGCTGTATATAGAGAGGACATAACTGACCATCCCAAGCTTGTGCAGCTGATGTTTTGTCTTGTTGAGGTTAACAGCTCTCACGTCAACATTGACTTATGGCAACTTCTCACCTCTGGATCCAGTGATTAAAGAAGCCAATTGGTTCTCTTCAAGTTCATTTGGGGAATGGCCACATTCCCCCTGGCGAGAGCAATGGCTTATGAGAAAGTAGAGCAAGGGTGCCTGGACTTCCCAGCCCTGGAACCTAAGTTCATTGCTGTCTTTTCTACCCAAAGTTTTGGGAAAGTTTCTCTGTTGCAAAAAGGTCAGATTCAACCTCAGGCTTGGCTAGTTTTGTTTTGTGAGTGCTGGATGGGGACTAGATAGGGAAAGACTGGGTGGGAGGAAGGCTCATTAAGTTTTAGGTTTTCTTTGCCTGAAGAATTGAAAACACCAAATTATTTGAGAAATTTTGTTTTTTATCTAAAGAAATATAGAATTCATGCTGAGGAGTTGAAGGAGGAAGACAAGCTAGGTCAGAGCATCAAGAGAGTTTTGTACAGGAAAATAGTGGAGGAGATTTATGTTAACCTGTGTTTGCAAAAACGTTAGGCCAAACTAGATTTTTCAGACTACTAAAACACCAGACTAGTACAATTGAGTATTTCATGGACAAAAAGGTCCCCCAAAAGTTGTGGGACTTGAGGTGGAGGCTCTACCATCAGGTCCTTAATTTGAGGGGAAGGAAACCGTGAACCACAGAGGATGAGCAGACTTGTCCCCATCTGAAAGGTAAAAAAGGCTGAGATTTTGAGTGGCGTGGCACAAAGGGAGACGATCAGACATTTTGCCCACGACTGCCCGAGCACCCAGGAAACATGGGAGGAAGCGGCCTGGGTCCTGGATTGGCCAGATGTGACACAACAGGCTTGGGAGACAGTGCTTTCGGGGACCAAACCTCCGGAGGGTGTCAGGACCCAGAAAGTCAGTGGGCCAAAAGAGGAAGAGGAAGGAGTCTGGTCCCCTGGCTGTGAGTTTATGGACAGTGCCCTGGTCCACAGTGCACCTGGTAAACCTCTATGTGATGTTGGGATTATTTTTCCAAAGACAAAGGGAGGTAAAGAGTCAAATTCTGCAGGATGTAAAAGGCACTGTTTATTATGTTAAGAATGTAATTGAAAATTTAGCTTTGAGAAATTGCCAAACCATCATTGGAGAAAATTTTGGCTGTGGTTTATTAGTGAGACAACCCCTGGAATAACTTAAGGGATATCTTTTAAATAAATATTTTATTATTTTTTTGTATTATTATTATTTTTATTAATTTTTAATTATTTTTTCTTTTCCAAATATGTATAATTGTAATGTGTAACTTCTAATTTTAGCATAAAGGTGTAAATATAATGTTCATTGGAAATTAAAATAGAGTGATTATAGTGTGTTCAGATTAAGAGGAAAAATGTATTCGTGTTAGGATAGATAGTTTTCTTTTAGTATTAATAAGAAAAGAGGGGGGAAATGTGTGTTATTGTTATGGCGTTTTGTGAGGTCGGGTGTATTTTCCAGTAGAATGGTCTTATTTCAATTTTTAAAATTCCTTATCTCTCCCCTCCCCCCCCCCCGCAAATTCCAAGGCACGCTGTCATCAACAACCCTGCTCAGGTCTTGCAGACTCAGGGCCATGGCTTCCTTCTGTAGTGTGGTCTTCCTTTTTTCCTACTGTCTTCTACCTTTCCAATCATTATTGTCATTTCTAGTGAGTCCTTCTTCTCATGATATGTCCAAAGTACAACAGTCTCAGTTTAGTCATCTTGGCTTCTAGGGAGAGTTCAAGCTTGATTGGCTCTATGACCCATTTATTTGTCTTTTTAGCAGCCCACAGTATCCACAGGACTCTTCTCCTGCACCACATTTCAAACGAGTTGATTTTCTTCCTATCAGCTTTCTTCACTGTCTAGCTTTTACAACCATACATAGAAATGGGGAATACAGTGGCATGGGCAATCCTAACTTCAGTATTCAATGATGTATCTTTAAACTTTAGGATCTTGTCTAGTTCCTTTATAGCTTTCTCCTGATTTCTTGACTGCAGTCTCCTATCTGATTAATGACTGAGCCAAGGTATGGAAAATCTTGAATTATTTCAATGTCTTCACTGTCTACTTTAAAGTGATGTAAATAATTTGTGGTCACTATTTTTGTTTTCTTAATGTTCAGCTGTAAACCTGCCTTTGCACTTTCTTCAGTTATCATTCCAAGTCTTTGCTTTGTATTTTCTGCTAATAGTATGATAACATCTGCATGTCTTTAATTGCTGACATTCCTTCCTCCAGTTTTCATACCTCCTTTCTCTGAGTCTAATCCTGCTTTACATAGGATATATTCAGTATACAAGTGAAATAGATAAAATGATAAAATGCAACCTTGCCTGACCCCCTTGCCAATTGGAAACCATTCTATTTTTCCATATTCTGTCCTGATGGTGGCCTCTTGTCCTGAGTATAGGTTACACATCAGGACAGTCAAATGTTGTGGCACACCCATTTCCTTAAGAATGATCCAAAGTTTTTCATGATCTAAACAGTCAAAGGCTTTGCTATAATCTATAAAGCACAGGCTGATTTTCTTCTGAAATTCTTTGGTGTGTGCCATTAGCCAACGTATGTTTGCAATATGATCCCTAGTGCCTCTTTCTTTCCTGAACCCAGCTGGACATCTCACATTTCTCTCTTCCTATATGATAGAAGTCTTTGTTGCAGAATTTTGAGCATCACTTTGTTTCCATGGGAGATCAATAGTCCTATGGTTCCTGCAATCCCATGTGTCATCTTTTGGGGGGATTGGAATGTATATTGAGCGTTTCCAATCTGTGGGTCGTTCTTTTGTTTTTCATATTTGTTGACAGATTTTAGTTGGAACTAGAGTAGATTCTGTCTCTGTAGCAGCTCTACTGGTATGACATCTGTTTCTTATGATTTATTTCTCCCAAGTGCTCTGAGTGCTGCTTCCACTTCACTTTCTAAAATAGTAGGTTCATCTTCAAATGATTGCCATCCTTTCATCTCTTGTATATATTTCTTCCATGTATTGTTTCCATCATCTTTTTATTTCTACTTGGTCATGTAATGTGCTCCCCTGTTGGTCATAAAAGATCCCCACTCTTGGTTTAAATTCCCCCTTGCTTTCTCATTGTGGAAGATATCTCATGTTCTTTCTTCCCCCCCACCCCGCTCACCTTCTATTTTTCTTCACTGATTATTATAGTAGTTTTCCTTGTCCCTGTGCACAAAGTTGCATTCGGGGTTCTGATTCTATTTCTGTCACCTTTTATTTTTGTTTTGCATATGTCCTTAACAGCTTGAAGAGTTTCATCTGTCATCCATTGAGGGTTCTCTTTGTTTTTGGCTGCAGATAGTGTCTTTTTGCATTCCTTTCTGACATTATTCCTGGGGCTTGGTTACACGAAGAAAAAAAACTGTGAAGAATTCACTAAGATTCCTAATTGTTTACATGCATTGCACCACAAAGTCACCTCTTTCAGAAGGAGGGGGACACAAAAACCCATTAGTAACATAAGAAAGGATTTCGGAACTTTTCCCGACTTTTTTGAAAAGTAGCGCGGCTTAGTGCACTTTAGATTGTGTGAACAAGCATTTCACTAAGGGCTGTGTGAATTACCAGCAATCTTTCCGATACATTCACAGCAGAGCTTTACCATGATTGGTTGAACTCACCAGGGAGGGGTTTGGACAAGGAGGGGATGGAGGAAAGATCCATCCAATATTGTTTCCAGCCACAGAAAAGACTGAGCAATTGCTATACCCATCCCAGTCACCCACATGTTTCTTGCTTGGCTGCTCCTTCTCTCTGTGTGTATGTTTGTTCATCTCCTTCGCCCTGCTAAGATCCCATTTCTCTCTTTCCTTCCCTCCCTCCCTCCTTGGTATCTTCGTGCTTAGCTGCTGCCATCTGAAGAATTCCAAGCTAGCCTTTTCCAGTCTCTCTCTGTGTGTGTGTGTGTATGTTCGTTCATCCCTGTCGCCATGCTGAGATCCTGTTTCTCTCTTTCCCTCCCTCCCTGGTATCTTCCTGCTTAGCTGCAGCCAGCTGAAGAATCCCAAACTAGCGTGTGTGTGTGTGTTCGGCTGACACTCCATGCTACAGGAATAGAAATTAGGCATTCTTGTAGTAATCAGAGGATGTACTTGGGAGGCCACGCCCCCACCTCAGTCTGTGTGTGAATTTCAAAGCAGAAAAAAGCGGAAAACTAAACCGATAGACCAATTAAGCAATAATTCATGTGAATGATGCATCACAGGTGTGAAACAGCAATACAGCGCAAATTACCGCAATAAAAACTGCCGTGTAACTGAAGCCCAGGGCTTCAGTCCAGAATTCCTCTGGCTCCTGGTCAATTAGGCTTAATAGTGCAAATCTTTTTTTTTTTTACATTGCACTATGGGGATGTTTTTCAGGTTGTATTTTGGTGCTGTGGTTGGCTTAGTGTTCTTCTTTAGCTTTCCTCTAATTTTTAATACCAGCAGTTCATGGTCTGCCCCACCATCTGCTCCTGGTCTTGTATTTACAGAGAAAATGGAGCTTCTTAATCTTTTGCTTCCAATTGTGTAGTCTATTTGATTTCTATATTGGCCAGCAGGTGATGTCTATGTATACAGTCACCTCTTTGGTTGCTTGAATAATGTGTTTGCGATAAATAAACTGTTGGCCTCACAAAATTCAGTCAGTCACTCTCCTGCTTCATTTCTTGATCCTAGGCCAACTTTTTCTACAATGATTGATTCTGCTATGTTTCCAACTTTTGCATTCAATTGCCTGTGATTAGTAAGACACATAAAATCTTTCGATTTCTTCTTCTTCTGCCTCTGTAGTTGGAGCATAAACTTGTATTATGGATATATTGATAGGTTTTCCCTGATATGATCAGGGAAGTCAGTCAGTCAGAATTTGCATTATATCTTTTGCCTACTTTTGCTACATCTCTCCTCACTATTAATGCCATTCCACTTCTTAGATTTTCATTTCCTGAATAAAACACTATATAATACAATCCTCCCTCCACATTCGCAGCCTCCACACTCGCGGTTCCGCATATTCGCAGTTGGCTGCAAGGGGAGACTGGGGAAAGTGGCAAAGGGGTGTCTGAGGCCCCGTTGCCACTTTCGGGAGGAAGTGGGGAGGCAGGGGGGAAACGACGACGGGGTCTCTGGAGGCCCCATGGTCGCTTTGGGAGGGAGGTGGGGGGAAGCGATGACGGGGACTCCGGAGGCCCTGTGGTTGCTTCGGTAGGGAGTGGGGAGGCAAGAGGAAGCAACGATGGTGCCTCAGGATGCCCCATGGTCGCTTCGGGAGGGAAGCGAGAGGTGGGGGGAAGCGACGATGGGGTCTCCGAAGGCTCCGTGGTCACTTCGGGAGGGTAATGGGAGGCCTGGGGAAGCGATGACGGGGCCTCCAGAGGCCCCATGGTCGCTTTGGGAGGGAGGTGAGAGGCGGGGAGAAGTGACAACAGGAACTCCAGAGGCCCTGTGGTCACTTCGGGAGGGAGTGGAGAGGTGAGGGGAAGCGACGACGGGGCCTCTGGAGGCCCTGTGGTCGCTTCAGGAGGGAGGCAGGAGGCAGGGGAAAGCGACGACAGGGACTCCGGAGGCCCCGTGGTCGCTTTGGGAGGGAGTGGGCCTCCGGAGGCCCTGTGGTCTCTTCAGGAGGGAGGCAGGAGGCAGGGAAAAGCGACACCAGGACCTCTGGAGGCCCTGTCACCACGTTCAGGAGGGCGGGGGAGGGCTGTCATTATTCATGGAATTTTCACATTCACGAGGGTCTGTGGAACCTAAACCCCCGCAAATGTGAAGGGACGACTGTAATCTCACTCAAAATCTCAAATTCCTGTCGATTTTAGCTTGCTCATCCCATGTATTGTAATGTTTATATGTTCCATTTCTTGTTTAACTATGTTTAGTTTCCCCTGCTTTTCACATTCCATGTTGCTATAATGTGTGTTGTGCAGCCTTGAACTTTCCTTTGGCCTTCTAGCATGTCAACAGCTGAATGTCCTTTTGGCTTGAGTCTAGCTGCATCATTAGGCACAGCATTACATGTAGTTGTCCTCTGCTGTACCCCAGTAGCTCATTAAATGCCACTCAACCTGGGAGTTTCATATTCTGACACTATCTCTTGTTTAATTTTGGATTGTCTCATTGTAGGGTTTTTGTGGTAAAAGATATTCAAAAGGAGGTTTACCATGCCTCCTGCTGCACAGTACTAGCAACTGTTAGCTGTAGTTCCATTGCCATTGTCTTGGGGGGGGGGTGTCAGCTACATGGCAATTTTTTATTCTGGGAAGAAGCAAGAAATAGAGAACTCAAATCTGTCACTCACTGTACCCATGATTTGTCATGGGTAGCACAAGTCTCAGGTTCTTTGGATTTGTTGTTTACACCTACCAAATTATGATTGGTTGGACCTTGGAGGGGGTAGGCTTGCAAGGGAAGCCTGGCAATTCAGGATCCGCCATTTTTGAAAGTCCCTTGAGTCTGGTCCCCCGCTGCCTCCAAAGCCCAGCTGGGCTGTATGTGTGTGTGTGTGTAAGAGAGAGAGTGTGTGAGAGAGAAAATTGTTGAAAGGGAAAAAATCTCTTACTGCAAAGCAGCAGGTGCGCACGTGCCCACAGCCTCCATTGCCAAGGCTGCTAACAAGGAAAATGGGGGGTGGGGAATGGAGGAAGAGGCAGCAGCGGAGGACAGGTGGGCGATGGGACTGAGAGTCCCATTGCCTGCCCTTTCCCCAGCTGCTGCCTCTCCCTCCTTCCACCCTCCTCTTTTCCCATTGACTGGCTGGGAAGGGGGGGAGAGTGGGGGAAATGGAGGAAGAGGCAACAGAGGAGGACAGGTGGGCGATTTTTCCTCTTTCTCCATTTCCCCCCTCTTTTTTCCTCTTCCTCCTTTCCCCCCCTCAGTCCCATCACCCTCCTGTCCTCCGCTGCTGCCTCTTCCTCCATTCCCCCGCCCCCATTTTCTCCGTTAGCAGCCTCGGCAGCGGAGGTGAGGTCACAGTGCAGCTCATGCACACCTGCTGCTTTGCAGCAAGAGATTGATTCCTTTTCAACAATTCTCTCTCTCTCTCTCACACACACACACACACACAGCCCAGCTGGGCTTGCAGCTGGAGACCGGACTCAAGGGACTTTCAAAAATGGCGGATCCTGAATTGCCAGGCTTCCCTTGCAAGCCCACCCCCTCCAAGGTCCAGCCAATCATAATTCAGCTCTGCTGTGTGCCCCATATCCCGGGATGGTTGCTGATTGATCAGACAACCAATAGTGCAGTTTTTCCCGGACTTTCAAAAAAAGTACGAGGAAAAAAGAGGGATGGAAAGTCATGGGTTTACTGGGTTTTTTGCTACCCCTCCTTCTGAATAGCCCGTGTCTGCCTCGATGAGTGTGAGGACCAATAGGGTTCACCCCAATTTCTTCCCGGATAATTTTTGTCGTGTAGCTGACCCCTGAGAGATCTTCCGCCAGTGTCAAACCCACCACCCACTACTGCTGGTGCCTAGTAGCTGTTTGGCACTGCTGCCATCAGTATAGCCTCTTGTTTCACAGGAGCCTCTTGTCTGGCTTCTCCCGAAAAGTCTGTTTGACATGGGGGACACTACTAGCAGCAGTGCTGCCATCAGCATAGCCTGTTGTTTCACAGGAGCATGCAATTCCACCACCACCAGAAGGATAGTGCCATTGTTGTATATTTTGTCTGGGAACTGTTAAATGTAGGCTGGTCTCCCTGAGCCGTCCTGGTTCTCTATTAGCATTGTAGCAAGAGCTCATCAAATTGACACAAGTTGATATTAGTAGTGTGTCCATGTTGTTTGCCTGTTTCAGCAAGAGGTGTACCACTTCTTTATGGCTGTGGATCCCATTATTTAGGCAGGTGCCAAGATGAGAGCCACTGAGAGCTAACATTTGATCAGCACTGGGCACTTTTAAGGGCTTTTGAGAAAATAGCAATTTAGCTCATTCAATGCAGATCTATTCCCACGCAGCAGTGCAGGATTTTGCAGTTCTTTGGATTTTATTATGGCTAGTTTTTTTCAACGTTGGATACTCTCTCTTGGAAGTTCATGTCAACATGAAAATGCACACCTGCTTTGTTTGCTACAAAATATTTTTTTCTCCCTTGTATGTGGGCTGGAGATCACATTTTTTACTCCAAGGGGGATGCTGCAGGACTATGATGTGCAGACAAAAGTACAGTTGGTATATTCCTTTTTTTATTCATTTATTTTGATAAGCCCTCATAAATTAAGCTCTGGTGAGCAGGTACTCCCTTTCTTTTGTGGCATTTAACTGGAATGGATTGTCCTGAAGAAAAGAAGTCCAATCCAATTCAAAAAGCAGAGCATAAACCTGTTTTGGGACCACTTGCCAGACAACAGGTTCTTAAAAACTATCAGTATACCTATTTGTATATGTACTTTAAAATCCATGAAAATGTAAATAGGGAATAGTGATGCCTAGGAAACAGCCATAGTTCACTGGCAGAGCACATACTCTGCTTGTTCTAAGTTCAGTTCCTGGCATCTCCAAATAGAGCTGGGGAAAGAACTCTATCTGAAGTCCTGGAACATTTTATTTTTTATTTATTTATATTCCACCTTTCTCCCGGGATGTGAGCCAAGGAGGCTCACAGATGAGAGTCCATTAAAAACATGCCAATACAAATTTTAAAACTATTAAAATCAGGAGAATTAAAACAATATAAAATACTTAAAACATACAAAAGTTAAGAAATAAGTAAAACATACACCTGCTAGGTGTCTAGAAAATTGCCACTTGTTGGTATAAATATTAATGAGCTAGTTGGATCAGCAATTTGACTTGTAAGAAGAGATTGCCATCTTGTTTTCAAATATTATTTCATTCATGAAGGCTATAAATGGGATGTTCTCTCTTAGAACAGGGGTGAGAATTGTGTGGCCCTCCAGATATTGGTGGACTGCAACTCCCAGCATTCCTTACCATTGGCTGTGCTGGCTGTGCTATGGCAGCTGGGAGGTGCAGTCCAACAAAGTTCCCTACTTCTGTTTTAGAGGAAATGTCATGTCTAAGCCAACAAAACTCCATATTTACTGCCATTATAATTTGTTTAAGATAAGGTTTAGTACATCTATGGTTCAACCTATCAGCTGGGACAGTCAACAATTGCACCATCATGCTGAGGTCATTCTCAGAATTTGTGCAGGATAGTGGGAAGGGGAGCAAACACAAGGAAATGGATGAATGTAGAAACTGAGCTTTAAACTAGTTCTTTTTTTTTTTTTTTTGGTCTAAAATTGGTAGTTTGCAGAATCATGGTGCCACTTGGCAGCCAATAATTTTTATTTATCTAACTAATGGAGCTCTCCTGGTCACCACTAACACATTCAGACTGTAGGTGGGTAGGCTGATGTGAATGCAAAAATTAACCTTTTGTTTATAAAGGCCTCCTGGGGAACAGTTGCTGATTACAGCTGGTGTTTAAAATTTCTGATTCACTTTTATTTACTGCCTCTGTTTATTGGCTTGTTGAGTCTCTTGATGTGGTTGAAGCCAGAATGCCACCTTTATTCCATTCTAGTGCTTTTTGCTATTGGCTGCCACTGTATAAGCAGTACTTTCCAGGGCAAAATGTTGATTCCAAAAAGGAATGGGTATCAAGGGACTTAATTTTATATGCCTCTAACACCAGTGAGTCAGGTTGCTGTTAAGATGCTAAATGAGGCACCAAGATTTTCAATCCCTGCCTTGGCATCATTGGAACTGGGGAAAGCTCATTACTTCTCTAAAGGGAGATATCTCCCAAAGAACATCATTTTCAACACTGAGAAAGAGACCATGTAAATGTGCATATTTTAATTGTGTGTTGAGTATCATTTTTGGATATAAGCGACAATCTTATAAAGAATTGGACCAGTGATCCTTGTATCCCAGTATTTTCAGTAGCTCTCCTAGAATTTAATACAACTGTACTTCCAGCACTACTGTCTGAGATAATTTAATTTCAGGAGCTGGATATCAAGTTCTGATTTTCTTTGAAATATGCAAAGCCTTCAATGTATCATGGAGCTGCAGTCATTTCACCAATATGGTAGGTGACAAACCACAAGAATAGCTGGTCAAGTTGATATCCAAAAGCATACTGAGACCTTGAAAAACTTGGTATTTTCTTGCTGATGAACAAGTCACAAGACCACTGTGCTACAAGCAGGAAATGCCTGCAGGAAGTACAGATGTGGCCTTTACAATCGAGCAATCAGATGCACTGTTACAAAGTGGAGCCTAATATAAGGAAAATTCAAGATCCGTTTTTTATGCCAGCAAAAGAACGCCCCCCACCACACTTACCTTCTCTCCTGGCAAAGGCTTCCCTGGCAATGAAGAGGAAGTGAACAGAGCTCTGTTCACTTCCTCATTCAAAATCCCGCAGATTCTCGCAAGAAGACGCTTATGGAAATTCAAAAATAAAAACAAAAATAAGAAAGTTGAAGTTTTAAAAAGCACTGGAACACACTTTAAAAGCCCCAAGTAAACTGGAGAGGGTCATAAAAAGTGTGTCACTTACCTGGATGCCATGATCTCAGCCAGAGGTGTTCACACCAGACCACCATTCACGCTGCATTCACATGAGTTAAATGGCGTGAGGTTTCACACGCTGGCAAGATCGGCACTAAAGCACCACAGGGGATCAATTGATGGCTTCAGCCATCAATAAAAAGCTACGGGTTTTGGCCGGGACATAAACGACTGCATTTATGTGGTGTCATTATGACACCGTATTTAGTGCGTCTGATAAAGTCCTCTAGATACCTGTGATGGGTCTAAATAAATGTTGTGATGTATCATTGAGAATTCAGGACATCCATTTTATTTATTTAATTTATATCCCACCTTTCTCCCAAGATAGGTAGATATGTAGATAATCAACATAAAGAGCATTATCCTTGATAACAGAAAATGAATATTCCCTTTCTAATGAAGTAGTAGTAGCCATGCTGATCTGATAAAACACAGAGCAAGTGAGACAGTGCTTAACATGGGTTAGTTGGTGTTTTTGATAATGTAAGTAGGCCTTGCGATCCCAAAGAGTTCTTTCCCAGACTAATTAGGAGATTATCACACTACACTGGTATAGTGCTATTATTCCACTTTAACTGCTCTGGCTGCCTCCTCTGGAATCTTGGGATTTGCAGTTTAGAGAGAGGCATTTAGCATTCTCAACCAGCGAGCTCTTAGGCCTGACTAAACTACAAACCCCAGAAATCCACATGAGGCAGCCATGGCAATTAAAGTGGAATAATAGCACTATAACAGTTGTAGTGTTAACAGTTGATAACAGTATTGAGGCCATGATATTGAGAACGCAGCTGTGCTGGGCAGGGCACATTTCTAGGATGGAGGACCATCGCCTCCCAAAAATACTACTCTACGGTGAACTCGCCACGGGTCAGCGTAAGAGGGGCACTCCAAAAAAGCGATACAAAGACTCCCTGAAACAACATCTCAGGCTCGGCCAAATAGATCACCAACGGTGGTCCGCCCTGGCCTCACATCAGGAGGCATGGAGATGCACTATCCACAGTGCTGCAGCCTTATTTGAGAACTCACGCCGAACAAGTCTTGAAGAGAAACGACAACGCAGAAAGAATCACAACCCAAAAACATCACCCAAGGAGACCTTCTGCTGTGCTTTTTGCAACCAGACTTGTTTATCTCGGATTGGCCTTTTCAGTCATCAGCGCACTTGCAGAAAGTGCGGGATGAGTCCTTCCTGAATCTTCGTTTGCGAAGAAAAGCCAGAGGAGAATAGCACTATAACAGTTGTAGTGAGATAACAATGGGCCATGATGTTCTTATATTATTCTCATTCATTTTGGTGGGGATTTCTTGAGAGAACTTCCCAAAGAACCTGCTTTTTGTCAACTTGCTATTTTGTTCACATTAAATTTGTGTTTTCAGCCTGAGTACTGGGGTTCACTCAAGTTACAAATTCAGTGAACAGATTTTTAAAACAGTTTGGCTTTTTTAAGCACACACAAAAATTTCTAAAGACAGTATTTGTACATGTATATGTACATGACACCTTTTCATAGAAAAATAGATCAACATGGAAAGATGAATTCATCTTGGACAAAATGCAGAGCTTTAGGGATGAAAATCCTGTTCATCACATACCTTCTTCTCTTTAGGAGTTGGTCTCTATCCCCCATTTGTTATTTTTTCCTCTTTGTAATTTGCTTCTGCCTAAAAGAGGTGAGTAAGTTGTGCTATCAAAATGAACTGGATAAACAATTCCCCAAACAGATTAAAACTAACTGTAACTTGTAAAGGGTGGGTGGGAGTTTGTAGTAATTATATTTTATTAGCTAACAAAACACCATTTTTTGCTTTCAAAGGATAATTCTATGTAAATCATCTTAATTGGAAGTGTCAGACAAACCTGTGAAGATGGTAGTTAGCAACTAATTTCCTATGTATGGGTTATAATTTAAAACACATGGATTGCTTGCTGTGTGGCAATATGCTGGCCATGAAATAATGTTGCGAGTATAGGCTGAGGTTATTACTATGTAAATGTGTGATCATTTCAGACCGCTGCTGACTTGCTTAGTGATTAAAGAGAATTCTGAGGTCTCCAAAGATTGTGCTCTTTGCAAGGGCCTGGAGCAGAAAACTTTAAAAGGTGCTGGAAAGTGTTTGAACTTTAAAGGTCGTCATTTCCCTTTTACCATTTTTAATTTGCCAACACTGTTTATAGGAAGGAAGTTTTCTCTTTGCTTATGGCCTCTTGTCCCATCATCAGGCTAGTAGTTTTTTATGACTTACTATCTGAAGGGACAGGCAGGAGGGTGTATTGCCATTTTACACACCATAGCACAACATCTGTGTACAGTATACAGATTCTTTTGTGTTTAAAAGTGTAATTTCTGATTTGAGTTTTGGATTCAAGAACAGAAGCCCATGCAGTCATCACTGTGTTGAATTTTGTCTTTACACTGAAACAACTGATGTGTGAAGCTGTTAGAGAGACTAGGAGGCTGGATGGGCCCTTGGTCTTACGTGGTAAGACTATTTTAATGTTCTGAAGCGAAATCCACAAAATCATATTTTATACTCCAAGTTAGTTAATCTGGAATAACCACGAGCTAAGAGGGTTTGGGATGTGCGGTTAATGTTTATATTTCACAGCCACTCAGGATAAAATCAAAGACCCTGCCCAAATATTCTCAATATACTTTGTAATATTTTCCTAATTATTCCTTTCCTCCCTGTGTCCAGTGAAGCAGAAGGGAAGAATTGGTTGACTGTTACAAGCATGCTGTGGATATCTGAGCAGAGGACTAACTACGTAAAGTAATATTGTATCCTGCCTAGTGCAAATTTTAAAAACGGCTTTTGATATCCATTTCATAGGAATTTGCCAAAACGTACAGTTTTGTCAAAACTATAAAATACTATAACAAAGGTTGCACTATATACTGTAACTTTCCAGTCCCAAGTAGTTCCTCCCATCTGTAATGTCTATAATACAAACATACATTTCCCTTCCCTGATGAGAGCTGGATAATTTTGGCTTCCTCCTTCCTTGTAACATACACAAGTGTCTGGCTGTTGGTCATTGATCACAACCAGAGTCACATTGGCTGTATTAAAAGGGGGGCTATAGTGAGAAGGGGAAACACAACCCTTCCTGGGGAGGAGGTGGCTATGACCAAAAAAAGCCTTTGTTTGTTTGTTTGTTTGTTTGTTTTGTAAGGAGCAGGGGTTACATGTGAGGTTTACAGTCTCTAGGAGCTAGCACCTTCCAAGCAACCCTCCTTGCTTCATTTTGCAACACCAAGCCATCTGCCAATGAAAGGCAGATTAAAGCCAGCCAAATTCAATTTCTACTCACTGCTGCCACAGCTCAACATCTGGGGCTAAAGTGTCCCCGGCAAAGCGAACATGACAGCCACATTGCTTTTTTGTCACATCCAGTAGCATGTTGATCTTCTAAAAGTCTCATAAAAATTTATTGATGTCTCCCATATTGCTGTGATTGGGAAGAAGTGTGTGTGTGTGTGTGTGTGTATTAATGCTTCTGGAATAGATCTGATTTGATATGTCTTGTTCTATTGTCAGCATCTGTTTAGCAAGGCTTTTTAATACTTTCTGGCTGCCGATCAGTCATCCCTAGCTTGGGATGCCGACTTGCATACAAATTTTATTATTAAGTACAATTCCTTCTCTCTGTACCATCTTCCTCCTCCCCTAACCACCCCCCTCCACCTATTCACCCATCCATCTATCCATCACACATACACACACACACACTCCCCCAAGGCTATGGAGAGGGACCTCCAGCTGCAGGAGCCTGCAAGCTCAAGACATCAGCTTGGGTAACATATTTCAGAGCCCCATTTTTGCCTGTTGCAGGTGCTTTGTATCAGTAAATTGAATCATGGGGAAATCATTTATTTCCTAATGTTGTTTGTGGCATGTTAGCGAGAGGATTTACATGGGAGAGATTACTTTAATAACCAAAAAAATTACAGTGTGGGGTCTCCCCGCCCCGTTGCCTTTGATGTGTAATTGTTTCAAATTTAACCTGTCTCGGTTGAGGGTGAAAGGCATTATTAAATCTGAAGCATCTTGCTCCAGGGAGGGCGGGAATGGGGAGGATCACCCTCGTGTGAGTCTCCTTCCAGCCGTTAAATAGAAATGGAGTGAAATTAACAAATCAACCAACCAAAGGAGGGGAAAAAAGGAAGGAATTCCTATAGCCTGGAGAAAGGCCTATCTAATTTTAGTGATTTTTATGTGTGTGTCTCCCTCTTCCCCTCTCCACCTTCCCTTCTTCTGGCCCAATCCTGTGTGAGTTGTAATGTTTTTAATTCCTGTACACTCTGTATTAATTCACTTCAAGGGCTGTAATCCATTCCATTTCCAGACGTCTCATGCATGACATGAACTGCAAAGAAATGTCAACAATTTATATTTAGAAAGGTAATTGCTGTGGGGGAAGCCCGCACCCTCAATAAGCCATAATCTACATATTCCCTGATGGTTATTTTTTTAACCTAAATCTCTAACCATTACTTAATCCAAGATTTGGAACAAAATATGCAGCCCCAATTCTGCTCATTTGTTTTGTAAGCGACTAGCCAGCTTCTACATTATTGTTTTTAGCTAATAAATAAAGTCATAACAATGACTGATACACCCATTGTATGGAAAAAGAATTTACTAATTAATGTTAAAACCATTTTTGGGGAGGCATGTCTTTCTTTATGTGTTGTTTAGAAATCTAGAATTTTAGTATAACGAGTTAGGTTCTAGAATGAATATTCCAAAACAGCTTAGTTTTGAAAGAAAATCATCTTAAAGTTGTAAACAGGTGGTATTTAACACCATCAAGACTCAGTAAAATTTATAAAATCAGAGATAATAAGTGTTGGCACTGTGAAAAAGACATTGATTGGTACAATGTATCACATGTGGTGGGGATGTCCGATAATATAAAAATTCACAAAACGATTCAAAAAATTGTCAACGTCCAATTTTCAATGGATCCAAAATTGTACCTGTTAAATATAATGCTGAATTTAGAGAAGAAATTTACCCGGCAGTATTGGAGAATACTGTTGTATTCAATAACAGTGGCGAGATTAATAATAGCATACAATTGGAAGAAAAAAGAAAGCCTCTCAATTGAAGATTGGTTGCTGAAACTTGGCAAGATGTTAGAAAATGATAGACTAACATATATTATAAATAAGAAAAAGACATCGAAATTAGAAGAAGAGTGGTCTCCAGTCTGTGAATATTGGAGGAAAAGATGGAATATGAAAGATAGTATATAGAGTAATATAAGTAATATAAAGGACAGTGTTAAGTGGCTCAAGGGAGTATAGAAAACAATATGAAAGGTTAAAAGGATACTGAGAATGGAAACGAAACGAACTCTTCAGAAGCAAAATCGGACATAGATGTAAGAAGGCTTAGGGAAAATAAACAAGGAATGATAGAGATGTAAAATTCTAAAGGGGGAAGATGATAATGGAGATTAGATTAAAGGGAAAAAAACGTACAAAATCATTTACAACTCAGACAGGAGAGGAACAAGGGAAGTCAGAAGGATGAATAGGTATAGAAAGGAAGAAGTATGTGAGAAGGTCAAGAGTAAGTGTGGGGAAAGAAAGTGGATAGGATGGTTGGGAGGAAGAAGAAGAAGGTTGGCAAAGGGCAAAGGGAGTATGACAAGATATTAGGTTGTAAGGGAAAAGAAGGTGGATGGGATGGCTGGAAGGAAGAAAGAAAGTTGGCTAATAGGAATGATATAGGATGAGGTGTGGTAATGAGAGAATGATACAATGTAAGGATGCAAATGGAATGTTAAATGTATATATTATAAATGTAAATGTAATTTTGAACTGTCAATATGAAAATATGAATTTTGAGGCATTAATAAAAACATAAATGAAACAAAACAAAACAAAACAAAAGGTAGCCACAGATTTTTTTAAAATAAATGCATTTTGAAAATTACCTTGCCAGGGCATGATGATAAACTCCACTGTTGCTATACCCATATTACGAGAAGCAGGGCTATTATTGAGACAGTGGGTTATACCAGCTCTGCATACTAGTCCAGTACAGTAGGACCCCTGTATACACTAATTCATTATCCACTAGTTCAATTATCCACGGAACACAAAACAGCACACCTACCATAGAGTCTTTCTAGAAATTGTGTTCTCTCTAGCTATTTTCTAGGTCCTTCAAGGCAACTCGGTGGTATTTTAAACCGGGAGTCCTATTATTTTCAATGGCATTCACTATTATCCACGGTTTTCAGTATCCACGCCCCCCCCCCAAACCAATCCCCAGCGGATACATGTGTCCTACTGTATTGTTACACTTACTTAGCTGGTGGGAGATAAGTTTTCTGTATGACAACCTTGCAATATATTCCAAGATAGAAGATACAGTGCAGCGTGGGGCAGTCATGTTGTTTGTAGATGCTGTGCAATTCATTAAGGGACAGAGGAGGCAGTAATGTGTGGGTACATGTGCACATGGGAAAGAGGCTTCAAGTTTTCATTTCTCTTTTTTCCTGGAAGCCTGAGTAGGACCTCGTCTCTCTTTGTGGACTCTGGCAGTATGCCATGTGGTTCCTCAGAAGTTAATGTTTTCTCATGAATTGCAGCAAAAAGGTCTACAGCCCAATTGGTTTTTACTTGTCTCTTTTCATCTAGTACAATTTTTAAAATTATCTCTAGTTTTCTTACTATAAAAATGCTTAACTCTAGTTCTGTTTTATATCTACAAATCTATATCATCACCTTCCCTCAGTGGGGGGAATTATAGTTACCACGTCTCCCTATGAGGATTCACTAGTTAATCTGATGATTAATAGTGATGTTAATCTGTTAATAGTTAATCTATGGTTAATAATTCATTAGTTAATAGATGGTTAATAATAATCTGATGGTTAATCAGTGGGGGACCAGCATCAGAGCTTGGCTATAACTAGTTAATTCAATTAGTTGTTTGCTAACTTCTTCCTCCCTCTGCCTGAGTTATCCTAAACCAGTGATGTTGAATCTATGACACGCGTTTCAGCACTGACACGCATAGCCATTTGGGCTGACACATGACCGTAGGCCTCCTTCCTCCCGCCCGCAACCTTACCTCCCTCCCTAAAGTGGTGATCGGTCACCAATTTAGGGAGGGTGGGAGGGTGAGGAAAGTGGCGGGTGGTACTTCAAAGCCCCGATCGCCACTTTAGGGAGACAGGGGATGGAGCCTCCCCCCCGCCTGGCCATCCCCCCAAGGCCTGCCATGCTTCCCTGGAGCCACCTCAGAAAGGCCGGGTAAGGCGGTGGGTGGGCGGGAGTCTTCCCGGCCTCTCCCCGGCCTTTCCGAGGGGGCTCCAGAGTTTTGAAGCCCCGGAGCCACCATGGAAAGGCCGGGGAAGGCAGCAAGTGGGCTGGAGGAACTCTGCCCGGCTTCTCCCTGGCCTTCCTGAGGGGGCTCAGAGGCTTCAAAGCCCCGGAGCCACCTCAGAAAGGCCGGGGAAGGCCGTGGGCGGGCTGGAGGGATTTGCCCTCCAACTCCCTGCTCTCTCGGAGCTTGGCTCTCCCCCCCAAATGGAGCCAAGCCCCAGGAGAGCGGGGAGCTGAGTGCCTAGCTTGCTCAGCAAGCACTCCGTTTAAATCAGCTCCTCTCCCTTGAGTGAGAGGGAGTCGTAAGTGGTGGCGATAGGTGACCCATGTTCAATACAAGTTAAAAACCATACAAAAGTCAAAATAAAAGTATATTGCTCCAACAGGGATTTTGGATTTTGGATTTTTTCTTATGCTCAGGAACACCTTTCTTTCTTGTTGTGGATGTAGTTGAGCTTTTGTGTATTGCCTGGAAAGCAGTCTAGGAATGGGCTGTAAGCTGATTGCACCCAAGCCATTACATGGGGTAAATGAAACCAGGAGAAGAAATGGCAACTGATGGCTCTGATGTCAGTGGGGTAGTGAGTCTCCTGTGAGTTTTGGTCCATACTTTAAAGGGACAATCCAAGGTACTGAACTGCAATCCAGAAATAGGTTTGGCATCTTGGATCTCTTTAAAGCTTGGATTAAAACCAGGAGCAGCCTCACTACCCTACTGGTATTAGAGCTACCAGCCAGCACTGGTGATAGGTGAAAAGTTATTATCTGGACAGCATATCTACCCAGTGGGAAGCAAAAGAGAAGTAAACGTGGGTCTCATCCAACTGGCAAATGTGTTGGGACCTGGTGGTTTTCATTGTTGCACCTACTATCAGGGAACTGGGGAAGAACACCCAAACCCAATTGCTTGCTCCAGCCAAAGTATAACCATTCAGTCAATGGGATTTACATATGTGTTGCTTTACCATTGAGCAATTGATTGTGTGTGTGTTTACCCTAGCTATTGTATATAGGACAGAATGTACAACCAGGCAGTGGTGGCACAAAGGGTGTATGGAAAAGCTGAACCACACCAGGAGACATTGTCGGGTGTGTGTGTGTGTGTGACACTGGCCTTAGCAACACCACAGCAACCAGGCACAAAATATACCATTCCAAGAAAAACCTTAAATCCATTTATATAGTTCAAATGTCAGTAGTGCAAAAGTTGTGTTACGTTAGTTGATACTATATAAAAATGGCTGATAAGGTGAATTGTAAAATAAGCAGTCCAGATGCTTCTCTAAAACCCCAAATCCTGATCAGGTGTAGCAATTTCTTCTTCGCCAGCCAGCGATATCTCCCTTTGCTAGTGTTCCCAAGAGGAAGGGAATCCATTGTAGGACATGGGGATCCCTTTCCTGACAAGTCATATAAAATTGTCAATATTATGATAAGGGCAGTGATGCCAAAAAATATCCAATATGGCATTCATGAGGCTGCTGTACTGTTTTTCTGCATCTGTTCCCCCAGGCTTTTTCTTCCTTTAAATCCCTTATGCTAAGCAATTATGTTAGAAACCACCGTGTCCCTATTGAGTTTGAATGTAACATTCTTCTGTGTTACTGCTATCAAATCACCAGGATTTTCTGCTTTTCTGAGTAGGATTTTAAATATTATGAAATGTGACTAAACAACAAAGTGCACAAAGAAAATGCACCAGTTTGTTGTAGCTGCTCATGCTACATGTGTGAATTACTGTTATATTCTACTTTCTCTCTCTCTCTCTCTCTCTCTCTCTCTCTCTCTCTCTCTGCCTTTTCTTTGCTGTGAATTACTATTATATACTACTGTATGGCTGTGTTATTACACTCTCCCAAAAAAATTTTCCTGTGGATATCCATTGGAGGTGCATACCAACTGTACTCTGTTTTGTGTGGGGTTGCAATCATTCTCACAGTAATAAGGCAGTATATTAGTGATTACAACCTGGCAGGTCTAAAATCAGTGAGATGCCCATATATGATAACTGATGGTATATTTTTCTGAAGGCAGAAAATATAACTGACTCTGTGCTTAATTATATTAGGGATTTTTTTATTGGAGTAAGACCATTCTACTAAAAAATACACCCGACCGCAAATTATATTAGGGGAAAGTAGTGTAAGACTGGAAAAGGCAATTGCACTATAGTGCCTGTTCGATTCATTAGCAAGGGTTGGGTTAGAAGACGCCCAATCAACTTTAAAATTCCTACACAGTTTACAAGACAGCATTGGGGACCACTCTCTTCCAGCCTGATCTGCTTCCCAGAGTTGCTGTGAGTCTAACCATAACAATGCTGGTCTGAGCTTTTTGCATGACAAGGGAATACAAATGTAAAAAAAACCAACAGTAATAGGGATTGGAGTGGAAGTTGGGTATTTATAGGCCAGAGTACAGCAAAGTCTGATAGTGATGGGCTTCTAGCCTCTGCCCTGATGAAAGGGTAAACTTGGATCTTCTATTAGAAGGCTTTACAAAGTTCTCCTTTAGGAGATTTTCTTGCACATATTCATAGTGGTACTGATACTCCTTTCTTCTCTCTTGGCAGTAAGAACTCTATATTGAAGGATGTCATGGCTCCAGGCACTCCCAAGGTAAGTGAGCCAAATTCAGTTATATTTTGTTAATTTCCTTACCCCTACAAACATTCATTCCTTGACCTAATTTAGACACACACACACACACACAGAGAGAGAGAGAGAGAGAGAGAGAGAGAGAGAGAGAGAGAGGTGGGTAGTATTTGGTGGATGCCTTTAGAACCTACTGCTTAATAAATTCAACAATCTTAAAAGAGTTCCAGATTTTAATTGCCAATGGCACTTTGTGCCCCAAGATAAGAAAAGAAAAACTTCAAAATTCTCAACATCATGTTAGGTGATTTCAAACCAGAGTGAATATTCCTAAATTGGTGAGATGCCAGAGAACGCCTGTAACATTTCTGCTGGCTCTTGCTCTAATACACAGTCTTTTGTGCTTTAGGGATAAAGATGTGTGTACACTAAAGGATTGCTGCAAAAAGTTACTTTTGCAGTCAATGACTTCCTGACTTCAGCAGCCAGTATTGCACTGGCCATGTTTTGCTGCAGATTTTGGGGACTGTAGTCCAAAAAAAGTATTTTTTCCTAGTTCAACCTTAGAACCAGTACTTATATATGAATGCACAAAGACCAGCCACAACTTCTCAGCAGATGGGTACTTGATAGTCAATACAGGGCCTAGTGGAAAACTCAGTCGTTCATGAGCTTCTGTTGGTGTGTGTGTGTGTGTGTGAGAGAGAGAGAGAGAGAGAATGTGCTGTGTGTTTGTGCAGTGCCCTGTACTATCTTATTGCTACTCTGGCAGATCAAGAGTTGATATTTCTCATCCTAGAAACAAACATACAGCAGAAGTAAGCATGGAAGTCTGGGGAGGAAAGAGCACATCAATTAAAAATCAAAAATCTTCACACTTTCTTTTGTGCCTCACAAGGGAGTCGAAAAGGGCAAGAGCAACTTGAAAAGCAGTTCTTGTCTAGCACATTTTTCCTGTGCTCAGTGCTGGATGCAGATAACTCATCTGTCCCAAACACCAAGCCTTATGAGGAGTTCAATAGGCAGATTAGCTATGTGGAGGTAAATACAGCAAGTTAGGGACAGTCACCAGATAACCAAGGAAAGGCTTTTTTCTCCCAGCAGGGATGGGCCTTTGAATCTTCAAGCAACAAAGAATCCCATTTGCTTTGAGTGAGGGGATTAAGGCAGGATAGTTGAAGGGTCCTGTGTAAGGAGATCACTCACTGGCACCACATGGATTCCCCCCTCCCTGCCTACCCTCCACCCAAGAACATTAAAAGGAGGGATCTTTTGAATTCTTCTCTGAGCCACTTAGTCTCAGAATTGTTATTCTCAAGTGGCACTTGCCTCAAGAATTGGCTTGTATGTTACAAAAAGTGCTGTAGTTCTCAATAGCAAGGCCAAGAGTTTGGAAGCCAGACTTTTGCAAGGCAGAATCTGCTTCTTTAGACTGGTTTAAATCCCAGAGCATGTAACTATTACAGACTTTTAAAATTATAATTCCCAGAATCCTCCAGGGGGCTGAGGAATTCTGGGAGTAATTGTCTGGAAAAAAAAACTAACATTTTCAGGCTCTGGCAATTTGGGTTACTATTTCCAGAGCTTATTCCTAGGAGGGGGGAAAAAGATTTAAATCTGACAGTACCATATTTTCTGATATGGAAGCCATTCCCTTTAAAGACCTCTGGGTTTGTTAGGACTTTCTGTAATTGTTACATGGTAAAAAAAAGTGTACTCTGCACGTACTCAAGGGTCCTTTCATGTATTAATATATTCAGTAAGTACTTTGACATTGAAACCAAATGAGCAAAGAGTCTCTGGGAAAGTCAGAGAAGACTAAAAACTAAGCAAGGAAAATCAGGCAAATTGCTTACATGACGTGCTTTATTCTGGTATGCATAATTTGGATTATAATTTCCAAATTTGGGATGTCCCTGCCTCACCCCATTTATCCCTGAATGAAATAAATGTTTTGGTCTACTGTTTGGGACACAATTTGTTGAGGAGGCAGCAGGGGGAGACAAGAAAGGGGAAGAGAAGAAAGAGATAGAACAGAGCTTTGATGACCAAAAATGTTTCCTAGAGCAAATGCCTGTTGTACCTTGCCTGATTTCAGAGTTGTATATCTATGGACTAGCCCATGTTTCAGATATTTCCTTGAAACCATAAGAGTTAGGAGGTTGGGCATGATCCAGCCTCCCATCACATATTCATCTGTGCATGCACATAGAAGAGATTGCATCAGACTCAGTGGAGCTTTTTCCCCTGCCCTTTGCCAGCTGAACATCAGCCACATTCACAAAAGAATGTGTAATCATGATACACAAGTCATCACATTTTAACAGAAGGTCTGTGCATTTCTCTTATATAGACATGGACCTATTCACCACATACACATATGACCCAAGCCCAGATTACTTAAGCCCCGTGTACCTCTGTAGCCATTTTATCATATGCAATCACCTGTGCCTATGGAAGGGTGGTAGTGGATTGCTCCCTTAATTTGAATTTATTTTTGTAAGCTAAAAATAAAAAGACATAAAAATATGGCAATAAAAAATCTAATTTAAATGGAAGAAATGTGTTCTCATTATTTTATAATTTATTTCCTTGTTTTGATTACAGAATGGCAGTTTTTGTTAAGCATAAAATAATTCTAACAGATGCATTTTGACAGATTTGATGAGAAAGCCCCCCCCCCCCCGCTTATCCCACAAGTCTTCCCATTGAAAGCTACAGTGATTGTCAGCAGCCAAGTTGGTCAGTTTCTTAGCTGTCTGACAGATTTGAATCCTCATAATTTCTTCATTGTGAAGACCAGATTGCTCTGTTCTGCTCCCTTCCATCGCAGAGGAACAGAGGGGATCCAAGCATATAGGTGCTGTTGCCAATGAAAAATACTTTCAGTCAGTGCTTTTATGTGTGTGAAATGTATGCATGCTTAGAAACATTTTGATAATTTCATCTCCTTCTTCACTTATTAATTTTCTCCACATTCCTGTATGCTTTACAGTGCATGGCTAATGATTTGCTTGGTTGCTTTTCATAAGGAATTGTCATTCATTACCCTGGATCAGTTTACACAATAAAACATTAGAACAAATTCAGTCATTCTCCCTGACTGTAGAGATGAACCTCAGATGATAATGTTTATGCTCATTGTCATCATAATCAACCTCACCACCACCTACTTGATATACCCTTTACTTGATATAATGGTCATTTCTGAATATTCAAATCCCCCTTTTTCTTTCTGTTGACATCCTTTCAAGACATCCTGAACCACTTAGACCAGCATATGACATCCAAAATCACAATTGCTTGTGCCAGGACACTGAGAGATGTGTTGTGCACAGACCCAGAGCGTTCCTGCAGTTTTCCCACTCTTTGCTCTTAGCTACTGATTCCTCCTTCTCCCCAATATCTCCTGTCCTGCCAAAACCTCTAGTCACTCTGGTTTCTAGCTTGCCAGCAGCTTGCAATAGAAGGAATGGGGTGGGAAGGTATTTCAGCTGGGAAGGGTCCTGAGAATGAGGCTGAGGTATCCTGGTGGCAAACTGGAAACCGAAATGAATGACTGGAGTTTTGGCAGGAGATATTCAGGTGAAGGAAGAAAGTGAAGGAATGGGCTGGAAAGGTATTTCAGCCGGGAAAGGTCTTGAGAATGAGGCTGAGGTTGTGCACTTCAAACGCAGATAGCTTTGTATACAGTAGATTTTGCCAAAAGACCGTGGAGAAAAATTAGCACAGCTACGAATTTGCGAGAATGCCCATCAATCTGCATTATATCTTCTGATCTAGACAAGCCCTGAATGCTATGCCTCTGCGTGCAACCAACAGTATTCCATCCAAAGTGTTGTTTTCATCATTTCTATTATTCCAGAGAAACCAGAGCTCAGTTATTTCCAAAGTTTATGGGAGTGAGACATTCCCTGTAGCTTCTCATTCTTTGCCCAGTGACAGAAGCCAGGCTTGTCTTCTTCCCCTTGCCATTGTGTTTTTTCCTGGGGGAGAATGAGGAAGAAAGCAGTGGTCTTTGTTGTTCTGGCTAATGGAAGAAAGCATCATGTCCTTCCTCTTTGTTGATTCACTCCAGAAAGCCAGGATGTATACCTCTCTTAGAATCAGTAGCACAGGGCAAAGTTTTCCACTACTGTATTACATTTTCTCTCTTTCTTCTCTCTACCTCTGTCAGAAAAAAAAAGGTGGATGTAATTCATTTTCCCTGTTTCAACTAATTTCAATCCATACTTTAATGGGGCTTCACACACCTAGTTATCTGCCCTTGAATTATCAAAAGTAATAATTGTGTTTCTACAAACAGAACTAGAGCTGCAGTTAGAAAATGTAGTGTCTGTGAAGTAGGTGAGGCTATCTTTGTAATAGATTTCCAAATTTTAAAACTGGTATCTTTCCCCCCACCCCCCAACTACATGGTCTGGTGAATGTTTGATTAGACTCATTAATTAACAGACATTTTGGCAACTAAACTGATGTTTCCAGTCTGATTGTTAAGTGAATATAGTTATATTATGTGATTTTCCACCTGACCTCCAGTTTTAGCATTGAATTCTTGCCTCTGATGGTTTGATTATTCACGTCATCCAAGGAGAAAGTGTTTGTTCAAATTGCTTCTAGATATCTTACTCTAGACAGCACAATCTGTTCTGATTTTCTTCTCAGGTATGAGCTGGGAAAAGTATACATACCTAGACTCCATGGTCTATAGTCCTGGATCCTTAGTAACAGCTTTGCCATATATTTCTATGATGACCTTGGGGAAATCATGAAACACCTCAGGGCTTCATCTCTGTAAGTGATAGACGATAAAAGATTAATAATTAATTCTTCTCATTGTGTCTGTAGGGGAGTGGGGAAACCAAGGAACTGTCCACGTGTATTTGAAATATGTCAGCACTTGGGGCTGGTATTCATGTGGGAGATGATATTGGGAAGGAGACTGGGTAGATGTAATTAAGTCTGGAAATATGTCAACAAAGGCTTTGATCCTAAATATACTTTAGTGGAAGTAAACTTTATTGAAATCAATGAATCTTATTTCCAAATAAATGGATTTAGGATGAGAACTTTCTTTCTTTTGTTCATTCTTTTGCTATTTCTTACATAAGCTATTGTCTTAAAGTACCACACACTTGAAAATTCACAAGAAATAGTGTATGACAAATTATCAGTATACTCTAACCTCAAATGAAGTGTACCTCTGACTTCTCTGCAAATATCTGAGTGAAAAATAGTTCCAAGAGACACCTTCCTTAAGCTTCAGGAAAGTTGCCATAGTTCAATGGCAGAAAACTCACTTTGCATGCAGAAGGTTCCACGTTCAAGCCTTGGCATCTCCAGTTAGGGCTGGGAATGAGCAGCTACCAGTCAGGGTAGAGAGTATAGAACTAGATGGATCTTCCTACTGAGGAAGCACTGAGGTTCAGCAATAAAACACATGCTTTGCAGGCAAAGTATCCCAACTTCAATCCCCAGAATTATGTCTTGGAACCAAGAAACCTGCCAATCAGAATACATACAAGTAGTGCTGAGCTAGGTGGGGTGGGGGGACTAGTAATCTAAGACAGCTTCCTGTGTTCCTGGTTCTGCTATGAAGAGCAAAGAGCAAAATTAAATGTAGTCTTCATATGGCAACGTGTAAGTTTGAGCATATCTTTTCCTTCCTCAGCAACCTTTCAATCATCGAAAGTAGTGCACTGGCCTATGGCATAACACAAAGAATCAAATAGCCAAAATTCATACATTTTAAGTTTGTTCATCTTATTAAACATTTCTCAACTAAAGGCTTTTGTGAACATCCTGGAACCAGACCCACAAAAGAGACAGTGAGAGTTTTTAAGTTTACTGGACCTTGGAAAAGCATCAGAGAATAAAAGATACTGGTGTTCATGCCTTGGAATGCTGCTACCACTGGTGCTGTTATAAAAGCACAGTGATGGCTGGTATCACTCATTGCATTCGGGTTACAGTTCCCAAGTGATAACAGCTATTAGCAACACTTTGACTGCTTCCCCACAGTGCAGGGGAGGGCAGGAGACTGAAAACATGTCAAGCTATCACCTACATGTTAAGTGATAAGTACCTATTTAGATGGCAGAGTTAAAGTCCAACGCATCAGGCAGGAAACACTTTGCAGAGGAGAGAAGGGAAAGGCCACAGCTAGATGTAAAAAGCAGGGTTAGGGTATTTGTTGTGCTGACAGCAGCTGTGATTGATTGTTTAAGAGAAATAAACTGCCTGTGTTTTCGGGGCTATCAAAAAGCAGGAGCCCAGCACTTAATAGTCTCAAATGGGTGGCCTTGAAAGGAAACAGAGTGTCACTGCTGCCGGCTCACCGCTTCCCAGTGTTGACTTCTGACCTGTCTCTTAGACAAGGAGGACATAGGTATGGTTGAGAGAAGTGGCAACAAGCATGTGCTGTAATTTTGATGCATTTTCTTGGTTGAGAGGTAGGGGGAAGGGCTACATCCAGATCATATATTCCCCCCTTATGCTCCCTCCCACTCTTATACTCAGGGCTACCATGTTTATGTAAGCACTGACATGTATTGAAGCGGTATCTGTCCATGAATGGTCATGCATGGGCACTTCATATATACACAGTGAATATAAGACACATTCATTCACCTGGCACATCCACTGACAGACTTCAAGCTTGCAGAAACTAGGTTTTCTACTTCTACTACCACTATTACTACTACATTTTCTGTGCCCCTAACCCCCATGAATGTGGAGGGCCAACTGTATTTATTTGATTTCTATCCTAATTTTCTCCCAATATGGGGTTCAAAGCAGCTTTCAATATCTGTGAGCAATATCTATGAACAAATCCCAATCTCAAAATCTCCACAAAACCACAACCCCCTAACACCGCCCCCCAATCAGCCAAAAATGAAACCAGAAGTGATGTTATGTTACTTTTTGTTGAGTTGAGATCAACACTGCAACCTTCAGGGATGTGGGAGTGAAAAATGGTCCTCACCCCTTCTTCAGTTGCCCACTCCTGTAGTACAGGCATATTCAGAGCACCAATTTCTATCACCATATATTGATTTTATCCCTCATTTACATTATGCAAGTTTATGGGTGGACGAACTGTACTAGCAACAATTGCCTTACTCTCTGGTTCCCACAACAAATCCCTGTGGCAGGACAGGTGGAGAGTTGGTAAGCACTCGTTTTTGTTCTCTTCCTTCCTTTCATAGCAGAGCTGCAGGAAGGTCCTCCTTGTTTTTCCCTTCCTCTGCTTTTATTAGTGTTTCCTATCTCCTTTCCTTCCTGAAGAACAGTAGTAACTACTTGAGAAAGTCCCCAGGTATTCTTGTTACTTTTGCCATGATGCATCTTTTGCTGTCTCCTCTTGTTTGCTCACCCTTTCGCCATGAGACAACAGTAGCTGCTGGTAGATCCAATTTCATCGGCACAGTGAATCCACTCTGAGTTTTGGTCTGTACCTTAAATGAGCTTTCTAAGGTGCTGAACCTATTTGGGATATAGTGTTCAACACTGTGGATAGCTTCTTTAAACTTTGGACTTAAAACCTGGAGGGGCACTGAAGGCCACCAACCCTACTACAAGACATACTTGTGTTTCTTCCCTGCTTTCACCACCTGCATTAGCAAAGCAAAAGGACACTGCTGTAAATTTGCAACAATGCGCAGGAATGAACATTATATCCTCTCCTCTAGACTAGCTTGTTTCACTCATGATAGCAATATGCTGTAAGGGTTCAGGGTTTCTGTAAGCTGGTAGCAGTTTATTTAGTGCTATTGAGAAATAACTTATTCTAGAGCATCTGATCACATGAACAATTTATTTCTTGAAGAGAAAGAAACTTGGAGGTATCCATTATTTCAACTTGCTAGCTGACTGAGGATAGTTATTCTCTTAGCAGCATTATTTATAGAGTCATTTTTTATGGGCAGGTCACATATTCCAAATTCAGAAGGCTGATTGCTATATCATGCATATTTTTTTCTGTCTTTTTTTGGGTGGGGGGAAGTCTATTATTCATGTATTCTTGGAATAAGAATCTTCTAGTTTTTAATCCATGTATATGTGATCAAAAAGACATTTGCACGGTCATGCATGGCCAATGAAGTACTTTAAAATGTAGCATAAAATGGTCCTAAGTGAATGCTATATCCTCAGTTCTGTAGCCTGGGATCTAAATCCAATTGCTAGTTCCAAATAACAATTGGGAAGTGATTCAAGCTCCCCTTGAATCAAGGGGAATGGAATAAGTCAACCATTACACACATTCAATTGATTATGTGGGGCTACTCTAGTAGGAACTGACAGATGGATTTGGATCAAGGATAGGCAGATTTTGGCCTTCTAGATATTTTTGGACTGCAGCTCCCAATATTCCTCACAATAGATTGCAGGCAGGTGCTGATGGGAGCTGGACATTGCCCGTGTCTCACTTAGTCCTTAGTGTGCATATGGGCAGCTGGTTTCCTCCCACCTCCCAAAAAAAAAGGTTTTTGTTCACATAGTTTTTTTGTAGCAAAGAGGTTTTCTGAACCATTCTATCATGAGCATAAACTAACAGATCCTAACACTTATGCTCCCATTTAGAGCCGTCTTATTAACACCTTAGACAGCTTTGAAAAAGCTGTCAAGACGGATCTTTTCCGGCAGGCCTTTCCTAAATAACTATCCCGGCCCAAGACTCGGCTGTCCTCCCTGAGCTGTAATCAGATTTTTTTAAACTATTGTATGTTTTAATCTTTTTCTAATCTATATATTTTTAATTTACTGTATGTTTTTAATCTTTTATAATTTAATATTATTTTAAGGGGGGGGTGGGCTAGGGTACTGGGACTATGGAGTTTTTATATTGTAAGCCGCCCCGATTGCGTTGCAGAGGGGCGGGATAGAAATAAATTTTATTATTATTATTATTATTATTATTATTATTATTTTATGTTTATATCAAAAGCTTTAGAGGACATAATGCTAACCAGTTCTATTTTTCTTTAAGAATGAGCTGGCTTTCAAACACTGTTTGTATAAATTCATTCTAAGGCTGATGTTCATTGAGTACAATATTCAGCACAGAGCATGCTATCATACAATCATGCATAGTAGAGAAAGATACTAAGGGTTTTATTACATGCGCCTTTTCTCCCACTACAATAGCATTGTCTGTAAAAACACTGTCCAATTAGGATTGCTCTTTTTCCTTGTGCACCTTCAGAACCATTCCAGGATTATAACATCTGTTTGTGCTAAAACCTTATCATGCACAACAACATTTGGGACTGTCCACCCAGTACCTCCTCTAAGCTTTTCATTGTTTGGCATACATAGAGAGATGCCCTCCCCCAATATAAATGAAAACAGTCTTACCTTCACACAGAGAGATGCCCTCCCCCAATATAAATGAAAACAGTCTTACCTTTAAAAGGGCCTTTTTTTTTCTTGGGGGCAAGGGCTCCTGATGGGGATAGATCAGACTTCCCATACTTAACTAATCACTTGCAGAAAGTCAGCAGCTACTGATCAGTGATTAGTATGTCTGAAGAAGGAGGCAGCGGGTTAACGAAATAAATGAAATAAATGCTTTTTTTAAATTGTAAGACTCTTTTGCCTTTTCCTCTTATATTTCCAGGCATGTGTGAGAGTATGTGTGTGAGTATAATAATAATAAATAATAATAAAATTTATTTATACCCCGCCCCTCTGCTAAAAACAATCGGGGCGGCTTCCAACAATTAAAACATTATAATAATGACTAAAAACACCACCCACCCCCACCCTCCCACATAAAAAGACATTAAACACAATAAAATTAAAACCTTCTAGCTAAAAAACACATTAAAAACAGATATATACATAATTTTTAAAAAGCCAGGAGACTGAGTTCCCGAGGCCAGGATCTAATCAGGAAAGGAGTGAGAAAGAGAGAGAATGAGAAAGTTAGCACACCATGGCATCATAGTGTTGTAGCGATAAAGAGACTCCAGAACAGGGCTAGAAAAGGAAGCAGGGAAGCAGTGAGCAAAATTTTGACTTCTCTGACAAGCCCCAGTGGATGGAGAAGAACAGTAATTTGGCAATGGATTTTTTTCTATAGAGAAAAAAGTTTAAAACTGGCATAGTTACTTTGCCAATTGAAAGGAAATCTGACTCAAATATCTACCCCTTCTCCTCCTTCACCCCGATCACTATATTTGCCCACCCAAAGCACACACCCCAGCCATCCCAAATTGGCATAAAAGTACAAAGGAACTTTCACACAGGAATCATAGCACAATTGAAGCTGGAAAGGAGGTCATTAATGGATATATTAAAAAGAACCACTTTTAAAATGGTCTCTCACATGAGAGCAACAGAAGAGGGACAATATCAAGTAATAAGCCCCAGTCAAAGGCACTGTTATCCTGATGCAACTGCGATTTACCTGCCTTGTGCAATAAGACTCTAAGAGAATTCTCCCTTATGTGTACTCACTTACAGTTGTTGACACACACATTCATTACACAAAAAAGTAATGTGGGAAAACAAAGAAACAGAAGTTCATCTCCCTTTCTCATAATACTAACAACTGAAGGTTTCCAGTGAAGCTGTATAATGGGAGGTTCAGGAAAGACAATGTCTGTTTGTTCATTGGTTTGTTTCATCGGTCTAAAACATTTCTCCCAGAGTTAGCTGTCAAGCTTACTCTCAAAAAATTAAGGCACAGCATAAAAGGAATAAAGGATTTAAATTCAGTATTTAAGTTCAGTTGAATAGAGTAGCTGAAGCAACTTGCTGGAATATGTGCTGCATGTTAACAGTTGAGAGAAGAAAACTGAAGTACCTTCTTCTGTCACTGCTGGCTCTCCTTCAAGCTGCAGTGTCTCACTACTCTGATGGTAAAATGCATTCTCAGGCTGTTGTCCAAGCAAGTAGCTGATCCTTTGCATGTCATCCTGCAAGATGTAGAACTAGTTTCATCCTGTCACTATCTGGATGCTCAATTCAGTTGTGAGTTGCAGGGGAAAACTCTTATGGAGTGGCAGTTGATAGCTAGAAGTTGGCTTAATTTGACAGTAGCTGAGCGCAGGTGAAAAGTCCCTTGTTTGCATCTATTCTCCCTCTGTGGCCACAGCAGTGGCAGCTGGGGGAAGCTTTTCATATGAAGTACTTCATACAATGCCTTGTGGGATTCACTTCAACACATAGCCATGCCCACCAATTGTTGTTGTGTGCCTTCAAGTCATATCCGACGTATGGTGACCCTAAGGCAAACCTATCATGGTTGGTTTTGGGTTTTTTGCAAGATTTGTTCAGAGGGGGTTTGCCTTTCTCTGAGGCTGAGAGAATGTTACTAGCTCATGGTGACCCTGTGAATTTACATGGCCAAGCAGGGATTCAAACACTGATCTCCAGAGTCATAGCCCAATGCTCAAACCACTACACCACACTGGCTTTTGCCCACCATCTTAGAGGGTTTTAAAAGGGGTTAGTCAGACTTATGGAGAATAAGGACTCATCTATGTGAGCCCACCCCCCAACTGTAATCCCCTGTAGAAATAGCAAGTTGCAGCAGCTGCCTACAGAAGCCCCCATAAGCTTCACATCCAGGATGGTGGCCGCGAGTGATTTACTCACGTTAGTACTTAGCCGGCGCCAAACTGTTTTTTTTTAAAAAAAATATGTCTAAGGTGCACTACAGCCATAGAGACCGTTTTCCATTTAACAGGGCAGCAAAACAAACTAGAAACACCCAGTTTTATCACCTTAGTGATCGCTCACTAAGACAAAAAATATGGCAGCTCCAGGCACTTGCCCTATTAGCAAGCCCCACCCCCCATGCTTGTCCAGCCAGTCAGGTTCGCGCTTCCTATACTACCAGACAGCGATTCATATCGAATCGATGTCCTAATGAGGGGTAATATGCATTCCCCACACTGTCTTTGAAAAAACTCCAGGAAAAGCTGCAAAGGCTTTTCCTCCAGAGTTTTAGCAGTTTTTGGCCCCCTTTCTTCCAAATACAGTGTAACGCTGCTGGATCCCATCACAACACGTTGTCTTCTCATCTAATTCCATGAGGAGTATTTTCACCATTCAGACAACCCCTAAGACTATCAGTGGGTAGTAGTCATGATAACTGTGTGTGACCTCCAGGATCAGAGGCAGTATGCCTCTGAGTATCAGTTGCTGGATAACAACAGTGAGAGAGGCTTATTGTCATTACTGTATGTCCTATTTGGGAGCTTTCCATGGGCATCTTGCTGACCCCCATGGGAGGCAGCATAGTAGACTAGATACACTTTTGGATTGATCTGGCAGGGCTCTTCTTATGAACTCAAGGGGCCTGAGTGCCAAAATGCCCTTTAATATGTTTGAATGTAATGTCTTATGCGTTATTAGGCTGCATCTTCTTGGTCTTAGGACCAGTACCTAGGCCATCAAACCCCCAGAGTGTTTTCTGTAACATTGCCCTTGGCAGGAAAAAAAGTAAGGAAGAGGCTTATTACTTTCCTTCATGTACTGCACAATTCAGTTTTATTTTGGCATTTCTGTAAACTTGCCAGTTACAAAGGGAAGACTACCTTGGACTGTTGCCACTCTGGCAAACAGCGTAGGACTAAAGGAGCTACAGCCCAACATCTACATGGCTGTTGTTGGGCTTAATTATTAATCCATGAGTGTGTGTCTTTTTTGCTTCTGCAGATATGACAGTATTGTATAATTTTTGAGTTTCAGCCATTCTGCAATGGGAAAAGTAAATGCACTGAGTAAAACAAGCAATCAAAAAACAGGACAAGAATATAGCCTAGAAAAAATTAGATCAGTATAACAGTACACTAAACTATTGAATTCTTGAAAACTGTTTAATGTAATTTTTATATGGACTCCAACCCTGTTAATAGAGAACCTGTTAGACAATCCTGCCATAAAAATTAACTAACTCATTGTTGGATTCTGTGGTATATGTAAGAATTACTCAGTATAAAATCATTGAGGCTGCACTCTTTTATCCAATTACCAGACCCATTGAATGGAGTCGAATTTACTTCTGAGTAGCTTTCTGTAGGACTGGTGTGGGGAGTGATCCTGAGTGCATTAGTTTAGGACTGACTAGAGTTGCTACTTATGGATGTGCTGGCCTGGACTAAAGGGTATTCCTAATTGATAATCCACCTTTTCCTTAGTCAAACCAATCCAAGTGTTTAAGCGCCTTCCTCACTGAACAAGCTGCATTTTCAGTTCCTAATTTCAATTTGTCCAGTATTGCTTTTTGCCCATGTTCTCTCCCACATTTTGAAACAGATGTTTCCCTCTTAACTTGTTCTTCAAAGGGAAATTTGTCAAGTTGGAAATCATTACAACAGAAGCAGAAAAGAAAATCAGTTGTTCCTTTGAGCTGAGTGGGGAATATGCTTGCCTAGAAAGGTGTCAGAGGAGGGAAGTGAGGGTGAGAGCAAGACTTGGATAAGATTGATGGCCTCGTTGCCATTAAGAAAAAAATTAGCCGGTGGCGGCTATCATATTAAAGGGTGAAGAAGCCGTGAATTATTTTCTTAAAGATCTTATCGCTTACAATGATAATTTTACCTTCCAAAAGGCCACTTTTAATGAGGCGAGCCAGGCAAAAAGTCATGATTTAATGCCAGATTTTTTTTCTCCAAACACATTTTACTGCTTTTTTGTCCATGTTTAAAAAGCACCGGTGACCTTTTTTTATTTAGCTTGCCCCAGGTGTAATGCTGAGGCTGATCCTCTTAGGGTTTATAACCTCAACAGAGAGTGCCTTTACCCAACGGAGAGATGATTTAAAGGGGGCTAGAAATATGAAGGCTCACTGATGTTCATAGACGTCCCTTGCTCTGCCTTTCAGTTTTACCACCGGGTGGTAACAGGGAATGAAGCTGTGGCTAAGAAAGATTTGATTAGATTTTTGGTTTGTTTTGCAGATTACTGCTTGAAAAGAAGGGTGAGGTTGGTTCTAAGGCCATATTAACAGATCTCCATACGATCACATCCCATTCATACTATTTCGACTGTATAGACAAGACCCAGATTTGGCTAGCCACCAAAGATAGCTGGATTTTAGTTAGATAATCTTGTGTATAAGCAAGTTGTTTAGTGACTTGGGGTGTGTCAACATGGCACAATTATAACTTTTAACATTGCAGTTAAAAGTGATATCAAACTGTTATAATTGTGCTATAGAATCATGGTACAGTTGTCCCTCCGTATCCAGGGATTTGGTATCCATGGATTTAAGAAACTACGGCTTGAAAATATTCTTTAAAAAATAATAATCCAAAAGCAAACCTTGATTTTGCCATTTTATATATGGGACACCATTTTGCTATGCCATTGCATATACAGTAATGGAACTTGAGTATTCACGGATTTTGGCATCCACGGGGGTCCTAGAACCAAACCCCAGCAGATACCAAGGTCCCACTATATTTATAGCTTGGTAAGTAACCTAGAGGGCTTTAGTCCACTACCCTGAACTACAGCAGAACTACAGTTTCTCACCAAACTACAAATCCCAGGGCCTCATAGGATGGCGCCATGACAATTAAAGGGGTTTCAAACTATTATAATTGTGTAATGTGGTAGATATATTCATTTTAACCCTTTCCCCCACAGGAATAATAGAAATGTTGGTGCCATTCCATTGGTACATTTCAAGACTCAAGAGACAAATACCGAATCTTTCTTTGATAGAATTCTCTGCTTCTTTTAATGTCAACCATTCTGCTAGGAGTGTCAAATTTGCTTTAGAAGACAAGAGAGATGACAAAGTTTTGAGAGTGTTTAAGGCATACAATGGCATATTTTCTCCTTGTTGACTGTAACTCCCTGAGTGCAGATCTGTTGGAGCATTGTGGAGTCCAGCCACAGTAATTTACATTGGTTGGAGGAAGCACCATTTAAGAAACAGTTTATGATTACAGAGCCCACTGTTGCATTTAACTGCAGGATACTGTTTTTATATGTGAAGAAAGGGTGGGTCAGATTCCATAATGAAGCATCAGCCGTCTCCAAAACTTGGCTGATAATTTATTACAGCCAGCATGGGAATATGTGGGTACTCTAATTGGGGTACATCCAGGAAGTCAAAACATGATTAGTTGGACATGCACAGCGGTGGGCTTGCTGGCAATGAAGTGGCTGGAGCTGCCATTGTTGTTTTTCATGGAAGCGATTGTGCACTATTTTCAAGTGGCAGAACAAAAAAATAGGTTTTTTAAGCATAAGATTGTTCTTCTGCATCTCCCATTTAACAAAGCAAAAAAAAAAAAAAGGGGGGTGGAGGGAGCTTTTGGGGAATAATAATGAAGATAATTGACTCAGGGCCACCATATTTTCTTGTGGGCATGCTCCGTGTGAACAAACTCAGATACCTTTCCATGCTAGTGAATAGACTGTGGGAACAAATGAACACTGCTGCAATAGTGAGTTAATGCATTATTTTCCACAATTAATTATTCCGTCGAGCTGAGCCCAAGGATAGTCCCAAGCTGTCCCACAACTCCTTAGAGAAAGAAGTATCAGATGAACTGGGGAACATCACAGGCAGATCTACCACCCACAGCACTACTGCTGTGGCAAGTAGAGCTGTCTTTTTGCTGGGCTATGATGCAACTTTTATAGGAGCCAGTGAAGTGTCTGAGACCCAACAAGAAACTCCATAATAGGAAACTGAGCAGATGGCTCATGTTGGCAACACACTTCCTATCTTGAAAGTGAGCACAAGCACAATCACCCCTTCTCCCTCCTGCTTCTCATATTTGAGGGCCAGGTCCTGTGTCCTGAATTTTGTTGCTTGATTTCTAACCTGATTGCTCAGCAGGTGGTAGCAACATCAGGCTCTTCAGAGACCAAGTGGGAGGCATTGACATTTTCCCTTGTCCAACCAGTCTGTGCACACTCACCAAAAAGAACAAAAAAACCAAATAGCCACACCCAGACAGAGAGATTTGGTTTCCCCATTATTCCACAGTTGTCAAATGTGCTCCAAGAGTCCAGAAGTTTCAGTCATCTGGCTCCTCCAGTTCTTCAGTTGATCTTAGGCATTTAGGACACAAGAAGGGGGCTGAGGGAAACAAGACAGCTGCATTTTGCTTCTTCTCTCCACCCTCCCCAGTCCAAAAAGCATGTAGACATTATGCCTTGGTCTTGCAGTACTCTGTGTCAGGGGATGATAGGACACTCAATCCCCAGCAGAAGCCAAAAACTATCTCAGCAGACTTAGTAGCAACCCATTCTCAAGAATACTCTCACACAGTGTTTGACGTCCAAATAAGCAGGAGGCACTTTTATCTTCAAAGTCAAACAGTTGCAATATGTACAAATATTTACAATTGAAGGAGAAACTGCTTCACCAGGCATCAACATTCACAAGAAGAAGAGAGTGAGCTTTGACCTAGCTCTCTCTCTCTCTCTCTCTCACACACACACACACACACACATATATATAAATTTGACATTGCCCTCTAGTGGCCTGACTAGGCATGACTTGGTAGTTCATGCAGTCAGCCATTATAGACTTCTGGTGGCAAAGGCAACGCATGTGGCCAGGTTTTGGAGGAGCTCCCGAAACATGGTCACCAAACATGGGAAAACCCAGACTGAAAAAAGCATCTGAGGTGACTCAAAAGCCCTGGGAAATTGGCAGAGGAGGAGGCTTTCATGGGTTCGAATGCCAGCACACAGAAAGCTTGGAAACCCAAAGTAGGGGTCCAGCGTGAGCTGAAGGAGCCGTAAGCTGTCAAACCACGTTCTGGTTGCTGTAAAAGCACTAGTGCCACTGCCACTATTTTAAAAAAGAAGAAGACGTCAAGCAGTTAAGTTAAGCCTTGATATCTCCTTGTCTGAGTCCAGTGTGAATAAAACACCCAAATATTTTTTCTTCTGTTATTACATAAGGAGAGTAGAAGGACTAGGGGAAAGCTTAATTATCCTACTAGTCATATTAATCTAAGTTTAAACATGGAGTCAAAGAATTAAAGAGACAGACAGAATATAGTGTTATAAGATTGAGGCTATATGCCATAGATGTGATCCAAAGGTAAGAAGGAGAGAGGACCAAGAGTTTAAAAGAGATTGGAAAATAAAATCAATGGAAAGAGAGATATTAAGGTGATTTGGGAAAGAGAAGGGACAAAATAAAGGTGTGAAGAAGGAGCTAAAGGGTAAGGAAAGAGGGAACGCAAAAGAGGAGGTAATTCTAAAGACAGAGGGAGAGAAAGTTACGCAGAAAAAGAGAGGCAAGGTCTGAGGAGGTGGAGGAGATTTGAAAGTAGAGGATCAAACTTAAAGCAGAAGCTCTTCCAACTCTACAATTCTATGATTCTATGATTCTATGACCAAACTGAAAGAACCGAAAGAAAGCAAACAGAGAGATCAAACCAAAAGAAAGCAAGCAGAGAGTCAGAAAGAATTCGAAAGGATAGACTGTGAAACAACGCTATAGGAGGAGGAGGGAGATATTGCAAAAAACAAAATTAAAGTAAAATATAAAAGGAAAGACTGAGAGAACTGTGTGAGAAAGTGAACATTGAAGAGGAGAATGAGGTTTTAAAAGCCAGAGAAATAAAGGAATAGATTGAGTTGTTTAAGATTTTTGAGAATATTTGATGATTTTGCAGACTGGAAATTGGAGACAGCTGAATCTCGGAGGACTGAGAGTAAACATGGAGAATAGCGGATAGACAAAGAAAAAGGAGAGCAGTAGGGGAGAGGGGGGAAAGGAGAGAACTTCATTTAGACCAGAAAGCAAGGGGAGAGTAAGAAGTTAAAAGATAATGAGAAGTTAAAGATAATAAGAAAACGGACTGCTCACCTAAAAGAAACCGAAGAAGCTACAGAGATTATAACTGCCTAGAATGAAATGTGTATGGTAATATGCATTGCTGTGTATGGGTTGTATGGTAAGTAGGTAATTAATTTGATTCATTACTAATTCATTACTAATTTCTTGATTAATATGGTATTTTGAAAGTGGACAAAAACAGAGATGGTATATGAGGGAAGGTAACTGATTAAGAGTAATACAATTAATTATAAGGAAGGAATATAAAGGGGAGTAATTGAGATCAGAGGGGAAAAACAGAATGTGGGGAAGTAATGGAAGAATTGATAGATCAATTTGCACTTGTAGATATCTGGAGGTTTAAGCATGGTAACGAAAGAGACTATACATTTTACTCTGACAGATTTCAAACCTGGCCAAGATTGGATATGTATCTAATCTCAAAATTTTTTATTGAGGATATAAAGAAAGTTGAAATCCGACCAAAAATAATAGCAGACCATTCCCTGATTAACCTAGAGATGGTAGAGAAAACAAGACAATATAGATGGAGATTAAAAGATGTGTTGTTGAAAAATAAGTCTGTTAAAGAAAAAATTAGGAACGAATTAATATATTATTTCAGAGAGAAACTTGAGAAAGGAACACCATTGGAAGTATTTTGGGATGTGGGGAAGTCGGTGATTAGAGGCTACTTAATGCAGAAAGACTATGAAATAAAGAAAGCGAGGAAAGATAAGGAAAAAGAACTATTAGCAGAAATAGTAAAGAAAGAGAATGAATTAAAATTAAAACCAAGAGACAGGGAAATTAAAACAATAATAGATATATTAAAGAAACAATTAGATATAGAGATGATAAATGAGATGGAAAAGAAATTCAACACTCTAACAAGCCAGGTAAATGGCTTGCGTATAAGCTAAGGAAAGAAAAAGAAAAGAAACTTATAACAGAACTAAAAGTAAACAATGAAAGAATTATGAAGCAAAGAGATATTATGGATATCTTTTAGAAATATTACTCTAAGATATATGAGGTGTATCCATCAGGGGAGGAAATGGCTAAGAAGATAGAGGATTATTTGGAGCGAGAAGAGATACCAAAAATTACAATAAAACAAAAAGCAGAACTAAATAAACAGATAACAGAAAAAGAGATAAGGGAGGCTATAAAAAGAATGAAACTAGGGAAGACTCCTGGTCCAGATGGGTTTACTTCTCTATAATATAAGACTTTTTTTAAAAAAGGAAAAAATCCAATTACTAGTTATACATACATACATTAATAAACACAATAATCCAATGGGTCTTACATCACTTTTTCTGTTTTTCTTATTGTTTACATACACTTGCTCACTTGTTCATTATGCACTCTGAAATTTCTATTCTCTGTTCTTCTTATATTACTTCTTTGTACATTTTCAAACATCTCATCCTTACACATAGTTCTTTGTCATCTTCATGTTCTAACTTCCTCTCACTCTTCCCTAGTGCGCCAAGGTTAACAATTTTCGTTAATACATACAACCTTCTTGATTACTAACCTTTCTTCTCTTTCATCATTTGTAATATCTTTATCTCATTACTTGTTTACTGCAACACTCCATTCCCCTCCAATAATTATCTTCTGTGTTCACGTTAACATCCATGCTGTCTCCTTTTATAGTAAAAGGTTCTGTATCTCTTCCCCTCCTTCATTTGTTCTCCAAAACTTTATCAGTGGTAACCAGTGGAATTGTTACTTCGAGCATTTCGCAACCTATTAGTCATAGAGTCTAATTCTATCATATCTATAAGTTTAGATAGCCATTCTTTAATTCTAGGTGGTTCTTTCTGTTTCCACTTTTTAGCAATTACTAACCTGGCCGCAGTTACCATATACAGCATAATTCTCCAATGTTGACTTTCTGCTTTTCCTAGTACATTTGTCATGTTCAAAATGTACAGTTCTGGTTTAAATTCATATTCTATCTGTAAGATTTTCTTAATCATATTGTGTACAATAAACCAGAACTTTTTAATTACTTTGCACTTTCACCACATATGAATTAAGGAGCCTTCATTCGCTTGACACTTCCAACAGTTTTTTGACATATTAACTCCCATTTTGTTTAATCTGACCAGCGTGAAGTACCATCTATGTGTAATTTTAACATAATTTTCCCTTAAACTCTGACAAGCTGTGAATCTGTATGACTTATTCCTTGCATTTCCCCATGCATCTTCTTCTAAATTATATTTTATATCTCTTGCCCACTGTTATATCCAGTCACTGGTTTAAATTTAAATTATAAGATTAAGCTAAATTAATTATCAAATTGAATCAAATATATATATGAGATATAATATCCTTTAAAAATCTATTCTAATTTATCAATATGTCAAAAATTAATTCAATGTTCAATATTCAATAATCTATAATCTCATAAATTCATTCCCAAATACAAATATAACTAATTCAGTAAATCATAAGTTTCTAATTCATTTATCAACTATTGTCTCTCATGTATGGTAATAAAAAGTTATGAATTGGTAACAACAATAACTCTATGGTTCTTTGTTTTCTTCCTTTCTCTTCTTCCTTCTATCTTCCTCCTTCTTCTTCTCTCTCCTCTTCCTATTCTCTGTCTATTTCCCCCTTGTTTTTACAGTCTCTCTTACTCTTCCTGTAGTGCCCCAAATATTACAGCCTTGTAATTATTCTCTCTTACCCAACTGTTTTCAGCCTGTTATCAGCTTTCCTCTCAAATTATTTCCAATTTCTCTCTCTACTTCCGCATCTTCATGTCTTCTACACCTTTATTTTGAGTCTTTTATTATTGTTTTGGCACTGTGCTACTACTATTCTATTGCTATTAGTCCACAATTATATTTTCTCCTCCTTACCAATCTACCCGTGTCCTCCTTCCTTTTCTCTCACTCCTCCTTATGTTCTATTGTCCTCTTCTTCTTCTTCTTCTTTTTATCCTTCAGCAGGCTTTAAATCTTTGCTTTTTGTTTCAAAAAACCCCACAAAGGGTAAGAGAGAGAAGGAAAAAAAACAAACCATTCCACAAACAGTCCTCTTTTCTACTTTGAAGGGGCTTTCAAACAGTGCTCTTCTAATATTGTCCATCCGCTACCTCTCTCTGTCTCTCCCACAGTTCTTAAAGGGCCAGTATACAAGGCGGGGAGGAGAGAGGGGGAAAAAGAAAAAGAGAGAGAGAAAGAGAAAGGCCAAGCTAAACAATTTTTTTTTCTTGAGACAGCTCTTTTAAGTCCAAAGGGAGCAGTCCTGATAGAACTGGTTCCCTTGCTTCTCATTTATGGAGTGTTCTTATATCGAAGAAGTAAAAAAAAGTACCTCAGCCCTCTGGGCTCTTACTTAGTTCTTTGTTAGTTCTGTATCTTAGTTGCGGGTGTGGCTTGGGTCTGACGACTCTCCTGCGGCACGGGTCTGATCCTCGTGTCTGCCTTCTCCTTGTGGTTAGTGGACCTCTGTCCCCCAACTGGCGTGGTCTTGCAGAAGCTCCATGGAACGCCTCTTTTTTCCTCTTCTCCCACCAGGAGAGAGGATTTTCTTTAGTTTTCTCCCTTTTTCTCCACACTTGAACGGAGATGAGATGGAGCTTCGTCTTCTCGTGTCTGCCGCCCTCCCGCTCGCAACAGGAAGTCTATATTATAAGACTTTTGAAGATCAATTAGTAAACCCACTATGCAAGTTATTTAACCAGATTAATCAAGGTAAATGTCCATCTACCTGGCAGAAAGCCGACATTGTCCTAATACTTAAAGAAGGGAAAGATCCACTACCATCAGCAAACTACAGACTTATATCTCTTTTGAATATAGATTACAAGATTTTTGCTAGTATTCTTGTGGAAAGATTGAAGAGAGTGCTGTCAGACTGGATCCAAGAAGATCAAAACAGCTTTTTGCCAGGAAGGCAAGTTAGAAGCAATATAAGAACTTTGTTAAATATAATAGAAGTTTATGATAAATATAATGAAAAGAAATTGGCAGTAATATTGGCAGATGCTGAGAAAGCATTTGACAATGTTAGGTGGGATTTTATGTTTAGGTTGTTGGAAAAGATGGACACAAGCGATAACTTTGGTTAGTGGATACAAAGAATATAAAACAGACAGGAGGCACAAATAATAGTGAATGGAGATAAAACAAAAAATTGTAAAATAAATAGAGGAACAAGGCAGGGGTGCCCCTTATCTCTGCTGTTATTTATTATGATTTTAAAAGTGCTAAATAGAAAGTTAAAGAATCAGAGATCAAAGGACCTAAAATAAAAAACTATGAGTTCAAATATAAGGCATTTGCTGATGATTTGATTTTCTTTTTAGATGATCCAGCGTGCTGTATAAAATAATTGAAGGAAGTAATACAAGAATTTGGATATTTAGCTTGTATGAAGATTAATAAAGAAAAAACAATAATATTAACGAAGAATTTAATTAAACTAGAAGATAAAGAATTGGAGGAATTTTCAGAGTTCAAGATAGAACAAAAAGCTAAATATTTGGGAATCGTTATAACAAATAGCAATGTAGATTTATTTGAAAATAATTATGAGATAATTTGGAGCCAAATAAAAGAGGCTATAAAAAGATGATCCAATCAAAACATTTCACTTCTTGGTAGAATAACCACGGTGAAAATGAATATCCTACCCAGAATAATGCACCTGTTCAGGAATATACCAATTTTGATTAATGAGAAACCGTTTAAAGGGTTTAATGGGATAAAACCCTGAAAGATTTTATATGAGCTGGGAAAAAGCCACGGATTTAAAAAAGAGATACTATGAGATACAAAAGAAAGAGGTGGATTTGGCCTGCTTGGATCTAAGGTTATATTACGATGCAAGTTGCCTAGATTGGATTTTGGATTGGATAATGTTGAAAGATAATAGATTGTTACAGCTGGAGGGATTTAACCTTAGATTCGGCTGGCATGCATATATGTGGCATGGAAAAACAACAATACATAAGGAATTTGACCACCATTTCATGAGGCGAGCATTAATGCGGGTTTGGATAAAACATAAGAGGAAATTGTATCTTAGGATACCACTATAGGTGTCAAATCATGAGGTTTTTTATAAAAGAGAAAGGTTACAGATAGATAAATGGTTAACTTATGGGATGATTCTAAAGAGAAATGGAATGGAATATAAAATGAAAACTCAGGATGAATTAAGGGAGGACGGAATCGGCTGCCATTCGTTTCTGTACAGACAGTTATTGGAAAAGTTTAAAACAGATACAAATTTGGAAGGGTTAATGATGGAAAAGGCAGAATTTGACAAGATAATACAGGAGATGACAAAAAAAGAATATCCAAAATATATCAGTTATTATTGACATTAAATTTAGAAATGGAGATTGTGAAACCATATATGATTAAATGGGCAAAGAGTGTGGGCCATGAAATAAACCTGGAAGAATGGGGAAAGGCATGGATAGTAAATATAAAGTTCACAAGAAGTTATAATTTGCGAGGGAATTTTTTAAAAAATGATCAATATGTGGCACCTAACACCAGAAAGAATGGCGAAGATTTAGAAAACACCTCAGGAAATTGCTAGAAGTGTGAAAACACGAAAGGGACGTATAATCATATATGGTGGTGCTGTAGAGAAACAAAAAAAATGGGAAAAATATACACAATATAATAACAAAGATATTGAAAATTAGTTATCCTTGTGAACCAGAGATTTACTTACTTAATATGCTGCATAATATAGATTATAGAATACAAAAAAAGTATGGCAGGAATATACTTTATGTGGTAACAGCTGCAAGACTATTCTTTGCAAAAGAGTGGAAAAGCAAAAAGAGTCCTTTAATTGAGGATTGGATAGCAAAGTTACTGGATATGTATGAAATGGATAGATTATCAAATTTGCTAGATGATGGGGAAAACCGGAGGAATATGGACGCGTAGAAGGATTTAATTCCCCTTTGGAAAGAGAATTGGGGAGATCTAATAATTATATCCATGGAATAAATAAGATAACAAAAAGGAATCTAATAATAATAAATTTAGTAAACAGCAACAGAATTAGAGAATCTTGACAATTAAGTGGGTAGCAGTAAATTGGAGAAATAATCAACCTGATAGAAAAGGAGAAGATGGAAGTCACTTGTTAGGTATATGTCTTTGTTTTTTAGATATGTATATATAAACGAGTATGTAAGTTTGTATGTCTGTGTGTATGCAAGTATTGTTGTCCTAGTGTTTAATGTTAGTTGGTTATGTGTGTCAATATGTTTGTCCTAAGTTTATTTTTCAGTGTTTAATGTATAAATAAAATAATTAATAAGAAATGCAGTCAGCCATTATGACTCAGCATGATTCTGCAGTTGTTCAGCCATTTTATAATGGAGTTCAGTCTCTAACTCCTGACAATCTCCTCCAAAATGGTCAAACTACTGCACAGGACACATTTTATCATCACAACATAACATCATTAACATACATTGTTGGACATCAGTTGTCTGTCGGTTGACCTTCCCTTTTGACACCTTTCACTTTACACACTAGTGACAAGCCCCAGCCCCTTTGCTATCTTCTCATGGCTTCCTGCTGGAAGGGCTTTTGTGAGCAGGTCTGAAACATTGTCCTCAGATAGACAATACCTCAGACACAAGACACCTTCTTGTATTAACTGCCTCACATTTTGGTAGCGTACCGCAATGTACTTTGTCCTGCATTTCAGATTTTCTGCTTCTGCCATAGCTATGCAGGCTTGTGAGTCCTCGTGCACCTCAACAGGCATTTGGCACAGCTCCCCAAGGTCCGCAAACATTTGTCTTACCCATTTTACTTTACTTGCCATCTCAGACAAAGCTGCGAATTCAGCTTCACTGGTACTAATGGCTACACAATTCTGTTTCCTTGATCTCCACACTGTGGGGCTCTCTGCATACCTGACCAACCAACCCAGTCACTGACTTCCTGTCTGAAGTCTTGGCAGCAAAAGAGCTGTCCACATAGCACTCCGGGGTTACCTGACTTCCTGTCAGCTTCAAACGCATGTCCCTAGTCCCCTTGAGAAATCTAACTACCCTCTTCAGGGCTTACCAATCCACCCTCCTTGGCTTGGAGACTCTTCTGCTGAGCACCCCAACTGCAAAACCGATGTCAGGCCTTGTGTTGTTTGCAATAAACAACAGACTGCCTACCACTGAGTAGTACAGGTCTGGCCTTTCAAATTCCTGTTCTGCCTCCAAGTTCACAAAATCAGTGGCCATTGGTATCCTGACCACTTTTGCCTCACTAAGCCCACACTTGGCCACAAGACTGTCAATTTTCTTCTTCTGACTTAGGAAAAATTCTCCAAGACCGGTTCTTTCTACCTCTACTCCTAGATAACATCTCAGGCTGCCTAAGTCCTTTAACTTGAACTGGATTTCTAACTCCACCTGCACTTTCTTGACATCACTGGCACTCTTTGCTGCCACACAAAGGTTATCCACATAGATAACTAGCATGACAGCACTATCATCTGTCCACTTGGTGTACACACAGGCGTCTGCAACGGTCCTTGTGTAACCTAGTGACACCAAAACATGGTGTATGCGCTTGTTCCAGCAACATGCACTTTGTTTTAAGCCGTAGAGCGCTTTGCGCAACAAGTACACCTTGCTCTCACCTGCACTGTAATACCCTGGGACCTGTTCCATGAACACTGTCTCTTCAAGATCAGCATTCAGGTATGCTGTTTCAAAGTCAAAGTGTTGCACAACCATCTGCCTCTTGGCTGCTACAGCTAACACTAACCTAAGGCTTTCTGGCTTTGCTGTGGGTGAAAAGGTTTTGTCAAAATTGGTGTAGCACTCCTGCGAAAAGCCTTTCGCAACCAAGCATGCTTTACACTTTTGTGTCCCATCAGGCATGTCTTTAAGCTTGTACACCCACCTGCAACCAACAACCTTTTGGTCTTTGGGCCTCTCTACTACCTGGAACACTTTCCTCTCAACTAGGGACTCAAACTCAGAGTCCATGGCTGAGTTCCACTTCTCCTGCTCTTCCTGGGGAAGTTTTAGGAGATCCTGAAAGCAGGCTCTTCTGCCATGACATTGCATAGCTTGGCTTCCTGAACAACAAATCTGTCAGGAACCTTTCTGACCCTCGTTGACCTTCTGGGGATGAGCACCCTAGTTCTACCTAACTCATCCTCTCTTGCAATGCTGCTGCTATCTCTCCCTATGTCAGGCTCAATGCTTGTGTGTGTGTTGGAGTGGCATGTGAAGTGTCAGGCTTTTTTTCCTTTGCCTCCCCTTCACCATCAGGTATTACCACCCCTCCATTTGTGAGACCTTTGGGGAGTTGTTGGCACATCCCTCCCCAAGGGAACAAACATCTCCTGATTGCAATGCAATCTGCCCCACCCTGAGTGCATTTCAAAGTTTGCAGTCCTGGAGAAACACCACCTTTCCAGGATGGAGAGAAAACATGTACAGTTGCCCCTCCACATTCACGGCTTTCACATTCGTGGTTTTGATTATTCGCGGAAAGCCGCCTGCCCCCCCTCTCCACTCCGTCTCTTCCCAGGGCAGCGAAGGTGTTCTCAGGAATTCCTTTGCTGCCTTGGGAAAGGGGGGGTGCAAAGCCTCCCTCATTCCACCCCAGTCCCTTACCAAGGCAGCGAGGGACCCCTACGCCACTCTGGGAAGGGCGGGGCGGGTGAGGGAGAGTGACAGAGGGGGCTTCAGAAACCCCCTACACCACTCTGGGAACAGCGGGGGGGTGAGGGAGAGTGACAGCGGGGGCTTCAGAAGCTCCCTATGCCACTCTGCGAAGGGCAGGGGGTGAGGGAGAGTGACGGCAGGGGCTTCAGAAGCCCCCACAGCCACTCTGGGAAGGGCGGGGGGTGAGGGAGAGTGACGGCGGGGGCTTCAGAAGCCCCCGCAGCCACTCTGGAAAGGGCGGGGGGGTGAGGGAGAGTGACGGCGGGGGCTTCAGAAGCCCCCGCAGCCACTCTGGGAAGGGCAGGGGGTGAGGGAGAGTGACGGCGGGGGCTTGAGAAGCCCCCGCAGCCACTCTGGGAAGGGTGGGGGGTGAGGGAGAGTGACGGTGGGGGCTTCAGAAGCCCCCGTAGCCACTCTGGGAAGGGCAGGGGGTGAGAAAGGCCAGAGAGAGGCAGCGCAGCCTCCTCCCCACCCACACGCTGCCTTCCCCGGCCTTTCTCAGCTGGGTCTGGGGCTTTAGAGCCCCGGAGCCTGCTGATAAAGGCCAGGGAGAGGCAGCGGAGCCTCCTCCCCACCCACACGCTGCCTTCCCCGGCCTTTCTCAGCAGGCTCCAGGGCTCCAAAGCCCTGGACCCCGCTGAGAAAGGCCGGGGAGAGGCAGCGCAGCCTCCTCCCCACCCACACACTGCCTTCCCCGGCCTTTCTCAGCGGGGTCTGGGGCTTCTAAGAACCGGAGTCCCCTCAGAAAGGCCACAGAGAGGCCAGCCAGGCTGGCCAGACACCCTCCCGCTGCCTCCCTCCCTCTGGGGGGGCTGCGGGAGCAGCATCTGTTATTCGCGGTTTTTCCACATTCGTGGGAGTCTCAAGAACCTAACCCCCGCGAATGTGGAGGGACAACTGTACTTATTACCCTCATAGCCTAGGAAATGCAGCCTCCTGGTTTTAGACTGCCCAGGCTTCCTTAGGCACAGGTGAATCAGTACATTTGCATATTGTCCCAAAATCCTCAGGTGCTTCAGGTTTGATGCTCTACCATACAATAAACAATATGGGGTCTGGTTGACTCTAGACATCCATGGTCTATTTAAATGGTAAGTAGCAGTCTTCACTGCCTCCCCCCACAGCCCAGCTGGGGCTTGTGCATGATGGAAGATGATGCATCTTCCATCATGCACTTCAACATCCCGATTTTCCTTTCTGCAAGCCCATCCTCCCCTAGTGACATTGGGTTTGTGGTCTTGTGTCTAATGCCCCTCCTACGCATCCAGGTCTGCAGACTGTTGGATAAGAATTCCCCTCCGCTATCCGTCACTAGACAGGAAACCTTATGAGAAGGAAATTCCCGTTCCACTGCATTCACCCACTCACGGAACCTGTCTGCAGCCTGATTTTTGTCCTTCAGTAAGTATACGTAGGTGTACCTAGTGTGTCTGTCCACTATCACAAATAAATAGCAGTTACCCCCTCCAGTGGACTTATAGAGGCCTGCCAAATCAGCATGGAAAACTTCAAAGGGTCTCTTGGTGACACACTGGGTCTTTTTGGCAATATGGAAAGCCTTCACCTTAACTTTGCTGCACACAGCACATTCTAAGAATCTTAGGCAGTGTTTCATGCTTAAACCAGGGCACACTTTTGCTAGCTCCTTTAACCCTTTGTAACTAGTATGACCCATTAGCCTATGGTAGTAATGAACACAACTTATCATGTAGGGGTACAATGTCTGCAGGGTTCACATTTGCCACCTTTCCTTTAGGCAACATGTAATACAACCCATGTTTCTTTATCCCTTTTGCACATACATTATTCATGTTATGCTTCTCTGTTATTGTACAGTGTTCCTCCTCAAATATCACTTTATAACCATCAGTAGTCATTTGGGACACACTCAATATACAATTCTCCAGTTTGCTAATACATAACACATTTTCAAAATCTTTACCAAAAGATGGCATATATGCAGTGCCCATTTTCTGCATCTTGCTGGAAGCACCATCTGCAAGGGTAATATTGGTTATAGAAGCATTTTTAACGTTGCTTAACAGCTTTACATCATTTATCATATTGTGTGTCGCTCCACTATCAAGTAACCAAATTCTTCCCTCAGTACCATCAGGATGGTGCTTTGCTACCAAGGCATGGCTTGCAGCCTGAGAGGATGCACCCCTCCTTTGTCCTGTAGCTGTGCCACCCCTCCTATCTGGTGCAGGTATCTTACAGTCCTTCTGAAAATGTCTAGGCTTTTTGCATCTGAAACAGCATTTCACGTAGCTGCAGGCTGCCTCCTCCACATCAGATGCCTCTGGGTGTGTTTCAGCGCTCTCCCGATTGCATCAGATAATTTGAGGCTGTTTATTCCCCTTTGTCCAGGAATCAAATTGCTTGTGTTGGACCTCTTCCAGAATACGCCCAGCTACCAGGTCTACAAACAAATCACTCTCCCTGGTGGTCTGCAGACTGTGCATTAGGAAATCCCATTCCTTTGGCAAACTGCCCAATAAAATAAAACACTTATGGGCTTCTGGAATGTCCACTCCTCTATTGGCCACCTCTTGAAAAAGCTGCCTCATTTCCTCCAAATGTGCTTTCACGCAGCCTCCTGTAGACAGCTTTGTGTTATAACGTCTCTTCATCCATATCGTCTTTGAGAGGCAGGACGAATTCTGATGAACCATTTTCAAAGCTGTCCAAAGTTGAAAGGCTGTCTTTGCTTGGGCCGCATGTATTAAGTGGGAGGGGCTGAGTGATAAGAGAATTGCAGCTCTAGCCTTCTGGTCTGCTAGCCTGAATGCTGCTTTTTCATCTTCTGAACCCTTTGGGATCACACTTTCATTTTCCAAAAGGTGCCACAAATTGTCCTTAATTAATAAAGCCTCCATATATAAACTCCAGGCTGGATAATTTCCATCAGCCAATTTCTCAAAATGAATGTGGCTAGTATCTGCCATTGTGTTGTCTGAATGAAAAAAAATCTCCAGCTATGAAACACAAGGAGCTGGGAGCTCTTCAAGGCTGCTTGAAGATAGCTCTAACACAGAGCCTGGCTGAAACTTAACTGTTTCACAACCAACTAGCCAAAAACACTCAAAAACAAAAAAAGATTCTGGGACCTTTTCAGGGTGCAATTTATCTAATCTGATATCAATCAGCCAGGCCCATAACCACTGTCGGGATGATAGGACACTCAATCCCTGGCAGAAGCAAAAAACTATCTCAGCAGACTTAGTAGCAACCCATTCTCAAGAATACTTACACACAGAGTGTTTGACGTCTAAATATGCAGGAGGCACTTTTATCTTCAAAGTCAAACAGTTGCAATATGTACATTTACAGTTGAAGGAGAAACTGCTTCACTAGGCTTCAGCATTCACAAGAAGAAAAGAGTGAGCTTTGGCCTAGCTCACATATGTATATCTCTACAGGACATTGCCCTCTAGTGGCCTGACTAGGCATGACTTGGTAGTTCATGCAGACAGCCATTATGACTCAGCATGATTCTGCAGTTGTTCGGCCATGTTATAATGGAGTTCAGGCTCTAACTCCTGACACTCTGATGACCCTGAGGATTTATCAGTCTCCACTTTTTCTTCCTTGAAGAGACCACAAGGGCCATCCAGTCTGACCCCTGCCATGCAGGAATACACAATGAAAGCACTCCCAAAAGATGGCCATCCAGTCTCTGTTTAAAAATCTCCAAAGAAGGAGACTCCACCACTCTCCAAGGCAGCATATTCCACTGTTGAACTGCTCTTACCATCAGGAAATGCTTCCTACTATTTAGGTGGAATCTCTTTTCCTGCAGTTCTTGCTCTGTGTCTTAGTCTCTGGAACAGCAGAAAACAAGCTTGCTCCATCTTCAATATGACATCCTTTCAAACACTTAAACATGGTTATCGTGTAGCCTCTTAACATTCTCTTCTCTAGGCTAAAGATACTGAGCTCTCTAAGCTGCACCTCATAGGTCATGGTTTCCAGACCTTTCACCATTTTGGTTGCTCACCTCTGGACACATTCCACCTTCTCAATAGCCTTCTTGAACTAAGGTGCCCAGAACTGGACACAGTATTCTAGGTCAGCTCTAACTAAAACAGAATAGAGTGGTACTTTGTTCAATCTAGACACTATACTCTTATTGATACAGCCTTAGAATCACATTGGCTTTTAAAGTTACCGCATCACACTGCTTACCCATGTTCAGCTTGTGGTCTATTAAGACTTCTAGATCCCTTTCCCATGTACTGTTGTCAAGATAGGTGTCACCCATTCTGTGTCTGTGCATTTATTTATTTTTCTGCCTAAGTGTAGTACATTACATTTCTTCCTGTTGGAATTCATTTTTTTAATATTGGCCCAGCTCTCTAATCTATTCAGGTCATTTTGAATTCTGTTCGCTCCCCCTCCTGATTTGGTGTCATCTGCAAATTTGATAAGCATGTCTACTATTTTTATTGTATTTTATTTATGTATTTATTTATTTATACACCGCTCTTCAGCCATAAGGCTATCAGAGCAGCTTACAAATTGTTTTAAGTAATAACTATTTACACATCTACACTGCATTAAACAGTTTCCAATGTGTGTTAGCTAATTGCCCCCCACAAGCTGGGTACTCAATTTACCGACCTACAAAAGGATGGAAGGCTGAGTGCACCTTGGAGCCGGCTGGAATCGAACTTGCGACATGGTGGCTTGCAGTACTGGCATTTAACCACTGCGCCACCAGGGCTCCATAATGCAAGTTCCATAATGCAAGTTATTTATAAAGTCATTCCATAATGCAAATCATTTATAAAGATGTTGAATAGCACTTAGCCCAGGACAGAACCCTGTGGCACCCTACTGGTCACTTCTCTCCAGGATGAAAAGGAGCCATTGATGAGCACCCTTTGGATGTGTTCAGTCAACCAATTACAAATCCACCTAACAGTAACATTGTGTAGCCCATGTTTTACTAGCTTGTTTTCAAGAATGCCATGGAGGACCTTGTCAAAGGCCTTGCTGAAATAAAGATATACTATATCCACAGTGTTCCCTTCATCTACCAAACTTGTAACTCTGTTTAAAAAAAAAAGAGATAAGATCAGTCTGGCATGACTTGTTTTTAAGAAAGCCATGTTCACTTTTAGTGATTACGGCATTCCTTTCCAAGTGCTTACAGACTGTCTGTTTAATGATCTGCTCTAGAATTTCTCTTGGCATTGATGTCAGCTGATGGGCTAATTGTTTGGGTCCTCTTTTTTCTCTTTTTGAAGATGGAGACAATGTTTGCCCTCCTCCAATCTATGGAAACGTCTCCTGTTCTCCATGAATTCTCAAAGATTATTGCCAGTGCTTCTGAGAATACTTCTGCCAGTTCTTTTAATACCCTTGGATGTAGTTCATCTGGCCCTGGAGACTTGAATTCATTTAAAGGTAGTCAGGTATTCCTGCACTACCTATTCTGTGCTGTATTTTCCCTACTGCATCATCTGCTCCATCTTCCCCAGGTTGAGCACTGTCCTCCTTATGGGGAGAAGATCAAAGCAAATAAGGTATTCAGTAGTTCTGCCTTTTTTCTGTCTCCTGTTAGCATTTAGCCATCTTCTCCACAGAGTGGCCCTACCATTTCTTAAGGCCCTTTTGTTTATTTATTTTTACCTCTCTAGCAAGTCTGAGCTCATTCTAAGCTTTGGTGTTTCTGACTTTCTACCTACACATGGTGCCTATTTGTTTGAATTCCTCTTTGGTGATTTACCCCTTTTTCATTTCTTGTACATGTCTTTTAAATCTTAGCTCAGTTTGGTCATCCATCCTGGTTTCTTTAGACACCTCCCATTTTTCCTCCTCATTGGAACTGTTTGAAATTGTGCCTTGAATATCTAACTTTTGAGAAACCTCCATCCATCATGAACTGCCTTTTCTTTGAGTATTACTGACTGTGGGATCACACCCAGTATTTCCCTAGGTTTATTGAAATAAGCATTCTTAAAGTATAGAATGCATGTCTAACTACACTTGGCTTCCCCTTTCTACTGTATAACAAACGCCAGGAAAATATGATCACTCCCACCTAAGGATCCTGCGACTTCCACCCCATTAATTAGGCCATCACTGTTGGTTACAGTCCCCTTCTGCCTTCTGGACAATGAAGTTGTTTGTAAAGCAAGTGAAGAATTTGTTGGACATTAAACTCTTGGCAGATTTTGACTTCCAACAAATATCAGAATAGTTGAAAACTCCCATTATTACTAAATCTCTCCTTTCTGAATGTTTGGTCATCTGTTCTAGGAAAGCCTCATCCAAGACCTCAGTCTGGCTTGGGAATCTGTAGTAGACCCCCACAATGACATCATTGTTTTGATTATTTTTTTTACCCAGATGCTCTCATCCTGGCTTCCAAAATTTAGGTCATGGATCTCTTCACACATGTAAACATCCTTGACATATAATGTTCCTCCTTCTCCTTTCCTGTTTGGTCTATTTCTCTGAAATAGGTTATACCCCTCTATTACTACATCCCACCAGGTTGCAGCGATGCCTATTACAGTCACCCCTTCCCATTCGCGTATTTCCTTTTCACAGTTTTGTGTATTCTCGGAGTTGGAAAAGGAAGAATGGGAAGGGGCAACTGTAATTAATTAACAACATGCACCTTGGCACCTCCCTCCCTCCACTTTAATTATCTCGGCAGCTGCAGGCTCAGCATGAGTGGTGTGGGCATGAAAGGATCTCCATCGCATTGCCCACCAGCTGCCAGACCAGGCACAGTGGGCGCTCAAGCTCTGAGACCACCCCCAGGGAGCCCTCCTCACCCTCGGCCACGGGAGGAGCCGGAGTGAGCCAGGACACTGAGGAGGCTGACAAGCCATTGCCTTTCCTGGGAACCAGAGGGGGAGGCAAGGAGAACAGCGGTGCCAGCAGAGGGGCTTCCTCAGCGACTGCTGGGCCCACCTTTACCCTGCCGGCCTCCTCCTTTGCTGGCACTGGGGAGGGCTTGGCTTGTGGGGCCGGTGGGGGCGGCGGAGTTTCCAGCTTGGCCTTGACCCATCTCCACCAGTGGACCCCGGCCCCTGATTGTAAGATGGCCGGGGTGGTTGAGAAGAGACTTTGGAAGCTGAGGAGGCCTTCATCAGCTTCCAAAGTGTCTTCTCAGCCACCACCGCCACTGCCTCATTGTCAGGGACCAAGATAGGCTTTGAAAGCTGAAGAGGGTTTCCTCAGCTTCCAAAGTGTCTTATCAGCCGCTGACGCTGCCTTGTCATCGAGGGCTGGGGTCCACCAGCAGAGACAGGCCAAGGCCAAGCTGGAGCCTCCGCTGGCACTGCAAGCCAAGCCCTCCCTGGTGCCAGTGAAGGAGGAGGCTGACGGGGTGAAGGCTGACTCAGTGGTTGCTGAAGAAACCCCTCTGCTGGCCCCAATGTCCTCCCCGACTCCCCCTTCAGCTCCCAGGGATGGCGGTGGCTCATCTGCCTCCATGCCATCCTGGCCCACTCTGGCTTCGGCTCCTCCTGTGGCCAAGGGCTGTGAGGGCTCCCAGGGGCGGCCTTGGAGTTGTAGTGCCTGCTGTGCCTGATGCAGAAGGCGACAGGCAACACGCTGTGGCTCCTCTTGTGCCCACACCACTCGTGCCTCGCCTGCTTCCGGCAGTACCTCAGCATCGAGATCGGGTGAGTTGCCTCCTCATGACGAGGAGGATGTGAGAGGACAGCACTCCCCCATCCTCAAATCTTGGTGGCGGAGGCCAGGAAGAGGAGGAGGAGGAGGAGAAAAGCTCCCCTTATGGGAGTTCCACTGTTTTTTGCATACTTTTTTTATTTGCAGTTTTTTGACTTTTGCAAGGTCCTGTACCCCTAACCCCTGCGAATGGGAAGGGGCGACTGTATATCTCATTTGTTTTGCTGTGTTAAGAGTTCAAGTTCATCTTGTTTATTTCCAATGCTCTTGCATTAGTGTAGAGACATCTAAGACCATAAGTTGTCCCCCAGCTGCTTATTTAATTTTTTCCTCCCCACTGCTGTGTTCTTGTACCATTTGCCCAGATCTCTCTATACCATTTGGGCTATAATCTCCAGTACTTGTTGAACTCCTGCCCTGAAGAAAACTTTCTTCCTACCCAACATAATTTAGTTTAGAGCCCTCCTGATCATGTTTGTGAGACTCTTAGCAAAAACGTTCCTGCTAACTGCTGCGAGGTACAACCCATCCCTTGCCAGAAGCCCATCTTCATGAAACAGCAGACCATGATCCAAAAAGCCAAATCATTCCCAGCAGCACCATCTGTGGAGCCAGTTGTTCATCTCCACTATTCTCTTATTTCCTGGACCCTGTCCTTCAACTGGAAGTTGGAGAGATAAAATGGCAACCTGTGCATCAAGGTCCTTCAGCATCCTCCAAGAGCCTCATAATTCCTTCTGATCTCCTAAAAGCTATGCCTTGCAATGTAATTGATTCCCACATGGACCAAAAGAAAGGGGTAACGGTCAGTGGGATTGACAAGTCTTATCAGCCTCTCTGTTGCATGACAGATTTTTGCCTGAGGGAGATAGAACACCTCTCCAGTCATCTTGTTAGGCCTGCAAACCATTGCTTCTGTTCCTCTCAGCAGTGAGTCCCCTGCCGCCACCACGTCTCCTCTGAGGATTTGCAGGGGCCATTCGATATGCTGAATCTTACAAGGTCACCTACATGTTCTCCAAAGACTGTTGCTCTTGTTGTTGTCCCCCATCATCCCTGATAAGGGAGAAAGCCTCAAATCGATTTTATATCTCCGAACTCAGAGGATGATCCTTAGTCTTTCTACTTCTATGTGTCATATTCCTCCAACTGTCTACCTCCTGTGTTTGGGAACTGACCTGCTCCTCAGAGACCTCCCATGTGTGTTCCTCATCCAGGACAGTCTGCTCCACTCTGTGCAAGAAAACCTCATGCTCCCTAATATGCTGAAGAGTAGATACATGAGCCTCAAGTTGCTGGACCTTCTCTTCCAACAGGACAACCAGCTTGCACTTGCTGCAGGTGTAGTTACCCACATCCTTCAGCAAGAACATACCACAGCTCTTGCATGTGACTGCAGCAGCTCCCTCACATTCCATATTTAGGAGTCTTAAGTAGGCACTGCAACAGAACTCTGGGCCTCTCACCAAAACTCCCCTGCCCACACAAAATGCCTGTTGGCCTTGCTGTTAGTGGAGCTACTGTTCAACTATAATTGATATGACTGTGCATGCCACAAGGAGAGTGCCACTGGCTCTCAGAGACTGAGCTCGAAAAGACAGATGTAGCAGATAAATAGAGCTAGTGACTTCTACCTCCATCTCCAAGCAAGTCAGTGACTCAGCAGAAGCCACATCCCTTTAGACCACGTGCTCAGGCTTAGCACACAGCCAAAAACAAACACAACCCCCCACATAAGCCTTTTAAAAAGAGTCAAAGATGACCTCACACACAGCTCACCTTCTCCTCTCTCCTCTCCTCCGTACTCTCCTTCATACACAGTTGAAGGAGAACTCTCTCCAAAGGATGATTTGGATGATTTGGAAACAACTACAAAGATTAGGTTCTTTTCTTCTGGTGTCTTTACTTTGCTGCTTAAAAAATCAGTTAAGGCACTTAATTTACGCTCAGAGAATAGAAATCACCCAAAGCTCTTGATAAGGTACCTGAACTCTGAGCTAGAAAAAAAATTAGATGTTCCCAGTATCCCCTTCCCAAAGGTCAGAGCAGGGAGTATGGAAGGGGAATGGCATCATTCTGGTTCCACAAGGGCAGATGCAGTTCAGGCAAAATGTTTTTTTTTTCTCTCTCTACCCACTAAGATGATTGAGAGATTGAACATTCCCTTCATTGATGCCTTGGTAGCTGCTCTGATTTTAGGGGCACTTTTCCCCAAGAATGGGGTGATACCCTTAAATATTCAGACGATAAGAAAACTGAAAAGCTCTTTGTGCAGGGCTCATGAGGCTTATGCGCTGATGATTAAGGCAGCAGCTATCACTTCCTTCTTTGCCAAGTAAGTTGGGCTAAGGAGCTTCTAGTTCAGGATGCACATTTATGCCAAGAGATTCACAAACTGGCCATGGCATCCACCTTTATGGCAGATTCTTACCTAAACGCTGTTCATTTTGCCTGTCAGGCTATAGCTGCAAACGTAGCTTCTAAAAGACAGTTGCAATTGAAGAAATGCATACAGCTAATGTAGCTATATGTCTTTTTCAGTGTTCCAATTTGTCTGGTGAGATCTTGGATGAGGTCTTGTGGAAATTAAGGATAAGGGGGGAAGCCTTTTCTTCAGCTCCAAGAAAGGAAGAAAAGAGGCCCTATAAATTGAGAAAATCATTCCTACAGACCTTAGCATAGATAGTGAGAGTACAGGTCTTTAAAAGTCCACAAGAAATGACTCTTGATCCCAGCCAAGACAGCAGCACTCACAGGCCCACAGAAGAGGCTCTAGTGCTAAGATTTGCCTACCACGGTTTGCATTATCAGTACACAGCACAACCTTTTGGGTTGTCAGTCTCCCCCCCCCCAGGTATTTACCAAAATTCTGGTGGCATTGGTGGCTCATCTATAGGGACATGAGATGCATGGACAACCTTTGGATTAATTTACCTTATCTATGGCAGGAGAGTATATGTGTGACTCTGGAATGTCTAACTTACCATGGTTTTATAGTCTAAAGGAAAAAGAGGCACTTCATTCTGGTCCATGTCTTTCTATATCTAGGGACTGTGGTTGATAATTTGAGAGGCAAGAGTATTCCATCCTCCAGGTGGCATGAAGCTGCACTACCCCCAAGTAATAAGGTTATCCTGGATAGATCTTATGCAACTTGCAAAGCCACTGAGTTTAACTGTGACCAGCATAAATTTCATCCACCCTTTTTCCTAAGGTGAATGCATCTTTTTATTGTGCTTAGGAGGTGATTCCTCCATCTTTCTGCCCTCATTCTAAGGTATTGAAGGCAAAGTACTGGCATAAGTTAGATGTGTGCAGAGCTGCTTGATTTAGAGCATACAGCTTCTTTTCAGAAATCAGACTGTTTCCTTTCAGGCATTGACCCTGGGGCAGCATGTGTCTCAAGTTACCCTGTCTAGGTGGATTGGGCAATACATTGAACTGTGCAATAGTGGTGTATCTGTTGCTGTTCCGGAGGATCAAGGCCCATGTCACTAAGAGCATGTAGCGCCACTTGCTTTCAGCATAGCTGCTCCTCTGCTAGAAATTTGCAGTACTGCTACTTGGGCTTCATCATCATATGTCACTACAAGATTGACACATTTGGCTTAGGTGAAGTAGCTTTTGAAAAATCATATGGAAATTTGGCAGTAGTGGTGCCCTGAGAGAGGTGTATCACAGGCTTCTCACCCAGGAATGTGACTACGTTGGTAGATCCCAGTGAAGAAAGCCCTCCCCATACTGCATGAAAACTGAACACTGGTACTTACTGTGAAGGTTCCTCTTCTGCAGTAGTGGTAAGGATATCCTACCTGTCTGGTAGTACTGCTGCTCTATGGGTACTGCTTTCAAGGAAGGTGCTCCAGGTGAAGTAAGGGCATACAGTTGTCCCTTCATATTTCCTGGGGTTTGGTTCTAGGAGCCCCCCCCCCCATGGATACCAAAATCCGTGAATACTCAAGTCCCATTATATGCAATGGCATAGCAAAATGGTGTCCCTTATATAAGATGGCAAAATCAAGGTTTGCTTTTGGGATTATTATTTTTTAAAGAATATTTTCAAACCATGAATACTTAAATCTGTGAATACCAAATCCGTGGATATAGAGGGACAACTGTATTTTTTACAATCTGGAGAATCTTCACTGTGTGGAGAGGCTTCTCCCATTTAGGGTGTAGGAAAAGTCTGTTGGATGCCCTGTCTCTTATGTGAGGAAGAACTGATCAAAATACTCTTCCCATTACTACAGAAAAGGAACCTATACAGTAAGTACCAATGTTCCAATTTTGGTGGCTCCAGCACTCCCCATTTCAATCTCTACTACCAAAAAGACATTGCCAGTGAGACGTCTGCACCAGCAGAACATATTCCTGAGATAGGAAAACTCTTCAAGGCCAAAAAATGTGCCTAGTAGTATATTTCCTTTGTGCTGATCTAGAGCCCCTCAGGTGGCCTTTGGCCTCCTTAGAATTGCAGCCTTAATTTGTTTGAATGTGTACTTTGTCCTGTTCCATTTGAAGACTGAGAATGAATGTGATAGTTTGCTTCAACTCTTTTGTTTATTTAGAAGCAACTGGACAAGTACAGGTTGTATGTCAGTACAAACTGTCAGTATGAGGAAAGCAATGCTCTTTGGTATGAATTAGAACCTACTGTATCTTTTTAAAAGCAAAATGTGCAGCAGTGCTTCTCTCTCAGGCTTCCCTTTTTAAATAAAAAGTACAGGAAAATAGATTCCATGCAGGAATAGAAATCTGTCTTGTAAGGGAGTCATCTGCCCCTTTAGACTGGGCCTAGCAAGAATTTGATCATAATCCACAGGATGAAGAATACTGCTTCTGTTAGTGTGTGTTAGATGTATGTATTTACCTGCAATCTGCAATATGAGAAAGATTTAATAAATCCATCCATCCCCTCCTCACTCTTTTAGTATGTCTCTCTCTCTCTTTCTGTCTCTCTCTCTCGCTCTCATTTCAAAAGATTGGTGTGGAATTTTTGGCATGATTGTAGAAGCATAAGTTTTTTTTTACTACAGCTTCTAGAATCCCCAACAAGCAAAGCCAGTGGCCCTGTTGGCTGCAGTATTCTGGGAGCTATAGTTAAAAAAATGTCCAAATTCTGGCTCAAATCAGATTGAGCAGGGAATGCATTTCTTAGCCAACAATCAAACACTAGTTGTAGGGAGAGGGAGTACATAGATGGCCATTTACAAGTTGACAGTATTTCCAGTTCTGACACTTAACTCCTTTTGACCTGACTCCTACCCCATCCTGTCTATGTCCCTGACATTTTTCCTGACATTGCCTAAATGGAGATGCAGCCACTTCTTGTTGAAATGAGAAACAAAAATGCAGTACGGTTTAGTGGTAGAGGGGCTTTGCTCACTGATAAAGTGTTTAACATGCTATGGAGGTATTCAGAATAGAACTGCTACAATTTTAAGGGACAGTTTATTCATCTAAACAGCGAGCGTATGTAGAAGAGGGTCTGGGATTGACATTTTTGGGATTAGTTTAGCCCTGCATTTTTCTGGAGGTCGTTGTCATGGCGCTTAGGAGGTATGTAGAATAAATGGGGCCAACATTCTTCTTGGGACCACATGCTAAAAACTAATATATAATGTTTAATTTACTGTCTTCGTAGCTAGGCCAGCCATTTTTCAGATAATATTGGATTAGCGCTGCTAGCAAGAGAGGATGGGCAGGCTGGCGGGGTCTGATGGAAGCAATAAGAGTTTGTCGTAGTGGTTCTGTGTAGCAGAGTTGATGGCTTATATATTTATATTTCTTTGTAGAGGGCAAATTGAAAAGTGAAATATTTTTAACTCTTACCACCAAGTTGTTCCATACCTCCAGCAAAAGAAATAAAGGAATTATATTGGAACTGGAGTCCTTTCTGATCTCATAATATTGGTCTGGCCCATTAGGAAATGTATGGCAAGATTCCATGCATTAGACTGAAATCACATATTATAATTTTTGTCCCTTATGATATATTTTCCCCCCTGGAGCCTGTCTGGAATACATTTGATTTGGGGATTACAAAACCAGAGTATTTGACCCATAAATGGCAGGTTTCTGTTGGAGTTCTTTTAAAAAATAAAATTTTATTATCCAAGTCCACCCAACTTGTGGCAGTTTACAATAAAAGATAATAATAAAAATGCATGAACTTAAAACACATGAAAATAACAGTGTTTAAGATAGCAGGAAGGAAATTGTTTTGTTCGTTTTTTTTTCAAATTGGCCACCATATCATTTCTTCAGGACAATACTGGAAATTAATAAGATGGCTGCCGGGGATGGGGACAATGAGATCTTTAAGTCACTGTGCTGAGAACCTCCTCAAGCCTGGAGATGTACAATAATAAAATGACAGCAAATGAGTGGGTGATATGAAGTTAAACTAGTTCAGAAAAGAGTGTTAAAATAGCTGATCGATGAAGGAGCTTATAGATTCATAGAATCATAGAATTGGAAGAGACCACAAGGGCCATCCAGTCCAACCCCCTGACCTCAGTCAAAGCATTTCTGACAGATGGCCATCTAGAGTCTCTTTAAAAACCTCCAAAAAAGGAGACTCCACCACGCTATGAGGCAGTGCATTCCACTGTTGAACAGCTCTTACTGTCAGGAAGTTCTTCCTAATGTTTAGGTAGAATATCTTTTCCCACAGTTTGAGTCCATTGCTCCGTGTCCTAATCTCTGGAGCAGGAGAAAACAAGCTTGCTCCATCCTCAGTATGACATCCCTTCAAATATTTAAATGTGGCCATCATGTCACCTCTTAACCTTCTCTTCCGCAGGCTAAACATACCCAGCTCCCTAAGCTGCTCCTCATAGGGCATGATGGTTTCCACATCTCCCACCGTTTTGGTCACCCTGCTCTGGACACATTCCAGTTTCCCAATATCCTTCTCAAATTGTTGGATTATCCCTGGCCAGAAAGTAAATTCCCTGTTGATGGCTAAATGTTGCACTTGGGTTGTTGTGAACACTGCCCTCCACCCCCAAGCAAGGCCCACAGAAGATGGAATCCTTGGGGTTTTATAATGTAGATGCAAGCAAAGAAAATCAAAATGTGTAAGCATGATCCATTTTCTCTTCCACAGCTATGAGAAATGTGCAAGCAGGTAACTAACAGAGAAAAATTCACTCCCTCAGTCCATTGTCAGTCTTTATATCTTTTCTCAGCCTCAAATTCCCAACCTATTGCAAAAAACTATCTAATAAAGTAATCAATACAACTAACCATTCCTATGTCTGTAAACAGCTGTTCATTTTTGGCCATGATGCTAACAAGGACACCCCAAACCCATATGCCTGGTGGTAAAGGTCCAACTCACTACACCTATCCAACAACTGAGAATTATAGAGTTTGATTATTAGGATGGGATGGGAGGCTTTTCCAAGTGTAAAGCTCAACTTAGTAAAGGGAGGTGGAGGAAACAAACGTTCCTTCTGTTCATGATTTATTTAATTTAATATGTTTATATACTGCTTGTAAACAAAGGAAATAGAATGGCTACAATACCTGCTAGTAAGGCTAATTTTCTGACACACAGACAAATACCAAGTGAACTCCATGGGGTTTTTCCGGGCTGTGAGGCCGTGTTCTGATGTTTTGTGGCTGGCATCTTCATAGAATGGTGGGGTAGAGGTGTGGGGGGGTTATATACTGTGAGTCCCTGTTGGAGAGGAGATGTAAATTTGTGTGTTTGAATGGCTAGTTCCTAGGGTGGCAGGTATTTGTGGATTTCAATAGCTTCTTTGTGCATTCTGACATGATAGTTGTTGGCCTGTTCCAGAATTTCAGTGTTTTTAAATAACACCTGGACAACTTCAACAGGAAAGAAGAAACCCTTAAAGTAAACAGAGTTTGGCTACCAGTCCTGAAAAACATCAAAATCAACACTCAACACATGCAAGTGAACTTCACCCAGGGACAGGGGGATTTCCAGCAGACAATGGACCATTAGCCAAACAGACACTAATCCTCCTTGTATATCCTCCCACACTAGGAACTAGCCATTCAAATACGCAAATGTACATATCCTCTCCAACAGGGTCTCACAGTATATAAACTCCCCACACCCCTATCCCACCATTCTCTGAAGATGCCAGCCACAGATGCAGGCGAAATGTCATGAATAAACTCTTCCAGAACACGGTCTCACAGCCTGGAAAAAAAAACACAGAAAACCTATGGATGCCGGCTGTGAAAGCCTTCAACTTCACCAAATGAACTCTTTGCTCATGTCCAGAATGAATCCAGTGACACCCCAGCATGACAATGGGTTGAAGCTGCTTTCATACCACTTTAACTGACTCCAAAATAGTAATTAAAAGATGGATGGATGAGGAATAGACTGTGTTGCAAAACTCTTGAGCGAAAACTTGTCAGCTGCTCCCACCTGGTCCCCATTTTGCTGTGTGTCAGTGGAATTTATATGATATTATTAAGCAAAGTGCATTGGTTAATTGGCCCTTGATTTCCTGTGCCTTAGATATGAACCTAAGACCTGAGTTGGCTTAGGGAGTACAGATATATCTGGTTGGTTTGTATGGCCAAAGCTGACATTATGGTCTTTTTATTATTTTTATCATTCATTTTATGTTTGGCCATTAAGTAATACTTTGCAACTTTGTATTTAGTAGACAAATTCCTTTTTTTACCTTTCATTTTCTTTGCTTTCTTCTGTGAAATGTAATTATTATTTCTCCTCCGAATTCTTAGTAGTAACATATTCTCGCTAGATATATCTCCTCTAAATATTGCTAAAGCATTCTTGTCATTTCTCATAAAACTTTGTTGTGCGTGGAATGTATACCTCCCTGCCATTGATCTGAAGTCTGCAAGGTACTGATAACCTTCACATATACCAGTAAATTCCTAACCATTTTGTCTTCATAGCCTGCTATAAAAAAAAGAGAGGAACATCTGTGTTATTTGGGTATTGCAGAGTATTAACGAGAAATCCTGTAATTGAGATGTTTATTAATGTGCTAGTGCTTGTAATTACTGAAAGAAAGTGTGCAGTTGAACAGCACTTTAACACATATTCCTGCTTCTCCACACTGCTTGTGTCTTATGGCTTTTGCAAATGTAAGATGTTGCTTTAACACATTTTCTTTGGGATTTTGCTTTTTCCCCATTTGAAACTCTGCTAATATTCCTACAGATAATCAACTATGAATAAATGACAAAAGCATTTTTTAGCTTTTGGAACTTAATATGTGTTCATTTGACTGATGTATCATTCATTTTCTTGTGAAAATATCACCTGTCTTGTGAAACTGTCAAAAGAATACAATACGTTTTACCATAATTTCAGACTATGTCCAACTGCCCATTGGTGACTAATTGTAGTTTTAAAGTTACAGGTATATGTGTTTATGCCATTAATCAGTATATATGACATTTTACTGAAAATAAGGTTGTTCGATAATATTATTTCTTTCATGTGGTGCTTTTCAACAATTGTATCTTTTTTTCCAAACCACCTCTGTTACATTTCACTTTTTTTGTGTGTCCAGCATCTTTGCTCAATTGGCAATAGTTCCTGCAAAAACTAGTAAAAGCGTGACTTTTGTACTGATGCTTCTCCATCTCACCCCTACTGGTGATATTCTACACATATGTATTTTTTGTTAGGTTTACAGAACTACCACTAACACAAGCCAGGGAAATTTCTGAAGGACTAAAATGGGCATGGACCACACATATAAGTTTGTGCATAAGGGATGTATGCAAGTTGCCACAGATGAGGCACAAGAATGAAACATCCTTGGATCTCATGCTGGGATAAAGGGCTTGTCAGTTATCTGAATAGCTTCTTCTATCATTCTCAAAAGGTTTCTCAATAGGTAGGACTATACATACCCACCTAACATAGAAATTGTTCCTCCCCACAATTGATTGTTGGTGATAAATATTTTCCTGTGATTACACGTCAGATCTTCTGTTACATCCTTTATTGGGTGGGGGGTTAAAAAGACATGCTTTGCCTTGTTAAATGTTCTCCAATTTCTTTCTCCTACAGTCTATTTTGTTGTCAGCCTCAATCAAGCGGGAAGGAGACTCTCCAACATCGCCTCACTCCTCAGATGATATCCATCACTCAGACAGATACCAGGTGAGAGGGCTATCAGGAGGAATAAGCTGATGACTAGAAAGCCAAGAACTACTAAAATGACACTTCAGTTTCTTTAAGGAATACCATGCAAATACTTAATTTTTTCAGCCCTGTAAATTCAGGAATCATACTGTCCCACTTGTTAATATTAGCTCTGGGAACTTAACTAAAAAATGCCATAGTGTGCTCATGTTAATGCACCAACAGATCTGCAGGGTACATAGATTTACAGTTCCCAGTATTTCTCAGTGCATGGTGATACTTTAGGATTGTTTAGAATGGGAACATTTTGGTATGGTCATTTGTAAAACAAAAATGTTTATCCATTGTACTTTATTATTCAGTAGTAGGAATTATTTTATTATTTTCAAGTTGATAGAATGTAGCATCCAAGCTGTTCCAATTAGCCAAAATAAATAAATAAATCAGCACTTGGACTTTATTATGAAAATAGTGTGTTGTACAACTCTTCAAAGAAAGTAGAATTTGCAAGTGTTAAGGAGTCAAAAGAACTTTACCCATAAAAGAAAGTTACCTATAATTATTCATTAAGGTGTGGAAGTACTTTATAGTACAGTATCATAGGTTTTTTTCCTGCTTGGGGTTCAAAGCCAACATACCCTCATTGCCTGAATTACTTCTTTCATTTCCTATTACATCCCATGAGCCAGGGATTGTAAATTAAATGTAGACATTGTGGGGAGCTACTTGTGATCTTTGTGGGTATGTAGGATATACTGTACTTGTGGGAAGGGAGAAAACACATACTGTATATTCCAGCGTATAAGACGACTGGGCATATAAGACAACCCCCCAGCCAGCCAGCTGCTACATTCGCCCCTCTCTTCCACCTTTGGTTGCTCCCCAAAGGGGGTGAAGGCAGAGGAGGGGGCCGAATGAACTCGGTTTGCCTCGGCCACTGCCCATTCCCTCATTCTTCGTTCCCTTTGCGAAGGGAATGAAGACGGAGGGGATGGGCAGCGTCCATGGCAAACCGCAGCATTCGCCCCTCTCTTCCACCTTCCAGTCACCCTTGACTCGAAGGTGAAAGAAAGGGCCGAATATACCCAGTTTGCTTCGACGGCTGCCCATTCCCTCCATCTTCCTTCCCTTTGCAAAGGGAAGGAAGACAGAGGGAATGGGCAGCCACCAAGGCAAACCGTGGCATTCGCCCCTCTCTTCCACCTTCCAGTCAAACTTGACTCAAAGGTGGAAGAAAGGGGTGAAAATACCCGGTTTGCCTCGTCCGTCACCCCTTCCCTCCATTTCATTCTCTTTGGAAGGGAATGAAGACGGAGGGAATAGGCAGCGGCCATGGCAAACCACAAGATTCGCCCCTTTCTTCTACCTTCTAGGAAGGTGGAAGAAAGGAGCAAAAGTACCCGGTTTGCCTCAGCCGCTGTAAGGGTGGCTCGAGGGGGACTTTCTAGCCAACCACCCCCTCCCCAAGGCTGCGACGAGGAGCCCGATCGCACCTTTGGGGAGGGTGGAAGGGTGGCTCGAGGGGGGGCTTTCCAGCCAACCCACCCCCTCCCCAAGGCTGTGACCAGGAGCCTGATTTGCCCCTTTCTTTCACCTTCCAGGAAGGTGGAAGAAAGAGGCAAACATACCTGGTTTGCCTTGGCTGCTGCTCGATTTCCTGTGTGTTCATTCCTTTGGGGAATGAACACACAGGAGATCAAGTGGCGGCTGCAGCAAACGTTTGCCCTCCTCCTCTGTCTTAGGTTGCTCCCCAAAGGGGGAGAAGGCAGAGGAGGGGGGGTGAATGAACCAGTAAACACTTTGCCTCACTCCCCCGCCCAATCTCCTGCCTCTTCGCTCTGTTTGCAAAGGGAGCGAAGAGGCAGGAGATTGGTCGGCGGATGAAGCAAAGTGCATCCAGCGTGTAAGATGACCCCCAATTTTGGAGGATATTTTTCAGGGCTCAAAAGTTGTCTTATATGCCGGAATATATGGTAGCTACACTAAAGAAGTAGTAATATTAACATGAACCTTCTGATCTAAATCCAGTTGTTAGTCCCAACAATAGTAAACATATTATATCAAAGGAAACTGGGAACATCAATCCATTGATTTAGTGAATTATTCTGGTTCGGCCAAGCAATTTGATTTAGATAACTGTGTCTACAGTATGGTTAGTATATCTGGTATTTTGCACTGAGCACCTTTGCCCAAATGACAGTGGCTGAGATCCTACATTGGGTCAGCAGAATGTAATGCTCTGCCTACATAATTCCATGTTCTCCCCTTGCCCTGGCAGCTGTCAATGTGCCCTTTCTGCTGCTGCTTATCAGTGAAGGGGGGGCAGGGAAGCAGTTCAGACAATGGAGAAGTACCTTGTTTCATTTAGTGGGGATGGGGTGGGAGTAAGGATACATTAACAGATAGAGTGCATCATCCTTTTCCTTCCCTTATAGAGCCCAAAGCAGTCATATCATCATCACCTTAATTATCTCCCTGCTTCTTCCAATCCACACCAATAAGCATTAGCAGTGGCCCCTCCCAGGCTTGACAGCTACTGGGAGAATTGTTCTGGATGGGCACAAAGGGCTAGCAGATAGCTCTCTGTGCCCTATCTCAAAAGAGACCTACAAGCATGTAAGCTACATGTACACATGTGAAACTCATGAACAGTATCTCCTATCATAGCTGGGCATACATTGTTTGTATCTGTGCAAGAACAAAGGTATAAAGTGCCCTGATGCTAGTTGATGCTCCTACTTTCAAAATCTAGTTAACATTGTTCTGAGTAGTTTCAAATGCAGAGAAATAATTCCTAACTGTATTCTTTGGTACATACTGAGAGATCCTAGTTTATGCTAGGTGGATTTTTTTCTGGTACAGCTGTTACAAGCGGTTCACAGATCATAAATTCTGATTGGAACAGAAAAAGGGAATTACTGGTTGCTTTTACATGGGAGAAGGCCCTGCTGGTTGACCATTTTTGTTTGTTTAGTGCATTACAATTGCTGGCCAGGGTCATACAAAACAAATGAATAAACAATGAGTTTGATTAGGAGAATGTTCAGCCATTCAAGATAAATTCTGTGCAGGAGACAGCACAACAGAGTGTGCAACCCCACCCCACCCCCAAAAAACTTTCTGTTGATTCCATAGTGTGTGCAAGTTGAGCTTTTCATATACTGGTTGTGGGTTTAGATTATATATTTTTTTAAAACTGCAGTGCTGGTGGTTTTGCATTACAAGTTTTATGATCTGTTTGGAAATATACTGTATATTCTCTCTCTGGCTTTTCTTAGCAAATGAAGATTCAGGAAAGACTCATCCCGCGCTTTCTGCAAGTGCGCTGATGACCAAAAAGGCTAATCCGAGATAAACAAATCCGGTTGCAGAAAGCACAGCAGAAGGTCTCTTTGGGTGATGTCTCTGGGTTGCGATTCTTTCTGTGTTGTCGTTTCTCTTCAAAACTTGTTCGGCGTGAGTTCTCAAATAAGGCTGCAGCATTGTGGATAGTACGTCTCCATGCCTCCTGATGTGAGGCCAGAGCAGACCATTGTTGGTGATCAATTTGGCCAAGCCTGAGATGTTGTTTCAGGGAGTCCTTGTATCGTTTTTTTGGAGCGCCCCTCTTACGCTGACCCGTGGCGAGTTCACCAAAGAGTACTATTTTTGGGAGGCGATGGTCCTCCATCCTAGAAACGTGCCCTGCCCAGCGCAGCTGTGTTCTCAATAACATGGCCTCAATGTTGGTGATCCCTGCTTGCTCAAGGACAGCAACATTCGTCACATAGTCAGTCCAGTGTATATTTAGGATTGTGCATAGACAGCACTGATGAAAGCGTTTGAGGAGTCGTAGGTGGTGGCGATAGGTGACCCATGTTTCAGATCCATAAAGGAGAATAGACAGTACAATGGCTCTATACAAGGTTAACAAGCAAGCTGCTGCTTGTGAGATTACTTTTGTGGGGAATTTAATAAAACTAACTGATAAGCTCTATCAGTCTAACTCCAATGATAAAAACAGATCACCATTAACCCACAGTGGTTACTGATAATCACAGCATATATGGAATAATTAAGAAGTGTTCTGTGATAAGGCAAATCCCACCACCATCCATGCTACCATGATATGTACATAGGGTGATAAAAGCAATATTTTTACATGGATTGATACTTACAATCAGCTGCTATGTGGTTACCGTACATGTGTTCCACAGTAGTTACCACATGGTAAATAGCCATTTCCCCTCATAAAGTAACCACAGAACTGGTTAGTCCAAGCCTTATAAAATTCCCAGGGTAAACAGGAGCAGCAGTCTGGTTACCAGGAGTTTGCTTTCCAACATTCATCTATGGCTAGGGTTGCTAGTTCAGGATTGTCCTGGGTTCTTGGGCCAAAACCAGAGAGCCAGGGATAGCCCCTGGTGATGTCATCAAGCATATACACCCCAAGTACCAACCACAATTGTTCACAGCATGTCATACAGACACACACACAAAAAGGCTGGCATCCTATTAGTAACATGCACATGTGTAAGTTGCGGTACACATCTGGGTACAATTATTTGCCATAGGACAACAGACATATTCTGCTGACAGTAGCAGAAGTGGAGTTGCATATACAGCAACATTGTGCATTGTAGATGTACTTTATGCAATGTTAATTGTGCAATGTGCACTGAACAATGACACCTAGTCATTGACAATGATGTTGCTATTCTGCATAGGGATTGTGTAGTGTTGGCATAGCTTATCTCTGCATTTGGGTATTTATGCCATGCTGAGGGGATATTGGATTGCAGCCAGAATATATTTTCCTGTTTGGAAATTAAGACAGAAATCTAACTAAAGGGGCTGTTCCCAGATCAAGGTGAATTGGGTGGGGGTTATTCCTTCTAATTTATTTAGGAAGATGCAATAAGGAACATTTAGTCTAGCCTATTTAGTTCTAGCCAGAATGTGGATGCAGAGGATAGTGGAGGGTGAGCCCTGGTACCCCCAGGACTAGGAGGAACGGAGGAAGCTAAGCCAACAAATATGTAGGCCTCCTCTGGAGATTCTTTGCAATTTGCAACAACAAATCAATTAAGACTTGCAAATTGTAGCAAGCTGCTTCTCTGCTAGCTGAGTTGGAGAGTTTCACACAGCTCTTTCCTCTTGCTCAGAGTGGAGCCTACCAAAACAGTAAAGTTTGCACCATTATCTCCTGCCTGGAGATTACCCATAAAAACTGGAGACTCTGGGTGAGGCCCTGAGATCTGGCAACTCTGTCTAGGTATGTTACAGGTTGGGAAAGGTGCTTTTTTGAGCTGCAACAGGAGTGGGAAAAGTGTGGTCCATGGTCTGCATGTGTGCAGGAGGAAATTTTGCCCCTCCCAGGATAAAGTCCAGGATAAGCCTTTCTTTTCCTAACTGGAAGTGATCCAGAAGTTGACAATTAATGTTGTAAGAAAGGCCCCTCTGGGACTAAAAACAAAACAAAATGGTCCCTACACTCCCCTAAAGTTTGTTGGCAAAGAAAAACATTATTGTGTGTGTGTGTGTGAGAGAGAGAGGCCTTCCAAGAACAGTGGAAGAACAGTGCAACCCCCCTACCTCTGACAGTTGCTCACCCCAGACTGCAATTCCCCCAAACCCTCAATCATGGTTGTCACTGGTTGTACTGCCTGGAGGATTTGGGGAGTAAGAATTTGATGATAGGAAATATAAGTCACAAAGGCACAAATTAAGAATAGAAGATACAGTCCTCAGAGCATAACACTCAGCTTGGCATAGACTTTTTGTTTTTCATAAGAACTCTACAAGAAACAAAGTTTGCATTCAAATCAATACAGTATAGCTTCCATTCATGTGCGCACACACAAGTATGTGCACATATGGCATGTAAAAAAGTGAGACACTGAAGGAACATCTGCAACCTAGAATTGAAAACAGACTACATAAAATAAGTTCTAGACCGAACTATTGTCAAACTGAAACAGTCCAAAACAAACTGAAACTGAGTACAGTTGTCCCTCCACATTTGCGGGCTTAACTTTTGTGAATTTGATTATTTAAAGATTATTTGCTGCTGCCTCTGCTGCTGTCCTATGCCATTTTTACTAGAGACTGCAAGCCTCACAAGACTGGAAAAGACTGCAAACATGAGGCAAGGTTTGTAAGTCCCTAATAAAAATGGCATAGGGCAGCAGTGGAGGCAGTGGCATGCCCTGCCAGCTGCCCACTTCTGCCTTGAGAAAGAACCCCGCAACCTTGAAGGCATCTGCAGTGGGTTGAATCTGTAGATCATACTTTTTGTGTGTGTTAAAATGCTTTGGGGGCCTAGAAATATTCACATTTTTTAAATTCACTTCCTGGCCTGCAAGCCCACCCTCCGCACATGTTTGACCAATCAGGTTTCCACTCTTATCCTGGTATGCACTGCAATGTGAATCGGTTGTCCAAATGGGCAGTAATGCACATTTCCACGTATTTTTTTTGAAAAACCTTGGGGAAAGTCACAAAGACTTTTCTAAACTGCACAGTTTTGGGAGTACCGTCCCCTCCAAAAACTGTGAATCACATGGGATCTTGTTGGGACAAATGGCATTCTCCTCGAATTCTATAAAGAGTTGTTTCACCCTCTAGACAAACCTTAAAACTCAGTAGGGCTCTGACCCCCCCCCATCCTGTCTGTAATGAAAAGAAAATATTATTCTACCATTTCAGATCCATAATTAATCCCACTAAAATTACTAATAATCATAACCACAGGTCATTGTACCCATAAAGGAACTGTTTACTTTTAAAAAAAAATACCTCTGTGTGGTTTTTATTCTTAACATTTAAGAAATTAGCAAACTGGACAAAATGGTATATTGTAAAAAACCAAACCAAAGCAACAAAAAAGATAGGGCCCATCTACACGAGGGGGGGGGGAATCCAAAGTACCTCATAGTATTGGCATCTCGCAGCAGGGGCAACATGTCTAAATGTTTTTTCTGGCCTTGGAAGCCCCATAAGCCTCACATTCCTGATGACAGCTGCGAGTGATTTACTTGTGTTAGTTCTTTACCACTGCTGGTTTTTTTACGTCATCCCAAGGTACGCTGGTGCAATAGAACGATTCTCCAATTTTATAAGAAAGCAAAACAGAAAATATTGATCCTTTTAATCGCCTTAGCGAGCGATCGCTAAGCAAAAATCCAACATGGCGGCAGTAGGAACTTGCCCTCCTAGCAAGCCCCTCCCCCTCTCTCACCTGACCAATCAGCTTTGTGCTTCCCTCCAAGTTTTTTTTATTGTTCTATAGTCCAAACTAGTAAAAATGTGTACCCACCTTGCTGTTTGTGGAAAAGTACAGGGAAATCTGCAAAGGCTTTTACCTCATTGTTTTTGCTGTTTTGGGCCCCCCTCCTTCCGAATAGTGTGGTTTGGTGCTAGAGCCTGTTTAGACAGGTAGGATTCCCAGCAAATTCCATGAAGGGTATTTTCACTATTTAGACAGGTCCTATAATTCTATTTTATTTATTTAGTCCTGGTTATCATTTTACATGCAAGAATAATTTGAGAGCTCTTATCTGTTTGATGTAAATCATCATTTTTTTCCATTTTCTCCATGGGGGTGTGTGTGATATTTTAAGGAACAAAGTATTATCCTACATGTATTTGATTTAAACTAGAGTTTTAGAAAGGCTAATACAAATACAATTGCAGAACAATGGAGAGAAGAAAAGTACTGGTAACAGGCTCTGCAGCAATTGAAATCTTCCTGTGTGTATTTGCAACTCTGAGCCAGAATACTTACATTGTTTCCAAAGAGAGCAAGTGAAGCTGACATGTTTTGTAAGTAAGGGATCAGATTGAGTGAAATTGTAAAGGTGGGGTGTTTGAGTAGAAAGGATGAAGGAAACCAGAAATGCAGGTAGGTAAATGAGATGTTTGAAGTTCCTTTGGCTGTATTTGTCTGACATCTTTTGTGTAACACAAGCAGGACAGCACGGCTTTTTGAAAATGGTATTTTTACTCTGCATCTTTTCTTTCCAGCCTTATGAATTTGAATAGGATTAATGGCATGGCTGTTTCTTGACAAAAAGAAAGAACTGTTCCAGTTAAAGAGTTGTTAGCATCTATTTCTCTAACACAGAAAATCAATATAGGTCAGATCCTAGAAAATATGGAGCATACCTGTTTCTCACTGTAATAAAATACAAATGAAGATGTGAGGAACTAGACAGAGTCAGGTTCTAATATTCCAGACTCAGGTTTTGGACACTAAGTAGAATGGATCTCCTTGGTAATAGTGCAATTTGCCTGAAGAAAAATCCATTAAAAATCTGTACCCTTTCTCTAGGCCAGCTCTATGCAGTTGAAGTGGGGCGGGGGGGGGAGAAGGGAGGGAGCCAATCTCATTCAGACCAGTTTCACCCTGCCTCTGGCAGAATCAGTAAGTTGAAGCTTCTTCTACAAATGTGCTGGCACACATCTGCTTCAACCTCTGCAGATATCACCAAGCTTACTAGTTTGACTGTTAAAAATATGCTTGAGACATCTCTTGTTCATTACAGAAATTAATTGTGGCATTATATAAATGTACTAAATACATGGATTTTATGTGCCCTGATCTTCAGTCTTAGATGCACAACACATTCGTACTTGGAAGATGTGCTTAAACTGTAGACAGTGAAGTAAATCTCTGTGGTATTTCCTAAACTCTAAGATACATTACAGCATTTTGCACCCAGAAAGATAAAGACTGGCAAATTGTGATGTGCTGATTTTTGTTGGAGTCACTGAGGGATAGTCCATAGGCAACTCAACTGCATCAAATGATGTAGATAAAGCTTCTAAACAAGAGGTTCACTGTACTAGAACAAAGCTGCCAGCCAAGACTTAGCTGAAAGCAAAAACTCCTTTACTTTCCTTTGTCTTTAAAACATCAATAATATGTATTTTGCTACTGTTCTAGTTAAAAAAAAAAGTCTGAACATTTGTGAAATGTAAACCATTTCGTTCATACAGGAGTTTTTGATGGGTACAATTCATTTGCTATGCATCTTTGACGTGCAGACTTGACATACAGAAGTACTAATTAGGAAAACAAATGGAGAACAGAAATTTGTTCCAAATTACTTGACTTCCCCCGCCTCTCTCAAAGTTGTAATGCCTGGGTTTGTGCTTACCTATTTTACATTTACAATTAACCTGCAACCAAGTAAATTTAAGTGGGAATAGAAATTAAGATTAATTTGTGTGCTTGTATGAGATAGACTACATCACTAAGGTCATTTCCTTCAAGAAGTCTTAGTTAAGACTGTCTGCCTGTATGGCAGGAATTCACACCTTCAAAGATAACTGTAGAAATTATAGACATACCAGAATAAAGGGGGGGGCACAAATACCAGAGAGATACAAGGATGCAGCCTGCTCTGAATCTCATGCCTTAAGCTATATATATATTTTTCTTTTCTTTTAACAGCAGTGCACTACACAACTGTACTCCATGTTTTGGGAACTGGATTTCCTGAAAGAAAACACAGGAAAGTGCAGTATACTAAAACAATTCAAAGTTTTAGGAGAAAGCATTCAAAAAGGCTTAAGGTTTTTAAAGGTTCTGGGGGCTTTAGCAATTTAGGCCTCAGGCCTGCAGCACTGTCACACATGTTTGCCTTTAAACACTTGGATAGTCTTGATGGTTTCAGCAGGATTGCTAATGGGATCAAAGTGAATAACTTCTCTTTTAAGTGTTTGCAGGATATGAACTCTCAAAGGCAGGATGGAGGCCATTCTATAGATTTATCCTCCTTGCAATCACTGACTGTGACTTCAAAGTCATAAAACAATAAAATAATGAGTATTTTGTCCACTAACGTTTTGTATTTGGTAAGATTTCTAGCTTCCTATAGTCCCTATAGAGAGCTCCAGTTCACCAGAGAGCTCCAGTTCAACAATCCCAGAGACAGGATTGTTTACGTTTAAGAGTTTATAAGTCATGAATATATGTATCTATTACCTACCTTTTTTTAATCTTTATTTTATAAATATATTGGTACTCCAGGGAAAAAAAACACCCAAGTAATTATTTGATTTAATAGAAAGACAGACTGAACACAATTTCAAAATATTGTATTGGATGGTATTCTTAGGAGTGCAAGATACTGACAGCTTCCTAAACATAGGATGTTTCTCTCTGAAAGGAGATAAAAGTGATTTGCAATCAAAAAGGTTAGCTTTATAGTTTCAAATGTATGTAAGGGATTCTAGTCTCTTGTCCATTGCTCAACTGCCAGTTCTTATTGCCTTTATCAATGTTATTGCTTCAGCATAATAAAACTGCTTGTATAGACAGATTCCAGAAGTTGTCAAATGGTCAGCTGATCTCCTTTTATAAAAAACTAGACTGAGAATAAGTGTTCCAGGTTCAGAACTTGTAGTCTTTTCTGCCTTTCATGGTTGTATAAAGTTTCAGATATACCTCATGCTATAAGTATCCGGCAAATAATTGTCCCTGTTTTTGCCAGTTGCGGAAATTGTGAGGGTTCAAAACTATATTATTATGGGTGGCTAGATTTACCATTTTGAGGCCTTTCAGTTCCTTTCCGCCAAAGTTTCTAAGTTAATGAATATGGTGGTACCACATGTAGCTTTAATGCTGGATAACTTGCCCTTAATATGGAAAGGAGAAAGGAAGGGCGAGAAAAAGGGAGAAAAAAGAAAATGTGGCAGTTTTAAAGAAACCTTCAAGACTAACTGGTTTTTATTTTCACATGAACTTTCGTGGATATAAACTCACTTCTTCAGGTGCAGTACTGAGTACTGTAAGGCCTTAGGCATAAAGCATGTTTATACAGCTGTGGGTGTGTAATAGAATGTAATAGGATCCAGAAAGATGGAAAATAACCATTGCCCTAAATTTTCAAAGGGTTGTATAGGGTGATAAGGTCTTTCAGATGTTTGTACATAAATATAAATTCCAGTCCATTAGCAGAGATATGAACAAAGACAATGGCTTCATGGTTGTAGCTGCACATATAAAAAAAGGAATCTTCTCAGAGTTTTGAACCCCGGGGTAAGCAGATACATATTGTTTTCATGCATCAACACTAACTGACCACTGTAAAGATCTGAAAAACCTGAATCAGCTTACATAACCCTTTGAAAAATTATGATTTTCATCTTTCTGGATCCTATTACGTTCTTATTCCAGACCCACAACTGTACAAATATGCTTTATGTCTGATATAATACCACTCTGTACTGCATCTGAATAAGCGGGTTTATATCCACATAAGCTCATGTGAAAATAAAAACCAGTTAGTCTTAAAGGTGCTGCCACATTTTTTCTTTTTCTTTTTTTCTCTTTCTTCATCCTTTTTATGCTGCAAGAGACTAGAGGGCTACTTCTTTGAAAATTGCCCTTAATATATTGGGACAAGTACAGGCGGCCTTCTGTATCTACGGATTCTGTATCCACAGATTCAACCATCTACTGCTTGAAAATATTCAACAACAACAAACAAAAATAAATCCTTGATTTTGCCACTTTATATAAGGGACACCATTTTACAATGCCATTGTATAGAATGGGACTTGAGCATCCATGAATTTTGGTATCCATGGGAGGTCCTGGAACCAACCCCTAGTGGATACCAAGGACCCACTGTAGTGGCTTTCTGGTGCTGTATATCTAGATTACTAGAGACAGGCTACTGCAGATTCAGTAGTACTATGTTGATCATCCTGAGAACTCCCTTTCCCGATGTTTTAGGAGGAGGAGAGTCAGGCAATCATCTGTGTTGTTATAATAGTGCAGGATGCAAGTACATGTAGCCCAATTATAATTTGCAAAATATTTTAAAAATTTTTAATTAGGTATTTATACTCCATCCTTCAGCCACAAAGGCTATCAGAGTGGCTTACAAATTGTTTTAAGCAATAGCAATTTACACATCTACACTGCATTAAGCTGTTTCCAATGTGTATTAGCTAACATATATATTATCACACTACAGTTATAGAGCTATTATTCCACTTTAACTGTTCTGGCTGCCTCCTGTGGAATCCGGGGTTTTTTGGTTTAGGGAGGGGCATTTAGCATTCCCAGCCAGAGAGCTCTTAAGCCTCCCTAAACTACAAACCCAGAATTCTACAGGAGGCAGCCATAGCAGTTAAAGTGGTACTATAGTACTATAACAGTGTACAGTAGGATCCCTGTATCCGCTGAGGATTGGTTCTGGGCAGCCCATCGATTCCAAAAACTGTGGAAAATAGTGAACACCATTGAAACTAATGGGACTTCTGGTTTAAAAAACATAGAGTTGCCTTGGGGGACCTAGAAAATGGCTAGAGAGGACACATTTTCTAGGAAGACACTATGGTAGGTGTGCTGTTTTGTGTCCCGTGGATAATCGAATCAGTGGATAATGAATCAGTGGATACGGGGATCCTACTGTAGTGTGTAAAAGAATACAGTGCAGCCTTTACTTTTCTCAGCTGTACATCGACAGGAGAGCTTCTCCTTTACATGCGTCTTCACAGGGTATGAATCTTGATTTTTGGCTAAGGTGGGCGGAGTGTCCCAGACTTCTCAGAAAAGCATTGAGGAGCATAAATTGGGAACGGGGGTGGGGGGCTGATTTCGGATGGGGCGGTGCTTTATCTTTGGCATCAGGAAGAGGGAGCGGAATTTCTGGAGTCCGGCTTGTGGTGGCTGCTATTTTTTACTGGGAAGAGCGGAGGGAGAGGGGCCTGAAGCAGCCGTGCGGTTACTGGTGGAGAGGGAGGAAAAAGCCACGCTGTGGTGGAAACTTAAGAGCTCAGCTCTGGGACAGTTCCCGGCCTGCCGGTTGCCGTGACAACCGCTCCCTCCGGCTGAACTCTCACCCCGCGCAGAGGCCGCGGCGGCGGATCACGTGACGGCCGCGAAGATGGCGGCGGCCGCGGTGGCTGGGAGCTGATTGCAGGTGCCGGGCCGTTGGCCGCATCCGCCCTCATCTCCGGCCATGCAGAGCGAGAGGAGGGAGCCCGGTGGCCGGGAGGAGGTGCAGACGGGGGGCCTCTGAGGGGCCGGGGGCGTCTCCGGGGCCGGAGCCGGGTATAGCTAGAGGAGAGAAGGGGGCTTGTTTACCTCAGGAGGGAGGGCCGGGCCGTCATCCCGGAGGAAGGGAGCGGCCTGCTTACAGCCAGGGGATAAACTTCGGGGAAGGGGTTTTGTATGAAGAGAGGAGGAGCCCCGGTGGGAGTTAGGGAGGGAGGGTTTTGTTTGTTTGTGGGTGGTTGGGAAGCCGGGGGGAGGGTGGCGGCAGTAGGAAGAACTAGAGGAAGTTGTTTTCTTCCATATCTAGAAATTAGTGTTCATTTTGGAAGATTACCTTGCAGTTATGGTAGACTGAGGCCGTGGGATCTAAGCTGATTCCCTTACAAGTGGTTTGGTTATGAGAGTCTGTGGGGAGTGTACGTGGCCTATCAAGTAGTTGGGTGGACTCTGTGCAGAGGAGGGGGTCTCTGGATGTCTGAATGTGAGTTGGACTTGAGCAAAAGGAAATGTGGGGTTTGGTGAAGTTGTGTTAAGTATTAGTATTGGTTTGAATGGGGAATCTAGAAAAGGGGACCTCCCCCTCTCTGGGGCTTCTCTTCACAAACGAAGATTCAGGAAGGACTCATCCCACGCTTTCTGCAAGCGCGCTGATGACTGAAAAGGCCAATCCAAGATAGACAAGTCCGGTTGCAGAAGGCACAGCAGAAGGTCTCCTTGGGTGATGTTTCCGGGTTGTGATTCTTTCTGCGTTGTCGTTTCTCTTCAAGACTTGTTTGGCGTGATTCTCAAATAAGGCTGCAGCATTGTGGATAGTGCGTCTCCATGCCTCCCGATGTGAGGCCAGGGCGGACCATTGTTGGTGATCAGTTTGGTGGAGCCTAAGATATTGTTTCAGGGAGTCCTTATATCGCTTTTTTGGAGCGCCCCTCTTACGCTGACCCGTGGCAAGTTCACCGTAGAGTACTATTTTTGGGAGGCGATGGTCCTCCATCCTAGAAATGTGCCCTGCCCAGCGCAGCTGCATTCTCAATATCATGGTCTCAATGCTGGTGATCCCTGCTTGCTCAAGGACAGCAACATTCGTCACATAGTCAGTCCAGTGTATATTTAGGATTGTGTGTATACAGCGCTGATGAAAGCGTTTGAGGAGTCGTAAGTGGTGGCAATAGGTGACCCATGTTTCGGACCTAGAAAAGGGGACCAGTGAGGCAGGTTATAGTGTTTTTCTAATTCACTACCACAAAGCAGGACCCTAATGTTTGGTTCTTGTGTCTTCTTTTTGCAGACATTCCTGCGAGTGAGGGCAAACAGACAGACCCGACTGAATGGTGAGTGTGAGAGGAAACCTACACCATGTTCTGAACTAATGACTTGCTGTAGGAGAGTATGATAGGCTTAATGTTGTTGTTGTTTTTCTTTACAAGCCTCTCTGGCTAAATATGAGCAAACGTTTTTAAGTCTGACCCACATCGCTTTTGTTCGCTACCCATTTTGTTCCTCTCTGAATCCTGTTCAAGCTGTTGACATTTTTCTTGTCACATGGATTGGTTGCTCTCTCAAAATAAGCAAAATATGCTAAGTAGAGAACTGGTTTTGGTGCTTATATTTAAAAATCATTTAATGGATGGAGTTGTTTTTGTCATCCTTGAAACATCATTTGGTTGCAAAGTGTTCCGTTTATGATTGGCTATAATATCAAAGACTTGGGAGTTCTTAGGACTTAAAGGAGTCCTTTTGAATGTTATTGCCATTTGATTGTACAGCTGGACCCCTGTATCCGCAGGGGTTTGGTTCCTGGACTTACTGTGGATAATGGAAACTGGATAATAGTGAATCCTACTAAAATAAAGGACTTCTGGTCCGAACATATCATAGATTTGTGTTGGAGGACCTAGAAGGATAACCTAGAGAGGACATCTCTCTAGGCATTGTCCAGCATGACTCTGTGGTATGTGTCTCTGTTTTTTTCAGCCGCAGATAACTGAAACTGGATATTGGTCCTGTAGATACCAGGGTCCAACTGTAAATATTAGAAAAACTGTGTGTGTGTATGTATATGTGTATATATATATATATATATATATAGTAATTAGATTTTCTTACGCCCATTCTCTGGGGTCTACAAAAATTCCCCCTTTGAATCCATATGGAGAATCAAGGTAATGGTTCAGTTGGCTTCCATGGAGTTGGTACTTCAGATCATATGCAACTTTCAGCTAGGTCTTAATACCACATCTCTGTATGTATAATAGTAGCGTCCACAGTTTCCATCCTAGAAATTACTAATCCAAAAAATATTTTTCTACTTTGTGTCATTTTGTCATTAGGTAGGAATAATTAGTTAAAAGTTACACAAGAACTCTTTATTTTAACTAATTCAGCTTCTGTCATTGGGGCACAGCAATAATTTGCACACAGTCAAAAATAAAGACAATGAAAATTCTGGCCTTCAGAGTCAAGAAAAACTGTAAATTATCCTGACAATGCAAGGGAAGGGCAACATTTCCTTTCATTTTTGAATGCCAACAAGCTCCAGGGCTATAAGATCTATGTTGGTGGTAGTCGCCGTGTCAGTTATAAGAAAGAGCTTTGAATTAAGATTAACGAGGACTGTGCTCTGCATAGTGAATACGTGTGATCTGCCTTTCACATACACAAACCACAGAAATCTTTCTCCTGAATAATTTTGGTGTATGATTAATGAATACTTCTGCTGCATTCATTCTATTGATCGTCTCACACATATTCCCTTGTGACACTTGGCGCTGCTATTGGAAATGCGTATTGTAGAAATACTAATATTTTTCCAAGAGTTTAAAGAAGGTCTTAGTGATTTTTGAAAACAGACGGACCCTTGCCAAACTTACTGCATATCAGGCATAATACTAAACAGTGGTGTAATGTTAATGAACCTCAGGAATCCTTAGGCTTCTGTATTCACTCCCCTCCACTCCGTATCAGCCCTACACCATTGTGGCTACAAGGAGTTAGTCAGAAGCTTTCACTTGTATTTTAAATTAACTGCAATTTAGCATATTATGTGAAGCCTCTCTATGGATAATCTTAACTACAGTGAATTGAAACAAGCTAATGTTGTAAACATTGAACTTTACTTTTCCCCAATAACTGTAGTTAAAATTAATCCCAGTTTATGTGGGTCCACATGACACTGTGAGCTATAGTCAATATAAATTATTTATTAAATATTTGTTTATTATTTCTCAGCCCACAAGATTCCTGAAGCAGTGCACAGCAGATATGAATAATGTTTAAAATAGATCAAAACAACTTTTTAAAAATCAGGAATAAAACACACAAACAATTTAAAACAGTTAAGAACCAAATACCGTACAAAATAACTCAATCTTAGCTGGCCTTTCGAAGCTCATTAGAGATGGGACCAGCTTGACTCCCTTGTGGCTGTGCCTGAATGGGTAGATGGTGTACAAGCCCAAGTTAGCTAAAGCTTGTGTTGCCAACTTTAAAATACAGCTTGCTGTTGTCTGAACCACTCAGTTATCTTTGTTTCAGAATTTTGTTTCTAATTGGTTTTCTGGTATAATCTCATTACATGTTACTTTGTCATGAACCTCTTTACCAACTTGCAGGTGTAAAAGTTGCCCTATATTTTGTGGCACCTAAAACTTACAGATTTGAAACATTAGTATTTTAGAATCAGTAGCTAGCATTGCTCTTAGGATGACAGTGAATCTTGGGTCTTAAGTTCTACTGTGCTGTGCTGTTGATCTGTGTTCTGTTAATACCCACTCTGGGTTACATTTCTTTGTACCCCATCATCATGCGTTTTAAAAACTCCACTAAATGTGCTTTTGTTTCTTAAATACTGCTGTAAGTCAAACAGGGTCATCCCATCCATTACTCAGAGAACAGTTACATTGGTTATCTTCCTAGGTTGTAGCATATGAGCAGATCAGATTCCTTTGGTTGGAAATCACTCACCCAGTTGTAAGTGGATTAATGTATTTTTACTTTCATTCCTTTTTGATGTTTTTAACATCCTGTAATCCAGAAATGGGAAATTTGGATAATTAGATAATCAGAAGAATGGAATGATTATAAGTCTTTGTGTTTTACTATAATATGGAAATTAAAATTATATGTTAAAAAAAAGAGGAAGGAACTGGCAAAACCACCTCTGAGTATTCCTTGCCTGAGAAAACCCTATGAAATTCATGGGGTCGTTATAAATCAATAGGCGACTTGAAGGCATATACACACACAAGTTGGTGTTAAAAACGAAGAAGAAAAATATGTCAGGAATAATTTACTAAGTTATTGCCATTGCTGTCACACAGCAGAGGGGAATAGATTACTCCCATCTCATCTCCATATTTTTATAGTACAAATGTTTGTGATTTGATTGTTGATCTTCTATTATATTCCTGTTGGTGGATTCCAGAAATCATGACAAAGCAGAAGAATCATAGACTCATGCAGATGGAAGGGACATCATGGGCTATTGGGTCCACACACACACACACACACACATACCGGGTCAGTGCAGGATCTCTAACCAGTATGTAGCTGCCCAGCCTCCTTTTGAAGACATCCAGAGAAGGAGACCCCACCATCTCTCTAGGCAATTGGTTCCATCACTGAACCACTCTTACTGTCAAGAAGTTCCTTCTAACGTTCAATCAAAATCTACCTTCCTGTAACTTCAAACCATTAGATTTGGTCCTACCCTCTGGGGCAGCAGAGAACAGGCCTGCACTCTCCTCTCTGTGACAGTCCTTGAGCTCAGCTCCTTCAACCTTTCCTCATATCTTTTATTTGCCATACCTCTTATCATTGTTGTTGCCCTTCTCTGAACCTGCTCCATCTTATCTATATCCTTAAAATGTGGCGTTCAGAACTGAACACCACTCTAGGTGAAGCCTGACCATTGCTTCCCTTGACTTAGAAACTATGCTTCTATCAATACAGGCTAAAATAGATAGTGCCAGTTTTGCTTCTTGGAACCTTGCAACCTCTTAAAGTTCTAGGGAAAACATAAGTAGCCTTCCCAAGGAGCGTGTGACAGAGTTGTGTACTTTACTGTTTCTTCTATTTTATGAGAGAGTTTTGAGTCATTGTGATTGTTCTTAATAATTCCTATGGGATCATGGACTGCGTTTCTTGTTTAGTTGTGATAAATTCTTGGGCCTGTGACAAAATGTTGTGGTGTAAAATACTCATTTTCACAGTTTAAGAAGAACATATTCTTTTTCTTTTACTCCCTCCTTCTCATTGGTTTTCTCTTATCCTGTTCCAATAACCAACATTTAATTGTCTTTGGGCTCTTTTTTAAGCAATTTGCCTCTTAGATGTTTCCCCCTAAATAATTTTTTCTGGCTTTTCAAACTTCAGGCGTTCCTCAGACCTGCAGACTGCTATCTCTCTTCCCTACATACATGATGCCTTTTTGGCCATATAAAATGAACACTTGAATAATGCAATTGTTGTGTTTATATGCTACCTTGAACTGTTCCTTTTCAGTTCCTTATAGCACTGAAACATAACTAGGTGCAGTTACCAAAATTTTTATGCACACAGATAACCCAAGTCCCAGAGGCCTTACAGTTGAAGTGGGTTTCTGTGCCTGTATTAGATATTGGATAAGTAGTACAATAAAGATAAAACTTGCATTGTTGCTTCAGCTCTGTCCAACTCGATAATTTAAAAAATCTTTTGTGAGAGATTTGTTGGGAAAGTACAAATAAAAATGAGGTGCAAATAAATACTGTATATACAAACCGAAAGCTGATGCTTCTGGTTCATTATTCTGTTCTTCAGGGTTTTTTTCTAAGCAAACGTGGTAGAATAGGAATGTACTGTACCTTCTATCAACTGTACCTTATCAACAGGATCTGTAGCGATACTGACAATATTTATCTTGTTTCAAAAGGTATTGATCTAGATATTCCCATTTAGAGCAGTTAGATTTAAAAATATTTATTATGCTAGGTTTTACATTACGGTATATTACAGCTAAAACAACCTGTTATTCCATTTCAGTTTATCCACTGTTAATACTGTTAACCCAAAGCCACTGAAACCCTCTCCATGTTAAACTCCCTATAAACAGTAGTCCCACTGGAGTTTGCAGATGACAGAGCCTCACCTTGTGTTTATCAAATAAACAGACAGTTCCCTTGGAGCCATCTAAGCAGCATTACTTAATTGATAGAAATGCATATTTAATCTTACGAACTATTTGTCTCTTTTCAGTTTATGCTAGTTTTGCATCTGTTGATTCCACAGTTCATCTTTCCCCATTAACCTGGGGCTTTGGGGAAATAGGTAGTCTACATGAACATTTTTGCACACATCATAAATGCACATTATTACATGCATTCTGTGGTGAAATATGGATTTTATATGTATTTTTAAAGCTGAACATAGACTACAAAGTTCACTGAAGTGTGAAAATGGAAGGATAACCACACTCTTATTGTGAATCTTGTTGGTTTACTTCCAAATACAGACCAGGCAGAATTTCATATGTCCCTTTTTGAGACATGTAGGTGATTTTGAGCAGGAAGAGAAAGCGGAATAGAAAAAAATGAATAGGGCATCAGCTAGTGGTGATTAGCAAGAAAGTATGACTGGTTAGAAATCTTACATCACTTATTTATCAGGAGCAGGTAGATCAGGCTTGAACCAAGATAAACAAATGGGTAGAGGAAATCAATTTGGGGGACTGAAAGGAAAAGCAGTTGGGCATTCCTTGCAGAACAGGGCATTCAGAATAGGTTTGATGCAGAATAACAAGTTCAGATTTTAGTGTATAAATGACAGAGAAGATGTAGATCCAGGTATGTAAGGTAGGCATGATAACAGGATTAAAATTTATTCCAGAGCCATTTTGATAACTGAGCATTTGAGGGATCCTCTGTACATTCCACATGAGGAGATTTAGAGAGACACAGTCAGTACAGAATATGAAAATACATCTTATATTGAGGAGTTTTGAGAGGAAGAGCCAGGCCCAAGCAAGAATAATGACAAGTGTGCTTATTTCCTAGAAATACTTTCTGTCACCTGCAGCTGGTAGTTAATAAGAAACATTCATATGACTACTTTTAATACAGCAGAACCTGATCTACCCTTCCCCTCCCAAGCCTTAAGCTGTTTAGAATTAACATGAATGTGTTAGAATATATACTGAGGCCAGTTCTGATGTCTAGCAGGAGAGACTAATTAATCAGAGGCTATCACAGTTAGGTGCTTGGTATAGAAAATAACTTTTCTGTATCTTTGAAACTAGGGGGTTGTCTAAATGGCAAGAATACTCACGGAATGTGAGGAAAATGCTATCTGTCTTAATGGGATTCTGCATTGTTCTGGTATATTGTAAAGGAGGGCCCCCCAAAATGCCATAAACACCATGGGAAAAGCCTTTGCAGCTTTTCCCGTATTTTTAAAAAAACAGTGAGGGGAATGCACATTGCTGCTTGTTGGGACAAGCAACCAAATTGATGTTTCTCTTTCCCAGTACGAACAGATGATTGGTCAGACGAGTGTAGGGGGCGGAGCTTGCTAACAAGGCAAGTGCCCAGAACCGCCATGTTGGATTTTCACCTTAGTGAGTGAGCGCTAAGGCAATAAAACGGGGTGTTGTATTATTTATTCATTTGCTTTTTTGTTAAGACAAAATATCACTCTAGTGCACATTGGATATAGTTTTTTAAAAAAATCTTCAGCAGCAGAAAACTGAAGTAAGTAAAAAAGCCAGTAATTCACTTGCGGACGGCATTTTGATTCACAGGCATGCCTGTTTGCACAGCAAATGTGGATAGCTTTGCATGCCTGTGATCTGCCAAAAAACCCCATTAAGACAAATAGCAGCTGCTGCAAAATGCCATTACTGCAGAGCAATCTGGTGTTGTTTGCCTCATCTATACAAGGCCTCTATAATAACTAGTTTTGGTTGCAACTTTAGATCAGGGTTGATGCAGTCTAGGATAGGCACTGGGTGCAGTGAAGAGGGAAGCTGTGTGATGTTAAGGGCAACTTGGTTTGGTGAGTCCCTCCAGTGGCATAATTATTATTGTAATGCTAATTAAAGTAAGTTACTTCTTTGCATACCTTCCTGAGAGATAGAATAAAGAAGCTTTGTTAAAGAAATGGCAGAAAGAGATGAACAGTCAGGGATATTCAAGTGAAAGTCTCTTTTCTTGCTGTTTTATAGAGATTTTAAGAAAAATCTTTTGACTTAAGGGTAAGGAAAAATCAAGGCAGCCCATCTCCCCCTCTTTGCTCCTGCCACTGAAGTACAGAAGAGAAGGATTACTGAGCTAATTAGAAATGATTGCATCTATCAGCACTAATTAACAATACTGTGGTCTCACTTGTGTGTTCTTTTGAGACGTTCTCCTTTGGGACAGCTCAGCAGTCACCCCCCTTCCTCTGGGGCTGCTCTATCCCTCCTACGTTGATTAGAAGTGATGGCTGAGCTCTGAAGCTGCAATTGGAAATTCTGCTCACTGTGGCTTTCAGATAACACCAATTCTTCTCTCTTACTCCTGAGATCCAGTATCAAGCTACTGCAGAAGGTCTTGGAACAGAAACTTTTAAAAAGCTCCTATTGACTCTATTTACTGTTTTACTCATGCCACTTTTGTGGGCAATACTGTTTTTCTTTGCCATCCCTCTCATGGGTCTTAAAGGTTGGTTCTGTTATTGAGAGTGCATAATAGCAAGATCCTCTTATTTCCTGAATGGTACTGAAAACTCATCAGCCCAGGTACAAACTTCAATCCTTTGCTATACCACTGTGTGTTCTATGGTAGCAGACATATTGATGCCAGCAAAATGTGCTAACATGTAACAGGCTCACTATAACAGCAGGGTTATAAAAGCTTTTCTGAAGTGACTTCCTGGATAGGATTTTCATTAAATAGATATGGTGTAGAAATGATTAAGCATGGGCCCTTGTTTTTTATAAAGTGCTTTACAGTTTATGCCTCAACTGTTCTCAAAGCAAACCTTTGAAATAGGTTACATTATGTCATTAAGATTTGTAGTAAATAATGTTTTAAAATTATGCCACAGAGAGTCAGCCAGGCACATCACCCTAGATGTTTCTGGAGGATAATGGAAAATACAGTTGTCACTTCACATTTGCTGGGGTTTGGTTCCAGGACCCCCGTGGATACCCAAATCGTGAATACTCAAGTCCCATTATATGCAGTGGCATAGCAAAATGGTGTCCCCTATATAAGATGGCAAAATCAAGATTTGCTTTCTGGATTATTATATTTTTAAGAATATTTTCAAGCCGTGAATACTTAAATCCCTGAATGCCAAATCCGTGAATATGGAGGAACAACTGTACTACTAAAATCTATTCATAACATTCCTTATATTCTCAGTGATGGTGAAAAATAACCAAAGGTAAGCCAATTTGACATAGGAAGAAGTCTTTCTGACTCCAAATTTGGCTATTGTTGAGTCCCCATGTGCACATTATAACAGAAATTTTGTGGCTGATTTAATGTAAACAAGTGAGAATCCCACATAAGATGTTTTATGATAACAGTATTTCATTATTGCAAATTATTTTCCTGGAGTGAAGAAGAATGATCCCTACTTGCTCAAGTGAAACAGTGGACAAACTTTGCAAATACAGTATGTGAAAATAAACCTGTTAGGTATGTCCCTTCCATAATAGAGTTTCCTCAGTTCTTGAAGGCTGCACTGGAATGGTTTCTCTCTCCCTACATACTGGGAAAATTTTGTCTGTGGAAATTGTATAGACAACTTGGAAGAGAAGGTGTGCAAGGAGTCTAGTTTTGCCCTACTGTTTGAAAAAAAGAGGAGTTGGTTAGGAGGAAGATGATGTTTTGGCAAAAATTAGAACAAATGAATTGGGAGTGCTTGACTCTGGTTATTTTTATAGAGTTTATCTGTTTGATTTTTCTGCTGTCAAAATTGCTTCAGTTTGTTCATAATGTTAACACCAATGCACCAATTAAAGAGGGCAAACAGAAAGCTAAAATGGTGTACTAAATAATCCAGTATAATTTCCTTTGGTTGTTACTAGCAGCTTGCATTTCCCTCCCATAGTTTAGTTATGGGTCCTTTCTTCATACTTGCTGTGCTGTGTTTAGTTGTTTTACAATGTATTTGTAATACAGGCTGAGTATTGTCTGAAAGGCTTGGGACCAGAAGTGTTCTGTAGTTCAGATTTGTTTTGGATTTTGGTATACTGGCATATGAATCTTGGAGATGGGACCCAAGTCTAAACATGACATTAATTTATGTTTCATATGTACCTTATTCACATAGCCTGAAGGTAATTTTATACACAATATTTTTAATAATTGCATGCACGAAACAAAGTTTGTATACACTGAACCATCAGGAAGCAAAAGTGTCACTATCTCAGCCATCCATGTGGACAATTTTGGATTGTTTTGGATTTCCAAATTCCGGATAAGGGATACGTAACCTGTATGTTACAATTTCTGCAGTATACAACCAGACTCATAATGTCAATAATGCTTACTATTTTAAATGACTTCTTAGTCATGTCATCTCTTGTTACTATACAGGATTTCCTTGGGCTTTTACTTTGGTCTCCATCAAAACATTGACCTTACTCACTAATTAAGCTGCTCATTTCCCCCCTGCCTCTGATTGAAACATTTGATGATATTTGCCTAAAGCCACATATCTTTACAATTGATGTTGTTCTCCAGCACAAGTATTCTGGATGTTTTGGCCGCATATAAAGATAATTCATATTAACCAGCAATTGGAAAAAAGGAACGGGCTGTCCTGACTGACATAATTTTTCTCCAGTCTCTGGAGAAAAAATGGGCTTAAACACACCATCAAATTCTATGAATGGAATCATAGTGCATATTCTACATTTCTGCTTTCAGTCATCTTGGTGCAAGTTTAGTATAACAGAGAGAATTTAGATTCCTAGGAATGAAGCAGAGAGTACAAAATAGAGTTGGAAGACTAGGAGTTGTGCAGAAATCTTTCAAACACTGTTAGCTTCTTATAATCCTGTTTAGGTTTCTGATACTTATTGAAAATGGTCCACATGCATGTGTGTGTTTTCCTTATTTCAAAGTCTTTCATATATTTGCAGGCACTATAGATACTGTGAAGTCAAAGGCTTTCACAGCTGGCTCCATAGATTTTTCTTGGTTTTTTTCCGGGCTGTGAGGCCATGTTCTGGAAAAGTTTATTTCTGACGTTTCGCCTGCATCTGTGGCTGGCATCTTCAGAGAATGGTTGGGTAGGAGTGTGTGTGTGTGTGGGTTATATACTATGAACCCTTGTTGGGGAGGATATGTAAATTTGTGTATTTGAATGGCTAGTTTCTGGGTGGAGATATGCAAGGAGGATTAGTGTCTGTTTGGCTAACGATTGGCTAATGGTACATTATCTGCTGGAAATCCCCCTGTCCTTGGGTGGAGTTTATTTGCAAGTGTTGAGTTCTGATTTTAGTTTTTTTCAGGACTGGCAGCCAGATTTTGATTACTTTTAGGGTTTCTTCTTCCCTGTTGAAGTTGTCCAGGTGTTTGTGTATATCAATAGCTTCTCTGTGCATTCTGACATGATAGTTGTTGGCCTGGTCCAGAATTTCAATGTTTTTAAATAACATTTTGTGTCCAGGTTGGTTTATAACATGTTCTGCTACTGCAAGCAAGGTTGTTGATAGCAGCTAAATGGAAAAATAAAGAAGCACCGGATACTGAAGAGTGGTTGAATAAACTGATAGAGATGAAAAATAATGATAAATTGACACGGATATCGAATAAAGGAAATATAGAGAAAATTAATATAGACTGGATGCCAATAGTAGATTATTTGAATAAATGATGGAATATTCAAAGGAAGAGTATATGAATACAGGTTAAGTTTGGGATTCCAGGAATCTTTTAGGACAATTTTAAGGAAAACTATTATCGGATAAGTGGCAAAGTACGTTTGTATTAAACAAAAGAGGAAAATATTATTTTGGTTAGACTAAATATAATAAGAGAATGGTTATTTAAGAATGTAAATGAAAGTTATTAAGTAACTGCAATTTATAGAAACTACGTTGGGCAGATATACCTGTGGAAGTCAACGAGAAAGTAAAGAATTTGGAAGATTCATTTTAAATAGGTTTATTTATGTTACAAAGGAGATTTATGTATGATTTATATAATATTATGTTATGGCATTGTTAATCTCTAATATTATATATTACAGTTGTCCCTCCACATTCACGGATTTGGCATTCACGGTTTTAAGTATTCACGGCTTGAAAATATTCTTAAAAACATAATAATCCAAAAAGCAAACCTTGATTTTGCCATCTTATATAAGGGACACAATTTTGCTATGCCACTGCATATAATGGGACTTGAGTATTCACGGATTTGGGTACTCACGGGGGGTCCTGGAACCAAACCCCAGCGAATGTGAAGGGACAACTGTACACTAAAATGTTGAATAATATTTTTTAAAAATAACATGTTCTGCTACTGATGATTTTTCACCCAGGAACAGGGGGATTTCCAGCAGACAATGGGCCATTAGCCAAACAGACACTAATCCTCCTTGCATATCTCCACCCAGAAACTAGCCATTCAAATACACAAATTTACATATCCTCTTCAACAGGGACTCATAGTATATAACCCCCCCACACACTCCTACCCAACCATTCTCTGAAGATGCCAGCCACAGATGCAGGCAAAACGTCAGAAATAAACTTTTCCAGAATACAGCCTCACAGCCCAGAAAAAACCAAGGAAAATCTATGCTATAGATATTGTTTTGAAAGAGGCCCTACACCATGGCATTACTGCTGCTATACAGATTATTAGGCTTCCAGGACTTTCAGTGTGTATGGATGAGTATCTCTTCTCTTAAAACAAACTTTAGGAAACTGTGTAAATGTGCAGCAGAAGCAACAGTATTTTCAGACACTTTCTGGTAGGAGTTTGCAAGAGTTCCTCTAGCTGGAATATTCTGAAATATCCAGATATGAAGGCATTTTCCTGGAGTGTATCCAGGAAGGGAAAGCTCTAGTTAGTATCCTGCATCCCTGCTCTAGAGGCTTGACATTTGCAGGGGATAATGAATATGGTTAGAAATACAGTGGGCCCTTGCGGCCTCCCAGTACACAGTTTCAACTGCCCATGGATTGTCACATCCCATACCTAAAATGGTGGTGACTTGCATGTGGAGGCACAGGCACATCCGCAAGCACTTTGCCACCATTTAATAACATGGGCCGTGACCCTCTGCATCTTTTGCCATTTGTGGTGTGTCCTGGAACCAAATCCCCATGGATCTAGAGGCCCCACTGTAATTGTTCCTTGGCTTTCTTTTCTCAGGGAAGAACAGTGTTTTAAGGATAATGAAGTAGCAGTGCCCCCTTGAGAGCAAGGCACTTTGTGTTAGAGTCAGTGTATACTAGCTTGCAAGGATGGTAGAACTGTTCCAGTTCACAGTGGCAATTTGGTTAAATGCATTTAAGGTTTTGAATTGCTTGAGATAAAACGTGGACACAATGTCTGCTGCCTTGCTCATTAAGCATACAGTTCTCCCTTCATATTCGCTGGGGCTTGGTTCCAGGATCACCGCCCACCCCCCCATGGATACCCAAATCCGTGAATACTCAAGTCCCATTATATGCAGTAGCATAGCAAAATAGTGTCCCTTATGTAAGATGGCAAAATCAAAGTTTGCTTTTTGGATTATTATTTTTTAAATAGTATTTTCAAGCCATGAATACTTAAATCCGTGGATACAGAGGGACAACTGTACAATATTTTTTCTTTTGCGAGAAGTAACAAGGATCCTAAGGCTGTGTGTGTCTGTGTGTATATATTTGTATAAAATGTTGTCTCTTTTCTCTTTGCTCTCCTCGCACAGCTCGAATTGGGAAAATGAAACGGAGGAAGCAAGACGAAGGACAGGTATGTCCCCTCTGCAGCCAGCCTCTCTCAGGATCCGAGGAGGAGAGGAGTGGGCATGTCGAACAGTGCCTTGCAAAGGTAGAAGCACTGAAGGATGCTTGCTGCTTCTCACTTCTTTCTTCCTGTCCTCTGCTGTGCCTGCTTTCTGGACAGAAACCAAGTTAGCAGATTGAAGGCCACAGGCTTGGATGCCTATTATTGTACTTGATTTCTGTCTTGAAGGTTTTTGTCTGCCTTGATCTTGGCAATAAGGTCTTCCTAGACTTTCAAATGAGAACGGAGACCAAGTTGAGTGACACTTTCCAGCTGTTGGAGGGAGACATTCTCACCTCTTGCTAGGCTGTGATTTAACAATACTGCAACAAAACTTAGTTGAGGCATGAATTGAAGAGGAGTTGGCCAGGAAAATGCAGGTCAGCTATTCTGAACTCAAGATAAAATGTGTTGACATTGAAGTGCCTGTCAACTATACAAGAATATTTAATGTTCCATTGCTAAAGAATGTAATTGAAAAGCTGCAAAATAGTAATGTTCTAAGGCTATTTCCCTTTGCTTCTAGTTTGTCTATAGGGAAATGACACTTGTTAGTTTTGGAATAATATGTCAATAAAGCTTGTTTCAGTCATATTGGATCTTATAGCAGCTTCTGATACTGATATCCATGGACTGCTGTTTAGGCAGTTTAAAAGCACTGTTGGTATTACCAAAGTTGAGCTATAGTTTCAAGACTTGCATCATATAGAGCATCTCTTAAGTTTCTCTTCTGTTGCCTCTTGCACATATGTGGTAATGCTGCACATAGAAATACTATAGTAAAAGGATGTTCATGACTTGCAGATAGGAAGAAGAATCAAAACAATCCTTTTCCAAGAAATGTAGCATTAGTGATCCTGAGATACAGTGTTTGTTCCCTTGTAGTAGCAGCTTGACTTCTTTGCTTTCTTCAACTTCCAGTTCTAAAATAGAGGAGTGGTGAAAGGATTCCAAGTTACACACTATAGCTTTGAATGTTGAAAATGGACGAAGAAATCCTAAATTCATATATTGTCTTAATTATAAAGTCAGTGAGTGGCCTGAAGCAAAATGATGTCAAGCCCCAGTTTTTCCTGGTACTCCCCAATTTTAAATCTGCACTCTAAATGTAGTGATGAATGGGGGAGGGTGTAAATTGTTTCTGCAATGTTCTCCACCATTTAGCTTTGTCTTTACAGCTTCCATTGGCAGAAATACTACCTGTTAGCATCGTTCTTTTATCCAGGACCCTGAGATGATGCTTAATTTTCTTTCTGTACCCAGAGGGAAGGTTCATGCATGATGGAAGATGACTCCGTTGACATTGAAAATGAGAATGGTAATCGCTTTGAGGAATACGAATGGTGTGGACAGAAGAGGATACGTGCTACCACACTTCTAGAAGGAGGTTTCAGAGGTAAGACCAATGTTGGGGATTGCTGAGATGGGCTGTGGACTGAATAATACCCCAGCCTTCTATCACTGTTCGGTGCTTAAGAACATAAAATGTTAAATCTTCAGTAGCAATCCTGTCCTCTAACTTATAGTTTAAGCTAATGGCTGCTTCCCATATTAAGTTTTGTACACACACGCTTGCAGGTGATTCCTATGACACACACATACTTGGAATGATGTACATACATATCTGTTCATGCTGGATAATGAACAACTTGGAACAGATTGCAAACTCTCAAGGGAAACACAGATATAAATCTATCCAAATAATTGTTTTTCTTAACAGTATTTTTCTGTGGTATACATCCATGAACAAAAATGTTTATTGCTTGTCTCCTGCCACTGCATTTTCCACCAGAAGTTATATGCACTCAATAATCACATTGCACAAAACAGAAATAGCATAATTGTTCCTGTAAATTTCCCTTCGTAATTCTTAACTGTTAGTGTGCTTAGGGAAGATTCTTTGATACTTTGGGTATTCCAAGTTAGGAGTCCTAATCTTGTTGTGTAACATAGTATCTCTTACCTATAACTGTAGGTGGGAATTTACATTTCTGCCAATACCAGAATTTATTTTTCTGTCAAATCTAAGAAAATCGTAGGAGTCATGAATAAACTGTTGGTTTAATTAACATCAGGAAAATGTCTCCCAAAGTTGAATAGAGTAGGAGCAGCCACAGGCCAATCAGTTTCAGAAATTCTGTTCATTTTTTAAAAATAGAAGTGAAGAATGAAATTGTAAAAAGCCCCAGTCTGTAGTGACGAAAGCTGGTTTATCAGCAGCTGGTGATGTATGGAAGTTGACAGCTAAGTCACTTTAGCACCTGCATAAAATATTAAAGGGCCGGTTATGCATTTATCACTCCATCTTTTTTAAGGCTGATAAATGAGAATTCAGCAACCTGCCATACACCTCCAGCATTGCAGCCCTGAGGGCTCCCAGACAAACACATCTTATTTTTCCACCTCCTATTCTTTTCCCTGTGACAGGAAAAATGGCTGCAAAGAAGAGAATGAGTTATGGCAAAATGTGACCTTTGTGAGTTTTATTGGTGAATGTAATTTTAGCTGTGCACCTGGCTCCTTTCTTACAGTCAGCCTTTTGCTCTTTTGGTCTGTGTCAGGATTGACTAAACTGTGTGGTGTGGACCTTATGATCCTGTGGAAACAGTGTTCCCACCATTCCTTGATCAGGGAAGCTGGTACACTGCCCCATCAAAGTAAAACCTATAAACCTGCTATGCATAACAGCTAATTAATATTTTGTTCAATATTTTAATTTGAAATATCCCAAGGGAAATTCAACTGGAAGAGAAGATGAGCCTTAAAAGCTGGCTTAGATTTATGAATGATGTTCCTTCCTTCCTTCCTGGTTTCTGTCTATGTATAACTTTGGCTAGATGAGTGGTTATCAAGAGCTGGACAGTGCCATGACTGATAGTTCAGCAGTTCAGCTGTAAGGAGAAAGTATGATCCTTTGGCTATCAGTAAATGCTTGTCTGGCGCAAATGCTTGTCTTGTAAGCAGCACCAAAGCAGTTTTGGTATTTTTCATTTAGAAATTACAGTCATTTGGGGATCGCTATCTGCTTTTGTGATTATCAGTGTTACTTTTTATTATTTATTCAAAGGCCTAATTGGATGTTTTGTTCCAGGCATTTTGTCTCTTTTGTCTGCAGCACCTTGTAAATTCTTATAAATCTTTGCCTGGAATCCTTTGTAACTTTAATTTAGAGTCCTGCCTCTGAAGTTTTAATTAATGGTTCCCTTTTAAGGAATTGACTTCTGGGGAGAGATACTACTCATCATATTATTCCTGGAATTTTTTCAGGGCGGGGACTGACCTATTTGTTTTCTGCTGGTTCGGTGTAAGCAGAAGAGTATCATTACAATATTCTTAGAGAGCCAGACATGTCTTCACTTTAGTATAAAGCTCTCACCTGATCTTGATTACCAATGTTGAGTGGTAGGTGTCATGCTATAGGTCCCAAAAGTTAAAAAATGCACGTCTTTAGAATGTAGATACAGCAGCTTTAACTTTGTAAACAAAAGTGTCCTGCAGTTAGTTTTGGAAAGTTAAGGAAGCTAACTTAAATTGTGCCTGTCTTACTGTCTATGTGGAAATAAACTAATAAGAACAAATAATTTTTATGCTATTTTGTATCCTTTCTTGAAATATTTTGCAGTAATCTATGCCTGTAATTTGATAGGGATTTGATTATGATGTTCATTGCCTAACAATCCATTTGGATAATTGTAAAGAAACTTCAGTTTTCTGAAAACCTAATTCCCATATATTCCTTGTGGTATTCTGTTGATCAGTGTATATACTGTCTTGTTCTTGCCCCATGATGTTTTTAAGCTGTGGAGTAGCAGTTGTATAAACCTTTTTACACCCACTCACCAGCTGCTTGATTTAGATGGTTTGACAGCAAGAAACCCTCCACTTATTTAAAACAAATGCATGCATCTTGCTTTACAAGAGAATCATACTTCAAGGAACACAATTCTTCTTTAAAACAAACTGCATATTCGCTATGCACCTTGTTTAGAATGAAAGAGGGACAGATAACTAAGATTAAAATGTGTGTATGGATGCCTTCAAGTCACCTGTCAATTTAAGGTAACCCCATGAATGTAATAGGATTTTCTTAGACAAGGATACTCAGAGGTGGTTAGCCTTTGCCTTTTTCTGAAATACAGGTTGACTCCTGTATCCACAGGGAATACATTCCAGGATCCCCCATGGATACCTGAAACCGTGGATAATAGGGAACCCAATTATTTTCAATGAGACGAATGCTGGACATTGACCATAGAATCACATTGGAGGACCTAGATATGCCTAGAGATAACTTTTTTTTGGACGTGGATAGTGAAACTGTAGATACTGAAGCCATGGATATAGGGGTCAACCTGGATAGGCTGTAGCACCTGGTATTCCTTGGTGTCCCCTATCAAAGTACTCACCAGACTCGTCCCTGCATAGCTTCAAAGGTTGAGATCTGGTACCTTCAGGATATTTATACTCAAGATTTATACACTTTTGGCTTGAATCCAGTTGTCTATCTCAGCTAGAGTAACCCCATTGAATTACTGGAATTTATGTATGTGTTGACTGAGTGGTCTACTGTAATTGGGACTAATTTTTGGACTTAATTTTGGACTTAAGTCAACATAATTTCCAATGAGGTTCAAGCCTTAATATGGCTTGGAAAGGAAAAAGTGAAGAAGGGTGAATTTTATTTTCTTTTAAACAGGATCCAAGCAAGGACAGGATGAAAATGTTGTTGAGGTGCTTAACTATATGCCCCTTCCTAAACCGAAAATCCCAGGACCTTATCACACTACACCGTTATATCAGTATTATTCCACTTTAAGTGCTCTGGCTGCCTCCTGTGGAATCCTGAGATTTTCGGTTTAGGAAGGGGCATATAGTATTCTCAGCCAGAGAGCTTTTGGCTTCACTAAACTACAAACCCCAGAATTCCACAGGAGACAGCCATAGCAGTTAAAGTGGAATGATATTGCTTTAATACTGTAGTGTGGTAAGGCTCCAAGTATTCCTGAAAACTTAACTGACATAAAACATCAGCAAGAACTGTATTGTTTTAACATACCTTGTATGAAATCTGTGCTATGCATACTAACTGTAAATGTTATTGATAACCTTCAGAAAAGAAGGTGTGCGTGTGTGTGCGTGTGTGCATGCACCACCTTCAAGTAGACTATCGACTTGTGGTGACTCTGTGAATTTCATAGGAATATTCAGAGGTGGTTTAATCAGTTCCGTCCTCTGAAATATAACCTACAGCACCTGATATTTGTTAGTAGTCTGCCATCCAGATACTAACCAGGGCGCACCCTTTTTAGCTTCCAAGATCAGGCAGGATCTGATGTCTTTAGGGTATTTAGGCCCCAGGATAACATACAGTTGTCCCTCCACATTCGCAGGGGTTAGGGCTGCAAGACCCCCACGAATGTGAAAAAATCGTGCATAAAAAAATAAGTTACGCCACATCCTCCGGGAACCCCCCCCCCTCCCAGAAGCAGCAACGGGGGCTTGTGAGGCCCCCGTCGCTGCTCCTCTCCACCCCCCCACCCATCCTCCCAAAAGTGGCAGTGGGGCTTCTAAAGCCCCGTTGCCACTTTTGGGAGGGGGGGCTCCCCAAAACCGCAAATGTTAAAGCCACAAATGTGGAGGGGCAACTGTATATGGAAGAATAATAATTCACCAGTATTAAAACATCATGCTTATGAATGAACTGCAGTGTACATTAAATTTTCCATGTAGACTAATTTGGGACAAGATAGGACTATCCTATGATAGTGTCAAGTTCACTCTAAGCTCACCATGGTTTGTTTCAGTTCATTAATGGTCTGAAAGTGATCCCAAATAAAGTTTAAATAGAACAGCTCTAGCGTCTAAGCCCCTCTTCTTATGTTTCGTCAAATTAGAGATATGAATAAGGTTGAATTAATTTAAATACAGGTGACTTATATTGTATTCATGGGTTTGTTTACTAAGAAGTAATTCCCATTGGGTTGAATGTTTTCTGCTTTCTGATAACAAGCCAATTTAAATAGTTTTAAATCAAATTTCTATTTTTATCATTTGCATTTCCTGAATAACTATGCACAACATTGTTTGCTCCAATAAGCAAACCTCTTTCCAAGTAAATACAGTTGTCCCTTGATATATTTGGTTCCAGGATCCCCCATGGATACCAAAATCTGTGAATACTGAAGTCCCATTATATGCAGTGGCATAGCAAAATGGTGTCTCTTATATAAGATGGCAAAATCAAGGTTTGCTTTTTGGATTATTATTTTTTAAAGAATATTTTCAAGCCGTGAATACTTAAATCCGTGGATATCAAATCTGTGGATATGGAGGGACAACTGTAGAACTTCTAGGGCAACTTCTGAGAACCTGTAATGCGGCAGACTCAGTGAAGCTAAGATTTAGGTCTGGCTAATATCTGAATGGAAGTCTGGCTGGGTCCATTGAGTTCCATGATGGAAGAAAGCTGCATAATGGTGCTGCTAAATATAATACCCAGGAATTTAGTCTACTCTCGCTTGCTGTCGTGTAGTTTTTCTTTGTGATCTCTGTGCCTCACACAAATGGGTTTTGTGCCTGTGCAGAGACTCCATTTGGAATGTTCTAGAGCTGAGCAGTTCAGCAGGAATTCCCACCCCGTCCCGCCTACTGCACATGTCGCAGTCAGTTTCTCTCAGTCCACTGGTAGAGTAGCTTCAATTCAGTTTTCTCTCTGCGTGGCCTCCCTCCTCAATCTTCTTTCTTATTTCTTACTTTTAACTTTTACCTTTTCACTTCTTATTGGTTTGAATTCTTTGGTCGTTTCCCCCCTTTTCCATTTCTTGTATGTGTTCCTTTTAAGTCTTAGCTCAGTTGAAAGTTCTTTAGATATCCATCCTGGTTTCTTTAGACACCTCCCATTTTTTGTCCTCATCAGAACTATTTGAAATTGAGCCTTCAATATCTCACTCTAAGAAATCCCCATCCCTCATGAACTGCCTTCTCTCTGAGTATTTCTGACCATGGGATCACCCCCAGCAATTCCCTAAATTTACTGAAACCAGCTTTCTTAAAGTCTAGAATGCATGTCTGACTATGCTTGGCTTCCTCTTTCCTCTGCACAACAAACTCCAGGAGAACATGATCACTCCCCCCTAAGGATCCTGCCACTTCCACCCCATTAACCAGATCATCTCTGTTGGTTAGGGTCAGATCTAAAATAGTTGATCCCCTAGTTGCCTCTTCCACCTTCTGGACAATGAAGTTGTCTGCAAGGCAAGTGAGGAATTTGTTCGCCCTTATATTCTTGGCAGAGTTTAACTTCCAAAAATATCAGGATAGTTGAAATCCTTCAATTAGTACTAAATCTCTCCTTTCTGTATGTGCAGTCATCTGTTCCAGGAAGGCATCATCCAAATCCTCGGTTTGGCTTGGAGATCTGTAGTAGACTCCAACAATGATATCCCTGTTGTTTCTCTCCCCCTTGATTTTTACCCAGATGCTCTCCACCTGGCTCCCAGGATTTAAGTCATGGATTTGTTCACAGGTGTACACATCCTTAAGGTATAATGCTACTCCATCTCCTTTCCTGTTTGGTCTATTTCTCTGAAATAGGTTATACCCCTCTATTACTACATTCCTATCATTAGACTCAGTGATGCCTATTAAATCGTATTTGCTTTGCTGCGCTAAGAGTTCAAGTTCACCCTGTTTATTTTCTGGTAGATGAGCTCAGAACATCCTGAGCACTTGGGTTGGCTCCTCCCATCTCTCCAAGAAGGCAGGAAATGGAAATGAAGAAAGGTCTTCTGGATGGCCCCAAGAGGGGAGGAGCCAGCCCAAACTCTTCAGTTCAGTTTCCTGCCTTTGCTCCAGGAGGATGTCTTGCCAAGAGCTCCAGGCATGGAAAGTCCAGACCTTATTTTCTCTGTTTCTCTCTCGCTCTTGGGCGATCATCTCTCCACTGGCTTTGCTCTCCTTGCCTTGTGCAGGAGCAAGCCTGGCCACTGGAGCAGCACAGGTCTCCCCCATGGTGGAGGTGCCTGGGTCTGGAGAGGTGGGTGCCAACTCCCTCCCAGACCCCTGTCAGGGGATCCCTTGCCAACCCAACCTGCCGAGTCAAGGGGGTGCAGAGGAGGCGCAGACCCCAGCAACCCCCCAGCTTCGCTCCCGTCACCGGGTGCAGGAGCAAGCCTGGCTACCAGAGCAACACAAGCTGCCCCCACGGTGGAGGTGCCTGGGTCTTGGAAAGTGGGAGCCAACTCCCTCCTGGACTGTGGCCCGGGGATCCCGCGTTACCCTGACCCACTAGGGCCCAGGAGCACAGACCAGACACCATGAGCAGACGACAGATTTGTGAGTGACCTCGGGGCACCAGTGCAAATTCTTGGAGGGGAAGCTGCCTTGGACCTCTCTGCTTGGGTCCAAGAGCTTGTAGCCCGTGAAACCGTGGCATTTGTGGCCACAGCCAGGGACGGTTTAACCTGTCTGCCAGATCCGCATTGGCGGGGGGCCCCGGGGGTGAAGGGGGCCCCCTGGTGAGTGTTGCCCTTATCTGATGAAGGAGACAGCCAGGAGACAGCAGCCGGCTCCTCCGCTCCTTTGGAGCCCCTTCCCCCTCCCTCCTCAGGCAGGGCATGGCAATAGCACTGAGCTACTGCGGGAGATAGAGAAAGGGTTTGCTCTTGGGAAGTTGTAATTTGGAGACAGTCCCTGGCTGCATTGCTGTGAAGGAGGAAAGGCAGAGCAGCTGGTCGTGTGAGTGAGTGACTGTCTTCAGGGGGCCACGGGGATCTTGGGGGGGGGCTGCCATGCACAATGGGGTGGTTATTTTACTTTTTAACTTGTTGCTGGAGTCAAGACAGATGGCTATCCAGCCTCTGTTTAAAAACCTCTAAAGAAGGAGACTCCACCACATTCCCGCCCTCCTCCAAAAACCTTCTAGCTTTTTTTTTTTTAAATGTCTCCAAAACTAAAGAGAAAGTGAAAGAAACAGCAGCCCTCCGTGGCAGAAGCTGGAGGGAGTTTGCTGCTACCGCGGAGACGGTGAGTGTGTGTTTATGAGAGAGACAGGGAATTTGAGCATTGTCTCGGAAAGGGCTTCTTTCTTTCTTTCCCTTCCCTTCCCTTCCCTTCCCTTCCCTTCCCTTCCCTTCCCTTCCCTTGCCAACTGAGTTCAGCCTGCATTTGTGTGTGTTTGCCTATGTGCCTTCAAGTCATTTCTGACTAAGGCAAACCTACCATGGGGTTTTCTAGGCAAGGTTTGTTCAAAGGGTGTGTGCCTTTGCCTTCCTTTGAGGCTGAGAGAGTGTGACTTGCCCAAGGTCAGCCAGTGGGGTATTCATGGCTGAGTAAGGATTCAAACCCTGGTCTCCATAGTCATAGTGCAATGCTGAAACTTTTACAACACTCTTAACTCTTTTAACAGAAGAATACTGTATAAAGAATATAAATTAAAATTTGGAGTAATATTACTGGAAACAATGGTTTTATTGTTGTCACTAAAACACCAATATCCAGTAGTGTTATGTGAGAGGCATTGGCCTAGAGCAGTGGATCTTAACCTTTTCTTTACCAGGGACCCCCTTTAAATATCTTTTGTTGCCCCAAGACTTAACTCAAGATTTAAAACCCTAATAATAATAGCTAACAACAACAACAATACAATTACACCATCCATTAAGCTTTCCCTCAGAGACACTCTTGCTTCTTCCTGCAAGTTTGTGGCTGGAGTGGATTGAATGGCAATGTGCAGGCCAAGCCAGCCAGCCTTTGCCTTGGTTCCTGTCACATGGCTACTCCACTACAGGGAGGAGGTGGGCCAAGCAGCCTTCAAGCCTTTGTGGACCCCCTGTGAGGACATTGCGGACCCCAAGTTAAGAACCACTGTGCTAGAGAATGCTGGAAAAGGAACAATGCAACCAGATCTTGAGAAGGGTGCTGGCAGGGGATTCTGGGAGGTGTAATCCAAGAGTAACTTTCCCAGGCTCTGAATGCAGCCTAGAATCATAGGGCTGGAAGGGACCCCAGCAGCCATCCCATCCGATTGGCTTCTGCCCTGCAGGAACACACAATCCAAGCATTCCTGACAAATGCCCATCCAGCCTCTCCTTAAAAACCTCCAAAGAAGGTGAGTGCACCACACTCCCAGGCAGCAGAGTATTCCACTGCCTTACAGCTCTTACTGTCAGGAACTTCTTCCTAATGTTTAGGTAGAATCTCTTTTCCTATAGTTTGAGTCCATTGCTCCGTGTCCTAGTCTCTGGAGCAGCAGAAAACAAGCTTGCTCCTTCCTCAGTATGACACCCCTTCAAATATTTAAACATGGCTATCATGTCCCCTCCTAACTTTCTCTTCTCTGGGCTAAACATGCCCAGCTCCCTAAGCCGTTCCTCATAGGGCATAATGGCTTCCAGACCTCCCAACATCCTTCTCGGTATCTTTCTTGAATTGTTGTGCCCAGAACTGGAAACAATATTCCAGGTGAGGTCTGACCAAAGCAGAATGGAGTGATACTATTACTTCCCTTGATCTAGACACTATTAATGCAGCCTAGAATTGCATTGGCATTTTTTGCTGCTGCATCACACTGCTAACTCATGTTCAGCTTGTAGTCCACTCTTTCTTTTCTTTGAGGAAATCTACATCATTACATTAATTGCTAATAAACTAAAAATATTATGTTAGTGCCTATAATATAGTTTTTAAACTAAATTATTGGTGTCAGATTATGTAATACAGTAGGCCCCTCTTATCCACTGGGGATTGGTTCGGGGGGGTGGATTCTGAAAACCATGAATAATAGTGAACACCATTGAAAAAAAATGGTATTTCTGGTTTAAAATACCATAGAGTTGCCTTGGAGGGCCTAGAAAACCACTAGGGAGGACACATTTACTAGGAAGACTCTAGGGTAGGTGTGCTGTTCTGTGTCCCATGGATAATGAATCCATGGATACGGGGGCCCTACTGTGATCTGAACATCCTGTACGGTGAATAGGTTAGGTTACATTGACCTGAGATAAACATATGGGGGCCCCAAAATAAAGCACTGCAGGGGGCCCCAAAATTCCTTAAACCGGCCCTGGCCACAGCTACCACAAACCTTGAACCCAAGGAGCGAAAAAGAGAGGGGGAGATTCAAGGTGCACTCCCGCTCCCTCTCCCAAGCGATGGGCCCTCAGGAAGGCTGGCAGTGCCACCTCCGAGACCTCTCTCGGCCTGGGTCTGGGAACTGGTAGCCAGGGAGACCACAGTGGGCCCTCTCTCAGAGGAATGCAGCTCCTAAGCCAGGCGATAGGTCTCTCTCTCAACCCTTCCCTAATGGCACAGGGGACCCCTATGGGAGGGGCAGACCCTTTGGCGGCTGGGGAAATGCACAGTGGTGTTCCCCTGGGACCATGTTGCATCACTAAGAATTTTCATGCCACGGCCACATGGGAAGAGGTGGAGGCCTCTTCCTCCAACATGTACAGCCTCCATCTTGGCCGCATGGCATCATGCCCCCACCAGAGAACCATTGCCTCTGCTGTCCATTCCTTGGAGGAGGAGTGTGAGGCAAAGCCTTCTGCATCACCTCCTTGGAGGGGGACAAAGGAGATGGCTTATTGGAGGAGGGAGAGGAGGCTTTCTTCCACCCCCAGTTCCTTAGCCTGTCCAAAATGGAAGAATTTCCTGTTGCTTTTGATGAGAGTGGGTAGGGCCCATGGCTTTCCCCCTTCCTTTGGAGCTGCCCTTCCCCCAGCACACAGCTCTGCCTTAGGGGGGTTGGGATATCTCTTCTACTCTCTGGAAGTGTACTTCTCAGCTCACTTAGGCAGGTAGGAGTGGAGCAAACCAATCTCTAATAGGCTAGCCCTGGTGAAGCCAAAGACTTACATAGCCTGGTTAAGAACACAAGCTTCAAAACCCCTAGCTTTGAAGTTCCTCATCAGTTTTAACGGTTTTATGTTCTTCCTAAGAATATCAGGGTTAAATTACAGGCAATCTGCAGCTTCCTGCTCATGAGCAGGAGTAGCTCCCAAGCGGTCCCAAACCAGGAGTGGTTCCCTAGCTGCCTGGCAGAAGATACTGTGCAAGCAGCTTTTCTGGGTTGGGCAAGTAGCTGAGAGAAGCACACACACACCAGCAATGGGGGCAGGGGGTTCAGTTTTATAAGGGGTGGCAGTTAACCTCTCCTCATGTCTAATAATTATTATAATTCCATGGATTGGGGTCTGCACTAGTTTTTTCTTACTCATAGGTGCCCTGTCTCTGCTCACCCCTCCCCTGTTCATGCCAGGACAGAGCCCTCTAACCCTCTATACCAGGGCTAGTCAAAGTGGCAGTCCCTAAACCAGGGCTGCTGCCCCCTGGTGAGTTTTCAGGACACAAAAGAGACATTTGCAGAGCCCTGGTGGTCAACTTCTGGTACTGCAGCCATGGTGTTGTGATTCAACCCTGCAGGACTCTGGGTTGACTTGGCCTTCCATCCTTCCATGGGTTGGTGGGATGGGTGCTCAGCTTGTTGGGGGTAATTGGCTGGCGTGTTGCGAATTGCTTGGGGAGTGTTTTGCAATGATGAGCAGTATAGAAAGATAAATACTATGCTATTGCTATGCTGATTCTCCAGATCAAATGGACTGGAAGCAGTGCTCTGATAGTCGGTCTGGGTGACTTGTAGGTCTTCTGGAAAACCTTGGTCCACCCCCCTTTCAGAATTCTTCCAGAGCAGCCTTGCCTTGGGACTTAGACCAACATGAACACCAGTCACCTCGACACACACGGTGTTAGAGTCAGGGGACCCTTCAACATACAATAGACCCTGCATCATCAGACATGACTTCAGAATGATTTGACTGGTCCTGACCTTCACCTATGGGGAACTCTATCTTCCTCAGAATACCGAGTCCCTAAGCCTTCACCCCCAAGGCTAATTCATTTTACCACAGGGCGCTGGTAGCCTTACTGCCCCCTTTTCTGCCCAAGTCCCTCAACTGAGCTTGAGAAATCTGGCATACTCGGAACGTTTGGTGGGTGATTTGCATCAGCCTGAAGAGAACGAGATCTTTCCGCACATCGGAGGCCCTGTTTGTGTCCTTCCATCTACAACACATGGGAAGGAAGGAGCCATCATCTGCCCTGGGCAGATGGATTAGGGCTTCCACCATGGCCTGTTATTATAGGCTAAGGAATCTACAGTCGCCAGGCAGCATCACAGCACACTCCACCACGAGTGCTAAAGCTATAGTGGCATAGGCAACCAGTGCTTCCCTGGAGGGGATCTGTAGGACAACTACCGTGGAGGTCGGCCTCAACCTTCATAAAACATTGTAAACTGGATTATTTCCAATTTGCAGAAGCTGCCTTCTGCAGAAAGAGTTTCTGTAGCAGATCATAAGGCATTGGGTTCAGGATTTGCCAGCACACCCACCCAGTATAGGGAGGCTTTGGCACGTCCCAACTGCTCAGGATGTTCTGAGTCCATCTACTGGAAAAAGGAACATTGGTCTTACCTGTGATACATTCATTTTCGGTAGTTGGGCGAGGAACATCCTCCCCACCCAGAGAGCACAGGCACAGTTTCCAGTTACTCAATTCTTTAGTTGTTGACTGTTGGTAGATAGCCTTGGCTACATGGCATTTTGTCCCAAGCCCACCGGCTCAGAAAGTTGTTCCTTGTGGTTTTCTCCTTATCCTTGTTTATTTATTTTATTTAGTTAGTTAGTTATACCCCACTCTTCAGCCACAAGGCTATCAGACCGGCTTACAAATTGTTTTAAGCAATAGCTATTTACACATCTACACTGCATTAAACAGTTTCCAATGTGTGTTAGCTAATTGCCCCCACAAGCTGGGTACTCAGTTTACCGACCTACGAAAGGATGGAAGGCTGAGTGAACCTTGGAGCCCGCTGGAATCGAATTTGTAACATGGTGGCTTGCAGGATTGGCATTTAACCACTGCGCCACCAGGGCTCCTTCTGTTCTCTTCTGGTCTGGAGTAGATATGTATGATGTTGGCTTTGTAATTAACTGAAGATGTTGGGTCGGCTCCTCCCCTTTTGGGGCAGTCCAGAAGACCTTTCTTCATTTCTATTTCCTGCCTTTCTGGAGTGATGGGCCATCCCAAGTGCTCAGGATGCTCCTTGCTCATCTACCGAAAATGAACATATCACATGTAAGGCCAACATTCCTTTTCCCACACTCTGAGCATTAGTATAGAGACATCTAAGACCACGGGCCATTCCCCCATCTGCCGTTTAGAGGTTTTATTCCTCCCACTGTTGGATTCTTGTGCTGTTTGCCTTGGCATCAATCGATACATCAAACCATGCAAGTTCAAGATGGTGATGCTACACTCCAATGGTAATTTTTTACATAGAAGCAGATCCATCTACATTGTTAGGAGAAGTGAAACAGCCATGTCTGGTGGTAGATGCTTAAGATCAGAGAGAGTGGTGGGATAGTGTTGGAAGATGAAGCTATAGTCCCCATGCAGCCTCCCTAAGCCCCTACCTTGCCTGTTTTTCTCTTGAGCGCTAGAGGATGCTGTACCATCACCAGTGTTGGAGGTACAGTGGGTCTTTGGTATCTGCTGTGACATAGTAAAATGGTGTCCCTTATATCAAATGACAAAATCAAGGTTTGCTTTTTGGATTAAAAAAATAAATAAGCTGTGGATGGTTGAATCTGTGGATACAGAATCCACGGATACAGAGGGCTGACTGTAACAATCATTTGCTAGTTCTTCTGGCTTTTGAACATGAGATGGGAAGAGACACAATGTTGTCACTTGTCTCAGGCAGCAAAATGTGTTGAGACGACCCTGTATAAAATAATAGGCTTAATTCAGTATGTTGATAAAAGGGCTGTGAATTCAGCTTTACAAGACTCATGTGTTTGTACTACATTCAAATACCATTTTAAACTGGTTTTGTTGTTTTTTCAAATAGATACACAGTTTACCCGATACTTTTAAAATACTATTTTTTGAGATTCTGATCTGGCTGTGGTGGCACATGATTTGATTACATGTCGTTTGAATTACTATAACACATTCTACTTGGGACTGCCTTTGGAAACTTCAGGGAGTCCAAAGGCTACTGTGCTGACTGTGGCTAGTTACAAGGAACAGATAACCATGTTGGAACAACTTTACTGGCTCCATTTCCATGCAGAATTCAAAGTACTGGTTTTGACTCAGAAAGCCCTACTGTCTGCAGACTGTCTGAAAGGCTGTAATTCACTGTATTGGCTTGCCTGAGTTTTGAGATTCTCAGGAGAGAGCTTTCTTTTAGTCCCACAACCATTACAGGCACAGTTATTGAGGACACATGAGGGGGCCTTCTTGGTGGCTGCTCCCAGGCTGTGGAACTCATACCCATGGGAGACTAATTGGCCCATTGTCTGCTTTCCTGCTGCTGCCAGACAATGACCTTTTTATTTGGATTGGTGTTTGGCTACTTATGGTTTTTGTAGAAGGGTTTTTTAAATAGAGAAAGATATATTTTTTATTCTGATTGTTGTATTTTAAATGCTTTAAACCAGTGGGGTCCAACCTGTGGCCTTCTGGGTGTTTTGGACTCTTAAGTCCCAGAAGCCTGAGCCAGCTGGTCCAATAGTCAGGAATTCTGGGAGCTGTAGTCCAAAACACCTGGAGGGCCACAGGTTGGACACCACTGCTTTAAACTGTTATAAACTCATGCTGTTTTAATAGGATGCTTTATTTATTTGTTTGAACAATAGGATTGCTTTCCCCCCCTCTATTTCCCCCCCCCCATCTATGCTGTGAGCCACCTTGGGTCCCGTATTGAGAAAAAGCTAGGATATGAATAAAATAATAAATAAATATAAATATTAGATTTTTTAAAAAACAACATGATGTAAATAAATAAGGTAAGAGATTAAAAGGTCTAGCCTGTTCAAATCTTGCTTACCCAGCATCTCTGGAGGGAAACGTTTTAGAGTGTGAGATAAACTTTGGACTCATCTGTACGAGAGGGAAAATGTGAATTGATGCATACTCATGCAAATTAGAAGCAGGATCGCCCTGTCCTAATCATTTTTGGCAAAATCACAGGCATGTGAGGCTACCCGCTTTTACTGTCCCAACAGGCATGCCTGCAATTCAAGATGATGGCTGCGACTCGCATTTTTATTTTCTCCAGTCACTGCTGCCAGACGTTATTGTTTTTTTTAAGTGTATCAAAGGTGCAATAGTCTGATATTCTACCTAAATAGATTTTTTTAAAAAAGAAAAATGCTGTTTTGTCACATGATTGCTCCCTCGCTAAAGTGAAAACCCAAAATGGCAGTTCCGGGATGCTTGCATTCTAAGCACGCCCCGCCTCTGCTCCTGTCTGGCCAATCAGCTTTCTACTTCCACTTTTCTGGAGTATGCGAGTACATGCAATCACCTGTCCTAATGATTGCTAATGTACATTCTCTGCAGAGTTTTTAAAAAACATTGGAGAAAACCCCTAGGGCTGTTCCCTCGGGTTTATGGTGGAATGGACCCCCTCCTTCTGAATATGGTGGAATTATGCGGAATCCCATTAAAGACAGGTAGAATTCTAAGCGAATTCTAAGAGGATTATTTTCACCATCTAGACAGGCCCTATAGGAGTAACTAATATCCATGCTGGAAGATGCAAATTTATTCTATGGTATCTTAAAATTTGCTGTAAACTCTGCAATCTAAGGCATGCTGTGCATCTATATCAGCTAAACATTGTGGAGGATTATTTCTTATGGGTTTGATGCTCCAAGTTGCATTCTGCTTGCTGCACTGGGATCAGAGGTGTTGAATTTTTGCTCAGAGACTTTTTCCTAAAGATTTCCTGCATTTGTAGGAATTCTTCAGTTGTTCTCAAGGTTCACTGCTCATTTTGTCTACCTGTTTACATTGTAAGGTTATCCCTTTAAAGAATTGCAGAAAGAAGTTCAAAAATGCTTTTTTTTCCTTTGAAAGCTTAGCATTTTTTGTGAACGTGTCTGCAGCTTGAAAGAGTGAGCAGGTGGGAGGGAGAGTGGGTGAGGAAAAAGTGCTTTATCCGAAAAGAATCATATTGGCTTTGTGCTGATAGAGGCTGCTGTCATCTCTTAAACGGCTTAGCACAGTCAAAAGGCGAGCAGACTTAAAACAGTGTCTTACATGAGGATCGATGGAGGAAACACGGCAGTGGTAACTGTGAGGAAAAAAGGGTGAATGCAACAGAGATAACAATAATGATTGCATGGATGGGAGCTGGAGGCAGGCTTATTCTTTGTAGTAATATAGCTTCAAAGGAGCCTGAGCTGGCTGGTCCCCAGGTTTTTGCTGCCTCTGTGTATCTAGGGAGAGAGCCCAATTCCCCCTCTCCTACTTTGTTGGAGCAAATGGGCTAAGTAGATTAAGGCATGATAGGTTATCTCTTTCCTCTGTGTTGTATCGCTTTTAGAAGAGTTTTGGTCAATCAGCTTCTTGTGTCATTCCTTTAGCCAAAGGAGGAGGTGTTAGTAAAGGTGGTAGTGGTGGTGGGGAGTTGGACTTGCAGAGGGAGGGAGCCATTGGGAAAGGGAGGGGGGTTGGTATGTCATGTTATCGATTGCACCTCAGCCAGGAGAGCTTCAGGCACAGCTCTGTGGGCACGAGTAGCAGCACTCCTAATGTGATTGAAAGGCAGTTAAAATGGCGGTGACCTTTTCAGGGGGAATTAGATTGCCTGCCAAGAGTGGTTAGAGGGAGTGATAACGCCAGCTTGAGGAAGCTGTCCAGGCAACTTCAAAGAGAGAGAGACAGACACAGGAAAAGCAAGCGAGCAGCAAGTCCCATTTAAACTCTGAGCAGCATTGTCTGATAGAGCCAAGATTGCTCTTCTTTCCAGATATGAAGGGGTTGAAGAATGTGGCCAGGTTACCTCTCCTTGCCTTTGCTTGCACTATACTGTCTGTCAAGTATAGCAACAGCTGGGCAGCTGTCTATTCACTTGGCACTCCTGAGGATTTCAGTTGCTTCGAAAATAATAAACAGAAGCAGTATCTTGGTCATTAAGATAGTATGTCAGGCTTTCTAAGGAATGATTAACAGGAACCCAAGATGAACTTGATGGGCAGTTCTGATTTTGGAAATACTTTCTTTAATAAGAATCCCAGTGTAAACTTCCAGTGTGTAACCTGAAGGTACTGATGTCCCTGCCAAATAAGTAAACCTACACTGACTACTGTTCTACATTTCTTTTGGAAAGACCAACAAACAGCAGAATTCAAAGACCTATATAACTATGTTAGTCTGGATCAGTATGCAAAGGGATATTTTAGCACCTTTGAGATTATCTGAAAGAAGTTTGTAGCATAAGCTTTTGTAGACAGAGTCTACTTATCAGATGCATGGAGTGAACTGCTACTTCACTCCATGCATCTGATGAAGTAGACTCTGTCTACAAAAGCTTGTGCTACAAACTTCTTTCTCTCAGTTAATCTTAAAGGTGCTACAGTATCCCTTTGCAAACAGCAGGGAAGTTCCTAAATATAGCTTTCCAGTTCATGGTCATGCTAGATGTTGAGGAGAAACAAGGGAGGATTGTTGCCTTTATGCCTTGCTGTCTAGTCTTATGGAGATGTCTAACGCCTTTGTAGGCAATAGGTTGCCGGACTAAATAGTCAAGGTCTGATCCGGCAGACACCTTTTAATTTGAAAACTGAAGGACCAGTTCAGGATCCTAATTTCCTGCTACTGCAGAGTATTATGTGTATTTGTGTGTATTGGTGGTATCTATAGTTGTTATGACTATTTGAAAAATCAGCCTGATTAAAAATACAAATCTATGGCATTTCCAGCAGATGGCTTTCATTCCATTGTTGGCAGGCAGCCTATTTGTCTCTGCCAGCTTCAAAATGTTTTTTACTGTGAGCACTGATGTCACAGCAGGTTTTTTACAACATAAACTGCAAAAGTGGCATCACTAGCAAGAGCAACTATACTTTTGTGTATGTGGAACTTCAAAGCACTATGAATTCTTAGCTAGAAGAGGTAGATCTCTGTTCTTACAGTTGATGAAACAAAGATCTAACTTAAAGCATTGTAGTTCAGTAATATGGTAGTCAGTGGAAACATTTCCCCATGTCATGCTAGTATAGAAACACACTGTCTTCCCCTTCTCATACTACTTTATCTGGTTATCTTTAGAAGTATTATTATCATTTATTTATATAGCACCATCACTGTACATGGTAGCTATATTTTCTGTAGTTTATCTTTGGAGCACAAGAAGGAAGATGCTTTTCTTTAAGGTTGTTATGAACCTAATAGACCTGTGCATGTCTCTCATCTACTTTGTGTCGAGGTTACCTTTAAGATTATATCAAAGACAGCTGGAAGGGCAGTAATGCAAGAGGCAATCAGGTTTCCCACATGACCAGGAGACAAAAGCCATCTATGCAGATTATTGGATGGACAAATAAGTAACTAATGTTGGTTTTCTATATATCTAAATGGCCTTGATAGAAGGAAGTGACATTGAATGAATTTAAGGAGGGAGTGTAACTACCCATAACAGGAGCATCATCCTTCCATTACATAGATATACATAACTTTAGCATATTTTTGCTTTCTCCTTACTTATTTCCCAAATAAAATTTTTCACTCAGAGTAGTCTGTTGCTGTTAAATTGTACCTTTCCATTAAACTGTTCATTTCCCATTGGAGAGGGCTCCAGAGCATCCGTATGCTTGGGTTGTCCCTCCCACTTGCTCCCAGTAGGCAGGTTACAGAGAACTTTTATTTTGAAGAGTCTGACCACCAGTGGTGTCATCTGGGAGGGACGACCCCTCTCCTGGCAGGAGAGCAGGAGGGGGGCTGAGAACCTACCTGGTCCCAGCCACACCAGTGAGGCATGCGTGACCCCGCGGCGGGGTCCAGCAGGCGCCTGAACATTAAGTAGGTTCGGTCATGGCTGTATGATTCAGGTTCAGAGGCTGAGTGTTCCCCCATCGGAATGTGCGTGGGGATTAAACACACAGCGGGGGATTCTTAGGAAGAGGAAGTCCTGGTCTCTGAGCACTCCTCTGAATTGGAAGGGGACAGAGGCAATGGGCTGCTCCAGGAAGAATGGGAGTTTTCAGCCTTGGGTCTTAAGTACCTATAGTCCAACACCACAGGTGAACCCCCTCTCCCCCTGGTTGTAGTAGTAAGGGACTGTATTTCCATTTCCCCTAATTTAATAAACCCCCTACTTGTTCTGATTTTGCTTGCTTGGAGTCTTTATGGACTTTCTAAAGTGCTGACACCTTGCAACTGTGTTCAACTTGGAAATGGGGAATCTTTGGCCTGCCAGATGCTATGGACTACAATTCCAGTAATCCTTTAGCATGAGCCATGCTGGCCAGGTCTTTGGGGAGTTGAAGCCCCAAACACTTGGAGAACCAATGGTTTCTTACATTGGTCCAGCTGCTTTTGTGATCTAGATTATGTGGATGGCTTTTACAAGATTTTTGTGTGTACTGCTAGAAAAATTAAAAATACCTGCTCTAAGGAAATTTATTCTTATGCAGGCAATAAGTATGATTGAAATATTTACAGATATAGTTCTTGCACAATCATCATAGGGTTTCTGAAACAAAATTTAGAACATTTTCCCTCAGATGTGTAATGATTACTAGAAGCCATGGATTTTCCAAAGTATAGCAGAAAGTATTCTTGAAAAAAAATATTCCTTGAGAGGAAAAGAAGGTAGTTCCTTTTAGAGTAGCACATCCAGTGGGCTAAATAAAATGATCACACTCCAGAAGATGGGGATGTAAATATGCCTGGAGCTGCCCTGTTCTTAGGCATAGAAAGGAAAACAAAACCATTGTCTTTTCCATGAGTCCTACCTTTACATAATGTAGGATTCCCTTGTGATAGCAACATATGGCTTTGCTTGTTTGATTTTAAATCAGTATAGTCTGAGTTACAATAGCAGTCTTGGCAGGAACTTGTGATCAAATTGCTTCAGCTTGCCCTCAATTTTGTGGGGAGGGGAGGGTGCAGAAAGAAGAGTACAAATTTAAATAAATGAAGCCTGCGTTTGGGAAAAACTTGATTAGGATCAGTCAAAATGCCACAAGACTTGCCCCCAACTTCTCCAGAATTCTTCATCAGGTTAGATGGTACAAAAAGGACTAGGTAACTCATTTTTATTTTCTTTTTTTCTGGAGAGACTTGAAAGCTTCCATGCTTGTCCTAGTGGAGAGGGCTCCAGAGCATCCGTATGCTTGGGTTGTCCCTCCCACTTGCTCCCGCCAGGCAGGATACAGAGACTCTTATTTTGAAGAGTCTGACCATCAGTGGTGTCATCCAGGAGGGACGACCCCTCTGCTGGCCAGTCTGTTTCCTGCCTACACTCCTGGTAGGACATCTTTCCTCCTTGTCCTCTCTTTGTCCCCCTCACACGTGGCTGGCGCCATTTTCAAAAACTTAAAAAAAAACTTTTAAAAGGATTTTTCCTAGCAACAGCCAGACCACAAGCAATGGAGGACATTGACGCAGTGATCGATGCTGTAATCAGCAGCGATCACCTAGCAAGGACGGTGGCTGGCTCTTCTGAGCCCTCAGCAGCAGAGCGAAGCGGGAGGAGCGGAGGAGGCTCCGGAGACCCCGCAGGAGGCAGCGACAGCAAGAAGAGGCCGAGGAAGGGGGGGAAGACTCCCGCATTGGCTGCCACCGGCTGCGACCTGGTCCCTCTCCCCCAGAACGGGCATGACTGCAGGCCGGGGGAGGACACCACCACGTGGCCTCGCAGGGAACAGGAGGTGCGGAGCGTTCCCATACCTGGGACAAAATTCGCTGCGGCGGTGCCCCTGGCTGCCCCCCCCCAGCGACGCAGGACACTTTCCAGGTACAGTGAGTGGGGCGCAAGCTCTGGGGACCGGACTTCTGGGGGAGGGGGAGCCAGCAGCCTTATCTACATGGCTGCAGAGCGCCCTAGCTAGGGAGGTAGCGAGGTGGCTGGTAGATACGCTAGTCCTGCTGAACCTCAGGGGCACCAGCGTCCGGAGCCAAGGGAAGGGAGCAGTCCCACTCAGACCACTGGGCACAGTCTCTCCCGTGCAGCCCCCCAATGCAGGCATCGACCCCACTGCGTAGCCCCCCAATGCGGGCATCGACACACACACACCCCCGTGTGCCACACGAACCCCAGGATCGTCAGCCCGACCGCTGCGCACAATGGCCAGGCTACTGAGGCCAATAAAAAGAGGCAGAGGGATGGCAAAGGGAGTGGAGCCAGCAAGGAGAAGACTAAGCGCCCACGCCTCCAGACGCAGATGGCAGGGGACGGAGATAGTATGGAGCTCGTACCTGGCACTAGCAATGGTACCACTGTAGGCACCAGTCACGCCAGACCACTCAGCGACGAGGAGGAGGATGACTGGGAGCAGGATGGGGACATGCGTCAACCTCACAACAAGTGGGCTAGAGAGGATGAGGATGACGAAGACATCATATCCCTGTACTCTTCGGGGGTGAATTCCAATAGCAACCAATCAGATGGCGAGGAGGAAGAATTATCAGAGGAGGAGACAGAGGGGGCAGACGACTCAAGCCCTTCGACGCACCATTTTTCCCCTGAGGATTTCTCAGTGATATTCAAAAAGACAGTGAGAACCTTGGGCCTGAGCCTCCCTACGGCCCAACAAACACAAATGGATCCAGACTTACCAGAGATTTCTGGGGAATTCTTTCCGGAATCCCAGCCACTGGCACTGGAGATGCCGGTTCCGACAGCAGTAATGCGCTTGATCTACGACGAATGGAAGGCGCCGGCTGTATCCAGGCCACAACCATCTCTTGCCAAGAAGCTGTACACCCTCCCAAAGAAGGTCATGGGGAAACTACAAGTCCCCCTCATTGACGCACCGGTGTCAGAACTGGTTTCTTCTGCAATCTTTTGCCGAGACGGGGAAGAGGCCTTGAAGGTTCCAGAAGACAGGTGAATGCACCTGGCCCTGAGATGGGCACATGAGGCAATACCGTTAGGCATCAGGGCCTCAATGACGGTGACGATGATGGCTAGGGCAGCTATTCAGTGGTCGAAGGACACTCTTAAAGACGTCCCGAGATTGCAAACAAGGATTCGCCAGGACCTTAATAAGTTATCTAAGGTCTCAGCCTTCCTAGCAGACAGCACCTTGGACTCAGTGCAGTTATGTGCAAGAGCTCAAGCAGCAACGGTGGCTGCCAGACACCAGGTATGGCTGAAGTCCTGGAACGTGGACTTTAAGTCCAAACAGAACTTGGTGTCTTCACCATTCCTCGGAGAGAAACTATTTGAAGAATCGTTGGAGCTGGTGCTAGTGAAAGATAAGGACAAGAAGAAGAAGACGCTCGCCTCCCATAAAAGAGAGGAGAAAAGATATTCCAAGCACTATCGGTCCTTTCGTTCAACCACCAACCACCATTCGAGTGGGAGCTCTTCGAACCAGTCTAGCTCTAGGGATGGCAGATCACAGCAATCACACTGGGGAGAGAACAGATACCATTGTACAGTACAACCAACATGGAGGAGTGGGAAAGATCTCACACGCTCAGCCCACCAAGCAGAGTTCCAAATCTTAGCAATGACAATTCCACCCAGGTGGGAGGAAGACTGCAGGCATTCGTGGGGGCTTGGGGAAACTCTACCTTGGATAAGTGGGTCCTACAATCTATCCATCAGGGGTACTGGATAGAGTTCTCTCGACCCCCACAACAGTGGTTCCTGCCGACACCAGTTCACAAAGACGTCTTCAAATAATCCCTGATGAAGGAAACCATTCATCGTTTGTTAGGAATGGGAGCCATAGAGGAGGTTCAAGGATCACAACAGGGAAAGGGCTGTTATTCCATACTGTTCTTAGTGTAAAAAAAAGAACAGCATTTGGAGAGCAGTCCTGAATCTAAGGGGAGTGAACAAATTTGTCAAGAAAAGAAAGTTCAGGATGGAGACCTTGAAGCATATCCTGGAGGCCGTAAGACCAGGGGATTCCCTATCCTCTCTGGATTTGCAGGGTGCATACCTTCATATCCCAATTCATCGGGATCACCACCAACAACAGACACTTTCAGTACAAGGCTCTTCCCTTCGGCCTTTCTTTGGCTCCCAGGGTATTCACAAAGATCTTAGTTGCCTTAGTAGCTTCCTGGAGATGTTCAGGAATACATGTATATCCCTACTTGGACGATGTCCTGATCCACTCCCAATCCAAACAGGGAGCGGAGAGGGACATCATGTACATCATGGGATCACTCCAGCATCACAGATTCCAAATAACTATAGAAAAGAGTTTCCTGATCCCAGCCCAACAGATACAGCATCTAGAGGCACTGGTGAACTCGACGGAGGGCCTGATCCAACTTCCCATCGAACGGATCAAGGCAATTCAGAGCGCAACGCAGAAGACCCTGGATGCAGCCAGATCGGACATCATGCACCTAGCACATCTACAGGGTCTCATGATAGCAGCAATAGACTGTGTACCATGGGCGAGATTTCATGCCAGGGCACTGCAATGGTTTCTCCTCCCCTTCCAGGAGGAAATAGCCAACAGGTGGCACCAGACAGTGAGACTTCTGAAGGAGGTCAGGATATCACTACAATAGTGGCTTTCACCAGCGATTCACAGAGGTCGCCAGCTTTGGACCCGAGACAGGATCCAGATTACCATGGACGCCAGTCTCTGGGGATGGAGAGCACACTGCGGAACCCTCCTGGCACAGGGCAGATGGACGGCAGAGGAAGCGGCCCACAGCATCAATTTGCTGAAACTGAGGGCAGTCAGACTAGCTCTGAAGACCTTTGCACACTTGGTCAGAGACAGGTCGGTGCTCATCTGAACGGACAACGTCGCAACAAAAGTGCACATAAATCGCCAGGGAGGGTCCAGGTCGCGTACCCTCATGGAGGAGTCATCACATCTGTTTGCCTGGGCCGAGAAACATCTGGTGTCAATATCAGCGGAACATCTCCAGGGAGTCCTCAACCGGAAGGCGGACTGGCTCAGCCGGACAGACATAGACGAAGGGGAATGGAGCCTACACCAGGAGGTGTTCAATGACATAATTCGGGTGTTGGGACATCCAGAGATAGACCTGTTTGCCTCACCCGCGAATGCGAAGCTTTCCTGCTTTGTTTTCAGGTACGTGTCAGAGGGGGCAATGGACATGGATGCCCTGACTTGTCCTTGGCCATGAACGCTACTCTATGCCTTCCCCCCGGTCCAATTGATTCCCAGAGTGATCAACAAGATCCGAGCAGAAGAGGCCGAGGTCATTCTAGTTGCCCCCGAATGACCCCGAAGGGCATGGTTTCCAGATATTCTGGAGATGCAGGTGGATTAGATGCCTTTTCCGCTTCAGGTAGACCTACTGTCTTAGGGTCAGGCCTGGCTACAGCTCCGTGCGTCAGATGCTGATGACACGAGGATACTCTCGCCCGGTGGTAAGCACAATTCTGGCGTCGAGACAGGAATCCACCCAGCGGATTTACAAGTACACCTTTAGGGTGTTTCGACGATGGTGCAGACGCAAAGGTCGGGACTTCAGAGAGGTCCCAGTCCCAGTGTTATTGGACTTCCTTCAGGACAGAGTGGCCTCCGGTCTCCGCCCGAATACAATTAAAAGACAGGTTGCAGCGATTACGTCATTCCTGTCCCCAGAAGTAGTAACAGCGGTATCATCACACCCCCATGTGCATCGCTTCATCAAGGACCTTACAAACCTGGCTGCACCGACGGCACACCGTTTTCCTTCATGGGACTTTCATACAGTGTTGAAGGCCCTAACAGTACGCCCATTCAAGCCGATTCGGCAGGTGCAACTAAAATTCCTGACATGGAAGGTTCTTTGCCTGGTGGCCATCACTTCAGCTCGCAGAGTGTCTGAACTGGCGGCCCTGTCAGTCAGAAGAGACCTATGCATCTTTAGAAAGGACTCAGTAGTCCTCTGACTATGCCCAGACTTCAAACCAATGATAGACTCGGCCTTCCACAGAGCTCAGGAGGTGGTCCTACTGTCTTTCTGCCCAAAACCAGAAAGGGAATTGGAAAGAATATGACCCACGTTGGAAGTACGTAGAGCTCTCAGAGTGTACATCGAAAGAACAGCATCTTATGTGCATATGCATTTCTTCTGTCGTATGTGTGTATGCATGTAGAGTTCCCAGTCTCTAAGCCAGTCATTTGATTCCACCCGCCCCGCCCCCCCCAGCCATCTGCCCTGAACACAACCACTTTCAGGGCTTTGGGGCTGCCCTTCAGCCTCAACTGCCTGTGTGTTGATTGACACAATTTTAATAGCATTTTAAAACACAATTGTTAAGCTGGGGCAATGTTCTGTTCTTCCTCTCCCCTCCCCCCCTCATGACCAAAGAGAGTGCAGGTCTGATTTCTCAATGACTAAACCATTCCTTGTCTTCGCATGTCGTCTCTTGCACAAGGCGGTGAAACACATTATCAGGTAGTGCCTGGAAAGTAGTTAACTGCGTTTGACACACGCCAACTCCCTGCCTCCACACCGGATAATTGCATTGTCAACTATTCAGCAAAGTGGCAGGTGACACTGTTGCCAGATTGATTGTCTTAGCATTGAGGCTCCTAAGACTGTCAGCTTCCTAATCAATAGCGTTTACACAAGACACCATGACTGCATCTGTAACTAATTTCAGTTTGAAACTGGCAAGACACTGTGCTGCCCCTCTGTATTTAGTGGCTTGCTTCCTGTCCTTGCACTACTGAGTTGATCCAGTTCCATCCTACTTCTGCATAGCTGCCCTCATGCTTTGGAAAATACATCCCTGTTTTCTAGAGAGCAGGTGAAGAAGTCATAGTGTGTGTTGTAGCTTCAGAAAAGGAGTTTTACTGCAGATGGCTAACAAGCAGCTCTAGTTTTGCAATCAATAGCCTGATCAATTGATTAAATTAACACTGATTTTCTTTCACCTTCCTGTTTTGGATTAGAATTAGTTTGCAGGGAGCATGCAGGTTTGGTTTATGAATGTTAGATATTTTTATTCTATCCTATGACAATCCATATTGAGTGTTTACTGTTGACATTTTAGTAAGTGGACAGCAAGATCTGCTGCTTCCCCTGGTGCCTGTAAACCAGGGCACTGCTGTTGGTCACCTTACAAAGTTGCTGTTTCATGCTCTGCTCCTTTAGAAAAGTCATCCTCTCAGCTTTTCTCTCTCCTCTGTTATTGGCAGAATTGTGATCCCTGTCAGTGGTGCTTATTGATCCACTGATGTGAACCTACTTAGCAATTCAAGATTACTTTAATTCCTCCCTTTCCTTCCCCCCCCCCCACTCTCTCCCCTTAGAAACAATGAGCCACCTTCATGGAAATTACACCAGTGACTGCTAAGTCTCTGCTTGTATATTTCCCCTTCTGTTGTGGCAGCCTTCCCCAAATAAGAACATAAATGCCTGCTGCTGAACATTAGGCTTCATTGGTGCTGGAGGAATTGCCATAGCAGCGTAAATAGGGGAACCATTTTTGAGCTGTATCCAAGGTACAGTAAAGACACAAAGGGAACTTGTTTAATGCTGTTAGCCAAGTTCCGAGGTGCTGTTTACAGGAGAAAAAACCCTTCTGTAGGCAAACAGTTTATAAAGCATAGACTTGATTGGGTTCACATTGACATATAGCAGTAACACAATATATTAATAGCCATAAAATTATACAGCCCCCTTTTAAAGCCTGCTGTTCTAGTCTGTTAGTAAATATGACTAGAAGCAATCAAGATGCAGACTTGCAGCCTATGTTCTGTTTGTTTCCTCGTGACATGAAAGATGACTTTGAAATGGTATCTCTGCTATAGTAGTCCATGTGCATGGCCTTATACACTGGAGATCTGCATATTTATGTTTTATAAATTCCATGAACCCAATTCATTGCCTTCATAGCAGCCAGTAAAAAAAAAACTTTGCCATCTTCCTGTAGTCAGATTAATTTTCCATCAGCCTGGAGCCATGAATGTTACTAATTCACTTCTTGCTTACTTGCTCATTTATAGAACAGCATAACAATAGATAATTACAATTTAATAATTAATTTCTCCAAGTGCTGGCTACCAAAGACTTAATTTGACTCAATCCTCTACTTGTGCTCTTCGCTTTTTAAAGAGGCAAGGGAGTTTGGTTTTCCCCAAGCCACGTTTAAAAGAAAGCCACATCCGTGCCACTTTGTTCTCTTGGTACTAGTTCAGGGATATTTCAGCAGCTGAGGAAACAAGTCCTGCCAAAAGTTGTTCCCAGGAAACCTGTGTGAGGTCTGGCAGCATTGAAACATTTTTATAGCTGTTTCTTTTTCTTGCTTGCTTTTTCTTGGGTGTGGAGGGTGGGGGAGGTGGTTATCCCTTTCATAGAAATCTGCAAGTGGCATTTTTAGGAAAAACAGGTGAATGAACTCAGTTAGGGGTTGGTATGGAGAAATAAATTAGCAAAACCTACTTTAGGAAAATAGTTTCTAAATTGAGACTGTATTTTCCATCAGATCTATCTAAATTACCCACAAGCACTATAAACACTCATTTATTTCTGGCTGTTACAATCTTGATCAAGGCTGTGCAGCCGGGGAGAATTAGAAATGAATTCAGACTGGATTACAAACCTTTTGGTTTAGTGTTCAAATGAGAAATCAAGAGTTATATAGCATTCCATACACACATTGAACATAGTAGGATTCAGTAACTCTGTATATAAGGAGATTCTGTGCTGTAACTGCTTTAGTTTTACTTTTCACTTTTAAAAAGAGTAGCAATCCTATGGATTTCTGTTGCAGTCTTGTTTTAGTAGCAGCAGAAATGTGCATACACATAGCAAATAACCAGTTCAACTGAAGATGCAGTTGTTATCCTCATAGAACCAAAGAGTTGAAAGAGACCACAAGCGCCATCCAGTCCAACCTCCTGCCATATAGTAACACACAATCAAAGCAAGCCATCCAGCCTCTGTTTAAAAACATCCAAAGAAGGAGACTCCACCAGACTCTGAGGCAGTGTGTTCCACTCTACCAACAGTTCTTATCATCAGGATGTTCTTCCTAATGTTTAGGTGGAATCTCTTTTCCAGTAGTTTGAATCCTACTGTCCCTTAGTGTAAGAGGGCTAGCAATAGTGAAGTGAATGGCTGTTCAAATGCCCATTTTTCCAGGACAGGAACAGTTCATGTCTGGCCTTTTCATTATGTAATGTTTTCCCTGGTTCTTGCACCCTCCTCTCAGCAGAATTGAACCATACATTTATTACCTGGCCCGAGTCATGCAAGAAACTATATAATTTTCACTGCACTAGTAGGATTTGAGTCAACCTAAATAATTTGTTATCAAACTGTTGGAGAAATAGACTTGAATTTTGATCTTTTTATGGAGCATTGTAAATGAGCATGGCTAAGGGCTTTTAAACAGCTTGAGATAACTCAGGGAATTTGTGTAAGAATAATAGGGAGTGCTTCACTAGTCTTCATTACAACTCCTATTTCCTGGTAATGCTATTTTGGAAGGGAGCAATTTCCTTCTTACTTCTATGGTATCATGAGCCTCAATCCTGTGAAAGTGTACAATAACACACTAAATGTAATGGAATCAGTAGGACCATTGCAAAAGGAGTCTGTTTTGTATCTTTTTAAAAAGAGATGTGGACTGTCATGCTGGAGAGAGGAAAGACATGTCCTTTAGGCAAAAACCTGAAGTATTGAAAGAGCAAAATGATATATAGTAGGGAAGGGTTTAGCTAGGAACTTACTCTGTAGTACAGTATTTCTAAAATATGTTTCCACTTAAAAAAATATTTTAAGGATTCAATTGTGAGATTTTTTGAAAGGATGGTAATTGAAATCATGGATATTCCTGGACATATGGACTCCTACTGCAGCAGTGTTTCTAGCAGGGAGGCTTTTGATCTTTTAGTATCTTCTGAAGCAATAAAGTTCACTGGTCCCTACATTGTAGTTGGCTTGTGATTGAAAGAAAACTTGTGCATTGCAGACAAGAAGAAGAAGAAGAGAGCTGTTCCCTTTTTCAGAAAATCTGGTGGTTATAGAGACCACAAGAGACTTAATGACTACATCATCTTTGATAATAAGATGATTGGTTAATTTTTAATTCAGATGTGCACCTGATCATCATCATATTCCATGGCAGTGAATGCCACAGACTATTGGTGCCTTTCTGTTTAGCTGTAAATGAATTTCATGGTGTAGCCTCTAATTCTGACAGATTACCAGATAATAGGTCAGTGTTCTCTATTAACTGTTTGCAAGCTGTATAGTTTCAGTTTCAGTAACACTTGAGTCATACTGTATGTTCTATCCACTAATTGAGAAGTACTATAGAAGCAGATGTTAGAGGGAAAAGCTTTCTTTAGAAGAGATTAAGTAGGAACATAAGAAGTTGCTTTATATTGAGTCAGACCATTGTTCCATCTAGCCCACTATGGTCAACTGAATGACAGCAGATGCTCTCCGGGTGTTTCAGGTAGGATTATTTCCTAGTCCTGCCTGTCTCTCATCCAGACATTAATCTAACCTGACCCTGTTTAGCTTCCAAAATCAGATGAGATCAGGTCCTTACAAAGTGTTATGCTATTGAGGGTGGTAAAGTCTAAATTTTCAGTGGGAACATTGGGTAGGGCCAGAATTGTATACAGTAATACGTGCAAATTAAAGCTGGCCTGCTGCACCTCTGAGATAGGCCTCATTGCTCTTTGCAAGCTTTTGTACTCATATCTCAGCAGGAATGTTTCTTGTTCTGAACTCCTAGAATGTTCAGCACTAACTCGATTTTGGCGCTGGGGCCAGCTGCTCCGAGGGCGAGCGGAGCAGAGCTGTGTACACAGCGCTGGAGGGCTACCGTGCTCTCAAGGTAAGTGATCTTGATAGGTACATTCTGACTGATGAGAGAGTTTGTCTCCTGAACTGTCACAGGGTTTATAGAGGTGCCACTCAATACCAGTGCAGGAATTGCTTGTCAGAGCAGCTGCCTACAAGAGCAATGGGGATCAGAGACAGAACAGTAACTTTGTTTTTTTTCAGCTTAATGATACCAGAGTCTGACCTGCATGCTCACTCTTGTTTGTCTGGACTTTTAAGGAGGCATCTTGGATTAGGAATGTCAGAGGATGTTATTGCTTTAGTTGCAGTAAAGTTGGTTGTATCACCAACAACGAGTGGTATACAGACACAGTCATGCAGATAAGATGTATGAGCTGGCAAAATACTGCTTTTCTCTTAGGAAAGTCAAGCCTTAAAACATGGTTTTTGTGTTTGAATTAATCTTACAACTATAACACACTTTGCTCATCTTGAGAATAAAAGACATGTATACTTTTCAGAATTGCGTTTCTCTTTTTCTCTCTCACTACTTAAGCTACTATTTAGATATAGTGCTGTTAATTAAATGTTCGACACTGCATTCATATTATGTGCTCTGTTAACTTCTAGTTTGGGATGGTGATCTAAGTGGGTGTAGATACTGAGAACTATATTCTTATTAGTCAGCTTTAGGATATATTATTATGGCTTTAAAATGGAATTGGATTGATCCGTGAAGGATGGGGCTGTCAACAGCTATTGGAGGACTGAAATATTCATCTGCAAAGGTAATGTGTCTTAATACCAGTTGCAAAGGGTGGTGCTGGAAAGAATGCAGTACCACAGAAGGTTTATTACCTTTATGTTCTGGAGGTTACTGGTTGAGAATTTTGATGAAATAGGATACTAGACTAAATGGATCCTTGGTCTGATCTACATGGCTTCTTACTTTTTTGCTGAAAGTTTGGCAGGATTTAAAATACTGAATGATGGAAAAGAGGGAAGTGGCATTGGAAAGTGGCAATGTAGTCCTGACTGCTATTTCTTCCAGTTTGTGCCAAGATTTTACCTTAGAATCTTTTCTCCCAGGATGAGCCTTGGAATGTGTGAAGTAGTAAGAGAACACATTTGAGCATGTATTGCCTGTTTATCTCTTGCCATGAAACAGCTCATACTAAGCTTAAGAAGTAGACTTTCTAGAGTGATTTTGACATAGGTTTTAGCCCTAGCTCATCTCTTTTTTAAAACCAAACACCACCCCTTCCCAACAGAACGTAGCCCTTTTCTCTGAACCAACACCTATTTCAGGTCCTTGCCTTAATGTTCATGACATTCTAGCTCTTAGGGAGATTGCAGACTATGTATGATGTTAAGGAAGAGATTTCTCATGACTGAAGAGGTCCATTGTTGTGAGCATAAATGGAGCACGGGAAAGCAAGGCTTTTCTTACAGTAGCACCTTCGTATCTGCAGATTTGCCATCCGCTGATTCAATTATCTGCGGATGGCAACAGCGGGGGGATGGGGGAGGGAGGGGAGGAAGAGAGATCCTGGCTCCCTTTGCCCCTGGGATCGCTCTTGTAGTAGGAATGGTGACACAGGGGCAAAAGTGAGGAGAGGAGAGGAGATCTCACCTCTCTTCCCCCCAGGATCACCCCTTGGGATCGCTCCTTTGGTGGGAATGAAAATGGGGGGCAGAGGGAGGGGAGGAGGTTATCTTGCCTCCCTTCGCCCCCGGAATAGCCCCCGTGGCAGGAATGGTGACGGGGGGCGTCGTTTGCTATTATCCACAGATTTCATTATTTGTAGGGGGTCCTGGAACCAACCTCCCGCGGATACAGGGGTCCTACGGTATTTTCAAATATAATTTGCAATAAGCAATTTGCAACAAGCAATCTAAATGTATCTAGTTACTTTATTGGCAACATTAACAATTGGCAGGCAGACTGCAGGAGAGGTAACTGACAAACTTGTCTATACAGGAGACTCTGTAGAAGGCTTGTGCTCATCTCATCCCATTGTTTGTTCCCTCAGACAGCCTCCCTCAACCAGTCCTGGCCATTTCTCCAAGGCTCAGATCCCCTAACTTGACTGCAGGCTCTTTTGTTGTACATACCATGCAAAACAGCTGACTACTTTGCCTCTCTTCTTAATGGTGCCTAGCAAGTGTGCACTTACATAATGTGTGCAGTAGGGATATGCAGACATAAAACATGAAGGGCAGATTGGCCTTAACTGTAAAGGCTAGTAAGGTTAAATTAGGCAGGAGAGATGTGTGCTCTTTCTTCCCTGAAATATGTTGCCTCAAGCAGTTAAGTGACTTTCAGACATTTTTGTTGGCCGTTGTTGTTCTTTATGTTGGACTTTCTGCACCCCACATGTTGCAGGATGAGATTGCACTTATGTCAAAGAGTACCATATATTCCGGCATATAAGACGACTTTTGAAGCCTGGAAAATAGACTCCAAAGTCAGGGGTCGTCTTATACGCCGGGTACACGCTTTGCCTCACCGGCCACCCAATCTCCTGCCTCTTCGCTCCCTTCGCAAATGGAGCGAAGATGCAGGAGATCGGATGGGGGGGTGAGGCAAAGTGAAGCAGCGGTGCCCCTGACCCAGCCAGACCCAGCAGCTTCCCCCTATGCCTCTGGAGCCATGCGGGGCGGTAGATGCTTCTCCGTGACTGGCAGCCACAGAGAAGCCCTCCCTCCCCACGCGGCTTCCCCCCTTCTCCTTCAGCTGCGCAGGGGGGGGGTCTTCTCCATGACTGGCAGCTACGGAGAAGCCTTCCCTCCCCGTGTGGCTTGCCCCCTTCTTCTTCAGCTGCATGGGGTGGGGGGGGGTCTTCTCCGTGACTGGCAGCCACGGAGAAGCCCTCCCTCCCTGCGCGGCTTCCCCCCTTCTCCTTCAGCTGCGCGGGGTGGGGGGGTCTTTCCCAGTGGGGGAGGCTTCAGAGCATCCGATAGACATTGGGTAAGCTCCTCCCACTAACTCTGAGTAGGCAGGCAAACAAAAGAGAGACCTTTGTACGGCCTCTTCCTGTGAGGTCACCTAGGAGGAGCGACCCCACAATAGCCAGTTTTGTTCCTGCCTACCACTCCGGGTAGACGGCTTTTCCTTGTGCTCCATGGTTTGCCATGTGGCCGGAGCCATTTTGGATTTTTAAAAAAAGAAAGAAAGAAAGAAAGAAAGAAAGAAAAGAAGAAGAAAGAAAAAAGAGGCTTTTTCCTTTGCCTGTTGTTCTGCTTGGCATACCAGCGGCAGCAGAGCTTGGGCTGGAGTTCATTTCCTTCATGGGAATATATGGAGGGAAGGATCGCTCCCTAGACCTCCAGGGATGAAGATCAATGTGTCGAACAAGGAGGAGAAGCCCCCCGCCTCGACTACTGACTCCAGCCCCCTGGCTTCGCTCCACTCTGCTGGGTTAGGAGCCAGCCAGGTGCAGCCGTGATTCATTCCCTCCAGGAGGAGGAGGCGCAGAGCGCCCTCTTTTATGGGGGATCTCTCCAGCGCTATCACGGCTGCCCTCCGGGGAGGAGGATCCATGGGGCAAATGAGGAGGACAAGCCCTCCATTCAATTTCTGACCCCAGCTACCCTGGCTTCGCTCCCCCTTGCCAGATTAGGAGCCAGCCAGCTATAGCTGCGAACCCTTCCCTCCAGGAGGAGGAGGTGCAGAGTGCTCCCTTAAACAGGGGATATCTCTGGCGTTATCGCAGCTGCTCCTGGTCACCCCAATGACTCCTGAGATGGACGGATGCCTCTGCCTCCACAAGCGGAGGCCGCAGTGAGTGTACCAGGGGTCCCCAGGTTCAGGAACCAAGGGGAGGCAATGGGTGCACGACTCGGTGACCAGGGAGAGGGTGGGCTTGCCGGCGGTCAGCCTAGTCCAGCCCACCCCCCGGGGAATTGCAGTGGGATTACTAGCCTCTGGGGAGCCACCAATCTTCCTTTTCTCCTCCTACCACCTGCTTGCTGCCTGCTGTGCTACCCGGCGTGGTATGCAACGCAAAGGAGTCCCCGGTCTCGTCCCCCCGCCCTCCTCCCAAAGTCCTCACCGCGCCAACACTGGAGGTGTCCGCAGCAACCTTGGCTATCCCTCCCACCCGCGCCGAACCTATGAGAGCCTCTCTGCAGCGGAACTTGGTTCCACAGGCAGGGGAAGAGGACACTAGGGATGGCGACCAGTCCGCTGAGGCGGCTGGGCAGACCAGCGAGAGGTGCAGCGCGATCAACACGCGACCAGGAAGCAGTCGTGGCCGCGTCTCATTCAGGGAGCTTGGGGGCCCAATTCCAGCAGGAAGTGCTGACTTCCTCACGAGCGATCCTCCAGCTTGGAGGCATCTCGTCGAGGAGGCCGAGATCACAGATAAAGGGGAATCTGTGGGCAGTCACATGACCGAGGCTCACGTGGTCGGGAGGGACAGCGTTGGCGAACACAGTTCCCTCTTACCCTCTCAATTCCTGCAGGAGGGCTTCAATCCTACAGCGATAAGGCTGGCTTTCAGGCCTTGACAAACCTCTTAAGGACTGGGACCCCCTTGAATGGGCTAAGCCCTACATCTATCCTATTCTTCCCAGCAGAGATGGGGGATACCCCTCCTCAGGCAAGGCTCCCCACACAGGGAGACCACCCACCTTCCTTCATTCACAGGGGGAGGGGACATCAGCACCTTTCTCCTTCGGGTACTGTGCTTCCTGGAGACCAGGGCCCCTTGTTCAGGTGGAGCCAGGGAGTGGTACAGGTCCCAGAAGCAGTGGGACAAGCCACCAGATCAAGAGGAAGACCGTGTCGTCTCTGAAACCTGGCATGATGAGTACCCAGCTTGTGAGTGCAATTAACTAATACACATTGAAAACTGCTTTATGCAGTGTTATGTGTAAATTGTGATTGCTTAAAATGGTTTGGGGGCTGCTCTATTGGCTTGGTGGTTGAGGAGCAAGGTATAGATATCAAATAAATAAACAAGCTAATTGCTCCACACCCCTCTGACAACTCATGGCCTATTCTGTAGATGAGTTCACTATGGCCAGGGCCTGATAGAAGACAGAGACAAGAAGAGGTAGCTAGGAGCCCGGGTTGCAAAGTGGTTAAAAGCCAGTACTGTAAGCCACAAAGCTTGGCGCAGACCTCCAGGGTTGATTCAACCTTCTGTCCCTTCATAGGTTGGTAGAGTTAAGTGCCCAGCAAGTTGGGGGCATTCGACTAGCATAAGGTAGAACCACCAGAAAGAGCTTTCTTTTCACCATTGTTAAGCGGTCTGTAATTATCGATGCCATCAAAGGAGGGAGGACAGAAGTCCTAGACAGAAGTTTGGCCCTTGGACTGCTAGAACCTAGACAACATCTTCTTGTCTCCCGCCTGAGGACACTAGACATCGGTGGGGGTATACAAATTCCCACTGCAGAAACCAAATCAGAATCACCCAGAAGGTCACTCCTGACTACCAAATCCAAGGCCCAGCTAGGGTCCGGCAAGGCACCGTCTTCGGTTGCTAGCGCCACCTACTGGATACCATCCAGCAATTGGGTCCCTTGGCTACTCTAGAGGAGGTTCCCCGCGACAGGCAGAGGCAAGTTTGTTACTCCAATCTCTTTGGGTTCTCGATGGTCTTCCTCAGCCCGAAAGGCCTAAATAGGCTTTGTCGCAGTGGAAGGTTCTGCATGGGAACCTTGTGGCATATCTCGGAGGATCTCCGTAGGGAATTACATTTCTTCATCGTATCTGCAGGCGGGACTACGCATACCACCCTGAACATGCCTGATCTTGTCTGATATTGGAAGATAAGCAGAGTCAGGCCTGGTTTAGTGCTTGGATGGGAGACCTGGGAATACCAGGGAGGTAAACATTCCTTCACGTCTGAATGGTATTCAGGGTACCGCAGTATGTTTTTCTTTGCTGTGCCTACAACAGCTACCACATTCAGTACAAGGTTCTAACCTTTGTTCCACCTCTGGCACCCAGGCCCTTCATAAGAATCATGGCCGCTCACCCCCAATTGTGCATGGTCGCTCGTCGGAGAAGGGCCAGACTATGCATCTACTCTTACTTGGAAGATTTGTTGGTCCCTTCTCTATCCGACTAGCATGCATTCAGGGATGCTCAGAAAATGCTCACATTTCCCGCAAGAAGACGGCTTCAGGGTGAGCTCTTTGAAGGGTTCACCTCAGACCCAAGCTAGAGAGAGTTGTAGTGATAATATGGTCAAGACAGCATGTACCTCGTCCAACCTCAGGGACTATTGATAGGGTCCATATACTGTCTCCCTTGGGCTCACTTCCAGGCCAGACCACTCCACCAGTTCCTCCTGCTGTTTTCAGCTGGACATCTCACTCAACCGCCACAGGAAGCACGAATTGTTATGGGAAGCGAGAAACTCCTTCCACTGGTGGGCAACATTGGTCATACTGGCCGACTTATCTGGAACCCATACAGAATACGGACCACTGAGGAGAGCAGGTGGATGACAGAAGAGTCCTCTCACGGCACCAACTGAATAGAGTCCAGGGTGACCTAGTACGGTCCCTCACATTTCACAATCTGATCCAGGCCAGATCAGTCCTGATCTTCACAACACAATGTGTACACTAGACATCAGTCTACACAATAACACAGACCCACAAATCGTCAGGAAAACACGAGGACAGATCCCGCATGACCAAAGTGTGTCGTGTCATGGGGTGGACGTAGGATTACACCTTTTTTCCTGCAGTGCCAAGGGGACTCTCGGTCAAAGGTGGATTGTCTCAGCAGACCTGATCTCAATCAGGGGAGCGGAGCCCGAACCCAGAAGGGTTCGCAATCATTGTGCAGGCATGGGGGAGGCCAACCTGGGACCTCTTCATCTCACTAGTAGAGGCAATCCTTCCCCATCTTCTACAGGTTCCTGAGGGAGGGGGACGAGGGAGAGGTTCCCCTGACACGAGCCTACCTCATGGAATACCATACACCCATTTCTCCCCGCCTGTCACAATGGTTTCCAGAATCCAGAACTGAACCTGGACAGAGGAAATTGACCTTATACTTGTCGCCGGCAGGTTCAAGGAGGACTTGCTTCTCCCAGATTGGGACCATATTGCATTCCTCAATCGCCTTTCAACCAGACCAGACCTTCTCCCTCAGGGTGTTGTTCATCATCTGGACCCAACCTGGCTTGATTTCCAGTCCTGGAGTTTTGAAGGTGCGGTGTTGGAGTCCACGGGGGGCATTCTGCTAGTGGAGTGGACACCTTCATGACATCCAGAGGCGAGCCCACTCAGAGAATCCATGAATTTCGCATTTAGAGCGGTTTTCCCTCACAGGTGTTTTAAACTAGGGAGGTAAAGGCCCCCTGACAAACTTCCGTCAGGCTGACTTTGATGGTGGCTTGCACGCCAATACCGTTAAGAGACAGGTGACAACTGTTGTTTTTGGGCCTCATCCAGGGAAGGTTTCGAGGGCTACTGAAGGGCCTGAGGAACCCAGTTCTTTCTCAGTTTTTCTAAGGGGTCTGAGTGACCCAGCCTTCTGCCGACCCATTGGTCTTCCATCATGGTACATTTCCGGCTTGGGACACCCGCATGGGTGCCCCCCTTTTTTGGCCCTCTTAGGGATGTCGCCCCTTAGCATTGCTTCTGAATGGTCTCTCCTTTTATCCTGGTACCGATTGGAAAAGGGAGGATCTCCCTCAGTTCAGACCAGATGTTGTCATTCAGATTCCAGACCCAGGGTCTACAGTTCATTCCACGGGCCACAGGAATTCGTCTGACCTCAGCCGACAGGGGAACTGGAGGGTATAGGACATACCCTGAACGTCCATAGGGTTATCCACATATATGTCAGGAGGTTTGTCTCAGTCTAAGTATGGGAGCAGGGTTCACCTCCATTTATGTGGGTCCTTTACGCCAAAAAATACTTCTGCTGCCCACTCTAGTTTGAGGGATCAGAGCCCGCATTGCGGGCTGCCTTTGATAACCATATCTTAGGAATCCTGACATACTTGGCCAGGATCACAACGGTGTCTGCAGACAGGAAAAGGATGCTTCCTTTGAAGAGAGGTGTAAGGTGGCCTCCTGGTGCTTGTCATCAACTCGCATCAGGCAATATGGGATGGACAGATTTCCTTTGGCAGAGGATGCCTTCAACAGAAGGGTCCTCTGACAGACCTTTTAAACCATCTTAGGAGTTTTCTACACCAGCTCCCACCCTCATCAGGGGGCTTTTGCACATCCCAATGTCTATCGGATGCTCTGAAGCCTCCCCCACTGGGAAAAGGAACGTTGGTCTTACCTGTGATACGTTCTTTTCCAGGGGTGAGGCGAAGAGCATCCGTCCCACCTGGGGACGCTGGCGAGGTATCATTAATCTATGGTAGTGTTTCATTTTAGGTATATTTTGTCTCAGGAGCACGTGGTACAGCTTTTCTATAAACTGGCTATTGTGGGGTCGCTCCTCCTAGGTGACCTCACAGGAAGAGGCTGTACAAAGGTCTCTCTTTTGTTTGCCTGCCTACTCGGAGTTAGTGGGAGGAGCTTACCCAATGTCTATCAGATGCTCTTCGCCTCACCCCTGGAAAAGAACGTATCACAGGTAAGACCAACGTTCCTTTCTCCGTGACTGGCAGCTACGGAGAAGATCACCCCCCACCCCGCGCAGCTTCCCCCACGCTTCTCCATGACTGGCAGCCACGGAGAAGATCACCCCCCCACCCCGTGCGGCTTCCCCCCTTCTCCTTCAGCTGCGTGGGGTGGGGGGATTTCCTCCGTGACTGGCAGCCACGGAGAAGCCCTCCCTCCCTGTGCGGCTTTGGGGTAGAGCAGGGGCTCTTCACCTTTTCTTTACCAGGGACTGCCTTTGAAAATCTTTTGTTGCTGGGGTCCCTCAAGACTTAACTCAAGATTTAAAGCCATAATAATAATAATAGTAATAATAAGAAGAAGAATATACCATTACACCATCCATTCAACCTTCCCTCAGAGGCACTAGAGGAAGAGAGAAGTCAACCAGCCAACCTTTGCCTTGGCTCCTGTCACTGCAGGGAGGAGGTGGGCCAAGCAGCCTTCAAGTCTTCACAGACCCCCACGGATCACAGGTTAAGAACCACTGGTGCACAAATGTGCATAAAAGGAGGCTGGAGGGGGGAATTTGGGATATACTTGCCATATAAGAGAAGGGGGGGGTCATCTTATACGGCGAGTATATCCCAAACTCTATATTTTAACTTAAAAATTGGGGGGGGGTTATACGCCCAGTCGTCTTATACGCCGGAATATATGGTAGTAGTTTTTTAGATCCTTTTTCATTTTATCTGCATCTGCACACACAAAGCAGGTGTGGTCCTGTTGGGTTGCCTTGCTTTAAGAGAACATCCTACTTAATCCGTTTATAACTGTACTTGTCTAGAAATCTGGTTTGAATGAACCTGGGATGAATAATTAATTTGAACCAGTTTAGACCTCAAATATTTAAACAGCTGCTATGGTGTTTTCACTGCTCTGTGAAGTGAAGAAATGTGAATGAGTTGGGCCACAAAGGTTCAACAAAAGCTTTGACCCTGTTCAAACCATTCTTAAACATATTTTTATGCTGAGCACAGGATCTGTTTATGGGCAGTTTCAGTCATGTGTAGCATCTTAAGATGATATGGCTACAATACTACCTGATGGCAGCTCAAGAATTAAAAGCTTTCCTCTCTCAGTCTCAGTACAGCTTAGAGCAGGGATCCATGACTTTTTAAAGCTGGTGGATAGGTATAGCTTATGTATCAAGTCTTCCCATGGGCAAGACCTTGTTTTTTTCCACACACACTAAGAACTCTAAGCCATATCTGCCACCCATAAGACTCTGATGGTACATGAGAATTTTTTTCTTACATTTGGTGGTCTTCTTTGGCAAACTCAGTTGTTGGCTGTAAAGTGTGAGATGCTGACAGAGATGCTGTAATAAGAATTTTTATGCAACACATGGACAAAATTTAACAATTTCAGAAGGAAACCTGCAGACATGTATCTAGAACATTTGAGTCAAATTGATTAATGCAGTGATTTCTTGATTTTAATTTTTTTGGCTGCAGAATTTGGCTCATTGTGTGCAGATTGGCAAATAATGCAGTGTATATACAGAAGAATCAGAATATTGTAGGAAGGACAGTGGAGCCTTCAAGAACTTTTCTATCTAGTGACAGCTTCTAAGGGAAAGTAGCCTAGTAGTAGAGCAGTTGTGAGTCTTGTGATAGGATTCAACAGATGTTTTGTGATAATTGCAAAATAGTTCAGAAGTTTATGTGCGCAAGATCCCCCCACTTTTGAAGAGTGTGGTCATTGCTGTCATGCCACTAATTTTAAAAATACTTTTACTGCTTTATTTATTCATTACTCTATCCATCTCCAACCTGCAATACAGTCGTCCCTTCATTTTCGCGGGGGTTACGGGTGCAAGACCCCCGTGAAAATAAAAAAAAAAACAGTGAATACTCACCCCATCACCGCCACCATGCCACTCAGGCTGAGAGCAGCTTGGATGGGGGGGTTGGCGACTCCCCCCCCCATCCAAGCCACTCGGAAAGCCAGCAGGCTGAAGCCACAAGCGGTTTGGATGGGAGGGGTGGCAACTCACCTTCCCCCATCCAAGCCGCTCAGAAAGTCAGCAGGCTCGGGCCGCGAGCGGCTTGGATGGCAGGGTGATGACTCACCCCCCCCCATCAAAGCCACTCGGAAAGCCAGCACGCTTGGGTTTGGTCGGCTTTCCTTCCCTGTGTGTGTGGGGGGAAAGCTGAAAACCGCTCACCCCCCTCGCTGCGGCCTTGCAAATCTGCGAATTCAGAAATCCGCGAATTGGAAGGGATGACTGTATAAGCGCAATATATTTCATGATACCACACTATCGGCTTGCTATCCATAGTTGGATTTCATGTCATATTATCCCTTCCTTATATAAGATTACAATATTAACTTATGGTCACATTTTAATTATCAAACTGTAAAACTTAGAAAACTGATCACCAGAATGTAGGCAAGATATTAATCTGATTATTAGAGTCCTGTATATTCCGGCGTATAAGACAACTGGGCGCATAAGATGACCCCCCCACAAATTTTAAGTTAAAACATAGACTCCCCCCCCCCCGTCCAGCCACCCACCCAGCTGGAAAACCTGCCCCCCACCAGCCAGCCAGCTCAGTGGCTGTAGATGATGGAATAGTCTGTGAAATTAAAGGACTGAGAACAGCTAAAAAAGCATGGGATACTTTGAAAAATCTCTGTGGTGTTCAATCTTTGGAAAGTAAGGTTTCATTAATAATGAAGTTGGTTAATATGAAGCTATCAAATCCCAAATTTTTGAATGAGCACATTAATGATTTTAGAGCCACATTGGCAGACTTGCAAACTCCTGGAGAGGAAATCCCCAAAACTATGCAAATGGAAATCTTCCTGGCAAGTTTACCAAAATACAATCCCTAAATGGAGGGCAATTAACACTTCAAAGGCAAAGCTGTCATTCTCACAGCAGGGGGAAGGATCTGCTGGGGAAATGGCCCAGGGAATTTACTACTTTAAAGACAAGGCCGTCATTCTCACAGCAGGGGAAAAGATCTGCTGGGCATATAAGACGACCCCCCACTTTTGAGGAGATGTTCAAGTGTTAAAAAGCAGTCTTATATGCAGGAATATATGGTAAGTAAGGATGAAAACAGCAGTAGTGGCAGAAAATACTGAGAACAGAAGAATAGCTCTCAAAAACTTTTGAGCCAGCCAAGATGTTGTTCACCGTCTTGTAGAATTGAATCTGCATTGGCCAAAACTACAAATTAAGTGATCATATATTTTTTGTTTAGCCTGTGTTGTTTAGACAGTAGCTATTGTGAAGACTTGGGAAAGGTGTATAAAATAAGGCTTTGTAAAGATACATGGTCATTTTTCATTGCCTTATCTTCTGAATCATCACATCTTCCTAGCCAATCCTGTAGCATCTTCTAAGAAAAAAATTTAAAAGAGGAAAGATGTTCACTGAGAGAAGTCTGACTAAAATCATGCTTGTGGCTCCTCCAGTTCTTCCATCAGAGGCCCACATCAGTCTTGTCCACTGCATCTGTGTGGCTTCTTTTTAGGACAGGTAAAAACAAAGCAGAGATCATAATACTGTACACTGCGCATCTTCCCCAACCTGAGTCCCTCCAGCTGTTTTGGCCTACAGTTTCTATCTGCCCACGCCAAACATGGCCACTAATTAGAGATGATGAATATCGTAAGACAAAACATTAAGGAATCCAAGTTGGGAAAAGAAACCCTGTAATCGCTGACAAGTTTTTAAAAGATGTTTCTTAAAGATGCTAACATTCTGCATATCAGGTTTTGGAGTCCAGTGAAACTTAGACTTCTCAAGTTCCGCTCTTGTCTGTGTACTGAGCTTCCTGAGCACAGGTGGAAAGTTGATAAAAGGAGAGCCTTTGGATTTTAGATCCTAGCAGGGACATAGTGGAGGGCCTGGCAGCACATGTGCAAGAAATACAAATGATCCCCCATGCCCCACTGCTGCTGCCACTGATCTAAGAGGGCACACTTTTAAAAAGCAGCCATTATGGCCATTCTTCACTGCCAGAGCCTGCACCTCCATGAAAGTACTCGTATGTGCATACAATGCTCTGTATCTTTCCAGCCATGGGAGGAGGAAAAGAGAAAGCTGGGCAGTGGTGGTGGGAAGGCAGCATCCAAAGGCCCTGACAGCCGAGGAATCTGCCCCCACCAGCTTGGCTACATGCCTAGATCATAGGAGTGGTAACTGATGACTTCATTTGGCAAATGGGATTAGAAATCATATTACTTAAAAGCTTATTGTTTCTCCTCATTTTGCATCAGTGGTGTTGCAGAAGTGAAGAAATTGACTTCTTCTCTTTCTAGATTTTTCCCAGCCCCAACTCTTACTCCTACTATGTATTCATACAGCCACCAACTCCTGCTTTGTATTTGAGGAGGGGGGTAAGAGGAGTGATGGCATGTGTGTACAGAGGCTGGGCCTTTCAGGTAAGAGAGGCTGAAGATAAGATATTGCTGGAGGCCAATATCCATATGGCTATTTGTCTCTGCCTGTGTGAATTAGCATTACCAGTCCTTAGGCAACTGTGGTCAAGTATCCCAGTCTTTTGACACCTCTGTCCTCTTAGATCTTTGAACTATTTTGATGAACTAGAAGTTATAGAGCAGCTAGATGAACCATTGCTTGGAAATCTGTTGCAAGTTATACTCCATTTAAAGGAGAGTACCAGATTCCATCTGATCTTGGAAGCCAAGTAGGGTCAGCCCTGGTTAGTATTTGGATGGGAGACCACCAGCAAATACCAGGTGCTATAGGTTATATTGCAGAAGAAGGAACTGGCAAAACCACCTCTGATTATTCTTTGCCTAAGAAAACCCTATGAAATTCCTAGGGTTGCCATAAGTCAGTAGGAGACTTGAAGGCGTGCACACGCGCACACACACACTTCTTGTTGTATGCATTCAAGTCATTTGAACCTATCATGGGTTTTTCTTGGCAAGATTTGTTTAGCAGGGGTTTACCTTTTCCTTCCTCTAAGGCTGAGAGAGTGGCTTGCCCAAGGTCATCCAGCATCCAGTGAGTTTCCATGACCAAGTGGGAATTCAAGCTCTCATCTTCAGAGTCGTAGTTCAGTGCTCAAATCACTGAACCAGGCTGGTTTAAGGGAGAGTATATATTTTTAGCTAAAGCACAAACTTTAATAGGATTCCAGTTAGGCTGTCTGTGTTGTTGAGTTGTTTATTGTTTAGTACATAATAGCTTCAAATGACTGTAACACAATCCAGAAATCTGTTTTAACTTTTTGAAAGCAGTATGCAAGCCTTTATAGTTGCAGAGGAGTGGATTAATTTTAAATACAAAATTAATAATTGTAAAAGATGATCTAAATTGTAGCCAAGTAAGACAGTAAACAGAATAAATCTTCATTGATTTATTTTACTTACTTATTTGAACCCCATAATACTGGATTTCTGAATTCAGAATCAGAAATTTTAGCACTAAATTCTAAACTTCCCATAGTCCTCAGGGCTGTGTGAAATGCTGATAAAACTATGTGAATAAAATTTCTCAGGTAACTTGATCAATTTTGCTTTTATGCTTTAAATTTCCTTTGCTGTCTCTGGTCTTTCATAATTTGGGGTAGGGAGATTTCTTATACTATTAGCTGTACCCAACATAACATATGCCAGTGGTGCATTAAGGGTGAGTCTCTCTGTTGCCGCCGCCGCCGCCAGTTAATTGCCTGGGTCCCATCGCAGCGGTAGCAGGGGTGGTGGGGGCAATGATGTGACCCCCTGGGTACTCCGGGCGATATCAAAACCCATATGGTCTAGCTCTATAACAGAGTAAATAATGTCTACTATTCCAAAAATCCAATTAATTAGTCGGGAGGTCCATCTTCACTGACTCAGTTCTTACAAAATAAACCACCTTTCTCTCTATATAAGTCTTGGGTATGTTTCCTTCCCCAGTGTGCTGATTGGCAGCTTAGAAAACATACCCAACCAATCCCCTCACTCCCTCAGCCAGTCACCAGCCACATGTAAATTCCCTGTCCACTTCACAATCCACTCTAGCCACTCAATCTGCATCTACACCTCAAGCCTCACAAAGGCTCCTCCCTACTCTCACTCCCTCAGCCAGTCACCACCCACATGTTAAAAAATGCAATATTTTTCCCTAAAATAATACCATGTAGGTGAACCGTGTGAAAGGAACACTGACACTCCAAGCTTCAACCACCGCTTGAAACCCCAGCAGGGCACATACCAATAATACTAATACTAATAATACAGTTATGCCAGTGCTCTTAACCTTTTCTTTACCTGGGACCCTCTTTAAATATCTTTTGTTGCCATGGGCCCCAAAGATTTAACTCAAGATTTGAAACCCTAACAAAAATAATAATAATACCTGATAACAACAATAATAGTGCAATCACAACAATGCTTCTTAACCTTTTCTTTACCAGTGGTCCCTTTAAATATATTTTGTTGCCATGGTCCCCCAAGACTTTAGATTTAAAACCCTAATAATCGTAATCATAATATTACCTGATAATGATGATGATGATGATGATGATACAATTACACAATCAGTGAAATCTTCCCTCAGTGGGAGTGGGAGGGAAGACTTTTCTCCTGCTTCTTCCTGCAAGCTTGTGGCTTGAGTGGATTGAATGGCAATGTACAGGCCAAGCCAGCCAGCCTTTGCCTTGGCTCCTGTCACACGGCCACTCCACTGCAGGCAGGAGGTAGTCTGAGCAGCTTTCCAGCCTTTGCAGACCCCCTGTGAGGACACTGTAGACCCCGGGGGGTCCCCAGACCCCAGGTTAAGAACCACTGGTCTAGATACTTGGTGAAAGTAGCATGCAAAAGCTCTACCTCGTTTAGAGAAGAGGGGTCTAGGGGCCCTTGTCTACTGCTTGTTAAAATAGAAATGAATAGAAAGGGGAGCGAAGGAGTCTTTCTAGCAAGGTATCTCTATAGTTACCTCTAACTTTTTAGAGTTACCTCTAACTTTTTCATGAGTCTTTGGTCTTGCCTTTACCCCGCCCATAGACTGCAGAGCCTCAGGCTTCCGCTCCAAGGTTAGCTGCCCTTTGAGGGCAGCATGCTGGATTCCCATTGGGGGAGGCTGGTGGCCAATGAGAGCCCACTTTGCTCCATTCTGTTCCTCTCCCTCGCCAGCTTTGGCTCCTCCCACTGGCCGGAGGGGTTTTTTTTTTAGCTGGTGGCAGCCCATCTGGTGCAGCATTTACAAAGAAAGCCTTTCTTTCTACGGGAAGCAGAGCCAGGGGCAGCCAGAAGACCCCCAAGGGGTCCTCTAAGGAAGAAGAAGAGTTCCTGGAACCCGAGGGCAGCCTCCCACCTCTTTCCCACCCCTTTCTAGGTTTGTTTTTGTTTTGTTTTTTTGCAGCTTGTAAGTTCCCTTGAGTAAGAAGGTATCCACTCAGTATAGGCTCACTGAGAGGCACCTGGGACAGCCTGGGGGCAAATAACCCAGGAGTAGCCAAAACAGCAGAACTGCACAGCAGAAAAGGCACAGAAACAAAGGCTTCAGCTAGCAGCTGTTCCACAGCTCTGTCCCACTTCCACACACGAAAAACCTTACAGACAGTGAGGTTCATCCAAAAATATGTGGAGTTCTTTATCTTCAGTTTCAGTATAAACAAATACAGTATACAGCAAACCTCATTAACAGACTCAACAGCAGTTTCTCCAATGTCCATCAGCACTTGTTTTTATCCATGACACCACCTACACACAATGCATCGTGTGCATTGACTATATAGGAGTGTTTGCTAGTCATTCCTCTGCCTAGCCCACAGCTGTGAACAAAGCAACTTCAGCTATGCTAGTCTGTGGTCTGTTGCTTCAACATTTTTCCTTTTGCACTTGAAACAATATTACCCTGACAGAAGTTGGGGAGAAAGGGGTCACGTTTTTGGGCACAGAAGGAGTAAAGAACAGAAGAAGAGGGGAAAACTTACCTTGCAAGGAAGATAAATAAAAAAGAAGAGGGTGAGGAATGCATAGAAATAACATTATTCCCCCCCCCCCCCGTGCATGCATATTAAGACAGCAAGGGTCTTAGTACTTGGCCAAGTATTTAGTTACTGCAGCTCAAAGGGCAAAGATGTGGCTGTAGGCCAAGAAGGTGGTGCTGAAAAACGCCCTCAAGCTGCTGATTGGCCGGCCAACAGAGCTCTATGGTTGGTTGGGTATGTTTCCTAAGCAGCCAGTCAGCACACTGGGAATGGCAACATACCCAAGAGAATTGTATATGTAGATATTATTGAGTGTTTGCTGTTGCCAACTTGATATTAAATGCAGTTCTTTCTTTAAAGTACCTCCATCATACTGCATCTTGGTCCCCCTTGCTCTTTGCTCATTAAACTTTCTGATATGGTCAAATTCTAATGGTGGGATAGAGGAAAGTTAATGGTTCAGTTTTTTGCAAGGATGAAATATTACGGCAGAAGTGGTCATAATGCCTAGAACAGGTTTTCTTCCCTCAAACCCAAGCATTCTGTGTTAAGTATGTATTGAACTCCTATTTCAATACATTGTATGTATTGAGCTCCTATTTCCCACTTACCCACCTCTGCAGTTGAAATACAGTAGAACCCCTTTATCCACTGAATCAATTATCCACGGGACACAAAACAGTATACCTACCATAGAGTCTTCCTAGAAAATGTGTCCTCTAGTCATTTTCTAGTTCCTCCAAGACAATTCTATGGTATTATTTTCAATGGTGTTTGTTATTATACATGGTTTTCAGTAACTACAGGGTCCCCCAGAACCAATCCCCAGTGGATACGGGGGTCCTACTGTATAGGGAATTCTTCCAAATTGTACTAGTCTAGGCTATGCTTTTCCTGTGTTATACCTCAGCATTTCTTTATGTTAGCTGCTTGCCACAATAATTCCAGTAAATCACAGGCCTGCTAGCACTTGCTTGAGCATTTTTGTTGTTGTTGTTTTGCTGTTTCAACATCTGAGAGACTTGTTATTCCTCACAATTTCCTGTGTCCCTACTTGGTAGTTTGATAAGGAGGGAATTATATAAAAACTTGTTTTTCATAAATCATAATACAGAACAACCTCTGTTCTCTTTTCAAACTTAAGAAACTTCAAATAATTACATTTATTACATATAGCCAGGTATAATCTGCATCAGACCCTTGCTACAGTGACCCTAAAGCTGGAATGGGCACCTGTCAGATGTTAGTGGACTTAATTTGCACCCCCCAGGGGACATGAATGTCTGCTGCACCCCACCTCCATAAAAATAACCCACCATTTTTTGCCCCCAAACAGCTGCTAGGAATTGTGAAGGTCATTTTTGCCATATTTAGAGGGCCCTGCTGGAGTCATTTTAGGCCCTGAGCAGTCCTTTTTTACAAGAAGTGATCAAGAAGTCGCTTTTTGTTCACTTCCTGCTTTTTACAAAACTCTCTGGGGCCTAAAATGGTCAGACAGCAGAGAAAAACATGGCAAAAATGACCCCCACAGGATATTTGGGGACATTTTGAGGCCAAAAAAATGACTCCTAGAAGCCATAAAAATGGCCTTGGGAGCCATGCTTTGCCACTACTGGCTTATAACAGTGCTGCTCAAGAGTGACAGTCCCTGGACCAGTACCAGCCCTCAAGCCATTGGTTCATTGTAAGTTGCCAGGAGAGAAAGAAACCATTGTAGCTAGCCATCGGGCACAAATATGGTGACAGTCTCTGGCACATTGCAAAAGAGTAATTGCTGGTGCCCCACATCAGATAGTCTGAGAAGCACTGTCCCAAAGGAAGGGAACTTCCTTCCTGTGCAGATGAAATTGCTATTTCTCACCCAGTCTTCCCCCATCCCAAACTTTGTATTCCTCTGTTTGGAGTTGAGTATAGTGACATATGCTCTACACATTTTCTTTCCTTCCAGGATCTGGGTTTGTCATGTGCAGTGGCAAGGAGAATCCAGACAGTGACGCCGACCTTGATGTGGATGGAGATGACACACTGGAATACGGAAAACCACAGTATCGTTTTCTAGATGTCCTAGACTCCCACCATGAGGCTGTGGCTTTGCTGAGCCACTGAGATCCTTGCTGTTCTCCTGATACCTGCACAGACTTTAATTCTCTCAGTTCCTAAGAGTTAGGAAACCAGCACACAGGTTGCATGTACTCTAAATCACCGGTGGGCAGAAAGTGCACCTGTATCTACTGATAGATCTCAGGATGATTTGCAATACATTTACCAGGAGTTCTGACTCCCTTTTAATAATAGCTGCAAATTACTCTTCTTTTGTCTTACAATCAAATGCTGAAATCAAGAAAGTTTTCGGGGTACATTTTGTGCAAGAGCACTGAGAGGTCTATTGAGTTCTGATACTCAAAAATAATTCCTCACTCAGAATTCTTTAATTCTAAGTGCATATCTCTTGTACCAGGCTTGGATTGGTGGAATGGAGATTTTATGGGTTTTAGTAAAACATAAAATAATTCAGCAGTCATTGGTGAGCAGTGATTGGAGTTGTTCAGTTAGTGATTCTGCCCACTTTCAATTATTCTGTAGCAGCAGTCTTCACCTGCTTTTCCTTGCTGAGGAGATGCAATTTCTCTTTGCGCTTCTTTCAAATGACTGTGTTCTTATCAGACAGATCTTTACTTTTCATGCATTCCTCTTGGCATTTCAAGTACCCTTTGAAAGTTAGCCTTCAGTACGTCAAATTATTATTATTTTTTAAGTACTGCGTGGTGCAGTTGCAATTGCAGATTGCATTGGTTCTGTATGTCATACCTCAAAGTTTATCTTGGCTACTCTACCTTGATAGTTTGAAATAAACACTAAAGTGAAAATGATAAAGCTTATATCAGCCTGTGCTCTCCTTAACTCTCCATGCTCAGATATACAGAGGCAGATATCATTCCATGCACTGGGGAAGAACCAGGTGAAGCCAAAGAAAGAGAAGCACTTAGAGGTGCAGTTTTAAAGTAAGTGGCTCTTTAAAACTATTGTATAGGAGTGGAGAATGGTGTGCTACATAATCCTGGGTGGATAAAGAGGCCTTTTCAGGGTGCATACCTTTTCAGTTCAGTATAAGACACGAGACCAGGAAAAAGAGAGCTTGTGAAGCTGGCACATTCCAAGATGACAGCTACCCATCTATAAAACGGTAAGTAGCAAGTGTCCCACTGGCCACATTTGTGCCAAATGCTTCTGCAACATTGCTGTTACAAATTTTCAGTGTTAACTGGACGTTGTGCCTAATATTTGGGGCCTTCCACATTAGAAATCCCTAAATTCTTCTATTAGAGAGATAAATGAAAATATCAAGTAGATATGTAGCACAAGTTAATAGCAGGGTCTATGGGTTCCAATATGTGGAGTTTTTGGCAAGACTTGGAATTTTTTATTTTTGACAAAACAGAACAAGGTGCAAAAAAATGTTATAAATGTAAATAAGCAAAGGAAAAGCACTGGGAGCAATAGTGACACTGTTATGTAAATTGTATGTCCTGCGGGTGTTATAAGGAGCCCTGGTGGCGCAGTGGTTAAATGCCAGTACTGCAAGTCAGCACATTGCAAGTTCAATTCCAACGGGTTCCAAGGTTCACTCAGCCTTCCATCCTTTCGTAGGTCGGTAAATTGAGTACCCAGCTTGTGGGGTCAATTAGCTAACACACATTGGAAATTGTTTAATGCAGTGTAGATGTGTAAATAGCTATTGCTTAAAACAATTTGTAAGCTGCTCTGATAGCCTTGTGGCTGAAGAGCAGGGTATAAATAAATAAATAAAAAATAAAAAAAATATTGAGATAAGTGCATAGTACAATGATTAGTCCCATAGATCTGTATAGGACTTAAATATCTTTAACTTTCTATAGGTTATGTAGTGTGATTTGAATAGCAGATGCCTCATACGTAGTTCCTTATGGGGTCTGCCCCCTCATCATACATTTTCTATACTTCCAGCCAGTTTTATTGTCATCTGAGATTTGGAAATGCACCTTTCTAAGATTAAAGCAAATGTTGAGGTTTTCAGGAGAAAATAAATATACTTCCACATTCTGTATGAGATTGCTAACTGTGAGGCAAGAGTGCAATCAAGCAGATTTTTAAAATTACTTCTAAATGAGATCAAGATATATCAGCAGTTGTGTACAGTGTTCATTTGATTTAGTGCAACAGGGTTACTTTCCATTTTATTTTTTTTAGCATGTTTCTAACCACATGGCTTTGAAGGAAGCATATTTTTCTGGAAAAAAAATGAGTGAAAACAATAAAAATACAACTTAAAACCTTAATTCAAATAGACCTCCCTCCTCCCCTCAAAAAAAGTAAAAGGAAGTTTTAACTAGTTGGTAGACCTATATAATGAAGGGCATGTTAACTCTTTCCAGAAAAGACAACTACCTTTAGTTCCAAATCTACAATCCATAGGATTCACTTTCAGAGCTGATAATTTTCATCTAGCCCTTCCTGCAATTTAGGCATTCTTTTAAGGAACAGACTGACTTCTTCTGGTTTATAGTTTGAAGATTAGTGTTGGTTGGTAGCACAGTAATGATTCCTCTGAAATACTTTCAAAGAATTGGAAGAAGCTCCATGTGATCAGAAGACCAACAGAACACACAAAACCTCAGAGAATTCTGGTTTCTGGTAGCATCATTATACTCCTTGAGATGGGTAACCTTATTAGGCCATGGTTCTTGTACTACTTGAGTCTGTATTTTAGACTATTATAAGCTGTCAGCTGGAGTTTGATAGAGGTTTCCATGTGGAAGCATCTAGAAAGCACTTCAGGCAAATAACTGAATGGGTGTTAACAGGGAGCTAAGAAATGGATTGGTTTTTCAAGCCCTCTGCCCTATGTGGAAACAGCACTCACAGTGCTCCAGTCTCTTAGGTTGAGTGAGTCTTGGAGGTCAAGGCTGAAAAGATTGATAGAGCAATGAAATGAAGTTTTCCTAGTGCTTAGCTTGTTCCAAGTTGTGGCTTGAAGTCAAGTTTTACATCATCGAATCACCTGTCTGCCTCAGGTAGTTGCTTTCTTCAATAATTTGAATGGACAGTGACTAATATTTGATGTTTAAAGGATGGCAAAAACCTTGGTTATTTTTTTTCAAGTTCTTAAATTCTGAGATCTAATCTGCACCGTTAAAGTAGGTGGTAACAATAATTTAAACAATACTGAATTTATTTATATTTATATCCCACCTTAAAATCGCTGAATCTCAGGGTGGCATACCATTAAAATCAGTTGAAATGATTTAAGGCAACAGAGAATAATTTGAACAGACTAAAAGCCTATTAAACAATTAAAGAAATAAAAACACTTTAAAGCCATGCACATGTACATATTTGGATGGAATCAGCTAGACCTAAAATCTTTAATAAAAAGCCATTATTTTACTTGGCACCAGAATGAAGCCAGTGATAGCACCAGTCAGGCCTCTAAAGGAAGGAAATTCCTCAACAGGGCTGCTTCAGTAAAGAAGGCCCTCTTCTTCCCACAATGTATTGATCCTACTAGTGGGACACAGAGAAGGGCCTCTCCTGCAAATGTCAGTGCTCCAGCAGGCATACACTGAAAAAAGTGTTTCTTCAGTTAATGATGTCCCAAACTGTTTAGGGCCTTGAAGGTCATCACAAGCATCTTGAATTCATATTGGAAGGATATTGGTAGTCAGTTCAGTTCCTTTAAAAATGGTGTTGTATGGTTTCTGTGTGACACTCTAGTCAAGCACTGTAGCTACTGTATTTTGGATTTGCTGCAGCTTCAGAGTTACCTTCAGCAGGAGCCCAACGTAAAGTGCGTTGTAATAATCTAATTGGGAAATTACCAATGCATGAACTACTGTGATTAGGTTATCCCTGTTGAGGAAAGACCATAGCTGGCAGACCAGTTGAAGCTGGCCCCAGGAACTACCAGTCCACAGAGCCTCCATCTTATCAGGATTCAGCTCCAGTTTATTGGCCTTCAACCAGTCCATTACAGCATGTACGCATTATACATCCCCAGCTGACTCTCAATGACAAGAAGTAGAGCTGAGTGTCATCAGCATATTGATGGCATCCAGTGCCAAAACTCCTAATGATCTCACCCGATGGCTTCATATGGATATTAACTAGTATTGAGGATAGGTTGGAAACTTTTGGCACACCACGGTTTAATAGCCATGGAGCTAAACAGGGCTCCACCAGTATCATTCTCTGAAAGCAGTCCTAAGTAAGAGCAAGTCCATCATATTATGGTGCCTCCTACTTCCATTGTGGAGAGCCAGTCCAGTAAAATAACTGTGATCAATGGTATCAAAAGCTTCAGAGAGGTATAGGAAGACCAATGAGGTAACATTCCACCTTTCACTTGGAGTAGGTTTTCAGCCAGGGCAACCAAGGCTGTCTCAGCACTGCTCCCTGACCTAAACCCACTCTGGAATGGGTTCAAATAATGGGTTCAGATAATCTGTTTTCTCCGAGAATATCCGAAATGGCCTAGCCACCACATGTTTAAGCACCTTATATTAAGGGGTTATTAGTAATGGTGCAGTAGTTCTCACAGCCTCCATGTCCAGATCCTCTTTGAGAAAGGTGCGCTACAGCCTCTTTCAAAGGAGCAGGCACCACCTCATTACAGAATGAGACCTTTATTACCCCTTGGACCCACCCAGTTAATCCACATCTACTAGATCTTATCAGCCAAGATGGCAGTGGTCAAGTTTACATGTGGTAGCATAGACTGATTCAAGCATCTTGTCCACATCATCAGCCTGTGACAACTGAAACTGATCCCAAGAAACCTGGCCAGCTGGAGAACTGCGCATTTCCATAGACAACATTTCAAAGTGAGACTAAGGCCTTAACTGAATTTCCAAACCTGTCAGCTTGGTCTCCAGAAACAGGCCATCTTGATTGGTTCTTCACCTTTGCAAAGTAGGTCTGCTTTTGCCAAACTAAACTTCAAGAGGAAATTTTCTCACCACAACAGCAGATGGGCCCCTCAAAACAACAACAACAACAAAGCAAAACAGATCACCCTCTCTCTGCTTCGCAGCAGAAACCGCAGTTAGGATATCCCCCTGCCACATGAGTCAGGCCAGTAATTATTGAGACAAAGCCATGATTACTATGGTAGTCCAAATGGCCCTGAGCAGGCTTTTTAAAAAAAAAAAAAATGAAAATGGTATTTTCTTTACGTGTGTTTTTAACCTTAGCTGTTCAAGAAATTCCTCCAGTGGTTCTTGAAAAATGTTCATTTCCTTCTGGGAAGTTCCACAGCTGTGGGGAGAAATGGAAAACATCTCTTGTCTTAAGCTTAATATATGGATGAAACAATCAACAGCTTTAACGTTGACTAATCTTAAATACGGGGATTGTACAAAGGAGAGAGCTGGACTCTGAAATCTGGAAGGCCCAAACCAGCACCTTGAATTGCCCTCAGAGGTAACTAGGAATCAGTACAGATGCTGGAGCATTGATGGTATCTGCATTCAGGAACCTAGCTTTGTGCTAGCTGTATTTGGAACTGGCTGAAATGTATCATGCTACATATGCTGTATTTTCTCTCTGTTCCCTCATTTATCTAATCCTTGGCAAAAGGAAACTAGGGAAACTGCCATTGAGATGGTGGGGGATGGATGTTGCTTCCACAAATCTCCATTAACCTCAACTGTTTAAACTATGGTAGGACACAGTTTCAAGGGGCATAATAGAAGAGGGGGCTGAATATATAGCTTTGTATCTGAATAAGTCAGGTTAACTACCTAATGCCTTTATACAAACTTCATAGCTGTAGAGGACTGTGCTATGCTATACTGGTAGCCATGGAAGTACAGTAGTATCCATAAACGGGGTTTATGGCTATACAGTAAGATGGGAGATATGAGCTCAAGTCTCACTTCTGTCAAGGATTTGTTATGAAGCTGTATAAATGTTTCACTCAGTTTCCTATCAATGAATTGGCAATAATGTTCTGTCTCAAGTATTTGTTTTGGGGCTAAACAAATGGATTTCTGAATGTCATATAAATTACGACTCCTTATAATTGATAAGTAGAAAATATGCCAAGCAAGTTTCCTGTGTCGTATTTTTCACTGCTGTTTCTTTCCTTCCAGTGGTGGCACTCCTAGTACCCGGATAACACCAGAATTCTCTAAATGGGCAAGTGATGGTGAGTGCAAAATACATATATGACAGATCTATACCTTGGGCAGAAAGGCACTTGAAAGACAATAGTGGGTGTTCAGGGTATAGTTTTGATGTTATTCATATGGCAACATTTTTTCTTGAATAACTCTTGTATGAGTACACAACACCAGGCATCTGAAGCACTGAAATAGTGTCTGCCAATAATTGGGTTTTGGTGGAAGAATCTTTGCAGCACTTAAGGACATAGGATGATTTGGGGAATGTAAAACATCTCCATTTGTTTCAAAATCCTGGCAATTTGGGATTCTGTTGGCCAGGCCAATTTCCTGATTTTTACCTTGAGGCCTTTGCTTTGAGATGCTTGCCAGGGTCCCAGTTTTTATTGATATAGCCACATGAACCTTCTTAGCTATTAAAGATTTCCTTTTTCAGGTTCTTCCGCTTTCAAGAGTAAGGTGGTAATGTCTGATAAGGACTCTACAGTTCTGACACTTCGGTGTTGGAGACTCGCTTAGCTCTGAATCTGATTGTAACTTGAGCATCAGCTGAAGACGTTTATTTTTCAAAGTCACCTGGTTTTGTACCTTTTTAATATACTGTTTTAATTTGACTGTGTTGTCCTGTTGCTGCTTATATTTTTATTCAGCTTTTTTTTTTGCTTGCCTTTTGTTTTTCTTTTCTTTCTTTTTTTTTGGCATTAGAGTTGAAGAGTAGATTATAGTTCTAGATTCATGGATGGACAAATACTTGGAATGAAATATATTATCCCTTTACATTAAATTTCCTCATCAATATGCCTTATTGATATGCCTTTGGATTTTTACTGAAATTTAAAAACACTACAGGGAATTTCAACATTACTTCAGACCAGTATGTCATCTTTTTCTTAAGTGTTAGGCAAATGTCACTTTAGAAGGGTTACATGCACACAAGTAGAGAGCCGACATGAGCTAGATTTCAATTCACCTAATAATCAAGAGAGATGTACTCTCTCTCAAAACAGATCTACTACACAAGATGATTGTTGTGATATTAAAGAAGTACACTGCCCTGAGCTCCTTAGTTCATGCAGTAAAACAGGGTTTTAAGTAAATCTGGCAATCATCATCTAATTATTTGCTTTTTTCTTTTGGTAAAGTTCAGTTTCAGTTCACTTCCCAAGATCTGGTCCTAGGTGCTATGTAATAGTCTTCCCCTATGCCTTGTCCATGATGTTTTTAGAAATGCTTATAGGTAACTTTTGATTACAGACCTGGCTTGACTTTGTGATTCTTATGACTAGATAAACATCTGGCCTGTAAACACACGTCTTCCTGATGGCCTCATGAATAGATGCCCCAGAATCCTAAATGCAGTTGGCATATTTGTAAAGAAGCAAATTGCAAATGGATGCTGTTTGCTGAATCTATATCACTAGAATTACTAGTTGCAGTTGTGTGCTGTGTCTAGAAACTAAAATGCAGTCTTGTGACTGACTAGGTGCTTTACTTCTAGGTACCCAGTTACTATTTCTCAGGAGAAGATAAGTTAATAGATTGAGGGAGATGTTCAGAATTCGGGTGTCCCAAACTTATAATTTGATTTTGAATAATCCATGACCCAGTCATTTCCAGAATAGCTTTGTATAATGTAAGTTTTACAAGTCTGCCATACTGAACCAGTCATTAATGGATCTTGAATAATTCTGCAACACCTGTCATTTGGATTCTTCAGCAAGGTGGGACTTGCACATTCTTGATAGTTATCTCTTAGAAACCAACATTGGAACAGTTAACTCATCTTTTGGTTTCACTCAACAAGTATGTGAATAAATCCTGGGCTCTTCCCTTTTCTTCACTGATCCTGGACTTTTCCTTCTTTTTTCTTTTTTCTTTTTACAGAAATGCCATCAACAAGTAATGGGGAGAGCAGTAAACAGGAGCCTATGCAAAAGACCTGCAAGAACAGTGATATAGAGAAGTGAGTATCTATTCTATAGCAGGAATGGAAAGAGAAACTGCCAGGAACCTTCTAGGAGACGGGCAACATAGCACATGGTATTAGTCTTATAGGTACCCTAGATCATGCATATATTTCTCAAGTGAAACTATTTTCAGTTTTTCACTTAGTCAAAGTATTAACTCTCCATTTAACTGAAAATCAAATGAGTTTCTTCCACATCCTTTTGTTTTTCACTCTTCATTGGGATGCCCCCACCTGTAGGAAGAAAATATTTATTTTGGTATGTTGGCTCTGATATGGAAGGATAATTGTACGTTTCATGTCTTTGGTGCAGTTTCTTGGCTATAGAGGGATGGTGGCAGACTTCTCATCTTAAATTTTCTGTAGTATCAAAATGTTACCCTTTCCCTTGGAATGTTACTTTTCAGAAGCCTTGCTTGTTAGGCCATCTTCCTAGAACAGATTGAGATTATTTTAGCTTTCATTTCCATTAGTCAGATGGAACAGGATGTTCATTTGGATCACCAAACTGTGGAAGCAAACCAACAGGAAAGTGAGGAGTCAAAACGATGGAAGGTGCTGCATTGTCTGCAGGCTGTGCGTTGGGATGTAATAGTTTGGGTCATTTCTTATGTGCTCCTTGTATATATATAGAATAGAATAGCTGCCCCCTAATTTGTGTGAGCAGGGTGTAGAGAGGGCAGTTAGCCACTAGAACAAGATTTTCATGGTTTTTCAAGTAAGATCCACTTTGGCTCCAGGCACTGCCACTAGAAAAGCTGAACTGTGAGGGGCCTCCTTTCCTGCACACACACCCCTCGGCTAAACAGTGGTGCCGGGTACCAAACATTGCTGGAGACCTTTTCAGGACTTTTGTTTTCCATCCCACTCCACATCATCCACATCATCATCCACCAAGACAACAGGCAAATTCTATCAGGCTTGTTTGGCCTTAGATTGGAATGAATCTTCTAGTTGGTGAAAGAATGTTCTGCAATTGCACTGTTTTAATAAAATGATAGCATGTATATCATAACATTGTGTCATGATCAAGTGCATATCTGTAGTGCTACTTTTTACGGACTGTGTGAGCATTATATTAGTTAAGGATTTGCACATTTTTCTACTTTTGTGAGATACTGAGAAAGTTCCTATATAACAAAAGCCAGTAATCAAGGCTTAGGAAGCTGGATATGTTTAGCCTAGAGAAGAGAAGATTAAAAGGTGACATGATAACCATGTTTAAATATTTGAAGGGATATCATATTGAAGGTTGAGCAAGCTTTTTTTGTGCTGCTCCAGAGACTAGGACACGGAGCAATGGACTCAAACTACAGGAAAAGAGATCAGCCTAAATATTAGGAAGAACTTTCTGATGGTAAGAGCTGTTTGGCAGTAGAATGTGCTGCCTCAGAGTGTAGTGGAGTCTCCTTCTTTGGAGGTTTTTAAGCAGAGGCAGGATGGCCATCAGTTGGGCGTGCTTTGATTGTGTGTTCCTGCATGGCAGGGAGTTGGACTGGATGGCCTTTGTGGTCTCTTCCAACTGTATGATTCTATCTGCAAGTGTTGTCTCGTGGCTTGTACATACTTGTATCCCCTCCAGCCTTTGTGTAGTGTACATCTTCAGTCAGCAAATCATACTGGTCTTGGCTCCATTGCATTCTTTCCTCACTACATTTGATCGCTGCTATATTCTTCTCAAGAGCTGGCATGGTGTAGTTGTTTGTGCGTTGGACTGTGACTCTGAAGACCAGGGTTCAAATCCCCCTTCATCATGGAAACCTCTCTGGATGACCTTGGGCAAGTCACATTCTCTTATCTTCAGAGGAAGGCAACAGCAAAATCAACTCTGAACAAATCTTGCCAAGAAAGATACTCACTCGTAGGCTCACCTTAGGGTCACCATAAATCGGAAACTACTTGAAGAGACACAACAACAAAAAACATTCTTCTCCCTCCTCCAGCCAATACTTGAGATGGAAAGAAATTCTAAGTTAGGCGGGCCCTCTAAATCCTGCGCTTCTAGATTAACACTTTCAACCAAATTCAGTGGATCAGGACATTGTTTGCCTATCTCAGCCTCCTTTACTTGTGTGCCAAGGAAGTCAAGTCTAGGATTATGGATTCCTAAAACATCAGAGACAGAAATTAAGAGAGGGGTGTGTAAAGGGGGAATCATGGTGCAGTGAGTCATGTGTGCAGTTTCATGTAGCTGTGTTAACATGTACTGGCTTCTTTAGCAGTAGCAGAGCTAGGTTTTTCTATTTTTTTATTCAATGTGAAGGAGGATGCTGATACCATGGGGAAAAAAGAATTCAGTGTTGCACCGCATCCTTTAGAATAAGGTTTGACATTTTTCAAAGCACTTGTTTGAATGATGAATTGACATCATCTTCTTGATTAGATTATTTTAAGAGCTTTATTCAATGCATCTTGTGGGACCCCAAACTTTCCCTCAGTGCCTCATGCAGTAATTTATATAGTAATTCTGCGCTGTAAAATATGCCTCTGCTCCTTCTTTGTGGCAAGTCATGACCCATCATGGAGAATTTAAAACCCTTGTCTTCCAAAGTCAAAAATTACACTTTGGCTCTCAACCCCCATTACTTTCTAAAAGAAGGTAAATGTCAATTGTTCTTTTTTTCTTTTTCTTTTTCTTTTTTTTGGCACTAGATAGCATTTCTATTTTGGTTGATAAGAAATCTCTTATAGAAAGTGATCTCTGCCTTTTTAGTTAGAAGCACTTGACTTCCACAGGGAAAGAAAACAAAAATGTTTAGAAACAAAGGTTCCAGCTGTGCTGTCCTTCCCTTACTCCTCAGGGATTTCTATGTGATAAATAGTTTGTGTCGTGATGGTTAAGGAGCTGAAATGCTGTGTGGGAAGAGGTGGGCTCTGTTAAGTTAATTGATAACTGGGATCAGACCTTGGGGCCTGACAAAAGGAAGGTGTTCTTTTTATTCATACTCTCTAGTTGCTTCAACCTGCACTGCCAAGGTATGATATATGGTGACCCAGCCCAGCTAGCTAAATTGATTCATCTCCAGTTCCTGGTTCTTAATCTGGAGCTAAATTGGTTTCATTTTTCTTGTTTTGGGTGGTGCTTGTGGCAAGCACTCTGTGGGATCACTTCCTTCTGTTCATAACTTTAATTTTTGCTTTTAAATCTGGGCATTATTGATTAGTGTGTTAAGCGCCATGTAACCTCTGATTAGCATTTTAAAAAGTGTTTAGAAGCACATGGTTTATCACCTGTGTCAGCTGGGCTGTCCATTTAGAACAATGGTTAATGGAGTTAGCAGTGATTCTCTTTATTGATCCTACTTTTATAAGAATGACATTCATTTTCTCTTCCCTTTCCAAAACAAAGTCTGGGCATGGAGAGTATCTTTTTAATTAGCTAATACAATACAGTAAACTGTCCTTGTTTTGGCACACAGCTAATGTACTTGGGTTGAAAGTTAATGGAATATGTGCTTCAGACTTCTTGTAGCTGAGTCTTGTGCATGCCAAGCAACTTGCCTTGAAAAGAGAGAGAGAGAGAGAGAGAGATGTATTTGGCTGTCCCTCCTTTGTACAATCTCAGATCTTTGCTGCCAGTTTCCCATGTAGTCCATCCCTTCCAGTTTGTGTTTGAAATTCATGGGAGAACATGTCATTAGCCTATTTCAGTCAAAATAACTAACCATGGTTTATCGTTGCATCTGAACTGAGCCACTGTGACAACAGAGCAAATGAAGACTTTCTCTCACTTTTTGCTGTATATGAAAGGGTCCATAACTCCTAAAACTGAATATATTTTAAGGTTGTTTTTTTTTTTAAAGAAGACTATAGTTCAGTCTAAAGGTTGTTACTGGAGAAAAATATGTAGAGGAGTGATGAATGAAGAACTTGGTTCTAGAAAGCCACTCAGGATGCAATTTTGGTTGTAGCTTCCTGATGATGTTGAAACAAAATTATCTATAGCAGTATTTTAGTATGTATTCAGAAGTCATAGAATTGTATGGTTAGAAAAGGCCACTTGGATTATATGACCAGGGCACACATGCAAAGCACTGTGAGCTCTTGGTATCAGCGGGGAATTAGAGCTAATCAGCGCTGTATATGCACAATCCTAAATATACACTGGACTGACTATGTGACGAATGTTGCTGTCCTTGAGCAAACAGGGATCACCAGCATTGAGGCCATGATATTGAGAACACAGCTGCGCTGGGCAGGGCACGTTTCTAGGATGGAGGACCATCGCCTCCCAAAAATAGTACTCTTCGGTGAACTCACCACGAGTCAGCGTAAGAGGGGCACTCCAGAAAAGTGATACAAGGACTCCCTGAAACAACATCTCAGGCTCAGCCAAATTGATCACTAACAGTGGTCCGCCCTGGCCTCACATCGGGAGGCATGGAGACGCACTTTCCCAATGCTGCAGCCTTATTTGAGAACTCACGCCGAACAAGTCTTGAAGAGAAACGACAACGCAGAAAGAATCACAACCCGGAAACATCACCCAAGGAGACCTTCAGCTGTGCTTTCTGCAACCGGACTTCTTTATCTCGGATTGGCCTTTTTAGTCATCAGCGCGCTTGCAGAAAGCGCAGGATGAGTCCTTCCTGAATCTTCATTTGCAAAGAAAAGCCAGAGAGAGAGAGAGATCTAATGGCCGCTCAAAACCTCCACACTGGGGAAGAAATCCAAGAATTCTGCTTCCGCTACTGCCGTTTACCATTTTTAAGTGAACACGTTTGCAGTCTCTCTGCAAGCCTCACAGAGTGAATGCATTCACTCATGAGGTTTGCAGAGAGATTGCGAATATGTTCACTTAAAAATGGCATAAGGCTCTGCCAGCCACCTACTTCTGCCATGTGAAAGGAATCTGCAGTGTACATTTGGATCCATGGCGTGTTGAATCTGTGGATTGTGAGCCCATAGATATGGCAGGCCTGCTGTATTCACAGTGCAGGTTTCACAAAGATTAAAACAATGGCCATTGGCTTTTCAAAGCCCTACTTTAATCCCAATTTACATACAGCATGGGACCCAATGTTAACATCTCTTTATATTTTAGGTGGTTTTTAATATTTACTTTATACATCTTAGACCTGTATAGACCCTTCTGTCTCTCTCTCTCCTTCCTTCCTTCCTTCCTTCCTTCCCACTCTTTTTCTAATGTAGTTATAGAGACTCCATTACATTATGACCAGGTCTAGCCCATAGACACAGAAACAAGTTGCCGGGGCCCTGCCAGACAACATTGTTATAACCCTATAATCCACTTCAGTAAGCCAGCATGGTGTAGTTGTTTGAGTGTTGGACTAGGACTCTTGGTCTCCAGGAATGGAGACTTCAAAGCCTCACTTAGCCATGGAAAGTCACATGCTCAGAGCCTAAAAGGGAGGTAATGGCAAACCTCTTCTAAATAACTCTTGCCAAGAAGACCCTATGAGACAGTTGTCATAAGCTGGAGTTGACTTGAAAGCACATAACAACAATTCCACTTTAACTGCCATGGCAATATCTTATGAAATCTTGTTGTCTGCACTTGAGGCACTTGAGCTCTCTGATTGAAAGTTTAAGATTCCCTTCCCTAAATGGCAAATCCCATCATTCCTTGGGATATTGCCATGGCAGTTAAAGTAGAATATTGCACCTTAATTGTATAGTGTGAACGGGCTCTTGTTGAGATGGACAACCAAAAGGCCGCCAGGGCCCTGCTGATGAATGCAAGTGTTGGAAGGGACTCCAATGATTCCAACAAGCCAAGAGTTCATTTAAGGATCAGGCAGTTCAGCACACAGAGCTAGTCAGTTTGCACTAACTACAGGGGTTGAGTAGGAAGCCAGGAATAAAGCTTTGGTACCAGACAAAAAGACAAATTAGTCTGCCCCTCTGTCCAACTGGCTTAGTGTTGTCTGTGCTGATTTATGGTGATTCTTGAAGGTTTCAGGCAGAGGCCTTTCCCAATCCTACCTGAAAATGCCAGAAACTGAAACTTTTCATGGGGTCCTACTGTTGAGATATATCTCCTTCAATATATGAAGGCAGGGAGGTAAAGCAGAAGCAAGTATCCTGGAATTACCTAGGGCTGCAGTTCCTGAAAACTAAATTGGGTGAGAGGAGTTGTGACTCATGAATTTCATTCAGCCTGGAATCCCTGCCATAGACCTTCCGCTTTGGAACCTAAATACATTGCATTTTGTTCTATGGTCTGAAATAGTTCCTTCCTGGGAACAGTTCCCCCCCCCCATTCCCCCCTCTCCCCCTACCCTTTATGACAACTTTAAAATTTAATGAAGGCTTGATGTGATATTTTCCTCTTCCTGTCAGTGTGGCTTCATCAACCTTTCCTCTCACTTTTGGTGCTTTTCTTTCTGTGTTGCTGGCCCCTGAATCTTAACAGTTATGCTCTGCTAGACTAGCCCACCTGTCTGCTGGCTGCAGAATGTACAACCCCTCATTGTTTCTTCCTGAAGACACTAGCCATGTAGTCTGGTGCCATCTTGAAATCAAGACTTCCTGGGGTTAAGAAGCCAGCCTCTTAATTCACAGTGCCAATGTTCAATTTTGCTTTCTGCCACCAAACTAGATTGCAGGCCAAGGAAAGAGTCTGGGTTAGTGCCCCATTGGGTCACCTCCCATTTGTTTTCCTCAATTTTGTGTTGTCATAAATTCATTCCAGTCCGTTGTGCTTGATCAGTTTATCTCTGTTGGGGCAGGGAGCCCTGCTAGCATGATATATGACATGAAACATTGTAGCCAGCCTCTCCATGAATCACTCCAGCTGTTTGTTGTCAGCATGAAAAGCAAACAGGCTGGGGCTGCAGAGTGTTGACTAGGATGAGCTCAGGATGGGAAGAGACATGACGTATGAATGTTTATTTAATAATTCTTTAATATTTCCAGCGGAGTGTGGCTGCCCCTTCTGAGGTTGTAGGGGGAAGGGGGGGCCATTGAAGGGGAAACTCTAATCTGTCAGGGTGAGTCATAAATCAGGCAGACAAGATCATTAATCAGGAATGGAGCAAAACTAGAGGGAGGTGGGACTCGGGCTGCCATTCCCAGGAGCAAAGGGACACACTTTTCTTTTCCATAAAACAAATCTCATTTGGGATGCAACTGTGGCTGTGCCGCTTACATAAGAGCAAAGCCAGGCACTGGGCCAGTTAAGCAAGCGTGTGCACCACCTTTGTCATGAGCCTTGGCAATTTGCACTCGCCAAGCATTAAATCCCTTTATAATTATCTTCTTTATATAACTCTTCATGCTCCTCATGGTTGATTGGGCAAGGTGCTTATTGGGTTTAGAGGAGGGTTTTAGAGGAGAGAGGTCAGTGAGCGATCGTGTGTGTGCTTACACGCATGCAAACACATATGCATGCACATATGAAGAATTTCTTTATATTTCTCATATCTACTCCAAATGTTAAAGCTGAGAATATCCTGTACAGTAATACAATATAGAATTTATGCTGCAGAATTTGGCTTCTTAAACAAAATGAAAATTATGGCTCCTATAATTTCATTTAAATATCAAATCCCATTCCTTGCCTTTTTGAATGAGGAATGTTTGCAGAGGGTTGTTTCAGTCCAGATATCTGTCTGCTCAGATGCCTTGTACAAGTCCCTCATGGTTCCCATTCTTTTGACAGAAGGAGCCAACCAAGAAATACATCCGAAAGGAGGAGAAAGTTGTTCAAGGCATTGGAGCTGCTGTATGTTCAGCTTGAAACAGCTAATTGATTCAGTACAGGAATGGAGAATGTGTAGCTCTCTGGATGTTACTAGAGTACAGCTTCCACCATCCCTTACTGCTTGCTGTACTGACTGTGGCTAATAGGAGTTGCAGTCCAGCAACATCTGGAAAGTCATACACTAGTATGTGGATTTGCTGGACACTCAGAAATGAAAAGCGGTGCAATGGGGGATGTTCTATTTGTGAAAGAACAGGTGGTGAGTCTCTGCCATCTTTTTAAAAAACATTCTTATTTAAAGCCCATTTTATTGCCCAGTTGACCACTCATAATACCCACCCTCAAATGTCCATGTGCTTGGTTTATTCATACTGTAGCCCTTTGCCAGGTTCAGTAAAACTCCATATGTGGGAAGTATCCCGATGTAACACACATAAAAAATTATATAGTTCTAAGCAAATATGTACTTTCTGTATTTTTTGCTTTTGTTTCAAATAGCATTTTGGCTTTGATATGAAATAAAAGGGATGGGGTGAGAGTATATGTTCTATGCTTAGTGATCCTAATACTGTTTAAGCCTCTGTACAAAAGTGTGAAGTGTACAAAATGTGTTTTTAGGAGTCATAGGAGATTTTCACACGGGCGATATATCCCGTGGCAGGAACAGAACAGGGTCGTGAAAGGTTTTCCCTTTCAGACGACGTTGACCCCGTTCTGTCCTGCATCCATCCTACTCCCGTGACTGTTCCAGAACAATGTAATCACGATTTTTCATTGGGAATAGACCTTCCATTCCGTTGCTATAACGCAATCACAGGTGTGCGAACAGGAGCCCCGTTCCTGTTCCAAAATGACAGCCACGGAGGGGAGGTCCGTTCCGAGCACTTCCTGGTACGATCTGGACATCCAGGTAAGTGGCACCCTTTATTTTACCCTCCCTGTTTTGGTTATGTGATTTAAAGAGTGTTTTTGTGCTTGGTGAACTGATTTTATGTTTGGGGGAGTTTTATTTTTTAAATTTACTGTCTGGCGTTATCACGTGATAACGTGATAACGTTTCAGAGGGCCGGTCGTAAAAGCAGCCTTACGACGGCTGCATTTACGGCCAGCCAGCAAGGGGAGGGGCAGCCTGTTCCTGCTGCGGAATTAAGGTGAATGTATGAAATATTTATGTTATTCCGTGGCAGGAATGGGAGAGGAGGTAGCGGGGCAGTAACGGGGCATTTTGGCCCCGTGTGAAAATCTTCATAGATGTAAAGTCAATCTTTTAAATGTTGCTGATAAGTATCCATGGACAAAATTAGATTTCTTTGTATTTATTTAGTGGGAGTAGAAAATAGGTTAATATAAATTTAGTTATCCCATCTCCATAAATAAAAGCATTTCTATTACGGTAAGTGCCTTGGGATTAATAGGGTAAAATAAGGAAAAAAGCAGAAACATCTCAAAAATAAATATTAAATAACAGAACACATACTCTGTTTTACATCTTATTAGCCCCAATTGTCCTGTTTAGTATATGACTGTTTACAGAAAGTAAGGCTCTGTTAGCCAGGGTATTAACTATTCAGTATACAGTTGTCCCTTCGTATTCACTGGGGTTTGGTTCCAGGATTCCCTGTGGATACCAAAATCCATAAATACTCAAGTCCCATTATATGCAATGGCATAGCAAAATGGTGTCCCTTATATAAGATGGCAAAATCAAGGTTTGCTTTTTGGATTATTGTTTTTTTAAGAATATTTTCGAGCCGTGAATACTTAAATCCATCGATAGGGAGGGACAACTGTACTTGCTAGCTAACTACCTTCAGGGCAATATGTGTCAGTTTGAAACAAAATCTTAGGCAGCAGTAAGTAATTCATATTATTTTACTGTAAGCAAGACTGAGTGTATACTACTAGTGTACGTCCATACATCTGGAAGTTCAAGGAATTATTCACAATTTAAGGGGGAAATGTTTTCATAATTGCCCAGTCATGCTGACAAAAAGGCTTGACCTCTTTATTATGATTTCTAGCTTAGCATATACCAAGGAGACCAATCCTACATACCTTTTCAGTTGTATTTTAAATTCATTAATTGTTGCTTTCTTGAGAGGAGCTTAAGCAGTGCTCCTGAAGAATTGGGCTGCTCCTAGGGAGGACTAATAACTTGACTAAATGATGTCTTGAAGTTAGTACAAGCAGTAGATCAGAGTAGCTTAGGAGTACAGTACTTTCCCTTGTGGGGTCAGTTAAGGAACAGATGGTCACAGATGTTTCCTTCACCTCTACCTGGTTATTGGTTTCTCATCTTTATCATTCTAAATACTAAAACAGAGTCTCCAAAAGCTTATGCTACCAACATCTTTCTTTCAGATAGTCTCAAAGGCAATCCCTTTACACACAAAAATAGAAAAGTCAGGCTGAGAAAGTACGCATGCCACTGACAAGCCAAGCATCCAAACCTTATGTTAGCTTTGGTTTGGACATACTTTAAGGAGTTTCTCCTGAACCAGAGACTACTTTATTCTGAATCAAAGCTAATCTCTTTCAACCTTTCCTTCTAAATGCAACTTACTGGATGAAACAGCTGCAGTGCTTCAGCCTCAAGGATTAGACTCTCTCTCGTTCACCCTTTTTGGGTATCTTCTATGAGTAGGCCAGAAGGTTCACTATAGCATCATTAGCCCTTGTGAAAGCTGCATTTCCCAAGGGCTAAAGTCATGTAAATCAGTGCTACTCAAAGTGGTGGTCCCTGGACTGACGATGGTCCTAGAGTTGCTGGTCCCTGGTGAGCTTCTAGGAAAGAAAGACAAATAAGAAATTATAGCCAATGGGCCAATATGGTGCTGGTACCTAACACAATAGAAAAATAATTGCCAGTCCCCAATATCAGAAAGCCTGGGAAGCACTGATGTAATACACAAGATAATAGACAGTTGAGAAGGGAAGAGGCCTCTTATGTATTCTTCTCTCTATGGCTGGAACACCATTAAAATCATTGGTCTGACCAATAAGTAGCAGGGCTGAGGAACCAGTGGCCTTACAGGTACGGAACTCCAGTTCCCATCAACCTTAGACTAGCCAGTGGTATGGCTAGTTCAACATCTGAAGGCCAAAGGTTCCTCCAATTTATAGCAAAGCATTCAGTGGTGGGGGATAGATGGGTAGGAATGGTAAGCTTAGAAGTGCTTTTTAATCCTAGTTGGAGAACCATTTGGAAACCTTAATGCTCATTTCTTCTTTGTGTTCAATTTATAACAATCCAGACTCATACGTGAGCTCTGGAGCTGTTTCATCTGCCTCTCTACTCTCCACAGACTCTTGTAGCCATAATCTCTTTCAGATACACAATGGCTTCCTTTGTCCCTAAGTGCAGGTTTCTACTGATACTAAAAGCTTAGATGACAGGAGTGTGGTAATCAGCTTTTATGGTTTAGGTCAGTTTCATGAGACTTGTGACCAGAGGACCAGAGGAGTTGCAGCATTCCCCCAGGCCATGTCCCAGATTATTTTGTGCATGTTTTTTTGTAATTGCTGTTGTAGAGGCTAACACATTGCCCCACTGAAGTGCAAAGTTTTCATTCAGCCTCATTACAATTTAAAGACAAAACAAAAACCCTACTCCTCACTTGCAGCAGTACCCTGACATGTTCTAGACTTTAGAAGAGTCTTTTTCTTTCAAAGGAAACCCCTTTGGAAAATATTTTTAATTGTCTGGAGAATGGCTCTAACCCTCAGGTTCCTCCTCCTTTCCAATACATTGAATTCTGTGTGAGGATGATGTAGTCCAGGTATCTTTCTGTACCTTTTTTCAGTTATTTCAAAGTTTCAACAATACTGTTAACTTTAATTTGTAGAGTTGCTCCTTGCAAGTGAAAAATCGATGGGGGGCTATCACAGTGTGAAATTCGACTGTCAGTCTTGAGCTTATGGAGTGAGTAAGACATCTTAGAAAGGAAAAAAATCACAATCTGCAGTGCTCAGCTGGGCTATTTGAAAGAGAAGGCAAGGCTGATGGGCCGTTAGAGAGTATTTCAGTTAGATGGATGATAATTCTCTGTGAAATATTGGAGTTAGCCTACAGGTGAGAGGAAACAGAGCTTAGAAAATACAACTGGTTCCTTCTGAAGAACTAATTTGAACCTGAAGAGCCTGAGCTGTGTCCATTCAGGAGCAAAACCCTGATGACTATAAAACTGAACACTGCTTCTAAAACAAACCAGTTACAAATTCATCATTTAAAAATTGGAGCATTTCTGAAGTTTTGCTCAGTTGTAAGATTGAGTAGAAGCTCTTTGGAGCAAGTGTATTTTTTATGAAGTGCGAATAGGGCCTGGAAACAGGAGCTTCTGTATACGATTTGGGGGTGGGATACATTGTAACAGCATAGGAAGATAATGAATCATTGTTAGCCAAAAAGCAAACTACTCTAGATAGCAGCCTGCACACCTGTTAGGAAACAGCCTGCATATTTCATGGTAGGGGATGACATTTAAACATTAAAAACTGGATAAAGGAGATCAGATAAGGGCATGAATCACTTCCTTGCATTTTGTGATATTTGAAGCCACTATGTTATAAGAGCATAAGAGCTGTGCTAAAACAGACCAAAGGCTTATCTAGACCAGCATTCTGTGACGAACTATATGGCTAGCCCATATGACACAACAGCACTCTCTGTTACTAGTACCTGGTTTGGACGTACGACTAAACCACAGCTTATTGTTCCTTACATGAGCCTGCTCCTTCTGTTTCCTTCCTGCAATGGGGCCGTGAGGAAATCTGAAGGAATTCCGTTTCTTGTTTTTAACTACCTAATTGCACTATTTTGTTTGAGCCAGGACAAACAGTAATTGATTTAAACTGTGGTATGATCCTGGATTTGTGGGGCAAGCCTTAATTTTTTAAAAACACAGTTTGTCTTCATTGAAATGAAAGAAGAAAGTAAGGTTGAAAACAAAAGTGGATACGTCCAGTCTCCTTCTGGTCATTCCAGTGCATGAGCATAGTGGGCAGAATATATGAGCTTGACCATTTTTCACATAGCACTAAACTGTGGCTAAATGTTGTACCTGAGTGTATCTCTCTGAGCCCGTATTATCCCAGGCCAATTATGCAGGCACAACTCAAATAAGCTGAGCAAAAGGGATTACTGGTACGTAGTCTTGTTGACACCTCTTGTGTTACAGATTCCTACTTTCCCCTCCCTTTCCCTCTGTCTTCTACCCTCTTTTGTATTGTATATACTACTGTATTGGGAGAAACTTTAAACTTGGTGCCAAAGAACGGTTATATGCCTCTCAGTAAGCAAAGTTACCAGAGTCTCTGTTTAAAACACACAGCAAAGTGTAGCAATTCCAGACACAGACAATTATCAGCCATCCAACCCTACTGTTCCCCCCTTTCACACTGGGTCTAGCTTAAATTAAATACCTCCACAAATTTAATTTAAATTAAATACCTCCACAAGTTCAAATATTAAATATATATATTTAATATATATTAAATATATATATTTAATATATATTAAATATATATATTTAATATATATTAAATATATCTTTAATATATTTAAAGATATATTAAAACAGCTTTACTCACGACCTTCATGTGCATTTCCAAAGTACACAGGTAGAAAACTTGAAGATAGACAGGAATAACAAAAATATATCTTGATAGCTACATCTCTAAAACAAAATATGCAGGAGACCCCTTTTGAGGCATGCTGCGTCCGGAGCGAGTCAATGGTGACTAGACCTCATGTCTTCCAGACAAAAGAGTCTTAAAGGATCTCCTTCATCCTGAAGACTCTCAGGTTACAACAGGAAATTATCTCATCCTTTCTGTTTACATTCAACCTAGCTTAATTTAATAGTAAACAAACCCAGCATGTTAGATTGCCACTATACCAACATTTTGCACATGAGTCAGGGTAAGATACTGTTTGGTTTAACATGACAAGGACATGCTTCAGGAAGCCATTGGCTTTTGCATTCCTGTTCCCCTCTCTGGCATAATTTTTGCCATCTGAATGAATAGAGTATGAGCTATTATTAAGTTTTTAAAACATCAACTTTGTGAGTGCTTCAAATACAGTATTGTTCTTTTTATTATTAATGGTATGCAGCATAAGTCCTCATCCCACCCCAGCTCTTATGCTATTTTTCACCTTTTAAAAATCCTTAGATTTTTAGATTCTAAATCTAAATCTTTAGATTCAACTGCAGAAATTTGTGTAACTACTTTTTTAACAGTAGACATTAACTGAATCTACTCTCTTGCCCCAGTTCATGATTAGTTCATGAACTTGACAGTTATTTAGTCTCTGAGTGATTTCCAGTAGTACAATACATGTCTCCCCTACTTTAAAAAAAGTAAGTAGGGGGGGAGGGGAACTAAATAACATGAGTATACCATTCCTGCTCCACCTGTGTGAGGACAAGCTCTTCTGGTCACAAGATGCTTGCCAAGTTTGGTTAGCTGTTTCTCTGCCATTGTGTGGGAGCATAATTTTTCAAATTATGCACTTAGAATCTTCGTGCAAGCTCAGCCTTTCCCTGTCCTCTTTCCAAAATAAAAATGCTTCCCAGTGGCTGAAAGGACTCCACAATGCTACAGATGCCTCTAATCATGCTGACTTGGGGGCTCCTTACTATTTTCATTGATCAATGGTGCCATCTGTCTGCAGTTTGATCGGGATCCTGAAGGCAGAGAAGGCCAAATGCCAACTTGTATACTCGGTCTATGCTTCTACAGGGACATTCTTGGGCTCCCTGTCAGCAGAGGGATGGGGTGTGAAAGCAGCATAATGAATTCTTCTGTAGAGTAATTCTTCAGGGAATCTTTACCAGGTCCTTGCTAAATGCAGCTTAGAATGCCTTCTTGTGACAGTAAGCTTTCCTTCCATGCCACTGTGATAGAGCATGCAAGTGTACGAAGAATGATTCCTCTGCGGGCTAGAATAACGCAGCACTTTTGCTTTGCATGAAGATTAAATTAGTCAACAGATAACTCCAAACTTGGCAAGCAGCTGGTGGCATTAACAAGTTGTGCAAGCAAGTATAAAATAGAGGCATTTGCGACACAGAGGGCCTCTGCTTTTCAGACGCGCACCCTTGCATGCAACCTCTTCCAAATTTTCAAGTGAGGACATGGAAATTAGGCCACGGAACACTGCATTATTCATAACTTGGCAACCAGGAGCTAGGGCATATTGCCAAAATAAGCCACCCACTGTAATTACAGGTGAACAACACTCTTAATATATTTTGCTACAAAAATGTACATTAATCAAAATGGAGGACACACCTCTTAGAAAACAATACATTAAAATCCTCGCCAGTTTCTCAGTAGGTGCAGCATTCCTTCACAGGATTCGAAGCTAGCTTCTTTCAGGGATGTTTGTCTATGAAGACAAATAGTGAAAGAGATTCCTGTGTCAAGCAGAAAAGCCAGCTCCTGCATTGGGGGCAAAGAATGGGGGCATTTTCTCAGTCCATCTAAGGTCTGTATTGTCAAAGCTCTGTTGATTTTGGGACGCATGTGCCAGTGTGTTGAATGAGGCACTTCTGGTTTTGGTGCTCAGTTAGTAGCATAGACTACTTGAGTACATCCGTTAAATGAAGAGGCTGCAGGAGTGGATTCAGGAGAGAAGATTTTCTTTGCCGTGTATCCCCATGCACCCACAACAAGGTGTTCTCCTTTTCCCTCCTCCAGCCATCCATTCCTCTTGAAGCTCTGATTCTGAGGGTTTTTCAGTCCTCCAAAATAGATATTGAGGGTGTAGTAGTGGGGCTGCCTCCTCCTGGATCCTCCTTAAGTGAGTACCCAATGTACCCAAATAGATACTGGCCATAATATCTGATCTTTCCTTCATTCAATCTGTTGACATGATTTAGCATCAAAAACGTTTTGCAGTCACAAGAGTCTTAAAATGGGTGTGTCATGTACTTAAGGATTCTTTGATGTTTGGTAGACCTGATGTGCCAAAAAGCTACAATTATTCTTTGGAATAATTGGTAAAAGTTCCCCTACCAAGAGAAGCTAACAGGTAGGTAACTATTTGGGGGATTGGAAGGGATTTTTTTCCTGCTCAGACTGTTTGGTGATGCTTTAACAAGCTTGCTTACTGACTTGATCCATTATATTCCTTGAATTGCCACTGCTTGAAGCTGAACATTACCATCTGGCCTGTTGATAACTAAGCAGTTATCATTGTAAAATTCAAAGATGTGTTGGCTGGCGGGGTTGTATGATGCTGAAGTTTCCATCTTGTGGCCAAACAATTTAAACTTTGGGACAGGCGGCTTCCCAGCAGACAATGGAATTAGTGCTAAATAGACACTAATCCCCCTCACATATCCTCCCACACTAAGAACATCCAACAACTGAATACACAAATTTACATACTAATCCTCTTCAACAGGGACTCACAGTATATAAACCCCACACACCACCATTCTCTGAAGATGCCAGCCACAAATGCAGGCGAAATGTCAGAAATAACTTCTAGATCATAGCCTCACAGCCCGGAAAAAAACCCACAAAAAAACTTTGGCTGCACTGTCTGCCAGGGAATCTGTGTGTTCAAAGCCTCATTTTGCATAACCAGCTGTTTTCACTGAAGCAGTGACAGGCTATCTTGGTAATGCAAGCTTTTAAATGTTTCAGTTTGCAGGTGTTGAACATTTTGTGTCCTCCTAAAGGTTGCATTCTAATTAAAAAAAATATTTCAATTTTAAGACTAACTGGTTTTATTTTAGCATGAGATTTCATGGATATAAAACTACTTCTTCAGATGCAGGATGCAGGTCAGAGTGATACCCAGGCCTGGATATCATTCTGTACTGAATATGAAGAAGTGGATATATATCCATGAAAGTTCATGCTAAAATAAAAACCAGTTAGTCTTAAAGATGCTGCTACATTCCTTCCCTCCTCCTTTTTATGCTGCTAGAGACTAACATGGCTAGTTCTTAGAAAACTATTTCAGCTTTTTCTGTGTTGCAATCTAATTTCCATGTGTGATCTGAACATACACATTTTTTTTCATATACAGTAGCACCCCCGCATCCGCTGATTTGCCACCTGCGGGTTCAGTTATCCATGGATGGCAACAACATGGGGTGGACAGGGAGGAGGAGAGAAATGGTGACACAGGAGTGAAGGGGGTGAAGGGATATAAGGAGACATCTCCCTCCCTCCTCCGTTTGCCCCCAGGATCTTTGCCCAAGATAGCTCCTGTAGTGGAAATGGCAGCACGGTGGTGAAGGGAGGGGAGGAAAGATCTTCTTCCCTTTGCCCCCAGGATCGCTACCCAGGATTGCTCCTGGGGCCAAAATGATGATGCGGGGGCAAAGGGAGCAATCTTGCCCCCTTTTCCTGGGATGCCCCCCGGGATGGCGTTCGCTATTATCCGCAGAATTCACCATCCACAGGAGAGTCCAGAACCAATCCCCCGCAGATGCAGGGGTGCTACTGTAATTGCAAGATCGAGTTTTTATATTTTTCGATATTAACTGCTGAATTTCTCTAATTGCACACATACACACAGGAATACATTCTGTGTTACATACTGGGGTGGATAAAGCATGGCCCTAGAGCCACCTGCAGCCCTCCCCACCGGCTGTTTTTTTTTTTTTTCCCAACCGCTGACTCTTCCAGATTAGCCTCTTTTTGGCAAAAGAAGGGGTGAGTTTTCTCTCTTAGAAGCATCCAGCATTGGCAAGATGTCCTTTAAACAGGAGGTTGCAGGGCCACACTACACTTTTTAGTATCAAAATAACACTCGTTTTTGAAAATCGCAGGTGAAATTTCAGCCATGTCGTTTTTTAAAATTATTTCTTTATTTTGGCATGTAGTATCCATGTAGCATTAACACTTGTTAGTACTGCACAGGAGAAGGCAATGGTAAACCTGTTGGAAGTTTTAAATATTTGAGATTATGTAATCTCAGCAGCAGAGTTAAAAATCCTGTTTAGCAGAAGTGTTTATATTGGGAACACAGCTAAGCCATCTAAACCACTTCTCCCACACACAGAGTCTAGCTAAGAAATAAAAACAAGCTTAGTCTTCTTTAAAAGTATAAAAAGTAGTTTACTTACAAAGTATCTTGTGCATAGTCAAATACACAGGTTCATCATCTTGAGAAATGCAAGCAGGAAGTAAATATGAAGATCTACATGCTGTTCACTACGGAGCTCTTAGAAAAACAAGCTCCATGTTTAAAGGTAAAAGAAAAATGGGGACTTCTTTCTGGGCTAGTTGCCAGAAGACAAATACTTCAAAGACTTGTGTACGTTCTACAGGACGAATAGAGGTATCATAAACAAGCAAACAGGAAACTACAGTTGTCCCTTCACATTTGCTTATTTCATATTCACGGTTTTGCATATTCACGGTTTGTAGCTGCTGCTCAACTAATTCAAACTCCAAGACCCCACCCTCCTCCTCCTCCGGACTTGGCAACAAAACACTCCAGCTTGCTTTCTTACCTAGCACCAAAACAGCACTGCCCATTTAAAACAATAAGGCTGTGTTGTTGGCAGGGCCGAGGGAGGGAGAGTTGGGGGAGAGGCGAGTGTGGTGAGGGGCGTGATTTGTGCGTCCGGGGTTGGTGGGTGTTGCTACAGTTGCAACTTTTAGCTTCGGTTTGAGAAAGGAGCAACCTTACTGGTTTAAACGGTCAGTGCTGTTTTGGTGCAAGGTAAGAAGGCAAGCTGAAGTTGTGTTGTTGACAGGGCAGAGGGAAGGAGAGCTGGCAAGGAGGCAAGAGTGGGTGAGGGGCATGGTTTGTGTGCCTGGGGATGCGTGTTGCTGCAGTAGTGGCAGGTATCAGCAGTCCTGTTGGCGGGAGAGGAGTCTACAATACTGTAGTATAGTGCATATGTTGAGGCGGGGCTTAACCGTGGTTTTTTCACTTTCACGGTGGTGCTCCACCCCAACCCCAGCAAATGTGAAGGGACAACTGTAGTCACAAAACATCCCTTACATGCACTTTAACTATTTAACTGCCATGAAGCTTCATGCATGCAAAAGTTGCAAATCCCAAGAAAACCACTCCTGAAGCCTTCTACATTAAAAGCCCTATGATGAGACAGTCCAAAATGAAATGAGATAGTTCCAGAAGATGAGACTCTCAGGTTACAAAAGCTCAAGGAGCTACTAGAGAAAAGCAGAGGAAAAGTACAAGTAGTGCTGTGGCTAATGATGCAGCTGGACTCAAGCCTAAATGACATTCAGCTGTTGACATGCTCAGAAGTGAAAAGAAAGTCCAAAGCTGTAAAATACATATTGTAGGAACATTGAATGTGAGACGCATGAGTCAGGGGAAGCTGGACATTGTAAAATAAGACATGGAACATATAGACATTGAAGTACTCCGAGTGAGTGAGCTAAAGTGGGCAGGAATGGGACATTTTGAGTCAGATAATGACACATTGTTTTACTTAAGAAATGAAAATCTAAGAAGAAATGGGGTGGCATTAATAGCGAGGAGAGATGTAGCAAAAGCAATCAAGGGATATAATGGAAAGTCTGACCAAATAAGATCAATAAGACTTTAGAGGGAATCCCATTAATATACAGTTGTCCCTTCACATTCGTGGGGGTTAGGTGCAGAAGACCCCCACGAATGTGAAAAATCTGTGAATAATACATTCCCCCCCCCCCGTCCTCCCAAAAGTGGCAACAGGCCTTTGGAGGCCCCATTGCCACTTTCTCCCACCCACCACCCGCCCTCCCAAAAGTGGTGACAGGCCTTCAGAGGCCCCATTGCCACTTTCTCCCACCCAGCCCCTGCCCTCCTGTAAGTGGCAATGGGCCTTCAGAGGCCCCGTTGCCACTCCCCCCCCCCCCGCTCTTCAGAGCGGCAAACTGTGAATATGCGGAACCACAAGTGTGGAAGCCGCGAATGTTGAGGGATGACTGTATAACCACAATCCAAGTGTATGCTCCAACTACAGAGGCAGAAGAGGAAGAAATTGAAAGATTCTGTGCTGGAGAAAATTGATCACACACCCAAAGGACATGTTGATAATCATAGGCTTTTGGGATGTATAAATAAGAAATAGAGCAGAACCAAATATTGGAGACTTGGGCCTAGGATTAAGAAATGAACCAGGAGAGTGACTGATTGAATTTTGTGAATTCAACAGTTTGTTCATCACATGTTCTTCAAGCAACCAAAGAGGTGACTGCATACATGGTTATCACCTGCTGGCCAATATGGAAAACAGACTATATAATTGGAAGCAGAAGATTAAGAAGCTCCAGTTTCTCTGCAAAAAAAAGTCCAAGAGCAGATTGTGGCACAGATCATAAACTGCTGATATCAAAAATTAAAGCTAAAGAACACTAACCAACCATAGCACCAAAATACAACCTGAAGAACACCCCCATAGAATTTAATGTAAAAAAATAGATTTGCACAATTATGCCTAATTGATTGGGAGCCAGAAGAACCCTGAACCAAAGCCAGGGTCGTTATGAGGGAAGAATGGGAAAAGATAATATCTCTAGCCCTACTGGATGACAGACAAAATTCTTGAAGCAGTTAAAGACAGATGAGAAGTTAAATTAAAAGGTGACAGAAATAGGGTCAGAACCCTGAACAGAACTGTTCAGTGAGTTGTGTGCAGGAACAAAGAGAACTATTACAACAATCAGTGGAGAGAAATAGAAGAATGCAACAATAAAGGAAGAGCAAGAGATCTCTCCCACAGAATCTGAGAATTCAAAAGGAAATTTAAACCAGGAGTGGGGATGCTCTACCACAATCAGGGCAACATACTGCATGATGAAGAAGAAATAAAAAGACAATGGAAACAATACACTGAAGAACTATATAACAGAGATGAAAGGATAACAGATTCATTCAAGGAAGAACCATTTGAAGATGAACCCACCATTTTATTAGATAGTGAAATGGAAGCTGTACTCAAAGCACTTGGGAGGAATAGATGGTATACCAATAGAGCTGTTTCAAACAAAAGAATAGAATCTACTCAAACTAACTAAAATCTGTCAACAAATATGGAGAATAAAAGAATACCCCACAGATAGGAAATGCTCAATATACATTCCAATCCTCAAGAAAGGGGACATCAAGGATTGCAGTAACCACTGGATTACTGCATTAATCTCCCAAAGTGATGCTCAAAATTTTACAAAAAAGACTTTTACCATATATGGAGTGAGAAATGCCAACTGTCCAAGCTGGGTTCAGGAAAGAAAGAATAACAGAATCATAAGAGTTGGAAGAGACCACAAGGGCCATCCAGCCCAACCACCTGCCATGCAAGAATAAACAATCAAAGCATTCCTGACAGATGGCCATCCAGCCTCTGTTTAAAAACAGAGACTCCACCACACCCAAGGCAGTGCATTCTACTGGCTGAACAGCTCTTACTGTCAGGAAGTTCTTCCTAATGTTTAGATGGAATCTCTTTTCCTGTAGCTTGAGTCCATTGCTCCATGTCCTTGTCTCTGGAGCCACAGAAAACAAGCTTGCTACATCCTCAATATGACATCCCTTTATCCGTTTGCATACTGATATTCCAGACTAAAACACAGCTATGTCTCTGAATTCTAAACTGAGAATTTTGGACATATTGTGAGAAGACATGACTAGAAAAGACAACAATGCTTGGCAAAGTAGAAGGTAACAGGAAGAAAACAGGAAGGTAGATTCAATCAAGGAAACCACAGCCCTGAGGTTTCAAGACCTTGGCAGGACTGTTGATAACAGGGTGGCTTGGAGGTCTATTATTCATAGGGGTCACCATAAGTCAAAGTTAACTTGATTGTAGTTAAGAACAATTGTGTGGCCCCCAGAAAGTCTTAGGAGTAGAATATTGCCTCCTAGACCTGCCAAAGTAGCAGATCCCTGTTGTATGTCAAAAAATATATGCAGCCGTTGAAGGTTATGGGATTGTGAAATATTTGAGTTCTGGGTCTGTGAAGAAGTGAGACTGGCTTGACAGCAGTACATGCAAAAGGGATCTAGGAGTCTTAGTGGACCACAAACTGAACATGAGTCAGCAGTGTGATGTGGCAGCTTAAAAAGCTGATGGGATTCTAGGCTGTATCAATAGCCAAAACAGTAGAAGATCTGGAAGCCATGTCCTATGAGGAGTGGCTTAGGGAACTAGGTATGTGTAGCATGGGGAAGAGAAGGTTAAGTATTTGAAGGGATGTCATACTGAGGATGGAGCAAGTTTGTTTTCTGCTGCACTGCCTTGGAGTGTGGTGGAGTCTCCATTGGAGGTTTTTAAACAGAGGCTGAATGGCCTCAGGTATGCTTTATTGTGTGTTCCTGCATGGTAGGGGGTTGGACTGGATGGGCCTTTTGGTCTCTTCCAACTCTATGATTCTATGATTGCTTCTCTGATGGACTGGAGAGAGAACTGTCTCATCATCAAGATCTTTAGTGGTAGATACTCCCTATACCTCTCTATTTTATGTATTGTTCTACTGTTAGTACTGGACAACATCAACTTGTATAATTATTTTTTATTTACGTGTGTTCATCTTTTGTGTTGCATTACATCAGGGATGGGTAATTTCCTGCTGTCTGGGTGATGTATGCACCCTAGCGGCACACTCTCCTGTTTTTAAAGGCCCCTCATGCTGTCTAGGCCACCATGTTTTGTCTCTTATACACATACCTCACAACATGATTTAGGTCCAATAGGGGATTTGTTTCAGGACCAAAGAGGAACAGAAGTCACTTCTGGTTTTGAGAAAGCCCCCCTTGGTCTAAAATAGTTGGCGGGGGGAGCCTGAAGAAGTTGTCTCCCACAGCCCCAGGGGGCAAAAGGGGGCCTTGTTCATTTTTAAAAAAATGAGTGGAGGGTGTGGGGAAGACAGGGACTACACTGGGGCACTGAGGTGGGATGCATGTGGCTGTCGATTTGTCCACTCAATATCACATGCTGACTACATTTCATGTCACTGCATTATGCCATTACTCTGGAAATGAAAATCTGCTGTGCAGCTATATTTTTTAAAAAATGGTTTGTCTGCATTTTCTTAATTTTACTATTTTGGAAGCAGTTGCACAAACTTAGTCCTATATCTTAGGATGCAGGAGTACATAGTAGTTCTTTTCTGTTGAGAGGGTGAACTAGAACTGATGGTTTACTTATAAGACATCCTGAATTTGTCCAAATCCACAGACTCACAGACACCAAAATAAATAACTATGTGAAAAGATGGGAAAGTTCAGGAGATTAGGTGTTGGGAATAACCCATGAAATGTTACTGGTAGTGCACATAATCTGTTCTAAATGTGTTTTACAACATATAAACAGCAGCGTTGTAAAATTTATGGAATATTATTTACAGTGTGACTGTTTATGAAGAGGAAAGAAAGTTGTATTCTTTACAAATAAACTGGATGGGGAGATTTTGAGACCATTCTGGAGTAAGAATTTCTGATGCAAGAGTAGGCAGGAGAATACCATACTGAGACAATGTAATATACAGTTTGCTTGCATCATGCACTTGCTGAGAGTTCATGTGGCCATGGCATTTTCTGGGCTGCTAGAACTACACATATATGAGTAGCAGAGCCCTCCATTTAGCATGCTTATGTTTTCTCCAATACCACATCAAGGCAGAATAAGGAAAGCAGACAGATTGGTTCTCTGTCCTTTGGATTTGTGAGAAGTGGAGGTACCTAATCTGCAGGCTTAGCACTTCATTCTGCCCTAGCACTAAGTGTTTCTTGTTTCAATCAATCCTGGCTTCATGAGCACAGTATAAAAATATGTAACTATTTTGATAACTACTAATAATTATTTAAATGGTTTTAAAATTTCCCTCCTTTTTATTTGAGCATCTTTTCATTCTTGGTGTACTGAGATAGGGAAAGCCAATATTCTTTGCTCCCATTAATAAGTTGTGCCCTTTACACCCTCTCTCTTCAAATGTAATAGTAAAACATCTCTAACCCCGAGGATAAAATAGAAAATCTGTGAGTAAAGTTTCTAATCCTCTAACTGGTCATGGATCTGAAGGGAATGGAGGGATAGTCTCATACTAAACCCTTGTGTAATTACTGAGGCCTTTGCAGCACCATTGCTATACAAACAGGAGGAGATATTGGCATCTACTACCCTAGAGCCTGTAGGTCCTTAGTCTACCATGTTAATGCTTGGCTGTATTATTCACACATGGGTACGGAGGTACAGTTTGGGCATGCTGGCTCAGCTAGAGGAAAGGTTGTACTTCTTCAGGCTTGCTGTATCCCCTCCGCCGCCCCGGACTTGTTAATAAATGTATATTTAACAATGTCTGCAGCATATGAAGTGATAATAACTAAATCAATACCTCCCTCATTGATTGTCCAGGATCCCTCCAGCGTGACGCATGCGGCGATGCAGTAATTTTCCAGCTAACTAGCACCCTGATCTACAGCCCTGCTATTGATTGACTATTGTATTGGGCAGGCACTGAGTGTTGTTGCTTATGCCTCTATTCAGCCTCCTTTTCTGATTCATTCGTTTATTACTGGACAGGGTTGATCATCTAAGAGGCTTCTGAAATTGGCCAGCAAGAGTCAGTCTGTTAGCTTCCCATAAACAAACCATTTTCTATCATTGCCTGCCTGTTCCTTCCCAAGCTCCAAATTCTTTTGGTTGGCAATGCTGTTTATTTTGCTTAGAGATGTTGCCCAGCTCTCTTCCTACCAGTTGTTCATATCAGAGCTACGAAACAGAATATAGTTGTTTCAGACATTGTATTCGGTTTTCTGGAGAGCTGATGTGAACTGTGCTGTGTTGTTCCTGCTGGCCCTCTCTGATATGAACCGGAGTTCAATATAAAGCCTACCCTTCTCTGTCCTACCCTGCTGCTAATGGCTGCACTGACATAGCCAACATATTGGACAGGGACACCTCATGCTACAGTATTATTTATTTATTTATTTATTTATTTATTTATTTGCAGGATCAGCTTATACCAGTGGTTCTTAACCTGTGATCCAGGGACCCCCAGGGGGCTGTGATGTCCTCTCACAGGGCCCACAAAGGCTGCTCAGCTCACTTCTTGCCTGCAGGGGAGTAGCCACATGACAGGAGCCAAGACAAAACTGGCTGGCTGGCTTGACCTATGCATTGCCATTCAAGGGAAGCCACAAGGGAAGAAGCAGGATAAAATCTCCCCTCCCCCATCTCCAGTGCCTCTGAGGGAAGGTTTAATGGGTGGTGTAATGACATTGTTATCATCATCATCAGGTGTTTTTGTTGTTCTTAGTGTTTTAAATCTTGGGTTAAGTCTTGGGGGTCTACAACAACAAAAGATGTTTAAAGGTGGCCCCTGGTAAAGAAAAGGTTAAGAGCCACTGGCTTATACTATTCCAATTAATGGAACCCTGCAACAAAATGTGGTAGTATGGAAGTATTTTTGCCCATTATGCCAGCCAGCCAGCCAACTATGCTTTTTCCAGGATACACCATTACATGTCTCAGCCCATTTACACCCCTATTCCACAATTGGCATTTCATGCCCAGTGAGCACGTTCATTGCTCACTGGACTGTTCTTGCAGTTTTCCCCACCTTTTTAAAAAATACAGTCAAACCCCAGCATCTGCAGGGGTTTAGTTCCCAGACTTACCGTGGATGATACCAGAAACCGCCGATAACAGTGAACCCTATTAAAATAAAGGACTTAACATAAAAACATACCATAGAGTTACATTGGAAGACCTAGAAGATGCCTAAAGAGGTTGCCTCTAGGCACTTTCCAGAGTGACTAATCTGTGTTCCTTATTTTGTGCCCCGGAGATAACTGAAATTGCAGATATTGGTTCCACAGATACAAGGGTCCAACTGTATATAAAAGCATTATGTGGGGCGTTTTTTGTATTTCAGCATACTTCTGAGTTTTTCCCAAGTCTGGTAATGCCCCTTCCTTTTGTATTAATGATGCCATTGTAGCTACATAAGGAATTATACTAAATTAGTATACAGATTGAAGAGCCTACTAGCAGTAAAGTCTAGTTGAATTGTGTATCCAAAGAACTGCCCTCAGGCTGCTAATCCTCATACAGAGAGTAGCTGCATTTACACAAGATACAAGTATGCTGATATGACTGCAAGTGATCTGAATAATCTTCATTATCTTGTTTAACTACTCTTCTACAGTATTCTTCTGTTGAGAATATTTTCAGGAGGACAAAAAAGGGAAATGCTATTCTGAAGAAATTACAGTTGTTTGCTTAATTTAAATGTCAATTTTGGGCCAGTTCATTTAATCTTCTTGATTCTGTTTGCAATATTTGGGTTTTAAAATAGTTTAGAACTATTGAATGAGGAATAGTGAAGACAAAAACAGAATTGTCTCCCGCATGCAAATAGGCTTTGCTTAGAGTTTGTTCCTCTGGTATTATTAATACCTAGAGAGTGTGTATTGACTGTGTATCCACTGTCAAAACACTGCACATATTTTAGCACTCATTGACAAGTTTTTTTTTCTCTATGCAAACTGAAAATATTTCTTACAATGATGCCTCATTATTTAATAATCCATAAGCTGGCAGTTTGGTAAAACCATCTGGGACTTTGCATGTTTATTATCAACAGCTTTTCTGCTGCTCCCTCAACCTTTTTATTTTGGTACCCCAGAGATGTCTCTCCACTTGCAGGCCCTTCTATGTTATAGTATTTTGGCATGATCTTTGCAAGATCCCCTTGAAAGGGGGACCATCTCCATTTCAGTCTTGTCAGAAACCAGTTGTGAGCCTGTGCTTCTTTACTTCTCCACCGCCCCTTTATAATAATATACAATACTTAACCCCCTAGGACCATGTTCATGTGCTCTGAACCTTACTCCTTGGCCCCTGTTTTAAAACCTTATTCAAGGTTCAGCTGCTGTAGCTATTTCTCAAGCCTGCATACTGTGTAAGCTGTTCAGTCACTCTTAGCAGAAGCCACGATGCACCCTGGCATGTGGTTTTGTCTACTATACTTGGCACATAATGAAATCAGTGAAATGTTTCTAAGAACTCAGCCAGCCCTGACTCTGTCATCTATTTTAGGATTACAGAAGACTCAGCAGTGACAACGTTTGAAGCGCTAAAGGCTCGTGTACGTGAGTTAGAAAGGCAGCTCTCCCGTGGGGACCGCTATAAATGTCTCATTTGCATGGTGAGTAGTTTCCCAGTTGTGGTCATGAATACAGAAATAACTCTGTTCTTCTCTCCCTTGTCTATAGCAACGTAGTACTGTTGCATAGTATATATGAGGAAACTGCGTGCTTATCCTTTGTCCATTGGCTCTAGGGAAATGGTGCAACTTTCTCTTGCTCACAAGTCAGCTTGAATGTGTGCTCTTTTGGTGAGGCTTTAATTGATAGTTTGTCAACTATTGGAAGGTGTTTTTATAAATCACCTTCTCTTGACCCTACAGATCTCCTTGTGTCCATGTTCGTTTCTCCCGATGTCTGCTGGAAAGAGGTCAGAATACCTGTTCTAAGGCTCAGCATATAGCTTAAAGACAGTCCATTAGTCAAACTGCTCCAAAGTTGTTGATTATCTATGTCCTGATAACAAATGCATCACTATTTTGGTTCACTTACTGAAGTGTTGATGCTCCCTCTAGTGGCTTGGAATCTGCTGCTTGTTCACATCTCCTATTAGGATTTAGATATATCTTCTACAACGTTAACAACTGATTCTTCTGTTCTTGGTTCTTCGGTCCATTTCCATGTTTGAGTGAATACGTAGTATTCTTGCCTCTGTCGTCAAGTATTGAAGGAGGGGTCTATATTTATTGTCCAGTTCCTTATCATTAATGCCCAACAGAAATATTTCTGGTGATATTACAAACTCTGTCTTTAATTTTTTTTGAATTATCATATAAATCTTACATCAGTGGTGTTTCACCTTCTTACACATCCACCACATGTGAAAGAAAGAGCCTTGATTATCCTGACAACTCCAACACTGATTTAAAACACTCTTAAACACAACAACAACAACAACAACAACAATAATAGAAGACAACTTATTTGGAGTTAAATATCATCTATACATCAACTTATACATACAGTAAGCTCTCAGTATCGACAGGCTTGGGATCCATGGGTTTAACCAACAGTGAACTAAAAAAGCAGAAATATATCTTTTTAAAAAAAACTGAGATCTAGTGCAACCAGGCAGAGAAGCAGTCCCAGGACAGCAGCGGAGACAGCAGCAAGGACCGGGCTCCAGGCATATGTTCTTAGACCTTGTGAAGCAGCTCCCTGGAGGCAGGAGATCATGGAGAATGCTTGCCTCATAGCGTGCTACCCACTGCTAATCCACCACCACCACCGAAGCTTGAAACTGTTGTGTGCAGGGAGTTTTTGGACAGAGCACAAGGGCAACAGAATAGCTCTCTATACCCTGTCCAAAAAAGGGACACATGTAAAAGAAAGTCAATAACTTCATGCTGGCATGCAAGATGGAAGCAGGCAGCTCACATGCTCCCCAGAGGCAGGGGAGAGAGACACAAACACAAGGCTTCAGAGAAATGCAAGAATCTGTGAAATGGCAGGAATACAAGCATAGTGCTTGGCATGAACCCACATCTCCCTCCCACCATTTCATAGATTCCCACATCTCACGCAGCCTCATGTCTTTTGGGTTGTAGCATCTTTTCTGACGTGGTATGATTGTTCTGGTAGAAAGCATGCCTATGAACAACACTGTCTTAGTTGAAGCACTTAGCAAGCAATAGCACTTACATTTCTATACCGCTTTATAGTGCTAAGCACTCTCTAAATGTTTTACAATGTGTTAGCTAATTGACCCCAACAAACTGGGTACTCATTTTACCAACCTATGGAAGGATGGAAAGCTACAAGGATGGAGCCTTGTGGGATAGAACTCACAAGGTTGTGGCTGCAGTACTGGCATTTATTCACTGTGCCACCAGGGCTCCTCTGGTTGAATTGCAGCTTCTCTACAGCCTCCCTCTCTGCAGCCTCGCTTCTCATTTTTTCGCTACTTGTGCTGTGTATTGTTGTGTGCACCCTTTCTTTCTCTGAAAAAATGTTTCCTAATTGGCTTGCACTCTGTCCAAAATCCGCCTGCACACAACAGCCTCAAGTATCAGGGAGAGGGCAGTGGAAGTGGCAAACATACAGTGAGGCAGGCATTCTTTGTGATCCTCTGTCTCTGGGGAGCACACAAGCCACCCATTTCCACCTCGCATGCCATCATCAAGTTACTGAGTTCCATCTACACAAGTCCTTTTTTTGGACAGACCACAGAGACCTATTCTGTTGTCCTTGTGCTCTTGTCAAAAAACCTCCTGCACACAATAGTTTGAAGATTCAGGAGGGGGATGGCAATAGCAGCAACTGCAAACATTCTCTGTGTTCCCCCACCTCCAGGGAGCCTGTGAGCTACCCACCCCACAAAGCCTGGTGCCCAGGCCTTGCCACCACCTCCAACAGAAGGTTTTGTCAATTCTCCATTAGCAGTTATGTGTACTTTTTGTGAGAGATAGATTGATTTAACTCATTCAATAAAATTATTTCCCAAAGTTCATATCTTCAAGAACTCTAAACAGGAAAGTCCAGCTTCAATTGTCAAAGGCCTTTTCTGCAACTTAAGAAAATAAATGTAGCTTGTTTCTCATTGTGTTTTTCTAAATATTCCAAAATGTCCAACACATCTCTAATATTATCTTGTAATGGTTTTTTAAGTTAAAAACCCACATTGTCCTCATGGATTCTTGGGGGTTATTATTTTTTAAGAATATTTTCAAGCCGTGAATACTTAAATCCGTGGATACCAAATCCATGGATACGGAGGGACAACTGTATTAGCCGTTTTCTAATTATCAGGACTAGGACTCTTTCTATTCTGCAGAATAGTGATCATCATTTGTTGTAAAGGTAATAAAAGTTCATCCTCAAAACATTTATATAAAGAGCCAACAAACCATCTGACCCATTTAATGTACAACTGAAGAGAGATCTTCTCATTGGTGTGAGGATTAAAGCATCAGTCAGTTGCCTTCTTTTTGTAAACAAGAAGGAAGAAAATAAAGGCTATCGGATTTTGGTTTAAAAGGACAAAGTTTAGAAAGATTGTGGTTCAACAAAGGTATAAATGGATAAAGGGGACAGTAATTTTAAAAGATAAAATGTTTCTTATTTTGTTTTTGATTAATATACTTTGAGAATATTTGAGCAAACTAGGAAGAGACCAGACCTCTGTGGTAATGTGAATAGTTTATTTTAAAAGGAAGTAACCAATTGGTGGAACTAACAAAACATGAGGATAAGACTAAGAGTACCCAGATGGTGTTATTGGAACTACACAGAGTTCTTTGAGACTAAATTGTTAATGGAAAGGCAACTTAGGAAAAAAACCAATAGGCTTGCTTTTTATGATTAGCTCTGTACAGTTGTCCCTCCATATCCATGGATTTGGTTTCCACGGATTTAAGTATTCATGGCTTGGAAATATTCTTTAAAAAATAATAACCCAAAAAGCAAACCTTGATTTTGCATTTTAATACCTGTGAGGAACTGTTTGCACCCACATAGCAACAAACACACTGTCAGGTACTGAGGCAGTTATTGCAAAAGGCCCAAAGCAGCACCATAGCAGACAGAGGTTTAATACTGACCATAGGTTTTTGTTGTTGGGTTTTTTTGCATACATTTTATTTGTGGTTTTTCACTTGCACGGGGGTCTTGTGTCCATAACCCCTGCAAAAGCGGAGGGCCGATTGTACATCCCTTGGGACATTTTTAATCTAGTTTTTCATTTCCAGCCAGTTGCTTTACTGTTTCTTTAATTTTTTAACCTCTTTTTTCAAATTTTCTCTCAATTTCTCTTTCGTTTTTACCATTTTTACCATATCATTTCTCATAGATCTAACCTCTTCACACAATGTCTGTAAAATTTCTGAAGAACTTGCCCTTTCTGGAAGCTGGTCTGTAAACCCCCTTCTCATTTTCATAGTTTTTGTTGTTTTTTTAAACAACATATTCAGTAGATCCAAAATAAAGATACAACAATTACAACTGGAAGAACTTCCTGACAGTAAGAGCTGTTTGGAAGTGGAATACAATGCCTCGTAGTGTAGTGGAGTCTCCTTCTTTAGAGATTTTTTGACAGACGCTGGATGGCCATCTGTCGGAAATGATCTGATTGTGTATTCCTGCATGGCAGGGAGTTGGACTGGATAGCCCTTGAGGTCTCTTCCAACTCTATGATTATATGATTCTATGTAATTAAGAAAGTGAGGATTTTCACAGGTCCAGTGTCCATTAAAGGCTGGCTTGCTTATGGAACCTGATGTTGACCCCATCCCACCCACCCCACTGCTTGACCTGCTCTCAGCTGCTAAGTTTTCAATTGTGTCCTCACAAGGAACAGCATTCCAGAGCACATGTGGGTAATCTCACACTCTCTCCTTGCTTAGAGAGAGTTTTCACCAGCTAGAACTTGCCTCCTAGCCAGCTGTTTTGCCTCCTGAGCTTTCCCTGCTGTGGACCTCACACAGGAATGTCAACCTGCCATCAGTCCTCACCCAGAAGTCATCTAGTATGCCACTTTTCCCAAGAGCTTCCACTAGGGTCTGGTATTTTCTGCAGTTTTTGAGAATTCTCTCTAGAATTTCTTTAAACGCAATTATTTCTTGTTCCTTTAACTCCTTTCTTAAAATGTGCTCCCAGAATTTCATCTCTAACACTTTTCTTTGTGAAGTGTATTGTCACATCCCTTGGCAGTTTTTTCCTCTATGCATAAACAGAATTCTGCCTATATATTGTTTCAGTCAGTGACCCCCAGCTCCTCTGAAGAAGTGCCTATCAATTAGGCCATGGCTTCTAAAATTGCCTACCTTAAATCCGACAGCTGCTCCGGCACTGATCTTAAACTGAGCTGGGTTTCTCTAAATTTAAAATCCATCAACATAAGATCATTTTGTGCCTTTTCTGACTTTGCTGTAATAACAATTTTCTTTGAGTTATCTGAGATTTCTTTTTCCTGTTTATGGGCCACAATTGTTACATTTTGAACAGACTGTGACTTCACTGCACTGTTTTTCCAAACACTCCTTAATGTGGTTTATTTGTTGTGTTATCTCTGATTTAATTTATTGATCAATCTCTGTTTTTAAAGAATTCAGCTTCTCACCAAGGAGGCCTTTACTTCCTGTTTAATATCTGCAACAGATTTATGCAGATCTGCAATGTGTTTAGTGAGGCCAGCAATTGAAGCCTGCATTTTTATTAACACAGATTCAGTGACATTTTGACCAGACTGCAGAGGTCTTTATGTTTACATTAACGAATCAATCATCCACCAGTTAAATTCAAACTTCACATTTCAATTTTAGTGTATACATTCCTTGCATAGGGATAATGATTCTTTTCCTTTTACAGCACCAAATTTCTACTTGGTTTATTTTTCAGTTTTTGAGCTCTAAGCTAGGGTCTGTCTCATTTAGAATTTAGCAGTTTATTTTACTTTCGAAATCAGGAATAGAGATAGACCTTTGTTGTTTAGAATGTAGTATTAATACTCAGCTGTAGAAGTACATGAATTAATGGTGGGTTTCCCCTTCAGTAGTTCATACCATCCAATGTCTATTAAAAGATAAATAAATCCTTGTTCAACGAAGTTTCAGTCTGACCAATCTCATAAATCTGACAATTCTTCCACTTTGGAGCGAGGTGTGATATAAATTCCTTAGCCTGCCACTCAACATATGACCCCTAAACTCAAAAAGAGTTGTCCAGGTGTGTCTAGGAGTCAGCAAAACAGCTCTTGTTGAGCCTTTTGTATCTTTATAAAATGTAAAGATACTAATTTTCTGTAAAGTAACAGTTGGCCATCTTTGGCCAGAGTCCTCCTCTGCCCTTTACAAACTGCACTTTGGGGAAAAAATTACCATTTTTCTTCAACCTTTTAAAAAAACTACAGCTGTTGAAAAGTACAGTTGGATTGTATCTTACTGGTTTCGAATTAATGTCAGTTGGCTTGCAGATTGTTTTGGAAAGAAAGGTGAGATATTCCAAATAGATTTTTTTAAAAATAATAATGCAAAAGGACAGGTTGCTTACCTGTAACCATAGATCTTCGAGTGGTCTTCTGTGAATTCACACAGTTGGGTTTATTCCTGTGCCTGCGCAGTGCATACAGAACCTTCTAGTATTGCTAGGCAGAATGTGCATAGATACATTTTTGGCGGTAACTCCGCCCACACTAACGGTCCCTTAAAAGGCTCTCCCGCCTGAATCCCCTCAGTTCCTTGACTGACACCGCAATCAGCAGCATCAGGAACATTAAGCACATATGCATCAATAGGACATAGAGGGGAGGATGGGCGGGTCTGTGTGAATTCACAGAAGACCACTCGAAGATCTATGGTTACAGGTAAGCAGCCTGTCCATCTTCTTCGTGGTCTCTGTGAATCACACAGTTGGGTAGACTAGCAAGCTTCCCCACTGGAGGAGGGTATGTCCTGTACAACATTAGACAAGGACCCCTCACATTAGCCTTGAAGGGGATTTCTCTACCTTTTTCCCCTTCTCTATATGTTGTTGTTATTATTATTATTATTATTATGCACATTCAGCAAAAACTAATTAAGTCAAGATACAATAGAAGAACATTTCAACATGGGAAAGTTCAACATGGAATGCACTCACTTAATGAATGGAGGACAGAAGCACTGCCCTCCCAAATGCAGCCTCGTTCCTAGAACGAGTGTCCAGTCTGTAATGTGAGATGAAGGTCAATGGTGAAGACCAGTTCGCAGCACAGCAGACATCCTCTAGGGGTACCCCAGAGAGGAACGCGGTCGAAGTGGAAACAGCTCTCGTAGAATGTCCACGAATTCGAGGAGGCAGCGGCTTCTTAGCCAGTTCATAGCAGAGAGCGATGGTTGACGTTACCCACTTTGAGAGACGCTGTGAAGAGATCGGTGCACCCCACTTGGAGTCAGCATAGGAGACAAAAAGCTGGGGTGATTGTCGGAATGGAGCAGTCCGTTGTATATAGAAAGCGAGCGCCCTCCGCACATCCATGGAGTGGAGGTACGCTCAAATTCGTCCTTCGGGTCCTGCATCAAGGCCGGTAGGACGATGGGCTGGTTAAGGTGGAAACTGGAGACCACTTCAGGAAGAAAGGAAATGTCTGGTCTCAAGACTACCTTATGCTTGTGGAAACACGTGTATGGAGGGTCCGACCGAAGGGCACCAAGTTCTCCCTCCCGACGAGCGGAGGTGATGGCAACCAGGAAGGCAGTCTTCCAGGTCAGTAGCCGGAGGTCGGTCGAAGCCATGGGTTCGAAGGGTCGTCTCACTAATTGAGAGAGGACAAGTTCAAGGCTCCAGGTCGGCACGGGATCGAGTACAGGAGGATGGAGATTAACGTAACCTTTCAAGAATTTCTTCACTATCGTATCCTGGAAAGGATAAGGTCGATTCCAATCCTGGAATTCGACAGAGATAGCTGCTAGGTAGTCCTGGAGAGACGAAGCCGAGAGCCCTGCTCTCGATAGGTCGAGAAGAAATTGAAGGATCGTCTGTACCGAACAGGACTCGAGGCCTGATACCTTGTCTGCTAAGAACTTCTCAAACCGGTTCCACTTGTACAGGTAGGTTTTCCGAGTGGAGGGCTTCCTAGCTGCATCAACAATTGCCTGAACCTCTCGAGGCAAAGCAGAAGGAGGGGTCACGGCCGGATCCTCCAAGCCGTCAGACGGAGTGAGTCGAGGTCGGGGTGTCTGACCCTGCCTTGCTGAATGGTGAGCAGGTCTGGTCGGCCTGGGAGGTGGAGGAAGCTCCTCTTGGACAGGAGCAGCAGTGGGGCGAACCGCGGTTGTTGGGGCCACCACGGTGTGATGAGGATCGCGTTCGCCCGATCCCAACGAAGCTTGGTGACGACCCTTGTCAGCAATGGGATTGGAGGGAAGAGGTACAGAAATGGTCCGTTCCATTGGAACAGGAACGCGTCCCCCTTTGAGTCCTTGTGCCATACCCTGGAGCAGAATTGGTCGCACTGTTTGTTCTGGGCAGTCGCGAAGACATCTATCAGAGGAGTCCCCCAATGACAGAAGACATCTACCACCACTTGTCGATGGAGCATCCACTCGTGGACATTGGAATTGGAACGGCTCAGTCCATCTGTAAGAATATTCTCCTCCCCCGGGAGATGAATGGACTGCAGGAAGATGTTCCTTTCCACATACCAGTCCCAGATCTGCAGAGTGAGTTGGAGCAGCTGAGGAGACCTGGTACCACCTTGCTTGTTCAGGTAGTACATCACCAAGGTGTTGTCCGTGATGAGAAGGACAGTTCTGTTCCGGACCAGCACCTCAAAGGCTCGAAGGGCTTTTTGGACAGCCAGAAGCTCTAGAACGTTAATGTGTAACTCTCCTTTCTCACTGCTCCACAAACTCTCAATCTTGTGACAGCCCAGGTGGGCCCCCCATCCGAGTAGAGACGCATCTGTCGTGAGGGAGATGTTCGGTTGAGGGGGGTCGAAGGGAAAACTGGAGAGGACATTCATTGGTACAAGCCACCAGTCGAGAGAGCGTTGAACAGAGCGGGGCATCGTAAGGAGTTTCTTGGGAGAATCCTGTAGGTGATTGAAGACGCTCAGAAACCAATACTGGAGCGGTCAGAACCGTAGTCTGGATCTGGACAGACGAGTAACCGCTATGGTTGCTGCCATGTGACCAAGGAGGACTTGAACGTCGTGCGCTCGAATCCGGCATGACTGTCGGCAGCGGTGAATCAAGGATCGACGGGTGTCGAACCGATCGTCGGGCAGGTAGGCTGCCGCGGAGACAGGGTCCAGCCGAGGTCCGATGAACTGGATGGACTGAACAGGGTTCAGCTGGGATTTCTCGATATTGACAACAAGTCCCAGGGCGTGTAGCGCATCTAGGGTAAAGACAATGTCCTTCTTGAGCTGGGCCTTCGAATTCGCTACAAGCAGCCAATCGTCTATGTAAGGGAAGACAATAATCCCGTGTTGTTGAAGAAAAGCTGCCACTGCCACCATGCACTTCGTGAAGACCCTCGGTGCCGTGTCCGGAAGAACATGGAACTGGTACGCATCATCCCCGATCTGAAATGCCAGGAACCTCCTGTGTGAAGTGTGGATCCCAATGTGAAAATAGGCATCCTTGAGATCTATGGATGCAAACCAATCTTCTCGTTGAAGAAGAGGTAGGATAACAGCTAGGGTGGTCATCCTGAATTTCTTCGGGATGATGTACCAGTTCACCCCCCTGAGGTTGAGGATGGGACGCAGGCCACCGTCCTTCAGTACCAGGAAGTACTTCGAAAAGAAGCAGCGGTGACGATGCTCGACACTCACGAGCCCCTTTCTGAAGTAGAGTTTGGACCTCTTCGATGAGGGGAGGGGAGGGCGGCGTGATACGGATCCGACGTGTTGGAGGCAGTTGGTCAAATTCGATCCAGTAGCCCTGTTGTACAATCTGTAGTACTCAGCGGTCCGATGTTATCGAGGACCAGGCGTCCTGGGATGACGACAGGCGGTCTCCAAACAGGAGGGTCTAAAAGAGAAGGTAGACATCAAAATAAGAATGGGAAGCTCAAAACCTCCTTCTGCCTTGTTCCTTAGATTGCTGTTTGGATGGCAGACGGTACCGGGAGGTGGATCCCTGACTCCTCACCAATGAGGTGGAAGACATTGGTTGTTGGAACCGGGATTGTCTGGTCGATTGCGGGGTGCCACTCCTTCTGTAAGATTGGTTGTAAGAAGAGGCATGCCAGCTCAAACGGTACCTGCGGTGATAGGCAGAAGATGAGGTTGACGGCATACGGTACTTCCGACCTGCGTGGTCCTCGTCTTCTGCATAAACTCTAGCTTCTCATCCATTGCCGCATTGAAGAGGCCGGAGCTATCGAAAGGCATGTCCTCAATTGTGGCAGCCGCTTGCGTTGAGAACCCAGATCTCAGCCAGGCATGTCTTTGTAGGGAGATGGAGCCGCCACTGTTTTGGCAGCACAGTCGGTGACATGCTGCGCCAAATTCATCTCTTGCCCCGCCAACAGTTGGGCCTTGGTCTGGATGGCCTCAGCAAGTCTCCGGCACTCATCGGGCAAGTTCTGGATCAGCGGTAGCATCTGCTCCCACAACACCTGCTGGTAAGCGCCCATGCAGGCTGAGTAATTAGCGATTCGGAAGCTGAGCCCAGCAGCCAAATATAGCTTCTTACCCATGATGTCTAACTTCCTTCCTTCGGGATCTGAAGGAGTAGACTGGGCCCGACATTGCCTCCGAGGTTGGGCTGCCTCCACCACAATTGAGTTGGGCTTTGGGTGCTTTTGTAGCCATTCGATGCCCTCTCCAGCCACCTTGTAAAGCCTGTCAATTCTCTTTGAAGTTGATGGGATGGATGATGGATTCTCCCATGAATTCTGGGTCAACTTCAAGAGGGATGGCAGCACTGGTATATGAGCCGCTGGCGGAGCCCGAGACTTGAGGCGCTGTGATATGGGGTCGATCGGTTCCGACTCCTTCTCCGTCACCTTTAAGTCCAGCGCATGTGACATACAAACTATCTGTTTGGTGAAGGACCGAACATCGTCCGTGGGTGAGGAGGAGTCCTCGTCCAGCAGGTCAGGTTGAGGAGATGGAATGAAGGGCAGGTACTCCACAGAAGACTCAGAGGAGGAAGAGGAGTCGGATGACGGCAATGGAGAGCGGTGACCCCGATGGAGAGATGTTGAACGTGGTGGTGGAGTGGGTGGTCGTGGTGCTGGAGGCAACGGAGGTAGAGGTTGAGATGGAGAGGCCTGGCAAGAGGCGTCCTTAAGCACCGGTCTTGACGGATCCCTGAATCAAAGGGCATCCTTTTCCATTCCATGGAAGGAAATGCGCGGTGGAGACAGAAGCAGGGTTTGACATGTTGCAGCCTCAGTTGTCAAATGGAAAGTGCTCTCACCAGTCACATCGGCTCTCGAGTGTACCATCAAGGGGGCTGTGAAAACAGACCTAGCCAGGTCGTACGCACCATAGGCCGGTTCATCCTCCTGAATCCTGGAGGTGGAGGGCTGGGGTTCATCCTGTGGCTCCTTGGCAGCAGCCGAATCACAGAGCAACTCCAACCTTGAGACCAGCAGTGCAGGAGAGGGGGCACAAGCCCGTGGGGAACCCTCTGCTTCTTCCGCTGAGCCAATTTCGACCTCAACAATTTCCAGCGAAGGAGTTGGAGTAGGGGTTCTGGAGTGAAGCTGCTCGGTTTCAACACCCCGATCCCGAGGCAAAGCTGAAGGTCGTGGTGAAGGTCGTGGTGTAGGTTGGTGTGGAGCAGTAGGGCCCTGTGGAGTCGATGCAGAGGACTCTCGAGCCCGGGGTGGTTCCTTTGGCTTCTCACCGTGGGCGCGTTTCGCCTTCTTTTTCTTAGGGATTTTGCCCTTAGAAGACGTAGATGGCCCTCGGTCCCTAGTACGATCCTTAGAGCCCGCTTGATCCCGAAGGATACCCTTGGATCCGACGGCCGCCGAATCCGATGAAGGTCGGTCCCCAGCCGGGGTCGACCTAGCAGCATGCTTGTGTGAATGCAGCACAGCCTCAGGGTCAGGTGCCACAGAACGATGGCGTGAAGGACTACGAGAGCAGCGACGCTTGGCAGGAGGAGAATGCGCAGACTTGGATGAAGGGGAACTCTCCCGTTGTTGAAGGGGTGTCCCGTCCCACAGCTGGAGTAGAAGCCACAGATGGAATAAGGGCCTTTTCATACAGAAACGACTTCAGGCGAGAGGAGCGGTGCTTCCTCGCTTGAGGGGTGAAGGCCTGACAATGTGCACAGGCATCTACATTGTGGGACTCGCCCAGGCAAATAAGGCAACGAGAGTGGCCATCTGAGCTGGGCAATTTTGCCTGGCAAACCACACATCTCTTAAAGCCTAATTTAGAAGCCATGAGGGACAATCATAGACGAAGTCAGGGCAGTCCAAGTCAAACCAGAAATCAGAGAGCGTTACCACAGCCAAGAGAGCGCGAAGATCGTAGTTAGGAGAATCGGAGTCAAGCCAGTAATATCAAACAACAGCCAAAGGGTAGAGAAAAAGACGAAGTCAAAAATCAGTCCGAGTCAGAATCGAAAACGAAAGTCGCAAGCGATGAAGGCTCCTTTCAAGCTGCTAGCGCGGCGGAAAAAAAGGAACTGAGGGGATTCAGGTGGGAGAGCCTTTTAAGGGACCATTAGTGTGGACGAGTTACCGCCAAAAATGTATCTATGCAGATTATGCCTAGTGATACTAGAAGGTTCCGTATGCACTGCACAGGAATAAACCCAACTGTGTGATTCACAGAGACCACGAAGATCTCCCCCCTCCCCTGCAGTTCTAAGTTAGTGCTTTTTCTTTGAAAGATGGATACTTCCTCCTCCTTTTTTTGAAAAAAAGAAAATAGTTTTCCTCCTTCAGCATATTTCTCCTTTCCTCCAATATTACATTTGTACAGTTGTGTCACTATTGCTGCAGACCAGGAGCTAACATAAGCATATTATCAACAAGGAGAAAAATAGGAAATCTGGTACAAGCCAGAGAAGGAGGAAGAGGAACTAATTTTGGTTATAAAAACAATTGAAATAAATGGTGAGCACTAGAAGAGAAACTAGATTTACAGAGTAAGAGATAGGTTGAATCTTCTTTGTTGTCCCGATAAAAATCTAACAAACAAGTTTGCTAGCACAAACTATCAAAGAGAGACTCTAGAGCATTTTGATTTAAAAGGGCTCTGTTCATGTTAAGTGTTAATACTGTTTCTGGCAAAATCTCCCATAAGACCTCTTTGACTTTAACCCAATGTTTACATTTGTGGGACAAGAGGGTGATGGCCATAATCATTCCTTCTGTTCTTGTTTGGTGAAATCCTGTGTGCAGCATTGTGGCTGTAATGTCTTTTATTCACTGTGAAGTCGAAGGCTTTCATGGCTGGCATCCGTAGATTTTCCTTGGTTTTTTTTTCAGGCTGTGAGGCCGTGTTCTGGAATAGTTTCTTTCTGATGTTTCACCTGCATCTGTGGCTGGCATTCTCTGAGGATGCCAGCCACAGATGCAGGCAAAACTGCAGAAAGAAACTATTCCAGAACATGGCCTCACAGCCTGAAAAAAAAACCAAGGAAAATCTTTTATTCACACTTTGCCCATTGTGGTCCCAGAGGTGCTGCATTATCAACTGGATGGGAATTGGAGCCATGATATGTGCCTCTGATGTGGAAATGAAGACGTATTCGTGTGCTAGCTCCTCTCCATTCTGCCTCCAGGACTTAGGAAACAATGGAGGAGTTACACAGAAACTTGGTGTGTGTAATGGGACAGTTTCCTTTTTCTTTCTGCAGGACTCATACACGATGCCCCTGACCTCCATCCAGTGCTGGCACGTGCACTGTGAGGAATGCTGGCTGCGGACTCTGGTGAGGCTGTTTGTTTCTTGGACCCATACGTCATTGCTTATTTGTTTCTCCTAGCTGAAAATACAGTTGCATTTGAATATTCCCAGAATACAATAAAGCTATTTTATTTTAGGATCTTTGCCTCTTCCCACTTTCCCCTCTGACATCATTCGCCTGATATCACATCTCCCAGTTTACTTATGCTGGATGAGAGTTGGTTATAGAGCCATGCAGCCTTATTTCCCACAGCACTAGTTGGGTGACAGGTTAGGCTGAAAATCTCAAGAGTTCCATGCACAGGGCAGCATCCCCTCCACACCAGTTTTCATTCTGCAAGCATACTTTATTTGCCCATCTGCCCATGTCCTTTAGTAGAAGGCTAGTTTAAATTGGCTATACAAGCTGAGCTGTTCTCTAGTAGCAAATGCATCTATTTTAGCTTGAGTATTAGATAGAAAAAGTGCTTTGGGAATATAAGATAGAGTTGTTGGAGAAGTAGGATTCAAAGAAGATTCAGGACAGGCTTTGGGGTTGAGACTGCCATGGTTGCCTTGACCGACGATCTGCGTCTGAGCATCGACAGAGGTAGTGTGACCCTGTTGGTGCTCCTAGACCTCTCAGCGGCTTTTGATACAATAGATCACAGCATTCTTCTGGATCGCCTGAGGGAGTTAGGCATCGGAGGCACTGCTTTGCAGTGGTTCCGGTCCTTCCTCTCGTGCAGGTCCCAGAGAGTGCTGTTCGAGGACAGTAGCTCCAGTAAAAGGGAGCTCACCTGTGGAGTACCACAGGGTGCTATTCTGTCCCCGATGTTATTTAACATCTATATGAAGCCGCTGGGTGAGATCATTCGGAGTTACGGAGCTGGGTGTTATCAGTACGCTCATGACACTCAGATCTATTTCTCCGTATCTCGTTCGTCAGCCTCGAATTCTGATGGCATCTCTTCTCTCAATAAATGTCTTCGGGCAGTAATGGGCTGGATGAGGAAAAACAGATTGATACTGAATCCAGACAAGATGGAGGTGCTCACGGTAGTGGCCCCGAAACCAAGAATTGAGTTGCAACCTCCAGTCCTGGATGGGGTCACACTCTCCTCCAGTGACTGTGTTTGCAGTCTGGGGGTGCTCCTTGACTCATCGCTCCTGATGACAAATCAGGTAAATGCGACAGTCAGGAGCACTTGTTATCAGCTTCGGCTGATACGCCAGCTGCGCCCTTTTCTGGAAGTAAGGGATCTTGAGACCGTTGTGCATGCGCTGGTAACCTCACGTCTTGATTTCTGTAATGCACTCTACATGGGGCTACCCTTGTGCTTGGTTCGGAAATTACAGCTGATACAAAATATGGCAGCCAGGTTTGTCTCTGGAACATCTAGGAGGGACCACATTACTCCGGTTTTGAGGTCCCTCCGCTGGCTGCCTATCAGCTTCCGGGCCCCATACAAGGTGTTTGTTATCACCTTTAAAGCCCTAAATGGTTTGGGTCCAAGCTATCTCAGGGACCGTCTTCTTCCTTATAATCCTCCCCGCACTCTCCGGTCTTTTGGGAGGAATTTGTTGCAGTCACAAAGATCTAGGCTTGCGACCACCTCCCAGAGGGCTTTCTCGGCTGTTGCCCCCAAATTGTGGAACAGCCTGCCAGATGAGATCCACCTATTGACATTGTTAGACAGCTTTAAAAAGGCTGTCAAGATGGATCTCTTCAGGCAGGCTTTTCCAGAATAGCTAATCCCGGCCTCAGGAACCCCCTTTGGAAGTTGATTCTGGAGCTCCTAACTGTTGCTGCTCGCTAGGAAGGGTTTTTAATAACAATTGTATTATATGTTGATTTTAATTTGTATTGATTTAATAATGTTTTAAGGGGGGGAAGGGATTTTGAGATGTTTTATAGTATGCATTATTTTACTGTTGTAAGCCGCCCTGATTGTTCGCAGAAGGGCGGGATATAAATAAATTTTATTTTTATTATTATTATTATTAAGATTATAAACATGTTATAGTGTTAGATCCGATTGGGGGCAGGGGCTTGAAGGAAGAAGGTTGGCTCTGGATATTTGTGTGAGAGAAATAGAATGAGTGAAAATACTTATGGGGGCTTTGTTTTCTGTTTTATTTGTTTGTTTTGTTTTGTTTTTAGTTAGCATGCCATCCAAACTTGGGATCCTGATTTGTGCCCTTCACAAAAACAAGCCCTGATCTGCAGTCCTGACTTGTAAGCAGTCCAACAAATCAGAATCCTCATCTTGTTTAGCCCAGCACGAGGCAACCCATGGACTACATGCAGCCCCATCTGCCTGTTTTTGCAGCCTCCACAACTGAATTCAGCATAGCACCACCAGCAGTTTAAACAAAAACTTTTCTCTTTCAAAGAGAACCACATTCCTAGAAGCAACATTCTCTTTTAAATCAAGGCATGCATTCCCCAGGAGATTTGTTTAAAACAAAAATGTGGGGTTTTACTAGATATGAGGTTCTACTTAATACTTCCACCACATATTGACAGGAGGATTGTGTGGACACCAGTGAGTTTGGGTAGGAGTGAATAATCCATTGGACCTGCCAAAGTTGTCCAGCCATGGTCTAGCCACTCCCACTAGTGTGAAGAACCACAGACTGTATCATAAGCCAGAGTTCCCCCAGATCCTGGCTGACCATTCTGTTGGACACAGCTGGTGTCAAACAAATCCAGAATAGTGCAAAGCACCATTTATTCAAGGACCTGACACATCTCAGCTCTCAGGTTTTTCTCATTGAAAATTTGAATCGAAAGATTGATCTTTCCTCTGGATATAAAACTCTAAAAAAGGGTTTACATACCTGGAGCAATTAGTATGCTACTCCAAGGAAGGACGTGTTCAAGAATGAGGCATAAAGCCTATAAATACATGGGGGCGGAGAGCACAGGTCAAATGTTTATATAAAAATGTTTGGCCTGAAGAACGATAGGTTGCAATTTTTTATATAAATGTTGCTTTGGACCATTTGGATTTTCACTGTTGTTTGATACTCTTTATTTAATTATTATTTATATCCCATTTTTCTTCCAAGGAGCTGATGGCACTATATGCAGTTTTCTCCACACTCTATTTGTATCCCCATAATAACACTATCACAAAGGTGGGGAAATGGCAGCCTGTGTGTTGAAGACAACCCCCACTCCTTTTGTGCCTTCTAAACCCCCAAAGCCTTCCACCTTCCCAAAATGATGTCACTTTAAACATTGCTTGAAAAATAGCAAGAGCTCAATTGCCACTCCTGAAAACTTCTAGGAACAGAAGATTAACACACACACCCTCCAGAAAAACCCACCTCACAAAAGGCCCAGAAAGGAGTGTGAAAGTCACAACTTCCCAACAATCTGGGGTTGAAGATGTGGTCCACCAATGGGGCAAGAATTGCCTCCGACTGTAGTTGCCCACCTCTGCCCTATGAGAGGTATTGACTGGCCAGAGAGTTTCAAGATTGAGAGAGGATTTGAACTTGGATCTCCTCAATCCCATTCAGCACTCTATATCAATCAATTAGCTGTAGAGTATTATAATTCCTTCTTTCAGGTGTGTTGTCTCCCTTAATGGCATGATGCAATCACCTTGACACAAGCTTATAAAAATACCTTCTCTATATTTGTAGGAAAAGACCTATAAATACTATAAATGGCTTACACTGTTAGCATACTGAAGTTTTAACTGTTCCTTTTCCATAGTTATGTAGCATTCTTTTCTTTATAGAATCTGCTAAGTGACTATATTTAAAAATGTGGTCCATTTTGGGCAAGTATGATGTCTGATGTAACTGTGGCTTTCACATAGGCATACTTGCTGTCACAGTTTTGTAATTCATATGGACTTCCTTCTAACTAGTGAAAAAGCTGTCTTTAAAACATTTTTAGACCATCCTTCATCAACTTAATATAGGGCAGTGTAATAAAATGATAGCATGTATATCATGACATTGTGTCATGATCAAGTGCATATCTGTAGTGCTACTTTTTATGGACTGTGAGCATTATATTAGTTAAGGAGTTGCACATTTTTCTACTTTTGTGGGACACTGAGAAAGTTCCTATATAACAAAAGTCAGTAATGAAGGCTTAGGAAGCTGGATATGTTTAGCCTAGAGAAGAGAAGGTTAAAAGGTGACATGATAGCCATGTTAAAATATTTGAAGGGATGTCATATTGAAGGTTGAGCAAGCTTTTTTCTGCTACTCCAGAGACTAGGACACAGAGAAATGGGCTCAAACTACAGGAAAAGAGATTCCACCTAAATATTAGGAAGAACTTCCTGATGGTAAGAGCTGTTTGGCAGTGGAATGCACTGCCTTGGAGTGTAGTGGAGTCTCCTCCTTTGGAGGTCTTTAAGCAGAGGCTGGACAGCCATGTTGGAAATGCTTTGATTGTGTATTCCTGCATGGCAGGGGGTTGGACTAGATGGCCCTTGTGATTTCCTCCAACTCTATGATTCTATGAGTCATAAGCCCCAGGTGAATGAACGGCTTGCCATGTATGCACTACTTCACATCTTAATTCACATAAGTGGATAAACAAACCAAGAAGTGAGTTTATTGTAATGTGTGGACCAGGAATTATTGCTAAGCGCTGTACACCAATCAAACCAAGGATTTGCAAGCCAACAAAAAACTTTGTTTTAAAACTGACTTCTGAACCTGGTTTGTTACGGTATCTCATCCCAAGAATATGTTTAAGTGTGCTCAGACAGCTCTCCCTTTCTTGATTGTTCACCTGCTCATGTGAAGCGGAGAGTGAAGTAGAAGCGAAAAGGCAGGGTGCATCAGCATGTAGCATATTTACATGATAGTTTATTCAGGCAGGCTATCCTAATATACCCACAGCCACTCTGTCTTCCTGACCGGGGCCTGGAGATATATTTTGCCACCCTGCCTGTTCCCTGAAATAAATTAAACATTAACCTAGCCCTGTAGGCACCAGATCCTGTCTGATCTAGGAAGCTAAGCAAGACCCAGTCTGGTTAATACTTGGATGGGGGACTGCCAAGATATCACAGGTGCTGTAGGCTGTATTTCAGAGGAAGGAAATGGCAAACCACCCCTGAGTGTTCCTTGCCTAAGAAAACCCTATGAAATTCTTGGGGTCACCATATAAGTCAACAGGCAGCTTGACAGTACATGCAGACACAGAGAGCCTTAAGTGCTTCACAGCTGTGCAGCATTTCTGCCAAGATGGTAAGCAGTCAGCAGTTGTATATAGGAAGATGTGACTAGCTTCTCTGAAGCAGCCCTGCCCCCAGTCACAGTTTGGCAGTAATCCTGCACTTTCCCGCAGCCACTGTGCCACCTCTGAAGCTGCAGAGGGTTCCCTAGCCCCCACAGCAGCTTTTCAAGAAGCACTAGGAGCTGCAGCAGGAAAGAATTCTGAAGACCACTTCCCTGCCTCTTTCTTCCAGAACAAGCAGCACTCCACTAAAGACTACACAGGTTACAACCCTATATATTTTCATGTGCATTTTAATATCTGTGAGGAACTGTTTGCACCCACATAATAGCAACAAATGCACTGTCAGGTACTGAGGCTGAAAAGTAGGGGTGGATGGCAGGACCACTGAATAGTTCCATCCAAACTGCAAAGAAATCTAGATACAAATATGCCTCCATAAAAAACCACAAAACTGATGAGCATAGTTTGCAGCCAATACAAGTGGTTTCAGATAACACTTGTCAATAGGTGGATTCACTGAAGGCCAATTGGTAGCCTACAGGCTAGGTCCTGCACGAAGCAATTTACTCTGGCTTTCAGTAATCCTGGCAAATTTTAAATGAAGGCAGGGAAGCACATTTTTTCCAGTGTCATGGGTCAAAGAAAAAAGGGAGGTTGTTTTCAAAAATTACAAGAATCCTAGATTCAGAATTGTAAAGTTGGAAGAGACCACAAGGGCCATCTAGTCCAACCTCCTGCCATGCAGAAAATCACGATCAAAGCATCCCCGACAGATGGCCATCCAGCCTCTGTTTAAAGACCTCCAAGGAAGGAGACCCTACCACGCTCTGAGGGAGTGTGTTCCACTGCCAGTTAGGAGCCACCCCAGTATGTTTTCCTCAGAGAAAAGGAAAGCTCTTACTGTCAGAAAGTTCCTCCTAATGTTCCAGTTCCTGGAATAAGATTTAGTATTGCACATTTCCAAGATCAAAGTTTTGCCTACAGTTGCTCAGTAAATAATTATTTGGAGAAACCATGAGATTCTTGCACCTCTTGTATACATTCCTCCTTCAACCCTCGGTGCCTCTTGAAGAGCTGCACTGGGGCTAGGGAACCCTCTAGAGTTGCATCAGCAGTGATACAGGGAAGATCACCTCCCCACCAGCCTCCATCACCAGGAAGCTGTTATCTAGAAGGGAATCCTCCATTTCCAGAAGGGCCAGTAGGAATCACCCCAGTATGTTTTCCTCAGAGACAAGAAAGGATCAGGAAAACTCCAGAAGTTAAGCTAGAGCATGTATGTCTTCCATGGACAATAAAAGCATTACCTTTGCATGTATCTTGACTAAGAGGTAGGTGTGCCCACCTGTATCTTTCAAAACTGACATCCCAAATAGTCCTGCTATCAAAACACAGTAACACTATTTGCAAAAGGCAGCAGTATTTTAAATTTGGCAATGGGAATTTTAGCGAGGAAAAGAGCCAGTTCAGATTGGAGCCCCACCACACTCTGCACACTCCACACACTCCTTGCACTGACTATGCAGAACATTCAGAGTTGGGAATTGTGTAGGGGAAGCAATTAATAAGTTGCAGCTCATCTGTTCTCCAGCCCTTGCTTTCTCCCTACAGCCCACAATTTATTAAAGCTGGGCCTTTTGCAAGGCAGGCGCTGTTCTCTCACTCTTAAAAAAAATTCTCAGCCTATGTTCGCATGTTTCTAATGTAACCATTAAAATGTAGCCTGAAGACAGCAATAAAAACCCTGGAACGCCTTAGTGCTTTTGTGTCTTGATCAAAGTCAATGTGTGTAATCTCGTTAAGGCTGCCCTTCCATCCCCCTCCCTCTCTTTTTGAATTTAATGGCATGTGGCAGCTGGGCTGGGTGTTTCATACTCACCAACCTGCATTGTTCTAATTAAGGTATCTCCTTTTATTTTGGGTACAGAAGAGGTGTGTGTGTGTGTGTGTGTGTACTGAACTAGCAAGCAACTGTGGGATAATGGATTTAATCATTGCTTCAAGTTACCTTTCTCTGGATGTAAAGCTAACTTCCTTCTTGGTGAGGAGAGCGCAGAGAGCAATGTGTGAGCAGCACACATGGAAAATGGACTCTGCAAAAGGGGCAGCATACTTGTGTTGTGTAATAAACAATTTGTTGCGCTTAATGGGAGTGATGGGGGAGGCTGGCTCCGCTGGGTTTCCTTCCTGACATGTTTGAACATTTCTGGAGATCTGCCATACTTTCCCCCGTTAGGGAAAAATCAAGCTTTTTTCCTTCTGTTTCTGTGTTTTATATGACCAGACTAAATGTTAGGTTTGCTTGGACTTCTGTATTGTGGGCTGAGTAAAGAAACTGGAAGTAAAATGGGCATGAAATGCTTAAAACTTGGATAAGAAAAAATGTGTGTGTTCCCGAACCCAAGAATTCAGCATTCTCTAACACAGAAACCACTGAAAAACAGATTTTCAAGTATTTTGTGTCTTCTATTTTTGACGGGCTTCACAGAAATAACTGTAGCATCCTTGGCCTCAGAGGCTAGTAGCTATGATTAACAGGGAACTTGATGATGTTGTTTCTTATCTTTATCCTTTTCATCTCCATAATAATGATAATATATCACTGCTTTCCTATCTCCCAACTGGGAAACTACTTCTGTAAGAGTTCTGACATTAAAACAATAGTAATTCAACCTCTATATTTCTAAAAGAGAACATTATTTAAAATTAGCTGTGGGGATCTATAAATAGAAGAGCGAATTGAAGGCAACCCACAGCTATGAAGAAATTTGACCTCAGTTTTATACGGGTTGTTATTCTTCAATGGTTATCACATGGTTACATTTGATAAGATCAACCATAGCAGTACTTCCTAAAGTAGATATTGCCATTTTCCTCCTGTTGTGTATGAAATGAAATTCCTAGTAGAAGAAACAGTGTCCCTCAGATACCAGTGAACTTTGTTCCTAGGATCTGCATAAATTTGAAAGCATCGTATAAAGTGGGACAAAATGTGGCATTCTTCTGGCTCTTGCCAAATTCCTGCTATTACAACAGGCATAGATACTGTATCATAGCACTGCTGACAAGTAGCACAAGATACTGCATGTTGACTATTTGAAACATGCGCAGGCAGTTAAGTAGCTTTATTGCCTCTTCTTCCACTTGTATACTCAAATATTTTTTGGAATTGTGAGAAAATGAATATTTTGGAGGATTAAGGTTATAGTTTATTTCAACAGATTATGGGTTATGATATTCCAAATGAATCCCTAAGAAATCAGAAACCTCCTAAAAATTCTCTAGTTCCTTGGATCCTTCTGAGCTGGCCATCCATTTTGATATTAAATTATTTGGAAGTTTACATACATGCAGTTGATTTTGAGATGAATATAACTATATTAATAAGAGTTGAAAACACAATAGCTGTGTATTGGAAAAATATAAACTGGATCTGCCTTTATGAAACTGGGTTTACAGGGTATGGGATATAGCGATAAAATGGTTATTATTTTCAGGTATCTACCAAACAAATATATGAAAATCAATTCATCAGAAAATGGTTAACATTATTAATTTTTGGAATGGTATCTTTGGAGATGATAGATCCTTAATCACTCTTGATGTGGTGCAATGAATTAACTTCTATATTCCATTTTTATATGTTTATTAATTATAGGAAAACATATTGATATGTCTGCATGTGTTTACTTTCCTCAGATGGGTAGGAAAAAGACAAGATTTGAATATCCAGTGAAGCAACCATATGACCTTATCTTCCGCCATGTGCTTCATTGGACTTCCTTTTAGCAGCCTTCGGCATTGCCTTAATACCATTAATCTAGGATAGCTGAACCACACCTCTATGCCCTATTCAGGTATAGCAATGTGCAAGCTCATGAGAGTAGTTTTAGAAATCAGAAACCTCCTAAAAATTCTCTAGTTCCCTGGATCCTTCTGAGCTGGCCATCCATTTTGATAAGCTCTCAGAAGCCTAATCAGTTTCCAGCAGTTCATTTTCCTCCTATGCTGTGAAGTCAAGTTATTTAGTTTGCTGTGTAGTCAATCCTGCTTTTTGAACAGTATGCTTTTCATCGGTTATCTTGTGCAAAAATTGAATTTGCAGGAATCTTATTGCATTTTTTAAGCAGAATATTCTGATCATTTGTAGTTATCAGGATACTACAAATGCACATGTAGCAACTAAAAAAGTTTCTAGTCATGGCATTGCTAGACTTGGGCCTTTGAGACCTGGTTCCTGGAATACTTTTTTCAGTGCTCTGAACATCCTAGAGACACCCATTCCCTCCTTCTCTGTGGTTTGCTTTGGTTTGTTCCTAACTGCTGCCTCTTTGTGTTATTTGGGTTGCTCTGCATGTAATAACATTTTTGACACCACAAAAATAGCCCACCTTCCTCTCAACTGCTAATTGTGTAAGAGCCCTATCCACCTTAGCATCAGACAAACTCTTCAAAGGCCGCAAATTGGTCAAGCTACTGCCATTGGAGTCCTATTTGCAATATGACTAGTAGTCTATGTGAGGCTTCTGTCTCCTACTCTGCCACTTTCCCCTCCAAAAGTAAGATTCTGCCTAAATCTCCAGTGCCACCATATGTGAAGGCTTGTCCTTATCTCCACATCTGCCACCTATGTAAGGACATTCTTCTGCCCCACTGTTATGCCCACCAAGTGTGGGGACTTACTAGAATCCCTCAAGGTCCCTGTGCAGGATATTATGCAACTTCTATCCCCACTGGACACCAGCTCTTTCCGTTCACTGCTGCCACCATATGCACGGTGTCTGAACCCAGCCTTCTTTCCTTCCTTCCTTCCTGTACATATATACATACATACATACGTATATACAGAGAGCGAGCTCACTAGCATTCCCAGAGGCCAAAAATGTATAATATAAAAACAATACTTTATTAATAGAAGTTGAATATAACAAAACAGATTAATAATTTAATACATTTAAAACAAATGTGTCACTTATACTCTTCTCCTACCTAACTTAACTCATAACCCCCCCTCATTAATTCCTCAACCTGACTCTCAACCCATTTACTCATTCACTCTACAATCTCCAGACCAACTGTCAACATCAGTACAGTATATTTCACATCCCTTCAAATATTCCACCACTCACTCTCAGCATTCCATTTACTCACCCCCTTTCACCAGCTCCTTAGCTGATTTACCTCTATTGCATAAATAACCAAATTACTTTCATACATAAAACAAAATTTTCCACCAAAAGTCCATGATATCACAGCCTACCTAACAAGTACCCTACCTTGCATAATTGTAATAATGTCTTTGAAGTACAGGTTTACCTGAGTTATAAACTAGGTGCATTTCTGGGCATTACTTCTTGAACAGAACATTTAGTATCAGAGGCAAAAATAATATGGAAGAATAGGAATCGGTTCCTACAGCACAAACAAAAAAGAGCAATTCGTTGTGTTTTATTCAGGATTAAGAGTATGTACATGTGAAATGAAACAATCAGGTCAGATTAGACTTGCATAAGTAAACAAAAATACATTTTGAGCCTTCTACAGGCCATTTGAAGGCTTCTTGATAAATGTAAGGATGCTTACCTTGCCTCTTTTATCACATACCCTCTCACTTTAGCAATCTAAATGTGCACAAGCTTCTGTTGAAGGACTCAGGTTGAGTCACTGAAAACCTGAACACAGAGGGTTAACCTATACTTCACTGTTGGGAGGGGGGCTTTGGGAATTCCCTACACCAGTGATTCCCAAACTCTAGTCCTCCAGGCATTTTTAATCTTCAATTCCCAGAAGCTTCAGCCACCTTGGCCAAGGATCAGGAATTCTGGGAACTGAAGTCCAAAACTTCAGTTTGGGAAATACTGCCCTACATCCACTTCTTTCTCTCCCCTCCACCATCTTGTAGAAACTGCATTCTAGTTCCAGTAAACCTTTGTTAGCAACCTAAGGAGCTAGTCTCCTGTCCAGTCCCTTGCTACAGATACCTAGCTGATTCATCAATACAGCTTCAAACCTGGTGGGTTGTGCTGGTGCCATTGGGAGGCTTTTCTCTTCTGCTTAGTGGAAAGAGCCCATTTCTAGCCATGTGTGCCCAAAAGCCTTCATAAAAAGTTTTGTTCTCAGAGGCTTTGTTAGCTGATTAATGCCTGTACTCTGAGCACTTGAAATGTGCTATATAAAGGTTGTGTTATATTTAATAATATTCATAGCCTAAATCCAGTTGCTAGCCGCAACAAGAGCATACCTGTTGAGTCTAATGCTGAATGGTAAGTCCACACTTGTGTAAATCTTATTGATTCAGTGGTTCTACTCAAGTTATGGTTAGCAATTGAATTTAGGCCTAGGCATTTGCAACCATATTTCTTGTCCTACAGTTCCACTAAAAGGGCTTCTAGATCTCTTTCACTGGTATGATACCATTGATTTTTTTTTGTTATTATTTTTAAATATTTTTTTCATAATGTATTTGAAGGAATATATTAATTCATTCACTACCCAAGGACTGGTGGACAATTTGTGCCTATCTCTTAAAGATTTGTTTTAAAAATTGCCCACATCTGTAAAATGCTTTCCTAGTTAGCCATAAAAATACTGTGGTGCTAGTTAATACCTAGAGGCTTTGGTTTGTGGATTTAGGTCTTACTCCAAAGTCCACAAATATCAATGGAATCACAGCAGATAATTATGCATTTCCTTCATATATATTCTTTTTTATTTTGTTTATTTATTTAGTTATTTATACCCTGCTCTTCAGCCACAAGGCTATCAGAGTGGCTTACAAATTGTTTTAAGCAATAGCTATTTACACATCTACACTGCATTAAACAGTTTCCAATGTGTGTTAGCTAATTGCCCCCACAAGCTGGGTACTCATTTTACTGACCTACGAAAGGATGGAAGGCTGAGTATTGTATGTGCATAACACCTGTTATGGTATCACAGGAGAATGAGGTAACTAAACTATAGCAGGAAATCCATGAAAAGAAGTTTGTTTTTAAAGGGATTCAGCATGAAGAACAAACAAGTGCTTGAGAATTTAAAGTCTTCACTTTTCTTTAAAAGAAACGTATGCAAATGTCACTTTGGCTGCAGTCCTATGCATACTTACTGACTTGAGAGTAAATCCCACTAAAATCAATAAGACTCATGCTTAGAAGTAACACATAAATAACTCTTGCTTAGAAGTAACACATAATGGGATTTGTCTATGAGAGTATTTTTCAGGTAATGGGTTGGATCCAGTTTGAGTGAAACTGGACGCCCCTGCCACCTCCTTCTCTTGGCTTAATGAAAATGCTGAATAGGGTGAATTGCAGTATAAATGGGGCAGAGAGACTTTCTGTAAACAAACCCCTTCTGCTAGTGAAAGACAAATCCTTCTTCTAACCCACTATTGTACAAGTAGTGTTATGTAAAAGCAAAATGCTGTTAATGTTGCATGAGCATGTGTGACAAAGCCAAAATCTTCCTGAAATACTGTCACGAGTCATTGTCTAGTATAGATATGTACTAAGCAAAACATATATTTTGGAGAATTCAGCTCTCTTTGAGTGTCTCCTCTTCAAATATTTATATGCTTGAAAAGGTTAACAAACTTAATTTTAAAAATAAACTAATGTATGGCAACTGTTTGACATTGAGCTTATGACCCACAAAATATGTTGCTTTAGTAAATGTCAGGATTTTTGAGAGGGGCAGACACATCTGTTGTAGAAAAAGCAACAATCTTATGGCCCCTTAAAAAACTAATAAGTTTATTAGGGTATAAGCCTTTGTAGAAATTGAGTCTACTTCATCAAGTATTATATACGTTGGATGAGCAGGCATGCTCTGCCTAATCCTTCATAGACTCATAGAATCATAAGTCTTGGAAATGTGTCCTGAATCATTTAAGCAGCTAGCTGCATCCCTAGTTCTAGTGTACAGTTGTCCCTTCACATTCGCTGGGGTTTGGTTTCAGGACCCCCATGAATACCCACGCGAATACTCAAGTCCCATTATATGCAATGTCATAGCAAAATGATGTCCCTTATATAAGAAGGCAAAATCAAGGTTTGCTTTTGGGATTATTATTTTTTAAGACTATTTTCAAGCCGTGAATACTTAAAGCCATGAATGCCAAATCTGTGAATGGGGAGGGACTAGTGTACATCATTTGGACTTCCTGTTACCTGCATAGCTTCCTGGCAGTCCCTGTGGTTAAACTTCTCCTTCTGATAGAGACCACCTCTCCTCCCACAGGGAAACCTGTGGCCCTATAGGTGATGCCAGACTGAACTCTATACTCCTGTGCTGGCTGGGAGCAAGAGTTAGCAGCATCTGGAGGGCTACACATTCCCCACCTTTGTTTTCAGAGAAGAGCCATAACTTAGTGGTGGAGCACATGCATGGCATTCAGAACACCCCTGCTTAAATATGTGCAGTTTCCATTTAAAAATCTTAAGACATGGTGCTGGGAAATGCCTCTGCCTGAGACCCTGGGAAGCCACTGCAAATCAGACTAGGCAGTATTGGGTTAAGTGGACCAATGTGATTCTCTATGTGGCAGATTTTTCAGTGATAAAAAGTTCCAAATGTTGGGATTTATGTATGTATGTATTTATTTGATATGCCACCTTTCTCCCATGGAATTGCATGCAATCAACGCAAACATATTTGTTGGGCATATAGCCACATCACTTACTGGTGAGAGTCAAAGAATTTTGGTGCAGAATTTGGATTGTTTTGACAGACAATCACTTCCCTACCAGATGGTGTGTACAGAATGCTTGAAATTACTAGATGTTATACAACTTTACATCAATCTAGGGCCTGCCTGTGTAGTTAACAATCTAGAAATTGCTAACAGGGAAAGGGAAAGTTAAAGTAAGTGGGAAGTAGGGTCAGTGGTGATGCACTCTGATGGTTAACCTTACTCTGGTAAACACATCAAATACTTAACTGATGCCAACCCACTTCACTGCCATTCACATTGTTCTGATAACCTCTCCCTTTTCTCCTCTATACGCCTTATGCAGGCTTGGGTGAACAGTATAGCTCAGATGATAAGAACATGAATGATTGTGCTCCTTCCCTCCTCCAGAATCTTGTGGCCTTGATCCTTTCCCTTCCTTGGTATGTGTACCTGGTTTTTTTCCCATCCATTATAATGACAGCAAAAAGCAAATACTTAATTGGACAGTAGTGTTAGGAAATGCCATTAGCATGTGCAGGCTTTTGAATTCTCTAGAATTCTAGAATTCTTCATCCCATATTTTGTTGTTGTTAAGTGCCAACAAGTCGGCTTTGGCCTATGGGACTCCTATAAATGAGAGCCTCCAAGAGACCCTGTTATTAACAGCCCAGCTCAGATCTTGCAAACTCAAGGCCATGACTTCCTTGATCTTATACTGAATGATACAAAATGCTAAACAAGGAACAAAACAGAAGCATCCAAAAATTAGTCCAGTCATTGTGGCCTGCAGTTAAAGCATTACCATGATGGAGATTGTCTGGATTACTGGTAGATGGGGAAGAGTCAGGTTATACCTAGCACACATACCAGGGTGGAGAATCCTTGGCACACCTGCCTCTTAGTCAAGATATGTGCAAAGTTAATGCTGTTCTCCGTTTCTGAAGGCACAAGGCTAGCTATACAGATCAGAGATCTGTACATTGCCTTGGGTAAAACATGGGTTCGTGGGTCAGCATAGTGCAGCACAGTAACATGATAGTAATTACATCACTAAAGCTGGAGATTAAATTTAAATAGAGCACTAAGATGGTAGACAACTTTGGTAACAGCGTAGTTTTCTTGGGTATGGCATAAATGAGCTTTTAACTGCTCATAGAAATTTGTTGCTCTCCCAGATCTCCAATGGCAAAGCTCCTAACATTTTCATAGACCAGGAAATGGAATTACCTTAGACCACAAATGTTGTTTTCAGGGTTTTTAAAGCAAATTCTTCACCCTTTTCTCAAAGCAGCATTCCTTCCTGACATGGTGTGAGATATAATGACTTTGTAAAGTGAGTTGTACTCGTTATTTTTCCAACTCCCCGAAGTGATTAGCCCACATTCTAGATCAATCACTTGCCAAATTTTAATTAAGAATGCGTGGGGGCAAATAAAACCTTCTCTTCATCATTCCTTTTTGGTGCCGTGTTTCAGCCCTGGAGCTATGTTTTGCAGCCGGGTTTTATAAACCCTGGAAAACTGGGGTTTATAACGGAAAAGCTGAGGTGGCCTTCAGTACAGCATACACTGCTGTTACCCATCAAGGCTTTTCCATGGGGCCACGATGAAAGGAGCAGGAGGACATTTCAGATATTTTTTTTCCATATCCAACAGGTGTGGCTTATTATTCCACAGTATTTTTGTTTCAAGGGAAAAGTTTAGTAACCCCAGCTGGCAGGTGAATGGGATGGGGTTGGGGGAAGGAAGTCCTTTTTCATTGGCTCTGTGCCAGTGCATGTGTGTGAGGCTTGTTTAATTGCCTCATGTAACGAGTGCTTTATGCAGGACTGAGAAAATGTTTAAATGGAAGAATGACCCTGCAAGTACCTTAAACCTTTGTCGCTCCCAGCCTACATCCCTGGATGCAATCAGCAGGTCTTGCAGTTTGGCATTCAAGTCTCAGTTTGGGGGAGGGAGCAAGGGGTTCTGTTCTCTGAATGAATTGTTCAGATTAAGTTCCTTTTATCTAGCTTTTTTCAGTGTTCTATGCTATTTTTTATATATATACAAAGTACTTTAAAGTTCTTATTTATCTTCATCTGTCATAAAAGTAACAGCAATAGAAACTTGTACTGAAGATTGTCCACTAAACAGGGATTTGAGACTTGAGTCTCTTGTATCCAAAGCTAACATTCTAGGTTCTTCACAATATTGGTAGTTTTGTTGAGCAGAGTTTTAAAAAATCATTACCTAAAAAAAAATTCAGGAGTTGGTGTCAGTTCAAGAAAATATAGGACATGGTGTAACCAAGACATGTAAGATAGCCAGTCCAGCCTGATGTTGTCTGGTTTGGAGCAGGGGGGTAAGCTATGGAGGAGATGCTCTTCTGTCAGTAGGAACAACTCAATGGATTCCTCTCCTCTATCTGGCCAGATGTTCTAGGGCAGAGGAGAAGATCGGCTTTCAATCTGTTGGATCCAAATATATTTCAATCCACTGCGATGGATCTGATGTGAGTCTATCAGCTACAACTACCTACTGGGCTGAAAAGCCCAGGAGAATCCCCACCTTCAGACATTCAACTATGGCCAACACAGGCTCTCCAACCCTGTAGTAGAAACTTTTCATACTTTCTATGTTTTCTTCAGCCACCACAGATAGCTTCTTTGAGCCAGTATTGTGTAGGACAAGAAAGTGAAGGCTCAGCAGAAGGAAGCTTAATTATAAGCAAAGATGTTGGTCATTCCTTTCAATGGCTCTTCCTGCTCCAGTGGAGTAGGAAGTATTTCCAGTTGAATCTTATCTAGAACAATAATTAAGAGATTTAGAGTAAAGTAATAGTGCTCGAGTATTTATGGCCTTGTTTATTTTTAAAATTTCTAGAGGGAAGTTAGATTTTAGGCTTACAGAATCTATTTTGTATATTACTGGAACCCAGAGATACACCAACTGGAAGAAGTTGCAGAAGATACCTTATACTTTAAAGGAAAATGGTATTGCTGCACCGCTACTAAGCATATGGATTTGAGCACTTGAGCTGGGCTCGTAGTCATTCCACACAATAATCCATTCTCAGCTAGCCCAACCTATCTTCATTGCAGTTGTCTAATTTAGCAGAGTGGGGAGTCAGAAATCTCATGAGATCTACCATTAGATGCCCCTCCTGTCCACACTGGTCAAAACTGCTTTTCCCAAGGTATTTCTCAAGTTGTTCTATACCTTAATAGCGTTTAAGTGCTAATATTCTGCTGCCTATCCTATAAATCCTAATAGTTCAATTGCACTGCATTTCTTTGTTTTCTTATTTTCTCATAATCTACTTATTCAGTGTCTTCTCCATGGCAGCAGTAGCTGTTCTGTGTACCTTTGCTGCATAGATGAAACCTATAGTTGCATCATTACTTTGCATATTGGCAAAGGCAAGTGAAAGACTGGATCATGGAAAGAGAGCTTGCCCCATTTTCTGTTGCCAAAGTTCATTTTGAATTCCATTTAACCTGCAGCTGTCTCAGCAGCTTTCCTAGGTTGTACTTACCCTCCACAGCAAGCATTGATGCAACTATGTTGTCTGTCATTTTTATCATGTGCTTTTTATCACGCCTGTCAATCGGATGACTAGTATATTTTGACCCCAGTTCTTATATCTGTCAGTATAATTGACTAATGGAGTGTCAGGCATTGTCTTATTTCATTTAAATCTTGCACACCAACTGCTATTTTCCTTGCTTGGTCTTTGAGTTTCCTGTCATTGGCTACTGGAATTGAAAGAAGTGAGGTGCCTTAAAGATTGTAGTCATGGCTATGCATTTTCAGCATTCACAGAATTGAGTATTTTTCATGCCTAGTTTTTTTACTTTGAATTGTACACAGAAGATTCTAGCCCTCAACATTATAAGATAGCATTGGACAATAAGTAGATAGAAGCTGTCTGCCACACAGACATGTTGTAACTTCTTCCCTGCTGGTACTACACTGGTGCTTCACAAACTATTCCAAATTCTGAGAGCGCACAAACATTATACATGTGATGGTATCCTTTAACAGCTTTTTTTCCTTACCTTGTTTCTCACCTGCCAATCATAAAGCAGGAATGAGAAATGGGTGGTCTTCCAGATGTTTGTTGACTACTTCTGTCAGCCTTACCAAGCATACATAGCCTGTGGTGAGGGATGATAGGAGTTGCTGCCTGACATCTTGAGCGTCACATGTTCCTCACCCATGACATAAGGGATAAGCTGAGGTCTAAGTGCAAGAAAACATAGTTTAGGTCTAAAGAGTCTGTGTTCGCAAGTTAGAGTGAAAAAAGCTATGGTAGCTGGCAAGTCATTGAGGCAGCCTTTCCCCTCTCAGCTCTGCCCTCACCCTTGGTAATGATTTCATGGAAGAAGAGCAATTCATCTTTTTCTCTGGACTGCAACCTAATCCAAATGATCTGTTTCCTGTGGTTATTGTAAACTTTTGAATGCTGCTTCTTATATCGCGTTCTCTTTTTGATGTGTCCAAAGCATTGTTTTTCCTCTTTGTAACTCTACTCTTCCTTGATCCCACACAGGGTGCCAAGAAACTGTGCCCTCAGTGCAACACCATCACCTCTCCAGGGGATCTCAGGCGCATCTACTTATGAAGGACAATGTTGCTCAGACCAGCTTGCTGTATCATGGGGACTGGAGAAAGGAGTGACAGCAATTTAAAAACAAAACTAGACTCCAAATGTGGACTAGAGGCTTAGGGAGCCGCACGATGCCTCTGCTTCCAGACCTGTCACTGGCGCTGCCAACTCCAGAAGGAGGCCAAACCAGAACCCTTATTGTGAATCTCCCTTTTTTACAAACTGACAGTCCACGTTTTGTCCCATTTCTTCAAGAGCTGGTTCCATCGTGGACAACTTGCAAGCCTTTCCAGGGGGAGCATATTGGTAGACATGCCAACCTGAGAAGGTGCTGGATCTTCCACAGCAGGAACTTTCATAGCTTGTAATTTGTGTTCCCACCCCCCCGTCCCCAATTTTATTTGTGGTGTTCAAGTTGCTTTTGGTTTTTTTTAAGTCAGAGAAAAAGCCTATATCCACACACCCTCAAAAGGCAGAATGAAGCACATGTAATATAGATTATATGTTTACAATGTTGTGTATAAATGGGATAGACTCCAACATTACATACTAATGTTTCCCTTTTATTTTTATGTTTTTGTTTTTTTGGTTGTACTTTTTTTTTTTAAAAAAAGAGAAAAAAATAAGCAGAGAACATTAAACCCATATTTTTCTTGGTTCTGCAGAGTTTTGGCATTAAAGTCATTAGTTTAAAAAGTATATATATATATATATATATTATACATATATATAATATAAATGGTTTAATGTTCTGTGGTGTATATTTCCTCATTCAGATATAAAGTTAACAGCTTCAAGTAATGGCTGTAATTTTGCCCATAACTTACATACTTTCTAGTAGGGAAAACAGGATTTTTGTCATTAGTTATAGCTAATGGAACTATTTATATAAAATCCTTATCCCACTTAAACATTTTCAGTTTTTCAGTGAAAGAAAGACACTTATAAGATCAGGTTTCCAAGATCTTACCACATTTCCAGCTGACAAAAGGATAAATGTTTACATGAAGCAGCAAAAAGTAGAGAGTGCCTATTGCAGCTGGCAGTGTTGTTCTAACTTTGCTTGAGCCAGATTGTTTTGTCATGTGAAAGCTGAAGCCATCTTTGTCCAAACATACTACTTTCTCCAGGTTGTGAGCCCATGCACTGAACTATGTTCTGTAGCTCTTTCTATGCCACAAGAGTAAATGCAGAGGAAACATCATGTTTTAGTCATTTTTGTCTGAGCAGGAGATAATCTGGTGCTCCCTCTCACTTCCCTCCAGAAACTTGGTGCAGGTGCTGTGGTACTCTGGCATGTTGCCTTACCACGGCCAGCCACTGCCAGTCTGTTCTTTTGCAGTGGAGGTACTGTATTGGTGTCCCACCTCATTTCCAGATATTTCACATTTTAAAAGAAAAGAAAGCAAGTATGTGGGTTCTTGGTATCAGGGGTATTATTTAGTCCTGTTATCACTCCTGCTTGGAACTGTGGCAAAAATGGAACTTGATACAGATCCCACCAAGGTGAGAATCATCTGAACTTACAGAATCATAGAATTGCAGAGTTGGAAGAGACCACGAGGGCCATCCAGTCCAACTCCCTGCCATGCAGGAAATGTTCCTAACATACAGTACATTTTCCCAAGCCCTTGTTCTCCATTTTGAAAATACCCCAGAAGTGAGCCCTGTGCATTCTACTCACTACATATTTTAAATCTGAAACAAACAACTGTAATATTTATATACACATAGAGCCAAATAAGCTGCCTACATTCTACTTGAAGAAAATTTTAACAAGGTTGCTGGAAATCTTGAGAATGAAAGCCAGAAATTTGTTTGACATTGCCAATTTTTGGTAGATCAATGTGCTGAGAATCACCTTTTAAACTGGAGCTACAGAGAGAAATTAGGAGAGTTACTGCATTGGGGGGTCTTCTGCAAGCTTACTTTGGGGTGAGTTATTCTGGCCAATTCGATTTGATGTTAAATCTGTCATTCAAGTCCTAGAAGGCCACAGTTACATCAGACCAACTTCAGATAAACCATTGTCAAAAGAACTGCAAGTGGTTGGTTTTGATGGTTCAGTTGTATTTTGCAGCACATGGTTCCATTTTGCTATTGCAGTTTGGCTGATTAGGCACTGAATGCAAGGTGGGGACAGCTTCCATTATCAAAATTTTGGTCATCACGGCACTATACACACTGTTGTCTTATGAATAGTTTGGTATCCTTAGATGAGTCTTGAGTTTCCAGGGTGTCCAAACAACATCTGAACAACTATGTCTCATTTAACCACGTTTCTGATTGTTCCTCTGTAGGAACTGGCATAATGAAGGCCCATCTGCAGCTTATGTTAGAGGGGAGAATACCCTTTTCAACCAAGAGTGGATCTGTCATACTAAATGGGCAACAACAGTTTGCAAAAGCCAGTGCTGGCTGGAGTGCTGTTTGTTCAACCAGGAGATTCTTCCACTGGTATAGCACTTAAGCATTGTTAAATTTGTCACAGTGTGGATGTCTGTCACACCCAAACTTGCTCGCCCAGTACAATCAAGCAATCTCTATTGGGACATCTAGTAGAGTGCTACATTTCACCCTGATCTGTTTGCAAATAGGCTATGCTGAGAGGCTCACTCTTAATGTTCCAGCAAATTGGCACTGGGAGCAAGGAGCTTTCTCTGGTCCTATGGACTGCTACTAAGCCAAATATATGTAAACCACATATAACTAGTAGCCTTTATTTTTAAAGTTAAATCTCTCACTTTTTTTTTCCTTGAGGGAGTAGGGAAGGGAGAGAATCCCTGGTGGGAAAATCCAAGGGACTGACTTGCTCATTTCCTCTTTTGGAGTAAGGCACATTTTGCAGAATTCCATGGCCACTCCCTCTTCCTCAATGAACTTGAAAAGAAATGCCCAAAGATTCTCAGCTGCACAAGGTAATATTCAAGTTGTGTCAATGATTGTGTGTTGATGTATATTCTATAAAAAGGTACTTGTCATTCCCGTTTGTAAACTACATTGACATTAATTAAATGAATATAAAACCTTTCCAGTGTGCTTCCCACCTTGTGTTGCTTGCTAATTTCATCCCTTGTGTTGGTAGCTGCTTGAACAGACGCTTACATGCGTACATTCTTTATTACACAGATCAGACACAAGCCAGATGGTTGCAAGGCAATAAGAAATCAAAAAGAAACAACAGCTCACAAGTACAAAAAATCCTGTATATGCAGCAGCCAGTACCAAATCAAGGCTCAGTGCATTCACTGGAAGTGAGGCTTACCACAATGGGGTTTGATCAACTTACGTCTGGTAGAACATGTTAAGTTACAAAACTAGGCAACCTTCAGAATGGCTTCTTTAGAAGAATCTGAGAGAAGCGATAAGTAAAATTATCAGGCCTGCCTGGGAACTGCTCCAAAATTGGGTCTATCAATTGAGAGTGAATGTCCTTATGATACAGGCAATGTAGACAAACATGGTCTACCATTTCGACCACATGTGACTGGCAAGAGCAGATAGGCTGTACATAGGGGATTTATAAGTATCTCCCTTCCAGGAGAGTAGGTTGCAGAATTTTAAAACAGGCCAATGTAAAGGCTCTGTGGTATTTAGTAATGCCGAGAGTGTAAAGGTAGTCAGCCAGAACAACATTCTTGCTATCACTGCCTACTACAGGATAATGTTGGATTCCGGCTCTGACATCCTGCAGAACTACCTCTCAAATCCATTTTGTTAATTGTTTCCTTAGACCTGGAGAATCCCAAGCACAGTAGGGCTCAGTAAGAGAAGCCATATTTTTGCAGCTTCTTTATATACCTTAACCAAGTACAGCAAAATTGTCAAGATAAGGGGAACTAAACCAGAAGGGGTAAAATTTAAGCTAGTAACTGAATGCATAGAACCAAGCATGCACCTCAAGTGAGACCATTCCAGATTCCATTTGGAGCAGAGCATTTGGAAGACAGGATGGAACTCTAAAAATAGCATGCAAAAATTTGGCTTGTACTGCTTCCAGGGGTTAAAAATTCAGAAAAACTCAAAGATGACAGCATCTGACCTTTGGGCATTCCCGATGAAAAGTGCAGACTGCCTTCCCCATGCCCCAGAAGCTTGAAATACTACTCCCAAGTATTTGAATAATTTGACCTGTTGCTTGAACAGACACTTTGGTTCCTGCTTTCTTCAAATTCTGGTATTCTTGCTAATAATACATCATAGTTGTTAAGTCACAATCATGCATAGTCACTCAATTATCAGCGAAAGAGTTGTATACTTTGATTTTTTTTTTCAGAGTATCAGATTAACCCATTTAATTAGCTTTTCTTTAATACAGTACTGATATCATTTTATGTAGTTTACAGCCAGCTTAAAAAATGCTGCAGGTGCTTCGTGTGTGTCTGTGCGTGTGTGTGTGTGTGTGTGTGTGTATCCAATCCTTTTAGTATTCGTATACAATCCTTTAATTCCTGAAGGAGCATGTGAAGCTTGAACTGCTGAAGTCCTGACTGGATTCACCACCCTCAGCCAACACACACAATTCAGCAATAGAGCACCTCAGGAATATAAGAACAGTATGGCGTAGATCAGATCAATGGGTTCTTCATCATGGTCTCTGCATCACACATAAGATTCTATGCCTATAACAAAGCAACTCCCTGGAACAGTCTAGACAGCTGAGATTTTGGCAGTAGCCTTGTCTATTTTATACACATGCCTCAAGTGTCCTCAGTTCTACTCTGTCCGCCACAGTAGTAGCACCTCAAGTGGAACTCATACCATTCTCACTACAATAAAATCGTACCATTCACCTAGTTCATAGCAAGTGCCAAATACAAGTCAGAAGAGTCTAGAATTCAGAGGCACATGATCCCCTAAGAGTCCAAAGGAGTTTCAAAAACCTTAACTTATCATCCCAACAGTATTTTGGGGAGCAGAGGCACACTTTGGAACTCTTGTTATTCCTCCATCCCAGATGTCTCTCTCTGGCTTTTCGTCGCAAACGAAGATTCAGGAAGGCCTCATCCCGTGCTTTCTGCAAGTGCGCTGATGACTGAAAAGGCCAATCCGAGATAAACAAGTCCGGTGGCAGAAAGCATAGCAGAAGGTCTCCTTGGGTGATGTTTCTGGGTTGTGATTCTTTCTGCGTTGTCATTTCTCTTTAAGACTTGTTCGGCGTGAGTTCTCAAATAAGGCTGCAGCATTGTGGATAGTGCGTCTCCATGCCTCCCGATGTGAGGCCATAGCGGACCATTGTTGGTGATCAATTTGGCCGAGCCTGAGATGTTGTCTCAGGGAGCCCTTGTATCACTTTTTTGGAGCGCCCCTCTTATGCTGACCCGTGGCAAGTTCACCATAGAGTACTATTTTGGGGAGGTGATGGTCCTCCATCCTAGAAACGTGCCCTGCCCAGCGCAGCTGCGTTCTCAATATCATGGCCTCAATGCTGGTGATCCCTGCTTGCTCAAGGACAGCAACATTCGTCACATAGTCAGTCCAGTGTATATTTAGGATTGTGCATAGACAGCGCTGACAAAAGCGTTCGAGGAATCGTAGGTGATGACGATAAGTGACCCATGTTTCAGATCCATAAAGGAGAATAGACAGTACAATGGCTCTATACACACTGATTTTTGTGCTTTGCCTCAGGTGTTTATTACTCCAGACTCTTTTGTGAAGTCTTCCAAATGCGCTATATGCCTTTACTAATCTATGATCGATCTCTTTGTCAATCTTGGCATCTGAGGAGATTATGCTACCCAAGTAGGTGAACTGCTGAACGGACTTGAGCACAGATTTGCCAACGGCAATGTGGGGATGGTGGTGTTCATCCTGTGGTGCAGGCTGGTAAAGAACTTCTGTTTTCTTCAGGTTGACTTCCAGCCCAAACAGCTCTGCAGCTGTTGCAAAGCAGGATGTTAGGCGCTGCAGAGCTGCTTCTGTGTGGGCAACAAGGGCAGCATCATCAGCGAAGAGCAGCTCACGGACTAGATAGTTTAGAGTCTTAGTGTGAGCCCTCAGACGGCTTAAGTTAAACAAGCTACCATCAGTACAGTAACGTATATAGATGCCGTCGTCATCTTCAAGCTCTGCCGTAGCCCTTTGGAGCATCATGCTGAAGAAGATTGTAAATAAAGTTGGAGCAAGAACACAACCTTGCTTCACTCCATTAGTTATTAGAAAGGGCTCTGAAAGAGCATCACCATATCTGACTTGACCGCGCTTGCCCTCGTGTAGCAAGATAATCATTTTAAGGAATTTGGGGGGACATCCTAGTCTTTCCAGGATCTGCCACAGACCTTTTCTACTCACAGTGTCAAAGGCTTTGGTGAGGTTGACAAATGTTACATAGAGACCCTTGTTCTGCTCCCTATATTTTTCTTGCAGTCGTCTAAGGGCAAGTACCATATCTGTAGTACTCCTATTCGCTCTGAAGCCACATTGGCTTTCAGGAAGAAGTTCTTCTGCAACAGCAGGAACTAATCTGTTCAGGAGTATCCTTGCAGGGATTTTTCCAGCAATAGAGAGCAGTGTTATGCCTCGATAGTTTGAGCAATCGGATTTTGCTCCTTTTTTCTTGTACAGGGTGATGATGATTGCATCTAGGAGATCTGATGGCAGTTCCCCTTTTTCCCAGCAATTCGCAAGGAGTTCGTGGAATTTATCGTGGAGTGCATGACCTCCGTGTTTCCAAACTTCAGGTGGGATTCCATCAATCCCAGCTGGCTTGCCGTTTTTCATCTGCTGTATGGCCTTAAGGGTCTCTTCCAAAGTGGGAGCTATGTCCAATTCATTTTTCATTGGTTTTTGTATCATATGTTGGATAGCTGAGCCTTGGACTACTCAGTTGGCACTAAAGAGACTTTGAAAATGTTCAGCCCATCGATTCAGGATGGAGGCTTTATCAGTAATTAATGTGTGGCCATCTGTACTGTATAAGGAGCTTTGGACCTGATAAGTAGGTACAAACACTGCCTTAAGAGCTTCATAAAATCCTCTATGATCACCCAGATCTGCACAGCATTGTGTCTTTTCTGCTATATTGATCCACCACTTGTTCTGCATGTCTCGGAGTTTTTGTTGAAGTTTACTACATGTGAGGCGGAAAGCTGCTTTTCTTACATGGCAAGTTGGCTGGGTGAGGTATGCCTGGTGAGCAGTTCTCTTCTTTGCCAACAGCTCCTGGATCTCTTGGTTGTTTTCATCAAACCAGTCTTGATTTTTCTTGTGGGAGAACCCAAGGGATTCTTCCACAGGCTGGAGGATACTGTTTTTGATATGTTGCCAAAGCACTGTGGGAGAAGGATCTGTAGGATGGTCTTCAAATTTTGTTTGCAGATTTGCCTGGAAGTTGTCTCTCATGGTAGCTTGTTGAAGATTGTTGACTTGGAGTCTCCTCTTTAAGTTGCCACCCCTCTTAGGTTTGAACTTAAGATGAAGATTTAGTTTATATCTGACGAGGCGATGATCTGTTTGGCATTCTGAACTGGGAATCACTCGGGTATGACGGACATCGCGAATGTTTCTCTCGCGAACTAGAACATAGTCAATGAGGTGCCAATGCTTGGATCGGAGATGCATCCAGGTTGTCTTCAAGCTATCTTTCTGCTGAAAGATAGTGTTTGTAATAGTCAGCTGTTGTTCTGCACAGAACTCTAGCAGGAGGTGTCCGTTATCATTGCAATTTCCAACACCATGCTTGTCTAAGACACCTTTCCAGGCTTCGGAGTTCTTTCCTATTGTGGCATTGAAGTCACCAAGGATAATAATTTTATCTTCTACAGGGACTTTTTGTATGAGGTGGTGTAGGTCTGTGTAGAATTTGTCTTTCTCTACAGGGTCGGCTTGCATAGTTGGGGCATATATACTAAAGAGAACATGTGGAAGGCGTAAGGAAATAAATGCGATCAGAGTGTCCTGTTGGCAAGGTTTCAAGTTTGGAGGCCATGGAGTTTTTAATCATAAAGCCTACTCCTGAAAGATGTTTTTCGGTTTTGGGTTTGCCAGACCAGTAAAGTGTGTAGCCGGCGCCGTGTTCTTTAAGGCTGCCTTCCTCATGGAGATGAGCTTCACTAAGAGCAGCGATGTCAATATTAAGTCATGATAGTTCATGGGCTATTAGGGCAGAACGACGCTCAGTCCGTCCACTATCTGCAGAGTCTCGCATGGTTCTGATGTTCCAGCATGCAAGTGTCAATTTATTTACACCTTTGGAGGCCGGTGTGTGCCTTTGTTTCTTTGCCTTGGTTTGACCGCATCAGAAGATGCCCGTTGGCCTCGGCTAGCCAACCAGGTAGGTGGGGATGAGCTTTCATTAGGCCACCTTTTCTAGGCCCCTCTCCATATGGAGCAAGCAGTGCTCTCCTTTAAAAAGGCTGCTTGGTCATTCAGGATGCTGCCGAAAAAGGGTCATCTCCCCGGTCAGCCTTGAGAGACCAAAGTCCTGAACCACCTGCATGCAAGGTTGGGTCTGCAGCTTCCAGTGCATCTTTACACCTGCTGTTTCGTCCCTTGCCTATCACTACAGGGCTTTTTTGGAACTGGATTTGTCCTTCGAGCCTGTGCAATTGAATTTCTGGTGGAGCGCAGCATGCACAGAACTGGCCTCACCCTTTAAACCAAAGGTTCATCTGCTGTGGCCTTGCAAGCATGGACATAGCAGCAAGGTCCTTGGGTCATAGGTTTGATTGGAGTTTCCTTCTCTTAGATGGTTGACCTTACAGGGTTGGACGAGCACCATCTGCCCAGGTTTGGGATTAGAGTTTTCCTTCTCCTAGGATGGTTGCCATAAGGCTAGAGATCCCATCCTGCCCTTTGACGCTCTTTGTCAGACCCTTCGGTTTTGACCTGTCTGGCATGGGTCCTACTGGTGGCTATTATGCCACTACCAGCATAGCTCAAAACATCATTAGTGTTTTGATGTTTTGAACTAATGATCCCAGATGTAGTTGCAAGCAATAACAAGCAAAGCTGACCAAGGTCAGGCACCAGCAGCTGACTCCTAAAATGTGACTGTTTTAATATCTGCCCTTGGCTTTGGATTTTCCAGTTTATGGAGCAGAGCAAGAGAAATCTCAGTATTGACTATCCATAAAGCATTTATGACTGCTTGACAACACGCACACACTGGATTGGGAGTTTAGAAGATGTCATAATAACTAGATAAACAGCTCCAAACAAGGGAGTTTGGATTGGGTAGGGGTCAGCTAACATTAGGGCAAATGAAGCCTTACTCCAGGTCAACCTACTTGCTAGTTTGTTTTCAAGCCCCTAACCTGTGAAAACAAGTTAGCTCTTGCTGGACCACTCTATTCACAGTAAAGAGTGATGTCCTCAGTAGCAGCACAAACGTCACAAAACGTCAAAACTGCAGGGAAGCAGATCTCCGGTAAACAAAGGAGACCTCCTATTGGCAAGATCTCTTCAACAATACAACAGACTCTGCTAGTGGGCTCTTTTGCTGAAGGGGAGCACCATGATACAGTAAAAGCATGGTGGGTATGCAATGTCTATTGGGAAGTTAAGATTGCAGCCTTCATTTTACTTTTCCCAGTTTTAACTGCTTTCAGATGGCAGATTGGTTTTACTACTTCACTAATGCATGGGATGAGTCTAAAGTCTCACACAACACTTGTTCTTTCAAACTAACGTTACCTACAGATTTTTCTTGGGCCTTTCAGTATATCAGCAAATGCAAATTAAAATTACAGTCGTGCGGAAAAGGAAGTACATCTTCTTTGAACAATCATCTGTTCCTTAGCAGGTCTTAAAGTTAGATAACTACAACCTCAGATGAACAACACATGACATATTACACCATGTCATGATTTATTCAACAAAAATAAAACCAAAACAGAGAAGGCATATGTGAAAAACTAGGTACACCCTTACTGCTTCCATAGGAATTAAGACGCTAAGCAGCAGATAGGTGCTGCTAATCAAATGCCCTTTATTAATTGATCATCAGCAAGTGTGACCACCTCTATAAAAGCCAAAGTTTTAGCAGTTTGCTGGTCTGGAGCATTCAGGTGTGTGTTAACTAAGTGTGTGCCAAGGAGGAAAGATATCAGCAATGATCTTAGAGAAGCACTTGTTGCTGCCCATCAGTCTGGGAAGGATTTCCAAACCATTTAAAGTCCAACATTCTTCAGTGAGAAAGATTATTCAAAAGTGGAAAACATTCCAGACAGTTGCCAATCTTCCAGGAATGGACATCCCAGAAAATTCACCCTAACGTCGAACTATGCAATGCTCAGAGAAATTGCAAAAACCCAGGAGGTACATCTCAGACTCTAAAGGCCTCAGCATGTTAAATGTTAAATTTCATGACAGTACAAATAGAAAAAGACTGAATAAGTATGTGTTTGGAAGGGTTGCCATGAGAAAGCCTCTTCTGTCTAAAAAAGAAGTGGGAAATGTAACATTCTTCTTGCACCCCTGCTTAGTAAGTTTAGGAAATTCCTTGCATGCTTGAGTTCCCACCCACCCCCTTCTCATCTCAAGCTATCTTAGCCATTTGGAGCAACGGGGTGACCATTGAGTTATTCATCATATGGCCTTCTAATTTAAATGTTTTATGATCCTTTGTCTCTTCTTGGGGTTTTGTAGCCTCAACATGAAGTTTCTTTTTTCCCTTTCTTCCCTTCCTACCATGCATCTGACCTCCATACATGAAGAACAGAGATGAGCTCTCGCTTACCTACAAACACCTCTTTTTCTGAGGAAATATGGATGTTACTGCTGTAATACTTAGACACTTCTGATTTCATTATCCTAACCTGAACCTCCCAAGATTGGGTGAGTTTACTACCCTGAACTGTAATCCTCTTAGTTAGTTAAGGACTTAGACTTGTTTTGAATATGTAGACTGCTATATTTTCAGTAAACCTTTTGATATGCATTTTTAAGCGAACATGTTTATTGTCCTTAATTTGTCTGCTTGGCTTTAATGACTGGGTGATTCAGAACACATACAGATGCAAATTGAGCTTGGTCAGTCTTCCCTAGGCTAACTCTGCTTACTTTAAAATAAACTTTTCTTAAGAAGATATTCCTAAAGTGCTTGCTCCCTGGAATCAATATGTTTTTTTATTTTTATGCTCATACACCCCAACAAAAGAGCATGGCAGCATGGCAGCATGCCTTAGGTTTGCAAATTTGCATCTGAACAAACCACAAGACTTCTGGAACAATGTCCTTTGGACAGACGAGACCAAAGTGGAGATGTTTGGCCATAATGCACAGCAACATGTTTGGCAAAAACCAAACACAGCATATCAGCACAAGTACCTCATACCAACTGTCAAGCTCGGTGGTGGAGGGGTGATGATTTGGGCTTGTTTTGCAGCCATAGGATTTGGGAACCTTGCAGTCATTGAGTCAGCCATGAACTCCTCTGTATACCAAAGTATTCTAGAGTCAAATGTGAGGCCATCTGTCCGACAGCTAAAGCTCCGGCAAAATTGGGCCATGCAACAGGACAATGATCCCAAGCACACCAGCAAATCTGCAACAGAATGGCTGAAAAAGAAAAGAATCAAGGTGTACACAACTGTATATCCTGAAGGACAGAGTTGCTTTGTCTGTTAATTGGAACTAGGATTTCTTGGCTGAATAAAACAGGTGTTGCTCTTGAATGAGAATAAGGCACTGGCAGCGCTGTACAGCAAGGGTCAAGTTTCTGCTCCATTGAAAATACTGCTCTGAACAACAATATGAAATTTATTAACAGATCCAGTTAGTAACCTTCCCATCTCCACACCCATACTTACCCCAGTCATGTGATGGTAGAGGCTGCTCTTTCTTCCCCAGGCATGCAAACATCTGGGGGACTCCATGGCAGAGGTCCATCTGCCCAGCCACTTATCAGCTGCAGGGGTGTACCTAGTGCAGTCCAGCCACCCTTGCACACCAAGGAAAGAAAGCTACCTCTAAGTGAACATAAGGCAGCTTCGTCTTTCCAGTTATTCAACAGCAGCTAGAACATGCCTCAGTGTACATAGCCTTGGGATCATGGGGGACAGAACTGCACCTGGGAGCTTGCCAAATGTTGTTGCACAGCTGGGGTGAAAGCAAGTCAGAAGAAAGTACTGGATGTCTCCTGCAATGCCCCCAAAAGTACATATGCTACCATTACATGGTTAGATCAGCATATGCCACCAACAGGATTCTAGCTGTCTGATCATCATAGGCTTCTTGAGTCCTATCCTATTTATTATTTTGCCTATTGTTTTATTTAGATTGTACACCTTCGGCAGGTTTCATTCTGTTTTATCCTGGATTGTTTTTGTACAGCACTGTGTACACCGACAGCGCTCTAGAAATAAACTTTAATAATAATAATAATAATAATAATAATCCTAGAGACTTTTGTAACCTTAAAAGCTACAAGATTAGCTATACCTTCCACTCTGGTGCTTTGAAAATCCATATGCCCAGTCATCTTTTCTACCCTCTTTAGTAAGCAAGATTCTAGTGTTAGCCCATGCCAGTTGGACAGAAGGGTAGCTGAACGAGCTACTGAATCGCTAAGAATGTAGTTAACTGCCATCAAGTCAATTGCGACTTCTGGCGACCCTATGAACGAGAGATCTCCATGTCACCAGCCCTACTCAGCCCTTTTGCTGAGTTAGCATCAACAGCCCTGCTCAGGTCTTGCAGGCTCAAGGCCATGGCTTGCTTGATTGAGTCTAACCATCTGGAATGTACATGGAATGTGGTCTTCCTCTTTTCCTACTGCCTTCTATCTAAGCAAATATTATTGATTTTTCTTCTAGTGTGTCACATCTCATGATATGTCCAAAGTACAACAGTCTCAGTTTAGTCATCTTGGCTTCTAGGGAGAGTTCAGGCTTGATTTGCTCTAGGACCCATTTGTCTTTTTAGCAGTCCACGGTATCTGTAGAACTCTTCTCCAGCACCACATTTCAAATGAGTGGCTTTTCTTCCTATTAGCTTTCTTCACTGTCCAGCTTTCACAATCATACATAGAAATTGGAAATAAAATGGCATGGACAATCCTAATTTTAGCATTCAATGATATATCTTTATACTCCTGGGGGCCGTTTACACGATGAAAATGTCCTGGGAAGAATTCGTGTCTATCCCTGGCAGTTTACACGTACATCGGGTCGGGTACGTGATTTTCGGAAGGGGGGCCACCTTTTATCCCTCAACCTGCGGGACTTCCAGTCCCGCAGGTTGTGCCGGTTTTTAAAAAAGTCACTGGAGGATTCGGAAAATCGGAAATGTAAACAGCGTGGGACAAAAAGTCTCGGTACTGGGATGACCGGAAATGGTGACTGGGGGCGGGCTTAGAGCTCAGAGACCAGAAAAGGAGGGGTCAGTCACCCGTTCAACAGATCCAGCCTCACCAGCCGAAAACAAAGGCATCCCTTCCAGCTGCATGAAGGTTGATGTGTGTGTGTGCGCGCGCGCGAATGTACTCAATCACCTTTTTAAATGGATTTCTACACTGCATGCTACAGAGAGATCGTGGTGGGCAGATCCTCCCTGGTTCTGAACAGAGAGATCGTGGTGGGCAGATCCTCCCTGGTTCTGAACAGAGAGATCGTGGTGGGCAGATCCTCCCTGGTTCTGAACAGAGAGATCGTGGTGGGCAGATCCTCCCTGGTTCTGAACAGAGAGATCGTGGTGGACGGGCACAGTAAAATATTCCAGCCTCTGAGCGAATGAACATCTCTTAACTTCCCCCTCTCTGTGTCTGTGTGTTTCAAAACAGCCTGTTTGTAGCTGGTTTGAAGCATGAACTCTGCAGCTAATCTGTGTTGTAAGGGTTAACATTTTACAGAGGCAAGGGGAATATGATGCCTCCCCTCCCCTCCCATCCCCCTCACTCGCTTGATTTCAAATGGAAAGCACTCTTTCGTTCCTGCGTCTGAGCAAAAGATCTCAGTCTGGATCTTTAAAAATGCTTTCTGCCTCTTCTGAAGGGGTTAAAATGTTCAAGAAGCAAAGGGGGAATAACAAACCTCTGCCCCCCTCTCTCCCCCACCACCCCAGCCAGCCAATAGCATCGCTCGTGGCAGGAACTCTAAGGGAAGTGCGTCACCCGAGGTTGTGAAAACACGAGTAATCGCATCTTTGATTGACAGCCAAAAAAAAAATTAAATTAAAACCTAAACAAAACCGGAACTATGGACGTGTAAATATCAGTCACGGGACCACACGGGATATCCATATCAGAGACATAAATCGTATAAACAGCGAGGGGCGGATTCGTTATCACTTTGTCCCGGTAGGCAACACGACAATTTCTGTCGTGTGACTGGCACCCAGGATCTTGTCTAATTCCTTCATAGCTGTCCTTCCAAGTCCTAGCTTTCTTCTGATTTCTTCAGTGCCGTCTCCATTCTGATTAATGACTGGGCCAAGGTATGGAAAATCTTTAACTATTTCAGGCAAAGTCTCTCCATTAGGACGTTGCAATTTAATACTTCAGTGCAGCCTACATTTCTACTTCCTTCTGCTGAGGGAAAAACATGATGATGCATTAGCTTCACCCGCAGATTATAGACAACACTGAATGGCTGAGTTTAGCTCAAATTCCATTTCATTTTTAAAACGCTAGTGATAGAATCTAGATCATGAAAAACCATGTTGTAGAAAAGTGACATTGAGCATATGCCACGTGCATTACCACCAAATTAAAGCAAGCACAAATTACTTAATGGTCAGGACCCTTGCAAGCCATTTTGCAGACCAGAAAACAACACTTCCCTGTTTCCTGCAAGATAAAACATCTAATACCTTTATCAGTCAAACCATTTTGGCAAATAAGGCCAAAAAAAATCCTACCTCCTCACAATTATTGCATATTGTATTAAATATGAAGTAATTAAGTAAATAACTGGGCATTTGATGCCCATCCATGGCATCTCAAGCTATAAGCATCTGATACCCTTCCACAGCAGCTTGGTCTGCCTAACGTTATGAACCATCCCTGACACTGGCTGTACTTCAGAGATGAATGGATAGGACTTACAGGTCTGAAAACATGGCTTTTGGGAAGGCCTGAATCTCACAACCTCTCCTTGCTAAGTCTCTGAAAATCCTCTTAGTGACATATGCCAGCAAAAGTACTTTTAGAGGTAGTGTGCAAGGAGATATCCAATGGCTGGGATCCTACATCAAGCAGGTGGAGCATAACACTCTGCCCAGATAGTTCCATGTCTTCCTGCTGACCCCAACAGATGTCAAGCCCTAGGAGGAGTCACTGCCGCTCCATAATTGTGAGGAGGGGAGCAAGGGGGGGGGAGGTTAATTCTTCCCAAGCTGCATATGACTGCTGGCTGGTGCCCATGTGCAGAGCCACCTGCCCAGTCACTGTCTGGCTGTACCGCTGTACAGCTGCCATATGCAGCCAGGGAATGAACAGCAGCCTTTGCTCCACCCCCACCCCCCAGAACTCCAACAAAACTATGCTGATAAGGCTTTATGCTCTATGACTGTCAACCAGGATCTCAGCCAATGTGTGCAACTATTATTGGTAAGAACACTGATATACCAGCCTGCCTGACATATCTATAGCAAGCGGTAACAATAGCATTTCTATTAACTGCCTTTATTCAAATTCCCAGACTAAAATGCACAACCAAAAAGAAAAAAGAAAAAAAAGCCAAGACTAGAGGAGGATTCAAGATTTGCTCTTTCTGCTCTAGAAGCCTTGGGAGTTAATATCCTGTCATGCCTACTCAGTAGACTATTGTCATCAACCACCACATAACTCTAAACATACTAGATATAGCAGATTTCTTTCAAACTCCCTGTAAAATTTAACGCAGCAGGCTCATTTTAAATCTTGGATATAAGTCTCCAGCAAACCAGGTCTGAGTGCCTAAGAGAAAGTCCGAGAGACGGTCACAATGGGCCACTTATCCTTCCCCAATCTTCAGCCACATGCTCTGCCTCTTAAATCAAGCCTCCCCAATGCCGTTCCATGTGTTCCCTGCTGATATATATTCACCTAAGCCCTTGTGATTGCAGGCTGCAGAGTTTAGCTCCAAGATCTAATTCCTCGTAATAAAAACTGAATCAGGTCATAAAGAAAGCATCTTCCTCATTCTCATTCATATGCTCAGTATCAAGAGGTTCTTACGGTAGTTCCCTGGAACTGCTGGTCCATTACACCCAGGCACAGCCCTCATCTGAGCCAGGGTCATTTGAACAGGAACAGCCTTTAAAAGCCCAGCTGCTAACATAGGCACAATCGTCTAGTCATGTCCATCCCATGTTAACATTCTGTCAAGTGGCCCTACTTCAATCCTCCGGCTAGCAGATGTTCCTTATTTCTTCTATTTGGCCAGGACACGGTATCACTGAACATATTGGACAATTCTGATTTCAGATCATTATACAACAATATGAAGAGTTTCAGGCATGTATCTATGCAGGGCAAGAAGGGTATAAAGCAGAGAGCATTCTAGGAATTGACATTCACTGTCTGGCTCTTCTGCAGTAGCAGAATGGCTGACCAAAAAAAAGTGAGTGACTCAAATGAAAACAGATCACACAAGGAATCGCTCAGAATTTGGCAGGACAGAATACCTTTTCACCATCCATCAAAGTCAGGCCACCTCATGACATCCTACAACAACTTTTCTGGGCTGCCATCCTCCTATATACTACAGTAAAGTACAGACTAGCAGAAGAGAGTTGCTGACTCTACCAAGTGGATCAATGCTGACATCTGCTGGCAAGAACAGTTCTTTAAAGCACGTGAAACTGCTGCAAGCAAGGTAGACTAGGTGGTAGATTTATGGCGTGGCTACTCACAAAATCTGTGGCAATGGGACGCCAATGTTAATAGTTTTTGAAGAACTACATATTTTATGTGTTAAAAAATATTTTGCAAAAGACCAGAATACCAAATCTACTAACTTCCCAGCCCCCTTTATTCTCCTCTTGTCCCATTACGCTCCATGATCTTTATGCGCAAGAAAGTATATAGCATAATAATGGAGACACTGAGAAATACATCCTTAAAAGTCTAAACAAAGCTGCTAAGTGCTGTCATGCAGTGAGCCTAGGAAGCATTCATTCTATGTTAGCAGCTAGGTATTGGCCCACCAGCTTGTTTCTTCTTCAGAGAAAGAGAATTAGGAAGGTAATATCTTTCCCGTATACATTGACATACCAAGAAAGTCTTCATCACTGTATTTCTCTTTATAATAAAATTATAAATACATTTGTCCCTTCATATTTGCTGGGGTTTGGTTCCAGGACCCCCTGTGGATACCAAAATCTGTGAATACTTAAGTCCCATTATATGCAATAGCATAGCAACATGGTGTCCCTTATATAAAATGGCAAAATCAAGGTTTGCTTTTTGGATTATTATTTTTTAAAGAATATTTTCAAGCCATGAATTCTTAAATCTGTGGATACCAAATCCATGGATACGGAGGGACAACTGTATAAATTTTGAAATCCATAAGCAATATTTGCAAATCTAGCAAATTCAGATTACTGGACCTATGTGCCTCCAAATGAAGATATTCAGGACAGAAAAATCAAGAATATCATTTATGCCTGGATTCTAACATGAGGGACAGTTGGGGGTAAACATCATTTTACTTTAAATTACATTACATTAAGAGATACAGGTCTTTGTCCAAGACTGAGAGGAAAGCCTTTGAATTATCTGTGGTGGGTCAAGGTGTAGGAGGGAAGGCAACTGAGCAAGACCCTTCCTGGCAGCCATGTGGCTACAGGTGCAGGCGAAAATTAAAGAACAAAAATACACCTTGAGAATCAGGGGCATTGTAAGAGACCCAGGGCTAAGGAAAAGATGGGATATAAATAAATAAGATAATGATGAGGGATCACTTAAAACATTACATTCAAGTAAAGAATGTTCCCAACAATACAGGCACTTGAAAAGTAAGAAGAGAGAAGAGGAACTGCTACCCTTTCCACTGCAGAGCATAGTGTCATGGCTCAATCATTAATCAGAATGGAGACTGCAGTCAAGAAATCAGAAGACTAGGCTTTGGAAGGGCAGCTATGAAGGAAGTAGACAAGATCCTAAAGTGCAAAGATATATTGAATAGTAAAGCTAGGATGGTCCATTCCATCATATTTCCCATTTCTATTTATGGTTGTGAAGCTAGAGAGTGAAGAAAGCTGATAGGAAGAAAATCCACTCATTTGAAATGTGGTGCTGGAGAAGAGTTCTACAGATACCGTGGTCTGCTAAAAAGACAAATGGGTCCTAGAGCATATCAAGCCTGAACTCTCCCTAGAAGCCAAGATGACTAAACTGAGGCTGTCCTACTTTGGGCATATCATGAAACAACATGACTCACTAGAAAAAACAATAGAGCTTGGTAAGGTAGAAGGCAGTAGAAGAGGAAGACCACATTCCAGATGGATAGATTCAATCAAGGAAACCACGGCTCTGAGTCTGCAAGACCTGAAAAGTGCAGTTGAGGATAGGGTGACTTGGAGGTCTCTTGTTCATAGAGGCACCATAAGTCAAAGTTGACTTGACGGCAGTTAACAACAACAAACCAAAGCACCATTATTGAAAATAAAAACTTGACACCAAACTGAACTGAATAAGAGACTTGTTCATAGACAGCTTGTTGAATACAACCACCAACATTTGACAGCTTTCAAATTTCCCTAGTGGGATATCATTAGTTCCCTCCTCCCAGCCCCCCGTCCACTGACTCGACTCTCAACATTGGCTCAACATGTTTCCATTCATTAGGACTCCACTAGTGGCTTATGAAATAGAGAAAACAGAAACAGCATGCATATATATATATATACATACATACATACGTACTACATAAAATTCTGCTTTTGTCACATACAACCACTGGCTTCAAATGGAGGTGAACGTCTCCTTCCCCATCATCCAGTCAGTTCAACTACCATCAGTTAAGCATTAAATATTGTTCCACGTTTGCATCTACCCCAGTTGTAAGCAAGCAAACCCACTCCTGCGGGTGCACTGTTTTTGTTGGATTGGGTTATTTATCTCTCATTTCTTAAAACCATTCCTATATCAAAAGCTGTTATCACGTCCCTGTTCATTCTGCTCTTCTAGAAATGAAACCACACCTGTTCCCTCTTTCAGCTTTTACAAAACAGTCTTTCCTCTGGATCCTCCACCTGTCCACCCTTCATTGTGGGCTTGTCTATACGAGACAATAAAATGTGGATTGGTGTGCAGTAATGTCAATTCACAACAGCTCTTATTTGTCTCACTGGGTGTTTCTGAAGATCACAGGCATGCAAAGCTATCCGTTTTTGTTGTTTCAACGGGGGTGCCTGTGAATCAAGATGATGGGTGCAGGTGTATTACAGTACTCTCATTTTTATTTACTTCGAGTTGCCGCCACCAAACAGGCTTTTTAATCCATATCCAAGGTGCGAAAGTACAACCTTCTGCTTTAACAAAGAAGCAAACAAAAACAAGGCTATTTTCTTGCTATAGCGCAAAAATCCATAATGGCGGTTCTGGACACTTGCCTCGCCAGGAAGCTCCACCCCCAATGCATGTCTAACCAATTGTCTTCCCACTTCCACTTGTATCAGGAAAGCACATCAATTTGCGTCACTTGTCCCAACGAGCAGGAATGCGCATTTTCCGCTGAGCTTTTTAAAAACAGGGAAAAGCCACATAAGGGTTTTCCTGTGTAGTTTTTAGAGGTTTTGGCCCCCCTCCTTCCGAATACGGCAAAATGATGGGGGATCCCATTGGGACAACACATATTCTCAAATTCTATGAGTATTTTCACTGTTTAGACAACCCCTATGTCTCCATCTTTCTTGCAACCCTGAAAGGGCTGCAATTCCCCATGATTATAGTAATATGGAACTTTTATGTCCTGTGTCATGCCTTTACAACACGAAACCCATTTCAACAGATGTGAGTTGAGAATAACTATTTGTTGAGCTTTGTGACAATATCCACCCTTTTTACAGAGGATGAACATCTGCAGGATGAAAACTATCTGCCCAATTTTTTTAAAAAAAGCTAGGAGCGGGGCTAGATTTTTAGGCACAACGCAGTTTCTCTGTGATATTGCCACATCATTTTGAACTGCCTTGATGCGGAGTGGAGAGGAATACCCCACTTGAAGCACAAGGGATTGCTTATGTGTGAGACAGCTACGCACAGTGACTTTAGGATTAGCCAGTGAAGGTATTAACCACGTCCCTATTTTTACTGTACTAGTGGTGCTTCAAACCACCTGCTTGGTACTTAATGGTTCCCTGATCCCAGCTGAGAAACCAATTAAGATTGACTGGTATGTGCCTATCCCAGCTGTCCTTTGACAGTGTCAATACAGCCCAGGCAGGTCAAAGGTTAACGTCACACTTAGTGCAGTGAAGGAGGGTGTCAGGTTTGTTAAACACTCTGGTAATGAAGTCAGAGCAGCTGCATTATTTTGTCATTTCCCTGGACTGAGAGAGGGAGACACAGCACAGCCCAAACAGATCTATAAGGGCTTACATTAGGAGACCATAGACTCAGGGATAGAGTTACACTGGCCCCAATCTTAAGTGAAAGAGAGGCTGGAAATCAGGGGCTGGAGGTCAATAGCTCTGCTGACATGGAAGGTAGAGGTGGCGCCATCAGTGCAAGTGTGCAAACATCATACAGACAGGTCAATCCACAGAAGGCATGCATACATGCATGCATGCACACACAGGCATCCACACAGTGCCTTTTAGGTCTACTGGGGGGGGGAGCCTATTCCCAGCCTCACTTCCTGGCAGGAAGGTTCCACCTGAAAAAGCAAATACTGCCACCAATCACAGCCAGAACCCAGCTGTATCTCCAGGACAATGACACCAGCATTTTCTAGCCTGGAATTTTGGAGCCAAAGTGTGTATCACAATAGTAATTATAAAATACAGTGGTTGATGAAGACACCCATAGAAAGTACATGTGTACACAAACAACATGTTGCAATTACTGTGACAAAAATACAATTTACTTGCTCTGGGACTGAGCTTTTGTATTAAAACTATCTGTGAAAGGAAGCCTGGCTCAAAGCAAGCAACAAGCAACAGCAATACTTGTTAATAATATTAATAATCAAAACAAAAACAAAGCTACAGTAAGAAGTTGAGGATAGTTGTAAAGGAAGTGAGAAGAGACCATGGCCAGGGTGCTGAGGTTAGCTCCTTGGACTGCTACTGTTTCCCGACTTTCGATAGATCTCCTTGTTCCACAAAAATAGTAATGATATCCATGGACAACAAGGTTCAGATGAGCAAGTGAGGGCACAGAGTTCCACTCCACATTTCTGGTCACTACCTTGAGGCTTTGAAATGGAGGTGCTAGAAATAAATAACTACTTCACGGCTATGTCTTTGAATTCTACTTCCTGCCCAGGTTGCTGAAATAGTGTGTGCAAGGGATGAGGGGGGAGACACACATAAATCTCACCGATGGATCAGCTAATATTTTATTTAAAATATCTTCAAAAAGAGAAGAAAGATGATCTATCGAATGTATTGAGAAAATGCTAATGCGTAATAGCACGTGTCAGGAGGCTCGTCCATCACTCTCTGCCGCCTTCCAGGAGATCCATATCTAATTAACGGTAATGAATGAGCGAGCCATGCTGATGACAAGCCACCAGTTTGTTATGGAAATCAGGCAAAACAATTAATTAAACAAACTGTCCCCATCATGGCAGCTGACTTCTGGGCTCTGACTTTAATGCTGTTCTACCAGCAGAAGGGAGGGCGGGAATTCTCCTTTACGGGTCTGAAACATGGGTCACCTATTGCCAACACTTACATCTCCTCAAATGCTTTCATCAGTGCTGTATACACACAATCCTAAATATACACTGGACTGACTATGTGACGAATGTTGCTGTCCTTGAGCAAGCAGGGATCACCAGCATTGAGGCCATGATATTGAGAACACAGCTGCGCTGGGCAGGGCACATTTCTAGGATGGAGGACCATCACCTCCCAAAAACAGCATGTACTTTACAGTGAACTTGCCATGGGTCAGCATAAGAGGGGCGCTCCAAAAAAGCAATACAAGGACTCCCTGAAACAACATCTCAGGCTCAGCCAAATTGATCACCAACAGTGGTCTGCCCTGGCCTCACACTGGGAGGCATGGAGACACACTATCCACAATGCTGTTATTTGAGAACGCACGCCGAATAAGTCTTGAGGAGAAACAACAACGCAGAAAGAATCACAACCCGGAAACATCACCCAAGGAGACCTTCTGCTATGCTTTCTGCAACCGGAGTTGTTTATCTCAGATTGGCCTTTTTAGTCATCAGCGTGCTTGCAGAATCTTCGTTTGTGAAGAAAGCCATAGAGAGAGAAGAGAAAGACCAGCAGAAGGGAGGGGGGGGGGGGCTAGAGAGAAATCAAAATCAGTGGATTAGGATAGTAGGTTGGTACTCAAATAATGTTTGTCCCTCTACCACTCACCAGTCTTCCGGATCCCAGCCAAATCCTTCAGGTAATCTGACTCACACATCATGTTCCCAGACATAGGTAGGCTAACCCTTAAAAGGGCCCACCGAAATGAGAACCCCAAGCAGGCCACCACTTAAAAAACCAAAAAGAAACAAAAAAACTTCCTGACAATCTTTAAAGCTCCTTGACAAAGTCTGACAGACCACTTTGACCAACTACTTAAGGGCCTCTGAAACAGAAAGTAAATTCTGTTCCCAAGGCAACTATATGTACATCCTTCTAGCCAACTTGTTTCTTCTGCTGGGCCATTATAATCCACAAAGAAAAGTGAAATCTAAAATGTATCACATTAAGACTAAAATCACTGATAGCTTAAGATAATGTATTTTTAAATTTTCTTCCTTTTTCTTTTATGGTAAAAGGCCATCAAGAGAAGAAACAATAGCCAGGATTTCCTCCATTGTCACTTCATTCAGCTCCAGCCAAGAACATCCCTCCCCTACCCACATGCTACCATCAATGAAGCTATCAAGAGGGGATGTAAGTCAGGAATCATACCTGGCACCAGCTAACAAACCTCTACCCAGGACCAAGTGGAAAAAGTAAGAGCCAGAAGTGGCTCACAATTGTGAGAATCAGAATGGAGAAGAAGATGGTCAGCAGCAGGAAATGACTTGCACAAGTTATTGGAAAGTTAAGAACCAAATAGATAGGATCTGTCTTATTCCTACCAAAGTTTCTACCTCTGGATTTAGGAAACACAAAATGGAAGCAAAGCTACCCAAGGGAAAGCACTGCCATAGCCTTACCATGCACTCATCTCTAAGACCTATCGCCAAACACAAGAAAGGCACAGGCCACAGCTGTAACTTATTATGATAATAGAATATTTTTAAAAGTAGTCACATTCTACTTACATGACAATAGAATTGAAACAAAATCTAATGGAAATGCAGAAGATCTAATGGAAGCAATGGAGGGGAACCTGGCTCAGGAGAAGATACGAATTATTAGACTTGCACTCATTCCTATAACTTAGGTGTACATTTCAGTCCATAATACAGGATATCTTATCATCATAGACTTCTTTCTAACATTTAATATAAAACATTATTGATATTTTCAGACTTCTCAGTGAACAATTTGGAAGAGTTCAAGAAGAATCAGCAGTATTGAAAGCTATAAAATATGGAAAGTATTGGAATGTGTAAAAATATAGTGTTTAAAATATCAGGGTATGTTGTCCCTGTTTAAACGTCCACACTGTATTTCACACGTTAGTGGAGAATACAGCCAACTTAGCAGAGTTTAATGCAAACGCAGCAGCATCTAGCGTCAGAATGTTAGCATACATAGCTTAGTAAATAACCAAATACCCTTTGTCTTTTCCCAAGTTGTTTAACTAGCAAAATAACCACTCAAGACTCAAAAGTTAGTTTAAAAAGTACAAAAACATCTTTACTTACAGTTTAGAGAGCTCATTCTTGGCAGGAATAAGAAACTACATCAAAACAAACTAAAACTAGTTAAAAATACTTTAAAAAACTACATTGTTGCAAAACTATGTTCAGGACACCCCTTTCGGGGTCCTCTCAGTTCAAGGGCCATGCGGTTTGTTAAAGGATCATGGCTTCTGGAACAAAGAAGAATACTCAGACACTCCCCTTCATCCCAGATTCACCAATAGCAAAACTATAGGAAGTTATATCAGCTCATCTCATATGGCTTCTCAGTTAATCCTTCAATAGCAAAACCATTTCTACTTATTGGACTGCAAACTATATTTTCCAACAGAAAGGATTCAAGTAGAAACCAAAGTTCTGTCCTGACACTTTACCTTTTTCCATTATTTGTGTTACTTAAACTGGCCTGCTTTGTCTACCGAAGATTTCAAAATGATGACCATGTTCAATCCATTAGTTGGTTTCCCACAGAGACTGTGCCACAGGTTCAAAAACATTGTTTAAGAATCACAGAATCATAGAGTGGGAAGAGACCACAAAGGTCCTCCAGTCCAACCCCCTGCCATGCAGGAACACACAATCAAAGCATTCCCGACAGATGTCCATCCAGCCTCTGCTTAAAAACCTCCAAAGAAGGAGAGTCCACCACACTCCAAGACAGCACATTTCACCGCTGAATACCTCTTTACCATCAGAAAGTCCTTCCTAATGTTTAGGTGGGATCACTTTTCCTATAGTTTGAACCCATTGCTCCATGACCTAGTCTCTGGAGTAGCAGAAAACAAACTTGCTCCATCCTCAATATGGCATCCCTTCAAATATTTAAACATGGACATCATGTCCCCTCTTAATCTTATCTTCTCTAGGATAAACATGCCCAGCTCCCTAAGCTGCTCCTCATAGGGCATGGCTTCCAGACCTTTCACCATTTTGGTTGCCCTCCTCTGGACACACCAGTTTGTCAACATCCTTTTTCAATTGTGGTGTCCTTCTTGAATTGTGGAATACACAGTATTCCAGGTAAGGTCGGACTAAAGCAGAATAGAGTGAAACGATGATTTCCCTCGAATCTAGACACTATACTCCTATTGATGCAGCCTAGAATCACATTGGCATTTCTGGTTGTCACATCACACTGGTGACTCATGTTCAGCTTGTGATCCACTAAGGCTCCTAGATCCCTTTCGCATGCACTGCTATCAATCCAGATGTCCCCCATCCTATATCTGTGAATTTAATTTTTTCTGCCTAAGTGTACTACTCTACATTTCTCCCTTGATCAAATATGCCAACTATACACAGACATGTATAACATCTTAATAAAGAATCTAATTTTATGATGCTAATACTTTCACCCCATTATAAACCATGCACAAGAAGAGCTTCAACTTTGCACCTGGAGAAAGAAGAATCAGTAAGGCCCAGTGAGCAGGACTGTTGAAAAGAAATAGCTGGAGCATGCAAGACTTCATTTGCACACACATCATGCCTGGCTAGAATTCATGCCCTGCTTCCTTGCCCTCGAACCCTGGGTCTTTGTCCTTACATGTCAATGGTTTCTCAAGATCTCTGCACACATACACAGATTTCCAACGGGAGGCATGTACTTGGCTCCTGGTCTATTGACACAGACACAAGAAAGGCTCAAGGTTAATTCCTTATCAATATCCTATTGTCAGCTCATTAATCAACTTGAAAGGTCAGAGGCAACTCAAGTGTGAGACAACAAAGAGATGGACACTAGCTCTAACACTACTTCTTACGATCCATTTTGTCCCTCCCTAACTACTATTCTCAGTTGGTATGGAAACTTGGAAGTTTTCCAACAGCCTTGGATCCTGTGCCACAGCACCAGTCTACCAGCCCTACTTACACAGGCCTTTAAATTAATCTTGAAATTAGTCTTCATATCAGTAGAAATCCTAACAAAGCTAGAAACCAGTAGATACAAAATTATACTTTAATCTTCAAGACCAGAGTAGAAGCCCAATCATCTCCCTTCCTGCCAGGGAGAAGAAGGAGAGCAGCTTCTGGACAGCCATTTTGAGTGGAGGCTTTCCAGGCCAGTTTTCCTACCAGGGAGAAGAAGGAGAGCAGCTTCTGGACAGCCATTTTGAGTGGGTGAGTTTGAATTTTTTAAAACTGTTGGGAGAGGGTGCTTGTTGCTGAGGGGGCTGAAGCTTCTGTGAGTTTGAATTTTTTTAAACTCTTGGGAGAGTGTGCTTGTTGCTGAGGGGGTGGAGCTTCTGTGAGTCACTAGGGGGTGGAGCTGGGAGCCTAGCTCTATATAACTCCTTGCAGAGGCTTTCCAGGCCAGTTTCCTGCCAGGGAGAAGAAGGAGAGCAGCTTCTGGACAGCCATTTTGAGTGGGTGAGTTTGATTTTTTTTAAAACTGTTGGGAGAGGGTGCTTGTCAAACAAAAATACAGCATACCTAAAAGTACAGCTTACGAGTTCTCAGCATTAGATTACCTAAAAGCTCTCACCATGGACACTGAGGGGACTGCTGCAGTCACCTGCAACACTTGTGGGATGTTTGTCTTCTTGTCTACAGACGTGGGGAACTTCACATGCACCAAGTGCAAGTTGGTAGCCCTCTTGGAGGAGAAAGTCCAGCAGTTAGAGACATGGGAAACTACACTTCAACATATTCGTGAGCAAGAGGTTTTCCTGGACAGAACAGAATGAACAGTCTTGGACGGGGACTGCACAGAGGAAGTGGCTGGGGAAGAGAGGGTCACTTCACAGACACAAGAGGTAGACAGCTAGAGGAATGTCACACACAGAACAAGAAAATCCAGGGATTCTTCAAGCAGCTTGCAGCTACAGAATCAATTCAAAGCCCTCTCCCTTATCAAGGACAACGAGGAAGAACAGCATGGGCAGACTTCAGGGGCAGAGCAGGGGACCTTGAGAGGACCACCGCAAGGAACAGCAGCTCCAAAGCCTCGGGGGAGGCATGTGGTGGTGGGGGACTCCTTGCTGCGGGGTACAGAAGCAGTGGTTTGTGGGCCTGACAAGATGTCTCGGGAGGTGTGTTGTCTCCCTGGGCAAAGATCCATGATGTGATGGAGAGGCTGACAAGACTCCTCAAGCCTACAGATCATTACCCCTTCCTTTTGGTCCATGTGGGAACCAATGATACTGCAAGGCACAGCTTTCCAAAGATCAGAAGAGATTATGAGGCTCTGGGGAGGAGGCTGAAAGAAATGGATGCACAGGTTGTCATCTTGTCTTTTCTACCAGTTGAAGGGCATGGTCCAGGAAGGGAGAGGAATATAGCCAACATAAACAACTGGCTCCATAGATGGTGTCGCCGAGAACGATTTAGATTCTTGGCTCATGGGCTGCGCTTCCATGAGGGGGGACTTCTGGCAAGAGATGGGGTGCATCTCACGACAGTTGGCAGAAACACCTTTGCCTACAGTCTCAAGAATTTGATCAGGAGGGCTTTAAACTGAGTCATATGGGGGAGGGAGATAGTATTCTGGAAGGCAAAAGAGCTGGAGAAAATAGTCAAACTGTCATAGAGGGAACAAGGCAAACAGTGCAAGGACCCAACAGTGGGAGGCAAAAAAACTTGCACAGGCAGCAAGTAAAGGGAATACATGGTCTTAGATGTCTCTACACTAATGCACAGAGCATGAGAAATAAGTAAGATGAACTGAACTCCTAGCACTACAAAACAAATATGATATAATAGGCATTACTGAAACCTGGTGGGATGAGTCGCATGATTGGAATGTAGGAATAGAGAGGTATAACCTTTATAAGAGAAACAGGCCAAACAGGAAAGGAGGAGGAATAGCATTATATGTCAGGGATATTTATACCAGTGAAGAGATCCATGACATCAATACTGGAAGCCAGGTGGAAAGCATCTGGATAAAAATTAAAGGGGAGGGAAACAACAGGGATGCTATTGTGGACTCTACTACAAACCCCCAAGTCAGACGAAGGAATTGGATGATGCCTTTCTAGAACAGATGACCACACACACAGGAGAGATGTAGTAGTGATGGGTAACTTCAACTATCCTGATATTTGCTGGCAATCTAACTCAACCAAAACTTCAAGGACTAGCAAATTCCTTACTTGCCTGGAAGACAATTTCATGGTCCAAAAGGTGGAAGAGGCAACAAGGGGGTCAGCTATTTTAGATCTGATTCTAACCAACAGGGATGACCTGGTTAATGGGGTGCAAGTGTTGGGATTTTTAGGTGAGAGTGATCATGTTCTCCTGGAGTTTGTTATACAATGGAAGGGAGAAGCCAGGCATAGTCAGACACGCATTCTTGACTTTAGGAGAGCTGATTTCAATAAACTCAGGGAAATACTGGGGGTGATCCCATGGTCAGGAATACTAAAAGAGAAGAAACCTCAAGACAGATGGTACTTTCTCAAAAGGGAGATACTGAAGGCACAATTTCAAACAGTACCAATGAGGAAGAAAAATGGGAGGTGTCTCAAGAAACCAGGATGGATGACTAAAGAACTTTCAATGGAGCTAAGCTTTAAACGGAAATGGAAAAAGGGGGAAATCACCAAAGAAGAATTCAAACAGATAGCGAACACGTGTAGGAGTAAAGTCATAAAAGCTAAAGCGCAGAATGAGCTCAGGCTTGCTAGAGAGGTTAAGAACAATAAAAAGGTTTTTTGGGGTATGTCTGCAGCAAAAGGAGGAAGAAGGAAATGGTAGGGCCACTACGCAGAGAAGATGGCAAAATGCTAACAGGGGACAGAGAAAAGGCAGAATTACTCAACACCTTCTTTGCCTCAGTGTTTTCAGAAAAGGAAAAGGGTGACCAACCTGAGGATAATGGAACAGAGGACACAATAGGGGAAATCCAGCACAGAATAAGCAAAGAGGTAGTACAGGAATACTTTCTTAATCTAAATGAATTTAAATCTCCAGGACCAGATGAACTACATCCAAGAGTATTAAAAGAGCTGGCAAATGTCATATCAGAGCCATTGGCAATAATCTTTGAGAACTCCTGGAGAACAGGAGAAGTTTCAGCAGACCGGAGGAGGGCAAACGTTGTCCCCAACTTCAAAAAGGGAAAAAAAGAGGATCCCAACAATTATTGTCCAGTTAGTCTGACATCAATACCAGGGAAGATTCTAGAGCAGATCATTAAACAGAGAGTCTGTGAACATTTAGAAGGCAATGCCATAATCACAAAAAGTCAACATGGGTTTCAGAGAAACAAGTCATGCCAGGCTAATCTGATCTCTTTTTTTTATAGTTACCAGCTAGGTAGATGAAGGGAATGCTGTGGATATCACATATCTTGATTTCAGTAAGGCCTTTGACAAGGTTCCCCATGACATTCTTGCAAACAAGCTTGTAAAATGTGGGCTAGACAAGTTAACTGTTAAATGGATTTGTAATTGGTTGACCGGCTGAACCCAAAGGGTGCTCCAGCAGTGGCTCCTCTTCGTCTTGGAAAGATGCAACCAGTGGAGAGGCACAGGGTTCTGTCCTGGACCCAGTGCTATTCAACATCTTTACCAATGACTTGGGTGATGGAATTAGGAGCATACTTATCAAATTTGCAGATGACACCAAATTAGGAGGATTAGCTAATACCCTAGAGGACAGGCTCAAAATTCAAAATGACCTGGATAGACTGGAGAGCTGAGCCAAAGCTAACAAAATGAAATTCAATGTGGAGAAATATAAGGTACTGCACTTAGGGTGGGAAAATGAAATGCATAGTTATAGGATGGGGGAGACCTGGCTGAACAAGACTACGTGCGAAAGGAATCTAGGAGTCCTAGTAGGCCACAAGTTGAGAATGTGTCAACAGTGTGATGCAGCAGCTAAAAAGGCCAATGCGATTTTGGGCTGCATCAATAGAAGGATAGTGTCTAGATCAAGGGAAGTAATAGTGCCGCTCTAGTCTGCTTTGGTCAGGCCTCACCTAGAATACTGAGCGTGGTGGAGTCTCCTTCCTTGGAGGTCTTTAAACAGAGGCTGGATGGCCATCTGTCGGGGATGCTTTCATCGTGATTTCCTGTGTGGCAGGGGGTTGGACTGAATGGCCCTCGTGGTCTCTTCCAACTCTACAATTCTATGATATGAACTCACCATGTGTTCCTGGCCTACGTATTGAATCTCAATCTGTTTTCTACTCAGAAAAAGAAAAAAAACAATGACTTACAATGTTGCTATGGGGCAAAAGAAAAAAAAATATTGCATTTAAATTGGTGGATATTTAAACAATTACTAACAGTAGATATGCAGCAAAGTAGTTAAGCGATCATTGAAGGCCTTTTCTCCAATACACATTTGTTTGTTTCTTTGTTTTACTTCCAGTTGAATCTTCCTTATCCAAAATGCTTGGGACCAAAGGTATTTTAGATAAGGGAGACTCCAAAATACTTCTGGTTGCAAGTACTTCAGGTATGTTGCCTCTTTCAGTGTGCTGACTAGCCGCTCCTGTCACTCCCTCAGCCAATCACCACCCACGTACAAATTCTCTCTCCATCTCACAATCCACTCCTGCCACTCATGGCCAATCTGCATACTGGGAGTGACCAAACAATGTGCTACAGTGTTGGCTATAGTTAGTGAGGCTGCAGGCCTTTCCAGTTCACCAGTGTCTCAGGACTGCACAATTCCCACTTATGATTTAAGTCTACACAGTAATATCATTTCTATTCCCACTGTGATGGGACCTAGGTAGTCAACTAGCAGTGGTGACAAGATGCCGCTGCTGCCGCTGCGACAGAACCCAGGTAGTCAACTGGGGACGGCGACAGAACACCGCTGCTGCAGCTGCAATGGAACCCAAGCAACCAGGCGTGAGGTCTACCAGGTATTTTGGGGGGAGTTTTTTAACGGCATATGGTATGTCATGTCCAGCTAGTACACATTAATTTATATTGGTTAAAACCCTGTTGGCAGCTTATGCTGGCATAACCCTCAGTTGTGCCATCTTAAGTTAATTTAAAGGCACCAAGAGGCATTTAGTACCTTTTTGCAAAACACATTTGCCCAAGACTCCTGGGATCAACTCCTTCAGCCACTGACTGGCCACAAGAGCTGCAGGAGCTGTCCTAAGGACAATTTTCAATTTTTTCCAGGGGAAACTTTAGAAACTTTGGGGAACATGGGAAAAAACTCTCCAATAGTGAAAACTGTCTTTTAAGGACAATTTTGCTCACTTAGAATACCAGAATTACATAGTGTAAAGATCTGTAGGTAAGATCCCTTATAGAACTAGAGAATGACAGTTCCTGTACATGCTATAAACCTCAAATCCAAGATGTATTTTACATTTACTGGGTGTTTTCATCTTCATGGGAAGAGCATTTGGAGGGACATTTCACTGTTGAGAATACAAAATTCTGTTAATGCAAATAGTGGGCCCTCAGTATCCACTGTTTCCAGGATACTCATGGATACCAAAACCTGTGGATGTTCAAATCCCATTATATGAAATGGCAAACAGCAAGGTTTGCTTTTTGGATTTTTCCCCCTGAATGTTCGCAAGCAGTGGTTGGTTGAATCCGTCGATGCAGAACCTGTGGATATGGAGGGCCAAATGTATATTTAACAAAAGAGCTAAATATTTTCGATGCTGAGTAAGTTAAACTTTAAATATGCTTACTCCTGAATACAATTGCTTCTGTACAAATAATACAAGTTATTTTGTTTATTCTAACGACTGTATCTTGTTTTCATTTTTCTTCTGCTTCTTGCATCGCAAAAAGTGAGATACAAGTGGTGAGACACCATAAGGTGCATCTATTTGCAGCTTTCTCTTTAGTACAGAGCATATTCACAATTCTGCTTGTATAAAGCTAATGTTCTTATACTTTTGAATTTCATAAATATACAAAATGTTAAAATTTTATATGTTAAATTATGGAGCACTTCATGTTGCTAAAGGTGCAAAGTAAGTTCAGGTTTTATACAAAAAGGAGTACCACATATATATCTGTTTTTCCCAACATTTCTTTTATTGGGGGAATTGGGGGGGGTACACTTTCCCCCATGACTTCAACATTTCTGGAAATTTTACACCTCTACTAGGATTGATGGGAACAGTAGTACAATATCTGGAGAGCCACAACTGCTCATCCCTGGTTTAAACAAACAATATTCTGATGGAATAGTTATAAAGTCTGAATCGCTTGCAGTTTTGACTCAGGACCACTAGAGTGCAGCCAGCTACACTTTTTCTCTACAAGTAAGGAGCCTCTGATCTAATAGAGGAAAAGAATTTTAATCAGGATAAAGCCATCAAGGCTAGTGTTATTTTTTAAATGCCTGCGATGTTTCAAAATATATTAATAAAGTATTATTATTATTATTATTATTAGCCATTTGGGAGGAACTGATTCAAACTTGAAATCTCTCTCTGGCTTTTCTTCTCAAACGAAGATTCAGGAAGGACTCATCCTGCGCTTTCTGCAAGCGCGCTGAAGACTAAAAAGGCCAATCTGAGATAAACAAGTCCGGTTGCAGAAAGCGCAGCAGAAGGTCTCCTTGGGTGATGTTTCCAGGTTGTGATTCTTTCTGCGTTGTCATTTCTCTTCAAGACTTGTTCGGTGTGAGTTCTCAAATAAGGCTGCAGCATTGTGAATAATGCGTCTCCATGCCTCCCGATGTGAGGCCAGGGCGGACCATTGTTGGTGATCAATTTGGCCAAGCCTGAGATGTTGCTTCAGGGAGTCCTCGTATCGCTTTTTTGGAGCGCCCCTCTTACGCTGACCTGTGGCAAGTTCACCGTAGAGTACTATTTTGGGGGAGGCGATGGTCCTGTGTTCTCAATATCATGGCCTCAATGCTGGTGATCCCTGCTTGCTCAAGGGCAGCAACATTTGTCACATAGTCAGTCCAGTGTATATTTAGGATTGTGCGTATACAGCACTGATGAAAGCGTTCAAGGAGTCGTAAGTGTTGGAGATAGGTGACCCATGTTTCAGACCCATAAAGGAGAATAGACAGTACAATGGCTCTATATACCGTATATTCCTGTGTATAAGACTGCTTTTTAACACTTGAAAATCTCCTCAAAAGTGGGGGGTCGTCTTATATGCCCAGCAGATCTTTTCCCCTGCTGTGAGAATGACTGCCTGGTCTTTGAAGTGGTAAATTCCCTGGGCAGCTTCCCCAGCAGATCCCTCCCCCTGCTGTGAGAATGACTGCTTTGCCTTTGAAGTGTTAATTGCCCTCCATTTAGGGATTGTATTTTGGTAAACTTGCCAGGAAGATTTACATTTGCATAGTTTTGGGGATTTCTTCTCCAGGAGTTTGCAAGTCTGCCAACGTGATTCTAATTATCATAAATGTGCTCATTCAAAAATTTGGGATTTGATAGCTTCATATTAACCAACTTCATTATTAATGAAACCTTACTTTCCAAAGATTGAACACCACAGAGATCTTTCAAAGTATCCCATGCTTTTTTAGCTGTTCTCAGTCCTTTAATTTCACAGACTATTCCATCATCTACAGCCACTGAGCTGGCTGGCTGGTGGGGGGCAGGATTTCCAGCCAGGTGGCTGGCTGGATGGGGGGGGGGGAGAAAGTCTATATTTTAACTTTAAAATTGGGGGGGGTCGTCTTATGAGCCCAGTCATCTTATACGCCGGAATATACGGTACACTGGTTTTTTGTGCTTCGTCTCAGGTGTTTATTACTCCAGACTCTTTTGTAAAGTCTTCCAAATGCGTTATATGCCTTTCCTAATCTATGATCGATCTCTTTGTCAATCTTGGCATCTGAGGAGATTATGCTACCCAAGTAGATGAACTGCTGAACGGACTTGAGCACAGATTTGCCGACGGCAATGTGGGGATGATGATGTTCATCTTGTGGTGCAGGCTGGTAAAGAACTTCTGTTTTCTTCAGGTTGACTTCCAGCCCAAACAGCTCTGCAGCTGTTGCAAAGCAGGATGTTAGGCGCTGCAGAGCTGCTTCTGTGTGGGCAACAAGGGCATCAGCATCAGCGAAGAGCAGCTCACGAACTAGATAGTTTAGAGTCTTAGTGTGAGCCCTCAGACGGCTTAAGTTACACAAGCTACCATCAGTACGGTAACGTATATAGATGCCGTCTTCTTCTTCGAGCTCTGCCGTAGCCCTTTGGAGCATCATGCTGAAGAAGATTGTAAATAAAGTTGGAGCAAGAACACAACCTTGCTTCACTCCATTAGTTATTAGAAAGGGCTCTGAAAGAGCATCACCATATCTGACTTGACCGTGCTGGTCCTTGTGTAGCAAGATAATCATTTTAAGGAATTTGGGGGGACATCCTAGATCTGCCACAGTCCTTTTCTACTCAGTGTCGAAGGCTTTGGTGAGGTTGACAAATGTTACATAGAGACCCTTGTTCTGCTCTCTACATTTCTCTTGAAGTTGTCTAAGGGCAAATACCATATCTGGAGTACTCCTATTGGCTCTGAAGCCACATTGGCTTTCAGGAAGAAGTTCTTCTGCAACAGCAGGAACTAATCTGTTCAGGAATATCCTTGCAAGGATTTTTTCCAGCAATAGAGAGCAGTGTTATGCCTCGATAGTTTGAGCAATCGGATTTTGCTCCTTTTTTCTTGTACGGGGTGATGATGACTGCATCTTTGAGATCTGATGGCAGTTCCTTTTTTTCCCAGCAATTCACAAGGAGTTCATGGAATTTATCGTGGAGTACATGACCTCTGTGTTGAAAACTTCAGGTGGGATTCCATCAATCCCAGCTGCCTTGCCGTTTTTCATCTGCTGTACGGCCTTAAGGGTCTCTTCCAAAGTGGGAGCTATGTCCAATTCAATTTTCATCGGTTTTTGTATCATATGTTGGATAGCCAGCATAGCTCGAAACATCATTAGGGTACACAAGCCTCTCTCCCACAACAAGGGGGCGTCAATAGAGAGGAAACTTGAAATACAGGATATGTATAAATTATTAAAATAAAACCAAACAAATTAAAGCTGTGAACAGCTCATACGGCTCTGAATAAAGATACACACAGGACAGAACAGTCCATCATATGGTTGATAAACAAAAGAAGCAGAACAAGGAAATAGTTATGTAGCATATAATATAATCAAGCACAAAGAGCTGCACAGTACAGCTCAAAACTGCTCAGTAGCATTATTAGTTATATAGCTAAACCTTGTCTGCTGCAAGGACTTTAGAGAGATCTACACAGTTACTCCATGTTGTCTTCAGAACAACCCCATGAGATAGGTTGGATTATATTTTAGAGGTCCCAAGGTTGTCAAAGATCTTCACAGCTGAAGTTACAATTTCATGCATATGCGGTTAGGAAACAAGTTCACTGAAACATAGTAAGACTTTTTTCCAGAAAAAAATCATCAGATTAAGCTGTAAGAATCTGAATCCAACATCTTGTAGGCTGAAGTCTAACACTATTCACCACACCAGAAAGAAAATGGAAAAAATCAAACACAATGTGGTAATGCTCATTTTGCCTATTATTCCACACAGATGCAGCTAGAGCCCTTAACAAGTCTTATTTTTGCAATCAAAGGCTAAATTTCATACTGTTCTTCTATAGACATGCACACAGGTAGCCTAATTCTGAAATCCTGTGGCAATATTGTGGGGAAGCAGCTGTAAAATGGACTGTGCTCACTCCAGGTAGCAGCAAGACATTTCTGTTCAAAGACAAAACATGTCCTATAAAACTTACTGGCATGAAGGCGCAATGAACGCTCCTAATACCCCATCTGCAGCTAGCATAAGTGAGTTCACATTTTGTTTACAGGCATCAAACCCCTTAATTCTTCTGGACTCTTATGGGTACAAATTTCATTTTGAATAGTCTAGAGTTAATGGTCTGGGTCTAAGTTGCCTACTCTTTCTAAAGCACTTAATGTGTTATTGTCCTAGAACACCCTCCCTCCAGGACCCTTCAAATTCATTGGACAACAACCCCCTGCCACCCAGCATGGCAAATGGCTTCAGCACATCTCAGACTGTAGCATATCCCATAGTCCCTGTGAATTACAGTATTTCTGCTACACAATTAAATTAGAAACAAAATTACCCAGGTGACTGGACTAAATATACAAATGCATGTGTTTGAAGGTAAAAGACACATTACAAGGGGCAAACTGATAAAAGTTGTAAAAGGGGAAATACATGAAAACACACCAAGATGGGGCAATCCACTCTTTTAATGCATATTAATCCAGCTACAACAGCTTGACTAGTAGTCCAATCCACACAACCAGATGAATCAAATACATTTGGTAGTAACACATCCATTCAATCAATTATGATGTGTATATGCAAAGATATGGTAGTCATTCCAGATTAATATTGAGCACAAGTGTGTGGTTTTGTGAATTCATTGAGGGATATATATCTAACTTGAGGAGATTTGTCCTCTTCATTCTGTGTGGTAGATCATGGCCTGACTGTCCTCAGCTAAAAGGTCACTGCCGCAAGGTGGCAATGCTATGATTCTGTGAAGATATGTCAGAGAAGGAGAACAGTCCAGACAGCAGTGGATCAACAACACAGAAAAGGAACTGTTTTCCTTCAGTGCCATGTAATAGACGATGCTGTAAAACAAAATGGGGGAAAATCTGGAGAGGCAGAGAAGACAGAGACACAACTCTTGTGTACAAAGCAGGATACAGTATGATCTGCCTCTCATGGAAATCTAGGCAGAGCTTTATACAACACTGTAACCTCACATATACACAGCAAACACAGAGAACAGATTATGAGAAACAGGTAAACTCAAGAGCTGGTGCCTGTTAAAATCTCAGAAATCAGACAGAAAGCTGAGCAAGAGTTCATTTGAAATGGCAATTTCAGTGCTTGGTATAGTCGTCTCCCTTGCCATTGAGAGCCTACAGAAATAGAATACAGTATACAAATTAAGCAAATACATGTATATATATATATATATATATATATATGCATTTATATAGGTCGAAGATTCCAGCTTTTCTTCACCCAGAAGCTTGAGCATTCACAACCCATAAAGAGCACTTTCCAAAACCTACAGCAGGGGTGGGCAAGACTAGGCCCCTAGGAGAACTTGGAGGGAAACACCTTCTCCCGCAATTTTTTTTAAAAATATGCCCCTAAACATCTCTAGGGGGCATGGGGGCATTTTTACCATTTGTGGTTTCAAAAAAAAAGGGCCTCCCCTGGGCCTAAATTGACCCAGAGAGCCTATAAAAGATGGTGGAAATGTATCCCATGCAAGTGACTTTTTTGGAGCCAAAATATGTTTGACCACTTGGAGGTTCTGAGGGCCACAAAACAGCCACAAGTTTCTGCATAGTATGCCTGCTGGCCACACTTTGCCCACCCCTTGCCTATAGGCATAGTCAATGGAAAACAGTCATGGTAAGATGCATCAGTTTGGGCTTCCTTCCATTTATCCTGTAGTTTCATTACATAATACTGAGCAACATAATAATTTCAGATATTCCAGTTCTAGGTAATACTCCAGCCTCCACCTACTAGTCATGAATGCTTTACAACATAAATATATTATTGAGAGAGAGAGAGGAGACATTTCTGTGCACTCTTTTCTAGCAGACACCATGGTGAGCCTAAGTGTTTCCAATGCAACTGTACATGAAGGAGGTGCAATGAGTCATATAGCAGGTGGGATATGCCCGTAGATGGCTAACATGATTTGAATCTATGAAGTCCACAGCCTTAACAAGGACCTGTCGTTGCCGCCGAGCCTCTATCATGTTCTCCACATCACTTGCTAGAATAACAGGATCAGCCTTGGAGTAGAGGTAGAGCTCAGGCCACTGAGAGGGTTGCTTCAACATGGCATCATAGTGGGTCTCATGTACAAAGCGGGAAAAAGGATACAGCACAATCCGGAATGTCACTGCCAGGACTGCAAATGTCAGTAGAAGGGAATACTTAACACATACATTGTACGATGCCAAGACAACTGACAGGGCACGAAGAGCACCACTCAAGTTCTTCCGGCCAGGAGCACTGTCAAACACAGCACCCATTACCCTCAGGTGCTGGAACTCCTGCTGAGTATGGAGCAGCTCCACAATGTAACGATACAGCATAACACCTCCATTGCTGAAAACATGGAAAAACAGGGGCTTCATCTCCACCTTGTAGTCAAAGAGGAGCTCCAATAGCTTCTTAGCCAAATTCTGCATGGATTTTATACCCATGGATTCTGAAAAAAACACCAACCTCCAGGGAGCAGTATAGCGGATCACTACACATCCCTGTGAGGAAGACACAAGTTTTAGTGAAGGCATATAGAACAAAGAAGAAATAACAGATGTGCCAACACAGCTGACTATTTCCTGAAGTTAAATATTGCCCTCCATAGTGTCCTTCAGTCAGGAAAATGACAACATATCAGAAGCAATATTGCTAAATAGTTTAGTATGACTTGCCACACCCTAATTGTTTAGAAACAGGAGAACAGCTAGATTTTTCAAAGCTTGAGAGTGGCCATAAACCTAGAAATCCATCTTAAAGTCCTACATGCAGGTATATTTAAAAAGAAGAAAATATAAACTAGCAAAAGAATGTAGAGAAGAAAGGCAGGATGTGTACAGCAAGGATGAGAAGCTCACCTCTAGGTTATTGGGGAAATTTATGCCATCTAGCACTCTCAGCAATATCAGAACAAACTGAAACACAATAGAACTTTGGGGAGTCAGCTTTGTTCAGAAATACTGGAAAAAAATTATTGTATTAGAAAGCAGCTACATGGATACTTCTGAGATAATTAAAGCCACTTCCGTCTGATATAATTATAATTTGTGAGCACTTCTTTTCTGTTGCAGAGAGAAAATAATGAAATGGTTGCATCTTACAGTATTAGTAATTTTTCCATATTCACTCTGACCAGATCTACAAAGGCTGCTACATTGAACTATGGAAGACAAAGATTGTTTTAGAAGTGACTTCAAAAACAACCTATGAGACTACTCTAAGATATTTAGATTTTATCTGTTTTTTAATGCGCTTCTTTACAAGGAAATCAGAGCAACGTATAAGATGAAAACCAAATCCCCAACAAGAATAAACAATACCCAACAATAAAACTAACCTAACAATGATACTATCTGATTTAAAACCATAAATAGTGGTCAAGAAAGGGGACATCATGCAGCAGGAAAATAAAAAATTTAAATGTGCCAGTGCTTCACACTGTACTATTGTTCTTGTTTTAATGCTTTATTAATCACATTCAGGGTTTATTTTATTTTATTTCAGATTTACTGTGCATTGCCTTGTGGGTTTTTAGTAAAAAGGACAGAACAGAAATGACAACAACAAAATAAAGATAAATAATATGAGCTCAGGCCACAACAAATGTCTCTCCAAAAAACTCCACATTTTTACTGACGATGTCTAAAAATCACTCAGCATTTCTGCTGGGCATAGTAGCCTAAGGAAGGTATTTCACAAGGATGAAGCTATAACTTGGAAAGTCATGCTAGATGGGGACATCTGTGAATTTCAGCCACTGAGAAAATTCCCAAAGCCTCAAATGTTCAACAAGGAGATCAGAGAGGAATACAAAAGAATGAGTAGTCCTTCATGCACCAAGACTCCCATACTATCGATAGAAATTTAAAGGTACAATAATATGTTTAAATATAAGTAGTTTGGTAATTGGTATTTCATAGTACTGTAATATTACAGAATGACAGACGCATATGTAATTTCTGATCAAAGACAGATATTGCATTATGTCCATGGATAGATCATTATATTGACAAAGGGGCATACAAAATTCAAATCCATATCAGGCACAGACTACTAGACACTGACCAATATTTATTGCATGACAATTTCCTCTCCAAAATAGTAGTATCTAAAACAGACCCATTTTTTGTTGTTATACTACAAAATACATGATCAGTAATTTGCAAGTAACCTACACCACTTTAAAAGTTCTAGATTATACCTACTAAACTACTGAAACATTTTTACAGCTAGTCAATTTACAATAGCTGCAGCTCCAGTAAAGTAGGGGACCTATCACATTATTTGATAAATGTGTACAAGGCAGTTAAAAATGTAGTGCACCTCACAGATATGGGGGAAATCAGCTGTTGAATGATGGTGGCACTATCACTTGTAAAGTGTCTACTACTGCTGCAGTTTCTTTAAAACAGCTATGCTGTAGAACAATGCTGTACTGTAACTGCAAGTTTCAAAGCTGTAGCCATATTCATGTGTTGCAGAAAAAACAAAAACACTGTGGCACTTTAAAAACTAACATGTTTATTATAACATGATGAAAAATGCTTTAATTTTTTAATGTTTAAGGCACCACAGGACTCTTTTGTTGATTTTAAAACCACAAGGTGGCATATGTGATTACTCTCCTGTTCTTGGAAACAGTCACATTGCTGAACCTTATTTTAACCTACATGTGCTCTCTAACCAGAATGTGTGTTACTTTCAGCTTTAATGTCACTTGTATTTTTTAATCCCTATCATGTCCTGTATGCTACAAAGTAAAATAAAAAACAAAACAAAAAGCCCTACTGTCACCACTGTCAAACTGTGTTCTGGCTACAGTTTTTGTTATTTAATGGCAACGACTGCAGTTTGTGCCAGATACATGTTTAGACAGAAGTGAAGCCCCACTTTCTACAACAGGCTTGACTTCCTCGAGAGTGTGCACAAGACTTCAGCTTCAATGATGCCAACATATCTATACGTGCTTCCCAATCATATAAGTTTTTCTCATTCTCATTGAATCTACATGAGTTACTCTCACATAGACATACACAGAACTGTAGCTCCATCTTTGTCAAAAACAAAAAAAGTATAATTCCAAAGTGCCAGTTCCTTGCTATATAGAGAGACAATGACAGAGAGAGAGAGAGAGAGAGAGAGAGAAAGAAATAATTAGTGCAATGGTTTCAAAGTGAATGCTATACTGAGTCATTAAAGAGGCTACATTTTTACAAAAATGTGAGCTTTTTCATTTTTCTTCATTTGGCTTTGTAGAAACGTACAACAACATCTTTTTCCTTACTCCAGCCCACATTGATCAAAATGCATTCTGATAATCTCTGACATTTCTAATGTATTTGATAAAATATGGCAATGCCTTCCAGTGCTATGTTTTGGTTATAGGTCTTTCAGAGGAACTCCAAAGGCTTTCTTTACGTATCTTGATACAGAGTAATATTTCCTCCTTGAAGCAGTTACAAAACATTAACTCTAGAATGAGGATGAGAAATCTTTGGCTTACAGGTGTTTTGGACTACAACTCCCACTATCTATTACATGTTGGGTGGAGGGGTCAGGAACTGTAGGCCCTAAGTAGATGCTAGTAACTGACCTTCACATGGATTAGAGTTGGCTATGAGATACTTTTGCTTCACCTCATGACTTACTGGTAAACACTATATCCATCAATTGCCATGCATGCTGAATCTTTTAAACAAGGGCAAATCAGGTGCTCGGGCAAGACAGCAGGAAGGGATCTGCACAAACCTTTTGCACTTAAAACTAAAGCGGCTGTACAGCCATCTGTTGTAACAGGGAGATGTAATCCCCTGCTCCAACATGGGGATTCCAGAGGCCTAGAATCTTCTCTCTAAACTTAACATCCTTTATGTGAAATAGACAGAAGGCCAAAAAGAACTTTCATGGTACATTCTATTTTCACAATCTCTGAAGACAAATTAGGTATAGAACTCCCCACCTCCCAAACCTGTTGTCCTTATACATCTCTTAGAAAGCATTTTAAGGATACTGAGCAATATCAAATACTGGCCCTAAAAAATTTAAGACGGAGCTGCTACCAAAATAATTTTTTCAATTAGAATATTGTAAAACAAAGTAAACATTCAGAGGTAGGATAATGCTTTAGGAGAGTTTGCACTAGCAATATACAAATAATAATAATAATAATTTTGTTTGAAACCAGCCTCAATCCACTCATGCTGAAAACTGAAATTCAATACACCTCATAGGAAACCAAAGACATGATGCACTTTCAATGCATATAGGGGTGTAAACTTAACCTCTAACCTCTATACTGGAATAGATTACATTTAGGAGATTTTCAGACACCACTGTTATAGCGTTACTATTCCACTTTATTTGCTATGGCTGCCTCCTGTTGAATCCTGGGATTTGCAGTTTAGGGAGGGGCATTTACAACTCTCAGCCAGAGATCTTAGGCCTCAATAAACTACAAACCCCAGAATTCCACAGGAGGAAGCCAGAGCAGTTAAAGTGGATTAGTAACACTATAACAGTGTAGTCTGAAAATCTCCTAAGTTAGAATAAGAAGAACTTTCAGACAACTTTTTAAAAAAGTTTCAAATGTTCCTTTTCTAAGGAACAAAGATTTAAGTCCTGGATTGTGGCAGTCGTGTGTGAGGATTTCCAAATGGCAAGTGAAATGGTTGAGTATGCACTGCAACACAAGACCCTGCTACACATTAATTCTGGGAAAGATAAAGTTAGCAAAATTTCACCCTAATTTTTTCACAGCAAAATCACCATTAAGGCAGTTGTGTCTAATTTCTGCCTGCTTAGGATTTTGAGTAGATTCTTCCTAGGAAATATGAAAGTATGTCAGAGATGCTAATCAGGGATATTGCCAAATGCTATTCTTGGTAGATTTCTTGGTGGATCAAGAATGGTTCTTAGACTCAGGTACAACGGGGAAACAGTGTGGCAAAGCCAACATTCCGAATGGACACTACTCACCTTTTGCAGATAGATGGTGCTATATTTCTCCAGATATCTGTCCTTGCAGCCAGCCCACCCAAGCAGTATCACCACAGGCAGGTTCACTTTTTTTAAGAAATGAGAAAGTTAGTGGGAGAAGGTAAAAATGTTAAGTTAATCATTAATATGCTAAAAAATATAATTCAATTATGTTTATATTGAAAGGGAGCTTATAACAATACAGTACGGCCCCCATATCCACAGGGGATCCATTCCTGGACTTACTGTGGAAACGCGAAACTGCAGATAATAACAAACACTATTGAAATGAATTACTTCTTTCCCAAGCTAGGTCCTCTAGCACTGCCCTATGGTCAACTTCTGGAGGAAGCACATCACAGAATAATCCTGGAAGACCTAGAAAATGCCTAGAGAGAAGATTTTTTTTAGACATGGTAAGTGAAACCACAGGTACCGGTCCAGCAGATATGAGGGTTGTACTGTAATGCTAATTCTAAATTCATATTTAAATTTGCATTACTACACTTAAAGCTTTATTATCAGAATAAGGATGAAAAATTCCATAATGATTTCCCTGCTCACCCTTATCCGTGTCTTGAGTTTTGAAAAGAAGGAAACAATTAAAAAAAAAAAACCATCTTTGATCCACTCAAACAAAACCTCTTCTCTTGTTTTCCTTGTCCTCTTCAGTTATATTCCCATCTCCTTACCTTACCTCTTTCTTTCACCCCTTTCATACAGAACAAAGGAGAATCATCTGTATACACAGAAGACCATCCTTTCCTATCTACCCTTAATACAATGGGACCACGGGATCCACTGGGGTTTGGTTCCAGGACCCCCCGGTGCATACCAAAATCTGTGGATGCTCAAATCCCATTATATACAATGGCATAGTAAAATGGTGTCTCATATATAAAATGGCAAAATCAAGGTTTGTTTTTTTTTATTTTTTGGGGGGGGGGATATTTTCAAATAAACTTAAACATGACTAAAACTAAACATGATCATATAAACACATGACATTCAGTCAATGTTTTCCTCAAGTCTGATAAAACGTCAAAATTCTTGTATTTGTAGAACTGTATTGTAGTGACTCAGGAGATTTGTTCAGATGTACCTGTGACAAAAAATGTTTTATAAGATGGAGGATAAATTTGTTTGAAATTATGTTTAAAAATATTATTTGCATTTGCATTTTTAACCTTTCTTCACATAAATTCCAAGTGTTTCTACAATTTTCTGAAATCCCCAAGATTTTACAGGCATAAAGAAATGACTGATTTCAATAATATAGAATTTTTGTTATTTTTGGAAATGATGTGGGATGTAGTAGGATAAGAGGTAATGCGTGCTAACTTCAAAGGGTCTATAGCACACTTCATTCCACTCTTGAGGATGTGGTCTGAGCCTAAACCCTATAATGCCCAAGCACTGAGGAACTAACTAAAAAGCAAGAAAAAAATCCAAGAGTACTAAACTTTTGGTAAGGAGCCAACTGGATACTGTAAAATTTGTTGGCTCTTTAGCATAATATTTCATTTAATAAATAGCTGAATTCTGAACAAAAACATTTATGCTAAAATTCCAACTTGTCAATTACTTTTGTGAAAAATAAAGTTGCCTCTTTAATTCATAACTTTTTAATCAGTTATCTGGCATCACTGATGCTTTTCCCTTTTGCAGCAGTAGCATCTGAAGAAGTACTATAAAAGTCTGCCTCCCTCTTAAAAAGGAGGGTCAACAGAATCAGGACACACACACAGACAAACACACTGCAGTCATTTTTAGTAGTATTCAAAGAGATAGCTGTGATAGTCTGTTTTAGCATAAAGAAACATAAAGGAATCCAGTAGATCCTTTGGGACTAACTGGGAAAAGACATTTCTAGCATAATCTTTCATGGGCTACTGTCTATTTCATCAGATGCATTCTATGGGCTGATATATACAGTATCCCAATTGGAATCTTTTGAACAAAGACAATGCTTTCTTGGCCTACTGCAGATATTAAAACACTAGTTTTCATCACTGCTACAACTCCCAAAGGATTTTCTTCATGCCTGATTTATGACAATATTTTACTGGCCTTGCACCTATACCAATGAACTACATAAGTGATTCTTAACCTATGGTCCAGAGATCCCCCAGGGCCCGTGATGTCCTCACAGGGAGTCCTCCCTGTGAGTCCACCTCCTCCCTGCAGTGCAGTGGTCACGTGACAGGAACCAAGGGAAATGCTGGTTGGCTGTGTCTGTACATTACCATTCAATCCACTCCAGCCACAAACTTACAGGAAGAAGCAGGAGAAAAGTCTTCCCTCCCCCTCCAGTGCCTCTAAGGGAGGGGCTAATGGATGGTGTAATTGTATTATTATACATAATGTATACTCCCTTATCTATAATTGTATGCAAAACCTGTCTCCCAACTTTGTCCTTTCAAGTAACCTTATCACCACACCAACCTGTTTTGCACCTCCTTTACAGTCAACCATTGGTACATACAATATTTCTGTCCACAGAGGCTTCACTCCATGCATCTGGTGAAGTCGACTATCTCCACAAAAGCTTATGCTACAAATGTCTCTTTCCCAGCAGTTAGTGCTACTGGATTCCTCTATAACCTTTTCTTTATCAGGGATCCCCTTTAAATATATTTTGTTGCTGTGGACCCTCAAGACTTAACTCATGGTTTAAAAGAACAACAACAATAACAATAATGCTACAATTATACCATCCATTAAACCTTCCCTCACAGGTACTGGAGTGGGGAGAAAGACTTTTCTCCTACTTCTTCCTGCAAATTTGTGGCTGGAATGGGTTAAATGGTAATACCCAGGCCAAGCCAGCCAGCCAAACTTTGCCTTGGCTCCTGTCACGTGGCCACTCTAGTGCAGGCAGCCAAGCAGCCTTCAACCCTTGCTGGACCCCTTGGGTTCCCCAGACCTGACATTAAGAACAACTGCTATATAGGAGAGAATCTTTTAAAGCCCCACATTCAATTCCTGGAAATCTGCCGCCCCCTATTGTACTGGAGGTGCAATTGTCTCAAAAAGGGGAGGAAAACAGGCATTCAGAAACTGAGGGAAACACAGGAAGCAGAAAGTACCGGTAACACAGGATGAGAAAGGGATACAGGCTGTGATCCACCGCTCTACACCTTTTTATTGGAGTCATTTGTTCCAAGCCTTTCATTGGTGAGCCAAGGCAGCCCTTCCTTGTGTACGCATGCGCTGCTGATGGACCCTCCACTCGTATTGTTTGGTCTTTTCTTCTGTTTATTATTATTATTATTATTATTATTATATTTTTCCACCATTACAATCACAAACATTTATTGACATGTTGGTTATTCATCTTAACTCTGTAACTACATTTTCTAAAACAATAAAACTTACATATAAAGGAAATATTTATCTGAATCTATACAACATGTTCATACCTTTTATTATTCTCTATTTTTCCCCCTAAATGTAATCCTTCTTTTCTGGTTTGTTTTAAATACATTTGCTCATATACTTAGCTTTCCCCCCCGTTTCTTATTTAAATCCAACTATTACTTCTGGTCTTTATTGCTTAATTATATACAGTATACAAGTTGTCCCTCCGTATCCACAGATTTGGTATTCACAGGTTTAAGTATTCATGGCTTGAAAATATTCTTTAAAAAATAATAGTCCAAAAAGCAAACCTTGATTTTGCCATCTTATATAAGGGACACCATTTTGCTGTGCCATTGCATAGAACTGGACTTGAGTATTCACGGATTTTGGTATCCACGGGGGTGGGAGTGGGGGTCCTGGAACCAAACCCCAGCAAATGTGAAGGGACAACTGTACAAGTTGTCCCTCTGTATCCACAAATTTGGAATTCACGGATTTAAGTATTCACGGCTTGAAAATATTCTTTAAAAAATAAGAATCCAAAGAGCAAACCTTGATTTTGCTACCTTATAAAAGGGACACCTCCATCCTAGAAACATGCCCTGCCCAGCGCAGCTGTGTTCTCAATATCATGCCCTTCATGCTGGTGATCCCTGCTTGCTCAAGGACAGCAACAATCATCACATAGTCAATCCACTGTATATTTAGGACTGTGTGTAAACAGCGCTGATGGAAGCGTTTGAGGAGTCGTAAGTGGTGGCGATAGGTGACCCATGTTTCAGACCCGTAAAGAAGAATAGACAGTACAATGGCTCTATACATATTGATTTTAGTGCTTTGCCTCCAGACTCTTTTGTAAAGTCTTCCAAATGCGCTATATGCCTTTGCTAATCTGTGATCCAAATCTTTGTCAATCTTGGCATCTGAGGAGATGACGCTTCCCAGGTAGGTGAACTGCTGAACGGAGGACCATCGCCTCCCAAAAATAGTACTCTACGGTGAACTCGCCACGGGTCAGCGTAAGAGGGCGCTCCAAAAAAGCGATACAAGGACTCCCTGAAACAACACCTCAGGCTCGGCCAAATTGATCACCAACAATGGTCCGCCCTGGCCTCACATCGGGGGGGGGGGCATGGAGATGCACTATCCACAATGCTGCAGCCTTATTTGAGAACTCATGCTGAACAAGTCTTGAAGAGAAACGACAACACAGAAAGAATCACAACCCGGAAACATCACCCAAGGAGACCTTCTACTGTGCTTTCTGCAAACTCTGCTTGTTTATCTCGGATTGGCCTTTTTAGTCATCAGCGCGCTTGCAGAAAGCGCGGGATGAGTCCTTCCTGAATCTTCGTTTGCGAAGAAAAGCCAGAGAGAGAAATATAAGGGACACCATTTTGCTGTGCCATTGCACAGAATGGGACTTGAGTATTCACGGATTTTGGTATCCACGGGGGGTCCTGGAACCAAACCCCAGCGAATATGAAGGGAAAACTGTAATTTTCATTCAACCAAACCTTACTGCCGTGGGAGGAAGACTCTCCGGGATGAAACGAAGGCGTTTGAACGGTGATTACCGCCCCGGTTTAAGCAACGCCTCACGGAATGAAAGCGGACCTCAGCCCTTGCCTACTCCTAGGTCCCAACGTGGGGAAAGTAACTGTCCTTCTCGCCTCCGGGTCTTCCTTAACAGAGTCTTATCAGCCACCCGCCCAGTCAGCCAGTCTTTCACTCAGTCACTCACCTGCGCTTGGCTCCGGCGGCCTCGAAGGCAGCTCCACCACACACCCGAGCGCTGTGGCCTTGGTCCCCATTCCGACACCGGCTTCCCCAGCACAGCCCACCCAGCTCAGCCTTGCCGGAAGCGCCCGCCTCCTCGAATGCTCGCCTGGCCAACCGGCTGAGCCGCTCGCGGCGCGTCGGTGGCCTCACTTCCTTAGCAACCGCGACGTTGCCTAGCAACGCAGCGGCCCCGGCAACCAGACCCCCGGGGCCTCTGTTCTCTTTTCAAACACGACCCGCTTTAATCCGAAACAACAACCCGGCGAGGTTGTCCGAAGGGCGGGCGGGCTGGTGGGCGCTCAATGTTTCGAGGAAGTCCAGGGTGTCCTCAGGTAATGGGGTGGGGGGCGAGAGGTTACACAGTCTTTTCTCGATGCCCCGGGAGGGAGTGGCGGGAGGTGTAAGGACGGAAACCGCGGTGAGGCGAGGAGATTGGGGAGTATAGAGACCATAGAAATATGTACACTATACTCCCCTATAAGGGGAAAAACTGAGTGGGGAGAGGAAGGTGAATGGGTGAGTCTCCTCCATAGAGAGACTTGTTCTGTTTTCATTGCCTTCCATTCAGTTCACTTTGCTAAAAGCTAGGTCCACCACCTCTCTAGACTATTTTGAGTCTAAATTAAAGATTATTCTATTCAGGGAAGCCTTCCAACTTTCATCTTGATTTTATGCCCATATTATTTGTATTAATTTACACTTTTATAGTATTGTTTTAATCCTGTTATAATAATATTTTATTAATTTTATAATCTTGTTTGTGGTTTTAGACCGGGCGCCGTAGGCAGGTTTTTGTGTTTATTTTGGATTGTTGTTTTTTTCTTTGTAAAGTGCTATGTAAAGCCTATGGCGCTATATAAATGTAATACTCCCTCTCTCTGGCTTTTCTTTGCAAACGAAGATTCAGGAAGGACTCATCCCACGCTTTCTGCAAGCGCGCTGATGACTAAAAAGGCCAATCCGAGGTAAAAAGTCCAGTTGCAGAAAGCGCAGCAGAAGGTCTCCTTGGGTGATGTTTCCAGGTTGTGATTCTTTCTGCGTTGTTGTTTCTCTTCAAGACTTGTTCGGCATGAGTTCTCAAATAAGGCTGCAGTACTGTGGATAGTGCATCTCCATGCTTCCCGATGTGAGGCCATGGCAGACCATTGTTGGTGATCAGTTTGGCCGAGCCCGAGATGTTGTTTCAGGGAGTCTTTGTATCGCTTTTTTGGAACGCCCTTCTTACGCTGACCCGTGGCGAGTTCTTGGGAGGTGATGGTCCTCCGTCCTAGAAACGTGCCCTGCCCAGCGCAGCTGTGTTCTCAATATCATGGCCTCAATACTGGTGATCCCTGCTTGCTCAAGGACAGCAACATTCGTCACATAGTCAGTCCAGTGTATATTTAGGATTGTGTGTAAACAGCGCTGATGGAAGCGTTCGAGGAGTCGTAAGTGGTGGCGATAGGTGACCCATGTTTCAGACCCATAAAGGAGAATAGACAGTACAATGGCTCTATACACACTGATTTTTGTGTTTTGCTTCAGGTGTTTATTACTCCAGACTCTTTTGTAAAGTCTTCAAAATGCGCTATGTGCCTTTGCTAATCTGTGATCAATTTCTTTGTCAATCTTGGCATCTGAGGAGATGATGCTTCCCAGGTAGGTGAACTGCTGAACGGACTTAAGCACAGAGTTGCCAGCGGCAATGTGGGGATGCTGGTGTTCGTCCTGTGGTGCAGGCTGGTAAAGAACTTGTTTTCTTCAGGTTGACTTCCAGCCCAAACAGCTCTGCAGCTGTTGCGAAACAGGATGTTAGGCACTGCAGAGCTGCTTCTGTGTGGGCAACAAGGGCAGCATCAACAGCGAAGAGCAGCTCACGGACTAGATAGTTTAGAGTCTTGGTGCGAGCCCTCAGATGGCTTAAGTTAAACAAGCTACCATCAGTACAGTAACGTATATAGATGCCGTCATCTTCGAGCTCTGCCATAGCCCTTTGGAGCATCATGCTGAAGAAGATTGTAAATAAAGTTGGGGCAAGAACACAACCTTGCTTCACTCCATTAGTTATTAGAAAGGGCTCTGAAAGAGCATCGCCGTATCTGACTTGACCGCGCTCGCCCTCGTGTAGCAAGATAACCATTTTAAGGAATTTGGGGGGACATCCTAGTCTTTCCAGGATCTGCCACAGACCTTTCCTACTCACGTTGTCGAAGGCTTTGGTGAGGTCAACAAATGTTACATTAGAGACCCTTGTTCTGCTCTCTACATTTCTCTTGCAGTTGTCTAAGGGCAAATAAGGGCAAATAAGGGGGGAGCATGTAGCACTTACTAAAATGCAAGAAATTAAGATAAAGCTTCAGTTGCTGGAAATCAATACAGCATAAAACTTGCTGGCATCCATATAACAACTTTATTGTAAATATTGAAACAAAATTAGTAGCCCTTTAGCAAATAGGCTGAAACAGCAACAAAGCACAGACCCTTCTCATTTATCCATGGACGGATTAAGTACTATGCTAACAAAAATGTCACAGACCTGATGACTTTTTTGAAATGTGTATTCCACTAGTCATCCTTTGCTTCCAAGAGTGGATTGACACAACTGGATAAAATGTATTGTTCCCTTTAGTATTATACCCATATTGCTTTAAACTTCCAATGGAAGCAGTGAAAAGCTTGGCAAAAAACATTTGTTTGGCGAGGAAAGAAGCCAAGCATTATTAGATTTGCTGTGCATTGGCCAGTTAGACATGATGGGCTTGTTTATCTGATACTGTATTATTTTATTTTGTTACTTAACCACAGTGTAACACAGTAACATAGTGCTATGAAGATAAAAGACAAAAGAGCATTTAGTTATGCAGGAAGATTGATGGTGGGGATTGTTATATTGTTAGTCAACACATTGGATCCACAGGATCATCAACAGGATCATATAATATTGCCAAGAGCATTGCCTCAATCACCAAAGTTTGCTTTGTTTGAGGTTTGTCTAACTGCATTCTGTCACTTGAGCATCAGATTCTGCTTTGTAAAATAAAGGCATATCTGCATGACACATTTCTGTGTTCTAAATTTAGCCCTTCAGATTAAACCAGAATGTGTACATGCTTTCTTAGACTACTACCTCACTGACACCAGAGATTAACCAGGCAATCTGCAGAGCTCCACCAATCTTGGAGTTTATACTGTTAAGTTTATACTGTTTGGATCAACCATGATGTCCTTACTTCTGATTAAACACTGAAATATAAGGTGTTTGGTCTTATTATTGTGGTAGCCATTTGCATTCTAATGTCTATTTGCTGAATGCTGTTACTTACAATTACTATTTGGGGTCAGACTAGATAGCCCATGAGACTCTAGAAGTCTGCAAAGTCTTTTCAATGTTCCTTACTAATCAACTCTATGTTCCAAAAACATATGATAAGCTGAGGTAAACAAATTCTTTCTCTAATAGCGGTCGAACTGTACCTAAATGTTCCTAAGCTATTTTGCCTTGTACTTTCTGAACTATCAACAAACTGTTTCAAGGGAAACGCAGGGGAAACTGCTGACACCAAAGAGAAGGAGGGGGAAATTGTTTTTGCATACGGTCATTAAACTGTATAAAGGTTTTCTGTAGTCATGACTCGGGGTTCTGACTCTTTGGAAGATATTCCAGTCAGGCCCGCTGGTGTAATAAAATTCACTTTCCAATCCGTGGGTCTGCTGTTCCATGATTTCTGCATCATTATAAAAAATATTTTTTAAAGCTTAAAAAGCTTAATAGGAACATGGTTATGGTTTTAAAGTCTCTAAAAGCTGCTATAACTAAGATTGAAAAAACTAAAAATTCAGGAGCATTAAGAGTTGAACCAGAAGAAAGCAGGATTTGAATTGGGTTCAGTTTTTAAATTTTTGAAACAAAATGTAACGGAATAAGCTGTCTCAAATTTTGGACTCTCTGTCGACTTTCCTAAGGAAACTGTGTAATCATCTTTCAGATAATCAGTGCTATGCAGGAGATGTCATAAACTGCTCTTAATGTTCCTTCAAAATGTTACCAATAATTTCTTAATTCCCATGAGAGGTTTAAAAAAATTCTGTAGTCAATCTGCAAAGCTGAATTGAAAGTAATGAAATGTGTGGGACCTTTATGTCATGAGCTAAACAGGTCATTAAACAAGATGGTGTGTTGTCTGATCCAAAAATATATGTGAAGTTTGAAACCCTATCTCCTTTTCTCTTCTCTTCCCTCAGTAGGCATGCCTTCCATAAAGGAACAAGCAGCTATCAGTAGATTAATAAGTTTCCTACAAGAATGGGACAGTGCTGCCAAAGTTACTCGAAGTCACATTCTGGAAAATTTCATTCTAACAAACCAAGGCAAGACAGGTCCAGAACTGGAGATGGAATTTTCTCAGGGAGCTAGTTTGTTTTTGGCTCGCATTACTGCCTGGCTCAGGCTTACGTATCCATTTCTTGGGGAGCTGGTCCTCAAGTGGAACAAAGACAAGCTATATATTTGTTTATCAGAATTACCACAGCTTTGAAATATGTACTCTGAGCATAATTCATTGATGTTAGCAGAATTTATTAACCTCAGAATTTTTCTTCATATCCTCACTTTTCTAAAGTAGATGTAAATTGTACAAGTCCTGCTTTAGACAAACCATTCTTTTAAATGGATAGAAAGTATGAGGTCCTTAAAAGGACTTCATGGGTGGGTAGCAGAATATTTTTAAAAGCCTTAACAAATTCATAATAGTTACATGTATGGAACATGCCTAGAACAACAATTGAAATCCATTGGCATCTTTCTATCAGCTGCAAGTGGGTGAGTAAAACATGTTCCAATTCTGGAGAATTGGGTGGGATTTTTACTGTAACAGGTTTGTGAATGGAGAACTTCCGTAATTGTATTATTAAAGGAACACAATAGAAACCCATGATGTCTGAATTGTGCTTTGTACTTCTCTTGTCCATGGAGCCACGGTGGCATAGTGGTTTGAGTACTGGACTATGACTCTGGAGATCAGGATTTTAATTCCCACTCAGCCATGAAAACCACCTACTGAGTGACCTTGGGCAAGTCACATACTCTCAGCCCCAGAAAACCCCATGATAGGTTTGCCTTAGAGTCTCCATAAGTGAGGAATGACTTGAAGGCTAACAACAATAACTATGTCTTGTCTAATGAAATTCTCTTCTCCCAACTTCATTGCCTGGAAACAAGCTTGTTTACAAGCCCTCGTGTACCCATAAATTAGCTCTTCCACAGTATGACATATTCATGAGTGCAGTACTTAAAGGCCTAGCTGAAACGAGATAAATGTTATGCAGTGTTTTATATAACAATGGATTTTTTCAGACTTCAAATCATGAAGTATTCACACTGGCATAGCTTCAGGTGATAAGACACTATTCCAACAAAGGCCATAGAGGCTGTTCTTTGGACAACTGAGACATCTCCTTTGTCTACTTGGCTGGGATGCCAAGTGTAAATACTAAATTTGGGACTATCCATGCCAGGTTTCTCATGCAGAAACTGTTATACATGTCTTCTTACATAATAAAGTTGAAATTATTTCAACTCGTTAACTTGTATTTCTGCACAGAATGGGAGGCTAGGTGCCTTAGAGGATTATGAAGAAGGAAGTTCTTATTCATTGTTATTTCCTAATAGTAACTCTAAACTTTACGGCTTAAAACTTCAATGGGAACACAAGATATCACAAATTACCAAAAAAAAAATACATCCTCACAATGCTGGAGGGGGTGTGACTTGCCAAGTTCAATTTGTTCCAGTGGAAATCGGGAAATACATTAATATAACCTTATGGTATGCAAGAATGTGCGTCTTAGCTCTATCAAAAAAATTAATACAAAGAGCCAGGGAACTGAATGAAGACACGGACACAAATAACTTTACAGGAACTTAGTTCACTTTTATTTGCTATGCAAATCAATCAACAGACCCAAGAAGACAAGCCCTGATCACTCATGGTTGTGTATGGAATGATGCATTTTGTTGAAACAGACATTAATTCTGGAAGCCTGATTATAATAGAGTATATTGTATGAATGTTTTTCAGTGGTGTTAATTTGTAAACTTTATTTCATAAACTGTATTTCATATTCATTTTTTAATAAAAGAAAAAAAGAGGGAAGTCCTTTCCTTATCATCTCAAGTACTTAGGTAAACAAGTCACCAAAATGGGCTTAGAAAAAGTATAAGGCAGTGAAGCTGCCTATTGCAAAGATGGTTAACATGGAATATCTGGGTGGGAGGGCATGGCAACAGGGATTGTTCCCAAGAGGCTAAGAATTTACTTTGTTCTCCAAATTTTGCAGCCAACGGTACCTTATTGAATTCTTAGAAATTGGTGGTGTCCTTACATTGTTGGAAATCCTTGGACTCAAGCAACTAAAAGAGGAGGACAAAAAAGAATCAATAAAGCTGCTTCAGTTAATAGCAAGTTCTGGCAGGAAGTTCAAAGAGATTATTTGTGAAAGCTATGGTAGGCAAATTGTGACAAATGAGATGTACTGCCAGATGTTTTACTGATTTTATGCAGATATGTTGGTATTTCCTAATTCAGAGCTATTAGCCATTGCACATGACTTGGTGTGTGTGATCTGAGCTAGAGTAGGGTCACTTTCTTCAGAATGATTTACAGCAATTGCTTACTACATTTTTGTAGTCCTGTCTTTTAAGTATTCATAATCTAAGCCAAGGACAGGAAGCAGTACACTCTTCAGATGTTTGGATTTCAAATCCCATCAGCTCCAGTTAACATGGCCAAGTCAGAAACGGTAGAAAGTTGTAATCCAGAACAAACAGAGTATACCACATTGTCTTCATTTTGCCTCAGTACCATGTGAGGAATGTTATACTATACAATGTGGTGCTCAATCCTTTATGTTTACTGAGGTGTAAGTCCTGCTGAGTTAAATTTATAAGTGAGACCTACAACAGGGGCTGAGATCCTGGATCGGGGGAAATATTGGAAAGTTCTGCACAGGTAGAACTATGATATGTTTCCCTTTCACCCTCCCAAACCCTCCTTTTAAGCTGTTGCAGCCTCTTCCCATTGTGGCCATTTGCTGGCTGATGCAAGGGGGAAGTGGAGCAACTTCCAGCTGTGTACCAATACTGGGCGTGCAGTGGCATACATACTCCAGGATCTTCCGTCAGGTTGACCAGGCAGGAAAGAAAAAACTGCTGGAGGAGGACTTAACAGAGTTAACTGAAAAAGAACTTTGGATTCCTGCCTACTTGGGTTGGCACTCAGGGATTAACCCAGTGGTGGTGGATTGATCCTCCATGCCATCCCAAGAAGGATGATGTAACAGCTGTGCATCAAGCTATTGAAACATAGCTGGATGCTGCTCTTCTATCCCCGCCCCCACTACACAATAGTGTGTGGAGGGGGGGGGGCTGCAGCAACTGAAAAGGTGGGTTTGGGAGGGAGTTTGGTCATTGCATGGTCAGTAGACCCAACCTGTGCAGCAACCAAAAAAGTGAATTATGCAGGAGTAAGTTGGATTTAGCCTTCATAAATCACTAACAGGATGCCAGCAGTATTTTGCAAGTGTATCACTCCACCTAAAAGGAATGCTTCTGTTCAGGATTTTAGCCAGCGATTATGTCTAGCAGAATCTTTAGTTTGGGGGTAGTGAAAAGTTGATTTTTCTGCAAGCTTCAGGTTCTCATACACAGGCTGAAATTTCCTCCTTGCTTCTGGGGGCCCGTTTTTCACCAGCTTCCATATTAGGAGTGAGTCTTTGTCAACAATGCTCTACATAGCCCCATTGTTTAATAGGGGTGTCCTTTGTAACTTACAAAATATTTGCATGAAAATATTTGTATATTAATATCTGTATACAAAAATTATTTGTATATTAATATCTGTATTAAAAGGTGAAGTTACTTAACTGGCTCATTTTAGTCTGGTTATTTCTTCCTACACAGGTGTGCGATCAATTGCTGAGTTTTTGGCCACTTCCAAGTCAGAAGAGACTCAAGAGCAAGTACAGATTCTTCTGGATGCTTTAGGCCATGGCAACCCCAAATATCAAATACAGGTGTATAAAGGCCTGATCGCTCTTCTAAAATGCACTTCCCCCAAAGCCCAGCAACTCTCTCTACAAACACTCAGGACAATACAGGTCAGCAAGAGAAAATGGGGGTTGGGGACAGGGCACAGGTCGGTAAATTGAGTACCCAGCTTGTGGGGGCAATTAGCTAACACACATTGGAAACTGTTCAGTGCAGTTAGATGTGTAAATAGCTATTGCTTAAAACAATTTGTAAGCCACTCTGATAGCCTTGTGGTTGAAGAGTGGGCTATAAATAAATAAATAAATAAATAAAATAAACTCTTGTTTTAGCCATAATATGGGATTTTTTTCCCTACTGGACAAATTATACTTATTAGGCTCACAAATACAGTGAGCAATAACTTGAATAATTCAGTTCTCATGTCTTGTCTAAACTTGTGCATTTGGCATACATACTTAAAATAAAGTCCATTATAGCAATATACTTTCAATTTCTGGGTTGTCTAGAAGCACAGGTGGTTCTAAACAATAATTTATTGTCAGAAACAGACACAAAGGGAATAATGCTTTCCCTAATATTACCTCTGTTTCTTGATAGAGCAAAAGTGGTTTGATTTCAACATTACATAAGTATTGGAAAAATAATGTTTTATTTCCCTTACACCCAAACAGACTTGGACTTAGAGAATCTCTGGTTGAAATCCCTGTTAAGTGGTGAAATTCACTGTGTGGCTTTTTTCCAGTAACATTTAGCCTAGTGTAAAGGATTGTGATGAGGATAAGAAGCTTCTCTGAGTTCTTTGAAGGAAGGGCAAGTGATACCAAACATAGCTCATCTGCCTTACCATGGTAACAACTTCCATCATTGTGAGGGATAGTTCACTTTTGGTAAAGTTCTGTTTTCTGTCCCACTGTTGGACTAAGGAAATTTTTAAAACCAGAGAAAGTCAAGTTAATGTATATTTGGAATGGGATGTTTTTTAATTTGAATTTTAGGACTGAACATTGGGCTGTTCAGGAACTCATCTATAACAACTGTGTGAGATTTCCTTGCTTTCTTGTGCAGAAAGTTTTTATCTGCCTCATGTTTACAATTTTCATTTGCCCTGACAGCAACCTTAATATTTAGTTGTTTTTGCTTTCAGTTTTAGAACTGAGATGAAAGGATACATTCTAAAAGGCAAAACATGTTCTTAAGAATATATAGCAGCCAGTTACTTCAGCCTTCCTTTACACATCTTTTTCATCATTATTTCCAACCAAGTTTTGTTTCCCTCATAAATTATTTGCTAAAAAACAATGACATGTACCTAAGATACCATCTTGTTCAGGGTTGCATATGCAACAAACAGCGGAAAAGGGAATTTGGAGCTGGCTCTCCAAGTCAAATTATAATTTGTTGTCTACTGGACCATGCTAGCTCTGAAGATCCCTCTTGTGATCTGGTTGTAATCTGTATTTTTCAGTCAAGTTTTATGCTGGAATTTTCATAGACAAGACCTGATTCCAGTTCAAGAAATAATGCTTCCCTCTTGCTCTTTGCCAGACAATTGTGGGGAAAGCCCATCCGAGTATTGTGGGCTCTGTTCTAGGTGTGCTTCGCTCACTACATTTGGAGGTGCAATATGAAGGTAAGCTCCTGTCTTTCCACTTTTGAAGCTCTCTCTCAAATGTTGGGGCAAGGAAAATACAAACCAACTGAAAGCTGAAGGTAGCATTTAACATAGCAGTGAGTGCAGCCTAACATCTGTAGGACTGAAGTAATCTTGGTAACTAAAAATATATGTTCAGCTTTCTCAAGGTGGATCCTTCCAGATAGTTTTTACCAACAATCGGCCATGCTAGCTGGGTCTGGTAGAAGTTGTGGCCAAAAAACCATGGGGTTAGAAGCCAGCATGACGTAGTGGTTTCAGCGTTAGACTAAGACTCTGGAGACCAGGGTTCAAATTCCTGCTTGGCCATGAAAACCCACTGGGTGACCTTGGGCAAGTCACAGACTCTCAACCCGAGAAACCTGATGATAGGCTCGCCTTAAGGTTGCCATAAGTTGGAAATGACTTGAAGGCACATAACAAGAACTGGAGAAGGCAGATCTAATTGCTAGGCTTATTGATGATTGGCTGGCAGAAAACTTGGGCAGGTCTGGCGGACTAATTCACAGAATGACTAACCTGTGGAAACAGTTTCCCAATAATACTGGTGATCTTTATTCTTTAAAAACACACATACAGTCTTCCAATAAAATGTACATTGGAGATGGTAACTGGAGTATTGGAAGCTCAGTACTGGGACTCACAAGTTTAGACGCTGGTAACTTAATGGCTCATTCTGTGAAGCAAAGCTTTCAAACTCAAGTGTTTCTTTAGACTATATAAACTGTTCACTAAATTTTTCCACAGAGGGGAACATCTTTAATTTTTTGAGGCTCTGTTTTAACAGAGCTACTTTTTGCATACAGCAAGAAACTGGCCTACATGATGCTTGATCAAGGGGTTCCCTCTTTGCATTGGCTGCACTGTTTCATTGCATAATGCTTCTTTACCCAGTCAATGGCTGCTTTTCAACTTCTTTCTGAAGCTGAAGAGAGAAAACTAAGATCTCCAAAAACCTCGGATGGGAATCTGTATTCTACAAATGTTGGGCTGCAACCACCATCAGGTCTAGCCAGCATAGCAAATGGTGAGGGATGATGGGAGTAGCACTCCCAACATCTGGAACTGTACATGTTGCCCAGATCTATAGTAAGTGTTAAACAAGACTCTTTGTATGTTTCCAGTTAGCAATATTTTCATTACCTCATTCAACTGTAGTCCTTTAAAGTCATGATTCATCTATTAAGTATTGCATGATTACAGAGTAAGTACACATTACAATCAGTTAAACCAAAGGCAACCAAATTCTGGAAAGGTCAGGCCTGTAACCCCAACTATCCTATATTATACAGGAGGTATGTAGATATGGAGGTTCGAATAGATAACTTGTACTCCTGTGGCAAGCTGCACCATGCTATGTGTAGAAAGAAAACTCAATTGAAACTCATTTCCAGCTGTGACTTACTGGTTTGTCTGAAGTTTTTAGAGGAGTGGGGTGTTTGGATGCAATACATCATTCCTGGAGGCCTTCAAGGAGCAGCAAATGACCAGTTTGGGAATGACAATGCCAGTGGCTTTTCAGGAATCTGAGCAAGGCTGAGGGGTGGGAGCACAAAAAGCCCCCATGGGTCACATGATTCCCACTTCTCTCAGAGTATTCCTTGGAGAGTGAATATCTAATTGCTTGTAGTCATCAGGATGATCTTTTAATCCTTGCATGCAGCATATCCAGACATATAGTATATGGAGCAAAAGGTACTGCTCTGTCTCTCAAAATCTCTAAGAAATACTGTTGTTTGCACCGTGAAACAGAAGCCGCTTGAGCATTATTACAGGTGACAAAGAATCAACATTGACATGTTCCTCTTTCCAGCAATTCAGCTAATCAAGGACCTCATGGCTTATGATGTACGGCCAGCAGTGTTAAAAGGACTAGTAGCATTGTTAAAGCCATCAAGGCAGGAGACTGCCAAAATTCAAGCCAAGATCCTGGAAGGTGAGATTCTCAAAGACTGCCATTTAAGTCTGGTTGTAGAGAGGGTACACACTATCTTTACGTTTTTCTCCCCATTTCTGGAGCAGCAATGTTAGTTGTGCATGCTTTGTGTGGGGGTGGGAGGCTTCACTATCACAGGAAGCATGCCAATATGCATCCTCAAACTTAAATTAAAACTTTGTTCCTTTCTCTCACTAATCTAACCTCATTCCATACCCTTAAACCTGATGATCTCTATGTTTTTGCACACAGTGAGTCTGTGATGGCTAAAAATCAGTTTCTCTCCACCAATGGTTTCAGAAATTAGAGCAGAGAAAGCTGGAAGCAGATCCCAAACTATAATTCGTTGCTTTCCTGTCTTATTTGTGAAATGGTAACTAAAAGAAGGTGGGCTAAGGCAGATGCTGTTGTCAGATGCAGAATTGATATGGATTATCTTTGGCAATATACAGTTTCCTCACATCTTTTGGCCAAGTTTTAGGGCAAAAGTTAAGGTGCTAAGAATTTGAATTATAGAGCTTACTTCTATGTTGTTTTCCAAATTCAGAACCAGGAACATTATATCTGATGGAGTCCTTGCCAGCATATATTCAGCAAGCAGCTGCAGCAAAAGCCATTGGGTAAGAGATCATAATGGGCTAGTGCACAAGAATTAAGCAAAGCTTCCTAGGAGGAAATGAGGACCTCTGCATTAGGAGTCAGATGAGCACTTCTAGAAGGCAGTGGGGGTGGGGATTGAGGCTGAACTGGTCTAAGTGACTCATGGAAGAAGCAGTAAAGACCATGCAGTTGTTCCTAACCAAGCAAAAGCATCTGGGGATGATTTCAGAGCAGTGGATCTTAACCTGTGGTCCATGGACCCCTAGGGAGCTGCAGTGTCCTCATAGAGGGTCTGCAAAGGCTTGAAGGCTGCTTAGCCCATGTGACAGGAGCCAAGGCAAAGGTTGGCTGGCTTGGCCTGCACATTGCTGTAAAATCTGCTCCAGCCACAAATTTACAGGAAGAAGCAGGAGAAAAGTTTTACCTCCCTCTCCAGTGCCTCTGAGTGATGGTTTAGTGGATGGTGTAATGGTATCGTCATCATCATCATCCTTGTTATTGTTATGGTTTTAAATCTTGAGTTAAGTCTTCGGGGTCCATGACAACAAGATATTTAAAGGGGGTCCCTGGTAAAGAAAAGGTTAAGAGCCACTGTTTCAGAGGTTTTTCAAAAGAGGCTCAGGAGGACCATAGGATGTTTTCCCCATTTTATCTATTGCGGGTGAAAAGAAAGCAAGGAGACAATAGAGAGCTAGATAGTGTTCCTTAATGGAGTGATGAGATAAAATAAGGGAAGAGATTTCAAGGAATAAAGAGGAAAACATGAAGGCATGAGATAGAACCTGGTGAAGGCAAGGGAGAGAAGTGGGAGAAGAACCATGTAATCTTGCCTCTTTCAGTATGTGATTTTTATCTAGCCTAGGTAGCAACAAGAGATAACCCAGTAACAGAAATTGTCTTCACTGTGCAGAGAATGTAGTGAACAGACCACTGATGAGCTACTTTTGTACACCTCCTCCCAAAGTATAGCCTTTGCAGCTCTGCTATTCCAATTGGTTGCTATTTTACATCTGTTGAATTGGACACCTTATTTTTCTGGCACACTATGCTTTAAAAGCTGCATTAGGGCATAAAAACCAACATTGTAGCAACTAGGAACTAAGATGATCAGGCAATTACAGTACTGTACTAAAGGTGCAAAGCAACCTAAATCTCTAAGATACCCTCTGTATTGTACTCAGTTCTTCTCCCACCCCTCTTGACATACTAATCTGATTAACACTCACATTACAGAATTCTTGCCCAAGACTCCAGAACAGTGGCAGAGGAGCTGCTCTTCTTGAATGTGGTGCATGGCCTCATGTGTGCCATGGGTAACAAAGATCACACCAACTGCCAGAGGCAGGCCAGTATCACACTAGAGGCAAGTGGCTTTGGGATTTAGGGGACTGCACCTGGATGCTTCAGGTTCCCTCTTGAAAGTATTAAGTGTTGGACTGGTGGACTGGTAGCAAAAGCTGGTGGATGAAGCCAAAGGGCAGTAAGATCACACTAGTGACATGGGGTTAGAATTTAAGATGTATGGTTTGTTAATAGTGCGAAGGTGGCTGCAGTCTGTAACAGAATAAGAATTACTTCAAAATAAGACCAGGAAGTTACACCTCTATAGATCCACAGATTTCATCATTAAGAAGCTTTGTAGCTTGAGGATGAGCTGTTGAGATGGTGAGGCTGGAGACTTGGAGAAGACTTAAGGAGTTCTGACTCCTAAAGATTCTGGAAGGCGAATGATGGAGAAAAACAGAACACTGTTATGCAGTCTGAGTAAGGAATCGTAGAATATGGAGTCTTATAGTCCTATTTCTTAGATGGCATAAAAGGATAATTATATTTTTCTCCTGTAGACTGACTGTTGTTTTCTTGCAGTACTTTGTACAGAATTTCTTAGTGGTTGAGAATCATGTAAAAGCGGCCATGGGAGAAAAATTGTTCCAGCTCTTTATGGTATGTGTTACATGTGTTCTCTGTACAGCATTTGTTTGATAGACTTCGGGGAGTTAATGTACAGGTGTATTTTCCAAGAGCAATAAGTAAAACATTTCAGTCAGAGTAAATTTTCACAACAGTGGAAACAGAACTCTCTCCAAAGATAACATGGTAACAGTTGCACATTTTCAAAGTTTCACACAGGAGCGCTGTCTGTCTCATACATTGAATTGATCAGTGGTACAATCCAGTACAATTACGGTAGACTTAGTTCAATGGCTTTGGATTGCAGATGTTTTCATCTGCCCCTATCATATAAGAATCACTTTATCTTCTTCCTTTGTAGACTAAAGTTAGGCAAATACCTGAAAAAAATAGGCATTTATCTGAGTGCAATTAAAAGGCCTGGAGTTGGGACAAGGCAATGGTATAAACTTACTATCATCCCTGTTTTATTTTATTACCTACCTACCACATCATCTGTTTTCTTATCTTGAAGGGAAGAGCCTTAGCTCATTAGGAGCACCTACTGTATGCCTCACAAAGGGTCACCAGCTGAATCTCTGACAGTGCCAATTCCATTTCGGAAAGACTCCTGGAGAGACACGAGCAGTCTTTGTAATCTTGTGCACACAAGTGGTCTGATGCACTACTATAAATATGCAATGACAAAGGGGGATTATCAAACAGCTTCCTGTTTTTCTAATCTATTCATTAGTTTATATCACAGAAGGAATGTATTGAAAGCATTTTGGAAAAGTAGATCTATAACATCTAGATTAGATTGTTCTTTTTTGTTAACATACTCAAAGAATTCTAAAAGGCTGATAAAGCAGGCCTTCTACAAAATCTATGCTGATTCTTCTTTGAGCTTCTGAATGCTTAATAATCTAGTTCTATCATTCTTTGTCAGTTAGACCTTAATCCTCTAATTCAGAAGTGGGGAAACTGTGGTCCTCAAAACACCCACCAACTCCCAGAGTTTGTGTTCTATTTTAGTTTAAAGTTCTGTTTCAGAAAAATAATTCTTGTCCTTCAAGGCTTCTTTGAACCATTTTATTAACTATGCCAGATAGCATCCTTTTTGAGTTGGTGCTGTATTTCTTAATCTGTGGTATATCAGGAATATGTTTGCTTAATCAGTAAGAAAAGGAAATAAAGTCATCAGTTGTTAAAACATTTTAGCCTTTGGCTGTTTCCTAGCACTGTTTTAAGATCACTCTCTGTTTTGGTGACAGCTGGGAGGCAAGATTATGCCTCCCCAATACTTTGGTTCTTTTGTCTAATATTTGCACCTCAGTCAACCTTATCTGATTTTGGTTAAATTAACCAAAGCATAAAGTTTTGCCCAGCAATTATTCCAGACCTGTACAACTTGGTTGCCTAATCTTTTATGGAAATATAGTAGCTGAAAAGTGGCAAGAGTACATGTGCATTAATAGAGCACAGTAAACAAGTAGAAATCTCACAAAAGTAAGTGAACTAGGGTATTTCCTTAGAACCTTTTTTTAAGCGATTCCTCCAGTAAAAAATAGTTCACCTGTCAAAATGTTGCACTATCAAGTGGTAGATAGATATGTAAACTATTTTTCTATTCTGTGTTTAGGAGTCCTAGCATCTTAATAAAGAGAGGCTGGCCATAGTTCCAGATAGATGCCAAGGATATATCAGAAAGTATCCTCCCTTTCAATTAAGTTGTTACATATCTCACTTTTTTTCATTCTAGCAAGATGCTACAAACCTGTACTTGAACATGGATGCTGTGCAAGCTGAAATCCTGGCCACTAATATAGTTAACATTCCAGCAGATTTTTTGGCTAGAGCAAACATGGAATGGCCAGGTATGTTCATTGCAGGCGTGGGTCACGTATCTCTGGTATATGTAAATATCTGCAGACTCTTGAAAAATAAAGAAATGATGGGGAATGATAGGATGACTTCTTGTGTGGCATTTTTGCAAAGAAATGAAAATTGTGATCTGGACTTACTTGTTAAGGCACATCATTTGAGTGGTAGCTTTATCCCAGAACTGATAGGCTTTGGTGATTTAATGCTGTGATAATTTTTTAAATTCTACAGTGAAATCCCAGGTGTAGTGTATTTTTCTTATTATACCCTCAAAAACCCTGTAATCAAGACTAGTCCAAATGCAGCATTCTACCCAGTGTACTACACTGGCTTTCTAAAGGATTTTGATCATGTTTATATATATGATAGCATTTAAAATAATAGATTAGCACACCTATTACCTAAGCATTTTGAGGGTTCATAACTCCTTTTTTACCCCCAGAAAAAGAATCAAGCCCTGAAGAGGAACTGCAGACTGAAGACAGTGATATATCTCCTGAATCAACTACCTTGTAACTGCCCCTTGTCCCCATATTGGCCTGTACTGTCCATTTTCATCTTCCTATTTTTCCACGAGTTCCTTTCATTCAGATTCCTTGTGCCTTTCTGGGTCCTTCCATTCATTCCTGTGAAAAACATGTGGATGTCTATGTGACTGCAATACAAAGTGAGTTCCAAATGCTTTCTAACAGATGAACTATGGTCCCATTTGCCATTACTTGCACTTCTCAGTTCTGAAATGCATTTAAGATTATTTACACCAAATGGCACATACAGCACAGTTGGACCAGTGCTTCCATAATCACAGCCCCAACCTAACTTATGGCACAGGTTTGTGAAGATAAATGCTACCACTTGTATAGTTGCTTTGAGTTCTAAGGAGAATATAGAATACCCATGTGATAAATAAAAATACTGTATTGCTATTTTAAGCCTGTACTGAAAGGTCATGCTTCACCCGAAAGTGACATTTCAAATTTGTAGATTTAGCTGTTCAGACATTCAGAGATGTACTGTATATTAATTGTTCCTCTACTTTCTGATACAGTAACGAGCTATTGGTTCTAGAACAGCCCTATCAGTAATTTTAAATTGTACCATTAGAATGAAGTGGCCCAATTAAACTACACCTTACTAATTCTTACAATTCTCTTTGCAAAGAAATGAAGCCCCATTTCAGTGGAGAGGGACACACCTACCTACTTTTTTGTAGGTTTTTTCCACGATTACAACAGTCAGATGTTATTTTCTTCAAAGCACATACATGAAGGAAAGAATAAACTTCGGATATGAGAATTTTTGCCAGATTTCAATACCAGTGTAATATTTGCAAGTTTATACATAGACTAACAATTTGGATTCTTATCACTTCATTTACATGGGGTTATGATAGATCTATATGCACTTGATTTAAAAAGTGTATAGATTTACTACAACCCAAAACATTGACTATAGTCATTAAGACTATTTAAGTAATTATCTCTTTTACAACCTCTACACCAGCCTTCCAGGTCATTAATCCACAAAAAACAGTAGCCCCATTCTTTTACCAATTGTTAGGTGTCAGTTATCTAAAAGCTGAAGGTAGTTTTTAAATGCTAGATGTCAGTATATGGTCAAACTATGCCAGTGGGTGAAATAAACAAAAATCACCATTTTCTAAGCCCTGATGTAGATCAGCTTTTTTGGCGGGGGGGGGGTCATCTTTGCCCCTTTTCTCAATTTCCATACCCATTGATTTCAAAAGGAAGGGAAATAACTAGACTGGTAACAAGTGTAGTGGCAGAGGAATAATGGGAACTGGAATATTTTTTGATGCAGCATATCTAAGGTCATCCTGATGTGTTTTAATATATCCCTTTTCAGCCTTTATTACCACTGGAATAGCAATGACAGTGGAGTTTTCCATGATCTCCCCCACCCCCCACTGCCACCAAGAATAGCAGAGAGGGAGGTGTGCAACACCCAGTAGCCTTTCAGCCACCCTCTCCAAGAATTTAGGTTTACTTCTTTAATGTCAATGGCTGGAACCTGTTGGAAATGATGGGAGCATGCTGGATGGGAAAGGCAGTTCTATGTGTTTGCAGAATATTTTTTTTTCCTGCCATGAATATAACCTGGTTAACATACAAAATTGTGTACACCCACCCATCCCACCATGCACAGTTGCACAGAACTGTATTTTATATTGAAGTATGCATAATCATTGGTAAAATGTTTTATTGTAAAGGTTTAGACACAGCAACTTCAAGAAGAAAGCTGCTATTGGGAGTGTGAAGCATTACTTTTTACTTTTTTTGTTGCAGGAAAACTGCTTTGAGCATATCTGACCATTATTTTAAAACCTAAATTTGGGTGACAGTCACTCTGTGCTGGGAAGTAGGGGGACGAAAGAAGCAACAGAATACTCCAAGGCTTCCTCATCCCAGAAGTAGGCTTCCTAGGAGGCTGCTGTCCAAAACTGCCTCCCTGTAGAAAGATCTCTGGTGGATAAATGTCACAATGGAGCTCTTTCCACAGGGAGCAATCATCCACTAAGATGTTTCATACTTCCATAATTAAGTAACCTCCAGAAAAACATCAGCGCCCTTTTAAAACAGAACTTAATAAAGTTAGAAAGATTTATTCAAACGGGTTTAGCTACTGTTTCTTCCCTATTAAAAAAAATGTTTACAACAGCAAATCTAGTTTAAGAGTCACTGGACTACATTAATTAGACATTCAAAACATATTTCACAAAAGATTTTATATACACTAGAAATATACACACGTTTACCAAATGATACTAAAGCACCCACCCTGTGTGGCTTTCAGTACTGATAAAGATGAGCAGCAATCCCAGAAATGTCACATTCTGATAGAGCACTATCTCCTGTCTGCATCACTCCCTGCAAAAAATAGGGACCCCCTCCTTAAACCAGAGGCTAAATCTTTGATTGTATTTAAAATACATTAACACCAAACCAAAGAAGTGACAGGCAAATGGAGAAGGAAAAGTTTCATTTTAACAATTGGGTGGCTGTTGAAGCTGTCTCTTATTCAGGTGCTTGCTAGCTTGCTCTTCCACCTGCATGGCAAGGGTTAGTTCTTCCAGAGTGTCTGCAGCAGAAGAGTAGGAAAGAGACAGAGAAAACTTATGAGTCAACATGTAAGGAAACCACAATTAAGCCACTGAAACCCAAAATATATGTAAAATATGCAGAGCAAAATTCCCCTAATATCTTATTTCAGTCCATGTGACACTTTATGGTATGTACAGGTGGGTCAGTATAAACGTCATCATATTTACCTATAGATATCTTATAATTTTTCCATTTGTATACGCCCATGAGAAAATAATTCAAGAAAAATCCCTAAGCCAGTTCTAACAGAAGAGAGGTGGCTCTATAAAAATCAATACACAAAGAAATGTCCGATTGAGAGAATTAAAATGCAGACACTCTGCACAATGTAAGCCCTAACAGGGCAAGGACAAGATGCAGATTAGATTATGTTTCTCCTCCCATTTGACAGAATACTGTCTGGAAAACATATTAACTTGGCTGAAAGATGCTAGCTTAAGCACAGGATTCCCATAGCTCTGCAAGCCATTGTACATTGTTTTGTTAGCTTAGCTCCTAGCACTGCAAGTGTAACTGGCTTACTAGCCAAATGGATTTTTTTAATGAGCATGACTTATTCAGTTACTAGAGACACAGACCGTATCTTTTGTAAGGGAGGCAAACGATGATGAGACAGCAGCATGAAGAACAGCCTTAAAGAAACTTAGGCTTCTTTACTATAAATCAATCTCTCTCTGCCTTCTTTTACACACCTTTGCCATTCCCTCAGCACAGAACAAGACCATCTATATCACCTCCCTTCCTTCCAAATTTATTCATTCATTCTGTAACACCAGAAGAAATTTCCAGATCACCTTAGTCTTTACCTATGCCAATTGCTCTTATTGCTTGCTATAAAACTCAAGATCTCATCCCATCCTTTCCTTTCTTGCATGTTTGATACAAAATCCAAGATTTCTGTATAACAACAGCATTAATTCTGTATCCTCTTAAGATGTTAATATATATAGTTGACAGAATGAAGACATCCTATCATAGGAAAAGTGAAACGCCAACTCCCAGGAAAATCTAGCCTTCTACTTCTGTACTGCCACCATCGTCAAACTGAACAGCAGCCTCCAATGTACCTTTCAAAGTAAGGAAGCTTTTGGATCCTTCATTTATGAAGCATTGAGCTTGGTACACAAATGCCTCCAGGTCATATTCTGGTTGTTCCGCAATGTCCAGGAGATAGTTACAGGTATTCATTTTCTGGATGCAGAAGTGAAAAGAGTTAGGGAACTGGAATGAGCCTGTGATTTATAGTGATTCAGTCATCCACGGCAAGGACACAAATTAACTGGATTTGTTGGGAACTACTTGATTAATTATAAGCATCATTTCAGAGCTAAAAGGAGCACCATTTGTAGCACAATTCCCATTTTTCAACAAAGCATGCCATATCAGTAAACAGAGTCAATAAGTATCATCCTAGGCCCAGAAGCAGATGAGAGACGAAAGGCCTTCCCTCCATCCCAAATGCCACTGCCCTGGCTTCAGAGGGAGAGAAGAAGAGGCAGGCATGGCTCCATCATGCCTAGGCTCAGAAGCAGATGAAAGGCTCTCCCTCCATCCCAAATGCCACTGCCCTGGCTTTCAGTACAAATGCCACTGCCCTGGCTTTCAGTACAGTTGCCCCTCCACATTCGCGAACTTAGCATTCGCGATTTTAAATATTCGCGATTTTAAATATTCGTGGTTTTGGGAGGGCCCCCCTGCCCTCCCAAAAGCAGCGACAGGGGGCCTCCAAAGGCCCCGTGAAGGCCTTGAGAGGGAGGGGGGAGGGCTGGGGAGGCATCCACGGGGCCTCTGAAGGCCCCGTGAAGGCCTGGGGAGGCGACCACGGGGCCTCGGGAGGGTCTCCGGAGGCCCGTGAAGGCCTTGGGAAGGAGTGGGGAGGCAGGGGAAAGTGACTACTATGGGGACTCCGGAGGCCCTGTGGTTGCTTTGGTGGGGGAGGGGGAGGGCAGTCATTATTCACGGAATTTTCACATTCGCGGGGGTCTGTGGAACCTAACCCCTGCGAATGTGAAGGGATGACTGTACAGATAAAGGGAGAAAATCTGTTGGATTTAATCGCCCCACACATTGCCATCCCTTTCCTTTTCTGTCATGTCTTAATTAGACTGCAAGCCTGAGGGTTGGATACTCTTGTTGTCCTTTCACTTATAAAGCACCATTTGATGATGCTGTATACATTATTATTATTCAGTAGGTTTAGTGCATCACACATGAAGACATACCTGCTTGACTTCCTTAAGTTCTTCTATTGCCTTATCCTCAAGCTCACTAATCCGGGTGAGAGCTTCACGGAAACTTGACAGATGAGGAGACAACTCATCTTCAGAAAGTTGCTGTTCGTAATAGAAAGTGTTAAAACAACCTTACGAAAGTCTGTTGCTCCAAAGAGATTGATCTCAGCTAAACACATATCTACCTCAAGAAGGTGATCAGAATTTTCTTCACTGATGTCCAGCTCTTCATTCTCAGTTTCCATGCAGCTCTGTACCTCACCAGCTGTTCCATTGTGAGGGAGTTCCTTTACTCTGAGAAAGAATTGAGGTCTCACAGATGAGCTGCTTGAATAATTTCTACTTCAACTTGCAGAGTTTGCTCTTCCTTAGTTGTATACGAACATAATCCTGTATCAGTTCTCCTTAGCACTATTAATATAAAATATATCTGACACAGGGAAAAAGTAGGACAGGTTTTCTTTCTCTTGCTTAAAAGATAGTCACTATCAGAATGTCTGCCTTACTTTCTTAGTGCCTATGGTATACAATCTGGGAAAGCAGATATTAGCTGAGATAGCTTCTAAGCAAAGGAAGAAACAACAGTCAGAAACAGTCCCAGTAACCAGCTCATATAACTTTATTTCCTTAGAAGCTGCCTCAGTTTGCTCCCTGAGTTCAAGAGGACACTAGGGCCATTTTAGTCAAAATCAGATAGCAGTAAGACAAGCACTCTGGTGCAAACTGTATTTTCAGCAAGTGAATGAACGTCCCATTCAGTTTGGGGTTTTTTTTGCATCAGTTATGCAAGCTATTTAAACAAATAACAAAGTTATTCAACGCCAAGGCCATTTGAAATGGCAAATTTAAATCTTCTCCATATATATTTTGACAGAAGCCTTCTTCGGATGTTGTCTGAACACACAAGGGGCTAAAACTGGGGCAGGGATGTAGGTAGCATGTAATCCCTGTCCCCCAGTGTCCTTGAACATCCAGAGTCCAACATACGTTGGACTTTTCAATGCTCAACATGCTGGTCTAAAGTGGGCTATGCAATTGTGTTCATCTGAATATGGTTACAAAGCTCCTATAAACATGAACCCTGATACACTTGAGTCCCACTTTTGGGGAAAGGGGGTATATGAATAAATTGGTTGATTGATTGATCCCCACTTGATAGAGCTTTGTAACCATGTTCAGACAACTATACTCAGCACATGAAAGATGGGCTTCCAGATGCTTGGAGATGGAACTTATGTGTACATTCACATCCCTGTCCCATTTTAATGCTATGCATGTTTGGGTAAACGCATGTACAGGACAGACGTTCTCCTGATATAAATAATTTATACCAAGTTATATAGAGGATATCTGTTAAATCCCAAAAATCACTTACCTATCAGCGTAACGCAGAGTATTTAAGGTGTATTCACAGGAATTCATTCCTGGCGAGATCATTGCAATCTGAAAGCCAATAAACAAACAGATAAATAGCCTGCATTTCCTGGCTCTTGCCTTTTGTACAACTGCAGCCACTTCTGTCTAGTCCAGTGGTTCTGAACCTGTGGGTCCCGAGATGTTGTTGGACTACAGTTCCCAGGAGCCCTCTGAGGTCTCACCTTGACAGCCAGGTGGTCCTCCCAGTCATTAGTGAGGCTGTGAGTTCAATCGTACAGCCTCACTAATGACTGGGAGGACCACCTGGCTGTCAAGGTGAGACCTCAGAGGGCTCCTGGGAACTGTAGTCCAACAACATCTCGGGACCCACAGGTTCAGAACCACTGATCTAGTCTGTATTCATTACTATCAACTCTGCTTCATTGAACAAAAAGATAACCAATCTTAAGCTTATGTCTTCCCCGTCAGACTATTTACTTGGAATGTAGTGGCTAGTGAAATCTATGGGCCTTTTCTATGTTCTGGGCTACTGTTCTATGAACAGCTCCAAGGACACCAACTATAACATCTGTTTGTAGTATTTCATTCTGGAGGCAGATCACACAGTTTGCTGAAGAAGTGCTATAGGACACTGGCCTAGCAAGCTTATTCTAGAGTTTCACACCAGGCATTTGAATTCAGATATTCCAGTATATACAACATATTTTTACTTGTTACCGGAGCAGAATAAGGTAGGCTTAAGTGGTAATTTCTGGATTTTCCTGTTATATAGGCCTACTGCTCAGGTATTTGTTTAGCTGCTAATGCAATGAGATATGTACAGTTGCCCCTCGACATTCGCGGCTTTCACACTCGCGGTTTTGATTATTCGCAGTTTAGCCCTAGCCCCTTAGGGAAGGCTGCCGAGAGGCGGGGCAACCTCCTGCCTGCACCTTCTCCAGCCTTCCAGAGGCGGCTCCGGGGCTTCAAAGCCCCGGAGTCTGCTCAGGAAGGATGGGGGGTGGGGTGGGCAGCCTCCCTCCCTCCGCCTTTCCTGGCCTTCCTAAAGGGACTCCGAGGCTTCGAAGACCTGGAGTCCCCTCAGGAAGGCCGGGGAGAGGCTGGGCAGCTTCCCTCCCGCCCACCTGCTGCCTTCCCCGGCCTTTGGAGCCCCGGAGTCGGCGCAGAAAGCCTCCTCCCCGCCCGCCCGCTGCCTTCCCTGGCCTTCTTGAGGGGACTCCAAGGCTTCTAAGCCCCAGAGTCCACTCAGGAAGGCCGGGGAGAGGAAGACAGCCGCCCGCTGCCTTCCCTGGCCTTTTTAAGCGGGCTCCGGGGCTCCAAAGCCCCGGCGCCCACTTCGGAAGGCTGGGGAGAGGCAGCGCAGCCTCCTCCCCGCCCGCTGCCGTCCCCGGCCTTTTTAAGCGGGCTCCGGGGCTCCAAAGCCACAGCGCTCGCTTCGGAAGGCCAGGGGGAGGCAGCGCAGCCTCCTCCCCACCCGCCCACCCGCTGCCATCCCCGGGCTTCCGAAGCGGGCGCCGGGGCTCCAAAGCCCCAGCGCCCACTTAGGAAATCCAGGGGGAGGCAGCGCAGCCTCCTCCCCACCCACCCGCCGCCATCCCCGGCCTTCCTAAGCGGGCTCCGGGTATTCTAAGTCCTGGAGTCCCCTCAGGAAGGCTTGCGGAGAGGCCAGCCAGGCTAGTCAGACACCCTCCCGCCGCTTCCCTCCCTCGGGGGGGGGGGTGTTGCGGGAGCAGTTGTTATTCGCGGTTTTTCCACATTCGCGGGGGGCTCAAGAACGTAACCCCCGCGAATGTGGAGGGACGACTATATTGGCTACCCTGAACAACTTGGAATCGCTGACAAATGAGAAAATATTCTTATGCACTTAAAAATGGTTCCAGCACCTGAGATTAATGTTTAGTTGCTAAATCATTAAGTAAATACATATACAATTACAAAATTGGGGCTAAATTGATAACCAATTCCCTGTGCTGTTAATGCTGGTAAATCAAGTCTGGGTGCCATCTAAAACAGGCATCATCAGTATTCATAAATAAAAATTCATCAGTGACTTGCAGTTATAAACTAAGACAAGCTAATATGGTTAGCAGGAATTTTCAGAAACCCAGGAGCACTATCAAATGTAAGACTTGCTATTTAACTTACCATACAAGTTCTGGAGTTGGCTCCAATGAAGGAATCCCTCAACACCTGGGTAAGTTTGCTCTCCCGAAAAGGTGTATGTTGTTTATTCTGACCTAGAGCACGGATGCATTCCTGTAAGGAGGGGATGGGGAAGAAAGGGTAATCAGGTTTGCACAGAGTTTTGGCTATAGGCAAGGCTGTGGTCCTAAACATTAAGTTTGGGTTCAGAAGGAAAGCACAGGGAACTAACCCTGCACTATAAAATTATAGGAGCTAAGCTGTGTTACATACTGCACAAACGTCCTGTCCTAGAAAGCTTCCAGTTCTCCATATTTGGCTTACCACATCCCGTAGAATGTGCACAAAACAATGCAAAGCTAATTGCTAAAGGATCCATAAGCAAAAAATGGCCAATTACCTCTTTTCTGTTAGTATCCAGAGTGGTACAAGCAACAACAGCACCACTTGGTAAGATTGGCTTTTTGCTTTGCTTGAAGGAAAATATTAGCAGTTCTGGAAAGGTGAGTCTGCTAGTGACATCACCATTAAGTAATGGCATCACAATTGGACAAAAGTAATAACATAAGCTATATTATTTAAATTCACTAAAATTTCAGTGGGGGCCCAGCTAGAGTGGACTTATAAATCACTTGTTAAATAGTGAGCCAACACTAAAGTAATCCCATTGATTTAATTAGTCTAATCTAGTTGGGACTAATAATAGATTAATACCAGAATGTTTGTTGAAGTTCTAATTTACTAACACTTTCATGGTCAAGCCTGAGTTGATTATTATCTTTTGTGTGCCATCTGAACACATCTTCTTTGTGGAAACATACAAGCATAAAAACCCAACATTTATAAAGAGCAAATTGGAAAAGGCCTCAAGAGTCATTTTAATTCCTCTCACTAGACATGGATGGTCCATCTCAGGTAATGACAGAGCTATCTGAAAATAGGATATCTAATGCATTAACAGTATTTTTTAAAAGGACATTAAACTAATTTTACATAGAACTATGTAAATATATTAGAATGCTCTTTATGTTTGAGGAAAAGTTAAACATGGGCACATTTAATTTAGTATCCAGACTGAGTATTTTGTGATGCAGGAACAATAAAAGATCTTCCCCTACTGCCAATCAACAGCTTACAGTAGTCCTTACGATTGAGGTTAGGTTGTTGGAATACTAAGCACTCTACACTAGATTAACATAGCAGTAACATTTTTTAAAAGGCACAACAAAGAGTTCTTCGTGCCAACAAGACCACAGGTTATCATAACCTGTACCTCATACTCTAATTCAGTGATAATAATTGTTTTAGCAAATGTGCCTCAAGTTCAGTTTTAGCATGACAGTGCTACTCTAATGCCTCCTACAGTACATACAGTATGTGGACTTAGACATACATCTGCAACATACATCTGGCATTATGCTGCTAACAGGCCCTGCTGCTCTTGGCTGAGGCATACCACAAACTCTCATTATCTCTACCATTTTATTTTCTACCCTATACCTTTAGCGCTAGCAAACTTTTGTTTATTTCTGCTGCTTCCATTCTTGTCTGTCGATCAGCACTGGATGTATCAGCACCTCTCTCATTCCCAGCTAAGTCCACCAAGGAGAACTTGCCATGAAGTTTTCCTTTTCTGCGCAGAATAATTTGGAAGCAAGCATGGGACCGTGAAGAGCTGGAATTTGCAAATGTGTGCCCAGATGTCCTGCAGGGATAATAGAAACATGACAAATTTTATGTTTATACTAAACTAACACTATCAGATAATCCTAATTTGACAATCATGACACAACCCTTTTAAGAGAGAGATGGGTTGATTGTAAAATTTATGCTTTGGATCAACTGACTGGCAAAAATTGGTCTGGACCATTTCCAATATTGCAGTCTATTTATCAGTTACCCATGGGTACACTGTGGTAATATTTACAATTACAACACCATTTAGTGTCTATGTATGGACAGCTCTGAATGCCTCAGCCACCCCAGCTATATTGAAAATAATCATATCCTCATAAAATTCGAAGATAATATGTCCAGTTTATATAGGTAAGTGTTGGTGATGTGATACAGATAATGCTTCCTTGTAGCATATTAAGTGATTAGTCCTTTCCAGTTGAATTTGTTACATGTATTAATTTTGAATTAGAAAAATATTTGGCATTTGCAGATGCATATGTTCTTTTAAGTTAAATGAGGACAATATGGAATGCAACTGAGGGTTAACACTGGATGCTGTATGTTTTACTGTTCAAAAAGAGTTGTTCTCTCAACATTGGAAAGAAACGTTCACCATCTATCATTGAATGTTTAGAAGAGCTTACTACTTTAAACTATATATTAATGTGTATTTTATAATTATCAACTTCAAGAAAATGTATTTTTGGAAATATGGTCAGCTTGTACCAATGTCCAGTCCATGTTCCTATCCTATGTACATTCCTATCCTCATACTTCCACTTTTCTTCCCCCATCCTTCCGTTTCTTTTCTTTGCAATCATATTTTTAAAACTCCAGTTTTTTAAAGGTTCAACAAATTTGGGCAGACATTACTGGTCAACCAAAACTGTGTTGTCCGTAGGACACTCTTTCCCCAAGACATTCTCATGCTATATATCAAAATTACCTAAGGTTCCCTTTTCCAGTTCTAAGTCTGGATCTAGGGATGCAGGGTTTTTTTAAGTGATATGTTCCTGTTACTTATTTCCAGTGTTTGGAAAGTAAGCCATTGCCATTAGTCATTACAGTGCTGAAACTGGCAACACATAACACTACCTCTTGCACTGCTCATTACTTTTGTTACTTTGTAATTTGTGACAGAGAACCTTAAAATCTTATCAACCCTCCTTAACCCTCTCCCCCATAAATACCGTATATTCCGGCGTATAAGACGACCGGGCGTATAAGACGACCGGGCATATAAGACCACCCCCCCAATTTTTAAGGTAAAATATAGAGTTTGGGATATATTCGCCGTATAAGACGACCCCCCTCTTCCAACACACCCCAAATAAATTTTTTTAAAAACATCATATTTGATTTCAATATGGTAATTTTAATTCAAATGCTTATGACATGCAGGTACTTAGCAGGAAAACTGTCACTTATAAACATAAGGCATTTTTTCATCAAACATGTAAACACAAAACAGTGCAAGAGGATTAAACTTTTCCTAATTCACTCTAAAGTTGAAAGGAAGGATAAGACAATAAACCCATGGGAGCTACCATACTCTGTTTTCTAAGCTGTCAACCAAACTGGAACTGATAATGATAGGAGAAAGATTACAAACAATAGAGAGCAAGTGCCAGGCTAGACCCTGGCGAGTTAGCAACACCCGTCATAGCTGCAAGCTACGGTATGTTATTTTTATAGGTTTTGCTGGCGTGACAATTTCCCTTTAAAAGCCTTCAAAATCCTCCTGTTCATCATCTGATATCATAAATAAATCAATGATATCTTGTGATACATTTGTAAGGCAGTCATCATATGGGTCAAATTCTGTATCTGAAGGTGTGGTCTCAGCTTCCGCTTCCTCTTCATCTTGCCACAAGTAGTCGTCCTCCATACCATCTAATGAATTTGATATGCCACACTTCTTGAAAGACTTGATTACTGTTTCTGCATCAATATCATTCCAGGCTTTTATGACAAACTTGCACAAAACATCCAACTGTGGAGCACGCATGTTTCCTCCTTTTGTGAATGACTTTTCGCCGCTAACCATCCATTCATTCCACTATTCTCGAATGCGATCTTTAAATGGCTTGTTTAGGCACACATCCAGTGGCTGCACCAACGATGTCAATCCTGCAGGAATAACTGCCACATGTGTGTTTAACCTTGCAAGCCTTTGCTTGGTGCTGGGGGTTAAATGTGCCCTGAACATATCCCACACCAGTAGACTATGTTTTTGAATAAGTCCGCCTGGTCGCCTGCTCCATACATTATCAAGCCATAGCTTTACCCCTTCTTCATCCATCCAGCCTTTTTCATTCACATGTACAAAACAACCAGCAGGGAACTTGAGTTTTGGCATTGTTTTTCTTTTAAAAATAATCATTGGTCTCAGTTTGGCACCATCAGCTGTGCATGCCAGTACCACTGTAAAACTGGACTTCTCATGTCCTGTTGTTTTAAGTAAAATTGTCTTTTCGCCTTTTTGATGGACAGTTTTATTTCCAACCATATCAAAATTCATTGGAGTTTCATCCATATTTCCAATACTACTTAATGCATAGCCATATTTTTTGCGCAGTTTTATTATGTATTGATGAAAATTAATTAGTTTGCAATCAAGATCTGCAGGTAATTTTTGGGCAATTTTTGTCTTTTGCCTCAGTACCAGATTATGCCTTCCCATGAATCTAGTACACCAGGATGCAGTGGCCTTAAATCCGTTGCTATGCTCTGGGTTAGATTTGGCCCACTGAAGTGTAAGCAAACGTATTTTATTTCTTGTCACTACATAACCATTCTGACGGTGCTCAGTCACCATGTCTGCCACATGTTTTTCCAGTTCTGGCCAATGTGGGGTGCCTCTTCTTAATGCACACTTACCCTTTGGCATACTCTGTAATGATTTTGCTGTCGCTTTCCAGTCCCGAACCATCTTTTCTGTTACTCCATATTGCCTTGCAGCAGCACAGTTATTATGTTCCATGGCAAAGTTTACAACTTTAAGTTTAAAACTGGCTTCATATTTCTTTCTTCTTGCTGGTGGAGCCATGATGGGGTTCTGACTGTTGGACATTTTGATATAGGTACCTCCCTATATGTTCTGATGCTATACTGTACGCCGTAGGTACCGGACTGGTGCTGTGCTGTGTGTGGTACCCTGTAAACAACAACCAGCCAACCACAATACCTGCGATTGGCTGTTTGTTGTATACAAAGCCTGCTTGGATTGGTCAGCCCTCCCTGCCTTCCCAGCCCGCCCTGTCTCCAAGATTATGGTACCTTATCAGAGCAGCGCAGACACACCTCTTTTACCCATCAGGCCTACCCTTGTATCCTATTAAAGATGCCTGTACATCCTACTCTACCTTTGGTGTTTCCTGACTGAGCACCCTGCTTGAATCTGCCTTTGCCCCAAACACTCGAGGGTCTAAAGCCAGTTCAAGAGTTCCCTCCCACTTAGCAGCAGCTCTCCTAAACCACTTTTCCCCTAAAACTGATTTTAGATCATTGAGTGTTTGGGGCAAAGGGATGTTGAAGCGTAAAACTCAATGGGAAAACTGCTAGTAAAGATGCAGGAGATATGGGGGAGGCAAAGTGTGTACCAGTACATTTCCCCCTGTCTTTCCCCTTCACCCCTGTTGAGGAGGAACCCCTCTCTGCTGAGGCAAACCGCTACATTCGCACCTCTTCTCTACATGGGATTGCTCCCCAAAGGGAGAGAAGGTTGGGAAAAGGGCGAAAGTGGCCGGTTTGACACTGCTATTTGTAGCACTACAGAGTATTCTTGAAAAACACAATATTCTCTGCCTGAAAGGGGGTCCGTGGCTTCACAAAAGCTTCACAAAGGGTGAAAGTGGCCCGTTTGGCTCCACAGCCCCAATCCCTCCGTCTGGACTCCCTTCCTAAGGCCCCGATCACTCCTTCAGAGCTGCCTTCGCAAGGCAACCCAGAGGAAGGCACCGGGGCTCCAGAGTTAAAGCCCTGGCTTTGCTCTTTCTCCCCACAGAAGGAGCAAAGCAGCCCACTTTAACACAGTAGCCCCAATCCCTCCTGAGTTGCCTTCGCAAGGCAGCCCAGAAGAAGGCATTGGGAATGCAGAGTTAAAGCCCTGGCTTTGCTCTTTCTCCCCACCCAAGGAGCAAAGCAGCCCACTTTAACACGGTAGCCCCAATCCCTCCTTCTGAGTTGCCTTCGCAAGGCAGCCCAGAAGAAGGCATCGGGAATGCAGAGTTAAAGCCCCGGCTTTGCTCTTTCTCCCCACCCAAGGAGCAAAGCAGCCCACTTTAACACGGTAGCCCCAATCCCTCCTTCTGAGATGCCTTTCGGTGGGGAGAAAGAGCAAAGCCAGGGCTTTAACTCTGCGTTCCGGATGCCTTCTTCTGGGCTGCCTTGCAAAGGCAACTCAGAAGGAGGGATCGGGGCTACTGTGTTAAAGTGGGCTGCTTTGCTCCTTGGGTGGGGAGAAAGAGCAAAGCCGGGGCTTTAACTCTGCATTCCCGATGCCTTCTTCTGGGCTGCCTTGGAAAGGCAACTCAGAAGGAGGGATTGGGGCTACTGTGTTAAAGTGGGCTGCTTTGCTCCTTGGGTGGGGAGAAAGAGCAAAGCCAGGGCTTTAACTCTGCATTCCCGATGCCTTCTTCTGGGCTGCCTTGCGAAGGCAACTCAGAAGGAGGGATTGGGGCTACCGTGTTAAAGTGGGCTGCTTTGCTCCTTGGGTGGGGAGAAAGAGCAAAGCCAGGGCTTTAACTCTGCATTCCCGATGCCTTCTTCTGGGCTGCCTTGCGAAGGCAACTCAGAAGGAGGGATTGGGGCTACCGTGTTAAAGTGGGCTGCTTTGCTCCTTGGGTGGGGAGAAAGAGCAAAGCCAGGGCTTTAACTCTGGAGCCCCCTCCCCCCGTGCCTTCTTCTGGGCTGCCTTGCGAAGGCAGCTCAGAAGGAGGGATCAGAGCTGCCGAGTTTAACTGGGCTGCTTTGCTCCTTCTCCCCACGTTCCTCGAAGATGGTTTGGAACGGAACCGAGAAGGAGGGATCGGGGCCGCCAAGCCAAACGGGGCATTTTTGCCCTTTTCCCCCACCTTCTAGGAAGGTGGGATAAAAGGGCGAATCTAGCAGTTTGTCTCCGCCGCTGCAGAGGCGATGCAGCAGCAGCTGCGGCAAACCGCAAAGTTCACCCCCCTCCTCTGTCTTCCGTTGCTCCCCAAAGGGGGAGAAGGCAGAGGAGGGGGGCGAGTGAGCTGCTGAACACTTTGCTTCACCCCCCTGCTCCATCCCCTGCCTCTTCGCAAACGGAGCGAAGAGGCAGGAGATAGGCAGGCTGGCGAAGCAAAGTATATCCGGCGTATAAGACGCCTCTCGATTTTGGAGGGCACTTTTGAGTGCTCAAAAGTCGTCTTATATGCCGGAATATACGGTACTTACAACTAGCAACACTTCTTACAATCTGTTACTTCCCAGTTCTGAGGAGGTAAAACAACCCCACCCCACCCTCAAACAGCTCAAAGTTGGAGAAAGGCTTGCTCTTCCTCTATGTGAGAGCAGAGTTCTTAAACTCAAAGTGCTTATAAGGCATAGGGCAAAGCTTGCTCACTTTCACTTTTGCCTCCACCTCTGCATTGAAGAATGAAGACTTGCCTCTGCCTTTTGCTCTAGGATGGGGATTATCATCATAGTCTGACTCCCCTTTTGCTACAGAAAAGGGATGATCAAACTTACTGAACCTTGAATGTTAACATACACAAATGCACCAGAAGTTCTGGATCTTGTTTCTCTCAAGATAGCACCTGCAGTTTCTCTTGTCCCCATGCCATGTTTCAATTGGTGCTTTACTGATAAGGTTCAGTGAGAAAGTTAATGTATGAAGAAAGACACCAACATTTGTAACATGTGCAAAATGCTCTTTAGCATTCTGTATTTGAAGTTTCTGTGACATGAATGTCTGAAACCTTCCCTTCAAGCCCCACAGTAATGTTTCCATAACTCTCTACATGGACCCATGAATCTATTTCCTGCTTCTGCTGTGTTTTGTAGAAAAACAACAAAAATCAGTGTTTCACAACCAGTTACTTTGGTATACATGCATATTCATTTAGAACATGCATGCTGAACAGAGGTTGCTTGGACCAATTTTAGGTTCACTTACCACAGAACATTCTAAAATGTTCAAGTACCTGTGCCATGGCTCCTCCATCATGAGGAACCTAAAGGTTGTGAGCAGTCCCCACTCTGTATCCTAAATTCTCTAAGATCAGGTAAAGCAGGAAACAAATTATACAACAATTTCCCCCAACAATTAGGAGGGTCTTGAGAAATGGCCAAATAGGCATTCCATACAAACAATAAGCCAATGAATGTCAGAGCACAGAGAGCAACAGACCTGCAGGCACTCCCAATTTCAATCATCCGGATAACATCTTCAGCACAATTCACTCGTATTTCTTGCAGGCCAACCACCTGGACCTGCTGTTTGCCATCTTCTAGCACTCGCAGCTTTGCTTTTTTGTTTAAGAGGTCAAATAACTGTGTTTTTTAAAAAAAACAGTCTCAGGAAGAGCAGATATCAGAATTGTCACATTTAAATCAATATATAACTATGCTGTTTTAACATGCCCAACACAAAAGTACTCCTTATGAAGCTTACTAATCAGTAGGAGTACCTTATACTTAAGCATTATAGATTAGAAAGCTGCCCTGCATTAGGGAGTTTATAGCAATGCACACTTAGTCCTTGGAGAAAAAATAGTCTTTTATACAGTTGCCCCTCCACATTCGCGACTTTCACATTCGCAGTTTTGATTATTCGCGGAAGGCTGCCTCCCCCCCCCCGCTGCTCAACACCCCCTCCCTTCCCAAGGCAGCAAAGGGCTTAGCCCGTTGTTGCCTTGGGAAGGAGGGGTGGGAAGCAGCTGGCGCGCTGCCTCTGCGCCCCACTCCCTTCCCAAGGCACCAAAGGGCTTCTGAGGAAACCCTTCAGTGCCTTGAGAAGGAGGGGTGGGGAGGAGCTGGCGTGCTGCCTCTGCACTCCACTCACTTCCCAAGGTAGCGAAGGGCTTCTGAAGAAGTGCTTCGGTGCCTTGGGAAGGAGGGGTGGGAAGCAGCTGGGGCGCTGCCTCTGCGCCCCACTCCCTTCCCAGGCACTGAAGGGCTTTTGAAGAAGCGCTTCGGTGCCTTGGGAAGGAGGGGTGGGGAGCAGCTGGCCCGCAGGCTCATATCTTATTCGCAGTTTTTTCACATTCGCAGGGGTTGTCTGCCCCTAACCCCCGCGAATGTGAAGGGATGACTGTAGTTTATGTTCAACTTATTTTGATGGCTCTGTCTAGGGACCCATTGGGAGCAAGGCTCCTCATTAAACTTCATTGGATTACTCTACTGTCAGTCTTCAACATAAGCGTTCTTGTTTAAAACACACACCAAGATTAGCTCTAATTCAGAGATGGATAGCACGTTCAGCTAAAAAAGGAGGCTGAAGATACAAAATTAGGAGTCAATCTAACTTGCTCAATAACGAGAGTCAAGTATGTGTCAAGGGAGTGACATATGTAAATTGGAGATGGGCCTGACAAAAACTCAAGAGTTCTCTACTAAAAGTTTGCAGCTCCGTTATGGACTTCTGCCTCATAACTGGAGAGAATCATCACTACAGTACATGGGTTGTGGGTTTAAGAACAGTGGATAAATCACATCCCTTTCCTTTGTCAAGAACACTTTCTTCCCATTCCTTTTTTACCAGCCTACCTACTCAGTTAACCAAACTGAAAAGACTGCAATAAATAAAGTTAGACAAGGCAAACTGACAAAGCTCCATCTCCAAACCCCAGTTAGACCTGTTTAGTGATCAGGACCAAAGATATGCACAACAAGACGCACAAGGAGCTGCGGGGAACATAAGTCCAATATTCACTTCCAGTACTAAATTGTATTACACACACACAAAAAAAGGGTGGGGACTGAATCTTCTCCAGTACTCTTGATGGCCTCACCTTTCCATTGTATATTTCAAAGAAAGTCACATATACTTCTAAACCTTGAACCTTGTACCGTGTCTGGTTCAGAAGGAGGAAGACATCCTGTGCTAGTAGAGGAAAGAAAATTACAAGATGGAAACATTTATCAATAGTGTGATATGCTTTGAGACACTTTCACACACTCTCTGATAGCTCTGATGTGCTTAAGAAACTGTATTTGAAGCATTTGCAATGAATGTTAGCAAATTAACACACCACTTAGCTAGCAGCTCAAATAGGACACTACCTTAGCTTTGACACAGGCTTCTACACATACCAAACTATTTTCCCTTATAAAGTTAAGCTTTTTTAAAAAATGTTCAAGTGAAAAGAGTACATACATGCAAAAGCATAAATTCCTTTGGAGGCCTTTTGTGTTTTCCCAGAGAAGTCGCCACCCATCGTCTAGAATGGAAATATATATTAGAAAGCAAAGTCTCAGTAATCACCAAAAAAAATTGCCTCATCTGCAACTTTGTTTATTTGTAGACACAGGAAATCAGTTTCCTGGTCATTCAAGACCAGCCAACACCCAATATTCAACATCTAATCTCATTCAAAAAACACCTATGTGCACCAGCAATGAATATGCAGACAAATGTAGCAATAGATTTGCAAACTGAGACACTCAGTTCCTTAAAAATAAAAAGTTCCTTAACATCCTTGAACACATATATAATCCTAAACTAAAATGCTACCATCATTTGCATAGCAATAATACTGGACAGGAGCCCGCGTGGTGTAGTGGTTTGAGTGCTGGACTACAACTCAAGACCAGGGTTCGAATACCCACTTGGTCATGAAAAACCACTGGGTGACCTTGGGCAAGTCACACGCTCAGCCTCAGAACCCCATGAAAGCTTTGCCTTAGGGTTGCCATAAGTCAGACATGACATGAAGGCACTCAACAACAACAACAACAGCAATGCAGCGGCAGATTAAAAAATGTACGTAATTCATTTGCAGCTGCCATCTTGGCCAGAGGGCATGCAAAGTTTATGGGGACTGTAAAACTATTAAGACAAGTCACAGCTATTGCAACTTGCTATTACTGCAGAGCAATCCCTTCCTTTTGGCCTTGTAAAGACAACCACTACATAAAATGCAAGCTACCACCCAAGTTTTAACTAGGCTATTGATCAGAATATATATGCATTTTAAAAGGCCAATAATCTTCATAACAATCATTCAGAAATTGTTTAAACTGCTTTGATTCAATCCAGATCATAACACAGTTTGTGACAGGGGTGGTGAACCTTCGGCTCTTCAGGTTTTGACCTATAATTCCCATCAGGCCCACCCAGCATGGAAAATGGCAAGGGACTAAGGAATCATAGTCCAAAATATCTGGAAGGTTTTCCATGCTTGGTTTGAGAGTACCATATACTCACATGTGTTTTTCCGCTGCCAGTCTGGCCATAGGCAAAACACGTAGCCTTCCCTCCCTCAAAGATTGTTTGCACAAGTGGTCTAGCAGTGAACCTGAGCAAGTATAATGAGAATAAATGGGAGTATGAACTTTCACAGTACAAGGGTATACACAGAATTCAATTTCTAATGCAGCCCATCTAAAAAAAAGCACCATGTAAAAAGTATGTTACAATTCAAACATCTTGTCAAGCGACACAGAAAAATTAAAATCAAATTTAGATACTGGCTTGATCAAGTATGTATTGTAGACTGAAAAATATAGCCACTTCTGTAGGTTCAAGAGCTAACTTTCTGCAAAGGTAGTTCACAGAATGACAGCCAAGGGGACCACAGGATACTGAAGATCTCTCTCTATGTCTGGAAAGAGGGAGGTCCACTAATAAGAAAACCTCATCACCACTGCTATACCATCACCAGTGAGGTGTGAAACAGTGAGTTCTAGGGTGGCAATGGATCCTAAGCGCCTTTCAGTTCCCTGACACATACAGTAGACCTTTGATATCCGCTAGGGCTTGATTCCAGGACACACACACATACACACACGTGGATATCAAAATCCGTGGATGCTCAAGTCCCATTTTATACAATGGCATCTCTTATATAAAATGACAAAATCGCAGTTTGCTTTTTGGAATTTTAGTTATTTGTTTACTGGAATATTTTCAAGCCATGGATGGTTGAATCCATGAATGCAGAATCCATGGATATAGAGGGCTGACTGTATACACAGACACACACACACCCCAAAATGAGCCCACAGCTATGTTGGTCTGGAAATTATGTAGTAAAAAAGGTTAAAGGGGAAAAAATAGAATCACACACACACACACACGCTCTAAGTCTTCTGCCTGGTCACAACAAACCAGTGGTAGAACAGTCACCATGGAGTCTCACCACACCCTCATGCTTGCTTTAGAGAAGGTATATATGTTGACAGAGCTTAATTTAAATAAAAATAAATAGTATCAGAAATGACTGTCTACTTGGTTCGTGGTAGAGATTTGAGGAGGAGAAAAGGAAAAAATATTGGACTGAGTTGCTTTTCAGATACTGTTGAGCTGAAACTCCCAGTGTTCCTCCCCACTGGCCACAGTGACTAAGACTTCTGGAAGTTGCAGTCCAACCTCATCTGGAGGGCCCATGATTCACACCCTTCTTACAGACATATGCAATACACAATTCAAAGGTGCATTTCTGCACTTAATGAGTACTACCATCTTCATGAGAAGGGCATATAAGGGGGTCTTTCCTTGCTTGTATTGAAAGTACATTGTTGAAGAGTCCAATCTTTTCTGTATTCTGTTAAATTCAATACCCAAATAATGCTGCTAGCCTAGTCCTTAAGACTGTGACTATATGAGAAGATTTCAATACAAATAATAAATTTTATGTGCTTCTTTTAAACGAATGTGGTTTGTGTTTTTATTTTTACTTCTCAGACGGCAAAAACACAAACCACTGTGAAGCCCATGAAGAAATTAAATTATTTTTGGCAGTACTGCATGAAAGAAGCATCAGTATTAATTTGCAAATTGACCCTACTTTGTACTGCTCACTATCAGTAGGAAAGGAATGCATTACCAATAAACCATTTCATTTGAAGCTTTTTCATCAAATGAAAAGTCGAATCGAAAAGGCTGGTTTTCAAGATATTTCGTCAGATCCACCTTCACCTTTGGTTCATGCACTAGGATGCTGTTCTTGCTGACAACAGTAATAATATCACATTCCTTCTTTGCAAGTTCTGTTTAGGAGAAGAAAAAATAGTATGAAATAGGACTCTGTGAATTCTATAAGCGTTCTAAAATCATGACAATTTTAGTAGAGAAGCCAAAGTCACATAACTACTAATGCAAAAACTGAATAACACAACATATATTTCGGGAATAGAGAAATTCTAGTAGTGATGAAAACCATGAGAGAAGATTAAGCAAAAGGAAAATGCAACATGGCAGTACAGTGACTGAGAAATTATTTTAAATTAGAGGGAACTGTTGGAACGCCAGGTTTCCTAAAGAGGTCTAGTACTATCCTATATCTTTTTAATTCAAAGTTATTCTTTGATATTATCATTTTAAAGCAAATTTCTATAGCAGCTTAGTTTCAAAGGCTAATATCAAACATAATTTTTGCACTAACAGAATCTATAGAACCCAACATGAGTAATAGTTGGATGAAGCTTAAAATTACTAAACCCCACATGACATCTTACCTTGTTTATTTAAGGGCCGTTTCCTCACACAGACACAAATTCTATGTTCTTCTATCTTAAACAAAAAGAGAAACACAAACCACATTAAGATCAGAAAGTCAGATAACCTTATTCCATAATCCAGATGTCATTTGCTTGAACAAAAAACATGAAGGCATAAGGTGAAGGAGGAAGGAGAGCTGGCAGAGCACACTGCAAGACCCAAGAATATTATGGGATCACCTGGCCATCTGGACCAAGGAGGATGAAGATATAAGAGTATTATTACATTGCTTCAAGTTTAGATTTTCAGTAAATCATGTAGTTTATTAAATTTTCACTCCTATTACAAATGGCACTAGCTGTCATGTGCAGTGCTGGTCTCCAGGCGTGTCCTTCACATATTTTGAGTCTGAGCCCTGACAAATGTTTTTCCCCCAAAACTCTAATGTGGCAACTAAGATGTTTTTAAAGTAAATTCCTGTTAGTATCATTCACATGCTTTAAGTTATCTGGATGAAGCAGGAAAATAGACCTCTCAGAAAAACTTCGGAAATCATAAACATGAAACATTAACCACTACAAAGACACAGCGGCCATCAACTTGAATTAATCATTTGCATGTACAGCTCATGCATCTGATCTTCAGAAGTTTACTGAATTAACATCCCACTGATTTCATTCAGCAACAATATTACGTATCTGCTCAGTGCTACACGCACACTGTCAGAGTTGACTTCAAAACTGTTCGATAGTATATTTAGAGACCAGAAAGAGTTTTCTTCCACAGTTCATTCTTTTAGCTACATAGTTCTTGATGTTCTCAGAGGCTTCTTGTTATTGCATTTTTAATTACAGTTGGCAGAAGACGACATTTGAGGCAACATAACATATACTGTAGCTAATTAGCTGCAAGTATTTACTTACTGGGTCATTCATTGATATCGACTGGCAATTAATAGTGGCTCTGTATTCCTTGACCATCCGTGCAAAGTCCCAGTTTGGACAACTACTATCAAATTCCTGTAAGGCAAAATAGTTGAAAAACTTGCTACAGTGAAAGTTTCAAGGCACTGGGGAGCAGGGTTTCCCCTCTCACAACAGCATGAAGTATCAGTTACAAAACAATGTGCAAAGCGTGCTGGAAGGAGCAAAATACCAAATACAAGACTTTTATTAAGCATTTAGTCTGCAATTAAAGTTCAATTCAGCACTTAATTTTTAAAGTACGTCTTCTGCATCTTTATTTAGGACTGAGACTAAAAAGCTCTTTAAAGTATTAAGTTTCAACTAGGTGCTTTCCAATATACTGTCCCACTTGTAGCATTGATCTTTATAAAAGTTACAACAGATATAACCATCTTCTTGGTCAAATAAAAGAATCCAGCCTGTTCAGGAAGCTCTGGCATAAGGCCTTTCATAAAGATAGCAAGGAATATAAATAGGGAACAGTGATTAATATGAAATGCTTTACCAATTTATTCCATGCAGACAGAACAGCTGTAAAAACTCTCAACGTCTTAGTTTATTCAGATTAGAGGGAGAAATTTTCTATGTCACTCAAAATACTAGCAGCATTCAGCTGTTAAGTGGAACACCATTCAGAATATTTCACTTAAAGAATTACATATCTTCATATCCTCACCTGTGCCCGCTTACTTCTTATTTCAGAGAACTGAGCTTTTTTCTCTTCCCTCTTATTTTTCATTTTTTCCATCTCTTTCACAATGGTAGATTTTCTCCGAGCTAAAGGAAGAACAGTGCCATTAGTAATACCAAGACAGAACAACCTACACTGGAGGGGGCAACTTCCCAGATTTAGAGCTACATATGTCCTATGCTGGATCTAGAAAGGCCACATCTCCCCCAGTTTTGGAAAAAGACCTCTTCAGCCTACAAGAGGCTAAGGAGGCTCACAAAAGCTACTGAAATCACTCTCCCCTGAACCCCACAGTGGACAAGGTGGGGAATTCAGTATTTTTTAAAATGACGGGACATGGAAGGCTGAACTTGTGACTCTATAAGCTACACATAATCTATGGGGATGCATTGTGTTCATCCGTGACCTATATTCAGAGATGTCTTCTAGAAAAGCAATCCCATAATCCACGAAATTGCTACTTCATCACCCTGAAGTAAAATAGCTACAGATTCAAGTGTACCTGGAAGTCACCCGCTTTGACCATTAGTCATGCTCACCGACCCTAAATTCAGAGAAACTGGCTGTGGCAGTGAACAGAGAAAGGGCATTCTGCACATCAAGATACACTTGTAATGCTATTTTCCAATGCTGTGCTAATCTGCTTCAGAAAAAAAGCAGGAAGGGAGCGTTGGTGGCACCTTTCAAACAGATTTACAACGCATCTGAGGAAATGGATTATAATCCATGAATGCTCACACCAAAATAAACTTGATAATCTTAAATGTACTACAGAACTCCTCTTTCCCCTCCATTCTTTTTTTTAAAACTACTTTACATATTTCAGAGCTGAACCAGATGTGGCTGCAGAACTAATATGCAGCTCATCCTACACTTCAGTCCACATCCTCAACTATATTCATCAAGAGGGTAGCAGAAAACTGAAAAAAGTTGGATTAAAAGGTTCATGAAGGAAAACTATCAAACATTCTTCTACCTTGCATTGCAGCAGAGACAATTCTGAGAGACTGTGGAGGTTCTTCTGCCATTCCATTGCCATTTGGTTGTATACTACATCTATCAGAAGAGTAACTACTTCTAGATCGAGCTCGTACAACTGTTGGGGCAGGAAACCACTTGTTAAAAATACTGTCCAAGACAACACAAGAAACAGTGAAATGGTTGGCAGTGCTTAGTTCAGAGGGAAACAAAACATACTGCATATAGATTTAACCCAAGAGATGCAAGTTTCTAAATGGAGTGAAAAGTCCAAACAAGGGATATGAACACCTAAGAATGACATAACCATCCATCAAGATAGTGGACTGACCCATCCTTTGTAAATCAAAAAACAAAGAGCCAAGAAATATGTAGGTGAACAGCCATATCCCAGTAGCCTGGTTCTGTGGTCTGCAAAACACTGAAGCAAATTTTATTTGATTTGCTTTTTTTTAAAAAAAAAAACAAGACAAAACTAACTTGAACATGTGAAGAAATAAACTTATGAGTTCCTATTTGGGTGAGTTTCCCCAGGATCATTATGCTGAACACTGTATCTTGGAAATGCTGAAGCACCTCCAATATTCATCATGGTGTCAAATGTATTTATTTATTGTATTTATACTCCAATCTTCAGCCACCAAGGCTCAGAGCAGCTTACAAATTGTTAGCAATAGCACTTACATTTCTATACCGCTTTATAGTATAAGCACTCTCTAAGCAGTTTTTACAATGTGTTAGCTAATTTCCCCCAACAACCAGGATACTTATTTTATCAACCTGTCAAGAATGGAAGGCTGAGTGAACCTTGGAGTCCTGCAGAATTGAACTCACAACATTATGGCTGCTACAAAGGCATTTAACCACTGTGCCACTAGAGCTCCCCGGCAATGCTGGTGGCCACCACACATTTTGATTTGCTTCCAAATGCAACATTTGAGGATTTTCTAACAAAGTTTCATTTAGGGTGTGTACTAACAGGGAATTATATGGTCCTCTCACCACAGTAATTTCTACTATGGCACAAGCACTCCGGAAGTATCCACTTCAAATATTGCAAGGCTGGCATTGGACTGGGATGTGAAATGGTTGAGGAGTGCAGTGCAGTGCATTTTAATATTTCATTTTGCAGCTGAAGTGTAAAAGGACAAATTTTTGTTAACACTGAAGTAAGAGCAGCTCTTGAGTATTTAAGGGTCCTTTCCAGGGTGCAGGTTTACAAAACCTTTTAAAGCAGAATGTGTGTGATAATCATGTCCGTTCAGACACATCAGCAAGACAAGTTACATTGTCCTGTACTTATCCCAACTCACCAGGAAGAGCAGAATGGCTTCGTGGTGGAACAGAAGCAGGTGATTCTACCTCCATCTCATTTTCCAGAGGGTTGTTTTGGGATTCTGCTATGACAGACATTTTGCTAGCTTGGAACCGTAGTGCTAAAGAAGCAAGGAAAAAATTGTACCAGTGGCCAATTCAATAGCACCAGTGTTCACTTGTAAAACATTTGCATACTTTTTTGTTTTGAACTTACATAAGATACCTATTAAACCATTTGAGCAAGTTCTTTGGGAAAAGGCAGGTCTACAGAAAAGTTTGGTTAAATCTAATCTAATAGTATGAATTAGTAGTAACCAATATTTCATTTCCAATAAACTCTCAACTACACACACTTATTATTTAATGAAATGGTTAGCACAACTAAAGGTGCATCTAAACTGTAGAAGTAATGCAGTTTGCCACCACTTTAACTGCCATGGCTCCATCCTACAGAATTCTGGGATTTGTAGTTTTGCGAGGGACTGGCATTCTTTGGCAGACTGCTGAAGACCTCATAAAACTACAAATCCCACGGTTCTATAGGATGGAGCTACACCACTTAAAGTGGTGTCAAACTGCATTATTTCTACAGTGTAGATCAGTGATGGGCAACCTGTTGAGCTTGGTGTGTCAAACTTTGCCAAAAAACTGAGCATAACTCAGGTGGTGTGTCACTTTGAGGAAAAAACATTATCTCTGCCAGCGGAAGTGAGGGCAAAGATCCCGGCTTAACTGGAAGTCCCAGAACTAGACGCTCTGTGCCGGACTTCTGTTGTTTTGGCCTACAGACATCTGGCACAGAGTGTCTAATAGGGGAGGATGAAACATTTGTGACTAGAGTTGTCCCTCCACACTCATGGGGTTCACATTCACGGTTCTGCATATTCGCGGATTCCCGCTTTGGAGAGGGTGGGAGGGTGGAGGAAAGTGGCGACCGAGTCTTTGAAGCCCCGATTGCCACTTTAGGGAGGCGGGGGTGGTGGTGGAGGAAAGTGCTGACCGGGGCTTCGAAGCCCCGATCACCACTTTAGGGAGGGTGGAGGAAAGTGGTGACCGGGGCTTTGGAAGCCCTGATCGCCACTTTAGGGAGGGTGGGGGTGGAGGAAAGAGCAGACCAGGGCTTTGGAAGCCCCAATCGCCACTTTAGGGAGGGTGGGAGGGGGAAGGAAAGTGGCGACAGGGGCTTTGAAGCCCAATCGCCACTTTAGGGAGGGTGGTGAGGTTCCGGGGGGGGGGGAAGGAGGCCTATGGTCACGTGTCATCAGAAATGGCTACGTGTGTCAGTGCTGACACGCGTGTCATAGGTTCGCCATCACTGGTGTAGATGCACCTTAACATAACACTCAAAAATACCAGAATTTCTAACCATAACCACCTTTAAAAACAACCACCAAATCTGCCAGTCTTCTTGACAAATTACCACACTTGCTTGCAAACATGCACATTCAAAACAAACCCACTCAATTATTGTGCAATAGAAACTTTATAAACAAATACATTTATTTTGTCTCTTAACAAAAAATCACCTTCATCAGATTTATATTCATTATATCCATTAGCATCAAGATTTTTTTCTTGGGAAAACGTTACTTTTTGCTATATTTTATTGCTGGTGATAACTGCTGTTAGCCACCTTGAGTTGTGTATAAACACAAGGGTGGGTTATATTTTCTTTCTATAGGACATTACCAAATAAAATTGGGAAACCTTACACTTGAAATCTACAAATTCAGTATCGCTAGCTAAGTGGTACCTATTAATATCCTCAAATGTATATACAACATGGGAGTTCATTTTAATATAAAACATAAAACTACAGTTGTCCCTTCATATTCGCTGGGGTTTGGCTCCAGGACCCCCTGTGGATACCAAAATCCGTGAATACTCAAGTCCCACTATATGTAATGGCATAGCAAAATGGTGTCCCTTATATAAGATGACAAAATCAAGGTTTGCTTTTTGGATTATTATTTTTTTAAGAATATTTTCAAGCTGTGAATACTTAAATCCATGGATACCAAATCCGTGGATACAGAGGGACAACTGTATTCATATCTACAGCTAGTAAAGGGGTATTTACCTTCTCTTGGAGCAGGAATTTTTGAGACTGTTGTCCTGCAATTTTGTCTCTAAAGAAAAAAAGTGTTCCATTTATGTGAACATCAACACAAATCTTACTTTACATTACAGAGATCGCAGTATTTCTAGAGCTGTTTAGAAGTTATTAGTCTGCATTTTTTAAAACAGTCTGCTGAAGATTAAGACAGAAGACCAAACACCTCCCCTAAGCAAGCTAATAAAAAAGATTTGTAACATCACTTTAAGAGATTGTTTGCTTTAACTGTTCCCCAAGCTTCCCCATGCTGGTTGTAAAGGAAGAGACCTTTCCTTATGTGACTCACATGGAATTAAAGCAGGCCAAAGAGATGGAGAGATCTTTCCTAGTATTGATGTCAGGCTGACTGCGGGTAATTATTTGGGTCTTCTTTTTCCCCCCTTTTTAAAAATGGGGACAACATTTGCCCTCTTCCAGTGCTGGGACCTCTCCTGTTCTCCAGGAATTCTCAACGATTATCGCCAGTGGTTCTGAGATTACTTCTACCAGTCCTTTAATACCTTGGATGAAGTTCATCTGGCCCTGGAGATTTGAACTCATTTATACTGGCCAGGTATTCCTGAACTACCTCTTTACCAATCCCTAATCTGCCCTGGCCACCCAGCTTCAGGTAAACACACTCAAACCCAGAAAACTGTGGGACAAGCCACCTGGTTGGAGGAAGGAATTTTGATAGACTACTGAAAATTCACCTCCCTGCCCTCCAGGTCTCACCTGCTGCTGAACAGAAAACCCTGGTGGACAATACTGAGAGATATACACCCACACACACACCTCTCTCCCACTCTCATCCAACCAAGTCTCTGGGATACATTCCATGTTGGCATGTTCATCCAAGAGTACTGGTTTGGAATTATTTAAATTAACCTCTCCCCATCTGCTACATAACTAATTACTGCAAAAACTATTAAGACAGTTATGGAAAGCCCTGGATTCAAGGGGGTAAAATAGATGTTTCATAGTCTGGTGTTAGTGCTATGTTCAGTTTGCAGCTTGTAATCATAATCACTATATAGTCAATACAAACAATAGATAACTTTAAAAATAGAATCAGATTTTAAAAAACAAACAATAAAAAAATCCTCTCAACCAATGAAGCAAATAGAAATCTTTATATGACTTTAGCAGGAAGCCAAAATAAAGGGAATCAATGAATCCTTTTTCAGGACAGAATTCTACAACCTGGATGCTGCAACCAAGGATACATTGTCCTGTGTATCAACTAAACGAGACAATGAGATGTGCCACAAGGCCTCAGATGATGACAATGGGAAACCAGATTCATGTGAGAGGACCTTCAAAACTATCCCAGTCCAAAACCATGTAGGGCTTTGTAAAAGAATCTATGTAAATGAGGAACTTTCTGCGCAATCTAACACATCCGTCTGCCTTCCAAGGGAGTTGGGCGAAGATTCTAAAGGAATGGAAGAGAGTGTTCCAAAACAGTTGGTGCAGAATGATCAAATAAAGGAAAGTTAAGTTGATCGAAGATTAAAGTTCTGTATGTTTGTAAGTTATTCACAAACCCAGAACTGATGACAACAGAACTTCACTTGTTTCCAGCTAAAACTACTCCAAGGTATTGCCTGCTACCTATAGTCCATTGCACTTCTTTCTCACAGGTTTCATACAACAGGCTTGAATTTACAGAAACCTGGCCAACTAGACCAACTGTCCACTAGAAACAACAAAGATAAGACACAAGAACCAGACAACAAAGATAAGACACAAGAGCCAGACTGAGATGCCAACTCTGTCAACATATTTACCCTGGTATTATTATTAAAAGGCCTAATAAAGTAAGCCACAACGTCAAGAGTTCATACCCCCTCCCATCTTCTAATGTGATATATGCCACCATTTGTCAGTAAGGGCCTAATGTATTTTACAAAGGACAACTGTCTCTATGCATACGAATATAGGGACATAAATTATACATCAGCACTAATTTAAGAACGGTGGATGTATGCTTTAGTCAAACACATAGGACCAATCTACACAGGCCAGGATACGCTGGCTCCCCACCGGCATATCCCACCTGGCCATAAGGCCCATTCCTCCTCCTTTACCTGTCTGAAACAGGCTGGACTCCAGGCAGGCATGCTGGCCCGTCCCTACAGCCGTCACCCCCGGCATCCCATCTTCAAATCCAGGCAGGAAGCCTGCAGCATGTGAGCAAGGCCCCCTGCGTGGGACCAACTTGATCACATGCTGTGGCCCCCTTCCTGGATCCAGAAGATCAACGCAGATGGTAGCAAAAGGGCCTGTGGTCATGCAAGGCCTGATCTGTTTTTTCTAGGCTGGAAGACATTTTACCAGGTATTATTTTAAAATGTTTTATTGGGGCCTATCCTGTCTCCCCACCGTCTTTGCCCCAGGGGTGGTGAGGACTGCCCAGGGGCAAAAGCCCTGAATCATCATGACTGCAGGGCTCCAAGACAGAGTAAATTGCCCATGTAGATAAGCCCATAGTCTCTTACTTCAAGGTAGGCAGTCATGAAAAAAAAAGAGATTTCAAAAATAGAATGAAACAGGAAAGATACTGAAAAGAATTTGTAAAAAGGTACAACTCTGTCTCCTAAGTCTTCAGTAGGGACAAAGAATCGAATAACACTGCATGCAGGGTGCCAGTTACACGGCGATTTTTGTCACGGGGCGTCCTGGGATTTCTTGATCCCGTATTCGTCCCTCCCTATTTACACGATTTTTGTCTCTGGATATCCCGGGATCATTGTTTACATGGCATCCCGTCCCGTGATATGTACCTTCTCCCACTATATACTATACTATCCCGGGTTTTGTTTGTTTGTTTGTTTACACGAGTTTATGGTACCAGGAATTTTTTTTAGCTGTCAATCAAGGATGTGATTACTCTTTTTTCACAACCTCAGTGACATACTTCCTTTAGAGTTCCGTGCCACAAGCGATGCTATTGGCTGGCTCAAATGTTTGTTGAAGCTTCTGCATTGGGAATGAGGGGGAGCGATCAGTGGCTAAACCCTGTGCTTTCCTTTAGAAATGAAAGATCACCATTTAAAGCTAGCACGCACCACACACACACACACACACACAAGCCCAATCCAGTACAAGCCGAGTGCAGGGGGCAGAGGTTTTTGGTTGTCCTGTCTCTTTGAAATGTTAACCCTTTAAGCAGAGGCAGCACACACACGCACACGCACACAAGCCTATGCCAGTACAAGTGGAGTGCAGGGGGCAGAGGCTTGCAGTTGTCCTGTCTCTTTAAAATGTTAACCCTTTAAGCAGAGGCAGCTGTGGAGTGGAGGTTTCAAGCCAGTGCAGGTGAGGAGGACACACAAGGCATTTTGAAAGATCCAGACGCTGGCATTTTTTACTGTGCCTTGTGGGGGGGGGGAGATGAATGAATGTGTGATCATTCGCTCAGACACTGGCATTTTTTACTGTGCCTTGGGGATGGGTGGGTGAATGTTTGATTATCCGTTCAGACCCAGGGAGGGGACCCAGGCAGGGAATAAATGGACGATCCTCCCCCCCCCCACGATCTCTTTATAATTTACTCTATCTTTAAAATTTAAACCCAGCATGCAGGAGAGGAAAAGGTTAAAGCTGAAGGGTTTGCAGTGTAAAAATCCATTGAACAGGGTGATTTAGTACATGCACACACACACAACCCTTCTTGCAGCCGGAAGGGATGCCTTGTTTTTCAGCTGGTGAGGCTGAATCTGTTGAACGGCTGACTGACCTCTCCTTTTCTGGTTGCTGATCTCTGAGCCCAACCCCGGTCACCATTTCCGGTCATCACCTAGTACAGAGATAGCTTGTCCCGGGCTGTTTACATTCCCAATTTTCCGAATCCTCCTGTGACTTTTTTAAAAACTGGCACAAACCGCGGGACTGGAAGTCCCGCAGGTTGTGGGATAAAAGGTGGCCCCCCTTCCAAAAATCATGTGCCCGACCTGATGTACATGTAAACAACCAGGGTTCGACACGAATTCTTTCCACTACATTTTCATCGTGTAAACGGCACCCAGGTGTTAATTAGCACTTTACAAAGATGTTTCTATTACCTCCCAGGTTTTGTTAAATGACCATTTAGGCCATTCCCGCTGCCTATAGTTCTCTTCCTTCTAACCCTTCTGACTACAATCTCCCACCACTAAAGCTCATCTAAAGTAAAGGTGGGCACACTCTGGAACCCAAAGGCATGCACACACCAATTTTTTGTGTCCTCAAATGGCTGCAGCTGCACCATAGCAGCTGCCAAGCATGGAAGTGACATTTCATCAATCCTGCTCACCTTCTTGGGCATATGGGAGTGGTTCTTGCTGTTTTGGGATAGGGACTCCTGAAACAGCATATTAGAGCATTTCAAAGCATTTTTGAGACAAGAAACTTCATTTTCAGCTGAAGGAATTTGTAGGGTGTTAAGTGGGTCAGTGGGGATCCCAAGGGCTACACTGGATCCCCATACAGGCTGCATGCAGCCCACAGACCACACAGTTCCTACCCTCTGTCTCTTGTGTAAGACAAATGTCTTTTATCACTATACATGTGCTAATCTGCTTACCTCTAGTAGGATGTCCACTCTCATCTCCCAAATACTGTTAAATGACCTCTGCTAGGATAATCATCAGTGTTTGCATTTCTCCCTTTCTATCCTAGCATAAATTTCTTCCAACTGAGGCGATGTTCTATGCATCTAATAAAGTGGGAAGTTTATGCCAGATAAAATGTGTTAAGTCATTAAGATGCCACAAGGCCCTTTATTGTTTTTTGCTGCAGCATACTAACATGACTACCTGTCACCAAAGAATGAAAAACAGGGATACCTTAGTGTCATATAAAACTTTTGTGGAAGTCTAGAAATTAATTCAAGAAGCTACTGAAGACACAGCTGTATGTACAACACTGGTAATATTCCTAATAAATTTTGAGAAAGTATGAAAAAAGGATCTGGTGGTTAATTTGTTGACTGGTGCCTAAATACCTTAAAGGCACCAGATCCTGTCTGATCTTGGAAGCTAAGCAGTGGCAGCCCTTGGTAGTACTTGGATGGGAGGTCGTCAATGAATACCAGGTATTGTAGGCTATATTTCAGAGGAAAAAACTGACACAACCACCTCTGAATATTCCTTGCCTTAAAAAACCCTATGAAATGTATGGGGTTGCTATAAGTCTACAGGTGACTTGAAGCCCCCCCCCCCCAAATTACTGCAGTAATAACAAACCAGCAGTGTCATATGAAACAGCTAAATGAATGCAATAAAATTTGTAATGTCATTATTACTATTATCTTTTTCTACATTTCTATTTCACTTCTCCTCAAACGCTGCACAAAAGAGAGTTACTGATCCAATCTAGTGAGCTTCACAGCCAAATACCTAAAGGTATATAAGGATAGGTACTGACAACCAAGATATGGAGAGGTCTGGAATGGCTCCCAGCAGAGTGATTGAAGTGGACAGTAGGATATACAATTCCATTCTCTTGGTAAAGGGGGAAGGCAGAAATTTTTGGAAAAAAATCCTTTGGTACAGACAAATGAGAAGGGAAGAAGGAGTTGAGGAGGCTACATCAGATGATCACAGGATGAGCAGAAGAAAATTACTCCATTAGTCAAAAGGCAAGCTTAACAATAGTGAGACAAAAAGAATATACTGGCTGAGACTATAGTAACTAGGGAGAAGGCAGTTTGGACACACAAAAACCACAGGTAAGGGTAAGTGAACATAGCAGCAAAAAATTGTATTTTGGACTTTCCACTACCATACCGAAAAGGGAACATCAGCCAGTCCAGATCATTAAAAAAAAGTTGCACTTGTCATCATTTCCTAGAAGCAATTATCTTTGCACATCCCACCCCCCATATTTTGGTTTCAAATCATTTGTATCATTCTCTTTACTTACCTGATCCCACATTTCTCTTCTGTCCTGCCTATTTTCAGACTCTCCCCCTTCAGTTGTCATTGCCCCATTCACACTTCTCTTAGGACATGTATATGTACCTTTTTTCCTTCATCCAATTCATTGTTTCCCAGGTCTCCTTCATTTAATCCATTGTTTCCACCCCACCCCATACACACCCAATGAAATTGGAGGGTCATGATGTCCTCCCACCTGCACTGTGCTCAGTGGAAATAACTAAACATACAAACAAGAAAGCAGTGATCAGTATTTTTAGAGGAATATATATATATATATATATATACACACACACACAGAAATTACCCCCAGAAGATATGAGCAAAAAGAAGTTATAGATAGGTCTATTTATTTAATCCGCTGCATGTATAACTAATTACATGTTGAAGGTGTAGAAAGCACTTACAAAGATTGATACGTTTAAAATCTAAATGTTTGAGGAATCTTGATGTTTGCCTAAATATCTGAGGAATGACATCAAAATCACCTACCTGTGTGGTTACATTCTCCTGGACAGGAAAGCTTTGTTTCACATCAGTAGCAAATGGAATCGCGAACAGCTCTGGATTTATTGCTACCACATCATTAAAGTCAATCTACAAAGGGGGAGAAACCAGAAGAAAATCTAATGCATACTAAAGCGTCAGCCTCAGATATCATCAATCCTTCAAATGCAATGATTTGTTCAGGATGTCAAGTTTAATACAACACAATAATAACTGCTCATATGAGCTGATATTTAAAGATGTTTATCAATACAAGCTGCCCACCAATGCCATCTAAACCCCATACAGTTTCATGGAAGACAGAGTACTTCAAAAGACACCGGCAAAGTACATTTGCCACAAATGCTTTAATCTCTGGGAGCTAATCTTAGTACATCCTAATCATTCTCTGATTTCTGCAGTAGAGCCCCACGTGTTCGCTAAGCAGTTACTACTTACTGAAATAACTTCTAACGAAGACAGACACTCCAAAAAGCGAAGTGTTTAATTAATCCACAACCAGCTAGTTAGCCTAGGTAGTTGACTTCTCCCTCTTAGTTTTGTGCAGAGATAGAGTGAGCAAGTCATGTCCCCTCAGTCCAACTGCTTGACCTTAGAGTGACATCATAATCCTATTGCTAGTGCTTCAGTATTCCAACAGCCACTTTCCTGAGCGAAAGAGGCAGATATGGCAGATAGCAAGCATTTGAACCCCAAGACTCCAGGTCAGCTAAACATCTCTTACACACATCATACCACATTAGAAGATATTGCTTCTTACTCATTAATACAAAAGCAGGTGCAACATAATACGCTGTATTGACATAATACAGTGCACACAAACACCTTTGCATACATTTTGTTTAACACATAAATATGATGCAGCATACAGCCTTGTCCTACTTGTTTGCATTCAGGAGTTAAGTCCTGCTAAACAAAGAAGAACGCACTTCTAAGAGAGTAAGTTAGGACTGCAGCCTAAATTATCCGGCTTTCTGGGGAAAAAACTCAACTCCTTTTGCTGCTATTTCCACATTATACACCATTTACCAGCGTAGGAAAATGTGGACCACCTGGTTCTCATTACTCTTGTAATAAACTAAGGCCTTTGGTGTCATGCAGCAGTTTCATTCTTGAGGAAGACTGCACATTCAGGATATAAACAACACAAATTAGCTATGCTGTAACTGTGGCAAGAGCTCCCATAGTTTGTACGACCCATTTATAAACACAGTGAGTTAAGCCTACACTGTATTGTTTTGGTGGAATGTCCACAAGGCAGAAAAATGGTGGCTGAAAATACCTTCCTAATGTGAAGAGAGGGAGGAATTGCTACTGAAAAACTTTTAGAGATGTGCAAAACAGTTTAGAGCTGGAATCCTCTTACCAATTCTCCACAAAGCATTGTGTGCATTACGTGTGGGGGCTGGTTTTAACTGAACACTTATTAAAGAAATCCAGGTAAGTAGCTTATACTTTAGAACTGCAACACTATACATGTTGTCTCAGATATAAGCTGTGTTGAATTCAATGGGACTAACTCCTAGACAAACCTTGCCAAGGTAGACACCCTATTTCTCACCTCTTTCCCTTTGATACTGCTACTTTCTGTCCATTCCACTGATACAGTCTTTTTTTCCAAACTCACAGTCTTGATAGTGGCACTATGGATTGCACCTGAATAAAAGACAGTCATTTAAGTATGCCATTTCATAATAGTGACAATTTCAACAAGTCAGAGATTCATGAGAAGGAACATGGCCTGAATTATCACCTAATCTGAAACATTTATTGGAAAAATGGAGTGCAGATTTAACCACAAACATGCAAGCATGGGGCAAAAGACTATTGGCATATCATAGGCAGATATCTTCTGCTCATAGTCACAAGTGGCATAATTCTTTGCAGTATTCCTTTCCTCTGGATCACTTCCTTGGTGGTCTTTGTTATGAGCCATTATAACTAATCCAACGTCCCACTAGGCCCATGTCTGGAACATTAACATGTTCTACATAATAGCAAGGCCTAGTTAATTTTGGGAAGCTGAAATAGTTTTTTGGGTTTTTTTTTTAACATAGACAATGAGCCCTTTGATAAGAGCACCCTATCTACATTAACAGAATCAATTTCACTCTATGTAACTAAAGTGGATAGTTTGTAGACTAGGGTTTCTCAACCAAGGTTCCCTAAAACCCTAGGTTCCACAAAAGGTTGCTAGGGGTTCTGCGAGATATTGAGATTGAAAAAAATAAACTTTTTTTTAAGCAGTAGACATAATAATTTTTAGGCAGGGTTTCCCCAAGTCCTCAAAATTGTTTCAAGGGTTCCACCAGGGTAAAAAGATTGAGAAAGGCTGTTTGTAGACAGTGCTAGTTGCCTTCTGAATAAAAGTGCCAAACAGAGTATTTGTTTCCATAGGTTATTTTAGAAGGGGTTATCTGTACAGAGTTCTTCAAACCAATTTGTAGATATGATCACTCACCAGATCAGTGTAAAATGAAACAAAAACCTGGTCTAACAATATATGCTAACAGTTCTAACCAGTCAGAAACAAAATAAAACATACAGATTATTTTCTGAGGGGTATGCTATTCATTGAGCAGCTGGTAATTTATTTGGTGGTAGTTGTCAATACTGCAACGCAAAAACGTGAAATGTCAGGGTACCCATTTGCCTTTTTAGTTTTGCTTTAAGTCCTCACTTCCCACATACTGCTGGGAAAAACATTTTGCTCCACGAGCCACTTATTCCAAGACTGTAGAGCTGAGGGATAGCATACCCTGTCTCCAAAGGCCTAAGTGCTTGCTACCGTATGAGGGAGTGTACACCCGTGTGTATTATGGAAACCTAAATTAAAACAACTGAGTATCATTCAGTCTGAGAGCAGGATATACAGCTCCCAAATAAAAAACAAACAAAAGGAAACCAAACAAAATCATAGCCGGAATCATTCTATAAAATAACACTGGCACTAGGTAACTTATTACATTCAAAATGACTGAATTCAAATTAAGTTACAACTATATGTCAAAGACACAATTCAAAGTGATGTTACTAATTTAGAAAGACCTTAACAATCTGGAACCTTCATAATTAGGGGCTGTCTATCATCCAACCCAGCATGCCCACTTATTAAGATATTCTGATGAGAACACATTTCCTGGAAAAATGCTGAACATATTTGAATGTTACTTGGCATCCCTCCCTAAAAAATATGGCTTTTTTTGCTATTATTGCTATAGTTGTTAACAATTAATACACTTAAATATGTATTAATCTTTTAGTTTCAAAGAAAACACTAATTGCCTGCACTATTGGAAGGTGGAAGAACAAAGGGCATGAGTAGTGCTAAAATCTATTTTCAATAAAGTATTACAGTATTTTTAAAAAGCCTTCTGAAAGCTCTCCTTCGTAAGGGTGATCAAGCAGGGCCCTTTCTGTTGTAGCTACTATCTTTTGAAGCTCTCCCACAAAAGCAGATCTTCAGAAAAATTGTGAACCCATATCAACTCAATTTGTGACTGCTACTGAAAAAGGCAAATCATAATGTGCACAACTAGAAAAGCACTCAGAAACAGAAGTGCTAATATCATACTTCCCTTATGCAAATTCATGATGCATATAGGTGAATAGGGAGCTTTTCTTCCCCTTCCTAATAGTAAAACTAGGATCATCCACTGAAGTTGAACAGTTGAAGATTCAGCATGGATAAAAGATAGTAGATCTTCACACAGCATGTAGTCAAACTGTAGAATGTTATGCTACAAGATGTAATGATGACTAACAAATTGAGTGCCTTGAAAAGGGGATTACACAATTCATAGGGGCTAGAGCCATCAATGGCTACTAGTCAGGACAGCAATAATGTATATAACCTCCACTATGAGGCTGTATGCCTGTCAGTAGCTGGGGGACACAGGATGGAGGGTGTAGTTGTGTTCCCAGCATGCTGACAGACTTTTCACAGGCAATTAGTTGTCCACTTTAGAAACAGAATGTTACACTGTATAGGCCATTGGTCTGACACAACATGCTGTAGTTCTTACTTTCTTAAACTAATGGGTGCTGGGTTTTTCGTTCTGATATATATTTACTTCACCTATTTATTGGGATGCATTATTTGACGCGATTTACCATTTTAATTATCACTGTATTATTTTTGTGCATTTTATTGCGAAAAGGCAGCACATAAATTTAATAAATAAATATCAATGCAACACAAGCTGAAGTCACTGCCACTCAGAAGAGACATCACTGTCCTAGAAGCAGCTTGAAGGAGTCTGACTTGATAGGGCAGTTTCTTATATTCATGGGGTTCAGGGAAAATGCACTACAAATGATAATGAAGACAAGAAAAACTGATACAGCTCTTATCAAGGAGTTTATAAAAAAAACCACATAGAAATAGTGTACAGGGACTTGTTTTTAAAATCTATTTATTGGTTTTGTATTGCACTGAGAGAAGAGCCTTCTCCTCCTTTGAAGACACATGGGAGGTAATGGGAGACAGAGAGAAATGAGACAGGCAGACTTTGGTAATCCTGTCTTGTAAAATATTTGGCTTATACATATACAGTACATACATACATATATATACACACACACACACACACATATATATATATATATACACACACACACACACACACACATACACACACACACAGTTGTCCCTTCACATTCGTTTGGGTTTGGTTCCAGGACCCCCGTGGATACCAAAATCCGTGAATACTCAAGTCTCATTCTATGCAATGGCATAATAAAATGGTGCCCCTTATATAAGATGGCAAAATCAAGGTTGGCTTTTTGGATTATTATTTTGTAAAGAATATTTTCAAACCGTGAATACTTAAGTCCGCGGATACTAAATCCGTGGATACAAAGGGACAACTGTACAGTATATACACCACCACCTCCACCCCAAAGGCAAGGGGACATCAACCGTCACGCATGCGTACTAACATCCCCCCCCACACACAAACACGTTGCTTACGGAAAGAGAAAGGAGGCATTCCAAAGCGGATCGCGTTCCTTCCCCCCCCCCCGCGCCCCCGTCACTTTTACCTACCGTTGCTACGCTGAATATTAATAGCCAGTCCAGGCTGAAGGGACCGATAAACACTTGAATCCATGCTACCAAACAAACTCAAGCGTCAGCAAAGAAGCCGCTCCCTTCCTTTCAGGCTCCGGTATCGCAAAGGAGCATTGAACCAACTGCCGCCGTTTTGAAAGGGGCGCGCCGCAGAGCTTGCCGGGAAACTACGTGGCTCAAGGGATGTAAACGCCCCTCCACCCACGGAACTACATATTCCAGCATGCCGTGCGGGCGGCACTTGCCCGCCCACTCCCAAGGGTTGCCTTTGAAAAAGTCGAGGACGGAATGTCTCACAATGGCAGACTGCAGTGGGTCCTAACCTTTTCTTTACCTGGGACCCTCAAGACTTAACTCAAGGTTTAAAACCCTAATAACAACAATACCTAACAACAATAACAAAATAATAATAACAACAACAAAAACACCTAATAACAACAACAATAATAATAGTGCAATTACACCATCCATAGCCCCTCCCTTAGAGGCACTGGAGGGAGAGGGAAGACTTTTCTCCTGCTTCTTCCTCCAAGTTTGTGGCTGGAGTAGATTGAATGGCATTGCGCAGGCCAGGCCAGCCAGCCATTGCCTTGGCTTCTGTCATGTGCCCACTCCACTGCAAGGAGGAAGTGGACCAAGCAGCCTTCAACACTTGGCAGACCCCCTGTGAGGGCATCGCAGACCTCTGGGGGTCCCCGGACCACGGGTTAAGAACCACTGCTATACTGTATTGAGTAATCCGAAGCTGCTAGAATTTTTAAGTATTTGACAGAGAGATTGTTTTGAAACAGTTGACAGTAATGATGTCAGATCGCCTATTGTTCACCTGTTATTCGCAAGTAATTGGTGAAGGAAAGACAAAAAACAGTCTTCCAACACAACTCAAATGCTTCATTGTGTCCCATACTGTGTTTTCTAATATATTTGCCTTTCTTCCCACAGCCTTTTCTTTTTTGTCTTGGTGAATGCATCTCTGTGTGTATTCTTTTGTAATCTTGTTTTTATAGAAGTATCATGATACTTATTATATTATATAGTTGCTGTCCTTGAGCAAGCAGGGATCACCAGCATTGAGGCCATGATATTGAGAACACAGCTGCGCTGGGCAGGGCACGTTTCTAGGACGGAGGACCATCACCTCCCAAGAACTCGCCACGGGTCAGCGTAAGAAGGGCGCTCCAAAAAAGCGATACAAAGACTCCCTGAAACAACATCTCAGGCTCGGCCAAATTGATCACCAACAATGGTCTGCCCTGGCCTCACATTGGGAGGCATGGAGATGCACTACCCACAATGCCGCAGCCTTATTTGAGAACTCACGCCGAACAAGTCTTGAAGAGAAACGACAACGCAGAAAGAATTACAACCCAAAAACATCACCCAAGGAGACCTTCTGCTGTGCTTTCTGCAACTGGACTTGTTTATCTCAGATTGGCCTTTTCAGTCATTAGCGCGCTTGGAGAAAGCGCAGGATGAGTCCTTCTTGAATCTTCGTTTGCGAAGAAAAGCCAGAGAGAGAGAGATTATATTATACATATCGACTAGGAACAGCTGTCACTTTTGACTAAGGAGCGAAAAATGGTGTCAAAAATAATCAGAGAATCTCTTGTTCAAAGGATGTTTTAGTATAAAACTTATTTAACCCTATCCTGCTCCTTTTAAGACATACAGAAAGCTCTTTCATCTTTGTTTACTCTTAATTTCCCTGTGTGTTTTTTTAAGAACGGCTGAATTTCCATAGTTGTATGAGTCCAAAATTCAAACTGCATTACACAATCCTAAATCATTGAATTTCATGAAGTTTATCATAGAATCCTAGAGTTGGAAGAGACCACAAGGGCCATCTAGTCCAACTCCCTGCCATGCAGGAACACACAATCAAAGCATTACTGACCGATGACTATCCAGCCTCTGTTTAAAAACCTCCAAAGTAGGAGACTCCACCATACTACGAGGCAGTATATTCCACTTCTGAACAGATCTTACTGTCAGGAAGTTTTTCCTAATGTTTAGATGGAATCTCTTTTCCTGTAATTTGAACCCATTGCTCCGTGTCCTTATCTCTGGAGCAGCAGAAAACAAGCTTGCTCCATCCTTAGTATGACATCCCTTCAGATATTTAAACATGGCTATCATGTCCCCTCTGAGTTAATGATAGGATCACACTCATCATGTCAAAAAGAAGGGTTTTTCTTTTTGCAAAATACACACACTATAATTCACTATAATCAAGACTGTAATTCTCCTTTCTTGGATGGAATAATGCAGCTCTCTGAGAGTTATCATTTATGTGAGTTTAACTATGTCCTTACTTCCTTACTTCCTAACATATCCCATGGCGCAATGTGCAACCGTTGTGGAAATACAGTTGTCCCTTCACATTCTCTGGGGTTTGGTTCCAGGACCCCCGTGAATACCCAAATCTGTGAATACAGTACTCAAGTCCCATTATATGCTCTCTCTCTGGCTTTTCTTCACAAACAAAGATTCAGGAAGGACTCATCCCGCGCTTTCTGCAAGCACGCTGATGACTGAAAAGGCCAATCCGAGATAAACAAGTCCAGTTGCAGAAAGCACAGCAAAAAGTCTCCTTGGGTGATGTTTCTGGGTTGTGATTCTTTCTGCGTTGTCGTTTCTCTTCAAGACTTGTTCGGTGTGAGTTCTCAAATAAGGTTGCAGCATTGTGGATAGTGCGTCTCCATGCCTCCCGATGTGAGGCCAGGGCGGACCATTGTTGGTGATCAATTTGGCCAAGCCTGAGATGTTGTTTCAGGGAGTCCTTGTATCATTTTTTTTTTAGTGCCCCTCTTACGCTGACCCGTGGCGAGTTCACCGTAGAGTACTATTTTTGGGAGGTGATGGTTCTCCATCCTAGAAATGTGCCCTGCCCAGCACAGCTGTGTTCTCAATATCATGGCCTCAATGCTGGTGATCCCTGCTTGCTCAAGGACAGCAACATTCGTCACATAGTCAGTCCAGTGTGTATTTAGGATTGTGCGTATACAGCGCTGATGAAAGCGTTCGAGGAGTCGTAGGTGGTGGCGATAGGTGACCCATGTTTCAGATCCATAAAGGAGAATAGACAGTAAAATGGCTCTATACACACTGATTTTTGTGCTTCGCCTCAGGTGTTTATTACTCCAGACTCTTTTGTGAAGTCTTCCAAATGCGCTACATGCCTTTGCTAATCTGTGATCGATCCCTTTGTCAATCTTGGCATCTGAGGAGATGATGCTTCCCAGGTAGGTGAACTGCTGAACAGACTTAAGCACAGAGTTGCCGACGGCAATGTGGGGATGGTGGTGTTCGTCCTGTGGTGCAGGCTGGTAGAGAACTTCCGTTTTCTTCAGGTTGACTTCCAGCCCAAACAGCTCTGCAGCTGTTGTGAAGCAATGGCATAGCAAAATGGTGCCCCTTATATAAGATGGCAAAATCAAGGTTTGCTTTTTGGATTATTATTTTTTAAAGAATATTTTCAAGCCGTGAATACTTAAATCCCTGAATGCCAAATCCGTGAATATGGAGGGACCACTGTAATGAAAAAGGATACCTACTTCGGTCATTTATTTCATTGCAAAATGCTGGTATTTAATGCTGGAAACTAATGGAAGTTGAGGCAAGGGGTAAGGCTTTCTCTCTCTCTCTCTCTCTCTCTCTCTCTCTCTCTCTTTTTTTTTTTTTTTGTACAATATACAATACATTTGGTATTGAGCCCCAACCTGGGAAGTCATTTGCACAATTTGAAAACAAAGCAAAACAGTGATGTGATTAGATGATAGAAGAAGAGATGAGTCTTCTTGCCCTGCTCACCTCCTATTGAAAATTCAGCATCAACTCAGCCATACAAGAACAGTTAATAAATGACATACTCTAAGAATGCATGATAAGATGGTATAATGAGAACATGGCTTCTGACCCATTTTATCTTTCAAAAAATTCGATTATGTCCATTATTATTTAATCCAGTAACTCAATCCATACTAGAAAAAATAGTACCTGCAGGAATCTTCAGAAGACTATTGCAGCAGCCCTGTAATTTTTTCTATTTTTTATGACTGGAAAAGTTAGCTCCACCGAAATGGAGCCTCAAAAAATTGGTTACAAACTCATAAATGTTCCTCTCCACGGAAATCTTTAGTAAAAGGCGAAAGATTTATACGATCTGAAGAGAAACCAGAGTATGCCTTCCAGTCGCCCACTACGGTTGCCAGAATATCAGCGCCTGCTATGCCAGTGATAGTGACATCCAAAAGCATTATTATTTTTGTTTTTCAGACGATTGCATAATTATTTCTGCTTTTTCACCTGTTTTTACAATTGGCAATTTTAATGCTGGCAATAGAAAATTAGCAGAAAATGCGGCAAATTGCATTTGTTTACCGCAATGCATCGTGGTTGCAAAAATATGCAAATGAGCTCCTGGACTGCCTTTTGCTCCGCCCACGCATTTTGGGAGGAGAGGAAACACCTCGCGTTGTGCAAACAAGCGGAGCTGTGGTTGCTTCTTGTTTGTAACAGGCTCCTTGCAACTATACTGTAACTTTTGCCAAAAGTAAGACAAGAGTTGGATATCAACAGAAGCCCCTGCTTCTCCACCGGGGTGACTCCAGAACCTGGAAGAATTACAGTACTTTTGGATCACAAGTCCCAGAATCCCCAGGCTTGGAGACTCGGGGACTTCTACTCCAAAAGGGGAATTTTTCTGAGTTCTGAAACTGTAGTTGATATTTCCAGCTGAACCAGATTCAAGTGCAAGTCAGCCTGTTTTTTGCCATGTGCTGTAGCAATTAAACAGGCATAAGAGATTTCTGGGATGTTTTTTCATGGGAGACCAATTAACTTCCCTGATCACTCCCCTACCCCAATCCTGAATTCCTGCAGGATGTAAAAGGCACTGCTTATTATGTGAAGAACGTAATTGAAAATTTAGTTCTGAGTGAAAAAGAGAAATTGCCAAATCATTGTTGGAAAAAGTTTTGGCTGTGGTTTAGTGAGACAACCACAGCAATAACATAAAAGGATATTTTTAAATAAATATTTTATTATTGTTGTTGTATTTTTGTATTATTTTGAATTTTTAAATTAATCTTTTATTGATTTTTTTCTTTTCCAAATAGGTATAATTGTAATGTGTAAATATCATTTAATTATAGTGCGTTTAGATTAAGAGGAAAAATGTATTAGTGTTAGGATAGATAGTTTTATTTTTGTATTAGTAAGAAAAGAGGAAAACAATTATTATTATTATTTTTGCGTTATTGTTACGGCCTTTTGCGGTCAGGTGTATTTTTCAGTAGAATGGTCTTATTCCAATAAAAAATTCCCAATTCCTGAAAATTCCCAATCCTGAATTCCTCAATGGATGTCAATACTGTAGATGAGAGGGAAACAGTGGCTAGAAGAGTTTCCTTCTGCGTTGCTCTGCCCAAGTCAAGAAGAATCCATTTGGCAGGGAAGAAGCTGCAATGGGCAGAGCTTTGAATAACATGGATGGGAAATTAATTTAAGTGGGAGTGGGATTTTTTAAATTGCCCTTGTGCCTAACATTTCTCTCAAAGGACTTGTTTCTGAAGATGAAAAAATGTCAATAACTGCAGTTGTTGTAATATTTTGGTAGTATCAGTAGCACTGCTTGGAAAAATTACTACTTTGGACTACAGTTCCCACAATCCCACAAGCAGAATGGCCATATTGGCTGGAGAATACTGGAAATTATCATCCACCAAATATATATATATATATTTTGCAAACTGTGATCAACAGCTGTGCCTGGACACTGAGCCTGTCTATTTTTCTGCCCTTCATCAGCATATAAGCAAATAAATAAAGGCAGATGTTGTACAAAGGAGCAGAGACTCTTACTAACTATCCCCTTCCACAAATTCTCACCTTGCATTGGGAGTTTTCCAACAATACCTCTTGTAGACTTAGTTCATGCACTATGCATTCCTGTTTATTTTTAGTTACTTCATTATCTACTATTCCCATCTCTAATATATATGTGTATATATATGTGTGTATATATATATTATATACATATACATAGTATACCCATAGCTAAGATTATGCCAGTATAAGTGTTTCCGCTACTACCAAGGCATTTGTACCATCTTGCTGTGCCACTAAACCTTACACTGTAAAGATCCTTCTTACTGTTAAGCCAGGTACGTCTGTGTATATAGCAAGGTTAGGAAACTGTTAGCCTTTCAGATGTTTTGGACATCAAATCCAAGTAATCCCAGCCAGCATGACCAATGGTAAGGGACTGTAAAAGCTAGAGTCCAAAATATCTGGAGAACCAGAGATTTCCTACTCCTGGCATACAGATCATCCTCTATTTGATAACAGCCACTAAAACACACATACACACATTCTTTCTTACAAGTTCCTAGGTATTAGTTACCCCAGCCCACAACTGCAAACACAAACAGTAGCCATTGCCCTGGTGATAATCCCAGCCACTCTGGGCTACTTTGCTCTATTATTTTGGTAAGTTAGCACCACACCCCAGTTACCAGCATAGCAACTGACAAACGTTACATGCCAGAATAGCCCTTCCTTTAAAGAACAGCAAGCGGGCAAGATCTTCCAGAAAAATACCAGTCTCTGCAGTATATTCCTCGTGATGACAGATTTGGTGTTTTTCCGCTGTCCTGACTGTGAGATGGGCTTCCACTCCAGGCGACTGCTAGAGAAGCACATGGAAAAATTCTGCATTGGGCAAGAAACAGCTACTGTAAGTGATGCTAGATACCAGAACAGGCAAGTACTGCATAAGAGCAAAAAAAGTAAGAAAACAAATATAACTGGCAGTATGGTAAGCTTTTGTTGTTTTGCACCTTCAAGTTGACTTGATCTTACAGCTACTCTTATCGTTGGGGTTTCTTGGCAAGATTTATTCAGAGGAGGTTTGCCATTGCCTTCATCTGCTCAAGGTCACTCAGTGGGTTCCCATGGCTGAGCAGGGATTTAAACCATGACCTCCCGGAGTCCGAGTATAACACTTAAATCACTACACCATGCTGGCTCTCATGATAAGGCTAGAGAGGCACATTTGGTTGGACTGTTACATTTTGACGAACAGTCAAAACGTTTTCTTTTTTTGCCCCAATATTTTGGAGCTATTATAATAGGTACTGAATATAGGAGGAAAAAAGGTATGTATGTATATATATATATGTGTGTATATATATATATATATATATATATATTAATATGCCTTACTTTTAATACTCCCATAAACTATGTGCTTTAGGCCTTTTTCACACTACAAAATCATAGCATTTTATTACCATTTTAACTGTTGTGGCTGTAGCCTACAGAATATTGGGATTTCTAGTTTTATGAGGACTAGAGAACTCTAGCAGAGGATTCAAAATAGTTTATGAAACTACAGATCTCAGAATTTCATAGGATGGGCCATGGCAGTTAAAGTGGTATCAAAGTGCTATAATTGTGTGAAAGGGACCTTAGTTTTAATGATCCCATAAACAGATAAGATATAAAATATCCAGACGCACAAAAATATGTCACATTTTTTTTAATCCTGAGTATATACATCTATAAAAGACAGAGGTAGGCAAAAGGCAATCACTCTCCAGTAATTTGTTGTTGTTGTCATATGTGTTCAAGTCAACTTCTGTTTATGGTGACCCTACCATAGGGTTTTCTTGGCAGAATTTTACTGAGTAAGTAGTAGCTACTAATCCGCCACTGCTTTGTACTAACTATACATTAACACTAAGATTCTAACTTAGTGGGTCTCAACCTGTGCTAGAGACACATAGGAATGACACTGTCATTGTCATTGTCCATCACCAATCATGCCTCTGTCTTTCTGTCTAATGAACTTTAGGGGAATGAGAGAAAGTCCCTTCTGCCCAGATGCCTCCCTCCCCCTTCACCATAGCAATAAACCCGTGAGATCAGCTGGGGAGTGTTGGTTTTGAATTGAATGTGTATGCATGTCACTAACAAAACACTGACTAAAATGTCTTCTAACATCACGAAATCCAGAATTGTGTCCTTTTCTCATGTGGATGACAATGTACCATGTAAGAATAGAAATAACCAATAAGAGGTAAAACATTAAAGGATACGTTACAGTTGATTATGTGCATGTTGTTGGACTTTGGATGATCCCGTTTAAAGCAACATTTGGCTTGACTACACTGTTAGTAGGGCTGCTGATCTGCTCTACCTCCCCTTGTTTAAAAGGTTTTTCTTTTCATTCTTTCCCTACATGCTGTATCAAAGGGGTCATCTAAATGGTGAAAATACTCCTCATGAAATCTGAAGAGAAGATGATGTGTCTGAACAGGATCCAGCAGCGTTACACTGTATTTGGAAGGAGGGACCCCCAAAATCACTGAAACTCTGGAGGAAAAGCAGCTTTTCCCTGAGTTTTTCAAAAACAGCATGGGGAATGTGTATTCCCCCTACTTAGGACAGCAATTTGATATGAATCACTGTCCGGTAGTACAGCCAGCGCAAACCTGATTGGATGGACAAGCGCGGGGGAGGGCTTGCTAATAGGGCAAGCGCCCAAAGCCACCATTTTTTTTTTTTTTTTGCCTTAGCAAGTGATTACTAAGGGATAAAACAGGGTGTTTCCAGTTTGTTTTGCTACCCTGCTAAATCAAAAAAGCGCTGTATGGTTGTAGCGCACCTTAGATGTATTTGTTTTAAAAAAGAGTTTGGCGGCAGCTAAGTACAAACATGAGCAAATCACTCACAGCTGCCATCTTGGATGCAAAGCTTATAGGGGCTTCTGCAGGCAAAAACACCATTAAGACAAGTCGTAGCTGCTGTGACTTGCTATTACTGCGGGGCACTATGTTTTTGGCGGGCTCGTATAGATGAGCCCAAGTCCATCGCTGAAGGCTCATCTACATGAGCCAGGATATACCAGCTCCCCACAGGTGTATCCTGGCCGAGGATCAGACCTGTTGTTCCTCCACTCCCTCCACAAAACATGAGGAAGTCCTGATGGGCATGCCAGCCTGTTGCTACAGCCAACACCGCCATTCCCTCTCTGTCTCAGAAAGCAGGAAGCCAGCTTGCAACATGTGACCAAAGCCCCCTGCATGTCACCAGCCTTGGTTACATGCTGCAAGACACCTTCCTGCCTTCCGAGACAGTGAGGCAACTGGGGGCAGCAGCAAGGACCTGTCTGCCAGGACGGGCTCCTGCGAACATGCAGGGCCCAATCTGTTCCTTCCTTGCAGGAACAGATTAAAAGAGATATTACATTAAAACGTATCATGCCTACCCTGTCTTATCCCCATCTGAACCCCATATCTGCTCTACCTTGTGTCCTCAGGACTACAAGTCAGGTGCAGGATGGAGCATATTGCCCATGTGGACAAGCCCTGAGGAAGCAAGGCCCTGAGGTCCCATTAGTTCTACACTGTAGAAATAGATTATGGACCTCTAAGGGTCAGAAAATGTTGACGCATTTTTGAAGGAAATTTGTTTTGATAAGGACTGCCTCACCTGTATATGCCTTCCTGTAATTGAATGTTACAGCATGGAAATACTGTGTGCTGTAAAGTTAAAAATGGTACAGATATGTAGGAGAGAGGATGTTATATTTTTCATATATGGTCACAATAAGTGGAAATTAGCTGTGCCCATGACATTGTCGTAACTACATCCCCTGCTGCATTCCAAACTGTAATTAAGACACTAGCAAGGTACCATAGTGTATGGGTTCATGTCACATTTTCCTTTCCATGGAGAAACTCTTGTTATTTGACTTCTGGGAAAATATCACTTTTCTGCATTGCAGTTCCAACCCTAAGGGAAAACATATGGATCCTATAGAATAACCATGTAACAGTTACTCTGGCTTTTCTTCACAAACAAAGATTCAGGAAAGACTCATCCAGCACTTTCTGCAAGCGAGCTGATGACTAAAAAGGCCAATCTGAGATAAACATGTCCGGTTGAAGAAAACACAGCAGAAGGTCTCCTTGGGTGATGATTCCGGGTTGTGATTCTTTCTGCGTTGTCATTTCTCTTCAAGACTTGTTTGGCATGAGCTCTCAAATAAGGCTGCAGCATTGTGGATATGTGTCTCCATGCCTCCCGATGTGAGGCCATGGCGCACCATTGCTGGTGATCAATTTGGCCGAGCCTGTTTCAGGGAGTCCTTGTATCGCTTTTTTGGAGCACCCCTCTTACGCTGACCTGTGGCGAGTTCACCGTAGAGTACTATTTTGGGGAGGCGATGGTCCTCCATCCTAGAAATGTGCCCTGCCCAGCGCAGCTGTGTTCTCAATATCATGGCCTCAATGCTGGTGATCCCTGCTTGCTCAAGAACAGCAACATTTGTCACATAGTCAGTCCAGTGTATATTTAGGATTGCGCAGTGTATATTTAGGAATATAACACACTTGTTATATTTAATGAAACATTTGGTAAGGTTGTGATACAGAGGATTCCCAATCCATTTTGAGATACTTTTCTCCTTTTGTTAAGTATCAGTTAATATTTCTGTTTGTGGGAAAGACCTAAGGGCCTTGTTTCTCCTTGCAAAATGGTTCCTTTTTCTCTCAGAAGGCAAAGGATGCAGATTTCACAGCTGCTCCCTTGAAGGATTTCATTTAAATCATTCCAACTTCCTTGAACCATACCTCAATCTACATGTATTTTCCTGACTAATTGCTATTATTGCATAGTTTTATTTTCTGTCCTGCTGTTTAATTTCCTTGGAACAGTATCATGATCTACAAGCATCAGTATCAAAGATGCACCGCTTGAGAAACTTGGAGGATGAGGAATACAAGCAGCAGGGACCTGACTTAAGAAGCTTAGACCATACAGGAGGCATTACCAACAGCCAGATGTTGAAGAAACTAACTGAAGAGGTACTGCAGAAAACAGGAGGGAAAATACTGCCTTTGCAATTGAAGTTGACCCTACTTTCTTTATAATTTCATCTTGTTTTCCCTATAGATAAACCCCATCCTGTAACCTCATTAATCTATTATTATCACAGTTCTTAGACTTCAGTCTAGATCATTTTTTGTAGACTGAATTAATTTTAGAAACTTTTTTTTTTATTTCTGGACATTAGTAAGTAAGTGAGCTCCAATTTCTCTATGAGAAATTTAGCACATTGAGCAATTCAGACACTGCATTCAGATTTTTCTCCAATACTACAGCTACACCATCATTCAGCTATCTTTGCAAGTACAGGTGAAGCGGTTTTCAAATAGGACAACCCAAAACAACTGACTGGTCTGATAAGCACCTGACATCCTGTGTGTTCTTAACCAAATCCCTATTGCTGAAACTGTCAGTCTTGTGAGGAAATATAGTAGGACCCACGTATCCACGGGGGATTGTTTCCGGGGGGGGGCGTGGATACCAAAATCCACAGATAACAGTAGACACTATTGAAAATAATGGGACTTCCCATGGATAACTGAATCAGTGGATAATGAATCAGCAGATACAGGGCTCCTACTGTAATTTGGCAGTCCTAGCTAACACCCACAAATTGTGTATGCTACTAAAGGAATTCTTCCTTTCTGTAGTTCCAGAAACTGAGGATGTCACTGGAAGACACTCTTCCTACATTCAGGACACTCCAGACAGAGGTAAGACAGCATTTCAGGACTTTAAAAAATGTTTTGCTGGAACTACAAGGCATTTTAAAGCACATACAGTTAGAAGGAAAAGCTTTGGGATTGGAAAACAAAGCAAATCATTTTTTGCCTTAATTATTGTAGTATTTTTCTGTATGAATGTCTGTTTCTGTTCTTAACATACTCTTCTTTCTTCTTCTCCCAATGGAATTTTCAGTACCTGCCATTTTCATTGTTACTACCTCCATCCTGTAGTTCATAGCAAATCTCTTTTCTCTCCTCACCTCTCCCATCAGCCCTAGGATCACCGTCTTCCACCTCTCACTTCCATTCCTGCTACCTATAGATAGAGCTCCCTTCAACCAGACATCTAAGTAGCCTTTCCTCCTCTAGCTATAATTTTAGCTGCTTTAAAAATATTTTATTTATACAAAATGTAATACGTAGAACCAAAGAAATAACAGAGATGTAGGGATTACTATGGGCCATTGTGTAGATATACTCAGGCAGCACAACAAAGATTCTACACATGATGTAATAAATCCTCAAAGGACGACTAGATTTCTATGATATAAGAACAAGTGTGTGAATCACTCACCACCAGGTAAGTCTCACGTAGATACTACACAATTTAAAACAGTAGTGATCAGTGGCTCCCATGTCGGTCGTGTGGTAAAGCCACTCTGGATAGTGATCCTGTTCCTAGATAGGTCCAGCACCTTAGATAGCTCTTTTAAATCTAGACCAAACCTGGAATAAATCCACTGTCCCAATGCCATGGGAGGCACTAGGTGCCACTGATTTTTTTTAGTTTGTCATACTTGATATGTAAACATTTCACAATAGCATGGTCCTAGCTCTTATTGTAAGAGGGTGACGATGGTGGAGGTCTGTAGACTTTCACTGGTTAGCTACAAATACTCTAACCATAACTGAAAGATTTGGAGCTAGGTCCCTGCCTTTTCAGCTACTAGTTGCCCTCAGGTACATTGGAAGAAATTGTCTTGTTACAAGAGCTGAAATGCAGAGTATGGAAATATCTGTTATAACTGCCCAAATACCTCAGCCAACTTGACCATTGGTTATGCTGCCTGATCCATGATGACTGAGATATTCTGGGAGTTGTACAAAACAATTTTTCAAAGCTTCAGTTGTGTTCTGGATGTGTACTGGGGTGAGTTCCATCTTGTCCTTTGTTTCAATCAGCAAAATGTCTTGGATCACTTCCTGGAAGTGCCAACAAAGGAGACTGTTTTTTTGCATGTTAAATGATTATTGGAAAAAAGCTATGATTTATATTGATAAATAGGGATGGGCCATGTTGGCTGGGGGATGCTGGGAGTTGCACCCCCCCCCCTAAAATTTCCCTATATTCTGGCACAGAATTGTTATAAACCACAAAAACCATTCATATTCTTAAGGAAAGACATATATATGGTATGTTTTCAAGACCTGTACTGAATGGGCTAAGCACAAATTAACTGGAAGATAGTTCTGTATCTGTGAAGCCACTAATGAAAAGGCCCTGTCTCTTATGCTCACCAATCTAACAATTTTTCTAAGCTGAGAGTATCCTCTTTGGATACAAAGCACAGCATTGAAAATACAATTCTTCAGTAGAGAATATGCTGAGTTCACCATTTCTGGAATTAACAGTTAGCTCACAACACACCATCTTTTAGGGCCACTTACTTCTGAAGGGTTAACTAGACCTGTTGACTTACTTTCCTTGATCCTTAGGATGGCAACACCCAGCAGCTACACCACCAACAGGAATATTGGCAGCGCCAACAACAAATGGCAGAAATGCACGGACGCCAGTTGGCTGATATCCAAGCCAGAAACCAGCACTTGGAACAACAAAAGAATGGTAAGAGAAAAGTAGAGACTATTCCTGGTTGTTGCCCTCCTATGAGTGCCCCTTGCTTCTAGCCTAAGTTTTTCTGAATTACAGGATGCATAAGCAGCTGTTACTCACCAGCAAATAGATGGGACTGGCACCCCAGTTCATCATACCCCTAGTTCTAGAGAAAGGAAGAAGGCTGGTACATAGAGAACATACCCACGAGTACTACTGGGATCCAACGTTATATTAAAAAGATTTCCAAGTGATTTGTGTAAATTGAAGGAGACAGAGGGGGGCTAGTTCTCACAAACAGTGGATGAGGAGACAAATCAAGAATGAGAGATAAGTAAGAACTGGATATCTGAGTTTGCTTTTTTCCTCCTCCCTCCCAATCTCTTTTCCTTGCTGAAGGGACTTAACATCAGAGGATGGACAAAACCTCTTTTAGATTGTAAGCCTGCTGACAGGGATTCTCCAGTATTTGTAAGCCATTCTAGGAGTTTTGGGGATGAAAAACAGGGTAAATTAGTTAAATAAATAATATCTCAGTGCCTGCATGATGTCACTTATGACTGTTCTTTAATACAAAAGCAACATAAACCCCTCTCTGTACATAGTAGCATTTCAGGGTGTAAAGTTCTAGCCTTACCTTCTACATCATACGCTAGTTTTGTATAATAATATTTTCTCAAGGGAGAGGTAATATTCCATTATGTGAACACTAAGCTGTAGTCTTTAGTAGTAAAGTTAAGATGAAGGTTTACTCACCTGAGTTTCTATTTTTGAGAACAAGGCCAAGATGTATGTACTAACCCATCAGCAATGAAGCATTCCCCCAGCTGAATGGATCATGACTTTATATAGCATGACAAAGGGGAAATTGTATGCCTCCATTTTAATGCTACTCCAGGCAGATTTACTAATAAAAAGTCTTGCTTAATCTGTATGCCCCATGTCCACAGGCATGTTTGTGGGTGCAGAAGCAAGGGTATTCCAAAATATCCAAAAACCTAGAAAACACAGATTCACACATTCACGTAAGGCAGAGCATTTGTTTTAAGTACAGTAGGACCCCCATATCCACTGGGGATTGGATCGGGGGGAGGGCATGGATACCAAAAACCATGGATAATAGCGAGCGCCATTGAAAATAATGGGACTTCCAGTTTATAATACCATAGAGTTGCCTTGGGGGACCTAGAAAATGGCTAGAGAGGACACATTTTCTAGGAAGACTCTATGGTAAGTGTGCTGTTTTGTGTCCTGTGGATAATTGAATCAGTGGATAATGAATCAGTGGATATGGGGTCCTACTGTAGCTCACAGCCGTCTTTCTTTTATTTTTAAATTTTAATTTCTATTTTAAAAAACATTAACAAATACAACAGATATAAATGCATTGTTTACAAACATTTCACACCAGTCAGACATAATTATCAGTTCATATTTGGAAGGTATTTCACTAACAATTTGTCATGTATCTTGGGGATCCATAAGCTGTTTCAAGTCTAATGGGAAAATTAATAAAGTGACACCAAATTGTTGCAAAGTAAAAACCCAACATAGATTTGGGCTTTGGTAGGTGTGGCACTGAAATCTGGGCTGGAATAGCCCAAATTTCATGCGCCACAGTTCCTGGCCAAAGTAGTCTGAATCCCACCTGGATTTTTATCCCCCCCAACCCGCATCCATGTAGTCACTCCCTCAGCTACATGGTTTGCAACTGTTCAGGTAACAAGGGTGTAAAATAGGTTTTCCGTGGTTTTTTTCCATGCTGTGAGGCCATGTTCTGAAAGAGTTTGTTTCTAATGTTTTGCCTGCATCTGTGGCTGGCAAATGTGGCTGGCAAAAGGGTGTAAAATGCCTACCATGTAGATCTATTTACGTTTGAAATTTCTGACAAAACTTTTTTCTTGGGGATTATAGTGCCCCATTTGCCTAGATGAGAGTTAAACAGGGGTGTGATTCAGAGAACATCTGAAAATATATTGAATTGGGTGCGGTGTTGCAGTATATCTATTTTTGCTTTTATCCAGAGATCCACAAACGCCTGGAGGAACTGAAACCAGGGAACTCAGCTACGTCTCATATAGAACAGTTGCTAGTGGAGCTCAATACTCAGGAAGGGAAAAACCAGCTAGCCCTGGATGCCTTGCGGGAACAGGTGGGACTTCTGCAGGCAGCAGCAGAGAGCAGGTAAGGCTCCAAGGAGAGAACCAATTGCAATGGTGCATATATCAGGGTTCCAGGGTGTGGGGGGTCCTAGTTCATACTCATTGCTTATAATCCTGTCATGAAAGCCAAGCCAGTGTACATAAAGGGTGGGGAATCAGAAAAAGTCTGGAAGGTTTGTCCCATTATCCGTGCCTTGGGTGGTGTGGGATGGTGGAGTGGGAGAAGCAATCTTTTTTAGGTCTGGCCAAGATTTTTTGCTGCCTGAGGCAAAGAACAAAATAGCAACTGCTCCCATCTAATGTAAAAAAAAAATGCCAACTGGACTGGTACAGTAATTGAATGTTTCTTCACTGCTGGTGATGGGACAGCCTTGTCCTCTGTACCTGAAAGAAGCAGGCTAGATTAGGAGGTACAGAGCAGGCTACATGGTGCATACTGTCCAGCTTTCTCCTTGAGCCCTTCCTGCTTATATCTGCTCCCTGAGGCAGTTGCCTCCCCTAGCCTAATTATAGGATCAATTGTTAGCATCATCACAGAACAAATTATGAAGAAATCAAAGGGGTCCTTATGCATGTTCCCATACTTACTTTCTGGGATTCTTTTTAGGAGCAAACAAGAACCTCCCACCATGGCAAAATCAGACAATGCTACAGACAAGGTGGAGGAGAAAGTCTTCTTCAAGTTTATGCCATTTCCACCAGCTGTTGGCCCTCTCTCTTCAGAGATACAGTGAGTGCGGAGGAAGAGGCAAAACTGGATATGGCAATAACTTCAGTAAAATGAGAATTAATAGAAATGTTGATTAATTCTAGCTTCTGTTGTTTATTGCCTGTGGAATTTTCCCTCTGTCCCATTTTGGGAAGTTCAGCTGCTGCAAAATGCATTCTGGACTTTATCAAAGCTGATTTTAAGAAGTTTAAGGAAATACTAGACCACATGGTCAGAAATGATCAGTGGGAAGGGAGTTGATGATGAATGACAGTTTCGTAAAGGTGAGATATTGAAAGCACAATAGTGTATAACTGCAGTGGGGAAAAAAGAAGGTGTCTAAAAAAAGCAGGGTGGAAAAATAAAACAACTCTCATTTGAATTAGATTTAAAAGAGAAAAGAAATAGGAGAAGGGGGAAATCACCAAAGAGGATTAAAAAAAAAATGAAAACAGAAAAACAGTATTTGTAGGGGGGAAATCAGAATTCACTCAGGCTTGCTAGAGAGGTTAAAAACAACAAACAAACAAAAATGGTTTTCTGTCTGTGTTCAGAGCAAAATGAAGAACAAGGAAATAGTAGAACCAGTGTTTGGAAAAGATGTGAGATGCTAACAGGGAAAGAAAACAGACGTGCTCAAAACTTCTTTGCCTCAGTCTTTCCCCAAAAGGAATACCATACTCAACCTGGTGAAAATATAACAAATTATTAAATAAGGGAACAACAGCCCAGAATTTATAAGACAGAAATACAGAAATATCTACCCATGCTAAATGGGTTAATATCTCCAAAGCTAATTGAATTGCTTCCAAAGGAGCTAAAGGAACATGCAAGTGTAATCTCAGAGCTTCCATCAATAAACTTTGAGAACTCTTGGAGAACAGGAGAGATCCCAACAGAATGGGTGAGGGTGAATATTGTTTCCATCTTCAAATAGGAGGAAAAAGAGGACACAAGTAACTACCAGCCAGTCATCTTGACTTCAGTAAAAGAAAAAGCCCTAGAACACATAATTAAAAGTCAGTCTGTGAACATTTAGAAAGGAATGCTGTGATTACTAAGAGCCAACCTGGATTTATCAAAATGAAGTCATGCCAAGCAAATTATGTGTGTGTGTGTGTTGTTGTTGTTGTTGTTGTTGTTGTTGTTATTGATAGACTTACAAGCTTGGTAGATCAGGGAAATGGTGCAGATGTAATATATCTTGATTTCAATAAGGCTTTTTGAGAAGGTCCTTTATGATATTCTTGCAAACAAGCTGGTGAAATGGGGACTAGGTAATGCTACTGTTAGATGGATATGTAACTAGTTGACCAACTTGAACTCAGAGAATGCTCACCAATGCTTCCTCTTCACTGTGGAGAGAAGTGACTGGTCAGGTGTCACAGGGTTCTGTCCTGTCCTGTTAAACAACAAAGATTTTGAGTGAATTCTGTACAGAAAACGAGAGAATTTCTGAAAAAATTCAAGCGAGATTTGTAAGAAATGCAAGAGGAAGAGGGAACTGATGAGGCAACAGATCAAGAGCACGAACATCAAATGCAACTGGAAGTGGAAGAAAATTCTGCTATATTATGTTCTGCAGGTGTAGGCTCTTCTAAGCTGTTGGCTTGACTATGGATTGCAAATGCCTTACGTGGAATATAATTAGAGCAAACATTCCCCAAAGGATAAAAAAATATTATTTGAAAAAAATGTAAACAGAATGTAATTTGTCTGCAAGAAACACATATTAGAAAAGGGGAAATTAAGTATTTGATCTATTAAAAAATAGGTGAAGAATTTATCTGTGCAAGACTGAGAAAAGAAAAGGGACCAGTTTTGTACATAAATCCTCAGTCATGTCCAGAATTGATATTGGCTGGTGAAAAGGGAAAATATGTGGGGGTGCAGACTGATATGCAAGGGATTAAGACTTTGGTGGTGGGTTTTAAGCACTGAATGAGAACAAGGCAACATTTTATAATGAGTGTATGGATAAGCTGATGGATCTGTCTTATTGATGCTTTATGGGAGATTGGAATGGGGTGGTATACCCCCGCAAAAGATAGGATTTCTCAGAATTTTTTTGGATCTTTCAAAATAAGTTACCAAAAGCCTTTTTTTATAATGGACAATTTGGAACTGATTGACACATGGAGATACAAATATGGTACTGTTAAAGAATATAATTAATTTTCTGAGAGAAACAGATCTATTTTTAGAATGGATGTGATTTGTGTTTCGAAGACTTTGGCTACTAGGGTTTGTAAAGTTGATATATTACCAAATACTTTTTCAGATCATAATCCAGTAATTTTAATTCTTAAAAAGAAAAAAGGTAATTTTAGATGGAGAGTGAACGAAACTTTCTTACATAATGAAAAGGTGGTTGAGGATTGTAAAAAGAAATTGGGAAAAAAAATGAAACTAATTTGAACAAAGGTACAGATGTTAGAATGATTTGGGATATGACCAAAGCATTTATGAGAGGGTATTTCATCCAGCATAATTCCGAATTTAGAAAGAGGCAAAAGAACACTCAATCGATTCTGGATGAGATAAAAAGAAAGGAAATGAGCTTTACAAGTCATCAAGGACTCCTGTTACCGATCAGATCAAGATTTTGCAGAGGCAGTTATCTATGTTAACAGTGAGTGACAGGAGAAAAAGATTATTTATATAAAGCAAAAGAATTTTGAATTTTCAAATAATCAAGGAAATGGTTGGCATATAAATTATGACAAGAGAAAGAAAAGAAAGTGATATTAAAATGACAAAAGGAAAATGTTTTAATAGTGGACAATGTAAATATACAGAAAGTGTTCGACCGATAATACTCCTCTTTATATAAATATTAAGAAATTTATTTGGAGAAAGTGGATGAATATTTGGATAAGCAGAATTTACCATAGATTACAGAACATCAGAGACATTATGACTGTTTCTATAATGGTAAGGTAGATTTGTGGTGTTATGAAAAAGATTAGAACAGGAAAGATACCCCTGGGCCACATGGCCTGTCGGCTCTTTATTATAAAAAATGTTTTGAGGATGAACTTTTACTGCTTCTGCAATAAACGATTAACTCTATTTTACAGAATGGAAAGATTCCTGCTAGTTAGAAAGAGGCAAATATAGCACTGTTACGAAAAGAGAACCAAAATTTGACATTAACAAAAAATTATAGACCAATATCATTATTGAACAATAACTATAAATTGTTTATAATGACTTTAGCAGAAAGATTGAAAATAATTTCGCAGGATTTTATCCATGGGGATCAACATGGATTTTTACCTAAACGGCAGTTAAGAACATATAGCTTACCCCATCATTAATTTTCATGCCAGCAATAGCATCAACTCTTGAATCTGTGCTTAAGGTGCAACTAATAAGGGCATGGAAAACATGTTGAAGAGGATGTAGCAACATTGTCAGGATGCATTTATGTATTCCCACAGATCTGTATACCTGGCTTATACACAGAGTGGAGGTAGTGACCACAACATCCTTCGTCAGATGTACGAGCTGCAGGTGGAGGCTGTAGCACTGGAGAAATCTGAAGCAAGGCCTGAACATAAGGGCAGAAAGAAGAGTGAGATCTGTTTCCCTGACTTCTTCTCCCCATACTTGCATTTTTTAATCACAAACTAGGTTTCTTCTTGGGCCCTTTGGTCTAGATTTTGCACATCTCCTCTGTGCTGAACAAAGCCTATGTGAGAATTTGCTTACACTGGACAGCAGAAGTTTGCTTATGAAAGCTCATGAGATAGTAAATGTGTAAGTCTTCAAAATGCCATAGGGCTATTGACTGTTTAGGTAAATCCAGGAAGCTTGCCAAATATTTCCTTCCTTTGATACCTCTTCAAGTCTTCCTCATTGGCTCTCCTTGCTGTCATTGCAGAACTTGAAAGCAACTCCAGTGCCTGTTTACGGGGTCTGGATGCTGAACTCCTGTCTGTTGAGCTGGAGAACCAGAGGCTGGAAGATGAAATACTAAAGTTAAAGATCCTAAAGGATAGAAGGAGAATGGAAGATGGTAGATGGTCTGCCTACTCTACTATAGTTGAGCCAAAGATTACAGCTGGGGAAGCTTGGGGGAATAATAATAATAATAATAATAATAATAATAATAGGTGGTTGTGGTTGTGGTTGTGGTCATCAACACCACTGCTTTAGAGGAAAGGGTTTTTTTATTATTATAGATAGGCAACCATCTCTATAATCAAGGGCTTGGGAATACTGTTTGCATCTTAGTAATTTCTTTGTGGGTGGGTGAAGGTCTCTTCATTTTGGAACTTCAGCAGGAAGGACAGAATGTTCTGTGGTTATTTGTACATATAGAAAGTGACTCTGGGCCAATTTGCTGCTGACCAAAGTCAGCTTCCATGATGATCTATTATTGGGAGTAATTTTCAAAGCTGAAAGAAGTGGCTTGGGTGTTCGGCTGCATTGTGCTAGCCTAGGCATTCTTGGTTCATCTGATACGTACACATTGTCAGAGTGCCCAAGAATGTTCTTGTCCTTTATGATCTTCACTATATCCAAGCTTTCCAAGAATATTCTTTTTTGGGGGGGGTTGCTAATTACAAAATATACCCCTTGAAAAGCCTTGGTGAGGCCAAAGCTCCACAGAATCTAGGCCCAGTGGTTTCATATGCAAGATGTGTGGTCTCTTCATGGAAGCTGTTACAGTAATTTTATCCTTCACCAGTTGCAGCTAAAATATTAGGTGTTGCCAATTCTGCAAAAATGGAATAAGAGTTTTAGTTAGCTTTTAATAAAAAAAAAAACAGGGCATCAAATTAATGTATTTTAAGTTATTGTAAAATCTCATAAGAACTCTAATTTCCATTTTTTTAAGCAATATTAGCTACTGGCCAGCATTTTCTACAAAAATCTGTCTGTATTATAGCCCTCTCTCTACCATGTACAGTGTGTTGCATTAATGAGTTGCCTTCTTCCTTTTCCCAGAATCTTTGGACACAGAGCTGGCTAAGCTACAACGGAAACATATGGCAGAGATGGCTCAGCTGCATTCTGAAATTGGCAGATTGAGACAGGACTCGGAGAGGATGAAACCACGGGGGGCCAGGAGGGGGTTGCCACCCCTACTACCACCTCCTATAGCTCCCCCTCTGCCTCCTCCTCCTCCTCCTTCTCATCTTCTTAACCCTGGCTTCCTAGATAGCAATGTGGTGAGTGTCTTTTTCTCTGAAGAGAATTCAGGAGAGACTTTTGCAAAAGATCTACGTACAGAGTTGAAATAGTCATCAGTAAGAATTTTTTCCCCACATTTTGGAGTTGTCATCCCAGGTGGTTGGTTACCCCATCTTTGTGTTAGCTCCAACAGCTTTGCATCCTTCATGGGTTTGCAGTTAGCATGAGAAGGGTAGTCTAGGGAAACACTCTCAGGCCTCCATCTCATCTTGCTATGATGTTTGCCTGTAGTTGTGAAACCTGCAGCATATACTATGCCTTAGTTTCTAATTTAGGTAATGGCTTATTCACCTGAATATATTGTTACATAGCAACCATAGGAAAATATTGCATCTGCTCTTTGCTAACTGTTCAGAATATTAAGGTATCCCCAGTACTTATCACAACAGTACTTATCTGGCTATTGAGCCCTTGGCTGTTGACTTCAAGTGTCAATGGCTAACTTCCAGCCTACCATCACACAAGTGTTCAGCATTGTATCAACAGACCTACTAGGCCATTGTGCCAAAAAGCTCTAACTAAAACCAACTGACGAAGAGGAAAGAAACAGTCTATGTAGAACTTCTTTCTTACAATAGCCATCAGGCCAAAGGCTGAATTCAGTTATAGAGATGTCCTCAGGGGTCACATTACACTGGTGTGTGGCAGCTGGAATGGGACTTTTCAGTGCAGCCAGTTTAGAGCAGCCATTTCACTGGCCATTTCAGTGTTGCGCTGTTCTGCTTGCATATCAATTGATAATTGATAATTTTGTCAAGAAAATGCAATCAAAACCTTTTCTGTTTGGTTGAGATTGTCTTGCAAAACCATTTGAGTAAGGGTTAGGATTAAAGTAAGGGTTAGGGTTGGGGTTATTATCAGTTATCAATACAGTAGGACCCCCGTATACGCTGGGAATTGGTTCTGGGGGGGGGGATGTGAATACCGAAAACCGTGGATAATAGTGATTGCCATTGAAAATAATGGGACTTTTGGTTTAAAATACTATAGAGTTGCCTCAGAGGACCTAGAAAATGGTTAGAGAGGACACATTTTCTAGGAAGACTCTATGGCAGATGTGTTGTTTTGTGTCCCATTGATAATTGAATCAGTGGATAATGAATCAGTGGATACGGAGGTCCTACTGTAATATCAATGGATGAGGCAATCCTAAGCAAATAGAAATGATTTTGATTGCATTTTCTTGACAAAATTATCAATTATCAATTGATATACAAGCAGAACAGCGCAACACTGAAATGGCCCCTTTGAACTGGCTGCACTGAAACATCCTAGACCCTTGGCAGCAAAGCCAGAACAGTGGGATTATACAGTCTTTTGCAGTATTTCAGCTTAAAACTTCAGTGTGACATTTTCATCTTTTAGAGTGGTGGTGGGGAGGGAAACAATACAAAATCTAGAACACTGCCAAATAATAATGTAATGGGGAAGGGACATGGCCATCTGAGGAATCTCATAGGGCTGTAGTGGGACTTGTCCCCAAGACCTGAGGACCTGAGATCTGCACTCCTGCCAGGGGGACGCAAATCCAGAATGAGTCTGGATTTAAGTTAGCCTGGGATAGTCAAACTATAGGAGGAAACTACCTTGCTGTTGTTGTGTGCCTTCAAGTTGTTAACAACCTAAGGCAACCCTATCACAAGGTTTTCTTGGCAAGATTTATTCAGAGGAGGTTTGCCATTGCCTTCCTCTGAAGCTGAGAGACAATGACTTGTCCAAGGTCACCCAGTGGGTTTTTAAGTCCGAGCAGGGATTTGAACCCTGGTCTCCAGAATCATAATCCAATGCTCAAACCACTACACCATGCTGGCTCTCTTAGAAGACTACTTACACATCTCACTTGTGCAAACTTGAGAGGTCTGGAGAGACCATGCCTGCCATGCACCTTTGGTTGGAGAAAGGTGTACTAAGTGTGCCATGCTGTGACAATAGCAAATATTATGCTGGTCACTTTGCCTAGGAGCAAATGTGGAAGCTGTGGTGTTATATTGTGGAAAGACTGGTGGTTTTGTAGGGGCAGCATGCCTCAATACAGTAGCAACCCCATATCCCTGGGGGATTGGTTCCAGGGGGCCTTGCGGATGGTGAATTCCATGGATAATAGCAAATGTCATCCGCCGCCACCACCCCTCTACCACCACCGCACGATCGCTTCTTCCCCCTTCGCCTCACCATGGCCCCACCGTGATTGGAGGTGTCCCAGGAGGAGGGAGGGGGCAGGTGCAATCACTCCTGCCCCCTCCCTTCCCCCTTCACGCCTGCCATGGCCCCGCCACAAACAGAGCCATCCCATAGGAAGGGAGGGGGGAAGTGAGATTCCTCCGCCCTCTCTTCCCCCTCATCGCCAACTGTGGATAATGGACTCCGCAGTTGGCAAATCAGCAGATACAGGGGTGCTACTGTACTATTAGGCTCAGGGCTGATCAAATTCATCCAGTTTCTGCCTGTTACAGGACCCCATGAGATCATCTGCCAAAGCCACAAACCATTATTTCCTGGATCCTTCTGAAGCCCTGGGACCAGCTCCATATGATCCAGCGTATGTCTTTTCTTTTTGTGTGTGTTTGTTTTTTTATTGTTTGTATGTACTGTCCATACTAGAATCATAGAGTTGGAAGAGACCACAAGGGCCATCCAGTCCAACCCCCTGCCATGCAGGAATACATAATCAAAGCATTCCTGACAGATGGCCATCCAGCCTCTGTTTAAAAACCTCCAAAGAAGGAGACTCCACCACACTCCAAGGCAGTGTATTCCACTTCCAAACAGCTCTTGCTGTCAGGAAGTTCTTCCTAATGTTTAGGTGGAATCTCTTTTCCTGTAGTTTGAACCCATTGCTCCATGTCCTAGTCTTTGGAGCAGCAGAAAACAAGCCTGCTCCATCCTCAGTATGACATCCCTTCAACTATTTAAACAAGGCTATCATGTCCCCTTTCAACCTTCTCTTCTCCAGACTAAACATGCCCAGCTCCCTAAGCCACTCCTCATAGGGCATGGCTTCCAGACCTCCCACCATCCTGGTAGCCCTTCTCTGGACACATTCCAGCTTCTCAGTATCCTTCCTGAATTGTGGTGCCCAGAACTGGACACAGTACTCCAGGTGAGGTCTGACCAAAGCAGAATAGAGTGGCACTATTACTTCCCTTGATCTAGACACTATACTCCTATTAATGCAGCCTAGAACCACATTGGCTTTTTTGGCTGCTGCATCACACTGCTGACTTATGTTCAGCTTGTGGTCCACTAAGACTCCTAGATCCTTTTCACATCTACTGCCCTCAAGCCATGTGTCACCCATCCTATATCTATCCATCTCATTTTTACTGCCCAAGTGTAGTATCCTACATTTCTCCCTGTTGAAATTCATTTTGTTAGTATTGGCTCAGCTTTCTAATCTGTTAAGGTCATTTTGGATTCTGATCCTGTCCTCCGGGGTATTAGCAACCCCTCCTAATTTGGTGTCATCTGCAAACTTGACAAGCATACCCTCTATTCCCTCATCCCTCTCCCTCTCTGGCTTTTCTTTGCAAACGAAGATTCAAGAAGGACTCATCCTGCGGAGAACAGACAGTACAGTGGCTCTATACACATTGATTTTTGTGCTTCGCCTCAGGTGTTTATTACTCCAGACTCTTTTGTAAAGTCTTCCAAATGCGCTATATGCCTTTGCTAATCTGTGATTGATCTCTTTGTCAATCTTGGCATCTGAGGAGATGATGCTTCCCAGGTAGGTGAACTGCTAAACGGACTTAAGCACAGAGTTGCCATTGATAAAGATGTTGAATAGCACTGGGCCCAGGATAGATCCCTGTGGCACCCCACTGGTCACTTCTCTCCAGGATGAAGAGGAGCCATTGGTGACTACCCTCTGGGTTCAGGGGCATATATAGAGGTTCTTACTAAGAGGATTATTGTATGATCTCACTGTTGCATAAACTGCTCATTGTGATACATGTAGTGAAGATGGTCAGCTTTCTCCCTCCAGTTGCCATTCCTTCTAAGCACATAGTGCTTGACTTAGAACAAGGCAGTTTGAGTATTCCAGATCCCACTCATCTCTAAAAAAGTAGAAGCGCTAATACTATATGAGTGTGACATAGTCTCCTGTTTTTGCAGGTCTGGCTTTGTGATATTCTATGATTTTCTCTTGGGCCTGGATCCCACATTTTACCAAGTTTGCCTAGTCTCTGCCCTGTACCGTAATGAACAAGAGCTAGGCAAGCCCACTCCACTCCCCATTGTCTCCTCAGATATGGGACAGTCCCCACAGTATGTGATGGATGGGCAAAGAGGGTGTTGTGCCATCTTAGCAGCCAGACAGCCAGTCCCAAGGTGAGTCTCAATGACTGTGTTTATTTGTTTTGGGTTTTTGTTTTGTTTTGTTTATAAAGCATATATTTGTTGTTGTAATTTGCCATCAAGTCAGCTTTGACTTGTAGTGACCCTATGAACAAGAGACCTCCAAGAACCCTGGTCATCAACACCCTTCCTCAGGTTTTGCAAACTTAAGGCTGTGGCTTCCTTGATTAAATCAATCCATTTGCAATGTGGTCTCCCTATTTTCTTTCTGCTTTCCCCTCTATGAAGCATTATAATCTTTTCCATTGAGTCACATTATATCATGATATGTTGAAAGTACGATAGTCTATGCTTAGCCATTTTGGCTTTGAGTTAAAGTTCAGGTTTCAGTTGCTTTTGGACTCATTTGTCTTTTTGGCAAATACTATTTTTCTGGCAAATAAATAAATTTGGCAAATCTAGAACTCTTCTCCAGCACCACTCTTCAAATGAATTGACTCTTTTCTTGTGTTTTCTTTAATGTCCAGTTTTTACAACTGTATCTAAAATAAAGGCACCAGGTCCTGTCTGATCTTGGAAGCTAAGTAGGGTCAGACCTGGTTAGTACTTGGATGGGAGATCACCAACAAATACAAGGTGCTGTAGGCTGTATTTCAGAGGAAGGAACTGGCAAAACCACCTCTGAGTATTCCTTGCCTAAGAAAACGCTATGAAATTCATGGGTTTCCATAAGTCAGCAGGCACACTGACTTATGGAGGCACACACACACACACACACACCACAGAAAATGAAAATAGTATGGCATGGATGATTCTGGCTGCTTGTCTATTCTAAAACTGTGTTCAAATCAAGTATAACTATTTAAAACCATTTATAAACATTAGTATTAAAAGGCTAACCATCATGAGCTATTTTTGTTTTAAACTACTAAATATTGCCAACAACAATAGACTGTTATAGTGCTATTATTCCATTTTAACTGCTATGGCTGCCTCCTATGGAATTCTGGGGTTTGTAGTTTAGTGAGGCCTAAGACCTTTCTGGCTAGAGTTATAAATGCCCCTCCCTAAACTGCAAATCCCAGGATACCACAGAAGATAGCAGTAGCAGTTAAAGTGGAATAATAGCACCATAACCGTGTAGTGTGAAATAATATACTGTACTCCTGCTGCTGCTTAATATTTGTAAAGTTGCATCAGTCTGTCCCTTGGCTAACCATATTGTGCCCTCTGTCTTTCAGTATATTCATGCTTGGTATGTTACTTTATTTTTGTTCCAAAAATAGGAGATTATCACACTACACTGTTATAGCACTATTATTCCACTTTAACTGCTTCTAAGGAAATTTTCAGACAAGTCTTACCACGCAAGAAGTTGTCCATGAGTTAAAAATGACGCATTTGCCTTCAATGGAACATGGAAGTGACACGGACAAGGGACGGCGGCGTCCGAAACAGACCCCTTCCGCGTGATAGCGGCGTACCTCTCCCGGAGTCTTCTTATGCAGTAAGACTTGTCTGAAAATGTCCTAAGTATTTTTTTTAAGGAAGAGCCTAGTCCTAAATTGCCCTGGAGTATAACGTGGTGTCTAGCTTCCCATGAAATGGTTTAATTCAGTCCAGCTTTGGGCTTGACAGGTCATGTTTCTTCATATTTATAACACATTTGTGCTAAATTAGTGTCATCCAAGTAGTAATAGCATCTACTACCACCAGTTGTGAAACATGCCCACAAGACCAGAACTTGGCAATATTATTTTTTTAAAAAAACATTCTGGCTGTAGAATTCTAGGAACTGTAGCCAAAAAAAGTTAATGTTTCCAAGCTCTGCAACTCTTCTAATCTCAAGATCTGCAGAGAGAGAAAAGTAGGTATGTTTGCATACAGTTCATCTGTCTTAATTGCTTTCCAGAATCCTCCCCTCAACCTCTATTGCCCTTGTGACTGAGCTTCAAGCCTCCGGAGGCTTTGATGCTTATGGGCTAGAAATCCAGAACTTGGCTCCCAGGGGATGGGCCAAAATCAAAATTTTTGACCAACTGCATCAAGTGATGAGTGGGCGATGGAAGGTACCTATCCGGGTGCTTCCTGTGAAGCCAGGCCTTACGGTGGAGCAGATGAATGGTGTGCCTCAGGTGAGGACCTTTAACAAGGATCAAAGCAGAGTCTTAAAGCAGGATTCTTACTGGCAACAATTGTTTTCTGTCCACCGTTAAGAGAGTGTCCTGCTGATTGTATCAGGAAGGTCTTGATGAACCATTTATTTCAGTCTTTCATACTGAGTTCCTCTGTTCTCTATTGCACCTCTTTCATGTGACTGTTTGTGATCTGAGACAGTTTTCCTCCCAGAGCCTCTCCACTTAATAGATAGCTTTGCAGGGTAATAATTTACAAAAAGGTAGCCATGTTTGTCAGTGGTGGTAGAAAAAAACAACACTGAAGTTTTTCCCAGGGTGATGTCTTATTCTTAGAAGACTGATCTTTGGACAAACCAAGATGTATTACTTCAGCCTCTTACTGGGTTATGTTTGCATGTGTTTTAATACTCATCTAACCAGAACTGACCTTGTTTTATCTCACAGGCTGGCAAAGCTGAACTTTACTTGCGACTGGTGAATGCAAGAGATGCCGATATGCAGTCAATGGCTGAGATCCATCCTGGCAACGCCTCCTTGTACAAATACCCTCCCACAGTGAGTCCAACTGTGCCACCTGCCATTTTTTACCTGTCTTGCTGTTTTATTTTTCTCTGCTAGTTAGCCTGGGATACAGGTGACTTCTGTGGAACAGCTCTGAGCCTTGTTAAATGTACTGTCTAAAGAGTATTTAGAAAGTAGCCATATCAATTGTGGTAGCAATCATACCCAGAAAAGACTCTAGGGGTTGGCATTGTCTGGCACCTACTGAACCACACGGTTTGTTTGTTTGTTTATTCTTTCTCTTGCCTTCCTCCCAGTACAGGACCCAAGGTGGCACATTCCAGCAGGGATGCTCACTGCTGTCCCCCATCTCCTTGTTTTTGCCAGGGCGAGGAAATAATTTGTCAAAAAATAAAACAATGATTAAAAAACTCAATGATTTAAAAATTAAGTATTAAATGTCCATGACCTTATTTCTGAATGACAATTAATGTTTCACATTACAGCGGACCCTTAGTATCCACTGGGGTTTGGTTCCAGGACCACCACCACCACTACCCAGTTGATACCAAAATCCGTGGATGCTCAACTCCCATTATATACAATGGCAGAGTAAGATGGTGTCCCTTATATAAAATGTTAAAATCAAGGTTTACTTTTTGGATTTTTTATTTTTGAATATTTTCAAGTTGTGGATGATTGAATCCATGGAAGCAAGATATATGGATATAGAGGGTTGATTGTACTTTAATTCATCACTGAAATGTTTGGAAGAAATTTAGAAGAGATCATTGTTTACCTTTTTTTTAGTAATTTTAAATTATTTCTTTATTTGATTATTCATTTTAAAAAACATTTTAACATTAATAACTTGATTTCATTGTGTTGGCATGAGTGCTAAGGTGTCCAGACTTTGCTTTTTTGCTGTATATTCCCCTACCTTCCATCAGAAAGCAAACAAGAAATAACAGGAGTAGGAGTGGTGTCCACCTGTCTTGTCTTCTCTGTTTGGATCATGGTGTGGAATGAGGCTAGATGAAGAGGGGAAAGTAAATGAGCAGCAGTGATTGCAGTGAGCAGGAGGTGGATCAACTCAGGGAACACAGCACACTATCTTGTCCAACCCTCCCCTCAAAATGTAGAGCTGAGTAGCACTGTCCATACAATTCATGCCTTGTTGGTACAGCAGAATATTTTAACAATTACATATACAGCCTTGCAACTGGTTACCCATGTACATCCACTAGTCAAGATAGAAACACTTCAGAATTTTTATTTATTATTTATTCTTTGGAGTTATATCCTACCTTTCTTCCAAGATCGTATTCAAGGTGGCTGATAGGATTCAAGGCGGATAGATTTTGTTGAACATCTAGTTAACACTTTATGCACATGAGTGTAAATGAGGAAAATCTGCTGCTTTCCTCTCAGTCCTAAATATTTTTGAAAATGACCATGCCTCTGAGGCTCTGTTGGATGGAGGACTGTCTTGAAGCTGTTAATAGGGCAGGAATTTTGCTAGGGAAAAAGGTAATTCCTTTTGGGATGGATGTAAATTGCTTTAAATAGTTCCGGCTAATTATTGAACAGACCCCTGAAGGATATATCTGAATGCCATTGATATGGGGTGGCATATTCAAATCCCCACCCTGCTGTCACAGTGTGGTTGGTTTCAGCAGAGCTTGACAAAATTGTGTTTGGACTACAACATCCAGAATACCCCAGGGGGCTCTGAGGGTTGTAGTCCAAACAAGTAATTTTCCAGTTTTGGGACAATGAAAAATTTCTTGGGAGTGTATATTCCCAATCTAATACTGTCCAGATGCTTACAAAACTGGGGAGGGCTGCTCTAAGGAAAATTCCTTATCTATCCCATTTTCCAAGGGATGAAAAGTTATTGTACTTCAATTATTTGAGAACATGCAATATTCATAAGATATGAAATGGAAGCAAGGCAATTTGAACAAATGGCAGAAGATGGATAACAAGCCATCACAATTAGGAGCATTTGGAAAGTAACATATTTCCAACAGGACGGCTGTGTTGGGCCAAAATCAAGAAAGAGTCTAGAATCAAGAGGGCTGAGGCTTTACTTTACCACCACCCAACGGTTGTACAATACTGTGGTCCCTTTTTCTTCTCCCGGTATCTGTCACCTGCCTGCTTTAATCCGGTTGTGTTTTCTTCTCCCAAATACAGATGTCCAGTTGCACAGCGCCTTCTGCAGAATTCCCTCCAGCCCAGCGCTCTTTTCACCCTGTCTCCACCAGCCTGTCCTTTTCTGTCCCTCCTTATACTGGCTTTGTTGACCCTCCTCCAAATCAGGAACAGCCTGTCCAACACCAATCCAATGAAAGGTGAGGAAAGAGGAAGATAGTAGTCTTTCTCCCCCCTCCTCCATTCTCCCTCAAAGACTAGGCTGTCCTTCTAATGAGAAATGAATCAGCATGGAATCATTAGTGTTTGCCTCTGTGTCTGTGTATCTCTGTGTGCTTTGTGTTAAAATGGTGTATTATAAAAGGGTAAGATTAGATACCTCAATTCTACTAGTATTTCTGCTTGATCTGCTTGATCAAAATATTTTTTTCTCCTTGATCCAAAGAGTGTCTTTAAGAGTTTATTAGTATGTGGCTCTGATGGTGGTAGTATTCAGATTGGATGTGCTCATTCATCTTTGCTAGTCCCTGCAAAAACCACACATTGTGGAAACCTATGGTGCTATGTCTGCACAGCAGAAAAATAAATTATAGTCACCTCTGCCTGCAAGTGACCACAGTAATCTAAGGTACAAATGCTGATCATGTGTTCTCCCACATCAAATATACCAGCTTTTGTGGGGTGGGTGTCAGTTTCTCCTGACCTTCCAATGTGGCACTAGAGCTACAAAACTGATGCAGGCGAAATCTTTGTGGCTCTACATATGTAGTTGTTGAATCATAATTTTCCTGATTCTCCCTTCTTGTATATGCATCCCCACCCCTACTAGATTAAATACATTTACACAGTCCTTGGCTGTTAAGTAAACAGAACCTCCTATGTTCAGAGGTGTTATTTATCTCATACCACTACACAAGAGCTTGGAAACTTTATTTTTTGTGTACTACAGATTCCAGAGTCACCCAGTCAGCATGTGCAATTCCAATGGTGGATAGCAAGTGAGAAGTGTAAATTGGCTGCATTATATATTCAGTGACGGCTGAGCTGTCAGTGTCTCCTCCAGGCACCGGCTGAACTTGCTTCACTTCTTCCTTGGCTTGGTCCTCCATGCACCAGCTGAATCCCTTTCCCCTTGTATAGAGACACACAGAGTGATCACTATTCCTGTTTCAGTGCAGAGTTAGCAGGGCTATGGAAAGGGCGAGGCCTAGGGACGTAGTTTTGAAGGGGGGAATTAGGGCACTACCCATCCCAAATAAGAATTCTGTCCCCCAATTCAGTGTCCCTTCAATCTTCACATTTCTATCATTGCAGAAACTTAACACTTCAGTTGAACTTTTAGAAATACACTTTAGACACCCAAAGAAAAGGGGCAGGCAAAATTATCAAGGGAATGCAAACACAGTGAATATAAGAGTTACAAATGTGAAAGATTTTAAATGTCTCACTCTCTGCAGTGCTACAAATTTGGGGACTAAAGGAATATTTCATCTGGGGCAAAATATTTTATTGGGGGGCAATGCCCTCATTTTGTTGTCCTTATAGCTATACCCTAGAAAAGGTCTGTTTTCTGACACCATCTGGTGCCTCAGGAGGTTTTCCAGGAAGGGTAATCTGGCCCCGGCTTGTATATTGTTCCCCACTCCAGGTATCTGTATAGGAGAAGCAGCCCACAAGCTATCTTTTCCCTTTAGTCTCTTCTTTTTATCACTGTCATTCAAAAGCTATACTCTCAAATTGTATTGCTCCATATCCACAGTGCTTCATCAGTAGTGTCAACTGAAATACATACTCTCTTTCTGTTGAGAGTTTCATTCCCATGTCTGTGCTGATTATTTTCAACAGCGGTTTTGTTTTCTAAATTTTTGTTCTAGGATATTTGATTGAGAAAGGAAGGCATATATGCTTCAGTCATATAAAAAAAAAAAGAAAAAAAAAGGAGAGTGTATGTGTACAGTACCCAATTAGTTTGAATTCACTGAGGTTTCTGTCATTCGTCTTAGATTATCCCATGTCAGCCTCTAGTTAGTGGTGAATAACTTACTATTTAATACAACCTTGTTTTTTCATGCTATGCGTTTGCCAAATAGTTTTTAGATGTAATACATTGACAATTGACCATATCCTTTAAGAGAAATACATATAAATCAATCCTACCAACAATATTTTTTCCCTCTTCCTTCTCTGTATATCACATTTTCCTTTTCCTTATGATCAACCACTTCTAACATTCCTTTTCTGCTTCCTAACACCCGTGGGTAGTATTTGAGGCTTCTTAAAGAAATTACCTTCTGGTCTTGGTGTTGCAGTCTCTTTAGAAGAGGCAATCTTTCCCCTCCCCTTCTTCATTTCTACTGTCTCCCACTTTCCTGGCTGTGGCACTGGCAGCACCAAGACACCAAGAAGAAAAGCTTCCTTGTATCCTTCCAGGTAAAGACCAAGTACAATTTAGTTTTTTCCCTTTATATCTGTGGGAAGATTATGTTTTCTGTCTCCCAGCACAACTGTTGAAATAGCAAAAAGTGATCAGAACTGCCTGGTGTGTTCCGCCCCATAAGTTATCATGAAAGCTGTATCTGATGTTCTTGCAAAATATCATTCTGCTGGCTAGAGAAAGAGCTGGCTCCACAACATCCCCTTAAACAAATTATATGCAGCTAGGGGTGGCTGAAAACTAGGACCATTATTAGAGACTTAAAAGACTCAGGACCAAGGCCTTTGACATAAATTTGCATATTTTTTTCATATGCCACCTTCAATATTCATGTAGGATAGCAACAGAGTCCTGGGATACAGATTCAAAACTAGAGCCCAAAGAATCCAGGGTTAGCAACACTGTTGCCCAAAACATTTAGATGCTATATAAAATGAGATCCTCTGCTCTCATTCTGCATGTTGGACTGGCAGTTGAATTTTACTTCAGCAGAGGCAACAAGACACTGGTCATGTAGGGATCACTGCTTCAAAAATAAGTTTGGGTTGCCATAGCTTCACTGAATCAACTGTAACTGAGAGCAGCAGATTAGCATAGGGGGCACAAGGCAGGTCACATATTGCAAATAACTCTGTCCTCTTATAGAGCAGAATAGTCAGGGGAATCAGAAGAAACAGCAAGGGAAAGATGCTGCTACTGTCTCTTCTTCCCCACCTCCCCTATATTCACTTCCTCTGGTGACTGCCTAACTCTGCCTAGTGGTAGAGCTGGCCACAAGAAGGATTGATCCAGAAGACACACTGCCTCAAAAGCAGTGGTGGTTGTGAGGAAATCTGGTTTTGTTGTTGTTGTGTGCCTACAAGTCTTTTTCGACTTATGACAACCCTATCACAGGGTTTTCTGAAGGCTGAAAATGTGTGACTTGCCCAAGGTCACCCAGTTGGTTTTCATGGCCAAGCAGAGATTTAACTGCTTTATAGGATCCACTGAGATGTAGGGATTGCTTCCATCTGAATCAAGTTCAACTGCTTAACTAGCAAGATTTTTGTTTGGTAGGAAACTGATATTTATTCCCAGGGTGCAAAATGCTGCATACTGTTCCAAGGGAGATGAGGAGGCTGTTAATTGCCATCTGATTATTTCAGAAGAAGTGAAACAGCACTCCAGAGGCCACAACATCAGCAGCAGAAAGAAAAAGGGCAATTGGGGTTCATCCTTGATAGAGTGAAAGGTGCCCCACTTGGAGATGGAGCCATCCGGCTGACAGGTTACCAGCAGAAAACTGGTCAGGTAGGGACCCAATGTGACTCTTTCATTAGAACCACCATGGTATAATGGTTAGTGACTCCACCTAGGAATTGGCATACCTGGGTTCAACATTGAGTGCCCAGGCCGGATGTTCTCCCCCTCCCTCTTTTCCCTAAATAATGACAGGCCCATTGTATATTTGGAATCATTTGGTAAATGATAATGTATATATATTGGCAATAAAGGCCACAACTTTATTGATAACAGCTGCAATGGTGTCACAGGTTTAAGCACTGACATTGTTGGGTAGGGCTGTGGAAACTCTTGTCTGAAACCTAGGCCAACCACTCTTAGTCAGTGTAGACAATACAGAGCTAGATAGATCAAAGTTTTAATATGTTGTGAAGAAGTTTTCTATATTCCTCAAGGTAGCTGGGAGCTTCTTAACTGTGGAAGAGAGTTATGTAATCTGCTCTGGCTGACATTTCTGAAAACCAAAGCTGAGGCTACAAAGAAATTGTCTTTTTCCTACAGCACAGAACTGATCCCCTACACCTAACTTAAAACATGTAGCAGAGTCCTCTTTACCACTCACAGGCCTCTGGCTAATCTGGGGAGGTATGTGTGAAGAAATTTAGGATATCTGAACTTGGTATCCAGAACCCACAGTATATGCTAGGACTATAATATCTCTACTGTTCAAAAGCCATTCATCCACATTCTACAGATCAGTGCTTCTTAAGCTATCTGATGTGGGAGCGTGGCAGGTTTTTCCCTGCAGTGTGCTGGGGATAGGCACCATATTCATATCTGTTGACTACAAGTTTTTCTTTCCTGGGAACTTTCCACAGACCAGCAGTCAATAGCTTGCAGACCAGCAATGGTCCACAGGCCACCACTTTGAGTAGCACTGCTCAAGATGATGACATAAGGAAACCATCCTAAAGTACCATAGGAATGCATGTGGTATAATACACTTAAATAACTTAAGGAACAAACTGGAATATGTGTCACATTTAAAAAGCAACAATGCTTCCCTCTAGGTGATTGGCACCAGGGATTCAGGACTGAATTACTGCACTGATTCTGTCAGATCCAACATCAAACATGGTTACTTCGTGTTTGGAGAGCAGGAGGTACAGCATGGGATCCGGGGACAGAGATGATTGGTTTTGGAGATGGGGGAATCAGGTTCACATTCCTGTTGTGAAGTTTAACAGCTGCCTTAGGCAAGTTATTATCTTTCAGATTTAACCTACCTCATATACTTGTTCTGAGGCCACTAACAACAACAACAACAAAAGGGCACACTTACAACATGATTGATCAGGTTGCAAAAGGAGATCAAGTGTCCTATACTGCTCAGAGCAAGCTACCAAGAACCAATAAATCAGCTTCCACAGTTCAAAGGGAGTAGCTGGATTTTAGTCAGTTTACCAGTATGCAAAGTCAGTTTAGGAGCCAGGCACAAAGAGTAAACACAGTCCAGTCTTAAGAAAAGAAGAATTTAAAAATATGATTCATGGGGGAAGGAACTGGTGGGAAGGGTGGATCATGTTGATAGTTATAATGTGGTAGTAACCATCCATATAGCCCTACTTCATGGTACCTCTTGTCTCGTTCAGGTAACTTTCTGGGATGTTACACCACAGGAAGGCATGGTCCTTATCATCCGCTTTTACCACTGGCCAAGTGGGAAGATGACATCTACCCCTTGGGACAAAGGATTAAAGCCTCAGCACCAGCCACTACTGGGGAATGAAAAATGGCTAGCTGCCTGGACTATGCTCAAGCTGACCAAGCTGTCTGAATCTTCTAAAGTGATGCTTGCAGGTATTCTGCTGACATTTTAGCTGGCCTAGTATTAGGATACCCTCTGCAGTAAAGGTGGGCAAATGTATGGGTGGGAAGGGAGAAATTTTCATCCCTGTGAGCCACAGCTGCACATCCTGGACACAACAGAACCTATGCAATGTCACTTCTGGCTCCCATCTTTTCCATTATTCAGCCAATTTCATCTTTTATTAAAAAAAAAAAGTTGGGTGTATCTGTGGCCTTGAATGAATGAGTGAAGCCACTGTATTTGTGGGATGTTTGGGTGTTTAAAACATTGCTCAAAAATCAGCCCAAGATTTTTTTTTTATTTGGGAGAAGATTCAGGGGGCTTAGGGGGTCTTTGAGGCCCTCAGAAGCTGCATGTGGCCCACATCCACTCTACAGAAATTAAGGACTTGATAGTGCCACCCCCTTTGTAGGAGTACAATTGTCTCCATTTCCCTCTTCAGGTAAAGTAACAGAAGGAGAGCCTGGAGTACCTATATGGAATACAGGGACTCACACACTGACTCTGTACCATGCCCCTGTGCCCCCTGTAGTCGCCTTGTCAGTGATGGTAAGTGCACCGAGGGCAAGATACCAAAATCATGTAGGTACATATAGCACATCAGCGGTGTAACTGGGAGGGAGGGTAATGGCCACCAATAAGAATTGTGCTTCTCCAATGACATTTTCCTTCAGCCCCCAAATTTCAAGCATTGTAGAGAGTGAGGAACTGAACAACTAGGATATTTGCTGTATTCCCATTCCCTTGGTAACTTTGCTTGCACTTTTTCTTTGGGTGCCTAAAGTATATTTCCAAATGTTCAACTGAAGTTTTATGATACTGCAGTGCCAGAAATGTGAGGACTAGAGGAAAATTTCTAGGAGGGGACAGAACTCTTATTTGGAAGAGTCAATGTTCTTATTTTGCCCCCACCTGTAGCGACACCACTGGGGCACATCAGCATTAATGCAACAGCACAGTGTACATGAGATATTGAACAGAATCAGTTGATGATTCCAGCATTGCTGTTGTTGTTAATGCAACACGCCTAAATAGTTCACTTTAGCAGAAGCTTTAAAATAATGTCATTTTAAATAGAAGCTGTGTAATATCTGTAGGTTCTAGTCTATTAAACCATCATTCTATGGCGTATGGAGTCCCTGTTTCTTAGTCATTTTTTGATCATTCTTTCTTCCTTGTTGGCACATGGATGATGCAACAAAAGGACCAGGACTTTAAGCTGTATGGTGATGCAACTTTGAGACTGCACATCTTTAGTACTCAGAAGCCTGAGCTTCCTTTTCCGCCAGAATCACCATCTGTATTTGACCCTGAAAAAACATGGCCCCATGTGAGTACTGGACAGATAGTACAGTATTTTGAAGTTCCTATAGGGACTGAGCATAGGCTAAGATTTTTTTTTAATGAAAATAGATATATTTCATCATATCGCACATTGGGTAGAGTGCTATTGGTTATATGTACTGATGTAACCCTCACTTACACCAGGATATACTATTGGGGGCACACTATGTTCTTGCCTGAGATGCACAACAGCATCGAGGGTAAGTATTGCTGTATACTGAGAACAGAGATAGTTCCTTCTTCATTGGGTGCTCACGGACAGGGAGCCTTCCAATGTCCAGCTACTCTTCCACACATGAGAAGAAAGCTAAGAAAAAGGAGCAGCCTCTTCCCCCCACCCACCCATGATGACTCAAGTGTACTAGCAGAGATTTAAAACTTTGCCAGTGGACTTAATGGGTCTCCTTCATAATGTATATATCCTATATCTGGCTCATTCTTTCTTGACTTGAGACTAAGCACAGTAGAAATAATCAGTCATGGCAGATTTCTTATTTGCTCTCCAAACCCAACTTGAACAGTGTGTCATAATGTTCTATGGGCTGGGACTCATTTCTTCAGGAAGCTTTTATTCATCATGTCAGGGAGACACCTCCTGTGGAGTCTTTCAATGCTGGGGATGGCTTTGACCTGTACATCGATGGTGCTCGCTTCCTGCCAGATGGCATCACAGTTACCAGAGTGGCTGCTCGCATCTTTACCAGCAGTTACAAACAGTAAGGAGGGATGCCTCTTTTTCCTCCCCCCACCCAGCCTGTTACACGTGTGTTAATGTTGTTTTGGGATCTGTTCTGATTTTTAACTTTCAGAGGGAGGGGAGCTGCTTAGATAATGTCAGAAATCCCAAATCATGTGGGATAAGGCTATGACATATCACCTTGCCATGCCAGCATTGCATCAGTTTTTATATGCTGGTGTCAAAAGGGATTGTGTCATAGGCTTCTTGCACATAATCTGCAACGCCTGACATTATCCACATGGCATAGAGAGAAGTAATTGGAGAACCGACTGGTTCTTATGCTATAATGTTAGAACAAGGCTCTAGTTCAACAAAAAGAAGTATGCTTCTGCCAGGCGAGGAGTAACAGGGAGTAAAACTAATCTAGTCCTCTTCTTGCTAAAATCTAGTTTTGTAGGTGTAAAGAGTAATTTTAAATATTGTTTCTAAATATGGGGTAGGATTACATGAGATCATAACATCTCTCACCTGTGGTCTGAAGTGGCATATGCCAAGGATGGTTTTACCTCCTCATCTCTTTCTGAACTAGGAGAAAATTAAGGCACATGAAGTATTATATTAGGAGGAAGAAAAAGTGGGAAAATAATAGGTGTCAAGCATACAGCTCCATGATCTCATCTTTGACAACCTTTATTTATTTACTTATTTACTGCTAGCCTTGGCGCTGTATCCTGCCAAGGGTTTTAGTTCATTCCAAGGTATCTGCAACAGCAGAGTTGGTTCATTATTGTCACTCATGATGAGAAAATTCTCTGCTTTTCTTTTTAGAGTTGGTCCAGACTTTTACACTGAGATTGACTTGAACAGCAGCATCTTTGATCCAATTTACAATTATTCAGTTGAAATCCGAGAACTAGTGTTAACACCATGTGCAACTCTCCTCTTGAAGGTTTGTGCTGGGTCACAGTGACATGTAGGCAAAGGGTGTGCTAATGAATGCCAGTACTTCTAAAATGGAACAACTATGGGTAGTAATTATGCGTACTAACCGTGGGAAAAATATTAAATAATGTCTGTGGATACTTTGCAGGTTTATTCTATTGATCCCTTGAGCTCCGGGCTCATCCAGATTGGCTGGGCAGCTCTCAATCTTTTTGTGGAATCTGGAACACACACAGCCCCTGAACCAGGAGCCGAGGGGATCCAAGTGAGTTAACTGAAGTGGAAAGTAGAATTCAGGGAAACCAGCCTAAGTTCTAGGAATGAAGTTAGGGAACAGCTTGAATTCAGTTTTACAGCACTGACAGGATCTGGGAGGATAGTGTAAGGAAAATTCCTACATCCTCTATCTTAAAAGTACCTGGTTAACCCTTAGTAGTTCTTATTTTGGGGAATGCCATATTGGGTACTTACAGTGAAGATATATTCTTGGTTGGTGAGAAGAGGAATCCACGCAATTTGGGTTTCTCCCATCACTGCCCAGAGACAGGCAGGACAAATAATAAGGTCTCATGATAGCTAAAGAAAATTTTGTTGACTCCTCCCTACTTGACCACTGTAATGACCGGTTCACTTACTAGCCAAGCCTAAATACAGAGAACCCAAAAGAATAGCAGAAGAGGAAAGGAAAGAAAAACCCATCAAACCATAAATCAAAAACTTGAGCAGTCACGATAGGAAGGAATGGATTCCTCCTCTCAACAACCCAGAATGCACCTTCACAAATAAGTCTGACACCTTTTGGCCAATGGGCTTCTTTAGGGACTGTTAAAAGAAAAGACAGGCATAATAAGCAAGGTTTAAAATTATTAATGCATACCCCCACTTCTTTTAACAGACCCAAAGAAGGCCAAACAAATATTTCTTGGCCAAAATGTATTGAGTTAATTTATAGAACAAAACCTTTAAAACACCCTGAGACACTGTTTCCCCTTCACGCCAGACATTATTAGATTATTCCAGTTCCCTTTGCTTTCAATTGTGTGCCCTGAATGTTATTCTTTCATTACATCTCAGATGTAGATAGCGCTCTGAGGGCAACACAAGACATTCTCCAGAGGTGTAAGTAAAACAAATACAGTTGTCCCTTCATATTTGCTGGGGTTTGGTTCCAGGACCTCCCGTGGATACCAAAATCCATGAATACTCAAGTCCATTATATGCAATGGCATAGCAAAATGGTGTCCCTTATATAAGATGGCAAAATCAAGGTTTACTTTTTGGATTATTATTTTTTTAAGATATTTTCAAGCCGTGAATACTTAAATCTGTGAATACCAAATCCATGGATATGGAGGGACAACTGTACAGTTATGTTCCACTGCCTGTTCCTAGAGGGAAACTGTTATAAAAAATAGGATGCTAAAACATGATTTGTTGCTTATAGCTGATTTATTGCTTTCTCCCAGGTCTCCTTAAATGATGGTGCTCACCAGCTCCGTATTTTTCACAACAGTCCCTGCCTAGACCAGCCCTTCTCTACCCATACATTGTCCTCAATAGGACGGTAAGGCCCTCCGGGCTTGTATCCCTTCTAGTTCCTGCCCCACCCCATCATCAGATTTAGAATTTCTTAGTATGTCTTATCTCCTCTGTAGGTATGTGCCTTGTGCTACCCTACTGGTGCGGCTTCTTAAGGCTCCTGTAGATTCCAGTCATCACACCTTGCAAAGAAGCATGGTCCCCAAGTCACAGTGGGTCAAGCTGGGCCTCTTCCAACCCAGGCCTGATTATTCTGATGGGATCTATTACTCATACTCAGCCAGACCTACTGCAGGAGAAAGTTGCCTCTATGAAGCCATGATGACTAGGTAAGCTGAATTGTTATAGATCACACTTTATAGGATTAATGAAAGTAAAGGACCATCTTGCAGTCATAAATATGTCAAGCCACAGAGATAAAATCTATTCTAGTTCTGACTAAAATCTGTCAACAAATATGGAAAACAAAACAATGGCCCACAGATTGAAAATGCTCAATATACAGTACATTCCAATCCCCAAGCAAGGAGACACCAGGGATTGCAGTAACCACAGGACTATTGCATTAATTTCCCATGCAAGCAAAGGGATGCTCAAAATTCTACAACAAAGACCTTTATTGTACAGTTTGAGTCTTTCTGATCAGGAGTTCTAAAATCTGAAATATTCCAAAATCCAAAGTTGTCCACATGAGTGGTTGAGATAGTGATACCTTTGCTTTCTGATAGTTAAATGTACACAAACTTTGTTTCATGCACAAAATTATTAAAAATATTGTGTATCAAATTACCTTCAGGCTATGTGTATAAAGTATATATGGAACATATATGATTTTTGTATTTAGACTTGGGCCCCATCTCCAAGATATCTCATTATGTATATGCAAGTATTCCAAAATACCTCTGGTCCCAAGCATTTTGGATAAGGGAGACTCAACCTACATATGGGGCAAGAAATGCCAGATGGCCAAGCTGGGTTCAAGAAAGGAAGAGGATTGCTAACATACATTGGATAATGGAGTACACCAAATAATTGTAAAAGAAAATCAGCCTGTGCTTTATAGATTATAGCAAAGCTTTTGATTGTGTAGACCATGGGAAACTATGACTTGGTCTTAAAGAAATAGGTGTGCCACAACATATGCTTGTCCTGATGCGTAACCTCTACTCAGGACAAGAGGACAAAATATGGAGAAACTGAATGGTTTCCAAACTGGCAAGGGGTCAGGCAAGGCTGCATTTACCACCCTATCTATTTAAGTTGTATGCTGATCATATCTTTTTTTAATGCTTTTTTTTACTTTATGACTTCCATGTACAATATTACATAATATTCTGCAAATTATTACATAATGTTTCCCATCCTACCCTCTCCTCTCCTCCCCTTTCAACGGCTTTCCAGAGGTCAGAAATATTCTTACTACAGTCAAAAACCTTCTTTAAAAATGTGGGTAATGGATTTAACTGAATTATTTGATTAGATGTGGAGGAAGGAGGCATGAAAATTGGAGGAAGGAACATCAACAATTTAAGATATGCAGATTACACCATACTACTAGCAGAAAATAACAAAGACTTGGAACAATTACTGAAGAAAGCCAAGGAAGAAAGTGCAAAAGCAGGCTTATAGTTGAACATTAAGAAAACAACAATAATGATCACAGAAGGTTTACAAAATGTAAAGTACACAATGAAGACATTGAAATATTTCAAGATTTTCCATACTTTGGCTCAGACATTAATCAGAATGGAGATCACAGTCAAGAAATTAGAAGACTAGGACTTGGAAGGGCAGCTATGAGGGACCTAGATAAGATCCTGAAGTGTCAAAATTTATCACTGAATACTAAAGTTAGGATTGTCCATGCCATTGTATTTCCCATTTCTATGCATGGTTGTGGAAGCTGGACAGTTAAGAAAGCTGATAAGAAGAAAATAAACTCTTTTGAGATGGCTGCTGGAAAAGAGTTTACGGATACTGTAGACTGGTAAAAAGACAAATAAATGGGTAGTAGAGCAAATTAAACCTGAACTCTCCCTAGAAGCCAAGGTGACTAAATTGAGACTGTTGTACTTTGCCCATATCATGAGAAGAGAGGACTCACTAGAAGACAATAACACTTGGTAAGGTAGAAGATATTAGGAAGAGGAAGACCAGAGTCCAGATGGATAGACTCAATCAAGGAAGCCATGTTCTTGAGTCTGTAAAACCTGAGCAGGGCTGTTAAGGATAGGGTGACTTGGAAGTCTTTCACTCATAAGTTGACTTGACAGCAGTTAACAACATCCCTATTCTAAATCACCACTTTGCAAATTTCTCATGTAGGGGCTGTTAACACATACAAGTGGGTCTTTAGTATCCGCTTCCAATGTTTGCTGTTCAAGCCCTTATATTGCCTAGATTGAGCATATTTGCATAATCTTGTTCTTTCATACTCACTATACTTTAAAGAATCAGCTGATAAAGGAAGTTCTGCTTGGAATGGCATCCTTTCTTAAATTCAAGTCTCAGTGTGGTATCTAGGACAATTGTGGGATAGGCCCTCTAAAATGGCTTGCTAAGCAGTTTCTCCAAAGAATTTTAGCTGTGCCTGCTGTCACATAAGCATTAACTACATCAAGACCGGATGTGTGTAATGTGTTCTATGAAATACAGTGGCATGATCTTTGAACAGCGCTAGTTTGATGGAGTATTTTGATGCCTCTTTTATACCAATTTTATCGGTAACTGCTTCATTTCCAGACATAATTCATAGTGTAGCTTACTGATCTTTAAAGGCATACATGATTTGGGACCATGATATTTAAAGGACCATCACTTTTAATATGATGCAACTTGCCAGTGAAGACTAGTAGGAAAGGCTGGTTGTCCATTATATGTTAATCTATAGAAAGTCAATTCAGAAATAATGCATTAGGAGATCAAATCCTCCTCTCCATCTTTTTCTGCTGATGATCACTGGGTCATCATCAAACAGTTAATTCTTTGTTTCTCAGAATGGCTTCAAGCCCTATAGAGCCTAAGCAGTCTTATCTTTTATGTATGTTCTTTTGCACATAATTGTCACCGTATATACTTTTCCTTCTCCCCATGTGCCTTGTACTACAGTTTCTGTTGAGGACCAAAGATCTTTTTCTAGACTATGCTATATGCTATATTTTTCTTCACTGTGTCCTGATTTTAATGTTACAGGTATCCGGGTAAAGTTATTGCCTCATCCAGACACAGTGCTGGGAGACTTGCTATTGAAAAATTGTTATGGACATTGCCACCAAATGGCTGCCATGAAGAAAGTGGTTAATCACAAGGGATGAGGAATTGAAAAGGAAGAGATTAAGTAAATCACTATTAGTCTATTAGGCTACAGTTCAGGCGGGGGGATAAATAGCCAAATAGACACCGTTTTGGGAACCTTTACTGTATGTTGGCAAAACCAAACTGGGCTCCCCTGATTTCATTCTGGCATTTACCTAAAGGTAAGTGCTGCTACTATTCTAATACATATTGAACCCCACATACCTGGAAACACTCAAACAAAAGTAGCAATGTTAGAAATGATGAAGTCTAAGCATCCACTTTTTCTTCGAAACTAGCAGCTTTGCCAACTATATTTTAGATCTAGCTAAGTTAGAAAGAAACAATTGGGTTTATATAATATAGAAGGGCTTATAGTAAGAACCCAAGACAACACTTCACCATACTTGCCCATATGACTAATTTATTAAAGGAAATTCACAACGAACATGATCATCATCATCAGGAATCACAAAAAATACAGTAGGACCTCTGTATCCACTGGGGATTGGTTCTGCCCCCACCCCCATGGATACCGAAAACCATAGATAATAGCAAATGCCATTGAAAATGATGGGACTTACAGTTTAAAATACCAGAGTTGCCTTGGAAGACCTAGAAAATGGCTAGAGGAACATTTTCTAGGAAGACTCTATGGTAGGTGTGCTCTTATGTGTCCCATGGATAACTGAATCAGTGGATAATGAATCAGTGGATATGGGGGTCCTACTGTACTCCTCTCATATCATATCAGATGATCTGTAAAAGGGTTTATTTAAGCTCAGTAAGAAAGTCCCTGATGAAGGAAGCCTGGAGTGATGGACACAAAATATGATATAAGGAGTTCTCTCTGACAGAGATCTGGCAAGAATATGCGAACTGTGAAAGACTTTCATTAGATTTGTAACCTAACTGGTTTGAAGGCATAATAGGATTATTAAAGATATTGATCTATTTTTAAAAAATAAAAGATAGAAGAAATCTTACAGAAGATAACTAATTTAAACTGATCACACTGCAAGTAAAGGTAGGACATTCTTCAACTACATGAACACACTTTGGTTTCAAATAATTTTAGAATTACAATGTTGGGCATATGAATGACTGGTTTACTAAATCTGTTCCATATTGAGAACTAGAGCTTTTCTTCCATGTAGATCAGTTGTTTCAGTTCGAGAAATTGTTCAACTGCTTGCTGGACATAAGAAGAACTTGTGCACAGATGAGGAGATCTCCACCTGGATCCAAAAGAAACTAACACGGGTACCAGACAGCAGGTCACAGCCTTTCAACCTCACCTATATCTCCAGATACATCCCAGCATATGGCATCAAGGTGAACAGCCATGCCCTGGCTAGCAGTTTTGTACACTTTTGGGTAGGAGACTAAAATTATGCACACGTGGATTTGGGAATAAGACACAATAAGATCTTCTGATATACTTATGAGTAAATGTGCATAGGATCAAGTTGTTAATATACTACATTTCAAGCAAGCCTCTAAATCAGGGATAGGCAAAATGCTTTGAGTTAGATGTTATTGAACTGCACATCCAGTCATCCCTCCCTATTGACTATGCTGGCAACAAATGGTGGGAGTGACACTCCAAAAACATTTGGAGGCCATACTTTGGACAACAAGACTTTCCTTGGTTTTTTTCTGGGCTGTGAGGCCCTGTTCTGGAAGAGTTTCTGACGTTTCGCCTGCATCTGTGGCTGGCATCTTCAGAGAATGGTTGGATAGGAGTGTGTGGAGTTTATATATATATTGTGAACCCCTGTTGGGGAGTACATGTAAATTTGTGTAATTGAATGCTTAGTTTCTGGGTATCCCTCTGGCTTTTCTTCACAAACGAAGATTCAGGAAGGACTCATCCCGCGCTTTCTGCAAGCGTGCTGATGACTGAAAAGGCCAATCCGAGATAAACAAGTCCGGTTGCAGAAAGCACAGCAGAGGGTCTCCTTGGGTGATGTTTCCAGGTTGTGATTCTTTCTGCATTGTCGTTTCTCTTCAAGACTTGTTCGGCGTGAGTTCTCAAATAAAGCTGCAGCATTGTGGATATTTCTGGGTATTGAAATGCAAGGATTGTTAGTGTCTGTTTGGCTAACAGTTGGTTGATGGGCCATTATCTCCTGGAAATCCCTTGTCCCTGGGTGGAATTCCTTTGTAAGTGGTGGCACAAACACGAATCAAGGAACATGAGAGACACTGCAGACTGGGCCAGCCAGAAAAATCAGCAGTAGCAGAATATGTTATAAACCAACCTGGACACAAAATGTTATTTAAAAACACAGAAATTCTGGACCAGGCCAACCACTATCATGTCAGAATGCACAGAGAAGCTATTGAAATCCACAAACACCTGGACAACTTCAATAGGAAAGAAAAAAACCCTAAAGTAAACAAAATCTGGCTCCCAGTTTTGAAAAACAATAGAATAAAAACCCAACACTTACAAAGGAATTCCACCCAGGGACAAGGGGATTTCCAGGAGATAATGGCCTATCAACCAACCATTAGCCAAACAGACACTAAAAATCCTTGCATTTCTATACCCAGAAACTAACCATTCAATTACACAAATTTATATATTCTCCCCACCAGGGGTTCACAATATATATAGATAAACTCCACACACTCCTACCCAACCATTCTCTGAAGATGCCAGCCACAGGTGCAGGCGAAACATCAGAAAGAAACTATTCCAGAACACGGCCTCACAGCCCGGAAAAAAACCAAGGAAAATCTATGGATGCTGGCCATGAAAGCCTTCGACTTCACAACAACAAGACTGTTTCCTTATATCCAATCTGAGGTAAGGCCTGCACTTGCAAACAGCACCCAACTTTTATACTTGGCTGTGTACCTCAGTCTTTATTGCAGCTTTATCTGCAGTAATTAGCAGCTGATGCGTTTAACAATACTGAATCAAATACTACAATTTGCTAATTGCTGGGGATAGGCACAGCTACAAGGTCAAGATGAAAAGTTGGCAGCCCAACTTGTGTATATGTTTGTGCTAGGCAACTACCCATCAGTCTTATCACCAGTGTCACCATAATTCCTGTATTAAATAAGAAAAGAACTCATCGTAAGCAATATGAACAATGAGGGAAATCAGCTACAGGGTGAACCTGAGAAAAATTTTCAGGCAAAAGTTCACAAAGATCTGCCACTGGTAAGCACTTTGGTAGTAAAGCATGTTGTGAAAAAACACCAAAGAGCACTTGGATAGACTTATCAAAATACCCAGTCAGCACAACAAGAATCTACTAAAAGTTGTTTGTATTTCTTGTTCCTTAAAATACATATCAGTGTAAAATATTGCGCTATTTCTAGGTCTGAAAACTATTTAAAGAATAAAGTGATGCTGTCTGACAGAGGACGCAGCATAAATCACTGGAATAAAAATAGTAGGAAAAGGAAAATGCCTCTTCCATTTCAGGACACTGGAATGTACATAACATCACTTTGGAGACTTTCAGACTACAGTTATAGTGTTACTATTCCACTTTAACTCCTCTGGTTTCCTCCTGTGGAATTCTGGGGTTTGTAGTTTAGTGAGGCCTAAGAGCTCTCTGGCTGAGAGTTGTAAGTGCCCCTCCCTAAACTGCAAATCCCAGGATTCAAGAGGAGGCAGTCATAGCAAATATAGTGGAATAGTAACACTATAACAGTGTTGTCTGAAAATTTCCTTTATCTCAAGTTTATATGAAGTAACAAATTGATATCACATTGCCTGCATGATTGCTATGAGGAATTAAAATAATTTCCCTATATTTTACAGTTCACCCTCAGAATTAAAGCAAGGCAGGTTCAGCATCCCACCTTTAAAAATGTTTTTAGTGGAGAGAAGGGGGCTTTCCTTTTGATTCTGTGAGCACATGTCTATGAATAAGTAACTGTATCAGTTCATCTTACTTTGGCATCACTATAGTCAACTATTCTTTGGACCAATTTTAGTAGACCTTTGTAGCAGCTCTCAGTCAGTTGAATCAGTCTCACTTAGATCTTTATGCCTATTTTAACACTTATCAATCCTGATAATGTTCTGCACAATGCAAAGCTTGTCAGCTCAGAAGTAAGCCCTATTGAGTTCCAAGAAACTTTGCTGTACAGTATTGCAGCCTTTACCTCTTTATTAGGAAACTGAAATGTGTAGTGCTCCAGATGTTGTTGAGCATTTCCCATCAATATTCACCACTGCCTGTTCTGGCAAGTGCTGATGGGAATTGGAAGTTCAACATTTAGAGGACCATACAATCCTAGTTTATACATTCTAAAGATTAGTTTTAAAAATTAATCCAATACACTGAAAGAGAACTTCTGATGGAATAAAAATTTTGGTTTATCTCATTTAATCCATCAGATAAAAGTGTAACAAACATTGGCTTGCTCAATAACTAATTGTGCTGGAAAATCAGAGCCTAGAAAAGTTACTGTTTCCAAAAGTCTGCATGGTGGTGGGAGACTCTGGGCATTATAGTCAAAAATTAGTTCTCCAGACTGCAGCAAATCACTTTGGGAAGAGGGCAGACTCTTAGGCTGGATTCACATTTTTCAGTGAATAAGAACTATGAAATAGTCATGATCAGCCCTTTGGCAAGAGCACTGAGAAGTCTTACCGCAGGTCCTAATCTGAATCATTGCTAAGTGTTACTGCTACAAACCACCACTTCCTTGATAAACAGTCATGTGACATCTTAAAGACTATTTAGCATAAACTTTGGTGGACTCCATTTCAACAGATGCATCATGTTGCACTTGACATGGGTTGGAGTTCATAGTGTGCCAAACAAAACTTGCTAGTCTTTAATCATAGAATCATATGTTCCACAAGGACTCATTTTGTGGAATCCTCACTGTGTGGTCACCATCCTCCATCATAGAAATAATTTTGAATGTGGAACTATGTAACTATCATCCTGCCCCAGCCGTCCCCCTCACAACCTTACCTCAACAGCCAACATTTGTACCAAGCAAGAGTTCAGTTCTGCTAGTGATCGAGGCACAGCAGGATAATTTTAAGGTAGGTTTTGGGGGTGGGGGGCATTTGTGGTTTTGGCAAAGTCCCACGATTGTAAACATGAATACCAAGCAGTTACAAATGTACAAGTCTAGGTTACAAATTTATAACTGCTCAAAAGGATGCCAGTTTGTAATGTTTGTAACATGTAAGGGAGTCAGTTCCATCTTGCACAATATTTCCTTCTATATCTATAAAACTCATGCATACACATGCCAACATCTGCCTCCAGTCATTTAGTGGCTGGAAAATGGCAGGTGGTGCTTGGGCAGTGTCTGGCTGCCAGAAGAAGAGTGAACATTGCTTTCCTGGATTTCCAGGTATACTCCAGCTAATGAAGTAAATGTATTCCTGGGCATTATTTCTTTAACAGAAAAATTGGTACCTGATACAAGAATAACATGAAAAAGTAGGGATAGGTTTCTACATCACAAAAAAGAGGGGCAATTTGAACATGTTCCAAGAATTTTTACTAAAAACTGACAATAAGCACATGACATGAAACAACCATGTCAGATAAGTGTGTGTAGTTTTTTTTTTTAATTGAATCTTCTAGAAACCACTTGAAGGCTTCTTCCAAAAGGTGTGCCCAGGGACAATCTTTTCTTTCACTAGCCTCCACTTTTCTTATGATTTTCATATTGGTGGCTAGACACAGATCTATGTTTCTTTAATATGCTGGGGGTTGCAGCTTCTCACCCCTTTTCTATTTTTTTCATTCATGCATGCTCAGTAAGGGATTCTGGAGGCAGCTATTTACCTTGTTTGTCATAGGAAGGCACACTATAGTAGGAAGCTAGACTAGAATCATGCTTTTTCCCAGCTCACAATTTATTGCATTATTTACTGTAGACATGCTGCTGCAATCTGAGACTGAAAGGATCCAGCCCTCTTTCACCATCTTCTCAGTGCCAGTGATGCTTTAACAAAAATCTTCCAGCTAGACAGAGGACAAGAAGGAAAGTGGGAGGGGCTTGGCAGGAGTAAAAAGGAGCTGCTCTTGTCAGAGGCTTTGTTAACCAAGGTATGCATGTACACTGGTTGCATGGAGAGTGGAAAAGAATCCTGCAGAAGTATGTTCACAAAATATATCCCATGAGAGTAATGAAAGATCATGACCATTGTTTTGTTGCAACAAACTAAAGACTTCTTCCTTCCTTCCTCTATAATACATTTTCATCTCCAGACTGGTACCTAATAAACCAGGCAGTATGCCCCCAGGGGCCACTAGTTCTTGATCCCTACCAGAACTCTTCTCTCAAGCATAAAAGATTCACTGTTTAAATAAAACTGGCATATCAGAGGGCAGACTGGAGCCATACATCTGAGATGTTTAGTACTTCATTTGCTGATTGAGTGAACTAAGGCTTAGACACCTTTGTTGTATGTTCTGATGTTATCTGTATTGATCTCTATTTTCTATGCTGTTTCAGTTTGCAGTGGACAGAGCAATGAATTTACCCTGGCCAGGCTTAACAGTGGCCCATTTCTGCTTCAACCCACCTGGGGCATTCTACTTTGGGAGACAATGGCTGAAATATGACTACCCCATCTTCTTTAAAGAACTTGATATAAACAGCTATGAGAAATGGCCTACATGGCTTGATGGCTTCAAGGTATTATCATTTAGTCATCCTACAGAAGCAGCAATCTGAGGAAGCACACAATTTATGAACAGGGCAGGATCCATTAGTGGATTTCTGTAGGCAGAATGGGGGGGGGGAGTTTACTTGGAAGGGAAGGAAAATCCCCTTCCCTAATACATCACTCCTCAAAACCAGTTCTGGAAGTTTAGTAAACTTTCTGGAACTGGTTTTCAGGCAGAAAGTGATAGAGAAGGGATTAAAGTTCTGTTGCAGTCACCACAGGATTTAGCCCAGATGTCATAATCATAAAAGACAACCATCCATGCACCAAAGCAAGGATAATAGGACCTACCTCACTGAAAGACCTGCTTACAATTGCAGCCTGAAACCACCTGTATTTCAAAAATGGTACATAGGTATCCACGTACTAGCAGAGTTGCCAGTGTGGTTATTTTTGACTTCAGGAAAAAACCTACAACTCCCAGAACCCCCTACCAGCAAGGTGATGCTGGGTGTATCTGGAAGTTCTAGTCCAGAAAAGTAACTTTTCTAAACTCTGTATAAAATATTAACTTGCCTTACTTATGAACTGCAGATACAATATATATATATATATCCATCAAACATATTGAATTAAAATTCATCATTCATGCAGTTTTGGAAATGCAGATTTAGAACCTGTAATCAGTCAACTAAACTGAATCATATGGAAAATAACTGGCTGAAATTTAATGTGGGAAGATGAGGCCCAGAAAAGCTAAGCAATGTAGAAATGCTGATTAGTGGTTCTGTAATTAGGCTGATACTTTCCTATAACCAATCTCCATTAAATCCATTGTTATATCATATGGCTTGTATACTGAAATCCTAAGGGGGTCCTCACACATTTGCAGGGGTTTGTAATGAGGCTGTTCTCAATTTCTTAGGGAAAATGTACACATTCCTTTTGTATACTGCACAATAAGAATTTTAGTGGTGGAAGAGCAGAGTTGAGCTATGTGTAGCAACCCCATTCTCTCTAACACATTACACTTAATGGCGTAAGACACAATTTCTTTCATTAACTTGGAACTTTTCCCTGTTTTTTAGTCCTGTCCCCACAGGGCTTACTATGAATATTCAACAATTATTATCCACCTGTACAAAAAGACAGTGAGTTCAACCCACAATGTGCTGACTGAAAAGGAAAATGCTCAACCAACAAAGAAAAGAGTCATGCTGAAAGGAGACCAGTTAGGTAGCACTCCAGAAAGTGAGGCATGGACTGCTCTACATGTATTTTCTACAGGTTACTGCAACACTGGCGTTTACCAATTGCCATTATACCAGGGGGCTCCTAGCGAGGTACAAGTTAAATTTATAAGTTTTAATAATCAACCCTATCTAAGTTGAGGTTTCTAGGAATCTGCACAACTATGTATACAGTACAATAGAGGACGCTGCTTATAGTTCAAAATCTGGTACATTCCCTAGAATGCTGTTTTTAAAGACACAGGTGTACATATGTCTCTGGATGTATGCAGATTGCTGGGGGTGCTTGCCTTACAAACAAAAATAATAATCAAAAAATGTTTGGAGCTGAGCTGGGGCATGAATATTCTTCTCTGAAAATATTTTTTATGACTGTATAACACATTGCACCAAGTTACAAACTGCCCTTCCATACAGCTGGGAAAAAAAATATCACATTTTTAATACAGGTCAACTCCCGTATCCAGATTCTGTATCCAGTTTCACTTATCCACATCCAAAAAATATGTTCTCTAGGCATTTCTAGATCCTCCAATGTCATTCTACGGTCAACTTCTGGTGTTTGTCTCACTTGAGTTCTCTATTATCCAGAGGTCTTGGAACATATCCCCTGTGGATATGGGATCGACCTGTAACTACTAAGAAAAAAAAATTAAAGTGTAGAAGCAGTCTGTCAAAAACTGGAAATTAGGTGGATACTAAGAATTTTCAGGCTCCAGAGCACCCTGTACTTTGTAAAGAATCAAGTCACCTTGGATTCTGTGCTGGGAGAAAGGCAGGATATAAATTAAATCAATGTCTGCCTATACACACCTATTGTTTACAAATACCACCTTGTCAGATCTGAGGTGCAAAGTTAGTGGGCTGGCGTACAACACTGCCATATGCCCCATCTTCCTGCAGCTGCCCTTTTTCCTTTCTAGTTTAAAATGGAAGGAATTTGGTACATTTACTCACATTTAGCTATTGAGCCCAGTATGTAAAATTTAGACTGGTCGGTATTACCATTTTATTATTTCAGGGGTTGGTACAAAATTCAGTTCAAAAGCTTACAGTGGGTAGTTTTGCTTAAGAGAAAATACTACAGAAAGCTGCATCTCATTTATTCTTCTTTCAATTGATGTAGTATTCACATAAGACATTATATGCTGTTGTGCACTAGAAAGGTACAAAGCAGCATAGCACTTTACTGTTCAGTGTTCCTTCTCTGAACAGGTCGTCCTGGCTTCTTTATCTCAAGGGAAATGCAGCAGCGTTATGAGGAGCATGCTTCGTAAGCAGGTGGTAAGTGATTAGGCAAGCATAGGAAGTAAACTTATAAAGAATGCAAGGGCCTTTATACAAACATTTAAAGCCTGTTCAGAGTGAACTTTGTAAAGTGTACTTTTCGTTGTATGTGAAGCATACAGCAGGGGTACAGAATTATTTTCAGATTTTGCTGTCCTATGGCAATCTTGGCCACAGAAACCCTAACTATCCAGAACAACACTGGAACCAATATATCGTATACCCATTGCAATTAGTAGCCAATGAAGGTCCTGATCTCTATGCATCAATCTTTTTAAACACATCCAAGTTGGCAGACATCAGGATCTCAAAGCAGTGGACTCCAGCTTAACTGTGCAAAAATCTCCCATTATCTCTTTTCCCCCACCATTCATCTTCACTGGATGGCCCCAGGTCCAATGGATACAAAGGAAGAACATTTCTATTTACTTTCTACACCCATTCTGGTCTATCAGTTTCAAATAGATCTCTCCCCCCACCCCGTTATTCCCTTGAAGGAACAGAAGCCCCAAACCAGTTGTGCCCTCTAGCTGTCTTGTGTACCTACCACTTCTGCCTGCTGTTAATGGAAGTTGTAATAAAAAACACCAGGTTCAGTGAAAGCCAAATTAAGGCCTAGCCCTATTAATGTTAAACTATCCAATAGCTTTTCACATCATACATAAACATGCATGCAATACACATGGGCTCTCCCTTATCCCATTGGTACTCCTCTAATCTAGGGCATCAATGCATCAGCTAAGATCAAAACCTGATTAAGAATGTATTTCTGCTAGATCCAGCTAGCACCAGGTGCATCTGTGGTTGTGCGCATTGCTGATGGAAGATGGGATGGAGAATTCAGATATACATCACAGGTATGTACATTAGCTAAGTGAAGTTAATGAAAGCGCAGAGATTTATTCTTCCTATGAACAGAGAGGAAAGTGTGCCATTTAACAGCTCAAGTGGAGGAAGTCAAAACAAATAATATTTTCTGAGGCCAGAATTCTGGAGTTTGCTCTTTAGACCTCTTACACAAACTCTCCCTCCAATGGCACAGCATTCCCAGAATGACACATGGGCACAGCTCCACCTACCTTTGTAATCCCATGGAACTATGCTGGCAGAGCATTTGCTATGTTATAGGGATCTTGCCCATAATGTTTATCAAACTATTAAAGATCTGGAAGAACAGTATCCATGTACCAGGGAAGCCCATGATAAAAAAAAGTAGAAAGTTGTAAAACAGGATTACTGCAGTACAGTTGTGCTCTTATAGCAGACTATTATATCTTGTGTTTTTCTGCTTTAGGACATTGACCAATTATTTCTACCAAAACAAGCACTAGATCTGTACAACAAGGAAGCCTCTGGAGTAAGAATTGCAGAATTAATGCTACAGGGAACACCAGAAAAAGAGGTAAGACTTGTCTTATTGATGAATGCAACAATTTGCAGAGTAGACACATCCAAAAAAAACCCACAACACCACTCTAGTGGCAAATTGCATGTGATATATACCTGATCTGTGAATCTTAAAAGCAAGTACATCTGATCTTCCTGGTGAGTAGATCAGGTAGGTCCAGTTTAATTCAAAGAAAACCTTTCCGCTTTAACACATTGTCTTAAAGGCCTTCCATATACTCAAGCACCAACATTCTGGGTAAGTCTAGCTAATAAGGGCAGCCCCTTAACTGAAACATTATTTAGCCAATATGAATGTTATCTTATATGGTTGTTAGGTCCAGTTTCACCATTATTACATTGAAGCTAGTTGGTTGTCACTGGCAGAGCGGCAGACCTCAGCCCCACATTTCTCAGCTCACTGCAGCAAGCATACTATCCGTGCAACTAATCTAGAAATCAGAAGACTAGGATTGGAAAAGGCAGCTATGAAGGAACAACTTAAGATCCCCAACTGTAAAGATAAAACTACCCAAGTCAGAATCATAAATGCCACAGTACTTCCAATTTCTATGTATACTTGTGAAAGCTGGATAATGAAGAAAGCTGACAGGAAAAAAAATAAACTGATCTGAAATATGCTTAAGTAGAGTTCTACAGATATCATGTCAACTTATGGTGAACCTATGGATTTCATAGGGGTTTTCTTAGACAAGGAATACTCAGACATGGTTTGCCAATTGCTTCCTCTGAAATATAGCCTACAGCACCTGATCCAAAAGACAAATGAATGGGTCCTAGAGCAAATCAAGCCTGAATGATCCCTAGAAACCAAAATGACTACATTGCTATCATACTTTAAAATACATCACAGGAAAACAGGACTGACTGGGAAAGACAATAATGCTTGGTAAAGTGGAAGACAATAGGAAAAGGGGAAGACCACATTACAAATGCACTGATTTAATCAGGGCAGCCAGTTGATAACCAGGGCTCTTGGGAGTTCTCTCATTCAAAGGATCAGCATTAAGTCAGAGCTGACTTGATGGCAAACAAATCATATAAAGAATTAAAAGTTACAAAATGTCTTCTGCATAAGCAGGGAGTAACATGTGGAAAAGGCAAAGCAGGTGCTGCGTCTTCTTATGGTACAACATGCAGGCCCTGCTCAGTTTCAATGCAATTTCAGACAGTCATTTGTATATTAGAGCAGCACTACTCAAAGGTGTTAACGTATTTTTTCCATCTCCAACATTATTTCTAAAATCTATGTAGCAGTATGTACAGTATCATACATCAATACAATTCCTGGTCTTGGGTTTTCTTTTCCATGAATGAGTGCTTTATATCTGCTTGGCACTATGCAGGACTGAAGGAAACAACATAACTTTCTCTGCTTTACTAATGTTTCTGGTTATACTTTGGGGGGGTGGGTTTGGCCTGCTCCACATCAACTGGGAAGACCACAGCAGTCCCTCATACTTCAAAGTGTTCCTTGAAATTTGTAGCAAAATATAGTTTTCAAAAGTAAAATCAATTTATAATTATCTGAATAAACTACTTTTAATTCTGAAAGTAGCCATGTACTGCATCCAAAGAAATGGATTTATATCCACATGCAAATTTTATGCCAACCCAAGTTATACATAATGGACTTTTCTATTCTTAGAGGGGGTAAAGGGTATTATTGCATTTTTCAGTTTCTCCAAAGCTTCTGGAATTTTCCCCCAGAAAAATGGAAAAAATGCCCCTCCCAATTGCTTCAGAATTTCCTGAAAATTTTAGTCTTATTGGGTAAAACTGAAAATAAAAATCACACACCACAAAGAAAAAACAAATTCTGATTAATTTTGTTTGCAATGTATCTGTATTATTATTTTTTTTAAAAAAAACAATGCTCTAGATTTTAACATCTGACATAAAGTCCTCCTGAGTTTTTTCTAAGCCTAAATTTTAAGTATATAGAACACAGCACTTACTGCCCTCTCTAAATTTCTGTAGCTCATGAACTGCTGCAAGGCAACCTATATTCACACCAAACATATTCATTGGCACTTTATCAAGTTGGTGAAAATGAGCTGAAAAGCTACATTTAAGCAAAGCATATACTGTATAAGGCTTTGAACCCAACACAAGATACTGCATTCCCCAAGAAAGCAGCAGAGAAGTCAGCAATCAAAGTTTACTCCGGGAGGTTTTAAAAGAACCAATTTCCTTGCCTTTCTACCTAAAAATGGCACTAATTTTATACCTATCCCATCAAGATTGCTGAATTTCAGATCAATTCACCAAAGAGATGGTACAGCAGGTATATATACCCCATTCTTTGTTATAACATAGAATTCAATTTATTCACCCCCCCCCCCACTGTTAATGCAAGGTAGTATTCCTCCTCAGAAAATACCAACTTAAATTTTATATTTGTTCTACATTATTTCAGACAAGGTTGCTGGCTCTGGAACAACTTTAAGCCAAAACATCAGACGATCCACTGATAATTATTCAATGGTGTATTAGTATGATATCCTCAAAATATATCATGCTGCCAAAAATGGATGGTACTATTTCAAGAAAGTGCTCAAGAGACAACAACCACAGACACCTGCAAGTATGCTTTATCATGATAATCAAGAATTTGGCCAGTCTTCCACAAGACACAACAATTATTTTCTTCCATCTTAAGGTTTTCTATGTCAACAGCTGGACTAGATTACGAAACAAGCCTTTGCTATGACCAATCCTAACACATCTTCCAGTATACCAAGTAAGAAAAGTAATTTCCTGATCTATTGTCCTAAATGGTACAAGTCGAGACCAATATCTGTAGGGGATATTTTCCAAGACTACCCATGGATACCTGAAACCATGGATAATAGGGAGCCCTATTATTTTCAATGAGACGAACACCCAAAAGTTGACCAGAGAACCATATTGGAGGACCTAGAAATGCCTAGAGTGAACATACTTTTTTTAGACGTGGATGAGTGAAACTGTGGATACTGAACCTGTGGATATGGCAGTCAACCTGTATTCCCAAATCAGTCTTGTGGCATTTCTCTTGCTGTTTTTCCTGTTCATTTATTGTTATGTTGCTGCTGTTACTTTTTTATTCAACATAATGTAATTGTAAAGGATTGATACAACAAAGTTAAAACAGGGCATTTCCTGATGCCTTTTTCTGACTCAAGAGTTCTGTTTTGGTCCCTATCCACAACAAAGTGATTATATAGCAAGTTCACCCATGACAAAGGGAAGAGCCATTTTGTACCAACCTGCATGGCTGATTAAAGAGCAACATTCATATGTAATATATGTGCACAGAAGTCTTTTCAGAGTGTTGCTAGCACATTTTTGTCAATAACTCACGCAGTTTGTAAAGCCCTGCACCACCAATCATTGCATGGCTTCAAATGGCCACTGCAGATTTCTCAGCTATCCAAGGTGGGTATCCTGCCAGATGCCCCTTCAGTGGTGGTGATGGTACCTCAATTGTAGGGTGTTTTTCTAAAAAAGTGTTACTTAGCCCCTTTCTATCAATGTTGCTATACTGTAATGGTCGGATCAGACCTTAATTGGCAAGCAGCCTAAAATACTGTCCTGCAATACTGCTGGTGTAGCACTGACTAAAAGGCAAGTAAAAGATGAAGTCAGATCATCTGAGACAATTTGTTTAAGCATTAGTTTTGCTGCATCCTGTCAAAAGACAGCGTTAATGTTTGGTACAATCTTTATTGAATACAAAAATTGTCAAAAGTGAAAAAAATACATTATATACAAAACCCACTATCCTTGGGAGAGAAGAGTGTTGAATATTAAAGAACTATCATACAGCACTTTGAACCGTTTCAACTTGTGGCCTTCCCTCTGTCTGCAAAGAGGAAAAGAAATGTAGTTAAGCATGTGCATTTCCTCTTTCCCAGGCTAGTTAACTCATGCAACAACTTAAAAGGGATTCTGTAACTGTTTGGCAGACGGTCACTTAAGAACTTAGCACAGCTGCATCATGACAGAAGGCGCTAACCAAATTATACTTAAATAATCTACTCATCTTACTGCAATTCAGCTATTATGCAACTCCTGTGTAACAGTACTTAAGAAAGGTTGCCATTTCAAAGTATCCTTAAGATGGATTGCTGCTATCCACAAATATACATAACTAGTGTAGCAGCTAGTTTCCCATTTCCCCAGCTTAGATCAGATATAAACTCTGACATGCATTCTGAGATGGGCAAACTCCCAACTTGAAGTAGTCTTGGAGAGAAGACTAAATGGCAATGAACAGGCAGGAAAAGACATGCCCGGGAAGGTAAAAATATACAGAGACTCCTGACTCAACTGCCCACCTCCTCTTCCATTTTCTCTGCAACCTCATTTCCACTGGGGGCAGCATCACCACCACCATTGACAGCCGGCTCTGGTTTAGATTTCTTAGCTTCATTGTCTCCCTGTAGAGGTTCTTCCTCTGGTTTCCTCTGAAGACAAAATTGTTTACTCTTCACCAAGTACAATTTCAAATGTAAGTCTTTAAAAAGAGTATCTAGTGTCATAGGGCATGGGCTATTTTACTTGCTAGTGCCAACTGGGCTGTTTTCAACTGTTCTGGGGCAGGGGTTTCAAAGTGTATAGTTTCCCTTTGGCTATCTTCAGCTGTTTGAAATATGTTCTGCTTCAACAAAGATTTAGCAATACTCATCTCTGAAGATCAGAAACATGACTGCCAACACTGGATTGAAACACTAGGCAGGTAGTTTATAAAACAGCTAAACATGACCTAACTATATTGAGAGATTCAGTTCAGAGAATACTACTGGATGGATTGTGTAGCAATTCAATATAAAAATTCCCAGATAAAAAATGCAATTGTACTGCTGTACACATGGCTTGTTTCACACTGGCTGCACTGTTTTAACCAATTCTCCATTTCCACTTGAAATAAGGGAACCCATCTCAGACTGGCTGTTTGGCTGTGAAGTTCAATTCCTATGGATGGTGCTACTTTTGTACTCTAAACCTCTACTACAGGCAATTTTGCAGGTCCTTAACACAGCCAAATTTTCAAGTGCCTGCAGAACCCACACAATTAAGCTGTGAAATTAAACCAGACTGAGTCAGGTGGGTGCTGCACAGCACAAAACCATCAAAAACTAGCAAAAGAAGCTAGATGGGTTCCCAGACTGATTGGCTCCCAGTGGAAAGGATCTTATGCAGGGACTGGTAGAATTTGTAGAGGCAGGGTTATCTAAGCTTTTGATCAAGGGACTAACTACCACAAGCCAGTAACCACTATATTTGCTAGTTTGATGGGACACACATACCTTTTTCCTAACAAGATGAGAAATGTCTGTAATACACTGAGATGCTCCATCCGCTGTTTGTCCCATTGGAATCTATTACATAAAAAGGCAGAAATTGTTTTTGAAATACTACAGTACAGTGGCATTAAACTGCTTGTACTTGGGTGTCATTGACTGTTGCTCTCTGATAAGGACCACTTACTGTTGAAGCCAAACCACTTTCAGTCCCTTGTGAAAAGCTAGATGATGATCCACCAACCTGAAAACAAAGATCAATAAGTCTAAAATTCACCACTGGAAGCCCCCAGACAGAAACCCCAGAAACAACATGTGTGTCAAAGCAACAGCAACACATTGGCCTCATGACAGACCTGTTCCCACCCACTGTTTCTATTTTGCATAATATTTGCAAATTATGCAGTAAATTACGCACTTCTTCCGAAACTGTTTTCAACAAGGTAGCCATAAGCAGTAAACGAGGAGGCTGGTCTTATTGTTTCCGTCTGTATACCTAAACATACTGGTACAGTAGGACCCCTCTATTGGCTGGGAATTGGTTCTGGGGGCCCCCATGGATACTGAAAACCATGGATAATAGCGAACACCATTGAAAATGATGGGACTTCTGGTTTAAAATACCATAGAGTTGCCTTGGAGGACCTAGAAAATGGCTAGAGAAGATACATTTTCTAGGATGACTCTATGGTAGGTGTGCTGTTTTGTGCCCCATGGATAATTGAATCAGTGGATACGAGGGTCCTACTGTAGTTTACAGCACAGTGATGTGAGCCAGCAAAATCTATGTTATCTCATTATAGCTCCAAGCTATCTAGGAATCATGATTTGCAAACTTGGTTTTAAAGGCCAAGCTTATACCAAAATTTGCTATTGAACTTAAGGTTTTATGGGTCACATGAGATCAAGTGCCAAGCAGTAAGCAGTTCAGAATGAGTTCAGGACATCAGAACTGTGTATCTGTTTCCAACAGTAACGGAGCAAAACAAGTATCAACAGTAAACTCCATCTCCCATTTAGTTTTGCTCCAAAATGATTTGGCATTTTGCACCTTTCCATCTCCAACAGCAGTCTCCCTGATCATTTGAGCAACACTAGAACTCACCAGAGTTGCTTTCAGAGCTAGTTCAGCCACTCTCGCACTCTTCTGAGACTCCTTTGAATCCTCTATCTTCTCTCTAATTTCTGGAAGCAGTCCCTTGAGTTCTTCAATTTCTCTTTCATCTTCAGTGGATCCTTCCCCTTTTGCTTTTAGACGCTCAGTCAACATTTCTGGAAAAGGTAAACATGTTAGCAGCCATCAGTACTACTTGACCAACTAACATATCATTTCTGATTTTTGCTCTTTTTGCTCTAAGTTGTACAGTATTAATTAAAATGTACTCTCAGTGAACACCAAATGCTTTCAAATGTAACCCAGGCTCATCCAAGTCAACTCATTAGACTTTTTAACACACAATAGGAGAACCTTAGTTCTGACTCTCAAATTCAGATATATAAAGAAGGGGTTAGTGGAAGGTAAATCTGGATTACTTCCAAATTGCTAGGTAATTTGCAGATTGGCAAGGATTTCCATGCTTTTAACAGCAGCAACAACAAAAGAAACCCTCCACCCCCCACTGCTGAAATGGAAGTGGATTTTTTGTGCAGAAGGGTCAAGCTCTAGTACTCAATACAAGCTCCTAGACTGAAAATTATTCTGTGTGTATATCTTCATGGTTCTACAAGCTAGTTTCATTATTAAGGGATACCCATCAGCACTGACAATTTGAAGCACACAGCACAAAAGTAATGGGGAATTTAAACCAATCACATAAAAATATGGACTTTCACTTACCCATTCTTTTATCAATGACATCCATTGATTTACTGAACTGCTGCACTGCTTCATCATACTGATTGTTGTAGTGATAGGCCAATCCCAGATGGTAGTGAGTCTCTGCAAGCAAGCGGTCATGGGCCTCTAAATATTTCTGTTGGAGATTCAGGCAAGAGTGAAACTCTTCTATAGCTTGTACGTAGTTTTCTGAAGAAGATACCAGAATGTCAATACAGGACATGCAACTGGAAACAAACACTCCTCAGTAATTCCTTCTGATTAACTAAAAACAGTGGTAAGGGAAAAGGCACTATATGGGGGTATATTGATAGGAGTAATGGGTTAGCAAGTACCGAGTTCCCCCTATCTAGGCCACAGTGTTCTAACAGAATGAAGGACACAGAAGTGTCATAACCCTGTCCTAGTGTCTGTTCCAGGTGTAGCTCAAACAGGATATAATGACAAAGCACAATAGTGTGCAATATATGGAAAGGTTTTGCTCACAAGGTGGCCAAAGTGAAGCCCAAGCACCCCCTCTTTTGAAAATTGTCCCTCCCCAAATTGGCCAATGGCCTCTGAACTGCAACTGGCTACTGTACTATTTTCAGGCAGGTCCTGTTTTGGCCAATGGGAAAGTTGCATGAAAGGAAGCCTGATGAAGCACACCACTTCTAAGTTGTCCACCTCTGAGTAACCATCAAAATGTAAATTAAATATAATTAAGATAAAATACCAACAACCTACCATGCAATGAACACATAGGCCATTGCAAAAGCATAGGCAATTACAACATGTGCTATGCTGAAAACGTTATTATTCTGCTGCATGCCTGGGTGTCTTTAAGGTAATTACCAGATTCGATGCTAACTTCTCCTAGTTTCAGGTGAGCCTGAGCAGCATGGAGCTGAGCTTCTTTAGTGTCCTGTCTAGATCAAGAAGGCAGAATCAACAGGTTTGTCCAATACTTTTATTTGGTAGCTTAAAATACTTTTAAACCTCAAAGACATACCTTTTGTATATTACTTTTGCCAACTCCAACATATCCCAGGCTAATTCTAAGTTTCCAACTTCATCTTCTTCACTCTCCTGAAACAAGATTATTTGAAGGAATCAAGCCATGGGCTAGAAAACACCAATTTGTCTGTTTACTTCTACAGCACACCATACACTATAAAAATGACACCCCCTGCAACCAACTATTCATTAAATGCCTGTTTGAATAGAAAGGTCTTCTAGCAAAGACAACAGAGAGGAGGCCAGCTACTCTCTTGTGGAAGGGAGCATCACAGCCTGGGAGCTGTGAAACGAGATGGATTGTTCCCATGTCCTCACCAGACAGGCCTGTGCTGGTGAGATCAAGAGAAATCCCTTCCCTGAGGATCTTAAGACTCTGGCAGGTTCATACAGAGAGATGTTTTGGATAGCCTAGACCTAAGCTATATAGGGTCAAAAGACCCAAATTACTTACCACTCTCAAAGGACATACAGCTGCTACCCATTATAGAAATCAAATCAACTTCAGAAAAGCAAAGCCAACCTTAGATGAGGCAGGAAATCCAGCAGCACATATAAGGCCCAAGTTAAACAACTCAAAAGAAGTCTGACACACTGTCTTCTGTGCAGGAAGAGCCAACCCATACTAGACTATGTTTTCTACAGAAGGAAAAACTCAGTGTTGCTGAGTGCACTGGCAGAAAGAAGGGCTACACTCCCATTGCAATGCTATGCATACTTAACAGAACACAGTGACTTGCATTTAAGTAAATATGGATATGTTGATATGTTAGCAGAAAGCGCGGGATGAGTCCTTCTTGAATCTTCGCTTGCGAAGAAAATCCAGAGTATGCAAGAAGTGCATGATGGGTGACCATTTGGTTTGACTGACCCACACCACCAGGTTTTGACAAAGGGTGGTCCATGAGTTTCCAACCACCTTTTCTGCAGCACCCACTATTTTCTAATTGGGGGAAACCATCCCAAAACAGCAGTAGAATTTTTACCTTGAAACACCCCAACTTTTCTCATCAGAAAGCAGCTAAAAACAAGCACACAACTAGTAACTGGAAACTAGAAGTGACTTGTGGTCACATTTTCTGCCATTCTGCTGCTGAAAATGAACTTCTACCCACCTACAGAATGTATTTTTGACAGTCCATGTGGCCCCAAAGAAGGTATCAAGAGGGAAAATAAACCCCTAGACCAAGCATAGCTACAGTACAATTCTATATATCAGGGCTAGGTAAGTGCCTAAATACAACTGTGAAGAGAGGTGGGCAAGCCTGGTTGGTGCCAGCCAATCACAGCTCAGGGAATGCAGTGAAGAGGGGGCTCAGACTTGTTGCTGTCAGAGGGCATATAGGGAAAAGCTGTAATAGAGGACAGTCAGTCAGGGTAGGGGGACCTGAATAGGTTTTTGGAGAGCTGTGAACTATTAAATAGTTCAGAGGTTAATGTGTTATCTCAATGTGCCTTAATAAATTTCTGCTTGTTTATTCTTTTTTTTACAGCTGTGTCTTGGCTGTTCCTATTAAATATAATAAGTCTGGGTCATGCTTATCACAGTGAACCCACAGAACCAGACATCCACTGGTTCACACACGGATCACCTTGAGGCAAATATACCCAATCCAGGGAGGGATCTTAAAAGAAAATGGGGAAAGGTGAATGACAAGAGCCCAAGAGTTTGAAACTGTGGGACCAGCCCAGAGACAGGATCCATCATGACTAAGGTATATCTTTACAATATAATCCTCAGCGCCTTGTAAGAAATGTCGATTGAAGATGTAACAGGGATAGATTTCAGTATGTGGACTCATATGATAAATTCTTTGAGATAAAGTTTTGGAATCATTTAGCAGTCCCTAAAATCAGTTCCAAGAACAAAGAAAATTAACAGAAGCAGAGACTTTACTGATAACTCAGTCAAACCTTCACATGTAGCATTTGAATCAAGTCAAAAGACAAGATACTACTTAAGCAGGGCACAACTCATGTAGACGAATTTTAGTTATTCAGAGTTATCAGCACAACTTACTGAACGGACTTAAGTGACATGTCAGGTGCCTACCTGCAGAGGCCACTTATATGCCAGTATGTTACTTTACTATAATCCTGGATATTCAGGATGGAACTAGACTCCTTTTAGTGTTCATGCTATGTTCTACTAACATACTATGTTCTACTATGTAAAACAGTTTTACATTGCTGCAATATTCCTTAATTTATGATAGAAAGGCTCCAATATCCCTTTCATAACTCTGAACAGTCATTTAACATATATTTCACCTTTTCTTCAACAGTAGAATCATTTTCTTTATCCTCTTCAGCTTTGTCTTCCTCTTCAACTTTGTCTTCCTCTTCTGATCCTTCTGTCTCTACAATACATTTCTTATTAATAGGTACCCAACTATACACTGTATATAAATTCACTTTATTTTGCTTTTCTATTTTACTCAACTGTGCAAATTCTTGTGCCACCATTATATAGTAACCAAACTACAGTTCCATAGCGTTTGGCAATTTTCTGTTATGATTAGCCTAAAGATCATAATATATAGTTGGACCCTCACACACGTGGAACCAATATCCACAGGAAACAAAAAAGGGACACATAGTCACACAGAAAATGCCTAGGGACACATACCATAGTCACACTGAAAATGCCTAGAGACATCCTCTCTAGGCATCTTCTAGGTCCTCCAGTACAACCCTATGGCATGTTTTTACTGGGTGTCCTTTATTTTAATATGGTTTACTCTTTCCGGTATCCACGGATACAGGGGTCTGACTGTATTCATATTAAGGTTCAAGAGTGATCTCGTTAAAGGACTCAAAGTTTAAGATATCCTTTGGGTTTTACTTTTTTGCTATTTGTTGAAGACTTTTCTTGGCAAGATTTTTTTCAGAGGGGGGCTCCCTTTGCTTCCTCTGAGGCTGAGAGTGTGTGACTTGCCCAAGGTCACCCAGTGGATTTTACCCATAGATATATCCTTTTAATGTATGTCAAACACTTCTATTAGATTGACAGTTATGTTTCCAACCATTTGACAGTTTAGAATCTACTTGTAGATGCAACTTTCAAAATGTTATGAGGTAGTTAACAGCAAAGCAGAAGCAAGAGAAGCAGGTCATAGAAATTCTGAAACCTGTAACTGTACTAGTACCTAGTTGTAGGCCGGAAAGCAAACTGAATGTTAAGTTCTATTTGTATAGCTCCATAAGCCAGCAACCTAGTATTACTGTATTTGGTGGATCCCACTGTTCAGAGGAGAAATTCTCTGAGAAGAAATCCAGTTATATTTTAATTTGAGTTAATCTTTTAACACCAAAGCATGCAATAAATATCCATTCAGGGTTCTCTATCAGCCTGTTTTCTGTATTTGCTGCTCATACTAACCACTATTCCCCAGTCAACAGTTTTGCTATGTCTATCAAGTTAACTTTTCAGTTTAATCAATGAAGATTTTGGTATCTTACAGATTCAAAATTACACCCCAGCTGGATTCAGCCATAGTATAGGGCAGAGAATTCTGAATGGATAGTTTTACTAAGTTAGGTTTCTAATGTAATCCACCCACAATTATCTTCTGTTCATGTTACCTTCACCCTCTCTCATCTCGTCATCCTTTTCTTCTTCCTTTTCTACCTTAGCAGCAACTTCAGCTTTATCTTCAGTTTGTATTTCATGACATTTTTCAATGTCCCCTGCAGGAGTAATTTCTTCACTTGGAGCTGAAGGCAATAAATCTTTTGAAGCCAAGGGTTCCTTCAGATCTTCCTTCTCTTTCAAGTCCACCACCTGTTCTGTAGTCTCCATTTTCTCTGTATTCTTATCAATAGCTTTAGCAGGGTGTTCTTCCACATCTTCTACCTCACATTCTACTTTTTCAGCAGCCATCATCATTTCTTTTCCTTCTACTGCCTCACCTGAAGCTTTCATTAATTCCTCTACTACTGAATTATTCTCTATTACATCTGCCTGCTTTTCAGCAACCAAAGTTACCAGCTTTCCTGTCTTTTCATCTGTCTTCTCTAGAACTGCTTCCCCTTCTATAGCCACTTGTTTTTCTATAGTGTCTTCTCCAGCTGCTTCTGCCATCTCTTTTACTACTGACTTTGCTTCCCCAATTGTCATTTCTACAGTCATTGTTCCCTTTACAGTGGTTTCTTCCACAGTCTCTTTGGGCATCTCTGGCACTTCATCACTTGCCCTTTCTTCAGCCACTGGCTTCTCATCCCTGGCTTTATCATCTTTTAGTGGCTTCTCAGAAGATACTCCACTGCCCCCCTCCTTTTCTTGCACAACTGCCTCTACCTGCTTTTCTGGTTTCTCCTGTTCTTCCTTTTTCTCCCCAAGAGTGTTGTGTTCTACATCCACAGCTGGCTTATTTACTGTTTCTTCCTTAACTTCTTCAACTTCTACATCCTTGTTTTTCACTTGCACCTCCACTTCAGTCTTTACCATAGACTCTTCAGTCTTTACCATAGACTCTTCAACAGTTCCTCTGGATTCATCTTTTTCCCCCATGGCATTATATACCTGCTCTCTTAATTCCTCCCTTTCTTCTTCTACATATTTAAGGAAGATCAAGCACAAACAAACTTTTGTATTTAGTGAACAGCATTCATGATCTTCACATCCCACCCTCAGTCCCAATTATGCCCTGCCACCAACTTACAGCACTCTGAAATTTGACAACAAGTGCCTTGCTATAACACTCAGGGCTTGCATGAAGTTGTGCTTAAGCAATGAGCTGAATGCCAGCAAGAGTTACAGCCAAGCAAGAGATGCCAAGCTTTGTCTACATGAGACATCCCACTGCATCACAGAGGAAACTACTGCAAACTGAGCAGGTAGAAAGCATCTGGGAAGATGACAGACTATCCATTTCCTTAAGTGAACATAATCTATTGTTACAACACAGTCTACATAGCCATCTTCAGTAGCTAGAGTAGATGCTATTGCACTGTAAGCATCTTGAGCCATATTGTGCTAAATTCTGTTGCAGTAGTCTTGTACTTTCTATTCACTTTATTCACAGAACATCTTATCCCATAATGTTGAGTTTTATAATCAGCCAATTGTTTCTACAACAAGTACACAATTTATTTTTCATCCAGAAACAGAGGCTATATGGTGATGTTCAGATGACCAAGTGCAAACAATGCTTCAATCAATAGGTTGGAAGAAGCAACAAACTTGTCAAAGAGTGGTGAAGTTGCTTACTTCACTTAGATTAATCGGCCTTAGGCCAGGTTTTTAGTTAATTTCACGGTCTAAAATACTTTACTACATCTTTTTTTATTTTTGGTTCCAAGAACAGTGTCACCTAGGACAATAAAGTGACTCAGACCCAATATTCAAGACATAGCTTGGCATCTCTACACTATTTTAAGACAGCTCTACGTACCATCTATATTATCAGTGCTTTCTACCATTGCATCTTCTTTTTCTTCTTTTTCTTCTTCCTCTTCCACCTGAACACCTTCCAGGGCATTTCCCAAGACCCCATTTTCCATTCTAGAAAAGAACAGAATTTTTTCACTCCAGCACTCAAAAATGTAGATGCATTGAACTATATGTAGAACTTAAAGAAATACAAGACTGCTATGATATAGCATAGTCAATACACCAGTAATGGATCCCTAGGTCATTCATCCCAGTTGGATAATTTTACATTTGAATCTGAGTATGTGAGGGCAGGAGAATTAAGTACTTCTGGGGAGGTATAATACCAGATGTAAGAGCTCCAAAAATTGTGACCTAGCTAAGAAACTTAAGATAACATTCCAATGCCTAAACAATATTCAAGGATGTGCACCAACAGAAAAAAAAACCAAGTGTCATTCATTAGAGAATTTGATAAGTTGGTCTGCCGTCTTCACTTGGCAAGGGAGGAACCTGATTCCAGCAAACAAAATGAGACCAAAGCTTCCTCCAAAACCCAGAACTAGAGGAAAGCTGAGTCCCACTCTTGATTAACCCAAGTTCAGCAAATCCCTAGGGTTTTTCCTCCCCCCAGGTTTGCTGGGTACAAATGCAGAACAATAACAAGCATTCATTTCTCCACATTTCTCGCTGGCCCATCCATTTGTAGAACCTGAATTATAATCTCCTGCTCTGGGGAAAACGTTAAAGCTTTCACTATGAAAATAAAAATAACTAAGCAGTATCCATTTACACAGATGTGAAGGCAAAGTTTGAACATTAAGAACTCATCACCCATGCGCACCATCACCATACTAAACCTCCTTAAAACATGAAGATACTGCTCACTTAACTATTTTAAAAAGCATTTTAAACTAATACATAGGTAACAAGTCTGACAGCTGCAGCCATAACTTATTAGTAGTAATTACCTTATACAAATGCCAAACATTTATTAACAACACTTCTTTATAAACAGTATCTATTTTACTTTAATGTAGTTCTCAGGGTTCAACTCCCCCTTTAACCTCACTGCATACAATTCAACTGTATATTTGTATCTACCAATTAAAAGATGATCAAACGATGTGGACTCTAGTACAGAGGTCTGTGTTATAACATACTCACTTTTAAAATGCCACAACAGTTTATTATGTTAACAAACAAATTAACTACATCCAAGAAGTGATAAGGTACTTCCTTGTCTGCCCATTATGTTGGGGGACTTCAAGATGCAGAGTTAACACTGTTAAAACTATGTTGCCAGTAGCCAGGACAGATCAGCTTACCTTGCCAACTCAAGAAGAGATTTCCCATAGAAAAAGAAAGCTTCAGCACACTCATCTGCCGTTTCACCATATCTCTTACCCCTACAATAAAGTTACAGATTAGCTTCTCACACCTCTTTGTAGAAATATTATGGTTAACTTCTGTTAATTTCATTAACATTCAACCTCATGAAATGATGAAACTGGCTGTGATAAAGTTATTATATTGAAACATACTGCCAAGCAGATCAACGGGTTAAGTAGTATACTACAGTGATATTCAGAAGGTCTAGAGGGCAGTAATCTAATTGCAACTTTGGCTTACAACTTAAACCAGGCACTCTACCCAAAATAGATCTGAATGCATAGAACTATCAGGAAAAGGTGAGATAAGAAACATGGATTACCCTTTGGTTAAAGGGTGAATTAAAGGTGAATTAAACACAGTGAGGGAGATCACTTGTTCTCCAGTGCACATACAGAACATTTGGTCAACCTCACTACTTTCTTTTACCATCCTAAGATCTCAAAGACAGATATTTGTATTGCATTTCATTAAAGATAAGCCTATTTAGAACACATCCCAAACAGTCATGCAATAGAAAGCAAGAACTAAGTGTTATTCTGGTGTGTAAAAACATCCAAGACATAGTTATTATGGTCACCCTATTGTCACCCTGGAATTCTGCCAACAACTACCTGAGTAACATTAGCTAGGATTCTCCTCATATCTTCTTGAGGCTTCAAATGCTACTAATGGGATAGGCAACTTTGTGCTAGCAGGGGCTGATCGGAGTTGTAGTCTAAAATGTGAAGGATACTATGCTGCCCGGCATGTTGGCCTCTGTGATGATTTAACAGAAGGATATCTTATATCATTACTTACAACAAACTAGCAGCTTCCTGGAATGCATTAACAGCAGCTGGAATATCTCCCATTACTAGGTTTTTCTGCCCCAAGCCTAGTAGTTTCTTGGCTTCTCCATCGACATCCATGCTACAGACATGAAAGCAGGTTTGTTAGGTATACCACTCTAGCCATTCTGAGTGCTAATTTGAAGGCAACAGTCAAGTTAACCACCCATTCATGCCACTGTTTACTGCAATTAGCCACCACCACCACCATCAATGGTCAGGATCTGTTCTTGTGTATTTCTATCACACTGAATCAATTTCACACAACAGGAAACTACTACTGGTTTTGTTACATTAAATCAGTCAAGTTCTAATACATGTTCTATTTGTACATTTGTCCAATTGCTATCTTACCTCTCAGTTTTATCAGCAGAGGTGGATGGAGCAGCAGATTCTCCTGCCATTCTGAAACTGAAGATGTAAAGTTAGAAGAGCTACACACGATCTACTAGATAGCAGTTCCAAAGCAGTATTAGAGCATTTTCAAGTATAAGCTACTTTCAAGTACAAGATTGTACCAGCAAGCCTGTACAGGGCATAATATATCTTATACATTATGCCTGTGCAGGCTTGCTGGTACAATAGCAAATGCATGTACACTAAGCACATTTCCTTTTCATACAGAGTAACAAAACTGTCAGTGTTAACACCCTGCACGCTACCCAAGATGCAGTATGTGGTCAAACTTGTAGCACAAAATAGGAATTCCAGCATTGCTTAAAGGAACATTAATGTCTACAACTTTTAGTTTCTACAAATGCCAGTCTGTCAGAACTAGTTCTGAAATGGAGCCTGCCATGCAATAAGCTATGTCAGAGGTTCTTAACCTATGGCCCGGGAGCCCCATGGGTCCGTGAAGGCTTTAAGGCTGCTTGGCCCACCTTCTCCTTGCAGTGGTATATACTAACTAGTATGTATGTGCCTCTGAGTTGTCTGCAGAGTTAAGGCAACCCCATGAATTTCATTGCGTTTTCTTCGGCAAGGAATACTCAGAAGTGGCTTTGCCTCTGAAATACTGTACAGCCTACAGCACTTGGCATTTGCGGGCAGTCTCTTATCCAAGTACAGTTGTCCCTCCATATCCACGGATTTAAGTATTCACGGCTTGAAAATATTCTTTGAAAAATAATAATCCAAAAAGGAAACCTTGACTTTGCCATCTTATACAAGGGACACCATTTTGCTATGCCACTGCATATAAAGGGACTTGAGTATTCACGGATTTTGGTATCCATGGGGGTCCTGGAGCCAAACCCCAGCGAATATGAAGGGAGAACTGTACTAACCAAGGCTGACCCTGCGTAGCTTCCGAGATCTGGGGCCTTAAGGGTAGTTAGACCATATATATATATATACACACACACACACAGATACACATATATAAACACACAGTACACACACACAGATACACATATATACACACACACACAACCTTACCAAACTAAACCTCATTATCTTAGATTACTTAAGCATATTAAAGCCAGGCGCAACCTAGAAAACCTCAAAGAAGAGGCAAGGACGCCCGGAGAGGGGGGGGAGAAACTTTACCTCAGCGAACAATAGGTTCCCCTTCGCCTTCCCCTCTTCCCTCAGAGGGATCTTTTGGCGCCAAATCCCAACCGCCGCTTTTGACAGGCCCAGGCGGTCGACCACGTGACGGCGCTCCCTCCCTCCCTCCACCTCCTTCGACCCCCTCCCTCCCTTCTCCCCGCGCGCGCCGGCCTGATGGACGCTAAAAAATGGCGGCCCAAACTCGAGCGAGGTCACGTGGCGTCTCGGTTCTGAGGAGAACCGCCGCCGCCGCCGCCGCCGCCGCCGCCGCCTCTTCCTCCTCCGATACTGAGAGAGGAGGAGGCGGCAAGTCCCCAACGGCGAAGGCTGAAGGGGGCCCTGAGAGAAGAAAGAGGCGGGACGGGGCGGATTGGGGAAAGCGGTGAGAGGCATTGAAGCGAGAGGAAGGCAAGAAGGCAGCCCCTCAGCCTCCCCGAGGAGAAAGCGATCCCTGAGCCCCCCGTTACACCCGCTAGCAACCCAAGAGCCCCATTTTTAACTTACCCGTTCCCACAGAGACAAAACCCGGGTCGAACTTCCTATCGCTTCAAAAGACGAGGGTCACCAGAAACTTGCCACACAAGCACAGGAAGGAGACTACAATCGGCCAATGCAGCCCACCGCCCCTCCAGATGCTTATATAGCCCCCTGAGGACACGCCCCCCCAGCGGCGCGAGGCACGCTCTCAGGGCTCGGGAACTACGATTCCCAGCATGCCTTGCCACTGCCCAGCTACACCTTCAGCGAATCAGAATAGGTTCCAAGGCATGGAAGGGGGAGGAGGAGCCTCACTGAGAATGCCATAGAAACCACCGGCTGTAGAGGCAAGTATGACCCTCCCCGTCCATGGTGGTGCGATAGGGATTCTGGGAAACGTAGTCCAAGGAATAGGAGTAAACATTGCCCGCTGTCTTATAAAGCATTCTGGAAAATGTAGTTTCTACAGAAGGCATGTATAGTTCGACTTGTCGTAGTGTTTACTGGAAAGGAGTGTAAAATCAGTAGCATCAAGCTGATAATCCAGTGATTCTGTGGTAATTCAATGAGTGACTAAAGAAAGCACTCGGAAATTGTGAAGTCAAAGGCTTTCACGGCCGGCATCCATAGGTTTTCTGTGGGTTTTTCCCAGGCTGTGAGGCCGTGGTCTGGAAGAGTTTATTCCTGACGTTTCGCCTGCATCTGTGGCTGGCATCTTCAGAGAATGGTTGAGTAGGAAAAAAGAAACCCTACAAGTAAACAAAATCTGGTTGCCAATCCTGAAAAGCACTAAAATCAGAACTCAACACTTGCAAATGAACTCTACCCAGGGACAGGGGGACTTCCAGCAGATAAGGGACCATTAACCAACCATTAGCCAAACAGACACTAATCCTCCTTGCACATCTCCACCCAGAAACTACATATTTACATATCCTCTCCAACAGGGACTCACAGTATATAAACCCCACACACACTCCTACCCAATCATTCTCTGAAGATGCCAGCCACAGATGCTGGCGAAACGTCAGAAAAAAACTCTTCCAGAACACGGCCTCAGAGCCTGGAAAGAACCCAAAGAAAATAAATCAGAAATTGTTTTGCATTTCTTTACCTCAAAGCTCATGCAGTGCTTTGGTGTCTTGTCCTGCTAATGCCTCTTACAGCATTGTCCAGGATTTTCCATCTACCCTGAAACAATCTTTCTTGTGTATATGTGTATGTGTCTGCCTCGCTACCTATGCATTGCTAGGTTCTGGATCCCATTCCTACCCTGTACACTCGGCATTACAAATTCACAGAACACAGCACAGGTGAGTATCATTCACGAAGGTGAAGGAGTTGCAGTACAAATCCTTAGCAGTGTATGAGTTCTTCACCTTATGCAGCGGAATTGCCAGGGACAAGGGGGAAATCCAGCCTCCCCCATGCTGTGTTGTTCTTAAGTGCATCACTCACTCTCTTTAAGGAAAAATAAAAGTGCTCACATGGAAACAAGAATGCCATGAGAACTAATGCCTGCTCAACACACATGATACTGACTGGGTATGTTTAGCCTGGGGAAGAGAAGGTTAATAGGTGATATGATAGCCATGTTTAAATATTTGAAGGGATGTCATACTGAGGTGGGGCAAGCTGGTTTTCTGCGGCTCCAGAGACTAGGACACGGAGCAATGGGTTCAAACTACAGGAAAAGAGATTCCACCTAAACATTAGGAAGAACTTCCTGGCAGTAAGAGCTGTTCGGAAGTGGAATGCACTGCCTCGGAGTGTGGTGGAGTCTCCTTCTTTGGAGGTTTTTAAACAGAGGTTGGATGGCCATCTGTCGGAAATGCTTTGATTGTGTGTTCCTGCATGGCTGCGGGTTGGACAGGATGGCCCTTGTGGTCTCTTCCCACTCTATGATTCCATGACTGACTGCTGATCTCTTCCACTGAAATGTTTACCCATTAATTAGATCAAGCTACTTTCATTTCTCTTATAAAAGCACACCCTCCAAGGCTGTTCATCAGTTTCCCCCCATATTACATTGATGCTGTAGTTACACAAGGCTACAATCCAGTGCACAACTACAGTAAAGTCCAGTGTAAGTCAGACATACTTAAGGCCACTGAAATAAATGTTTAGCCAGGTTCACATGCATAGAATTGTGCTTGGAAATAAGCAACAGTCAGTGCTCTAAGATTTTCTTAGAAGACTTGAACTGACCCAGAGAAAGTGACACTGTCTTGGCTCCTCAGTCTGTCTGCTTTTTCAGTCTTAATAAGAAATTCTTGGACTTCACTGATAATGGTTAGTTTCTAAGGTTGCAGTTTTAAATGTTACCTACTTCTGAGTAAATACAGTAAAGGATTGCAATCAAATATAAACTGCAGTGTAAAGTGCCTGGAAGACAGACTTTCATCTGGAATCAGTGAAAAATGATACTTAGGATAAAATTATCAGAAACATAATACCTTCACCCAAGGAGACCTTCTGCTGTGCTTTTTGCAACCGGACTTGTTTATCTCGAATTGGCCTTTTTAGTCATCAGCGCGCTTGCAGAAAGCGCGGGATGAGTCCTTCCTGAATCTTCGTTTGCGAAGAAAAGCCAGAGAGAGAAATACCTTGGTATATCAATTGCGGTAGATTATGAGTAGGAGAGGCAACTGCACTCAGGTCCTTTTGGCAGGCTTCCCACGGCAATTAAGTAAGCACTATGTGAACAGAATATTGGACTACATAGGCCTTCGTCTGATCCACTAATTTATGCTGTATGCTCAATCTTTGTACGTCCACTTCCCACTGTGAAGGCTACCATCAGACCCAATGATGGGAAACAGCAGAGCATGATCTTTTTTTTTTTTGCCTAAGCTAAGTTTTTTAATTGTCTAAGTTGTTAGGAATTTTTGCTGCAGAGAATTATGGGTCTTTGAGCTAACCTTTACTTTGAACTTATGATCTTGCAGTTAACTCTCACATCCCAATTTCTTCCTTATCTAAAGGCCTAAAGAAATTTCCAAAGGAATCTACATAGTTTTAGAAGATCTCTAGATCTAAAGGGATAGTGTAGTTAGGGAAGATACAGCAGTTATCCAGATTTTCACCACTCTGTAAGAGATTTAGCAGTGCTGCATTTCTGATGCACATTGTTTTGTCCAGAGCATCCTCAAAGGAAGTACAAAAGCAAAGACTGGAATAAGGAAGGAACCTCAGAGGGAGAAATAGTTGAAGAGCCTACTTAAGTATAAAGTTCAGTAGGTGACCTTGTTGTGGCCTCAACATATGTTGTGTTTAGCTGCTGAGTATCTGTGCAGACCCTCAGCTCATATCCAACCACTAAGATAAAAGAAAATGGAACTTTATTGTGGAACTTAATGACAGTAGCCCTGCTTTAACTCTGGGATGTGGCTTTCTGATAGAGTTAAACTGCAACTCCCATAAAATCACAATTTTCTAAACTGGCTAGAATTCCTGGGAGCTGCAGTCAAAAGGGCCACCTTTTTCCCCACTCTTGCCTTAACCCAACCAACTTCAAATTGCTTATGAGATTAAAATACAACAAACCTGTCCACATTTCCCATGAATTTCATCTGGTGGAAGGGGAAGGAGAAAGTAGATTGTGATCTACCAGTAGTTTGGTAAAAGTTTCTAACTTCAAGAAAGAAGCTGAGGGGAAACCAGTAGCAGATTTTGCCATGTGCAGAGGTTGTGCACAAAAGCCACTTACCCATGAACCATGTTTTTTTCCCTGCCCCTGGCTGGTGGACCTTAACGTTCAAGTAGAAAATACAGTAGGCCCTGCAAACCCAAAATCTGCTCAGTTGTTTCTGAAAGCTGGATACATGCATCTTTGCCTATGAACACATTTTAATGTGTACCTGTGACCAAATCCATCTACACTCATTGTTTTCAGTAGAAATGTACCACTTTTGGTCTTAAGATAAGAACAAATAAAATAAGGTCTTACAGCAGCCCAAACAGTAATTCTTGGAGTCATGAAGATTCATTGGAACTCTGGCTTGTGGCTAAGTAGCATATAGCTTGATGCACAGTCTGTACCTTCATACTATGTTTGCATACCAAAGTTTGAGTTCAAGTAGAGGTGGGTAACTGTGGCTCTCCAGAAGCCTTTGGACTACAGCTCCTACAATCCCTTACTGCTGGCTATGGCTGATGGGATTTGAATGTCTCAAACTTCTAGAGGGTCACAGCTACCCATGTCAGAATTAGAGGAATGTGAGTGTCTTCCTGAGTCATATTTTACTGAATTGAAAGCTAAAGAACAAGAAGCTGGGATAAAAGTACTCAAATAGTACTCAATGGGCTGCTTGCTACCAAACCACCAAAAGAATAGGTGCTTCCTTCTCAGTTAAAAAGCAGGTCTTGATTCTTCTGGTAGCCCAGCTAAGGCCTAAATTACAGTACATTGCATACAGCATTTTAGCAAAACCATATTGTAGTAAGTGGTGGTTCTTTAAAAACCACATCAATTATATGTATTTGCCAGTACATACAAAACAGTGTTTATTTGCTGAAAAGGGAAATTTTCATTTAAGATAACACTTAACATAAGATATCTTTACAGTTCAAACAAAAGAACCAAACAGATGATAACTTTCTGAACAAATACTAAAAAAGAACCATAGCTTGCACTTTGGATCTTGTCCTGATTTCAAACGATACTGGCTATTCCTGCTTTTAGTTAAAACTGCTTGATCAGATCAATTATGGTTATAGTGTAGCTATCAGAAAAGGCGTTACCTAACTCCATTCAACTCCTGTATAAAGCATCTTGAGTACATAAATAAGGGAGAACATATAGTATAGGTTTCCACTACTGAACACATTCATAGTCTAGATAACATTAACACTGCTAACTAAGCATAACTTTGCTAATTCTGGATCAAGACAGAAGTGCAAACCTGCTGTGAATTTTTATTTTTTAATACCTACTGCGTGTCTCTTGCACTTTATTTGTATTCCCTCAATTGATACTGGGTTTCTAGTAGGGACTATGGTCAACTTTGTAAAGAAAGATTAAGGCAGGTAAGTATATTGAGGAGTCCTACATACAACCTCTCTAATTACTTTGAACATATGTTAATTAATAAAGGTAAAAAAATAATTCTTAAACATAACATTTTATTTTGATGTTTGAAAGTCTAATATCTGATTGCAGTGGCAGTTTTTTGAGTGTAGTTTTCTTCTGTGCTGTAAGTTGCTAGAATCAATATGGTTCATTGAAGGGATAGAGAGGGTGTCCAGCATCCCTTGCTACTAGTTTGCCCCCCACCTGTGAAAGACAAGGAGAGAGTCACAAGAAAAGTAATTGTTACAAGTATTACAAAGTGGGAATGGCATGTCTTAGGTGGGCATATGTTACCTAGTTAAATCAGAAGGGAAAAAAAAATTAACATTTTTATTAAGTATGGTTTAGGCCTTTGATGAAACAACACTGGCCAGTTTCAGACTTTTTAAAAAATGCAATTAAAAATATTGGAACTTGGAAACACGAATCCAATGAAAATTGTCAAGGTTTTGATTTTCACTGGGTAAAAAAGTACAAGTTGAATATCCCTTATACAGAACTCCAAAATCCAAAACTGCACATAGGTGGCTGAGATAGTGACACCTTTGCTTTCTTCCCCTCCCCCCGGTATTTTATTGGGTTTTAAACAAGATACATATAAACAAACATTAAACAAATTCAGAACATAGTATCACAATAGTTTCCAGTAGATATGTACAAAATCAGGTTTCACAAACAGTGCTTAGAGTCTGAATAATCAAGTTGAAAGTACACTGAAGTACATCGCAAGACGTGTGCATTGCTAGCAATTATAGTTACTGCAGTATATCTAACCATAAATTTAGATGGGAGGGTGGAGGTTTCACTGAAGTTGTGTTAGTGTTAACATAGTCAATAAGGGGAAGCCTATTGGTCCCACACCCTTCTCCACCAATCCTCTAGTGTACCTGACCCAAGAAGCAGCAATAGTGGATCCGGCTGCTGCAAGGAGAAAGGCAATCACATTTCTATTTTTTAGGCTCTTATTGTTGCCCAAGTATATAGAAAGCAGTAATAGTGCTGGGAAAAGATGGACAATCTGTTTTGTGATCCCAGATATCTAATGTAACACTTCTCACCAAAACGGTTCAATACTGCGGCAGTCTACCCATAGGTGTTTGTAAGTTCCAAGGGTATTGCAGTTTCTCCAACATAATGGGGACATCATCTTTACTCTTCATGACATTTGTACAGGGGCCAAGTACCATTTGTGAATCACTTTCAAGTAAGATTCCCTAGTAAGGGTAGAACGGGATCTTAATGAAGACAATGTCCAAACCTTGGCCCAATCATTGTCAGAAAATGACATTCCAAGATCTGTTTCCCATATCATTTTAAGATTCACATTGCAATCATATGTGGATGCATTTAGTATTGTGTAGAGTATAGAAGCAAGGCCTTTAGTATTACACGAAGCATCTACACATTTAGATTAAAACGTGTGAGAGGCCTCAGTGGTTCTTCTATTCTAAGGATGTGATTTGTAAAAGAAATAATTTGATGAGATTGGAGCTAATTCAAGCATTTGGGCCATAGAGCTGTGGTCAAATCTTGGTGAGACAATGCTTTTCCCCCAGCAAAAAAATCCCAAATCCTGCATAAGACTCTTTCTTCCCATCCCTCATATTGTCTGAATTTATCCAAGAATCAAAAAGAGGGATGCAGAAGAAAAGGGCATATAGGGGACAGGTCAGGTGCCAAGATAAACTTCCATTTATGCCATATCGTTACACATGTGCGGAACCAAGGATTACCTATTGTGTTAGCCTCCATTTTTCGGAGCTGTTTCTGAAAAAATAGATTGTACCCATTTCCTTGCTGTGTAGTTAGTTCTATATGTACCCAGTCAACTGAGTGGTGTTTGTTTAATAATTGAACCACTTGACAAAGTTGAAATACAGTGTAGTAAAGTTGCAAATCAGGTATAGCTAGGCCTCCGAGTTTGGATGGAAGGTGGCATACCGATACTTTAAATCTGGGTCATTTGCTTTCAAAGATGAACAAATTAAGTAAGCAGTGCCACTTTGAAACCATATTGGGGATGGGTCTCTGGGGATAGTCTGAAAAAGACAGAACAGTTGTGGGATAAGGAACATTTTAACTAATGCTATTCTTCCCATCAAATAAAATTTCATTTGCTTCCATCTCGCCAGCTTCCAAGTAATCCATTTTGTGATCTTATCGTAGTTTCTAGGTACAATTTGGTTAACATCTTTCGTGAGGCAAATACCTAGGTATGTAAAGGCCGTGGGAAACAGTTATAAACTGTTTTTTTGCTGTAGTTCTACTTGTTCTCCATGCAGGGTGTTTAGACACATTAATTTAGATTTCATGAAGTTTATTCTCAAACCAGCAAAATTATCAAATAGATTCAGTATATTTTTAAGCATGAGGAATAATGTATGAGGTGATTTCAGGAAAAGCAGAACATCATCTGCAAAGGGAGATGTGTGGGTTCTCTCCCCAATGCTTGGACCCTGTATATTGGGGTCATTTCTAATCAAGGTTGCAAGTGGTTCCATAGCAATGGCAAATAGGAAGGGAGAAAGGGGGTAACCCTGTTTAGTTCCTCTTTGAAGAGGGATTTCCTCAGAGGACATTCTGTTGACCAGAATTTTTGCTTTTGAACCTTTGTATAGATGGTCTAGCACCTGTATAAACTGAGTATTAAAGTTCATCTCCTGAAGAATTCCAAATAGGTAGGGCCAGTTAAGATGATCAAAAGGTTTTTGAACATCTAAGGAATCAGTGCCAGTGGAAGTTTTATAGCTGAGGAATAAGAGATTATGTTCAAGCCTCAGTGGATGGCATCTGATATATGTCTATTGGGTATAAATCCAGTCTGATCAATATTAATGTATTCAATAATAAATTAATTAAGTCTATGGACAATAATGGCTGTGAACAGTTTGGCATCCTGATTAATTAAAGATATTGGTGTAAAGGCTGTGACAGGTGGATTTGGGTCATTTGTTTTTGGAATGGGGATAATGTGAGAGTCCAGCCATGTTTGTGGGCATAATCCTTGTTTCATAAAATCATTGAATAAAATTTAATAGGTGAGGGGCCATTTCATCATACATTCGTTTATGAAAATCACTCAAAAAGCCATCAGGGGCAGGTGACCTCCCCACCTTAAGAGATTGGAGCACAAGTTTTAGTTCAAATTCTGTAATTGGTTTGGTTACCGAGTCTGTGTGCTGCAGATAGTTTCTTGATTGGGAGGTACTTTAAAAATTCGACTAATTTATCCAGGGAGATAGCATCAGCGGCATAGAGGGACAAATAAAAGGTTTGAAATTCACGTAGAACATCTTTATAAGATTATTTTATTCTCCCAGCAGGTATTTTAATTGATATCACTAGTTTTTGTTCCACTTTCCTGCTGTACAAGCCTATCTAGAAGTTTCGAACTTTTATTGTTTTTGTCATAAAAGTATGCTTTGTGTAATTTAGAAAAGTTTGGATTTTGTTAAGATCCAGGCTTTTCAGTTCCTTTTTCTTTTGAAGCAAAGAGAGATGTTGTGATGGGCAATTGGAAACTTTATGCGACTTTGTCAAGTGTTCTATGTCTCAGAGAAGTTTAGACCTCATATGTTCTCTAGTTCTTTTTTGTCTTGACCCTTCTCGAATAAATCTACCCCATAAGACTGCTCTAAGAGTATCCCACTGTAATGCTTGGGAGGTATCATTTGATGTATTTTCCAAGTAAAAATGCCTGATTGCTATTTGTATGTCATTTTTAAGTAACTCATTGTGGAGAAGAGAAGAAGTAAATCTCCACAATCTAGGAATCTATGGATCGTCATTTAAAGACCAGTCAAGCACAATGGGTGAATGATTGGAACAGAGGATGATATCTATTAACCACTTTCCCCATCAGTGACCTACACATGAAAAAGTGGTCAATTCTAGAATACGTTTTATGCACTGTCGAAAAATGTGTATAGTCTTTGGTGGTGGGATTAAGCAATCTCCAGGGGTCAACCAAACCCGCTTCTGAAATTAAGTTCACCAATGGAGTTTCTGCCCTTTATGTTGTACGAGGAATATTAGATCTATCCAAAATGGGTTTTAAGATTGCATTTGAATCTCCTCCAATAATTATTTCTCCGAATAAGACATTACTCGGGATTTGAATAAATGAGGTCATAAATTTGTGCTGATCTACGTTGAGAGCATAGTACGTGGCAAGTGTGTAGTAAGAGCCAAATATAATTCCCATAAGTATTAAGTAGCATCCTCTGTGGTCGCAGTATTCATTTTCCAATACAAAGGGGCATGTTGTGTTTAACTGGATAGCCATTCCCCTTGCCTTGCCCAATCCCCCCCACTACATATTGCACTGGAAATTTCTGGGGTGGGAAAAGCAGCTGTGGGCCCTTTTCTGTGTGTCTCCTAGAAGAACAGAATTATTGGATTGAGAGGTCTGAGTTGCTTCAATACCTTATTGCGCTTGGCAGGGCAAGTCCTCGGACATTAAGTGAAACAGTTACATTCATTAGACCAATTTACAATAAGGATAATCTGACCAGTTTTGAGTGTTAGTAGGGTTTGAAATAATTAGCTGTGTTCCCCTAGCAGTGCATGCCTATAAGATACACAACATACGTTTCTGTAGCCATTGCAATTATCTTGGAAACAAAGATATTTTCCATGGTCCTGTTAAAAATAAAAAATGTAACCATATAATCATTAACAATTAAAAACATAATGAGTAACGTTGTAACAATTATCCCACCAAAAGGAAGGCAAGCCCATTAAAAAGTAGGCTGCTGTCTGGAAAATAGTGTTCCAAACTCCTCTGAAGAATTATGGTGGTAGAGTGTTAAGGTATTAAACATCAGATTACCCTATGACAAATATATGTTACATGAACTCTTAGATTGGCAAGGACAGATGTAGAGAAAAAGAAGGGGGAAAGGGGGGCTGAAAAATCATCACCACCCACATGTAAGAGTGGATGGGGTGGTTCGCATTACCCCATCCCTGTTAAACTGCTGTTGGCACTCCTTATAAGTTTGTGATCAGGTCTCGGAGTCGATGAGGAAAATTGTTTTCAATAGATCGGCAGTAGGTAGAGCTGTTAGTCACAGTGAGTAACAGGCACTCCCGTCACTTTACAATCAGTTCTTGAAGTTGATGAAGGATGTTTACTGCAGATAAAGTTGCTGGTCATAGTGAGGATTATCCGGATATCAGTTTTTGTCATTTTGCAATCAGTTCTTGAAAGCTATTGGTCACAGCCAGAGTTATCCGGATATCAGTAGACAACAGAGTCTTCTTGTTGACATGGGCTTGAGCTTGTCTCGTAGCAACAGATGACAAGTACAGGCGTAGACTCTTCTGCATTGTCAAGTGTAGAGAAAGGGGTCAGTTGTAAGTGTTCGGTCTTACTGATATGCGCATGATGGTTGCAGTCAGGTTGACGGTAGGTCGTGTAATCGATAGCAGAGATTGTTTGCAATCTCTGAGAGGGTAAGGACAGTCACAGCTAGAGGCAGTTGGGTGTCAGGCCAAGCTAAGGAGCTATGATAGGATCAGCAGTGTGGGTCTTCCTGCCAAATGTGTCCTTCTCTTGGTGACAGTTAGAAGTTGCAAGCAAAAATGGTGGTCCGTTAACAAAATGACAGCAAAACAACAGCAAGATGACTTGGATACCAAGATGGTGGCCACCAATCAGCAGATTGGACTGAAGTGATCAGGTTCTCAAGTTAAGCAAACAAAATCCAGTTAAAGTAAATGTAAGCACCTGGACTCATGGTGATGAATCTGTTGTTGGTTGCAAGTTTTTGAATTTCCTTCCCTTCTTTTTCCAAATTGTTTGCCATGTGGCATTATGGTTGTCTTCTGACATCTGGGATTCTGAGGTCATTTCTTCTAGTATCTGTTTCTCTAGATCCCAAGGTAAAGGGATGTCCAAAGCCTCTAAAAGCAGAAGCTGACTGGGTAGAGGCTGTCAGAACGCCAGATTCTTTCATGATGATCAATTTAAATTGATAGCCCCATTTATATTTTATATTTTTGTCTCTTAGTAAGGTTGTGTAGGGTTGGAAAGCCTGTCTTCTTTTTAGCATGTCTACTGAGAGATCGGGAAAGACAGAAACATTCCAACCTTCAAACTGGAGGTCTTTAATTAAAGCAAGCTTATTATTCATGACTGCTGTTTTCTTTGTGTAGCGAGCAAAGCAGATAAGCACATCTCTAGGCAGTTTGTCCTCTGCTCTCCGTGGGCCTAGCAAGCAGTGGATTCTTCCTATATCTGAGGGAACCAGATCTAGGGTCGGACAAATGTTGTTCATCCAAGCAAGAATATTATTTAACAGCTTGTTGGGAGCAATGTGTTCTGAAATCCCTTTTATTCGAATATTAGAATGTCTTTCTCTATTTTCAAGGTCTTCAATCTTAAGCTGCATTTGCATATTGAGATCTTCAAGTTTTTGGATTCTTTGTTCTTGCTTGATCCTTTGCTGGAATATTTCATTCATCGTTGCTTTTAGAGCTTTGATTTTGTCAGTTATGAACATCAGTTTTGTGTATACGGGTTCGAGAGCTAGAGTGCGATCCTTCACCAAATTCTCCCAGTTTCTCTTGTTGGTCTGAGAAAGAAGTCAGCCATGGCTGGAGATCCCGATTTCTCGCCCTTGGGTGTTTTAGGCTAGCTTCGTGACATTCCGCCTGGGATCGGGGGATCATAGAATCATAGAATTGCAGAGTTGGAAGAGACCACGAGGGCCATCCAGTCCAACCCCCCTGCCACGCAGGAAATCTTGATCAAAGCATCCCCGACAGATGGCAATCCAGCCTCTGTTTAAAGACCTCCAAGGAAGGAGATCCCACCACGCTCCAAGGGAGTGTGTTCCACTGACGAACAGCTCTTACTGTCAAAAAGTTCCTCCTCATGTTGAGGTGGAATCTCTGTTCCTGGAGCTTGCATCCATTGCTCCGTGTTCCAGTCTCTGGAGCAGCAGAAAACAAGCCTGCTCCATCCTCAGCATGACATCCCTTCAAATACTTAAACAGGGCTATCATATCGCCTCTTAACCGTCTTTTTTCCAGGCTAAACATACCCAACTCCCTAAGTCTCTCCTCATAAGGCATCGTTTCCAGACCTTTCACCATTTTAGTTGCCCTTCTCTGGACACGCTCCAATTTGTCAATATCCTTTTTTAATTGTGGTGCCCAGAACTGGACACAGTATTCTAAGTGAGGTCTGACCAAGGCAGAATAGAGTGGCACTATTACTTCCCTTGATCTAGACACTATACTTCTATTGATACAGCCTAAAATCGCATTGGCCTTTTTAGCTGCCGCATCACACTGTTGGCTCATGTTCAACTTGTGGTCTACTAGGACTCCTAGATCCCTTTCGCACGTAGTCTCGTTCAGCCAGGTCTCTCCCATCCTATATTTATGCATTTCATTTTTCCGCCCTAAATGCAGTACTTTACATTTCTCCGTATTGAATTTCATTTTGTTAGCTTTGGCCCAGCTCTCCAGTCTATCCAGGTCATTCTGAATTTTGAGCCTGTCCTCTAGGGTATTAGCTACTCCTCCTAATTTGGTGTCATCTGCAAATTTGATAAGTATGCTCCTAATTCCATCACCCAAGTCATTGATAAAGATGTTGAATAGCACTGGGCCCAGGACAGAACCCTGTGGCACCCCACTGGTCACATCTTTCCAAGACAAAGAGGAGCCACTGCTGAGCACCCTTTGGGTTCGGCCGGTCAACCAATTACAAATCCATTGAACAGTTAACTTGTCTAGCCCACATTTTACAAGCTTGTTTGCAAGAATGTCATGGGGAACCTTGTCAAAGGCCTTACTGAAATCAAGGTATGCGATGTCTACAGCATTCCCTTCATCTACCAAGCTGGTAACTTTATCAAAAAAAGAGATCAGATTAGTCTGGCATGACTTGTTTCTCTGAAACACATGTTGACTTTTTGTGATTATGGCATTGCCTTCTAAATGTTCACAGACTCTCTGTTTAATGATCTGCTCTAGAATCTTCCCTGGTATTGATGTCAGACTAACTGGACGATAATTGTTGGGATCCTCTTTTTTCCCCTTTTTGAAGATGGGGACAACGTTTGCCCTCCTCCAGTCTGCTGAGACTTCTCCTGTTCTCCAGGAGTTCTCAAATATTATTGCCAAAGGCTCTGAGATTATATTTGCCAGCTCTTTTAATACTCTTGGATGTAGTTCATCTGGTCCTGGAGATTTAAATTCATTTAGATTAAGAAGGTATTCCTGTACTACCTCTTTACTTATTTTGAGCTGGATTTCCCCTGTTGTGTCCTCTGTTCCATTATCCTCAGGTTGGTCTCCCTTTTCCTTTTCTGAAAACACTGAGGCAAAGAAGGTGTTGAGTAATTCTGCCTTTTCTCTCTCCCCTGTTAGCATTTTGCCATCTTCTTCACGTAGTGGCCCTATCATTTCCTTCTTCCTCCTTTTGCTGCGGACATACCCAAAAAAACCCTTTTTATTGTTCTTAACCTCCCTAGCAAGCCTGAGCTCATTCTACGCTTTAGCTTTTCTGACTTTACTCCTACACGTGTTCGCTATCTGTTTGAATTCTTCTTTGGTGATTTCCCCCCTTTTCCATTTCCTATACATGTTCTGTTTAAAACTTTAGCTCCATTGAAAGTTCTTTAGTCATCCATCCTGGTTTCTTGAGACACCTCCCATTTTTCTTCCTCAATGGTACTGTTTGAAATTGTGCCTTCAGTATCTCCCTTTTGAGAAAGTCCCATCCGTCTTGAGGTCTCTTCTCTTTTAGTATTCCTGACCATGGGATCACCCCCAGTATCTCCCTGAGTTTATTGAAATCAGCTCTCCTAAAGTCAAGAATGTGTGTCTGACTATGCCTGGCTTCTCCTTTCCATTGTATAACAAACTCCAGGAGAACATGATCACTCTCACCTAAAGATCCCACCACTTGCACCCCATTAACCAGGTCATCTCTGTTGGTTAGGATCAGATCTAAAATAGCTGATCCCCTTGTTGCCTCTTCCACCTTTTGGACCATGAAATTGTCTTCCAGGCATGTAAGGAATTTGCTAGACCTTGAAGTTTTGGCTGAGTTAGATTGCCAGCAAATATCAGGATAGTTGAAGTCACCCATCACTACTACATCTCTCCTTTCTGCATGTGTGTTCATCTGTTCTAGAAAGGCATCATCCAATTCCTCCGTCTGATTTGGGGGTCTGTAGTAGAGTCCCACAATAACATCCCTGTTGTTTCCCTCCCCTTTAATTTTTATCCAAATGCTCTCCACCTGGCTTCCAGTATTGATGTCATGGATCACTTCACTGGTGTAAATATCCCTGACATATAATGCTATTCCTCCTCCTTTCCTGTTTGGCCTGTTTCTCCTATAAAGGTTATACCCCTCTATTTCTACATTCCAATCATGAGACTCGTCCCACCAGGTTTCAGTAATGCCTATTATATCATATCTGTTTTGTAGTGCGAGGAGTTCAAGTTCATCTTGCTTATTTCCCATGCTCTGTGCATTAGTGTAGAGACATCTAAGACCATGTGTTCCCTTTACTTGCTCCCTGTGCAAGTTTTTTTGCCTCCCACTGTTGGGTCCTTGCGCTGTTTGTCTTGTTCCCTCTATGACAGTTTGACTATTTTCTCCAGCCCTTTTGCCTTCCAGAATACTGTCTCCCTCCCCCATTTGACTCAGTTTAAAGCCCTCCTGATCAAATTCTTGAGACTGTTGGCAAAAATGTTTCTTCCAACTGTTGTAAGATGCACCCCATCTCTTGCCAGAAGTCCCCCCTCATGGAAGCGCAGTCCATGATCCAAGAATCCAATTTGTTCTCGGCGACACCATCTACGGAGCCAGTTGTTTACATCAGCTATTTTCCTCTCCCTTCTTGAACCATGCCCTTCAACTGGCAGAAGAGATGAGATGACACCCTGTGCGTCCATTTCTTTCAGCTTCCTCCCCAGGGCCTCATAATCTCTTCTGATCTTAGGAAAGCTGTGCCTTGTAGTATCATTGGTTCCCACATGGACCAAAAGGAAGGGGTAATGATCCGTAGGCTTGACGAGTCTTGTCAGCCTCTCCGTCACATCACCGATCTTTGCCCCAGGGAGACAACACACCTCCCGAGTCATCTTGTCAGGCCCACATACCACTGCTTCTGTACCCCGCAGCAAGGAGTCGCTCTGTTTCTAGGCTTACTCTAGCCTCTTTCATTGAGGGGTAGATATTGGTAATTGAATATTCTGCAGTCCTCTTGATGTTAGACATCAATTTATCATCTTTAAGGAAGACTAATATTAAATTATCTTGCCTACAGAGCTAAACTGTCATCAGGGCAGCTGGAACATGGAGATCATGTGTCTGCCATGTTTCATGGGTAGCCACACCCCTGACACCTTTTGCTTTCTGATGGTTCACTGTACATAAACTTTGTTTCATGCACAAAATTATTAAAAATATTGTGTATAAAATTACCCTCAGGCTACGTGTATAAGGTGTATATGGCACAAAAATCAATTTTGTGTTTAGACTTGGGTCCCATCTCTAAGATCTCATTATGTATATGCAAGTATTCCAAAATCTGAAAAAAAATCTGAAATAATATGGAACACTTTTAGTCCTGAGCATTTTGGATAAGGGATACTCAACCTGTATTATGATTATTGGTGTGAATTTTGTTGAAAAGGAGCAATCCCCCCAAAAAAATAGTTTTGCAGGACACATGCAAAAAGACAGGAAAAAAATACAGAAGTGATGCCTCATAGCAAAATCTTATCATGGGAACAGGAAAGCAGCATGATACTTTTATGAAAAGCCCTTTAAAGGCTTGGATGCTGAAAAGACCAAACTGACACTACAGGTTTTTTGTACATCCCAGGAGCCAGTAGAGGGCACACAATACCAACAGCATAGCGTTTATAGTCTCACAAACAAATTAATCTTAAACTTGAACAAATATTTTTAAAGGCTACATTTTAAAGTAGTTGGTAAAAAACAAAAAACAAAAACAACAACAACAACAACAACCCAAAACTTTTCAAGACTAGTAATGCATTTGTCTTCACCATATACCATCACAAGGCAGGATTATCTGATCCTATTTTCACAATAGAATGTCACTACCATACGCGTCTTCTTCCTTTATCCAGAACAAGTAACATTTTCAGCCATTTTAAATCATTTTGCACAACCCAGTATTTTCTGAAGCAAAGCATTCTGACAGCAATAAAATGGTCACATATAAGGAGGCTTTCAAAGCAGCAGGGGCTGTTTATGCTTTGTTACATGAACAAAACACAGCTGAAGAAATGGTGGCTGCTCCATTTCTTCACTTCACTCAAAGCCATTTAACAGATGTCTGAAAATAACATATGTGCCTACATACTGGATCTGTCCAGTTTTAAAACAATGTATTACATGCATTGGTCTGATTTCACAGAAGATAAAATCAGACAGCTCTGTGGTGAACAACTTTGGGATTTTGAGGCCCTAGCTTTTCTCATGCTGAAGCATATACATTGTAGAAGCCCACTACCTCCACCTCATCAGAACACAAGAGGAGAGATTTGAATCAGCTTTATGTCTCCCACCACCACATACAACACCCTTTTTGAAAATTAAATCAAATGCTCCATTCCTGCTAACAGCATTCACAAGAGGTAATGAAGCTAAATAAAACAGTTCATCAAGTACACAATAGGTCACCTTGCATTCTGCCCTAGCTGTTCTTGCTCAAAGGTGTGAAGACTGGTTACCAAGACAGAACTCATTAAAGTACGGTCTGGCCGAAGGACTAGAAAGATAACATACTCATAGAAGCTTTATGGCACAAATCCTCAATTACAGTGAACATAAATTGCAGTGAATACAAAGCAGCAGAGATAACATTTACCGTAACCATTGGCACAATGTATCGCCAGTTCTTATTCAGGCTCCCAATAAAGCTCATTTCTTCATCTGTTAGACTGAAGTCAAACACCTAAAAACAGAAGCAGACCGTTATACTTTTCACTCTTGCGTGTCTGTTAATCCCGCTGCCCCTACCTTCCTACCTAAAGTGCACCCCTCTTACACTAAGTTTATTGATGTTTATTTACAAGAGATAGACAGTGAAAGGGTTTCCTTCGCTTATTGCTATCTTTAGAAAAAGAACCAGATTTTGCCCAAGATGAACAGTTTTCAGTTAGTCCACATGCCTAGGATGATACATGATGTGTTCATCCTTTTCCTAGTCTTCTACAAACTAGAGAAGATTAAATGGAAAGAAACAAAAATGCTCCTGTAAATCTCATTCTCCTTGGGGAGAAGGTAACAGCTAGGGGTCATATAAACAGTGAAAATACTCCTCATGGAATTCGAGGAGAAGATGACATGTCTTAATAGGACCCAGCAGCATTACTCTGTATTTGGAAGGAGGGGGGGGGCAAAAATTGCTGAAACCCCAGCCTTTGAAGCTTTTCTGAGTTTTTCAAAAACAGTGTGGAGAATGCATACTCCCCCCTCTCATTAGGACAGCAATTCAATATGAATCACTGTCCAATAGTACAGGAAGTGCGAACCTGATTGGCTGGACAAGTGTGGAGAGCAGGGATTGCTAACAGGGCAAGGCCCAGAGCTGCCATTTTTTTTGCCTTAATGAACTATCACTAAGGTGATAAAACTGGATGTTTCTAGTTTGTTTTCCTGCCCCGTTAAATAAAAAAAGTGCTCCATGGCTGTAGTGAATCTTAGACATATTTAAAAAAAAAAACAGTTCAGAGGCAGCAAAGTACTAATGCAAGTAAATCACTCACGGCCACCATCTTAGATGCGAAGCTCATGGGGGCTTCTGCGGGAAAAACCACCATTACTGCAGGGCACTACGTTTTTTGGGAGGGGCTCATAAAGATAATTATCCCTGGGATGACAGGAGACTGGAATCAGATTGATTACTTACTCCTAAACAAGTTATCCTAAGGGAGGAACTTTTTCACTAGGTCAGTATGTGAAAAACTCTTGGTGGAATTCTATTTTTAAAAGTTGATACACACTTTGAAAACAACACAGAATTGTTCATAAAGCAACAGCTTGTTTTTGAGCAGCAGTCCCAACTACTGGGACATGAGACTGTAGAAAACTGTCCTATATTAGGTCAGATTTTTGGTCCATCTAGCCCAAACACTGGTACCCCAGGTATTTTGGACTTCAACTTCCAGAAGTCCTAGCCAGCTTGGCCAACAGTCAGGAATTCCAGGAGCTGAAGTTCAAAACGTATGGAGGACCAAAGTTTGGGAAACACTGATCTAGCTCAACATCATCCACTCTAACTGGCAGCAGATCTCCAGAATTTCAGACAGAGGTCTTTCCTAGACCTACCTGGAAAATCTAGAATCTTCTGCATATAAAATATGAGCTTTAACATTGAACTGTGGTTCTTCCCTACACATAAAAGCCAAAGTCTTTAGAGAGGGTCCATATTGGGAGCAATAGGATTCTTGTAAAAACGTCTTTCACATGGCAACTTCAGAAGATTATAAACTATCTATCTTGTACTGTCTGGTGAAGGTGTTGTCCAATGACCATATAGTGGCTTTATAGATGACATTCTAAGGCACACACTCCCATAAGGCTGCCAAATGCTAGACATTATGACTGATTGGGTTGTTATATGCTGCATACATGCTGCTGCAGAGGCTGTTATAAATAACTCATGCAACTAATAAGGCATTTCAACCCCTTCTCCTGTGGCAATTTTAGAAAGATACAAACAGAACTCATCCCTATAAAAACTCTGTTACTCTCTGCAGAGTTTGAGTTATCTCCTGATAGTGTATGCCATGGTTTCTCAGCCAGATGCTTTGGGTCAGAGATGAGAGTGATACCTTGTGACCAATGTAAAAAATCTCAGATTTCAGCCAGATTTGTTTCCCCAGCCAAGTTAAGCACTAGTCAAAAATTTGACCATGGTAGTAAAGGACAGGGAGATGTCCCATAGAATGGACTTCTTTGTTAAGAGCAAGGCTGCTCAGCTTAAGGCCTCTCTCCCATGGTGGAGTCTGGAGTGACCATTAATGAACTTTTCCTTATGGAACAGATGTCCAAATCATCCTTTCTTCAGTCCTGCTTAATGTCATTAAGTAAGAAGCAGGGATTCTTTGGAGAAACAGTAGTCCTGTTCAGTAGTTTTCTTGCAATGAGATAAAAAAGAGATTTTTAAAAGCTTGAAAGTTTATTCTTTTGACTACAAAAAGATGGATGATTCTGGGAGTGTTGTTCAAAAAGTAACTATTTCAAGCTGTGCAAGAAACAAACCAACAGTCAAAATTCATGGATCATAATCCTGCCTCCTATAGAGAGTCACTTCGGTGTGCCCCAATAACACATAAAAACATATATCCCCCTAACAAAATCTTTTGAAGGAATCACCCTGAGTATTCTAATATTGCCAGCAGGATTCCACGGCATGCAGACAGATTAGATAACACTTCAGTAGCTATACACCTGCTTACTAGAGCAGTATAAAGGAATAGCTTTTCGTGAATACTTTTTTACAAACAAGAGGAGCAGAAGGAGAAAATATTTGTTTTTGCCTGAACTTAAAAGAAAAGCTTTACAAAAACATCAAAGAGATTATGATTATCTCATTTAAATCCAAAAGGAAAGTAAAAGATTAAAACAGCTTTTGAAATACATTTTAAAAGGATATTTTAACATGAAAGCATATAGAGAATTTGGGGCCTGTTGAAAACCACTGAGATCAAAGCAGAACAGAAAGTGTATTTAAAGCAGAGGAAGCTGATGCTAATTAATGTTTATGTGGTAAGGGTCAGCTGTAGCAAACAGAGCACGTATGTTACAACAAATTGATGTACCAAATCTCTCCAATCTTTAAAAATCAGAGCCAACCAGAGAAGACAGACCCTGTAGCAATAGCAATAACATCCAATCAAAAAGGTGCTGATGAAATATTGCAGGGTGTGTGGGTGGTTTCTGCAAAACAATATGGCTAGTTTATCATCAGCATTTGATTATGCATTATGCAATATTACTACAGAAAAAAGACAGTGTAAGCCTTAGTACTGTCAGCCAAAGCTGTCTGCTGTGTTCTTTTGGAAGGCCAGGTAGGACGCCTCATTTACCTGGAGATTCTGGAGTATGCGTGCAGGAGTGACACTCTTGGGAATGACGACCACTTTACGCTGCACCTGCCATCTATCAGAGTTAGAGAAGACATTATGATTTCTGTAAAATGGTTTCTATAAAGGCCCATATAAAATTGCCTTCCCTGACAGAGAAACAGTATAAGCCATAGCCACTGCTGCCTTCCTCTATGATTCTACAGCCCTCTCATGGCTTCCAAGGCACCTTCAAGGCTCAGAGCTAGACCCAGAATCACCTTAACCTACAAACTGGTATGTCAAACTATTTTCTTTAAAACAGTCCTCATAGTAGATTCTCAAAATCAATGGCTATTTTTAAAGTGGAACTTACTTATTAACATCTGTGCAATTTAGCCAAGTCTGATATCCTAAAGTCTTCTCCCATCTTAATACTATATTCTCTTTTCTCAGCCTATGAACTTTAGGTGCCTCTGGTTCCTTTGCTCTTACTGAAAGCTTAGCATATTCTGCAGGGTACTAAAGCTGTATAACCTCTGTAGTTCACCAATACCTTTTAGCTCCTGAAGGACCAAACTCCTGCTGTATAAAAGGCAGAAATGGTTTAAAATGCTTTCTCACTATTAAAAAACCCCACAATATTGGACTAAGCAAGGGTGGGGAAAGTGCAGCCCTTGGATTTTTGAGGTTCCCAAGGGCCATCTAGACCCTTCCAAGTTAAATAATGGCTTCTCTGGCCCTAGAACAGCTCCAGGAGGTCCTAAAAAATGCAGCAAAATTGCCCCCATACCACAAGGGCACTGGATACATTTTTAGTAAAACAAAAACAGATTTTTTTAAAAAAAAAGAATTCTGACTAGGGGCCATAGGAGTGATGGGCAGTTGCTCATTCCTAGGCTAAGGTACAGGTTTTAATAATAAACTCACATGGAAAGCTTACAAGCACTGTGTATTTGTTCCATGCTCACTATCCACCTCTACTAATGGCTAACCCATTATTACCTGAGGAGAATCTGAGCAGGAGATTTGCCATATTTGTCTGCCAGTTTTTTTATCCCAGGTTCCTCTAGCAGTACAGGCTCATCTGGGTGCTTCCACATCCGGTCAGGTGAACCAAGAGGACTGTAAGCAGTTACTACCAGCCCTCGCTGATGGCAATGAGCAATCAGTTCATTCTGGGCTAGATAAGGGTGGCATTCTACCTGTTAAGAGCAATATATTGTCATGGGCAAACTACTATACAAAGCGTAATTAAAACAGCAGAGTTCAGATAAGCAAACCTTAGCTTTTGACAATTAGAAGTGGAAGCTACCATGGAAATCAAGTCATTCCCACATTGTCTGTTTCCTGATGGCAGATGTACAGCTAAACTTTGTTAGTCACCCTGTGCCTAATAACAACCTGTATGGCACTTGCGCTCACAGATGGTGGGGAGACAGAAGTGTGGATGTAAATCTTCAAAAATTCTGTTTTTACAAGCAAGAATTAACACTTTCACAATTTTTCTCCTTGATGCAGGATTGTCACTGGAAACTGCTGTTATGAGGACTATGCCCAATTTGGGACTTGTTCTGTGAAAAAAATGGACATGGTTCTTTTGCATAGAAAATGTCAATTTCTGCAGAGAAAACAGCATTTTCTACATGAAACAGTGTTGTTTTCAGTCCCCAAAACACTATTTTTTGTGCAGAACACTGTGTTTTCTGTGCAAAAAACATAATTTTTTATGCAAAAGAAGTCCTGTACTGTGAAGATTCTTGCCCAGCTAGGTTTTAAAATTTATTTAGGTATTTATACCCCACTCTTCAGCCACAAAGGCTATCAGAGCGGCTTACAATTTGTTTTAAGCAATAGCAATTTACACATCTACACTGCATTAAGCAGTTTCCAATGTGTATTAGCTAATTGCCCCCACAAGCCGGGTACTAATTTTACCGACCTACGAAAGGATGGAAGGCTGAGTGAACCTTGGAGCCCACTGGAATCGAACTTGCAACATGGTGACTTGCAGTATTGGCATTTAACCACTGCACCACCAGGGCTCCCTTTCTCCTCATCAGGGTTGCCCAACCCTCAAGAAACCCATTTTTGACAGTTTTTCAAATATTTTCAAATATTCTTTCCATTCCTAGATGAAAGTAACAAGAAGATGGCACTTTAAAGTTAAATTTTCACTCTTGGAGAAAACATACCACTTCTACAATTAAAAAAAAAATATTGTAAGCAGTAATGAGATTAATGGGGGGAAGATGTGGTTTAAAAAGTAGATCTGGATTGACTGAAGCAGTAGTAACCTCCTCCGCTTCCAGTTCTTATATCCCCACAGGTGCTCTTGCCTATACAACCTGTAATCTGCTTATGCTGCAATTGTTCTACAGGCTTCCACAGTAATTTCTCTAGTACAAAATGTGGTGTATGGATTTCATTCTCTCATTCACTCATTCATTGTACACCAGATTCTAAAACCTGCAAGAGATGCAGTGATGGACTACTTCCAGAGGGGAAAAGTTGCTGTTTTTGGCTCCTGCTCTTCATTTAGAAACCATGTTGTAATGATCCTTATTATCCTACAAAATGCATTTTATTGCCAGACACCCATTTGTAAATAACCTGTCCTACAGCATTCCTTAGAATAAGTCATGCTGAATCTATACTCTAAGGAGATTTAATAAGGGAGGATTTGTTTTTTTCAGATGTGTCTATTACAGAAAATCCCATTAGTTGCTCAATATCTTCAACAACCCCAGAGCCATCTTGCCCTTTCTTCCAGGGGTCATCACGCCCTTGGACACTGGACAGTATATCTACCCTCCAAATGCTTGGACAAAGCAGTCCTAACATTTCATCAGAATAATGCATATTCCCTATCACTGGGATTCTCAAAGCATATGACAGGGCACACTAATATTATTATCTTTAATATGACAAAAGGAATAACATTAAAATAAAGGGTCCATTGAGCCTCACATATTCACAAGTGAGGAAATCTGCTACAAATCTGCCTATAGGCTTCTGCACTCTGGGTCTTGCCTCTTTACAATCAGCCACTGTTGTGAATAAGTCATCCTAGCCTACCTTGGCAGAAGTGTGATTTGAGCACTTGATCATACCCATTCTCACAGGACATTACATGTTGCCCCTCTCTAGAAATATCTCCTTTAAACTGGCTTCCTTCCATTCAGAAAGCACATCCAAGAATAGCAGAGCTGAGCAGGGATTCCTCCTAACTCCCAGCAGCCTAGAAGGGATGGAGGTGGCCCAGGAGCGCCTGCCGGCTGGCCCAAAGGTCAGAGGTAAACCTACTCTAACCTCAAGTTTAGATCTTTATGCAAAGAAGGAGAAGCAAGCTTCATATTCAAATGCTATGCATTTGAATACAAATACAGTTAATACAGTGAATACAGTTAATACAAGGTACACACACCCAAAGCTAGGATACACATTTTGCTACAGTTCCCCTGCACCCTCTTTCCACTCTCAACAGAAACAACTGTCGTCATTATGGCCCACACTGTTCCTCACACTCATAAAGGAATCGTTATCTCAAGGAGCAACCTGATCACATTCTCGTTTGTGCTTACCTGTAATACCGATGGCTTGACAGAAGCCATGCTAAGGATGTCATCAATCTGACGGCTATTGAAGTTGGATAACCCAATAGCCTTCACCAAACCTTTCTCCACCAATTTCTCCATGGCTTTCCAAGTTTCTTTATAGTCAATGGAGTCATAACGCATGGTGCCATCAGGATTCTTGGGGAAGAGATTGTCTCCCCGTCTATAACAAAACATAGACCACAAAGAAGTAGTATAAAGAGCTAATGCACATTTCATGTGATCTAGTACAGAACAAATTCTCTTTTCTTCTCATTTTATCTTGCCTACTATCTGGATTGGCATAGTGTAGTGGTTTGAATATTGGACTATGACCCTGGAGACCAGGGTTCAAATCCCCGCTCAAACATGGAAACCTGTGGGTGACCTTGGATAAGTTATTCTCTCAGCCTAATAAGAAGGCAAGGGCAAACCTCATCTGAACAAATCTTGCCAAGAAAACCCCATGACAGAGTCACCTTAGGTTGGAAATGACTGGAAGGCACACAACAACCATCTGGGCTAAATAGCTCATACTGAAGTATTACAACCAATTCAGTTCTATCATTAAAAAAAAAAAAAACTATCCTGAGCTATACAAAATGATGGTAGCTCCTCTTCAGTTTAATAGCCCATCATGACAGAGAAACAATTCCTAGGAAGTTGACTTAGCTTTGCTCATAATTTTAGGATTATGTTCAGAAGTCCAATCAAGCTCCACAGCACCATGTCCAGAACTTTTTTTTAGCCTCTTAAAATTTTCAGCTTTCATTATGCTTTTCTCTTTTTCCTCCTCTTGGTGTTTTTAAAATGTGAGTTTCAGGTCTCCAAATGATAAAGACTAACAAAAGCAACTAGGTTGTATCTTCTGTAAACTCAGAAAAACAAGGGATAACAGAGCGGGATAACAGAGCTGGCAACAAACTGGCATCTGTGCAGATGGTTAAGAAAATTTGACACACACCCCTTCCTTCTACATTGCCATTTCATATTGCTGTGATTTCATCCTCATTTCCTTCCTCTTGACACTCACTCAAAAGCATGTGGCCAGTGCATGAGGTAGAGGTCCAGATAATCCAGCTTCAGATCTTGTAGGGATTTCTTTAAAGCCGGCTCCACATCTTCAGGGTGGTGCTTGGTATTCCATAGTTTTGATGTCACAAATAGTTCTTCCCTCTTAACAGTCTTTTAGAAAAAAGAAGAAAGATGTAATTGATAGAATGATTAATGATAAATGATAACAGTTTTATAAATGATAATCTAGTAGATGTTATGAGATAATTACTGATAATGGTAAAACAAAGAGCAAGAAGATAGACATAACAGTTACAAAATAAAGTGAAACCAAGAGAAAGAGAAAGAGTATGAAAGATGAATCATATTGAGGGAGTAAATTGTACAGATAGGTCAGATAGGAAGTCAGTAAATAGAATTGACAATAATAAAATTGTTAGGACAGAGAAGTTGAATAATTAGTAAAATGGAATAGAAAGAATAAGTTTGAATTATATATCTTTGTCTGTCATAGATTTTATTGACTATTTTAATACATAAATTAATTTAGAAATATTGATTTAGAAATGTAAGACCGTAGTAGGAATTTATAAAATTGGATTGATTATGCATACAATGAATGATTGTATTTAAAAACATTTATCTGTGTATATTATAAATTGTATGTAAGTGTATTCACATGTATATATGTCCACTATGGTGAGATAATTTTTCGAATAATAAAAATAATAATTAAAAAAAAAGAAAAAAGAAGAAAGAGAATAAAGGCAAAAATAAAGGTCTTCTCTAAATTATATATTGTTCAGTTCATTAAACAGATGTATCCATGTCTACATAGTCTGGCTTCTTCATTCATTCTAGGCTGGTGAAGCACCCCTTCTGGCTCAGGAAACAGGAATGGTTGCCAAGTCAGTATGGGATAGGAACAGCTTCATTCCCATCAAACTATGAATCTTTACCATATTCTCATGAGTAGGCAATACAGACATTTCAAGAGACTGCACAAATCTGTTTTCACACAGGAAAGTGGTAATTTTAACATTCTTCCAAGGGTAAAATTCATACTGTAACATCAGTTTTTTTATTTAACAGCCTTTTACACCTGTCAGTTTTGTTTTTCCAGTAAGTTTTGAAAGCTATCAAATCTATGCTTTGTAAAACAGCCACCTATTCCACTGCTATCACTATAAGAGAAATCTTAGATTTCCATTGCTGGAGAAATAGTAATTTTTGTCTACATGGCTTCCCTATGCATTCCAACTGTAGTTTCCATATACCCCATATCAAAATTTGACACCTTAAAGAAAAAAGCTTTCAATTACTATAGCTGAAACTGATCTTTAGGTATGAGCTGCCTTTCATTAGGAACAGCCTACAGTGGCAAACTCACCACACTACTACAGAATAAATTTCACATGCAGTCTATTCCCCACTCCCCTTTTTAAAAGGGCATCTCTAATTCTCATGGCTTCAATGATAAGATCGAAAGCACAAAACACTCCAAACCCTTATGCCTTGGGGGACTGAAAACAAGAAGATAAGACAAAACAGCTCCAGCTGAAAACTAATAATCTTCAAACAATACTTGAAAACATTTTAAGTATGGTGTTCTCTTTTTCATTTTTCAGGACAATCATAGTGAAAAACAGCACAATATGAAACTAGTTTGCTCTTTCTAGCATAGCACCTACCAAATTAGAAATTGTATTAACTGCATAACTACAACATGAAAATTAGGTAGGCTTTTAGAGCATATGATATATTTCTGGTTTGTTTTTAATGCTGAAGTAATTGTTCATCCTTTGATTACATCTTTTTGTACAGCCCTTGCTGTGGGCATATGGAACAATTTTATTTTTTGTCCCTAATAATTAAAAGCTTCATCATTTCCAGGGCCAACACAACAACTGCATTATCTTTTTAAATTGTGCCCTGTGCAAATTTTTAGAGAAACAATAAAACAAACAAGCAAGGGAATGGGCAGAATTTCAAGTCAGAGTTTGCAACAAGTAATCAGTGGCTTTCATGATAATTTTTTATGGAAAAGAAATGGCAGTAATATAAACAGAACCAACCTGGAATATGGACAACTGGACAAACGCTCCTGCTTCAGCTTTTTTTAGAATTATTTCTCAGCAACTACCTATGAACATATGTTTCATTCTTTCTTTACCTACCTTATCATTCCCAACACTCTCCTGGAAAGCATCACCTATCTCTGCTTCATTGCTGTAAGCTGTAGCACAATCAATATGACGGTAGCCTGCACTAAGAGCATACTTTACTGCTTCTTTCACCTAAAACAGAAACAAGAGATTAATATATCAGAGTGTGAGGATTTCCTCCCTATTTTAGCTACTTCAAAACTACAACTAATAACAAAATGAATACCGATATTGCATTCTGTATGTGGTTTGGAAATATACAGACTTCTTGAAGAAGAAGAGAAGGGAAGCAAGATGGGGTTGATGTGTGCCTTGAGTGAAAAGCACACTTTCAGACACCCAGATAGTTTAAAGAAAAAGACGGCCAACTGTGTGAGAACTGACTGTATTGCACAGAGTCCAAATAGCAGAGTGAATGAGCAGCAGGCACTGTTAATTCAGCATCGCTACCCACCATTCTTTGCTTTTCCAAAACACCTGCTCGGTGAAGCCAGGGAAAAGAATAAATCCCTGTAATTAAATGAGTTATGTATTACAGAGTTTATATTTTATAGGAATATAATGGCCTGGATTCAAAGTTGCCATTATCCAAATAAAAAGCAGTTGGTTGACTGCTCAGTTTTCACTAATACCTCCCAACCCACTATGGCCCTAGTATGACATCCCATACCATTCCACAGGGTCCTTCAACTTCCAGAACAGTTTTTGGGGGTGTATAGAGTTTTCTGCTTGCACAGTGGCACATTATGTCATGTTCCTGCATAGTTAAAAACTATTAACCAGAAACTATTCAATAATCTTCCAAAACGAATCCATAAAAAGCAAGGAATTCCTCTCCTCTTGAGTCCACAAACACATGTTGACCAAACAATAAGGATTATGCAAGGAATACAAGTACACCTCCACAGAAAAGCTCCGAAGAGGGTATTGAAATTTTACACAACATATAGCATTTATTGGGCAAGGACTTGCCAGTTAAAATTCATGAGACACACTCTTCCTGTGCCGCTTGCCATAAAGATTATTTTAATGTGCAATAGTGCTATCGGAATATTTTTAATGTGTAATATCTTTTACAGTATTCTTGCCGATGTTATATTTTTATTCCATTATGTTTTGAAGTGTTGGCTATATAATATATAATTGCTTTTATAAATGTTGCTATACTTGATTTTTACTGGTTATATTACATTGATGATTATACTCTATGTAGAAAAGCAAGATTTCCTTGGCAGTACTGTAGTATTAAATAATTGGTAGTACTGTAGTATTTGATCATTTTGGTAATGAATCTGTTTCAAGTTTTGGAACTGCTACTATGAACCCCAGTTCTGAAGTAGAACTTGCTGCACTGTGATTTAATAGATACAGGTATATCTTTTATGTGCAACCTGTTTCCTTCTGATGTCCTTGCTAATGTTCTACTTCCTTGTGAATGGCCATGAAGGTTATTTGCTTAAGTAAACCATCTCATCAGAAGGGGACAGCACCTCCAGGATTCAGATATTTAAAGGCCACATAAAACAAAATGGCACATTCTCCTCAATTCCTGACAGATTCATTAGAAGTAAAACAAAAAACAAAAAAACTCTCAAAGCCTCCCTGCAAAAAAATGAAGCAGCAGCAAACTTGCCAAAATATGACATTACTGTATAGTGTTTGTTCTCCTAACTAGTTAAACTAATCAGTTAATCTTCAGAAACTGCATGATTTTAGTCATACTCACTAACATTGCTGAAAAGGCCAAGGGAATCATAGAGTTGGAAAAGACCTCAAGGGCCATCCAGTCCAACCCCCTGCCATGCAGGAATACACAATCAAATCATTGCTGCCCTCAGGTTGCTTCCTTGTAGAGGTTTCTCCAGTTTACTTGCCCTAATTATCAGCCCCAGGTTATATAAGAATCAGGAAGAATCTTTTAACAAGAATTAGGAAGTTGACTATAATCAAAGACAGAACATGTTAAGGCCATCAGTCTGAAATATACCCATGAGGTACAGGAGATTCGCCTTTGGAATCCTGTATATTTCCTACCCTGTTTCAAGGCACTCTGCAGCCTTGAATAGCATCATCTCCTAGAACTTCCAACCACTAATCTATTAAAGTACCAGTATACTTCCGTTAATAAAGTCGGATGTTGTCTAGACGGTGGGAAAACCCCTCATAGGATTCGAGGAGAATAGCTTTTGTCCCAATGAGATCCTGTGGTGATTTGCTGTTTTCGGAAGAGAGGGGGCCAAAAACTGAAAAAACTGTGCAGCTTTTGTGGCTTTTCCTGAAGTTTTTTTAAAAAATACACTGCAATGAACATTGCCACCTGTTTGGACAACCGAATCACAGCACATTCCAGAAGTGGAAAGCTGATTGGTCAGATGTGCATGGGGGATGGGTTTCCTGGTGATGAAATGGCCAAAGTGCCATTTTGGAGTTTTGCAGTAGCAATTGTGCACATTTTGCAGCCATGAAGTGAACAAACAACTTTTTCAAGCAGAAGATCGTACTCCTGCACCTTTGGTTTAAAGTTAAAAAAAACTACTGTGCAGCGGCAGCAACTTGTGGAGAATAATAACATGAGTAATTTACTCTCAGTCACCATCTTGATTTGCAGGCATGGCTGCATGTGAACTTCGAACACGAATAACTTTGCATACCAGCAATCTTGCAAAAAAAAAAGTGGAGATAAATGAACACTGCTGAGATTTTGCATTAATGCGCAGCAATCTACAGTACATCGCCTCATCTAGACAAGTCCTAGGTGCCAGAGGCAGAAATAACAAGGAAAGAATAGGGACAGATTCCTATACCACAAAAACGCACATTTGAATGTATTTCAGCAAACCTTTTATTCAAATTAACAATATGCATAGGTAAAATGAAACAACCAGGTCAGGTAAGCCTAGTATAATTAAATAAAAGCATTTTGAACCTTGTAGAGACCACCTGTAAGCTTCTTCCAAAATGCATCCAAGTATTATTATTTTTTCTTTCTTTACTTTTGGCAAAGTGGCACTTTTAGCCACTTCTTTGCTTTGTTGGCAAAGCATGCTTTTCTTCTCTCCCCTTTTCTCTCTTTTTTCCTCTTCATGAACACTCAAGTAAGAGATTCTGAAGGCAACTGCTGTTTATCTCGACTACTGTTTTGCTGCATGGCCAACATGGCTATCCCCGAATGTGTTTCCTTGCCTATTGTAGGCAGGCACATGCAGCCACAATATGATCAGCTAGAGTAAAATCCCACTCTTTTCCTGCTCAGGCCTTACTGCATTGCTTACAGCAGACATGCTGATGCAACTAAACACCAAAAGTTTGTGTTTCTCCAATCTTCTTCACCATTCTCCCAAAGCTATTGCTGCTAAAACTGTCTAGCTAGCTAGAGGACAAGGGGGAAAAGGGGAGTGCTGGACTGGCATAAAAATCTTTTGTAAAAAGGAGCGTCATTTTCAGCTTTGTTAACTGAGGTATGCCTGTACTTCAGATTCTGAATTCAAATCCCTGCTTGGCTGCAAAATTCAATCACATTACTTGGGTGTGTTGCTGCCTCTTAGCTTAACTCACACCACGAAGTTTTTGTGGGGCTAACGTTGTCCAGGATGACAAAAAGTACCAAGGGTGAGATAAAAGACTACATCTGACATCATTACCTCAAGATGTGCTGTAAGCCAACATATCTAAAAGGGGGTGCCAAGTTGGAAGAAGGCTGTTCTACCCACTTGTAGCTTTAAAAAAGGAAATACAGTAGCTACATTTCTTCCCTCTATGTTCTAATAACATGCTACTTTTCCTTTTACAGGCTAGGATAACACTGTTATAATGCAACACTGGCGTCGTTAACAAACCCATAAAGATGCTACCACAAATCCCAGTTTGATTGTACACCAAAAAAAAAAGAAAAAAATAAGATAATCTGTACTTGATTGGAATCTACCCCACACACACACAAAACAATGTTTATTTTTCTTTTTTAAAAATGTATTTCATCAATTCCTCTGACAAGAAGATAATTTGGATTTTATTTTTATTTTTTATTTTTGGTGAAGGCTAAAGAAACAGTAAGAGAAACCGTAGATCCTGTTTCAGATCATAAGGCTTTTGCTTTTGTGGTTTTGTTTTGTTTTTGAAAGGAGATAAAATGACTGCAACAAAAGGATGACTGCAGCCTTTGGTTTATAGATAAAAATCCAGATCTCCTACTGCTTGTCAAATTTAATTTCCTTTTGGTTATTGGAAGCCTGGACGCCAGATAGAGAGATAGTGACATAAAATGCATTGATGTTCTAAAAGGTCACCTGAATGAAAAATCAATCTCCTTTACTCATGGGTTGCAGTTACACAGCAGATTTTACTGCGGCAAATTGCGCTTTAGTGCTTTTTTCGCAACTGTGCTGGTCAGTTTACACGATGTATGGGGGATTCCTTTGCTTTGTTTACTATTTCGCTTTATGGTCCAGACACGGCAAAGGTGCGGGGGCATGGCCTCCCAAGCAGAGGAGGGGCTTGATGGGCAGGGAATACATTCTCGGAGAATGAAAGGGCTTGGAATCCTGCATTTTCTTGCCAAATAAAGACTCACAGACTGCCAAAATAGCAGGGGGAAAGATCAGAGAAAAGTTTCTCTCTCTCTCTCTTTCTCTCTCTCTCTCTCTCTCCCAAGCAGAGCCAGCTGCTCACAGCTGAGGAGAAGGAGGAGGGGCTTGATGGGGGGAATAGATTCTCCCTGACTGAAAGGACTTGGAATCCTTTTTCTTGACAAAGATTCATAGACTTGCAAAATAGCAGAGAGTATGGATTTTTCAAAATTTCCTAATCGCTACTGAATCTCCCTCCCTCACTCCACCTCTTTTAAGTCCACCCCTTCATCATAACAACCAATCACAGTGCAGCTCTGCTGCAACTGTATCGGAAGATTGCTGATAATTCAGATAGCCCTTAGCGAAATGGTTGTTTACACTAGCAATAATGTGCTAAGTCACGCTACTTTGCAAATAACTCGGCAAAAATAGTGACATCCCCTGTCACGCTATATTTGGGTGTTTTACCTTCCCCCCTTCTGAATGAGGCAATGCTGTGGTGCACTCCGTGGGAACAATGAGCTATCTTTGCAGTATATTAAGGGACTATTTGCAGCCCTTACTTTCCTCACTCCTAGGCCTGAATTATGATTACCACAACCATTCTGAAAATGGAGAAGTTAGTATAACCAAACTGTGAATGGTGACTAAACTTACAAAATTTTCTTGCAACACATATCAGGTCTTACAAAGCTTGACCACCAATGAAACAGAAATAAGAAGTGCCATGCTACTACAGCCTTGTATTTAAGCACTAGTCTGGTAGCCACAGGGGGCCAGGGACTGCCATGTGTACAAATGCAAGCAATCTCATACAGGCAAGTGAATGGGCTAGCAGAGGAAGACTTCTCCTCTGAACCCAGCAGAAAAACAAACTGGGCTGCTGGAGGATAGAAGCCTCCTCTTCGATACCCAACACAGAAATGCAACTCTGTCCCTCCTTTGCCAGGCCACAGTAGACTAGTAACTTTTGGGGTTTTATCTCCGGTGATAATCACTTCTATTAAGATAGGATGAAGGGGAAGAGAACCAGCTGTGGGTGCCAACAATTATAGAAAGGAGTACTACTCTTCATCATCTAAAACACATCATGCGAAAGATTCACTTCAATATTCATGCCAAAATGAACAATGGACACAGAAGAGGTAGATTCAGAAAATTATGTCTCAGGAAAGTGGGACTGACCATTGAACAGGTCCTGTAAAACTTAGGCAAGATGGATTTTATTCCTTCTACCTTCTCCTGCTATGGTATTGTGAAAAATACATTCAGTACAAAGATCAGCAATGGAGAATTTAAGATGTCATAGTAGAATTCAGAATTCATACTTCTAACCCATATTCAGTTGAAGAGATTAAGCTATGGAGTAAGGAACTTTCTGCAAGCAGTTTAAAATCTGGCTGAGGTGTCATGGTGGTAAGATGGGAGAGGGAGAGGGAGTGATGGGCTGACGCTGTTGGCAAGAGTCTGTTGCATGCATGTTTGGGGGGGCTTACAATATTAGAAGTTTTTCCACTTTCAGGGGGTTCTGTGCCCCTGACTCCTGCAAATGTGAAGGGCAAACTGGATTTGTGTTTTCCTCCTTGAGTTATCTCTTAGTTAGTCCTGCTCTTATAACAGCAGCCATACTACCTGCTGAAAAATAGGGACGAGAACTATGCAGAAGATAGGAAGACAGAGAAAACAGGGGCAGAGGGTATAAAAACCCCTAGTACTTAAGCCACAATTAAAAGTCTAGGAAATACATATGTAATGGGCTTATAGCTCCTGGTCATATGACTTTTGACTGGCCACAGAATTTGAGTTTTTAGATACAGAAGTTAAACAGATCATTCTAGGCCCCCCAACAGTGAAGTCACTACTTACCTTCCCAGCTTCACTCTTCCACGTCCCCAGTCCCACAAGAGGCATTTTTTGTCCAGTGTGAAGCAAAACATAGTTGCACTCAGAAGGCATCTTGTCCTAAATAAAATATGATAAAATTTCCATGTTTGTCATTGAATGTTCATTGTTTGTGAGACATTATTGTTTCTATGTTGTCTCATGAACTGATCCAAATAAAATCTTGTAAAAGCCAAATAAATAAATAAATAAATAAAAATACACTTTTTAACTGTGTTTCTGTATAAGAAGATTCTATTTTATTATATATCTTCTCTTTGCTAAGCGTATTTTATGTATGTTCTTATGTTTGCTTAATAAAACTATTTTTAAAAATAACTTTTTATTTGTGTGGCGCAGTGGTTAAATGCCAGTACTGCAAGCCACCACATCGCAAGTTCGATTCCAGCGGGCTCCAAGGTTCACTCAGCCTTCCATCCTTTCGTAGGTCGGTAAATTGAGTACCCAGCTTGTGGGGGGCAATTAGCTAACACACATTGGAAACTGTTTAATGCAGTGTAGATGTGTAAATAGCTATTGCTTAAAACAATTTGTAAGCCGCTCTGATAGCCTTGTGGCTGAAGAGTGGGGTATAAATAAATAAATAAAAATAAAAATAAATTTAAAAAAATTATATATATATCTTTTCTTTGCTAAGCACATTTTATGTATGTCCTTATGTTTGTTTAATAAAATCTTATAAAAAAAGGGGGAAAAACATAATATACTGTGCTGTTCCAATCATTCACTATACAAAACAGAAAGTCTTACAAACTTGATAGTATTCTTATTCCTGCTGGTGTAGTTCCACTGAATTTAACAGAATGTAATACAAGTGTAAAGATATAACAGGATGGATTATTACATTAAATAAATTTTACTTACAAAATGTTTACTTTGTTGTTTGCCTATGTATTTTTAGATTACAAACCACACATCTACAGTATAAGCTCAGATGGCACTATAGAAATAAATCATCACCATCACCACCACCTCCTCCTCCATCACCAGTACACCATTCAATAGGACAGCTGCACCATGCAGTAGTTCCCCAATATAAGACAGGGGGATAGATGGACAACCTTCCAGAACTGCTAAAAGTTCTCATTCTGCACAATTACAGCCCCTCCTTTCTATCCTAGCCCATTCTGAGAAACATGAGCTGAAAGTTTGGCTCTTTGGCCATGAAGGATTTTAACTCATGGAACATCAAGGGATAAACGTGAGAAATACCAGTCCTCCCAAGATACATAAGACAAGCAGGTTCTGAGGAAAACCTGCTCCCTCATTGCAACCAGAGCTCTTACTTAAACTGTCAAGGGTTTTGCCTTTACAGTCTTGAGATTCACTTTGTCTTAGGGGCCTTTCACACTACGTACACAGTTATAGCACTATGGTTCCACTTTAACAGCCATCATTCTGTCCTATGAAATCCTGGGATTTGCAGTTTAGGGAGGAGTCTTTAGAATTCTCATCTGGAAAGTTTTAGGGCCTCCCTAAACTACAAACCCCAGGATTCCACAGGATGCAGCCACAGTAGTTAAAGTGGAATTATAGTGCACTTACTATGTAGTGTGAAAGAGATCTTAGGAAAAGTGGGTTTTCCACTCACAGTCTTGAGGCTATGGTCCTGTCTATATGAAGGGGGGAATACAATCTCCTCCAAAGAAACAGCAGTTTGTAGTGCTGTGACCTGTCTTAATGGTCAAAAGAGCCCTCCTAAACTTTGCATGCCCCCTAGTCAAGATGGCGGCCGCAAGTGATATACTCATTTCAAATCTGCTGCTACCATTTTTTAAAAAATAACTGTTTACCATGGTGCGCACAAGTGATAGGTCATATTTACAAAAGAAAAAATAAGAAAAGAGAAAGGCTGCCATTTCATCTCCTTACCAATCTCTCACTTAGCCAAAAGTCCAACATGGCAGCAGCAGGCGCTTGCCCTGTTTGCTAGCCCTGTCCCTCATGCTCATCTGGCCAATCAGCTTACGCTGCCTCGTCGCAGCAACGTGAATGCAACTGTCCTAACGATTGCATATTCACATGTCCTATGCAGCTTTTTAAAAATGCCAAGAAAAGCTCCGAAGGCTTCCCTTCAGAGCTTTACAGTGGTCCCGTCTACACGATTTAAATAATACGTACGGCGTGAGAAAGTTTGCACTTCCGTACAAACGGCCGTTCGGATGCACACGAATGCAAAAGAGGGGGCCCCCGGTTTTCCACCCTGAAATACGCACATGCGGCATTCGGGAAGGAAAGCGGATCGCGAAGAGAAATCCGTACGCCGTTTGGATGGCTGACGGGTCTGTACAGTCCGTTCGCACACATATGAACAGGCAGGGTAATCTGATTGGCTGGCCGAGTAGAGGGGGCGGGGCTAGCATGGAGGGTAATTGGGAGCGGCCGCCATGTTGGTTTCCCGGCTAGCGAGCGTCCGGTAAGTCCGTGAATTTATATGTTTATTTCTTTTTATTTTATATTTTAAATACGGAAAACCGAATGTCCGCAAACCAGGAACCTTTTTTTTAAAAAAAAAAAAAGCGGCAGGAGATTTAAAACTGCCGCTTGGCTTGCTCGCTCCAGCCAGCTTCGGGAAGAGGGAGTCATACGGAGCTTAGGGGGCTTAAAAATCGTATAGCCGGTTCGTATGCATACGAACGACAGGCTGTTCGTATTTTTTGCCCCCCATACGGATTTTTTTATGATCATATAGCTGCACCCAGTGAATTTGGCTAACTCTCTTCTGAATGAGACGTATTGATGCAAATGTCCATTTAGACAGACTGCCTTCCATGTGATTGCCATTTGGATTACAGTTGTCCCTTCACATTCGCTGGGGTTTGGTTCCAGGACCCCCCGTGAATACCCAAATCCGTGAATACTCAAGTCCCATTATATGCAATGGCAGAGCAAAATGGTGTCCCTTATATAAGATGGCAAAATCAAGGTTTGCTATTAGGATTGTTATTTTTTTAAGAATATTTTTCAAGCCGTGAATACTCAAATCCGTGAATGTGGAGGGACAACTGTATTTTCACCATTTGAATGGGACCAATGTACAGTATATCAGCACAGTTAACCTGGAAGATATAGTTCAAGGTAATGAGGGAGCAGAGACCAGGAACTTTTTCACAACTGCTTGCCTCATGACAGGATTATGAACAATCAAGGATTATGAGCAACTGTTTCCCATCAATGTGAACCACATCCCACAGTTTGACTGTGTTGCCTTGGTCTCAAGGCTGTGAGGGGAAAACCACTTCCTCTAAAACTGAGCCGGACATTGAAGCATTTCAAAAACTTGACTTTTCACAGTGATCTGCTCTAAGATTGCCGACTTTTTATGAGCCCCTGCAACTTTTACTATGGAAGGTCAACATTATTAGGCAAGAATGCTCATTCCACTGAAGTGTTCACCTGCAGATCAACAAGCGTGGCAACATGCCAATCTTGAGCTAATCTGGTTAACTGGCAACCATGGTACACAGAGCAGAAAACTAATGTTGAATCTTAGAATTTGTTATGTTCATTTATGGGATCATCATACATCTAGTCTACAGGGTTGGTCCATGCAGAAAGCAGAAAAAGGCTGCCATTAAGGGGAAATGGTCAAGCTGTTTCTTGCAGATTAGAAGAATTCTTCTCATAAGGAAAACTTAAAAAAAATGCTGTAGACTAGAGAGAACTGAGCACCAAGAGCTAAACACATATTATATCACAAGATGAAATCACCATGAATCATGAAATTTAATCAGAAAGTATTACGTATAACCCTGTACATTTCAGTGAAGGAATCCATGCAGAATTTGACAAGTCTGTACCTGTGCAGCTTACATGACTTCACAATTGTCTTCTGACAAACTCTGGGAAACCTATTTGGTTGCGCTAATGCTATCTTAGGTTGTACCAAGCAGTTAAAGGCTTTCTTTGTAATAAAAGTATTTTCATAACAAGCTGCATGGAGCAAAACCAGGTTCTCTTTCTCAAATTCCTGTCCACTGTCCAAATCTTGCAGGTTACACCAGCATTAAGTAACTGCTTCCCTGCTCGCCCTCAGCATTTGGCTGCCATTTGTGTGTTCATTTATACCTGAGAGAAGTACACTCGGCTTATACAGGCATACCTCAGTTAACAAAGCCTCTGACAAAGAAGCTCCTTTTTACAAAGTCTCCCCACTTTCCTTCTCATCCTTTATGTATCTGGATTTTTTTTTAGCAGCATCAGCACTAGAAGGATGGTGAAGGAGGGAGGTGAAACAGATTGTCAGTGTCAGGTTGCATCAGCATATCTGCAGCAAACAATGCAAAAAGCTTAAGCTGGGGGAAAAAGATGGTCTACTGTAGCAGATCCTACTGTAGCTGTGTGTGCCTCCCTACAACAGGCAGGGTATACAGCAGCCATCTCCAGAATCCTTTACTGAGCAGTGAACAGTAAAACAGAGGGGCGGGGGAGAGATAGGCAATAAACCTGCCTCACCAGCTATACCTAGCATGTTAAAAAAGTATAACTCTATATGCTTGGCCACCAAAATTAAAATTATAAGGAAAGGGAAGGCTGGTAAAAGAAAGAAAGAAAAATCATCCCTGGTTTTCAAGTGGTCTCTAAGAAGGTTGAAAATGTTTCTGTTGACTTACCTTAACTTTCACATGTGCATATTGTTAGATTTGAATAAAAGGTTTGCTGAGACATATTGAACCTATCCTTATTCTTTCCATGTTATTTTTGCCACTGGTACCAAAGTGTCTGTTAAAGAAGTAATGCCCATTAACATATTTGCTTCATTAACAGAGGTATACCTGTATTCTCTAAGGAAGCAGGTTGCAATTCCTGAAAGCTTGCACTAATTTAAACAAGTTAGTTGTAAATTATTCCTCAACAGTCACATACTCCCCCGCTTCCTACCCTATTTTTTATATTGAAACAGACTAGCATTATTTTTTCTTGAAAGGTGGTGGATATTATCTTAACGGTACTCTTAAATTTGTAAGCAAAAAGCAGATAATTGGGGAGAAATACTCCTCAGAAAGAAAAAATAAGCTAGTAGATTTATGTGAGTGAATGGTTTGGCTGCCTATGTGAGATGAAAGCAGTGCAATTCTCCAAATATATCTGGCAGCCTCAGGGCCAGACCAAGTTATTTTGCTGCCTGAGGTGAAGTACAGGATTGTGTGCCCTTGTTGCACGCACACACACTGGCAATGTGATAACCTTTGCCATTGTGCCCAACGGCAACAGTGCAAGTTAAGGGGTGCGGAGCAGACTGCATGGCACTCCTAGCTCAGTCATCCATGCTTCCCCACTGCCAGCAGCACCTACTGTCTGTTGAAGGCAATTATTCCACTCTGCCTAATCATATGGTCTGCCCTAGTATCCTCTATATATACAGTTGTCCCTCCATATCCACGGATTTAAGTAAAAAGGGAGCCCTGGTGGCGCAGTGGTTAAATGCCAGTACTGCAAGTCACCACATTGCAAGTTCAATTCCAGAGGGCTCCAAGGTTCACTCAGCCTTCCATCCTTTTGTAGGTCAGTAAATTGAGTACCCAGCTTGTGGGGGGCAATTAGCTAACATACATTGGAAACTGTTTAATTCAGTGTAGATGTGTAAATAGCTATTGCTTAAAACAATTTGTAAGCTGCTCTGATAGCCTTGTGGCTGAAGAGTGGGGTATAACTAACTAACTAACTAAAAAAAAAGTATTCACGGCTTGAAAATATTCTTTAAAAAATAATAATCCAAAAAGCAAGCCTTGATTTTGTCATCTTATATAAGGGACACCATTTTGCTATGCCATTGCATATAATGGGACTTGAGTATTCACGGATTTTGGCGTCCACGGGGGCTTCTCGAACCAAACCCCAGAGAATATGAAGGGACAACTGTACAGTACTTACTCCTTAAACTAATTCCAAGACAACCTATCCTATCCGGTTTTCCCTTTTGTCATGGTACTAATATTGCAAAATGTAAGAATAGTTTCCAAAAATGTAGGTACAGTCTCCATCTTGAGTTTTCCCTGCAAATACTTGTACTATTAATAGCACATAATATTGCTTCTCTCATTGGGAAAGATGGGGTGAAATACTATCTATACTAGAAAAGAAATAGCTGTTAACCTGCCTCTGAAGCATGACATCACTAGAGCACAGCTAAGTAAACATGTTTAGATTTGCACTTTTAGGCCTCTAGTGCTCTAGATAGTGTCAAAAGGCATCTAAGTCCAAGTTTTGTGTACAGTGAAAAGGATGTTTTAAAAGGTGCATAGAGATAAACCAAGCAATCCCTCAACCCATTTCTATTTATGCCATAAATTAAAAATTAAGCTATGTACCTCCCTTTTTTTCTGCAACACCATCATATTACAGCTTGATCATATAGGTGTTTACTCAGAAGCAAGCTGTACTGAACTCAAAGAGATATATTCCCAAGTGTGTACGGTATATATACAGGTCTGAAAGTGATCAAAATTATTCTATTTGGCTTTACTAGCTTATTCTATGTACATGTGTGGTTCTGAAAAGCATTTTATCAAAGAGGAACATCCTGCAATGTGACCTAAAAGTTGCTCTGTTGGCTGAATTGCAAGAGGAAATAATGCTTCAACATATTCCAGGCCCATCAACTTCCTTAGTTTTTGCTGGGATAAGCTATAAAGCAGTGTCCTACAGAATTGCTATGTAAACACTATGTACATCAGACAAGTAGAATGAGAAAAACTCTTCTTCTGCCATCAAGTATCTAACAAGGAATAGTTATTTCCTTGACATTGTGAACCAGAAATATTAACTTAAGCCACAGACCTTCTGAGCAGACAACGGTCTAATGCAAAGAATTTGCTTCCTTTATTTAAGCTCTTCATACGATGCATTCAAAATGTTACCTGGTGCATATTTATAGCTTCTCTCTCTTAAAAACACAAGGCAAGTATCTAGACAGGTGTGCATCCTAAACCTATCCACATGTAACTATAAATCCCTTTGAAATGCTTTGTTGATACGGTAAAATTTGAACTCATGTTCAAGGACCTCACTTTGACTCTGTAATGTGTTATGGCAAGATATGAAATGGAAGTAGGGTGGCTGAGTGAAAGAGTGAGGAGGGTTCCTGCACTTTTAGTACTTGTTTTGACAAGATATTCCTGCAGAAATTATCTTTTGTACCAAAGGTGCAGAAACCTGCCTGCTTTGTAACCTGGCTATTCCAAAATATAAGGACAAGCAGGAAAAAAGAAAAGCAAATAAAGATAAATATTGGCGTTATACAAGCATGCAAAATCCTATATGACAAGCCATAATTAACACCCATATGAGTTAGAGTTGGGCAACTCACCACAGTATTCAGCCTAGCTGTGCACTTTCTGATAACTACACACATCAATCTTGACTGAAACTTTCACCCTGAGGCAAATTACCAGGCATAATCAGTAACTTGATCAGCAGATACCAACTGTTCACTCTGCTTCACCTGACAGAGGCCAGTTCCCCACTGGTTAATGGATTAGAATTAACCCTTTAACCCTTACCCATACAATGCATAGCTGAAGTGCAGAGTACAGAATGCCAATTAAGAATACAAGTTAAGAAAGCAAAGACTGCAATTTATTCTGTTCTGGTCTTATATTAAAAACTTAAGACTATATCATACCATTTAAATATGCTATGATCTGGACACTTCCCCTAAAATTATTTTTTTTTCTGCAATGCATGCACTGCTTATTAATTCTATCACAACAAGTCTATAAGAGAGAGTTTTTAAATATAAATTACAGATTTTATCCCTGTGACATTTTAATTCAATAAAATTTCCATGGCTCTCCTCAGATAATCAAATGGGGTCTATGACCCAAAAAAGGTGAAAAGCCCACGTATTTACAGCATATGGACGAAGTAACTGCAGCACTCCAGATTCTGTTGGACTGGAACTCCCATCATTACTCTAAACAGCAATGCTTAGGGTCATGGGTGTTGCTGGAAAAAAATAATTTTTCTTTTTTAATCTGAGAAGCAACAGTTTCCCTCACTTCCCACAATTTACAGCATAGTTTTAACCAAGAATTGGCATTCAGATTGGCATTCTTGTATGCCAGTTATGCTTATGATTGTAATGATGCACAGTCTTATCCTATTTGAATGTGAAGTTCAGCTCGGTTCCCTGATCAGGTTAACTTGTGGGTATGTGAAAGTTGAATTTAGCAACCTTTGCACTTGCTATTAGATTTTCAGTTTAACAGAACTAAATGCAAGTTGAAAAGTTCCACAGTAATGCAACAAGTACAAGTACATGCAAACTTCAAAGAACCCCTCAATGTTCTCAATAAAGGAATCAACATGAAGTTAATTCACATTCACAGCCATAATAACATGGTTATCATTTTCCATAAGGCTTGTTGCAATCACATGGGCAATGTGTGAATGCCAGAAAAGCAACTACAGTTTTGCTCTTTAACAAGTGGTGTAAAAAGCAAACTCCCAATATTTGTTCCAGAAAAGGATTCCACAGACTACTCTGTGGAATTTCAAAGCAAACATTAATTTCAAAGGCAAAATAGACTACACAACGGTAAAGTTCTCTGCCAGGGTAAACAATGACAGTTAGCAATAACAGCCATCTCCACAAGGATTGGTTATTGTACAAGTAACTATAACTGTAAGAAAGAAGATAAACTGGATTTTGATAATCAAGTACAGTGCAGATTTTTAATACAAACACATTTGCTTAAGAAAAAAGAGCCGCAGTGAGAAATAATCAAAACTACACAAATAATCCAGTTTAAATGTGGATTATTTGCCACGGCGCCTTCCTATGGAATCCTGGGATTTGTAGTTTTACAAGGCCTTTTCTGCCAAAGACTGCTGGTGCCTCACCAAACTGCCAATCCCAGGATTCCATAGGAAGGAGCCATGGCAAACAATCCACTTTCAAACTGGATTATTTGCGTTGTGTGGATTCAGCCTGATGAGATTTATTCCTGCTCATCTCACTCAGCTCAGTCAAACCATGCTGTCCTTAATGTCTGATACTTGCTAGTGTTTCACATCCCACTGAAATTTTTCTGTTACGTTAATGAGATGCAAAGATCCCTCTCCCCCGTGCCATCAACTTTCCTGGTTGTTCTTGTTGTTGTTGTTGTGTGTGTGTTTTGAGGCGGCAGAAGTCGTGTCAGAGAGCAGCCCAACCTCCAAAGCAGCCGCCAACCTGCCCCGCACCCTGCTTGGGCACAAGCCAGACTGATGCAAACCTCAAGCCCAACAAGGCTGCTGTTCCCTGGGCGCCCGGGGAATTCACAGCAGGCAACTCACCACGCGGCTCTGGCTCAGGCTCCGGACTCTTCCTTCCCCCAAAAGACTTCGAAACAGAAGAGTGACAAGTCCTTTGCCCCGGACTTTTAACATTTCCGTTTCCGGGATTGAAATTTAACCATGCATCCATTTTCCCCCAGCCCTCCTCATTTTCCAAGCCCACGTGAGTAGGGTGGGAGCGTCCCGGGTAATCACTGCTGCATTTCTCCTATTTTGCAAAGCTTTCGGTGGAACAAAAACGGGTTAAGACCTGGCCGAAATATTAATGGAATAAAAAAAAATGCGTTTGCTCTATGGTGTTGCGCTTTATATAAGATAGACAAATGTTGCTTCACAACAAAGACGTGAGGGGGGAAGGGGTCTTCCATAAGGACACAGGGTTTGGTTGGGTTTGTTTTTTAAATTGCGGTCTCACATAGTCGAAACTTGCAAAATTTAATGAACTCAGGCAGTCTCATTGTCTGTAAGTTTTTTTAAAAATCGATGTTCCTATATATTACTACATGTGCATGTTTTTGCTTCATGTGCAAGTGACTCTTAGCCTTTTCTTTACCAAGGACCCCCTTTAAATATCTTTCGTTCTCGTTGACCCCCAAGACTTAACTAAAGATTTAAAACCCTAACAACAACAAAAACAAATAATAATAATGATAATAATAATGCAGGAAGACTTATCTCCTGCTTCTTCCTACAAATTTGTGGCTGGAGTAGATTGAATGGCAATGCGCAGGCCAAGCCAGCCAGCCTTTGCCTTGGCTCCTGTCATGTGGCCACTCTGCTCCTGGGAGGAGGTTTGCCAAGCAGCCTTCAAGACTTCATGGACCTCCTTTGAGGACATAGCAGATCCCTGGCGGTCCCCAGACCACAGGTTAAGAACCACTGATCTAGACAGTATGACTGGTCCAATCAACATGCACCATAGATGTCTGCAACAAAAGCTCTATGTGGGGCAGAATTCATACGTGGTGATCATTTGATGACTACAACATCGAAATGGTGAATTATGTACATATGTGAATCTGTCCTGTGCATAGTCATTAACACTGCCATCTTATTCATATACTGTACAATACTTAGATTTTTGTGAGGTGCCTCCAGAAGGAGCCAGAAAACAGTTTTGTTGCTTACTACACCATTATGAGAGGTAATAGCTAGAATTATTCTTTATTGTAGAGACTGCTGGAAAAAGTGAAAGAGCAGGTTTTAAAGCATTGTTCCAGACTTCAGCCTGATCATACTGTATCATGGAAGCCATCTAAGAAATTAGAATGACCCATTTATACACCTTTTCTCTGTTATTTTCATAGTATAATATTGGCTGGCTGGCTTTTTGGTCATATCCACTAATTATTTCCTTTGTCTCTCTGTCTAAAAATCTTACTATGTGGATAGGTTAGAACTGTAGAAAAAAGAACTACAGTACTGTATGTTGCATGGACTGTCAGTGATAGTAGCCATTGCAGCAATATCCTCAAGCAGTATTTTGAATAAGGTTTAGATTTTAAGGGGATTCTATAACTCTTTACCATTACCTTTTGGCTGATAAATTGGAATCAACATAATCCCCTTTTTAGTGTTTGTTATGTGTTGGGGGGGGGGTAAAATAGAAAGGTTTTGGGTTTTTTAGGTGAGAAGTTATGTTTCTTTTTAGGTGGGAAGTTTTTTTGTTTTTTTTTTAGTCTAGAGTGTATCTTTTTTTGTAGTTTGGTTTTTTTCCTTGTACGTTTTTTAAACGTTTAAAATATATGTGTTTAATAATAAAAAAAAAAAATTTTAAAAGAGCAGTATTTTATTCCTCACTCCATCACCATTTCAGCCATTCACTTACCAGAGAGAAATGTGCATTTAGGGGCACCCTTACAGGGAAACTTTCCTTACTGTCTGATTTTAATAGTCCACTCTCTTGCACCCTTTCTGATTTCTTCCATGGAATTTATTTATGCTGTTTAGAACTGAATATGGCTTTTATTTGAGTAGTACCAAGCCTTTATTTGATTAGTTACTCTATATTCAGTTTCTGGAAGACACCAACTTCCTCATGTGTTGAAAGAATGTTGGCCTGAAGTGGTTGTGCTGTTTAGCCTTAACTTGACCGTGCCCGCACCAAGTTTACATCAGGCAGCCACGTAAAGTATATTACTCCATACACTTAGACCTCCATACACAGAGAGAACATGATTGACCTAGGATGCTTTCTCATGGGGACAACTGTGTAGTAACCTTTCACAAAGCACCACCTTTCAAGTCCCTCACACATCTTTTTGTTGTGTGAGTGAATCTTTGTGTACTAAAGAGATGGAACCCAGGAATTTATATTAAATTGGACTAACACCATGCCTATTATTAAGATGGGTAGAATTGTGGGTCTGTCAAAGAAGTTGAAAGAGCTAGGTTCCTAATAATGGAAGGTTGGGCTTTCTTGGTGGGCACTCACAAGCTCAAGGAATCCCCTTACAAGAGAGTCTAAGCTACCCTTCTCCCTGCTGTCCTGTCATGAGGCAAATACTTTTTTAATCTGATAGACCTTTGCCATTTAAGTGGGATTGTTGTTGAGGGTAGCATTGACTTATCAGATGGTGCTGTTTCTCTTAATTAATGTGTTTTTAATTATTATGCCTTCATCATATGTGTTTTATTTGGTTTCATTGCTATGAACTGCCTCGGGCGCAGTTATCTATCTTTTCTTCCTTTTTTGCTGTCACCCTCTATTTCTCTGCATTGATTATCATAGTACAGTCATCCCTCCACATTCGCGGGGGTTAGGGCCTTGAGATCCCCGCGAATGAGGAAAAACCGCGAATAAAAAAGGCTCCTCCCGCGACCCCCCCACGGGTGGGAGGGAGTCTGGCCAGCCTGGCCGGCCTCTATGCGGCCTTCCTGAGGGGACTCCGGGCCTTAGAAGCCCCAGAGGCCCCTCAGGAAGGGCAGGGAAGGCAGCGGGCGGGTGGGAGGCTGCCCGGCCTCTCCGTGGCCTTCCTGATGGGACTCCAGGCCTTAGAAGCCCCGGAGCCCCCTCAGGAAGGCCGGGGAAGGCAGCAGATGGGAGGGAGGGAGGTTGCCCGGCCTCTCCGTGGCCTTCCTGAGGGGACTCTGGGGCTTAGAAGCCCTGGAGCCGCCTCTGGAAGGCCAGGGAAGGCGCGGGTGGGAAGTTGCCCCACCTCTAGCTGGCCTTCCCGAGGGAGCTCGGGGCTAAACCGCGAATAATCAAAACCACAAGTGTGAAAGCTGTGAATGTGGAGGGGCAACTGTAGTTCTTTTTGTCCCTGCACACAGCCCATTGAACAGCTGCATGCAGGGTTCTGATGCTATTTCTTTTACTTTTTTTGCTTCTCCTCTGGAACGCACTCCCTCGGAGTGTGGTGGGGTCTACTTCCTTGGAGGTCTTTAAACAGAGGCTGGATTGCCATCTGTCGGGGATGCTTTGATCAAGATTTCCTGCGTGGCAGGAGGTTGGACTGGATGGCCCTCGTGGTCTCTTCCAACTCTACAATTCTATGATTCTATGATTCTAAGAGTTTAGTCTGTCATCCACTGAGACTTCTCTTCTTTTTTGCTACAAATAGCATCTTTTTGCATCCCCTCTCTGACAATGTCCCTGGCTTCAGTCCAGAGTTCTTTTGGCTCCCAATCAATATTTATATATCTTTTTAAAATCAAGTTAAAGTAGCATGCATAAACCAAGCTTACTAGTTTAAATCAATGTTTCCAACATGGAAACATTCCAACACGGACACATTAATAAGGACAACTAAGACTTGGGCAATTTGTTATTTGCCTCTGAAATTATTTATTATTCCACGACAAACCCACATGATCACTACATTCATTTGGCCCATACCCATATGTCTCAGAAGTACAGAAGCAGATTCCATTTGCCCTCTCACATGATTGCTCCTCAATGGTATTATCTGTCATTTGGAATCAGAGTAAATAAGAGATGATCCAGAGGAAAATAACAGAAATATTGTACAGAGAAAGAGGATGCAGAAATAACAAGGTGAGAAGTAATATAGTGGAAACATCATTTACAATCGAAAGGGAATGGATGAAGAAACTCTTGGAAGCAACATCTATGCTGGTGCCAAAAGAATGGCTGATGTAAATAGGGTCCACTGAATACCTGAAACAATTAAGAAACCATTGCTGAGCTCCCCTGAATGTGTTTCCTGGATTTGAAAATACTGTACCAAATTTAGCTGCAGCAGGGGAATCCTAAACAAGAGGGAACTAAGGACTGGGGCTTAACTCTTTGATGTTTCTACCTCAAATAATTTTTTTTATTATTATTATTTTGGGCTATAATTGTCTGAATGTTAGGTCCTGTCTATACGAGGAGGAAAGATACGATCTTTTCCAAAAAACCAGCCATTTGTAGTGCTGCGACCTGTCTTAACAGTCAAAAGAGCCCCCCTAAACTTTGGATGATCCCCAGCCAAGATGGCAGCCACGAGTAAGTTACTTGCCATTTTAAATCTGCTGCTGAACTATTTTTTAAAAACAGTTTACCATGCTGCGCACATGCGATAGTTCATATTTACAAAAAGTTTTTTAAAAAGAGAGAAAAAGTAAAAGATCACTGTTTTATCAACTTACCAGACCCTCACTTAGCCAAAAATCCAAGATGTCAGCAGCAGGCGCTTTCACCTGTTTCCTAGTCCCACCCCCCCATGCTTATCCAACCAATCAGCTTATGCTGCCTGGTCATAGCAACGCGAATGTGACTGTCCAAATGATCGCACATTCGCATGTCCTACGGAGTTTTAAAAAAAAAACAGAAAAGCCCCAAAGGATTCCTTGAAGGAGTTTATGGTGGATTTAGCTGCCCCCTTCTGAATTAGACATATTTATGTGAATGTCTGTTTGTATAGATTGCCTTCCATGTAATTGCTATTTGGATTATTTTCACCGTATAGACAAGCCCTTACTATATAGCACCAAATGTAGCAGTACAGAGACCTCTTGAGACATTCCATGTTCTCTGCCTAAGTGTGTCTTCACAAAAGACAGATACACCCTGGATCCCAAGAGGAGTTACTTTAGGGCAGCTAAGAGAGTTTAATTTTTATTGTCCTTTGTCTTGGTTCCCACATGGCCAAGAGAGAAGTGTCCTCTCTCTGCCTGCACTCAAATCCCTCCTAACCAATTGAACAACAACAGAAACTACATCTGATACAAAATGGAGGCCTGTGATTCCAACACTGTCATGGTGGAGTCCCATCATGCTGCCTAAAGGTTGATTGCAACTCCCATCATTCTGCCAGAGAACTATAACTCCCTTTATATGTAAACAGATTGTCTTGCCAGCATAGTATCAGGTAAGAAATAGGTTAATAAAAGGGAGGGTCTAAAACACCACCTCCACAGAAGCTAATGAGATGACATCAAGGACATCACACCACCTGACCTGGAATAGCCAATCACAACTCTAGACCAGGAATTCTGACTAAGATATAACTGTTTTTGTGTGAAGCCATTTTGTGAGAACAAGACTGGCCATGTGGCTTTGAACAAGGCTTTGAATTATGGCTGTTAGAGCAAAGCCATCCCCCATCTGGTATCCAGGCAAGCCATCCCAGCTTGCCTGGATACCATATGAAGTCAACAAACTGCAAGTATCGAGTAGGAATTAGGGCCGTTTAGTTGCATTAGGGAATTCTTTTAATTTCTTGACTTTGATTAGATGTAGTTAAATTAGTAATTGAATATAACTTTGAATAATTGAATGCTTTGATTTTAACACTCTGTGATTCCTATATCTTTAAGCCTACTTGAGGTATGGGAGAATCCTGCCTCATGTGAGATTCCATGACTGAATTAACTTGAATAAAGTAAATTTATTAATCTTCCTATAATTGATGTTTACATGTGCCTATCTCTTGATCATGCTACTTTTAGTCTTTCTCTGGGGTTAAGAGGAGGGAGTTAGTTGATTCTATAGTGGCAAGGAGTTCCACTAGTTATCAGAGGCTATGCACAGTTTCCCACTGCACTGTGCATGAGAAAAGGGGGGTCCCAAGGGGAAAGGACCCCCCATCTAAACTCAGTGGGTGGTGGCAGCAAAATTGTTTTTTGGAGTCTGTAGGGAGCATCCTGGAGTGAGGCTACTCAGGATTACCTCTACAGGGAAGCTAATCTGGGGTCCAGGGGAATGAGCCCAGGTTTGGCCCTTCACAAACACCATAACTTTTCTTCTGTATTATTTTTAAACATCTTTTGCCTGATAAAGAAGCCAGTGGAGCTTCAAAAGCTTAATGTTGCATGCATCTTTGTTGGCCAATAAAGGTATCACCCTTTTGTGAATTTTGGATTTTGTCTTATTTTGCTATATGGTTACCATGGCTACCCCTAAATATGTTACCTAGTAGTAACGGATACATAACTAAATATGTAGCTTTGTTTGCCAAGCAGTGGAGCATGTACAACCAAGGGTTTTTTGCTGTGTACAGGTTGCCTCCTGTATCCATGGTATCTGTAACTGTGGTTTAATTTAACCATGGTTGTGGGGAGTTCTCTCTAGGCATCCCAAGGTCCTCCAGAGTGACTGTATGGTCAGCTTCTGCCAGACATTGACCACAGAGTCGTGCTGGAGGACCTCCAGATTTTATTTATTTATTTATTTATACTCTCAGGGTGGCTTACAAGTGGTTAATTGAACAGTTCCCTGCCCTCATGTTTACAATCTAAATAAGACATGGCACATAAGGAAAAGGGAAGGGATTAAATCCAGCAGATACTGCTGGTTCTTCTGTCTCTCCAAAGGCAGGGTGGTGGCAGCTGGGACGGAGGGAAAGCCTTTCCTCTGCTGCTGGGCCCAGGCCTGATTGAGTTCTGCCTGCCTCTTCATCTCTCCCTCTAAGGGCTGATGCCAGAAAGGTGTCATCTCTAATTTGTCGTTATTTATTTAGGTATTTATACCCCGCTCTTCAGCCACAAAGACTCTCAGAGCGCCTTACAAAAACTGATAAGCAATAGCACTTTACACATCTACACTGCTTTTTAAAAAATTATTATATTTTAAAATACACATTATAAAAATTTAAACATAAAAATAAAACTTACTATTCATCTTCATTTAAATTTGTGACATGTCCATTTTTGACTTTCGTATCTAGCATCTGTTTACGATACTACACAATTGTATGTAGATACAGTAGATACAGTATATAACCTTATTTCTCTTAATTATTATTTTAATTTTTCCCGTACCGCCAACAGAAGACTATGGACATAATTTCTTTCCTTATGAAAACAATACCCATTTAATCTGTAAACCATGTAATAGCATACTCTCCCCAGTCTGTTTTCCAAAATTCAATTAAGCTTTTCCATTCTTTCCTGAATTTATCTATTGTTTTATGGTTAATCCAGCATGTAAATTGATCCATTTGTGCCATTTCAAAGAGCTTAAACTTTCATTCTTCCACATTTGGTATTTCTTTCTGTTTCCAATATCTAGCATAGATGATTCTTGCTGTGGTGGTAATGTATAATAATATTATTTTAAATTCCCTAGGAAACTCTTTATCAACTATATTTAACAAATACAATTCTTGTTATAATCTAAAATTCACTTCCAATATTTTTCTTATCAAATCATGTATATTAACCCAGTATTTTTTTGCTACACTACATGAGCACCACATATGGTACAATGAGCCGTTCCCATCCCACATTTCCAACAATTATGTCTCTTCTCTATACATTTTCGCTAATCTTTGAGGTGTCATGTACCATCTAAATAGTATTTTATAACAATTTTCCCTTAGCTCTGTACATGGAGAAAATGTCATATTCTTTTTCCATATATGTTCCCATTCTTCTAGATTAATATTATGCCTAATGTTCTGAAACCACTTAATCATATACGCTTTTATTGTTTCCTGCTCTAGATCGAATTTAAGTAACAACTTATATGCCTTTGATATTGTGAATTCCTTTTTATCCATTATCAGTATATCAAGTTCTGTTTTATCTTGTTCTAGTCCCAATAACTTCCTGTCCATCTTATACCTTTCTGTGGAGATGCACTATCCACAATGCTGCAGCCTTATTTGAGAACTCACGCCAAACAAGTCTTGAAGAGAAACAACAACGCAGAAAGAATCACAACCCAGAAACACCCAAGGAGACCTTCTGCTGTGTTTTCTGCAACCGGACTTGTTTATCTCGGATTGGCCTTTTAGTCATCAGCGCGCTTGCAGAAAGTGCGGGATGAGTCCTTCCTGAATCTTCGTTTGTGAAGAAAAGCCAGAGAGAGAGAGAGAATCTGACGATATTGGAACCAATTGCATAGTTGTTGTTCCTCTTCTAACTCTTCCCTTTTTTTCATCCTGATGAGCCCTTTCTGCAGTTTTATTAGATCTTTGTAAGTCCACCATTTCCCCTCATGTATCATTTCTGTACTCTGAAAAGCTTCCTGGGGGGAAACCCAAATTGGTAACTTATTATATATTTTTGTTTTTACTACCTTCCATGTTTTTAAAAGGGCATTTCTGATAAAGTGGTTGCTGAAATTTTTATCAATTTTATATTTTTCATACCAAAGATATGCATGAAATCCAAATCTTAAATTTGACTCCTCTAGAGTTATTAATCTGTCATCATTCAGTGTAAATCAGTTGTAAAGCCAGACCATAGCATATGCATAATAATATAGTTTTAAATTGGGTAGACCTAATCCTCCCCTTTCTTTCTCATCTTATAGTATCTTCCAGCTTACCCTTGTTTTTTTATTTTGCCATAGAAATCTAGAAAGATCTTTATCCCACGCTTTAAACAATTTGGTATTACTTAGTACCGGTAAGTTTTGGAATAGGAAAAGCATTTTCAGTAAGATGTTAATTTTCGCCACCGATATTCTGCATCTACACTGCTTTATAGCGCACTAGGCACTAAGCGGTTTCCAGTGAGTTTTAACTAATTGGCCCCACAAGCCAGGTACTAATTTGACTGACCAACAAAAGGATGGAAGGCTGAGTGAACCTTGGATTCCTCCAGGATAGAACTTGCAATGTTGTGTCTGCAGTACAGGCATTTAGCCACTGCACAGCCAGGGCTCTCTAGGTATTTTCTAGGCCCTCCAGCACAATTCTGTGGCGGTTCACTGTTATCCATGATTTCAGTTTTAAACGGTAAGTCCAGGAACATATCCCCCACAAATATGCAGGGGACAACCTGCATACAGTAATGTGTTTTAATGACTGATGGAATATATCCTGACATCTTGAATGTAACTTATTAAATCCTGATTCTTGTTATAATAACTGGGTATAAAGTCAGTTGTGTGATGAAGTAAATGATGCAGAATGTGATAACTATGAGCAGACAATGCATGGAGTGCTGATTGCATCTGGTCTCTCCAAATTCTGCTGCAGTCCCTGCTCCCAAATCCTTTATTTATTTCTTCAAATCATTAATTGAGAAACTTCAGACATGTGAGATGGGATACTAGAAGTAACCATAATATCTTTTTCTGATAATGACAAACATCTTCGAGTCTATATGATATAGGCTCCCACATACGCCTGCCCAAGGACTGAGATCTGCTGGAGATGTCCTCTTCTTGGTCCCACCAATGGGACTGTTTGAAGATGTGGGAGAGGAACTTCTCTACTGTGACACCCCAGTTATGGAATGCCCTCCCCTTTGAGGTATGATGATGATGATGATAGTTTAATTCTGTTGCCAAGTGAAAATGTGGCTTTTTTTAAAAGATCATGAGGCCCAAATGATCATCCAAATCTGCATGCATATACCGTATACTGTTTTAACTTTTTAAATTATTCAACTTATAAATTATTAAGCTATTTATTATTTGAGAGTGTTTCAATTATTTACATTGTTTTAAAATTTAAATGGCTTTAACTGATTATATTGTAAGCCACCCCAAAATGTTATGATTATAGGGGCAAGATATATTATGTTGTTGTTGTTGTTGTTGTTGTTGTTGTGTGCCTTCAACTCGTTTCTGACTTATGGTGAGCCTATCATGGGGTTTTCTTGGCAGGATTTGTTCAGAGGGGGTTTGTTCAGAGGCAGGATATACAAATTTAAATAAATACACACACCAGGGGTGGGAGTTATATGGTCCTCTATCTGCTGTTGGATGCAACTGCCAGATTTCCTCAGTATTAGCTATGTTTGCTAGGGACTGCTGGGGTTACAGTCTAGCAAAAATCAGGGGGGCTGCATAATTTCCACTGTACCATTCACTTGCCACTGAATAAAAGCCCCAATAAAACTGGCATTAGAATCATAGAATCATAGAATTGCAGAGTTGGAAGAGACCACGAGGGCCATCCAGTCCAACCCCCTGCCACACAGGAAATCTTGATCAAAGCATCCCCAACAGATGGCCATCCAGCCTCTGTTTAAAGACCTCCAAGGAAGGAGACCCCACCACACTCTGAGGGAGTGCGTTCCACTGCCGAACAGCTCTTACTGTCAAAAAGTTCCTCCTCATGTTGAGGTGGAATCTCTGTTCCTGGAGCTTGCACCCATTGCTCCGTGTTCCAGTCTCTGGAGCAGCAGAAAACAAGCCTGCTCCATCCTCAGCGTGACATCCCTTCAAATACTTAAACAGGGCTATCATATTGCCTCTTAACCGTCTTTTTTCCAGGCTAAACATACCCAGCTCCCTAAGTCTCTCCTCATAAGGCATCGTTCATGTGCAAACCAAGATTCTAGCAGCTCCCATTTTGGACATAAAGTCTTTGCTTGAATTAAACTATAACTTTAAACTTGCCAGAATATTTTTTATAATTATTTCAGCTTTTAACAAAGTTACAGTTACTCAATTTAAAAAAAAAAATCCAGGCTATATACAGAGGAAGACCCCCCCCCCCGCCCAAAAAAAGATAAAACACCCAAAACAATACAAAACACTTGCCAGTACAGTTGCCCCTCCACATTCGCGAATTCAGCATTCGCGGTTTTAATTATTCACGGTTTTGGGAGGCCCCCCCCGGGCCCCCCCAAAACCGCGAAAAGGGGCCTCCGGAGGCCCCTTGAAAGCCCTGGGAAGGAGCGGGCAGGCGTTCACGGGGCCTTTGGAGACCCTCCAGAGGCCCCGTGAAGGTCTGGGGCGGGTGGGGGGAGGCCACGGAGGCCTTCACGGAGCCTTGAAAGGCTCCATGAAGGCCCCAGGGAGGGAGGGGGGAGGATGGGGGGAGGCCTTCACGGAGCCTTGGAAGGCTCCATGAAGGCCTGGGGAGGGTGGGGGGTGGCCGCAGGGGCCTTCACGGAGCCTTCGAAGGCTCCGTGAAGGCCCCGGGGAGGGAGGGGGAGGATGGGAGGAGGCCTTCACGGAGCCTTGGAAGGCTCCGTGAAGGCCTGGGGAGGGTGGGGGGAGGGCAATCAATATTCGCGGTTTTTTGACATTCGCGGGGGTCCGTGGAACCTAACCCCTGCGAATGTCAAGGGACAACTGTACTTTAATTCCAACTGACAACTGCTCTCCTATATGTACTCCATGGCATCTAAACTGGTGGTGGCTAGCTAGCAAAGACACCTTTGGATCATGATGGACTGACAGTACTGTACTTCAAATGTGATGCTAGGGATTATTAGGAGAGGAATAAAAAAAATTAAGCTACCAGTAATGTAATGTGCCTACATGGTACAATGACGGTTAGAAAACTGTGTACAGGTCTGGTCAACCAATCTTAGAAAATATATTTTGGAAATCCCCCCACTATTTTCTCTCTTGGCAACAGGTTAAAATGAGAGGCTGTAAACACCTGCCCATTCTGATAAGTCATGGACACCTTGCTGTATCCTTCATCACTCCTCCCTATCTTACTGTTCGAGCCCTAAGGCTTGGCCTCACTCTGTACCTTTATCTCACAAAAACTAAACCTGAGTAGAGGATAAGATAATGAGTCTGCAGAATGGTTATGTAACACTTGCATACATAATTTACAATCCCAACAGGGATTTTACACATGGGAAGAAACACAACTTGAAGCACCATTCAAATGTTGTTGAAGCTGTTTATATCACATTTGGGAAACAACATTACCTTCCACAACTGACCTAAGATTTTTTCATGCCTGAGGCAAAGGACAAGATGCCTTATTTACTTCCATATCACTCCAATTCCATTCATAGACACCCACCACTCTAGCAGCTGAATTGTACTTTAGCACTGGTGGTGGCAATACAGGGGGGCTGTCTAAATGGTGAAAATAAACCTAATGGAATTCACTGGGGATACAACCTGTCTAAGTGGGATCCCACGTCAATCCACAGTATTCAGAAAGAGCGGGGCCCAAAATGGCAAAAACAGGAAGGGGGTGCAAATTCCTGCTTGTTAGGGCAAGTAATTCGGTTTGAATCACTTCCCTATACAAAAGGATGTGCAAAGCTGATTGGCCGGGCGAGGGGGGGGGGCTTGCTAACAGGGCAAGTGCCAACTGCCACCATGTTGAATATTCACCTTAGTGAGAGACTGCTAAGGTGATAAAATGGGGTGTGGTTTTTTTATGTCTTTTTAACTTGAAAAATTGCTCTATTGTACCAGTGCACCTTCGACAATTTTTTTTAAGTTTGGCAGCAGCGAAGTACTAACACAAGTAAACCTCTTGCAGCTGCTGTCTGGTATGCAAAGCTTATGGGTGCTTCTGGGGCCAAAAAACAGTCAACACAAGGCGCTGCTGCTATGAAATTCCATGATTGCGAGATACAACATCCCCTGCCTTAAACTAGCCCCCTGGGGTTCTCCACCATTGCTATGGGTAAACAGGCTAAATGAAGAAATACTGGGTAGGCCACATGACGTATATAAATGGTTCTACCACCCCCAGACCCCAGCACCTGATGCCTAAGGTAGTGCCATACTCAGTGTAAGTACACAAAGGGTAACCCTACCACTTTTCCTATTTCATGGCATGGTAGTAGAAATAACAAAATTAGGAATGGCAGAAGAGAGCACAAGGGTAATATTTTGCACATGTATAAGTAAAGGACCAGTATTCTAATACAATTTCATACAATACGCAATGGAGTAACTAGACTAAAGCAAATTACTGTGCTAGATGCTGCCTCAGTGTAGGGCTCTCTGAAAGCTTGCTGTCAGCATGTTGTTAATTTATTAACTGAACCTTTGTTGTGTCAAACTTGATCTCTCCTTCCCACCAAGAATCACTCCCGGACTGGTCAGAGCATCGATACACTATTTCAAAGTAGCAGAGACACTTCTCAACCAAGATATATAGCTCCTTTAGTTATCAAAGCTTTGGTATATAATATAAATTGAAAAAAGTAAGATGCAATGTTATAAGTAAGACCATTAAGCATACCAGTGCATAGTGGTTATGAAAGTAAATCTCTTGTGCCCATATAACAAAATACAAGTATTTTATAGCAATGTTATACTGCTTATGGAAACTATAGCAAAATATCAGTGAAACAAAGTTCTCAGTATACCAACCAGGCTAGACAGAGATTTTCCAACAAGGAAAAACTGGTCTATGTTCTGGTTCAGTCTTGTCACCAGACATGTGCATAGCTTTAGACTTCAAAGCCCATTGTCTCTGTCTTTGATAGGCCCCAAACCCACTTTTCAATACCTAGTAATAATAAGCAGCATGTGAAATATGTTCCTTATAAGACTGGGTGTAAATGTGTGTTGGCAGGATTACTACATCAATGCAGCTACCTAGATGAAATTGTTCCAGTATCCTTTATATGAACTCTATATGTACCTGTTGACCCTGTACTCAAGTTCTACAGAAGAGTTTGCTTACACAGAATTTATGGTACCAGTTGTAGACTGCTGCCCAGTTCCTTTCCCTCATTATCTTTAACAAAGAGTACCATACAGTAGGACCCCTGTATCCACTGGAGATTGGTTCGGGGGGGGGGCTGTGGATACTGAAAACCGTGGATAATAGTGAATGCCATTGAAAATAGTAGGACTTCTGGTTTAAAATACCATAGAGTTGCCTTGGAGGACCTAGAAAATGGCTAGAGGACACATTTTTAGGAAGATTCTATGGTAGGTGTGCTTTTGTGTCCCGTGGATAATTGAATCGGGGGATAATGAATCAGTGAATATGTGGGTCCCACTGTATATCATATTTGTTGCTTTTCTGGCAGCAAGCCCCATTGGAGCTTGGATGAGAGAAAGGATAGTTCTGGGGCTCATGCTTTAATGGATGCAAGTGGTCAAAGGCTGATGTGGAAAATTCTGAGCCCTCCCACCATGTCCATGATTGGCATGTGCTCCATATTGTTTCCTGTTTTTGTTTGTTTGTTTGTTTGTTTGTTTGCAGTCTTCTTGGTTTTCCTCAATAATGTGCATGTGTTTCCCTTTTGGAGCTCAGAGGCCTAGGAGTGTGGTAGAGTCTCCTTCTTTGGAGGTTTTTAAACAGGTTGGATAGCCATCTGTTGGGAATGTTTTGATTGGGTACTCCTGCATGGCAGGGGGTTGAACTGGATGGCCCTTGAGGTCTCTTCCAACTCTATGATTCTATGATTCTTTCCCATCTTGACAGTAAGAAACAGCTCAATTGGCACCACCTCACTATGTGAGCAGCAGCAGCAGCAACAACAACAACAGCATGGTGGCGTCTCCTTCCTTGGAGGTATTTAAACAGAGGCTGGATGGCCATCTGTCAGGGATGCTTTGATCGTGATTTCCTGTGTAGCAGGGGGTTGGACTGAATAGCCCTTGTGGTCACCTCCAACGCTACAGTTCTATGATTCTAAGTGGTTATGAGTTCTCTCAAAGAACTCTCTACACTGGGCAGTCCCAACTGGGCAATATATGTATTACATGAAAAAATTGAGAAATAAAGAGGCAGGATAGAAACTTTAAAGTAATACTCTTTGTTTAATGAAGGTTCCCTGTAAGTCAGAGGGCTTGTCTACACTGGCATCTTATTCCAGCATTATGCTCTGGACTGGTCCCGGATTCAACATGATGGTGACCACAGATAACTGGAGCAAATCTGTGTTGGAGTCCAGCTGGAATGATTACCACATTGGCCCTTTTGGTTCATCCCCTTGTCCTCCTCAGTGCTGCTGCCGCCTCTCTGGCCAAGCAGCTCCCTGTGAAAGCCTAGCTGGTTGCTTCTGCTCATGTCAGAATGGGGTGCCCAGATGTGTGATCAACAAGGAGGGGGTTGCCCCTCCTCATTGGTTGCATGGGTGCCCCATTCGGACCTCAGCAGAAGTGACCATGCCACCCAAGCTCTCACAGGGAACAGTTTGGCGGGTGAGGTGGCGGTGGCTCCGAAGAAGATCCTTCCCCTTCCCTGCACAGGATAAGGGAGATGTCACCACGCTTGCGTGTGGACAACTCAACCAGTCTGAATTGGGACTGGATACAGCTGTCCAGACAGCAAAACAACTGGAGACACTCTGGAGTTTTCTGCAGTTTCTGTTAAGATGAATTAATGGTTTAATGAAGCGGATTCACTATCGTCTGGACACATTGGACCAGGTCCAGGGTAAATTTTGTTTATTTTCTTAGAGTAGAGGAGCCCTGAGTTGACTGAAAGGCACACAACCACTTTTCAACGGGTTTAAGAGAGGGAAATATAAACTGAGTGATTCTCCTCTCTCCTCATTCCCCACTACATTAAAAACCAGTGTAGAAAAAAAAACGCTGCTTAATTGCGTGAAACCCCCCCCCTCGCACACGTCTTGTTTCCTTGTAAGAAACGACTACATCTTAATGACTTTACATTTTCCACCCTCATCCAGATCGGTTGCACAACAGTTCCAGCGTGATGTTTATTACAACCACGTTCCCCATCCCTTAGTAACGGGGCGTCAGCGAAGGGATATAATATGCAGCACGAATCACATTCATCATGCCTGTGTCTAAACACGACAGCAACCACCGCTGCAATAATAATATAATAATAATAATAATAATAATAATAAAGCCTCCCTCCCAGTGATGGGCTCACAGTAGCCTTAAAATATACCAGGATGACATTTGCAAGACCAATGGCTTTGACTATTCATCCATGCATCCTTTCTACCACTTGCAGTCGTCCAGGGGTCCCACCCCCAGGCATCTCTGCTAAGGAAAAAACCCCAGGCGTTGTCTAAAGTGCAAAGTCACGCTGGCGCTGCAGCTCCAAGAATCCGGGGAAGGAGGAGCAGCCAACGGACGGGTTCTTCTCCTCCGGTTTGGTTCTCTCGCGAGACCTCAAAGCTATAAAATCAAATGCAAGCAGCGCCGGGAGGGTTGTTTCAACACGTTGCCGGTGGTGGGGAGTCGTGCGCTGTGATTGTAGGTAACTCCCTGATTTCTGATTCCAGGGACTTCGCCTGCATGTCTTGGGGCGGGGGCTGGTCCTTCGTGGTAGCAAAAAGCCTCTCTACCTGCAAAAGGAAACGGGCTTCTGCAGTCCCTTTCTTTCAGGACTTCACCTTGGCGCGTCTATGGGCGGTTTCCACGTTTTAGGGGGAGCAGGAGGATGGGTGCACGTGTGTGTCGGTCCCTGTCTCTTGGGGGCTCAGCAAGTAGAGCGGCGGGCACTTGGAGGAGCTGGACCCCGGGGGGTGGTGGTTACAGCTACACTATACAAATAATCCAGTTTGAAACTGGATTATTTGCCATGGCTCCTTCCTATGGAATCCTGGGATTTGTAGTTTGGGGAGGCACCAGCACTTTTTGGCAGAGAAGGCTAAAGACCTTGTAAAACTACAGATCCCAGGATTCCATAGGAAGGAGGCATAGCAAATAATCCAGTTTCAAACTGGATTATTTGTGTAGTGTGGATCCTGAGAGGCTTCTATAAGACGAGTTTGTCTGGCCTCTGGGAGGCAGTTTTGGGGTTTTCGCTCCCACGCTTTGTGTCCATTTTGAGTAGAGAACGAGCCTCCTTAAAAAGCAACTGGAAGCTCAAAAGTCTGGCCTCCGGGATGGGGAGGAGTGCAGTCAGGGATTGTGGTTGTGAAATTGCCCTTGAAAGGGGTTCACATTTTTCTTCAGGGGATGGATGGGTGGCCGCCGGATCCTCTAGAGTGGTTCTCAACCTGTGGGTCCCCGAATGTTGTTGGACTACAGTTCCCAGAATCCCTCACTATTGGCTTTGTTGTCTGGAGTTTCTGGGAACTGTAGTCCAACAATATCTGGGGACCCACAGCTTGAGAACCAGCGGCTGGAGATCTCAGTGGTCTCTTAAAATCAATCATAAAATTGTAGAGTTGGAAGAGACCTCAAGGGCCATCCAGTCCAACCCCCTGCCATGCAGGAAATCACGATCAAATTGTTCTGCTCTAAGAAAATGCACCATTCGTGGCTGCATTAAAAAAGAAGTTGAGATGTTCAGGCGGGAGATGGAGAATTGTAGGTTCCAAGGGTTATGTTTCTGCCTCCAGTGGATTTAGTGCTGTTTTTTTGAGTGGGGTGGTAAATTTTGCGCTAAATAGGAATTAATGTAGTTAATGTACTAATGACAAAGGAGAAGAATAGTTGTCTCCTCACTTGCCAGAAAGGTGGCCGTGGGACGTGGTGAGATGTAGAGAGTAAACATGTCGCAAAATCTGCGAGATGGATGAGATGGGCGGTGGCGATTCCTTGAACAGGCTTCCTCTTCCAAGTTTCAATTTCATACAATTATGCAATGGAAAATTTAGGCTGAGCTACTTTTGAGGAGTTGGGCTACAGAACTGTTAACCCGGGCTCTTCTAGCACAGAGTCCAGAGATTATTGTATCTGGTTATACGGTAAATAATAATAATAATAATAATAATAACAACCATGCCTATAATAATATAATTACTGTAATAAATAATAATTATGTACTTTAGCACAACTTAGCTGGTATCCTGTTAATTAGTTCCTGGCTAGAGTAGACCCATTCAATCAATTGTTAAATGGAGAGTCAATACATAGATAAATCAATCCTATGGATTCAATGGGTCTACCATAGTCAGGACTAAAACTGGGTTTAGATGTTTCTTTGGTACCCTTATTCTGGGGTGTAGGATTTGACTGCTTTATATAAATGGTCTTTAGTTTTATGTTTTTCAAAACCTGCTGCTCGTTAATAGTAGCATAGAAAGTACTCTTGCTAAAGCAGTATGGGCTTTACGTTAAGTCATTGGGTGGGGATGTCTGAATGGTTGCATGTATCTTTTTAATATGTATGCAACTTTTGTATATGTTGTAATTGTAACATTGTGGCACTAGAGCCAAGCTGCATTATGCATGCGATTAGAATATCCTGAATTAAATCCACTGATAGGTTCTATAAAGTGCTTATTAATTTCAGAGTTCTTTCTAGTATCAGTATACTGTAGTTTTCCTTTGCCAGTGTCTTGCAATAAAACAAAATAGGAACGTTTACTCCTAGTTTTTCAATGTCAGAAGTATAATTTAGTATTGGGAGAGGTGATGCTTATACATTTGTTCACCCTGATGATACTTAACACCAACTGGGAGAACTGTATTGAATTTAATTATTTTCTGAATGGTACAAAGTGTGCTGAAACACTGTGATTTTTTTCAGCTGCAACTGGAATACACAAAGCTTGTGTTTTTTAAGTTTGGGGACCTAAAGCAGCAAGGTTGTACAAACTTGGCTGAATTGGATAATGTATGAGGAGTGTCAGCCTATGAATGGCAGTACTGTATTTCTTTTTTGCCTTTAAAGAGGCAGTTTTGGGAGGAGGGCCTTTGGTGAGATGAAATTCAGCTTGTTTGTTCCTTCTCGTTTGTTTTGTTTTATTTACCCACAGCTGAAAAAAATAGGGTCACATACCATAGAGTTGTGCTGAAAAATGCTGAATTGCTTGGTCTCCAATGCAACTCTATGGTATATTTGTACAGGAAGTTGTTTACTGTATTTTTATAGGGCTTGCTATTATCCACGGTTTCACTTTTAAATGGTAAGTCCAGGGATGTATCTCCCACAGATATGTAGGGGTGACCTGTACATAAGTACACATATAGTGAAAGGTTGCTTCAAGTCAGAGTAAATACTGAAGTAATGCTTGGGTTGTCCACATGGTGAAAATACTCCTCACAGAATTCACTCAGAAAATGAGCGGTCTTAATGGGATCCTGCATTGTCTTGTTGTATTGTGAAAGAGGGGGGCCAAAAAGAGGGGAAAGTATACAAGAAAGCATTGTAGCTTTTCCTGACTTAAAAAAACATACCTCCAGTGATACGCGCATTTTCGCTTGTTAAGACAAGTGATTCGACATGAATCGCTTCCCCATGCAAGACACAGTGCAAACCTGATTGGCTGGATGAGCACAGGGGGTGGGGCTGGGTTACAGGGTAAGTGCCTGCTACCGCCATGTTTGATTTTTCGCTTTAATGAGTGATTGCTAAGGTGATAAAACAAAGGTTTGTGCTGCTTTTTTTTTCTTTCTTTCTTTTTAGGAAAGGTAGAATATTGCTTGTGCACACCATAAAAATAGTTTTTGTTTTTTTAAAAAAGGTCAGCGGCGGCAGATTTAAAAATGCAAGTGGAGCAGTCAGTTTTTTCCTTTGTGTAGACATGGCCTCATCATTAAACAGTACTTACAAAAATTGTATTTAAATGTATACAATTTATCTCTAACAATATCTCAAATCAGTGAGGCCATGAAATCGCAACTTCTGTAAAATATATGTAGACTTGCAGAAGCTGATCATTCTGACACATTCTAAACGTGTCAGCAGAATGAGTGCAAATCATTTCCTGGATTGCATTGGGTTGGGCTGGGCTAGAAATCACAGGGATTAACAAATTGCAACTTTCTTAAGTTTCTATCAGAATGTCTTCAGGAAATGCTTACATTGGAAAACCAGCCCCAGACTTCCAGGCCACAGCAGTGATGCCTGATGGGCAATTCAAAGATATCAAACTCTCTGACTACAAAGGTAAGTCAAATAAAGCATTCTGATTTTGTGGAGTGAGATGGGGGGATGACAATATAAAATAATGCACAGGTATAAAGTGTGTGTATTCTCATTTCTAGTGTCTTGAACTACAAACAGGATCCTTTTTCTTCTTCATCAAGTGTATGTTCTGTGTTCAAGATGAGAAGACAGATCTACAGGTGCAATCTCATATGACTGACTTGTAGCAAAATCAGAACTTTGGGGATTTCCATTTTTTGGACTGCAGCTTCCAATAACTCCCAACCAGCATAGTCATTTGCCATGCTGGCTATGGGGTTGTGGGAGCTGTAGTCCCCCATTACTTGTCCAAGCTCTGAAGTGCAGCCAATTCAAAGCTGTGAGCAATACTGGCCAAATGTTTATTAGATATTAGATCAAGCCAGTTTTCCACTCCTGTAAAGCTGACAATTTATTACAATTTTGCGAATGAATCCCCAAGTTACTGTTCCACTTTCTTAATATCTGAAACATCAGACATTTGGCACATGTTTTAGCACCAGTCAGTTTGTGAAGGGTTCATCTGCATATTCTATAGCACTCTGAAAGGAGGATGCACGATCCTTTTCTCCCAAGTAGCCATTACACTTGTCCTTTTGTATAAGCAAGTATCTCTGACTTATACTTTCAATGTCTCTTTTCCTGCTTCAGCACACACACAGCACTATATCCTACTAGGAATGGGGTGTTTTAAATGTCCGTCTCCTCCTTTCTACAATATTCTACTTCACTCCCATCACAAATTTCAGTACCACACATCTGATCAGCCTCCGTATCGCTGCTCTGTGAACAATTTTAATGGGCTGAATAAGGAGGATCAGTGCCAGAACTAGGTGACATAGGAACTTCTGTTCCCTTTTCTTTATCATAGAATCATAGAATTGCAGAGTTGGAAGAGACCACGAGGGCCATCCAGTCCAACCCCCCTGCCACGCAGGAAATCACAATCAAAGCATCCCCGACAGATGGCCATCCAGCCTCTGTTTAAAGTCCTCCAAGGAAGGAGACCCCACCACGCTCCGAGGGAGTGTGTTCCATTGCCGAACAGATCTTACTGTCAGAAAGTTCCTCCTCATGTTGAGGTGGAATCTCTGTTCCTGGAGCTTGCACCCATTGCTCCGTGTTCCAGTCTCTGGAGCAGCAGAAAACAAGCCTGCTCCATCCTCAGCGTGACATCCCTTCAAATACTTAAACAGGGCTATCATATCGCCTCTAAACCGTCTTTTTTCCAGGCTAAACATACCCAGCTCCCTAAGTCTCTCCTCATAAGGCATTGTTTCCAGACCTTTCACCATTTTAGTTGCCCTTCTCTGGACACGCTCCAATTTGTCAATATCCTTTCTGAATTGTGGTGCCCAGAACTGGACACAGTATTCTAAGTGAGGTCTGACCAAGGCAGAATAGAGTGGCACTATTACTTCCCTTGATCTAGACACTATACTTCTATTGATACAGCCCAAAATTGCATTGGCCTTTTTAGCTGCCGCATCACACTGTTGGCTCATGTTCAACTTGTGGTCTACTAGGACTCCTAGATCCCTTTCGCACGTAGTCTCATTCAGCCAGGTCTCTCCCATCCTATATTTATGCATTTCATTTTTCCGCCCTAAATGAAGTACTTTACATTTCTCCGTATTGAATTTCATTTTGTTAGCTTTGGCCCAGCTCTCCAGTCTATCCTTGTCATTCTGAATTTTGATCCTGTCCTCTAGGGTATTAGCTACTCCTCCCAATTTGGTGTCATCTGCAAATTTGATAAGTATGCCCCTAATTCCCTCATCTAAGTCATTGATAAAGATGTTGAAAAGCACTGGGCCCAGGACAGAACCCTGTGGCACCCCACTGGTCACATCTTTCCAAGACGAAGAGGAGCCACTGCTGAGCACCCTTTGCGTTCGGCCGGTCAACCAATTACAAATCCATTGAACAGTTAACTTGTCTAGCCCACATTCTACAAGCTTGTTTGCAAGAATGTCTGAAGCTCACAGTTGTAAGATGTAGTCTGAACTCTCAGAATTTCAGCACAGAAATTCTGAGAGGAACTCAGTGAATTATCTTCCCCAGTTGATAATCCTTTGGACAGTATGGATTCAGGGAAAATGTTCCAGGATGCAAATAAAACTGATGGTCTGTAGGTTACATCTAACCAGCAGTGTCCCTTTGGTGGGAGTAACTGGAATTATTAGTGCTAAACTCTCTCTTTATGTGTGTGTAGCCCAGATTTCTCTCCTACTTTTAATAAAAAGTATCCACTGTAGTTAACAGTACAGATTGAAAAACAGCTTTAAAAACAATAACACCTACTTTTTTTTTATTTCTGTCACTTGAAATGCAGATAGAATGACAGGACTAGAGGAGAAAAAATCAAGTGTAATTAGCTAAATAAAACTACTACCAGGAAAAAAGTCTTCAGCCAGTGACTAAAGTGCATCAGAATAATTTCGCCAGCTAAGGAATTTCACACCCTGGGTACAGCCATGAGCAGACCCTCCCACTTTGCCCTCAGATAGCGAAATGAGATTTTCTGTCTGAACTCAGTAGGTAGACAAGATTGAACAAGAAATCAACCATCGTGATGTAGGGCTTCTGCTCTCAGAATCCCTTGTTATTGGCTGTGGTGGTAGGAATTTTGGGGGGAGGAATTAGGAATTTTTTATTGGAATAAGACCATTCTACTGAAAAATACACCCAGGTTCTGAAGGATATAGTCCAAAACCATTGGTTGATGACCAGTGGTTGCGAAGCAGTGCTTAAGATAATCCTAGTGCTAAACGAATGTTCAAAACAAGCACCATGAAGTGACTCTGGAAACAGGCTGGTACAATACCTAGAATTAGCTGCCTCAGTGCTTAGGTCAATATGCTTGTTGGACAGAAGTTCTAGTAGGTGTGTTGCAGCTATGCATGAAGCACCAAAATCCAAATATTACTGGCAGTTGAAAGACCCTGCCCTATTAACTGAACCTGGGGTGGGAATTGTGCAGCACTACAGAAGTTATTGGACTGCAGCTCCCAACATCTGATAGGCCACATAGTTACTGTCCCTGACTTAAGTTTTTTAAAAAAACTCAATAGCATTGTATGTCATTTCTGCCATGTTGGCAGTGGGGTAGTCATGACTTTGATTTGTAATAATCCTTTCATCTTCTTGGGTATTGAACAGAGGCAAGAAACCATAAAGAAGGTACCATTAATGTTAGGATTCAGGAATTTGTGGCTGGTAAAATTTTGTTGAGCCCAGTTTAATTTGGGTGTAAAACCAGTATTTTCATGTAGGGGCCATAGAATCTTAGTGTTAGAAGAGATCACAAGGGCCATCTAGTCCAACCCCTGCCATGCAGTAATACACAACTAAAGCATTCCTGAAAGGTCTAACCTCTGTTCTTTCTCTTCGTCTCCCTTAGGAAAATATGTTGTGTTTTTTTTCTATCCACTTGACTTCACCTTTGTGTGCCCAACTGAAATCATTGCATTCAGTGAAAGGTCTGATGAATTTAGGAAGATCAACTGTGAAGTGATAGGTGCTTCTGTTGACTCTCACTTCTGCCATCTTGCCTGGTAAGAACTCCTGAGATACTTACAATGATGGTCCATAAATATGGATACTGGAATCCACCCCCCACTCCCCCAATAATCCATTTTTAGAAAATAAAACATCATCTCTGCCAATATGGGCAGGGAGTTGGGCAGGCAGTACACCAACAAAATGCCTTGGCTGTCTCACTACTTTTCCTAGATGCACATACTCAACTCTTAAGAGATGGTTGGGCCAGCTACTTTCACATAGGCTTGGATTACTATGGATTCAACTCCTTTCCCTTTGGATTTTACCAGTTGCCACACTTGAAAACCTAAGGGCTACTGTTGAGCCAGTTTGTTCTGCCAGGTTTCAGTTAGCTGTGCCACTTCAGCTTGTACATCCAGTATTATATCATAGATCACAAAGCTCTTCCCAGTTACTGAACATGGATATCAAAAGAACAGTATGGAACAACTGGGAATTTGCTCCTAGTACAATGAATTGGTAAGATATCACTAAATTCATAGTTAGTTCTTGAAACTAGAAGGAGTAGCCTTGAGCCACTTCTGCATTAAATAGTGTTTGCATATTACAAGTACAGGAAAAATATTCCTTACTACAGACTGTGCTGCAGTTGAAAGGCAGGACAAGGATATTCCAAAATGTTCCTATGACTTCTATTTGGACTCTAAAAATACTGTGTTTCCTGAAATGTACCTCCTTGTTACAGGATCAACACACCTAAAAAACAGGGTGGATTAGGCAGTATGCGGATTCCCTTGGTGTCTGACACAAACCGTGCAATTGCTAAAGAATATGGAGTACTAAAAGAAGATGAAGGCATTTCCTACAGGTAAGGTTACAGTTGCACCTTCCCAAATGTTCTACTGCATGTTTGTCATCTGACTTCCATTTCTAAGAAGCAGCCTGTAGAAAAAAACAAGGGTATATGAGTTGAGTTTCCAGGCACAAAAGCATTGGAAAATTCAGGGGGAAATTCTTTTAATAGGTTTGGGAGATGGAGCATGAACAGGACAGACTTTTAAAAGTTTCCCTACACTCTTTTTCTGGACTGTTAACAAGTTGAACCTGGCACGCACGACTCAGTTTCCCAGTTAACTTCTGGCATTCTCTTCCCTCCACAAGGAGGCAGTGCTTTCATTCATACCTTTACTCTTTAGTGAAGAGAGGGAAAGGGAATGTATGGATATACTAGGTTAATCTATATCTGGCATCTTCCCAAAGATGTTATTAATATGTGGGTTGAAAGATGCAGCCAGGGTTCAGGAGGATATTAGTAAACATGGCATTGAACAAATCAACAAATTACTTTCTAAAGGGGTGCATTATCCAAAGGCCCCGTCTATTCTTCATACCAAATGGACCCTGTTTTAAATGTAATGTTCTGTGTTCAGTCTATTAGTGAACAAAAGATCTTTGTTACTTTACCTTGCATGTGATGAGATGACTGAGATTTTTTTCTTCATTCCAGTAGGAAAACCTGTTGAGCTAGTATGGTGCAGTGGTCAAGCAGCTGAGCTGTGGTTCAGGAAGTCCTGGTGTTAATCTTATCTCTGCCATGAGCTTGCTAGGTCACCTTAAATGAGTCACTCTGTCAGCTTTATACACTTGTGAAATATGTCAGATGATAATACAGTGGGCCCTCTTGATCCACGAATTCAATGCATTCATATTGCTGCCATTTAATAATATGGTATGTGGTCATCTGCATTTTTTGGTATCTGTCTGGGGTCCCAGAACAAAACCCCTATGGAACTGAAGGGTCCACTGTACTGACTAATGGGACTAATGCAGTCTGTATAACTATATAATACATGTCAAAGACTTTGAACATGAGGAAGTATTACACAAATGTTTAATATGGTAAAACTTTTTTAAAATGTGCAAACATTTCTGCAAGTATTGGGCAAATGCTACATCAGACATGAGGCACTGAGAAATAAATGTTAAGGTGAAGCTGGTATGTTGTGCAGTGTTCTGGTTAGGAGCTTGCCTTCTAGCCAGATGACTCAGGAAAAAATAATTTTGGGGAGCAGAGCTTTTGGAAGTATATTGGCCATAAAAGCTGTGGGAGCAAATAGAGACAAAGAAATACTTGGGATCATGTTCACTTCCCCTTGAAGTCATTCTGCTTTCTGTTGCAAATTCTCATGTTAAATAAGAAATTTATTCGAAAATCTCTATTTTTGGCACCAGTTGAATCTTAACCCTTCAGAATGTTGTAAGTAAGTTCTAAATATTAAAACCAGAGCAGTCTAGGCCATGGACTGTAGAGAAGATGCATGGCAAGAAGCTTTACATTTCTTATGTTCCTTTATGTTATAATCTGTAATTCTTTTACAGTAGCAAATAGGTGTTCTGCTAGCATATTTCTGACTGCTTGTTTGTGACCTGTGTTCTTTCTGCTCAAGGGGCCTCTTTATAATAGATGAGCAGGGGATTTTGCGCCAGATCACAATCAATGACCTCCCTGTTGGCCGCTCTGTTGATGAAACACTCCGGCTAGTTCAAGCTTTTCAGTTTACAGACAAATTTGGGGAAGGTAAGATTTTCATGGTTCATTCTTCTCTGACTTTCTGTCGGAGAACAGAGTTTTAATTCTAAAAGTTTTTAAGTAGTGTTGTGGTGTCCCTTGTCTCCTAAATAGGAAAGTATGTGCATTATAGAATTGTTAAAAATGCTTACATATGAGACTTAGAACTCCGGTTCCTTGTAACACTTTACAATAGACATAGACAAAAAACATTGCTGGGTATCATCTTCATTGCACCTAAACAGCCAAGCAGCTAAAAAAGTACAGGCAAGGCTTGGCTCAGCTCTCAGAAGTAAATTTCATTTCTAGTGACCCTTATTAGTTTCTATGGGATAAAGTTAAGAGCAAATAGCATGGTAAATGGTGAGGGAACAACACTTCCACCACCAGATTTAACCTGAGAGACATTGCAGGAAAGAAGCCAAACGTAATCCCCATCCAACAGGATCCTGGGGAGCTAGGAGTATAAATAAGCAAGTGACTACTGTTCACTTCTGTGCAAAGAGAGGAGTGTCATGTTGAGGGAAAGCTATGACACTCCATTAGTAGTTCATTTTCTCTTTGGTGTTCTTGGCACATTGAATGTGGCTTTATATTGTACCTTCTCAGGTCTTCCTGCAATATGAGGTCCTCTTCTCCCTTCCTCACCCCCAATCATAAAGTCAGGTATTTGAATAGTAGTATGTGGGTCTAAACCAGGGATGGGCAAAGCATGTCCCTCCAGATGTTTTTGGACTGCAGAGCCCAACATTTCCTGTGATGGTTAAGGCTGATGAGATTTGCAGTCCAACACCTTGACCATTTACTCATCCCTGGATCTAAATGAGAAATCATGGCACAGTGTCTTGAAGAGGTGAGTGAAGTTATTGAAAATCCTGGGTGTATCTGTTTTAGCCACTGGTACAACTGAGGTGTTGCTGTCACTCCCTTGACAAGAGCATCTGCCCTGCAGTGGCTGCCAGTATTAGAACTGAGCTTATACTCGAGCTTAAATAACAGTGGTGCTCGAATGTCCTTATTTAGCAGAGGGAGAAAACCGCACCAGGGACTGGCTCTCTTGTTCTCCACACAGGTCCTGGGTTGGATTTGGAAACTTCAGTTTTCTTTGAGCCAAGAAGGGAGGGCTTCCTTGGAGAGAGAGATTTGTCCCATGTGTAACTATGGTGACCTGATCTCCCATTCTACAAATATCTGCAACCTATAGACTGAACAACTCAATCACACAAATATATCAGAAAGTTCCATTGCTGAACATGGAATGGCTGCTACTGCAGCACCAGGCAGCCTTAGTACATATTCTTTTTGCTTCTTCCATCCAGTTTGCTTTTGCCTAGTCATCATTTCCCCTCACTGCTGTGCCGTTATGGCTGTGCTTTCTCCCAAACCTTTCTTGCACCCACTTACTCAGCATGTTTGACAGTGTGCTATTTTCTTTTTTCCTATTGATCTTGCTTCCTGATCTCTTCTCTTTTTGGAAGTAATCTAAGCACAAAGAAAGATAGCTGTACTAAAATGACATCAGGCCATCTAATGTTCTAGAAATGTTGTAACTGAATAGCTTCCCAGCTGTGGTCAAACAGATAAAATAACTGTGTACAAGATCCAAGTCACCTTGTAGAAAATAGTTTTCACGTGCTCTTATTAACTTGTACTAAGTAACTAAAATGCAATGTTATCTTTTCAGTGTGTCCTGCTGGCTGGCAACCTGGTGCTGATACAATCAAGCCTGATGTCAAGCAGAGTAAAGAATACTTCTCAAAGCAGAAATAAATGTTGTGTGTAATGTTTTGTATGAGAAATCTTTTTTGTAACAAGACCAAAAGCAGAACTATCTTTTCCCTTCTCTTATTTAAGGAGTTACTATATTGTGAGCTAATTGACTTATTCATAAGCCATTTATTCTAGATCAATCTAGCTGACTCTTGAAGGATGGTTTTTGAACTAAATGGATTATGGGTTGAAGCCTATTAGCAATAGCTATAAATATTGCTCAATTATACGTCCTGATTCTCTCAACCAGGGTAGAGAACTACTTGTGCTCATGTGAGTAACTAAGGACCAGTATCATTTAAGTGACTGGCTCAGTCGTGCATGTAGAACAAATGGTTTTCTGTTTTTGTACTGTCATTAAATTTGTGCAAAAAAAGGTGTCTCGGTCAAATTCATTGAGTGTTTCTCAAAACGGAAAGTAGATGCAGCAGCCCTTGCAAAAATGACACTAGTAATAGAATATTTGTTTTACATTACTGCTTCTTGAAAGAGGGGAAAATCATGTCTTTTCAGGCCAGGTATAATGGTATCCATATCAGAATGTTGACATGTAAAGATCAGGAAACGTTACGTCTGTTTCTGTCTATATGTGGCTAATCATGTTGCTTCACCTGCCTGGTTGTATAAGAAATGTCCCATCCTTTAAGGTTGCAAAGAGGAAGAGGCAAGCAGCCTTAAATTGTCTCTAGCCCCACCCCTCTCTCTCCTGTTGGTGGCAGGCGCCATGACGTCATTCTTCCTGGCCTCTATTCCCCTCATGACTGGCAAAGTTGGCTCCCTCCCTGGCACAGCTGCACTGGCTGGGATGGTGGTGAACTGGGGTAGGCAAGCACATGAAAACAAACCTCAGCTCATTATTTCATAGCCCCAACTACCCTCTTATCTTTAGTGTTTCTGATCTTACTCATCCTACTTACTGAATCTCTTCTGTGTAATGGGTTAATGACAAGAGTATTCTAATTGGCACTACATTTGGTGGTGGAGGAGAACAGTAAATGTGAACAGGGATCAGTGTTTCCTTCCCAAAGACAGGGGAGATATGGCATGTGAGAATTGCTTACTTGTTTAGAATGCTATACCAACTGATTTAAGTCCACAGTGTGTCACTACAGCACTAGCTCCCATTAAGAAAAGATTCCTGATAAATTTAATTTGCTGCTTTTGAACATCATAATAGTATAGTGTATCAGATATCATCTTGAAAGTCAAATTAGAGTTGTATTAAATGGATGGGAGTTTCTAAAAAGAGATATTGAAGGCACAACTCCAAACAGTTCCAGTGAGGAGGAAAAATGGCAGGTGTCTAAAGAAACTAGTATGGATGTCTAAAGAACTTTCAACTGAGCTAAGACTTAAAAGGAATGTGTACAAGAAATGGAAAAAGGGAGAAATCACCAAAGAAGAATTCAAACAAATAGCCAGCTTGTGTAGGGGGCAAATTATAAAAGCAAAAGCACAAATGGAGCTCAGGCTTGCTAGAGAGGTTAAAAACAATAAAAAGGGCTTTTAAAGATATGTCTGTAGCAAAAGAAAAAACAAGGAAGTGGTAGGACTGCTGTGGGGAGAAAGTGGTGAAATGCTAACAGGACTGAGAAAAAAACAGAGGTACTCAACACCTTCTTTGCCTCGGTCTTCTCCCAAAAGGAGGACAGTGCTCAACCTGGAGAAAATGGAGCAGATGATGCAGCATAGAATAGGTAAAGAGGTTGTTCAGGCCAGTATAAATGAATTTAGTCTTCAGGTCCAGATGAACTACATCCAAGGGTACTAAAAGAACTGGCAGGAGTAATCTCAGAACCACTGGTAATAATCTTTTGAGAAATCCTGGAGAACAGGAGAGGTCCCAGCAGACTGGAGGAGGGCAAATGTTCCCAATTTTAAAAGAGGCGGGGGGAAGAAGACCCAAATAATTACTACCCAGTCAGCCTGACATCAATACTAGGAAAGACTCTAGAGCAGATCATTAAACAGATAGTCTGTAACCACTTAGAAAAGAATGCTGTGATCACTAAAAGTCAACATGGGTTTTTGAAAAACAAGTCATGCTAGACTAATTTCTTTTTTAATAGTGTTACATACTTAAGTAGATGAAGGCAATGCTGTGGATGTAGGATTTCAGTAAGGCCTTTGACAAAAGTCCCCCGTTATATTCTTGCAAAACAGTAACATGCAGTCTAGACAATTCAACTGTTAGGTGGATTTGTAATTGGTGGATGGGCTGAATCCAAAGGGTAGTCACCAATGGCTACTTTTCATCCTGGAGAGAAGTGACTAGTGGGGCGCCACAGGGTTCTGTCCTGGGGCCAGTACTATTCAACATCTTTATAAATGACCTGGATGATGGAACTCAAATTTGCAGATGACACCAAATTAGGAGGGGTAGCTAATACCTCAGAGGACAGGATCAGAATTCAAAATGACCCTAACATTGGAGAGCTGGAACAAAATTAACAAAATGAATTTCAACAGGGAGAAATGTAAGGTTTAGGCAGAAAAACGTAAAATGCACAGATATAGGATGGGTGATACCTGGCTTGCCAACAGTACATGTGAAAGGGATCTAGGAGTCTTAATAGTTGAACATGAGTCAACAGTTTGATGTGGCAGCTAAAAAAGCCAATGTGATCTAGGCTGCATAAACAGGACAGCTGTCTAGAGCGAGGGAAGTAACAGTACCTGTACCAATCTATTCTGCTTTGGTTAGGCTTCACCTGGAATACAGTGTCCAGTTCTGGGCATCACAATTGAAGAAGGATATTGAAAAGCTGGAATGTATCCAGAGGAGGGTGACCAAAATGGTAAAAGGCCTGGAAGTCGTGGTCTTTGAGGAGCAGCTTAGGGAGCTGGCTATGTTTAGCCTGGAGAAGATTAAGAAATGACATGATAGCCATGTTTAAATATTTGAAAGGATGTCATGTTCAAGATGGAATAAGCTTGTTTCATGCTTGCTCCAGGGACTAGGACACAGAGCAATGGATTCAAACTATAGGAAAAGAGATTCCATGTAAACATCAGGAAGAATGTCCTGATAAGAGCTGTTCTACAGTGGAATGCGCTGCCTCAGAGTGTGGTGGAATCTCCTTTAGATGCTTTTAAACAGAGACTGGATGGGCCTATTCCTGCATGACAGGGGGCTGGACTGGATCCCCTTGTCTCTTCCAACTGTATAATTCTACATTGTCAGTAATATATATTCAGGACAAAGATTTCACTATACTTAGAATGTGTATCAATCTTTAACTTGGGTTTTCATGGCATAGGCACTACTTCAGATGCCCAACAAATGTCACATGTTCTGGACAGCTTTAGCCTTTGTACATTCAGACTCTTGCTGAGGTGTAGAGAACTGTAAGGAGGTCACTATTGCCTGGGGAAAGAATGTGTTCTCATAGAGGGCACCTCAAAGTCTAAAACACCTTTCCAAATACAATCACTACTGTTTTTCTGTGTGATGTCAGTTGTGCTCACTGATGTGAAAAGAAGGGAGATTCATGTTGCTATCACCCATCCCAGATGCCACTTAATTAGAAAGACTGAGGATGGAGGACTAGATTTATTTGTGAATATAAAGGGGTACACTGAGCTTTGGGCTCTTCCTAAAAGGATTTAGAAGGTGATCTCACTTTTTTTCTCCTATGAAGACTGTATGGTGCTGGTATTGAAGGCTCTGACAGAGAGGACTGATGATCCAGATGAAAGTTTTTATAGTTGCTTCTATCATGTTGTGAACGATGGTGTCTTGTAAATAAAACTGGTGTTATTCTGAACGTGATAGCAATGGACATTGAATTGAATGCATTTAATTGAATGTATTGTAAGCCACCCCAATTGTTTTTAACAGAGGGGCGGAGTATAAATAAATATTATTATTATTATTATTATTATTATTATTGACAATGGGAGTATTTACACCATCATAATAATTCTAAATTTTGTATGACCTTCAAAAAGACCTGTAAAGTACAAAATACATCAGGCCATTTATAATTTAAAAACACTTTTTAGAACCACTGAGCCTTTTTATGCTGTTTGGACTTTTGCTTTTGGCAGAGTCTAGGTACAACTTATTTCTGCAATTAATAGCCTACTACATGTCTCAAAAATCCTCAGACCAGGGCAGATTACAATATATGAGAATACACACCAGCTTAACTGTTCTGCCATCAGTTCTTATCCCCTTATCATAACAGGCTCTGCAGCTGTAGCAGGCAGGTCTTCCATATCCACAATACATTAAGTCACTCCTCTGCCATGAAGCTGAGCTGTGCACACTGCATCCAACAAAGACAATTGTTCTTGGTACAAGTTCAACAGCAGCCAGGAGCTGAATTCAACTTTCCCTCTGCTCTTCCTTAAATCCAGTCGACTTGCCAACAGTTTGAGATTTCTTTGTATGGGCACCAGTGCTCTACATGAGAATTTTGAGGAATGTCAGTACAAACATTGTTTAAATAAAGGTTAGAAAATAATTTAATGTCTAAATCAATTATTAGAAAGAGAAACTGAAGGCAGGTCTCAAACCACAGAAAGATAGATAAATACATAGAAAGAGAATTTCAGTCCAGAAACTTCTGATGTTAATTTCCAAATAGGTATGTACAGCCCAGAGGCAATGTATGGATGTAATAATGATTCCATATAATATTATATATTGTTGCATTATATATTTGTGTGTTGTTTCTTTCTTATTTTATATTGCCCCTGACAAAGGGCTTTGCAAGCATACATAGGCTGAAATGCGTTGGGCTTTTTATCAACATACTGTGTTTAAGATTTGGTTTAAATCAATATTTAAATTAATTAATATGTTAATTCTGCTGTTAGTTTAATACGGTTTTGAGCTCAACTTTTGTATGTTTTTAATTACATGTGCCATATCCTTCAACTGTCTTGATTAGGCAGAAACAGTCCTGATTAATCCTCCGTCATCCCATGTCATGAAAAACTGGGCTTTTCAAATGTCCCAGTTTTTGTCTTCTCACACTTTCCCATTTTGTCCTCCGTTTACTTCAGTTGCTGAATTCAAAGTGCAAAAGCAGGTTGCAGCCCAAATAACTCATGGGAGAGGGGACTGGGGGGCAGAATCTAGTCTTTCCCAGTAGCCTCTGCCAAAAGCCAACTGTTGCAGCGTCTCCTAGTTCCTCCTCATTAATATTTTTTGCCAACTTGACCACACTCTGTTGCTTGTCCAGGTGTGTCCCGGTTTTGGCCATATAATGAGAAGACAAGACTCACTAGAAAAGAGAATATGCTTAACAAGATAGAAGGCAGTCGCCATAAGTTGAAGTTGACTTGATGGCAGTTAACAACAACAAACACCTAGGATTACATGTGAAGATTCTTTCTTATACTGTAATGAGATTGTAACATAATCAAGAATAAACAGATATTTTTAATCACACTGAAGGAAATTAGACTGACAAAACTTTCAGAAATTCTTGGGAACATGTTGATTTTGTATTGTATTGTTGATGCACACAGTTGTGAGAATTTTATAAAATCATAGTGAGAGTAATTATTCCATCTCCGTATTGCTGACTAAACTGAAATAGCTGTCAGACCATTTTCTCCAAATAAACCAGTTTTCTACAACATCCTTAGACATTTTCCTCTTACTTTTGCTCTATAGATAATAACACCTAGGTGAGCTTAATCAGCAAGCACTTTTTAAAATTCAACCAGAAAACAGGGAAAGAAAAATACATTGCCTGGCAGGGAATGGGTGGGGAAAGGATAGTGCTTGTGTGTCGATTGAACAAATGCATCTCTTGGTTGCCAACTTCTTTTTAAAGTGTAGTGACTGTAGTTCAATTTTCCAGGATCCACACAGAAGGCCTCAGGCCAGCCTCCATGTACATTATATGAACAAACGGACACACACACACACAATACTGTACTACTTCCATAGATGTTCTTTTTACTGCTGTCCCCTCAGCTAGCCAAGGTTCAAGGGCCTCCAGAGCAAATGGCAAAGATATATGGAAGATAAAGCATCAACAAACAAATTTACACAACCTTGGTGCTAGTCAAGTAAGACAAACTATGCCAAAAAAAAAAGTGTGTCTGTATATGTATGAGAGAGAGAGAAAGGAGGAGAGAAAGTAAACTGAAGGTTTAGAATTTGCAACCATTTTAGAGCAAATAAATCATATGGGTGGCGAGATCTGAAATCTCCCTGCATCCAATACTTCTAGAAGAACAATGACAAACAGCAACAACCTTGAGCATCCCCAGCAGTCAGTGCCTGACTGAGAAAACTTAATATTGTATACAATCATACCAGCCCATATTCATAACATTGTGTTCTTCTGTACAGTCCAAGGCAAACATAAAACAAAGGCAATGCTGGAACAGTGAAGTTTTTGAAGCAAAACTTTATCCCCATTTCTTGAAAACACAAAGTCTCCAATTACTGCCTGTAAAAATCCTTCTCTGTATTTTTTTAACCTCTGGGAAATTCAAACATTTGTCTTGCTTTCATATACAAGTGCACTACAGACAGCACTGCAAAAGGGCAGCTATGGGCTAAGCACTTTTGTGTCTGCTGAGTAGACTTTTTCAGGGGAAAGGGATACATATGTTTCCTTTGAACAGCTGCACAACAAACAGAAAACCAACAAGAGAAGCACTTGCATAATTTAATCTTTATGCTGAAGCAAGCTCCACCTGTTGTGTTTCAACCTGTTTTAGATCCATCCAGAATAAAATGTAGCAGGGAAAAGTAAAAATGACACCCCACTCCTCTCTGTCCTCATACTTTGAAAATGAGCTCATTAGATTTTAACAACACACACAGCTGAAAGAAAGAAGTAGGAAAATCATCATGGCTCAGGTCCAGGCTATCTGGCAGATAATATATTCTTATATGAGCCCACCTAGGCCCTGAGATCATCAGAAAAGGCCACCATCACAAACATGGTTTGTGAGGATGTGGAAAAGGGCCTTCTCTGTAGCTTAGCTCTGGGACTCCCTTCTCAGGGAGGCCAGAATGTCTGCCCTCTGCTCTCCTACTGTCAGCAGGCAAAGGTCTTTTTAATCGGACAGGTTTTTAAAATGTCAAATTTTAAAAGAATAGGCTGAGGACACTGTACTCTTTTAAATTAACTGTTTTAATTGCTTCCTATCTTTTGATGGTATTTTACCTATTTAAGTGTAGCTTTACATAATTTTAATATTATCAATAGTTTAATTCTGTTTAAATATTCACTGTTTTGTATGTTTTTTAACTTTAAATGTTTATTAAAATTTTAAATAATAACAGTACAATCTTAGAGCAGTCTCTGACATGTTGTGTACAATGTAATATGTTTCTTAAAAATCAATAACAATCATAAAAATAAAATTCTGAACATTAACATGTCTCATTGTTTGATTACATTAGCAGGTTACGGTTACATTTTGGGAGGGTGGGGTAGAAGTTTATTATCTACAGGTGATTACATGTATCTACATGGGGAGACATCTGATCTGAAACTTGTCACTTGACAAAGCTGCTTCACATCACTCCATGGTTAGGTTGATCCTGCAACAGTACAGGATCTGTTGCAGAATGATTATTCCTGTACAGGATCTGTTGCAGAATTGCAGAATGATTATTCCTGTGCAGCAAAAGGCAGGCTATTTCTGGCTGTCTAGAACAGGGTTTCTCAAGAGGTTGCTAGGGGTTCCACCAGATATTGAGATTGAAAAAAAATCTTCTTTTTTGGAGCTGTAGATATCATACTTTTTAGGCAGGGGTTCCCTGAGACCTGAACATTGTTTCAAGGGTTCCACTAGGGTAAAATTTTTGAGAAAGGCTGGTCTAGAATATGAGGATGAAATTTGAACCAAAGAATTGTTGTTATAAAATTCCCTGTTAGAAAGAACACTGAGGGCTATGCAGACAGCAATCACCTATCGCTATGAAAGGAAAACAATCCACTGTGGTTAGACTATCCATAGAATCATAGTGTTGGGAGGCTTCCCAAAGGCCAGCCCTTTGCCAGTGCAGAAATCTGCACAAAAGGGTACTTGAGAAGTGGCCATCCAAACTGTTTTTTGTTTTGTTTTTTTGACACAACCTCAGGTTTTAGTTTCAACTAAGACAAGTCTACTATCTTTTGGGGTGGATAGGCAAATCATTTGAGAAGATATATGTATATTATAATACCATTGCTGTTTTTATTCCAAAAAAGAAGGAATTAACACTGACTGTATTTCCAGACCATCATTTCTCAACATTCGTGCCTGTTAGTAGTTCTAGAAAGGTGAGTAGCAGACAACTCTCAAGCGCTTTCCCTTCAGATTAGAAGATACTTGGTTTATTTCCTTTCCTTTCCCTAGAGCTGTATGCCAGCCCTCTGCCTGTATGCCTCAGCATCTCTTCCATACATACTCTGCCTTTCCACCTCCAAGGATGCTGCTGAAATTTAGACTTCGGATGATTTCACCCTTTACTTCTGTTTCGACAAGTTTTTCTCACCCCATTACTCCAAATTTATCAGTTTAATAATAATAATTATTATTATTATTATTATTATTTCCTCCCAACAAGTACAGTTCCCAGGGTCTCTTGTTAAATCACTTTAAATAAGTAGTGTCTACCATGTACCTTTACCACTCCTAAAACGTAATACTGGCATACTCTACTGGTAACATATTCCTCATACCCATGGATATGTTACATTTTCTCAGGTTAATCCACATTTTGTTTATATGCATAATTGAATTCTACCAAGATTTTTTTTAATCTCTCTACTGATCTCTCTCATCAGAAGACTCATGGCCTCTGTTTTCTTATCTGGGTCTTTCCACCCAAAAAGGCATTGGGAGAAAGAAAGCAGCTGGAACTCTTAAAATAATAATTTTGCAAGTGCTATGCTTGTTGCTGCCACTTACTGTTCTTCCTGTTCTAGATTTCTGCAATGCGCTCTACGTGGGGCTACCCTCGTGCTTGGTCCGGAAACTTCAGTTGCTACAAAATATGGCAGCTAGAGTGGTCTCAGGAACATCTCGGAGGGACCATACAACTCCGGTATTAAAATCTCTCCACTGACTGCCTATTAGTTTCCGGGCCCAGTATATAAGGTGTTGTTTATTACCTTTAAAGCCCTAAATGGCTTGGGTCCAACTTATCTTTGGAACTGCCTCCTCCCATACAATCCTCCCCGTGCACTCCAGTCCTCTGGGAGGAATTCGCTTCAGCCACAAAAATCTAGGCTGTCTGCAACCTCCCAGAGGGCCTTTTTGGTAATCACCCCCAATTTATGGAATGGCCTGCCAAATGAGATCCGTCAGATGACGAACTTAAGTAGCTTTAAAAAAGCACTAAAGGCGGATCTCTTTCGGCAGGCCTTTCCTGATTAGACCCCGGCCTCAGGAGCTGCATCTCCTTGCCTTTTTTAAAGCTTGTATATATTTGTTTTTAATGTGATTTTAGTTAGATGGTTTTAATTTTATATTGTTTAATGTCTTTTTATGGGGGAGGGTGGGTGTGGGTGGTGCTTTTAGTCATTATTGCAATGTTTTAATTGTTGGAAGCCGCCCCAATTGTTTTTAGCAGAGGGGCGAGGTATAAATTATTATTATTATTATTATTATTATTATCTCGGATTGGCCTTTTTAGTCATCAGCGTGCTTGCAGAAAGCACAGGATGAGTACTTCCTGAATCTTTGTTTGTGAAGAAAAGCCAGAGAGAGATTACTATTGTATTGGACTTGGGCTGGAGAAACCACAATCACCAAAATCTATTTTGCAGAGTTTTTGTGAGCCCAAAACAGAAGTTGTGAGAAATTATGTATGCCTTGAGCAATTTGAAGAAAAGCTAGGGTACAAATGTAATAAAATAAGTACATTCCTGTGGTTCTTACTTCTGAGTAGACTGATACTGCTGAGAAACTTAGAGGCCCCTTAAAGAATGTCTTTTAGCAAATATTTGAAAAGTATGTTAGCTGGGATTGTAGTTAATGTGATAAGAAACCAGAATCTTACTCCACTTTTGCAGTTAACCTGTGGACTCATGCTACAGCAAAGGCAAACAGGACATAAAACAGCTCAACATAAGCAGCTCAGTTCATGGGGCTGTAGGATGGATCAAAAGGCTATCAGGAAAGTTGGATGAGAGCCCAAAGTCATTGCAGCTCTTAATTTTGTTCTCCTCAGCAAAATTTAGTTTTGTCTCATCATAAAAAATGTATCAGTAGTATATGAGCATTTATCATTATCTAAAAGCATCATCATCATCATCAACAACAACAGGCAAATAAATTTAGATCAAAAACACTGAAGGAACAGATACATTCTTTCTGTAGCCTCTTACAGTGCAGTCCTATGCACATTTACTCAAAATTAAATCCCATTTGTTCAATTGGGTACACGACAAGGTAAATACAGGATTGTAGCCTGAATAATTAAATTAGGGCCCAGCTATTATGGTCATGGGCCTTTTCAGACTTACTAAAAATCCATTCTCTGGTTTTCAGCTAGACATGCAAAAAAATAGAGAAAAATCTAAAAGAAGATCACTGTGGGGGAAGGGAGTGTTAAAAGTTGTTTGCCAATCGGGCAAGGCACTGGAGTGTACACCAACCCATAGCATGATAGCAGTGTTGTTTTGAATCAATATTGTGACAAACGCTAAGAAACAAATAGCATTTCTCTGCTCATATGCTACCCAATGTGTCAATGGTATTTTTTCATATATATTTCACATTGTATTGAGGTACCAATCCTATTTGCTAATCTGACATTAGGATCAAGTGGAAAACAGGGTTTCCAAGATCATAAAACCAGTTGAATAACAATTAAGGCAGCTACAGTATTTGAATCCAAGAGGCATGCATTTTATTTGTGGCTCATTGTGTTGGAAAGTAAACAAGCAGAAACTGAACAAAGGAGAGCTTAAAGACTGTGCCTAGTGGGAGGTTGAGTAATTGTATGACATGTTTCCAAAAGCCAAAAAATATGTTATAGCTCCTGTACATATGCATACTGGATAGCCAGCATGGTGTTGTAGTTTGAGTGCTGGACTAGAATTCTGGGAGATTTAAGTTTTGAATCCCTGCTTGAACATGGAACCCCACTGGGTGACATTGGACATTCACACCCTCTCAGCCTCAGAGGAAGGCAATAGCAAACCCACTCTGAACAAATCTTGTCAAGAACATCCCATTATAGGTTCACCTTAGGTCACTGTAAGTTGGAAATTACTTGAAGGCATGCAGCAACAACATATGTATACATGTTAGCCTCTAAAGTTCCACATTGCCAACAAGCAGAGAAACACCAGAAAAAAATTATATTGGGTTTCCAGTCTTTGAGAAATGTCTCAAATGACCTTTATTTAACCAAACCAGGCAATTTGTCAATTTCTGCGAAATCTGTCAGTTTCAACAACCATTCCTTCACAGTGAGTAGTGTTGAATTCTTCCATCTCTGTGTAAGCAACAGTCTTGCTGCCATGGTCACATATTGGAGTAATCTTCTATGACTCTTTTCCATCTGTACACCCATCAATCCCAAGAGAAAATGTTCTGGTTTGAATTGAATATTAATCTTTAAAATCCTCTGCATCAATATATTTGAATCCATTTTTAAAAGATTTTTCACACGCCCACTACACATGATAAAATGTCCCTTCATGTTGTTCACATTTCCAACATGCACCTTTATACATTCTAGTCAATTTATCTGGTGTCATATAGCACCAATGCATCATTTTGTAAAAAAATTATTTAAAATCATTACACAATTTAAATGTTTGTCCCTTTGACCACGTATTTTCCCACTGATCCATCTGTATATTACAATCAACATTCTTAACCCACTTTATCATACACTCTTTAACTACAGTACTTCTTCCATTTAAACTTTCAATAAATGTTTATACATTTTAGCAATTACATATTCATAGTATCTATACAATTGCATTTCAAATTCTGAATTGTTTTGTTAAAAACCGTAGGTCTTTTTATCCATTTTAAAACTTTAAACTAACTCTAAATAAGAATACCATTGAAAACTGTATCCCTATGTTTCTAATTGCTCTCTGGATTTAATTATATTTCCCTTGACAAATCTCCAGACGGTCTTATAGACTTTTTGCAAAACAATAAAATAAAATGACTTGGTAACTGTTGGTTTTGATGATCAGAAAGAATAGGCTATTGAAAGAAGGTAATATGTTGTAATTTTGGAGAGAGAGGTATGAATAATTACAGTATATGCATATATGGTATCAATGTTGAACGGAAGATCGGAAGTCACGTCTTCTTTTTTTCTATTCTGTTTGGTTTCTTTTCTTATCTTTGTTTTTAATTTTTTAATTTGTATTTTACTGTTGTTTAGTTTTCTATCTTTTTTCTTTTTTTAATATTTGTAACTCTTAGTGTATTAAAAAACATTAAAATTAAAAATTAAAAAAGAACCACAAAAATCTATATTGAGCCAAGGGACTAATCTCCACCAAGTATGCTGCCAGCTCGAAGGAGAATCTTATTGCCCCTAAATGCATCATGTCATCATATACCATTATGAACAGAGGGGAACAAAGTGAAATTTGTTCATTAGGAACAAGCATCAGTACAAAGGTTGGGAGCCAGATACATGTTATTTTGATATTGTCAGAACTCTGTACACTACAGATGCTCTCCAATTAAAAAAAAAAGTTAACTAACTGATCTCCTTCCTATTGCCTCATGGGAGGGAAACAGGTTATCAAAACCCTTTTTCTTCCTGGGGGGCTGCCTCCTACCACTGTCAAGCCTCTTTGACAAACCTCTCATCTCCCTTCTTCGTTTCTGTCTCCATCGTTGATGTTGTCTAGATGATGAAAAAAACTCCTCACAAAACGCAAGGGGAATACCTTTTGTCCTGATGAAATCCCCTAGGGATTTGCTATATTTGAAAGGTGGTAGGGCCAAAAACTCCATGTACTCCATGATAACAGCCTTTGCTGTTTCTCACTAAGATTTTTTTAAATATGCAGAAATGTGCATCCCTGCCCATTTGAACAACCAATTTGAACTGGGCCACATTCCAGAAGTTGAAACATGATTGGTCAGACATGCACAGGGGTGGGCTTGCTGGTGATGGAAGTGGTCAGAACTGCCATTGTTGATTTTCACAGAAGTGATTGTGTGTGATATTTGATCAGTAAAGCAAAATAATATATTTATTTAAAGCAGAAGATCACTCTTCTGCATCTTGGATTTAACAAGGGGGGAAATGTGCAATGGTGGGAGCTTTTGGAGAATAATAATGCGAGTAATTCACTCACAGCCACCATCTTTATTTGTGGACATGTTCCATGTGAACTTCAAACATGGATAGCTTCCTATAGCAGCAATCTTGAGAAAAAATTGTGAAGACAAATGAACATGGCTGCGATGGTGAGTTAATGCACAAATAACCGCTGTTAATTTTCCTTTCTAGCAGACCCTGTTGTCTTCCTTTTTTCTTCCCCCATGGTCCCATACTTATAGGCAATGGTTTTCATACCCTTCTTCCCTGAACAGTGTTTCTTTTATTCCTTGGTCTCCTCTTCCTTAGTTCTAACAAATGGCTCCCTATCAATGTCAATTTTTGTCTGGATCTACACCTAGGAGAAAAAAGTACTGAGTAACCACATCAATGCCCCAGAGAAAACACTGGGATGATAAACTCAAATTAGCCCTACCCTTTATTCCACTTCATGGTCTCAATCTACTGCCATCTGGTCCTGGTGACATAATTTCCAGAAGCCATCAAATGTAGCTAATATAAATGGCTCTCTCAATATGTGTCCACAGAAGCAGGTGGAGCATTGGGCTCCATTAATCCACATAGATGCAGCAGGAGTGTTGTTTGGGAGAAAAAGTAACTCTTTCTAAGAAATTAACCAGTTTAACTTGTAAGACATAAGCCTGATTTAGAAATGGCACATTTATCAGGTCCAGTAAAATATATTGAACAGTTTGGGGGACCATTGTGGATTATTAGGATATTTATTTATTTATTTATTTTTGCTTTTAAGACCTGCAAGAAGGAGAAATTTTGTGAATTCAGTAACTAAGAGAGGGTACAAATGCCTTTGTCAAACTAAACTTGCCATAGATAATGATGACTGCCAATTTTTAGTACTGAGGTCAGCCACTTTAGATTTCCCCATTACTCTATGAGAAACTATGAATCATTGTCTTCATTTAGCCAGGTGATGTCCTTCTGCAAAATAATAATGGAATATGTATTCATAGAATACAGAGCAATTTCACCCATAATTGAGTACGAATAAGAATGCTACTGTACAATCCATCTTGCCTAAGTGCCATCTAAATGCTTGCGAGAATACAAAAGAATGTCTCACAGATTGATAGCCATGTCTGGAAGCTGTATGGGACACTGCATTTTAGAAAATGAAATCCAGCTAACTGCACAGGAAGATGCATTCTAAATCTTACTGACCCACAAAATGGGAAGCAGTGTCCAGCTGATTTGGCAGAAGTAATTAGTCTAACATTGCATATGATAATCTCATAAACATACTTCAAAAATGGTAACATATTAATCTTAATTATATTCACTCTTCTGCAAGAACACTGGGACAAAGAAATGGCAGTTCCAGATGAATATTTGCAAATTGAAGAGACTGTATATTTCTTAAGCAACAGGAACACTGAGAGGGGCTGACGGTGAAGACAAACAGAAATTCTTATCGTTTTGCACTGTTGTCATGTATGTACTGTTACCATTTTAATGTTTAGATAAACATTCCTATAACAAGCAGATAATGTCACAGGCTGTGGGCTGGCACAGAATATTGTGATGATAAATGGCCATTCAGTCTGATCTAGCCACAAACATGCAGGAAGAAGCAAGAGAAAAGTCTTCCCTTCTCATCCAGAGCCTCTGAGGGAAGGTTTCATGGATGGTATAATTGTATTATTATCAGGTATTATCATGTGGTGTTGTTGTTATTATTGTTGTTGTTTTAAATCCTAAGTTAAGTCTTGGGGGTCTGCCGCAACAAAAGATATTTAAAGGGGATCCCTGGTAAAGAAAAGGTTAAGAGCCACTGCTATAGTGTGCCATGTTAGCTGTTTTGGGAGGTTGCAATTGGACAGCATTATGTTAGGAAAGTCTGAATTACCATGTTATCCTGAACCATGATACAGATATTGAGGAGGTATACTGTAGGTTTTATTAAAACTGGTATTTAAACAGAGATTGGAAAAGTTACTTTGGGGGGATGTAAGTTCCAGAATTCTCAAGCCAGCATAGCCAATGGCTATCCTAGCTGGAAGATTCTGAAAAGTGTAGTTCAAAAAAGGAACTTTTCCAAGCTATGTATTTTAATGGATGTAAGTTGCCTCGATTGTTTTTAACAGAGGGTCGGGGTAAAAATTATTATTATTATTATTATTATTATTATTATTGGCTAAAGTGCAACCAAACATAAGGGGGTTCTGATGGTCAGTTGAATGAGTCTAATTGAAAAGAGTAAGTGGGGGGGGCATGGCTTATTTTTTTATTTAAAGCATTTCTGTATTGTGGCCCAAGAGCTCCCAAGGGGGCGGGACCCAATTAAAATAATACACAGATAAAACCATTTAAAAAACACATTAAAATACTCTTTAAAAACTCCTAAAAACAGTCTAAAAACAATCCTACAATCCATTTTTTAAGAAGCTAAAACAGCAATTTGAAACATTGAATGCCATGATTGATAGGTGACATGAGAGCCATGTTTAAATATTTGAAGGGATGTCATACTGAGGATGGAGCAAGCTTGTTTTCTGCTGCTCCAGAGACTAGGACATGGAGCAAAGGGTTCAAACTCCAGGAAAAGAGATTCCACCTGAACATTAGGAAGAAGTTCCTGATGGTAAGAGCTGTTCAGCAGTGGAATGCAGTGCCTGGGAGTGTGGCAGAGTCTCCTTCGTTGGAGGTTTTTAAGAAAGGCTGGATGGCCATCTGTTGTGAGGGCTTTGATTGATTGAGTGAAGCTGATTGGATGGGATGGCTGTCGGGGTCCCTTCCAGCCCTATGATTCTACGATTCTAGGCTGCATTCAGAGCCTGGGAAAGTTATCTTTGGATTACACCTCTCAGAATCCCCTTGCCAGTACCCTTCTCAAGGTCTGGCTGCATTGTTCCTTTTCCAGCATTCTCTAGCCCAGTGGTCTTTAAACAGAGGCTGGATGGCCATCTGCCAGGGATGCTTTGATCGTGATTTCCTGTATGGCAGGAGGTTGAACTGGATGGCCCTTGTGGTCTCTTCCAACTCTATAATTCTATGATTCTATGAATTCCGTAACATGTACAGTATAAGCAACAGAGTACCAGTCATGAATATCCCACTGAAGATTACAAATGCAATACCTGTAGCAAGTCCTGTCAATACAGAATTGGCCTCTTAATCCACCAAAAGGAATATAATAAAAATTAATGGAGACTATTCAAAACCATGCCATAACCTTACTATTTTATGATAAGTTGCCACTGGATTAGTCCTATTGACTTTTTTAAGGTTACGGGTTGATACATATCAGCATTACCTGTTAGTAATGAATCATGCTTTTTTTGGTACATAGAGCTGCATTGTTTTGTATGTCAATGGAAAAATATAGTATAACAGTGATGATGTCTGATGCAGAGTTTGATACTTGTAAACACTACTACTGTGTAAATGGTTACTTCAGGACTGGATACTGAGGGTGGATTTTCCTCCACCAGTTCCTGACGTGTTTGGAGTTGGAGCTTTGTTAAACTTCATTGAGGAGGGGAGGACTTAAAAGAGTGTGTGCTCTTTAATTGATACAATACCAACTAAAACAGCAGATACTAATAAGGACCTTTTAAAATAAGCAAACAGCACAATAGTTCTTAGCAAGCAGGAGTAGTTCTACATAAGAACTGCCTAGCATGCTTTGTGCATTTAATCCTATAAGGGCATCTTTTATATCCTGAAGTTGAACATTGTCCTACAATGCTTGGATGTGTCTGAAATAAATATTAATCAGAATCCTATATGATCTGTTATGTCATGTATGAGGTCAGTCTATTAAATAACGAGACTGTGTTTCTACCTTTCAGACAAATCAGAACTGATTGTGAACGCTTGAGTGGTGACCTTGAACATGTCTGAACCTGTATGACAAACATCAGCACTCTCAGCCGTTCAGTTAATTTTCGGTTGCCGTTTACAGTAGCTGTGTCGTCTGTTGTGTGCCGGAAAAATGCTAAGTTTAATTAATTAATTAATTTATACCCCGCTCTTCAGCCACAAGACTATCAGAGCGGCTTACAAATTGTTTTAAGCAATAGCAGTTTACACATCTACACTGCAATAAGCAGCTTCCAATGTGTGTTAGCTAATTGCCCCCCACAAGCTGGGTACTCATTTTACTGACCTACAAAAGGATGGAAGGCTGAGTGAACCTTGGAGCCCGCTGGAATCGAACTTGCAACATGGTGACTTGCAGTACTGGCATTTAACCACTGCGCCACCAGGGCTCCTTTAAAAGTTGAGCGACATGACATTCTGCAGCAACACGAAGCAGACCCAAACCTTTTTCCAAAAAGCATTACAGTTGTCCCTCCACATTCGCAAACTTGACATTCGCGGTTTCGGTTATTCGCGGTTTTGGGAGGGCCCCCCCAAAACCGCGACACGGGGCCTCCAGAGGCCCCGTGAAAGACCTGGGGAGGGGTGGGGAGGCCTTTGCGGGACGCCCGGAGGCCCTCCGGAGGCCTCAAGAAGGCCTGGGGAGGGGTGGGGAGGCCTTCGCGGGACCCCCGGAGGCCCTCCGGAGGCCTCAAGAAGGCCTGGGGAGGGGTGGGGAGACCTTCGCGGGACCCCCGGAGGCCTTCCGGAGGCCCCGCGAAGGCCTGGGGAGGGGTGGGGAGGCCTTCGCGCGACCCCCGGAGGCCCTCCGGAGGCCCCGCGAAGGCCTGGGGAGGGGTGGGGAGGGGTGGGGAGGCCTTCGCGCGACCCCCGGAGGTCCCGCGAAGGCCTGGGGAGGGGTGGGGAGGCCTTCGCGCGACCCCCGGAGGCCCTCCGGAGGCCCCGCAAAGGCCTGGGGAGGGGTGGGGAGGCCTTCGCGGGACCCCCGGAGGCCCTCCGGAGGCCCCGCGAAGGCCTGGGGAGCGGTGCGAAGGCCTTCGCGGGACCCCCGGAGGCCCTCCGGAGGCCCCGCGAAGGCCTGGGGAGGGGTGGGGAGGCCTTCGCGGGACCCCCGGAGGCCCTCCGGAGGCCCCGCAAAGGCCTGGGGAGGGGTGGGGAGGCCTTCGCGGGACCCCCGGAGGCCCTCCGGAGGCCCCGCGAAGGCCTGGGGAGCGGTGCGAAGGCCTTCGCGGGACCCCCGGAGGCCCTCCGGAGGCCCCGCGAAGGCCTGGGGAGCAGTGCGAAGGCCTTCGCGGGACCCCCGGAGGCCCTCCGGAGGCCCCGCGAAGGCCTGGGGAGCAGTGCGAAGGCCTTCGCGGGACCCCCGGAGGCCCTCCGGAGGCCCCGCGAAGGCCTGGGGAGGGGTGGGGAGGCCTTCGCGGGACCCCCGGAGGCCCTCCGGAGGCCCCACGAAGGCCTGGGGAGGGGTGGGGAGGCCTTCGCGGGACCCCCAGAGGCCCTCCGGAGGCCCCACGAAGGCCTGGGGAGGGGTGGGGAGGCCTTCGCAGGACCCCCGGAGGCCCTCCGGAGGCCCCACGAAGGCCTGGGGAGGCCTTCGTGGGACCCCCGGAGGCCCTGCGAAGGCCTGGGGAGGGAGGGGTAAGGGCCGGGGAGACCTCCGCGGGGCCTAGCAAGGCCCCGCGAAGGCCTGGGCAGGGAGGGAGGGAGGGAGGGCCGGGGAGGCCTCCACGGGGCCTAGCAAGGCCCCGCGAAGGCCTGGGGAGGGAGGGAGGGAGGGCCGGGGAGACCTCCGCCAAGGCCTGGGGAGGGAGGGAGGGAGGGCCGGGGAGACCTCCGTGGGGCCTAGGAAGGCCCCGCGAAGGCCTAGGTAGGGAGGGGGAGGGGTGTTTGTTATTCGCGGATTTTTCACATTCGCGGGGGTCCGCGGAACGGAACCCCCGCGAATGTGAAGGGACGACTGTATTTGTGAAGAAGCCTGGATCTTCCAGTATGATGATCCTGAGACAAAATGACATGAATGCACTGGAAAACACCATCATCAGCAGGAATGAAAAAAGCAACTCAAAGCAAGTCCACATTAAAAGGCCTGCTCATTGTTTGTTTTTGACACCAAGGGCATAATTTTGGCAGAATGGGTTCCAGAAGGCAGAACAGTGAACTAGCATTATTATAAGGAAGCTTTGACAAAGCTGAGAGAAAGAGTAGGGGGGGAAAAAGCCAGAACTGTGGGGAAATGACTTCATTCTTCAAGACAATGCGCCTCCTCACACAGCACTTTCTGTGAAGCAGTTTTGGCCAATAAAGGCATTAGTACACTTGAACATCCTCCATATTCACCAGATTTGGCACCACGTGACTTATTTCTTTTCCCTAAAGTGAAATCAGTGCTTAAAGGAGCATGTTTTGAGTCAACTGATGCAGTATGAAGAAAATGGCAGATGTGTTGACACAGCTGACAGAAACTGATCTGCTTCACACCTTCAGCCAGTGGAAAATAAGACTGCATCAGTGTGTGAGTGTGAAAAGGGAGTATATTGAAGGGGACAAACATTAGAATTCTAATACCTCTAAAGACGGGTTACTGGATCAGTCCTGTTATTTAATAGACAGACTTTGTAACTTTACATATACCTAGCTACATAGCAGAGGCACTAAGAAACCCCTTTACTGAATTGCAAAGTTGCATAATGGGACACTGGCAAGATTGCTGGTTGTACATCTGGACCAATGTGCGTTGGCTCACAATGTGCTTTGGTGTGCTATGTATCAATGTGCAGTGCACACTGGTGTGCATTTAACACCTGCCTGTGCACTGATGGGCATCAGCCAGTTTTCTGGCTCTGCTAATTATGTAACAGCAGTCCTCTACTGGATATGGACATTAGGCAACTGTACAATTCTAATTCCCACAAACATACCGTAAGTCCACTTATGGAGACGTAAGGTCCCAACAGGATTCTGGTGGTTATCTCTTAAATATGTACACTTCTCATACATGAAAGTATTGTGAGAAAGACATGAAACACATTAATTTTGGGAAATTTATTTCCATAATTTTTTGAAGGATAGTTTTACCACTTTTAACCATTTTCATTCTCTGCTAATTGGTACAGATGGATCTTCTTCCCTGATTAACTCTTAGCACATAATTACTTACTCCAACCTTATCCTACATCTCCATGCTATGTGCAGTTTCAACATATCTGTATTGCATCTCATCAACTCCATTCTCACAAACCTCAGGTGTTCTTTCCACACAGCACAAGAAATGTCACGGTCTTCAGGCTAACAGTTCACATGCATGAACCTTAATGTACAAAATCTTGCATTCAAGGGACAAAATTAACTTTCTCTGATTTCTGTCCTCTGACTGGTTCTGATCCCATCCTTCCACCTGTTTGTATACTCTTCTGCAAAGTGTCGGCCTGCAGTGACTGTAATATTCTAGTTTACACCACATGCTTCATTAAGTGCAGAACAGCAGGAAAAGCAAATGGAAGTGAGGTCTAAAATTGGCTTTAGAGCAGAAGAGAGGGCTGTAACATCCAGAAGGCAATATGGTTACTTGAGGCAATCCTCAACAGCAAAATACAAAAGCCCTAAAAAGATGTCAGAATCTTAGATAAACAGTACCCTTGATTTTATAGAACAGAATGAGTGAATTTGTGTGTAACTGCCAACTGGTTCAAAATGAGACGACAGCTCTCATCAGGGATGCCTGGTTATACATTCCAGTAGTAGTAGACATCAGAAGTCAAAAGGCTGTGTTATACTCTCTGCTACCAAAGAGAAGTCTTGAGAGTCTGTGTTATTCTAGGCTGGGAATTGATTGGGCTATTCTGTTCCTCTGACCTGCTGAAAAAGGAACAGTCCTGCTTTTTCCTTGGCTGGTGCATTTTATTTTGTTCTTTTAAACTGCTTGCTTAAATGTTGTTTTCTTTAAGTAAATGTATGCCTAAAAGCTGGGTTTTATTTCCATGCAATTTAAAAGGTTTAACTAGGGTTCCTCTGCTTGGTGCTTCTTTGTGTGGCTCTGAGAGTGGTGAAATGGCTGGTCCGTACTGGTCACATACAAAGCTTTCTGTCTGCTAATTTCTCCATGTTGTGAATATGGGTGGACTGTGTACTCAGTGTTAGGTGCCTCTCGGCTCTTTTCTTCATGCTTGTGCTTGGCTAGGCTTTTCTCTTTGACCCTGGTAGCTTCAATTGTCATCACCTGAGTACTTGCTGTGCTATTCACCTGTGAAAACAATATCACATTCTAATATATTATACAGATAGATTCAGAATGACGGTCTCAGGGTGAAGACAGACATTTTAAGGAGGAAGACAGATATCTCAAGTGGTAAATTCACATTCATGTTCTTAGACAAACGTACAAATGTCCAAAGTGAACTGAACGTAGAGGCAAAAGGTCCTTCTTGTTTTCAGAAGTTAGCTGTGAAGTACTGATGGGCTGTCTGACTGTTCTAACAATCAGGAAGTCATCTCCCATTTCCACAATCAGATTTTCAGGGTGTGCTGATTGGCTGGCTATTGAGGCAGATAGGAAACACTCCCTCAATGGAATGTTTCACTTTTTTTGTGGTTAATAAAAGGTGATAAATAAATTATGGAATAAATAAACATGAGGGATGCTGTGAGTATGTAAAAAAGCCAAATTTGAGGTGGGGGAGCAAAAAAAAAATTGCACTGGAATCTGGAAACAAGTACTGTACATGTATCAGTAAGAAGTAAGGAAGGGGGAAAGCAGAGTTTTCAACACAACCAAAAAGCATAATACATTGATTCCTGGAAGCAGGCACATTTGCCTTAACCCTCAGTATGGTGAGGACAGTCTGAGACCGATTGTGGTACTGTGGTATTTGGTTTAAGAGTACTGAAAGTCTGCTCATATTCTAAATGCTGTGCAAATTATTTGAACAAAAATGCACTGCCCTCTTAATCTACTTGAAAATTAATTACTAGACCCCTTTGAGTTCAGGAATGGCCCAAGGAAGAGATGACTGAGCAGGGGAGAGATGTTGGGAAATGTGAGAGATAGTACTGGATCTCACAAGCAGAGAAATTAAACTGGCAAGCCAGAAGCTGAACAACAATGACTCCCCCTTCATTTCTGCTTCTGATGAGCTCCATTTTTACCCACTACTTTGCTCCCCTTTTCAACTCACACTCTAAGGGCTAGTCTACTTGTCCCCTCCTGCCCCTGCAGTCATCCTGAAGCCACACTGCAGAATTTATTCTCTGCAGGGACTTCAGGTATGTTGTCTTCATTACCTGGACTGTCCCTGCAGAGTTTTGCCTGCACCACCTGCTCTCACCCTGTCACTTGCTTCAGTGCCTCCGGTTTACCTCATCAATCAAAGCAATGGGCGTGCAGGTGGGGGAGGAGGCAGAGTACTGCAAAGGGAAGAGGAGAGGAAAAACTTCTCCCTTTGGCAGGGAACTTGTCAGGAACTTGCCTCTGGAGCTTAAACACGCAGCTTAAACTGTTGTGCCTGCCAGGATCTGACCTGGCTTGCGTTGGTGGTGGCGAGAGCGGGCAAAACTCCATGAAAAAAACTGAAGCAACTCCCCCAACACATCAAGGTAAAATGCCCTGAATCTGGGGCAGATAGGGCAATGTGTCAGGGAAAAGGATGCACATCATGTGGTCTTATCGCCGCAGATTCAGGGGGAATGCAAGGTTTTAGAGGTTTTTTTTATACTGTAGGCAAAGCCTAACTCTCTATTGAGCCTTTCTATTCCTATCTCAACGTTCTCTGGCAAATAGCTTGCTACATCCCTTACCATTTTTGTCTTGCTGTAACATTTATTTCTTCCATCCTAAAACTCTACATGTATCTTTTCAGATTCCTCCACCCCCTCAACTGTATCAGTTAAACAGCCCTTAAAATAGGCTGTATTCTTATTATTGCTTTACCTATCACGATCTATTCAAATGTCATATAATGAAGTGTATTTGTTGCTGTGTGCCTTAACTTATGGTGATCCTAAGGGGACCCTGTCAAGTTCTGTGCAAAGGGGGTCTGCCATTGCTTTCCTCTAAGGCTGAGAATGTGTGACCTGCCTAAGGTCACCATGGCCAAACAGGGATTCAAACCCTTGTTTCCCAGAATCCCAATCTAACTCAGACCACCACACCACACTGGCTCTCTAGTTACACATTCAAAAGTGTATTTACTTTACTTTAATGGGAATATTAGTCTATAGATTTTCCTTGTTTTTTTTCAAGGCTGTGAGGCTGTGTTCTGGAAGAGTTTCTTTCTGACGTTTCGCCTGCACCTGTGGCTGGCATCTTCCACATACCATACCATGCAGCTGTGGACAAGTTTACATAGGGACCACTAAACGCAGTGTGCAAACACAAATCAAGGAACATGAGGGACACTGCACACTGGGCCAGCCAGAAAAATCAGCAGTAGCAGAACATGTGATAAACCAACTTGGATACAAAATGCTCTTTAAAAACACAGAAATTCTGGACCAGGCCAACCACTATCATGTCAGAATGCACAGAGAAGCTATTGAAATCCACAAACACCTGGACAACTTCAACAGGAAAGGAGAAACCTTAAAAGTAAACAAAATCTGGTTCCCAGTTTTGAAGAACAATAGAATAAAAACTCAATGCTTACAAAAGAATTCCATCCAGGGACAGGGGGATTCCCAGCAGATAATGGCCCATCAACCAACCATTAGCCAAACAAACACTAACGAGCCTTGCATTTCTATACCCAGAAACTAACCATTCAATTACACAAATTTACACATACTCCCCAACAGAGGTTCATAGCATATATACTCCACATACACTCCTACCCAACCATTCTCTGAAGATGCCAGCCACAGATGCAGGTGAAATGTCAGAAAGAAACTATTCCAGAACACGGCCTCACAGCCCAGAAAAAAACCCAAGGAAAATCTATAGATGCTAGCTGTGAAAGCCTTCAACTTCACACAGAATATTAGTCTCTTCGAGCAGGTGTGTAAGTGCCCATACGGGCTTGTCTAGACAGGCAATTTACCCTGGCTTCCCCATTGTGTTGGAGCTCTGCAGTCCAAACGATGCAGGTTCCTGCTCCGTTTCGCCTCTGGACAGTCTTGACAGTATCCAAGGCGAAGACCAGGGGGAAGCCAGGGCAAACCACTTTAAAACGTTTCAAAATACCCCATAGGAAAATGAGGTGGGCCCGTCATGGGAATGTATGCTGGGTTGTATCACTGCACGTGGACGCCACTGGTGTTGCTCAGAAGCCAAGAAGGAGACCTCAGCCTTGATCACAATCTGAGGGCCTCCTTCCTGGCTTCAAAGAGTGCAATGTATGACAGCAGTGGAGGTGCCTGCCAATACAGGCCAGTGTGTGTGTGTGTGTGTGTGTGTGTGTGGACTTCTGCCCATTTCACGTAGTAATGGGGGGGGATCTGGGCCAGCTCTAGCGCCAGAATACTCCAGCCAGAAGGCAGAGTATTCTGGCCAGTGTAGACAAGCCTTATCTACAGCAGTCTCAGGGAAGTGCAAACCTGAGCCTTGATCTCTTTATCTTCCACAATTCTTACCAGGTAATGGTACCCTTGTTACTATGGAGGCAAGATTCAACTGCCATCTAGTCAGTTTTTCCATATGGAAATGAGAAGGAGGACTATAATATTCTTTGCCTTGGGCAAAAAAATATTGAGGGCCAATTCTAAAACTATCCTATTTTTGCTTTCTCATCCCAGTTGTAAGAAGGAAGCAACCATAAGTTTTATACAATTCCCAGTCAGAAGATTAGGCTGGTCAAATAAGACAACGTCTGGCTTAAATAGAATTGTTGAAGAGGGAAAAGGTGAGGAGTTCCTACCTCCTGGCTGCTCTTAGAATAGTACCAGGAACAATTGCCACAGGAGTCTTTCCAGTATGTGTAGCGCACAGCTGCTTCAACATATGGTAAGTGCAGAAAACTGTATGGCAACTGGATGTGGAAAGTGAGCCTGCTGCACCTGCAAAGCGCAAGAGAAAGAGAAGAAGGAAAGGACAAGATTTGATATCAGGGAGCCTAGGCCTATCCAGGAAATAATGCATCCAGGCCTGAATTGTCTGAAGTAGCTTATTATTTCCCTCTTAGACAAAGAAGTGCAATAAAAGACATTGCTTAATAAGGACAGTATGTTCAACTCTTAACATATTTTACTATCACCACTGCTACTAATAATAACATCATGCCTTTTCCCCAGATCTGGGACTCAAGGCAGTTTACGAAAATAAAAACAGATGCACTGTACACATTAAAAACACACACACAGGTAAGAATGTTCAAGAAGTTACTATTTAAAAGTAATTAAACTGTCTATAGAATTGGCTTAAATTCTGGCTCTCCTGTCCTGGTTTTCTGTTTCCAGAGGTGTGGTGCTTGATGGTAAAGGGAAGTACAGTATATCACCTTTATACTCATTTTCAGACAGCCAAAGCTCAAGATTATCAGAAGCAAATGATAAATGTTGTTCTGAAAATAAAGCAGTAACCATCTAATTTACCCATCAATCTACCAAATCTTTAAAGCAGGTGGTCCACAATATGGAAGCAAGCCCTCTGTGGAAATGGAGGAAGAAAATAGCAAGAAGGAGATGGGAACAGTCTGAATAGTGCTGGATAATGTAGACGCTATGACAATACAAAACCATGAGCCCTTCTGGTCATGTACTCAAGAATGTTTGATTCCAGACACCATCAATAATGACATTCCACTTCCTTCTTTGAATCTTATGGTAATTATTTTTCATAGAGGTTTCACAGACCTTCTTGAAGTTTCTTCTTTGATCCCCACAAGTTCTGTGAGATCCCCCTCATACACACACCTCTGCCTCCTAGAGGACAGGAATTTGTAGCCTTCTAATTGTTCTGTAAATTACTCTGACTGGTACACAAGTTGTCCAAAGGTTGGGACCCATAGAAAAATCAGATGCATAAAAAAAATACCTCTCCATCACCAGCTCTACATCCACGGTCTTGCTATGAAAGGATCTTGGGGCCTTTTCATACCCCACAATTGATCACATGATGATCCTGCTTTAACTGCTATGGTTCCATCCTATGGAATCTTGGGATTGGAAATGTAGGGAGGGCCATTTAGAGTGCTCAGCCAGAGAGCTCTAACACCTAACCAAATGACAAACCACAGGATTCCACAGGACACAGCCATGGCATTTAAAGTGGGAACATAGTCCTATAATTATGTGATATGAAAGAACTGTTACGGGTTGTCCAAAAAAGCTCCTCATAGAATGCAAGGAGAATCCTACCTGTCCTAATGGCATCCCATGTGATTTTGCCATATTGTGAAGGAGGGGGGTAAAAAAGGCAAAACAAAAAACAAAAAACAACCACTCACCAGAAAAGCCTTTGTGGCTTTTCCCATCTTTTTTAAAAAAACAAGGTGGTGTGCATTTCTGCTTGTTAGGACAAGTGAGTCCATCTGATTAGCTTGCCAAATGAGAGGAAGTGCAAATCTGATTGGCTGGACAAGTGCAGGGGGCAGGGTTTGCTAGCAAGGTAAGAAAACAGGTATTGGAGTTTTTTGCTTTTGTGCTCAAGTGAAAAATTGCTCAATCAGTAAATTGATGTAAGTGCAAATGCAAGTAAATCACTTGTGGCCGCCATGTGTATGCAAAGCTTATGCGGGCACCCCCCCACAAAAACATTAGGACAGGTCGCACCTGCTGCAAAATGTCATTACTGAGATGGACTCCCATTTTTTATGGGCTTGTACAGACAACCGCATGGAGAACTGACGCCGAACAAGTCTTGAAGAGAAATGACAACACAGAAAGAATCACAACCCGGAAACATCACCCAAGGAAACCTTCTGCTGTGCTTTCTGCAACCGGACTTGTCTATCTCGGATTGGCCTTTTTAATCATCAGCGCACTTGCAGAAAACGTGGGATGAGTCCTTTCTGAATCTTTGTTTGCGAAGAAAAGCCAGAGAGGGAGAGAGTATAGACAGCCCTAGCCTTTCTGACATAAACTTCCATCACGAGGCTTTTGTTATGCCACCATACCTCATGTACTGAATGTTAAAGGGGTTTCACACAAAGTCAGTCCCCTCCCCTTATAACCTTACTTTGTTTTTCTGGGTCCCCCCCCCCATATTAGGTAAGATCCATTAAGGGAACAAAGGAAGATGATTTGAATGGTAGTGTAATCAAGTTGCTACTCAAAAGAGCCTTCTGCAAATGCCCAGCTAGTACTGACCTGTCATAAATCAGGAAATCATCCTTGTCCCCATCCAGAATTTGCCAGACATCAGGTTCCAAGATCTGCTGCTGATAAACAGGAATGCCTTGAGGGGCATGTCGTTTAAGCTCCCAGTACATAGCCCTGGAGTAAGGAGTCTTCTCATTCACGATCAGGAAGCTGACGTTGGTCACCCTATCATTGGACAGCTTCTTCTGCAAGCCACCAAGGCTGATGGCAGGAAGAGAAATAACCAACCATTAGGAAAAGGGGCTGTAACCCTCACCCTTGCTCTTTGCATATACTACCTGGGATAATCTGAACAGCCTGAGGCTCCTTCATTTATCAGCTCGCTAGTGGTCATTGCTGTATAGATCTAGTAATAGGTTATATTTGATATTATGATTGCATTCATGAGGCAAAGTGCTTTTGGCTTTCGTTATGTATGCTATATTTTGTCTATTACAGCCAATACTGTAAGTCACTGAACTGGAATGTATGGAGAATCTGTCTTATCTTAACATTTGACTAATACCCCATAGCATATTAGCATTTCCTGGTGGAAAGCCTAATAGAAAATGTGTGACATTTGAGTTGTCACATTTGTTACTGAACACTAGAGGTGATGTTCCAGTATAGTTTGGAAAAGTTACTTGGCTGGGAGATTGTTGAGACTTGTAGTCCAAAAAAGCTAATTTTCCTGTGCCTTGCATTCTAGCTCATATCCAACACTGTATTTAATACCCCTTTACAGCAGGCCTTGAGCCAAGCAGGTCTTATTTATTGCATGATCATTAAACAGAGAGTCTGTGAACATTTAGAAGGCAATGCCATAATCACAAAAAGTCAACATGGGTTTCAGAGAAACAAGTCATGCCAGACTAATCTGATCTCTTTCTCTCTCTCTCTCTCTCTTTTTTTTTTTTTGATAAAGTTACCAGCTTGGTAGATGAAGGGAATGCTGTGGACATCGCATACCTTGATTTCAGTAAGGCCTTTGACAAGGTTCCCCATGACATTCTTGCAAACAAGCTTGTAAAATGTGGGCTAGACAAGTTAACTGTTCAATGGATTTGTAATTGGTTGACCGGCCGAACCCAAAGGGTGTTCAGCAGTGGCTCCTCTTCGTCTTGGAAAGATGTGACCAGTGGGGTGCCACAGGGTTCTGTCCTGGGCCCAGTGCTATTCAACATCTTTATCAATGACTTGGATGAGGGAATTAGGGGCATACTTATCAAATTTGCAGATGACACCAAATTAGGAGGAGCAGCTAATACCCTAGAGGACAGGATCAAAATTCAGAATGACCTGGATAGACTGGAGAGCTGGGCCAAAGCTAACAAAATGAAATTCAATACGGAGAAATGTAAAGTACTGCATTTAGGGCGGAAAAATGAAATGCATAAATATAGGATGGGAGAGACCTGGCTGAATGAGACTACGTACGAAAGGGATCTAGGAGTCCTAGTAGACCACACGTTGAACATGAGCCAACAGTGTGATGCGGCAGCTAAAAAGGCCAATGCAATTTTGGGCTGTATCAATAGAAGTATAGTGTCTAGATCAAGGGAAGTAATAGTGCCACTCTATTCTGCCTTGGTCAGACCTCACTTAGAATACTGTGTCCAGTTCTGGGCACCACAATTAAAAAAGGATATTGACAAATTGGAGCGTGTCCAGAGAAGGGCAACTAAAATGGTGAAAGGTCTGGAAACGATGCCTTATGAGGAGAGACTTAGGGAGCTGGGTATGTTTAGCCTGGAGAAAAGACGGTTAAGAGGCGATATGATAGCCCTGTTTAAGTATTTGAGGGGATGTCACGCTGAGGATGGAGCAGGCTTGTTTTCTGCTGCTCCAGAGACTGGACCACGGAGCAATGGATGCAAGCTCCAGGAACAGAGATTCCACCTCAACATGAGGAGGAACTTCTTGACAGTAAGAGCTGTTCGGCAGTGGAACACACTCCCTCGGAGCGTGGTGGGGTCTCCTTCCTTGGAGGTCTTTAAACAGAGGCTGGATTGCCATCTGTCAGGGATGCTTTGATCAAGATTTCCTGCGTGGTAAGGGGGTTGGACTGGATGGCCCTCGTGGTCTCTTCCAACTCTGCAATTCTATGATTCTATGTACTCACCTGGCAGCCTGCTTGAGGCAGAACTGTCAGCTGGCTTTCAACAGAGCTACCACTGTCACTTGACCCTCCGTCCCAGCCATTGGGACAGTCCCATTGATCTTCCAGAGTGGTGCAGGCTGACATATCCGGGTCTTGTTTTCAGTCACTTCTGCTAGTGCAGCAGTAATAATCACCAGTCCCAGCAGCAGGATTCTTTTGGCTAGGGCAGAGTAACCCATCCTGGCCACCCCCCTTTAAGCTGCAATAGAAGAGAGCAGCATTAACCCTGATCTCTGAGTAAACATTAGATTGATTACTCTGTGTAGCCAGATTCATGTACAGTATTAAGACTTAGTATCCTGTCTTTGAAGCTGATTGGTGAATCACTAATTGATGCTTTGAAGATACAGTCATAATGGTAGCTATCCAGGACTTCAACTGGAATGCAACCAGACACAGATGCTTCCTATAAAAAGGTCAGAATATTTTCCCCAGTGAGGTGACAGACAAATCTGGAGTTGTTTCACTTCAGATTGTGGTGGGCAAATCACATGACTGCATCCACTCTATAGCATTCCCAAATGCTGCACATAGGCTCTTAGCAGCGCAACTGCATGAACATTTACTTGGAAATAAGTCCTGGAGTTGCCTTCCTATTAAGCATGATTAGTGTTGAAGCTTAGATATCAGACAGAAGGGCTCCAGCCTACCCTTCTCCCTTGATATAGTATATCTTCCAAAATTCATCTTCTACTTGATGCTATGCATTATGAAGCAAAAGGAAGGCACTGTTATAGACATAATCCTGAAGTGATACCATTTCCTTGCATCCTTACAGAAAGCTGTATATGTCACTTTGGCTTTTTATTTTAGAGGCAAAATCCTCCCTTTCATTGCAACACTACATTCAAGAAAATAGTCTAGAAGGAAAGCAAATCAAACCCCAAGCTCAAATAACAAAGCCCTAAATGTAATTGTATGTTGTTTGACACAAATCCTTCATATTCTCATCCACATAAACTGATTTGATGACAGTTGACACAGACATCTTTCTGGAATCCACCAAGACTTTCTTATGGGCAGTATTATTATTATTATTATTTTACTTTCTTATCTGGACCCTTTCAGACTTAATTCTTTGTAATCTCTCTCTCAGTCTCTAACATATAAGATTCAAGAATAGCCAGCTACCTTGACTGTTTGCAGAACATAAAATCTGATAAGAAATTACACTCCCCCCAAATCCATTTGCACCCAAAATTCCCAACAAGATTATACTCTGCCTTTCTCCTTGTGACTCCAGCTGTTGCTCTACTCAGTCTTCTGAGGAACTTTGGACTCTTGTAGTGTTGCTCCAATGTCTCTGACCCCCCATCCCCAGGCTGGAGCCAATATAAATTCTCTCTTCTACATCTCTCCACCCAAAAGGGGCTGGGAGGAAGCATGTGGTTGGCTGGTGGGATAGCTACAGATATCTCTTGAGAATTTCACTGTATCTGTTTTTATTGCTGCCAGTCACCCAGTGTTACTTGTTTTACACTCATAAACATCACATGGTTGAAGAAATACCATGCACTGCCTGGCAATGAGTTCTGGAAAAGCATTATCCCCTTGGGGGATGGCAAGCTGACAACACTGCTCACTGACCATTTTCATTTATGCTGAGAAACAGCATAAGAAAGTAGATCATGTCATTATGAAGCAAAAAGAACCCATTGTTATAGACAGCATATTCCAGAAGTGACACCATATTCTTGCATCTTCACAGGATGTTGTATGTGTCACTTTGACTAATTAGTTTAGAGGCAAAAATGTCTTAGAAGAGCAGGATATGCCCATTTTTAAAGTACAGTATACAGCAAATATAGTTATATTGCATTTATGGTTCTGAACTGGACTCTGCAGATTCCTTCTTTGAAATGTTCTGGGGACAGATGAGACAGTGAACTATTTCTTTTAAATTACCCGTTTAAAATTTAAAGTAATAATGCAATATTACTGTTTCTATTTCTGATGTTAAGGACTGAGTGCTGTTGTTTATGTAGCCCAAATAGCCCCATCCAGGCATAAGAGGAATATATCTGGAGCCTTGAGAAAGTCATAGAATCATAGAGTTGGAAGAGACCACAAGGGCCATCCAGTCCAACTCCCTGCCATGCAGTAATACAGAATCAAATCATTCCCGACAGACGGCCATCCAGCCTCTGTTTAAAAACCTCCAAAGAAGGAGACTCCACCACACTACGAGGCAGTGTATTCCACTTCTAAACAACTCTTACTGTCTGGAAGTTCTTCCTAGTGTTTAGGTGGAATCTCTTTTTCTGTAGTCTGAACCCATTGCTCTGTGCTAGTCTTTGGAGCAGCAGAAAACAAACTTGCTCCATCCTCAGTATGACATCCCTTCAAATATTTAAACATGGCTATCATGCCACCTCTCAACCTTCTCTTCTCCAGACTAAACATACCCAGCTCCCTAAGCTACTCCTCATAGGGCACGGCTTCCAGACCTTTATAAAGTACAAACTCCTTCTTCTACAACATGTTAAAGTAGGCCCTGTCATCTTTTCAGGTGGTCACCCTATATATAATGGCATTTATATCCCAGTTTACATGGTTTACTATGCGCTATGATTGGTGTGAATCAGAGGTATCACTATGAAAGTTGAATTTGTCTGGTGGTGTGACTTCAATTGTTTTTCAAAACTGGAAGCCAGATTTTGTTTACTTTTAAGGTTTCTTCTTTCCTGTTGAAGTTGTTCAGGTGTTTGTGGATTTCAATAGCTTCTCTATGCATTCTGACATGATAGTTATTGGCCTGGTCCAACAACAGAATCAAAACTCAACATCTGCAAATGAATTCCACCCAGGGACAGGGGGATTTCCAGCAGATAACGGGCCATCAACCAACCATTAGCCAAACAGACACTAATCCTTCTTGCATTTCTATACCCAGAAACTAAACATTCAAATACACAAATTTACATATACTCCCCAACAGGGGTTTACAGTATATAAACTCCACACACAATCCTACCCAACCATTCTCTGAAGATGCCAGCCACAGATGCAGGTGAAACGTCAGAAGTAAACACTTCCAGAACCCGGCCTCACAGCCCGGAAAAAAAACAAGGAAAATCTATGGATGCCAGGTTGTGAAAGCCTTTGACTTCACACAGAAGTTGTAGAGTTTGCTTCCTGCCCGTTGTTGTGGTTGAAGCTAAAATTTTGTACTGGCATCTGCATAACAGTTAGCTGAAGTCGATGGATGGTTAGTGCAGCAACTACCTGGTGGGCTCAATGACACACAATGGAGTTGCTAACTGGATAGGAGCTGACCATTTTAAATTTCTTATCTTCTTGTTCTGCCCTTTAACCTGGGGGTAAGAAAAGAGAGAATTGGAGTACGTATACTGAAGAAGAGTTCTGAGTAGGCATGGATGAGAGATAAATTGGTATTTTTCTTTGTTTCCAGGGATGAAATAAAAATGTAGTGATACGTCACACTCTCTCAGTCTCAGTGGAAGGCAAAAGCAAATCCCCTCTGAACAAATCTTGCCAAGAAAACCCTATGATATGTTTGCATTAGGGTCACCATAATTCAGAAATGACTTCAAGGCACACAAGAACAAATTTAATTGCAGTGAAATAAATGTGAGATTTGGGATTTGTTTTCGAAACTGAATTGAGGTGTGCTTACATACTTTTAAAAATATTTATACAAACAATATCACATTATACAAACCCCCCCCCACACAGTTTGTAGTAAGTGATATTTTCTGGGTAGAATACTGTATATAGCTTCCATGCTGAGCCCTATTAACCAGGTAGTATAGGACGTTTTGGGATGCTTCTCCACCACAGCATTAAAAAAAATGTAAAAAATATTTCTAGTTGAATTTTATCACACTTTTCAGAAAGGCATGCATATGTGTGCCCACTGTTTTTCCTCCCACACAACGTCCTCCTCCCTCTTGCCACAACCACAGGCAAAACTTTGATCCAAAAATATCACTGCTATGCCCTTCTATATCTTAATCAGTGCAAAATACTACTTTTTTTAAAAGGGCTGGAATGCAAACTGTGTTTAAAATGCACAACGCTACATTTAAAAAAAGGTTGGAATGCAAACTGTGTTTAAAATGCACAACACTACATTTTTTAAAAAAAGGGGGCTGGAATGCAAACTGTGTTTAAAATGCACAACACTACATTTTTTTTTAAAAAAAAGGTTGGAAATGCAAACTGTTTAAAATGCACACTACATTTTTTTTTCATAAAAAGGGTTGGAATGCAAACTGTGTTTAAAATGCCCAACACTACATTTTTTTTTTTTAAAAAAAGGGTTGGAATACAAACTGTGTTTAAAATGCACAACTTTACCTTTTTTTGGTTGGAATGCAAACTGTTTAAAATGCACAACACTAATTTTTTTTTAAAAAGGGCTGGAATGCAAATTGTGCTTAAAATGCACAACACTACATTCTTTTTTTTTAAAGGGTCGGAATGCAAACTGTGTTTAAAATGCACAACATTACATTTTTAAAAAGTTTATAAAAGCACCTGTCAAGGGAGAAAGGAAACAGGGATAGAGAGGGAGAGAAATGGCTTATTTAAGACCGCAAGCCTTTTTCCTAAAGAGAAAGCAGTGTTAATGTGTTTCATTAGGAAAAGAAGGGACCGGGGGGGGGAAGAGAGGAATCTTGTGCCCCCTCGAAGACTATCCAATTTATTTCACCATCCAAAGCTTCCGCGGACAAGAAATAGCCTGCTTCCCCGGGTGCAATCCCAGGCTGGGTTCCACCTCTTTGCCTCTCCCTGTTGGAACCCAAGGCGCGCGCGTGCTCAGGGATGAGGCTGCAACTGAGGAGGCGAGAGCTCCCCCTGGCGTCCGTGACTGCTACACGCGCTCCCCTTCCGCTTCCGACCTCGTGCCGCGGGGCTTTGCTCTTTCTTACCCGGCGTGCGGTCGCTGCTCCCTGGTTCGCTGCCGTGTGAAGGTCGTAGGCAGAGAAGGGAAAGAGAGGCACGCTGCAGAGGTACACCGAATGCAAGCCAGAACAAGGGGAAAGAACGGAAGGGAGGCAGCCTTCTAGGCCAGTGGCTCTTAACCTTTCTTTTAATTACCAACTTTAATTGTTGCGGACCCCCAAGATTTAAACCCCTAATAATAATAATAATAATAATAATGATACAGTTACAGCATCCATTACATCTTCCCTCAGAGGCACTGGAGAGAAGGGAAGACTTTTCTCCTGCTTCTTCCTGCAAGTTTGTGGCTGGAGCAGATTGAATGGCAATGCGCAAGCCAAGCCAGCCAGCCTTGGCTCCTGTCACGTGGCCACTCCACTCCTGGGAGGAGGTGGGCCAAACAGCCTTCAAGCCTTCATGGACCCCCTTTGAGGACATAGCGGACCCCTGGGAATCCCCAGACCACAGGTTAAGAACCACTGGTCTAGACAGTGTGACTGGTTCAATCAATAGGCACCATAGATGTCTGCAACAAAAGCTCTATGTGGGGCAGAATTCATATGTGGTCATCATTTGATGACTACAACATCGAAATGGTGAATTATGTATACAGTTGTCCCTCAGTATTAACGGATTTGGTATCCACAGATTTAAGTATTCACAGCTTGAAAATATTCTTAAATAATAATCCAAAAAGCCAACCTTGATTTTGCCATCTTATATAAGGGACACCATTTTGCTATGCCATTGCATATAATGGGACTTGAGTATTCACGGATTTGGGTATCCACAGGGGGTCCTGGAAACAAACCCTAGCAAATATGAAGGGACAACTGTACATGTGAACCTGCCCTGTGTGTAGTGGTAACACTGCCATCTTATTCATATATTTAGATTTGTTATGAGGTGCCTCCAGGAGCTAGAAAACAGTTTTGTCGCTTATTGCCCAGGTTAAGAACCACTGTTCTAGGCAGCGAGAAAGGCACCCCAAAAGCAACAAGGAAATGTACTGAATTCAGGATGGTGGGGGAAATCTCTTCCTTAGGCAAAGGGTGGGGAAGCAAGGGGGGGATAAACATCTGCCTGGGAGTGCTCAGCGAGAATGAACATGTTCTAGCTGGAGAATTTGGACAAAATGTGACATTTTTAAAAGATAGAAATGCAACTTTTTATGCAAATTATTAGTGTGATTTTTGTTTAAGAAAAAGCCTCAGAGGAGCGAGGATTTAAAAGGGTTTAAAAATGCAAAATGTTCACTTTTGCCTCCTGTGTTGAGAACCTCTAGGCATTGTGAAAGGTGGTGTGCTTACCCAGCCCCTCACCCCAAAGGCACTATTTGTAAAAATATTTTCAAAGGCACAATTTTAAAGTATGTTTTGTGTCGTTGAAAATTTGAATTAGGAATTTATTTCAAATCAAGAATAGTAGCTTCGAGTGGTTTGGGATTATGTAGAATGTAAGCTGCTAATTAAATCAGGACACAAAAAGATAATTGAATTGGCCAGAGTGACATAAAATTGTTGCAATTTTCTCCTACAGCAGGATAATATTATGCTGTGGAGGCACTTGTAATGTTATACAGCACTAATTTTTCCCAACAAGAAAAGCAGTGGGGAGGGTGCATCTCTGGCATCCAGATCAGAGTTGCACATCACAGTCACACTGAACTAGATCAGTCAGTTACCCAATTTAGTGGAAAGCTGCAAAATGGCCTCTTAGGGGTAAAAAACCCCCAAACCAACCAAAGTCATACAGTAACATGTGGTGACCCTCCTTTCCCCAAGAATGGTGGTTTCAACATGTGTTCTGGACCGTAAGTGTGTTTGATGAGTGCCTGTTTCTTAGACATTGTCCAGATCAATGAAATCTTCCTATCAGATCTCCTAACAAATCTTCTGAAGTGTGAATGCCCTCTGCTGGCCTTAAACATGGTTATTTACAGGGGCTGACACATTTTGGCTTGTTTGGGAAGCCAGCTTCACATTTGCAACCACCAGGATGTTCCTCAAGGAGTGGAATCTTATTGTCTCTAATTATGCCTTTGAGGAGGAGCACAAGGTCAGGAAGGTCTCCTCCTCCTTCTATCCAGATCCAAACAGAAGCTGGAGTGGGGAGGACAGGATTATTCCTGGGATCATGCTGAGGTGCTGTTGCTGTCTCAGAAGTAGTGTTGAAACAAATTCCAGCCCTTTACTCTAGCTTAGAGCTGGAAAATGATCACCCTTGTAGTTGTGTTGGGCTGAGAAGGCTTCAGAGGCCCAATAAGAAGCAACCCTCAGAAGCAGTAGTGATCCTTTCTCCAGCCTCAAGCTGGAAAGTAGGGCTGGAGATTCCTTAGCTTCTGACCTGCAGGGCAATAGCAAAATGACAGGAACCAGAATTGTCCTCTGCAGATGGAGAAGATTATTGTGGTTTGTTTTTGCATTCTACTTGACTTCAGCCTTCTTGGAAGTGCAGAGTTTAAAAATGTAAACCATAGCCCTCTGTCAGCCCCAGGATGGAAAGGCAGATAGACTGGGGCTTGTACTTTTGGTGCTGTTATGTCAGGATACTTCTAAGTCAAGGCATCTAAAGCATAATCTCGAAAGAAAGAAAGGAAAAGCACAAAAGTCCCAATCATCCTATTAGCTTTGGATCTTGGAGGATCTCCAAAGTGTAGTTCAGCTGCAGCGATTATTTTCCACCCTATTTTATACTTGTAAAGTCTGGATTCTCACACTTAGCACAGCAAGGGAATTGCATACCCTTGGTTAAGCTTTACTATAAGCTGTATCTCATAACTAACAGTTAACACAATTGAAGTCAACCTATGGAACCTTATTATTCTTGACTGTAGTTATTACATTGATAAAATTAACAAGGTAGAGCTATATTATTCCAGCATCTTCAACATTTTTGTTGTAGATGCACTCATAAACTGGTTCCTGTGGGCTATGTGGCAATTTCTATCTTTTCTTTTCCACATCCAAACAGAAGGGAAACATGCACAGGGAAAACTAAGAGAGGGAAACCAGAGAAAGTGGTGGAAACATGGAGGTTTAGAAAGGGATGGCAACTGGCCTACCAACCTATGACCATATGGAAAGGGGGTGGGGAGCAGAGAAAGAAAAAACCAAAGTGGAATATTGAGGGGAAACAGAGAGGAGGGAAATAGAGGAGGGCAACAGTGGGGAAATGAATAGAGAGAAAACAGAAGGGGAAAACATGCACACACAGAGAACAGAAGGTGGAATGAAGAAAGGGAAGGGGGCACACAATTCCTCCCCTATCTATGTTATGTGGTGTTCTTCCTATTCTCTAGCTTAATGGGAAAGGAAACTGCACTGCTAAAAAATAGCTGGAGGGGCAAAAATTTATCCCTTCTCCAAAGATTCTGGTGCCCGATCCATTTTTTGCCATTGTCAGGCTCAAAAGCAAACACTGTTCTTTTGCTGAGGGAACTGAGTAGGGTTGTGTGCGCTATATAATGGACTGCAGTACCGTAATGTGTGGAACTCTTTTTTCATGTTTCCATTAAACTTTCCAAGTGCCACTTATAGTCCTAGAAAGTGAGCCTATATATGCACTACTTCTGTATTAGTTATGCTTTCTATAAGCTATGAAATGGGCTCAACAAAATAAATATTGGGAATTGTCCCTCACAATACCCATATGTTGGGAATTGTCCCTCACAATACCCGTATCAAATGGCGGAAATGGGTGTTGAATTTGGTTAAACAGTCATGTACCTCTCTCTCTCTCTGGCTTTTTTTTGCAAACGAAGATTCAGGAGGGACTCATCCCGCGCTTTCTGCCAGCGCGCTGATGACTAAAAAGGCCAATCCAAGATAAACAAGTCCAGTTGCAGAAAGCACAGCAGAAGGTCTCCTTGGGTGATGTTTCCGGGTTGTGATTCTTTCTGTGTTGTCATTTCTCTTCAAGACTTGTTCGGCGTGAGTTCTCAAATAAGGCTGCAGCATTATGGATAGTGTGTCTCCATGCCTCCTGATGTGAGGCCAGGGCGGACCATTGTTGGTGATCAATTTGGCCGAGCCTGAGATGTTGTTTCAGGGAGTCCTTGTATCGCTTTTTTGGAGCACCCCTCTTACACTGACCTGTGGCAAGTTCACCATAGAGTACTATTTTGGGGAGGTGATGGTCCTCCATCCTAGAAATGTGCCCTGCAGCTGTGTTCTCAGTTAGGTCTATAATGATCTGGGGTTATAAAAGTTTTTTCTTAAAATTGCATTGTGAAAGTTATATACAAGGAGAAAAGAGGACTTGTAGTCAACTGAAGGTTGTGGAAAGATATGTGCTCCATACACATGTTCTGTGGTACCTTCATTTTCATAATTATTTTGTTTTCCACGACTGGTTGTGTAGCAGAGCTGATAAGGATAGGTGCTGCCATCTTATGATTTCTCCCGCCTCAACTTTGTATACTGGTAGGATAGCAGAGAAGCTCTACTTATTGCTGATGTTGTACCTTTGTGTATGTGTTTTTTTCATGTAGTGCCTTCCTTTTACAGTGTCTCTAAATACAGTTGCGCCTTCATATTCACTGGGGTTTGGTTCCATGATCCCCTGTGGATACCAAAACCTGTGAATACCCATTATATGCAATGGCATAGCAAAATGGTGTCCCTTAAAAAGATGGCAAAATGAAGGTTTGCTTTTTGGCTTATTATTTTTTAAAGAATATTTTCAAGCTGTGAATACTTAAATCTGTGGATACGGAGGGACAACTGTATTCTGCTTTTCTCATTTGCTGAAGAAAGCACCATCCTTAGTGGGAATGTGATGGGACAGGGATGACAACATGCTTTTAGCTGAAGAAGAGCAAGTCTCTGGGTTTCCTTGTTTCTTAGTTTTTGCTTGTCCTTCAGGAAGAAACAGGGCAGGTAAAACCTATTCTAAAGGAACTAAGGAAAAGGGGCTGGCTGGGGGAGGGCATTGTATCGTGGATGTGGCTCCTATTTTGCATTCTAGCCTTAGATTCCTTTGCTTTTTTGTACACATGTTGACACAGAGCTCTTTATTCCTCCTCCTTGCAAAACATGGAGCACTTCTGTTAGAACAGCGACCGCAGTTTGCATTCCAGCCCCTTCTGCCTGTACCCAACCCTCAAATCCCCAAACACTGAACTGGATTTTTTCCTCTATTTTCATAGATCCAACAAGAGAGTCATTAGTTGCCACCAATTGCCCTCTCAAGTTGCATAATGCCTCTTCTGAACCGCCTATGTTACATTGGGTTCCATGTTCTTGAGAAGCAACAGCTAGCCAATGACCTGGTGAGTAAGTTTGGCTTTGAGTTGTTTGCAAAACGAGAAGCAGAATGGAGCAAGCAGCTGGCCTTGCGAAGAGGGGATGCAATTTTTGTTGTCAATGAAAAACGGGAGCTGATGCCAGGAGAAATTACATCTGAACCATATTCAGGACGATCCAGGGATAGTGGAATCCTCTATGATGTGGACCTACAGTATGCTGTCAGCACAGCCTCCAACATTTGCTTTGAAACAGAGGATGTACCTGGTATCTCCCTGAGTCTGCAGCAACGTGGCTGCCAGATCCTTATCCCTCCCACCACCATAGCAGACAAGGATGGCTGTGTGATTTATTCGGTGGTGAAATCTATCGTGGGCAACATCAGCCACACTCTGCTTGACCGGTCACAGTATTGTGGACCATTCTTGCCTGGCTTCCAGGTTGAAAACAATGCCCTCAAGAAGTCCCAGCGGGCTGGGGAGATCACACACTTTGACCACATCACTTTTGTTTGCCCTCAAGGCAGTACACAAGCTGCATTGGACTGGTACAAGAATTGTTTTGATTTCCAGCGCTTCCTGGTCCACAAGCAAGACAATGCTGCAGAGGGCTATCTAATCCAAGGGGCTGGTGTGGGTCTTCGTCTCATTGCTATGCGGTACAATAGAAGGAGCTTGACTCTGCTTGACCGTGACTGTAAATTTATTCTGGCAGAATCACTGCCAGAGCAAAGACATAACCAGGTGGATACTTTCTTAGAGCAGCATGGTGGAGCTGGCATCCAACATGTGGCACTCTATACCACAGACATCATAAGTACTGCTGCAGCCATGGCCAAATCCGGAGTAAATTTTGTCAAAACGCCCTTAGTGTATTACACTGAGAAAAGAAAGGAGCAGGAAATACAGCAAGCTGGGCAGGATCTTCAGCTCTTAAAGAATCATGGTATTCTTCTGGATGCTGAAGTAGGTGGAGAAGGAGACAACAGCGACCCTGCTCTTCATGAGAAACAATACTTGATGCAGATCTTCACCAAGCCTCTCTTTAGAGATGAGACTTTCTTTCTGGAGCTCATAGAACGATGTGGGGCTACAGGTTTTGGTGAGGGAAATGTCCGTGCTCTCTGGCAAGCTGTACAGAATTACATGGACCAGCAATAGGGAGAGACACCTCAGTTCTTTCTGAAAAAAAAAACCAGTTCAGATAACCCTTTTTTTGAGACATGGGCTCAGATTCCATGTTAGCTTTGTGGTGTTGCTGCTTCTGCAGACTTGCTTTTGTAGCATGGGTTCCCAGTGTTAGATCAATAATGCATAAGTTGTGAAATAGATTCTGCACATGCTTCTTTGAATGGCAGAGCATATTCCATCAGATTTGCTGACTCTGGTGTAGAAAATATCCATATCTCATAGATGACCTATAACTAGAACTTGTATACATCAGTGATTTGCATTGAGAGATAACTGTAGCAAAAAAAAGTGTTGGGGCAGCAACCTTTTCAAAAGAATGCATATGAATTTTGCCTGCCTTTCTGCCTGAACCTCAGAGCTAATTATTCCTCTTAGCCCTGAAATTTATTTTTTATTTTTTATTTATTTAGTTATTTATACCCCGCTCTTCAGCCACAAGGCTATCAGGTAAATACCATTTAAGGCATGGCATGCATTTCTGTCCTAGAGAAGAGCGAATGCTGTTATTTTAAAGTTAAGTTATTTGTCTGTAATAAAACATACATTTTTGGGGACCTGGAGACTGAAATAGGTAAATTGCCCTTTGAACAAATCTTTTTCTGCTGTCCCTACCTTAAGACCAAAATAGGAACGTACTTCTGCCTCTACCAGTCTTGCTGTTTAGATCATTCTGTCTCCCAGTTTGTAACACTCTCAGTGAAAAACACTAATTCTTCATATGCTGTTTTCCTTCACTCTCCATAAAATGAGAACCTTTTGGCTGTAGGGATCCAAACAGTTTTACACATGAAGTTGGCCTAAGAAAGAGTCCCAAGGTTTGGATTTCTGTAAGCAGAGAGGCGGGATATAATTTTTCTTCATCTTTATCCAATATTGAGAAGGGTAGATAAATTCTCAGGAGAGCTTGTCTCCAAAAGCAGCTGACTACCTTGTTGTGCTGCTTTCTTGCTACTGTCAATGCATGTTATTTTAGTTCAGAACATGCCCCAGTAATTGCCTGGACTGAGTGGTATTTAGCTCATTTTTTCTTCTGGCTTTTGGGTTCTCTTCAGTAACAAAGGAAGCCTAGACCTTACTGGAAGAAGGCATATGCTATTATTTATGTGTTTAAGTACTATTATCAATGTAATAATGGTATCTTCCCCGCTAAAATAAGTGAATTGAATGTATAAATAAGTGAAAAATGGAAACATGGCTCTGACACCTATTGGGATCTTGCCCCCCTTCCCCCCAGAGACATCTCATAGAAACTTTGAAATAGAAAAAGGGAAGTGTCATGTTGCCCAGTGTTGTCCTAGTCCCAAGATAAGGAAGCTGGAACATACAAAAGCATGAAGCCCATCTCAACCACAAAACTATGCTTGTCTCTTTCCCCAAACCCTTTTAAATGGGCTGCTTGAACAGTTAGTGATGTTGAGCTGTTAACCTTTTCTTCAGCTTCAAAACTCCCTCCTGAGCATCCTAAGTATTTGGCAGTGGCAACACCTGCTTTTTTAAAACACAGTTTTAACATTCATTATTTGTTAGACATAGTGTTCTTTTTCTACTGGATCTAATGGCATGTTTGTTGTTATTTTAGTTAGCTTTTTTTGTTTGCTTCTTTGGCACCCTCTCCATTTCTATTACAATGGTATTACATCTTAAAAAAAACAAACACCTTTATTGTACTTCTGTAATCCTGAATATAAATCTTTCAGGAATAATCATTCCCTTGTATTTCCTTTCTCCTTCAAGTTAACATAATTGATAATCCAGTCTAATTCTTAGGAAAAAAAATCACTGCATCTAGTTTGTTATATTTTCTGTTCCAAAACCCACAAACATGGTTGGGAGTAAAGGTCTTACTTCAGCACTATACACAAAGCATGCTTTACTGATTTCCTTGCCACCAGGACAAGCTTTTTGAGCTTGCTATTTTTTCCACTTGGGGATCTGATATTCCACATTAGGTGCACCTGATAGGGGACCAGTTGACAGCTCCCAGCTGGTAATACCATGTTTTTGGAATTACAGTACTTTAAATGGAGTACTTATCCTTCAGCAAACCACTCTTTTTGGTTGGTGGGGAAGATGATGTCTTTTTCTTAAAAAGTAGTAAATGATTTTTGTATGCATATGTGAAGTAACACATATTTGCAATTGTGATAATATTTGTGGACTGCACAATATTCTACGTGTATATGAACAGTCCCCTTATTTCCAGATGTGTGTCTGTTTTTAATAGGGCTTCCCACCACCACGATTGTACAGGTGTCACCAATAAGCTGGACCTCAATTTAAGAATCATGGGGACAAACCCACTTTTCAGTACTTTAATATGGATAATGTGATCAGTTTTGGGGAAGCAACTGTAATGGAATAAGTGTCATTAGGAATAATGATAGTTATTACAAGTTATTTCGTACAAATTATTTTTAAATTTTTATTTGAGAAAACGAAGTTAAAACAGGACATAGTTAATTTGCTATAGAAAAGGTGGCAGTTACTTTGGCACTAAGACCCTGATTCAGGTATGTAAGCTAGTGTATAATTTTCAAGCCAGGTAACAGAATATTTACATGCCAAGAAGAAACAATAAAAAAGGATGCTTGATAAAATTTTTAGACTCCTTTACTTTATCAGTCAGTGGAGATCAGTCACCCCATCCCACTTTTGTCATCTTGTCTCACATACGTTTTAACACACACTGTCTTTCTGTTGCTGTGGCATGCCAGAAACCAACAATTGCCTACATGGGAACAGCTTCATCTGCTTGTACTATGCATGTGGGAGACTGCAGTGTTAGAACTCTCCCATGATGCACTTGCTGCAGCCAGCTGGTTCCCTCCATACTCTGCACCTTTCCTGAACATTTAGTCCTTCATATCTCAAGCTAAAAGACACGTGGGGAATCCAAGTGAAACAGTAATATTCCACATGAATTAGCAGTGGTCAAGCAACCTTGAATGTTTAGCACTGTCCACAACAGGCAGATGAACACAGGCAGAGCAGTCCCAGATAGAATCTGAAGGTCATGAAGTGATAATGACCTTGAGGAGACACCAGCAGTGTTTTCAAGTACAATACAGGAATGCTGGGAGCAGGTGATGTGATTTGTTCCTCATATAAAGTCGGGCATAGCAGAGAGACTACATCAGCTGTTGGGATTTGTTGCAAGAAAAGAATCCAGAGAAAGTTGCCTTTTGCGAGAACTGTGCTCTTCATGCTTTGACTGGCTAGCATGCAGAAAGTTTTGTTTCCGCTTAACAACCTGCAGAGTCACATGCATATGTGTTTATTACAGAAAATCTTGCAGCTGTCTGTATACCCCATTCTCCCACCTAACATTGCCCAGCACTGTCATTTATGTCATTTAATCTAGGGGAAGAGCCAAAGCATCAGTATCCACATGGTAAGATTGGAAGGAAGTGTAATTAGCAAGGCTCAAACAAAGTTTCTTTGACACAGAGCCAGTTCTGAGGTTCAGCAATTCCTGAATCTTCGTTGCGAAGAAAAGCAAGCCACAAGAGACTGTTTTGTTTGGGAACATTCAAAAAATTGCAGAAACGAGTGATGCTCAACTCGGTCACAATGATCAACTCACCTTGTCAGAACTGATTTTAGAGCTCCATGTTTCATAAGCTTTCAAGACCTGAAAGTAAGACACCTCACGTGATGCTTAAAACGATTTAGCAATGTATGAAATTGTTAACTCAGCAATATAAAATGTGTTAAATCAATAAATTATTAACAATAGCAGGACCCAGTGCAAGCATTCAGCTTCAAAAGTGAGAACTAAAAGATGTGGCAGAGGCGAGGATGCACATGCAGGCCCTGCCCTTAACATCCCTGTGCACTCAGCTGCTTCACAGATAAAGATGTTCAGGGGGATTGTAAAATGTTCAGCTGATTTAAAGACCTACCTGTGACTGAAAACCCTGGCAAAGTGTTTACCAATTTGTGCAACGCCCCCCCCCCCAGAAACCTTAACACTAAACACACAAAGGTCTTCAAAGCCATCCACATTCCTAAGTGTGTTGTGCCCCCACTGCCACCAGTATACACTGGTTCTGTTTCAGCTGCTCCTTTTTGTGTGAGAATGCTGTGCTCCATTGCATGTAACTTTGGCCCAGGTAAGAAGCAGTTCCTGGAGATGATCAATAGTGAAAAACTTGCATACATCTAAACAGATGCAATCCTGCCATCCTAAATTTGAAGGAAGTAGAGTCACAACTAGCCCTATCCCTTGCCAAAAAGCTATATACTACTTATACCTTCCATTTTTTTTCCAGATTCTATGGCTAAGATCCCAGATTGTTTTCCCACCTGCATCTCTTGGAGAAAGGCAACATAAAGTTTGAAGAAACATAGCCACAGGTATTCAGTACCTTTTTCATGGCTGTAGAGATGGCTGAGCTCTGGAATTCTGTTTTGGTCACCCATCGGGATGCTGGCAGCTCCACCTCCATGTCCCAGTTTCCCTCATCTTTGCTCAGGTTCAAGGAATAGATCATGTATGTTTGGCGGATATGGGAAAAAATATGGACGACCTGGTGAAGGGAAGAGATGTGGGCCAAGATGGAAAAATATACTATGGCTCAACAGCCTTCTGTTCCTCCTTCCCTTGTGGTAGACAGGTGAGACAGTCCCTTGGCCAGGAAGTAAGTGAAATGTACCTTTGTAGAGAGAGAGGCTGAGCAGCAAGGTTTAGATAGAGAGGGGTCTCCGGGCTTCTCCTTTTGAAGTCTATTTATCACTGCTTTGAAACCAGGAACTGCAGATATATCACTACCTTGTGTAAGAGCAAAGTTCAGCAGGAAATGGAAATGGTGCTTTATGAAACCACAGCCTACAGAAAACACCATGTTCATGTAAGAACAGCTTAGATTTGAATGACCAGGTATGAGATTATTCTGAGATCAATATATCTGTACAGTGACAATTGTTCCAATAACATCTCATATATGGTTGGGCTATAAATCCCATACTGAGCAATAATAGGGTGGGACGAGCTTGTAGGGAGACACTGGCTAAACAGTGGTAGATCCTGGCATTGTGTGTTGCTGTTCATTATTGTGGAATCCAATTTACCTCCCCAACATGCTGCAGCCGCCCGACTGCCATATTGCTGCCAAACCAAGTCTGGAGGTATTCTGCTAGTGCTGATTTTGTTTGCTTCTCTTGCCCTGGCTCAAGGAGGAGGCTAGGAAATTCCCACAGCCCTGCCAGCAGACCTACAAGGAAATGCACCATCATCAGCACAAATTCATGTAGCATAGTAGTTGTAAGAATTTGTCTGGTTACTGATATAAAGCCACATATAATTGAGGTGCTAACATTTGAATCCAATGTTAATTGTACATTAAAATGTGACCCTTCACATCTACAACTGTGTACCATCTGCTGTATTATTTACCATCCATCAAGCATATGCTATAGCAGTAATGCTTGTCAGTATCCAGCACATGGTAGAGGCCTGGAACTATACCAGTTCTGGAACAAGAAACTAGTAAAGTACTTGAGCTGGAAACCCCTAGTTCAGAAACTAGCTAAAGGCACAGACTTGGTTTTCACAGGAAAAAACTGGACAGTCTTAACCTAAAAAAACAGAATGAGTTGGCTGCATAGAGCTATTATGAAGGTTTCTGAGATGATATAGATAATTCCCTTAGGAACTGATTATATAAATATGAAATTATCACTTTAAGCATAGACATTAGACAGAAAAAGCATTATTGAGGAGATTTGGTTTCCTTTAGTAACTGAGCAACATTCCTGAGGGAAATGTCTTGTGTCAGGCTTCAGTGTTCTTTCTATGTCTTCACTATTGCGGGGAAAAAAGTGTCTCAAATAATTCTTTTGTTTTCTTGTTTTATTTCAACTGCAGCACAGCTCCTTCACTGTTGATAAAATGCCCAACAGTCATAACTAGATCTGCACAAGCAAATAAACTGGAGCAAACTTTGGTAGTGCAGACACCACTTTCTGCAGCTTCCTGCTTAAAGTTTCCAACATGCTTCAACTTAAAATCATTTGCATCATCCTCAAGAAAACCCTTCAAATGCCCACACAAAAGCAAAATTCTTCCTTGCATCATGTATTGTTTTTAACTTTTTAAATACACAAGGATACACTGTGGGTTTATCACACATTTGCATCCAAATTTCTTAAATTGCTGAAGAATGGGGAAGTAAGGTTGGGGAAGTAACAATAGTCTGTGACCTTAAAATAGTTCCCCTCTATCAGAAATACCTGTTATTGAAGCAATTACCTGAGCTGGGTCTCTGCACAATAAAGTACTCTGGTTCCCCATCAATGCATCTCCGCTGTAGCACACACGTGGCTGTATGTTCTATTCTGGGCTTCTTCTTAGTGGCCTTCCTGGGGAAATTGGCCACACCAAGACTGGGATCCCATAACTCTGAAGCAGGTAGGCAGAGGGAGCAGCTCCCTATGGTGGTGGTTGCAAATGAGAAGAAAATAATAATTGAGTTGTCTGACTCTAAATTCACTTTATAAGCCAGAGTTCAACTGATGACACTTATCCCATGGTAGTAAAGGTCATGTGTGTCAAATCCCAACTCTTGAAGAAACCACTAAATCTAATTTTGAAAAAAAAATCCTAAATGTAGCTTTGAGAACTTAACTACATGAAACTAACCTTTGAGCCAATTTAATCTAGTATTCTAATATTAGCTCAATATCATAGAGATGTATGACTATATACTTCTATATGCATCCATTCAACAGTCTTATCACAGAAAAACCTTCACAATTCAGACAACTTACCAGAAGCAAAGAGCAGCTGTACTGCAAAAAGTTGTCTGGAGAGCAGATACATAGTGCAGGGAAAGCAATAATGCTGCCTAGCATTCTTTTATTGCTTTCTATGACTACTTCTAGCGCTATGAATATCTGCATTTAAAAATATATATTTCTACTCTGTATTATGCATATACAGCTTAAAAACAACAATAAAATCCATAAAACAATATTTATCATCCCATTAACCTTGTTTGCTAGTGGTGTTACTATAATTTTAATGGACCAACCATCAAAGCCATTGATGACCATATGTGCATAAATTACCCAAACTGCCTGTTTCAGTAAGCTACGTGCATCTTCCTAAAGACCAGGATTCAGTATGGTTGTTACCCCTCAACCATTTGTAATCATTTTAATTAATTGGACTTCTGCTCCCAGAATCCCTGATCATTGGCCAAGGCGCCTAAGGCTTCTGGGAGTTGAAGACCAAAACACCTGGAGGACTAGAGTTTGGGAATCACTGATTTAGAGCATTTATACCCTGCCCTTCAGCAAAAAAGGCTCCCAGAGGCTTGCAGATTGTTAATTTGTACAGTTCCCTGCCCTTAGGCTTACAGTCTAATAAGGCATGATACCCAAGGAAAAGTAGACGGTAGTGGGGGAGAGGATTAAGTCGAACAGATGCTGGCTGCTCTTCTCCCCCTCAGGGCCACAGGAGTGTCAGTTGGAATAGAGGGGAGAGGTTTTTTTGGTTCAATGTTTCATAGATTGCTAAATAAATTAGAACTTGGTATCATTAGCATAATGATAATATCTCACTTCAAAGTTACAGACTTTCATCAAGTGATGTCACACATAAGTTAAACAGCATAGTGCTAGTACTGCTATGAAACACCACACAGTTGTTCACATGGGATGGAACACTGTTTTTTCAAAGCCACTTTCACTTAAAAGTTTTCTTTCACCAGGGTGGATCTTGGAGGTCTGCAGTGACAAATGCTATAGAGTTCAAGAAAATTCAGCATGGAAATATTCTATTTGTTAAGCTCCAGAAGCCATTATCAGCCCAGGTTGTCTTGGTTCCCAAACCAAGCTGAAATTCACATTACATCTTGTCAAGAATGGTTCGTGCAGTCCTGGATCTCAGTCCATCTTTCACAGAAAAGAAGATTAGGAACTGGTGTCTAGATACTTCTCTCAGTCCCACCTCCATCACAAGCTTGCTTGGTGAGAACTCGAGCCTTCTCTGGCTGCTTCCACCCTTTGGAATGCCCTTCCATGAGAGGCTAGTCTGGCCCCCTCCCTGATTTCTTAGACTTTTCAAGTAGGCTTTTAATGTATAAGTAGCAAGGCTTGATTTATCTTGTACGTTTTAGATTTTATGCTTTAAGCTGATTTTATAATATTTTAATTGTATAAATTGTATTTTTAATCTGTTGTTTTATAGAAGCCACCTTGGGTCCCATCTTGGGAGAAAGGCGGCATACAAATGAAATAAATAAATAAAATAAAAAATAGATACCAGGGACACCTGAACACAAATAACGCCTTTTTAAGGCTGACTATAGCCCATGACCATGGAATTCCTCCTTCCTGCAGCAACTATCTTGAATAAAGAAAGGGATTTGGTGGAAGGGGAATAAAAAGAAGGATTTGTTGGAAATGAAGAATGTAGAGCTTTCCTACTTCTATAAACTTGAGGAAATATCAGTTATTCCCTCCAATGAATATGCTGGTAATGCCAAGTCATATCAGCACTCACCACATTCTTCCACATCTGGCAACCGGGAGTACTTTGAGGCAGGTTTTCTTAGAAGTCTCTTGGTAGAAACTACCAGATCCTTCTCCATCTGCCAAAGAGGAACATGTCAGTTGTTACTGAATAGCAGAAGTGTGAGGGTGTGTCAGTTCTTGATTCCCCCTACCACACTCAGGATTTCAGTGTCTCTAGGCTCATGATCAAACCTTGTGTTAACATAAGCTACAATTCCAATACTGAAATTAAGCCCAAGTCAGTATGGAAGGCAGCTACATGCTATATACACAGCATTTAAAGATATATGATAAATTAGACATAGTTAGTTTGAAGGGATTGAAAAGAATCTGCATATGATATTATAAAATACAAAGCTACATTTAGCTGGTTTTGTTAGACTAAAATTGCAGTCCTGTACACAGACACTATTACAATTATATGCAACGAGAGTCAGTCCTAGGTAAATGTGAATAGGGTTGCAATCTTATGACACATTTACTTGCATGTATTCCCCTCTGAAGTCACCTTGGAAAGACTTCAGTCTTGAAAGGTAAATAACAGCAGTAAATAAGTAAATATTGAACATAATGAGAATTAACTTCTCAGTAAGCATGTACTGCACGGAACTTTTAAGTGTCCCCTCTCTCCCTGCCTCACACACACACAAGTGAAAGTTGACTGCAACAAGCTCCTCACAGAATCTAAATCTCCTTCTCAACAAATATTAATCTGTATCTACAACAGAACACCACAACTTGGACATGGAGAAGAGAAAGGATCCTACTTACTCTGTGATAAGCTCTGCAGTGCTGCTTTACTGGACACTCCACGCATAATGGTGTCTTGGGGGTACACACAGTTGCCCCCAATTCCATCATTGCTTGATTAAAGTCGCCTGGATGAGATGGATCCACCAGAGTGTGTGCTAAAGCCCTAAGAACAGCAGTCACTTACATTAGTAAGCTGGACGGTTATGTTACGTACAAGGCAAAAGCTTGTAAAGAAATCTTGGAGATTTCCTTGTTTAAAATCACAACCATGGGGGTGGTGAAATATGCTTGGGAGAGATCTGTGTGAAATTAGGGACTCGGGGAGAGAAATAATCCTGCCCCCCAGTCCTGGGAATACTGACTGTCATGGTGCTTGGCAGGAGTGTATCGCAATGAAAAATGGTATTGACTCCTTAACTTTAGTGAGGAGCTGAAGCTGTCATAGCCTGGGGCTTGCAAAAGAAAAGGAGGCATATGCCTAAATATTCTGCATTCTGTCACTCTCTATAGCTCCTAGTCCTTCCTCTCTCTCTCTGGCTTTTCTGTACTTTTTAACATAACATAAGTTTCATGAGCTCGAATGGGACCTACTTACATGTAAATGATTGCATTCTTTATCTCTAATCCTCTGCATAGGTTTCCCTCCCTACCTTCTCAGTTATCAGTTCTGTTGAAGAGGTTAAGACTTTCTGGGATTTATATTTACCAGCTGCACTCTTCTACATGCGATCAGTCCATGATACATGACTCTCCTGCTATGCTATCAGTAATGGAGAATTCGTTACAAGTCATTTGCTTTCAGTTAGGATTGCCTGGATCTTGCAAGCCAGTGCTACTTTCCAATTTGGATTTCAGATGAGGACCAATAGTCATCTGCTCTCTGTCTTGTTTCCATAAATTATCCTTCTTTCTTATGCCCCAAAGCTATGCTTGCACCCATATAATCCCCTTTCCTTTTCTTACCAAAGTCTGTCAGCAACTGCTGAGCTTGTGGGGTCAGCACCAATGGCTCGTGCACGGCATAAGACTCGAATTACATTCCCATCCACCACACCTGTCACCTGGATGTGTTGGACAATAATGATGACAACAAAAACAGTAACAACTGTTAATGTATTTGTGAAACCTTGCATTTCAAGCATCATCTACAGGAGGGCTAATGCACCTGAGACCAGCTTAAGTCTAAGCCGTCACTCCATGGTGAGCGAAGGCAGTGGAAAGGCTAAGACATTGACCTTTGACTCAAAGAGTCTCTGCTCTGCCTCTTGCATCTGTAGGTAGCCTTAGGTCCTCTCAGCCTCAGTCCTCTTCCCCCAGCTCCAATATGAGGAACAATACTGACCAAGTAAGAATGCTGACTTAACTTATAAGGTTACCGTAAGGAATGCTACAAATCCCAGGACTCCATGGGATGGAGCCATGACAATTAAAGGAATTGTGTGTTGTGGATACATCCCCAGTCTTTCTCCCACTCTTTATGCTGGCAAGGAGCATGGAGGGTATTTAAACCTTTCCTCTCTGCACACTGAAATTCCACCATGCTCTCCATTGCTCTTGCTTAGCTAGCTAGTGCTGATTTCTCAGCTTTTCCCAACACCCATCAGCCTCTTCCCAATTTAAATTATGTTCCTCTTGGCAGGCTAATTAGATGTTTGGCATCCTGGGCAACTGTGATGGAAAGGACAGCCCATAGAGAGTCTTCCCTATATGCCACCCTTCCCATTTTAAGTGGAGGTTCCTGTGATCTGTGAAACTGCTGTTTGGCAAGAAGAGGAGCACCATTTTCAACAGAAGGAAAGCCCTCCTTGACCAATGTCCCCTGCCCCAACAGTAAACTTCCCCCAACCTGCTACGTGGTCAATCAGTAGACTGTTGACAGAGGAAAGCTGCAGGCTACCCATATCTAACCTAAAGCAAAGCTATCCATCCAGACTGCAGCCTCATTACCTGGCCAAATGCGATGGATGCTATAGCTCCTGCAGTGTACTTCCCTACTCCTGGCAACATCTTCTGCAGCTCCTCTGCTGTCCTGGGCATATGACCTGCCATCTGGGACACCACCTGCAGAAGACCAGTGAAGCAGAACAATCTAAAAATAGGGAAAGGAGAAAGATGGGACACCATGCTACAAGCAAACTTGCCACACAAAGGACAACTGCAGACAATAAGGTGATGCAGTGTCCTGGGCTGCAGGCTAAACCGCAATGCTGTACTGTATCCATGATAGCCAAAGTGTTGTTTTTTTTTTTTAACCAACTGGAACCACCTCTGGAGGTGTTAACACAGACACAAAGTTGAAACTATTAATATCCCTTTAAGAAGGAAGTTATCCTTCTGCTGATACTATTGCGTGAAGCTAAAACAAGTTTTCAGAGGAAGGTAGAAGGCACATATCACAAGTAAATATACATTGGAGGGATTCTGGACACAGCTTTCCCATAAAGCTTGCCTTCAGTTTCAAGGAGTACCACCAGCCCTCCAATAGTAAATTGTTTGGGAACAGCACTTTTGTCATCTATAAACATTTTGCTGCCAACATCAAACTTACCAATCAGATCTGAACAATGCCTGGTTATATTGTATTTGGATATTTCCTAAGCAGCTATTGGACAGAGGCAGTCAGCAACCTTACTTTTGGCTTGTTATTACAGAAGGATAAATGTTTTCTTGAAAAAATTAAGCACTATCAGCCAAACCATCTTATAAACTACCTTACGTGCACCTTCCTGGAGCCGCTTTCCTCGGGAATAGTAGCCAAGCCCAGCCCATAGCTCGTTCACTTCCTATTCCCAAACAGAAAGAAGTTAGGAAAAATCTTAACATGGGGAAGGAAAAATCAAAGCTGCATATTCCATTCACACATGCATGCATGCACATTCCAGCATACAAGCATATGTGCATGAACACACCCTGCTGCATTCTCTTTCTTACCTCTAGTGAAGCCTCAGCGAGCTCCTGCAAAGTTGGCCACTTCTGCACCACAAAGAAAAATAGAGACTTGTTTAAAGGGCTTGCAAAGTAGAATGGATGCACAAGTGATCTAGAAATCTTGCTAATGCAATTCATAATGTGCTACAGAGAAGAAAGCTCAGCATTACCTGCATCCAGCGATTGTAATAGCTGATCACTGTAGCCACTTGGGTCTGCTGGAGCATGATTTCTGATACCCACACTACACACACACACACACACAAAAGGAAAGCAGGAGCATTAGGGGTACTCTGATTCTAACCTCTTGTTTATTGAAATATTGACAGTATAACTTAAGAGTTATAAAGTAACCATGTTGAAATATTTTACTTCTTTTTACTGTGATTCTAAGTTGAGTCCTTCCTCAAATCTTCCTGATTCTGCTTGGCAAGTGGAAGGTGATGCTAAATAGACTTTAAGCAGAATTGCAAGGGAAACAGTGGTCTATATTGAGCTATCTCTAGCTATACTAAACTACTACCAAGCTAATGCCATGCCCTGACTGGTTTACTATTATGCTTAATTGGGATTAGTGAGCAAAACATAAAACGTTTTCCATGCAACAAAACTGATAACTCCCAAATTGCAGGTACCAGTAAGTAAGTGCCATGTGTGACATATGCAAATATATTCACATGGATCCCTGAAAGCCTATAGATGACAGGAACTCCTAGAGATGTTCTCTCTCTTTCCTTCTCACCAGCATAGGCTCGTTTGTCGGCATCAGCTTCACTTGTCGCCTGGAAAATAATGATCAGGGAACTTAGCAAACAGAGCCCTTTAAAAACAATGAAGTCCTTTTGATGCATCCTAAATACTACATTGTATCATACCATTTTCCTCCAAGGAAGGTCCCGTCTGTATTTGTTGTACCAGGTGAGTAGCCTCTTACGGAAATCTTTGATTTCAGCTGCATCACTGAAGGTATGGAATAAAGACCATTGACTGGGCACTCCTGAAATAAAGACAAGTCAGTTTAATTCTTTATAGTGGCCACTTCTTTGATCAGTACAGGGAAAGCAACAATATAAGCAAAAAATTCTGCAACCCACCAATTTCTGACAAACAGCTGAAAAGGAACATCTCTTTTGGCACTATCTCCAAATACATTCCAAATATCTGCCTTTTAAAACCAAGTTCAGTAATATAAATACAAATAAATATGCAAAATAAAACAGCATGTATATAGTTAATAAATGAAGAAAAAAATCCTTAGCAGATGTCTGCTTGGGTCACACCAGTACACAAAGGCAAAAGCAGTACAAAATCATATTACCATTCACCACAAACTACTGAAGTAGTTTGCTTGTTCATGAAAGTTTGTCAGAACACACACAGTACTTCTCCTGACTACATGTTCAAAATACATTTCTATTTTTAAAAAATTAAATACCACCACTATTATATGTCTCACAGATATTTCAATGACCTTGATAACTAAATAAAATAAAATAAATAAAACTACAGGACGCTCTGCTAGAATGGAGGCAAAGAAGGTACACGTTTTCACATTCTGTATTGTTTGCCCCACACTTCCTAATCCTACATCAGGACCATTCTGTATACATACTACCAGTTCTCAGAATGAGTGATGGATTAATCCAGAAAATTATGTAAAACGTACAACTCCAATCTGATTGTGGGCCTGACAAGATGACTCGGGAGGTGTGTTGTCTCCCTGGGGCAAAGATCTGTGATGTGACCGAGAGGCTGACAAGACTCATCAAGCCTACGGATCATTACCCCTTCCTTTTGGTCCATGTGGGAACCAATGATACTGCAAGGCACAGCTTTCCCAAGATCAGAAGAGATTATGAGGCCCTGGGGAGGAAGCTGAAAGAAATGAACGCACAGGTGGTCATCTCGTCTCTTCTGCCAGTTGAAGGGCATGGTCCAAGAAGGGAGAGGAAAATAGCCGACGTAAACAACTGGCTCCGTAGATGGTGTCGCCGAGAACAAATTGGATTCTTGGATCATGGACTGCGCTTCCATGCAGAGGGACTTCTGGCAAGAGATGGGGTGCATCTTACAACAGTTGGAAGAAACATTTTTGCCAACACTCTCAAGAATTTGATCAGGAGGGCTTTAAACTGAGTCAAATGGGGGAGGGAGACAGTATTCTGGAAGGCAAAAGGGCTGGAGAAAATAGTCAAACTGTCATAGAGGGAACAAGGCAAACAGCGCAAGGACCCAACAGTGGGAGGCAAAAAAACTTGCACAGGGAGCAAGTAAAGGGAACACATGGTCTCAGATGTCTCTACACTAATGCACAGAGCATGGGAAATAAGCAAGATGAACTAGAACTCCTTGCACTACAAAACAAATATGATATAATAGGCGTTACTGAAACCTGGTGGGACGAGTCTCATGATTGGAATGTAGGAATAGAGGGGTATAACCTTTATAGGAGAAACAGGCCAAACAGGAAAGGAGGAGGAATAGCATTATATGTCAGGGATATTTACACCAGTGAAGTGATCCATGACATCAATACTGGAAGCCAGGTGGAGAGCATCTGGATAAAAATTAAAGGGGAGGGAAACAACAGGGATGTTATTGTGGGACTCTACTACAGACCCCCAAATCAGACGGAGGAATTGGATGTTGCCTTTCTAGAACAGATGAACATACATGCAGAAAGGAGAGATGTAGTAGTGATGGGTGACTTCAACTATCCTGATATTTGCTGGCAATCTAACTCAGCCAAAACTACAAGGTCTAGCAAATTCCTTACATGCCTGGAAGACAATTTCATGGTCCAAAAGGTGGAAGAGGCAACAAGGGGGTCAGCTATTTTAGATCTGATCCTAACCAACAGAGACGACCTTGTTAATGGGGTGCAAGTGGTGGGATCCTTAGGTGAGAGTGATCATGTTCTCCTGGAGTTTGTTATACAATGGAAAGGAGAAGCCAGGCATAGTCAGACACGCATTCTTGACTTTAGGAGAGCTGATTTCAATAAACTCAGGGAAATACTGGGGATGATTCCATGGTCAAGAATACTAAAAGAGAAGGGACCTCAAGACGGTTTTGACTTTCTCAAAAGGGAGATACTGAAGGCACAATTTCAAACAGTACCATTGAGGAAGAAAAATGGGAGGTGTCTCAAGAAACCAGGATGGATGACTAAAGAACTTTCAATGGAGCTAAGTTTTAAACGGAACATGTATAGGAAATGGAAAAGGGAGGAAATCACCAAAGAAGAATTCAAACAGATAGCGAACACGTGTAGGAGTAAAGTCAGAAAAGCTAAAGTGCAGAATGAGCTCAGGCTTGCTAGGGAGGTTAAGAACAATAAAAAGGGTTTTTTTGGGTATGTCCGCAGCAAAAGGAGGAAGCAGGAAATGATAGGGCCACTACGTGGAGAAGATGGCAAAATGCTAACAGGGGACAGAGAAAAGGCAGAATTACTCAACACCTTCTTTGCCTCAGTGTTTTCAGAAAAGGAAAAGGAGGACCAACCTGAGGAAAATGGAACAGAGGACACAATAGGGGAAATCCAGCTGAAAATAAGTAAAGAGGTGGTACAGGAATACCTTCTTAATCTAAATGAATTTAAATCTCCAGGACCAGATGAACTACATCCAAGAGTATTAAAAGAGCTGGCAAATATAATCTCAGAGCCATTGGCAATAATATTTGAGAACTCCTGGAGAACAGGAGAAGTCCCAGCAGACTGGAGGAGGGCAAACGTTGTTCCCATCTTCAAAAAGGGGAAAAAAGAGGATCCCAACAACTATCGTCCAGTTAGTCTGACATCAATACCAGGGAAGATTCTAGAACAGATCATTAAACAGAGAGTCTGTGAACATTTAGAAGGCAATGCCATAATCACAAAAAGTCAGCATGGGTTTCAGAGAAACAAGTCATGCCAGACTAATCTGATCTCTTTTTTTGATAAAGTTACCAGCTTGGTAGATGAAGGGAATGCTGTGGACATTGCATACCTTGATTTCAGTAAGGCCTTTGACAAGGTTCCCCATGACATTCTTGCAAACAAGCTTGTAGAATGTGGGCTAGACAAGTTAACTGTTCAATGGATTTGTAATTGGTTGACCGGCCGAACCCAAAGGGTGCTCAGCAGTGGCTCCTCTTCGTCTTGGAAAGATGTGACCAGTGGGGTGCCACAGGGTTCTGTCCTGGGCCCAGTGCTATTCAACATCTTTATCAATGACTTAGATGAGGGAATTAGGGGCATACTTATCAAATTTGCAGATGACACCAAATTGGGAGGAGTAGCTAATACCCTAGAGGACAGGATCAAAATTCAGAATGACCTGGATAGACTGGAGAGCTGGGCCAAAGCTAACAAAATGAAATTCAATACGGAGAAATGTAAAGTACTGCATTTAGGGTGGAAAAATGAAATGCATAAATATAGGATGGGAGAGACCTGGCTGAATGAGACTATGTGCGAAAGGGATCTAGGAGTCCTAGTAGACCACAAGTTGAACATGAGCCAACAGTGTGATGCGGCAGCTAAAAAGGCCAATGCAATTTTGGGCTGTATCAATAGAAGTATAGTGTCTAGATCAAGGGAAGTAATAGTGCCACTCTATTCTGCCTTGGTCAGACCTCACTTAGAATACTGTGTCCAGTTCTGGGCACCACAATTCAGAAAGGATATTGACAAATTGGAGCGTGTCCAGAGAAGGGCAACTAAAATGGTGAAAGGTCTGGAAACAATGCCTTATGAGGAGAGACTTAGGGAGCTGGGTATGTTTAGCCTGGAAAAAAGACGGTTTAGAGGCGATATGATAGCCCTGTTTAAGTATTTGAAGGGATGTCACGCTGAGGATGGAGCAGGCTTGTTTTCTGCTGCTCCAGAGACTGGAACACGGAGCAATGGGTGCAAGCTCCAGGAACAGAGATTCCACCTCAACATGAGGAGGAACTTTTTGACAGTCAGAGCTGTTCGGCAGTGGAACACACTCCCTCGGAGCGTGGTGGGGTCTCCTTCCTTGGAGGTCTTTAAACAGAGGCTGGATGGCCATCTGTCGGGGATGCTTTGATTGTGATTTCCTGCGTGGCAGGGGGTTGGACTGGATGGCCCTCGTGGTCTCTTCCAACTCTGCAATTCTATGATTCTATGATTCTATGATTCTATGATTCATTTTTTGAATTTATAACCAGAAGAGAAGCAAAGGAGAGTTCTGGGGTTAAATGATTATGAAAACAGAGCCAGAAAGATCATTTTCTCCTTCTTTTCATATTATATTTACTGTTGTTCTGCTTCATAGGCAGTATCTTTTTGTAGTCCAAGCACCTTTGCAGAGTGTAACATCATCTTCACATTTCTTTGGTGAGTGCTGTTGCTTCCCAATGTTCTGTTGCATCCAGAGCTTGCTGTGTGTTGACAATCGATGTTTACTCATTGCCAAGCTAGGAACAGCAGAAATTGTGTTACTGTCTAATTAAACCCTCACGTTCTTCAAATACAATTTCAGCATTTTGGACATAATTTTGTATATAACATTCCTGCATTCCATCACTACAGGATGCAAAATGGAAATAAGAATTAGGAATACAAATGCTAGTAATATAGACAGCTCTATAACGGTACATGCTTCTTTGCAAAATTAAAAGTGAAAGGGCTGTTTTTAAACACTTTTTATCTTCTTTTAAATGTTTTTAATAATTGTAAGTACAGTGTATTTTATTCTTTTAAATATTTTGATGCCATTTTAATGATGTAACTGGTTTAATTCTGTTTTAATGTGTACTTTTTGTAGGTTTTAATTGTGTGTTTTTAAAACTGTGAGCTGCTTAGGGTCCCAGCCTTGGGGGAAAAAGCAGGCTATAAATAAAGATAAATAAATAAATAAAGAGAAAAATAAACTAGCTGGATCCAGTGTACCATTAAAAAACTCCCCCAAACTCACCCAGTAGACCTCACAACAACCCTGTAAGATAGGTCAGTGGAGTTAAATTCCTCCTCCCCCTTCTCAAAGTTCCACACTTTCCCTGTTATTGCTGAGGGTGACTTGCTCTGTTGTCCTGCCACCGCTGCTGCTAGTTGACTGCCTGGGTCCCATGGCAGTGGCAGCAGCGACATCTCACTGCTGTCACCAGTTGACTTCCTGGGTCCCATCACAGCCCATGACTGGTGGGTGGCTTGTGAGGCTGGGGGTGTAGATGCAGATTGAGTGGCATGAGTGGACTGTGAGGTGGAGAGGGAATTTGCACTGGTGGTGATTGGTTTCCTGAGCAGCCAAACAGAACACTGGGAGAAGAAACATACCCAGGAGTTGGAAACATACCCAGGCTTATTGTACATACCCAAGCATTTTATATATATATATATATATATATGTGTGTGTGTGTGTGTGTGTGTGTATGTGTGTGTACATATATATATATATATGTGTGTGTGTGTGTGTGTGTATATATATATATATATATATATATGAGTCTTAGTTTGTAAAGAAAAGCCATATATATAGATAGATAGACAGATGAATAATAATAAATATAACCCAGTCCTAATAATTCTTTTAGGGGTGTGGTCTATACTGCAACAGAACTGAAGTAACTGCATCCTGCGGTACTGGAGTGCGCTGCATCATTTGACAATGGAGATGGACAATATTAAACTACAAAATCTCTCCCAAGCAGACCCACAAACGAGCTCACCTGGGGGCGTGGGTAGATCTTCCATTAACTGTGCCGGTTTTTCACTTGCTTCCTCCCCCCGCCCCTGGGCTGAATTCCAAAATGCGACCTTCAGTCAGAAGTAGCACCGTCTCTTCTACCACCTCAGGGTCTCTACTACTACATCTCCCACCCGCATAGTAAAACCCCTGGCTCCTTTCCCCCCTCCCCACCTGCTGGGGGACCGCTCTGTGCTCTCAGACACTCGGGACAGTTTGAATAAGAGAAAACGCGCCAATAAAACCCCGTCCCCTCTGCGGGAGTTACTCCTACCTCGCCTCTATGGCTACTCCCCTTCTCCCCACGCGTGTCCAAAGCGGGATTTCATCTGCGAAACAGCGCGGAGCCAATCAAAAGGAGGCATGAAATACTTCAGCCTGTCAAGGCAGAGGCTCGCCAGGAAAAGGGGCGCGACTTACAAAAACTCCCAAAAGCTGCACTGGCTCCTCCCTGGTTCCCTTTAGCGCCATTTTCTCCTTATCTTGGAAGAGAGACCAGTTCATAGGAGCAGTAGAGACATTGACGATTTCAGCATTGATATGTGTTGAGACAGAAACGCAGTCCCTTCCTTCCTTTCTATTTATTTATTTTATTTATTTAGGTATTTATACCCCGCTCTTCAGCCACAAAGCTATCAGAGCGACTTACAAATTGTTAAGCAATAGCAATTTACGCATCTACACTGCATTAAGCAGTTTCCAATGTGTATTAGCTAATTGCCCCCACAAACCCAACAAAGTCCGGGCAGGAGTTAATATTGTCTGGCTTATTATTATATGATATCATATTATTATTATTATCATAGACTATCCTATTGTCTGTCTAGCTCTTATTACGTGTGAGATGAAATACTGGGCTGCCTTTTTAAGGATTTGGTGAGGGGACACGTTTCCAGCCGCCTTGTAATAAAACCCATTTATAAATACTGTACAGTTGTCCCTCCGTATCCACGGATTTAAGTATTCACGGTTTGAAAATATTCTTTAAAAAATAATAATACAAAAAGCAAGGTTGATTTTGCCATCTTATATAAGGGGCACCATGTTGCTATGCCATTGCATAGAAAGAGACTTGAGTATTCACGGATTTTGGTATCCACGGGAGGCGGGGGTTCCTGGAACCAAACCCCAGCGAATATGAAGGGACAACTGTATTTGAAATTAGATTTGAAGGTGAGGTTACGAGAGAAGAAAGGGCGAGGACAGTAATTTAGCTGAGTGCGTCAGGCACTTTACATAGACACCAAAAACACACGGGACGGCAATAGAAAAAGGACCCCCCCAAAAGCGGGCGACGCACCGGAAGCTGGCGAGTTCAACGCGGGAGGAGGAGGAGGAGGAGGAAGGAGATGGCGGCCTTGTGGCGACTGGTTTTCCAGGACTAACAGGAGGTCCCTTCCTTCGCCATTGAACCCCAGCAGAGGAAGGTAACAGAGCCTGTGATGTACTGCCGTTTCCCAAGAAGTAGTCGTGCTAGTCTCTTGCAGCATAACAAGGAGGAAGGGAGAGGAGGGAGGAGGAGGGGGGAAAGGAAGGTGGCAGCACCTTTCAGACTGATTTTTCCTAATTTTCAACTCACTTCCTCAGATGCAGTACAGCAATGGTTTTTAACCTTTTCTTTGCCAGGAACCCCCTTTAAATATCTTTTGTTGCCGTGGAACCCCCAAGACTTCAGTTATTGATGATGATGATGATACAGTTGTCCCTTCATATTCGCTGGGGTTTGGTTCCACCCCCCCCGTGGATACCAAAATCCGTGAATACTCAAGTCCCATTATGTGCAATGGCATAACAAAATGGTGTCCCTTATGTAAGATGGCAAAATCAAGGTTTGCTTTTTGGATTATTTTTTAAAGAATATTTTCAAGCCTTGAGTACTTAAATCCATGGATACCAAACCCGTGGATATGGAGGGACAACTGTACAGTTAAATCAGTCATTACACCTTCCCTCAGAGGCACTGGAGGGGGAGGGAAGACTTTTCTCCTGCAAGTTTGTGGTTGGAGTGGGTTGAATGGCAAATGTGCAGACCAAGCCATCCAGCCAATCTTTGCCTTGGCTCCTCTCATGTGGCCACTCCACTGCAGGCAAGAAGTGGGCTGAGCAGCCTTCAAGCCTTTGCAGACCCCCTATGAGGACATCACGGCCCCCTGGACCACAGGTTAAGATCCACTGCAGTACGGAGTAATATTAAGGCCTCAGATATAAAGCATATTTAGTACAGTTGTGGGAGTGGGCTAGAATGTAATAGGATCCAGAAAGATGCAAATAATGTCCCTTGCCCTAAATGTTCAAAGGGTTGTGTAAAGTGAGAAAGGTCTTTAAGATCTTTGCAGTGGTCAGTTAGTGTTGATGTGTGACAACAATAAATCTGCTTACTAAAAGTCAGTTTCCCTGGGTTCAAAACTCCGCGAAGGTTCCTTTTGTTATATGTGCAGTGGTGGGGACTCTTAATATATGAGAACTCTTAATATATGTAGTGTGCCATGAAGCCATTGTCTTTGTTCATACCTCTGCTAATAGATTGAGATTTATGAATATAATTCACTTCTTTCTAGTTTTCCTTTATAATTTCCTTGTTCAAGGACTGTGACCTGTAAATCCCTTACTGTACGTCCAGGAAAGTTGAAATGTTCTGCAACAGGTTTTTGGGTTTTGTCATTTCTAATGTCAGTTTGTGTCCATTTATCCTCTTCTGTAGAAAATGTCTTGTTTGCTCAGTGTAGAGGGGCTTTGCTGGCATAGGATGGCATACAGTGGGCCCTCCTGATCTGTGACCTCCCAACCCATGGTTTCAACTGCCCACAGCTCATTGCATCCCATACCTAAAATGTCAGTGACATGCACATGGATGTGTTGATGTGTCTGTGCACACCTAGCTGCCATTTAATATGGGAGGTGACCATCCTTGTTTTTGCCATCTGCGGTGGGTCCTGGAACTGAACCCCCACATATCCAGAGGGCCCTCTATATCACATTGGAGGAAGAGCAAGTAAATGCACCTCTGATGTTGTAGGTGATGTCACTGGCCCATGCAATATTGCTTCCAGACTAGCATATGGGTTTGTAGCAGGGTCTTGTCCCTGTATTACTGTCCATGTTATGTATCCTGTTGTGAGTAGTTGTTTTAGATTTGGAGGCTATCTGTAGGCCAATAAAGGCCTGCCTCCCAGAGTTTGTGAGAGGGCTGTGTTATTCTTCAGAATTGGTTGTACAGGTTGATCCCCATATCCATGGTTTCACTTATCCACGCCTGAAAAAAATATGCGCTCTCCAGGCATTTCTAGGTCCTCCAATGCGACTTTGTGGTCAACATCTGGCATTCATCTTATTGAAAATAATAAGGTTCCCTATTATCCATGGTTTCAGGTATCCACGGGGATCTTAGAACATATCCTTTGTGAATACAGGGGTCGACCTCTATCTCATTGATTATGCATTTCAGTGGTGTCAACTGTGGACTGTAGGTGACAACTAGGGACCTTCCGGTCATTTTGTATTTTTAGTCTGTCTTGTAGTAGATGGTTCCTGGATATTAATCTTGCCTTGCTGTCATCAACAAGTTTCTCTTAGTTCTGTTGCAGGATTTGATGGCAGGAAGCAATTGGGTGCACTTGTTTTTCATAAAACTGTAGGGAAGGTTAAGGGAATCTCACACATCTGATGAAGTGGACTGTAGCCTGTGGAAGTTTATGCTAAATAAAACCTATTAGTCTAAGGCAGTGCAAGACTAATGTTTGTTGTCCTTGGGCTTTCTGTCATATGAAATCATTGGTATCGTTCATTTTGTTTCTGTGTTGTTACACTTTGTGACACCCCACTGGCATTTTCTGGGTCGTTTTGTTTTTCTTAATCACTGGTTCTGCTCTCGCAACATCTGAATTTTTTAAATAATGCATTTCCTCTGTCTAACAGCTGCGTGAGGATGGCTTCCTTGAAAGTACCAGTCATTGATGTCCAGAATGACAATTTTAAAGAACTCTGGCCATCCATGCTCCTGGCCATCCAAACATCTAGCTTTGTAGCTATTGATACGGTGAGTAAAATTGCTATTCTGTGTATTTATCAACAGGGGGAGTTTGTTTGCAATAAGACATCAAGGGTTGTGTGATGATCTTTTGAACGGTGACTGGGCAACCTTTGCTTGGGGAAATAGACATGATATTCTTCATAGAAACAAGAGGAAAATCTGATTTCTTTACTGTCTCTTCCAGTTGGCAGGAAGTGGTGTTATGGAAAGTGCAAAACTAATGCAAAATGTATGCTCAGGTCTTATTTGGGTGTATATTATTTCTTCCAAGCATTTGAGGACAGAATTGCCTCTGTGTACAGGAGAACAGTAGCATACACCTTCTACCAAGTCTTGGACCATAGATTATCCACCTGACTCAATATTGTCTATAGTAAATCTTTAAAGTTTCAGGCAGAAGGGTTTTCCAACCCTATCTGGAATATCAGAGATTTAATTTGGGAGAATTTGCATGTACTTGCCATTGACCTACAGCCTATCCCCAATTCATTCTATATAGTTACGTATTTTACACCACCAGGGAGTGAAAGTCTAATTGTTATTTTTGTCTGTAGGAACTTAGTGGGCTTGGAGCAAGGAAGAGTTTGTTGAACCAGTAAGTAAAATGCTAAGCTTCCCTTCTGAAGCATGATGATCTCAAAATTCTTGTAATTCCCCTATTTGTTTTTCTTCTAATCAGGTAGATTTCCCTATTGGTGGACCCTTCTTTTCAAGGGTTTCAAGAATTACTTACCGGTTGACACCAGTCAGGATGAACCTTTTCACATACTCTAGTCCAGTGTGACCAAGAACTGAGGGGGCTTCCTTTGTCTCCCCATCAACTGGAGCAATACATTGTTAGAAGACAAAGGAGAGGGCTGCTTTTACAATGACATGCCATTTGTAGAAAGATCTCCCCTTGGAGGTGCCTGAGTTTTTTCTTTCTTTCATTCAAAATATACATGTGTACAGGGTTTTTAACTGTTTTAACTAGTTTAGTATTTTTTTTTTGTCTGTGTAAATCATTGTTATTGTTTTAAATTATGAATTCTTAGCCCATTATAAATGAAGAGCTTAAGTTCTGGAGAACAAAAGCTGAAATAAACCTATTCAGGTTTCCTAGTAGGATGCTAATTTATCAAATACTCTAATGGGCACTGTTGAGCTGCATCAGAATATAGGGATTTGCCACAGTCATGGACAGTTGTACACAAAGTGTTTGCCCATAGAATGTTGCCCCCCCCTTAGTTCTCTAGAGTTGCTTAAACATACTTTATCAGGTTTCTGTTGTGTATTGTTTCTATTGTGTGTGGCTTCCTTAAGATGTGATTGGTTATTTTAACATTAGGAGGAACTTTTTGACAGTAAGAGCTGTTCGGCAGTGGAACACACTCCCTCAGAGCATGGTGGGGTCTCCTTCCTTGGATGTCTTTAAACAGAGGCTGGATAGCCATCTGTCGGGGATGCTTTGATCGTGATTTCCTGCATGGCAGGGGGTTGGACTGGATGGCCCTCGTGGTCTCTTCCAACTCTACAATTCTGTGATTCTATAAGCACTCAGTCTATTGAGGGCAAAGATTATTCCATATGTAGATATCAGCCCCATATGCATCAGATACTCTTTGGAAATGGAAGTGGGGTACTTATGATTTCAGTAAAGATGAATTTGTCCAATTGAATGGGAAGAAGAAACCTGTTAGAGAAGTAAGAAATCATAAGAAATCTATAGCAGAATGGTCCCAAACCCCTGTCATTAAGTTTACTTCCTACTAAGCTGCCTGATGCTTCTCCCACAGGTGTATTGAAGAACGCTACAAAGCTGTTTGTAGTGCTGCCAGAACACGCTCCATTTTATCTCTTGGAATTGCTTGTTTCAGACAACTTCCTGACAAGGTATGGTGTTCAGTTTGTCATCTTTCCCCCATTGTTAGTGAGTTAAAAGCATGTTCTACCTGAGAGATGGGTGTAGGGAATAGTATAAACTTTTTAAGGTAAACCTTTAGAATAGCCTCAAAAAGAAGGAATGTTTATAACTGCCATCATTGGTTTTAAATCAATAAAGGGAACTTGTGGACTTCTAGGAACTTACTGTTGCTTCCCCCCCACCATAGTTCTGTTCTCATTTTCATTGGGCTGGCTTATATTTACAGACAGAGAACACATATCTCTCTCAGATCTACAACCTGACCCTACTCTGCATGGAGGATTATATAATTGAACCACAGTCAGTTCAGTTCCTGGTACAACATGGCTTTGACTTCAACAAACAGTATTCTCAGGGGATTCCCTATCATAGGGGCAATGACAAGGTATGAGGGCTCCATCCCTTTGGCATGTGCTTTTATTTGGTCAGTTGAATGTTATAGTTATAACTTTTATTGCTAGCTATCTTGAATACAAATGTTAATGTTTTTTTAAAAATTAATATTTGCGGGGGGGGGAAAGAGAAAATAATGCTGGAATAGAAGTGGCCTTGTTCAGTAAATGTCCCAGAAGAATATTTTACTCCATAGTATGGTAGCTAAAAGAGATATTTTCATCACAGCATGAAAATTAGATGTTGAATTTATTGTAATCCATCAGTTGAAGAGAAAAGCAGCTTGTGATGCAGGAGTGGGCAAAGCATGTTCTCCATGGCCATTTTAGGCCAATGAGAGGCCTTTTTTAAAAATAGAAAGTGACTTCAAGGGGAGGGGGATTGAATTTTTATTGCAACGTGGTGTACGTCCCTCCAAGCTCTCCTGGGTGTCCAGTGTGGCCCTCTAGCCATGGACAGTTGCCCACCCCTGTTATCACTCTATAAGACAGGCATTCCAGTCTTCTGAGAGAGCAATCAGGGTAATGTTGGGACCAGAGAGCTAACTGGTGATAGTACCCTTCTGAGCAATTGATTTGAAATGTTATTGAAAATGGTGGGCTTAGTGTATGGGGCTTCTCTGTGTTCTTCTTGCCAGTGCTTTAATTGGTAGCTAACAAAGACCAGGGAGGATTTTCTTCCCTGTATTATATTCTGGGATTCATTGCATTTACCTTGTATAATGTGTTGGGTAGGTTAGTCCTAAAATTCTCTCTTAACACATGAGGCTATGAGATGGGCCTTCAGACAGAGGAGTGATTCTTACAATAGGGAAGCTAATTTATTTATGCCTTGGATGTAAAGTTTACTAACTGTCCCTCCCTCCATCCAGGGAAATGAAAACCAGAGCCAGACTGTCCGTACTTTTTTCCTGGAACTGATTCGAGCCCGGAAGCCCCTCATCCTGCATAATGGCTTAATTGATTTGGTCTTCTTGTACCAGTGTTTCTATGCTCACCTGCCTGATAACTTGGGTACCTTTACTGCAGATCTTTCAGAGATGTTCCCAGCTGGCATCTATGACACCAAGTATGCCTCTGAGTTTGAGACACGTTTTGTGGCCTCTTACTTAGAGTATGCCTACAAAAAGTGGTAAGTATCTCTATTTGAGTGAAGCTTTCAAATCTTGGCAGGGATTCCTAGAAAACCTCTGCAGTGAAGTCTGTGTATCTGCTGCTTGCTATCTTGTGCAAGAACAGCATCTGATTCTCAAATGACTGGGTATGGTGCAGGATAAGAATTAAGATAGGTGAAGACTGGCCTGTGGGTTGCATGTGGTCCTCAGCCCCCTCCTTAAACTTGCTAGGGCCTCCCTCAGAATATGGTGAAATTATGCCAGAAGGCACAGGTAGTCTTTTTGATACAAACTTTTTTAAAAATACAAAAAAAGAAAAAGAAAGAGAGAGAGAGAGAGAGAGAGAGAGAAAATGGGGCGGGGGGAGGCATGAGTGGTCTCACTCTTGGAGTAGTTGCCAACCCCATGGGGTGGCCAGTTTCACCTCCTGATACAGTATTATGATTTGGAGGCTTGCAACCTCACTTAGCTTTTGGGGCAATAACAGGAGCTATGTGTCAAGGAGAAAAGATCTCCTGTTTAACGTGAGTAAAAGCCTTTGCTGATTCTGGACTCTACAAACTTTCAGCCGGCTTGGTAGTTAGCCAGCTATTATTTATAGTCACTAGCAATTCTACTCCTGTGGCACATGCAGAAATTAGGATGGGAAGAATTGGTCTCTCACTTCACCACTGTCTTGAAAACATTCAACAGCAAAGATTCTTAGTAATTCTGAATACAGTAGGACCCCCGTATCCATGGGGGATTGGTTCCCGGGAACCCCACGGATAATGAAATCCACGAATAATAGCAAACAACCCTCATTGCCATTCCCACCATGGGAGTAATCCCAGGGGCAAAGGGAGAAGAGAGACAAGATCTTCCCTCCCTTCGCCCCCACGTTGCCATTTCCGTCAGGGAGCGATCCAGGGGGCAAAGGGAAAAAAGAGGCGAGATCTCTCCTCCCCTCCCTCCGCCCCCACATTGCCATTTCCACCAGGGAGCAATGGGGGGGGGGGCAAAGGGAAAAGAGGCAAGATCTCTCCTCCCCCCCCCACTGTTGCCATCCACGAATAATTGAATAAGCAGATGGTGAATCAGTGGATGCGGGGCTGCTACAGTAACTTGAAATGTAGCATGAAGCAGAAGATTGCTCCCTTCCCAACCACCCATCCACAGCCAGGTTCTTTGCATATGCCAGACAATGTGGGAAAAGAGATAATCTACGTCTCTCCTGCCTGGTGTGGTGAAAGAGTCATCTTGCCTCAAGTCTTCTGTCAGAAAAATAGCAATAGCATTGATATTTCTATACTGTTTATTAGTGCCAAAACACTCCCTAAGCAGTTTACAGTGTGTTAGCTAATTGCCCCAACAAGCTGGGTACTCATTTTACCAACCTACAGAAGGATTCAAGGTTGAGTCAACCTTGGAGTCCTCTGGGATCGAACTCACAACCTTGTGGCTTGCAGTACTGGCCCACCACTACCCCACCAGGGGTTAGGTCTTTCATTTTGTGTTGGATAACTGAAGGTGGGGCAGGGAAGTACTCATTAGGAAGAAACTTGTGCCTGCTGCTTCAACCACCTATGTGAAAGTGGCTAAAATGTTTCTCACGTTTTCTGGGACTGCTTACAATTTATCAGGCATTCTCACTTCTCTTCCAATTACTGATTAAAGGAGATGTTTGCCTGCTGTCAGACAGGTCTTGGAGGTGATCACATCCTTGTGTGCCAGATACTCTTGCAGTAGAAAAATTACACTGGCAGTGCAGTTGTATGTTGGTATAACATTGTACTGTCACCTACAGCAGTACTTCTCAGGGTATCTAATGTGGTGGACCAGCAACATATTTCTGACCATTGGCTATAATTGTTTCTTTTTTCCCTGTAAACTTGCCAGCGACTAGTAGCCAGGCTCAGAGACTGGCACTGGTCCAGGGCCCACTATTTTGAGTAGCACTGCTCTGAAGGAGAAAGTGCAGTTGCCCCTCCACATTCGTGACTTTCACATTCGCGGTTTTGATCATTCACGGAAAGCTGCCTGCGGCCCCCCCCTGCTCAACACCCCACTCCCTTTCCAAGGCAGCGAGGGGCTTCTCAGGAAGCTCCTCGCTGCCTTGGGAAGGGGGGTGGGAACCAGCTGGCGCGCTTACGCTACACCCCACTCCCTTCCCAAGGCAGCCAGGGGCTTCTCAGGAAGCTCCTCGCTGCCTTGGGAAGGGGGGGTGGAAACCAGCTGGCGTGCTCGCGCTACACCCCACTCCCTTCCCATGGCAGCCAGGGGTTTCTCAAGAAGCTCCTCGCTGCCTTGGGAAGGGACTGGGGTGGAAAACCGCTCGCCAGCAGGCTCATTTCTTATTCGTGGTTTTTTCACATTTGCTGGGGTTGTCTGCCCCTAACCCCTGTGAATGTGAAGGGATGACTGTATATTCTACATTACAATTTCGGTTTGATACCATAGCTTTTTTTCTATATGCAAAGAGCTTTCCTTAGATTATGGTGGGTAACTTGGAGTCCTTCAGATGTTGTTGGCATTCAGTTCCCATCACCCCTCACCACTGGCTGTGCTAGCTAGGGCTGGTGTAAGTTGCATTCTGACATCTTCTGAAGGGCCACAAACTGTCCTGAATCTGGGTATAGAGAGAGCAATTTGTAAAGGCAGCTGATTTCCTTCTGTAACCCCTCCACACACCTGAATTTTAATGCAGTTCTTCTCTTTCAGCAAGCGAGAGAATTGCAGATTGAAAGACTCCAAAAAGCAGCACCTCAGCATAGAGTTCTGCAACTACCCTGCCAGCATAGCTTCCTATATTGACTACCGCTTCTGTTCTCTGTCTGATACCAGCCAGCATGGAAATGACACTGCAAATAAAGTTACTATCTGCCAGACATTTTCTGTAAGTCTCCCTCCCCTTTGCTTTGCATAGTTTAGGAAAGGGGTGGGGCACTCTTTTGAGATGTTCTTGGACTTCAGCTCCCATCACCCTTCCTGCTGGCTAGGTCTGATGGGAGTTGCAGTCCAACATTATCTCAGGGACTACAAATTGTCTATTCTTTGTTCAGAATCTTAAAGATCCAGGGTAGTGTAGTGGTTAGAGTTTTGGACCGGGATTTAGCAGATCTAGGTTCAGGTCCCCATTGGGCTATGAAACTTATTGAGTGACCCTAACCCAGTCACTCTTTCTTAGCCTGACTATCTCACTGCATTATTTTAAGAATAAAGCGTATGCCATTTTGAACTCATTGCAAAAAAGCATGGTATACATAAATAACATGCTTCTTGGAGTGCCTTGAGCTGATTCTGTGCCTTGGCTATTCTGTGGTCAGGGCTAGAAGGACAAGCTATTTAGGATATGAGAAAGACATCTTGATCTCTTTTTTTAGATCTTGGGTCTTAAAAGTTATCCTGACTGATAGGGTATGCTATACTGGGAGGTAAATGTTTGTTCTGACTCTGTGGTGAGTCGTTAAAAAATGGAATCTTTTTCTGGCACCCTCTAGGTGTTGCTTTTTAATAATCAGGGATATATGGGATATGTGACCTAACCAGGAAGGCATAGGTAGTGCAGCTTCAGTACTGCTGTTCTTCAGGGAATCAAGCTGCTGTGATTTCAGTCACAAAAATGCTTAGGCGTTGAAAGCGCTCTAGTAATATGTGAATTCTTTTTCAGCTATGCTACTGGTTTTTACTCTCTCTCGCAGGCATATGGCTGGTGCCCAGATGGGCTGAAGTGTTCACAGTCTCACAACATTGAGCTAATCATTACTGAAGATGAAAACCACAAAGAAGAGAAAAGGAAGAAAAGGAAGCAGAAATGGAAGCGGCAGAAGAACATTGCAGCATCCTCAAAAAAACCTGAGTTGGGAAGACCTGAGAAGGATGGGGAGGAGTCTTCAAACATGGAAGATGGTCCACCCTCCAAGCAGTCCTGTCCTAGCACCACTCCTGGTACAGTAGATGATGCAGGCCCAGATGCTGCCTCCAGCAATGAGGAAAGTTTTATGGATGTGGAACGAGAACTAGGCTCTGATAGTGCAGCTGATGCCAAGATGGATGAAGAACAAATCAATGCCACAGACAGTGAGGGAACCACTTCCTCATCTTCCAGAGATGGCCATCATGAGGGAATAACAGGGACTGAAGGATCAGAACCCAAGGTCCAAGTAAAGAGTACATTGGCAGTGGACTCCTTGCCTGGCACAAAGAACCCAGTAGCACCTCTCCCGAGCTGTTCAGAGGGAGGTATTCACAGGGCTGGGTTTGATGCCTTCATGACAGGTTACATAATGGCATATGTACATATGCTCAAGAATGATGAACACAGAGACGTAAGTGAAGGACCTTGGTTGCCTGACTGCCACAACAAACTGTACCTCAGTGGGAAATCTGTGCCACTTCAGATTGTAAAAAGTTTATTTGCAAAATCCTCTAAAGCCCACAGTCAGAAGATGAAATTGGCCTGGGCCAGTATGTAGAGCAAGGAAGCCTGCTGTGTAGACTTCAGATGAGAGCAGCTAGAAACAGAGCAGCTTCAAAAGAGCTATTTGGCATAAGAAAGCAACTGCCTGTATGTGGATTAGTTTTTTTAAAATCTGTACAATTAAATTACTCTGTACTAATTTTATTTTCTTGTTGATTTTCAGGTAGTGTTTTTACATATTCATAAGGCCAGGGGGCAGTCTTCAATAAGAAATTCCTGAAATTAATAAGAGAGGCTCTAATTAACATCATACTAATTTATTTCACTCACTCATCCAAATAGCATATGAGAACTGGCAGCTTATTCCTGCAGTGTCGAGGAGCACCATTTGTTCTGTTGTTATTAGCACAGGGAGACAAAATTGCTGGCAGGGATAGGCAAAACTGTAATGTTTAAATTATATAGAATTTTGCATCTACTCAATTTCACTGTGTAATTCCAGGGTTTTTATGACTTAGCATGTACTAATAGTAAACAGGGCTCCACTTGACATGTTGTCCTGTGCCTTCAAACTGATTCTTACTTATCCTTTCACAGAGTTTTCTTGGGAAGATTTCTTCATAGGAACTTAACCATTGCCTTCCTCGTGCCAAACAGCTATTAGGCAGCAGCAGTAATGGGGGATGAATCTGGTGGAGGATCTCACATTGACAACGGCAGGGGCACCATAGGTAACACTTTTTAGTACTGCACAGAAAGAGGCATGGTAAGCCTCTTTTGAATGTCTTTTACCACAAAAACTGTATGATGAGCCAATCCAAAATGAAATGAGAAAGTGCCATAAGATGAGATTCCCAGGTTGGAAGGTACTCAACAAGCTGCTGGTGTAAAGCAGAGGGCCACTACAAGTAGCTCTGTGGCTAATGATGCGACTTGACTCAAGATGTTCAGTTATTGGTGTTCTCAAAGGCGAAAGAAAAGTCCAAAGCTACACAACACATAGGAACATGGAATGTGAAAAGCATGAATCAGGGGAAGCTGGATATAGTAAAACAAGAAATGGAACATGTAAACATTGCAATACTTGGGGTGAGTGAGCTAAAGTGGACAGGAGTGGGAGATTTTGAGTTACATAATTACACAGTGTTTTACTGAGGAAACGAAAATCTAAAAAAAAATGGGGTGGCATTAATAGTGAGGATAGATATAGCAAAAGCAGATGCTATTATGTGAAGTCTAACCAAATAATATCAGTAGGACTTCAAGAAAATCCTATCAGTATAACCATAATCCAAGTTTATGTTCCAACTACAGACGCAGAAGAAGAAACTGAAAGATTCTTTGCTGGAGTTCAGGAGGAAATTGATCACAAACCCAAACAGGACTTGTTATTAATCATATGTGATTGAAATGCAAAAGTCGGAAACAGAAGAATCAAAGAGTGTAGGAAAATTTGGGCTAGGAACAAGAAATGAAGCAGGAAAGGGACTGATTGAATTTTGTGAGGTGAACAGTTCAGTGCAAACACATTCTTCAAGTACAGGCAACTGTATACATGAATGTCACCTGATGGCCAAACTATATATCAACTAGATTACCGTACATAATTGGAAGCAGCAGATGGAGAAGCTCCATTCTCTCTTTAATACATGACCAGGAGTAGAATGTGGCACAGACCATGAACTGCTAATATCAAAAATTGGAGTAAAGCTAATGAACATTAAACCAACAATTGTGTCAAAGTACAACCGGAGGAAAGTCCCCATTGAATTTAAAAATGACATGTCAAAAATAAATTTGCACTATTAAGCTTAATTGAACAGGAGCCAGAGAGGAGTGCAAACAGACACTATCTGTAGCCAAAAAGAAAGAGAAACCTTAATGGATGACAGATGAAACTTCAGTTAAGGACAGACAGGAAGCAAAAGTAAAATGTGGTAGTAATAGGGTCAGAATCCTGAATGCAGTTGTTTAGCACCTTGAGCACAGAGACGAAGAGAACTACTATAATAGTCAATGCAGAGAAATAAAGATAACAACAAAAATGGAAGAAATGACCTCTTCCACAAGAACTCAAAGGGAAATTTAAGCCCAAATGGGATGTTCTGTGACCAGCAGGAGAACATGTTACATGATGAACTACAAATAAAAAGATGATGGAAATAATACACTGAACAGCTATATAAAAGACATGAAAGGATGACAGTCATTCAAGCAAAAACCGTTTGAAGGTGAGCCTACAATTTTAGAAGGGGAAATGGAAGCTGTACTCAGAGCACTTGGGAGAAAGAAATCACCAGACGGCATACCAATAGAGCTGCTCCAAGCTACAAAGGTAGAAACTATTATAGTTCTAACTTACATCTTTCAACAAATATGAAACAGAATGGTCATCAATATACGTTCCAACCCCCAAGAAAGGGACACACAGCAGGGATGACAGTAACTATAGGACCAATGAATTAATCTCCCATGTAAGCAAAGTGATGCTCAAAATTCTGCAACAAACAGAAGAAGAACAAGAATTGTACAATATAATAATAATTTTAAAATTCTGCAACAAAGACTTCTATCATAGAAATGATAGAGAGAAATGCCAGATGTCCCAGTTGGGTTCAGGAAAGGAAGATGCACTAGGGATCATATTGCTAACATATGTTGAATAATGGAGCACATGAAAGAAATTTCAGAGGAAAATCAGCCTGTGCTTTATAGATTATAGCAAAGCTTTTGATTGTGTAGATCATGAACAACTAAGGCTTGCTCTTAAAGAAATGCATATGCCACAGCATTTGATTGTCCTGATATATAACCTGTATGCAGGACAAGAGGCTACCATCATAACTGAATTCTGAGAAATGGAATGGTTTCCAATTGGCAAGGGAATCGGGCAAGGCTGCATTTTATCACCCTATCTGTTTATGCTGAACATACCTTATATAAAGCAAGATTAGACTCAGGGGGTGTGAAAATTGGAGGAAGGAGCATCAACAGTTGAAGATATGCAGATGACACCATATTACTAGCAGGAAATAGCAAAGACTTGAAACTATTACTGAAGAAAAGGAAGAAAATGCAAAAGCAGGTTTACAGTTGAATGCTAAGGGGAAAAAATGATGGATCACAGATTATTTACATAACTTTATGATAAAGACATTGAAATAGTTCAAGACTTCCCATACCTTGGCTCAGTCATTAATCAGAATGGAGACTGCAGTCAAGTTAATCAGAAGACCCTAGTCTTCTGGAAGGGCAGCTATGAACGAATTACACAAGATCCTGGAATGTAAAGATACATAATTGAATACTAAGTTAGGATAACCCAATGCATTCCATTTCTAATTTCTGTGTGTACTTGTAAAAACTGGACAGTGAAGAAATGTGGAAGTTTCATATTGGGGATTATTAGGAAAAGGGCTGGAAATATGTTAGTGTCACAATCCATTTTTTTAATAGGAGGGTAAGAAGGAACCAGAGGGGCTTTAGAAACTAGGGGAACTCTCTTAAACATATTTACAGTAGTTCCCGAAGGGCAGAAAGAAGGGTTTGATAGGGTTTTCTTGGCAAAGTTTCAGAGGGGATTTACCTTTCTCTGAGGCTGAGACAATGTGACTTGCCCAAACCACAAAAAGAAAGACGGGACCAATATTTTAATGCTTTGGTCTATCATTCCCGCCTTCTCTAGTTTATTTGTTCTCAGACATTTTATCAGCCCACCTCCCTAAATCAGTGCTTAATTAAGCCTTCAGGTGTACTTTAGATTATACTTTTTGGAAGTTTATTAGGGTAAAATCCATTTACAATTGCATGAAATAAGCTAGAACTCAAGATTCACACTGTTTTCCTGGCTGCTTCTACCTATATAACACTTTTAATCTTAGAGGGAAAGGAAACTGCCCGTTTTGGACAGTATCCCTCAACGTAGATTAAATGAGTAACTTTTTTTTCAAAGGCCAGCTAGAAATGGAGTGATTTGCCACGTTTATTATAGTTTCTTTCTCTGGCCAACGTAATTGCAAGCTTGGTCTTGGCAACAAATAAAATTAAACCAATATAGATCAGTCACGGTTCTAGAACTATCTATGGTATTGCATAGGGTTTGTTTTTGCAGAGGATAAAATGGTTTATTTTGATTTACCTAATTATTCCGTGTCTTATACTGTCAATTGCATTTTAATTTGTTTTCGGCTCCCTGTTAAACTGTTTTTTCCCCATGTTTATCACAGTGCATTTCAGTTACAAAGGTCTTGATGGGGAAAGGATCAAATATGCTATCTGATCTTTTATGTGGCTGTTCAGTTGGTATTGAACTCTGAAATCCTGTTCATGTAATACTAGATACATATGAGCCACGTATCTACCTCAGTTAACAAAGTCAATATATTCCTGGGCATGACCTCTTTAACAGAAAATTTGATCCCAAAGCCAGAAATAATAGGAATAGATTGGTTCCTAACCACAAAAAAAGAGTATGTTTCAGCAAACATTTTTATTCACCATTGCATCCAGAGATGATCCCAGCCTCCACTTTTTTTATGGTTTTCATTTTCATGGGCAGATGTATAGATCTATGCTTCTTTAACATGCTAGGTAGAGCTGGTGAGGCAGACCCATGTGTTTTCCACTTTTCTGCCTGTTTTACTGTTCATGCATGCTCAGTAAGTGATTCTGGAGGCAGCTGTTGTTTACCTTGCTTGTTGTAGGCAACCACACACACTTAGGGTAGGATCACCTAAAGCTGAATCTCATTATTTCCCAGCTCAAGCATTTATTGCAGATATGCTTTCTCTACCATGGTATCTAATGGGGGTAGGATTGGTAACTTTTTCCTCTGCAGAGCAGAAGTGAAGATCACTCGGAGTGGTTGATTCAGAGCAGCAGCATGAAAGTTTTATGTTAACCTATGAATCTATGGAGACAAGGAGGATTAAACAAATACTCAGAGCATTTATCTAAAAGACACTATATCAAAATGAAACCCCATCTCCTTATGCCTTTGAATCGCATTTGTTGGGAAGGACTAATACCTATTCTCTTCTTCACTATGTGAAAGAATTAAACACAGGGCTTGTCTACATGCTTTACAAAATCCGTACTCACCCCATAGTTGCTGCGATCCTGCTACACATTCCTGAGGGTTTGAATAGAGATTGCAGCAAATTTGAGGTGTGCGCGCATTTTAGGGGTAAAATCTAACTAAAAAAACTCAAACTTTTTTTAAAAATCCAGATTTTCCTCTGTGTGGCCAGTGTTCTGGAGGTGGCTTCAGTGTGGAGCCAGGGGCGTTTTTGGTGCACTAGCAAACCTGGTGTGTTGCCATATATTTTTTCATCCTGTAGCGGTGAGGGGGTAGATTGCACCAATGAGTGGGGAAGACAGAGAAAGAAGCTGCATGGAGACAGGCATCAGAGGCAAGGGAGTGAGTGGGGAAATTGATTTTCTGAGGAGGGGTGTCCACTGTGGACTAGATAGGTCTTTTGCTTGCCTCATCCAGAGAAGGTGGAGAGGAGGAGGAAGAGAGAGGTGGGAAGCAAAGGGACAGAAGCAGTGATGAGGGAGATTTGGGGAGGATTCCTTGCCAGCTTGCCGCCTTGGACGAGGAGACAAACAGGCGAGGAACCCCACAAATCTCATCACCATCACTGTTTCTTTCACCTCTTCTTTGCCTTGTCTGTAGAGGACACCCCCCCCTCGCAAGATCGCTCTCCCTGCACACTGTCTTAGCTCTAATCAAGGGAGGGGGTAGCTGCTGATCTTATGGCTGAACATTTTAATAAAGAAAAGATAAATGAAAGAACACTTTATTTTTTCTTTGTCTTTTGTGTGTATGCTTTTGTACCTTTAAAATTCCTTCCCTCACTGGGGCAATGAAGGAGGGGAAGGTGATTGGATGGGGAGGCATCCAATTGGTGCAAGGTTACCATTAGATTGACAGGCAAACAACAACAGCTATTGGCTGTTAGGATGATGCATGCTGGGAAGGAAAAAATTGAAGCAAACATGGTTGTGTGGCTGAAGATAATGTGAACTATAGGACCTGTGGATTTCCCCGTTTGCATCAAAGTGAGTTTGCGGGGGGGGGGGATGTGTGACCAATTAATATGATTTCACTTTGATATAGCTCCGTGTGTGGCATAAATGGGGTTGCTGCGGATTCTATACACTACAAAAATCCGATGCCAGATTGGATTTTTCTCATCTGTATACACAAGGTCCCAATCCTGTAGAAAACAAGATGCTGGCCCTTCAGACTGATGTAGCAGGCCTGTTATGAGTAGATATCTGTACACACATTAAAAAGAAAGGAGAATTGTTACCTTGGGAAAATACATTTTCTAATTTGAAGGTGAGTAGTAGGAAATATGATGGACTTGTTTGTAGATATATCTTGAAGAATAGTATTAGGATCCCTACAGCATATAATAACCATCTTTTTATTTAAATATATGATTAAAAGAGTTCTGAAACAGTTCATAACTACATAAAGGAACCTTCATTAGATAAGATATATTATCAAGAATGAGAGAAGTGTATCCTCTTCCTTAAAAAGTGATTAACTCTATAACAAAGTGGCACATTTGGCAAGAATCAAAAGAATCACATCTATGCCTTTGAGTATCCTCTTGTAATTTGCAATAGGTATACTCCAAAGATTTTATAACTATGTATTACATCCCTCCTTAACGTCATCTTTTCAACTGGAAAAGTAAATTTATTTGTTTTTATTTTGAAAGCAAATTGGGAAACAATTTACAAAAACTGACAAAACATACACAAATACTTTAAGCTAGATTCATCTTTGGTTACTTATTTCAGTTCCAGTAAAACATACCATTTCTGTAGTTAAGGAAAAAGTCAGAAAAAAAATCAACATAAAAACCAAGATTTGCTTTCTTTACACATTCATAAATACCTGCAATATTAGAAAAAAGTTTTGCAAAAATTCTTTTCTGGCAGTGTTAAATTATGCACAGGCTACAAATCTTTTTCCTACGTTTTAATGACAAAGTTTTAGCTATTTACAGACTGCAAATATTAAGACATAAAATTCCTTCATAAATATGAAAATAGATCTTGCACAGATCATTAAACTTTAATCAAATATTTGGCTGCCCCAAAGGTTATTTTTGCATAGAAATGTAGTGACATGCAGTATAAACAGCAGCATTAAGTGCAAAGAGGAATTATTCAAGTGTCTGTAGTTAAACTGGCAAGAAACACCAGTGTTCTTGGACAAGATACAGCAACCAAGAATAATAAACCTTTTGTGTCCCCACCTTCTGCTGGGGCAGCAATTTGTTACATTTATTCATACTGTCTTCTTTCAACAATCAGCCACATGTATAATTTTTAATGTGTTTAATAAACTCAGTGAATTAAAAACAGTTTGGGGGAGCTTAGAAGTGTCTGCAGGTGGCTTAAAAGAAGCAAGCTGCATCTTTGTCAGCAAATCAAAAACATAATAAAAGCAAAGCTATTCGCTGTTGTGTTTGTACAAAGCATTGTACAACCACATTCTGTACTGAGTACAGCGAATGGCCAACAACTGCTCTGCAATACTGGCTTTTATAATGCACAGGTAAGAGGCCAGGGGGCTCTTACACACTGCACAAGGGGACGGTATGCATTTAGTTTTAACCACATAAATAAATTGCTATTCACCAAAGCTCTTTTAAAGTCAACCCCTTTCCATTACAATATAAACAGGAACACTTCATACTTTCTAAGTTAAAATAAGGGGCTGCCGCTTTAGCTCAATATTCTACATATATTGTCCTGCTTCCAAGAGACTTCCATTCTAGGTGTGAAGTGAAAGATCTCATGCAAGAAGGAAACATTTACAAAGGAGGAAGTAAGGTCAAGGCAGAGGCCACTTGTTCAAAGGAGTGTCTTTTGATTCACCATCAGCCCTTCAACATCTACTAAGAGCACAATTAAAGCATTCAAAGGCTACAGGATTATTGGAGGGCCCAGAGCAAAGCCACAGATCAGAGTAGGCAAATATGGACTTTTATGGCATCCAAAGCTGACCCAAATTCTCAGTTCAACATCCACACATCAAACCATTTTGCTGATGTCAAATTCAACCTGTGTTTGAGAACTGCTCAGGGGTAAGCTGGTAACTCAATATGCTTTTGTTTTCCATTATCCATTTTTTTTAAAATGGAAGTTACAGAGGCTCATCCTGGCTGATCTTGAAAGAAGTAACACATGGAAAGAATTGGGAGTATGGTTCTGCTTTGGAAATCTATGTTAATGAATGGTGAGAGGATAATCAATTATTTGTTCCAGATGCAAGGAACGAGAGAGTACCAAGGACTGTACAGATATGCTTACTATTGTCAAGTTTCCAACAAATGATCCTTAAGGAAGCTGTTATCTGCTCTTCAGGATTTTAGTATTGCTCTGTGATCCCATGTTATTGCTTAGTACTTAGTGAGTTTTCACTTATCCTATAGTTCATTTTTGAGGGATAAAAAGGAAAGGAAATGGAGGCAGCGCTGCTTTTAATTTCCTCCCCATAGGGGAGTTCTCACTAGCCTAATGTATTAAAATATGGGATCAAATGCATTCCAGTCCCTCATATACTTTTGAATATTCAGGGCAGGGAGGTAAGTACAAAACGGGCATGCTATTCCTTCAGCCAGAATCCAACTCTAGTATGCAAGCAAGCAAATCCCTTCCATTAGAGAGATCTCAGGTGAACTCAAAAAGAGATTATACAACCTGTAAATATAAACCATGTTTCCAAATGCACACACATCTGCTCAAAGTGTGACTGGCCCAAACAGGCAATGATTGAAAGAGGTGCAGAGAGCTAGATTTCAAGAGCATGTTGCCAAGGAGATGTGTGCTTACTTTAGGATTTCATATTGACATTTGTATAGTCGATATGCATTGCTCCTTCTACAACACAGAAGGAATAGAGATACTGAAAAAACGTGAACACACTGTTGTTGATCTTTTTTGTAACAAGATCATATAAGATGTATTGAACAGGCATTACTTTTACTACTATTATTTGTAAGCTACTACTGCTTGAAAATGGGATAGTTATAGTTTCAAGAATAGCCAAAGTGAATAGTAATTGGGCAAAGAATGCCTGAAGTGGGGATCTAAGCAAGTGTTTGAAACTTGACTGGATGAATTAGGAAGTTTAGCTGTTGCAATCAAGTCCAACTTTGTTTATGGAATACAAAGAAACTTGATTTTCAACACATTGAACTGGTTGCTCCATCAGAGAAACAAGAAGCTGTCTTTTCCCTGTCCATCTAGGGCAGGGATGGGAATCAGTGGCCCACCAATTCCAAGCAGCTTGCTTAATAGTCAGGAACAATAGGCATTCAGTAACAGGTTCCCCACCCTGATCTAGGATGTCAGTGCATCACCCATTTCAAACCTCTTGTAATCAACAGAAGCCATTTATATCTGCTCAGCAATTGCTAGAGCTACTTATAATGAAGCTAGAAATACTTAAAATGAAGTGCCACTACCAGGTTTGGAAGATTTCCTTCAGCAGAGGCTAAGAACTCCTTTAACAAGACAGAAAGACACATGTGCATGGAAGGAAAGAGGAAGGGAGGGTTTTTAATTATAGGTTTGTCCCTGATCCCATCTGTTTCAGAATTATAACCTTGTTATGACCCAGGCATCCCATGTAGATGTGGCTCACCCCTTCTGTCTATAGTAGCTACCTCCTATGGTAAGCCACAAGATTATCTCACATGCTCTCATACACATGCAGTCTCTCCAGATAAATTTTGGAATCTCCAAATGCTTGTATTGCTACATTTTCCTAGAGTATTTTGACATAGAAATTAAAACCAAAGCTGTTGGAAGGAGTCTGTCACCACAGTATCATTGCTCGGCTTTAAATGTCACATTTTGACTGCTCGCTTACTGGTGCTGGTGTATTTGAAGTTGGAAGAGAAACCAGATTTGAGGTATCACTATCCACTGCTTCAAAAAGAGAAGACACTCTGCCTGGTTGCAAGGAAGGATTAGCACTGAACAACAGTTTGGAAGACTCCAACTTAGTGGAAGGCATATTCCTTTGAGTTTCATCTTCTACCTCCATATCTTCAGAGGTGGCACAACTCATGAACATCTCTGAGGATCTATCTTCTGAACAGTCTAAATTCTGTACCAAGATGCCACCTGCATTCTGGGCATCTTGTAGAGTATCTCTCATGGTCTTTCTCAGTTCAGGCTCCTCAGGTGAACTTTTTAGAGGACAAAATCCATTTTCTTCTTGGGACTGTAGTCCATCAGAACAATCCATCTCCTCCTCTTGAAGAAAAGGAGAAGACTCCTGCCTAATATGTTTGGCCTGAAAAGGAGGGATCTCAGACACACCATACTTACTGCTGCTCAGTAGCTTCTGCCGCACTTCAGCCCCCAACTGGCTGGGATCACACCTACTAACAGTTGAAGAGAGATCCCCAAATGTACTATAATCTTTATGCACAAATTCAGGAGAGACCGGGAGTGATCTGCTCCGTCTTCCAGGGAGGAAAGAGTTTTCTTGCCAGTCAGTGCCACAGGATGGCTTTAACAGGGATTGACTCATCTTCGGACAGGTTCCTGCTTCTGGGGAGTGCAAGTCAAATACAAGGGATATCACAGATTTGCTTGGCATATCAAAAAATTTGACCTTCCCCCCTTTCAAGTCTTCCCTAGAATTGAAGGGGTTGACTTTGCGGTTTGCTCCTTTGCTTGGTGTGTAGTAGGGGTCCTGAACATTTATTTTGCGACAAGGCTTACGAGAGAAGATGTCTGATTGACTGCGTGATAACCAGATATTGCGCCGGGGACGGGGTGACTTAGGTGGAATCTTGTCATCTAGTGAACTTAGCCTTTTGACTCCTTGTCCTCTCTCTAGTAATCCTAAAATAAATAAATAAATAAATATCAGGTTTAAATCCAAGGATGGCATTAGTGACTGAGCAGGAATCATACAGGTAGAGGGAAAGATTGCCAACATGCTTGTGACATTTTTATAAGTCCTTCACAAACACACACACTTGGGAAATGTATGAATCCTCTATCAAAAGTGGTGCTTCATTCCCAGATTAATTTTCCTCAAAATACAGGGAAGAAAAGCTCTAGTACAGAATATTTATACCAATCAATAATATAGAATTTCAAATCTTCCAAATATTGATCTGACCTTTGCTCATTGAACATCTTTTATCCAAGAAGATTCAAGATTTTTGTGCCCTTAGTTTCATTCCATATAAACCATTTGTGAGAAATGCAACCATTTACATAATTGTTATTTCTTTCAATAGTCTTCTATATTTCTTGCATCCCTCTATTGTATGGGGGCAAGTATGTTCAAATGCCCAATATGACAGAAAATATATTCTTCCAGTTTTCATGTGTGCCTAGTGTACTAGCAGATTCTTCCCAAGAGGAGGAGTTTAAGAAGAAACTACCCATTTAATACAGGAATAGTACAAATCCATGATATTAAAGGCTGTTGTTTTCAAGAAGTGAGTTTTCCCTAGAGCAAAGACACCCCTGTGCTGTGAAAATAAAAGCAAACACTAATACTTCCCTCTGGAAGTGAATGGTTATATTCCACCTCAGCCTTGAAACAGCACAATTGTCCAGTGCAGAAACTAGGATACACAGCACTTGGGGGGAAAATCTGTTAAATACATTTAAACATGGCATCACTAAACAAAGCAACTACAAATATGGAGTTCAAATGAAAAGGTGTCTAGTCATAAAATCTCTTCCTCTAAAAGGTTATAAATAAAATAAAAATAAGGTTAGAATGAATACTAGGATTTCTACTTCAGCTTCCCTAACAACACCAGGTGGCGCTGTGGTGCTTTACAAGAAGGTGCCATGCAATCCAAACAGACCAAAGTTCATATTCTCCATGTCTCTGTTTTTAAGTCTAAAACAGAGAATTTGAAATTAACTGGCCCCAACTCAGAAGTTGCTTGGGCAAGCGCCAATGTCAAATATAAAGGTTTCTCATTCTGTGCAGTGTCAGACAGCTCTGTATGTATCTCCATGCTTTTAACAAGGTAGTGAATGAGGAAGAAGAGCACACACTGGCACAATGAGGAAGCCCTGGATCTGGTTGACAGCTACCATCCATGCCAAATGAAAGCACCTAAAAATTTTGTGTTTTGATTCTTACTGTCACCACCACCACCACATAGAACACAAAGATTCAGTACTGTGTCAAACAGTACTGAATCCTTGCATTGTGTGTGGGGATGGCAGTAAGGACCAAAAAACAAACATTAATCCTGTTCCTGGTTTGCTCCACCTGCACAATTTTCACAAACTAACTTTGCAGGAGTTTTTCTTTCATTATGCAGAGAAAAATCAAGTTCATATGCTGTAGGAAATAAGTTGCAATACTCAGTATCCAAGTTAAAGGTCAGATCTCCCAAGCCATCAGTGCAGAGCTTAAGTTGGAGGAAGTTCCTGGAATCTTTTTCACAAGGGTACATCAGGCACCAGGAGCCTTGGACACTTCTAAAATTAGACATCAGAATTCCAAGCCACAGAAAAAGATAGAAACTACTTATATAACATTTTCATCCTGAAATCTATTTAGCTGGAATTTGGGTCTAAAAGTATCTGGACTTTATAGCACAAGGAAAAATAAAAAGAGCCAGAACCATAGGTTTATTTCCTGCACAAATACTCATATGTTTTCTCATCCAATATGCATGTCAGTAATGAGAGATGGTGCTGATGTTGTTTTGGCCTGGAGAACCATACTCACCTATAGGTGTGGTAGGATTGCCCCAAATCTAATATTTTGAATGACTATAAAACAGTTTTCCACAGGTGTTTCATCTATTAAGTGTTATTATTTGTCTGTGTAGCGTTAAAGATGAGCTAACAAGCACAAAACATTAGTAAATAACTCTCTGACATTAACTCCAAGACAAGCGTGGGTAGGGCTTATGTACACTGCAGTTTGCAAACTAAATTAGATAAAAAAGAGAACGGCAGAAAATAAATATTAAAGAGACTGAAAAAATACTAGAAATCCTTCACTGCCCACTAGAAATTTAACGACTGGGTCTTTCAGTGCACTGATTAAATAATTATATCTAAACTGGAATTTGTTATAATGTATGAGACATTTTTTTAAGTTCAGTAATACACATGTGATTTTTAAGATCCTTGAGAGAAGGCTCTCTCTCGGTCCCACCAGTGTCACAAGCATGTTTGGTTGAGGATACAGGAGGGGCCTTCTCTGCAGCTGCTCCCAAGCTATAGAATTCCCTCCCATGAGAGACTAGGTTAGCCCCCAGTTGTTCACTTTCTACCAGCAAGCAAAGACCTTTTAGAGTTACAAACTTGGTAGATGAAAGGAATGCTGTGGATATACAGTACCTTGATTTCAGTAAGCCCTTTGACAAGGTCCCTCATGATATTCTTGCAAAAAAGTCAGTAATGTGGCTTAGACAATGCTACTGTTAGGTGGATTTGCAATTGGTTGACTGACCAAACCCAAAGGGTAGTCACTAATGGCTCCTCTTAATCCTGGAAAGAAGTGACTAGTGGGGTGCCACAGGGTTCTGTCCTGGGCCCAGTGCTATTCAACATCTTTATCAATGGCTTGAATGATGGAATAGAGGGCATTCTTATCAAGTTTGCAGATGACACCAAATTAGGAGCGGGAGCTAATACCCCAGAAGACAGGATCAGAATTCAAAATGACCTTAACAGATTAGAAATCTGGGCCAATATTAACAAAATGAATTTCAACAGGGAGAAATGTAGGATGCTACATTTGGGCAGTAAAAATGAAATGCACAGATACAGGATGGGAGACACCTGACTTGATGGCAGTACATCATCATCATCATATTTATTTTTACCCCGCTCCTCTGTTAAAAACAATCAGGGCAGCTTACAACAATTAAAATGCAACGATGCTGAATAAAATCCCTAAGCACCACCCACCCCCACCCTCCCCCATAAAAAGATATTAAACTAGTATAAAATTAAAAAACACCTAACTAAAATCACATAAAAAACAAATACAAGCAAGACTAAAAGAGGCCAGGAGACGCAGCTCCTGAGGTTGGGATCCAATCAGGAAAGGCCTGCCAAAAGAGATCCATCTTTAGTGCTTTTTTAAAGCTACTCAGGCTTGTCATCTGACGGATCTCGTTCGGCAGGCCATTCCATAATTTGGGGGCGATTACCGAAAAGGCCCTCTGGGAGGTTGCAGACAGCCTAGATTTTTGTGGCTGAAGCGAATTCCTCCCAGAGGACCGGAGTGCGCAGGGAGGATTGTATGGGAGGAGGCGGTTCTGAAGATACGTTGGACCCAAGCCATTTAGGGCTTTAAAGGTAATAACCAACACCTTATACTGGGCCCGGAAACTGATAGGCAGCCAGTGGAGAGATTTTAATACTGGAGTTATATGGTCTCTCCAAGATGTTCCCGAGACCACTCTGGCTGCCATATTTTGTACCAACTGAAGTTTCCGGACCAAGCACGAGGGTAGCCCCATGTAGACTGCATTGCAGAAATCTAGACGAGAGGTTACCAGCACATGCACCACAGTCTCAAGGTCCCTTACTTCCAGGAAAGGGCGCAGCTGGCGTATCAGGCGAAATTGATAACAGGCACTCCTGACCATCGCATTCACCTGACTCGTCATCTGAAGTGATGAATCAAGGAGCACCCCCAGCCTGCAAACATAGTCCTTAACGGAGAGCGTGACCCCATCCAGGACTGGAGGTTGCAACCCAACTCCTGGTTTCGGGGCCGCTACTGTGAGCACCTCCACTTTGTCCAGATTTAATCTAAATCTGTTTTTCCTCATCCAGCCCATTACTACTTTAAGGCAGTCATTAAGAGGAGAGACACCATCGGAATTTGAGGCCGACGATCGAGACAAGGAGAAATAGATCTGGGTGTCATCAGCATACTGAGAACACCCAGCCTCATAACTCCGAATAATCTCACCCAGTGGCTTCATATAGATGTTAAACAGCATCGGGGACAGGATGGCGCCTTGCGGAACACCACAAGTAAGCTCCTTTCTGATGGAGCAGCTGTCCCTGAGCAGCACCCTCTGGGACCTGCCCAAGAGGAAGGACCGGAACCACTGGAGCACAGTGCCTCCGATTCCTAACCCACCCAGGCGATCTAGGAGGATGCTATGATCTATCATACCGAAAGCTGCTGAGAGGTCTAGAAGCACCAACAGGGTCACACTACCCCTGTCGATGCTTAGACGCAGGTCATCGGTCAAGGCAACCATGGCAGTCTCAACTCCAAATCCCGTCCTAAAGCCAGTTTGAAATGGGTATAGATAATCAGTTTCATCAAGACCACTTGGAGTTGAAGAGCAACTGCCCTCTCAATCCCTTTGCTCAAGAATGGTAATATAGAAACCGGTCTTTTGTTGTTCATGTCCAGGGAAAGGTTTTTTTCAGGAGCGGCCTAACCACCGCTTCCTTTAAACAGGATGGAACACACCCTTCTCTGAGGGATGCACTGATGATGTCCTTAAGGAACACCATCAAGGCACCCCCCCGGATGGCCAGCCATGAAGGGCAAGGATCGAGAGGGCAGGTCGTCTTCCTCACTCTACCAAGTAGCTTGTCCACGTCCTCGGTATTCACGGATTGAAACTGATCCAGTAAACTTACATCAACCGAGTTGCTGGACACCTCGTCAATTGTTTCTGTCAAAATACTGGCATCTAAGTCAGCTCTTATCTGAGAGATTTTATCTGCAAAGAAGTTGTTAAATGTGTCACAGCAGGCCATTATTGGGTTAAGCAACGGGTTCTGCGCAGGTATAACCTACGTCATCTCCCTTACCACCCTAAACAGCTCTGCTGGACGGGACTCTGCAGACGCAATAACATGCAAAGGAGAAGGATTTCTGTACTGCATGTATTGCCTCTCGAAAGAAAGAAGAAAGTTCCTATGACGAGTCCTGTCGGATAAGAGTCAAGTTTTCCGTCAGTTGCACTCTGGTCGTTGTCCAACCCGCTTCACTTTCCTAAGCTCTGAATGTGAAAGGGATCTAGGAATCTTAGTGGACAACAAGGTGATCATGAGTTAGCAGTGTGATGCAGCAGCTAAAAAAGCCAATGCAATTCTAGGCTGCATCAGTAGGAGTATAGTGTCTAGATCAAGCGAAGTAATAATGTCGCTCTATTCTGCTTTGGTCAGACCTCACCTGGAATGCTGTGTCCAGCTCTGGGCACCACAATTCCAGAAGGATATTGACAAGCTGGAACGTGTCCAGAGGAGAACAACTAAATGGTAAAAAATGTGGAAGCCATGCCCTATGAGGAGCGGCTTAGGGAACTGGGCATGTATAGTCTGGAGTAGAGAAGGTTGAGAGGTTTCATGATAGCCGTGTTTAAATATTTGAAGGGATGTTGTACTGAAGATGGAGCAAGCTTGTTTTCTGCTGCGCCAAAGACTAGGACACGGAGCAAGGGACTCAAATTGCAGGAAAAGAGATTCCACCTAAACATTAGGAAGAACTTCCTGACATCAGAGCTGTTCAACAATGGAATGCACTGCCTCAGAGTGTGGTGGAGTCTGGAGGTTTTTAGACAGAGGCTGGATGGCCATCTGTTGGAAATGCTTTGATTGTGTATTCTTAGGTTAGACTAGATGGCCCTTGTGGTCTCTTCCAATTCTATAATTCTATGACTTAGACAGGCCTTTGGCTTTAATTGGTTGTGGCAGAAGGGTTTTTCAAATGGAGTGGGATGCATAACTGTTGTCTTCATTGCTATGCCTTAGATGTATTGAAAAACAGTTTTAAATTAGTGTTTTTATTAATAGGATGGCTTAATTGCTTTTTACCATTTGTATTCTAAATTGTTTTAGCTGTACTTTGTTTTAACCTATGCTACACCTTAGGGTTTCTTATTGGGAGAAAGGTGGGATATAAATTGAGTAAAACAACAGATAAATAAATTCTTGTTCCAGCATGGAAAGAAGGAAGCCTATGATAACATCTATATATATAATTCTCTTGGGTATGTTGCAGTTTCCAGTGTGCTGACTGGCTGCTTAGGGAGCTGACCAACCAATCACAGGTCTGTTGGGCAGCCAATCAGCACACTGGGGGCAGGACCATGTAGATCTCAAATATGGCCGCTGGAGAGGGAGAGGGAGTACCATGGGGGTGGATGTGGTGGGGGCCAAGGGGCAGAAAGAGCGGAGGGGGACAGAAAGAGCAGGGGGGGCAGAAAAAATGGAGGAGGGTGGCAGGGGGGCAGAAGAAGTGGAGGGAGGTGGCAGGGGGGCAGAACAAGCGGAGGGGGGTGGCAGGGGGGCAGAACAAGTGGAGGGGGGTGGCAGGGGGGCAGAACAAGCGGAGGAGGGTGGCAGGGAGTAGAACAAGCAGAGGGGGTGGCAGGGGGTAGAACAAGAGGAGGAGGGTGGCAGGGTGGCAGAACAAGCGGAGGAAGGGTGGGGGGGCAGAACAAGTAGAGGGGGGTGGCAGGGGGTAGAACAAGAGGAATGGGGTGGAAGGGGGCAGAACAAACGGAGGGCGGGTGGGGGGGCAGAACAAGCAGAGGGGTGGTGGCAGGGGGAAGAGTTTTTTAATGGCATATGGTACACCAGGTCCAGCTAGTACATTATATATTACTCGTTTATTAATCAAAACAGTTGTGCCCATCCTCCTCACTCCTTACCTTTGGAAACAGAGATGGATTTTCGTTCTGTATTGTCCAGAGTTAGAAGCTTCCTTTCTCTTTCATCCTCCTCACTTTTCAAATTGCTTAGGATTTCCTCCAGTGTCTTGACAATGTCAGCAAATGAAGGGCGTAACTTTGGGTCCATCTATGAATATAAAAATAAATGACATTATATACCTGCACTATCATGAAGCAAAATCTGTATACTTATTTTACAAGTCACAATGCATATCCTTTGCATATAATTTGGCTAGACTATAGCTGTTATATGGAAATGCTAAAGGAAATGTGCAGAAGGAAGTTTACCTGATGTTTCAGTCTGACAAAGATACATGATTAATGCAGTAGAGAAAAGAGGAACAGTAACACCTTCTTATGTATTTTGTCTTTTACACCCAGCATCAGAAGTCTAACATTAGTTTGTAGAGATTGTCTTCAAAGCCATTCATGGACCATGTACCTGAACTATAAAAGGCTCCAACACAGAGATGTAACTTTGTTACAAGTTGGGATTGCTGAAAGGCCCTGTTTTTTGCATTTCCCCCCCTAAATATACTCACATTGCAGCAGTTGAAGGCTAACTGGAGGAAGTTAGGCGGACAATCTCCCACCATATGCTGAAAGGCATCATAATCCAATCCAAAATTCTGAACATGGCAGGAAAAAAAAGAGAAAATAAATGTTAACACATAATTGGGGGAAGCTATGACAAAATACGAAAGGCAGTCTGAGAAACTATACATTAGCAACATATTGAACTACATGTGTAAGTTCTATCAATACTAAACCATATTTATTAAGTCCACAGTGTCCCACCCAAAGTCTTCCAAGTGGATAATAACAAGCGGAAAGGAGTTTCTTCTTGGATTGTCACTTTGTCACTGGTCTTGTCTGAACAAGAAGATACCCTTGCCCCTCTTCTCATGAACAGGATGCCTTCTATTATGTGACACTGGGGACAAGTAGCCCAATCCTGGTGCATCTGCGGAACCTTCCTTCATAGAACTTAAACTACATTTTAGTTTCAGCAATCTACTATTACTGCTTTTTCTTTAGTCTGCCTCACTACTGCTGTTTGGCTGCATGTCACCTAGGCCAATCCCAAAACCAGATTTAAGCACCAGTGGTTGAAGTACTAAATCTAACTGTTCCAACTGAAGCATGATCTTAAGATTGCAAAGTATTTGCTGTGCTCACTTCACAGGAAAACCCTTTGTTTTGATCAGTATGACTATAAGTGAGCATCTGTGCCATCTATGGTGGTCCACAGGATTCTAAGTATTGTAAGAGGATCCTGCAACCTGAAAATCTCATCTCTGTTGCAGAGTACAGAAGGAAGAAGATCTGGTGCAGCAACAGAAAAAGTTCCTGCATTTATCCATTCTTTATCCATCCATTCATCCAGTCTTAGCACTAACATAACCATAAGGACATGTTGCTTACCTGCAACTGGTGTTCATCAAGTGGGTCATCTGTGCATTCACACCCATGCGCAGATCAAGTTTGGAAACTTCTGGAAAGCTGAGCATTTTGACAGGTGGCCCACCCTCTAACAGTCACTTTGTTTAATGTCCCTTCAGTCTGCTAACAATTACATAACAGGAAAAGACAACAAGCTAGCCAACTGAGCAGATCAGAGAGAAATAAATTCCCATGGGTGGATGTTACACCCACAATTAATTCAAAGGTTATTCCACCAGTGAGGGACACGGGTGTTTCAGAAAACAACATGCCTGAAGCAGTACTACAGAAGAGCAGGCCAAGGAAGAGGGTTGGGGGAGATGCTTTCATGTAGAAATGGACAAGATATTTCCTGTACATCTTTCCCCTGATACCTTTGTTGTTGAAAGTGATTCCCAAGATCAGCCACCCAAAGACAAATTAAAGCCACCACAATCATCAGTTATACCCGCATCAGATGTATTTGACACAGAACTCCCCCCACAAAAAGAGGTAGACTATGAGATAGTAATGGTGGCACCAATATGCACGGGAAAAATTAGAGATGACATAGAGAGATTATTCAAATAAACACTGCTCAGCTTTCCAGAAGATTCTGAGGATGATCTGCACAGGGTGTGAAGCACAGAGGGCACAAAGAACATGTTTTCCTTTTGTACTTCAGTTACAATATCAATTTTTACACATAGCATGCCAGATTGTGTCTGATCTTGGAAGCTAAGCAGGGTCATCCCAGGTTAGTATTTGGATGGGAGATTGCCAAGGAATACTAGGTGCTGTAGGCTAAATTTCAGAGGAAGGCAATGGCAAACCACTTCTGCATATTCCTTGCCTAAGAAAATCCTGTGAAATTCATGGGGTTGCCATAAGTCGACAGGTGGCTTGAAGGTACATACACACCTCATCACAGAGTCACATTTATCTTATCTTTAAGGTATTCATTTCTCTCTCTCTCTCTCTCTCTCTTTTGAATTCTCATATCAGCATGTGGAAGATTTTTTGAAAGGTAAAGCTTCAATGCTTTGCTACAAAATTATGAAACTCTACACCTCCAGTATGTTCTAATATTTTTGAACTGTGTAATGTGCTGTATTAAGGACTTTATACTTTCACCTAATTACATCAGGAAGTCTGGTGTGGCTGAATTTACAGGAAGTACTGTTCACCTAATCCAGCAACACACTTGGCTTTACACAGGGTTTGATCATCACCAGCTCAGAACATGGAAACAAACTGCATAACTAGTCAGTCAGTGGTGAAATAGAAACACCTTTGACTTTCATCATGACCCACCTATGAACATAATTTTGCAACAACTCTAGGATGAATTACTTATGAAATTGCTAGTACTATTAAACTGATCTCTTAAAGAGAGCCTTCCCAAACCTTGTACCGATCTGAAATTTTGGACAACAAGTCCTAACAGCCCCAACCAGCAATGCCCATGGTCAGGGATGATGGCAGTTGTCATCCAAAATTTCTGGAGGACACCAGATCTGAGGAAGTTGTCTTAATACATCTCTGAAGAAAAAACATTTGCATTACCTCCTCTAAAGAGTGGACATCTTACACATTTATCATAGAAAGCTGCTTCACACTAGGTAAAAAAACCACTATCTAAACCCTGGTATTAAAACAGCTTTATCAATACTAAAGCTAAAGCCCAGTAATGTCTACTTTGACCAGCAACCACTCTCATAGGTTTAGAGCAAACATCTTTCCAATCAGCTGCTACCAAATACCAGGGTCTGAATCTGGGGCCTGATACATGCAAAGCAGTTGCTCTGCCAGTGAACCATGGTATTTTCATGCAGATAATCCTCCAGGAAAGCAGGAATTTTTCAAAAGAGACCTAACTCTAAACCATCCATAACTTATTGGAAATCATGATAATCCATCAAAAATTCAGAGGTTAGCTGTTGAAGTAACATGAAGAAGAATGAAACAGGACAGGCATGACAGCCTCATTTCAATTCTGTTTGCCTTGTGAAAGCAGAAATGGATTTGGTATAGTGGGGCACTTGACAAAAACTAAGAATGAGCCCTAATGTGGAAGAAAACAATAGCTCTTTTTCAGGTGGTTCTTTCAGTAGTATCAATAACCAGGTCTGTGTTAGTTCAGTTGATTAATGCTCATGACAAATGGCAAATACAGTGCTCACTGGTGAACAATAATTACATGTTTTATGTGGGGATGTGGCAGAATAGGCTTTGTGCCACTCGGTGCAAGCACAAGATAAATGCTTTTATTGGAAGCCTTGTATCAGTCATTCATCATAATAGTGTTCAACACCTCTTTGTAAATCATTAATCACCAAACGAAACTCTTTAACATTCTTCCCTTACCAGCCCTTGTCAGTGCACTTTGCTCACCTCTGTACGAGGGAGAAAGTCTGGATCTGCCTGGATCCTTGCTATAATTTCACAAAGAATGATCCCATATGAGAACACATCTGCCTGAAATGGAGAAAGAAAAGATGTGTTATTAGAGGCCCTTTTTGACTGCTTTAACTGCCAGGGTTTTCCTCACACCATAAAATTGCTCTCCTCCATTACATCCCTCTGGCATTCAAGATTTTCACTTCCCACCATTTCCCAAAGATACAGGTCAAGAAAATACAAACCCAGGGCTAAAAAGCAGCAGTTTCTCTTCATTGTTCTTCAGGAATAATGAAAGCATACTCATTGAACAACTTACTTTAGGGTGTGCAAAAAGGTACCTGTAAAGAGGCCTCAGGGAAGATTTTCTGCTATAGGATCCTCTGTTTCTCCATCTCTTTAATCTTTGATACATCTATATAACTGCCATAATATGCTCTGGCTATAAATCTGCAGGATTCTAGGACACCCTTGGAACAGGACAACATACATACTTAAATGTGAACATATACAATATCTGTGTGATAGGTGGTAGCTTCAGTGAAGCCGAGGAAGTTCCCTTGCAGTCTTTGCCTAACAAGCAACCAACATGCCAAAACAACCTTTACTTTAAGAGTGGCCACACCTACACACATAACATTTCAGGGCATGAAGGCCATGGACATTATATAGAAACAGAGGAAATGGCAGTGAAAAGTGCCATTGGAATTTATTACGGTAAGCACAAATAATAAAGCAATATGAATCTATGATTTGGTTCAGCAGATCAAAACAATGTCTTCTTGGAGCAGGAGTGAACAATGCACACTCTCACCACCACTTGTGTAGTTACCACACAAAGGCCTAAATCCAACTAGAGTCTTGACTAATGTAGATTTATTGAATCAATGGAACTTAGATACTATAGACTTACCAAGTTCCCATTGGCTCAATGGGTCTACTCTAGATGGGGCTAACAATCATATTTAGGCCTAGACTTCCTGCTGTGTTAAGCCACAGTTTCCTAAAATGTCTAAGCCAGAAATTATGAAATTGTTTCCAAGTAACAGTTACTAACCACAGTCTGCTTTTACTTCTTATACCTGTAGACAGAATAGTAACTCAGGCCAGAGATCCAGAGATTTAGAATCTATGGCTCAACAACCAGGAAGTCTTTATACTCAAGGGCAGCAGGAAGGGAAGTTCTCAGTTGTTCATCACTTGTTCCTGCTAAAGGACAAAAGATTCTTGGACCAGAAATACTATATATGGGTCCAGACTTGAGAGCTGCCACAGATTTAAGAAAAGTCCAAAATAAGAGAAGCTAAAATGAAGCAGTAATGTAATTTTTTTAAAAAAATTCTTCTGGGCTAAGACATATGCTACACAGTAGGAGAAAACAAACTCCAGGAGATGTTGCTGGATATTTATTTCAATAGACCTTTAGTGCTTTCATTTTTCTTCAAAAATTAGTTTTTACAGATTTTATTCAATATATTGACTTTTATAAGTTTGCCTGATAGCATTAGTTGTTGTAACTGAACTTTGAGTTGAGGAATTTCTAGCTGTCATAAGAAAAGCAGGTTATAGATGGTTGTATCCAATGATGTCATTCTCCAAGTGCAAAACTTTAACCATTTGTGGAAACCTCATTTTCATCTTTGTGTAAGGGTTAAATGCAATTCCCACCTATACAAGCGATTTTGCAAGAGATTCCACAATTCATTGCAACTTAATGTGGCTAGGCTTGCAATAGTTACACAAGTGCTACAAGAACACCAACTCTTGTGTTTTGACAGCATAACATTAGATCTAACATTGGTTACTCACTCTATTTGGTAAAATAAAATTTAAAAAATCTGTCATTTCATAGAACTGAGTTGTCTTGTAACCTACAAAATTCTGAAATCAGATTCAGGAAAGGGGATAGTCCTACTTGATTAGTTTAAAGTAAAACACATTAAACTACCGGTAAACTGCTTGATTCACTGCAATCATGTCAGAATACCCATAAAGATACAAATGTGCAGGAACATTAAACTTTCCCCTCTTCCCACCAGAGGACAACACTCTATTTAAGTGATATTAACTGAAAACATACCAACCTTTTCATTATATGGCTCATCTCTCAGCACTTCAGGTGCCATCCAGTAAGGAGAGCCCACCACTGGCAGCTTCTCACTTTACAGATTTCAAGGGGGAGATGGTTAGAAGGAGTACTTCATAAGCCCTTTATGAGCCTTTTACCTTTCTGCACAAGAATGGCTATCACCTTACCACATGCAAAATATCCAAGTTCAGTTTTAACACTAATTTCCACATGTTTTACTACAGTAGGACCCCCATATCCGCACAACCAATATCCACGGTTTCAGTTACTTGTAGGACACAAATCAGAAAACATACCATAGAGTCTTCCTAGAAAATGCCTAAAGGCATCCTCTCTAGATATTTTCTAGGTCCTCCAAGGCAACTCTATGGTATTTTACACTAGAAGTCCGATTATTTTTAATAGCGTTCGTTGGTATCTGTGGTTTCTGGTATCCGTAGTAAGTTTGGGAACCAAACCCCCATGGATACAGGGGTCTTACTGTATATAATTCTGAAAGGAATATGTTAGGAGGCTTTCTGGAAGCAGAAAGATTCTATTTGCTACAGTAGAGGCATAAAAAGGTTTAATCTCTGTGTCCAACTTATGAGATTTGTAAATGTTTAGTTGAGTTCTGTTTCAAACTATTGCAGTTCAGTCCATTAATGAATCATAATCTGCTGAACTGTTTTAAATAGTTTATATGGGTAAAAAGCATATTATGGCAATACCAAATTGCAGAAGTATATAAACATATTCAGGATCAGAACTCTTACCAGAATAGTAACTGTATTTTTACTTTATCAATTAGTACTTTTGGTACTTTGCACAATAGAAACCATTTCAAAGCCACTTTTTAATGGTAAAAATAAGAGGACAAGAAAAAAGTTTCTAGGTAATGAAGGACAAAATTGTGATATTTGAAGAGACTGTTCTTCACTGCTAAGACCCCTGAATCTACTAGCATAATATGGTCTTGTCTATAAGGGGGGGGGGGAATACGAACACGTCCAAAAAAGCAGGCGTTCAAAGTGATGCAACCTTTCTACACAGGCAAAAGAGCCCCCCTAAACTCCGCAGGACCCCCTAGCCAAATGGTGGCTGCGAGTGATTTACTCACCATTTTAAATCTGCCACCGCCAATTTTTTTTTATTAAAAAAACAGTTTCCCAGGGTGCACACAAGCAACACTACATATTTACAAAGGTAGAAAGAATAAAAAAAGAGTATTAAATCACTGTTTGATCGACTTATCAGACCCTTGCTTAGCCAAAAATCCAACATGGCAGCCACAGCTGCTTTCCCTCTTTGCTAGCCCTGCCCCCATCCTCATCCAGCCAATCAGATTGCACTGCCTGTTCATATTTGTGTGAATGTGAGAATTCAAACAATCGCACATTTGGAAGTCGTGCAGAGCTTTTCGGAAAATCCCTACAAAGCCCCGGACACGGCACACATGGACTTTTGTGGTGGATTTTGCTGCCCCCCCTTCCGAGTGACACGTATTTGTGTGAACGGCTGTTTGAATGGATTTCTGTTTGCATTTTTTTGACTGTATAGACAGGACCTATGTTACACATCTGATGAAGTGGACTCCAGTCCATGGAATCTTATGACATAATAAATCTGTTACCTTTGTCAGTCCCTACAGACTCTGCACTATTCATGGAAATTCAGTGTTTCAAATTGAAAGGCTAGCATATAACCAATTCCATGGAAATTAACCAAAAGGTCCTTTCCTAAGCTTAAAAAGCATGGATCCATGCCCCATGATTATTTAGCTCAAAACTGTAATGCTACTGATCCTTCATTCTGATTAGCTTTGGAAACACTCACCTAAAATCAGGGATTTTCTCTGCCAAGCCAAAGTCACCAACTATAGCAGAATATCCATTCTCATCATGCTTTATCAAACAGTTCTGAAAGAAAGAGATAAGAAATTAATGTTACTTACATGGAAGTGGTAGATAATGAAAGCATGAGTGTGGGACAACTAACTTAAGTCTATTTTGTTTCTATCCCAGTTAAGTAAGGTTTACAATTCTCGTACAATTGCACTGCATGTTGAGTATAGCACAAAAACACAGGACAGTAGTAGGCAGAAGTGGGTTTCTCTCTCAGTCATCCTGCAGTATCAACATCTTCAGATACTCCAACCTGTTCACATAAAGAACAGTGTGGAGAAATGAGGGGGAGGCTTTTCAATATTGAATCTTTAATATGCTCTTCTTAAGCATGTAGATGGTTGTTTGATTCCTACTCTGAAACATTATTTGTTTTAACCTGAATCAGATGTACCACATGCAGTTCACTTTGGGATTTATAAATTTACACAAGGTCAACTGAATCAGGCCAACCCAACACACACTAAAGCTTCTCAATTATGGCCTTTGTTATCTCTCGTCAAAGAATGCATTCATTCAGCTTGCTTGTGGTTAAATATTTGTTCACTGCAAAATACAGTTAAACCCTAGAGGGATAACATTAATCATACAGCAATGCTAAAACCATGATGAAAATTCAGCACACTCAGTGCAGAAATAACCATGTGCTAATAAGAGGTGTTTTACAAGAAAGGCTTCTCTTTACCCTCAGTTGGTCCCATCAAATGACAAGCAATTTTCCAGCTATTTAAGCAGCTTTTAAATATAGCATAAAATGAAACTGAGCTTCCCTCGATGGTTTATTGACTTCATATCCTAAAGATGAAGATTTTTTTTAAAAAAAAAATTATCTTGCTGGTAAGCAAGTAACTGATATTCATTGTTTGTTTTCCTGCATTAGCACATCCGTCTACTGTTTGGTTTACAAATATTGCTAGGGGAAAACTTTAAATCTGGACTAAGAACTGTTTTCATTGAGATTAAGAAGAGCACAGAAGTGGTTTTTATATTTTGTAAACAGGGGATTTGGGAAAATCAAGTCTTCTCCCTTCTTACATCTCCTTAATTCCAGACAGGTCTACCATCTCATACACTCCATCCACAAACAAAACAGTTTCACTTTAATTCTAAATGCTAAAGCAGTTTACTGAAACTCATATACAAAGAAGACCAATCATTAACTTAAATACTCATCACACAGTATTCATCACAATTCACGAAAATTTTTAGTTGAAGGGTATTGCTCTTCTTCAGAAGGCTATGCAAGTCCTTATTCCACAAGGACTAGTATGTTTGCCCAATAGATTATATAAAATAGAATCTCTGTTCAGTTGCAATCTCTCCTGGTTCCATGATGATTTAGATAGTATCAAATGCCAGAGAGCACAATGAGGATTTTTAAGCTGTATATTATTGAACATGCTTTGCCGCAATGACCAAATTAAGGCACAAGGTAGTGATGTTATCACTGATTAAGGACTCTGTTTTCACCTATCTGCAAATATTCGCTATGGAAAATGGTGTAGCAATTCCTTAAACTCTTGCTTATTTTTTGCTTCAGTATGAAGGCCTTGGGGGTATACATCAAAGTATTGTATTAAAGGTTTTACATGCATCGGCTATAAATTACTAGAAGGTTAAAATCTAACATACAGAAGTATAACAACAACACGTTTATTTATAACGCCTTTTCCACCAAAGGGGAGAACACCAAATGTGTACAACCAAAGACAAAGACAATAAAACATAATACTATAAATGTACATAAAATCCCCAACATCCCACTTAAATAATTTACTGGTAAATAAATTTACTGGTACTCTAGCAAGGCTATGCAATATAGGGCAATTCTGGCTCCTTATGTATTGTGCCAACCTGGCTCAAGCCTCCACAGAAGACCTCTGGGGAGTTTTTACTGATACTTATTTTGATTTACAGACCAGTCAGCCTAACCTCAACATCAGGAAAAATATTAGAAAAGATTATACAGGAGTCTGTCTGCAAGTATCTTGATGACAATGCAGTGCTCAGTAGGAGCCAGCATGAGTTTCTCAAGAGCAAATCCTGCCAAACTAATCCTACAACTTTTTTTTAGATCAGGTCACTAGATTCGTAGACAGTGGGAATGCCGTAGATGTCATTTATCTGGATTTCAGCAAAGCATTTGATAAGGTCTACTCATAATATTTTGATTAGCAAACCAGTTAAATGTGGAACAGATGGGAACACTGTCAGCTGGAAGTATAACTGGTTGGAAAACCATGTGCAAAGCATCATCATCAGTGGTTGCACTTCAAATTGGAAGGAGGCCTCAAGTGGAGTGCCTCAGTATTATGTCCTAGGGCCATTACCCTTCAATATTTTTATTAATGACTTAGATGATGGGGTGGAGGGAATCCTTATCAAGTTTTCAGATGACACAAAACTGGGAGGGGTCACTAACACTTTGGAAGATAGGAAAAGAATTCAAAAGAAACTAGATAAACTAGGAAACTGGGCAGAAATGAACAAAATGAAATAGAGACAAATGCAAAATTCTACATTTAGGCCACAAAAAACAAACACAAAGGTACAGGATGGGGGATACATGACTCAGCAGTACTACATGTGAAAAGGACCTTGCCATTATTGCTGATCATAAGTTGAACATGAGCCAGCAGTGTGAGGCTGTAGCAAAAAAGACAAATGCTATTTTAGCCTGCATTAATAGAAACATAGTTTCCAAGTTGAGGAAAGTAATAATCCCACTATATTCTGCTTTAGTCAGACCTCATCTGGAGTACTGCATTCCATTCTGGGCACCTCATTTTAAGAAAGCTATAGACAAATTGGAACAGGTTCAGAAAAGGGCAATGAGGATGATAAGAAGTATGGAGAATAAAACATATAGGAAAAGGACATATTCAGCCTGTTGCATGTTCAGCCTGGTAAAGAGAAGACTGAGGGGGTGACATGATTGCACTCTTTAAATACCTCAAGGGCTGGCACAGAGTAGAAGGGGAAGGCCTGTGCTCTTCTGCCTCAAAGGGTAGGACCAGATCTAATGGTTTGAAATTATAGGACAGTAGATTTAAATTGAACATTAGAAGGAACTTCTTGACAGTAAGAGTGGTTCGATAAACCAATTGCCTAGAGAGGTAGTGGGGTCTCCTTCTCTGGAAATCTTCAAAAAGAGGCTGGACAGCTACCTGCTGGAGATGCTTTAGCTGGGGATCCTGCATAGAGCAGGGGGTTGGACTAGATGGCTGATGTGACCCTTTCAAATTCTATGATTCTATGGTAAACATAAGGCAATCAGGGGTGAGAAACAATGGTAAAATTTACTTGAGATACCAGTGCTGGGGAAAGGTGGGATATAAATAAAATAAAAATGATAAAATAAAAAGGTTAATCCAAACAGTATAACTCAGTGGAGTTACATTCCCCTTGGGGGAAAAAACAGATTTGCAATTGCGGCTAGTCTGTTTCCCAACACAATTCAAAGTGCTGTCCATTGCCTTTGGAACATGAAATGGATATCTAAAAGATCTTAGTACTATATTTCCCATTTCCCCCATCTACTAAGGTCTCTCAGAGAGGTTCTTTTGTGTGTCTCACCATCCACAACACTCTGAAACAAGGATGATTAAGAACAACCATTGCTTCATCAAGCCAATACCATCTAATGACAATTCTTAACCAGGGGTTTTCCTAGGAGGAATTTGCCAATCAGTGAATGAATCAATTACAACTCTTGCACTCTGCACAAAACTAGGGCTCCTCCTAGGCAGATTTAAGTTCCTTCGAACATATTATTACACTGCTCACATAAAATGGCCCAACAATACATTAACGAACCTGCCTGTGGAGATTTCTCCATTACAGATACACTTCTCTTTTGCAAAGTTTATATGATTCAAGCAGTGCCTTAGGCAGAAATCTTGGCAGAAAGTCTCTTATGAAGGCTCAAGCCAGGTTCTTAAGAGTTAACAAATGTTTATGCATAAACAGATGTGAGAGAACAGAAAGCTCCTTTTGTGTGTTAGGGGAGTTTAACATCTGCTTTGCATAGTGTAATCCTGCTAAGGAAGTGCAACATTAATTCCACCCCCCATAAAGAATAGATATCCACTAGCAGTAACTTCTCCATGACGCATGCAGTTTCCATTGATTCCTCTGAAATGAACTCAGGTTTGTTGTCGTAGTTTCAGTCATATTAGCAAGAACACCAATCAAGTGTAACATGTTGAGTCAGGCAACAGCAAACTTATAGTTCCTGATTTTAAAATTATATTCATGAAATATTATATAGTGTTATAGCCATTACTATAAGGTGAGACAACTGAAAGAAATTCTGATTATTAATACTCTATAGTATTGGGAAGGGGGAAGGAGCAGTTTTTCTGTTTTTAAAATCTTGAAAAAAGGCTCAATAAAAAATAAGACAATATGCAAATCCATTCTGACTTCTTCACAGTATTTCTAAAATGGGCCTAAACCAAACTAGAGTAGGGTCAAAGTACAGTACACCTGTTGGATCAACAGAATTTACATATATGGTAACTGAGTTCTTATCAGTCCAGTGAGTCTATTGTATTTGGGATTAACAATTAGATTTAAGTCTTAGTGTGTGTGTATTGTCCTTTCAGAGTGTTCCAAGTGTTGTTCCTAAGTTATCTTTTGCCATTCTTACAACAACCTATAAGGTGTATATTATTATCCCCTACAGTGCAGAGGTGAAGACAAGAATTGTGGCTTGCCTAAGTCAGCTGGTAAGTTTATGACTGAAGTGAGATTCAAACTAGAGTTTTCCCAATTTATTGCTCAGCCTCTTAACCAGCATGCTACAGTCAGCGTGTAAGATGTCACCAACCAGGATCACATAAATATGCTTGTGGCACCAATCAAAATATTATATATTAAATTAGTGCAACCTATGCACTGTTCAACTAAAATGTCTTAGTCTAGTATTGCAATACTGTATACACTAAAGTCTCAATGGCCAAGATTTCACACAAATATCAGTTAATATTTAGCCTCTGTTTGGAGTGAGTTTCATGAAGACCACAGTTCAACTACAAAATCAGTACAGTATAGTGAAATCTAGAAAGACTCCTACAAACAGGAGGAAGACATTTTGGATACTTTTCTTTCCAACACCAGAGACAATAATTCTTTATTCCACTCTGCTCCATCTCCACAGAACTGGCAGACTCTAAAAGTGCATCCCAGCTGATCATGTGCAGCTCTGACATGTCAGCTTCTATTGTTAACTCTGATGCATCTTTTTCATGGAATATTTTAGAAATCATGGTCATTATTTTTAAAAATAATGTCTTGTTTTTAATAGCACCTCCTTGTATGAGTTAGTGTCATCACAAAATATGACCCTCAGGGTGGTAAATTTCTAATTCCCAGAACTACCAGAACATTTGTAAAGGAAGATTCGCAAAGGAAGATTCAGAACTACCAGAACATTTGTAAGGAAGGATAAAGAATTTTCATACTACTAACTACAACTGGAAATAGTAGCAGTGATGAGAGACCTTGAAAAGAAGATTTTGTACAATATTTTGGATTTCTATTTTTTTGTGCTTGTGTGCCTTCATGTCATTTTCAACTTGTGGCTACCCTCAGGTGAACTATTCACAAGGTTTTCTTGGCAAGATCTGTTTAGAAGGGGTTTTGCTAAGAGAGGCTAACAGAGGTCCCGTCTACACGATTTAAATAATACGTATGGTGTGCGAAAGTTCGTGCTTCAGTACAAACAGCCGTTCGGATGCACACGAATGCAAAAGAGGGGGGTCCCGGTTTTCCACCCTGAAATATGCACACGCGGCGTTCGGGAGGGAAAGCGGATCGTGAAGAGAAATCCGTACGCCGTTCGGATGGCTGACGGGTCTGTACGGTCTGTTCGCACACATACGAACAGGCTGTGTAATCTGATTGGCTGGCCGAGTAGAGGGGGCGGGGCTAGCACAGAGGGGAATTGGGAGCGGCCGCCATGTTGGTTTCCCAGCTAGTGAGCGTCCGGTAAGTCCGTGAATTTATATGTTTATTTATTTTTATTTTATATTGTAAATACGGAAAACCAACTGTATGTAAACCAGGAACCTTTAAAAAAAAAAAAGCGGCGGGAGATTTAAAACTGCCACTTGGCTTGCTCGCTCCAGCCAGCTTTGGGAAGAGGGAGTCATACGGACTTTAGGGGATTTAAAAAATCGTATAGCCGGTTCGTATACATACGAACGACAGGCTGTTCGTATTTTTTGCCCCCCATACGGATTTTTTTATGATCGTATAGCCGCACACAGAGTGTGACTTACCCAAGTCTGAGGCTAAGAGAGTGTGACTTGCCCAAGTCACCCAGTAGGTTTCCATGGCTGAGCGGGGATTCGAACCCTGGTCTCCTGGAGTCCTAGTCCAAAACTCAAGCCACTACACCACATAAGCTCCTATTGCTATTTTACCCATTCCTGAAACAGCTTCTGAAGTGAAACTGCCAACTGACTCAATCTAACCTGGCAGCAGTTTAATTTACCTGAAGAACAATATGATTCATTTGAAATTATTAGCAGTATTTAGATATGCAACTTTTTATTCTTTTACACAACTTGGCTCTCTAAATTTGGGTAACAAGGGGTTAGGATAATTTTTGGCAATCAAACTAAAGAAATCTGAGTTGTGCAACTGTCTTCCCAGAAACACAGTCCTAACCCATTTACTTTGACCTCTATTTCAGGTTAGTTTCCTCTCAGACATCTACATAAAATGAGTTGTTCTGGGAAAGTTTAATCCACTAAACTATGTTTCAGTGTTTTCTCACAATCCTTTAAAGTGACAATTTACGTAACAGTTTTACTGCTGGAGGCACTCAATGGGGTGGAGAGAGCAAAGCTACCCAAGAATATTAGCTGTTCACAAAGCATAACACATCTATTATAAAATTATTTCACTTGATAGATAATAGTACCTTAGATGTCAAATCCCGATGGAAAATGCCTTTATAGTGAAGGTAACAAAGTCCCAGAGCAATGTCCAGGGCTAGTTTCACTCTCACTGTCCAGGGCAGATGCTGATTGCCGTCTAACAATTGTTCCAGGTTACCACAGTTGATATACTGGGGGGAAAAAGATTTGTCATTAAAAAAAAAATTACAGTTAAAACAAAGCAATTTTTGAGAGAAAACCTGGTAGGCTTTTTGACTAGGGTGCCAAACAGTTTATACACTGTATTAATAATATACTAATTTGTGAACCCAAACAACTTTATGAGATAATTGTATCAGGACATTACAAAGCTGCTCAGGTGACTGTCATGGACCAAGCAAAAAACTAGGCACACGGCTGTTTCTATTTTATAGATTAAAACAACAACAACACTAAAATGCAAAAGTAGAACTCTTTACTGATGACTCTACATCAAATAGCAAGATGGTAACACATGTGGAAACAGGGCATAACTATATTCTTATAATGTTCAATTTCTTAAAATGCTCATGAAAGTATTAACTTTAAGAACAGTAGGCAAATACAACAGTTTTCCATAATTTAACAGATCCTGGATTTCCATTACTTTAATTACTTTTTTTGCCAGCCTGGGGGGTTATGAAGTAATTCATGATTCTGTTCTTCCCCTTTATTTCTACAATAACAAGTTCTGATCTAGTTTGATTATTTGGGAATTTTGAGATTCATGGACTGTTCAGAACAATACACTATTGTGAAATATTTCTGCAAGCCAGCACATAAAGTACTATAGAGCTGTATAGATATAATATCAAATGTAAAGTCACACTTGTTAAGCAGTAAGGATCTAAAAACCCAAGTGCACAAAACATGAATGCACAACATTCTCGATATTACACACTCCCTTTAATAAATTCAGATCAAAAGCTTGCATTCCAAGTGTTAATATAAAGTTTGCATTCCAAATGTTACTATAAAGCAGGGATCTAGTAACTATGTAATTCACTGAATTACACATCAAACAACTGTTAATTTCTAACTGTCCAAACTACTCAAGGATCTAAGGATCAAAACGACATGTTCTTTGGCTGGACACCAAACTACTTGGCCCAGATTTTAGGAGCCAGCTCAAGTTTCTCAGTATCTTATGCTAGGAGCGTTCAAGGCCATCTCACAAAAAAGTGTAGTTGTTTACCACTTGTGGACCAGGATTCTGATATACAGTGATCCCAACTAAGAACAAGTTAATTTTGCACAGTAGAAAGATAATGTTACTATGTCAATCATTATTTGGTTGCAGCAAGTACTTGGTTGAGACAAATACAAGGTTCTGTTAAATTAGAGCTATATCACATCTGATGCAATGAGAAGCTGTGTGTATGTATGGTGAATACCATAATATTGAAACTGGGATCATGCACATGCTACGGTCAGAAACTGATGCCATGCTTTCCCCCTAGTTCCCCCTTCCCTTGCCAAAAAGGAAAACCGATGACCAGTAAGCATACACATAAAACTGAACTTGTGAGCAAAGACAGGCAAAAAACTAAGGTGCATATAACTACATAGGATGCTGCTTTCTATGCTACATGAAAAATCAGGTTTTCTTCCAGTTTGCAGGTAACCAACAGTTTTGTCCACTTCTGCAGCAGACCTGTTTCAACACTTTCTAGCAATGATTTATTGCTAGCTTACACCAGATTGATTTGCTTCCTAGAACTGAGGCATAAAGGGAGCACTGTCTTAGCAGTGGAGCCACTATTATTAGGGTGATACTAGAGAGGACTAACCTCTTAGAGAAAAGCACTTCAAAGATTAACAAAAGTTAGGGGTATTGCACTTGTTGGAGAGAGTAGGGGGGATTTAATACTCCTTGGTTGTTTATAGCTTTAAGAAAAGGTTGTTTGTTTGTTTTTTTATTTTTAATCAGCTTATATAGCTGTGCAGCTATTACTTGCTGATGAGAAAGACATATTTGAAAGAGAAAGATGGAGGTAGCAGACATCATAACAGTAGAGAATGGAGAAAAATTGGGAGGGCGGGAGGGAAATCAGACCAGGTTACTTCCATTAAGAAAGCCTGAGTGGCTCTGGTGATGGTCCCTCTGAGACAAAGGTATTACTGCTTTACACCATGATGGCGAATTGGAAACTAGCCATCTAGCTCTTCATCCAGGATGAGCATGCACATTTGATTTCCATCAGAGAGTTTGGTAAATAAGATGGGAGTGGGATGAATGTCTCCCAGCTTTTCCCATCTGGGTCTCTGTGAAATTGTACTACAAAATTTCCCTTTCTGGTTTAAGAAGTACTGGGGCCCTCCTACTAATTGTGCTGGAGAACTTCAACATATATTCTACTTGGAAGCAATTACACAGCAGAGAACTGTCCCAGTTGGTGTGTGGTTCCTCTCATTCAGCAGGGTACACTAGATTTGGGTTTTGTTTTTTGTTAAGCAGAATGACAATGATCTTGAAAAAAACTTTTCATAGACAGATCACTGTCTATGTTGGGGTTTACATTTACTAGGACCTAAAAGCTTTTTTTAAGGGCAGGGGAACAATTAAGATTGTCTGTTCCAAGAGGCTGATGGATATGAATGGTTTCTGACTTGCTCTGATTTTTCTGTTACCAGTACCTTGTTTAGAAATTCTGCCAAAGCCCTTGTTGACCTGTGGAGACAGAAAATGGCCTGCCACAACTAACACAATTGTACCTGAGCATCCCCTTCCACTGAGTTGAGCAACATAAGCTCCCTGGTGTTTATGCTAGTGTGCATGTGTGTGTGTGGGGAGGGTTTATAAAATAAGCAGGATAGCCAGCCAGAGCAATATTGACAAAAACCTTATAACAAGTCCAGCAGTTCTATTCCATGGTAGTAGTAGTAATAATAATAATAATAATAATAAACAAGTTGCTTACCTATAGCTAGTTATTTGTACATTCAAGCACATGGGTTATGTATCTGCTTAGGGACACCACTGGTTTCAAAATTTAGCAAATTTAGGCAAGGATTTTTCTCAATGGAGTGCATATGCTATCCTGTGCTGACCACTTTCAGTTTAGAAAAGGGGCCCTTCTAGACCTAAAATTGAGTGAGGGAGACAAAACTTAACAGAATGTGAAGGATCTTTTTGAGGGGTAAAAAAATTGGAAAGTATGAAAAATGAGAGCCAGTGTGGTGTAGTAGTTAGAGTGTTGGGCTATGACTCTGTAGATCATGGTTTGAATCCTCGCTTGGTCATGGAAACCCACTGGGTGACCTTGGCAAGTCACACTCTCTGCATCAGAGGCAAAGGCAACCCCCCTCTGAACAAATCTTGCCAAGAAAACCCAATGATAGGTTCAAGTTTGGATCGCCATAAGTTGGAAACAACTTGAAGGCACAAAACAATAACATAAAGAGTTTTCAGTAACTCCTGGCAGATTCTAATTCTCAGACAACCTGCAGATTCAGGCCACATTATTCCTTGCACCTGCAAAGTCTTGTTTTGGTTTGGTCAAGGCCATAATCAGACTCACAAGTTAGGAGGCTTTTTGTAACAGGTCTGCATATAAAAAGCACATAGATCAAAAGCTCAAAAGTTCTGAGCTTTAGGCCCTATAATTGGTTAAGTGGAATCATTAAGTGGAATTGGTTGCTATGGGTTAAAGGTATAAAACTGACATTTGCCCCTTGCTTATGGTTTCACATCTCACATTATTCAGGGAACCTGGTTCTTCATATTTTGTATCACAGTCTTGTGGTTGCTTTACTGTTCAGAGTTTTTTACTCTTTGATTCTTTTGAGCCTGAATCTTGACTAGTGAAATCATAGTATATACAGAGAGCTTAGTTATACTTTTGTCATTCTGTCCTGTTATATTGCCCTTGATCTTATTCCAGTCCTGACAAATTAGCCAATCATACTGTTTAAGAATATTTTCCAAGTCAGGCTAAATGCATGTACTGGTGTGGTGGCAGTTCTACTTTGCAGACTTGGCATATCCAGATACAGGTAACCTCTGCTGATCTGACAGGCTAGGGGGTGCAGCAATGTCAGAAACCAGAATTAGTCAAAAAGTAGAACCCATGTAGGGAACATGAGGAAATTATGGTGGTTTGCTTGGGACTACCTGCACCCACCTGTGCGCTGCTTGCAAAATCTCTCAGTCAGCTTGGTGATTTTCCCCTTCTCTTAGCTCATTTTGCTTTAAGTTCTAACTTAATGTTTCTGGCAACTCATTAACCTCTCCTCTGTACAGTTTGATGGTGAAATAAAACATGTACAGGTGCCTCTTCTACCATCATGCTGCAAAAACACAATCTTGTTTCAGGTTTTAATGCAAATTAAGCCACAATACCCCTTTTATGGTAAAATTCAAAAATACAGTCATGTTAGTCTGGATCAGTATGCAACAGGAACTTGTAGCACCTTTGAGACTAAGAGAAAGAAGTTGGTAGCATAAGCTTTCGTAGAAGTACTTGAAATAGACTTAGGTCTACAGAACCTTAATGCTACCAACTTCTTTCTCTCAATTAGTCTCAAAGGTGCTACAAGATCCCTTTGCATACTTTTATGGTAAGTACTTTCAGGGGAGGAAAAGGTCAAACCAGTGGGGAATTCATGTCTGTATCTGTATACAACAAGATGCAACCCCAATTGGAAGAACAGTTCTCTCACAGGAAATACAAAGCAGAAACTAGGGACAGGCTTACGTGGAAGTAACCTAGTTCCACAGCATCCCTTCTAAGCATGCCATTGTGTGGAGAAATGCCTGTGAACCAGGCTGCGTATAAACAAATGTAGGGTCAACAAACATTTCTACTGGACCAGTTCTTTTTGCAGTTACGCTTGTAGATGCTGGCCATTGTGGACTGCATACCACCCAATTCACACCAAGGCTGAGCCATGCAATACTATACATGGAGGGAATAACACAGAAAAATGGCCAGTTGCTATATGTCATATCTCGAGGAGGGTGGGGGGAGACTAGCAAACCAAAAACCAACAAATGTACACAGAACTATGGGTTCACATTATTTTTTATCTATTTGTGTGTACTTTTAAAATTCTTATGAGATCACTTTTATTGTGTGCCAGTCCTCCACACAACAGCTGCCCAATGCATGCTGGGGGGAAAGAGCAGATCGCTATGAAAGCTAGATATTAATGGGTATACAGTGTTTATATTTATCTTTATTAGAACTCATGTTCATGAGAAGAACCTAAATAAGGGAGATTAGCATATCACAGCATACATACTGCCATTGGCAATAGGACAGAAAACCCTCTTAGCTATATCACAAGTGCCTGGGGCGTGGAAGACTGAGCAACAATTCCCAAATGGTACATTGGATTCTAAAGGGATCCTTGTGGTTGATGCTAATATACATGAGGAAACAGTGATTTTCAGAACTGAGGGTGAGAGTGTGAATGACAGAAACTTGATTCCAAAAGCTCAACTATTTCTTTTTGATAATTATAGTAGAACTACAAAAGAATAGGTGCAGTAATTACAATTAGATCAATGAAATAGGCTAGGGATCATGATTTAGTATGCAATGACTGAGATTCGATGCAGGATCTGCTACCAACGTGCTCTTCACAATACATATTGCAGTCTTCATGGACCCTCCCTCCCTGTACCACAGAGTACCTCAGTCAGAATGCTGGATCCCCCAATCCCTCAAGTAGCATCCCCAGGGGACTGAGTGGGAGGGGTACAGCAGAGGGAAGGGGCAGGGAAATCTGTTCCAGCTAGCTCTGTTGTATTTGTTTAAATCTGGATCTAACTTAAACATTTTTAAAAGGCATGAAAGTAAACAGACATGCCACAAAAGGAGAGCAAGTCTCCTAGACTTTTGAAAAACCCGCTGTCAGTAACAGAATGGATGAGAATGCCAAAACTGAAGCTTAATCCAGACAAAATCATAGAATCATAGAATCATAGAATCATAGAATTGCAGAGTTGGAAGAGACCACGAGGGCCATCCAGTCCAACCCCCCTGCCACGCAGGAAATCTTGATCAAAGCATCCCCGACAGATGGCCATCCAGCCTCTGTTTAAAGACCTCCAAGGAAGGAGACCCCACCACGCTCCGAGGGAGTGTGTTCCACTGCCGAACAGCTCTTACTGTCAAAAAGTTCCTCCTAATGTTGAGGTGGAATCTCTGTTCCTGGAGCTTGCACCCACTGCTCCGTGTTCCAGTCTCTGGAGCAGCAGAAAACAAGCTTGCTCCATCCTCAGCGTGACATCCCTTCAAATACTTAAACAGGGCTATCATATCGCCTCTTAACCGTCTTTTTTCCAGGCTAAACATACCCAGCTCCCTAAATCTCTCCTCATAAGGCATCGTTTCCAGACCTTTCACCATTTTAGTTGCCCTTCTCTGGACACGCTCCAATTTGTCAATATCCTTTCTGAATTGTGGTGCCCAGAACTGGACACAGTATTCTAAGTGAGGTCTGACCAAGGCAGAATAGAGTGGCACTATTACTTCCCTTGATCTAGACACTATACTTCTATTGATACAGCCCAAAATCGCATTGGCCTTTTTAGCTGCCGCATCACACTGTTGGCTCATGTTCAACTTGTGGTCTACTAGGACTCCTAGATCTCTTTCGCACGTAGTCTCATTCAGCCAGGTCTCTCCCATCCTATATTTATGCATTTCATTTTTCCGCCCTAAATGCAGTACTTTACATTTCTCCGTATTGAATTTCATTTTGTTAGCTTTGGCCCAGCTCTCCAGTCTATCCAGGTCATTCTGAATTTTGATCCTGTCCTCTAGGGTATTAGCTACTCCTCCCAATTTGGTGTCATCTGCAAATTTAATAAGTATGCCCCTAATTCCCTCATCCAAGTCATTGATAAAGATGTTGAATAGCACTGGGCCCAGGACAGAACCTTGTGGCACCCCACTGGTCACATCTTTCCAAGACGAAAAGGAGCCACTGCTGAGCACCCTTTGGGTTCGGCCGGTCAACCAATTACAAATCCATTGAACAGTTAACTTGTCTAGCCCACATTTTACAAGCTTGTTTGCAAGAATGTCATGGGGAACCTTGTCAAAGGCCTTACTGAAATCAAGGTATGCGATGTCCACAGCATTCCCTTCATCTACCTAGCTGGTAACTTTATCAAAAAAAGAGATCAGATTAGTCTGGCATGACTTGTTTCTCTGAAACCCATGTTGACTTTTTGTGATTATGGCATTGCCTTCTAAATGTTCACAGACTCTCTGTTTAATGATCTGCTCTAGAATCTTCCCTGGTATTGATGTCAGACTAACTGGACGATAATTGTTGGGATCCTCTTTTTTCCCCTTTTTGAAGATGGGAACAATGTTTGCCCTCCTCCAGTCTGCTGGGACTTCTCCTGTTCTCCAGGAGTTCTCAAAGATTATTGCCAATGGCTCTGAGATTATATTTGCCAGCTCTTTTAATACTCTTTGATGTAGTTCATCTGGTCCTGGAGATTTAAATTCATTTAGATTAAGAAGGTATTCCTGTACTACTTCTTTACTTATTTTGAGCTGGATTTCCCCTATTGTGTCCTCTGTTCCATTATCCTCAGGTTGGTCCTCCTTTTCCTTTTCTGAAAACACTGAGGCAAAGAAGGTGTTGAGTAATTCTGCCTTTTCTCTCTCTCCTGTTAGCATTTTGCCATCTTCTCCACGTAGCGGCCCTATCATTTCCTTCTTCCTCCTTTTGCTGTGGACATACCCAAAAAAACCCTTTTTATTGTTCTTAACCTCCCTAGCAAGCCTCAGCTCATTCTGCGCTTTAGCTTTTCTGACTTTACTCCTACACGTGTTCGCTATCTGTTTGAATTCTTCTTTGGTGATTTCCCCCCCTTTCCATTTCCTATACATGTTCCGTTTAAAACTTAGCTCCATTGAAAGTTCTTTAGTCATCCATCCTGGTTTCTTGAGACACCTCCCATTTTTCTTCCTCAATGGTACTGTTTGAAATTGTGCCTTCAGTATCTCCTTTTTGAGAAAGTCCCATCCGTCTTGAGGTCTCTTCTCTTTTAGTATTCCTGACCATGGGATCACCCCCAGTATTTCCCTGAGTTTATTGAAATCAGCTCTCCTAAAGTCAAGAATGCGTGTCTGACTATGCCTGGATTCTCCTTTCCATTGTATAACAAACTCCAGGAGAACATGATCACTCTCACCTAAGGAGCCCACCACTTGCACCCCATTAACCAGGTCATCTCTGTTGGTTAGGATCAGATCTAAAATAGCTGACCCCCTTGTTGCCTCTTCCACCTTTTGGACCATGAAATTGTCTTCCAGGCATGTAAGGAATTTGCTAGACCTTGTAGTTTTGGCTGAGTTAGATTGCCAGCAAATATCAGGATAGTTGAAGTCCCCCATCACTACTACATCTCTCCTTTCTGCATGTGTGTTCATCTGTTCTAGAAAGGCAACATCCAATTCCTCCATAGAGGAATAGAGTGTTATTGATCAATAACAAATAGAGTGTTATTGATCAGTCAAAAGGCAGATCAAGTAATAGGGATTCAGCCTGTGCTCCCTCTGAAATCTCAGGTTCGCAGCTCTGATATATTCCTGAACTCAGCCCTGAGCTTGGCTGTCCAGGTTTTGTCAGTGGCCAGGAATGTAACTGCACAGTTAAAACTTGTGAACCAACTGCGCTTTTTCCTCAGTATGGACCATCTGAAAGACTGTATCTCCATAAATCACACAATCACCCCTCTGAGCTCCAAGAAAAGCAAAGCACCAGCATCACCTCTCTGAAGTCAGATCGGGCAGCCACCGTTGGGGCTTTGATTTTCTGTCGCACAATCACACCTCAGAGCTCCAGAAAAAGAAAAGCACCAGAGATAGCCAAACAAACAATGGATAATGCTAACCTCAAAACCATTAACTGCAAATACATTTCAAAACATGTTTTCAAGTTATGGCTGAGAGATGAAATGCAAACCACAGTCTGCCATTTCAAATATTTTAGAAAAAAACAGAAAATTGATAATAAAACTATGAGAGAGAAGTTGTGTGGGGTGGGGATGATGAACAACCTGTGGAAGCACTCTTCAATAAACCATAATTTGGCACTGTAGCTGAACTGAGCCACTGGTGGAGATGAAACTGAAAAGGGCCTTCTCCACACGACTCTAGTCAATTTCACTTCCCCTATGAGTTCTCATTTTAGGCTGAGCAATCTACTCTTCAGCTGAAGTATCATTTTCCATGCTTTTCAAAGGAGGGCAGGGAGAAGGTCAGGTTGCTTACCTGTAACCATAGATCTTCGAGTGGTCTTCTGTGAATTCACACAGTGGGTAATTCCTGCCCCTGCGGAGAGCACTCAGAACCTTTTGGAATCACTAGGCAGAATAGTTTTTGATACATTAGCTGAGAGTGCCTCTCTGAGGCACTCTCAGCTAATTCCCCTCAGTTCCTTGAAGGACACTGCAAGCAGCAGCATCAGGACCATTAAGCATATGCCATAGCAGGACATAGAGGGGAGGATGGGTGGGTCTGTGTGAATTCACAGAAGACCACTCAAAGATTTATGGTTACAGGTAAGCAACCTGACCATCTTCTTTGTGGTCTCTGTGAATACACACAGTGGGTAGATTAGCAAGCTTCACCCGTAGGAGGAGGGTATGTCATGCTAGCGGGTTAGACGAGGACAATTGTTGACAAGTGATGTCCCATGAAAACATAACAATGAGCATAAACTGACATGAACATAGCAATAACAATGCACATAAATTGACATGAACATAGCAATAATTGTTAAGTACCATAGGCAACCACAATAACTACTCACTTACTGAATGGAGGACAGCAGAACTGCCCTCCCAAAAGCAGCCTCATTACGAGACTGAGTGTCTCGTTTGTAGTGCAAGATAAAAATTTGTGGTGTAGACGAAGTGGTTGCCCGGCACACATGCTCCAGGGGAACCCCGGAGAGGAAGCTAGCAGAAGCGGATACAGCTCTGACAGAGTGCCCTCGAACCCAAGGAGGTAGGGTCTTTCGAGCCAGTTCGTAACGGAGGGAGATGGTCAATACCACCCACTTTGACAGGCACTGTGGAGAAACAGGGGCGTCCAACTTAAAGTTTGCATAGGACACGAACAGATTTGGCGACTTTTGAAATGGAGCTGTCCACTATACACAGAAGGCAAGGGCTCTCTGAGCATCCATGGAGTGGAGAGTCCGTTCAAGTAATCCTTTGGCTCCTGCATTAGAGCAGGGAGAACGAAGGATTGGTAGATGTGGAAACTGGAGACCACCTTCAGGAGAAAGGACATGTCTGGTTTCAGAAACACTGTTTTCTCGTGGAATGTCAAGTATGGAGCATCGGAACGCAAGGCACAAAGCCCACCAGCTCGACGGGCAGACATGATGGTTATGAGAAAGGCTGTTTTTCACAACAGGAGTCTCAGATCCATTGTCGCCAAGGGTTTGAAGGTGTGTCTCGTGAGTTGAGAGAGGACTAGTTCAAGACTCCTAGCTGGGGTAGGCTCAACCACCGGTGGATGAAGGCTGACATAGCGCTTCAGGAATTTCCGAACCAATGGGTCTTGGAACGGAGAAGGTTGCCCCCGTGCTTGGGACTCAATGGAGGCAGCCTCCAGATATCACTTGGGAGACAAGAAGGATAGTCCTGAATCTGAAAGATGCAGTAAGAATTGGAGGAGGAAGCAGTGGTGAGGCCACGGTCTAAAAAAAGGGATTTGAAGTGTTTCCACTTGTAGGAATAGGATCAATGTGTAGACGGGCAGAGAGAGGCGTCCAGCACTACCTGTATGTTGGCTGGTAGCGGTAGACGCATGGAACGCCTCGGATCCGAAGACAGATTCAGGGCAGAACCCTCCAAGCCATCAGATGAAGCATCTCGAGGTCCGGATGTCTGATATTGCCGTTCTGGATGGTCAATAGATGCAGACGGCTTGGAAGGTGCAGAAAGTGCCAATGGTCCAGGCGAAGGAGAGCTGCGAACCACGGTTGCCAAGGCCACCATGGAGTGAGGAGGATCGTGTCCGATCGGTCCCGACACAGCTTGGCCACCACTTGTGTTCGTAACAGGCCTGCGGAGTACCCCAGCGCTGAAACAGTTCTTGTGCCACCTATTGATGTGACATCCATTCGTGCACAGATGAATTCAGACGGCTCAGTCCATCGGCAAGATGAATTCTCCTCTCCTCTCCCGGAAGATGAATGGAGTGGAGAAGTATACACTTTTGAATGCAGCAGTCCCAAATTTCAAGGGTAAGCGACAGAAGAGACGGAGACCTCATCCCTCATTGCTTGTTGAGGTAGTACATCACGGATGTATTATCTGTGACAAGCAGGACCGTCTTGCCCGATACCAGCTTCTCGAAGGCCTGAGGCACCTTCTGAACAGGCAGGAGATCAAGGATATCGATATGGAGCTCCCATTTGTCAGCAGTCCATGAGCCCTCGACCATGTATGTCTCTAAGTGGGCTCCCCATCTGAGTGAGGATGCATCCGTGGTGACTGAGACTTGAGGTTGGGGTTCGAACAGCATGCCTGACAGGACGTTGTTCGGGTCCAACCACCAATCCAGGGAATGTTGAATTGCTCACGGCAAGTTGAGGAGTTTGTGAGGGCAGTCCCGCACTGGGTCGAAGATGCTCAGGAACCACAACTGAAGCAGCAGGAACTGTAGCCTTGCAAATTGAGTGACTGAAGTTGTGGCTGCCATGTTTCCCAGTAGGGTTAGAATCAAATGAGCGGAGATCCTCTGAGATCTGCAGCACTGGTGGATGAGGTTGCAGAGAGTATCGAAACAATCTGCAGACAGGTAAGCCACAGCGGTGTTCGAATTCAAGGAGGCTCTGATGAACTGGAGAGACTGGCTGCATTCGAGATGCGATTTCTCCAGATTGACAATCAGGCCCAGGGCATCCAGTAAGTCCTAAGTCAGCTTGATGTCATCTAGGAGTTGCTGACAGGACTCTGCCACCAGGAGCCAGTCGTCGATGTAGGAACACGATCACACACACCCCCGTTGACGCAGGAAAGTTCCCCAACAGTCATGCATTTCGTAAATACCTTCGGTGCTATGGATAGTCCAAAGGGCAGGATGCAAAACTGGAAGGCCTCGTCCCCGACCATGAAGGCGAGGAACCATTTGTGGGTCAGGTGGATTCTGATATGAAAGTACGCTTCCTTGAGATCGATGGAGGCAAATCAGTCACCTCGCTTAAGAAGAGGCAGGATCAAACTCAGGGTAAGCATCCCAAACCTCTTTCAGATGATGAATTTGTTCAAACCCAATCCAGTAACCATCCTGGATGATGCGAAGCACCCATTGGTACCATGTTATCTTGGACCAGGTGTCTCAGAACGCAGACAGGTGGTTTCCGAACAGATGGTTCTCGGGGAAAGGAATGAGCAGATTGAGAGTGAGAGCAGTTTAAAATTTCCTTCTGCCTTATTCTTTTAGCACTTTGCTTTGTCAGTAACTGGTACCAGGAGGTGGAGGCCTAGCTCCCCACCTAAAAGGCGGACAAAGCGGGTTGCTGGTACCATGAGCGCCTGGAGGATTGCAGAGTGTATCCCCTCTGAAAGGACTGGGTGTAACAGGAGGAGTGCCACCCAGATCAGCCCCTTGATCAGTATGCAGAAGACGAAGACAATGGCATACTGTATTTCTGTGTGGTGGTCCTCACCTTCTGTGTGAATTCAAGTGTTCCATCAGTCGAGCTGTTGAAGAGGCTGGAATGGTCAAATGGCATATCCTCGATGGTCAAGGAAGTCCATGGAGCAAGGCCTGATGAAGAGAACCATGCATGCCACGAAGTTCCACAGAGCCGGCCACCGTTTTCACTGCAAGCCATTGCTAAGAAACCTCTACCATCAGTGAATTCGGGTGAGGGCATTCTCGGAGTCAGTTGATACCATCACCCGGCACACAATAGTGCCGATCTATCCTCTTTGAGGTTGATGGAATGGATGATGGATTGTCCCACGAGCCTTGAATGAGCTTCAATAGTAAAGGTAGCACCGGTATGACAACAGTGGGAGGAACATTTGAGTTGATCCTACTGTGGATCCACAGGCTCAGACTCCCTCTTGGTGATCTTCAAGTCCAAGGCATGGGCCATCTGGACCATCTGCTCCAAAAATGCTCAAATGTCATCCGTCGCGGACAAGGACTCATTGTCAATAAAATCCCGTGGTGGAGAGGGAGCTCTCGGTATGTACGATACAGAAGAGTCCAACAATACCGAAAAGGATGACGAAGGTGAGGGGCTACAGCCCCAAGGCAAAGGGCTGTGCCAACCTTGGTGCAGAGAAGTCACATGCACAGAAAGCGGAGGAGGCAGCGAGGATCTTGACACCCAGGTGAGACTGACTGTCGGCGTCCCTCATGGGTTTGGCCGGCCAGATCTCCTCTAGATGAGCCCGTTCCATCCTATGGAGGGAAAGGTGAGGGGGAGAGTAATAACCCCCATGGCCAGCGCTGTCAGCAAAACAGAACTGAGGCCACTGTGCAAAAGTCAGGCCGTGGCTCCAGGAGGAGAGAGGAAGGGAAGGTTGAAGGCTGATCGGGCCTCATCATAAGCTCCATATGAATACTCGACGTCCAAGACTCAATGTGACGGAGTTGAAGAAGGAGCCTTCCCTGTTGCCTCCTGTGATGTAGGTTCGACGTTGATCATAACAGTATCTGCATCAAGGAGCTTGTCTCGGGAGACCAGGAGCACAGGGGATCCAGCCTGAACCACAGGGGAGTAAGCCCTTACCCCTTCAGAGATCTCTCATTCTCTGGTTTGAACAATCACCAAGGAAGGAGTAGGAGTCACCTCTTGTGATCGATCGTGTACAGTGGTGACATCTCTGGTTTCTGTAGGAGGAACCGGTACTGACATTTGGTTCGGATCCAAAACTGCCACAGCGGCAGTAGCTGGCTGTTGTTGCTCCCCAGGCTCCTGCTCCATAGTGGCAGTAGCCAGCTGTTGTTGCTCCTCAGGCTCCTGTGCCAAAGTAGCCATCGCAGTGGACAAAGGGTGCTCTGTGCCATAGTGGCAGTAGCCGGCTGTTGTTGCTCCTCGGGCTCCAGCCCCAAAGTAGCCACTGCAGTGGACAAGGGGCGCACTGTTGATTTCAGAAAAGAGTGTCTTCTTTTTCCTCTTCTTAGTCCTGGCCCGGAGGAGAATGAGGAATCACGGTCTCAACTGGACCCAGATGGTCCCGAGTTGAGGTTGAAGGTTTCGAAGAGCCATGGCCTTTACTCAATCCCGAAGCGGTAGTATGCTTATGGGACTGATACACAGCCTCCAGATCTGACGCCACTGATTGGAGGACGGCATGGACTCAAAGGCCCATGCCTTCTCTTCTGTGGCGGCGGAACCCCAACCTGAGCACCTGGGGTAGAAGCAGAGGGTGGGAACAGCACTTTCTCATAGAAAAGGTACTTCAGCCTCAAAGAGCAATGTTTACATGCCTGAGGGGTGAAGTTCTGACAATGTATACAAGCATCCACATAGTGGGCTTCACCCAGGTAGATGAGGCACTCTGAGTGCTTGTCAGAGGCAGAAAGCTTCGCCTGACAAATGGAGCACCGTTTGAAGGCAGCAGAGTCAAGGCCATAATCGCAGAAACAGGGAAAAGACGAAAGAAGAGTCAAACCTGTCCAAAGTCAGACCAAGTCGGCGTCCGAAGCCAAATCCAAGGGCAAACGAGAGAGAAGCCGAAAAACAGTCCAAAAGACGAAAGGGCCAGAAATCACAACAGGAATCAAAAGGAAAAGCCAAAAAAATGAAGTCAGTAAGCAGTCCGAGTCAATCCGTGAGGTAAAATAGAAAGTGAAAGAAGCTCTAGCGAATGAAAGGTTCCTATGTGCTGCTCACGCGGTGGATAAAAAGGAACTGAGGGGAATTAGGTGAGAGTGCCTCAGAGAGACTGTTGGGGTGGACGGTGTTACCGCCAAAATGTATCAAAAACTATTCTGCCTAGAGATTCCAGAAGGTTCCGAGTGCTCTGCGCAGGGGCAGGAATTACCCACTGTGTGTATTCACAGAGACCACGAAGAAGATTGGCAACATAACTGTTTCTCTTCACCACAAGGCCACTCCATTCCATTGGTATTGAATTACGTAAATATTGTGCTAGACCTAATAACTGACAAACTATTTGTTGTTGTTGTTGTGTGCTTTCAAATCATTTTATGACTTATGGCAACCCTAAAGTGAACCTATTGTGGGGTTTTCTTGGCAAGATTTATTCAGAGAGGATTTGCCATTGCCTTCCTCTGAGGCTGAGAGTGTGCGACTTGCTCAAAGTCACCAATGGGTTTCTGTTGCTGAGTTGGGATTCAAACCCTCATCTTCAGAGTTGTAGTCCAACCCACTACACCATGCTAAAGCTAAAACTGTAAAAGGTACACTTTGAAGTAACTGATTAAGCATGAAACCATCTGAACAGTTAAGCCTACACACACACACAGAATCTTATGACAACTTTGTAAAATAATTTAAACAAAACTAATCTAGTATAGAGATGTTTATCTATTTCTCAAGTGTAAGTACAAGTTATAGGATGACATACACATTATTAAAGCAATGGTATTTTTTATTTTGGTAAATATTTGCCAAATCAGCTCCCAAACCTACCCTGCTAGTTCTGTATATAAAGAGTTGTTGCTTGAACAGTGCTCTCCACCAGCTCAGTGAACAGTTTTTGAAGCAAGAGAGAAGTTTCAAAATCAGTTTACAATATAGCATGGGAATGTATTGTTTTAAGATAGCTATTAAAATTCCCATTAAGCTAGCAGAAATCCATGGGTTCATCCAAACTAGCTTCTATGATTTCCTCCACTGGTCTTTATGTCAACAGATACACTGATATAATAAAGAGTAAACACCTTTCAAAATAAGGAATAATTATACAATCACTTTCACTTTAAAAAAATAAGTAACAAACTGGAAAGCTCATCTTTCGGGTAGCTTATGACAACAGCAAAGTGATCAATAACCTTCCATACCCTCCTTTCTTTCTAGACACCTTAGGGTATTCGGATCTAATGCTAAACCAAACACAAACCTTGTACTTGCTCCTCTACTTCCTCCCTTTACCCTTGATGGTAAAATGCTTCCTCTCTCCTGGTTTAGAAACAGTTTTAACAAGTCCTGCTGAAGCAGTCATTACATTTTACAAAAACTAGTTTTCCCTCAATCTTAAGTCACCATTTATGAAATTTACACAAAAGACATGCTATAGCATGCTGCTAAACCAAAGGGAAGAACATGAGCTTTAGGTTTCTATTGGAAACGTTAAAACTATGTTTTAGCATTATGTCTGAATGCTGCTTGTGTGCCAACCTGTATAAAGCCAGTAAGAATTTTGTTTTTGACTCTATGCTCTATCCTGTGTTTGTGTGCATGGTGTGATCACAACAGGAGATGGGTTGGCACATAACTGTCCTTTGCTGAACTGAAATTCTTTGAAATGGATATTTTGTCTACTGCTAGAATTCCCATGCAACTGTGATGAAGTATGGACAGATTATATTTTCCAGCTTCACCATAAGATCTTACAGTTTCAGACACTACTTTGGATGGTTGCTTTATCAGATTAACAGAGCAATCCTATGGCACCAGAGATGGCAGGATCCATGGTGAAGAAACTACAATCTCTAATATCCAGTTGGCTCACTCTGGTTTGGACAGAAAGGGACAAGGGAGTTCTCTTTTCCCACTGTTTTCTTCTCTTTTCTCATTGCTTCCATTTACTATACTAGCTCCCAGGTTGGCATAATTTTCAGCTCTTTTTGTGGGAGGGCATATTGGGCAAATGATGATTCTGCAGATTTCCAGTCACCCAGCATGCTCCTAACATGCCCTCAAATTGCCTGATTGCTCACGAAACACTGTGGGCAGCACAGCCATAGTGGCAGAAAGACTTCCCACCATTCAGTGAAGATCACAACAGCGGATCTCCCTCTGGCCATGGAGGGGGAGATTCACAGTATCTACCAACTTTGAAGGTTTGTCCCAGGGATCTTGAGAGTTCAGGTTAGCATTTCAGTCATTATGAGAGACTGAGAAGCCTTTCAGCAATGTTTTTGTACAATTAAATTAATTAGGGTGAATATAATTCAGCTTTTTAAAAAGTGAACATTCACAAATAAAAACAAAGTTATAAACCGCCACAATAGATTTGTCTGCATAAAACAGTTAGAAAAAAACCTTCACATATAAAGACATAAAATAGCTATTTGTGCAAACTGAGTGCCAAACTCAGTTCAAGTTTCTCAAAAGGCCCTGGCAGTTACTAAAAATAACCACATGAAATATGCATTAAGATCTCAAGAGACTTCACTACTGAATATCTGAATCAGTTAAGGAGAGCTTCTAAGCCGCAACTGAACCCTTGCTAAAGTGGCTTCTTTATATAAAAAAGTTTGTAGTGAAGTGTAATTTTATTTACTGACTTTTGCAAAATATAGCCCTCATACAATGGGTCATCTTATTCAGAAGGGAAAGCTAATGCTGGAATAAAACTTCACATCTCTGCCTTCATTGGAACAGCTGCCGATGAAAATTCAGTTACGCCTCTACTTGTAAGGAACACCACCTGCTTTGCTACTTCTGTTGCATTTCCCTCAGGAAGAGGAAGGTACTTTCCCCTTTACCAGAGCCCCAGCCACCCACTGCCACAGGGAGAACTTTGTGACCTCATCCTTTTCTTTACAAGAGCTATCACAAGAAGGTGCTTCATGAAGTGAAAGTAAAAAATAAGGAAATATTTGTTGATAAGAAATTGCTAAAAAGATTGGTCACATTTTTGCTTTAGAGGACAGAAAAGTTTCATCATGTCCCTCCTCTAACAAAAGCAGTATGTGCTTACCAGTAATGAAGAAAAGTCATGCATGCTTTTCAAGATACTCCCCATCCCAAATCTCCTACTGCAGGGATAGGAAACTATTTTTGGACACAGTGCTGGGTGGGGCCAACCTTTTCTCTTTCTGTCATCCTGATTTCTCCCTACCCCCCTGATGGAGGGCAGAAGTCCTTCTAGAGCCCAATCTTACTGTTTCCAGATAATGAACCATTAGCTAAATAGACACTAATCCTCCTTGCATATCTCTCCCCAGGAATTAGCTATCCAAATAACCGAGGGTACATATCTTCTCCAACAAGGACTCACAGTATATAAACCCCACAGACATCCTTTGCCACCATTCTCTGAAGATGCCAGCAAAACGTCATGAATAAACTCTTCCAGAATATGGCCTCACAGCCTGGAAAAAAAACCCACGAAAAACCTATGTTTCCATATTGTAATTAAGACAAGAACTATCTTAAAGCTGCAGGCTGACAACCCAGTGGTATAGTCTCAAGATGAACTAAAACAGGCACCTAATGCCATTAACTTGTCTTGGACTCATTGCAACAACCCCAGAAATTCCACAGCAGAACATTAAAACTGGTAATGACAGAGCTCAAATACCTGAGTAAGAAGGATTGCAGACCATCATAACCCACACTTCCAAAATAGATGAGAAATCACTCTTTAACACAATACTGTGGTGAAGGAATCTTAAAGTCACTACAAACACTTCAAAATTAATATATCTTTTAAGGAAAAAAAAAACCAGGAATGCAATGCCTTGAGAAATATTTTCTGTGTTCTTGGGAATAAACAGGTCAATGAATATTGTCAATATCAAAACAAAAGGGTACTATGGAAGGAACAACACAGAAAGGACTCTCTTCTAGCGTATACTAAAAATGGGGAGAACTTTAGAGAAAGAACTACTTCACTTAATACACCTACATGCACCTTGTAAACTAAGTCTTTGATATCACATGGTCATGTGGGATGCTCTCCTTTGCTGGATACACATGGCCCAATTGATGTCCCCAAGTATGCAAACAGATGCATATGTTGTAACTACTTTTACACAATTTATAACAAGTATGTCAACTACTTTTACTGGAAATTGTGATACAAATTGATCTGTGAAATTTTCTAATAAATTAAACAACTACATTCTGTGTATTTTGTATTAAGAATTATGTTTAATAAAGTTCTCCTGGTATTGTTCCTATTACAAAATAACTGTACAACTTTTTCTTTGTTAAATCAATAAATCTTTACAAAAAAATTAAAAAAACTTTGTTCCTTTTTAAATAAATAGATTGTACCTGTAAAACATTACAAGAGAGATGAACTCCCCTGGTACTAAATTTAAGGGTACATAAGTAGTCTTTATTACTGCCTCATGTCAACCCATGCTTGGTTAGCTCTTGGTATTATGCTCTTAGACCATCTGTATACCCTTGTCTTTTACACTTGAAAGATATTAAACAGAAGCAGGAACTCTTCCAGGGGCTGCTTCATACATATATCTTATATGGAAGTAATCTGGGTAAGCAGCATAAGTAGAGGTCAGCTCCTGTATCTGCGGAGGATACGTCCCAAGGCCCCTCGTGGATACCTGAATCCTGTTATTTTCAGTGAGATGAACACTGGAAGTTGACTACAGAATCACACTGAAGGACCTAGAAATGCCTAGAGAGAACTTTTTTTCAGACATGGATAAGTGAAACTGTGGATATCGAAACCATGGATATCAAATCCGTGGATACAGGGGTTGACCTGTACTATCTTGATTATGGTTGATGAAGTGCACCCATATGCATACATATAGTACATTTCCTGCTACAGAGACTGTTCCTAATAAAAACACTGAGAGATGTGGTATCTGTAAATTTCTAAACATTAACAAAGCCAATCTCAAATTACTCAGTCTTTTACAAAAAAAAAGTGGGGCAGTGTACCAAAACAAGAATGCTCAATGAATGACTTGGTATCCAAATTCACCAACTCGCTTCCAAAATTAAGCAACACCCTTTTTGAATTTAAGCTCTGGTTTTCCAGGCAGCCAACCCACCCATGTTTCTGTCTCAACATTAACTGCTACGTTTAGAACTTTCTTTTGCAGAGTGATAGATAATTGGTTGACATTACAGAAGATTTCAGATCCCTAGAAAAAATCCTATGCATACAGAAATAAGCTGTGGGAGACGTGATATTTTTCATGTCAATCGTGCAATAATCTTAAACACATCAATTCCATGTGGTAGTACAGTACTACTTTCAGTTTACTTGTGATATCCTTTAACCAGTATATACACCTCTCATGCTTAATTTTACTACTTATCACTTATTTTTAAAATGGCACATATCAGTTCAGTGCACAATAGGGCAGCATATAGTCACTGAAAGAAATTTAACTTTGTTTAAAAACAGACAATATTCAATGGGTACCAATGTTACCCATGCAACCACATTCTAAGTAAATGGCAGCAGTTATCTTACTTGAAATCTCATTTCATACAAGATAAACCATAAACAGTTACAAAAGTACAATGCCACAAGAAACTCAACTTCAAAAACCAGTAATACATGCACAGAGAATTCATTAAAAACTAGTGTGCCCAAAGGTCATAAAGAGTCACAAAGGGGTGGGATGGGGGAGAAGCATAATTAGGAATAGATGGTTATAAACTGCCACTGGAAAATAAAGCATTAGCCATTTAAGGCTTGTAGCTTCCATGCTGACCTCTGCTTTGCTCTTATCAGCTCTTATCTGCTTTTAAGTTAAGTAGCTTTCCACAAACTTTGCATGTATCTCTTCTTTCCCAAGGTGATACACTGAAAGAGTCACACTGGAAGTCATGTAAACAGAGTTCAGAGGCTTGTAACTCTTGACTACTAAGCATGATTTCCCAGGTCTTGGAGTACATGGCACTGCATCTTGCTGAATTAAGCAGGTTTGGACTAGGCCAGTGCCTGGATGGAAAGCTCCACAAGAATGCTAGGTACACCATCTTGAGTTCCATAAGAGAAAAAAGGTGGGATACACATGCGCACACACACACAGGTGTATACAGGTGGTAATAGAAGATCATTTAGTTAATAAAAAATAGATAAGATCTTTGCTCCCTACAGCCAAACCACAATTTAATTTTACCAATACATGCAAATATCTCAAAATAATGAATAATGGCTAATTATCATACAAATTGCTGATTCAATTAGCTGTTTTACTTCACTCTCAGAACATGTCAGAAAGGATGAGTTAGAGATGAAAGTGTGTCCAGAGGCACTTCCACTGTAGAAAAAAAATTGGAGAGGGGCATATTATACAGCTAAGCAAATATAATTCAACTAAAACTGTAGAAAAGTTCATTAATTCCAGGGCCTTTTCTGAGTATGAAAACAATTCACAACAGCAGTTTTCTGATGCATGTAGCATACATGACTGCATTGGGTCCTACCCTCCTTGCAGCCAAGTCTACTGACTTCTGTCTGCAGTAATTGGGAAATATAGAAAGTCACACTTCACTTTATTTCTAAGTAGCTCAGGGTGTAATACCTATAATGCATCATAAATAAGAAGAAATGATTCAGAAAATGGCCAAGAACAGTCTACACAAAAAATGACACAAAATCCACTGCTACATACCTCAATGCCACTTATTACAGGGACCATTCATAGAACCACTTCTTTCAAGATTATAGAACCACCTAGTACAGTCAGCCTTCCGTATCCACAGATTTTGCATCCACAAATTCAACCATCCATGACTTGAAAATATTAAAAAAATAATAATCCAAAAAGCAAATCTTGCTATTCACCATTTTATATAAGGGAAACCATTTTATTATCCCACTGTATATAATGGGACTTAAGCATCCATGGATTCTGGTATCCATGGGGCGGGGGAGGTCCTGGAACCAAACTCCAGCAGATACCAAAGGCCCACTGTATTAATACCCATAATCTCCTCTTCACATTTTAGAAGTTCTGCTACCATGGAGAAGAAGACTATTTTCCATTTATTGCAGGATGGCATTTAGGAAGTTGTACGTAATTGTAACTTTTATGTCACAATGTTGAAAGTTTTCAGTCCCTTTTGATAAAATACCTAAACCTGTGCTAGGGCCAGACTAGACATCACAGTAGTGGACTAGCATATCAACCTATATCTGCCACTCATGTAGAAAAACAGGGTAAGAAGCATGTGATATTACCTGCAAATAAGGCATAGTGGCAGGAGGTGCTAACTCTCTCTCTGACTTACTTCTTGACCATATAAGTCCACCTATATATGGCTTAGGTCCAGACTATCTGAAAGACCGTATCTCCCTATATGAACTTGCCAGAACCTTCCTGCTCCACCTGGGCAGTGACTGACGTAACCCACAGCTAAGGACCCGTATCATCCCCTCCCCTCAGAGAATCTTAATATCCACAGCGGGGGGGGGGGAGAGCTTTCTCTCGGGCCCATCACCATCACAGTCTTGTTTGCTGAGGGCTTGGGAGAGAGCCTTCTCAGTGGCTGTCCCCACCCTCTGGAATTCCCTTCCACAGGAGGCTAGGCTGTCCCTCTCCCTGCTCCCCTTTCACCAGCAGGCAAGGCTCTTTTTTTTCAAGCAGGCTTTCAGTGAGTAACTGCTTGCAGGGAGCTTTTTATGGAGGAGGGAGTGTTCTTTATTTTAGCTTTTGTATGCTTTTTAATGATTTTATACTGTATATAATGTATTGTTATCATGTGACTTTAATTGTGTTTAAAATTTTATTGTTCTAGTTTTAACCAATCTTTTTTGTGAGCCGCCTTGGGTCTCATCTTGGGAGAAAGGCAGTATATAAATGAAATGGATCACTCCATCAATGGATAAATAAGCTGGTGGAAAGATGATTGGGGAGAGGCACTAGAAAGAGATATGGATCAGAAGGAGAAGGCGTCTATATTGTTCACTAATAAACCTCTTTTGCTGTCGATATCAGACTCCATGTTTTCTCTGTGTGACTGGAACAGTTCTAGCTTTATGCATGTTACTTCTCACCTCCACACAAAGGGAAAAAAAGCATCATGTTCATTTAAACAGAGAAACAGCTGAAAGGGGAAAAGGTTAAGCAACCCTTCACCAGACTTCCATTCTCATTTTCCTGCAGTTGCTTTTTTTCTGAAAGAAAATGTGAAATAGAAATTCATCTGTATCTTGTATGTAGTTTCAATCTAAAGTGCCCTCTTTTTTTTTCTTTTTTCTTTTTTTGCCTACAAAATGCTATAGATCTACCTCAGTGAACAACGAAGATGTGTTTCTGGGTTTCACTGGGTGTGAAAGGTAGAAATATGGAAAGAATATGGATAGGTTCCTACACCACAAACTCACAAAAAGAGCAGTTCAATAGGTTTTAGCAAACCTTTTATACAAAACTAACATCATGCACATGAGAAATGAAACCATCAGGTAAGCCTTGCACAAGTAAACAAAAACATTTTAAATCTTCTAGTGCTCACTCAAATCTTCTTCCAAAATGTATACCAGGATGATTTTTTTTCTCTTTCAACAGCCACCATTTTTCTTATGATTTCGATTTTGGTGGCAAAACATATAGATCTATGCTTTGGTGAGAGCTGGTGAGGCAGGCTAATCTGCTTTCCCCTTTTCTTTCTGTTTTGATCTTCGCATATGCTTAGTAAGTGATTCTGAAGGTAGTTTGTTTACCTTGCTGGATGTACATAAGCACAAATAGCTACAGTAGGATCACCTGGAATCCCAATATTCCCAAATGGACCTTTACTGCATTGTTTACTGCAGACATGCTGCTGAAACCCAACACTGAAAGTCTGTCTTTCTCCAGCCCTCCTTCACCATCCTTTTAGTAACAACGCTGATTAAAAAAAAGAAAAAAACACTTCCAGCTAGACAGAAGATAAGAAAAGGGTGAGACTGGGCTGGACTCCTGTAAAAGGACTTTGTAAAGAGGAGCGTCTTTGTCAGAGGTTTTGTTAACTGAGGCATGCCTGTACTGTTCTTTGGAAGCATACTGTTCTACTCATTCTTCTTGTGAGTTTCACATGGACAACTGTTTAGCTGTATGTCCTGGACTAGTTAGGTCTTTGCCTTGATTCAGCACAGCTCTTATGATATTTACAACTATACTGATATCTTCAATATTATGTTGTGAAAAGGAACCCCAAACCAAGGATGGAAAACCTTTGATACTCTAGATATTTCTGCCCTCAGCTTCTATACTCTTTTATAATTGGCCCTGCTAGGTGGTGCTGATAGGAGTGGAAGTTCAAAACATCTGGAGGATCAAAGTTTCACCAAATCTGCTCTAAACCATAGGCTACTCACAAAATATCAATCCTACTCTTTTGAGGGAGGGGAAAAGATACTGATTGCGTATTATCCAATAGAGTTTGCATTCTATAGCAGTGCAAAATGGAAACACATGAATATATTGGAAAACTAACTTCTGAAGGATGCAATTCAAAATGAGGTTGACTGCTGACAAGCCTCCCTTATCTGTAAAAAAAGACATATTTTTTAAACAGAAACATAAACACATTTTCATAGTATGAAAAGTAGTTTTTTTTCATACTTCATGTTTCCATTGTGCTCTGCTACAGAACAGACATTCAACAGAGTTAAGCTGTACTATGAAGTTTTCAAAATTTTCCTTAAAACAACGCCTCCTTGACTTCTTTGCTGCAATGTGTACAGAATATCCAAAGAATCCACATTTGCTGGAAAGCTATGGGTTTCCTTATTCTTGACTGGTTAAAAGAACAAACTCAAAGAACAGGTGTGAAATTAACGATACGTAAAACTAAATTCACCACTGATGTATTAATCTTATGTTAGATCCACAGCATTATACTTTTAGGGCCTTAGTTCAAAATCAAGTGATTTAAAATAGATCCTCCATTTCTATTCTACCAAAGAGGAAGTTGAAGAACAGAAAATAATAAACCCTTTAAGTATCTTATCTACAATTTGCCTTAATTCCAAGATGCTTATTGTATCCAGGAATGAGAAACACCCTCATTTATAAAACAGCATAGGTATCAGTTATTTTAATTCTGAAATGCTCTTAATATATTCTCTCATATATTCTAGTACAGCAAGGAAATCCTATACGGCGACAATCTCTCTCTCTCTGGCTTTTCTTCGCAAATGAAGATTCAGGAAGGACTCATCCTGCACTTTCTGCAAGCGCGCTGATGACTAAAAAGGCCAATCTGAGATAAACAAATCCGGTTGCAGAAAGCACAGCAGAAGGTCTCCTTGGGTGATGTTTCCGGGTTGTGATTCTTTCTGCGTTGTCGTTTCTCTTCAAGACTTGTTCGGCGTGAGTTCTCAAATAAGGCTCCAGCGTTGTGGATAGTGCGTCTCCATGCCTCCCAATGTGAGGCCAGGGCGGACCATTGTTCGTGATAAATTTGGCCGAGCCTGAGATGTTGTTTCAGGGAGTCCTTGTATCGCTTTTTCGGAGTGCCCCTCTTACGCTGACCCGTGGTGAGTTCACCATAGAGTACTATTTTTTGGAGGCGATGGTTCTCCATCCTAGAAACGTGCCCTGCCCAGTGCAGCTGTATTCTCAATATCATGGCCTCAATGCTGGTGATCCCTGCTTGCTCAAGGACAGCAACATTTGTCACATAGTCAGTCCAGTGTATATTTAGGATAGTGCGTATACAGCGCTGATGAAAGCGTTTGAGGAGTCATAAGTGTTGGCGATGTAAGGTACTAAATAAAGAACACCAACAGTGTTATGCTATAGAAGCAAGGGGCAATAGTGGTCTATGACATGTTCTATCAGTTGGTTCCAACTGAGGATCTAACATTAAAAATCAAGAGGCCAGATTATCAAAAAACTTGCAATTAATATTAATTGGTTAATCACAGTGCTCTCTAAATAAGTCTTCTATTGAAGATGGTCAAGAGGCTAAAACTAGTATAATTTGTTTTTCTACCAGTAAGTTGACAGGGACGATGAAATGAACATATAACTCCAGTTTTGAAATCTCTGCATTGGCTACCACTGAGCTACCAGACCCAATTCATGGTGTTAGTACTAATATACAAAGCCCTAAATGGCTCAGGACCAAAGTATGAAGGATCTTTTCCACGAGTATTGACCAAAGCAGGAGTTAATATTAGCTAAAGAGGTTCTGCTTGAGGTGCCCTTTGATGAATATTGTCTGTAGGCCTACTACACATGGCAGGATCCTTTCAGAAGCAGCATCCAGCTACAGAATACCCACTCAATGGAGACCTGGCTCTTCCCCTTGCTATTGTCATTTAAGTACCAGATGAAAATTCCTTATGTTGCAAAAGATTTTGTGGGATTAGTGAATGCCTCAATTGTTTAGTTGCTGTCCTTTGCTGTTGGTTTTATTGCATTTTATAATACATGATTTTAAAAATTCTATTTTAATAGTGTTTGGGTGTTGTGCTGCATTCTGTTTACTGTAGGTTGTTAGTCACCATCAACTCTTTGTCAGGAATGGCAAGATATACAGTATGTAAATATAAATAAATCCATATATAAATAATACCTGAGTAAGAATCATATTAGATTACTTCAGTAAGCAATGTTTGTTAACACAATTACAGGTAGAATAACTACTACAAGGTGTGTGTATGTGTGTGTGTATGATAAAAGGATTGTTGGTTAATGAATGCAATCATACCTCAGTAAGGGCATGCAATTGTCCTTGATGTACACAGACACCCATAAACCTGCAAAACAAAAGCAAATAATTTTATATATGAGAAACAGACAATGAATTTTATAAACTTTAAAACAGGTTCTTGTTGTATTTGGATCTTTTATTATCGTTGCATTTGGTTAACAGGAACTCCAACGTATTTATTGATTATGCTGCACAAAATGCAAAGATAAAATACAAGTTTCGTGCTAGCTCTAGTATACTGACTGGAACAACATAATTGAGGATGAGAAGTAATTTTCTAACTCTGCCTGTTCATAAACACACGTGGAACATGACAAACAAACGTAAGCTTTCACATTTCATATACAGGAAATTATAGTGTGGGACAGAGGAAACAGTACACTGTCTTTATGTTGAAAATAAACATATAACAAATGTTTGTTTAGCATGGTCTTGGTGATTCATTCAGCCAATATGGCATATAGACCACATATATTGAGTTTTTGTACCTGAAACATCTACCCAGAGGACAGCCACAGACTTGCAAACATTATCAGTATTGGCATGAACTCTGATGTTTATAAAACCTCATACTTTTAGCACAGCAGTGAACAGATTACCATACCAGAGTTTAAGAAATGGGTTTAAACAGAAAAATCAACAATTTGCAGATAAAAGCATACACCCATTTGAATTAAGCATGTGTAAACAAAATGCAACATAAATGTGACAGCAGAGAAGGACACCTATTAACTTTAAGATCAGGATTCTATATACCAAGAAGGCTTAAATAAATATCCAATTGCTTATAAATAATCTTGTAACTGATTTTTTTTATTAATATCAAACACAATTCTTGGGAAGTGATATTTGAAGTACATTACATAGAGTTATAATTAGGAATAGAGGATAAGTTTAATGTTCAGTAAGGGGAAATAATAAACTCTTTTTACCATAAGCAGAACTGAAAGTACGGTATACCATTTCAAAATTTAAGACCACAAGAAAAAGAGCAAATGGAATTCTGAAGAACTGACTTATGGAAATAGTGCTCCTTTATATTCTCAATACCACTCTATATTTTTGAATTCATATGTGATGCCATGTATATTTATTAAGAGATAAAATATCCTGTTTTTAGTGAACTAATAGTTATCCTATTTAATTCTGGAGAGCAGCTTTTGCAACTGGAATCCAAGAAAAAGCAGTAAAATATATACAGGAGTCTTTCCTGATTGTATTATTGTTAGCAAAAATATATATTAAATAAACTTTAAAAAATATATTTTTATTTTTAAAATAAAAAAATAAAAAATGAACCTATTCCTACCTGAGTCCCAGTGCATAAAGTTCTGTCTTAAAATGGACTAAAGAGGAGAGATGGGAGGCTATCTGGGCCACTAGCGTGCAATGTATCGATTAAACCCAAAGCCCTGTTTGTGCTATATACCACAGGCTGACCATATAGAAACTTGCAGGCATATTAGTTCACAAGTACAGGAGGAAAATTTAAAAACAAACATATCTGACAACTCATTCTTGATTTTTAAAACTCATCCTTCATACCATTAATTCCTTTCTGAAAGCAGAAAGTAGTGAGTAAAGGTGAAAGTTGCCTTTTCCTATGTCAGCATTCTAGAAGAAAACTTCCAAGATGTACTAAAAACTAGCTTCATCACCCATACTGAAACAGAAATAAAAGTGAAAAAATCAGATTCTGGTTTAACCAAAATATGAAACCATCCCAAAACTTAGCAGAGCATCTCTGTAGCCCCTTCCTGTTTCTTTCTTAATCTTAAACATGGAATCTGATGGACCCTCTGATTTCTACAGCTCCCTTTTCCTCTCAGTCCTTCCTGTGGTTTGGCTTATCACAAAACCTGATGAAGAATTCTAAGGAACTAAAAAACTAGCACAGTATTTGTAACTTTTGAGTTGCTTAGTAAAGGGATTAGACTAACATGAACTTTAGCAATTTTTTTCTAGGCAAGATGGCCACCTTCACTTTGTATCTACTTAATAGGTGCCACACTTGAACACTAAGAATTTCATAAAATTTAGAGAAAGGGTTTATCACCGCTGAAACCCTAGAGAAAAAACCACAACTGTTCTCAAAACAGTTGGGAAGAAATCTGGCTGAAGGTAATGAGAACATCTGTTAAGCTAGAAAATACCATTATGTGATTTATACGTTTTAGCCTGCAAAATTACAGATTTCATGCATATCAAATTGGATGAGATGTAGGACCACTATGTACAGATTCATATTTAGATGCTAACAGCTACACTTGACCATAAAGACAATACTGGAAAGGTCTGTTTTTCTAGGGCTTGTCTATATGGGGGGGATGTGGATTGATGCACACTAAAGCCAATTTGAAGCAGCTTTGATTTGTCTTAACATTTTTTTGGCAAAATCGCAGACATGTGAAATTATCCACTTTTGCTGTCCCAGTGGGCATGCCTGTGAATCAATATGGCAGATGTGAGTGAATTACTTGCATTTTTATTGTTGCCAGTTGCCACCGCCAACCAGTGTATCTAAATGTATCTAAAGTACGAAAGTGTGATATTCCACCTAAATAAATTTTTAAACGAAAAGAAAAAGGCTGTTTTGTCACTTCAGCATGTGATTACAAAGCTCTGCCTACATCCGACCAATCAACTTTCTACTTCCGCTCTTATGGAGAATTCGAATGAATGAGAATTAGTTGTCCCAACAAGGAGGAATGCACATTCCCCACGGAGCTTTTAAAAAGCCCCAGGAAAAGCCACAAGGGGGCTCTGCTGGTCACCAGCAGGCCTTTTTGCGGCCCGACCGGCGCCCCCGGATGCCTCCTTGCACCCCCCTACTCCGCCAGGGGCGGGGGGGAGGAGCGGAGGACCGCATGGCCCTCCATGGCAACAGCCATGCTGCCTTCTCCTTCCCAGGCCGCCTTGCGGCCGGAGGGGATGGAGGGAGGGTGGCCAGCCAATCGGAGTGGGCCTGCTCGCCCCCAATTGGCTGGGGCCCTCCCTGGGGAGGCGGGTCATCTGGCCGGCTCTGGCGCGGCCGGATGATGTCAGAGGAGGGGCAATGGAGCTGTTAAATAGCAGCTCCATCAGCACCCCCTCCTCTTTTGGCTCCAAGGAGCCGAAGACCCACCCACCCTCCCTCAGGGGATTTCAATCCTTATCGCAATTTGTAGGGCGCTGGATGTCATGGGTCGTGATAGGGCACAAGGTCAGGGGTCTCCGTCAAGTGCAAGTTCAAGCACTAGTTCAAGTTCAAGGGAGACCCCGCCTCTAGTGATTAACCGTTTGTTTTCAGGGGAGGAGAGGGAGTCGAGCGGACGGCTCGGCCAGTGGCCCTCTCCTCCAGGGGAGTCTGCATGGACCGATGGGTGGTCTTGGCCCACATGGATGGGCTCAAGAAGGGATCACGACCCATACATTGCCGCCAACCATCTAGCAAAAAATTGCGGCCATTTTATTGCCAAAACATGTATTTACTAACCTGTATCTAACCTATGTTTTCTGAAGATGTAACCAAGATATAATCGTTGAAAAATGTAACCAAGTGTGGAGTGTTCATTCAAGGGGGCTGAGGGGTCATATGGTCTGGGTCCGCAAAGGCTTTTCCTTCAGAATTTTTGGTGGATTTGCCCCCCTCCTTCCGAATACTGCAGATTGATGCAGAATGACATTTAGACAAATCATATTCTCCTCGGATTCTATGAGGAGTATTTTCATCATATAGACAACGGATCAATTGTTCACCTTTCTCTTTACTTCATACAAGACACATCCCTGTGGAGGTGATAGGGGAGAATGACAGAAATTCATACACCTACGTTTCTTCCTTTTCCCCCATCCCTAAAAGAACAGCCATGATCTGATGGATTAGCAATGTTCTGAAGCCTCTTGTGTTCCTATCACCCCCTGGATAGGGCTTCTCCAACAACAGCCTCTCCCAAGTGTTTCAGGTTTAGAGATAATGATGCATAAAGCAAATAAATCCAAACAAAGCTTACAAACCCATTTCTGACTACAATTCAAACTGTCATTTGAATACGTTTAGGTATATACATTTACTGTCAGCACAAAACTTTGGTGTTGTCTATAATGTAAAAAAAAAAGAAAATACAAATGGCATGTGAATGTACGGTGATCCATTCAAATGGCCTTTCGCACAAGTGCGTGTCATTCGGAAGAGGGGCAGCAAAATCCGCCGAAAAGTATGTGTACGCCACGTCCAGGGCTTCATACAGATTTTCCAAAAAGCTCCGTACAACTTCCAAATGTGTGATTGTTTGAATACTAACATTCACACAAATATGAACAAGCAGTGCAATCTGATTGGCTGGATGAGGATGGGGGCGGGGGTAGCAAAGAGGGACAGCAGCTGAGGCTGCCATGTTGATTTTCGGCTAAGTGATTTTCGGCCCGATAAGTCAACCAAACAGCGATTTTATACTCTTTTGTTTATTTATTTGTAAATATGAAGTAGATTTTCCTTGTTTTTTTTCCAGGCTGTTGCTTGTACGTACCTTGGGAACCTTTAAAAAAAATTGGTGGTGGCAGATTTAAAATCGCAAGTAAATCACTCGTGGCAGCCAGCTGGCTAGGGAGTCATGCGGAGTTTGGGGGGGGGGTCTTTTGACCATGTAGGCAGTTCGCATTGTTGCGAACACATGCCTTTTCGAACGTGTTCGTATTTCCCTCCCCTCGTATAGACAAGACCATAGTTGCCTCTGAAACTGAAAGCCATGTAAAAGAGGAGTGGGGAGATGAGAGATAGTGTGAAAGGTATTTCCTACTGTCACTCCAGCAGAAGCCTATGATAATGTCACATGGTATGTATACTACACAGAACCCATGATGAGGATACATCAACTTCTCCACACAAATATGCAAATCATTGTCCAAACAAGCATGACTAAGTTCTATCTGAGGTTTCTGCACTAGCTCACTTTCTGTATTCAAAGCTTCTAGGTAGGTCAGGTTCAATATGTTTGCAATCTAATCCTCCAGAGCAGGAAGAATCCTTGATTTCATTTAGTAATTCTAGGCACTTGACAATTAGCCCTTTATCTGAGAGATGCAGATCATGCCAAGAGCTCCAGTATCATCCATGCTCTTCAGAGAAACAACAAGGCTCAGGTACTGCAGTGTGGCAAACATAAACTGCATGAAAATTCAGTTGGTTCAGAATTTGGTCTCCAGAATCTACCAGACTGAACATCTTAATGATGTTGAAAGATCTTTATAGGCTTCCAGCTTGTTTCCAAACACAATTAAAACTGATGATTTGGATCTATAAAGTAATAAATTATAGGGTAATTTAAGCCTAGATTGCTTAATTATTTAATGGACAAAACAGAAGGACCCCTTCCATCACAACAATTATTTGCACAGATATTAATTTTTAAAAATATTGTATTTAAAGTTTTAATTTATATTTTCAAACTGGTTTTCTGCTTCGAAGCTCTCAATTTTACTATTAGTGTTTAGAGTATTTTTATAGTTTTAAATTTTAATGTTAATGCATACCAGCCTGAACTTTTCTCTGGGATAAAGTCACAGTATATACATTTTTATCATAATCACTCCCACATGAGTCTGCCTTGTCTACAAAAAGCTTTATCAGAAGCCCTGCTCTACAAGCTCCCACTGAGATCAGAAAAAAATACATTTGAGGATAGGATGTTCGCTAGAGGAGTACCTCGTTTATGGAATACCAACCCCAAGCATAGTAATGGACTCCTTCTATTTTGATCTTTAGATGACACTTTAAAAATGACTTTCCCAGGTTTTAGAATATTTTCCCCCAGTGATATGAAGAATATCTACTGTGTGGTTTCTGCTTTTACTTGTACTGTTTATACAAATGCAGGAGAGCTGGGTGGTGGTAGAAAACTGGCCCCTTGCTGCTGCAGTGTTGCCCACTCCTGCCTTAGTTGGAAATCCGTCATATTATGTGGTGGTTATTATCTTATTATTATCTCCTGCCTTAGTTGGAAATCCGTCATATTATGTGGTGGAATGATTATCTTCGTTTGCGAAGAAAAGCCAGAGAGAGAGAGAGAGAGAGAAAGAGAGAGAGAGAGTGATTACCTTCCTTGTAGTAACCAGGCCTAACCTTGCTTCAGCTTCCAAAATAAAACAAGAGTGGGTGTGTTCATAGTATCTTAATTTGCAATGAGTTTTTAAAGAAACATACTATAATGGTAGCTATTTTTAAAAACACAGAAAGGCACAGATAAGCCAAATTTTTCTCAGCTCCAAACTGTTTTTAATAGAGCCTACTGAAAGTGCTGAATCACAAAGGTTGTATTTTTCTACTATACTGTTTGTTATTTTACTGAAAGACTGACACATGATACTGCTCTCCCAACTTTGCATTTTTTTAACAGATTGAACAAAAGCAGATGGAACAAATACTTTAAAGAAGGCACATTTGGGGACATTTGTTTATGTTGAGGGTTGTCCCTAGACTTTGAAAATACTCCTCTTGGAATTTGAGAATACCTTTTGTCTCAATGGGATCCTGCGGTGATTCACCATATTTGGAAGGAGGGTGCCAAAAACTGCAGGGGAAAAGCCTTTGTGACTTTTCCTGAGTTTTTTTTTAAACAAAAACATGGAAATGCCCATTACCGCTTGTTTGGACAACCAATTCGTAGCACTGCACAGGGCAGAAGTGGAAAGCTGATTGGTCAGACATATGTGAGGGGTGGGCTTGCTGGCAATGAAGTGACCGGAAGCACCATTTTGAGTTTCATGTTGCCAATTGTACACTTTTTCGCTGCATTGAGGCAACAAACCAGCTTTTTTTGTGCACCTTAGACTTACAGCGAAAAAAAGCCCTGTGCAGTGGCAACAACTTGTGGAGATTAATAACGCAAGTGATTCACTCCCAGCCACTATGCTGATTCGCAGGCAGGGCCGTGTATGAACTTCAAATACAGATAGTTTCGCATACCAGCAATTTTGCCAAAGGACTATGGAGACAAAAGAACGCTGCTTTGATTTTCTGTTAATGTGCAGCAATCAGCATTATATCCTCTTGTTAGACAAGCCCTTTGCCTTGATCAAGATAAGTTTAATCAGCAACGTAATAGACATGTTCACTGAACATAATCCAACGTTAAAGTGCTCTCCTGAGGACATTTAAGATACAAACTGAACTGAAGCGTTTTTAGAAAGGATCTTTGAAATATCCATTAAAATGAAAATAGTATTTTTCATTAAAGGTAAAGATGCAAGTGCCAGACAAAAATAGTTGAGTTTAAAAGAAGGGGGGGGGGCATCAGCATAAGTAAAGTAACATTAATTTTACTCCCGATAGACTTTCTAAGATGTATCCTGACAACCACTGACAAATGTTGGAAATGTGATCAAAAGATGGGGACATTTATCATATGTGGCAGACATGTGATAAGGCCAAGAAGTACTAGATTCAGATTCACATGATGTTAGAAGACTTTCTTAAATTAAAATGATAAATGAGACTTGAATTCTGTCTGTTGGGGATGATGGAGGAACAGCTGGAGAAGTAGTATGGAAGAATCATTCAACATATTCAACATACGATAACGGTGGCAAGACTTTTATATGCTCAGAGATGGAAAGACAATATTGTACTAATACAGGAAGGGTGGCTGATGAAAATATATGATTTGGCTGAAATTCACAAATTGACAATGTTGATTAAGGATAAATCTTTGTTAAATTTCAAGGATTTGGTTATTACTTTTTAAAGATAATGTTGGGGGATGTGAGGTCGAAGGCTTTCATGGCCGGCATCCATAGGTTTTTTGTGGATTTTTTCCAGGCTGCTGGTTCATGTTCTAGAAGAGTTTATTCCTGATGTTTCACCTGCATCTGTGGCTGGCATCATCAGAGAATGGTGGGTGTGTGGGGTTTACTTCAACTGTGAGTCTCTATTGAAGAGGATTAGCATGTAAATTTGTGTGTTCAGTTGTTGGATGTCCAGTTCTTAGGTTGGGAGGATATGTGAGGGGGATTAGTGTCTATTTAACTCCTTGTCCATTGCCTGCTGGGAAGTCCCCTGTCCCTGGGGGAAGTTCATTTGCATGGGTTGAGTTTTTGTTTTGGTGTTTTTCAGGACTGGGAGCCAAACTTTGTTTACTTTTAGGGTTTCCTCTTTCCTGTTGAAGTTGTCCAGGTGTTTGTGGATTTCAATAGCTTCCCTGTGCATTCTGACCTGATAGTTGTTAGCCTGGTCCAGAATTTTGGTTTTCAAATAGCATTTTGTGCCCAGGTTGGTTTATAATGTATTCTGCTACTGCTGATTTTTCTGGCTGGCCGAGTCAAGACTGATTCAGTTATCCACGGTTTCGGTTTCAGCACAGCTACCATAGAGTCTTCCTAGAAAATGCATCCTCTCTAGCCATTTTCTAGGTCCTTCAAGGCAACTCTATAGTATTTTAAACCAGAAGTCACATTATTTTCAGTAGCATTTGCTATTATCACGGATTTCGTTATCCACGGTGGGGCCCGGAACCAATCCCCCGCTGATATGGGGGTCCTACTGTAGTTCTTATTTTACTGTTTTGCCAATGAACTTCAATTGTAGCAACAATTTTGTACACTTTGCTCTTTAGTCTCCTGTGACAATAAAGCTTACTGTTTAACCCTGAAATTGCTGTCCACTGACTCTGAAGAAGCAGTTACATGACAGTCAGTAAAATCCAAGCATTTTTATAAAGTACACAATTGTAATGTATATATTATTTAAAAGATTCTTTCTACTTTTATTTCACTAAATATTTAAAAAGTTTGATGGAAACATAAATATTAAGCACAAGGTCATTTAGGCAGTAAAAGAACCCCTACTACCTATGAACTCTGACCTTCCCAAAACAATTTCAGTACTTCACATATAATGGTCTCTGCTTCCATTCTTACCATCACCTTTTTAAGATAGACAAGTTGTTCTCTCTTACCTATTATAAAACCATCCTGTGAGTTTTAAGCAGGACTCTTATCATTACATCATAGAAATTAAATGTAAGTTTTAATTTAGTACTAGTGTTTATAAAAAATAGTGACTTTCAAACTGCTTTTCTGTGGCATGCAAATGTCCTTGAACAATATTATTTCACTAATTAGCGTGAACAGAGTATGACTAACACCTGAGAGCTAAAAATCTATGGGAGGGGAAGGAATTAGATGAAAATTGTATCCTCAACATTCCCACATATGCAAGCTCCTTTTTAGACATTTGGGTGTTTAATGTAAAGGTTTAAAAAGAGTTTGTAAGAGTATTTGGCTGAAGGTAATAAGATGCCCCCTTGTGATTAAGAATTTTGCCTTTTTAAAGTTTCTGACTATGGTACAGTTCTATGCACATTCAGCCAACTCTGTTTATAAATATTCTCAAACCTTCAGATTCCATGTGCAATGCTCTGAAAAGAAGCCTGTGCGCACAAGTACCCTGAGGAGAGGGAATCCTGTGCATTCCATCTTCCGCTTCTGGCCTGTATGTTCAGGTAAACACACAGATAAAACTACACAGACTTACATCAGCCTATATGAAAGATGGTTTATATGTTTACAGTATGCACACGATATGTCCTTCACAAACTGGGAATACTTAATCAACAAAGCAAGAGGCCAGAAAGGAGGATAGAGGTATGGTACAGGAAAGGATTAGGAAGCACAGAAAGGGACAATGAACGAAGGGCATAAACAAGCTACAAGTGCAAGACTCAGCAAATCTGATGTCTTAATTCTCAAGAGACATTTGCATACTCATGCTACTCTCACCAAGTTATGACTGACTGCAATGAGTGGTAGATAAAGACATGATCTGCACTGCCACAAATACTTTTTCTCTCACACACTCACATACACACACCTTTCTTACTTTAGTATGTTTGGATGTGAAAGCCTGTTCATAAGCTGGACTTCTTTTAGCATGTTTGCACGGTTGCTGCTTAGTGTATTCATCTTCAAAGCCATTACCTGATCGGATACCTTGTGCCGCACCTAAAGAATAAACCCAAAAGGAAAAAGGTATGAGCTATCAGTACAATGGAGCACAAGAAAATAATCAATTATTACATTTCCTAATATGTAACATGGCTGAAATAATGAATCACCTTTTAGATATTTAACAAATTTCCTACAACTTGAAAACTTACCTAACAATAGATACCTCACTTATTTTCTCTCATTTCTACATTACGCATTATAGGTTTATATTATGCAGTTAGTGAAGTATGGCACTGTCAACACCATGAGACTCCACAAAAATTCCCCTCAGTGTATTTTTTTTCTTCCATAACAAATTTGCAAGTGCCTGCATGTGTTTAAAGGCAGGCTTACATATCTTTAACCATATGGATGACAGTGCAAATGGTCTTCACATAAAGATTTTTTCTTGCCAGCACTGTAACATGATGCACATGCCATTGCATGATTCTTCTGCACTTCTTTTACAGAATCATGATAGTCATTGACAACACCAAAAATTAATTATGCAAATACCATTTCCAGTTTCTTCAATATCAGAATATTATCTGTAAAACTGACTTGATTATGCTGCTGATGCACTACAGATCAATATTATGATTTGTCTGTTGTCTGGAGTCAACCACATTTTCTTGTGTGAAAGACCAGTATAAAAGTTTCTATATTGAACTATGTATATATGTAATGTATAGCTACCCTATACAAGAAATTATCTGGGTGGTTCCTAGAACAATTTAAAAAAGCACAATAATAACATAATAAAACACAGCATTAGTACAGCTCTTTCAGTACCTCAGTACAGGTGAACTGACAAGACAGGGATGAAGAAAGATTCATAGAATCATAGAACTGGAAGAGACCACAAGGGCCATCCAGTCCAACTCCCTGCCATGCAGGAATACACAATCAAATCATTCCCGACAGACGGCCATCCAGCCTCTGTTTAAAAACCTCCAAAGAAGGACTACTACTGCTATTAATATACAATCTTGCAAAGCCTCTCCAATATCAGGAAAGTCTCCCCTTTCCCTTCACCAGCTTCCTGCAATTTACTGATTGGTATTGTTTGCTGCTTTTATATTTATAAACAACCCCAAGGGCACCAACCAATTTATCTTAAATAAATGCAGCACAGCTCCACCAAAATGCAAGAGGAAAGACATTTTAAATTTAGTATTAGTCATGGTTACTATGGTGATAAAGGCCTTTATCATTTTCATCATATTTTTGTCATGATCCTTCAGCCACAACATCAGCACTATAGCTGATCTGTAGATGTACACACTAATTGCATTACTATTTCTTAGTCTATCTATTAACTATATTTTAGTAGCTCTAGGATCGTTTCCCAAAGTGCACAAAACAACCCTTTTGTCCTTCCAACTCTAGTCAAGTACGTATGTTTTGCAGGTTATAAAAGTACTGCTATAGTTCCACTCTATCTTGCCACTGATACAACACATAGCTTTGAGCTTATGAAAACTGACAAAATTTGCAAATTATCCTGCTTCAACATCTGCATAGCCAAGAAAAAGGTAATATGTTAAAGGTTTGAAACATTTCATTAAAAAAAAAACTTGAAGATGTTTGATAGAATGTTCATTTTTATATGCATATTCCTTTCCTGAAACTATTGTCCTACTTTTTTAGTATATCTGCATTCATAGTTTTGCACTTTTTCTGAAGAGAGGAATGGGGTGAGGTTTAACTGTCAGGATAATATCAGCAAGCAGTGTCAGATGCCAGAGTACATTGTTTAAAAGGACATGTATGTTAGTAGCACTGATATATCTGAAAAGATTTCCTTCAAGGAATTAAATTGCTACTGAGAGGACAGTGTGAGGAGACCTCTGTTCTAACTTATGTGGATGAACAGTGTTTTCTAATGCATGCAAGAGATAAGCTTTTATAATAGGCATAAAAGTTCTGTCAGTATTAATTGTCATACTTCACAGTAAGTGCAGAATCATCCTTATGTTTGGAAAGCAAGGAGTTTACTCATTATGGACACATTGGTTTATTCTCTTACCTTTCTATTTTAATGTTCCTGTATCATATCACTACTGAACTATTTTAACAATGCGAAGCAATGCCAAGCACAATACTGAAGTAAAATCTGAACACACATTTTCTTTCCTTTAAAAGCTTATCACATAAGGCATCTCTGCTGAAGACATCTGCCATCAGCAGAAGTGAGAAAAGGCAGATAAATAAATGCATATAGATTACACACTAGAAATTCTTCTGCCCCCACCATGCTCCAAAGGAGAACAAAAATACTGGCATCTTGAAAAGATAACACTGACATTTGGTAATCAGACTTTTATGACATAAAGCTGCAATCCTATGTACTATTATAGGAAAAGGGCCAATAAACTCAGTGTGATCTGCTTCTAAGTAAACCTGTTACACTGTAAATCTATAACCAAGAGCAGAATTCTAATTGCTATTCCCAATTTATGAGCTGATAACATACATTAGATAATGCAAAGGTCATCTCCATTCCAGCATCTTGTATGAAGGAAGTATTTTCAATAAAAATCCTTAGCTCTATAGATCTTTATCACATAGATTATGATTGTTAAGTTGTCTCTCATTTGAGGGTTATGTATTTGCAAATTTGATTATTTGTGGATTACTGTATTTGCTGCCACTCTACAGGACTTTGAGAACACCAGCATAGCTGGGAGGAAATCAAACTGGCCAGGTGGAGCAGAAGGGGATGGGATGGGGGGAGTGCGAGGAGAAAGGTGCATGTGTTCACTTGCTCGTTCATATAGGCAGGGGGATGAGATAGGGGAGGATGAGGAGGGAGGGCACTTGCATTCACTCAGGTGGCAGGGGGAAGGGTTGGTGTCCCCTTTCTCCCTTCTTCTCTCTTCCCCACCCCATCCTCTTCCTCTGTGTGAGCAAAGAGGAGAACAGATGTGTGGCCAGCCCAGTCACCCCACCAGTATAAGTACTTTTGTGTGTCTGTTAAATTGGGTTTGAGGGAGCCTAGAGATATTCACAATTTGTCCACTTTTGCAGGGGGGCTATACACCTAACCCCCATGAAACTTGAGGGCCAACTATACAAGCACAGAGCAACATGATGAATATATTCCAAAAATATTTTCCCAGACACAAAAACATTTAAGTAACACACATAATATTAATATGCATTATAATATTAAAAAGTTTGCTTGTGGAAATAGATGCCTACCAAGTGTGCTTGCAATGTAGCTAAGAAAAACACTTAATTGGAGTAATGTCTTCCCATGATATGTCCAAAGTACAACAGCTTCATATTGGCTTCTACAGATTAACTCAGCCTTAGCTTGCTCTAGGATCCATTTATTTATCTTTTTAGCAGTCCATGATATCCACAGAACTATTCTCCACCACATCTCAAATGAGTTGATTTTCTTCCTGTCAGCTTTCTTCAATGTCCAGTTTTCCCAACCATACATAAAAATTGGTTTCCATATGTCATGGACAATCGTAACATTAGTGTTCAATGATCTATCTTGACACTTCAGGATCTTGTCTAATTCCTTCGTAGCTGCCCTTCCAAGTCCTAATCTTCTTCTAATTTCTTGACTGCAGTCTCCACTCTGATTAATGACTGAGCCAAAGTATTTTAGAGTCTTCATTGCCTGCTTTAAAGTTACGTAAATTATATCTGGTTATTTTTCCCCCTTAATGCTCAACTGTAAACCTGCCTTTGCACTTTCTTCCTTAACTTTTTTCAGTAATCATTCCAAGTCTTTGTTATTTTCTTCTAGTAGATTGGTGTCATCTTTGGTTGCTTGAAAAAATGTGAACAAAATGTTGGCCTTGCAAAATTCTATCAGTTGCTTACCTGCTTCATTTCTTGATCCTAACCCAAATTCTCCTGCACTCTTTAATTCTCTCTATTTCCCACTTTTGCAGTTCAATCACCTATGTTCAATAAGAAGTCCTGTTTGGTGTGTATTCAATTTCTTCCTAGGCTCTTTAGCATAGAATCTTTCAATTTCTTCCTCTTCTGTAGTTGGAGCATAAACTTGGACTATGACTATACTGATGAGTTTTCCCTGAAGTCTTATTGAAATTATTCAGCCAAACTTTGCATTATACCCTTTGACTGCTTTTGCTACATCTCTCCTCACTATTAATGCCACCCCATTTCTTCTTAGCATTCATTTCCTGAATAAAACACTGTTTAATTATCTAACTCAAAATGTCCCATTCCTGTCCACTTTAGGTTGCTCACCTAAATGTTTATACAGTTGTCCCTCCACATTCGCAGTTTTGTCTTTTGCAGTTTTGAGTATTCACGGTTTCTCCTCCTTCTCCTCCACCTCACCAGGAGGGAACTCCATCCACCTCAGGGGCTTGCCCCCATTTGAACTGGAGAGCCAAAGCCCCGAGAGAGCAGGGAAGTCGGTGCTTTAGACCTGATGTCCCTGCTCTCTGGGGGCTTTAGCAATCCACTGAAAACTGAGCCAAACCCAGGGACAGAGGGGAGATCAGGTCTAAAGCGCCCCCCCCCGCGGCTTGCCTCCATTTGAACTGGAGAGCCAAAGCCCCGAGAGAGCAGGGAGGTGGGTGCTTTAGACCTGATCTCCCTGCTCTCTGGGGACTTTGGCTCTCCACTCCAAACAGAGCCAAGCCCAGGGAGAGAGGGGAGAGAGGGTCTAAAGCCCCCCCCTACTCTCCTGGGGCTTGTCTCCATTTGAACTGGAGAACCAAAGCCCTGAGAGAGCAGGGAGGTGGGTGCTTTAGACCTGATCTTCCTGCTCTCTCAGGGCTTGCTTCTGTTTGGAGAGCAGCTTTGGGAGGGCGGGTGTGGCAGCTGAGAAGTGGCTACGAGGCTTCAAAAGTCCCATCACCACTTTGGAACGGTGGGGGAGGTTGCGGGTGGGAAGGGGGATAGGTGTATTTTATTCTTTTTTTCACATTTGCGGGGTTCTTGCGCCCCTAACCCCCACGAATGTGGAGGGACGACTGTACATTTCATTTTTTGTTTTACTATGTCCAGCTTCCCCTGATTCATGCTTTTCACGTTCCTATGTGTTGTGCATCTTCGACCTTTCCTTTCACCTCTGAGTATATCAACAACTGAACATCGTGAGTCCAATTGCATCATTAGCCACAGCACAACTTGTAGCTGTCCTCTGCTATACCACAGTAACCTATTGAAGGCCTTCCGACCTTGGTGTCTCATCTTCTGGCACTATCTCGTTTCATTTTGGATTGCCTCATCATTGGGTTTTCAGGGTAAAAGACATTCAAAACGAGTTTGCCATGTCTCCTTCTGTGCAGTACTATCAAATGTTATCTATGGTGCCCCTGTTGTTCTCTCTGAGAGGTCCTATGCCAGTGTTACATCCCTCCCACTACTGCTGCTGCTGCTGCTGCTGCTGCTTCGTAACTCTTTGGCACATTTAGTCTGGCTCCTCCACAAAAACCTGCCTGACATGGGAGACCCTACTAGCAGCAATGCTACCATAAACATAGCCTGTTGCCTCACAGGAGCACCCAATCCCATCACCATGGCAAGTTAGTGCCATCGTGAGGGTGAAATGTTACAAATAATTGTTTTCTTTAAATCTTTCTATTTTTCTATTCAGCATCTCACTTTCATATACATTTCAGTCTTAATAGCCTTCAGAATGTTATTTTCTGATACACTACAGTATAGATAGCAAAGTACAGATAGCAATAAAATACTGGACAACGTTTAAATTTTGTTACACGTAATCTACATTCAAAACACCCAGTAGACCTATGTCTATTACAAAAAATAATAAAGGGAATCTAATTTTTCTAAAAGCATTTAATGGATTCCACCCACCCAATTCACAACAACCTATGACAAATGATTTTATTCAAAAGCATAATTATCCATATCCTCTTATCCCTGTAGAGAACTGATGGCATTTGAGGTGACTGCCAGTATTTTGCCAACAGAATTTGTGGCCTGCACATAATCTCTGGGTATTTGGTTTACAATGTATCTAAGGAGTATAGTAAAAGGATATCGAGCCTGTGCAATGGATTTTTCTGGTGGAGTGCAGCGTGCACAGAACTGGCCTCACCCTTTAAACCAGAGATTCATCTGCCGTGGCCTTGCAAGCATGGATGTGGCAGCGAGGTCCTCGGGCCGTAGGTTTGATAGAGTTTCCTTCTCTTAGATGGTTGACCTTACAGGGTTGGACGAGCACCATCTGCCCGGGTTTGGGATTAGAGTTTTCCTTCTCCTAGTACGGTTGCCACAAGGCTAGAGAGCCCATCCTGCCCTTTGATGCTCTTTGTCAGACCCTTCGGTTTTGATCTGTCTGGCATGGGAGACCCTACCAGTGGCTATTATGCCACCGCCAGCATAGCTCAAAACATCATTAGGGTACGCAAGCCTCTCTCCCACAACAAGGGGGCGTCAATGGAGAGGAAAGGATATAGTTGTCATTTAAAACCTATAATTATCTTTACACTGTTTATCACCTTGTTCCAATACTATCTGATCAAAGAACAGTATTACTATACATTCAACCAAGATCAGCTGTTGTATGCCACGTATTATTTAGCATTGTGGATATGAGTAGGATTGTTCGTTAGAATTTACATTAGGCCAGACAAGTCTTCTATAAACTAAAGGATCTTTATAAGCTTCCTCAACAATGCATGGATCATTCTTGTTTCTTATCTGAAAGGCATTTTTGAAGAGGGCTGCACTGAGCGTTCTGGTGATTTGATTTTGAGGTTGGAAGTAGTGCTTTTGCGTGAAAAAAATATATTTTCCTCAAAGACCATACATTCACTTTTTTGTGTTTGTTCACCACCGGTTTCTTTATCTACTGTTCCATTGCTATTTTGTCTTCATTTAATTATAAGATTTACCTCTTGGAGTAGTTATATCACAGTCAAGTGGGGTTTAAAAAAGATAAACTTGTTACCCCCTAAGACTGTCCAGAAAGCAACTAGTTCCCAGCAAAGTATAATCAGCACTAGTCTGGGAACGTAGCCAACTGTTAATTAGCTCACAGGAATACAAACACAGTCAAAGATTTAGTCCAGTAACACAGTCCAAAAGGTCAGAGGCTTATGGCAGTCAGTCAGCATGGTCCAAAGCAGTTCGTGGGTTGACAGGAGCTGGCAGCAGAGTAGTCAGGGACAGTTCAAGGTCTAAGCACGAGTCAGGGTAACAGAAGTCAAGATAACTGGAATCCAGGCACCGAAGTCAGCAGGAAGCTTTCACCAGGAAGATCAGTTGATCACTGACAAAGCCTCCATCGCCTCTCCCAGCATATATAAAGCAATTAAGGCTTTGTCAGGTGTTTCTTAACTAGCAGGTTTTTCTCATAAAGTCTCAGATTGCCTTTGAGCTTCCTTTTGAGCTCGCTGCTGGGTATACGATGGTGGAGGTAAATCCCTCTCTTCTTCCTTGCCCTTTTCTGAATTGGCAGGACTCTCTGCTGGGACTGATGCCAACCCACTTGGACCAGGCTCTTCCTCTGCTCAAGCCTCCAGGCTAGCAGGGTTCCCTGCTGGCACAGGTGTAGATAAACCTGTGCCAGGGTCCCCAGGGCCACTCCCTGCCATGTCCTCCTCCTCCTCTGACTCTATACCCTCATCAGGCTGACAGGGCATGACAGAGACATGGAAGGAATCATGCAACCCTCCAGACATTGTCAGCCTGCAAGTCCATAAGTTTTAGCAACATAGCCAATGATGAGGAATGCTAGGGGTTACAACAGAAAAACATCTGGAGGGCCTCTTGATTCCCACCCCTTTATGGGAATATAACTCCAACGATTCCTAGCCAGAATAGTCCTTCCATCAAAGATCTGCAAAGACATCTGAAGGAAGGTAATGCTTCTAAAACAGGGAAACACATATGTTTCAAGCAAAAAATCTAGGACAGGGGTGCTAGAGGAATGTCACTGATGAAACTGTGACCCCTCATAAAGTATGATTAACATAATCAAATTACAGTGGATTATACAGTTAAGTTTTTAGTCTTTTGTCTAATTAAATATTCATTAAAGCACATTTGAGCCACAGTGTCATTCTCAGTTATGCTTAAGAATCATTAGAACCTATTCAATTTGTGCATGCAGAAATGGTTACAACATAATTAGCTACAAATCATTTAAAAAAATCTAATTATGTGGGAAAAACAATTCTGGAACTATTTTGGGAAAAATATAATCCTGGAATTATTTTGCTAGTATGTAATTACTGATTAAAAGAAAACTATGAAAGTGTGCATTTAATAATGCATTTACAAAGATCAAGGCTGAGGTACAGCTTTAGAATGGCATGTAGTTTTAGCCTTTCTGACTCAAATCACATATAAGCAGGTTCACTGATTCCAAGGAGGGTCTATGAACAGAGAAGTATGTATGGTCAGTATTACTGTCAGCACTAGTGACAGAGTCAGGATTTTGGAGGTGGTAGATCATGCTGAAAAAGAATTCATACATTGCTGCAGTTTTCTTAGATGCCTGTGAAAATGACAGTGTTGTTAAGGTGAGAAGGGCAAACGTTGTCTATCTCTGCAAAAAAGAAGATACAGGAAACTACATACCAGTCAGCCTGATCTCAATACCAGAAAACATGTTAGAATGGACTATACAAGAGTCTGTCTGCAAGTATCTTGATGAAAATGCAGTGATCAGTAGGAGCCAGCAAGGGTTTGTCAAGAACAAATTCTGCCAAACTAATATTAAACCTTTTTTTAATCAGGTCACTAATTTATTAGATGCTGGGAATGCTTTGGATGTCATTCATCTGGATTTCAGCAAAACATTTAATAAGACACCCCCCCCGCCATTATATTTTGATTAGCAAACCGATTAAATGCGCAACAGATGGGAACACTGTCAGCTGAATCCAAAATTGGTTGGAAAGCCATGCTCCAAGAGTCAATGGCTGCACTTCAAACTGGAAGGAGGTCTGGAGTGGAGTGCCTCAGGGTTATATCCTAGGGTCATTACCCTTCAACATTTTTATCAATTACTTAGATGGCATGGTAGAGGGAATCCTTATCAAGTTTGCAGATGACATAAAACTGAGAGGGGTGGTTAACACATTGCAAGATAGGAACAGAATTCAAAAGGACCTAGGTAAACTAGAAAACTGGGCAGAGATTAATAAAATGAAATTCAATAGAAACAAATGCAAAATTCTACATTAGGCCACAAAAAACAAATGCACAGATTACAGGATGGGGGATGCATGGCTCAGCAGTACTGCATGTGAAGATCTTGGCATTATTATTGATCGTAAGTTGAACATGAGCGAGCAGTATGATGCTGCAGCAAAGAAGGTGAATGCTATCTTAACCTGCATTAATAGAAGCAGTTTCCAAGTTGAATGAAGTAACAGTCTCACTATATTCTGTGCTGGCCAGATCTCATCTGAAGTACTGTGTTCAGTTCTGGGTGCCTCATTTTAAGAATGATATAGACAAGTTGGAACAGGTTCAAAGAAGGGCAATAAGGATGATAAGAGGTATGGAGAACAAAACATATGCAAGGTTGAAAGAGCTGGGCATATTCAGCTTAATGAAGGAGAAGATTGAGGAGTGATATGATTGCACTCTTTAAGTCGACAGCTGTCACAGAGAAGAGGGGGCAGACCTGTGATCTGCTGCCCTAGAAGGTAGGAGCAGATCTAATGGTTTGATGTTACAGGAGGGCAGATTTCAGTTGAACATCAAAAAGAATTTCTTCACAGTAAGAGATGTTCTGCGATGGAACTAATTGCCAGACATCTTCAAAAAGAGGCTAGACTGCTACCTTCTGGGGATGCTTTAGCTACAGATCCTGGATGGAGCAGGGAGGAGGACCTGATGGCCCATGAAGTCCCTTCCAGTTCTATGACTCTATGATGACTCCTTTACCAATCTTGGAAACTCAGCAAATAAGTCATCCTGCTCTAGCCTCACGAAGTAAAACTGGTGTCATGAGTAGCAGCCCAAGAACAACTTGTTTGTTGGCCAGCATGAGCGCCTATTGGTAAAAGTGTACATTTTAAAAATAGGGCTGGATCCAGAGTTCTGCTTACTCAATTAGGTTTTCCTACCCTTTTATCCCACCTTATCCCTCACCATTTTCAGAAAAGCCTATGAGGATTGGGAGACTCTCAGCAAAGGTTTGAGATGCAATGGAAGGGGGTTCAAAATCAGAAAAAAGCAGCTTGCAGAAAGAAAGATAGATCAGATTTCCACTCATACAACTCCGGGTCCAAATTATACGGGGTGGCTTTTGATATAAAAATACTAGAATACTACTGCTACCACTACATGTCCTGGTTTGAGTTTTACTAACTCATATTTGGTTTCTAGAAACTCAGCTATGAAGACATGATACAGAACAAATGTATGCATCTAATTGTGAAAGAAAATATTTTTATTTTTAGGTAAGAAATTTCTATTGGAATTTTATTCTACTTCAGCAAATTTCCCAGTAGATCTTGTGAAAAGGTACAAGGCTACATATAATTGTAACTGATGATCTGTAACACAAACATGTAATTACAGAACAACTCCTTTGGGGGAAATCCTAAAATCAATGTCTATTAAAGAAATCTATCCCGGTGGCAACATCAGTCATCTGTACTATGGTTTGGAAAAGCCACAGTTTTTCACACTAAATCAAGTTGCATTAGAAGCTTGTTTACAGTTATACAAGTCAGTGAAAATGTAAAAACAGTTACAACATCTGTACATAACACCAGGAACCATGAAAGCTACCATAAATTGAGTGTGTGTGTGTGTCACAACACCCTGAAAGGAGAAAAATAATTTTCTTTATGGGAAAAAAAGAGAATGCATTGATTAAGGAAAACAAAAACAAAATCCTCTTACATACATGGGATTCAGACTAATACTTGACACTAGCTTTCACTTAAATCAATGGGACTTGCATTACGCCATTCTCATATGAATTTCAACATAAACTATGTTAAATGAACTTTTAGTCTGGATCCAGTCCAATGACTAACACAACAGACAATTTTCAGACAAATTTACCCCCGCCTTTAAAAGTGATCTGGATGTAAGAGGCAACAGTACACTTCAAGTTTTGTGAGCCAATTCATATGAACTTGCATAAGTAAACTGTGGCTGCAAGAAGTTTACACCAGTAAACCTCATGTTCCAACTGCCAAAATAAGTAAAACCATCTACTCATGCCATCCCCCATTAACAGTTATGAAGCAAAATGTTATTGCAAAAGGCAATGCTGGGCTGCCAAATCTCCCCCCCCCCCGAGTAAGTAGAACGTGGACAAAAGTGGAATACACACAATAGAATTCACATTTATTCTGTTGATCAGGTTCAACTCACAATTCTACCACAAATTAGCCTCACTGCATTCTAGATTTTCATAGTAGCACAGTTTTTCCTCTTAAAACCATACTATAAGCCAATACCTGCATTTCCCCAACTATTTAAACTGGCATTATGCTCTCTAAATTATGTATTTAAAATTGGTAAATCCAGTGTGGTGCTAGCAAATGTTTTTATGTCACTTGCAGAAAAGTACTATGCTTTAAAGCAGTGATTCCCAAACTCTAGTCCCCCAGGTGTTTTGGACCTCATCTCCCAGAAGTCTCAACCACCTTGGCCAATGTTCAGGGATTGTGGGAGCTGAAGTCCAAAACACCTGGAAGACCAGACTTTGGGAAACCCTGCTTTAAAGCAATGGATTTAACATTGGAGAACAGTGGCTCAATCCTTGAGAACCAGCTCCTATCTAAGTGTAAAAGAATGTACTTTTCTACTCTCCCCAAATGCTGATGCAGAGCAGCTTTCCAAGAAGCTTGAACTGTAACCAGGTAGAACAGCTCCATCCTACCTATTACTAAATACTTACATTTTTATTTGCTTTTATCTCAGAAACATCATGTTAAGAGCCATAATTTATATCATAGTAAGTAGAGCACAGATTCCCAAGCCAGATGTGCTCGCTCTGGAATGTAAGGCCCACTTTATGTCTTTATATGCCATGTAATCATTCAGCAGCTGCTGTTCTATCCTTCCTTTTAATTTGTTTTTGTTATTCTTCCATCTTTATCTGTCCTAATTCCTCTGTAAATTCAGCATCTTCCTTCCCTTCCCTCCTCATCCCTCACAGAAAACCGAAAACGTGATCTGTGCAAAGTATTGCCCACAACCCATCTAAACACATAACAAAAGAGACATAGCTATAGCTGTGTAGATGAAATGTCTATAGTCTCTTTCCAAGAAAAGCTATACATGAACCAAAGACTTTGTTGCTTCAAACAATGAACCTCCTCCATCAAATACATTTGTAGGGGAAAATAAGGAAGGAAAGGACATAATTATAATGATGAAAGAAATGGCCCAATTAAAACTATAATATTCTGCTGAATGGAGACTTATTCTCCCCCAAGCACTGTTATGTTCACCAACTGAGAATATGAACAATCTATGACTAAAACAGATAAAGCATTTGGATAAAATTGTTCAGAGCATGTTTGAAGGCACAGAGGCAGTGGCATCACTAGGGTGTGTGTGGAGAGGCTGAATTGAACCAGGTGACACCTGCCTTAGTGACGCCATAGCACAGAGGGTAAAAACCCTTGATCTTTTAAACAAGTATGACTGGTTACATTAATGGTATTAGATATAGAAGCAAGCTGTCACAGAAACTGCTTGCATATAAATCTAATTCCAGTGCCCAGCAAAGGCTGAAAGATATGCTTCTGGAGTTTTACTTTGATAGACTTTAATAATTTTAGAAGCATTTTGGCTAACAACTAAGATTGACAATAAACAAAGCATTAAAGCTTCTAGCTGATCTTGTTCACAACCAATGGGGGAAGTCAGAGATGTCTGAGTCTATGGCTGGTTCTTTTTTTATTTTTTAAAGGCACAAATAAGTAGAGGGTTGCACCCATATTGTTTCTCCTTTATAAAATGTGAATTTAACTAAAAACACTGGAGAAAATGCAGTGGTGTATTAAACCACAAAAACACTAAAGAGAATTCTGTTCTTTAATAAAAGCTTCTTGTCAGATATTGGTATTCATTTTTTAATACTGATTTATTCCCTCTGCAACTGATCAGTATTAGCAAGAATGGCCAATTGTGGAAGGCTAGTAGAGGGCAGCATCAGCCCTCTAGGAGACCTTGGAGGGCCACACCTCTCCACGGCACCTGCTTTCACTAAAAAAAATAAAAATAAAATGTTGCCGCCAAATGCCTTCTATGTTGGTGAGGGGTGTTTTCACAATGTTTTTTAGGCCCAGGAAGTGAGCAGAAGTAATTTCCTGTTAATGCACTGTTTCAAAAAAAAAAAAAAAAAAAAAAAAGCCCTCCCCCAGACCTAAATTTGCCTGGGATGTGTGCAAAACATGGTGGAAATGTACCCCACCCCCACAGAGGACGTTTTGGGGCATTTTAGGGCAAAAATTCTTTTTTAAAAAAAACTTTGCAAAAATTGTTTTTAACCCCTGGGGAGTCAAACGGGTCTCTAAATGTGGTAGAAATGCTCTCCACACCCCCTAGAGCACATTTGAGGGCATTTTTTTGGTAAAAAACATTTTTGATCCATGGGGGGCTCAGTGGGTTAATAAAGGCCTTGGGCTACACACAGACCACTTTGCCCACTCCAGGTATATAGCAACAAATACCGTCAACAGTATTCTGTTTGTCACCATTGATTTTCAGTTCTCCTAACTTTTTCACATTAACCCCAGTCACACACTAGGGTGGGAGGAATTACTGTTCAGATCTGGAAAATGTAGTGAGTCCTGTGTGTAATGAATTCCTAGTATGGCTTGTTATTTTAATGGAGGAAGATCTTAATACAAAACTGAAAGCAGAAGCAGCCTCACACATAGATTGTGTGTGTTGCTGGATACAATTCTGTTGAAAACAAACTGAATTTCCCATATGGCCTACACTGTCATGGGTATGACCCAGAACATCCAAAATCAGAAACACATGGAAAACTGTTACTTGTTCTCATAATTTGTTTTTCTTTGAAACAAACCCAGCATACAGCAGCTCTTTAAGCTCAATCATTAGAGGCCCTGAAAGTTTAAAATCTCTTCATACTGCCATATTTTCTACTCTTAAACTGCAGTTCACTTTAAATATTAAATATTACTGCATTACCAAAAGCAACAAGACAATTATAGTACAGAAGTTCTATATAAGGCTAAATGCAGTTAAGGCCAAGTATAAATTTCTTCTTATCTATAACATGGATGCACAACTTATGGTGGGCACGCTCCCTTCAAAGAGTCCCTGACACCATGCCACCAAAATTTGTCAGGAAGGTGGAAAAGCCACTTTCCAAGATGCTTTGGTCACCACATCACAGAATTTCATCATTCCCAGTAGTCCATCCCTAATCAACTAGAAAGTAACAAAATTTTCTATGGCCAGCATCTGCATAGTATACAGGCTTAAGGAAGCAGTTTTGCATTAAGATGAGACATTTAACTAAAACCAAGAAGAATTAAAAGGCATTTAAAGCAATTAAGTGCTTAAGTATAGGATGTCTGCAATATACCAGGGCTTAAGTGAAATGGACATGTGTAATAGGTATTTCAAAACCAATGGATATGATCACAAAGAATTTGGCACCATTACTGTGTTACTAATACTATGGACCAAGGCCTTAAAATCTCAAGTGTATTTAATTGAAAACATGGAAGGGAACGATTTCAGATAATTCCTCCTGACTGGCCAAAAATTAGAACAGGGATCAGGCAGGCTGCAACCCACCTCATGAAATGAAGAGAATGTTGCCTCAGCAGGAAGATACATAAACCATGTGCAGATGGGTGGACAAATGCATGGAGATGTAATTGGAAAGGTGAGAGTGAACTGAAGCACAAGTAGTACAGATACTGATGATTACCTCAAACACATAGTCGTTCTTGTTCTAACTGGACCAAGATGATTTGCATCACAAAAAAATTTAAGCACAGCATGGAAAAACAGAGATATTAAAATATAAAATTTCAAGATTATTAAAACCTATATACAGTTGCCCCTCCACATTCGCGGCTTTCACTCTTACGGTTTTGATTATTCGTGGTTTGCTCAGCAAGCACCCCATTTAAACCAGCTTCTCTCCCTCGCACGCAAGGGAGAGGAGCCGATTTAAACGGAGTGCTTGCTGAGTAAGCCAGGTGCTCAACTCCCTGCTCCCTTGCTCCATTTGGGGTGGAGATCCAAACCCCAGGAGAGCAGGGAGTTGGCAGGAAAGGTGCTTTTTAGCCCTCCCCCCGCCCTTCCCAAAGCTGTGATTGAGCTTTCCAAGCCTTGTTGCGGCTTTGGGAATGTGGGGGGTGGCTGAAAAGCCTCTCCACTGTGCTCCCTCCACCCCTCCCGACATTCCCAAAGCAGCTATGGGGCTGCCAATCCCCAGAGCCCCCTCACGAAGGCCGGGGAGAGGCCAGCAAGCCTCCCACGCACCCGCCCACTGCCATCCCCGGCCTTCCCGAGGCGGCTCCATGGCTTCAAAGCCCCAGAGCCCCCTCGCGAAGGCTGGGAAGAGGCTGGTAAGCCACCCGCCTGCCCGCTGCCGTTCCCGGCCTTCTCAAGGTGGCGCCGGGGCTTCAAAGCCCCGGAGCCCCCTCTCAAAGGCCAGGGAGAGGCTGGCAAGCCTCCCGCCCACCTGCCCACCACCGTCCCTGGCCTTCTCGAGGAAGCTCCGCAGCTTCAAAGCCCTGGAGCCCCCTTGTGAAGACCGGGGAGAGGCCGCCAAGCCTCCCACCTGTCCGTCCGCCGCCATCCCTAGCCTTCCCGAGGTGGCTCCAAAGCCCTGGAACTGCCTCAGGGGGCCGGTGAGCCTCCTGGCCGCTGCCACCCCAACCTTCCCAAAGTGGGTATGGGGCTCGAGAGCCCCGTAGCTGCTTCGGGAAGCATGGCAGGTGGCAGGGGGGTGGCGGCCAGGAGGTTTTTTGGCCACCCCCATGCTTCCCCAAGTGGCAATGGGACTCGAAAAGCCCCGTTGCCACTTTGGAAGGGCAGGGGGGTTGCGGGCAGGCGGGGGGAGGCCTTTTTTTATTCGCGGGTTTTTCACATTCGCAGGGGTCTTGAGGCCCTAACCCCGACTAATGTGGAGGGATGACTGTAAAACATTTCCTTTAAAGTTATTCTAGTTCCTTTCTGAAGATATATTGACCAAGAATAAAATGTTCTAATCTTTAAGTTGCCATAGGACACTTTGCTGAAACATACTAACACAGCCACCTCCTTAGAAAATAAGACTTGAGTTACTCAACAAAACAAAGTATTTCTTCTTATTGTGACTTAATTTTCCAAAGAAGAGTTTTACAGATGATAATGTACTGGTCCAAGGTATCTGAGGTCCCTCTCATTGAGTGATCTTAGACAGAGCACAGCCAGAAGCTCTATATAACCAACAAGAGAAGAACATTTAATTATATATTACGATAATTACTCAATGAAAAATAAGGAAGAGGAACAACTATTAACTACCCACCTTGAACACCTCAGAGAAGAAACCAGATCCTATTTTCTCACAGGAAAAGTCATCAAGCCGTGTAAGTCTTGAAAAGGCACTTATCAAGGCCTTGTATGAAGAAGTCCAGACTCTGCCCATCTGGGACACAGTCCCATCAACTCCGCCACCCCCATCAAAGTCTTCAAGGCGCTCCAAGCGTGGTGGAAATCCTGCTATTGAATTTCGCTTACTCCGATCCATCTTGCAAACAATATGGTTCTTTTAAAAAGGAGAGGATCTCTCACATCCTAGGTGTTCAATTTGTTTTTCTTCTCTCTGGTTGGATACTAAAAACAAAGGATAAATAATTGAACCATTTTCTTTTATCTCACCTCTCTCACTACAATTCCAAACAATAAAGTATCAAAATCAACACTATATGGGGGGAAATGGTAGAAAAAAAGCTATAGTAGTTTATTTCATACTTGTAACCAGCATGTAATAACAACTGAGACTAGGAAAATGCTTCTCCGGCTATCTGATGTGAGGGACCAGAAATTATTTTTCTTCCAATTTGCCAAACACAAGTACTATAGTTGTGCCCATTGGACACAACTGTTCCCCCTCCCCCAGAAGCTTGTCAGGAACCAGAAGCCAATGGATCAGGGACTGGCACCACCACTTTGAGCAGCACAGGACTAGGAGTTCAGAAAAGGAAATGGTATGAAGTTAGGGTATTTTTTCCCCTCACAGAACTCAAAATTACTAATGTTCTTATTTGAGGACAAACAGGTTAGTAAATTGTTGTGTATCTGTAAAACCAAATTAACATGAATGGTATTTCTTCTTTGTGGCTTAGAACAGTGCTTCTTAAGCCGTCTGATATGGAGGAACAGCAGGGTTATTTTGTCCAATGTGCCAGGGACTAACACTATATTTGTGCTGATTGGCTACAACTGCTTCCTTCTGTCCTGGACACTTGCCATAGACTAGCAGCCAATGACTTTTGGACTACAGTCTACAGACCACCACTTTGAGTAGCACTGGCTTAGAATACATAGGTGGGGACACAGAGTATATACTGGGCTAGGAAAGAACTGATGATTTCAGAAGCTTCCCCACACCTGTGGAGCAGAGCATGCCTCATACTACAAACCAGGGTGGCAATCAGGTAACCCTCTGTGTGCTGCTGGACTGCAAGTCCCAGCATTCCTAGCCAGCATAGTCAATGGTAAGGAATGCTGAAAGCTGCAGTCCAACATTATGTGGAGGGCCACATGATTCCAACCCCAACAGAAATGTTGACACAGTCTTACTTTAAGACTATGATAACTGTGATAGGAAACATAATGGCAAACACCTTCCGTTCACAAACAGAGATCATGTAGAATGAAATTAGTAGTATAATCTGTACTGCAACAAATATTAAGATCTCTGCTCACAACTAGAAGTTTATTTCTATACTATGGGCTAAACCACAGTGGGCAGCTGCAGTGGATTTAGGGACCAATTTAAAACCCCTTGGCAAACTGCACACTGTAATTTTCAGCTGAAAATTGCAGCAAGAAGCCATTTTTGGTTGTAACTTTCAAGTTTCTCAGATGGTTTGAAGGGCTGGCTAAATTAAAGTCAACCTGTACTCCTGGAGACCTCCAGGAACAGTGATTGACCATTTTGAGGTGACATCTCCCCCCAAATTTAAAAACTGGGAGGTCCCAAGGAGGCCCAGAAGTTTTTATGGATATTGAGGAAAGCCTTGGAAATGACCACAGCAAAATTAATTTAAAGCCTGAGAACTTGTGTTTTTTTTAAAACGTAATACAGATAAGTTTGAACACATTCATAATTCTACAGAGAAGGTAATATTTCTGACTCAAAAACGCTTCTAGAAAATACAGTACTTCTCTATGAATAATAACAGCCATTTTCTGCAGAAAACGTAATATTTGAAAAGCATCCTAATTGGCAACTAAATGGTTGCCTATTCTTTATAGGATTTGAGACCAAATGAGATGTCAAATCCTCCACAATATCTCCTACCAGAACTTCCTCAACACGTAACAAAAAGTGTAAAGCTCCACTTTAGACATAAAGAGGATGTATGTTTCTCACTGACATGACCCAACAATAACTCACAATAACCACACACATCCATTGCTGCAGTGCTTGCCACACAGCTGGGAGCTAATTTCAGGTTTTTCCCAAGTACAATCTGAAGCCAAACACTACAGAAATTTGTAAAACTGGCTAGACCAGAAACTATAACAGGATGGAAAGAATGTGTATACTATGGGTGATGAGACATTAAACCAGTAATGTACAACTAAAAATGTCTTCCCAGTATACAGTAGGACTCCCTTATCCACTGGGAACTAGTTTGGGGGGGGGGCTGTGGATACCAAAACCCATGGATAATAGCAAATGCCATTGAAAATAATGGAACTTCTGGTTTAAAATACCATAGAGTTGCCTTGGAGGACCTAGAAAATGGCTAGAGAGGACACATTTTCTAGGAAGACTCTATGGTAGGTGTGCTGTTTTGTGTCTAGTGGATAACTGAATCAGTGGATAATGAATCTGTGGATACGGGGGTTCCACTGTACCACCTAACTCTTTAGTACTGTAGTCCATTTTAAAAGCTGTGTTAGAAGACAGGACACATAAATAACATGCAGCAGTATGTATTACAGTACAACATTCACAGGCACTCTGTGCCCACAAGACTGACATTTTAGCAATCTATTAATTCTTAATATATACATCAATGTGTTAGATTAAACAGCCCTAGTTGAGATTTTTTGCTACTATCAGTACATTCCAGAGTCTTCCCCAAATACATTATAGACTGAAAAAGCCACGGCAACATTACCAGCTGCCAACCTTGGCAAGTCATTTATTCTTCCTACCTTTTTCTTTAAAACAGTGGATAATATCTACCTACAAATGAACACTTTTACAATGCTCCGAAGGTATCAGCTATCAGCATCTTTTCCATCTTACTCTTTTGTTAGTATTGCAAATGTGTAACCAGCCAGTGATCACTGTTGCTTCGAAAAGGAAATTTTTTGTTCTACTTTGAGCTATCATGTTTCCAATTTTACACAAATGGAGTCAACAGTCCCAAGGGATAACCTGCTTTACTCAAAACTATGCTGGTTCAGACAGAGCACATCAGTTGGCTACTTTATGAATTAGTTTAGTGGAAATTAATTCACAATATAAAAGAGTGTACTGAAGCAAACAACTAATTTAATTTTGAACATTAGCAAAGCAAAGCTGATTTTAAACCTGCATTAGCAATGCAAGTGACAAATCATCAACATTCTTGTTGAACCCAGGGTGTCTCAATTTTGTGCCTCGGACAGACTAGTATTTTAAAACTTCGAACTTACTTAGAAACACAATTCATTCTTTTAATGTTTCTGACAGAATCAAATAGGTTTCAGCTAATATAACCAGGGCAATTATGTCCTGTCCCCCAACCTGACTCTAGCTTCTGTTTCTCAGGTCTGCAAGACTTTCTAAGAAAATCAGAATTTCATTTCTCCTAGTATAATAATGACAAACATGGCAGTTGGATTACTGAGTATGCTATTAGTAGCACCTGGTGTCTTCAAAAATTAATGTACAAAAAGCTCCCTCCCAGCTACACCCAGGACACCTTTGTTCATCTCCCCTTTGCTCATAGGGGAGGTAACCATGCTAATTTCATGATCTTCTTGCAGACGTCCTGGAAGGTGCTGGTTTGTTACAGTAAGAAATGGGACGCTGGATCAGAACAAAGCAGAGGTGGATACAGAACCCCAAATGATTCACTTGTCCCCACATTTGTTCTGTAAAGACAGCATGCATGTTAAAGAAAATAAACAAGTGTGGCCTAGAGACAAATGATTTGCCCAAGAAAATGAATTAAGTAAAAGGCAGAGATGGGATTTACCTATTAAACTCTTCAAAACCATTTCTTCTTTATGTTTTCCCCATTTGTTTCCCCTATCTTCCCTCAATCTCTACTTTTGTTTTTCTCCCACTTACTTATATCTTATCTTGTTCAGCCCAGTCCTCTGTCTCCAGTTTAAAGAGTTCAAACTCAGCAGACAAAGAAGTCCAAAAAGGGACCTGTTGTCCAATTATCTGCCACCCACCACATCCTAGTCATCACCTCCCTGCCACCACTCTCCACTATACTACAATGGAAGCACCAATCAATATGTAGTGTGCAGGCATGGGATTTGTCTTTATTTTCCTGGTCCTATCCTGGCTCTAATTCAGAACCTCTAAATTATATTTAAAAGCTTAAGAAGAATTTGATCAGGTTTGACAGAGCCTTCAAAATAGAAATAAATTTAAGAGAAAAATCCTTGTTTAAGTTGGTTAAAAATCCCCCATATATGCATGCATGTTGATTTAAAATGACTTCCAAGAGTTCATTTCTAATAGATTTGTCAGTTTACTGGATAAGATGCTGGACCTGATTGGGAAAGCTGAAATCAATTCCCCTCTCAGACATGAAGTTCACTGGGTAACTCTGAGATAGTTACAGTCTCTGCTCTAACCTACGGTATTTCAAAAAGGTTAGAACAGAGACTGTAACTGGAAATATGAAGTACAGCTGCATCACATAACCATCTGGAGGTCTCTGAAGAGAGGATCACATACCAGGATGAAATAAATAAAATTATTCAACCTTGTACAACCTTATGTCTGTTACAATATGCCTATGATTTCAGCACATAGCTAGCAGGAGAAGTTAGGCCAGTGATGGTGAACCTATGACATGCGTGTCAGCACTGACACGCGTAGCCATTTGTGCTGACACGTGGCCGTAGGCCTCCTCCCCACCACCTCTGCCCACAACCTCACCACCCTCCCTGAAGTGGCGATCTGGACTTCAATGCCTCACTTTAGGGAGGGGGGAGGAAACTGGCAGGCGGGGCTACAAAGCCCTGATCGCCACTTTAGGGAGGGTGGGAGAGTGGAGGAAAGTGGCAGGTGGGGCTACGAAGCCCTGATCACCACTTTAGGGAGGCGGGGTGGTGGAGCCTCCCCCCCCCACCTGGCCACCACCACCCCTGAGGCCTGCCACACTTCCCCGGAGCTGCCTCGGAAAGGCCAGGTAAGGTGGTCGGCCGGTGTGACTCTGCTGGGGAAGGCAGCAGGCGAGCAGAAAGGTGGCTGCCTGGCCTTCCCGAAGTGGCTCCGAAGCCTCAGAGCCGCCTCGGAAAGGCCGGGGAAGATGTCGGGCGAGCAGGAGGGTGGCCACCCGGCCTCTCCCCGGCCTTCCTGAGGTGGCTCCGAAGCCTCGGAAAGACCGGGGAAGATGGCGGGCAAGCAGAAGGGCAGCTGCCTAGCCTCTCCCCGGCCTTCCTGAGGGGGCTCCATGGCTTTGAAGCCACAAGGCCACCTCAGGGAGGCCGGGGAAGGCAGCGGGATGGTGGCCACCCGGCCTCTCCCCAGCCTTCTCGAGGTGGCTCCAAAGCCTCGAAGCCACCTCGGAAATGCCAAGGAAGGCAGTGGGCAGGTGGGCCTCTTGTTTGGGCCCAGGGAACCATGCGCAGCTTCTCCAATGGAGCCCTCCTAAATACAGTCGTCCCTTCACATTCGCGGGGGTTACGTTCCACGGACCCCCGCAAATGCGAAAAATCCGCGAATATTGTCTGCCCCCCTCCCCCTCCCCAATAGTCGCTTTCCCCCGCCTCCCCACTCCCTTCCTAGATCTTCCCGGGGCCTCCGGAGACTCTCCCGAGGCCCCATGGATGCCTTCCCGGCCCTCTCTCCTCCCTCGCAAGGCCCCGCGGAGGCCTTACCGGCCCTCCCCCCCAAGGCCTTAGCGGGGCCTTGCAAGGCCCTGCAGAGGCCTCCCCGGTCCACCCCAAGGCCCTCCAGAGGCCTTCCCGGCCCTCCTCTTCCCTCCCAAGGCCTTCGCGGGGTCTCGCAAGGCCCCGCGGAGGCCTTCCCAGCCTTCCCCCCTCGCCCTCAAGGCCTTCGCGGGGCCTTGCAAGGCCCCGCGGAGGCCTCCCCGGTCCTTCCCCCTCCCTCCCAAGGCCTTCGCGGGGCCTCCGGAGGGTCTCCGAAGGCCCCACGGAGGCCTTCCCAGCCCTCTCCCCTCCCTCCCAAGGCCTTCAGGAGGCCTCCGGAGCGTCTCCGAAGGCCCCATGGAGGCCTCCCCGGCCCTCCCCGCTCCGTCCCAGGGCTTTCCCGGGGTGGCCCTCCCAAAACCGCAAATAATCAAAACCGCGAATGCCAAGTTCACGAATGTGGACGGACAACTGTAGCTCCACACAGGGGAGCTGCCAAAAGAGGAAGCGGGGAGAATGCGCATGTGCATGTGTGTGTGTGTGTGTGGCATTGTGGGGAGGGGGAGCAAGTGCCATGAACGGAAGAAGCTGAGGGTCTGGGAGCTGAGGAGCTGCCCGCATAATCGCTCCTAGGCTAGCCGGCAACACATGCTCTGCTCAATGGCTAACTCAGGCTGCCTCCCTGTCTCCAACTCCGCCTTGCTCCCACACTCGCTACCGTGCCCCCCAGCCTTCCTCTACCACCAGCAGGTAAGGCCACCTCTTTTATATCTTTCCCTGCTTCACTCATGGGTATAGTATCCCTCCCAAATAAACTCATGGGTCAGAGGGAGGCTGGGGGAGGTGGGGGGAAAGTAGCGATGGGGCCTCTGAAGGCCCTGTCGCCACTTTCAGGAGGCTGGCAGGATGGTGGTGGGAAAGTAGCGACGGGGCCTCAGGAGGCCCCATCGCCACTTTCAGGAGGCTGGGGGGGGCTGTTATTAATCACGGATTTTTCACATTCGCGGGGGTCTTTGGAACCTAATCCCCACGAATGTGAAGGGATGACTGCACATTTTGATTACTCAGTTGTCACATGAGTTGTGACAACTCATTAATTATTAACAATTAATATTGTTGATTAAACAATAAATATTGCAAAATAATGTTTTTTCCTCAAAGTGACACACCACCCGAGTTATACTCCGTTTTTTGGTGACGCTTGACACGCCAAGCAAAAAAGGTTGCCCATCACTGAGGCAATGCAGCTTTATCAGATAGGGGAACACCAGAAACTCTCTAGAGGGAGTTACAGAGCAGGAAGTACCTGCTTTCAAATGGCAAGTGTGTTCATATGTGTTCTTGATACCTGGATTAGGTGGAACTATCATCCAGGAAATGGCTCATTTAGACAGGAACATTCTACACTTCATGAAATATTTAACCAGTTAAATGACAGATTAAGCCCATTTTCTCTTTTCAGATGGCTGCTACAATCTCATGCCCTCCCATTACTTCCAGAACAGTTAGTGAAGCATTTCTCATTAACTGGACAACAGTAAACTCTTCAGGTAGTGCACAGAGCTATACAGGACACTACATTATGTACCAAGAATATGTCCCATCAGTAATACTCCTTTTCACTGGGCCCTACTTTAAGAATAGGGTGGTTCCTCAGTATTTGCTGGTGTTTGGTTCCATGACCCCCCATGGATACCAAAATCCGTCGATGCTCAAGTCCCATTATATACAACAGCATTGTAAAATGGCATCCCTTATATAAAACAGTGAACAGCAAGGTTTGCTTTTTGGATTTTTTTTCCTGAATATTCTGAGCCATGGTTGGTTGAATCCATGGATGCAGAATCCATGGATACAGAGGGCTGACTACAAATCCTAATATATGTAGGTGTATGGATCAATAAACCATAAGGCAACAATAGGGTTAACCTTAAAGCCAAGGCAAAAACGAAAAGAGAAAAAATGAGATCAGAAGCTTATCTTCCTCTGTGGGCAAAAATCCAGACAGTATTTTGCTACTTGTTATCTCAAGAACAGCCATTGTCAACTTTTATTTTTCAGTTTACAGTATGAGAAACGAAGAGTCCCATATAAAAAAGCCACTATGAAATTGTGACAGAACACCAGTAAAGGTAGTTTGAAAGATTTTTGTTCTTTGATATTGCATCAACAATAATGCAAATTTGGGCTTTTATCAAACAATGATCAGCACAAAACAGATAGAATGCCTTCACAAGTAGAAACACAGGCTATTTTAACATATGATATAGCTCAGTGGTTCTTAACCTGTGGCCCATGGACCCCCAGGGGGCCGTGATGTCTTCACAGGGGGTCCACAAGGCTTGAAGGCTTCTTGGCCCATGTGACAGGACAGAGCCAAGGCAAAAGCTAGCTGGTTCGTATATTGCTGTTCATTCCACTCCAGCCACAAATTCACAGAAAAGAAGCAGGAGAAAAATCTTTCCTCTCCTCCAGTGCCTCTGAGGAAAGGGTTAATGAATGGTGTAATTGTATTACTGTTATTATTATTAGGTGTTGTTGTTGTTGTTAGGATTTTAAATCTCAAGTTAAGTCTTGGGAGTCCATGGCAACAAATAATATTTAAAGGAGGGCCCTGGTAACAAAAAGGCTAAGAGCCACTGATATAGCTAAAGACATTAGTGTTCTGCACAACAAAAAAATTTAAAACTGGATAACTTCTTTATATTGTTTAGTCATAGGTTAGCAACTTTACTCTATGTCACAAGAAATTTATAGAAGAAAAGAGCAATCTAGGTACATTAAAGTCAATGAATTGCTGACTTCTGAGTGGACTGTGTCTCTAAGAACTGCTATTATTACAACATGACTTTCTTACAAGCAGAATTTCCCTTACAGAAAAGGAAACAATTTTGTAATTTTATCACTGAGAAAGTATAATTTCCCCATCCACCAATCCAAGGAGAGCACATGAGACCATTATTGACAGACCCATTCTTCTATGTATATCTGTACCATTCATTTTTTTTTTCAAAACTGCTCATGTATTTTTTAAGGTTATAAATTTGGAAATGTCAGCAAGTTCTCTCTGTGCCTCACTGTTTTGTAACTTTAAAAACTCATTCTGCATGCTTTCCCTTCTAGTGTGCACCCGTTTTTTAAAAGGAAAAATAGACTGCAAACAAACAATGTCCACTACAGCACCACTGCACTGGGACAAAAAATTGCACCACTTGTACTGGAGTGCATTTAGCACTATTTAGACTTAAAATCAAAACTGCTTTTTATTAAATTCATCTGGAAATGTCTATGTGTCACACAAAGTTCAACAACATAGAGAGTATACCAGCATCCAGTCAAAAGATACTGTTAAACAGATTAACTTCATTTCTGGTAACTTTTCCAATTTTTTAATAGTGTTGAATTATTACTAGGATAAACATCAGTGGAGACCAGCTATAATAAGCCCAATGTGGGACTTCCATGTACAAAAGCAGTATCACTCTGAGTGTGAGATTCTGGTGTCAAACAGGATCTAGTTACCCTACTGTGCTTTTTGTGGACTTCTGAGACATATCTAGTTGGTAAACTTCAACTAGAGGTACTGAATTAGCTAAAAGGCCCAAGACTCCATAATCAGGATTGATGAATATGAAGGGCCCAAGTGTGCATTCTTACTCTGCCCACTTAGAAAACTTTAGTAAATCATGGGGGAGAGGCTCTTTTAAAAAAAAGTAGACCACAGAGGTCAGACCACTATTGATTCATAGTACCAATCCTCTGCATCAGCCTTCTCTGAATTAGTACCCTTGAGACTGCTGTCCTTCAACTCCCAGCATTCCCAACCAGCCATGGATATTCTGATTCCAAATGATGAGAGTTGTAATTCAGTACATCTGGAGAATACAAGGTTGAGGAAGACTACTCTACACAGTTACTTGCCTCCTGAAGTCATTTTGGCATCTAATCGCTGAAGAGTACACAACAAGCAAATTATTTGTGTATATATTGTCTATTCAAGACAGAACCCAAATGCCAAAGACAACGTTCACTGTCTTCTTCACATTCTGTCATTAATGCAAATTCTTGTTGGGTTTTATTTAAGGTATTATACTTTAACCTCCCCATAACCTACAGTACATTTTTATACTATGAACCAAAGTTAAAGAGACATATTTTTGGTTATTCAGAGTGACAAAGGAACAATATTACAGAGTCTGCATGTTACTTTGACCATAATTCTTTGCAATTTTTTAAATTTAAAAAGCAAATAAAGAAAACACACTCCAGAATTAGATGAAACTCATATGCTCTCCAATTCAGTTTGTCTGTACACAGAAATGAGACATACTACTAGTATGAAGTCTATTAAGTAGTATACATACTCAAAAAAATAATATATCACATTGAATGTCACAGCTGACACTCTATAATATGGAATTTTACATGTAAAGGAAAAACAGAACAAAACATGATATTGGATTAGAAAATATATGCACATTTGCTGCTTTATTAGAATATTGCATCTTGTTTTATTCATTATTGCATGATATTCACACTTTCATGCCAAGAACAAACTGTGGAAGTATATACCATGTATTCACTTCCTAAAAAAAAGTCTTCCTAACAAAGCCTTATCTCATGTTGTATAATGGCAGTTTTTTTACTTTGTAGATCTGCAAATCATTGGGAGACTGGAATTCAAGTCCAATCACAACAATATTTATCACAGAGTTGTTCACACTGAATTGTATGCTTTAAAACTACAGTAGGAATATTAATTTGACTAAAAATAAACTTTACAAAAGCTACAGAAACAACTCCAGCAAGATCTAAGAAGATGGTATTCACTTCTACAAGAATTAAGCATTCAAATAGTAAGTGATTAAAAAATGACTAGCACCACAGTACATGGAAGAAGTTTCAATAATAATAGTTTACTGTATAATGATATCTTCTATAAAAAAAAAAACTCAAATGTCCACAGAACAAAATCCACATGCAACATTTTGCCCTAAATCTTTGTTCGTTTGGACTAGAGTAGACACAATGAATCAATGAGATTAACCTATATATGTACCCACCATTCAACAACTGACTGAATTGATCTATTCCAGTTTAGAGTAACTATCAGGATACTAGCCACGTGAAGACAAAAGTTTAATTGAGCCATCATTATTGCCTTCTGTTTCCCCCCATCAGGTCAGATCACCCTCCTAAATGAAACAGCTACCCAGGAACAACAGTCACAGACAGGACTGTAAAATTAAGGGGTCCTTGACATTCTCAGTTCCATCTTCAAAATACCCTTGTAAGCACAAACCTGTCTGACCATGATCCCGAAGAATGTGCAGATCATTACTCTCAACTACTAGGCGCTAAAGGGTGGAATAAAGGATAAGGAAGTTATTCCCACCCCACCCCCTTAACTCTTCATCCTCTTTATCCACACACCCTCAGACAGGTGGCCAGACACTCCTCCATCTTAGACTGTTTCCTTCTGCCTACTGTATTATTTTGAGGCCATGGGAGGGGGAAAGAGTGAGGAGAAAGACACAGAGAGAGAGAAGTTGCACAGAGCACTTGTCAAAACCAGAGCAGAATTCCCTCGCTCTTAAATCCATGCCCAACCACCATATATATTCTTTAATCCACAACACACACACCCCACAACATACATTCAGGTCAACCCCCCCCCCACCCACATACATACATACATTCCCCTCCAAAAGACCTCACCTTATTCCTTTTTATCTTATCATCTCCAGGGGATCACTCTGGTCTCCCCCAACACCAGCACCCAACTGTGTGAAAGGGAGGTCCTCACACACGCAGCTTTGCCCCACTTCAGACGAGCAACCAACCCGGGGGAAGGCCTTTTACTCATTCCACCCCAAACCCCAGCTTTACTCTGCCCTCGCCCTACTCCATCATGCGTAGTAGTAGCCCTGTGGGGACTTCCCTCTCGTCTTCCCTCCACTCCCGCCAGCCAGAGGCGTTGGTAGATACTCACCACACGACTCGGTCTTCTTTATTACTTGCCTCAGGGGGAGAAGAAGAGGAGGAGGAGGAGGAGCAGCGGGACGTCAAGGGACCCACCATATTCATGCCCTCCTCCTCAAGAGGCAGCCGGGGGTGGGGGGAGAGAAGCCGTCTAAAGCCTTGTGGGGACGCCCGGGCAGGGCAAGGGGACCTGGAGAAGGCGCCAGTGGGATCCCTTCCTGCGGTGAACAACAAGCGCAAAGCTGGGCCTCAGCGACGGCAGCCTTTCGGGCCCTTCCTCACTCCCCCCCCCCACCTTTCCCTCCGCAGCACCGGGGGTGGGGGGAAAAAAAGAGAAGCAGACCACAAGCACTCACTCCAGCGGCCGCTACAGACCAACTGAGACGCCTGCTTGGCTGGAAGCCACCACAGGACGGAAGGAGGCGGAGTCTTGGCTCTCTCCGCCAATCGGCGTCGCTTTGTGTTTGATGGACGGCTGATCCGGCTAATGCTAGGAAAGGCTTTTCCACACGGCATGGTCTTGACCGCCCTTTGGGTTCGAGAAAGAGAGCTTTGAGTGACAGACCTGCTTGACTCAAACGCAACAACAGCTCCGACTGAAGCCAACTAAAGGGAGGGAGGGAGGGGCGGGTTAGCAGGGATGCTTCGGAACCATTCGCCAGGAGTCGGAGGCGGAGAATGAAGAGGAGGGAGTCAGTCCAATGAGGAGGGGCTTCTTTTGTGAGGGCGAAGGAGGAGAGCCCACTCTAAACTGTGGGGGAGTTGAGATGCAACTGTCAGCGAGTCCGCAGTCATGAGTTGTTTCAGGGAGAGTTTGTTAACTGCCTGGGCGCTGGAAAGTGGAAGTAGAAGAGTTTCAAACCATAAAAGTTCAGCAACCCCACCAGATAGTATGTCTATATTTAACAAACGTTAAGCTGTGAAAGGCCCATGTGTCTTTTCCCTAGTAATGAGGCAAAGTTACCTATATGACTAATTTTTCTGTGGTGAAGAGTGGGGTCGGGTAAGTAAAGTATAATAGGGTTTGTTCATTTCATTGTGTAATGTGCCAGTGGTTCTTAATCTTTTCTTTACCATGGACCCCCTTTAAATGTCTTTTGTTGCTGTGGTCCCTCAAGATTTAACTCAAGATTTAAAACCATAATAATAATAATAAGAAGAAGAATAGCTGATAATAATAATAGTACAATTATACCATCCATTAAACCTTCCCTCAGAACACTGGAGAGAGAGGGAAGATTTTTCTCCTGCTTCTTCCTGCAAGTTTGTGGCTTGAGTGCATTGAATGGCAATGCACAGGCCAAGCCAGCCAGCCTTTGCCTTGGCTCCTGTCATGTGGCCACTCCACTGCGGGGAGGAAGTGAGCCAAGCAACTTTCAAGCCTTCAATTACCCCCTGTGAGGTCATTGCAGAACCCCGGGGGATCCCTGACCCCAGGTTAAGAACCACTGTAATATGTTTTATTTATCCATTTATTTCATTTATATTTTACTAGTCACTAGTATAATAGTGTCACTAAATGTCACACAATGTGATATGCCTAGCCCTACTTCTTCAAACAGTATCCTCACAACAGTCATGTAAGATAGGCTGATAGATTTTCCTTTGGGTTTTTTTGGACTGTGAGGCCATGTTCTGGAATAGTTTCTTTCTGACATTTCACCTGCATCTGTGGCTGGCATCCTCAGATTCTCTGGATGCCAGCCACAGATGCAGGCGAAACATCAGAAAGAAACTACCAGTATCCCAGAACACGGCTTCACAGCCCGAAAAAAATCAAAGAAAAATCTATGGATGCCAGCCGTGAAAGCCTTCAACTTCACATAGGCTGATAGACTTTATCAGGCTGATAAAGACCAAATGGTCCAATGTTGACTGTTAAGTTACATAGGAATCATGTCTCAATGAGGTTTAGAAGCGATATTTCCCAAGCTCTAAATCCTGCTGCTGGACTCTAGCCACTACATTACACTGCCTTACCCCATTCAGTTTTTTAATGTGGTTATGACTTGTGTCTGAGTACTAGTACAGTTTGGGCAATTAGTGTCATGTTCAGAAAAACTGGAATGAATCTATGGATGAAGTGGCATGGCAATGCAACTTCTGGAATTCATACTAGTCACTGTTTCTCAGTAACCATGTCTTCTCACCTGAATATTTCAGAATGGGATGGAAAACTTGTGATTGTCTAGATTTTGTCTGTGCAACTCCCATCAGCCCTGCAAATATAACAAAATATGTGCGTGATGGGAGGTGTACTCCAGCATTTGGGGGAAGACATGTTTCCTACTTCTGTTTTAGAGCTAGAGTAAGGCACAGGACTGTGAGCCAGCGTGGTGTAATGGTTTGAGTATGTTGGACTATGATTCTGGAGACCAGGGTTTGAATCCCACTCAGCCATGGAAACTCACAGGGTGACTTTGGGCAAGTCACACACACACTCAGCCTCAGAGGGAGGCAAAGGCAACCTTCCTCAGAACAAATTCTGCCAAGAAAATCCTGTGATAGGTTTGCCTTTGTGTTGCCATCCATCAGGAATTACTTGAAGGAACACAGCAACAACAACAAGGCACTTGATTGCCCACATGTCAGTGTAAATGGTAAAACTACCATGAAAGAGACTGTGTTTTGTGTTTTCTGAAGACTCTGTGCTTCAGTGTAACATAACCAACATAGATAGCAAAGGCTACTTAAAAAGAGCTGTATGCCTAGAGATCTAATTGAGGGATAGGGAAGTAATTAAGAGAAACTGTCTCAGACTGACCAGAAAATACATCAGTGCTAAAGATTAAAATGAAAGTGGGAGTAAATTACTAATACAAGTCAGTGGATACATCAAAATGATAACTTCTGTTCCTGATAGGTTTTCTAATAGTTTTTTTTAACCTTCCCTATTATTGTTCACAATTATATCATTTGTCACACTGAATCGAAGCAAAAGCAATTCTCCTGTATTCTAACATATGTGGCTACGACAGACTGTCTGAGGCTGTTCTTATTACAGTTAGAGACACCCGACACCTCTTATGTCTTCATTTACTTCTATTTGAATCTTGCTGTTTGGGGTGGATTTAACCCATAAACTGGTTTAGAATTAGATTACAACAGAAGAATTATGGAGTAAAAAATACAATAAAAATATAGTGAAATATATAAACCACAAAATGACTGCTTATCAAATGAGATAAAATCAAGCATTTTTTAACTATTCCAAAGCCTTGCCAACAATAATGCTTTAACCATGAATATGAATGGTGAGAATGAGAGAATTCCAAATAACAGACTAATGAGGTCTTGCTTTTCCTAGTCACCAGGTCATTCAGGCCAGGAGTTGTAAGACAGGATCAGCCCTGGGTGCATGTGAAGCTGAGGTTCATATGAGAGAAGGCAGTCCTTTAAATAATTTTGTAAAGCGTTTTACTGTATTCACAAACTATTTAGTATATTAAGGAACAGCACTTTGGATTGTGGCTAGAAGATAATGAGTGACTAATGGAGATACTGTACTGCCATCCTTTCTATGGCTCTTTATATGTTTTTGACCTACAACATTCGGTGGCCCTAGCCAGCACAACCAATGGTGAAAGATTCGGGGAGCTGCCATCTAAAAACATCTGGAGCACTACAGTTGTCCACTCTTGATATATCGGGTCTTCTCTATAAGGCTCACATTTCTCTTTCCTGTGAGAACCTATGATGCACAGATTACAAAATTAACTACATTCTCATCCATTTTATTTAGATCTTAAGCTACATTTGGGATGGCAGCATGTTATTCACATGTGATCTTTCAAAATGTTTTAGAGATCACTATTAAGAGGCTATTGCAGATTAGACTATTTCATTTACTAATGTATTTAAAGGTTAAAAGATGGTGACATCTAGTGTTCAAAGGAGTGAATAATTAACCAAGTACAGACATGAAATTGCAGTCTCCTGACATTTAATATGAGAGTCACTTCTTTGGACTTGGACAAATTCATAATATTCCAAATGAAACTAGGAAGTCTAGAAGGGATCAAACCATAAGTTAAAAACAAGCACAAAATAATGCACACCCATTTGATAAATCATCCCTCAAACCAGTTATATTACTGTAGGAATGTGGACGTAGCAATCACCCTTCCGTTTCTGCTTTCATTACTTACTGTGTTGCAGTATAATAGTAATACCACACTCAGCCTCAGTTTGTTTATACCATTTGGCATTTACCTAGGTGAGGTGTCCCTTATGTTAAAGAATTATTCTAATTCCCAAGTATCACTCACTTTGAATATAATCAATATCATTTATTTTTAGTGTCCTTTCTCAGTTTAAGCTGGCAATGCTGTGTACATAAGGCCTATAAATGAATTAAAATGGATTTAAATTACTAGGGCAGAAATTGTTTTAGACCAATTGTAAGATACTGTTTATATATATATATATATATATATCTAAAAACACAAAGAATCATTTCAAATTGTCAGCTAATCACAGAAGAGCAGATGCCCAAATTGACTTTTCCTATTTCGGGATACTGACTGCATTAGCTTTTACTGGGATTCCATCTGTTCTGACTCTCAATAAATTTGTTTCTTTTATTATCAATTTGAAAAACATATTTAGAACATTCTATATTTCAAAGAAGACAGAAAAAATGTTTCCCCTTACCTAGTCACAAAGATGCAACTAGTGTATATATATATGCTGTAATCACATTATTGACAACTAAATGATCATTTTAAATAAAATACTACTGTATATTGTAGAAACTTATGTTTGTACTGAATATCATCCCTTGTGGCACTTCCGATGACACTTCCTTATGACATTTCACAGTTCCTAAATCTTTAAATGAACTCTAAAAGAAGTGGGAGAAGAGAAAACCAAACAGTAAAAACCTAATAAGAGCAAATGCTATACAAACTCAAATGAAATAAATTATGAGCATTCTAAGTAGTGGTATCACCAGCAGAATCAGTAAGTTGAGAAAATGCCCTTGTTTGTATTAAACAGTGCACTGTGTTATCGGAAAATAGTGTGCTGTTATGCATGTAGATAAACATTAATAATTTTAGGTAGGAGATAGGAAAATCCTCCCAGCTTTTTACAACTATCAATCTCCACCTCCCACTTAATGATTTAAAACTAGGTTTCAGTTCTATAAATTAATATGGTAGCCAATGGTAAACGTGTTAGCACCATTACTTTATATTAGTGAGATGGTGGTGGAAGGAGGTTAAATATCTTGGTAGCATTATCTCATCAATAGTTTGTACTGCTACTGTATTAATCTCATGCAAACCCAACATTCTCTACTGTCCAGACTCTCTTACCAGCTTTTTTATCAGATATAAACCAGCTATTGGTTAACTCTCTAGGGACATCTTCTGGCAAACACTTAAATTGCTCCTTGGTGGGAACTGTAGTTTCTCTAGATTGCAGTCTGAAATTTTAACACAAACACAGGGCTATTTCAGAATCTTACATCATCATCATCATCATCTATTTATTTATTTATATAGTGCTGTCGCTGTACATGATGCTTTACAAGTAAAAGATCAACAAAACAGTTCCCTGCCCTTAAGCTTACAGTCTAATTAAGACATGACACAAAAGGAAAAGGGTATGGCAGTGTGGGAGAAGATTAAGGCAGAGGCCAAGACATTGGCAGTAGGAATTCAGGCAAGAGCCTTTCATCTGCTTCTGGGTCTAGGCATAATGGACCTGTGCCTTCTATCCCTTGAAGGCCACAGAAGTGGCAGTTGGGAGGGAGAGAGGGCCTCCATAGTCTGTAATATGAAATGACTGCAGCACTTAAATGATCAATGGAAAAATGCTGGGGGAAATGTTGAAGAAGACCCTACAGAACAGAATTTAAGAGATGCAGCAAGAGCTCCCCGTTACAGATAAAGTTTTCAGCTTATGTGTGCTGTTAGAACTGGCCATTAATTTGGATGCTGAAGTAGTTTCTGCCCAACACTTGGAAGTAAATAATTACATATAACTTGTTTATGTAAGTAAAGAATTACCAGTATGATAGTTATGGATAATATCCCTAGCCAGTTATTTTTGGTAAGAAGAATGCAACAATGTTACATTTCAAAAGTAATATAATGAGCAAGAGTAAAGTTACTTTATTGATACAATTAGCAACAGTTTCTATTTACTAACAAAGTTCCTTTTGAGGGCTTCTTAAAGAGACCTTTTGACAGGTTTTTTTTAAAACACAAGTTCTGTGCCCTAAGATATTTTTTCTCTCAAAAAATAATGAAAAGTAATTTTTAAAATGAGCAGCAGAATGAGTAATGTAAAAAATTGCATTTTCAACATTCCATCAAGGTGACAACGAGTGGTTCCAGTATCAGGAGGGGTGATGAAGTCACTCTGGGTTTTTGTCCTAACTTTAAAGGAACTGTCCATGGTGCTGATCCACACCCCACAAACAGGTTCAGCACCCTTGATAGCAATTTAGGCTAAAATCCAGTACATGTTCACCAGCCCACTGACATGGAAGCCTCTGGTTGCTGCAATGAGTAACGTTAGCAGGTTATTTATTTGTCACAAATAACTGGATGAATTACTTTTAAAAGGTAACTTTCCAAGTTCTTCTGTGACATGAAGTGCTGTTCATCAGCTTATGCTGCTAGGCCTGTAGAGACCCCTCCTGCACAATTATAGCCCCACAACAGTTATCCATGGTCCTGTAACATTCAGATTTGATGGCTGCAATATGATATATATCATGCTGCCCTTGAAGACTACTCAGGAATTTCAGCTGCTGTGTAATATCTTTGGTTATAGCTAAGATGGCAGCATGCTGTTGTTGGATGCCTTCAAGGCATTTTCAACTTACAGTGACTCTAAGGCAAATGTATAATGGGGGCTTCTTGGAAAGATTTGTTTAGTAGGGGTTTACCATTGCCTTCCTCTGAGGCTGAGAGTGTGTGACTTGTCCAAGGTCACCCAGTGAATTTCCATGGCTGAGTGGGGATTTGAACTCTGGTCTACCAGAGTCCTGGGCCAACATTCATGCCCCTACACAATGCAGGCTCAGGCAGCATGTTAGTCATGTGTTTATATTTTTTGGTCAGGTTCAGAGACTGTTGTTACAAGATGTTGATAGCTGACTAGAACTAGAAGCTTAAAATATTTCACCAGGGGTTTTTTTCTTCCTAAAAAAATATCAAACAATTCACAGCACTGACCTTAAAGAGCTCTAAATGGTTTGGGACCATGATAATGGAGAATCTATCCATCTGCTATCATATGAACTTGCCCATTTGTTTTCATTCTAGGCCCTGCTGTAGTGCTCTTGCCTTCAAAGATTAGGTGAGAGGTGACTGGAGACATGGTATTCTTGATGTTAGTGTCCAACTATCAAATCTTCTCCCTGGGGACGCTGTTCTTGATTAGCTTTTAGGCACCAGGTGAACACTATTTCATTCTGTTGAGCTTTTAGTGGATTACATTGTAACATTGCACTTGCTGTTTTATTGCTGGATTTGCTGCTGATTGTACTATGGCTGGTCTCCTTTTATTGCCGTTTTATTTGGTCTCACTGTTGTATATCTTGTAAATTGATGGCTTAAGTGTCTCAAGTGATGTTGTGGTAGCTTAGCTGAAAGTGAGCCTCCTGGGAGTAAAATACCTGAATTCTGTTGTGTATAAATTTGGAAGGGGAAGGGACTTTAATGTGTGAGAGCCCTGGATTTCTCTTTGTTGTATGAGAGCGAAAGTTGCAAACACTTTGATGGAAAAAAAGCAACTTTAAAAATAAAATAGTTCCTTCCTTATTTAACATTTTAAAATAGACAGCACAATACATTTTTATTAAAGTGGTCCATGTTTGCAAAATGTCAGTAATTTTTCTTTTTGTTAAAATTGCTAGAGATCATATAGAATAATAGAGTTGGAAGAGACCATAAGGTCATCTAGTCCAACCCCCTGCCATGCAGGAACGCCCAATCAAAGCACTTGACAGATGGCCATCCAGACTCTGTTTAAAAACTTCCAAAGAAGAGGACTCCACCACACTCTGTGGCAGTGCATTCCACTATCAAACAGTCCTTACTATCAGGAAGTTCTTCCTAATGTTTAGGTGGAATCTCTTTTCCTGTAGTTTGAGTCCATTGCTCCATGTCCTTATCTCTGGAGCAGCAGAAAACATGCATGCTCCATCCTCAATATGACATCCCTTCAAATATTTAACATGGCTATCATGTCACCTCTTAACCTTCTCTTCTCCAGGCTAAACATATCCAGCTCCCTAAGCTGCTCCTCATAGGGTGTGGCTTTGAGACCTCTCTCCATTTTGGTCACCCTCCTCTGCACATGCTCCATATATCAAGATTTCTTCACTTTTGTAATTATTTTCACATCTTCTTTTGTTAAGCATTACACACACAATTATTGAACTCACACACAATTATTGAAAATAACCACTACTACCCCCTGCATTCTTTATTCTGCAGCCTGTGCATACATTTGGACAAATTATTGTAATTAACATTTTATTTTATAATTGTTTTTTCCTGTGTGGGAGGGTATTGAGAATGCAAGGGTCAATGTACAACAATGTTCAACATTGCCTGCATTTAATCAGACCCATTTATGTCTGCATTTCTTTGGGATAACTAGATTTTCTTTATTTTTGTTCCCTGTAACTTGCTTGAGAAAACATTTATGATCTGGCACTTATCCTACTTCTCAGTCTGATAAACATGTCTGTTTTATGCATATAGAATTTAGTTAGGCTTATTATAGTACTCTACGGTGACCTCGCCACGGGTCAGCGTAAAAGGGCGCTCCAAAAAAGTGATACAAGGACTCCCTGAAACAACATCTCAGGCTGAGCCAAATTTATCACCAACAATGGTCCGCCCTGGCCTCACATCGGGAGGCATGGAGACGCACTATCCACAATGCTGCAGCCTTATTTGAGAACTCATGCCGAACAAGTCTTGAAGAGAAATGACAACACAGAAAGAATCACAACCCGGAAACATCACCCAAGGAGACCCTGAATCTTCATTTGCGAAGAAAAGCCAGAGAGAGAGATTACTGCTGTATCTATGATTGGGCTCCAGATACCATTCCCATATTCCAAAACAGGGGTGCCACATGTAATTATTTTCCATTGTAATATTCATATCTTTACATGGTTATACAAAAAGCTTCTGCAGCAGTTGAGACATGGAAACATATTTATTGCATCTAATTAGTGCCATAGGTTAAGTTATAATGTGCTGCTACATCTGTGCATGAAACATCATCAGCATTTTCATTTTTCTTTCATAACTTGCTCTGCATCCCACCCTACCACTGCTTAACACAGTGATCAACCACACTGAAATATGTAGTACAGAACATTATGCAAGTATTACAGTCCCTGACAAGATTCTAAATTCTGGTTAAAATAAGTAGGAGAATCATGTAGTAGAACCCTTTTCTAACCACATAATTTCATACCATAGGGTGGAGGTGTGCATGTTTGAATGTTCCCCAATGGAAAAAAGAATAATATTGAACAGAGAAGCCCATGCTTTCTACCACATTAAGTGCACTTAGCTTCTATGGAACGCTTTGGACATTATTTTAGACTTTTCCAATCCATGTACCCATATTGGACAATCTACTAATGTTACAAATCAAGTGATACAAATTCATTATTTCTTCCCTCAGCTCAGAAACTGACCACCTATTTTTGTGCCTAAAAAATGATGCGTACTGTAAACCCTAGAGATGATAGCAAGAATACATGCCAGGGGAAAGGATAGTAACAATGAGAACCAGGGAGGGGAAGATTAAATAATAGGGAAGGTCTTGTCCATTGGACTACTTTAACATACTGTACTTGATGCTACCTTTGAAGACTGTTCAGAAATCTCAACTGGTCCTGTTGCCTGCCAAAGCACTTACTGGGGCCAGTGATAGGGAGCGTATGACTCTCTTGTTACATCAGCTCCATTGGCTGCTGGTCCATTTCTGAGCACAATCAAAAAATATGGGTTGTTTTGTTGTGATGTGCCTTCAAGCTGACTTCAATTTATGGCAACACTATCATAGGATTTTCTTGGCAAGATTTATTCAGAGGGGGTTTCCCTTTGCCTTCACTTGAGGCTGAGAGTATGTGACTTGCCCAAGGTCACTCAATGGGCTTCTGTGGCTGAGCAGGGATTCAAACTGTAGTCTTCCAGAGTTCTAGTCTAATACTCAAACCACTACACTATGCTGGCTCTCAAAGTACTGGTTAGTGGTTATAATATCTAAAGCCTACATGACGGCTATTTGAAAGACTGCATTCTGACCGTATAAGACTCCCATAGGATCCTGAGGAGAGGCCTTCCTCTTTGTCCCACCATTATCAGAGGTGTGTATGATGGCAACATGGGAGAGCCTTCTTAGAGGCTGTTCCCAGGCTCTGGATCTCCTGAAAAGAGAGGTCAGGAAAGCTCCATCTATTATACTTCTCCTGGCAGACAAGGATATTTTTATTCAGATGGGCATTGAGTGTCTAAGCTGATGTGTTGCTGCAGCAGGTTTCCATCCAGTTTTTTCCATTCGCCTTCTTATTGAAGTGTATTTGTTTGTATTGATATATGTTTTAATTGAGTCTCAAGCTTATAATTATAAGTTTGTTTTATTTGTATTTTGGTTGACAGCTTAGATCACGAATTTTAATAGAAAAGGTGGATGCAGAGAGTTTCTAAAATTATTTCTTAGGAGAAATTGATATTACAGAGGGCGTTTAGCAGGCTTATCTTTACAAAGAAAGAGTGGGGCTATTTCCAGTCTCCAGAGTGAAAGGCCAACAAGCCGGATAACTCATAGAGTTTTCCATTGCTTCCTAAAGAGTTTAAAAGTGGCACTGAAAGGAAAGGATCAAAGTTAATGCTTCACAACAGTTACAGTGCTTTCTTATTTATCTTCACATGCACTCAGGAAAGCCAAGAGAGGCAGGCATCCTGAAAACCACACTTCAGGAAGCTCTTTTCATTTCCTGTGTATCCTGCTTTCCTTTCCTCTCCATTACCAGTCCTTCGTCTAATTATACTGCTTCAACTGTACATATCCTTGCAAACAGATCATCAGTCCTTGGATTACATCACAGCATGCTTTATTCAAACAGATTATATAGGGTTAAACTGGAGAGAACAATGTTTATCTGAAATCATTGACACACTGTGCCTTTATAACTGGGAGTGCCTTAGAGTGCATTTAATCTGTAGGGATTTTTCTTCTCTGTGTTTATACCATGTGTATTATTCTCCTTAAATAGTTATTGATTGTAGAAAATCTTTTCACAAAAACAGTGCAACACCCCACTTTTAAAGGCCTTTCACATAATATACTTTTTAAAGGGCTATACCTCTGGGTTTGGTAAACATCAGTTTTCCCCAACCTGCCTTTCATTATGTTTTTCAGACATCTTCAACTGCAACTTCCCTCATCCTTAGAGAGCATGGTGAATTGAAGGATCTTTTTGTTTGTTACATGAATATCACTAAACTTAGTCTAAATTTCAGTCTCACCAAAGACAGTGTGGAAATAAAACATCTATTTATTTTGCACTTAATTGTTTTTAATATTAGTTCTATTTTTGCAGGCAATTTTCGTCTTGGCTTTTGATAGTAGAATTGGAGACCTCTTTCTTTGTGGTATGTTAACTCGTGTTCCTATTAATAAAAACATTCTGGTATTAACTGTAAACACAGTAATTATGCCTCATTTTATTTATTGTTTATTGATTGCATGTTTAAATGTCCCAATAACCAAACTTCTCCAGACAGATATCCCATAAAGATGGTAGAGTATGTAATTGCAATTAGTTTCATTCACTATTTACATTTTTATCTGAGGAAAATAACTGCAATTTAATGTTAAGTAAATTTAATATTGCTCAAAAACCAAGACTAGGCCAAGACAGTTTTCATACAGGCTAGCAACCAAATTTTCCTTCAAATATCACAATGGAATAATTTATTTATTTATTATACTCATAAGCTGACACTAACTTCTTTGAGTGATATAGAAGTGCGCAAGAGGTGCTGGAGAGGTTGCACAACACAGACAGCTCTGCCCTCCAACACCCCTCCAGTGCTCGCTCACTACAGTAATTTAATGCTGTCCTATACTACTTTTTTTTTTTAAGTTGTTGTTTTAGGTATGGTATCAGAAGGGCAAAGTGCAACATTAATCCAAGAATTACCCTTTCCTTCATTTTGGTTTCAGCTCATGTTTTAAGGTCATGAGGTCAATGCAACATTAAACAGACTCTGTGAGCTGGTCTAGACAAGGGAATAAAATGTGAAATTGTGCACAGAAACGCCAATTCACAGCAGCTGTCATCTGTCTCAACTACTTTTTCACAAGATGGCTCGTGTGCGAAGCTATCTGTGTTTGCTGTTCACACAGAGGCATGCCACCAAATCAAGATGGCAGGTGTGAGTGAATTACTCATGGTTTTGTACTCCCCAACTTGCCCCCACCAAGCAGTATCTTTAAAAAAAAAATCTAAATCCAAACGATCTTCTGCTTAAATAATGAAAAAAGAAGGAAAGAAAGCATGTTTCATTGCCTCAGCACACGATCACTACAGCAACAATCCAACATGGTGATTCTACAATCTGCCGTCTTAGCAACGCAATGCAGTTCAGTTGTCCTAACAGGTGAGGGTGTACATTTCCATTGTGGTTTTGAAAAAACTCAGGGAAAGTCCCGGAGGCTTTTGTTCCTCCTCCCTCTGAAAAGAACGGAATGCTGCAGGATCCCATTTGGACACATGGATGTCCACGGATGTCCATGGATTCCCCATGGATTCTAAGAGGGTTTTTTCACCGTCTGGACTACCCCGGTGTTTTCCCAGCTTACCTAAGAAGATGACTTCAGTTCCATGTTTACTTAATCATTTTGTATAAGTAAAGGTGTTTACTGAGTCATACTCAGCCATGGATTTTCCAGGACAGAAGTCCATATCCTGCTAACCATTTGTGATTCTTACTACAGTATATTGTTTGATATTTCTTTCATATTTAATACTTGCAATCAGGACAATTTTGTTGACCAGCTACTACCAAATAAACTTTGAGCCACCATGTGAGCACATAATCTAAGCCTGCATTGAATGGATTATGATTAAAGAGATGCCTCCCATTTGAAAGCAGCCAGCCTAAATACCCTAAAAGCACCAGACTCCATCTGATGTTGGAAACTAAGCAGGGTCAGCCCTGGTTAGTACTTGAATGGGAGTTTGCCAACAAATAACCAGTGCTGTAGGCTATATTTCAGGGGAAGGAACTGGCAAAACCACCTCTGAGTATTCCTTGCCTAAGTAAACCAAAAAAATTAATGGGGTTGCCATTAGTTGACGAGTGACTTGAAGGCACATATACACACATATTTGAAAGCATCCTTAGCCTCTGCCCCATTCCATTGAATGGGGTGACCCAGTTCAGTTCTGCAGGACCAAATAATCACCTCTCAACACTCACAGACCACTACGCTATACAGTTATAGCAGTCTGTTGCCCTGCTAATTGTCTTACCTTCATCCAACAGGATCCTGAAATCTATAGTTTGATGAGGTACTTAACATACCCTGATAGAGAACTCTAGTACTGTACTTCAGGGGCATGTACCAGAGTTTTCTAGCAGAAAATACTAAGTACGACAGTAAACTACAGATCACAAGATTTTATAGTTTGGAGCCAGGGCTTTTAGAGTGGTATAAAATGACTACAACCCTATGGTTCAGATACTCTTTATACCAAAGCATCCTGTGAGACCTTTAAGACTTACTATAGCATGAGTATGGTGTCCTTGGAAGGTGCATTTGCTTTCTGAATCCTAAATTTATTTTATTATATGTACACAGGCAGATGTACATGCGGCTAGTCAGCAAAAAGGTTTGGAGTGACTATTCCTACTGAGAGTACAGCTACCCCTTACTGGTTCTGAAGAGTTCGTTGCAGTTTTTAGTAGCTTTCTGAAAATGTATGTCACTGAATGGGACACTGGGGATCAAAGCACACCAGGAAAATGGGCAAATGTGTTTTTGTTGTAGTGCATGTCTGCTCATGAACCATGCTCACAAACAGGTAGCTTTGTCCCCTATGGAAGCTCTCCTGTGGGCACCCTTGAGTATAAGCTTTCCCATTCCCTTAGATGGACAGTGTTTAATATTGGGTCCAAATGGGAAAGTGTATGTGTGCGTGCGCGATTATATATATATATTTGTGCTACATGCGTCTTGAGGTGAAATGTAGATGAAATAATTGATATAAAAGAATATCCTTATTGTGCTTGGAAATAAGCAAAGGCTGTCAATCTGAGGTGTTTGTCCAACAGCAGCAACTCTGGGTGCATACACACTACACAAATAATCCAGTTTGAAACTGAATTATTTGCCATGACACCTTCCTATGGAATCCTGGGACCCCTGGTGGCGCAGTGGTTAAATGCCAGTACTGCAGCCACAATGTTGCAAGTTCCATCCCAAGGACTCCAAGGTTCACTCAGGGGCTGGTTTACACAGCAGATTTATTGGGGCAACTTGCGCCAGTCCGTTTTTTTTCCTAATTATGTCGCTTTTAAGTTCAGATTTGATAAGTGTGGGGGCGTGGCCTCCCAAGCAGACAAAGGCTGTATGGGGAAGGGCATAGACCAAGACTCACAGACTCTGCCCAAATAGCAGGGGGAAAGATCAAAGAAGTGGCTCTGTAAATCTACCTGTAAATGAACTCACTCCTGAAGCAGAGGGACAGTAATCTCTCTGCTAAAAGACCTAAGGTGAACCTATCGCAAGTTTTTCCAGCCTCCCCCCACCGTCTCCCTCCCCCGTCTCTCTTGCTAGTGCTCTCTCCCTCTCCCTCTCCCTCCCTCCCCCCCCCCAAGCAGAGCTGACCAGATGGGAATATTATGACTGAAAGGTCTTGGGAATCCTTTTTCTTGGCAGACCTCCTGCAAAATAGCAGAGAGGATTTTTCAGTTTCCTGATCACTACTGAACACAGTTCCTCTTTTTTAAACCCGCCCCTTACATCACAGAAACCAATCACAATGCAGATCTGATGCAGCCCTTAGTTCACACTGCCAATAAAGCGCTACATTGCAAATATGCCGGCAAAAATAGCGACATCCCTTGGCACACTATATTTGGGTGTTTTACCTTCCCCCCTTCTGAATGAGGCAATGCTGTTCTGTGATCCATGGGAACTATGAGCTATCCTAGCGGTATATTTAGAGGAATATTTGCCCGTGTAAACGACCCCTCAGTCTTCCATCCTTTCCTAGGTCAGTAAAATTAGTACCCATTTAGCAATTAGCTAACACACATTGGAAACTGCTTAGAGCCTAGCGCGCTATAAAGTGGTGTAGATGTGTACAGTGCTATTGCTTAACAATTTGTAAGCCGCTCTGAGAGCCTTCGTGGCTGAAGAGCAGGGTATGAATACCTAAATAAATAAAATAAATATATGAAGTCGAAGGCTTTCACGACCAACATCCATAGATTTTCCTTGGTTTTTTTCTGGGTTGTGAGGTTATGTTCTGGAAGAGTTTCTTTCTGATGTTTTGCCTCCATCTGTGGCTGGCATCTTCAAGGAATGGTTGGGTAGGAGTGTGTGTGGAGTTTATATGCTGTGAACCTCTGTTGGAGAGGTTATGTCAATTTGTGTATTTGAATGGGTAGTTCCTGGGGGAAGATATGCAAGGATGATTAGTGTCTGTTTGGCTAATGGTTGGTTAACGGTCCATTATCTGCTGGAAATCCCCCTGTCCCTGGGTGGAGTTCATTTGCAAGTGTTGAGTTCTGATTTTAGTGTTCTTCAGGACTGGCAGCCAGATTTTGTTTACTTTTAGGGTTTCTTCTTTCCTGTTGAAGTTGTCCAGGTGTTTGTGGACTTCAATAGCTTCTCTGTGCATTCTGACATGATAGTTGTTGGCCTGCTCCAGCAGATAATGGACCACCAACCAACCATTAGCCAAACAGACACTAATCCTCCTTGCATATCTTCTCCCAGGAACTATCCATTCAAATATAGTACACAAATTGACATATCCTCCCCAACAGAGGTTCACAGTATATAAACCCACCACACACTCCTACCCAACCATTCTCTGAAGATACCAGCCATAGACGGAGGCGAAACGTTAGAAAGAAAGTCTTCCAGAACAGGGCCTCACAGCTCAGAAAAAAAACAAGGAAAAAATAAATATACAGTACTGTAGTTTCATGATGCACCAACACTCTTTGATAGAGAAGGTTAAAGATAAAACTACAAACCCCAGGATTCCATACGCTGGAGCCATGGCAAATAATCCAGTTTCAAATGTAGGGAGATTTTCAGACTACACTGTTATAGTGTTACTATTCCACTTTAATTGCTCTGGCTTCCTCCTGTGGAATTCTGGGATTTGTAGTTTAGTGAGGCCTAAGAGCTCTCTGGCTGAGAGTTGTAAATGCCCCTCCCTAAACTGCAAATCCCAGGAATCCACAGGAGGCAGCCAGACTAAATAAAGTGGAATAGTAACACTATAACAGTGTAGTGTGAAAATCTCCTTAATCAGGCCGGTCTGAGGAGTTGCCGCCAGAGGCTGGGGGCTTCTGCTCCCCCCCCGTCCTTCCCAGGAAGGGAGGGGGAGCTCTGGGGCGCAGGAGAGGGCGAGAGCGCGGGGGAGAGGCGGCGACCCGGCACGCCCCGACTGGTCCCGCCCGCCGGGTGTGTTTGGGAGGGCAACCACGTGGCAGCCGCTCACTCAGGCTCTGCCGCTTGGACCGCGGGAGAGGCGCTTGGCAGCGACAGTGGCGCCTCTCCCTCCCTCCCTCTTTGCTCCCGGCGGGCTTTGACGTTCTTGCCCCGAGCCGCCTGCGTTCGCCCACCCCTGCGGCTCCCGACCCGGCATGGCGGGCAGACGGCGCTCGCCCTGCAGCCTCGCCGCCGTTTGCTGCCTCTTGGCGGGGGCCCTCCTGCCGCTGCCAGGTAAGCGGGCGACCCGGGCGCTCCCTAACAGGGAGGTGGCGGGACTGAGTCAGGATGGCCAGGATCCCGGACCTCCAGCGGGGAGCCAGTTGCCCTCGAGTCGCAGGGCTAGAGGGGAAGGCAAACCCGGGGAAAACCCGGGGAAATTCAGGGGGGAGAAAGTCCCCCTTTCAGCCCCCCAAAAATTGACAAAAGGGAGTGGTTCTGTATGTTAAGAAGAATGATGATGATGATGACGATGAGGAGAGAGGATGTGAAGAAAGGAGAGAATGGTAAGAAGATGGGAAGTGGGTGGAAGGTGGGGTGATGTATGGGAAAGTTAATGTATAGAAAATAAGTGCTACTATGAATTGTTAAGATTACAACAAGAAGATGTTTTGTGTTAGGAGCTCATTAAAAAAAGGAAAAAGTAAATTCTGTTTGTAATAATTGTTTAAATGCACTGTATAATAATAATAATAATAAAATTTTATTTCTATCCCGCCCCTCTGCAACGCAATCGGGCGGCTTACAATATAAAAACTGTATACCAGTTGTTATAATTTTATGCCAAATCAATTTGTATTTTATGTTCCTAAAGGAACATATAAAATATGTCGTATTTTATGTTCCTAAAGGAACAGAGTAACTTTCAATCTGTAAAAAGTGGGAATGGTGCATTTATCCCCCCCCCCGTAAAAAAACGGTTTTTCCTCATGGCTTCAAAATTTCCGGAACTTTTCCATCTCTAAGCAGGGTGCTCCCCCTGGCACCCGCCGAGCCGTGTCAGGCGGGCCCAGTTGCTGCCTGGTGGGCCGGCGAGGACGTGCCTGAGCCGGCTTTCCTGGCCCCTTACCAGGGATGGCCCTCCGGATGCCGGGCTGGCCGAGAAAGTGCCCCCACCTCCCGGGAGACCAATTCAGGCTCTCAAGCGGAGGCTTAAAAAAAAAGAGGGGGGGGTCCGAGCGAAGGCGGAGCATTCTTTGGCTGGAAACTTTCTGAGGCAGACTCGTGCTGGGTGGGTAAAGGAAGGGGGATGGAACCTTCTCCCCTTTCAGGGAGCGGGGGGGGGCGGCTTTTGCTGCTTCTTGCAGTTTATTGTGGCCTCTGGTCCGGAATTGAAGTGGCATTTGGGCAAGGCTGGAGTGAGGTTGGAGGTGCTCTGCATATGCTCAGAGATGCTCTCGCCTTTTGATAGCGCTAAGGCAGTGGTTCTTAACCTTTTCTTGACCGGGGACCCCCTTTAAATATCTTTTGTTGCCACTGACCCCCAAGACTTAACTCAAGATTTAGAACAATAATAATACCTGATAATAATAATAATAATAATAATAATACAGTTACACCATCCATTAACCCATCCCTCAGAGGCACTGGAGGGCAAGGGAAGACTTTGCTCCTGCTTCTTCCTGCAAGTTTGTGGCTGGAGCGGATTGAATGGCAATGCGCAAGCCAAGCTATCCAGCCAGGCTTTGACCTGGCTCCTGCCATGTGGCTACTGCAAGGAGGAAGTGGACGAAGCAACTTTCAAGCCTCCGAGGACCCCTGTGAGGACATCGCAGAGCCCAGGTTAAGAACAAGTTCACAGAGCCCAGGTTAAGAACAAGTGTACCATACTACAGCAACTTCGTGCACGGCTAGCCTTCGAAGTAAATCAGGATCACTAAACAATCCAGCAAGAGGGCTTCGCGAAAAATTTGTTATACTCCCTTTCATTCTTTGTCTCCCTTTATCTCCCAGCCTCAGTCAGAAGAATCTTTTCTTTTGAGAGGATGCTGGGTGTCAACAGTCTGAGGTTTCGAGCTATGATGTAGTAGCAGCTGGCGTGGGGTGGTGGTGGTCCTTAGCCTGCTTCTGTCTGGAGCAACAGATGGAGAATTTAAAGCATTTAGCCCAGGGTTTCTCAGCCTTAAAAAAAAAAACCCTAATGCAACTCATGTCCCCTTTTGATAAGTGTAAAACTTTATGTCGCTTTCAGTAATTTTAGTTGAAATTTGAAATACTGCAACTGAAAAACAAAAGTAGAGAAAATATTTTCTTATATCAGTTAGGTTGCATCACTTTGCATCATAGGATGATCCCATAAGCTACATATTAAGAGAGCAATAGGTATAATTAGTTTTCCCCATTTTCCAAGGAAAAAAACATAATATTGAGAGGGTTCCCCACCCTCCGCTATACATCCTTCCTGAGAAATCCTGACATGCCTTCCTGGTTGAGAATCACTAAACTAGATTGACCTCCTTGGTTTCCTCCTTCTGGGTTAAGGCTCAGTCTAAAAATGAGTGTAACAGACCTGCTTGATATGATCTGATTTTGTCATCTCACATATAAGTAGAAGTAAGACTTAGAGCAAATAGGGGCATAAGAGTGAAGGCAACCCTCTACACTTTAAGCTCTTCCAATCTGTTGCCCTAGGCCAGCCTTTCTGAATTTTTTTGCTCTGGAGGATCCCTTGAAATAATGTTCAGGTCTCAGGGAACCCCTGCCTAAAATTTATTATTAGAAAATTTATTTTAAAAATGTTTATTTTAAACATCACCATCCCTAATGGAACCCTAGAGTTCCAGGGAACCTTGGTTGAGAAACCTTGCTTCAGCCACAAAAATCTAGGCTGTCTGCAACCTCCCAGAGGGCCTTTTCGGTAATCGCCCCCAAATTGTGGAATGACCTGCCGAATGAGATCCGTCAGATAACAAGCCTAAGTGGCTTTACAAAAGCACTAAAGACGGATCTCTTTCGGCAGGCCTTTCCTAATTAGATCCCGGCCTCAGGGGATCCTGGCCTCTTCTAGGCTGCTGGCCATTTATTATATTTTATTGTATTTATAGTTTTAAATGTGATTTTAGATTAGTTGTTTTAATTTATATTTGTTTAATGTTTTTTTTATGGGGGAGGGTGGGAGTGGGGGTGTTTAGGGATTTTATTTGTATTGTATTTTAAATTTTGTAAGCCGCCCCGATTGTTTTAACAGAGGGGCGGGGTATAAATAAATTTTATTATTATTATTGCCCTAGATGCTTTTCTTCCAGTCTGGCTCAGTGTTGATCAGATGTTTGAAAAGCTACGGTACTTTTTTGGACTACAATCTCCACAGTGTTCAAACCACTATGGTGGTTGTAAAAAAAAATAAAAGAAATTTTCTAAGCTCTTGTTGTTGTATTGGGACCAGGGGGAAAGAAAGAGCCATTTGATCATCAGACAGCAGGGAGATCTGGGTGGTGGGGAGCAGGGGAAGAGTTTCTTGGCCATGTACTTCCTTGGCTCTTAAAATTGCTTCCATGTTCTCTAGTTCCGAATGGGTAGAAGGTAATCTAGGATCTACTGGAAGATCTCTGGGTGATTTACAGTAAATCTACAAGGGTTTGTAATTTCCATTGTTTAATAATAGCAAAAACTCCAAGTCTCAGCCCCAGCCCTTCCAATATACAGTATTGCAGATGAAACAAAGAAAGCTTCAGGGAGAAAACAGCTGGGGATTTGTGTGCAAAAGGACTGCAAGCTTAGTTTGATACTGAAAACCAATCCCTGGACTAGCATTGGTTCAGAGGCACTCTGAAGCTGCGGTCTGGGACTTGTTTCAAAAAGAATAATCATAAATGTACTGTATATGGCTTCTCCATCTCAAGACAGTATTTTCATAAATGGACTTCTAGTGAAAAACAAAATAGATTCCAAAAGCCAGTAATACTGTAGGATATCAAGATTATAGCCTAGATCTTTACTAGTTAGATTAGCAGCACCAGCTAAACAATTTGAAGACTAATCTACTATGTTAAAATAATCTTAATTCTGTTTTGTTTTTCTGTGCTATGACTTCGATTGTTTTTAATAATGAAACATACTTTGTCTGGTAAGAGTATTATGCCAGCATTCCTGCTTTATGAAAGAGATAGCCTAGCCTGCTTGGCCTCATATGTTCTTTTACAAAAGCCCTTCTGTTATTTATTTAGTTATTTAGTTATTTAGATGCATATGTTATACCCCGCCTTTTTTTCCAAGTAGTGTCCTCACAACAGCCTTGTGAGATAGGTCAAGCTGAGAAAGAGCAACTGGCCCAAGGACAGCCAGTCATTTTCATGGCTGAGTGGGATCTAGATGCTAAACCTCCCAAATCACAGCCCAGCTCTTAAAAAAAAAATCTGATGCTTGTCAGATAGTCCTGGGAGGGTGCAAAACTTAGGCTGGTACAGACATGGGCATTAGCTTGTAAAGCCACCGTCAGTTTTCAGGGCACCCAGGAAACCACAACATCCTGATCCAGACCTAGTAGGTGTAATACATATTCTTTGTTGCACATTAACAACCTAATCTTGTCCATAGCATAACCACTAGAGGAATGAAACAACGGTGTTTTTATTTATTTTTTTCTTTTAACAATATGTCAGTGATCTCGCTGCAGTACTTAAAAATGGGGAAACAGATTTTCCAGCCAAAGGAAATGAAAACAAATAAAAAATCTTTTCAGTCGTGTTATATGCAGATGAAGTTGCAGAAGGACTTGAGTTAGCTGCTAATGGAATGGCAGGGGACTTGAGAAGAAAACAACAGAGTATGAATTCAGGAGAAAACTGAAGTACAGTACTAGTCTTTGGAAAAAAATCTAAAGGCCAAAAATAGAATGGAATGATGAAAAAATAAAATAATATGTGTAGTGGTTAGAGTGTTGTGCTTAAATAATGGAAGCCTGTGCTCCAGTCCCCTCTTGGATACACAATATACTGGATGATCTTGGGCTAGTCATTTCCCCAGCATACCTCACTCCTTACTTCACAGGGTTATTGTAATGCAAGAGGGAAGAACAACTGGGCAGACATTTGGGAAGACCAACTAGGGTAGATGGATTTTTCTAGTTCTGCAGTTAACTGGGACCGAATGGCTGCCCTGGTTGTCATACTGAGTTGGAATATGGGAGAATGATTGTATTTTTAGATAACAAGTCTTCAAAACAAGATTTTTAAAGCTATCTTAGTTCTAATGAGCACTGTGGTGTACTGCTGTTAAACTTGAACATTGCCACTTGAGATTAGCATCTCTTCTTTAGATCATCCAGATATATAAGGAGAAGGTACTAAGACTATGCCTTTAAGAACAGAATTCAATTCAAGGAGCTTGTCTAGACAAGGCAATACAGTGTGGATTGGTGCGCAGTAACACCAATTCACAGCAGTGTTCATTTGTCTCCACTTTTTTGACAAAATCACTGGTATGCGAAGCTATCCGTATTTGATGTTCACATGGAGGCATGCCTGCGACAAGATGGTAGCCGCGAGTGAATTACTCATGTTTTTATTATGCCACAAGTTGCCACTGCTGAACAGTATTTTTTTTTTTACAGTAAATCTAAAGTGTGGAAGTGTGACCTGCTTAAATAAGCTTAAAAAAACTAGTTTGTTGCCTCAGCACCACAAAAGCACACAATCACTACTGCAAAAATCCAACATAGTGGTTCCGGCCACTTTGTTGCAGGCAGGCTCTGCCCCTGTGCATGACGACCAATCAGTTTTCCACTTCCACTGTTATCTGGGAATGTGCAGTGATCCAAATCGGTTGTCCCAATGAGCAGGAATTTGCATTTCCCTCGCATTGTTTTAAAAAATCCGGAAAAGCTGCGAAGGCTTTTCCTGTGCAGTATATGGTGTTTTTGTCCTCTCTCTTTCCAAATATGGTGAATCACCAGGGGATCCAGTTGGACCAAAGGTATTCTCTTTGAATTCTATGAGGAGTATTTTCACTATTTAGACAAGCCCCCAAATGACTAATTTGGCTCCAGAATGTTTGGGAATTTTTATACTTACATTTTTTTCTAAGTCCTACTTTACAGAATGCAGACTTTGGCAAATTGCCTTTTTAAAAAGTGTTTCCCTTAGAGCTTTTTTATACCCAGAAGTATGAAACCAAACATATTATGAAAGCTTTTTAATATTACTAAATTTCCTATCAGGAAAACATTAACCCTTTTTTGTGAGAAGGCCTTTGGCTGCTTGGGAAGACTATTTCAGGAATACAGTGTATATAAGCTTGAAAGATTATGTATTTCTGTAGCAGAGTTTCTCTAATACACTATCTGTAATGCATTATCTGTTGATTTGCCCCCCACCATCTGTAGGGAGATAAAGGTTAAATAACCAGAGTACCTGATAACTGCATAATGAACCATTGATAAATTCAGCAAGAATTTGAATTTAAATTAGTTAAAACAGTTTTTAAAAATAGTGGAAGTCTTATTTTTCTTTTCAGCTGTACGGGTTCATCGTAAATATGTTTAAACACTGTTGACTGCTTTACAGATGATTGACTATATGTCTGTTTCTGCTACCTGACTAAATCCAGTAGTTTGGGGTTTATTTGTTTGTTTGATAACTTGTGGTCTTAACAAGTAAAACTTGGCTGCTTGCCCAATGCATGTTCACACAGAAGTTCCACTGAGCTCAGACAGGTTTGAGAAGGAGTGTCATGAAAGGGTACAGTCTTAAACACACTTACTAGAAAGTAATTCCCACTGAACTAAATGGGAATTGCTTCTGAGTGAACATGCTTTTGATTGCACTATAAGATTCTGAACATGCTTGGACTGAGTGTGTTACTCAAAAGTGCTTCTTGGTTTGGGAGAGGGCTAAAATGTAATACGAGAATGCTGAATATATGAAAGTTATATTCATCTCTGAGAAATGACATGTACAAGTCTCTGTTATTTCCTCTGTAACATATTGGTGCATGCATCCAAACTATGTTTGCTGTTTTTAAAGGGCTGCAGTCCTCACTTAAATTCCATGAGAGAACTTCACATTGGCTGACCTTTGAAAGCTTATCTCAGCTTTTCAAGTTCAAATTAGCAACTTGTTGATATTTTTAAGTAGGTGTTGCTTTCAATGGTAGACTGGAAGAGGACAACTACATTCATAATTTAAAAGAGGAAGATTCTTTTAACACAGCAGAAAATTGATGCTATGGAGTTTCCGGCAGTGGAGAAGATGTATAGATGACCCCTCAGAGAGAGGGGCATCAATATGACAACTTCATACTCATAATCTTTGTAATCCTTACAACAATCCTGTGAGATAGATCAGTATCTGCTCACCAGCTAACTTGACCCATTTAGCTCCATTTCACATTTGGGAAAGCGATGATGGCACTTTCTGTGCACCTCATGTACTTTGTTGGCAGTGATTGCAATCCTTCAGACACATCTATAATATAGAAATATGTATTTTTACAAACATTCATTAACACCAGAAAACTTTTAACACCAAAACTTATGCTAGTTCCAAAAAATGTTCTAATTCAGTGGTATTGCTTTTTCCAAGGGTTGAAGATGGCACTGGTCACAAGGAAATGCACAAAAATAATCTGGAAAGTTACTGGGTTTTTCTAATTTAGAAGACAGCTGGTTATTTTTCTGTTGGACTGTATGTACTACAAATAACTAATATTGGCATATTAGGTCAGGCGAGGTTGCATCCATTTGTGTATGTTTTACAGCCTTTTATTTGAGAACCTGTTATCTTCTCCCCCCCCCCGCCCACAAGTTGCACAAAATTTTGCTGACTATCAAGTCACAGCAGTGTTCATTTGTCTCCACTTTTTTGACAAGATCACTGGTATGCGAAGCTATCTGTGTTTGATGTTCACACGGAAGCATGTTGGATTTGGCAGTGATAAAGACAAGATTACAAGTTTCCTTCTCGTGCTGATTCCAGCACAGGAAAATAGCCACACATTTAGTACTCTTTGAAGACTTTCCTAGCCACCCACAGATAGGTAGGAAGATGATGAGGACATCTTTTCTTGGAAAGCATGGAAGAGATGGTCCTCATGAGCTCTAAGGTATGGCTAATTATAATGTACGGAACAATCCAACCCATTTGTCTTTGAAAATATGTCCAGACAGGTGGTGCTTACATATATTAACTGCTTTTAAATCTAGTTGTTCAGTCATCAAGGGAAACTTCCTTTATGGAATTGCACAAGGTCAGCTTAACCCATATCTCTAACCCACCTAACAGCTTAGTCTTGATTAACCAAGCAGATACATGTCTTGAATTTTAGCAACAGTGTTTTCTTGCTGACAACAGAAACCCACATTTTTCAATGGCTCTTAAAAATATAAAACTGCAGATTATTTTTGGCTTTCCCTCCCTAAGGCCTCTGGCTATGTCTGGGGGAGTGGTAGAAGGTGTTTGCTTGTCTTTGCTACACATCTTCAACAGAGCCCTGATTTTCAGAGGGGATAAAGCTTAAATTGTCACAGTTCCAAACCATGCCCTCTCACTTTGAGGTTGTAGATACACTGGGAGCAGTGTGTAACACACTAGCTAATGTGAGTAGTGTCTGTTCCCTCTTAAACTGGCCTTGCTGGCTCTGAAAATTAAATGGAGCCTGTTCATTCCAAGAGGCCTCGTGCAGAGCACTGACTACAAACAAATAATCTCGCTGAATAGAACCCTATTCTATGAGGAAATTTCAGTCAGAGAGCAGAAACCAAGCAAATGCCAGGGAATCTAAAGTGAATGGATGATGTTCAAAGCCTCTGGTGAAAGTATCTGGTATAGACTTCTGCTCTGTAGTACCAAAGTCTTTGGGACACTGAGACAGTATCTCATATTAGACCAAATTTCTTTTCTTAAATAGGACATTGGAGAGCCAGCGTAGAATAGTTGTTTGAGTGTTGGACTAGAAAATTGGGAAACCAGGGTTTAAATCCCTGCTCTGCCATGGAAACTCATTAGGTGACCTTTGGCAAGTCACACTCTCTCAGCCTCAGAGGAAGGCAAGGACAAACCCCCTCTGAACATATTCTGCCAGAAAACCCCATGGTAGGTTCATCTAAGCCAGAAATGGCATGAAGGCACACAACAACAGCACTACCAACAAAGAAAACACTTAGGTATTTCATAATTAGGTATATTGAAAGGATAGCTGTGTCCTAGGTATTATGGCCTCAAACCCTCTGATGCAAGCGTTATTTCAGCACAGTGACTTATTGATGTTTTGGTTTTATTTCATTTGTATACTGCTCTTCCATATTTGCTCAAGGCTGTTAACAATTAAAAAATGTAATCAATAATTAAATAGTAAATCATAGTGGTACAGCAAAGCCAGGGCTTGCAGAGCTGAAGTACCAGGACTTTTTTTAAACAGCAAAGTGAATATCTTCGGATGTACATGCACACAAACACACACTCATTTCCCTATTCCTACTGAATGTAGCTGCAGTAGCAGTGGGCGGTGGAAAGGAAGATAATTTATTTTCAAGCAACAATATATTGTTTAGAAGTTATCCCAGTTGTAACACAAAGTATTTTAGGGAGATGAATAGCTGGTAGAGATAAAAACTACTAGAACTGGTTTGTTGATATTGATCAAGATAGCTGCTGGCATTTTGGGGCTCTTCTTGGGGGTATGGTTACAGGAACTGTCATAATAAACACTTGCTCTTCAAAATTTGCCACTATGTGACTGATAAAAGAAGCCAATGCTGTCAAATCAACAGCTTCTCAACAAATTAATTTCTGCACCATCCTGCTGCTCACCAAAGACAATGATAGAAAGATATGTCTTGCATAATTTATCTTTGCATGAATGAGACCAGAACTTAGAAACACTATTTTGGTGGGCTTAAATGCAATTGCTAGAGTATACTTTTGGGGATCAATAGGGATTTATATAGGTATTGATAGCATTCAGCAGTTGATTCAGTGGGTTTGCTCTGGTTGGCACCAGCATTACTTGAGCCATGGTTGGACTCAAACTCCCAGAATTCTTAGCCACCATGAAAGAGATGCACAAATGAATCTCTGGGGGAGATTGTTACACAGAAATGATCACAAAAAGAAAAAAAAAGCCTTCTCTCCTTACCCCCTTCAACTTTAACCTACTGGAAAAAAGGAACCTATAATTCATGGACTGGAAGTCTAAGAGATAGTGACTTGCCCAAGGCCACCTTGTAAATTTGGAGGAAAGGTAAAATTGAAACAAGGCTTCATAGGGTGCTTCCAACTGAGGCTTTTGTAGTGTCATCACCTTGTTCGGGGAATTTCACAAGACAAGGGCTTAGACAACATAATTCATTGCACTTGGTCCATTCTTTCCTACTGCTTCATTGGTCTTCCCACCTTTCTTGTCAAAAACACAAAAATACATTGAGAACGGAAAGGTGGAAATACTGTGTAATATTTTTTTGACTGATACCTCTAGAAGCCCTCCATCTGGAAGCATCCTCAGTCATTAAATTGTAAAAATGTTCCATGGTTAATTTATGGTAGTACTAATAGGGCTGAAAGTAGCTTTCCCTAACTTGGTATTCTCTGGGTTTGCTAGCTGGAGAGGATATGAGAATTGTTTTAAGAGGTGGTGAACTGTCAGATTTACTTCACCTCTGTGGGTTGAAGAACAAAGAGGTACTCAGTTTTCACAAAACACTCAGTTGCTGGTGTTCTACTTTTGGCCCTTTGTGACACGTGTGTGCCTGGAGAATGCAATTATACATCCATTTTGCTGAATTCAGTGCTGCTTACTCTCAGACAAGCATGCATAGGATTGCAGCCTAAATAGCACTAAAGGTCATTTAGCAGATTTTTCTGCATCTCTGGCTGTATTGCTGTAAACGAAATATTTGTGGGGTGCCTTAATTGGGGGGTATTCTGTTTAAAGAATCATTCTGAAATAGCTTTTTCTTTTCTTTATGAGTATGTGAGACAGCTACTGGCAGCAAATTATTCTTGGCTGCTGTTCCCAAGAGTTAATTATTTTGTATCCTGGTCACACATCTGTTCTCAGAACCTAGGTGTCCTGTCCTTTGCTCGCAGTAAATGAGTTGGATCCATGCACTCTGAATTTTGATGTAAACACATGCAATAAGATGAATGAAATTGTTCAGGACTCTGAAACAGCCTGACAAGCCACCAGATTCCCCACCCACCCACTCCAAATGATGGATACAAAACTGGCGTTAGGGGTTTTTACATTAAAAAGAATATTATTGAGATCTTATTGCAATACATCTCTTTCTCACTTCTTCTCTCCTTTCCTCCTTCTCCCCCCTCCCTCACATTCACACACACTACATGTTGATTATTATTTGCCTACACAGCTTATTTATCTACCGAAGAAGAGTGGAATATAAATAAAATAGCCACTACCATGTACAAAGAGATTAAACTATAGCACAGGTCAAACCTTACCTTGGTCATAGACATGCTGTGTAACATTATACATTATACAGTGCATTGCAGTCTCAACATCTCCAAATGCCGTATTGATTTACCCTACAGTGCTATTGCGATTTTTAAAAAATCTTACTTTAATTTATTACTCTTACATGCCATGTTTCCTCAAAGAAGCTCAAAAGGAGATACTTGGGTTTTCTCCCTCCCCCTCACATTTCTCTTCATCACAACCCTCCAAGGTAAGTTAGGATCAAACATACTAATTGACCCAAGGATCACTAAGATAATGTAAGTGAAATACTTGGACTGTGCTACATAAATCCCAGGTATTAAAGTGTCTCATTGGGCAAGTGGACTACATAGTGTTGAAGTAAGCAAAGTGCTTTTCTAACATAATATGACGTGAGTCATAATTCCTCCCCTCCCCAACCCTGTCCAAGAAAGGGTAATGAAGGCTGAATTGCTGGAAAGTCATCTAAGTGCCACCTACAGAGACATTTAAGTCTTCTTGAGTTTCCAATAGGGCTTTCATTTTCTGAAAATTTTATAACATAATCAAATAAAACTCATATAATGATGTGTATTTTAAAATAGATCTAGTTTCAGCTAGGGGTTTCAGTCAACTGATTAAATTTGCATATGCATTCCAACTGTAAGGCTGCTGTTCATGTCTATATTTCAGTGGCCACAAACCCCATTGAAATAGAAGGGACTTGCATAAGGATTGCACAAAGCCTCATCCTCCAGCAGCACATACACTGACAGTTCAGCTCTTCATTAGTTGCCCTGAAAGCTGAAAGCATAAAGGCCAATGTCTCAGTTGTCAAAAAGCCCCTGCTTCTGCCACATTACTGCCTTTGAACTAGCCATTCAAATACACAAACTTACATATCCTCTCCAACAGGGGTTCACAATATATAAACCCCATACACACCTACCCCACCATTCTCTGAAATGCCAGCCACAGATGCAGGTGAACTGTCAGGAATAAACTCTTTCAGAACACAGCCTCATAGCCCGGGAAAAAACCCACGGAAAACCTATGGCTCAGTTGCCTGCTGTGAAAGCCTTTGATTTCACAGAGTTTGGACAGTTATCTTTTAGGAAACATGATTATGATGAAATACTGAAACCATTCATAACGAACCAGTGGTAGAATGGTAATTAGAGCATCAGCTTACCACTCTTCAGTTATGGGTGGCTTCAGCAGGTTGTCATGTTTCATTCTTTTTAAGAGTAAGTAATTTTGCACATTCTTCAATAAGTTTGCTCCTGCTCCACATTCCATAGCAGTCCTGGGGATGTAGCTGTGGGGTGTGTGTGTCACAAAATAAGCACATTGCCCCCAAATAATAATCCCCCTATGACATTTTCCTTCAATCTCCAAATTTCTAGCGTTGTAGAGAGTGAGACTGTCCTACGTTCAAGTCAGCTAGTGTCCCAGGAATCAGGTGGCTGGAGTGTGAGAGCTGTTGATTAGTTAATTCAGTCCAGGTAAGTCATACAACTTATCTAGTAGGTTGAAGGGAAAAACAAGAGGGTGGTAATCAGCCAGTCCAGAAGTCGTACAGCAAGTCAGTAGTCCAGATAAACAAAGCCAACAAGGAGTAAAACAGAGTCAAAAATCATAGCCAGTCCAAGGTTAAGGAAGCACAAACACTGAAGAATACTGCTAGTCACCAAAATAGAATGGTTGCAAGCAACAAAGCTGCCAGGTAGCTGCTGTGGGATTTATAGGCAGCTTTCTCCCCCAGGTGCTTAATTAGTCAGTCTCCTATTTAACAGCTGTTGGAATTGGTGTAATCTCTCCTTGTCTTTTCAATGCTCTGCAAAGTATGGTAATGTGTTTTCAGCATCTGCCACCTCCTGATGGGGAGTAGCCCCCCAGCTCCTCAGACTCTGAGAGACCATCATCGTCAGGAGCTGTAGATTCTTGGCAATCTGACTTTTCTGTGTCTGAATCTTCCAATTCCAGAGGGTGAGTTATGACAGAAACATTGAAAATCATTCATATCTAGAACTCTTTTATTTTCTGGGTTCATAGTCCCTTGGTAATTTTGCTTGCCCCTTTTCTTTGGATTCCAAAATTGTATTTCAAAATGTTCACAGACTGCTTGAACTGCTCCACCCATAGCTATACCTCTGAGTAGTCTCCTCGTTGATGGCCTAGAAGACATGGGCTGGATGCACCAGCAATGCAAGCCTTTCAAAATACAGTCAGACTGCAGCCTGTGCAATTAGCAGCTATGGAAGCACCTCATTTAAAATTCTGTTTGTCAGGGACACTTTTAAAATCTGTTTATAGGTCTCCTCTCCATCTAATCAATTCAATTAAAGGACTAGATGTTGCAGCCCTAATTTCAGTTCCTAGTTTCAAGTTCATCACTGACATGCCATTCTTTGTCTGAGCCTGCCTACTGAACATGTGTTCATTGCTTGTGTCTGCTTTCCAATCTGTTCTGTAACAACTGTTAGATAGATATTTTAAAGAAAGAAAAGGATAAGATACAGTCCTTCAATAGCCAGAGATTTTTCAGTAAAAGACTTTACTATGCAGCATGTTCTTGGATAAAGTTAAATGAGTCATATGGAGCTATTCTGGAAAGAAAATGTTTGACCAGCAGCTCAGATTGGGGTACTTTCATTTGTTGATCCAGTGTGTGACCATAGCCAGCAAGCCGGAAAAGACTCTTTAGATCTATTAGCACTCCATTGCTGTGTCCATGCCCAATTCAGATGCAACAGGAAAGCATGGTTTACTGGTATACAAACAAAGCTGTGTTGAGTCTCAAACATATCCACTTCTCTGCCACTACTCTTCTGCACCTGTAAGAAAATTGGAGGTTCAGCCCCTGAATCTAAACAACCCAGAGTTGCCCATTACACCCAACCTCCAGGACTGTAGTATGTTTAACATTGGGAAGGAACAAATGTGAACTCCTCCTTTTGATGTATAAAAGAGAGGAGGGAAGGGGGAACGCACAAGCTGAAACCTTCTAATTCATGTAGTGCTGAACCATGAACCAAGTACTGGTAACTCTGAACCAAGTTAGCCATAATAGGAATAGAGATTCTTCTTTATGGTCATTTGCGCCCTCGCATAAATAGGGTCTTGTGCCTGCACAGATCCATCCATGGAATGTTGCAGAGCTGAGTAGCTTTTGGTAGGAACCTTGCTCCTTCAGGCACCACTATAAATAGCACCAAGAGCTACTCCCCTCAGTTCCTTTTTGTCTGCCATGCAGGTCACCACAGAGAGCTCTAACACTGAGTAGCTCTTCAGAATATTTCTCCTTTTCTCTTTATTACCCTCTTTTTCCTGTTAGTTCTATTACGGTATATATTTAGAGAGGGGGGGGGGGAGAGAGAGAGAGAGATGCTTGTAGCAGTAGTCCCCGCTTTCCCCCTGCTCCTCCTTCACTACCGTTGTCGGTGGTCATTCTTTTGGCTTTGTATGGCCTCCAAAGCCTTATTCTAGAGCTGTGCCTCTTGCGGGGAGAAAATTCCTAGCTCTGACAGCCATGCAGAGTTCTTTTTTACCTTGGTGAGGGGCACCACATGAATTTTTGTGCAATCTGTAAAGGCTTGATGAGCCAGGGACTTAAGAACTGTTTGTCCAGATTGCATTAGTACTTGTGGGGGCAATCCCTGAAAGTTGTTGACAGTGCAGCACAGAACCATTCTCTTCACTCTGCATCTGTAAAAAGGGGCTTCCTTGCCAGCCTGTCCACCTCCTTGGCCTGGAAGACTATGTCAGCCACATCGACCTCCAAAGCATGGCTTGCTCTGTTCACACTGCTTGTTGAGATTCAAAGCCGCTTGGAAGTGATCAAGCCCTCCCAGTTCCAGGCAGATGCCTGGTGCTATGCCTGGTTGAAATCTGCAGGCCTGTCAGAAAGCACCCGGAAGAGGATTGAAGACCTCCCCTTTGATGGGGAAGGACTCTTTAATTCAAAGACTAATGAGGAAATGGATGCCTTCAAGGCCCGCACCGTGGCCAAGATTATGGGTTTTGGACAGGCTTCCTATCCTTGTTAAAGAAGACCTTATGGGCCCAAATCTAATCTGTCTTCCTATTCTGGGTCTCAGGTGCCACTTAGGCAGTTGTGCCAATTATTGACTGTCAAGAGGAGCGGTGGAATCTAACCAATTGTGACAATTTGACACAACTGCCTAAGTGGCAACTGTCAACTGTCCTTGCCTCCACCCTTCTGCTCTTTCTGTGCCACAACCTTTCCATCTGTGAACCTCTGTATCTTTTGGACCACTTTGGCAGGTGGCAGCAAATCTACTGGGACTCCTGGGCACTTACTCATCTGCCTAGGCTATGTGAGAGAATTTGCTCACCTTCCTCCATCAGGTGTTTTCGGCTCCACCAAGGTGCTCCAGCAAGCGGTTGCAACGCTGCTCCAAAAACCTCCAAACACCTTCCCTGCCATGTGTCCCTCACCAGATTTATCTCCTGGTATTTCACGATACTGAAGAAGGATGGTTCACTGAGGCCTATCATGGAACTAAGAGAGGTAAACAACTACATGCTTCCCAAGATGTTTCAAATGGTCACACCTGGAAACCGGTTCACCTCTCTGTATCTACAAGATGCCTTCTTCCATGTCCACATCCATCCACAACACACGAAGAACCTGCCTTTTGCTGTAGGGCACAAGCTGTACCAGTAAAAGGTCCTTCCCTTTGCTTGTTCACCACTCCTTGAGTGTTCACAAATGTGATGATGGTGGTCACCTACTACCTCAGAACCAAAGGGATAAGGATCTTTCTGTACCTAGATGATTGGCTAGTTGTAGCCTCAATGGAAGACAAGCTGCGCAAAGAGATAAGAACCCTCATCCTTGTCGTCAATATGGGCCTCCAGGTGAATACTGAAAAATCCTGTCTCATTCTCTCCCACTCTCTCCCCTTTATAGGAGCAATCTTGGACTCCAGGCTCACCTGAGCATTTCTTTTTCCAGACTAGGCTTGGGCCATTTGAGACCTTGTCAGCCAAGTTTTGGACATGATTACTGTGCCAGCTCAATTGATTATGAAACTGTTGAGACTGTTTGCCGCTGCCACCACAATGGTCACTCCATGTGAGTGGCTTTGGTTTTGTCTTCTGCAGTTGTGGTTCTTCCAGCACTTTGATCCGATGCAAGATACCCGACACAAAACACTAGAGATCCCATCATGGAACCATGCCATACTGTGCTGGTGGCTCCAGCCTGCCAACCTCACCAGAGGCATGTCCTCCCCAGGATATGACCCTCATGACTTTGGATACATTTCGCTCCAAATGGAGCACTCACTGCACAGGACTCACAGTTCAGGGGAAGTGGTCTCCAGCAGAGCGCCATTTCTACATCAACACACTGGAGATGAAGGAACTCATCTCATCAAGGCCTTCTGAGCATTGAACATTTGAGGTCTCTATCAAGGAGACAGTGGTACAAGTATTGTTGGACAACATGGCCACAATGTATTACATAAACAAACAAGGTGGCACCAGGTCCCCCACAATGAACATACTTATGATGCGCCTGTAGAACTGGTGCTTTCACCGGTCCATTGTTTTGTTAGCCCCACATGTGCCAGGACAGGACAATTCTCTAGTGGACTTCCTCAATCACACAGTAGAAGAGGCACATGAATGGTTTCTGTCCAACCAGGCTTTTGCCCTGGTAATGCACCTATGGGATCTCCTGTCCATTGATGTGTTCGCTTCCAAATGGAACTACAAATGTGAACTCTCTGCAGCGGGGGTGGGGGGGCACAGTCCAAGTTTGCTTAGGGATCTTTTCTCCTGCGTTGGATGGGGCCTCTGCTCCGTTTCCACCCTTTCTCCTGCTCATGGGGGTGTTGATTAAGGTTCAGAAGGACATTTCTGACTGCATCCTCATAGCTCCATGGTGGCTGAGGCAGCCTTGCTTTGCGACACTGCTACAGATGTCCTGCTGGAAGTTCCTTCAGCTTCCATACTTCCCAACCTGCTCATGAAAGCAGGGAGCAAGGTGAGGCACCTGGATCTTCACCTGGCGGCTATGCTGTTATTAGAAGCATGCATATGCTGTTTTGCTGGCCTCAAGCTAGTCCTCCACCCATCAGTCCTATGCTCTTAAATGGCACCAGGTTTACTCCTTCGCTCAGGCTTCGGGCCTTCCATTGGTACCAACAAACGAGAAGGTGATCTTTCTGCTGCATCTGAAGGAGAAAGGTCTCTCCCTCTCTTCATTACAGGCTTACCTGGCAAACCCTCCTTTCTCTCCTCTTTTTCTGCGGATCCCCTGTACTCAAGACGGACATCAGAATGGAGAGGAGTAGCTCTTGGCACTATTTATAGCGGCACCCAAAGGGGTGGGTTCTCATAAAAACCTACTCAGCTCTAGAATGTTCTGTGGATGGATCTGCACAGGGGCAATGTCCCATTTGTGTGAGGGCACAGATGACTATATTTGAAGAACTACAGTTACAGGTAAGCAAGTTATCCTTACTCTGCTAAAATTTGGGTTTGAGTGGTTTTTCTTCTACAGTAATTCAAAACTGCTACAGTAATTCAAAACTGTAATTCAAAATAGCACCTCTATTTATCTCCATATCCATGGATTCTGCATCTATGGATTCAATCATCCACTGTTTGAAAATATCCCTCCCCCCAAAAATTCAAAAAGGTAAACCTTGATTTTGCCATTTTATATAAGGGACACACCATTTTACTACACCATTGTATATAATGGGACTTGAACATCCACAGATTTTGGTATCCATGGGGGTGCCTGGAACCAAACCCCAGCAGATATCAAGGGCCCATTCTGTCTTAATAGTGGCTTGCAGTTGTGTAGCTTCTCTAGGCCATTGGTGGGAATTAATTATATGACACCCCAAGTATTTTTGAACTACTGTATATTCCGGCGTATAAGACGACTTTTGAGCACTCAAAAGTGCCCTCCAAAATCGACAGTCGTCTTATACGCCGGATATACTTTGCTTCACCTGCCTGCCTATCTCCTGTCTCTTCACAAACGGAGCGAAGAGGCAGGAGACGGGGCAGGGGGTGAAGCAAAGTGCTCCTCCCTTCCCCCCGCCCACCCCCCGCGCATCTACCCCCTTCCCAAAAGCCGCGGACCCGTGACTTTTGGGAGGGGGGGTGGCTGGGAAGCCCCCTCCTCCCATCCCCCTGCGCACCCCCCGTGCATCCACCCCCCTTCCCAAAAGCCGCGGACCCACGACTTTTGGGAGGGGGGGTGGCTGGGAAGCCCCTCCTCCCTTCCCCCCGCCCAGCCCCCGCGCATCCACCCCCCTTCCCAAAAGCCGCGGACCTGCGACTTTTGGGAGGGGGGTGGCTGGGAAGCCCCCTCCTCCCTTCCCCCCGCCCCCCCCCGTGCATCCACCCCCCTTCCCAAAAGCTGCGGACCCGCGACTTTTGGGAGGGGGGTTGGCTGGGAAGCCCCCTCCTCCCTTGCCCCCGCCCAGCCCCCGCGCATCCACCCCCCTTCCCAAAAGCCGCGGACCCGCGACTTTTGGGAGGGGGGGTGGCTGGAAAGCCCCCTCCTCCCTTCCCCCCGCCCACCCCCCTGTGCATCCACCCCCCTTCCGAAAAGCCGCGGACCCGTGACTTTTGGGAGGGGGGTTGGCTGGGAAGCCCCCTCCTCCCTTCCCCCCGCCCAGCCCCCGCGCATCCACCCCCCTTCCCAAAAGCCGCAGACCTGCGACTTTTGGGAGGGGGGTTGGCTGGGAAGCCCCCTCCTCCCTTCCCCCGCCCCTCCCCGTGCATCCACCCCCCTTCTGAAAAGCCGCGGACCCGCGACTTTTGGGAGGGGTGGTGGCTGGGAAGCCCCCTCCTCCCTTCCCCCCGCCCAGCCCCCCACGCATCCACCCCCCTTCCCAAAAGCCACGGACCCACGACTTTTGGGAGGGGGGTGGCTGGGAAGCCTCCTCCTCCCTTCCCCCTGCCCACCCCCCCGTGCATCCACCCCCCTTCCCAAAAGCCACGGACCCGTGACTTTTGGGAGGGGGGTTGGCTGGGAAGCCCCCTCCTCCCTTCCCCCCGCCCACCCCCCCCGCGCATACACCCCCCTTCCCAAAAGCCGCGGACCCGCGACTTTTGGGAGGGGGGTGGCTGGGAAGCCCCCTCCTCCCTTCCCCCCACCCACCCTCCACCCAGCCACCCCCCTTCCCCAAAGCCTCGCTTTGGAGAGGGGTGGTGGCTGCGAAGCCCCCTCCCCCCAGCCACCCACCCACCCTCTGCCTAGCCACCCCCTTCCCCAAAGCCTCGCTTTGGAGAGGGGGGTGCCTGCAAAGCCCCCCTCCCCCCACCCACCCACCCTCCGCCCAGCCACCCCCTTCCCCAAAGCCTCGCTTTGGAGAGGGGGGGTGGCTGCGAAGCCCCCTCCCCCCAGCCACCCACCCATCCTCTGCCCAGCCACCCTCCTTCCCCAAAGCCTCGCTTTGGAGAGGGGGGGTGGCTGCGAAGCCCCCTCCCCCCAGCCACCCATCCACCCTCCGCCCAGCCACCCCCCTTCCCCAAAGCCTTGCTTTGGAGAGGGGGGGTGGCTGCAAAGCCCCCTCCCCCCAGCCACCCATCCACCCTCCGCCCAGCTACCCCCTTTCCCCAAAGCCGTGCTTTGGGGGTGGCGGCTGCGAAGCCCCCTCCGCTCATCCACCCATTCACCCTCCGCCTAGCCACCCCCCTTCCCCAAAGCCATGCTTTGGAGAGGGGGGTGGCTGCGAAGCCCCCTCCCTCCACCCCCCCAGCCAGCTGGCCATCCCGCATTCCCCAACCCACCAGGAGACTGCGCAGCCTCCTGTGGGTTGGGGAATTGCGGGTGGAGGGAGCCCAGAAGGAGGGATGGGGCTGTGGAGGTAAATCCCTAGATTCGCTCCCTCTCCTTTGACGGTTGGGAGAGGGGGCGAATCCCAGGGTTTGGCTCCATGGCCCCGCATCCTCCCTATGGAGCCAAACGGGGCATGTTCGCCCCTTTCCTCCACCTTCGAGTCCAGTTTGACTGGAAGGTTGAAGAGAGGGGCGAATGTTCCCCTGCCAGCTGATCCTGTTCGCTTTCCCAACTCACGAGGAGATCCTCATGAGTTGGGAAACAAAGAGGATCAGCTGGCAAGGCTCCCCCAGCCAGCCAAATTGGGGGGGGGGGTCTTATCTGGCGAATATAGGCCTAGGCCTAGATTTTTGGCTGGAAATTGGGTGGTGGTGGTCTTATACGCCCAGTCGTCTTATACGCCGGAATATACGGTATATATCCCTACAGTTCCAGCCAGTATAGCCAATTAAGAGAAATGGTGGCAGGTGCATCTCAGAAACATCGAGAGGGCTGTACTTTGCCTATCCCTGTTCTAGGCTAAAGATACTCGTTTTACTGGTTTGCATGAATGAATCTTTCTGTAATTAGTTTCATCTTGCTTTAGCCTTTTACTCCTACATCTTAATTATGGGGATGTAACAAAAGGACCCAATGGATACAAGATTTTGCCTTCTTCTAAAACTTGAGTTTTCCAGGCTTTCTAGTAAGACAAAAATGGCAAGTTTCATCAGTGCCTGTTGCCTGTGTCCCAGAGATCACACTTGTGGACCAGAGAATCTTTTCTTAAGAATACCATGCTATGTTGAAGGAGGCTTTGGGGGACATGTATTCATTCATATTTTATTCCTATGCTGTTGCTTTTCTGTTGTAAGGCCTTATGCTATGTCTTTCCTGCAAGGAAAGAAAACTATTTTCAGCTTATTTCCTAGGAACAGTGCCTCCAACAATGGCATCAAATTCTAGAAATAATACTAGGTGATTCCCAGGGTGAATGAAACATGGCAATAAACCTATGGCTCCCTCTAAAATGGCCATCTTTTTTGTCAGATCTCACTACTCCACCCTGTATCATCAAGTAGCTAGATTGTAGCTCAACATGCCCCACATCTTGACGTTGTAATAATCTGCATTTCCTAATCCTGCACCACACTACTTCATTGACCAGCAGGGGTGACGCAAGGTGAGCTAAAATCTTATTGGAAACCATCTTGTGAATTTAGGGGAAGAATAAAATGTGGAATATAATCTTCTAAATACAGCTTTTGGGTGAGGAGTTGCCTATTACAAACTTTGGTTAGTTTGTCAGCACACCCTTTGGTAGAACAGGATAGCTTGATCATTGTGATTCATACGTTGGTAGCCTTGTGTTTGCGATCTTAGCTAGTAATTATTTTTAAAGTTTATCTTGTTTTTATTGTGATATTTGTTTTGTGTTTATTATACTGTTTTGTTTATACAATAAGCAGTTTATATTGATGTCATCATCATCAAAGTTCACAGTTAGATATCAGAGATTATCAGGTGGGATTTTGCACACATCTGCTGTTTTGAGTGGCAATCCCATGTTTTTGTAAAGTTTAGTGACACTTTTAGACAAGTTGTGTACTTTACTGTCTTCACAAATCCTCCCTGGAAGCACTTAGAACTCCCGGAATAGTAAATGGGAGAGGAAGCGTAGGGCAGCTAGAACCAGCAGATTCTGGATGTGAATGTGGACATAGCATGAAAAAGGCTTATTTTCTGTGGTCTCTAAAGTACTGTTTTTCCTATAACTTTTTTCATTACTGCTGCTGAAGGTTTACTTTCTCTCATAATTATTAGTTACAATTGGCAGGGGGATAAGGCCTTTCCCAAGAGGCTGTGCTCTGCTGCCTATTGCATGAACCAGCTGCGTCCCAGTTTTCAGGCTCTGGATCAGCAACCTATTCAGCTCACATTGATCAGACCAGAAATAGCCAGCTAGACAAAGAGCTACAGAAAATCTTTTTGTTTGTTTGTTCTCCAGCCACAAAGAAAACGTGAAGCTCTTTACATTCTACAATTGTGATGAAATATGTGTGTGTTGCTAATTTTGCTTACTTTATTCTGACATGAAATTTTGGTATTTATAACATCCTCCCACTCCAACATAAGACGGGGCAGGCATGAGGAAATGAAATGTTTAGTTGCAGAAGCCAGTTGGAAAAAGGGACTAGGCTCCCTGAATGGAAATACAGAGTTCTGTGAAGAATGCCTCTCCATGGCACTCAAACCACTTTTGGCTTCTAATAAAGCAAAGTGTTTGGCCATAAGAAAATCCCATATTAGAACAAGACTGTTATTACTCCAACTCACACATCCCAAAATATCATGCAAGTTCTCAAGTGTAGGGCCGGGGGAGGGATGCAGAGAGTTTTTCATCAGTTGCTTCCAATTTGTTTGGCATGATTTCTCCTACTATTGTTATTTTAATCTTGCTTTAAAAAGGTCAACTGAAATTTTCAGAATGACAGTGATGAAACAACAGCCAGTTTACTTACTTCATTCTCTGACAGGATTGCTGGTGTGCATACTTCAGGATGAGTGGAGGGGGATGCGGTGGCAGCAGCAGTGTTTTAATTTTGGCTTCTTCATGGGGATGGACTGGAAGGAGGAACTGCTTGAGTTTTGATTGACCTTTTAGGCTTTAAAAACCCACTGCGGTTACTGGGGGATAATGACATTTTCTCAAGTGGCTGCTACATACCGGTACTAATTTGAGGAAGGATTTCTACACTTTATTCTGCTTGCAAAAAAAACCCCTTCCCCAACTATCCTTTTTTCCTTTTGTATTTTTCTCAGTTGTATTATGAGCACAGGGCTCATAGTCTTCTCAAAATCACATGTAGTCCATGCCATTGGAATCACAGCTAGCATGGGCTCTTAGGTCTGGTTGTCAATGGGCAAAATTTATCCTCTTAATTTCTTAATAATGCAGAGCTGCTCTTGCTGCTTTCCAGTATGAACAGTCCAGCATCCCAACATCCATTGTAAATACCTATATTGGTTAAAAAAATAATCAGAAGATTGTTCACACTGTAGTGAAGTGAAATGTGCTCCTGTGCTTCACCTAGAACTAACTGCCATTGAAATCTCTCTCATGGATGTATTAGGAGCATTTTGCAAATTTAAAAGGAGCAAATTAGTTGCTGGCCATACAGTGAAAAGCACTCTCATGATGTTTCTCATGCACTAATTCAGTGGGATTTGCTGAATGAACCAGAGCTAGCGTGTATAGGATTAACAAGATGGTAAATGAGCAGGATTTGTTCTACCATCAGTTGCTTTATTTACTATCTTTAAATGCTGTCCAATGATGACAAATAAGACTGTTACATAAAGGTAAAACCATCAAATCCTAAATATAGCATAAAACACCAGCAGAGAGGGGGAAAACCTCCAGTATGACAAAGCTAATAGCAATACAGTAAGACCCCCTTATCCACTGGGGATTGGTTCTGGGGGCGCATGTGTGTGTGTGTGAATACCGAAAACCATGAAAAATAGCGAACACCATTGAAAATAATGGGAATTCCAGTTTAAAATACCAGAGTTGCCTTGGAGGACCTAGAAAATGCCTAGAGAGGACACATTTTCTAGGAAGACTCTATGGTAGGTATGCTGTTTTGTGTCCTGTGGATAATTGAATCAGTGGATAATGAATCAGTGGATACGGGGGCCCTACTGTAGAAATTTCCACAGATCATGAAACTCCAGCCATATTAAAAGTTCTATAGATCCCTGGGAAGATATTTAAGATTAAAGTTTGCTTGTGTCTTTAGTTGACTACCTAAGAAATTTCAAAGAAGTAGCTGTGTCCATCTCTTGTAGCAAAGAAAGGAAGGAGGGAGGGGTAGGGGGAAGGAATGTAGCAGCACCTTTAAGACTAGCTGGTTTTAATTTTTGCATGAGCTTTCGTGGATTTAAACCCACTTCTTTAGACTGTATCCGAAGAAGCAAGTTTATACCCACGAACCCTCATGCATAAATAAAAACCAGTTAGTCTTAAAGATGCTGCTACATTACTTAAGAGATGAAACTTTTGTTAGATGTCATTTAAAACTGTGCATTGTGCAAACCTGTGAAACACAACCATCAAGCTCTTGGCATCCCACTGTCACTATGGTGCTCGCTGTTGTAGGAAGACAGAACTGGCTAAGGCATCTAAGCCTGAGAGACCATGTTGTTTCTTGTCCCAAAAAGATAGGCAAGACTCGCATCAGGATGACCACAGATTATCTTCTCCCTCTTTCTGGTTTCACATTCAAGGAAACATTTTGCCCTAGCCTTGAGACTTGATGACTTGAGTTTCCCATGATTCCTTGTCACAAGCAGTGTGTGCGCATTGTTTTGTCTGGATGAAGATGCTAAACCAGCTGTACTCATGTGTTTTCTTTTTGCAATAAAGGAATAATTGCAGGTCTGCTATAAACAGCTGTCTCAGCGGAGACCAAAGACTGAAATATAACGAGTAAAAAGCTTATTGAGGAACCATAATTGTGTGGTTTGTCACACTGGATAGGGAATGGGAGTTTAATTTTACCTCCCACTTTACTGTGTGAGCAAATTCTGTGTGGGCTTCTTCCTTGTTAACACCACTCTTTTTTGCTACTGTTGTTGGGTCTTTTTGGATTTTGAACTCTTTGGGACAGTCATCTATTGGTTCAGCTATGCTAATAACAAAGGCAGACCTCTATACAAGGCTGAAGCTTATGGGCAACATGAAGAAGCACCTGTTGGAATGGGCAAAACATTTTGTATTTACTTTTTAGAAATCAAAGCAGGAGCAGAAGCTGAGAATTCTGACAAGGTACCAGTTAATGAGCAACTTATGTGTTGTCAGTACTGCAAATGCACAGCTCTCCTCTTTTCCAGCCTGGCATTGTCTGTGTGCTCCTTCCACACTTTGTCATCACACTTTCCCTTTGCTCTATCCTTAGCGGTTGTGGTACTCTTGAGACAGAAAAGCTGGGCCTGTCACCTCCATGGCTAGACAAATTGCTGAACAACCCATAAGTCCCATATTATGCGTTGCATCTTTCACTTCAAACCCTAACATGGTCTCATCTTGGCTGTTACTGAGTCTCACCTTGTGTATGTAGCAGTAAGTGGGTGGCTTTTAGTGGAAGGATAACCTATTTACTGTTGTTCTAGATGGTTCTTTATTGTCCAGTGGGATTCCATTTGCCTATGATCTGGAGTTTTTACACACAGCATTTAGCATTTTAGGGGTATTCTTTTTTTAAATTGCAAGGCAGGTTACATCATCACCATCATCATCATCATCATCGTCATGCCATTGCAGAAAAATGCTGCAGGAAGGAATATTTACATTCAGGATGCCACCCACCCACCCACCCACGACTTCTGCTAGAATGTCCCACCCCTCATTCACTGCAACAGTCATTCAGCATCCTGTGACCACTGAGCATACCCAATCCTCACTGACCAGTTTTTGAATCTCCTCCTTTAAGATTTGCTTCTTAATATTTGTTGTATTTCTGCAAATCTTCTGACTCCCCACACCAAACAAGTCTGATAATTTCTTTCTCTTTTGGATGATGATGTTTTGGTTACATAAGGATCAGAGCTTAGAAAATGATTTCACTGTCAGTATGTATGATTACTTCTGGCATAAGAACACAGACTTATAATTTTTAATAAAACTTGGAGATGATGAAGACCTGTACCCCTGTCTCAGGGCTGTTAGGAGCAATATGGATTTCAACCATGGCCTTGTATGTTTATACATTTATCTCCTCATTTTATATTTTACAAGGACAAAGGGAACATCCCAGAAAATGTTGCAGTTTGAACAGAGGCACACATGGGTCTCAGGGAGACAATACTCCTTCATATCCATTGTATGCTAGATCTACTGATTTCTCCCCAATTCCATGTGCAGCAGTGGCCACCAGTAATCATACACAACTTGTTTCCTTTTCCTGCAGAAGGAAACCCCAATGTTTTGGTTTTGTCAAAGCAGATATATGCATGTGTGTGCGTGTGCGCATGTGCTGAGGCTTGGAGATTATTTCAGTTCTGCAGAAGACAAGATGGTTGCATTATGACTAGAAAATGAGTCTAGGAAAGGGTACCCTCCACAACTCACTTGGTTTCTCAAATCAGTGAATTTGTCCTGTGAGCAGTGTTTCTTCACTCTTGTTAGAAGCAGCTAACCTTCTAGGCAAAAACATATGTTACAACGATGCAGTAATGTTAGTTTCCCTCTGTTTCCCCTCTATTCTGTACTAGGAAGTGGACAAAATTTGTCATCAGTTCCACCCAGCAGTGTGCCACATTTTATACTTCCCCAGAGTGATGCTGGCAATCTCAGCTCTTGGACAACTGGACCAACTGTTACCAGTGCAGAGGACAGCAATATCACTGTCACATCACACCTCAATGCTAGCAGCTCAACCCCACCTGAACATCTGGTTCCCACGGCACTTGGCTCCTTAAACACCACAACATCCCAGAGTACAGACTGGGTCACCAATATTAGCAGTGGCATTTCTTCACTTCCTACTCCAACGGCAAAACTAGTGGAAGCTAACCAGTCTATTCTGAATGATGCCAAAGCCATCAATATCACATCTTGGGATACCTCCAGCCCTAACTTCATAGCTACAGAGACTTCTCAATCAGAGATGCAAGGTAAGAATAGGTAATTGTCAAGCCATTTCCTAAGGCATAGAGTTCAGTCCTCAGGTGACAAGAATGGACAGGATTCCCACTAGCCTTGTTATGCAGAACAGCTGAAAAGGTTCTGTGGATATCACATTGTGATATCTGAAGACCATATTTCCCCATATAAGCCTGCCCAAACCTTAACATCTTTGGGGGAAGACTTAATTTTGTTCCCATCACCATCACAGGCATATTGGGTGAGGATATAGGAGAGTGCCTTCTCAGTGGTTGCTCCCAGGAATTCCTTCCTATGGAAGGCTTGGTTCACCCACCCCCGCCACTCTGCACAGATCTTTAGACAAGGCTTTGGCTGTTCACTGGTTGTTTCAGAAGGGTCTTTTAATAGAGTGTGCTGTACTTTTATCACTTTTACAATGTTTTACATGTGTAACTGTTTTAGATTACTGTTAATAGGATTGCTTTTTAAATGGTTTTTTAAAAGTTCTTTATAATTAGTTTCTTAGCTGTACTTTGTTTAATCTATATTGAAAGCTTCCTTGGGTCCTGTACAGGGAGAAAGACAGGATATAAATTGAATAAATAAATGAATACATTTTTGTTTTATCCCCCCTCTTCACCATATGACCATCAAGACATTTTTGACAGTCATGTTACTGAATGCAAAATGGAAGTTAAGAGGCAGTTTAATGGTGGGTGTGGTGGGTCATGCTATTTATTTATAAATTAAATATATGTCCCTTCTTTCTCCTGATATGGGACCTAAAGTAGCTTATAGCATAGATTAAAACTAAGTAAGCTAAAAACCTAATATTAAAAATTTAAGATATAATTAAAACATCTATTAAAACATCACTAATTTAGAACATAAATATAAAAAGAATTTTTAAAAATAACAGTAAAAATAAAAGTACAGCATCCCCTCAATTAAAAGACCCTTCTCCAAAGCTACTTAATCATCACATTTCTGTTTCAATAAATACCTGCACAGAAAGAGAGCATGGAAAGGGCCAGCCTAAATTGCAGTGGAAGAGAATGTCACCCCCTAGGAACAGCCACCAGGAGGGCTTAGCTTCCAAGTATTTGCCTTGTTTTGTTCTGTATTTAAAGAAAAGCTGATTAAAAAAAACAAGATTCTTATAGTTCAGGTCCAGCTAATAGATTTGAGTATTACTCATTATGCTTCCATTTGTAGGCTTTGGCATTTACTTTTAATGGACTTGCAGAGGATCTCTTGCAAATCAGTAACAAGCAGAGGAGCTAGGAAAAGTTATTTTTTTCTTCAACTTCCATTATCATTTTAGGAAAATGATAAAGTAATGCTTTGTGATGCTTAAGACAAAACTAACCAAAATCATTTTTTAAAGAGAGGCATGCAGTAGATACAAGGTTGTGAGAAGCAGGGAAGTAAATGAATCCAAAGAGGAAGACTGCATTCCAGATGGATAGACTCAATCAAGGAATCCACGGTGACTTGGAGATCTCTCATCTATAAAGTTACAAAGTTGACTTGATGGCACTTAACAACCACCGTTGATGCTATGCTATCTTGAAGAGCATCTTTCACATGGAGCATCTTTCTGTTTTCATTAGTTGCATTAGAAGCCAAGGATGTTCACTATATATATGACTGGGCCTTTGGTAAACAAAAGGGAAATGATTTTTATGGCTAACCTGTGATGTTATGGTCCTTTGGGTGGGGAGATGTTGTTGCATTTGTTGGATAAATTAAGGTAATATGATTGTGTATGCAAGGCATAGTAAATGTAATAAGGCAAGGATCTGTGGGGAGGGGTGAGAGAAAGGAATGTTGGGAGTGAGTGGTGATTGACTGAGTGTCTGAGGTGATTTTGAAAAGGCTAGGAAAGGACAGGGGATGTGAGTTAGGTCTGTCAAGGTTAGGATTAGGAGTCTTATCAGAGTTAGATTTGGGAGTTAGAGGTTAGGAAAGATATTCAGGTTCATAGAGGTTGTTTAGAAGCAGGGTCACAGTTAGGATATGAGTGAGAGAGTGGGAGAAGTGAGCTAGGATATGAGTCAGAATTTGTGTTGTTGTTGTGTGCCTTCAAGTCGTTTTGGACTTATGGCAACCCTAAGGCAGCCCTAGCACTGGGTTTTCTTGTGAAGATTTGTTCAGAGGCAGCTTGCTTATGCCTTCCTCTGAGGCTGAGCAAGAGTGATTTGCCCAAGATAAGTCAGTGGCTTTCATGGTTGAGCTGGGATTCGAACTCTTGTCTCTAGTCATAGTACAATGCTGAAACCATGACACCACACCACACTGGCTGTTGACTCAGAATTTAGATGTATTAAATAAGTAATCTGTGATGTTATGGTAAATTCCTGTTTAATAAATAATTATTTTTGTATTATATGCTTTTGCCTCCAAGAATGCTACATAAGGGATATTGGAAATGTGACGGACAGCCAGGGAGCCAATGAGGACCTGGTACTCCAGGAGCCAATCCTCTGTGAGGAGGTGGAAGGAGGAGGGGCTTCTGGAGGAGATAAAGGGGGAGTGAGTGAGGAAAGTTTTTAGTTTTTCAGTTTGGGGAGTTGAGATGAGGCTTTGAGTGATTCAAGACAGTTTAACTTCCTTGGAAGTTAGAGGCTTAGAGAAAGCGAATGTTTGTACAGACCCAATAACTTGGTTTTACAGTTACATAGTTTATTTGTTTGACAATAAATGTTCTTCTGTTAACAAGAAACAACCAGCCTGGCGTGAATGATTCTCTGGGAGGGAGACACAGCCAGGAATACATAGACACACCTGAGTGCTTGTGCTATACCCTGGGAGACGTAGTTTGGCTGTGATGTGGAGGCTGTGTGTCACAAAGTGGTGGCAGTGGTGGGATAGGAAAGACCCCCGTGCCACTAGGAGGAAGCTGTGCATCACAGGAAAGCTTAAGTTCAGACACGTGGTGTCTGTGGTGGCTGCATTTACTCAAAGGTGGTGGTGCCCTGTGAGGATGTAAGGTAAAGGCTCACACAGGAACCACAAGGGCATCTAGGAGATCCCTACACTTGGTAGCCACAACAGTGGGACAGGAGGAACGTCCTTGCATTGGTGGTAGCAGTGGGATAGATGAGCAGAAGACCCTCATATGACCCTGTACATAGACCATTGCATATTGCATACAGAACTGCAGCAATAAAAACTGTTCTTGAGCTTTTGCCCAAGAATTTGTGGGAGGCATAACAGATCCTGAATCTAATTTCAGTGTAAAAATCTGAGACATTAAAAAAAATGGCTATAAACACAGGACAAAAGGGACAACATACATGAGAAAAATCCTATGTTCTGGATAGAAGGTAGAATTAAGCCAGCCATTTTTAAAGTCATGTTTTAACAAGGCAGTATCTGCCTCATTATATTAGCGCCATCTTTTAACTCACCAAAACAGGAGAAAGCTAGATGTCATATTCACTTCCTGGTCAAAGGATGAGACTGTCAAGCGAGCTATGCTTCAGAGCTGCTTGTGTTCAGTAGGGAATATTATATATTGACAGTCTATGTGTCCAGAGGAGTAGAGCCGTTAGATACTTCTTTGACTATTTATTTTTTTAAATTTTTTTTATTTAGTTATTTATACCCCACTCTTCAGCCACAAGGCTATCAGAGCGGCTTACAAATTGTTTTAAGCAATAGCTATTTACACATCTACACTGCATTAAACAGTTTCCAATGTGTGTTAGCTAATTGCCCCCCACAAGCTGGGTACTCAATTTACCGACCTACGAAAGGATGGAAGGCTGAGTGAACCTTGGAGCCCGCTAGAATCGAACTTGCAACGTGGTGGCTTACAGTACTGGCATTTAACCACTGCACCACCAGTCCTGGTCATTTCAAGATACTTTCTCCCAGGGAACCCATGGGAGTTTTTAAAAAGCTGTGTCTGATGAACTGGAAACTAATGACTGATAGCACATATTGATGTACACATTGATTTTGACAGCACCCATCTCCCTGCTGTGTGTGAGCAGACAATTGATTGCTGATGCTATAGTGTTCCAAGCAACACTACAATGCATTGTGCAATAAGGCTTGCATGTGAACCTGTTCGGTCCATCTGGAGTAAGCTATGCTAGTCTGTCTCCCACCTTGAATCAGCTGATAACAAAGGAGATTTCTGACTACTGACCAATGTCTCTTTGATGGAATTAAAGGCTGCTTGAAAATAAAGAGATGGTTCTTAAAATTTTACTTGGTGCCCCCTTTCTGGTGATGCCTGAGTAGAAGGCAGATAGGGCTCACCCCAGGTATCTTAATTCCTACCCTGAAATTTCCAGTCTCTACAAATCAGAAAGCTCACATCCTATAGTTTGTTTAACCTATCCAGGTCTATTCCGTATGGACACAGGAAGGCATATGTGAGGAAAGCATGTGTGCAAATATGTCACAGAACCATTGCTGTCATAACCAGGCAATAGCTATGGTTGGCGAGCACCCAGTGGTGTGTCTTGACTAACAGTGTGTATCTGTTTGGTATACTGCTGACTTTGGAGCTTATTCTACCTGTGTCATAGAGCTATATTGGCAGTAAAAGAAAATGTAGCCATGCTGGATTCTGCTTATCTGTTCCTGAGCTGAAGAGAATCAGCATTTTGCAGTCTTCATTTACTTTTGGATGTGTCTCTGCAGGGCCAACAGCTGCTTCCCAGGCACCATCTTCCACAATCAGCACTTTGGGACCTACACAAAGGAGACAAGAAACCACACCAGTGAGAGACCATACTATCACAGAGGAAAGCATTATCAAATCCACATCAGCTCCAACTCCTACTGATGGAAGAGCACTCATAGTTCCATCCGGCACCATCACATTAACACCTGGTGTTGTCTCCTCCACACTCCTGGCCCACAGTGCCAAACCAGTAGAAACAGAGCAACCAGCTAACCATGTACAAAAGGCATCTGTAACCGATACAGGAGATGACGGTGAAGGTACACACTTATCCCATGCCAGGCAACAGGAAGGAAAGAGTAGGTTTTGGACTAGATATATAGTGGGGATGTCAGATAAATAATTATGCGCACATATTCCTGTGTCTGTGTGAGGGGGGAAGTAATGTAGAATGAATACTGTACTTTCATGGAGAAGAGGGTTCAAGGTTCAGTCCTTAGCATCTTCAGGAAGAACAGAGAAAGACCCATATCTGAACCCTTTTAGAATTACTAACAGTCTGAGTAGACAACACTGAGCCAGTGGACCAATAGTCTAGCATGTTATAGAACAGATGTGGGCAACTGTGGCTCCTCCAGATGTTTTTGTGCTACACGTCCCATCTTTTCTCACCATTGGCTATATTGGGTAGGGCATCTTGTAGTTGTAATCCAACATCATCTGCAGGCCCACCAGATATATTGAGCAACTTTGTATGAAACTGATCATAGATACATGGATCTCTGAAGTAGATGGTAGATGCATGGTCATAATCTGCATTTTAGCATCTCACAATTTCTTCCTCACAGATCTGCCCAGTATGCCGGAAGCCACCCCAGTAGGGGAGGATCCACTGGTGATTGCTGTCATCTTCATCTTCACTGTTGCAGTAGGGATTGTAGCTCTCATGGGTTTCTTGCGGTATCGTCAGCACAGTGGTCGTCTACAGTTTCGACGACTTCAGGATTTGCCTATGGTAAAAAATATTTACAATCAGATCTCATTAGTTGGGCTTCTTCATAGACTCCTAGTGTCTAGTCTTCATGTTTCCTCTATTCAAAGTATGAAGCTTAAGAATCCTGCTCTGGAATTTAGAGAGGTTTTTCTTTAAAAGTCGTTCAAATGTCATGATCAGAAGGTGTTTGCAAACAGGAGGTGAGATCCATATTGTTAATCAGTCCTAACTTGGAGGGTGTTCTAAATAGGATTTGTGAAGATAGAATACCTCTTGTGACTTCTGTGACACCCTTCTCCAGTGGATATACATGAGAAAAGGTAGGGTGTCCAGTTGGGTCACCTAGTCTATATATTATTATCCCATTTGGAAAAGGTTGGAAATTAGCACCATAAATTAGCACCAGTGGGAACTGCATAAATTAGATCACCACTTCAAGCACAATGAGCTTTCCAGATATGGGTGTTTTCTTCATCAATGACACCAAGGGCATGAACTTGATGCTATTGCATTACAGAATCTACTTACCTCAACTGAGGGTATCCATCTTTTCAAAAAATGGTGATTCTTTTATATGGTAAAGACTTTGAGTTGCTTTCGGGGTGGCTGTGGAACAATAGGCCACCAAATCATGGTGTGGCATGGTGTAGTGAGTTTGGCCCCTACCACCAGGCAAATGGTTTAAGAGTCCTTGTTAGTGTCATGGCCAAATATTAACAGCTGTCCAGTGGTATTTGTTGTTGTTGTGTGCCTTCAAGTCATTTCTGGCTTACGGTGATGCTAAGGCAAACCTATCATAATGTATTCTTGGCAGAATTTGTTCACAGAGGGTTTTCCCTTGCCTTCCTCTGAAGCTGAGAGAGTGCGACTTACCCAAGATCACACTTTTTCAGTAAGAGTTAATTTGTATTAGTGCGTTTCTCCTTCTTTGGAGTTGGATGGTCTCCTGTTGGGAGTGCTTTGATTGTGTATTCCTGCGGGTTGGCCTGGATGGCCCTTGTGGTCTCTTCCTACTCCTATGATTCTATGACACCTTTTTGATTAGCTTGGAAGTTTAAAGATGGAAATAGGTGTGAAGGATGGGAAGGGACTGGGGGAGTGATTTTTCCTCTATTACTAACCAGCTTGCACAGTTTTCATCGCTAATGAGGGGGAGATGGGTCACATATGGGCATTTTGATTTTCTTTATTTACCTCTGCATTATATATAACCTTGGGAGTCCATCTCTCATTGGCTTCACTGCAGGGGAGGGTATGGTATGCAGCCCAGCTGAGTGGATCCCCATTTAGCCAACCATGGGGAATTGGATTGCCAGCCAAGAATAGTCTGGGTAGTTAGCTGTTGTGGGGGTCCAGTTCTACCACTGGCTGTGTAGGGATGCTGGACCCCATCAGCAAAAGGGCTGGAATGCTTCTCTGCTTTATACCACCTGCTGCATCATCTACCACCAATAAAACTAGTAACACGTGTGAGTGTTCAGCACCAAAGTCCTGTGGAGGCCTGAATCTACAACCAGTTCCAGAATAGAACACTGACAATGAATATGTGTGTGTTCTGCTGCCTGTTTTTCCTTCCCCCTCCTCTATTCCTATATTTCTGCACCAACTTAACAGAGTCTTCTCTTTGCTCACAGGATGACATGATGGAGGATACCCCTCTCTCTCTCTACAGCTACTAAGCAACTTGAATACCATTTTTGTATTATAAATCAAAAGAGGTCCAAAGGTGGCAAAGGATCCCAACTGGGAAGAGACTCCTCTCCAAGATTTGCCAGCTGCTATGCTGATTTACATATGACTTGCAATTTGTGAGTGATCAAACTACTCCATAAGGATATATGTTTATTTTTATTTTTGAGAACTGAAGCCAACCTGACCTCTCCCTGTTACCTTTGTGCTTTCTGTACTTGGAGGCAAACAGCTCTGGGAATTTTTTTTTCACAGGTTCTCATCAGGTGACTGCACTAATTCATTAATGTCAAATGAGATCTTGCCTAGATTCCAAGTAGCTGCATTGCAGGACTCCTACACAAGAAGAAAGTGAAGCAAGCAAGCCAGCCCATTGCAAGTGTTACTTGTGAATAGACATCCAACAAACTATAACTTAGAGACATTGTTGGTTCCCTCTTTGAGCTTAATTTTGTTTTAAGTGCACGTCTATTTTGACTTTTCATCCACAGGAGCCAAAGATGTTTCAAGAGTATAAGGCAGGAAAACGGGAAGTGATTCTTTCCAGAAGAGCCCTTCTGATCAGACCAAAGGTCCATTTAGTCTAGAATCCTGTCCCTCACAGCAGCCAGCCAGATGCCCCTGAAAAGCTCAACCGGGGATTGAAGACAATCATCATCTACTGGTGTTGTAGTCTAGCAAATGGTATTTAGACAGTTTGACTATTCCAGAAGCACTTCCCTTTTAACACTGTTACATTAAGTTCAGGGTGAAGTGAAAGATAGCTGTGATTTGGACAACACTGGCTTAAAGAAGCAGTTTATTCTAGCAAATTGTGCTGCTGTGTTCAGCACTAATCCACAGCACATGAAATGCCCATTAATTATTCCATATCCAGTCCTTAAGTATACAAGCCCAGTCTTATTAGCATTGTTTTAATCCCCCCGACTCTTGAGTGAGCAATGGGACTCTGTTTTCTAACTGTCCTTATTTCAGCCATTGGGAAATGTACGGTATCTAGATATCTCTGCTTCTTACTTGCTCATTAGATTGGCATTTGAACAGTCCTGGCTAGTGAGAAGTATCTTAGTATGGACTCTTCAGTCCCCATCCCCCCGTGTACTGTTCACACAGAGCATTCATTCTCCACTTGTTCTTCCTCCCCCATTACATACCTTAGAGTAACAACTTTGTGCCTTGTCTGCAAAATGAAGCCCAAGATATTGCACATGTCTAGATGTCAAATTTAGATGTGCCAGCTCCTAAATTTGCCATATAGTCCCAGGTGTTGTGGCCCGTAGGCTGTTGTATGAAAGATAGGAACAGTCAATTTGCTACCTTCAATTTCCCCTCAAAGAGGCTGTGGCTTCCTTTCTAAGGAGGGGCATTCCTTGGTTTTTTAAAACACTCTTATTAAACTTACTCTGTTTTTTCCTCCCAGTTTATGCTTCCCTTCCCTTTCTCAGCATCAACTTTTAGCATTCTGAGGTCTTTTTCAGAAGACTCAGAAAGACAATAAAACATCTCCATGCTGGTATTCTGATTATTATACACAACTGCCTACTCATCTTTCCCTTCCCTTATTCTCAGGGTAGGTGGCCTAAGTGGTGCTATACGTAGGTAGGAATTTATATTTATAGATTATGATACTAGAATCTCAAGATGTCTCAACTGGGGTTTTCAGTAGGCCTACAGCAGGGGTGGGGGTGCACCTTGCTCATTGGCCAAATTCAGGTCACAGATGAATTTCACACAGCCTGCAGCAGCAGTTGCTCGGTGGATACTGCAGGTGTGCTTTTGCCTCTCAGGGCAGCTCCTTCACTGCACTGCTGGAGAAAATGTGGTGATGTATGAGTGACTTCAGAGGAAAATAAAACAGCCACAAAATGGTTCTGACATATAGCAATAAGCCCCAGAGGGTGGACAGGCAGAGGCAGGTGGGGATGGGGGAATCAGTGTGCCTCCACTGTTCACTAGCTCTAGGTTGCAAAGGTATGCTGGATGTACTTTCCTCCTTTTCCTGATTTCATGCTGCGTTGCAAAGATAAGAGCATGAGCTCAGGGCCATAAGCCCACTCCTTGTGTCAGAAAGAGAAAAAGGAGTTCCTTTGCCCAATGTCGGCTCCAGCCCCAATTGTCTATTCTTGTAGCTCAATAGTTCTCCATAGGAAAAAAAAGTTCCCCACCCACAACCTCTGGCAGGTGCGAATCATGCAGCCCTAACTAATGGTGAGGAAAGGTGGGAGTTGTAGCCAGCAACATCTGGATGGCTGCAGATGATTCCCACCTCTGGCCTACAGAAGCAGCCCAGCATTTACAGGTGATGTCCTTTAAAAAGAAAAGCAAGTTGTTCAGGAATGCATAGTGCCCTTCCCACGGTCAGTAGAATTGCTTTTTTAAAAAGTGATCTTCACAACAATAATCAGATACATCCATGTATGACTACTTTCAAACAAGTCTGAAAGATATCACTAGGGAAGTCTTGCTGGTTGCTTCTAGACTTACTTATTCAAATTCTATCAAGATCTACAAGGCTCACTCCAATACCTGTACAAATGTGCCCTGATCTGCAATAATCATCCACCTAACTGCATGCAGTGAGGGAGCTAGGTATACCTGGACAAGAGTCCTCTTTCACATTCTGACTCCCATACCCAAAAGGCCTTCTTGTATAATACCCACCCACTTGACCTCTTGAGGAAGGAGAAACTCTCAGGCAGGTTTATGCAGGAGAATATTTCTGTTTGCTGACTGGGATCAAGTGTTGCAGTTTCCCTGGGGCTAGCCCCAAAAAAGGCTATTTGAGGTTTCATTACACAAACAAGGAGTCTGTTTGACAGCCCCACAATAGGCAAGATGCCAGTTCCTTATACGTCCCTTTAAAGGCAGTAGAACCTCCGGGTTAGTTTTTATTAATTCCAGGCTCAGGCATACGGTAATTATGTTCATTAGCAAGAGGCTAGAAATCAATCTCAGTGGTTACCTTTGAAGCTACAAGGGGGTGGGGTGTATATTCACATAAAAAGAACTCAGGACTACTGCAACCAAGCCACTTCCCACTGGGAGTATGACTCCATGTATCTGTGGTAGAGCAATAGGATAGTGGGCAGATTTATACACAAAATGGGAGTTAACAGTCAGAATTGGAACTTGCTTTCTTGGAGCAGAAACCCCTTGCTCTGCATTCACTGAAGAACTTTGACTAGAAAATTAATTACAGGCTATGATTTGGGGCATGGGGGGATCATATTTTATAGCTTATTAAACTCTTCTGAGTTAGCTACAGCAGTGCAAGGGGAACTGGATTGCAGGCCCACCCAGAGGGCATAGTGGGCAACTGTGGGCAACTGTGAAGGGAGTGAGAGCAATTGGAAGTGACAAAACATCCCTTCTAGCTTTACTTTCCATGGAGGGCAAGACCCATGGAGGACAAAGGGATCCAAACCACCACATTTAAGTTTTAAGAATATGTTTGCGTTTTGGGGGCTCAGGGGCTGCATATGACCCACAAGCCATACTCTCTTCATCACTTCTGTAATATTTAGGCTATTATTGGAAGGAGCATACTTCAGATCTCCATGCAGTTATGATGCTTTCTCTAGGCACGCATCTTGAATCATTGTGAAGGTAAGATGGCTGTGGGAGGAATACTGTGCCCCACCCCATGCTTCTTAAAAGAGCAGTATCAAAATATAGTAAGCTACATGCCAGATTATGACTGCCTCAAAGCAGTGGTCAAACATTAGCTTTGAAGGACCTTCATTAATAACATTAATAACATTAGCTATTTGACCTCTTTTTATGTGGATATCTAGAAATGCAATCTAAGTAAATGCATTTATTATATGAATTATGTTGGTAAATGAGGGCAGCATTCCAGGAGCTGCTGTGGCTCCTTGCTGTACACGTGGCAAATGTTTGTCACTGCACAATGTTTGAAGTAGCCCATCACTGGAAAAGAGATGTGCTAGGCTTTAAGTAATGTTACCAAGCAAGAATGGGGAACCTGCCATCCTCTAGACATTGCTGTACTCCAGCTTCTATGAGCCATAGCAAGCACAGCCAATAGTGACAATTATAGGAGTTGTAGGCCAGCAACATCTGGAAGGATACGGGTTCTCCATCTGAATTAAGGCATAGACCCAGCTGTCCAGAGATGTTTTGTTAAATGAAATGCCTGTCCTGAACAATCTAAAGGTTTATGCTTTTGATTCCAGGGCTGAACAGGGATTGTTCCCCTTGTCTCTGGGAACCCAACAATGAAACCACTACATTTCCAACACTAATATTGCAAATAATCTTGATCTACTGGCCTCAATTTATACAATTTCCTTCAGTATCTCTGCAAATTAACTACCCCAAGTACTCACTACTTCTGCTTGTATAATCAGGCTGACTGTATTTACAAGTAAAGATATTAATATATCTACCCTAGGAGTCACTTAAACATTGCTAAATCATTTGTGGGGAGGACACCAGACTAAGGCTGTTCATATACGGTAGGTCTGAACACTAGAAGTTCCAATGATTGTTGTGCCAAGTGTGAAATCCTTTTTTTTTTAATTAGCCAAGTGGTTAATACATTAAGTGTTGAACTGGAAATATTAAGCTGTATGGCCTTGGTACTTCATGAAAGAAAGGATTCCAGCACAAGCCTCAATTCTCTTTCTCGTGTGCTTCACCTTTAAATCAAAGCAAGCCAAATCACTGGAATCCAGGCTAGCTAACCTTATGGTGTTACATAAGAATCAGGCTGTTATGACATCACTTAGTAGAAACAGCCACAGGATTTTATTTTGAACCAATAATACATACAATCCAAGATTTATTTTTTTATAGATGATTAAATGTCACAAGCTACATGGAAAGCTATGTTCCTCTGCTCCCAAACCAGCTCAGAGACCAAAGGTTTAAACAAGTGAGAAATCTGGTAGGTACATCTATGAACCTTATTAATTCTTAATTTCATTTTTTAAAAGCAGATAAGCTAAATTCAGATGTGTCTTTCAGGCTTCCTTTGGCTGGCCCTTTTAAAGATGAGCTGCTTAAAACATTTAGTGCTAGTTGCTCCCTCTGTGTTGTGGAACACTCTTATTCAAATTGCCAAAATAAGTTGTTTGCCCTGTTAATACATGGGTGGGTAATTGTTAGGGGGCCACACTGAGTCATCCAGGGGGACTTGTAGGGCACCATGTACCCCCTGAGAAAAAAACACAATTTTTGTTCCCAAATGCCCCTCAACAGCCCTTGGGTGTGTTGGGGAGTGCTTTAGAGACCCACCCATGATCCCAAAATCTCATGCATGGGGGAATTATTAGCTCAAATGGATGGCTGTGAGAGAAGGGTAACTGCAGGGATCTTTTCACCTATGTATACCAATACTAACTGCAGAAAACACTCTGGCTTTAAAGTGAATAGAAGTATTTTTATTGGAAATAACACAAATGCATTCACGCATGCAACACATGTTCCTAAGAACCATACAAGGCTATTGAGGAGTAAGACAGAAAGACTGGATAGAGGGAGAGGTTTGGGAAGATGGGGCGATAGTTACCAGTCTTGAAGAGCAGAGTTTCGTGTAGTGAAGGTATGCAGACAGGAGTCTGAGGGTGGTACAGGAGGTTACAACCTGGAGACACGCCGAGAAAGAGAGTGGCCAGGTTTGTCTGCTGTGGCACACCTTTCTATTGTTGGGGGAATAATATTTATATCCTGCTTCATATCCTGAAGGGATACTCTGACAAGGACAAAGCCTGGATGGCTTTGTCACTAAATAGACAAAAAGGATACCGAAACTTAACTAATTGCATTAATGACTGGGAGATAGGAATTGATGGGTTTATGACAACCTCACAATGCTGGACAGGAGGGATATGAGGGGAGCTTTCCTTGGGAGTGGAGTTGGGAATGGTCACTTAATTGTTTGGTTGAATGACTCATTGCTGAGGTGCCCAAGAAGGAATTATCACATACCTCCTTAATGACTTTGTTTACTAAGGGGCTTCTGCACAATCCTAATATGGACTTGTTTGCCAAAATATTTCTAAGACACATCCTAGGTCATTGTGACCTCCACCTGACCTGTCTGGTTCACTCCAGCCAACCTGACCCTGAAAAGTGTCCAATGTTTCAAATTATGAGATATTGAGAGGGAGTAGTAGGGCATACTAACAGGTGCAGAAGGCAATTTTGGCAAGCATGTGGCCTTCTCAGGGTCATTTCAGCCTCAGGAAAGGTCCTTTTTTTCCAACAGTGAGTGATACAGAAAGCAACCTCTGGGTAATTTCCTATTGGAAAATAGGCCTCTCCTGGGCCTAAAATGATGGGGGTGGGTAGGGGATGAGAGACAAAACTTGCCAAAATTGCATCTCACACAACCTAAGGGGCATTTGGGGCAAAAAGGATTTTGGGGAGGGAATCAGGGGTAGGTGGGCCACAAAAATAGCCCAGGGTTCATATTTGGCCCACTGGCCAGACATTCCCTGCTTTAAGAGATGCAGTGGTGATCTTGTTTCAGCATTGCAGCAGAACAAACGTAGCACCATCTTCTATTTTGTTTGTTTAACTCAATAGAAGACTGTAGTAGAGACTGTAGAGATTGGGAGCAAGGATAAGCGAGAAAGTATGTCTAATGCAGCATATGTAATTTCCTAGGAAGTACACCTATGTCATCCCTCCTTCCTGGACAATAATGATGTGTAGCATCCTGTTGGTAAGTTATCTGACATAAGTCCAACTTACACCTGCACAACTCACATTTTTTGTCATTGTGGCGGTTGGAATCATCATCTTCCCTCACACAATGACCAACACCTCCTGTGACTCCACCTTTTACATGCTGCTAGCCCCTGACATTATAGTGACCAGTAGAGAGCCAGGGGGTGTCTAAAAGAATCTAGCTGTGTCCCTATAGCCAGACACATGACAATGACATGATCTAAGACCTCTGGAAGATGCCTAGGAGGTCCCAGAGAATGTCTTTACTGTCATGCAGCTTGCTACAGGGACATAGCCAGGTGCTTTTCAGATGTCTCCCGCTCTTCACTGGGCACTATATGGCTGTACTTGGGAAAGGACAGCATATCAAAGGTGGATTTACAAAGAGAAGAGACAAGAGAAATGTACTTCCATCTGTGGAACTTTTTACACTATGCCTCTGAGTGCAAGATTTTGATCAATGTCTTTGCTGTCTTACTATGTGCTTGGGCTAAAAAACAACTTCTAACATCTCACAATACGTATTCACATTACCATGATTAGAGGGAACGTTCATGTAGCACTTCCAGTATTATGAATAATACCCAAAGTGGTTGCAGTGCAAAAACCAGACCAAGTAAGATCACTCAAGTACAAGGGTAATTTTGTTACCACAAATTTTTATTTTTCCTCAGCCCCTTCCCATTTATCAAAAGTCTAAATTCCAGCAAAATAAGCACCCATTAACAATAAGACAGAACAAAGTACTAAAGTCGAAATTTGTTGGTGAATTCACACAGGATTTACCCCAGGAATGCAACCAGTTACATTCATTGTGAGAAATACCAGAGGTCATGAATTAAGACTTGACAGTCTATATTTCCCCAGCGTTAAAACGAAGTGTCATGAGTAGCCCAAAACTAATAAGCTCTAGGAACAACTACTGCTTGCCAGAACTCTGAATAATAACAGAGCATCTGTTGGTTTAATCCCCCATGGGCTAATTCCTTGCTTTTTCTCCCCCCACCCACCTTTAATCCTTTCCCCTTCTGAAGTCTTTTACCCAGAAACTAAACACGCCTGCTACTGTGGGCTGTTCTTTGAGGGCTGTTGTAGAGAGTGGGAGATACAACTTTGCTCAGTATGTGAATGTTGTCACACACAAGAACCCCAGGTGCTATAAACTATGCATAAGATGGGGGAACTCCATGACAATTTTAATAGGTTTGTACTTCTCATGTCTGCTTCAGCTACGATTTCAGACCAGTTTAATCTTGTCATCTGGAAGCCAAATCTAGGTGCTCCAGAGGAAGAACACTGGGAAAGGTTTTACAATGAGTTATTCCATCCAAGCCTGTCACTACATTCTAGATTTTAAATAAGGAAAGACCTAGAATTTTGGGGCGATAAGACAAACAGAACAGCATCTTTCCTGCTGCTATGGTGGCACGTTATAGAGGCAGAAAAGAACAGTAAGCCAAGCGTGCCCCCTGTTTTACACTCATTATCTATATGAGCTTAAGGCTGCAGGCTAGTCACTCCCCATCAATGAATCTAAGGAGAAAATTAACATTTTCACAATGAAGCCCTGGTATTTTTAAAAAAGAAGCAAAGGAGGCAGCAAGAGGAGCAGCATAGTGGAATGAGGACAGCTTAATTATTCTCCCCCTTCCATACATATTTCCTGCAGAAAAAGAAGCCTCAGAGGCTTTTTAAAACCAACAACATAGCTAGCTGGAGAAATCAAGCAGCTCCTGCCTCAACAACCTTCTTGCTCAAAACTTCAGTGTTACATAGCTGCCTTTTATAAACAGAGACTCCACTACACAAGCATTAACTGTAATGTGCAGCTTGAACCTACCATCTTTGTGAGCCTCATTTTGTTTAACCTTCTGGTTCAGTTTAAAATCTATCCTTAATCAGTCTACAAAGGCTATCTATACAATTGTCCTAAAGCAGGGCTGAGAATTGTGTGTCCCTTCTGATGTCGTTGGAGTGCATCTACTAATATTCTTCAACACTGGCTATGCTGGCTAGGACTACTGGGAGCTGCAGTTCAACATCTGAAGAGGCACATAATTCCTACTCCTACCCTGAAGACTCTCAATGGCAAGCAAGACCCTTCAATTCTACTCCTATTGTTAACATTCACTGAAAAGGAAGCAACACCACATTAAAAAGACAGTAGGTATTGCACTGACGTATGCTTTGCTTTCTGTCCACCTGATCCAAAATCTACAAGTCTCACATGAACCGTCACTCTGGCAAAGAGGCTTTATTATGGTACTGAGGATCCCAGTACATCCCTAGGCAGCAAACTGGGTGAGGTATCTCTTCTGGCTCTGAGAGAGAGAACACTATGGTAACACCCATCCAATCTTACCAAGCTTGTCCTGGTAACCTGCTATCACACATAGCAGCAAAATTACTAGCTCAACTAGGTGTAATATGTTCCATGCTTCCTCAGAGAATTGCGTCTTTTGTATCTGTTTTCCTTTTACGAATGCTGAACTAGGAGAGCTAGAAACTCTTGTGTGGCTATGCTCAGTAGAACAGATTACACAATCTGCAGTTTTAAAATGGATTAGTTTCCGGGGTGTTTTCTGTTACACCTCAGCCTCAAAATTTGTTACAGTCCGTTTGAAAATTACAAGAGTTGAGAATGACTAGTTCCTGGAAGGAAAATCCATTCCCCACACACCAGGACTTACAATACAACAGGTCCTTTCCAGAAAGGAATGTTGGAAGGCCCTGAAGGAGCCAGAAGTCTTTCTGAATGTTGGAAGGCATGAACATAATACTCTGATGGTGCTATCACTGCATAGGTCATAGGCTGAGGTAATGTCTTTCTTCTACCTCATTTTCCAACTGTACAAAAATGCAACTCAGAATAGGGAATAGCAATCCATACGTATCTCTGCTCTTTAATTTGTTTCCTCATTAGAAAGAATGAGGCAGTCCTTACATGAGGCTTTAAAGGTCACTCAGATTGAGCTCTGGCAAACTGGTGGACAGCTCACTGCTGAGCTCTGCACCTTCCAGCATGCCACCAGTTGCCCCTCCAGGAGTATTTTCCTCCAGCTCCAAGCTTGGTATGGAAATCTTGTCATCTACAAATACAACAGAGAATAGTTAGCCTGTTAGTCCAATTCTCTGATTATTCATACATCCATTATCATGTAGCACCACATACTGAAGTCAATATACTAGCAAAATGCCATCTACTGCTTATTACCAGTGATGCCAGACATTTGTCAAGAGCTTCAGTAGAGCCAAATACTGAGTAATTATTTCCTCCCCACAAAATCCTAGAGTTTATTCATCCCATGCCATAGCAAGAGCTGAACTGTAAGAATTTGAGGCAAAAGGAACCAGTGAAGTTGCAGACTGATACAGTGCTAGGAAACATTCTGAAAACATCTAAGCCCTAAAATAGATCACCATGTTCCTTATGAAAAGAGCAATTCAGCAGGATTATTCTACCATGCACAAAAACAAGGTTTAGTGATCTAGCCCTACCTCCAGGTAGGGAACCTCCAGGCCCTGTTCATGATTTTAAAAGCATCTTAATGAAGTAACATGTGAATGTCCCTGGTGAGAAAGTTAATCCCTTTATTTCTCAAAATGGATTCTGCAATGTGACACAAATGGGCCCTGAAGTTCAGGAAAAAAGAAAAGACTGCAAAAAAAGCATTTTCAGTAACAGCTTTGTCATCTTTCTGGCTTGTTAGGCATCTTCATTATTCAAAATAAAAACTCAAGTAGAAATGTAGAGATAAAGCTGAGGACCCCAGAAAAACCAACAAGTAATCATTTCAATAAATGCTTTGGAGTGCACTGGTTACACATAGACTTACCACCAAGTTGTGGAATCTCTGGTTCACTGAAAAGTTCATCTGAGCTGACATCTGTGAGACTGAACTCAGAGACTGAATCATCACTGAGAGAGAACAAGGCATCTAGTTGCAATTCTTTTTTTTTCCCTAGGAGACAAACACCCATTAAGATTAGGGAAAACAGAGTTTCACAGCAGTACTAGGCTCAGTTTCCCAGTGCAACGTTAACTGTTAGCAACCAACTGAAAAGCTGCCCTCTTACTGTCCGAAGCCCTCATGATCTAGAAGGAAGTTTTATGTACAGTGCAAATGCATTTCTAAACAAGGTTGTTTTTGTCTCCATAGACATGAGACAGACTGGCATACAACAGTTGGTAGCTCTTTTTTACATCCTTTGAGAGTCTGTCTTGTGCACGTTTTGCCATGGGCATTCACTACTTAATTTATAAAATGAAGACTTGGAATAAAACAAAGTGCTTAACTGAACATCTGTATCTTCTGCCTGTACAAGATTATTCACAGTAGTCAGAAAACAGAAGCCAAGGTGAGGGAGCAGTAGCTTCCGAATCAGAAAGGTTCTACTAAAGTAGCACTGGTAAAATAAGAGCCATTTAAATCACCATTGCAATTTCTTACACAAACAATTTGTGTAACAAAAAAACCCAAACCCAAAGTAACTTTTCACATACCAAAGTATTTACTTTACCAGAAGGACTATTTGATGCACAACAGCTGCCTAGTTCATAGACTTGCAGCAAAATGAATATTCATGTCACACTTTGCACATGACCATGCGCACCCTTTGCCTAACCAGGGATTTCCTCCAGCTAGTGTATTGCAAACATGAGCACTTACTCAGATGAATGCTTTTCTCCTTCGGTGGCATAGTGTACAGTTTGTCCTCCAAGTGGAGACTTTTCACCTGTTCTTTGAGGTCGGTAATTGTAGATCTTATTAAATAAAAATGAACACATACCAATGATTACTTCTGATGGAAGGAATATATGCATGGTGAGACACAAACTCACAATGCACATAATCCCTAAATACAGTAAAATTCCAGCTAGCTCTGCAATTCAATTATAGGTAGCATAATGAAGAGGATGATTCATGTCCTAAAGTGCTATAGACAGGGACACAGTCATGAATTTGGTGGCTAATGAACTAATGGAAATCAAGCCATAATTAGCATTATAGAAAAAGATGGGTTATTGGAAGAGCAGATTCAGTGAGAGTTGTGCCACAACATTAATGCTTCTATGGTGTTTCTTCTGATTATCCAAGGATTTTTGACATAAACAGGGGAAATAAAAAGTTGTGATAAGAAAAAGAAACAGTATCTGTTCTTCTAGTTGCAAGCCATTATTATCTGACTGATTGTCTCAAGATGCTGAAACAGAAGGCTCCATCTCTATGAGATGGATTTTAGGAAACAGGTAGATACTATGCTCTTCACCTTATCTGCTTATGAGACCCAGGCATGCCAAGTTAAACGAACAACAAGTAGTTTTTCACATTCAAAAGGAGCAGGAAAGAGTTGAGGCAGCAGGAATTAGACATTTCTGCAAGGAGCTACAGTTGTCCCTTCACATTCGCGGGGGTTAGGTTCCATAGACCCCCGCGAATGTGAAAATTCCGCGAATAATGGCAGCCCTCCACCCGCCCTCCCCAAGCGACCCGAGGCCTCCGGAGGCCTCGCGTCGCTCTTCTCTGCCGCCCCCGCCCTCCCCGAGCGACCCCCGAGGCCTCCGGAGGCCTCGCGGTCGCTCTTCCCTGCCGCCCCCCGCCCTCCCCGAGCGACCCCCGAGGCCTCCGGAGGCCTCGCGGTCGCTCTTCCCTGCCGCCCCCCGCCCTCCCCGAGCGACCCCCGAGGCCTCCGGAGGCCTCGCGGTCGCTCTTCCCTGCCGCCCCCCGCCCTCCCCGAGCGACCCCCGAGGCCTCCGGAGGCCTCGCGGTCGCTCTTCCCTGCCGCCCCCCGCCCTCCCCGAGCGACCCCCGAGGCCTCCGGAGGCCTCGCGGTCGCTCTTCCCTGCCGCCCCCCGCCCTCCCCGAGCGACCCCCGAGGCCTCCGGAGGCCTCGCGGTCGCTCTTCCCTGCCGCCCCCCGCCCTCCCCGAGCGACCCCCGAGGCCTCCGGAGGCCTCGCGGTCGCTCTTCCCTGCCGCCCCCCGCCCTCCCCGAGCGACCCCCGAGGCCTCCGGAGGCCTCGCGGTCGCTCTTCCCTGCCGCCCCCCGCCCTCCCCGAGCGACCCCCGAGGCCTCCGGAGGCCTCGCGGTCGCTCTTCCCTGCCGCCCCCCGCCCTCCCCGAGCGACCCCCGAGGCCTCCGGAGGCCTCGCGGTCGCTCTTCCCTGCCGCCCCCCGCCCTCCCCGAGCGACCCCCGAGGCCTCCGGAGGCCTCGCGGTCGCTCTTCCCTGCCGCCCCCCGCCCTCCCCGAGCGACCCCCGAGGCCTCCGGAGGCCTCGCGGTCGCTCTTCCCTGCCGCCCCCCGCCCTCCCCGAGCGACCCCCGAGGCCTCCGGAGGCCTCGCGGTCGCTCTTCCCTGCCGCCCCCCGCCCTCCCCGAGCGACCCCCGAGGCCTCCGGAGGCCTCGCGGTCGCTCTTCCCTGCCGCCCCCCGCCCTCCCCGAGCGACCCCCGAGGCCTCCGGAGGCCTCGCGGTCGCTCTTCCCTGCCGCCCCCCGCCCTCCCCGAGCGACCCCCGAGGCCTCGCGGTCGCTCTTCCCTGCCGCCCCCCGCCCTCCCCGAGCGACCCCCGAGGCCTCGCGGTCGCTCTTCCCTGCCGCCCCCCGCCCTCCCCGAGCGACCCCCGAGGCCTCGCGGTCGCTCTTCCCTGCCGCCCCCCGCCCTCCCCGAGCGACCCCCGAGGCCTCCGGAGGCCTCGCGGTCGCTCTTCCCTGCCGCCCCCCGCCCTCCCCGAGCGACCCCCGAGGCCTCCGGAGGCCTCGCGGTCGCTCTTCCCTGCCCCCCCCGCCCTCCCCGAGCGACCCCCGAGGCCTCCGGAGGCCTCGCGGTCGCTCTTCCCTGCCGCCCCCCGCCCTCCCCGAGCGACCCCCGAGGCCTCCGGAGGCCCCGTTGTCGCTCCCCTCGCCACTTTCCCTGGACTCCCCTCGCCTCCCCGGCCCTCCCCACTCCCTCCTCAGGCCTTCACGGGGCCTCCGGAGCGCCTCCGGGGGCCCCGTGAAGGCCTCCCCAGCCCTCCCCACCCCCTCCCCAGGCTTTCATGGGGCCTCCGGAGCGCCTCCGGGGGTCCCTTGAAGGCCTCCCCAGCCCCTCCCAGGGCTTTCACGGGGCCTCAAGAGGCCCCCTGTCGTGGTTTTGGGGGGGCCCGCGGGGGCTCTCCCAAAACCGCGAATAATCAAAACCGCGAATGTTAAGTTCGCGAAAGTGGAGGGACAACTGTATAGGCAGACACATCATCTTATTAGTCATCTCTCTCTAAACAGCATTAAGAGCATCACGTTTGCTGAGAGGCTGTCTTTGGCTGCACTGTGAATAGGGAGCCCTCTGGTGGACATCTGCCTACTAGTTGAGATCTTCCCATCCACTAGCTTGCCCTCTTCTCAATAAAGAATATGCTTATTTAGTGACAATGCCCATCTGAATCCTACATAAAAAACACAAGTACACTGATAATTGCAACATGGTATGGTTTTCCCTACTTGACATGACTGAGTTCCTGCTGGGTGTTCTGGGTCTCACTCCTAGCTTTGTCCAGATCCCTGGTCTGAGCTTTATGTGTGTTCATCAGATCTTCCAGCATCTGGAAAAGAAAAAGAACATGACAAGCACAGTTTTAATTCTAGGTTTTCATTTTATTTTATTTTTTAAAGACAAAAATCAGTACATTTCCAAAAAAAACCCAAAACCATATAAGCAGGACAGGAACTTAAAATGTTGTTGTTTTATTCATTTATATCCAACCTTTCTCCCACCAATGGGACCCAAGGTGGCTAACAACTTCTTTAAAACCATTCAAGCTAAAAACAGTACAAAGTTAAAATTACATTATAAATGTAAAATTTAAAAAAGAATTAAACAATGTATAAAGTAAAAGCATTACAGTAAAAATACTAAAATGCTTTTAAAAAATCCTTAAAATTTTTAAAACCACACTGCACAGCCTCACAAACCCAGCCCTTGTTAGTTCATAAAAACCTGGCAGCATAAAAATGTCTTAACCTGCAACTAGGAGGAGAGCAAAGATGGGGCCATCCTGGCTGCTCTGAAGAGGGAGTTTCAAAGTCTGGGAGCCGCCACTGAGAAGGCCATCTCCCTTGTTCCACCAAACAAAACTGTGAAGGTGGTGGGACAGAGAGAAGGTTCGCTCCAGACAATCTTAAATCTCCTACAGGCTCATAAAGGGAGATAGAGCCCTTCAAATGGACCAATGCCATATAGGACTTTAAAGGTCAAAACCAGCACTTTAAATTGAATTTTCTAAAGTACTGTACAGCTGTATTGTTTTTCAGTCATATACTGTACTCTCCTGCAGAGATGAACAAGTGCCAACACACAAATGTAACATGGCACAGATTTGTATCTATGGCCACACTTCCACAGCTCTGTGCTACATTTCTTAACCCAGGAGAACAAAGCACAGCAATATACAGTCGTCCCTTCACATTCGCGGGGGTTCCGTTCCACGGACCCCTGCGAATGTGAAAAATCCGCGAATAACGACTGCCCTCCCCCTCCCCCACCATAGCGACCATGGGGCCTCTGGAGGCCCCATAGTCGCTTCCTCCAGCCTCCCCACTCCCTTCCTAGGCCTTCCCGGGGCCTCTGGAGACCCTCCCGAGGCCCCATGGATGCCTCCCCAGCCCTCCCCCCTCCTGCCCAAGCCCTCAACGGGGCCTCCGGAGAGTCTCCGGAAACCCCGCGGAGGCCTCTCACGGCCCTCCCCGCTCCCTCCCAGGCCTTCATGGGGCCTCCACAGCCCTCCCCCAGGCCTTCATGGGGCCTCCGGAGCGTCTCCGGAGGCCCCATGGAGGCCTCTCCCGGCCTCCCCCCTCCCTCCCCGGGCCTTCGTGGGGCCTAGCAAGGCCCCGCGGAGGCCTCTCCCAGCCTCCTCCCTCCCTCCCCGGGCCTTCGTGGGGCCTAGCTAGGCCCCGCGGAGGCTTCTCCAGGCCCTCCCCCCTCCCTCACCGGTCCTTCGTGGGGCCTCCAGAGCGTCTCCGGAAGCCCCATGGAGGCCTCTCCCGGCCCTCCCTCCTCCCTCCCCGGGCCTTCGTGGGGCCTAGCAAGGCCCTGCAGAGGCCTCTCCCAGCTTCCCCCCTCCCTCTCCGGGCCTTCATGGGGCCTAGCAAGGCCCCACGGAGGCCTCTCCCGGCCCTCCCCCCTCCCTCCCCGGGCCTTCGTGGGGCCTAGCAAGGCCCCGCGGAGGCCTCTCCCAGCCTCCCCCCTCCCTCCCCGGGCCTTCGTGGGGCCTAGCAAGGCCCCACGGAGGCCTCTCCCGGCCCTCCCCCCTCCCTCCCCAGGCCTTCGTGGGGCCTAGCAAGGCCCCGCGGAGGCCTCTCCCAGCCTCCCCCTCCCTCCCCGGGCCTTCGTGGGGCCTACCAAGGTCCCACGGAGGCCTCTCCCGGCCCTCCCCCCTCCCTCCCCGGGCCTCTGTGGGGCCTCCGGAGCGTCTCCGGAGGCCCCATGGAGGCCTCCCCAGCCCTCCCCCAGGCCTTCGCGGGGCCTCCGGAGGGTCTCCGAAGGCCCCGCGGAGGCCTCCCCAGCCCTCCCCCCTCCCTTCCAAGGCCTTCGCGGGGCCTCCGGAGGGTCTCTGAAGGCCCCGTGGAGGTCTCCCCGGCCCTCCCCGCTCCCTCCCAGGGCTTTCACGGGGCCTCTGGAGGCCCCGTGTCGCGGTTTTGGGGGGGCCCGGGGGGGGGGCTCGCACAACCGCGAATAATCGAAACCGCGAATGTCAAGTTCGCGAATGTGGAGGGGCGACTGTAATGGCTACATTCCTGTTTTGAGAAGCCTGCAACTGCAGCCAGCATAACATCAGAGTATGATTCTGCAGTTAGACAAATGCAGCAGTGTTTTGGCAGCTATGCATGCCTATCCTCCCACTCCTCCTGGCTTTGGTGTCTGTTCTTCCCCCAGCCCATCTTCCAGTACATCTTAAGACCAGGAGAGAAGAATGTACACCAAGACTAACAACAGCTATAGCACAGCCCTCTTTCCACAATTGCAGGAAGCATCACCAAGGGAGTAGCAGTATCTGGGCACATAAAATAGTGACAAGATAACTATTTCCTGGATCACTTGGCTAGAATTACACCTGCATGGCCATGCTCCCTAGACATATGTCAGTCAGCTCTAATTGTTTGGACTATATTAATATAGATTATAAAGCACATTGGGTAGGGGCTGCACCAACGCTGTGTTCCATTTTGGGCCTAGCACTATTGGTAGTAAATGAATAGGCAGTACCAAGCAAAGTATTTTTAAATATCATACCTTACAATATTGATTTTGGGTCTTCTTAATTTCATGTGTTGCAGACACCTGGCTGAACAGATCCTCCTCTTGTTGATCTAAAAGGTGCAATAAGCCATGTCATTTTCTCAGCTGCTTGCATTTTTCCCTCTTCCCCATCAGGCCCACGGGGCAAATAGTCTTTAGCCTGATAGCTATTACAGTAAAGTGGCCAAGGGAGCAGGATCATCAAGCAGTACTCGCCAAGCTTGTGCTTCAGCTGCTCAACCTCTCTCCTGATGCACTCATACTCTTGCCATAGGACTTTTTTGCTATAATAAAAAGAAAGAAAGAAACAGCCACATCAGCAACAAGACATCAGGGATCACTTCTATGGAAAAAAGGCAAGAGACACTGACAGTTCAGCCAATGTTTAAAAAAAGCTATTAGTAAATTTTGAAATACAGTAAACTGGCCCTATGTCATTCTGCTGCCTAGAGAGAGAAAGTAAATTACAGTAACTTAGCAGGCTCTCCATAGCCTAGAAATGAAAGGAAGAAGCAAACCCACCCATTTCTAGCTTATTGGGACCCAAATAGGCAATATGATTTGCTGTAAGGAGTCAGCTGGGTGGAGGGGGCTTTATTGTCTCCAGTGCAATAACTACATTTAAGGAATTTGGCAGAACCCCCAGTTAATTCAAGCCTTTGCAAATAAATAAATAAGTCCCAAATTCTGAATGACATGCTCTGAACTAAACTTTTTTGCAGTTATTATTTTATTCATTTATATCCTGCCTTTCTCCCAATAATGGAACTCAAGGTGGCTTACAACATATTTTAAAACAATGCAGATTAAAAACTAGACAAAAACTTCAGTAAAAGTATAAAATATAAAAGCTCGTTTAAAAACAATTTATGAAGTTATAAAAGTCTATATACAAACCATAAAATGGTATAGCACACCATTAAAAGCACATCCCGGCCAGCTTCTAAAAGTCTGACGGCATAAGGATATTTTAAGTTGCCAACAGAAGGAGAACAAGGACAGAGCCATCCCGGACTCCCGAGGGAGGGAGTTCCAAAGTCTGGGAGTAGCCACCAAGAAGGCCCTCTCCCTTGTTCCCACCAAATGAGCCTAAGAAGCTGGTGGGACAGAGAGAAGGTTCTCTCCAGATGATCTTAGAGGGCTCATAAAGGGAGATACAGTCCTTCAAACAGCGTGGACCCAATGCATATAAGGACTTTATAGGTCATCACCAGCCCTTTGAATTGGGCCTGGAAACAGATCAGCAGCCAGTGAAGCTAGTTCAACAAGGGAGCTGTATACTCCTTGTAACCAGCACCCTTTAGCAGTCTGGCTGCAGCTCTTTGGATCAACTGAAGTGTTTTGCATACGGCACCTGGAAGAGTACTGCTCTTTGTTGTCTACCACATTACCCTAAGTCCAATGTGATTCGCAATAGTGGATAAAATCAAGGTGCTTTTGCTTGATAACCCAAATGCTGACCTCTCCAGCATATCTTGCATGATGCCAGTGGTGGAAAATGGATCAGGAGTGCAGTCGCCATCTGACTGCTGAAACACCTGCTGTCGAAGGCTACGGAGTTCACTCTTCAACCCTTCCATTCTGTGTCCCAGTACTGACTCCAAGCCACCCTGTGAACTGTGCCGTAGCCGATCTACCTCCTCTGCAACAGTAAGCAGGATGGGAGGAAAGTATTAGCCAACAGTAACCCTCCTTGGCTGCTATAACAGATTAATGTGAGGCAATATAGGGTTTCCCTGACACGAATTTATTACTGCAAGGTGCTCCACTACATTCACTAGAGAAAGATTTGTCACTATTGGGGTATCACTGGGGCACTACCAGCAAGGAAGCCTTTAGACATCATTCATAAGCAAACAGAGGTAGTAAGCAAAAATGAGAGGCAGATAAGGAATCCAAACCTGAGTGCCAATGACACAGATAGTGTGGCTTCACATATGAAGTAGTGCAGGAGGTGTGCGGGAGAAGAATCCAGACACTCAAGTACCTCTGTTCCTATGGACATTACTTTTCACCTTGGGATGTGGCGTACCTAGATATGTGCAGCTCTATGGGGCTTTTATATAAGCAGATGGGTATCTAGATTTATAGAACTTACCTACAGGCACACCAAAAAATATAGTACAACCAGAAGCCTCTAGATGGATACTTCACATCTTTATGTGGAACCTACCATCTCCATCCTTACTTCTGGTATTCACCTCCATTTTAGGGTTGCTGGTACACAATGCAGTAGGGACAGTAAATGCCACAAATGGCTACCCATCAAGGTTTGTACTCCAAACCTGGCAATCCTGTGCTTGCCAAGCTCCCAACTCCAAAATCCTCTGCCTACCAATTGCATGTAGGTTCTCTTGTCTGAAGGGGAGACAATCCTGGCCCATTTCTACTTTCCCCTTGCTTCTTCCTTTTGTAATTACCATTCAAAGTTTTCTCAAGGTCCTGAATTTCTCAGGACTGGCTACTATATCCCATTTTCTTTACTTATCCTTAACCAACACAACTGATAGTTGGTTTAATCTTAACTACTATAAAGTTGTGGTATGTGTCTTTTGAAAAAAAGATACCTTCTGATAAAATTTTTTCTTGCTTCCATTCTTTGTCTCTTCTGCCTGTTTCCTAACTTCAGTGTCTACCAAGGTTTCCTTCACCCTTCCCAATCTGCCAATTACTCTCCACCTTTTCTCCAGTTATCATGCCTTTAGGCTCCTAGGATTCTCTATAGTGCCACTTCCTGTTCTCAGCCATGATTTGTGACAGCTTTCAATCCCGGTCAAACTGACAACATTACACTCTCTCAGATGCTGGACTATAAACTGGTTAGTTTCCTGTGCAACTGAACATTCTGAACCTTCACACCAGCTTAGTCTCTCAGTGTCAAAACAAGTCTTCTAACAAGCAAAATAAGTAGATAAGCAGCACAAGCAACACAGAGACAAATGTAAGTTGTAAGAGACTACTGTATTACGATCTATAATTGCGGAATAAGCGACCTTAAACAATTACAGTATACATATTAATTTTTCAGGTTCTAGAAATCAAAACTCTTATACACCACAATCAAGCAATTTGTAAAGATGGCATATATCTCAAGCAACTGCTCAAGCAATGTCCTATTATTGGTTTACTGAAGATGAAAGTGTTAAATATTCTCCAGCTGACAATTCCAAATAAGATAACCTGATCCCAACCCATACTCTTGTATGTAGTATCTATGTCAGCCTGGGCTAGCCTGAACATGGCCTTGAATCTCCACCCTCCACAATGCACGCCCTCACTGCATGCACAGAAATAACAATTAGTCCGTAACATCCTTACCTTGCCAGGGATGTTTTCATATTTTAATGGGAAAGGAGTACTCTGAAGAAGGGGTGAACAAAATAATCACTCCATGAGCCAATTCTATGTTTTTAACAATTCAAGAAGGTCACAATTTATGTTATAATCTCAGCTCTTTAATCATCAACCCATTTTCTGCTAGCACAAGACTCCCTCCAGTTCACAGCACTTTCTTTTCTCCCTCTTCCTCCTGCTCTTCATTACATGACTGCATCCTCACCCCTGAGTTACCTCCCTTTTTCTGATTCTTTATGAACATGGCTCTTTGCAGCCTCATTTCCTAATTATGTCTTCTTTCCCACATGTATTATGGCACCATCATGGACTGCTGTAGCCTATTAATTTTTTAATGTTATTTTAAACATCTTTCTACTTATCCCATAAATCCCCTACATTTCCCAGGTCTCAACTATTGCCCATTTCTACTCCTCCCTTGATCACATCTTTCTCTCTCCTCAAATATCAGTTATTTCCTTTCATCCTTTTACATATCCCTGCACCCTGTATTACCACCTTTCCTTCTCCCAGATTTTCACTGACCTATAAGTTCATACCAGTGAAGAAATCTCTTGCACCTGTGGACCCTGCAACAGGGCTTGCTAGTTGCAACTTATGGGACATCACTAGTCTCATCTCATTCCACCATGTGCCTCTGAATCCAGTGAGAAGGATGATACAGAAGCAGTGACAAAGGCATTCTCCCATCTCTGGTTCGATTTTTCATTACCTCTGGCAGAGCTTAGATGTTCCCACACAGATGTGGGAAAGGCTATTGAACATCAGATACTTGGAAGTCTTAGGTCTTGTATTGTTCAGTCCTCATCACTGCCTCCCATATGAGCCTGCTTGCTCATTTTTATGTGCTGGAGAGGCTGTCCTCTTCAGTCCTTCCATCTTACATTTTGCAAGAATGCATCCTCCGTGGCTGCATCTGAACTAGAGCTCTCTCTCAGCAGAGATATCTCTTGTTCCCTTCCCTATCTGGCCTTCAGTTTGGTTGCAAAGTCATCTTTTGGCAATCACTTGAGCTGACACACTGTCAATGTTTTAAACTCTCTAGGTTTTTATCTGCTCTCTCCTGACCTCCATTAATGGAAATCTGGGTACACATATTTTAAAGAGAATCAAGGAAACTATCAGGATTTACAGAGAAATCTTTGTTTCAAAGACAGAATAGATGGTCAAGAGAAGAGAGCAGCTTTGGAAGAGGAGTTGCAGAACCACACATCTCTCTCCTACCTTCTAAGTGACTGATACTTTGCTGCTGTAGTTCCTTCTCCTGTTTCAGCCGCTGTACTGACTGGGTGAGGGATTCTATGACCTAAAGAGAAACAAAGGAGAAGCAAGGCAACAGTAAATTCCACCTAAATAAGAAGCTCTTAAAGCTCCAGCTGAAACAAAAGATGTCAATAAAACTAAGTATCGCCAAATAACTGCTTAGAGAGAATGTGTATTATTCTTTGGTAGACACTTCATGCTTTATTTGAATTGAATTTTCTCAAAGGAAGAGAGGGTGGAATTCCAAATATTTCCTTCTATTCTGTCATCACAGTCTCAGGGTGGGCTAAACTGACATAATGACCAGCCCAAATTCATACACTGAGCTTCATGAATAAAGAAGGTTTTTGAACTCAGGTCTGTTTAAGTCCCACTGACTGTTATACATCATTGCCTTTTGCTATGCAACACCCTGAATACTGTCTTGCTGTATTAACTGTTTAGTGTTGAAACTGCTGGGGTACAGACAACCCCATACAAAAAAACGTAAAAGAACGAAAGGAAGGAAGGAAGGAAGGAAGTGCTAGTGCTGCAAACCCTGGGGTAGGCAACTTGGAGGGTCTGCAAGCCAATTTTCTAGTCTCTGGACCTGCTGTGAATCACATATACCCCTGCAAAACCCAAACTGAAAGTGAATTATGCTCCACTTCCAGTTATGTAAAAATTCTATGCCTTGTTATATAGGTGAATCACCATTCTTATGTGCACACAGAAGTAACATCTTTCCTATTTTCAGCAATCAACTTTTCAGTGGCAGGAGGAAGGGTTTATGGGAGCTAGACAGCAGAAAAGCCAAGCCAGGAATGCTTGTGGTCTGCAGACTATTTGTTGCCCCACTTCTGGCATACAATCAGCTGTGATTAAAAAGATAGTGACCTATGTGTCATTGCAGTGTTGATTACCTGAGCTTGTGAATGCAGTTGCTTAGTGATGGCTGAAAGCTCTTCAGTGGCCATTCTGCAGCATGGGTGAGCTCCACACGTGAAATGCAGGGGTGGTGCTCCAGTCTGTGGCTCTGTCAAAACAGCACTCTCTGTATTTATTCTACTCAGCAATAAATCAGCTGTGACGATAGAAAGCAACAAATCTGATCAGTCTACCAAGCATGGAAACCATCTAAGTTTGGTATAATATTTTATTTGCCCCAATTGCATAAGGTTGTACAAATTGGTGGTGGCTCATGCCGACAAAGCCTAATGGGGCAGAAATCAGAGCCAAGAAGTCACTAGACACAGTGCTAAGTGGATCTAGTTTTCTATTTTTACCCATCCTTGGATCGTGCCTTGACACTGGGCATCTTTTTTTTAGTGTTGTGTTGCTTCTAGAGTTATGTTGCTAGGATCCTTCTTAGTTTCCACTGAAACTCCACAATTAAAGAATAAATGTCCTTGGTTATTTTGGTTTATTTTCATCACCTCGACCATATTTCATTAAAAGCACAAAAGGTAATATAACACATCTATAGAAAAAGCCTGTTTGCCCAACTTGATGAATGAAAGTCTATTGGCACACCTGGAAAAATCTATAGCCATAGGTTCTGTTTAAAAGTATAGAGAAAAGATCAAGGTGAGAATGAATACTTCTAAATGTGGTTTGAAAAGAGTTATCAAGCAAAATAAACTTTAGGTGCTATACAACTAGAGAAAAAAAAGAGAAAAAAATTGGAAGGCTATGGTTGCATCTAATGACTACGGCCAAAATTTTGTTAGCCAGTTAATGGAAAAAAGAAGACACGCACTTAAGGGAGGAGTGGTTAGAGAAGGTTATTGAAATAGCAGCGCTTGATAAACTTTCATATAGATGGGAAGGTTAAGCAGAAAAATCAATATGCAAAACAATGGAAATGTCTCTATGAATATGTTCAGTGTGAAATTAATTTATAGGAGGTAACAGGAAAAACAAAAAAAATAATGTATTTGTAATTGTGATATAAAAGGTTTATAACAAAGGAAGATATACATAAAGAGTTGCTATGGTTAGATTTAATGTTAGTTTATCTTTATGAAATTTTTCAGAGGGGAATATCAATTGACATAAAATTAATTGCTGTAACCTCTAATTAGGGGAGGTCATAGAATCGTAGAATTGCAGAGTTGGAAGAGACCACGAGGGCCATCCAGTCCAACCCCCCTGCCACGCAGGAAATCTTGATCAAAGCATTCCCGACAGATGGCAATCCAGCCTCTGTTTAAAGACCTCCAAGGAAGGAGACCCCACCACGCTCTGAGGGAGTGTGTTCCACTGCCGAACAGCTCTTACTGTCAAAAAGTTCCTCCTAATGTTGAGGTGGAATCTCTTTTCCTGGAGCGTGCATCCATTGCTCCGTGTTCCAGTCTCTGGAGAAGCAGAAAACAAGCCTGCTCCATCCTCAATGTGACACCCCTTCAAATACTTAAACAGGGCTATCATATCGCCTCTTAACCGTCTTTTTTCCAGGATAAACATACCCAGCTCCCTAAGTCTCTCCTCATAAGGCATGGTTTCCAGACCTTTCACCATTTTAGTTGCTGTATGTAGGTCAACCTGTATGTTTTCGATTGTTTTGTTTGTCTTTCTTTGTTATATGTAATTATAAGGTTTTTGTTGTTGTTTTGTTTTATTTTTTGTAAACCATGTGGATAATGGATGTTGTATTTGTGTTTTTATATATATATATATATATATATATATATATATATAGACATGAAATGTATGTTCATATTTATGAATCATGATTTAGGATATAACATTAATAAAATAATTATTAAAAGCAAGCAAAATAACCTAAGCTCGTGATACATTAAGTTTCAGTGTACACTCCAGAACAACTGCTAGGCACATTCTACACAGGAAAATAAGCGAAAATGGCAGGAACATGAGCCAAGGGTCCAATCCTGACAGGGACAGAGACCCCAGCTACCCCTCTCCCCCATCTGTGATTGGGTAATTATTTTATGAAAACTCATTGACTAGGCCTATCAATAATTTTTCCCTGTTGTTTCTCCCATTACATTTCAGCTATTTAAAAGGAAAACCTATTGTTGAAACAGATGGGGTGATGCCAATGAGATTCAGAGACAGAATCATTCAGCACATGCAATGGACATTACATCTTAAACATGAACATTAGCCTTGTTGGATCAGATCAAGGTCTATCCCAGGGGTGGAGAACCCATCTCTCCCGCCCTTACGGGCCTATAATTTTCACCATTCTTTGCCACCATGACCAGTGGTTGGTGCAACAAGATTTGTAGTTCAGCCACAGCTGAGGGCCATAGATTCCCCTGCTCCTGCCTATCTAGTATTCAGTATCCACAACAGGCAATGAGATACTGCTAGGTGCTCATATGCAGTTCATGGCCTTTCTTTTTTGTTTGCTCCCAAGATCTACACAACTTGAATTAACAGAGACTTGTTCCACCCAAGTTCTAGCTGCAGGGGGGGCAGGGGGGGAATTAGTGGTGAAGGTTTAAGAAATTCAAGGCATTATGAGAGTTTTTATTCCAGAACTAGTGTTTCAGCGATACAAAATTAGTCTTACCTTTGGAGGTTATGCTGGTTGTGTTTAGGCGCTGCTGTAACAAAAGCAGGATGAGATAAGAAGTTACAACACATTTCAAATATTCTAACTAAAAATAACATGAGTCACATGAACATAAGTTGCTTCTATGTAGCATCAAATTCACTAGCATGTTCTGCATGAATGTCTAAAGAGCACCTGGCAAGAAGAAATACTGTACTCATGTACAAGGTCTGTCTATTAAATAATGAGACTGATACAATCTCTCTCTCTCTCTCTCTGGCTTTTCTTTGCAAACAAAGATTCAGGAAGGACTCATCCTGTGCTTTTTGCAAGCGCACTGATGACTAAAAAGGCCAATATGAGATAAACAAGTCCGGTTGTAGAAAGCACAGCAGAAGGTCTCCTTGGGTAATGTTTCCGGGTTGTGATTCTTTCTGCATTGTCGTTTCTCTTCAAGACTTGTTCGGCGTGAGTTCTCAAATAAGGCTGCAGCATTGTGGATAGTGCATCTCCATGCCTCCCAATGTGAGGCCAGGGCGGACCATTGTTGGTGATCAATTTGGCCAAGCCTGAGATGTTGTTTCAGGGAGTCCTTATATCACTTTTTTGGAGCACCCCTCTTACGCTGACCCGTGGCGAGTTCACCGTAGAGTAGTATTTTTGGGAGGCGATGGTCATCCATCCTAGAAATGTGCCCTGCCCAGCACAGCAGTGTTCTCAATATCATGGCCTCAATGCTGGTGATCCCTGCTTGCTCAAGGACAGCAACAATAACCCATCTTTATTTATATGTATTACAGTTCTAATGCTTGTCCCCTTCAATATACTCCCTGTTCACACTCACACACTGATGCAGTCCTGTTTTCCACTGGTCAAAGGCGTGGATCAGATCAGTTTCTGTCAGCTGTTTCAACATATCTGCTGTTTTCTTCATACTGCATCAGTTGGCTCAAAACATGTGACTTTAAGCAACAATTTCACTTTAGGGAAAAGAGAAAAGTCGCATGGTGCCAAATATGGAGAATATGGAGGCTGTTCAAGTGTAGTAATGCCTTTATCGGCCAAAAACTGCTTCACAGAAAGTGCTGTGTGAGCACGCACATTTGTCTTGATGAAGAATGAAACTATTGTTCCACAGTTCTGGCCTTTTTTTCCCCTGACTCTTTCTCTCAGCTTTGTCAAAACTTCCTTAGAATAATGCTGCCTTCTGGAACCCATTCTGCCAAAATTACACCCTTGATGTCAAAAAACAACAATGATCATGGCTTTGAATGTGGACTTGCTTTGATGTGTTTTTTTCATTCTTGATGATGATGGTGTTTTCCAGTGCATTTACTGTCATTTTGTTTCAGGATCATACTGGAAGAGCCAGGTTTCACCACAAGTGGTGATTTTTTAAAAAAAGGTTTGGGTCCGCCTCAAGTTGCTGCAGAATGCCAGGTTGCTTGACTTTTAAACTTAGCATTTTTCTGGCACACAATAGACAACAGCTGCTTTAAAAGAAAACTGACAATTAACTGAACAACCGAGAGTGCTGATGTTTGTCATGCAAGTCCAGGCATGTTCAAGGTCACCACTCAAGCATTCACAATCAGTTATCCCTGATTTGTCTGAAAAGTAGCAACACAGTCTCGTTATTTGATAGATAAACCTCGTATTATTACAGTAACTTTAACAGATCTGTGGCAGGAACACCCAGCTCCCTTTAATTACAAAATTTCAAAACGGTTTTTTAACTGCTGCTCAAATTAATCAAAACAGAACATCTTAAAAGACTAGAAATAACTAAAACAGAAACAGAAATAACCCTTTTTTTGTCTACACTATTCCCAGAATTCCTTGAAAGAAAATGGTAGCCAAAGAAACAGCTCTTGGAAGCAAGTTCCAAAACTTCAGGATGGTAACCAAGAATCCCTGCTTCTTTCTGGAGCGTATTCTGGCTTCTGCATGAGACAGAAATTGAAGCAGGACTTTACCAGTACATCTATTACTGTAACAGGAATGGGAGTGATGTAGCTGTCCATATGTTGTTTGACTGCAACTCCCATCATTCCTAGCAACCATATTCAATAGCTAAGAATGCTGAAAACTGCAACCTAACAACATCTAGAGGGCCACCAGTGGATAACAAAGATGAGCATACTGGTTGAGCCTGGTAAAAAGCACTTTGAGGCAAATCATGGGTTCATAATTTTTATTTACTTTATATTTACATTCCACATTTTTTCCAATGAGCTCAAGGCAGTATACATTCCTCTCTTTCTCCTTAGTTGCTGTCACAACAACCCTGTGAGGCAGGTCAGGCTGAAGGACAGTGATTGGTCCAAGATCAGCCATGGCTCAGTAGTTAACAGAAGCTGGATCTCCCAAGTTACATTCTATGTCCTAAATCCAATTGCTAATTGAAATACAGTAGATCCATTGAAGCAATGGGGTTTACAAAAGTGCTGACTTATCCAGCAATCGAGTCAGTAGCTCCGCTTAGTTAGTACTGGCAACTGGAGTTAGGCTCAGCATGTTAGCCAGTAATACACCATGCTGAATGGCCTTGCTGGCACACCAAAAATTGTACTCACACACTTATCTCCACCATGCCATCACTCCTGCTACCCTTTGCTGACAGGCAGGCTGACAGCTTGACAACAGTCAGACACCAGGCACCCTGTCCACTGCCACCATCCCTACCAGCCTTTTGGACAGAAAAGCCAGCAAGTTGCAATGATGTTAGTTGGAGATATTATGAATACCTATGCCTAGTGTTGTGCAATTCTCCTTCCTATCGGTGTGACATTCCCTCATTACTGTTCTTATTGGTGACACCCACTCCTGCCTTCCTATTTCTAGTGGGAAAGGTTGGTAGGAGAACAGTAGTGCAGAGAATTACTCCACAGGCCTTTAGGAAGTAGCAGCTGGCTTCCTCCTCCAGAAGCAAGAGGAGCATTTCTCCTAGATTGGCAACTCACAATATGATAGTGAGCAGCTCTACTGAAAACTGGCAACCTCCTCTAGAACAAGTCCAGATCCTGAATCATTACCCCAGAGAAGAATAATATGTCTAGAAGAGGCATTTCCCTAGTCCACCCAGGTATTTCAGTGTGTCATGAACTTAACATCATTTTTGTCTTATCTAAATTAAGCTTAAATGTATGGTTAAGCTGAAATAGCTACAGTACTTCAGAGGCCATAAATAAGGTGGTTTATTTGTCATTTCTCACACTAATTATTCCAGGCCAAGTGGGTGCCATCCAACAACTGATGACAGAGGGCAACTTGAGTAATTCACATTATATTGCAGTGCTCTTCAGCGAAGAAAAGGAGGAATATGGCAATCAGTTTTTGCTTACATGTGTTGACCTCTGCTATAAACTAGACAAAGCTTAACAAGTTCAGGAAAGCCTAAAAGGGAATAATGCCTAAGAAAAGGGTTTAAAGATGACACAGTTAAACTTGATGAGCAATGATTTGGTTATGCTTTACAGTTTCTAAAACAACAACAACAATCTAAATAAAGTACAGTACTGTCCCCTTACTCTTTGGGCGACCTAAATTTGAATCCAATGCCTTATCTGAAAGATTGCTGCATTGCCTCAATATTAATTCAACTGAAGTTCTGAAATATATTACCAGTCACTGACTCTACCCTTTAAAACATATCTTTTACACTTCAGACTTTCACTACTGAAAAAACTGTATACGTATTGAAAGCCAACTTGCTCAATCAGCACAGAAGCTTCAGCAGTCTTGAAAGCTACCGTACTAGTAAAGATTTTTTTTTCTAGGAAACTAGAAAATATCAACAACATACTTTCCCCTCAAAGAATATACCATCTATGTGATACTGTATAAAAATCTTTAGCAGCAAAACCTATTCAAAAACTCATTATCTTTTTTTCAAACAGGTGGGCAGTAATTTACACGGTGCTCTGTAGATGAACTTGCCTTAATTTTGGCCATGTTGCTGTCTGCTTCAGTCAATATAGAGCTGAGTTGTGTGTTCCAATCCATGATGTTGGCAAAAAGATGCTTTTAACAGCTCAGTTGCTGCCAATTTGTAACCTGGGAGAAATCCTTGGCTAGAAATAAATCCCAGCAGAAGAGAAGGGTGCCTACAAAAGCAGCAGAAAAATATCTTTATTTTTCCTTCTATAACCTGTCTCAGATTTCATCACAGCGGAAGGAAAAGGGATAAAAAAAAAAAAAGAAGAGACTTGAAAACTGACATACTACTCCGTCAAATCTGCCTGTAAGTTTTCTTCACAGCACCTAAGTGGACTAGCACACCAAACCATATTAAAGGGAAAACAGTACCTCACATCTACTGTATTAGTTTAATCTTTTGAAGGAACTCAAGCATCAATTAACCATTGAATCAGAACCACATTTTGAGGAGCCCATCCCCCAAAATGCAACACTTCAGCAAACCCACAACCTGTATCAGTGATGGACAGGAGCTCTTGGGGCACAATCACCCAAACAGGTTCCCTCCATTGCACCATGATGCAAGGGTTGCTTTTAGGTTTCCCTGACTGAAAACTGGAGACAGCTCTTGCATCTTTAAGGGTTGTGCCTAAGAGAGTATTTCAGCAGATGTTGCTTCTTACCTGGCTGCATGACAAGCAACACCTACTGAAATTCTCTCTTCTATACAACCATTACAAGGAGAAGTCTCCAGTTTTCAGAGAGCCTGCATGGTGTAGTGGTTTGAGCATTAGGGTACGACTCTGTGGTACATCCACACTACACAAATAATAATAATAATAATAACAACTTTATTTTTGTACCTTGCCTTTTACCTATTTGAAATTGGATTATTTGCCATGGTGTTTATTGCTCCAGTCTCTTTTGTGAAGTCTTCCAAATGCACTATATGCCTTTGCTAATCTGTGATCGATCTCATTGTCAATCTTGGCATCTGAGGAGATGATGCTTCCCAGGTAGGTGAACTGCTGAATGGACTTGAGCACAGATTTGCTGACGGCAATGTGGGGATGGTGGTGTTCGTCCTGTGGTGCAGGCTGGTAAAGAACTTCCGTTTTCTTCAGGTTGACATCCAGCCCAAACAGCTCTGTGTATAGAGCCATTGTACTGTCTATCCTCCTTTATGGATCTGAAACATGGGTCACCTATCGCCACCACCTACGACTCCTCGAACGCTTTCATCAGCGCTGTCTACGCACAATCCTAAATATACACTGGACTGACTATGTGACGAATGTTGCTGTCCTTGAGCAAGCAGGGATCACCAGCATTGAGGCCATAATATTGAGAATGCAGCTGCACTGGGCAGGGCACATTTCTAGGATGGAGGACCATCGCCTCCCCAAAATACTACTCTACGGTGAACTCGCCACGGGTCAGCGTAAGAGGGGTGCTCCAAAAAAGCGATACAAGGACTCCCTGAAACAACATCTCAGGCTCGGCCAAATTGATCACCAACAGTGGTCCGCCCTGGCTTCACATCAGGAGGCATGGAGACGCACTATCCACAATGCTGCAGCCTTGTTTGAGAACTCACACCGAACAAGTCTTGAAGAGAAACGACAATGCAGAAAGAATCACAACCCGGAAACATCACCCAAGGAGACCTTCTGCTGTGCTTTCTGCAACCGGACTTGTTTATCTCAGATTGGCCTTTTTAGTCATCAGTGCGCTTGCAGAAAGCGCGGGATGAGTCCTTCCTGAATTTTCGTTTGCGAAGAAAAGCCAGAGAGAGACAGATTTGCCATGGGAATCCTGGGATTGGTAGTTTGGTGAGGACACCAGCACTCTTTGGCAGAGAAGGCGAAAGACCTTGTAAAACTACAAATCCCAGGATTCCATAGGAAGGAACCATGGCAAATAATCCAATTTCAAGATGGATTATTTGTCTAACGTGGATTTGGCCCCAGGGTTCGAATCCCCGCTCAGCCATGAAAAACCCAATGGGTGACCTTGGGCGAGTCACACTCTCTCAGCCTCAGAGGAAGGCAAGGGCAAACCCCTCGCTGAAGAAATCTTGATAAGAAAACCCAGTGATAGGGTGGCCATAAATCGGAAATGACTTGAAGGCACACCACCACCATCTCCAGTTTTCAGCCTGGCAACCCTAGTTGCGTGTCCCTCTTCCACGGACGGCGGCGAAGGATAAGACTCCCTCCCGCCCCACGGCAATGAAAAGGGAGGTGAGAATCCCTCCCCACCTTGGCCCGTGCTTTTGCTTCAGAGGACGCCCAGGGGCAACCGGTCAGCCTCTCTCCCTCACGGCCGACCCACTGGCCCCAGTCCGCTCCTTCTTCCCACGGCACATATTCGAACACCTACCCCGGAGACCGCTCAAAGCCGGACGCTGCTTCCGCCGCGCCGCGGAGGCTTCTGGGTAAGGAAGTCCTGAAGCCCTAAGAGCAACCAGTCTCAGAATTCGATCGGGACTACATTTCCCAATAGACATTTCGCCACTCACTGAGTACGATGGCCTATCGGGGAAAAAATGGTTTCGTTTCTTTTTTGTGCGTAGACCGGTAGCCATTAGCGAGAGGTTATACAGAGAGAGAGAGAAAGATGTATATATAGCTATATCATGACGAGGCAATGCGCCGCCAGTAGGCGCAGCTGGGTTTGTGAGGCACGTGTTGTGGGCTCCGTAATTCGGCACCATGGAGCCTCGCGTGGTGCATGTGGAGAAAACGCTCCGAGATCACCTGGAGAACCTGGGTTTTGAAATTTATCCGTTTAAGGTACTGCATAAAATAAGGGAAAGAAAGCATTGAGAAAAATAAAAGGAACGTATTTTTATAGCTTCTCTCGTGTCTGCTGAGGCGTTATGGTTACCATGCTAGAAGGTGGTTGTGGTGCACTTTTGCAGCAAGGTGACCTAGCAGTGACTCCTGTGTCCTCGTGTTTAATGTATGTATTATGGTTTCTATCCCAGTGGCTCTTAACCCTTTTTTTTTAACCAGGGACCCCCTTTAAATATCTTGTGTTGTCGTGGACCCCCAAGACCTAACTCAAGACAAACCCTAACAACAACAGCAATAATACCTGATGATCATGATAACAATACAATCACACCATCTATTAACTCTTCCCTCAGAGGCACTGGAAAGGAAGGAAGAGTTTCCTCCTGTTTCTTCTTGCAAATTTGTGGCTGGAGCGGATTGAATGGCAATGCACAGGCCAAGCCAGCCAATCTATGCCTTGTCTCCTGTCATGTGGGCTGAGCAGCCTTTGTGGACCCCCTAGGGATCCATGGACCAGAGGTTAAGAACCACTGTTTTCTATCCCATACTGATTTATGTGGTTATGCCATTCTAAAGTGAAGTGGTGTCCCATTCGATTTGTGCTTAGCTATAATACCCATATGGCCATTATTGCTCTGATGTTGCATCAATACAGCTGTTCCCAGTGCAGCATTGCTTTTGGTGTCAGGTTGACTGCTACTAATTTTTATGGCATTTGACATTTTACTATTTAGCCACACATTTTATTATAGGTGAGATATTTTAAAATTGGTACATGGGCTTTCATGTTCACTTGCCCCCCTCCCTGCCAGAATGGCTCACCTTAACATGTTCAGGAAACATATTCAGGGATAGATAGTGGTGTTGTCTGTGCAGGAAGATCCAATGAAATCCAAAATCCACAAAACAGTGATACATGTATTGGGCCCACTAAAATACAAAAAACACATCATGCAAGCTTTTGAAGGTTCACTGGCCTCTTCATCAGACAGAGATGTTAAATCACAGTCTGATATTTTGTCTCAGAAGTTATTTCTGTTGTCAGTTAAGTTGGTCTGGAGGGATATCAATGCAGGCAGGGGTCACTCCCCTTCTTGTTCATGTGGGAACCAAAGATAAATGCAGGCAATAAAATTTCAAATCCATTACCAGTAGCAAAGTCACTTCCATTGAGATCCAGGCAAACTGTCCTGTGTGGGGCTAACTGCCCCTTTCTTAGGCAGAGAACTTTTCCATGGTGGTGGGACTGCATGCTCCTGTGAGGCAAGAAGCTACGCTGATAGTAGCAGTGCTGATAATCAGGCCTCCTGTATCAGACAAGCTTTTACAGAGGATCCAGACTAAATGTGCCAAACAGCTACTGGGCAGCAGCAGCAGTAGTGGGTGGGGGGTGACACTGGCAGAGGATCTATAAGAGACAATGGCAGTGGAACCATAGCTAACGCTTGTTAGTACTGCACAGAAAGAGACACGGTAAACTCCTTTTCAATGTCTTTTACCATGAAAACCCAATGTTGAGACAATCAAAAATGAAAATCAACTCATTTGAATTGTGATGCTGGAGAAGACTTCTATGGATATCGTGGACTGCTAAAAAGACCAATAAATGGGTCCTAGAGCAAATCAAGCCTGAACTCTCCTTAAAAGCCAAGATGACTAAACTGAGACTGTTGTACTTGGCCATATCATGAGAAGACAGGATGCACAAGAAAAGACAATAATGTTTAGTAAGGTAGAAGCCAGTAGAAAAAGAGGAAGACTCCATTCCAGATAGATAGACTCAGTCAAAGGACATTTTCAGACGCGATTTTCAGCAGCAAACATTCCAAAACAGCTTCGTTGCTGTTGCACGGAAGGAGAGCTGTTTTGGATGACACCATCCTTCTGCCGAAGCCCTCCGTGTCATTTCCATGACAGAATGGAGGAAGCCATGGCATATTTCACTCACGGGCAACATTCATGAATCAAATATGCCACAGCTTCCTCCGTTCTGTCACGGAAGTGACACGGAGGGTTTCGGCAGAGGGACAGCGTCATCTGAAACCTCTCCCCTGCTGCGTGGCAGCAACAGAGCTGTTTTGGGATATTTGCTGCTGAAAATCGCATCTGAAAATGTCCAAAGAAGCCACGACCTTGAGTCTGCAAGACCTGAGCAGGGCTGTTGGTGATAGAATGATGTGGAGGTCACCATAAGTTGAAGTCAATTTGACAGAAGTTAAAAACAACAAACTTGCCAATTGTAGTCCCAATGAAAGAGTTTTGCTCTTGTTGGAGGTAGAAACCTCAAAGAATTAAGTCCCAGTTTATTAACTCCATCTTCTTAAAGTTTCCCTAGATGATTTTTAACATCTTTGTCTGATGAAGAAACCAGTGAAGTGTCAAAGTTTGTATGATATATTTTTGGCATTTTAGCTAGCCCAATAGAATCATAGAGTTGGAAGAGATCATAAGGGCCATCCAGTCCAACCCCCTGCCTTGTAAAGGTAGCACTGTTTTGTAGTTTTTGGATTTTGTTGTATTTCAAGTTAACGTGTTATGCAAATACTGTGCACGGTTCAAGCAAACCTCACTACAGTGAAAAACTATCCATTGTTATTGTGACAATAGCACATGCTACAAGACACCAACAATAACACATTATTTTGCTGCATCATAATTTACAGTAGTTCTATTAGAATAAAACATCATGTGATTATAGCACCTAACGATTGTGTTGTAGAAATATTGCCAAAATAGATAGATTAAAAATACATGTAAACTATTTCTTGATTATATTGAGCAGTTTATCTGTGTCAGACTACTTCTGGCAAATCATTATGAAGATGGGACTGTCTTCCATTTTGCTCCTTGAAGGCTGTTACAGTAATTGCTTTTTCCTTTGCTTACATCTCACAATCAGATTTGTCTGTTTTGTATTCTTCTCTCTATAGTAGTGCCAGCTATCTTTTAATATTTTTTAAAGTAATGAGCAGTACTATATGTTTAACCTGAGCAGGTAGGAAGGACCAGTCTTCTTTCAACCTATGTTCATTTTTTCTTTGTTGAGAGCCTTAAAAAAATTAGTTCTAAGAGACTGTAAAAGCCACTAAGAATATATTATGACATCAGAACACACCTGACATACTAGCTTAGAAGATAATTATTTTAGGTTGGTTGTGCATCAGATCCTTTATTACTTCATGTTTTAGTACTACTTCCAGAAATGTACCATCTCCTGTCCTAATTACTGTATCCAGAGTTAACATTTTGTTTTACCCCTGGGATTTAAAGTACGCTAGTGAAGGAAGAATAATTGCACTTTTGAAATCCAGGTAGACAGTAGGCTAGAGTAGACACATACAAACAGGAAGAGTATAAAAAAGTATCAAAAGAATTCTGAAAAGCCATCAAGATTACAGCCTAAATAGGAAATACAGAATAGAGTAAATCTAGGAAAGTGACCAATAATAGCTGGATGCAGAGGTGAATGTCAGGTTCTGTTCCCTTGGAAGTTAAAGATTGACATGGAGCTGATAATTTACTAGTGTAGAGGTGAAGCATATCCCACCTGTAACTGAAATATTAACCAAAATAAAAGGAGGAATCAGACTTTCTCTCTAGGGGCCCACAAAACCATTTTTCTTGTTCTTGAATGCTTTAACCAATGTTCATGTAAGCAGTTCTAACCAGAACATAACTATCTTGCAGGCGTCGAAGGCTTTCATGGGCAGCATCCATAGATTTTCCTTGGTTTTTTTCTGGCCTGTGAGGCCATGTTCTGGAAGAGTTTCTTACTGACGTTTTGCCTGCATCTGTGGCTGGCATCTTCAGAGAATGGTTGGGTAGGAGTGTGTGTGTGAGGGTTATATACTGTGAACACTTTTGGGGAGGATATGTAAATTTGTGTATTTGAATGGCTAGTTTCTGGGTGGAGATATATGGAAGGACACTTGCAAAATGCTCCACAGCAACAGTCTTTGTTGTACAGGCAGTAGAAGCCCAGAAACTGAGAATCATAGAATCATAGAATTGTAGAGTTGAAAGAGACCACAAGGGCCATCCAGTCCAACCCCTTGCCACGCAGGAAACCTCGATCAAAGCATCCCTGACAGATGGCCATCCAGCCTCTGTTAAAGACCTCTAAGGAAGGAGACCCCACTACGCTCCGAGGGAGTGTGTTCCACTGCTGAACAGCTCTTACTATCAAGAAGTGGCAGGGCTCTCTGGATAAACAGGTTCAAATTCTCTTGCATCATATCTGCATGTGCACATGTGCTGCAAATAATGACAGTTTCAACTGATCAACAGCATTTTGGAAGGAGACATCTATAGCAAATATATGGACATCCCTGGAATAAGCATTCAAGTCTCCCTGGAGGAGCAGTTTCTATCTGAAGGGAATGGTCTTTTCATCCGAAGAAGGAAAGAAAAGGATTAGGACAAATATTAAGGGAATCAGTTTCCACTACAAAAATGTTGCACAAAGTGGCTTAAAAAATATGTAGCATAAAAATAAGAATAATAATTGAAAGACAGTTGCAAACGAAATTGTGCACAGGGATGGAGAAACTGGAGATGTACTCGTAAAATCCACTACAGGAGAATTATAATTAAGGTCAAAACTCCCTTTTCTATAGCTGTAGCCTGACTGAAGAAGACAGGAAGATACATCAAGACATGATAGACCCAGCCACACATGCCAGGAACAACAGGGTTGCATGAGGAGATTTAGCACCATGGAGAAGGTCTGATTTTACATACAGAAAGTTCATTACTAGATGTGGTGTCCTACTTGAACAGTCTGGGAAGAGGCTTCATACGTAGACACACATGTGAGTATCATACATAGCCAGTCACAAAAATTAGGATCAGAGCTTGGAAAAGGATTACAACTCCCGGAATCTAGGGGTTGTCACCCAAAATGTAAATTTTCCAAGTTCCAATAATGACATAGGTGAGCCTCCTGGCTCTTGCATCACATTTGCATCTGCCATCATGTCTGTTTTTGCAGTTGTTCAGTGCTGTCATTTGCTTCATTTCCAGCCAAGCTCCTTATTCATTGTTCTCTCTTAAGTGCTGACTCCATGGTTAATCACAGTGGTAATAACTTGGAGCTCTCCCCTCTCACAGGCGCTGAAGGATCCAGTGTATGAAACTGTAGATCCTAAATCCTTGTGTTTTCCAAATACTCCTGCCCCTTCCCATTCAGAATCCAAACCTGATGCCAAGCAAAATGAGCTAGAAACAAGGTGAGCAGAAGGGATCCCCATCAGCAAAGAAACAGCTTCAGTAAAGTAGAAACTTATTAACAGCAACAGAGGCAGAATGGGTTGTGAAATCAAGACACACAAATAGGATTGTCAGTTTTTGTGTCTCAACAGGGCTGCTGTGCCTTTAAAAGCAACATGAATCAGAGTAACATGGTCATTTGCCCAGTTGCTCCATTCCCATGCTGGGCCTGACTTCACCTGCTTATATCATTTTCTGTCAAGAAGCTTGTAAAAACCCAGGGATCTTGATGGGATAAGATGGCAAACCTATGGAAGAACAGGTGGACTCAAACTGCTCAGTGCTTCAGATCAAGCTGCAGGCCTTCATTATAGTCTGCATTGTACTGGGAATGGAGAACGTCCTTATGTTTGCACCTATTGGAGAGACAGGGAGAATAGTGAGTAACACACAGGAATCATAACACATGATCTCTGGGTCTAGATGCACAAAGTGAGTGATGATAGAGAGAGAACTGCCATCTGAGTACTCTTAGTACTTGCCTAGCTTCCCTTTTCATTTGAGGGAGAAAGTGTGGTCACTGAAATAATACTTACTTTTCTCCTATGGGGAGTTGTAATGGAGCCTTGCATGCAGTGACTTTCAGTTCTGTTCTTTTATGTCTGGCTGTGATCCTATAAGACAAAGGAGTCACAAGTGTTTGGCTAGCAGTAGAAGTGGTTGGGGTATCTGATATTTGCGGGGGAGTGCTAACACATAGTGTATACTTACATTGGGTCTCCTGCGTAGGTGCTACTTGCTGTTGGGGATGAAGGCTTTAGCTAATACAATTTATGGTATTAAAATATTTATCAGGAGTGAGCAAGTGTGACCCTCCAAAGGTTGCTGGACTGCAATTCCCAGCAACTCTAGTCAGATGTAGCCAAAAAAAATTTCAAGGGTCAAAAGCTTCACACTCCTACAATACATGTATACATTTTCCACAAATTATCGGGGGGAGCAGTGAAAGAGACATGGGAGATACTTGCAACAGTCATACTTAGAGGCATTAATTTCCCCCCTTCCCCTGTTTACCTGTGTGCTTTGTATTTGTATCTCCATTTGAAGGCTCCTGTTGGTTGCATGTGCTAAGACAGTCATCTGAAAGGGTTCTGAGAGAAGGGTTAGCAATCCACTCTTCCTGTATTAGTTTTGAGCCATACTGTTTGTGAGGAGTTCTTCCTTCTTGTGCTGCTTGTTCCTTCCTCTGTAGTTCTCGAATCCGTCTTAGAAGTTACACCTTGTTTGCTCTTAGCATATACAACAGGTGATCAGAGAGATATCACCCTGTTTCCCTTTCATCTGAGTAATGGCTCCGTGGCAGGGTTTTTTTATAAGGATGTGAACGTGCTATGTTTGAGTGTAAAGCCAGTCAGAATCCTATGCTCTGTTTTAGTAATGTTGGCAGAGCAGGGAGAAAAATGTGTCTTTGGTTCAGCAGGGCTGGGCCAAGAGGCAAAAGAATAATGGCACTCCCTGCATTCTACTTAGGAAGGATGGCTGGATTGGCCGTTACTTGAAAAACAGCAATGCAGCTATGTTCTCTAACACACCCAAGGGCAGCAGGATAGTTTAGATACGGAGAACAGCCTGCATGGCATACACAGCTCTGTCTTGTAAGAGACAGGAATGGTCAGAGCACCATCACTTGACACCCAGTACCTGAGGCAGTCGCTGCACCCTGCCCAGTAGGAGAGCCAACTCTATTTTGGCTTGTCATAGAACTTAATGGAAGTTATTTTTTTAAAAAATTTCCTTATTCCTTTTATTTACATAATTACATATCATTATACTGACATGGGAACTGGATGTCATTTATCCAGGCTGAAGCCAGCCCTCCCCTGACACATCCATGTTTCTGGACTTTTTTGGCCCCTCCACTGACATAATGTCATGCCAGTCTATTCCCTTTTTTTTTTTTTTTTGCAGCATCTCTTATAGTGGCAAATTCCTACAGTATACTGTTGTAGGGTATTTACATCAAATATTAAGCTGCTCAAGCCTATGTATTTTAAACAGAATCCTGTGCCCCCTGTAGCACAAAGATGAAATTCAAGATAATTTAAAAGGATACCTCTCCATAAATAAATAAAGCAGAATCAAAAGCTACTGGCAGGAGCAAGGTAGCAACTTCACTGCAATAAGAAGCATTAAAAAAAAAGAGAAAGAGATCTCTGCACAGTTGAGAGGGTGCAGTCCTAGTGTTACCCTAAGAGGTGGGGGGTGCTTTGAGACCCACCCATGGTATCAAAGACTAGATGGGGAAATTATTAGCTCAAACAGCATGCCTGTGAGAGGATGGTAACTGTGGGGATCTTTTCACCTATGTATATCAGTACTAGCTGTAAAGAACTCCAGGTTAAAGTGAAATCAAATATTTTTATTGGAAATAAGACAAAAAACAAGCAACACATGTTCCTAAGAACCACATAAGGTTATCAAGGAGTGAGGCAGAAAGGCTGGATAGAGGGATAGATTTGGAAAATAAGGTGATAGTTACCAGTCATGAAGCGTGGAGTTTTGAAGTACTGTACTCAGAAAGAAGACTGAGGGTAGTACTGTAAGTTATGGTTTGTGGGTCTGCCAAGAAAGAGAGTGGCCAGGCTCATGCACAGTGGCACAAATAGATTCCTATTTGTGTGTCTATTGTTGGGGGATTAATATTTATAACCTGCTTCATATCCTGAAGGGGTACTCTGGCTAGGACAAAGCCTAGATGGGTTTCCCACTGGGTAAATAAAGGCAACTCAAACTTAGCTAATTGCTGTTAAGGGCTGGGAGACTGGAATTGATGAGTTTACAACAATCTTGCAATGCAGTACAGGAGGGGGTTTCGAGGTGAGATTTCCTTGGGATTGGGATTGAAAAGGTCACTTGATTGTTTGGTGGGATGACTCATTGCTGAGGTGCTCAAGAGGGAATTAGCACATGCTTTGTTTTCTGGGAGCTTCCACTCAATCCTAACATGGCCTTACTTGCTAAAATGTTTCTAAGACACCTTCTCAGGTCCTTGTGGCCTCCACCTGACCTCTTTTTGAATGACCCCAGTCAGCTTGACCCTAAGAAGGGTCAAATATTTCCAATTTTGAGATATTATAGGGAAGTGGTAGTAGAGGGTTCTAACACTTTTTGAAACTACAGCGATTATCAGTGAAAGGAGGTCCAAAAAAGCCACCTGAAATATTTTGGAAGTAATTTTTTGGATTGTTTAATCTTGTTGGAACTTTTGTGTCTTATTTTTAATGATGTCCTTTTTAATTGTTGTAAGCCCCTTTGAGTCCCGATCTGGGAAAAAGGCAGCGTAGAAATCATCACTATCAGCCGAATATGAGTGGGGTTTATTTGGAGTTGGGATGTTGGTGTACTGTTCTTGAAAAACATGAGCAGGAAGCTCATATATTCGCCTTCTAGCAACAGCACATTCTGTAACTGGTTTCACAAAAAAATAATTAACTTGAATTTACACTGAAGGTCCAAAAATCATTCTTAAATAATAATAAAATGTGAGCAAATTGGAATGTCCTAAGAGCAGTCACAAATATATAAAATTAAGCATGGTTTTCAATATTCAATTTTCCCTCAAGGCACAGTTTCACTCTAACTTACCAAATTTGATTTTCATTCCACCTTATGTAAGAAAATATTCACATTCTCAATGGCTATTTCCCTCAGTTTTCAGGAGAATGTGTTGTACAACAGTACAGTGCTGACCATTGGGTGTGGGGGAGAGAATTCTATGCATCTGATATTTAACTGCTTTATCTCCTTATGATTTATCTCCTTAACTTATTGTCAACTGATTTAATTGACAATTTTGTAATTAAGTATTTTCATGCACTAGAATGAATTAATAATTGACCCTCCACATTCACTGGGGTTAGGGGCACAGGACCTCCATGAAAGTGGAAAGACCACAAATGCCTCTAGGCCTCCCAAGCTTATTAAACACACATAAAAAGTATGATCCACAGATTCAACCCACTGTAGATACCTAGGGGATTGGACTGGATGGCCCTCGTGGTCTCTTCCAACTCTGCGATTCTATGATTCTATGATTCTATAAGTCAGCAGGGTTCATTCGCAAGGCAGAAGCCAGTGGCTGGCAAGGCTTCCTGCCCCCTCCATTGCTGCCCTATGCCATTTTTAATAGGGACTCACAAGCCTCACTGTGCATTCTCAGTCTCGTAAGGCTTGTAGTCCCTATTAGAAATGGCATAGGGCAGCAGTAGAGGTGGCCACAAATAATCTGTGAATAATGAAATCTGCAAAAGTTAAACCTGCAGATGCCAACTGTATTGAATAGTAATTCCTCACAATGTATCATCCCTATTTTTTCACCTTGTCTTTTTCACTATATAGTTGCTTCTATAGGAAAGTTTCTTCTTGGCACCTTCATCACAAGTGCCTTAATATTTGCCAGGCAAGGCCGGTTTAAGGAATTGGGGGGGGCCTGCAAAATGTTATTGGGGGGGCATATATTTATCTCAAGTCAATGTAACCTAGCCTATCCACAGTACAGGATGTTCAGATTACAGTAGGACCCCTTTATCCACTGGGGATTGGTTCTGGGGGACCTGTGGATACTGAAAACCTTGGATAATAGCAAACACCATTGAAAATAATGGGACTTCTAGTTTAAAATACCATAGAATTGCCTTGGAGGACTTAGAAAATGGCTAGAGAGGACACATTTTCTAGGAAGATTCTGTGGTAGGTATGCTGTTTTGTGTCCCATGGATAATTGAATCCGTCGATATTAAATCAGTGGATACGGGGGTCCTACTGTATTACATAATTTGCCACCAATAATTAAGTTTTAAAAACTATATTATAGGCACTAAGTTAATATTTTTTTTGTTTATTAGCAATTAACATAATGGTGTAGATTTCCTGAAAGAAAAAGAAGAGTAGATCACAAGGTGAACATGAGTCAGCAGTGTGATGTAGCAGCAAAAAAAGCCAATGTTACTCTAGGCTGCATTAATAGGAGTATAGTGTCTAGATCAAGGGAAGTAATACTGCCACTCTATTCTGCTTTGGTCAGATCTCACCTGGAATACTGTGTCCAGTTCTGGGCACCACAATTCAGGAAGGATATTGAGACGCTGGAATGTGTCCAGAGGAGAGCGACCAGGATGGTGGGAGGTCTGGAAGCCATTATGCCCTATGAGGAGCGGCTTAGGGAGCTGGGCATGTTTAGTCTGGAGAAGAGAAGGTTGAGAGGTGACATGATAGCCGTGTTTAAATATTTGAAGGGGTGTCATGCTGAGGATGGAACAAGCTTGTTTTCTACTGCTCCAGAGACTAGGACACGGAGCAATGGACTCAGACTATAGGAAAAGAGATTCCACCTAAACATTAGGAAAAACTTCCTGACAGTAAGAGCTGCTTTGGTTGGGTATTTCTGCAAGGCAGATGTGGATTGGATGGGGTGGCACTTGGGGTCTCTTCCAGCTCTATGATTCTAGGCTGCATTCAGAGCCTGGGAAAGTTACTTTTGGATTTCATCTCCCAGAGTCCCCCTGCCAGCACTCTTCCCAAGGTCTGGTTGCATTGTTCCTTTTTCGGTGTTCTCTGGCCCAGTGGTTCTTGGTCTGAGTCCTTGTGGAGGGTCCATGGGGGCTTGGGGGCTGCTTGGCCTGCCTCCTCCCTACAGTGGAGTGGCTGCATGGCACGAGCTGGGGCGGGGGCTGGCTGGCTGGCTAACTGGCTGGCTTGGCCTGTGCATTGCCATTCAATCTGCTCCAGCCACACTTTCTGGAAGAAGCAGGAGTGCCTCTGAGGGAAAGTTTATTGGATGGTGTAATTGTATTTATTATTATTATTATTATTATTATTGTTTTTTAAATCTTGAGTTAAGTCTTGGAGCAACAAAATATATTTAAAGGGGGTCCCTGGTAAAGAAAAGGTTAAGAACCACTGCTCTAGGCCAATGCCTCTCACATAACACTAATGGGATACTGGTGTTTTAGTGACAACAATAAAATCATTGTTCCCAGTAATATTACTCCAATTTTTTATTTATATTCTTTATGTTTTTCCGTTATAAGAGCCAGGGTGTTGTTGTGGATTCAGCATTGCACTGTGGCTATGGAGACCAGGGTTTGAGTCCATGCTCAGCCATGAAGACCCACTGGATGACCTTGGGTGGGTCACACTCTCTCAGCCTCAGGGGATGGTGAACCCCCTTTGAACAAATCTTGCTTAGAAAACCTGATGATAGGTTCGCCTTAGTAGAAATGACTTGAAGGCACACAATAACAATAAGAGAAGTGCATGCAAATGTATAAATGTTCTTCACATGAAAAGTAGATTTTTGTTTCTATCATGGTATGATCCAGGTTGTTAGAATGATTGATGGGTCTTATGATATAAAGATTGAGAACCACTCCTCTACACCAACTTGCATTAAACATTTAAAAAAGCATGAAAATGGGGCAATCCTGCCAGCTTCTCAGTCAGCACCTATAGCTGCACTTTTAGTCATACAGAAGGACCCCCATATCCACTGATCCAGTATCCATGGATTCAGTTATCCACAGGACACAAAACAGCACACCTATCATAGAGTCTTCCTACAAAATGTGTCCTTTCTAGCCATTTTCTAGGTCCTCTAAGGCAACTCTATGGTATTTTAAACCAGAAGTCCCATCATTTTCAGTGGCGTTTGCTATTATTCACGGTTTTCTGTATCCACGGGGGTGGGGGGAGAACGAATCCCCAGTGGATACGGGGGTCCTGCTGAAGTATGATATGGGAGACTGCCAACGAATACCAGATGCTGTTGGCTCTGTTTCAGAGGAAGGAGCTGACCAGGGCACCTCTGAGTCTTTCTTGCCTAAGAAAATCCTATGGAATTTATGGGGTCACCATCAGGCAACAGGCAACGGGCACATAGGCAAACACACAGATTCCTTTTGTGGGTTGAACTCAGTTGGCAGCAGGGGGAGTGGGCTGAGGACGGGGGGAGGGGAGAGAAACCTTGACATTTTGAGAGCAGCTGGAAAGGTGGGATGGAGGGGATTGATCTGGAGTTCAGCTGCCCAGTGGGGACCCTTGGAGGGTGGAGTAGGGGGACACCCTTCTTCCTGGTGGGGGCAGGAGAGGAGAGATTGGATGGGAGGGTAGGGATGGAAGGAAGGAAGGAAGGGGGAGGGAGGGGAGCCCTTTCAAGGGGGAGGTGACCCTCTGCTGAGGGAGAGGGGGGAGCGGGCCCCATCCAGAAGAGAGGGAGGGAGGGGGAGAGAGGAGGCCAAGGAGGGAAGAGGGGAGTGGACGGAGGCAGGGAGGAGGAAAGGGAGACCCCCTTCCTTCCTTCCCATCTCCTTTGCTGGAAGGAGCCCCCCTTCCTTCCATTCCCCTTTGCTGCAGAGGGTCTCTCTCCCCCTCCCTTCTTTCCTTCTCCTCCACTCCCCCCTCCCTGGGGCGCCCCTCCCTCTTCCAGCGCTTATGTGGACGTGCCTTAGGCGTACTGTCCGGCCAGCGCTGCTTTTGCCTCCCCTTCTCTCCCTCCTGGCCAGTTTCCCCTGCCTGGGATGGCTAGATGGGGGTTCGGTGAGCATCGGGGGCAGAGGGAGCGTAGTGCTGGCGGTCAGGGAGCGGTCAGGATGGCGGGGAGTGCCGGCTGCCACCGTGCTTGGGTGCTTGGGGCACTGGGTGGCCGGAGCAGCAGGAGGTCAGCTGGCAACCAGGGCAGGAGGTGTGAGCCTGTGGATGCTGCCTGGCTGGCCAAGAGTGCCGCCCCATGGGAAATGTCATCCAGCGCGGAGATGGGAAGGAAGGGGGAGAGTGCGTTGTGGGCGGCGGGGAGGATTTGGGCGCATGCACAGAGCTCCTGTGTGGGGCCTGTGCTTTGGGATGGGGCCCCATACAGCTTTTTGGGGGGGGCTGCGGCTGCAGGTTCTATGGGGCACTTAAACCGGCCCTGTTGCCAGGAGATTAATATTAAAAGCTTGTGTGGAAACTTTTTAAAGCATGGACACACACATTTTATCTGTCTTAAATTATTGAATCAGCATCCTGGAATAACAAAGAATGTCTGACACCTCTCTGGTGGGATTAAAATCATAGCCTCTCACAGTTATTGTTACTGTTACTGTATTTTTCTGTTGAAAAGCAGTTTGTGAGGAGAGTAGCCAAGGGATTAACTAGGCTATTGATTTAGCAAGCTGGGAAATTTTCATTTCTGATTCAAGATTTCCTGCGTGGCAGGGGGTTGGACTGGATGGCCCTCATGGTCTCTTCCAACTCTGCAATTCTATGATTCTATGATTCTAAGATCCACTCATTGACTTCTCTGGTGACTTTATCACACTATACTATTATAGTGCTATTATTCCACTTTAACTGCTATGGCTGCCTCCTGTGGAATTCTGGGTTTTGTAGTTTAGGAAGGCCTAAGCGCACTCTGGGTGAGAATTCTAAATGCTTCTCCCTAAACTGCAAATCCCAGGATTCCACAAGAGGCAGCCAGGGCAGTTAAGGTGGAATAATAGAGTTGTCCCTTCATATTCGCTGGGGTTTGGTTCCAGGACCCCCTGTGGATCCCAAAATCCATGAATACTCAAGTCCCATTATATGCAATGACATAGCAAAATGGTGTCCCTTATATAAGATGGCAAAATCAAGGTTTGCTTTTTGGATTATTATTTTTTAAAGAATATTTTCAAGCCGTCAGTACTTAAATCTGTGGATACCAAATCCGTGGATACAGAGGGACAACTGTAAGACTATAAGAGTGTAGTGTGATTATACAGTGGGTGTATAAGGAAAGTGAGCAGGTCTTTCTCTGCAGCATTGGTAAAAGAGTGAATGAAAATGTTCATCCAGCACTATGATAAATCTAGCCATGCTAGTCACTCTGTTTTTGCTACTTGCTTATGTTCAATAGTGACGGACCTTTTGAGAAGTCTTGTTTACTTTATGGGAGGTGTCTGACACTTTCGCTCTAATTAATTTGCAGTAGTGGCTAGGATGTAGCCTAACTATGCTTAAATTGATTTTACTTTGAGCAAATGGAAACTTGTTCATGTGTAACAAGCTAAGAACAGGCAAGTAGGAGGTTTTGTCAACAGAAGGCAATGTAGAACTAATCTGTTTCCACCATTGAGAGGGGATGCATTCATGTAAACTGTTCCGTAGTCATACACGCAGTTCTCATTTTGCTTGAATGAATTTCTTTAAAAAATAAATAAAAATTATGTAGTTATTTATACCCCGCTCTTCAGCCACAAGGCTATCAGAGCGGCTTACAAATTGTTTTAAGCAATAGCTATTTACACATCTACACTGCATTAAACAGTTTCCAATGTGTGCTAGCTAATTGCCCCCCACAAGCTGGGTACTCAATTTACCGACCTACGAAAGGATGGAAGGCTGAGTGAACCTTGGAGCCTGCTGGAATCGAACTTGCAACATGGTGGCTTGCAGTACAGGCATTTAACCAAAAGATCCCATAAACCTTTAAGTATACTAACACTGCAGTCCTAAATACACTTCTTAGGAAGAAAGCCTTGTTGAACTCAGTGGAACTTAGGGTCGAATTAGATGTGAAGGAAGCAAATTCATATTTTTTAACATAGAAAAGCCTCAGTCATTGTGTAGAAAGAGGTTGTGTGTGCCTGATTTGTAATGGCTAAAAGGAGTGGGTGGGTGAAGAGTGCAGAGTCATTCCCCTTTCTACAGTTTTTGCCTACCCCTGCTTTTCCTACCCCTGCTTTTCCTAACAGTTGAGTTACAATACCAGAGTTGACCTTGGCTGGGTGAGTAGTGCTTGTAGCAGAGGACTATACAGAGGTAAATGGGAAATGTGGCATGAACTCAGTGCCTCTCCAACACACACATTGACTATTGAAATCCAATCCCACCTCCTCCTTTCTGCATGCTTGAAGAGTTTACATGTTGAAATGCACAAAACTTTCGCCATTGCATCTAGTTGACCCCCTCAGTTCTGAGTGAGTATGCATAAGAACAAATTCTAAGATTCATATGACTATTACCTGTCTCCACGTAGCACTTCCAGAACCCTTTCTGCGATCTCCTGCTCATGACCTCTGTTGCTTGTTCTGCCTTCTAGTTCCTGATCTTTGAGCATGAATCACATGGCTAAACTGAAAGCCCAAGGTCTTTGCTTGCTACTGTTCACAACTCTTATGACATCATAAGGAGCAGAGATGGTGTGTCATTACCCTGTATCAGAGGTTGGATTGTGAACTCTAAATTAATTGACTCCAGTTCTTAAGGGTTTTTCTTACTGGCAAAAGAAATCAAAGATCAACTTGAGAGTTTAATTTTTTAAAATAAACATTTTAATGTTTGAAAATGGTTTAAGATCTTGGCTTATTCCAAAATTGTTTTCCCAGCTTGGGCAAAATGGAAAACTATTAACTGAAGACGTCTGGATTTCATGTAAACGTGCCAGGAAGAGTAGAGAAGAAAGGATGGCATGTCCAAACAAAGGGTTCATTCATATCTGAGCTTATTAAACTGAGATAGACTTATGTGAACACAACTAGTGGCTTGCACAATTCTCTGTCTCACTTGTTTATAATTACCATGTATGACACCAGTGGTTAAATAAGTATTATACATATGCCCTCTTTCCCATTTCTCTTCTTCTTTGTCTTTTATCTGTTCAGTCATTGGGAAAGCAAAAGAAAATTCTGAATACTTTGAAAACAATATAAAATTAAATGATGTGGCTCATGATAATTGTGCATAGTTTTTTATCCATTGGTTGGGTTTCTGGGATAGATTCAGCATACCATCATGTAAGGCAGGATAGCTAGGAGTTATTCCTTCTAAAACATAAATTAGCCTGGAGTTCTTTCTTTTGTGCAAACGGATCATATGCAGTGTTCAGATGGCAACCGTATCAGTTCCAGGAATTCAGGCTTCCTCTTCTAATAATAATTTGCCATCTCACTTTTTTTCCCCTTGAAGGTAGGGTGGTACAACACGGTCCTTCCTCCAGCTTTTCATTTGCCATACTCAGAGAACACACTGGCATTTGTGGTGCTCAGTGTTCCTGCCATGTTTGACAAAGCCTTCAAACCTTTCTTGAAGAATCAGCTGCTGAAAAAGATTAATGACCCTGTGGATCAGTGTATTTCTCATCACCTCTCACTGGTTAGGGAGGTAAGTGACGTTGTGACATTGTTTCCTTCTGTCATTTCTGTGTTAAAAATGTAAAAGCAGTCCTGCTGGACACGAGAGCAAAACTCAGACTAGTTAAACATTCTGTTTCCAGCAGTAGGTAATTAAGTGCTCCCAGGAAGCCAACAAACTAGTTGCGAAGACAGCAACCTTTTCATGTTGCTTGCTCACCAGCAGTATGTCTGGAGTGTCATGGTAGCGCACTGGTAGCTCTGAACATATCAAGAGGACCAGGAAGCAAAAGTTCTTGTAGCAGAGTTGCAATCGTTAGGCTGAAGAAATGAGCATACAGACACAGGGTTGTGTCTAAAATACTTTCCTTTGCTAGAGCATGTTGAAACAATATTTACAAAGAGTCTGAGGCCCCCTAGCATACAGACTACATAACACAGCAGAATGTACAGCACAAGCCTGCACTGTACAGCCCAGACTGAAAGTGCACAGTCTAAGGGCAAAATCCAAGTACAAAGACAGTGAGTGGGATCATTTAGTTACATAGTACAGATACAATACAGTCATGGGTTATACAGTTCGTGTTTCACATACACATGGGCTACACAACATTTTCTTATACAGATAAGAGTTCACTCCTCATAATTCCTTTCCCATGGCTGTCTCTCACACTTAATCTAGATATGCTAGCCAGCTGCATTTAGCCAGCTCACTGCTGGCCCCTGCAGGCTGTAGAACATTATACCATGCCAGCTCTTTACAGTACAGTAGCACCCCCATATCCGCTGATTTGCCAGCCGCGGATTCAATTATCCACATTGGTGATGGGGGGAATGGAGGGGGCAAGAGTGATTGCGCCTGCCCCTTCCATCCTCCTGGGAGACTGCCGGGTCATGGCGGAGCCATGGCAGAGCATAGGAGGAAGGGAGGGGGGCAGGAGCAATCGCGCCTGCCCCTCCCTCCTCCTAGGAGACCTCTGTTCATGGCGGGGCCATGGTGGGTGAAGGGGGAAGGGAGGGAGCAGGAGCGATTGCACTTGCCCCCTCCCTCCTCCAGGAGACCTCCAGGCAGGGAGAAGGGAGGGGGAAGGAGCGATCATGTGGTGGCAGCGGGATCATAGAATCATAGAATTGCAGAGTTGGAAGAGACCACGAGGGCCATCCAGTCGAACCCCCTGCCATGCAGGAAATCACAATCAAAGCATCCCCAACAGATGGCCATCCAGCCTCTGTTTAAAGACCTCCAAGGAAGGAGACCCCACCACACTCCGAGGGAGTGCGTTCCACTGCCGAACAGCTCTTACTGTCAAAAAGTTCCTCCTAATGTTAAGGTGGAATCTCTGTTCCTGGAGCTTGCACCCATTGCTCTGTGTTCCAGTCTCTGGAGCAGCAGAAAACAAGCCTGCTCCATCCTCAGTGTGACATCCCTTCAAATACTTAAACAGGGCTATCATATCGCCTCTTAACCGTCTTTTTTCCAGGCTAAACATACCCAGCTCCCTAAGTCTCTCCTCATAAGGCATCATTTCCAGACCTTTCACCATTTTAGTTGCCCTTCTCTGGACACGCTCCAATTTATCAATATCCTTTTTTAATTGTGGTGCCCAGAACTGGACACAGTATTCTCAGTGAGGTCTGACCAAGTCAGAATGGAGCGGCACCATTACTTCCCTTGATCTAGACACTATACTTCTATTGATACAGCCCAAAATCGCATTGGCCTTTTTAGCTGCCGCATCACACTGTTGGCTCATGTTCAACTTGTGGTCTACTAGGACTCCTAGATCCCTTTCGCACGTAGTCTCATTCAGCCAGGTCTCTCCCATCCTATATTTATGCATTTCATTTTTCCGCCCTAAATGCAGTACTTTACATTTCTCCGTATTGAATTTCATTTTGTTAGCTTTGGCCCAGCTCTCCAGTCTATCCAGGTCATTCTGAATTTTGATCCTGTCCTCTAGGGTATTAGCTACTCCTCCTAATTTGGTGTCATCTGCAAATTTGATAAGTATGCCCCTAATTCCCTCATCCAAGTCATTGATAAAGATGTTGAATAGCACTGGGCCCAGGACAGAACCCTGTGGCACCCCACTGGTCACATCTTTCCAAGACGAAGAGGAGCCACTGCTGAGTACCCTTTGGGTTCGGCCGGTCAACCAATTACAAGTCCATTGAACAGTTAACTTGTCTAGCCCACATTTTACAAGCTTGTTTGCAAGAATGTCATGGGGAACCTTGTCAAAGGCCTTACTGAAATCAAGGTATGCGATGTCCACAGCATTCCCTTCATCTACCAAGCTGGTAACTTTATCAAAAAAAGAGATCAGATTAGTCTGGCATGACTTGTTTCTCTGAAACCCATGTTGACTTTTTGTGATTATGGCATTACCTTCTAAATGTTCACAGACTCTCTGTTTAATGATCTGCTCTAGAATCTTCCCTGGTATTGATGTCAGATTGATCTTGGGAAAGCTGTGCTAACTTGATCTTGGGAAAGCAGTATCATTGGTTCCCAAATGGACCAAAAGGAAGGGGTAATGATCCGTAGGCTTGACAAGTCTTGTCAGCCTCTCGGTCACATCACAGATCTTTGCCCCAGGGAGACAACACACCTCCTGAGTCATCTTGTCAGGCCCACATACCACTGCTTCTGTACCCCGCAGCAAGGAGTCCCCCACCACCACCACCACACGCCTCCACCGAGGCTTCGCAGCTGCTGTTCCTTGCGGTGGTCCTCTCAAGGTCCACTGCTCTACCCCTGAAGTCTGTCCATGCTGTTCTTCCTCGTTGTCCTTGATAAGGGAAAGGGCTTCAAATCGATTCTGTAGCTGCAAGCTGCTCGAAGATGGTGGTGATGAATGGCATTCGCTATTATCTGCGGAATTCATCATCTGCAGGCCCCCCCGGAACCAATCCCCCATGGATACAGGGATGCTACTGTATAAATTTCCAATGATTGCATGTCCTATCACCTTAACATGGAGGTCCCATCTTCATGGCTAGTAGCAACTGAAAGACATACTGCTCCTTGAATATGGCCCTGTTCACCATTCCAAACTGTATAAAAGCAAATCTGTGAATCAAAACAGTATGAATGAGCACTCTAGCTTCATTACAAGCAAGAAAGGTACACCTACACCATCTTTTGTGTTCCCTTTGACCAGATTCTATTCCATAAGATGCCCTGTCCTTTTCTGTTGTGACAAAGTATGTGCCTTCGTTAATATATATATATATATATATATTAGACGTTCACATGTGTAATATGTAGTAAATTTGCCAGCTTGTTGATGGTCTCAGAGATCTCTGAAAGAGTGGTGAAGCACGGCTTACCTTTGCAGCAGCCACTGAGATTCCTCCTTAGCAACTGTTCCTGTCTAAGGACCCAAATATGCCCCCCCTAGCCTCCAACATTTGCTCACTCCATTCTACATATTTAATAATTTGCCTTTATTTGAGTTTCCTGCAAATTCATCAAAATGGGTTTTAGGCTAACAGACCTGTAGTTTCCTCCCTGAGACTCTAATTTAAAATCTGTTGTTACCTGCTACCATCTAGCTCTCCAATAAGAAGGCCAACTGAGTGGCAAGTTGCATATTTTATTGACAAGTTGCCAGTTAAACCCAGGGAGACATCTAAAATATGGCATGGTCAATTAGACAATTTATCAGATTGGTAGTGAGGGACTCAGGAAAATCTTAGATCCCACTTGAAATGAAGAAATCAGAGCTTAATCAGAATCATGGTGCACATTTTATTCCTATGCCACGATCATGCTTCTCACAATTAGATAATCCCTTTCTGACAAATACATTCACAATATGGATAAGCTTGCAAAATAAATTTATTTTGGTGCTATCCAAGTTATGCCCTTTTAAAACTATTCCCTATTTTACAGAACAATGGACTCAGTATAAGAACTAAAAGGATATGGAGTTATTGAGATCATGAGACTTGTGCCTAGGTCATTTCTGAAATCTACATATTCAAGAACTGTTTGGAAGTAATAAGTCACTAGCTGTAAATTTTCCAAATAGCCAATTTCTTACCACATCCCTAAACAGAAGATGTTATAATACCCTATGTGTTAAGTTTCATCTGCCACTAAGAATGATCCTGTTTGGAGAATGGAGAAGCCACTTTGGGTGCCTTGCCAGGAGAAAGGCAGGGTATGAATTAAATAGATACAAGGTACATAATAAATAAATCCACAGACAGTATTACACATCCATCAGATTAAGCCAGAAAATTTGTAATATGCCCTACATTTGTTGTTAGTCTGCAGTAGGATTGTGTGTATACATGTAGTGGCACTGTCTGGTTGCTGATAACTGAAGAAATATCTAACATAACAAACTGGAAAGTGACAACACATCCTATCCTAGACAGGCTAGAAATATTCAGAAATTAGAAGGAACATTGTTTGATTAGTTAAATAGACCTTGGCAAATAGCACTTATGGAAAAACGTAACTCCTCACATCAAAGAAATATAAGAAATAACCGGACAGATGACTCATTATGTACAATATGATGGCCCTTTATTAGGTCCTGTAATAATGTACCATCCACTGTTAACACAGCAGCCCTCAGAATGATATGCTATCTTTTCTGTTAGAGATTATCTGATTAGTATTATTTACACTATGCCCTGATTTTATTCCTTGCTTGACTGATATTTTTTCCCATTTCCCCCCTGTTATATGGTGTTATTTTGCTGTTCTTAATGTAAATGGCTTTTTAAAAGCATAATAATTAAAAAAAAACCTCCCATCAGTTTTAGACAGCATAAACCATGGCCAGGGATGATGGGAGCTGTTGACAAACATTTGGAGGGCCAGAGTTTTTCCACCCTTGCATTTAAGGTTATCACATACCAAACTACTAGATTGTTTTGTGGATTTTTTTCTGTTGCTGCATTCACTGTAACTTTGAATAGTAATTCAAATCTCGGTCAGTTACCAGTATTTATTTTTTTTTAAAGGAAGTTATTGTGATAAGACCAGGGAGATGGATAGATATGCTTTTCAGTTAGAGTTGTTTGTAGACTACATATTGCAAGTCATGTTTTGTCTACATATTAGAAGATTTATAAACATGTAGTACCTGAGGGAGCAATATAGTGCCTGAGAGAACAAGTCTAGGTTTTTTCATCAAAATGTTGCATCATTAGATGAATGACACTGCTGGAGAAGAGGTCCACTGCTGGAGAAGAGGAGAGGCAGAAGACTACAGTATAATTCCTTGCCTCTTCCCAAAAATCTTATTTTTAATTATTTTGTGTGATCCTTGATGTGTGAATTCAAGGTTGTTGTTTTTTTATTTCCAGAGCCTTGCTCACTACCAGGTGCACATCATGTATGACTATGAAATGCTACCCAATCGGAAGCCTAAATTCTTGGCCCAAACCGCAGCACATGTATCTGGTGCTGCATACTACTACCAGAGGAAAGATGTGCAGCAGGATCCTTGGGGAGAGAAGGTGAGTTTCAGACTGAATCATGAGAAATAGCAGGGACATTCTTGTTTCCTGGGGACTGGAGGATGAACAGTGACTTTTCTCAGTTTAGGACAGGTAGGAAAAATTTAGCATGGAGCTCCACCTTTGCCCCATTTTAACCTTCCTCGCCCTGCCTGCCCACTCAGAAATTAAACTAGTTTTTAAACATTTACATTGGCATAAATGAGGATTGTTGTTCTTTTACACTCTGTTGTGTGGGGGTGGGGGGAGGGTTCAGGGCGAATGATAAGATAACACTCTAGTACTTCACATATAGCAAAGACATGGAAGCTAATATGCACCTGAAGAGGTTTAGGTTTACATGGATCTCAGACATCAAGGCTGGATGGTAAGACAATGTTCAGTGTTTCCAAGCCAGCAAAATAAGATCTTTGGCAATTAGTGTATGTGGTCCAAGCTTGTGATTTTATAATAGGACCTAGGTCACTGAGGAAGAGCCCCAAAATCATATGTATTTTTTAAAATAATAAGGTGTACTTGGCTCTTTTAGTTCATAAACTAGTGATAGTACTGTATATATTTCCAGTTTTCCCCAGAGGACTCTGGTGGCCAGCAAGCATCTGAGATATTTGCTTTTTTTCATGGCAAACAAGCTCAATTTAAAATATAATTTTAAAAATAAATTAAACTTTATTAAAACAAATTAAACCATGCTTCCAAATCCAAAGGTATTCAAAGAAATACAGGTTGCCTCCATTATGCATGGAGCCACTTCCCACTGTTTCAATTATCTCTCATCTCAAACATATCCTTGGCATTTCTTTGGTATGGTAACTTCTGCTGGAGATACCTAGAGAGGCAGCCCCTCTAGATGTTTCCTAGGTTTTCCAGCACAACTCTATGGTACCTTCCACTGGAAGTTACCATAGAGTTGAGCTGGAGATGCCTCGAGAGGCAGCCTGCCTCTCTAGTCATTGCTTAGGTCCTCCAGCATGATTCTATGGGGTTTGCTATTACCTACTGTTTCAAGTATTCGCAAACATATCCCCTGCACATATGGGTGTGTGTGTGTGACCTGTATTGCCAAGAATTTGTTTATTAAGCTAAATACTGTAAAGATGTAATTCCGTTTATCCTTGCTGGGGAATAACCCTCCTGGCTTCATTACCTCCAAATAAGCATGCGTAAAATGGGATTATAAACTGAGAACTTGCTCTTTGAATACAAGGAAAAAACGGGGTGCGTAAAATATATGTGAGTGGTTTTATTTTATCCTTCCAGAAGGTTAAAGGTACTGTGTTGCTTACAGGGTGTGTACTAATCCCACGTTCACCTCTGGAAAATAGGTTTTTGTATTATTTCAAAAAGCAGCAAACCCTGTTTGGCTGTAGGCAATGGTGGGGCAAAAGTTTGGAACAGGGCAAAATGATTGGTGTGTTTGTAAAACACAATGACAATGTGAAGTCGAAGGCTTTCACGGCCGGCATCCATAGATTTTCCTTGTTGTTTTTTTTTTCCCCCAGGCTGTGAGGCTGTGTTCTGGAATAGTTTCTTTCTGACATTTAGCCTGCATCTGTAGCTGGCATTCTCAGAGAATGGTTGGGTAGGAGTGTATGTGAAGTTTATATGCTGTGAACCCCTGTTGGGGAGTATATGTAAATTTGTGTAATTGAATGGTTAGTTTCTGGGTATAGAAATGAAAGGCTCATTAGTGTCTGTTTGGCTAATGGTAGGTTGATGGGCCATTATCTGCTGTGAATCCCCCTGTCCCTGAGTGGAATTCTTTTGTAAGTGTTGAGTTTTGATTCTATTGTATTTCAAAATTGGGAGCCAGATTTTGTTTACTTTTAAGGTTTCTTCTTTCTTGTTGAGGTTGTCCAGGTGTTTGTGGATTTCAGTAGCTTCTCTATGTATTCTGACATGATAGTTGTTGGCCTGGTCTAGAATTTCAGTGTTTTCAAATGGCATTTTGTGTCCAGGTTGGTTTATAACATGTTCTGCTACTGCTGATTTTTCTGGCTGGACCAGTCTGCAGTGTCTCTCATGTTCCTTGATTCGTGTTTGCACACTGCGTTTAGTGGTCCCTATGTAAACTTGTCCACAGCTGCATGGTAAGTGGTAAACTGCAGCTGTGAGGGGGTCTCTTTTGTCCTTTGCTGAGCGTAGCATTTCTTGGATTTTTTTGGTTGGTCTTTGTTTAGAGGTTGTGTTTCCTCATCAGTTTCCCTATTCTGTCTGTGACTTCTTTGATGTATGGTAAAAATACCTTCCCTTTGGGTGGCTGTTTTTCTTCTTCATTCCTGTGTTTTTTTCTGGGTCTGGCTGCTCTTGTGATGTCTGATCTGGAGTAACCATTAGTCTGTAGGGCCCAGTTTAGATGCCTCAGTTTGTCCACCAGGTAGTGGGGTTCACAGATCCTTTTGGCACGGTCTACCAAGGTTTTTATTGTGCTTCTTTTTTGTCCTGGGTGATGATTGGAGTTCTTGTGTAGATACCTGTCTCTGTGTTTGGTTTTTCTGTATACCTTGTGGCCTAACCGTTGGTTTGGTTTGCAGATGACTAGGACATCCAAAAATGGCAGTGTTCCTTCCTTCTCTTTTTCCATCGTGAATTGGATTATTGGGTGAATGCTGTTGAGGTGGTTCAGGAATAAGACCAAATCTTCTCCTCCGTGGTTCCAAATGGTGAATCCACATGTCGAAACCATGTTGTGGGCTTTTTTGGTGCTGTTTCCAGGGCTTGCTTTTCAAAATGTTCCATGTAAAAGTTTGCTGTCACTGAGCTCAGGGGGCTGCCCATGGCTACCCCATCTATCTGTTCATAGAATTCATTATCCCACTGGAAGTAGCTTGTGGTGAGGCAATGTTTGAACAAGCAGCGAATGTGAAGGGAGGACTGTACAATAGAATCAAAACTCAACACTTACAAAAGAATTCCACCCAGGGGCAGGGGGATTCCCAACAGATAATGGCCCATCAACCAACCATTAGCCAGACACTAATGAGCCTTGCATTTCTATACCCAGAAACTAACCATTCAATTACACAAATTTACATATACTCCCCAACAGGGGTTCACAGCATATAAACTTCACATATACTCCTACCCAACCATTCTCTGAGGATGCCGGCCACAGATGCAGGCGAAACAGCAGAAAAAACTATTCCAGAACACGGCTTCACAGCCCGGAAAAAAACCAAGGAAAATCTAACAATGATGATGCCTTTCTCCATTTGAAACTTTCAGTTCTCTTTGAAACTCTTCCGTCTGAGTAAAGTCAATGCTTCGTGGCCAAAAGGTCCTGAGGTGTTCCATAAATAGAACCAGCCCTAACCTAAATCATATTACTAAGTGACACACTTACCTCAAAATGGAGCTTGCTTAATGGGTTGGTCATATTTGTCTCCTATAGTATCTTGGCTTTTCAGAACAAGAAAACCTTTAAACTCATCCTTTTAAGTTCAGTTTGCTTTTCTTTCTCATCAGAAAATCTATGGAGTGTGCATCCACCCCCGTTATGGAGGTTGGTTTGCTATCAGGGCTCTTCTGCTTTTCCCAGATGTGGAGGTGCCCTTCTTGCTACAGAATGCCCCTATCGATTGTGTAACAACAGAGGAAGAAAGAATAGAACTGTTGGAGAAGTTCAATTTCCACTGGCGGGACTGGAGCTACCGGGACATTATTGAAGTGAAGGAAAAGTACTCAGAGGAACAGAAAACCTATTTTGCAACTCCTCCTGCTGAACGGTTGAAACTGCTAAATCTGAACAGAGGTGTGCAGAGAAATGGAGTAGCTGTTTTCACTGTGGAAGAGGGACAGATAGTTTAAACTGCCATGCCCATTACTATGGAGACAGAGCTTGCAGGTTTACGTGGTGATTTAAACTGAAATCTGGAATACACTTAGTAGAGAGTAAGCCTTTCTTGAAGACATTTTGAAAGAAACATACATAGGATTGTGCTGCTCCATTAATAACCCTGAAAGCCTATCTATCCAGGGATATAAATATTTGTACGGTTGTTTTTATCTTTATCATTATTATTATGTTCAAATGTCATTTCTAAGAAAACCATTTGGAGACTTAAATTATGTTTAAATTATCAGTAATTAGGGAGTGTTTTTTTCATCTGTGACTTTTTGGTACTAGATCAAAAATTATTTCCCCTTTGTTATGAGCTCAGGAGATACTTTTTTCGTTTTCTTTTTTGCTAATTGCACCTTTGGTTGTCCTGTAGAAGAAAATTTTTGAAGGATATTGTCTAGTCATTTTCACAGTCCATGTCATTTCAGGTGCTACACTTTCCATTAATTTTCAACATACTGTACATTCTCAAAATACATTTGAAGGCTTTGAAATCCTTGTTCCAGTTGTCTTTCTTCCTTCCCTGTTCTGTTTCAGGCACTGGCTACGCTGTCTAACTCATGTGATGTAAGGGAGCTGATGAATCTATAAACAGAGTAAAAGTGAAGGAAGCAAAGAGGTTCATCAAGGCACTTTGTGGAAGTGCACATCACTAAGAATGATGCAACAGGAGTTTAGGTGCAAACTAGTACATTTTTGCCGAGAGCTAAATTCTTTAGTGCTCAGATACATAACCAAAACGCTAGGTATTTTATAGACATTATTGACATGGGCATACCTTATTGTTAATGCATGTTATGAACAGACAGATTATGGTAATGGTGATAACAGAAGTAGTCAGCACCTAAACATTAGTCCTAATGTCTAGGTTCTATACAAAGATTAGGAAAACAACCCAATCCCTGTTTATAAGCTTACAATCTAATATGCACAATATGAAAACAAAAACGGGATAAAAACAAGTCAGTCAAGGCTCTCTGCTTCTTTAAAAAATGCATAAATGTTTTGTCAGTTGGTAACATGGCCACTGAGAGAAACCATTTTGTATGAAGAACAGCTAAGTAGCAATTGATCTCATCTAAGTCCGTGGAGTAGGCTTGCTGTCTCATTTCTTAAGTATCAGTGATGTTGCGTGTTACCCCACAGAAGTGAATTTTCAACCATCACCGGCTCATGTTCCCCATCATCACCCCACCCAAATTTGTTCGTGCTGTCTCATACTTTTATACACAATTGTTTGCTCAAGTACCAAACTGTACGGCCATGGGCTGGACACAATTGATTAGCCTTATCGTTTAGATTATGGGTGTTGCATTTTAAAAGCCCTCACTTCATGCTTTGCTCTCCTTGTCCTTTTTCAGGCAAGTGAGTGGGTGCTCGGCAGCTGGATTGCCTGAGCCTCACCCAGGTATAGGTTTGAGTGTGTTTCTGTGGGTCATCATTCAAAATGTTGATACCCACTTCCAAGTAAACCTATTTGATGAAATTGGCTTTATTGCTTATTTCAGTGCTACGTGATATAGTGGTGAGTTATCTGAACAGTGAGAATCATTTTAAAGCTGAAACTTCAGGCATTTAGGTTGCATATAGATATAGTTCAAACCAGAATCTGTCTATTGCTTTAGCAAAAACCTTGGAGCATATATAACCAGTCCAGGCAGGGCACAACCAATTCACTGCTTGCATGGTGTAACAATGCTAGAACCTGGGAGGATAACACAACAGTTTCAGTCTTCTTTCCTACAGTTCTGTGTGAAGCACATCTTGGAAGCTCCAGAAAGTCAGTGGCAGGTGACCATTAGCACACCTCAGTGATGCTGCCAGAATTTTGAAATCTGAATGCAGAAGTTGTCCAAGACATTTTTTATTAAGTCAGGGCAGCTCTCTTTGCCATGGGCAAACATTAAACAATCTAACAGGACTGTCATGAGGACAAAACATGTGTAGCTGTGACTGCCTAGGAAGAAGAGTAAGACAAAAATGTAACCAGTACATTGAATTTCCTCTTCAGTATCTATAATGCTCACTTTTGAAGCAGGCTAACCTTTGGGGAAAAAATTATTTGGGCTTTCTTGCTTTTCAGGTATGCTGAAATACAATGAATCCAACCTTCATTAAAATATTATTGGTAATCACTGGCTGCCCTCTCTCTCTCTTTGTTCATATCCAGTTTCTTTTTTCCCCCTAGGAATGAGAAGCTTTGAGTCAGTAGTCCAATTTGATGCTTGTGTGTTCAGCTATTTGTCTGTTGCAGATGAGTCACTTCTGCCATACAAATCTTCCCACTTTGCAGGAAGGAATTATCAAAGAATACTAAACTGTATCATGCTTTAAAATTCATTGTAAATGTTAAGGTACTTGCGGGATGTAGTGGACAAACATTTTGCTTTTCATTATGGGCTGCTGTGAAGTATCAGGTAAGAAATATGGGCTCTGCCTTTGAACAGACTGTATTTTGTTTCTCTTCCAAGCCAACTTCCCCAGGTCTTTGTTTCTCTTCCCCAGGAGTTTGCTGGAGTTCCTTAACAGTTGCCTGGTGCATTATCATTGTCTGAAACTATTACTGCAGTCCTAAACATATTAACAACAAAGTTGGGCTTAATTAATTCAGTAACTTTGCATAGGTAATTAATGGCTAGAGCCTGACAGTTGTTATTTGCCATCAAGTTGGTTTCAACTTATGGCGACCCTATGAATGAATGAACTCTAGGAGCCCCAATCATCAAACTCAGGGTCTTGGCTTCTTTTTTGAATCAACTTGTCTGTGAAGTTGTTTGTAAAGTTACCATACATTTGTAAAGTTTGTAAAGTTGCCATACATTTTTATCTTTTCTAATTAATCTTGTCATCTCATGATATGTTCAAAATATTATAGTTTCACTTGAATCAACAACACACAGGACATAGAGACACTATTTGAAGGAAAACTGCCTTGAGAGACCACAGCTGTAGCAGCTCCTATGAGTGGATGCTCCTTTTCGTAAGGCAGAGAAGCCATTCTAAAACCAGAAGGCAAAAACAACATCATGACAGTCTTGTAACACTCCCTGCTCTGCAGGGAATCTACTAAGACACAAACAACTTCAACACTTTCTCTTCATGAGATATATGTTCCGTACAATAAATATATTACTGTAGATAGATAGATAGATAGATAGATAGAAAAGGTAGTGCATTAAATGTTTGCTTAAGACAAGTCTAAGGAAAGTTGGCCCTATCAGAGAGCCTACAGAATGCAAGGCAAATTCATATTGCACTGGCAACCCCGGCATACACACGAAGGTCGAGTCACTGCAATGGAGACTGGAGAAAGAGGCTGACTCCTTTCACCTGCGCTCTCAACTTAACCCTGCAACTTTTGAGGTAGAGCAAAGCTTTTGTTATGGACACAGCTCTGCTTTAGGTGGGGTATGTCCAAAATACTAGAAGGAAAGTAGACTGTAGCTTCAGCCCCTTTACAAGGAACACTGCTTAGCTTGGACTTTTAAAAACCAGAATGTGCAGAACAACCCTTTGCATAAAACAGAGCTGGATAAAGCTACTGCTTTTGGGGTACAATTCATAGAACCTCCTCAGCCAGCATGCTCACTGTCCATGCTGGTTGGGGGATTCCGGGAGTTATAGGTCATACAAAGGTTGCCTAGCTCTGTAATGCCTCCTCAGAAAGGAACCCCATTGTATTCAGTGAGGCTTACATCCAGGCAAGTGGGTATAAGGTTTAAAGTTCTTTTAGCCAGTTTTGCAACCCAAACATGGCTGATAGAGTGGCAGTGGCTCTCTTCATTCTCCACTCAAGACAGCCAGAGATCATTAAAACAGGAAGTATATAACAGGGTCTCCTCCCTTCTCCACCCCAACTACTATACCCACTGGTTTTATTAATCTGACTTCAGTTGCATTAGATGTGTGTGTTGCAGTCAGTGTCCATGGTTAAAAAGTAATGTCAGTCCTTCTGGACTGCCATAAATCACATTCATTCTTCTACTACGGACTCCTCAGCATGGTACAGAGAGGGTAGGATAGAGATCAGAGCCTCCTCAGTTGAGAACAAGTGTTATCTTCCACCTGAGGGCAGCAGTTCTGCATAAAGTCTGCCAGCTGCAGCAGGCAGTGCAGCCACTGGAGACAATGATTTGAGCAACAATCAGAGGCTGGCCCCAGGTAGCAGGGATTCTGGGGAGTAGCAATGTAAACTAGGACCAGGATTGGCTCCTCGGGCTCTTTCTCTTGGAAGTAGAACTTCACCAGTTTGTTGACATAACCTCCAAGCACCGCTTCCTGCATGTTGTCAGATACTTGAGAGAAGCAGCAAATTTGATCTCTGCAGAGCTCATAGGCAACACTCCATGTGCACCCACTGTAACCTTGGAGTGTGACCAAGGTTGATGCCCGGATGGAAGGTGTCTCCTTGCCAGAAGCAGTGGCTGTAGCCTCAGATATAGCCCACTTTGCAGGAGTTGAATTCAAAGCTGGGTCGCCAGATTAACAAGTCGTAGCCAAAGACCCAGAGTGGAGATTTCAGAAGCCCATCTTCTGTGGCCAGTGCCTCTTCTCCTTCTGTCTACTGCCTGGGAAGATGCTTCCCTCCACTGGAAAGCTGCTGTTGTAGAAGGGTATCCCACTTCATGGCTCTGCACTGCAGACATAGCAAGAGAAGCAGCCAGGGAAGCTGTGAGTGCACCATGGGAACTGAGGTCCTGAGACTGGCCTCAGTAGAAGGAGAGACTAGGTTGGGTTGATGGTGGGGTCACTGTATAGGTACAAAGCAGAACCTGTCACTAAATGCATGTCCCAGATTAAATATCCACTTTAATAATTCTGGTGTCACAGTACAATGGGCCCTCCAGAACCATGGAGGTTAGGTTCTGGGACCCCCCCCCCAATGGATGCTAAAAAAGTGGATGGTCAAGCCCCATATTATTCAGTGGTGGTGACATGAATGTGCATGCTTCAGCATGTCTGTGTTCACATCTCCACCATTGAATAATATGGGGCGTGGCAATCCGTGAATGATCTAATCCATGGATTGGGAGCCTGCAAATACGGAGGGCTCACTGTAGCAGTTTTCAAAATCCTTCATGAACTCTGGCTCAGCTGCACCTCCAAACCCACATTGTTCTTGAGAGCTATGGAAGAAGACAGCTTTCATATGGCACCTTCTCCACAATTCAGCTAGAATATATAAAACATTGTGTTTTGTGTATCTTCTTGGTTGCATCAAGTTTTCTTGCCAGTATTTATGTTTCTGGAAAAAGCTGGTACTACTGTAGAAAGGAAACTACATGTGTAATTGGGAGAAGCCAAGTGGCAAACCATACCCTAGTAATTATTGGAAGGCGGGGCATAATGAATGGTGGTCATGACACAGATTATTTAAGCGGACTTTCCTGTGAAGAAGGCACCAGAATGGAAGCCCAGCCCCCTGTCTTTGTCTAAAAAGTTTATTCTCCTGGGAAAAGACTTAGTGAATAGTAATCATCTGCTCAACACTAGAAGGGATCTGTTTTAAGTCCATAGGACACACAACCTCTATACTGCATGTCCTTGGTATAGAAATTTTGAAATACAGTCATCCCTTCACATTCACGGGGGTTAGGTTCCCCAGACCCCCGCGAATGTGAAAAATCTGCGAATAACAACTGCCCCTTCCCCACCAAAGCAACCACGGGGGCTCCGGAGTCCCTATAGTCGCTTTCCCCCACCTCCCCCTCCCTCCCCAGGCCCCATGATCGCCTCCCCGGCCCTCCCCACTCCTTCCCCAGGCCTTCACGGGGCCTCCGGAGCGTCTCCGGAGGTCCCGTGAAGGCCTCCCCGGCCCTCCCCGGCCCTCCCCACCCCCTGCCCAGGCCTTCACAGGGCCTCCGGAGTGTCGCTGGAGGCCCCGTGCTCACCTCCCTGGCCCTCCCCACTCCCTCCCCAGGCCTTCATGGGGCCTCAGGAGCGTCTCCGGAGGTCCCGTGAAGGCGTCCCCGGCCCTCCCCACTCCCTCCCCAGGCCTTCATGGGGCCTGCAGAGGCCCCATGTCGCGGCTTTTGGGAGGGCGGGGGCCCTCCCAAAATCCATGAATATCCAAAACTGCGAATGCCAATTTCGCGAATGTGGAGGGGCAACTGTACATTTGTCCATTCCTGTGAATGTCATTACCTTTCCTAGGTGGTGAGATTGCATGCTTCTGTGAGGCAAGAGGCAATGCTGGTAGTAGCAGTGCTGCTAGTAGACTCTCCCATGTCAGACAGACTTTTGCTGAGGAGCCAAACTAAATGTGCCAAACAGCTACTGGGCAGCAGCAGTAGTGGAGGATGACATTGTTAAAGGATCTCAGACAATGGCAGTAGCACCACAACTAAAGATTGTTAGCATTGCACAGATGAAGGTGTGGTAAACCTTTTGAAGATTTTTTACAGCAAAAACTCTATGATGAGAAAATCCCTAATGAAATAAGAAATAGTGCCAGAAGATGAAACCCCCAGGTTGGATGGCACTCAACAAGCTACTAAGATAGAGGACAATTATGAGCAGTGCTGTGGCTATAGATGCAACTGGACTAAAGCTGAAAGGAGATTCAGCTGTTGACATGCTCAGAGGCTAAAGGAAAATCCAAAGCTGCACAACACATATTATAGGAACATGCAGTGTAAGAAGCAAGAAATCGGGAAGCTTGACATAGTAAAAAAAAAAGAAATGGAACATACAGTATAAACATTGCAGTAATTGGTATGAGCAACCTAAAATGGACAGGAATGGGAGATTTTCAGTCAGTTAATTATATAGTGTTATACTCAGGAAATGAAAATCTAAGAAGAAATGGGATGGCATTTATAGTGAGGAGAGATGCAGCAAAAGCAGTCAAAGGATATAATGCAATATATCAATATATGACCAAATCATATCAGTAAGGCTTCAGGGAAAACCCATCAATATAACCATAATCCAAGTTTATGATCCAACTACAGTGGCAGAAAAAGAAGAAATTGAAAGATTCAATAATGGAGTCCAGGAGGAAATTAACTACACACCAAAACAGGACTTCAGCAAGAGGAAGCAGAACAGAATCAAAGATTGTAGGAAACATTTGGCCTAGAATCAAGAAATTAAGCAGGAGACTGACTGACTGAATTTTGCCAAGCCAACAGTTTGTTCATTGCAAACTCATTCTTCAAGCAATCCAAGACGTGACTATATACATGGACATCACCTGATGGCCAATCTGGAAATCAAGTAGACTGTATAATTGGAAGCAGAAGATGGAGATGCCAATAGAGCTGCTTCAGTCTACAGAGAGAGAATCTACTCTAGTTCTAACTAAAATCTGTCAATAAATATGCAAAACAAATCAATGGCCCACAGTCTGGTAATGTTCTGTATACATTCCAGTTTCCAAGAAACGGGACACCAGGGATTGCAGCAACAACAGGGCCATTGCATTAATTTCCTACACAAGGAAAGTGATGTTCAAAATTCTACGACAAAGACTTTTATCGTAAATGGAGCAAGAAATGCCAGAAGTTCAAGCTGGGTTTTGAAAAGGAAGAGGCACTAGGGATCATGCTTCAAACATACATTGGATAATGGAGCTCATAAAAGCATTTCAAAAGAAAAGCAGCCTGTGCTTTATAGATTATAGCAAAGCCTTGGTTGGATAGATAATGAAAAACCATGGATTGCTCTTAAACAAATGGGTACGCCACAAGATTTTATTCTCCTGATGTGTGACCTGTACCTGTACTGCACCTGGCTTTTGTGGCCTACATGTAGAATTTTGCATTTGTCTCTACTGAGTTTAATTTTTCAACAACGCATTCGATAAGGATTTGATTAGCAAACTGATTACATGTGAAATAGATGAGAACACTCTCAGATGGATACATAATTGGTTGGAAAACCATGTTCAAAGAGTCATCCTCCATGGCTATACTTCAAACTGGAAGGCTGTCTCAAGTGGAGTGCCTCGGGATTCTGTCCTAGGGACAGGGCCATGCCTGTCCAGGGTGAGGCTATTTCACAAGCCATATAGCATTGCTGTATTTTTATGTTCCAAAGTGTTTGTAAAGCACATAGTATCTATGCACTGAAATTAAGCAGAGTTAGGAGGATCAAGGGTTTCTAAGTTTCACCCACTAGTTCTTCACTCTAGTTCTCTTCTGGTATTTCTACAAAACAAAGACTCACAATCAGTGTGATTCCCTCATTCTACAACCATCAGTGGGTCAGTTTTAATGCAACAGTGTAAATCATGTTGAGATTGCAGCCCACACACAATGAAATTCTCAAAAGGAAAAGTCAAAAACTCCTAGATTCAAACACATCACTTATTTATTTGGATTATATTTATAATTTAACTTTCCTCTAAGGAACCAAAATTGGTATACATTTTTACCCTCCCATTTTGCCCACACAACAACCCTGTAAAGTCTTCTGTATGTAGAATGTACAGCATTGTCTTTTGCCTCAAGCAGCAAAATGTTTTTGGCTGTCTCTGCCCGCCATTGCTCCATCACTGCATATATTAAAGTCACTATTCCAATTCATTTTAACACCACTGCTCAGCATCTGCCGGATAGCTATAATGGCTACAAAGTCTTAATATAAAAAGATCTCACAGATTATTTTGCTGTTCAGGCTCCAGACCTACTGCACTTTCCCTCAATAGCCAGTCATGTTGCATTGAGAGCTCCCTCTCGACTATGGACAGCAAGCTGAGCTCACAAAAATCATTTGCATGTGAAAATCTAGGATTTGCAAGGGGTGAAATTACATTCCACTGGTAAAATAGGACCCATCTTCAGCTGTGTCTTTTTTCCCTGGCAGCTGTTTGGCTAGATGGGGCTCAAATCCATCTGCATTAAGAAGCAAATTGGGTGCTTAATCCCCACTTGCTGGCATCATAAGCAGCTGGGTTGGAAGGCCATCTCTGAAAGATTTGTGTCTGCAGTCTGCCAGGGTATGGCTAATTTCTAAATCCCCTGCAGCCTCCTTCCCAGATGTCTTCCTTTTCTAGTTCACTAGCTGTGGAGCTGTTGCTGTGGAGTCTTAAGGGCCATGTCATGTACAGTATTACCTTTGCATTCCTACATACATAGTTGGTCACCCAATAACTAAGAGGGTTTCTGTGTAAGGCAAACCAGTTTCTATATCCTGAGGGGGGGGGAAGAGGGTGTTTGTTTCTATTCAGCTAATGCTAGTATTTCAAATGCTTTCTGATGTGTAGCCATGAAACCATTTCAGGATTTGCTCTAAAACCAGAATATGCAATGGTTACACTTGGGCTGACCAGTTCCAGCCACCTATGTCCACATTTGGCCAAGGAGTGTGCAGCACTGTAGCCCAGTGGTGCTTAACCTGTGGTCTGGGGACCCCCAGGGGGGTACAATTTTCTCACAGGGGGTCAACAAAGGGTTGAAGACTGCTTGGCCCACCCCCTGCTTGCAGTAGAGTGGCCACATGACAGGAGCCAAGGCAAAGGCTGGTTGGCTGGCTTGGTCTGCACATTGCCATTCAATCTACTCCAGCCACAAACTTGCAGGAAGAAGCAGGACAAAAGTCTTCCCTCCCCCTCCTGTGCCTCTGAGGGAAGGCTTAATGGATGGCGTAATTGTATTATTATTATTATCATCATCATCAGGTATTGTTATTGTTATTATTAGGGTTTTAAATCTTGGGTTAAGTCTTGACGGTCTGTGGCAACAAAAGATATTTAAAGGGGGTCCTTGGCAAATAAAAAAGTTAAGAGCCACTGCTCTAGCTCCCTAAGAGATTTATGATCTCTGTAGAATTGAAGGTGCAGTAGGTGTTGATGATCTTCATGTGTTCTATGAATGTTCTAAGCTGGGGAGAAGCAACAGGTGGCTCTGTGGCAGCATTAGAGATGCTACTACTACAAGGGACCACCTGCTACAAAACTCTATAGAAAATAAACACACCCAGTAGCTCCAGTAATTGGGACAAGAAAATGTGAGAACAATCAGATAAATTGGATCCTACTTCTGTGATTCCTATGATTTCAAGTCTGAACGGACAAGAAAATAGTTCATAGGACAGACTCAGAATCAAAATAATAAAATTTAAATGGGAAACTTAATTTAAACACAGACACACATGCCATTTAGAGGATAATAATAATCAGCTGAGTACTATTACGTTTCCTGTTCCAAAAATGGATAACATAAATAATTTCTTCTTCTTTCTCCCTCCCCAGTTTCACAACAGCTGTGGGGTATCCAGCAAAAAAACTGGAACATTGCCAAGTTGGACTACTTTGGAAATAACTCACAAGAAGCAGCAGCTGAAATAAAGAAAATCAGCAATTGGAAATACACAGAGGCATAAAAGCCCTCCTCTCATAATCCATGCTTATTCCTCTTATGACAGTTTAGGATGGGGAAATTTCAGAAAAGGAACATCTAGCTTCTGTTTTGGATAGGAAAAACAATTGCACAAGTAGAGAGTGTGTTTCCTGAAAGTTTCCCACAGGTGTTTAAAATATGTTGTATAATTTACTTATTTTGCCTTATATAACCTGGTTGCTATCAGGGCTGGCCTTCCCATTAGACAGGCAGCAAATTTAAGTGGCATGAAAGAGCAACTCGGCTGTATCTCTATAACCCAATATGACATCTTTTAAGTTATATAGTAAAACATACAGAACCAGGCCTTTCACAATTATCTCTTATGATATAATAAAAGTATTTGATTAAATTGGAAATACCTATGTAAGTTATGTGCTAAGATAGATACTGGTAATAGCTTCCTAAAACTGTTATAGTCTTTATATCGTTCCCAACAAGCTATAGTCTGTTCAGGTGACGTGAACTCTGCCCCAGTCAGTATAACAGTGTGGCATATGTGTCAAGGCTGCCCACTCTGATCACACCTGCTTCTAGTAGCCATTGTATCTTTAGCCATGGTTCCAGATCAGACGAGCAACTATCAGGTATCCTTATTAACAAACTAAAAGTCCTGGTAAACTTGTTTGCTAATGATATTACCCTATTTAATAATAATAATAATAATAATAATAATAATAAATTTTATTTCTATCCCGCCCCTCTGCAATGCAATCGGGGCGGCTTACAATATAAAAACTCCATAGTCCCAGTACCCTAACCCACCCACCCCTTAAAATAATATTAAATTATAGAAGATTAAAAACATACAATAATTAAAAATATATAAATTAGAAAGACAAAAAATAAAACATGCAATGGTTAAAAAATCTAGTTGCCGCTTAGAAAGGACAGCTGAGTCTTGGGTCGGGATAGTTATTCAGGAAAAGCCTGCCAGAAAAGATCCGTCTTGACAGCTTTTTTAAAGCTGTCTAAGGTGGTAAATAAGACGGATCTCATCCGGCAGGCCATTCCATAATCTGGGAGCAGCAGCAGAAAAGGCCCTCTGGGAGGTCACTGACAGCCTTGTTTAGTTGTGTCAGATCCCTTATTAGAGATTCTCTGTGTGATACCTGTTCTACGTGGTTTTGGACACATGTTGGGGTAAAGATAAATAAAGATGAATCTAAAATATTGTGTTTAAGTATGACAATAAAAGGCAGAAAGTCTCTGGCTGAATCTGTGACAGCTATAAGTGCATCTTTTTTCCTAGTATCTAGGAATCTTAATTCTTCATACACATCCATAAGATAGCCTTGGGTCTCACGCTGGTAGAAAGGTGGGCTAGAAATCCAATAAATAAATAAATACATTATCAAAATTGGTCAAACTGAACTACACTTCCTTAGTTATGTCTATTAGGCAAAAAAAAAAAAATGTACTGTATAGCCTCTTTAAAGGTGTCAGTGTTACCTTAAAAGGAGTTTTTGTTTCAAATTTTACTTGTAGCAGTACCACATGAGATGCTAACCAAACTTCAGAAACTATTACAGTACTGGACTTTATTAACCAGTGGAAACAATCTAGGAGCTCTACATCATGATTAAGGAGAATGTAGCTGAATGGTCGCTTTTAGAAAATGGGGACATCTCCATTGAATGGGTAAGGGACTTACCCATGCTCGGACTTCTGCATAAAAATCTTCAAACCCTTGACCATCCTTTTTTGCACAGCAAGCTAAAGGTATGGCCAAAGAGTAATGGTAATTTACCCGCTTCCTTGGCTTTATGTTCTTTTTCATGCCACCCACTATTTTTATACAGACAAATTTGTAGAATGTAGAGCCTTGGGAAGAGGGGGGAAAAACCAATAGATTAAAAGGCCATTCCAAAGACAAGATCTCAGTTAAAATATCAGCTTCCTCCAACTCCAAACTTCCTGGATACAGATGTATTAATTGCTTCATTTTTCTTCCTTCCTTTGGTGAAGATACAAGCCAGGAAGATTAGTGAAAACTACTTAAAGACCATCAGTAGATGGTGCCTTATTTCTGTCTGATTGAAATACGCTAATAACCATTGTAATGACCACTGCTGGTAAGGATGCAAAATATCTTGATGGTTTGCCCACATTTTGAAAAATTGTGGGTGGAAATTTTTGAGGAAATTAGTATAATTGCTGGACAGAATATCACAACAACTCCAATAATTGGTTTCTTTATAATCCATTAATATCCTAAAACAACTGAAGCATGAAGACAGTATCATTTTCATGTGCACTGCTGCATGTTTAGAGCTCGTGTCAAAATGGAAAAATCTCTGTGATCTAACATTAGATGGGTGACATTCACACCTTGGGAATTCAGAAAAATTAGAAAAATTGACTGTTCAGTAAAGTAACTGACAAATATTGATGCCACTGATAAATTTTATTATACTTGGCTAACAGATTAATTAAATATGCTAACAAATACAGGAACTGTCTGTCCACCTAAGACTTGCATTAACTTGTAAAATCATGTTCTCCAATCCAGTCTAAAATGGATTTCCCTATCTAATCTGCCATATTTTTATCCCCGTTGTAGGTTGTTATTACTGTGTATTGTCTGTAGGTTTATTCTGTTGTAAAATAAAAATGAAAAGGCAGCAAATTATTTTCTGTTTAATTTATTCTTGTGATATTTTTATTAAGCAGGGGGGAAGAAGAGCATATGCAGGATTCATCTTCCAAAATGACTTAGGTACTATGTACCCTGATTGAGGTGGGATGAGTGTACATGCTTTTTCTCACATAATAAAATCTCTTTGGCCAGCCCTGGTTGTTGTAGTAGTGGATTGGCCACTTTGCTCCTGTTCTTTGTGTTTTCCTTTCTTGATGGCAAAAGTTGCGGCCTTTGTGGCCTGGTGAAAAGTAGTCAGCATTGATCACTGATGACCATGTTGAGTTCTGGAACTTGTTTGAACTGTTGAAGTGAGGGTAGAAAATATTCTGGAAAGCTCATTTGAAATGTCCTGTTTACAGCTAGTTTTTGTTTGATTTATTCATGCTTTTACAGGCTGGCAAAAAATATCCTAATGTTATTTTTGTATTTCTAATTAACTAGAGTGATCATGAATGATTAGAGGGAAGTATGATTTGCTTGGGGCTCCTTTTTGCTGAACTCAGCACTACTTCCAGCCAAGGCCATCTGGGCCAGAAGCCTTCTCTCCTAGGTCCATGAGTAACATTCTGGATCTCAGACCCCTTATTACCATTTCCTCTTGAGGGGAGGAAAAGAGTAATTCCTTCTGCAAGAACCCAGGCTTCACTCAGCAGTATTTTGATATTTGTCAGCACATAAAATTATTATTGGCCTCCAGAGCAAATATATTTGTAACAGAAAGATGAAGTAATGTGTTGGATGAACTTCCTTCTGTTACATTCTGAGACATCCGTGTGGGATGGTTGGCCCACTGCTCGCCATCAGAGTACCAGGTCTGAAAGAAATTTTAGTCTGCTTACAGTTCAGATTGCAGTGGCCAAAATTTAAACGGGGGTCGTTTGTGGGTAAATCTAGAAAAGGGAGCAGAAACCCAGAGGACCGCTAGGGATCTGTTTTGGCATAATTCACCACCTTGCCAGTTAATGCAAATATAGAAGGTTTTCACTAGAATATGTTTAGGGGTGGGGATCCTGAAGTGCTCTATATGTTGTTAGAGAGCAAGTCTCGGCACACATAGTCAGCACAGCCAATAGTAAGGTATGTTATAAGTTTTAATCCCACAACGTCTGAGGGAGCCACATGATTCCCACCCCTGCTGCAAAAGCTGTATTACCTCAGTGTTGCTTAATTTAATGCATCTGAACAACAGCCAATTCTACCAGAAGGATTCTAGGTATCTTCCTCAATGTTTCACAGTGTAGTTGTACCGGGACTTAAGTAATTACTTTTGTCAAGAACTCTCCCATTCCTGACTTGGGGTGGGTTCATTAATAATGCAAAATCATGGCTTGTTTAGAAAACCTTTTTTTATTATTGTAACACATGGACATGAACCTGTAGAAAAACCATAGACCAACAAATGAGGATATGAAATCAAAACTTAAGCTGATTTACAAACCACAATTTTTGTGCTAAATGTGGTTTTGTATAATACCTGAATTCACAGATGATTGGCAAACCACTATCAGAGTCATTGCTCTGCCTGGGGAAGCTTCTGTAGCCTGGATGTGGGAGTGAATTTAATAACTTATTTTTAGATTTTCCATTTCTTTTGTCTGTTTGCATTCATCTGTTACAGACCATGGAAAAATTACTTTCTTGGATGACATTTCCCAGAGTTCTTCAGGTGGCAGCAGGGCCATTAGCTGGAGAATTTGGGAAGTGGTGGTCCAAAATGTAATGTTTCAAAGCTCTGGTTTATTATATTGTGAGCCTCAATGCTTTGTTTGTTAAACAACTTTAGGTATTTTATATGTTATGTTGATTATTGCATTAAGTGGACTGGTGAGCAAAGGGAAATGAAAGCAGACAAGGATTCCTTTTCCCGTATTATATCTAGCTGTTGAAACTAAGGTGCAGGTTCTTCGCTATGGTTAGTGTAAGCCATTAATTCACACTATAGTCAGACCCCCGTATCCACGGAACCAATATCTGCAGGTTCAATTATCTGTGGGATACAAAGTAGGGACACGTACCATAGAGTTGCACTGGAAATACCTAGAGAGGGATTCTCTCTAGGCATCTTCTAGGTCCTCCAACACAACTCTGTGGTATGTTTTTACCAGAAGTCCCTTATTTTAATAGGGTTTGCTGTTATCCACAGTTTCTAATATCTGTGGTTAATCTGGGAACCAAATGGGTTGCATCCCCTGGCCTTGTCTCCATGCCTCAGTGTCTTTAGGAGTTTGTGTAGGCTCCTCCATGTTACTGGGAATTCTTATGTCCCCTAACTGCACAGTTAAATAGAGGAGCCAGCACTATATGCAATATGTGTGAACCCATGCTTTGGATTCAGCTGCAAGTCTAGCCAGGTTCTACATGTGAAATATTGGTATATCATCCTGTCTTTTACTTCAGGCAGAAAAATGTCTTGGAGTGGGCCTGCTGTATAACTCAGCTGGTCTTAACCTACTCTCCAGAAAATTATATTCTACTGTGTGTAATAATACCCTAAAGTGCATAACTGGAGCATTTGTGTCAGACATTCTGGGTAGAAACAGCTGGGAATGTGACTATTGCCATTAACTGATCTCTACGGGCTTGACATATTGTGAAATGTGCTGGTGATGCAAAAACATATATAGCTAGAATATATAAAGAAACATGGAGGTGCCTATTAAATCCAAACTGGGGGAAAGGGTTATTAGCTGTGAATCCAAAACAAAATGAGTAGCCACAGAGCCTTGTTTTTCTCTTCCCTTACCTAGGGACCTAGGAGTAAACCAAGACAATATGTGTGTCAGGGAACCTTCTCTTTCACAATCAAACACCCTAGAGTTCAGGGCTGAACCAAACAACTGGATTCACTTCTCATCAAATGTTTGCAACAATATTGTTGCAAACAAGCTAGTAAAATGTGGGCTAGACAATGCTATTTTTAGGTGAATTTGTAACTGTTGACTGATCAACCCCAAAGGATGCTCACCAATGGCTCCTCTTTATCCTGGAGAGAAATAGTGGGGTGCCACAGGGTTCTGTCCTGGGCCCAGTGCTATTTAACATCTTTATCAATGACTTGGATGATGGAATAGAGGGCATTCTTATCAAGTTTGCAGATGACACCATGGGTTAGCTAATAACTCAGAGGACAGGATCAGATTTCAAATGACCTTAACAGATTAGAAAACCGAGCCCAAACTAACAAAATTAATTTCAACAGGGAGAAATGTAAGGTACTATATTTAGGCAGAGAAAAAATGAAATGCACAGATATAGGATGGGTGACACCTGGCTTCATAACAGGATATGTGAAAGGGATCTAGGAGTCTTAATAGACCACAAACTGAACGTAAGTCCTGGAAGCCATGCCCTATGAAGAGTGGCTTAGGCAGCTGGGTGTGTTTAGCATGAAGAAGAGAAGATTAAGAGGTGACATGATAGTCATGTTTAAATATTTGAAAGGATGTCATATTGACGAATGAACAAGCTTGTTTTCTGCTGCTCTAATACACAGAGCAATGGATTCAAACTACAGGAAAAGAGATTCCACCTAAACATTAGGAAGAACTTCCTGATAGTAAGAGCTGTTGGACAGTGGAATGCGCTGCCTTGGAGTGTGGTGGAGTCTTCTCCTTTGGAAGTTTTTAAACAGAGGCTAGAGGGATGTCTGTCAAGAGTGCTCTGATTGTATGTTTTCTACATGGCAGGGGGTTGGACTGGATGGCCCTTGTGGTCTCTTCCAGCTCTATGGTTCTATGAAATGTTAATAGTAATGGTAGGTGAGAAGCATCCCTCCTTTCTTTGTCTCCCCCACCTTTGTCAGATGGAGGTTGCCTACCAGTTGTGACCCCATTCTTCAAGGCTGTACTGGACAGCTGAGGTCGCTGAATCTGTTTTTTTTTTAACTGTTTAAACGTTAGAAGTGAGAATCAGATGGCACAAGAATAAGCTTCATAGGGACAATCCTACTGTTACACTGAACGAGGTGCCTGATAAGGGGACCCTATATGAAAAGACAGCAACTTGTTGGTTACTAATGAGTATGTTTCTAAAACTGGAAGGAGAGACGTGTGCGTGGAATTTTCTGCGTCAGATATCAAAGTTACTTGACCATCCTTGGGCATTAAGTGTCTCAACCTGTGGGCACACCATGTGCTGCTCCACATCAGGTAGCAAAATGTCATGGGGTGGCAACAGAGAGCAGAAGGTTATTCACCCAACCCTTAATTCAGAGGAAGTATGCCATCTATCTGCTCCCTTTCTTATGCTGCCTGAGAGCGCTGTGGATATTTAAGATTTAATTCCTTGCTAAGATATGAATAATAAGACTCAAACCTGTTGGGAGAGATTCTTTGCATATTTGGATATGGTATTTGTCACTCAGTTTTTCTAGTCAGTCAAGGCTACTATAGGTATACCTCAGTTAATGGAATAGATGTGTCCCTGGAATAGATGTGCTTCTTTAACAGAAAAGTTGGTACCAGAGGCCAAAATAACACAAATAGAATAGGGATAGGATTCTGCATTACAAAAAAAGAAGAGTAATTCAACATATTCCAACCAACTCCCCACTCCCCAAAATGAACAATATGCACATGTGAAATGAAACAACCATGTTAGGTAAGTCTTCCGTAAATAAACACTTTTTTTAACCTTCTAGAGCAGTGGTTCTTAACCTTTTATTTACCAGGGACCCCCTTTAAATATATTTTGTTCACACAGACCCCCAAGACTTAACTCAAAATTTAAAACCCTAATAATAATACCTAATAATAATAGCTAATAATAATAATAATAATAATAATAATAATACAATTACTCCATCCATTAAACCTTCCCTCAGATGCACTGGAGGAGGAGGGAAGACTTTTCTCCTGCTTCTTCCTGCATGTTTGTGGCTGGACTGGATTGAATGACAATGCACAGGCCAAGCTGGCCTTTGCCTTGGCTCCTGTCACATGGACGCTCCATTGCAGGGAGGAGGTGGGCTGAGCAGCTGTCAAGCCTTCACAGACCCCCTGTGAGAGCTGTCCCCTGGAGGTCCAGGGACCACCACTGTTGTAGAGACTGAGGCTTTAAGGCTTCTTGCAAAATGCATCCAGACATGACTTTTCCTTCTACCAGTCTCTACTTTTCTTATGATTTCCATTGTACTGGCCAGACTTAAGTGTTGGTTTGTTTGTTTAACTTCCTGGGGTAGCTGACCAGGCAGGCTTATCTGCTCTCTCAATTTCTTTCTGTTTTGCTGAACACACATGCTCAGTAAGAGATGGTGGAGGCAGCTGCTGTTTACCTTGCCTCTTATAGGCCAATACACACAACTATAGGAGGATTGCTAAACTAGAATCCCACTCTTTTCCAACTCAGGCTTTATTGCATTGTTTGCTATAGACATGCTGCTGTAAGCCAACCCCCAAAGTCTGAATTTTTCCAGCCCTCCTTAACTATCCTACCAAAGCTGATGCTGGTGAGAATCTTCCAGCTAGACAGAGGACAAAGGGGAAAAGGTAGGGCTCAGTGTGTGTAAAAAGACTTTGTAAAAATGAGCTTGTTTGTCACAGGCTTTATTAACTAAGTTATGGCTGTATCTGGGCATGCAGGTGGGAAACCTGTCTTCAGGCATTATTCTCCATCTATTAATGATTCCCCATGTTCCCAGTGTTTGCGGGGGTGATGCCTTACTTAATTGTCTTTAAACATTAGTATTGAGCAATAAACTTATGAAAACAGAAAAATGTAGGGGAGGATAGTACTAAAGTAATGAGTATGATCATAAAAAGAGGCAAAACATAGAGTGGGGGGAATCCAGAACCTACATAGCGGCTCATGCTGTTCTGTTTTCAGTAGCTGTAACTTTTGTTTAAAAAAATGCCCTGGATATCTTTATTTGTAACAAACATCCCAGCAAATCCTGTAGTCTACAATTGATTTTGAGACCTGTGATGTTCTGTTTTTGGAAGAGTTTTACATTGATTTCCTTTTTTCCACCACAAGAGGGACCTGGAATATAAAACAGCATGAATGAAAATGAACCTGCAGTATTTAATTTCATGGCTGGAAACAAAACAAAGCCCCCACCTGGAACATACAACAAGCAAAAGATTATTATCCTTTTGTTCTTTCTAGTTTGACACCAATCAGTCATGGATAACAAAGAATGCAAAAGTATTTGGAGTTTCCCAATGAATTAGATGAGGGGTGGGATAATGTATTGAAAAGGCCATTCTATAAAGCTATTATAGATAGGAATTGTGGTATTGCCTGTGGATGAGCATTTCTCCCAACACAACTCCCTTCTTTCCTTTTGTTATTATGAGTTGCCTTTAGCAATAAAACTAAGTACATACATAAATTAATTTTATCTCTCAGTTCTTACCCTTAAAGGGAATTTATATAACACCTTAAAAGTAAGACTGCAGGCTTTAATATATTTAATTGGCACACTAATAAATGAAAGCAGTAGATTTCAAACTTCCTGCCCTCAGGAAATCTCCATACACAGTGATTTCTTTGCAGAATAATGTTTACATATCTGCATTACAATCCCTGCATGCTGCACATGATTCAGGGAGAATTTCTAGCAAATGTTCATAATTCACAGTGAGTCCTGGCCAGGCAGGGAAGGCTGTCACTTTGCAGCCACTGGTGACTTGTGGTCCAAGCAAGGGAGCTGCCTCATCCTGACATATTGGGGGTGAGCCACCAGCTTTGTCTCAGTCACCAGCTGCCCTGCCTTGCAGTATTCCTTGTAGCTATGTATAGTCTACAGACTGGCGTAGAAAACTTCTTCAGATAAAATCTATCAGAGCTCATATTTTTTTACATTAATCTTTAGTTTTTCAAGTCTCATAGACTTGGAAAAGTTGTATCAATTTAACATGAGTTCTGATTTGGAGGTGGTGGTAAATTAATGGAAGCTGGGATCTGCCAACCAGTGCCTAGTATGAAAGAATTCTGTACCCAGACATTTGTCTTGACTGCCAGATCTGAATGGACTTCACAACCCTTCCATAAAAAACCAAGTCACTGTTACTCCAACCTTCCTTCATTTCAGCATCATATTGTAGAGGGGATGGGGGAATCATAGAATCATAGAATTGTAGAGTTGGAAGAGACCATGAGGGCCATCCAGTCCAACCCCCTGCCACGCAGGAAATCTTGATCAAAGCATCCCCGACAGATGGCAATCTAGCCTCTGTTTAAAGACCTCCAAGGAAGGGGACCCCATCACGCTCTGAGAGAGTATGTTCCACTGCCGAAAAAGTTCCTCCTAATGTTAAGGTGGAATCTCTGTTCCTGGAGCTTGCATCCATTGCTTTGTGTTCCAGTCTCTGGAGCAGCAGAAAACAAGCCTGCTCCATCCTCAGCGTGACATCCCTTCAAATACTTAAACAGGGCTATTATATCACCTCTTAACCGTCTTTTTTCCAGGCTAAACATACCCAGCTCCCTAAGTCTCTCCTCATAAGGCATGGTTTCCAGACCTTTCACCATTTTAGTTGCCCTTCTCTGGACATGCTCCAATTTGTCAATATCCTTTTTGAATTGTGGTGCCCAGAACTGGACACAGTATTCTAGGTGAGGTCTGACCAAGGCAGAATAGAGCGGCACTATTACTTCCCTTGATCTAGACACTATACTTCTATTGATACAGCCCAAAATCGCATTGGCCTTTTTAGCTGCCGCATCACACTGCTGACTCATGTTCAACTTGTGGTCTACTAGGACTCCTAGATCCCTTTCGCACATAGTCTTGTTCAGCCAGGTCTCCCCCATCCTATATCTATGCATTTCATTTTTCCGCCCTAAGTGCAGCACTTTACATTTCTCAGTATTGAATTTCATTTTGTTAGCTTTGGCCCAGCTTTCTAGTCTATTCAGGTCATTTTGAATTTTGATCCTGTCCTCTAGGGTATTAGCTACTCCTCCTAATTTGATGTCATCTGCAAATTTGATAAGTATGCCCCTAATTCCCTCATCCAAGTCATTGATAAAGACGTTGAATAGCACTGGGCCCAGGACAGAACCCTGGGGCACCCCACTGGTCACATCTTTCCAAGACGAAGAGGAGCCAGTGCTGAGCACTGAATCATTTTGTTGCTGCCTTTTTTTTTTCCAGGGGAGTTGGAAATTCTTGCCAGCCTACTGCAAATCACTGAAAAATCTAGGAGTATATCCAGATGTACCTTCTGCCCATCACTGGGATAGTCATTAAGCAAATACTGTTGTCAATTAGGATATTTTAATAGTATAGAAGTTGTATGTATGCATATTAACAAATTGGAAGTTATAATCCATAGGAAAATTTTCTCTTTCAGTCAAAAGCATGTATAACTTAGCTCTATTTCTAGCATGGAGACGCACTATCCACAATGCTGCAGCCTTATTTGAGAACTCACGACGAACAAGTCTTGAAGAGAAACGACAACGCAGAAAGAATCACAACCCAGAAACATCACCCAAGGAGACCTTCTGCTGTGCTTTTTGCAACCGGACTTGTTTATCTCGGATTGGCCTTTTTAGTCATCAGCGCGCTTGCAGAAAGCGCGGGATGAGTCCTTCCTGAATCTTCGTTTGCGAAGAAAAGCCAGAGAGAGAGATTTCTAATCCACCGAACTATTCTTATGCTAAGTGAGCTGAAAACCACTCTGACCATCACTAGTTGTGGTCTACAACTTGATGCACAGCGTGGGGAGAAACAAGCACAGAGATATACTTATGTCAAGAAGAGTTTGATTAGTGAAAGTAATAACTGGCTGCTTATAACTGGCACTTTGTTTCATCCATGCTGTACCACTTGACTTTCTTTCCCTTACAGCAGAGGTAAGCAAAGTATGACTCTAAGGCAACATTAAGCCCCCAAGGCTGTTTTTGCAGCCCTTGACACCTACAGATCCCACAGACTACCTTTCCCCCACTACTACTCCTGAAAGCCTTTAGCAGTAGCAACTTTCCTTTTAAATATGTTGCAGAACTCTCACACTATTTAACCTTTTGTATTCCCTCCCCCAACCAGAAATAGATTTTTTTTTAACTTTTCTTTATTTGCTGGCATTTTTGGCCATCCATGTGGGCCCACGGGGGGGGGGGAGTGTCCTAGGGCAGAAAGTTGGCCCCCAGACCCATCACAGTTGCCCACTCTTGCTTTAGAGGTTCTCTGTTAAGTGAGCCTAGTGTTGAAGGGCATTTCCATTTCTGGACCACAGTTATCTAATCCACATAATGATAACAAAGGGGAAGAGGTTTATTGCTGCAGGCTTGTTTGGTTGGGATGTTAGTTGTTGTTTTGATAACAGGCACTCCCACCACCATCGCACTACTGTAATTCTACTGGGTGGAGACCAGGACTTCAGCTTCCAAGTCCTGCCCTGATGGCACCACGAATGAAAGACAGGGGGAGCCTTCCTGTTTTTATACATTATTTCACTCACAACTGTTAGTCATTTGTGCTACAAATTAACACTGATATTGTATTAAAAACATTTTAAAGTTAAGTTATTGGGGACTGTCATACATCAAGGCCACCGTACCAAAACAGATTCAAGGACGATCACAATTAAACTAAGCCATTGATGTAAAAGTAGATGTATTGATGCTTTATCTTTGCAGGAACTATTTCGTTTTTGTTGTCATGTGCCTTCAAGTCAGTTGTGACTTAAGCCAACCCAATGTGTGATTTTCCTGATAAGGTTAATTCAGAGTAGATGTGCCACTGCCTTCCTTTTAGGCTAAGAGTATATGACATCCTTAACATAATTCAGAGGGTTTCCATGTTTGTGCAGGGATTCAAACTGTGTTATACCAGAGCCCTAGTTCAACACTCAAACCACCACAATATGATGTCTCTCAGAAGCCATTTATAGCAAACAAACAAGCCTCCCTATGCTATGGTTCCTGGATCCTATAAGCTACATGGGAAGCACACACCCAAGACTTTATGTGTACACCTTCCACGCTGGGGTGAAATCTAATGTGTGAACACTTTCCTTAAATAGCAAAGGTCTACTGTGCAGGATTAGGCCTCCCAGATCTCATGGCCTGGACCCCCTTTTCTGGTCTTTAGAGAGAGGAATTTCAGGGTGAGAGTGGTGCCTTGGAAAGTATGTGTGGTGTGCATATGTGTTTTCCTCATTTACTGGACTTGGTGGTTATTTTTTAATTTGGATAGCATACTCTGTGCAACTGTGCTTGATGCTTAATGTATCATGATTAGTGGCATCACCAGGGGCTGCCCTTTGAAGCATCACTAGGGCCCATCTCATGTGACATCACGAGAGGTCAGCCCTGGGTCTCAGTTTTTGGCCCTGAAAACTCTGGTCTTAGGATAGTCTTGCCAATTCTATGCAGGAGCAAGATCCTCACCCCTTCTAAAAACTATTAAATCAGTAAAGCCAAGCAGCCGCTTCCCCTGTGTTTCTCAGAGCTTGGCTGAAAGGTTCTAACAGGAAGGGTAGAATCTCATGTTCTTATCTACTGAAATACTTTGCCAGGATGGATAATAAGACCTAACTATCCTAACTGCAAAGTAATCCCTGTCAAGCCTAGTTGATCTATGTAACAGCATTCTGTGAACTAAGCAGGTATCTCAGGCCATCTCTGTTGGTGGCATAAACCCTTGCCATCATAAGACCACTATTTTAAATCAGACAATATAATATGGAAAGAGTTTGTTCCACTAGGTCTTACCTTCATATATCATCCAATACAGTAATCTTATTTCAGCTTCTTTCCCTCCCCAAACCCTAATTTACATACAGTTTTCTATCCTGTTCATGTTGTTGTTGTCATCATCATTGATCGTGATTTCCTGAGTGGCAGGGGGTTGGACTGGATGGCCCTTGTGGTCTCTTCCAACTCTGCAATTCTATGATTCTATGAATTTATTTCTTTCGCGTCATCACTGTACATGGCACTTTACAAATAAAAGAACAGCAAAACATTTCCCCAGCCTTCAGGCTTACAATCTAATTAAGACATGACACAAATGGAAAAGGGAATGGTAGTGTGGGAGGAGATTAAGGCCTGCAGATACTGCCTCTTCTTCTCTCCCTCCAAGGTCAGGGAGGAGGGATGGAGGGAAGGTCTTTCATCTGCTTCTAGGCCTAGGCATGAAGGAGCTGTGCCTGCTTTTTCTCTTCCTCTGAGGCCAGGGCAGTGGCAGTAGAGATGGATGGAGGGGCTTTCATCTGCTTCTGATGAATATATCTATGTATACATACTTTGTCATACAGCCATTTTAATTAAATGTGCTTCTGATTAAATATGCATAGGACTTCACTGTGCAACTTAGGTGTTACTGCGCTGTAGTACCATGTCATAGAGTTCAATAGTGATATTGTGGCTCAGCTCATTAGTTTTATCACTCATTCATGAAGCATGTATTCACCTATAAAAGGATGGAGCATAATCCACCCAGAACAGTAGTAATATATCAGTTATATAACCCAGCTCTAAGTCACATTGATTTTAATTGGAAAGTTAAGTACATGTTGTAACTTTTCCTAACACCAGTTGGAATTTTGAAAAAAACATGTTGTTTTGGCTGAATCATGGTCATAAACAGGCCCAGCATTAGCACTTGGCACTATTGGGCAGACCAAGACTTCTGAGCTCTGTAGTAAATGCCTCTATATTATTCTGCCTTTACAAGTTGAATAGAAGAGGCTGTCTTATATGTAATCAGTATTGCTGAAACTGACTAGCAACAGGGCTGTCAGGAAGAAGTATTTCAATCTCTGTCCAAAAATGCCTGCAACAGAATCTGGGTCCTTCTGTATGCAAAGCATGCTGCCTACCACTAAGCTACAGCCCCTCCCAAATAATAAATATTCAGACCTTGGAAATGTTAGATTTGGACTACAACCCCCATAATCCTCATCCAGCATGGCCCCCTGAATCATAACTATCCAGCGTGGCAACAACACTAATGCCTTTGTAAACCTATCCATCTAATGGGAGACAGCCAGCAACACACATGTGAGAATGGGTTATAATTTCTGAACCAGCTGTCCTAAGAAGACAATGCTGTGAAAAAAGGATAGTTAAAACAAACTGAATTTCCTAATCGGAACCATAAGAGAAAAAATATTCCTGCGAATTTCTCATTATATAATCCATGTCCTATCACTGGGACAGGTGCCCTATATTTGTTTCTAAGACATCTATGCCAGGTGTGTAAACATCTACCTGCTCACTTCTAACCTGTTCAGTTTTCAGCACTTGTGAAGGCATGCCACATCTCAGACAGCCACTGTAGCTAGGTTTACTTTAAAATTCTGTTGATTATCACTTACTCTGGTGCAATTAAAATAATCCCTGAGACATTTTAAATGTTCATAGTTTTTTAGTTAATTGCTCTTCTGGGGTCTTTTTTGTCGCTGTAACGGAAAAGACCAAAAATAATCTTTTTACCATATTTTCAGAGTTTCAGAGTATAATCTTGAAATTCACTAGCTGAATTTGGTAGCACTCAGAATAGGTTAGTGGTGGAACAGCTGAGATGGTGCAGAACTGTGGGTGAGAAAAGGATGAAATGGGCAAGAGCATATTTATGCTGCATCTTATACCCCTTTAATCCATGCCCATGTCCACCCACCCCCATGTGATGGGATCTTACGTAAGGCCCAAGCCTGATGTGATGAAAATACTTTTACTGCGGTCAATGACCATAGTCTGAAATTCATATACATAAGTAACACACATACATAAGATATAAAATATAAGGCTTAAACATTATCAGAAATCTTTTTTTTTCACAGATTTTAACTGCAGCAGCACACAATTTTGCTACCTTGGGCAACATATTTGTGTTTGAGTTTGATTCTATTAACCCACCTGAATATTGCCTTGACAATAAAAGGTGAATATAATAAGCCTCTGAGCATCCAGGAAATAACCCTAGTGTGTTCCGTTTCTCCCCCACCTCAACTGGAGAGGTAATTTTTGAAAGACATAACCTAGCTCACTCTCTCTTGTCCCACCATGTCTTTCCAATAGACTATAAGCTATAGAGTTACTCTCACAGAAATTCCTTGGCCTGGGAAGAGTCAGTCCCCTCAGGAGGTATAAATAAGATGTGTGCAACATCCAGTCTTTATAAGGTAGGACTGTGAAAAACACATAAAAGGATAGGATGACTGATTGCAAGCACACAAGCAACTCAGACAATGCTGCTACTTTTTACAAATCCATGCAAACAAACAACTGTTAGTACATGTTTAAAACCCATGTATTTTATAGAAATCCGCCAAACTCACTCTTGAAAATGTGCAAAATCTCTTCAGGACTACCACCAACAAAATCTCACTATCTTGCAAGGAATGTGGGTAGTGGAGGTGGGGTCCTATTTACTCCATAAGGATGAACCCCGTCAGGACTGACATCCCTAGTGGGAGGCCCATATCTGGAGGGTGCAACAGAAAGGAGAATTGGAGGGAGAGGAAGAGGTGATCATGAGCACAGCAGAATGATCTATTCTATGAGATAAAATGAAAGAGAGATTCCATATTGGTTATGTCATGTCAGCTGACAGAGGGATCAGATCAAAGGGGCAGTTTGGCCCAAGCAGGAGCAAAACTGTTGGTCCATGCAGCATTCCTACTGATTGATGCAGGTATTCCTTTGTGTAGACAATCCTCCCTCCTTTTCCAGTGTGGGGCGTTTACCCTGGATTTCAGCCAGGATCTGTTAGTATGTGACATGTGAGCTGTTCCACCAAACTAGACCTTGCCCTCCTCTACCCTTGTGCACCTTGTGTCTATGACTGGATGATGGCGATTGGAGGTGGAGGCAAGACAAATACGCTGTCATGTATCTGATACCTGATACAGCTGGAAAGTTAGAAAAGCGTTCCCTGATGTTAGTTGCATTGGCTTATGTCCTGGGAGCACCCTCTCTTTTTCTGTGACAAAATGATTTCTTTTTGTTTCACAAGCATAAGAGGAGTCGTGTTACTTCCTATCTTCCAGATGGCTGAGTCAAATTCCCATCCCCAGCCTGCTGTCATATGCAATAAGCCACTTGAGGTTGTTGCTTTCCATGAGTCATTGTGGATATCCCCTCATTGCATATTCTGAACTGTCCTCTCTGGACTGCTTGTCAAAGGAGTCATCTCCTTCCTGTCTGGGTCTTTAATCTTTTTCCCACGAAGACTGTGTGTGCTCTCTGCAGACCTCTTGCCCAGAGAGCCATGTGGCCTCTTCCCCTTTGATACTATGTGCTCCAAAACAATACATGTGAGAAGTTTTAAAGGGATCTGAAGCCCTGTCTTTAGGAACATCAGAGGACTTGCAATAGTGGAATCACTGCTGGCTGGGCCACTGGGACTAACAGAGTGCAGGTGCTGTGGCATCAACCTGCGTGTTTTGTATGTGGTGATGCAAAGATGCATGCTGGGGGTACATCCATGTCTCTGTGAGTTTATTGGTTTCCCTCATGCATGAGCAGCAAACATAGAGATCCTTGACTGGTTATCACTGGTGATGTTCCCAAGGATGCTGTGTGCATGTCTGCTGTTTTTATACTGGTTTCGTATTTTCTGATTATGTATTTTCTCTGTCCTTTCTCAGGTTAAGCATTTCTAGCATGGAGTGTCCATGCTGTCAGCGTACTGCCATCATATCGCTGAAGGATATAAAAACATGTCATGAGAAAATAATATGTAAATAAGTAACACCTGAATATTACATTGGCCTAAATGATAGAAAATAATGTACAAATAAGTAACACTTTAATATTACATTGGCCTAAATGTTAGTAAGAGAGACTATTTAAGAGACTGTATCTCCCTATACAAATCTACCAGAGTTCTGAGATCCACAGGGGAAGGCTTTTTCTTGGTCCTGTCACCATCACAGGCTCACTTGGTGAGGACACAAGAGAGATCCTTCTCAGTGGCTGCTCCTACCCTCTAGAATGCCTTTCCATGGGAGGCTAGGCTGGTCCCTTCCCTGCTTTCCTTTCGCCAGCAGGCAAAGATGTTTTTGTTTAAGCACGCTTTTATTGTATAAGCTGTAGGGGGTCTTTTAAAACCTTTAAAACTTTGTTCCTTGTTAAAATTATTTTTAAATGTAAGGCCTTTGACAAGGTGTCCATAATATCATTGCCATAATAACCTAGTAACATGTGGGCTAGACAATGCAACTGTTAGGTGGATTTGCAATTGGTTGACTAACTGAACCCAAAGGGTAGTCACCAATGACACCTCTTCAACATGGAGAGAAGTGACTAGCTGAGTGCCACAGGCTTCTGTCCTGGGCCCAGTGTTATATAACATCTTTATTAATGACTTGGATGAGGGAATAGAGGGTACGCTTATCAAGTTTGCAATGACACCAAATTAGGAGGGATAGTTAATACCCCAGAGCACATGACCAAAATTCAAAATGACCTTAACGGACTAGAAAACTGGACCAAAACTAACAAAATGAATTTCAACATGGAGAAATGTGGGATACTACACTTGGGTAGTAAAAATGAAAAGCACAGATATAGGATGGGTGACACCTGGTTTGATGGCAATACATGCGAAAGGGATCTAGGAGTCTTAGCGGACCACAGCTGAACAGAAGTCAGCAGTGTGATGCGGCAGCTCAAAAAGCCAATGCAATTCTAGGCTGCATTAATAGGAGTATAATGTCTAGCTCAAGGGAAGTAATAGTGCCACTCTATTCTGCTTTGGTCAGACCTCAGCTTGAGGTTCTGGGCACTACAATTCAAGAAGGATATTGACAAGCTGGAACGTGTCCTGAGGAGGGCGACCAAAATAGTGAAAGGCCTGGAAGCCATGCCCTATGAGGAGTGGCTTAGGCAGCTGGGTGTGTTTAGCCTGGAGAAGAGAAGGTTAAGGGGTGATATGATAGCCATGTTTAAATATTTGAAGGGATGTCATATTGAGGATGGAGTAAGCTTGTTTTCTGCTGCTCTAGAAGCTAGAACACAGAGCAATGGACTCAATCTACAGGAAAGAGATTCCATTTAAACTTTAGGAGGAACTTCCTGATGGTAACAGCTGTTCGGCAGTGGAATACACTACCTTGGAGTGTGGTGGAGTCTCCTTCTTGGGGGTTTTTAAACAGAGGCTGGATGGCCATTTGTCAGGGGTGCTTTGATTGAGTATTCCTGCATAGCAGGGATTTGGACTGGATGGCCCTTGTGGTCTCTTCCAACTCTATGATTCTATGTGTAATTTTAACTGTTTTAAATTATATTGTAATTGTTTTTAATCGACTACTTTTGGAAGCCACCTTATGTTCAACTTTGGGAGAAAAGTGGTGTATTAAATAAATAAATAAATAAATACATCCTATTGGTGGTCCCAACTAGAGTAGACTATGAGATATTGTAATTTACCTATGTGTTGACTTACCATCCACTAATTGGTTTAATGGGTCTGCTCTATTTGGGACTAATCAAGAGGACTCAGGCCTTTGTGTATACTATACCATGATTTAAACATTGCAAAAACTAACATCTTCTGTTATTCTTGCCTGGGGCATCTGAAAAGAAAATGGAGGACTGGATTTTTAAATCAATAACTTCAATCTTCCCCTTTCTTTCTTTTCAACAACCTTGAAACCTACTTGGACTCCATCATAGCCTGAAGCAAAAGCATGCATATGTGTAAGCTTACATGATTTCTTTTTGGATTTTTGTTTTGATTTCCACAAATTGATCCAATTAAGGAAGGATGTAATCTTCACCAATATATAGCAGCGGCTTGAACTAGTAATTAGTAAAATGGGAGACACCAGAAAACTGTAAAGCAAGTCAGTTGTTAAGCAGAGGGTGTATCTTAAAATCCTCCCCTACTAGTAGCAGTCTTGGGTAGTGGTGCTTCCTTTCCATTTTTAAGGAACTAGTTGCAAGAAGCTAAGGATGTAGTGTTTACCTGTTAACAACCTGAACTGTATATGGAGTAGAAATTGGGTTGAAGCACCACACTACACAATTATTGCACTTTGATGCCAGTTTAACTGCCACAGCTCCATCCTATAGAATCCTGGGACTTGTAGTTTTCATTAAATCTTTAAAATTCTCTTCCAGGGAGCTCTAGTGCCTCATCAAACTATAAAACCCAGGATTCCACTGGATGCAGCCATGGTCATTAAAGTAATATGAAAGTACCATAATTGTGTAGTGTGAAAGAGGCCCAAAAGAAAAACAGGTGCTATAGCAGTGGTGTCCAACCTGTGGCCCTCCAGGTGTTTTAGACTTCAGCTTCCAAAATTCCTGACCATTGGACCAGCTGGCTCAGGCTTCTGGGAGCTGGAGTCCCAAACACCTGGGGGTCACTTATATGACACTACTGCCCTATAGATTTATGACTACAACCCTAAATTAATTTGTACCAACAAGGAATGCTTCCAGATGAGGCATTTACTGTGTAATACAAGCTGTGTTTTTTTTTAAACTAGATGGGGGTTCAGATGACATTGGCCATGAACCTGTGGGTCAGCATAACTATGCAAAAAAGGGGTTCTCTAAAAGAGGAGACCAAATTGTTTTCCAGTGTGTTTGTATAAGTGGTCATGCTAAGCATTACTGTATTGTTTATAGTTGTTTTATTTGTATTATTGATTCCTTACCTGTATTTTGAACTTTATTGCAATACATATTTGTTATATTTAGGGTTACTAGATCTCGGGGGCTGGCCCTGACTACAGTTTTTGTGGTTCATTTCTGGGAAGTAGATAAGGGTGCAAATTCTCCAGTTTTGTTGGACTCAGCTCCAAGCAAGATAAAATATCTGTGTGCAAATCTCCAGCTACCTAGTAGAGCAGCAGCTTGCTACAATTTGCAAGGTTTTATTGATTTGTTGCTGCAGGTTGCCAGGACTCTGAGGAGTGTGTATGTGACCATGTATATAAATAGTTAGCTTCCTCCTTCCTTCCCAGTTGTTTTGGCGCCAGGGGTTATCCTCCCCTCTGCTCTGCATCTACCTTCTTGCTAGAAGCAAATGGGCTAGATCAGTGATTCTTAATCTGTGGTCTGCGGACCCCCAGGGGGCCGTGATGTCCTCACAAGGAGTCCATGAAGGCTTGAAGGCTTCTCAGCCCACATGACAGGAGCCAAGGCAAAGTTTGGCTTGCTTGGCCTGCACATTGCTGTTCAATTCGCTCCAGCCACAAATTTGCAGGAAGAAGCAAGAGAAAAGTCTTTCCTCCCCTTCAGTGCCTCCGAGGGAAGGGTTATGGATGGTGTAATTGTATTGTTGTTGTTGTTAGGTTTTAAATCTTGAGTTAAGTCTTGAGTGGCCATGGCAACAAAAGATATTTAAAGGGGGTCCGTGGTAAAGAAAAAGTTAAGTTCCACTGGGCTAGATTAAGTGTTCCTTATCCCTAAAGTAGGTGAGAAGGAACAATCCACTCATTTCACCTTGATTTGGGAACAGCCCCTTTGGCTAAGGCTTCTGTCTTAATTTCCAAACAGGAAAATATGTCCCAACTCCTCCTGTGTTTGAATTACAAGCTGTGAGCAAATGAAGTTGGTACAGTCTCCCCTCCACATTTGCGAACTTGACATTCACGGTTTTGATTATTCGCGGTTTTGGGAGGCCCCCCCGGCCCCCCCAAAAACTGCGACACGGGGCCTCTGGAGGCCCCGTGAAAGCCCTGGGAGGGAGCGGGGAGGGCCGGGGAGACCTCCATGGGGCCTTCGGAGACCCTCCGGAGGCCCCGCGAAGGCCTTGGGAGGGAGAGGGGAGGGCTGGGGAGGCCTCCGCGTGGCCTTCGGAGACCCTCCAGAGGCCCCGCGAAGGCCTTGGGAAGGAGGGGGGAGGGCCGGGGAGGCCTTAACGGGGCCCCCGGAGACGCTCCGGAGGCCCCATGAAGGCCCGGGAAGGGGGTGGGAAGGGCTGGGGAGGCCTCCATGGGGCCTCCGGAGACGCTCCGGAGGCCCCATGAAGGCCTGGGAGGGAGCGGGGAGGGCTGGGGAGGCCTCCATGGGGCCTCTGGAGATGCTCCAGAGGCCCCATGAAGGCCCAGGGAGGGGATGGGGAGGGCCGGGGAGGCCTCCATGGGGCCTCCGGAGACGCTCCGGAGGCCCCATGAAGGCCTGGGGGAAGGCTGGGGAGGCCTCCATGGGGCCTCCGGAGATGCTCCGGAGGCCCCACGAAGGCCCGGGGAGGGAGGGGGGAGGGCCGGGAGAGGCCTCCACAGGGGCTTGCTAGGCCCCATGAAGGCCCGGGGAGGGAGGGGGGAGGGCCAGCAGAGGCCTCCGCGGGGCCTTGTTAGGCCCCACGAAGGCCCACGGAGGGAGGGGGAGGGCTGGGAGAGGCCTCCGCGGGGCCTGGCTAGGCCCCACAAAGGCCCAGGGAGGGAGGGGGGAGGGCCGGGAGAGGCCTCCACGGGGCCTTGCTAGGCCCCACGAAGGCCCGGGGAGGGAGGGGGGAGGGCCAGGAGAGGTCTCTGCGGGGCCGGGCTAGGCCCCACGAAGGCCCAGGGAGGGAGGGGGAGGGCCGGGAGAGGCCTCTGCGGGGCCTGGCTAGGCCCCACGAAGGCCTGGGGAGGGAGCGGTGAAGGCCGGGGAGGCCTCCATGGGGCCTCCGGAGATGCTCCGGAGGCCGCACGAAGGCCCGGGGAGGGGGTGGGGAGGGCTGGGGAGGCCTCCATGGGGCCTCCAGAGACGCTCCGGAGGCCCCACGAAGGCCCGGGGAGGGAGGGGGGAGGGAACTACTGATACAGATTAGTTTATGCATTCTTAATTCTCCTTAGAGTTGGTTTGCACAATACCTTCCACCTTGGTAGAAAGTATTCAAATCTAAGTACACTTTTGGAAGAAAAAATAATGCGTACAACCAACAGCTTAACTGACAAGCTTAGACCTATATTTATGATTTAAGCATGTACTTTAACTAGTTATTCTATATGTAAGCACTCTTCATCCAAAGATCTGTATTGGGACTGATTGAATAAGTTAATGGACAAGGCCATCTCCTACCAAATGCTATATGATTTCAGTCATGTTCTCCGCATCAGAATACACAGATATACAGAAACTCTTTTCACTGCCTTGGACAACACAGAGCTGTAGAGACCAACACCAAATACTGTATAGAGTAAGACAGTAGGTGGCAGGTAAGAGGTTGGACTTTGTAGTTTCATAATCACAAATTACTTCAGAGGACAAAATGTGTTTGAGACGTGACTATTTACTTTTTGTATAAAGCTGGAATGCTACAGAGAAAATATTCCTGAGATACACATAAGCCTCTAAGGATATATTTTTAGATTATCAAGGGATGTATGATATTGCTGTCCTGGGCCCAGTGCTATTCAACATCTTTATCAATGACTTAGATGAGGGAATTAGGGGCATACTTATCAAATTTGCAGATGACACCAAATTGGGAGGAGTAGCTAATACCCTAGAGGACAGGATCAAAATTCAGAATGACCTGGATAGACTGGAGAGCTGGGCCAAAGCTAACAAAATGAAATTCAATACGGAGAAATGTAAAGTACTGCATTTAGGGCGGAAAAATGAAATGCATAAATATAGGATGGGAGAGACCTGGCTGAATGAGACTATGTGCGAAAGGGATCTAGGAGTCCTAGTAGACCACAAGTTGAACATGAGCCAACAGTGTGATGCGGCAGCTAAAAAGGCCAATGCAATTTTGGGCTGTATCAATAGAAGTATAGTGTCTAGATCAAGGGAAGTAATAGTGCCACTCTATTCTGCCTTGGTCAGACCTCACTTAGAATACTGTGTCCAGTTCTGGGCACCACAATTCAGAAAGGATATTGACAAATTGGAGCGTGTCCAGAGAAGGGCAACTAAAATGGTGAAAGGTCTGGAAACAATGCCTTATGAGGAGAGACTTAGGGAGCTGGGTATGTTTAGCCTGGAAAAAAGACGGTTTAGAGGCGATATGATAGCCCTGTTTAAGTATTTGAAGGGATGTCACGCTGAGGATGGAGCAGGCTTGTTTTCTGCTGCTCCAGAGACTGGAACACGGAGCAATGGGTGCAAGCTCCAGGAACAGAGATTCCACCTCAACATGAGGAGGAACTTTTTGACAGTCAGAGCTGTTCGGCAGTGGAACACACTCCCTCGGAGCGTGGTGGGGTCTCCTTCCTTGGAGGTCTTTAAACAGAGGCTGGATGGCCATCTGTCGGGGATGCTTTGATTGTGATTTCCTGCGTGGCAGGGGGTTGGACTGGATGGCCCTCGTGGTCTCTTCCAACTCTGCAATTCTATGATTCTATGATTCTATGATTCTATGTCTAATTGTAAAAAATAAGACAAGAGGTCTGTAAACAGTAATCTATGCAAAAATGTTGAGACTGGGTATTCTCAGTCTGCTGCAACAAAGCAACAAAAAGTTGCACCTTAAAAACAAACATTTTTATTTGGCTTAAGCTTTTGTGTGTTCTCACCCATTTAATGAGATGCTGGAGCATCTGTCAGCTAAAGTCCACAAAACCATATACCAAATAAAACATATTGATGCTGCATTCAGCATCTGATGAAGTGGAATGGAGTCCACAAAAACTTATGCTAAATAACACCTGTTAGCCTTTAAGGAGTCACAAGACTCTATGTAATATATTTAAGTTATAGACATCTATATATGTATAAATGTGCCAGCATACCGATAAACTGCTATAACCTGAAAAAGCATCACAATTTCTTCTGTATTAATCTTGTGACCAAGACTGCAATCATAATTATGCACATTCACTTTAGAGGAAGGCCTACTAAACACTTCCTTCAGTGTACAGGATTGCTTTGTAAGACAGCAATCCTACGCATTCTTTCTTGGGTTAACATCTTATTGAATTCAATGGGAATTGAGTAAATATTTAAAGAACTGGACTTCATGCCCCACCAAACACACCAAGTTTTCAGTGAGTCATGACTAGATTATGGAGTTTTGTTTTGTTTTGTTTTCACAAAGCACTACAGTACTTCTTTCTTGCAGACAACCCACTAAGCATTTGGAGGATATCTATGCAGGTCTCAGGGCCTTTATGACACAGTGGGGGTGTCGGGGATGAGATTCCAGGAGTTGAAGGTGTACAATCTGTGGAAATACAGTATTTGTTCTAAGGGCTTGTCTATACGAGGCTATAAAATGTGGATTGATGCACACTAATGCCAATTCACAGCAGCTTCCATTTGTCTCAACAATTTTTGGTAAGACCACAGGCATGCGAAGCTATCTGCGTTCGTTGTTCAAATGGGCATGCCTGCAAATCAAGGTGGTGGGTGCAAGTGAATTACTCACATTTTTATTCCCACCAGTTGCCACTGCCGAACAGTATTTTTTAAAAGCATATCCAAGGTGCAGAAGTACAATATTCCACTTAAATAAGCAGGAAAAAAGAGAAAAAAAGTTGTTTCAATGCCTCAGTGCGCAATTGCTTCAGCGAAAATCCAACATGGTGGTTCAGGACACTTGCCTTGCCAGCAAGTTCAGCCCCCTGCACATGTCTGACCAATCAGCTTTCTACTTCCTCTCTTATGGGGAATATAGATCAAAGCAAATCAGCTGTCCCAACAAGTGGGAGTGCTAATTTCCTTTGGAGTTTTTTAAAAAATACAGGAAAAGCCACAAAGGTATTTCCTGCAGAGTATTTAACATTTTTGGCCTCCTTTTCCCAAATACAGTGGATTGATGCAGGCTCTAATTTAGACAAATTATATTCTCTACAAATTCTATGAGGAGTATATTTTCATCATACTGTATAGACAACCCCTAAGTGGTTCCATGAAGGGTAAAAAATTGTGCTTGCTTGTTTTGTGAATTTTTACAAAATAGGTTTTGTGCAGCTTGATAGCTACATTAAAATAGTCCAGCCAGATTTGGTCTGGACCTGTTTAGAAAATACTGTGGCTTTAGTTGGTTTGGATGAACGTGGAGGCCACCTGATCTTGATTCTTGTCTTAATTTGAATTTAAATTCAGAAATCATTATCTTCATACATCCTATTGACTTGAAATCCATTTGTCAGAAGTTTGGAGGCATAGTAGTTCCTTTTCAAGAGATTATGCCTAACAAATTTCATACAAATAGGTGATCTTTTCTTGGTGCTACACAACTTTAACAAAATTAAATGAACAGACTTGTCAATTATAGTACTTGTCTATTTCTTTGCAGAACTAGATTTAAAGTGAAAAAGTAGTTGCTCTTTCTGTGCAAGGGTCAATCATGTGAAGTTTCAGGATAAATCTGGATATCAGTTTTGTGCAAGAATAGCCTTTACAATTTGAGGGGTTCCAAATTAGTCGGTTCTTATCTCTCTCTGTGTGGTAATTCTTATGAAAGTGACATATGGTGGTCCTAGTTTATAAACCTGCAATATTTCAGAATGAAAGGTGCAGTGTTCTTTGAGAAGTATTCATATGAGAAAGGAAAAGATGGTTTGTTTCTCCTCAGTCTCTTCTATCTTTTGGAGGAAAGTTAAATATAATAATAGTCCATGGTATTGAGATTTCCCTTCTCTGCTCTCCTTTCTGCAACAAATAAAAACATTATTGTGTCATCAGGCATTTTCAGTCTGATGGGACTGGACTTACATGTGCTGTGCAATTTGTTTTTTTAAGGTGCATATAGTTTTGTTGTATTTTAATATTGTAAATATTTTAATATTGTAAATTGTTTAATCTGTTTTTTAATTTCATATTTATATTTTTAATGTTTGTGCATTGTTAGCTGCCTTGAGTCCCCATATTGAGAAAATTGTGGGATATGAATAAATATACTAATACTAAAACTACTACTACTACTACTACTAATAGAGAAACTTGCAAAAAAATCCAAAGGGTAGATACAGTGACAAGGATTAATTCAATTAAAGTTACTGATTAATTCAATTTCAGTTGAATTAAAAAATAGTTTAAGACTTGTGTTTTCTGCCCAATTGGTACCAACATCCAAGATCCAAGTGTGCACATCTCCTGATGGACCTGTCCGTGGTTCCAGGGAGAGGAAATTTCCCTACTTCCATCCAGAGCAGAGTTTCAGGGGACATGGAAAGCCTGGGTGGGATGGGGTGGATGCAGGAAGAAAAGGCCCTGTTGTAGGTTTGGTGGGGTTGTATGAATCACCTCCTTCTGCAATTGCTCCTGTCGGTGGATGTAGACGAGAGAGGATCATGGACGTAGAGCATACTATGGCAAAAGCATGATGACTTGAACACCCAGGGTTTTCAGCCCCCTTCCAGGTCCTACACACTCCATCAAAGCACTTAAAATTCCCACTCTTGGGAGAGAGAACTGACAAAGAATATTGAACACTGGATCTGTGAGCATCCAGCCTGTGAAGCACTGGCTTAGAGTGTCCTGGTAGAACAATTTGCTGTGATTAGAAGCCGAAGCTGCCCTCACAACACTGCCTCTCACTTCCCAGCTTTCCTCACCCTGGTGTGTTTTCCTTGAAAGCTTGGATATAAATGTATCAAACTGTTGGGAGACAGAAAAAAGGGCCAGTGCCTTTTGGGATCAGAACTGCTCAGGAACCCACCCCGCCACCAAATTCAGTCCCTTTTGGATGACCCAGGCATGGAATTGAACTATTCCCAAATCTGTATGAATCAATTTGTTCCTGAATTTGTCCAGGATTCTGAAAGTCCTTTAGTTATTTCCTTTCAGACTCTTCCTTTTTGAATCGTTCTGTATTATTGTGGACCATATATACAGTATACCATTATTTTGTGAAAAACCTAGGGGCTAATTTCGATGGGATCCAGGTCTGTAATGTGAGTGGGGTGTTAATGCAGGCTGCAGGGCAAGGGGAGAATAGCATCCCCCCCTCCGCGTGCTTAAATTCAAAAAGAAAAGAAAAAGGGACTCAGGAACTCAATTTAGCAGCCATGCCGTCTTTTTCTCGAAGCCCCGTTTAACCCTAAGGGGTGGCGGGGGTGGTGTGTGTGTGTGTGTGTGGTGCGAGCCAACCTCCTAAGCTGCCCTTCCCGTCCTTTCTCATGGCTCCTCCTGTGAGGGGAACTGAGAAAATGGGTGCCGAGAAGAGGCTCTGGAGCAGAAAAGCCATGCCTGGGGAGGGTGTGGGGGGGTCGCCCCTCGCTCGGCCGCTCCCCTCGGCCACAAACAAAAGCCTGGTTCCCAAGCGAGCGCGGCGGGGTTCCTGCAGGAGGCATCCCAGGAGGGTGCTCAAAGGTGGGATCCCTGGCTCAGGACCTCACACTGTAGCCCAGGGCGGGGTGGGGGGGGTGAGGAGAGGAAGGTATGGGGAGAATACCTCTCTCCCCCCATCTCCCCCCCTGGAGCTTGCACCCATAGGGCAGGAAGCCGAGAGAAAGGAGAACGGGGTGTGTGTGAAGTCTTGTGAATGAGAGCGGCTCCTCCCGGGGGGGGGGCTCCCACGTGACGCCCCTCCCTCCCTCTCTCCTAGCCCCCCGGGTCTGTGGGGCGCCTGCCCACGGACGCCCTCCCCGCCTCCGCCGCAGTCTCCTCCCTCCGCCCCCCCCGCTCTCCCCGGCAGCCAGGCAGGCAGGCAGGCAGGCAGGGGCCGGGGCTCAGTGGGTCGGAGGCAGCCATGGCGGAGGGAGGCGAGGGAGAGGAGCTGCTCCGCCCGCCCCGGCCCTCCGCGGGCTCGCCGGGCCCCAAGCGCCTCTGCTCGCGGGGAGTGGCGGCGGCGGCGGCGGCGGAGACCCTGCCCCGCTCGGGGGTCTGCCCGGGGGCCCCCCTCGGGACGGCCGTAGCAGCAGCAGCAGCAGGAGCAGGAGGGGGCGGCGGAGGGGGGGCGGGGGTCCCTGCTCCGAGCCCCGGCGGAGCTGGCGGCGGGTGCTGCCCTGCGGGGGCTCTTCCTCCTCCTCCTCCTCTTCCTCCGCCGCCGCCGCTGCTGCCCCTCTTCCAGCCGGAGTCGCTGCTGGACGCGGCGGCCAAGCGGGTGGCGGGCAGCTGGGCCTTCGAGCGGGTGGAGGGCCGCTTCCAGCGCATCCCGGAGCCCGTCCAGCGCCGCATCGTCTACTGGAGCTTCCCCCGCAGCGAGCGCCAGATCTGCATGTACTCCAGCTTCCAAGCCGGGCGCCCCGCCGCCCCCGGAGCAGCCGCAGCCGCAGCCGGAGGAGGCGCGGCAGGGGCGGCGGCGAGCAACGGGACCGGGGCGATGGGGGCCGCCGGCGAGGAGAGCCCCGGCCCCGGCGTCCCCCCGGGGGCGCCTGGCACTGCCCCGCTCCCGGCTGCGGGCGCCCCGGCCGGCCTGGCCGTCCCCGAGGGGCTCCCCTTCCGCAGAGGCATCCGCCTGCTCGAGGCCGGCGCGGTGGAGAACGTGCTCCAAGTGGGTGAGTGAGCCCCAGACCGGCCCTCCGCCGCCCTCTCCCCTTCCCTCCCCGCATCTTCGCCCCTTTCCCTCCCTCCCTCCCTCCCTCCCTCCGGGCCGCCTTTTGTCTGGCCGGGTGGTCCCTGGGCAGCCGAGGGCCTGGGGGCGGGTCCGGGCGCCCTTGTTCCCAGGCGAGCGCGCCCTTCCACGGGTGGCGCCTGGCGAAGGGAGCCGGCTTCCCCCCGGTCGTTCGCGCTGGGAAGGAGGGCGGTGGTGTCGCGAATGGGCGGGCGGGCGGGCGGCGCTTCGAGGGCGAAGTCGTCCGAGGCGTCCTGAGGCAGCTGCCTGCATCTGAGGCACGCGCACTGGCTCGGGCGGGGGGGGGACACCCCACAAAACTCTTCCCAAATGCCTTCAGGTCGTCCCCCCATGGGGTTCTGGCAGTTCCTGCCTCTGAAATGTAACCGACAGTACCTGGTATTCCTTGTCGGTCTCCCCTCCAAGTCCCCGCTGGCCAACCGCCCTCCTCCGCATCCCCTCTCCTGATCCATTCTGGAATAGCCACAAAAGGTCCAGGTGGAGAGAAGGTGGAAGCCTCCTCAACGGCGTTAGAATACACCCCCCTGCGCATACCCTCGGCCCTGGCCTTGGGCAAACTGGTGTCTGCATTGGTTTGCCCGTGAACGACATTTCTGCCTTCTACCCAGATTCTTGTAAATTAACGCGGCACAGGGATGGTTTCGGGGAAGCATGAAATGTTTTAACGTCGAATGGGGCCTGGATACAGTATTGGGAGTTTTGTTACATTCCATGTTTCTTGCTGTGTGTAGCATTCTCTTTATTCAGCTGGAAACCGAAAATGAAAATGAAGCTCTTGACTTTATTGACATTCAACACAAGGCTCATTACTGTATTATTTTCCTTGTCACCCAAGGCTTGTGACTGGAGTGACAAAAAGGTTGTTTCCTTCCATCATAGTTAACACCGAAATCTGTTTCTACATATTCCATAAGAAGAATGGGTTTTATATTCTAAGTGGAGACGAATGGAAAGACGGCTTCTATGAAACTGGCACTGAGATGGATTTTATTTTTCAAATGTGAAGTGTAGATTCATTTTGTACTGAGGCCCATTGCCATGCTTAAGAAGAATAATGTGAGATTCCCACTCCTTAAAACCATTAAGGTCTACAGTGTGTATTTCCCAACAACAACAACAACAACAAAGAACAATGAGAGACCCTAGTAGAAATTTTGAACAATGCAAAGATGCTTACATAGATAAAAAAAAAAACCTAGTGCCTTTTAACAAAAAACAAAACAAAACAAAAAAACCCCACCTTGAATGTAATTTTACTATTTTTTAACTGTAACTAATTTCTGTGTCATCCCCCCACCAATAAAATCTTTGTTTATCAGGGTTGTTGTAAATAAATAAATTTACAATGTCATCTTTAAGTTAGATAAGAACCAAAAGGGTGACATGAAACAATGTTATAAGAAGAAAATTGGGTCTAAGAAATGAAACATTTCATTGACTTCAGAGGTTGCCACCCTTATATTACAGAATATTTCAGTTTGATTTGTACCTCCAATGGGGGGAAAATGCTTGATTAAACTTCTTATTAAAACAGGCATGAAATTAGTAGTGGATTTTGCAGTTGGTGACTCAGTAGTATGTGGACCTTGTGACTGCAGATCTCAGGACTTGTTCTATACCATGACTTCATTGGGACTCAGCTTTTTTCAGACTTCTCATTACTGTGGCAGTAATAAAAGTCACCAAGTATAATGTTATGAGTAAATAATTTTAAGGGACATATTCACTAACATTTCTTGCCTTAGGAATACAGAGTACATTACCTTGTTTTCAGTTTATTGACAGTATTTTCTGCAGAAGTTGTAAAGTCTCCTCTAAAGATGCTTATTATTAAAATACTTTTGGAGAAAGTAGATATTTTATAAATAATGAAGGCAAGTTTCTGGGACATCGTAAAGGAAGGAAATTAGTAGGTTGGTAAACCTGTAATATTAATAAAAAAAATGTCCACTTTCATTTACATAGGCCTTCTTATGCTTATATAGATGTCATGAACATGCATGTGTCCTTGCTATCTCCTGGAGCTATGATTGTCTGAAACAGTCTCCTGGACTGTCTCCTGACACTTAAAGCATAGCACCAGATTTTATTGAGTATAGTGTCCCCAATATACAAAACTTGACTGCAAATTGACACTGGTTAAGTTTGTTATGTGTAAATGTTCTCTTCTTAACTTTAATTTAATTAGCATTAATATCATGTTAATGCTAATGTAGGGTTATTAGTGTTAATATAGGGTTGGCAACTTGTGCAGCGAATGACAATAAGGAGAGGTTGTCACCTACAGTGGAAGCTCCCTTCCACTCCTTTTAAAGTTTGCAAGCTATAGATAAATTCATAAGTTTTGGGGGAATGAGATGAAAGGTTGCTTATTTAACAAGGGAAGGAGTCAGTGAACATTTGCATAATGCTGTAAGCCTCTTCCTAGAGAGAAGCTGAAAGAGAATTTAAATAAAACAAAATGCTGTGAAAGTGATGAATGTTTATCTTGTGTAGATGGTGGGTATAATGCTTTCCATATCTACTTGTAACCACATTTATTAATGTTTAAGGTAGCATAAGCCTAACCAACAAAGTGGTTTGTTGATCTTGGAAGCATTTGCATTGAAATGGGAACTTTGATGCTAGCATGTATATAAGAGTCTTTATAGTTTAGGGGGGGTGGGAACCCTGGCCACAAATAAAAATGGTTATTAATATAAAATAAAGGCCACCTGCAGTTCTGCATTTTTGTGTGTTCATAATATGGTACTATTCAGTTAATGTATTCTTTGATGTTTGAGCATGCAAACTTAGTTTTGTTTCAGAGTTTCCAATGCTGTTTCCAAAAACAGGCAAGCAAATATTTATTCTGAAGCCATCAAAAACATTAGAGATAGGCTGGACAAAAGGTTTTATAGTTAACCATTTAGTGCCTGCTGTTCTGGAGATATGAAGAATATATGTGGTCAGTTAATAATTCCTTCATGCTTAGTAAAATTTAAACACAGCTTAAGCCTGATCTCACTAGGGTCATTAAATTGATTTTCCAGGTTTAAAAAGCTGTTGGACGCAAGTATTCTTGGGTGTTTAATAAACTGCTGTTCACATGTGATATGTGTTCGGCTCTGTATGGTAACAATAGCAGTGTTTAAAAATTGTTGGACCAATTCCAAAAGCTTAAAGGAATGGAGAATCTTGGGTTTTAGCTCAAACAGGCTCTCTGCAAGGAACCCCCCCCCATCCAAACATTTCAGAGGTGGGACTTAATTTGTAACAAGTTAGATTTATATAAATATGTATCTGTGTCTGAAGAAATCTTGTTTACTGATAGTTAACAGTTATCCAGCATTAAAAATAACAGGATCCTGGTTTGTACTTCAGACATGACATAGTTTGTCCTCGAGTTCTCATGCTTCCCTACTCAAAAGTAGGTGCCTCAGTTTTTAATGGGAGTCTATATTGCTTTTTGTGGTTACAGGACAGTTTCAGGCAAGGACAGGTACGTACATTTTCACACTTGCACCCATGAACATCAAACTCATAATACAGAACATATCACCAGGAAGTCTGTATTATACTGTACCATGCATCCTGCCATGTAGGAGCTCTTACACATAATTTTGTGTGCACTGTAGGAAAGGTGCGTACTCCAGCCATAGGCACAAAAGGAGAATCCTCTTTTAGCTTATTAGTTCAGGAGTGAAAAAGATTTTAAAATACAGGTTGACCCCCGTATCCATGGATTCACAGTATCCACAATTTCACTTATCCACATTAAAAAAATTATCTCTAGGCATTTCTAGGTCCTCCAGTGTGATTCTACATTCAACTTCTGGCGTTAATCTAATTGAAAATACAATTGGCCCTCCACATCCACAGATCCTGCATCCACAATTTCAGCTATCCATAGCTTGAAAATACCCCCCAAGCAAACAAACAAACAAGCAAACAAAAATAAATTTCAAAAAAGCAAGCCTTGATTTTGCCATTTTATAGAAGGGATACCATTTCATTATGCCATTGAATATAATGAGACTTGAGCATCCACAGATTTTGGTATCCATGGTGTTCCTGGAACTAAACCCCAGTGGATACCAAGAGCCTACTATAATAGGATTGCAAAATTATCTGTAATAAGGTTCCCTATTATCTACGATCTCCAGTATCCACATATGCCTCGCAGATATGGGGGCTGACCAGTATATTTGGTTGGATTCATATTGCGATGGAAAACTTATACTGTACAGCTTAACTGGGAGTAAGTCCCACTGAACTCAAGGATTTCATTCTCCATAGGAATGCATAGGATTATATTGTCTTAGTTGATGTCTGCCAGATTCCAATACCATCTAACATAGGATGGCTGTGACCTACTGTAATTAGCTGTATAACCATTCTGCTACTGCACTCCTATGTACACTTACTTGGGAGTAAGTCCCATTGGACACAATTCCAGCATCATTTTGTGAATGTACTTTCGTTACCTCTCACACACCTTCATAGTCTTTTGATCCTGCTGTGGCTTTTATTAGTGTTTTAACGATTTTATAAACAACAAATAATGCATCTGAGATCCAATACATTAAGGTGTATCAACTGTATGAGTCATGACTATCCAGCTGAAAAACTCCTTCTGAGACAGTGACAACAACTGTAATAGAATCTCTCTCCATACTCAACATGTGAAGATTGGGGTGAGGGAAGGACTAGCATCTTCATTTGCATAATTAATAAGCCTGTACCCTGCATTTCTAAGTTCTCTTCTCAGATTTGGGACAAGTGAAATTTGTAGATGAAATCTATCCCTGTTAAACTGTAGCTTTAATGCTGTTTTATGTCAAAACTGAAGATTCTGAAAATGTTTTAGAGGAGAAGGATGCATACTTTGTTAAATTTATCAAAACACTGGAAAGTTAAGCTAAGAAGGAGAAAATGTGTTCCTTTTCTCCTGGGGTGAACGCAGTAACTGCTTCTTGGTGTTCCTTCCCAGTGACAGACAATAGGAGTACAGTACTTATACATCACTAAGTGGTTTGTGGATTAGGTAGATTATAGATTGCCTAAAAACCCTGCTCTATAATATGTTTACTCTAAAATAAGTGCCATTGATTTTTAGTGGACTTTACTACCTTTAAGTGTTGATGATTATAGCCAAACAGTCTTGCTTGGTTTAACTAAACCTTATAGATATGTTCCTCGCTCGCTCTTGGACTGCACAGCCCAGTGCCCAGATAAGCATGCTTGTGTCCAAGTAGTTTCAGTGAGGGTAATGTGTACTTAATTGTGCTCTCTCTTTATGGATAAAAATCAAAATACAGTGCAAGGAAACACTGTTTAAGCTTTTACTTCAGATGTAAACCTGATCCATTGTAGTTGATACACTCTGAAAACAAAGTAATTAGAAATTATTGTAATAATAGTGGATGTCATGCTTTAAGCATATATTTTTCTATTACTATATGCCTGTACCATATTAAAATATGGATTTTGTTTTGTTTTCCTCCTCTCCCTATTAGTGATGGACCATTTTTTTAATACCTGAGTTATGTCTCTTCTAATATTTATGTTTTATTGGATAGTTTTGTCCAAATCAGCATTGTCACAGTACAAAGGAATTTATTTTAACAATTAGTAAACAAAACTATAGATGTAAAACTCAGGAAAGGTAGCAATAGTTTGTGTGCTAAGAGAATTCTAGTTCCATACTTCAGCAGCCTGTTTGAATTACATAACACAAAATTATACTTAATGTTCTTGGTGTGTTAGGTTTATGGTATAATCTAATTTTAACTTATAGGAACCAAATTTTGGGAGGAATTAATTCTCCCCAGCTGTGCCATCCCCAAGATAATCCTGTGTCCCCTCCTGTGTGGCACTTAATCTTCCATTGACACAAAAGGAAAGCTTTTTCCAAACCTTAAACATTTGTGGGGTGAGCAGGGGCTGCCTGTCAGATAAAAAAAGTCCCTACTGGTCCAGGAGTCCCCCATCCAAGCGTAAACATTCATTTATATATCTTGTTTATCACACAAAGAATTTAAATACTTCTTAAAGCATAGTTACGGATAACTTCAAAGGTGACAAAACAGAGGAATTGTTGGTTTTTGGCAGAGAATCAAGGCAAATGGTAGCTTGAAACATGATGTTTTAGGATATCTATAGTTGTACATAGTTTCTGTGACTACCCTGCTGTGGAACTTCGCTCATCACTCAGATTTTCAGTCTTCCTCAAAGAAGCTCAGAGACACCCACTGATTTTTGGTTTTCACAGACATGTGCTCCGGAATGCTAGCTGACCCCTGTGGCAGTCATGAAATACTGGTTGTCTTTGTTTGTTGGCTATTGTTGCAAAATAATTTTCAGGATTGGGATTTTACCTGAAGCAGATCAGTTTGCATCTGATTCTTAGCCAATTAGAAGAACAGGTAGGTAGCCAATCAGGTTTGAGATGCCTTGTGACATCATGACACAGAATGGTGGGCTGAGTTATATGTCACAACCCATATATGAATAGCATCCATGTGATGCTTTCTCCATAACATTCAGCAAAGTCTTCCCCAGTCTGGAAGGCCTTCAAATGTGTTAGATTGCAGCCACCATCATCCACCAGTAGCATAGCCAGATGTACTGAAGAACATTGGGCTGGGGCGGGGGGGGTAGGCAATGGTTTAGTCCTACTATGTTGTTTGCCCCACAAACAGCTTCCAAGAATGTATAGTAGAGGATATGGCTGATACATGGGAAAGGTATCACACAGATGCTGGCTGCAGTGGCTATAATATATAAATTGTTCCTAATTTCAGTATTAGGTAGATCTTTCAGGGTGGCCAGTTAAGCAAACTTTTCCCTTCAGGTTCCTAGGACTGTGGGAGTTAGTACTGTAGATAACCTGATGCACAACAGGCCTATGTTATAGTAGCTGGTATAATACGTTTTAAGGATATTTCATTTCTCTACGCTGTTCTAAGGCTGGGAACATTCATTTCATATTTATCGTTGATCAACACAGTTTCCCTGATATTTGAAAAATCTCTTGAAACTGATCAGAGATGATAGTGAGAAAAAATAAATACAGTACATGTGTACCTGTGAAAAGTAAAGTGTCTCTCAATCAGTTCCATCTTTGAGTCCCTTTAGACTCCAGTATAGGGAATATAACCTCCCTTGATGTTTCTGGATGTAGATTTAAAATGCAAACATTGTCTGTAACTCAGGGTATTGTGTATGGCATGGCCATATGCAAAAGAGGACTGGGCTCCTACACCTCTAATATGCAGGAGAGAGGATTGCAATAAGTGGTAACTTGCTGAAAGTCTCTTGTTTATATCATATAGATTCATAGAGTTGGAAGATACCACAAGGGCCATCCAGTCCAAACCGCTGCCCTGCAAGAATACCCAATCAAAGCATTTTTGATAGATCGCCATCCAGCCTCTGTTTAAAAACCTCCAAAGAAGGAGATTCCATCACACTCCGAGGCAGTCCACTGCTGAACAGCTCTTACTCTCAAGAAGTTCTTCCTAATGTTTAGGTGGAATCTCTTTTCCTGTAGTTTGAGTCCATTGCTCTGTGTCCTAGTCTCTGGAGCAGCAGAAAACAAGCTTACTCCATCCTCAGTATGACATCCCTTCAAATATTTAAACATGGCTATCATGTCACCTCTTAACCTTCTCTTCTCCAGACTAAACATACCCAGCTCCCTAAGATGCTCCACATAGGGCATGGGCTCCAGACCTTTTCACCATTCTGGTGGCCCTCCTCTGGACACGTTCCAGCTTCTCAACACCCTTCCTGAATTATGGTGCCCAGAACTGTTAATTGAATTCAGCCATTGTTTCCCACTTGCGATTTCTGCAACTGTCACAATCAGAGATTAATTTCTGGTTAGGTGCAATTTTATCTGTCTTTGTTTCAAGCCATGCAGTCTCGTTCTTACTAGATTGAAAGTGAAGCAATTTCAGACTCCAGTCCTGAACACATTTTTAAAGTTATAAGCACTGTTGAGTGCAGTGAGAGTTGCTTCTGAGTAAATCCTTATAGGAGTGTTTAGTATTTTCAACAACTGAAAAGACTGATTTAAATTCTCTAGTTCATAAATTTTGTGTTTCCAGAAGTCCCATGCATACTATTTGGTTCCTATAAGAATTAAAACATATTGATTTGGCGCAGTGGTTAAATGCCAGTCTTGCAAGTCACCATGTTGCAAGTTCGATTCCAGCAGGCTCCAAGGTAGACTCAGCCTTCCATCCTTTCGTAGGTTGGTAAAATGAGTACCCAGCTTGTGGGGGGCAATTAGCTAACACACATTGGAAACTGCTTAATGCAGTGTAGATGTGTAAATAGCCGTTGCTTAAAACAATTTGTAAGCCGCTCTGATAGCCTTGAGGCTGAAGAGCGGGGTATAAATAAATAAATAAATAAATAGATTTGTAACTAATTACAGTCTAGGAGAATAATCTCAAATCTTTGAAAATATAGCCCTTGCAAATTTGTTATGGAAGTCCCACCCCAACAGCATGGTCAGTGATAATGCCCAGTGGAAGTTGTAGTCCCATGACCATCTGGAGGGTTACAAGTACTTCATTCCTGGTTTAGAGACCAACATTAAGTTCTCTAAATGTCTATTCAAATTAATAAAATAACATCTGAAATCCACAAAATAGTGATACCTGTATTAGGCCAACCAAAACTGCACAAAATACATAATGTGCATTTGGGTTGGCCCAATAAAAGTATAGTTGCTTTTTTGGATTTTGGATGTTACTGTATTTTGCTGTATGGCCAACATGGCTACCCCTGGATATCTAGGGGCTGTCTAGACAGTGAAAATACTCCTCATAGAATTTGAGGAGAATGCCTTTTGGCCCAATGAGATCCGTATGAGATTTGTGGTATTTGGAAGGTGGGGGTGCAAAAAACGACATGGGAAAAGCCTTTGTTGCTTTCCCTGAAATTTTAAAAATAATGCATAGGAATGCACATTACCACTTGTTTGGGCAATCAATTTGGGATGCTGCACATTCTCAGAGAGAAGCAGAAGTGGCCAGCAGAGGTGCATGGGGAGGTGGGGTTTCTGGCAAGGAAGCAGCCAGAAGCGCCATTTTGGATTTTCACGTTGCTGATTGTGCACTTTTTTTTTTTTTGCTGTTCTGAGGTGATTAAATAGTGTTTTTAAGCAGAAGGTTGCACTTGCGCACCTTTGCTTTAAAGTTAAGAAAAAAATTACTGTGAAACAGCGATAACATGTGGAGAAAAACAACACGCTAATTTACTCGGCCACCATCTTGATTCACAGGCATGTGCACTTCAAACGTGGATAGCTTCGCATACTATTGATTTTGCCAAAAGTCTGCAGTGACAAATGAACATTGCTGCAAATTTGCGATAATGCGCAGGAAAGGACATTATATCCTCTCGTCTAGACAAGCCCATATTCAGCAGGGTTGGGGAAAAAAGGTTTTAAAAAAACCAGCAACAAAAAAACTGTGTTTTTTTTTTTGTTTAAACCATTTGTTTTGCATTAAAATCACAGTAGGACTAAATCAGAAAATTAAGTAGCAAAATGTAGTTCAACTTTTAAGGTCACTATCTTAATAATTGTTTTTAAAAAGTGCTCTTTTAAAGCAAGTTGTATGGTTGAACCTATATTAATTGAAGGTTTTGCTCTAACAATGAACAACTGCCAATAATCTGTTACAAGTTAAAATGTTTAAAGAGTCATTTGCTTTAAACCAAGGTTTAAACTAGCCATCCCTGATATTCAGATTAAGTTCAGCAAGATGTATTGTGGGCTCTATGAATGTGTAGTTTTAGTCAAAATGAACAACTTTTAAATGAATCAATGTCTATTTGGCTCTTTGTACACACTAAGCAAGATCACTCACTTGAAGGGCAGATACCCAGAACACTTTAGAAGCACGGCTGGTAGAAGAGTTTCTTTGAGAGATCAGCAACAGGAGCCTTGTCTAGATGGGCTATTGGCCCCATCTTGGGCCCTTCTGGGAGCCCTGCAGTCCAGGCAACATGGGTCATTTGTCCTGTTTTGCCCCCAGGCAGTCCACACAACCCCTGGGGCCAAGATGGGATAAAGCACATTAAAATACTTTTTAAAAATACCTGGGGAAAACTGCTTCAGCTGGCAAAAAATGGATCAGGCCCCATGTGACTGCATGAGCCCACACTACCATGCTGGCCTGTTGCTGAAGCTTCCTGCTGCATCTTCCATGTGCCATTGCTCTTCTGTAGCTAGGAAACAGCATGCAGCATATGACCAAGCTGGTCACATGCAGGGAGGGCTTGCTCACATGCTGGGGCCGGGAGCAAGAGTGGGATGCGGGCAGCAGCTAATGCTGCAGCAACGGGCCAGCATGGAGGTCTGGACTCCATCCCATTTCATGGGGGAGGAATGGACCTGATCTGCAGGCAAAATACACCAATGGGAAGCTGGTGTATTCTGGCCTGTGTAGATAACCCATGGATACAGTCTATCCACAATTAAACTTCAGGTTGCATTGACATATTTGAGAGAGCACAGCAAGGGCATAATACTCTTCCTGTGAAGTTAATGTGCACTAGATGTCTACCCTGTTTGACTAACAGTCATAAATATTCATATTTTGACCTTAAAAATTAGATGAAATATTTTCTCCATGGTTTGTTCTTTTATGAAGAAAAATGGACTTTGCCTAATGTGTTTGCAAAAGGGTCATAGATTCAGTTTTGAAAGGTTAAGTGTTGGCTTTTGACATGTTAGTTTGTATTAAAATAAGATTTTGTTTTAAATCAGGTTACATTGATAGAGAGATGCTTAATGTAACTAGTTAACAAAAAATAATATCTCAATTATGAATTTGACCCTCCCTAGTTATAATTTAAAAAATATAATTTGCTTGTCATATATTAGTGTTCCTGGCACTAAAAGGGCGCATCACACAATGTTTTTGACATGCACACATCATATCCCGTTCAATAGATATTTAATTCTAAATCTGTGATGCTGGAATTTAAATATTGGAAAGCTTAGCAACCTTTTATATGATCTCTTTGTTATGACTGTGTTCTGGGTATAACTTACTTTCTGTAGGATAAAAACACATGATTGCATTTCTGACCCCAGTTAGAATTCTAATGTACTGTACTGCAGGGATCTGTGTGTGTGAAAACAAGAGCATTCCATCCAGACAGCCAGGGCCAGGGGCCCTTTCACACTACACAGTTGTAGCCCTATGATTCCAGTATAACTGCCTTGGTTGCATCCTATGGAATCCTGGGGCTTGTAGTTCACTGAGGCAACAAAGATATCTCTCTAAAGTACAGGCATAGGATTCTGTGGGACGGGAGCACATGGTAACTGAAGAGGAATTATAGCACTATAATTGTGTATTGTGAAAAGTAGAACAAAATTAAAATAAAACCAAATAAAATAAATGTAAAGACGTATTTTTTATATTGTGCGGTGTTTCCTAACTTGCATTTCCAATGTAGAAGAAAAGGGCTCTTGTCTCTCCAGTACTGCTGCCTTTGTACTTTCCTCATGTCTGCAGCAAACAGTGGTACCTCCCTCAGGTCCTGTGTGAGCGTTTGCTGTCAACTAAGCCAGCCTTTCAGTTTTGTGGGTGATTGTTGTTGATAACCTTTCAGGGAAGTGGTTAGATACATACCAATGTTTATATTGTACAATCTGGGTGGGCAACTGATGTGGATCGAGGGGGCACATTGGCCTCCCATAGGACGTTGGAGAAAAAGACCCCATGTGCCTCCTAAGAGCCAAAGGGGCAATTTTGTCATGTTTCACCCCCTCAAACTGTTTTAAGCCCAGGCAAGGCCTTTTCTCCTACCAGAAAACAGGCTGAAGTTTACTATTGGTATTTTTAAAAAAACTGTAGGGGATGATCTTGATTCTGAGGGTCATATTTTCCCCACCCCATTCATAGAAGCTCGGATAATGTTGGACTGGGGGTCTTTGTAGGTGAAAGCCAGGGTTTGAGAGAGCAAGAGTACACTGCTAGGTCAATCCAAAAACAATAGCTTGTTTGTACACCTTCACAATGGTGGACATTTAGCACGCTTTATTATGAGCATATGAAAGGACCATCCTATATGCATTTATTTAACGGGGATAAGCATTCATAATTTTTTTTCTGAAGCCAGATGCCACAAATGCATTTAGAAGTGCATCAGATCCCTTGACAGTGATGAACACTGAATCAAGAGAAGTTGCATCATGCAAAACAGGCATTTAAAAATATAACAGTTTATGGCTGCTAAGCACAAGAGATACAAAAATATGTTATGGAAAAATGTGCAGGCTTTGTCTCGCATCTATCTTTTTTGCTTTAAAGATGCACATTCAACCAGCTATTTCAGTAACAATTGATCCTGAAGCCTGTCTTTGAAAGGAATCAGAAACAATAATTCACTTCTTTGTTCAGCAGCATGGGCTGTGTTATATTTTAATATGGCAAAAGTGATGCTTGGTAGTATTTTCCTTGCTCTTTTCCTTGCAAATTAGAACTAAAATAAGTATATTGCTTGCATTTATACTTGGGTTCTCTCCTGCTTCAGGCTGAGCAGCTGTGTTAATCCACACTCACAGCTGATGACATCCACAGATCAGGTTTCCTGCTACTAAAGGGAATAAAAATGCCTCAGTGTGCTTGAATAAGAGAGATTGAGTGGAACTCTGCTGACTATGGGCTCATTTGGGAGGGGTGCTGTTTCCTCCTGTGTTTTGCTTTGCCTTCCCTGTTTTCAGTTGGGTTAACTAGGTAGGCAATGAATGTTGTTGGGCTGCAGGAACTAACAGAATGAACATTTTTGTCTGGATTAGCATTTCTTTGTTTTGAAGCTGTTTTGGAATAAATTTCCCCTTCCATTCATCTCTTCAAAGTGACAAGAGCAAGCAGGAACTACAGTACTTTAGGCTTTGTGAAAATGTAACTTTTTCCCTTGAAAAAAATAACCCTGAAACAAGGGCCTCTTTCTTTGTTTATTGAAAAAAAGAGATGTAACAAAAAGAAAAATACACAAGTTGCATCCGTGGAGAAATAGGGGGATATAATTAAAAATAGCTAAATTTTGAAAAAGACCAGTTTACTTTTTGCTTCCTTTCCTAAGAAGAGATGGTTACCTTTTCCCCTTTTTGACATTATTGGATGAGACAATATCCTTCAAGGCATATCCTGGAGTATGTTGCCTGAAAAATATACGCTCTCTCACTGTCAAACTGCAGTTGTGCAGAAAAGTGCAGGCAACCCATGATTTTTATTTGGCAGTGATGGTACACATATTGCTAGGTCTCCCAAGAGGCCATGCTGATAGTGCTTATTCAGTACTCTTACTGTGTATTAAGTGAAATTTGCACTGTAAAGATGTAGGAAACTGTGACCTTTTCCCTGCTACCACATTTCCTTATTTTCTTATGCCTGTATTTATTTTGTATTACTTTGTATTATCAAGGGTTCTATAAAATAAAGTTCTATATGACCTTTTATCTTGCAGAAAAGTTAGCTAAGCCATTTTAAAAGAAATGATGTAGTCAGCAAAGCTGTATACAGCTCTGCATTTATAAGGCCAGTAGGCTGGGAGAATATTTGGTGGACTTTGATATACGAGACAATATCTGCTTAAATTAATCTTTAATTAAAATGCTGTTCCCCTTTCTGACCTTATTAACCACACCAAGAAAGCACCTTCCATTGGATTTTTTAAAATAAAATTAAACTTTTATACCGTAGGTTATGGTTAAAAGAGTGCTATTAAATATCATTATAAGGGGATTTTTTTAAGCACCAGGTTTTAAAGCTGTAAATATGAGCTTCTCCCACTAAAAGTGTCAAAGATGAATTTTTTTAAATGCATCTGCTTTTGTTTCTTTGATTTGTATGCATTTTGAATGATCATTGTACAGAGGCTAGGATACAGAAGTAATAAGCAGGCAAACACATTTTTCCAAATGTGGGCAGAGTTTGGAAAATAATAGTAAGAAAAAGCTGGTGCATTCCAATTTTTGGATTATAGGTATTTTATAGATGGACCAGTGAGACTGAAGTTTATTACTGGTAGGATGTCAAAAATAACATATCTGTGAAATGTTAAAGGCAATTTTTATTTGGACAGTGCTATAGTAGACTTGCACTTTCTGAACATGAAAGATAAAAGATGTATCTTTATTATTTTGTGTATTAAATCAAGAATAGTTTGCCTTTGAACTACAAGAGATGTAGCTCTCTTAAAAATATTCCAGGTTGGATCCAGATTTAGTTATATGGAAATAGACTGGTAGAAGGAGAAATTACAGCAGATTAAGGGCTCTGCAATAATTAAAGTATTTTGCAATTAAAAGAAGCAAAGAGATAGCTCAAGAGGCTAAGTAGGGGACCCACAAATAAAACAAATATTCAGCTAAGAGAATTCTAGTTGTATTATTCTAGTTGTGAACAAGACTTTTGGTAAGCAGATGGAAAATTCAGGCACCACATCTTTCTTTTGTAAACAGCAAATGCTGTCCACCCCCATTCCCCAGTCTCTGCTGTCTGGCATCTGTGGGGATTCACAGGCACAATGGATTTACAAGATACAGTTGTTTTTCAACATGGGAATTCAACATTGTGCTGAATGCCCTGAAATTTTGTGCGATCTCTGCCCCTGGCACACCATGCCTAAGACTTAAAAAGAGCTAACCCTTTGGGCCATGAAATGGATTAACATCATATTACAAAATAATATTTAAAGGGGTGAATGAAATGACCCTCTTCAAATATATAATATTTTAATTTAACACTGAGGTTGTCAGCTAGTTAAGGGAGAATTTATCTGAATAACTATTTTAGTGTTAAGCCAATTAAAATATGCCTTTGCTTCATAGCTTCCTTACCTTCCTTTAAGTGTCATGAAAATCATTTTATGCCAAATTATTTTTAAAATGGTGCTTAGAGGAAGACAGAGAAATACATTGTTTGCCACATTAAAATTAATGTCAAGACTGTTTTACAAGCAGTAGTTCCAACTAAAAGTCCAGAAACGGTACTATTGGTTAGTCAGCATTTTTATTAGAGGTGTTAATAATACTTGGAAATGTTCTTGTCCTTGAAGGACATCAGGACAGCCTATCAAGAAAATGATTGTTTGTTTTGCATTTTGGGACTTCATAGCCAAAAAAAAAAAAAAAAAGTTTGTGAAACTAACTTGTACTTTTGCAAAATCACAAACAACTTATTCTGAAACATTTTTAAATAGGTGGTGTATGGGTGCCAGAATGAAAACAGTAATTTTGCACAAGAGACAGTTTTCTGTGCTAAAATATAAGGTGGGTTTTTAAAAAATGTTAACACATTTTTCACAGAAATATCCCAAAGCATGGGGGGAAATGTGCAATGTCTCTCTTAATTTCACTAAGCAATAAGAAGACATATGATATTGTTCATTCTTCCATGTGAGGATAAAATGAAGATTTATATCTCTAGTTTTTAGTACTTGGATGCCTGTTTAGAGGGGCTTCTAGACTGGAATTTATGCTGCTATCCCATACACACTTAGGCTGCCTAAATCCCATTGATTTAGATGGAACTGAACCATCTTAATTGTGTATAGAGTTGTATTTTTGCTCAGTCGATGGGGAAAAGCCATGGAGGAGACACCTTCCCAAGAGGATAAAAGCTACCATAGTATTTTCATGCAGTTGGCATTGCTTGTTTTAGTTGATTTGGTACCAATTGCCATCTTTAGTTGGTTTGGTACCAATCAGACATAGGTTTCAGTACCATCACAGAAGCTAGCTACCATACAATCGTCTCATCTCATTATAGTCAAGCGTTTAAACAGTTATAGACCTGACAAACCTAGCAGTTAGACTGGTATTGTTTTTAGCAGCTGGCTTAGACACAAATTGGGATGAATGAAGAAAGAAAGCATTCTTGGGTTGTTTTGGTTTTTTTGAAGTCAGTCTGCGTGTGACATTCCCTCAAACTTGGCCCTAGCTATGTTAACTTTCGTATAACCCAAGACTTGTGAGCTTATGGCATCCCTCTGCTTTCTTATGTGTGGCAGGCAACAGCAATTACAAAAAATGAGATCCTGTTTCAAAAGGAGTACAATAATGTGCAAAGAATACATTCATTTTTGTCTCTTTAATAGTTAACAGTTAACTGACCTGACTGATTGACCTCCTAAATGACTTGGCCTCCTCCCATTCTCACTACAAATGCTTCTTAGAGAGAGAGTGAGAGAGAGTACTGAGATGTGGATATATCAAAATAAAATGCATGCACTAGTTGTTAGATATGAATGGCATAACTCTACCTTAGGGTATAGGAAAGTAGCATTTCTACCTTAAACATATGCAAGTGACAATTTGGGTCAGGTTTAGGCCCTCATTAGCATGTAGTTGAAAAGGAATCCTATTTCCCATGTCCTTCATACTTTCACTTTGTATTTGAATGCTGATGCACTCCATAAAAAAATGGCACTGAAGTCTTGCTTAAACAATTTTTAATTTAATTGAGAGGAAAGTGCTCCAAAAGGAATGTCTTTGTCATGTAGCTTATGTGTCAATCACATGGGCTCTTTGAATTCTAATGCTTTTCTAAGGAAAAATTGTACCCCCAAACAGAAAATTATATTCTTTTCTTTTCTTGAGCACCCAAATTTCAAGATTGCTGATGAAGCCATGGGTCCAGGTTTTAAACTGGGATGAAAATACTATTTTAAATTTTAAGATGGAATTAATAACATGAAATAACTATTGAAGGAAAGCAGTTTTGTTTGTGGCTGCCTGTAAACTTAGCTTTTGTAGCTCAGGTTGGCCTTTAATCTGGATAGCTAGCTTCTGCACTTGAGAACTGAGTGGTGGGTGAGAAGAAAGCTTTTAAAGGTGTTTAACAATCATAGGAGTCCTTTGTGGAAGGGAAAGCTATGTAGCTTCCTAAATATTTTTATGGCAGCATTTCCCAGGCCAGGGATTTGGGAAACTCCACAGTGAAGATATTTCAAACCCATGCAAACAGTAGACACAATATTCCTGTTGTTTGTTGTTTTCATTCCCTTATGTTCCTATTTTAGTTTTTTCCCCAGCATAGGTTGCATTGAGTTTTTATCTGGCAAGACCCAATGTGAACCTCAGTCTTGCTGGCTCCTGCTGTTTCTCATAGCACAACTACAATGAAGAAAAAAAGAAGTTTTCCCTTCTGTTTTTGGTTATCCAAATTATGGCTGATCTTAAAATTGGAATTAGTCTTAACTATGGCTTGTTAACACAAGCCAGATTCATACCTTGTGGGCTGAATCTGGCTTGCTTTGAACAAACCATAGTTAAGGTTAACCACAGTTTGTTGGGACCAGATGAAGTACAAACTGCAGGTAATAAAAAAAAAGAAGAAGAAAAGAAAAGGAAAAGAAACAAAGGTTGCATTTACACGGGCAAATATTCCTCTAAATATACCGCTAAGATTGCTCATTGTTCCCATGGATTGTGCCACAGAATCACCTTATTCAGAAGGGGGAAAGGTAAAAAACCCAAATATAGCATCTCAGGGGATGTTGCTACTTTTGCCGACTTATTTGAAAAGTAGCATGACTTAGTGCATTATTGAGAGTGTAAACAAACATTTCGCTAATGGCTGTGTGACTTACCAGCAATCTTCCCAATACAGTTGCAGCAGAGCTGCACTGTGATTGGTTCTTATGATGAAGGGGTGGGCTGGCAAGATGTGGAGTCAGGAGGGAGACTCAGTAGCGATCAGGAAATTAAAAATCCTTCATGTCTACTGCTTGCTTGGTGCCAAGGGAGGTTTGTACAGGGATCTACAGGGGAGAGGCAATGGGTGATATTCTTTGTCAATCAGCTGTTAATCACAGAGAAAAAAAACCTTTCGTCTGGAGTTTGATTTGGAGCCCGGGAGTTACGGGAGGGGGAGGCAATGGGTGAGATTCAGTGTCGATCAGCTGTTAACCATGGAGTTGAGACCAAGGCAGACATTTCTATTGCATTCCTTTGTCTTCTCTCCAATGCTTGGCCATGACCCCCCCACATTTGCCTGTCTGAACCACAAAGCGGAAAAAAAAAGAGCAACAAAATACAGCTGTTTCCTTCATAGACCATGTAAACTACCCACCACTGGTGCGAAAAAGCGCTAAAGCGCAATTTATCACAATAAAACCTGCTGTGTAATTGCAGCCAAAGTTTTCAGTGTTCTCCTGGTGGCTACACTGCAGGAGGAGAAAAGAAGGGGAATGTGCAAGCTAGAGGCCTCAGTTTACCATGGCATTTGAATTTGCCCATTGTGTATAGGTGTAATCTTTCTTCAGTGTAGTGGTATTATGTAGCAGTTAATTCCCTCTTAGTACCTCCTTTTTTTTAAAAAAAAGTAGCTTGTTAAGTAATAACTGAAGATGTCTTATTATTACCAAAAGAGTATTAGTATTAATACTAAACAAGATAGCATTATTACTTAAAAAAAAACACTTTAGAAATACAAAAGTGGACAAAATCTCCCACCCTGTGGAGGGGGCAATTTTTTACCAGCATACCAAAAACATCCAGACCCTCTTTACATTTTTCTTTTCTGGGTGATTTTTTTGCCCAAACACTCCAAAGGCTCAAAACTGCTGCAAAACACAGTAAAATGCAACATCACTTCCAGTTTCAATCATGGTAATTTTTGGCCCATTTTTTAGTGTTCTTGCAGTTTTTAAAGTATGTGGGTGGCCTGGAGGAGTTGATGGAGCAAAAACAGTGTGTTTTGCAGCCATTCTGAGCCATTTGTGGAGAGAGGTTAGGTGAAAAATACCTTAATTAAAAAAAAATATTGGAGAGCCTGGATTGTTGAGGTCCCAAGGGTTTCATGTGGTCTGTGGGCTGCACATTGCCTCCTTTTGTTATTGTTGTTTTGTGCCTTCAAGTCATTTCCAACTTACGGTGATCCTAAGGTGACCCTATCATGGGGCTTTCTTGGCAAGATTTGTGCAGAGGGGGTCAGACATTGCCTTTCTCTGAGGCTGAGAGAATGTGACTTGCCCAGTGGGTCTCAATGGCTGAGCAGGAATCGAACCTTGGTCTCCAGTCACAGTGCAGTGCTCAAACCACTATACCACACTGGCTTCTCCTGTTCTAGGAGTAATGAGTAAATGTTACTCATTTCTCTCTCATACACACATACAAACACAAATGCAATTAGGTGTTAAATATTACTTCCAGGCACTGATATTAATGACATTTTTGCATCTTTTAGCCCCATAATAGATGGGTCAGATACAGCCTGAGAGAGAGAGTTTGGAAGGGAGGTGTAAACAATAAGAAATCTTTTTGGCTATGGAGGTGGAGTTGGCTCAGTCCTTCTGTTGTGCAGAACTCATGTTGTGAGATTTTCAGACAGGCAAAAATCGTCCCTTGCCGCGCGAGCAGCCTCCCGAAACTGCTGCGTGGCAAGGGTCTTCTTCGGACGACGCTGTGCCTCTTGCGAAGCCGTCCGTGTCACTTCCGTGAAGCTTGGGACGGCTCCGCGCCATATTTCAATCACGGGCAGCCTCCGTGCTTGAAATATGGCGCGGAGCCGTCCCAAGCTTCACGGAAGTGACACGGACGGCTTCGCAAGAGGCACAGCGTCGTCCGAAGAAGACCCTTGCCGCGCAGCAGTTTCGGGAGGCTGCTCGCGCGGCAAGGGGCGATTTTTGCCTGTCTGAAAATCTCCTTACTTGAATACCAAAAAAAAAAAAAAAAAAAAAAAAAAAAAAAAAAATCAGTTTGAGAAATGAATGGAAGCATGTAGTAAGGACAAAAATAGGCCTGTGACTCAGTGTCCATTCCCATCACTTCCTGCATTGGGAAGGTACTGCTGAACTTGCAGAATCTGCTAGGCTGCGTGTGCTCCGTTGCTGATGCTGGCAATTACTAAGCACAGTTTGGCCTTTGATGATATTCAGCAGCAATGTAAATCATAGACTAAGGGTCAGGTGAAAGGGTAAATGCATGTCAAAGCCTGTGACATTTGGGTCTAACGGTACATGTTACAGAACAGAATTCTGTCGCTCAAACCAGGGTTTGTGTCTTAAACATTACCATTTTTTGCTTTCTTCAAATGTTCAGTCATGGCAAGTAAATGATTAACCAGTTCTATAATGACAAGCCAAACATATTTACTCTTTGTAATGTGTGAACAGATTAGTGGTCTTCCTGGCCATTAGCACAGCTTTTAAAAGCAGGCACAGTAATTTTACTGCTGCCTGGAGACAGGCAGTTTTGCCCTTGGTGTTTATGTGTCTGTAGTAGGTATAAATGGAATGCATGTTAAAGAGTTTGTTGTGTTCAGAAGAAAAGGCACTTTTGCAGGGCTTTCCACTGTTTGGGTATTCAAGGGATAACTCATGAGTGCTTCTGTTGCCCAAGCTGCACTCAGACCAGCAGAGGTGTAGTATTTGCGCTTCATGGTATCAAGAAAGGGTGTGGCATTTAAATACGGCGCTTTGGAGAAGGGTGGTGGGAAACTTAATCTTGGTACTGACTTAAAAAAAAATAATCTGCAATTTGAATCTCCTTCATGTTTCTCATCAAAAGGGAATGCTGTTAGCTACAAAGTGGAATATATCCAAGGCCTCCTTATCTGTGTAAGATAAATTACCATTGTTTAGGAAAGACACTTCAGGGATTGAAGAATTTAATTAAATACATGGGGTTATGAATATGTATATGAATTAGATAGGGTAGACATGAAATGGCTTTGGTGCAACTGAAGAGAATATTTCTGACTTCAAACAAGGTCTGCTTGCCTCTCTCTCTGTCTTTCTCTCTCTGTGTACCGTATATAAATCCGAGAGGCATTCAAAATCTTTTCCTATTTTGCTAGGTAGTCTTGATGACTAGGAAGGTTTCAGGTACCTAAACAGTTGAAATTATCCGCAGCAGATCAGTTGTTGACATGACAGCCTGCAAAGATGGCACACTTGATCCCTTTTCTCTTATCCTGGCCTTAATGAACCTTGACAACAACCAATAGGGTAGGGATTGTGGCTATGCTGACCCAGATAAAGGGCTTGGAAAGCAATGAGGATGTATTTTATTGTGCTTGAAAAGAGAGGGAGGATAATACAGACCTAACAAGAGGCTGGACAGCTTTGTGTCTGGTTACTTTCTGTGATTAGATTATATGCAGGCGGTGTACATGGTATTTCTAAATCATTAGCAAAGAGTTCACATTGCTTTTGCTGTGGCAATCATATCAGAAGAGCTCTCCTAGTAAACATTCTAATGGCTGGTGACATAGTATTCTCAATACTCAGCTTGTATTGATTATTTTTCTTGTTTAATTTCCACTTGTGCCTATTGTAGGCTTTCCTTTCACACCAAATTTGTGTGAGGAATGGTAATCCAACTTGGTTTTGTGCAAGAGTTTTATTTATTCAGCTCTGAACCTTATATTTACAAACATAGAAACATGTATAGATTTGGAGAGTACAATGGGCATCCTGGACCCACGGGCTCCGAATCTGTAAATTCAACCAACCACGGATTGTCATGTCCCATATTATAAAATGGCGGTGCCATGAACGCAGACACACCGAAGCATCCCCATACATGTCACTGCCATTTAATAATAATATGGGATGTGATCATCTGCATTTTTTGGTATCTGCGTGGGGGTCCCAGAGCCAAGCCCCCAGGATCTGAAGGGCCCACTGTATAAATATTAGTGTGTGTGTGTGTTTTAAACATTATACCTAACATTATGGGATTTACTCCCAACATTGTTTTAAATTCTGAGGAAATCTTTGTAGAAAACAGACTGATCTCATCCATATGTAATCTGCCTAGAAGTAGACTCTGCTTACTGTTATAAGATAGGATGAAAATAAATTTCATTGGTCTCAATGAATCTAGCCATTTTACACCTCTTGAGACTTGTGTGACAATCTGCACTTTGCTTTGAGTATTTGCACATTTGCAGAGTTTATAGGGTATTTCTGGGAAATAAAATACATACAATGCCTTATGTGTACCTATTTTAAATGCAAACAGCTAAAATGTGCTTAGTGGAAAAAATTGACATAAACATGCTTTGCTCAATGGGGAAAAGACCTGTAAATAGGGTAAATCGCCCTAATGTTCAAATTAGGAAATATGCTTTTAAAATTCTGCAAATTTCCCTACAAGAGGAAGACATAAAGTTTCACAACCCAGTGTGAAAAAAGTGTGGAAGAAAATGCAGGTGTGTTTTGGAAAAACTCAATGAAACTTGAGATGGCAAGATTGTTAACATCTCTAGTATAGGATTGCAGGCAAGAGGATGGTATCTACAGTAGTTAGCACTTTGTGCTTGACGGAATGGTGTCAATATGGGGGAGTATTTTTCTCCTGTGCACTCTCAAAGTCTACTCTGGAGGGTTGAAGAAACTTCTGGTTAAGAGTTGGTTGTGCGGAACCTGTAAAGAGAGGAAGAGGTGGGAAAAGTGGTCTTGCATGAGCAAAAGTTTGTTCACACAGTGTATGGATTTAACTCCTTACTGTTAGCAGGTGGAGAGTTCAAGTGGGCTATCTGAGACTTGACAATTACTGGGCCATCTATTTTAAAATTATGTTCTGTCTATGTACATATTTTACTAGATTTCCTCTTATCCTTGTGGTGGCATTTGTATTGCACTGTGGGAAACAGTTGGCAGAAAATGTTTTCTGGCCTACTGTGTTATTGGAGTAGATAGCATTCAGTTCTTTGTTTGCATAGCCAGCAGCCAAATTAATGGATAGCATTATTATACTGTGTTCCACTTTGACGTAAGCTAATTCTGAACTAGGAAGGAGAATTGAACCTTTACTTGAGGCCTATGCAGTTGGTCTGAACAGGTCTGCTAACTTTTCCAGGAAAATTTTTTTCATCCCCTCCCAATAAATAAATATTTTGTTTTGTTAGTGGTTGCCTGTCATTATTGGCTTTCAAAAACATGAGATTATTTGAACAAAAGTCATTTATTTTGTGTTTATATCTAAAATAAAGCAAGTATTCTCTAATAATATGTTGGGGGAGGTAGGAAACCCTTTTGAGTACAAGCACTGCATTCCCTTGCTAGATGCCATTGGTTGCCAGGGACAAAATAAAAGTGGGTGGGGCTATCCACAATCATACTCAGAGCATGAAAAAGTTACTTTTGTGGACTGTAGCTCATAGAATGGCCATGCTGGCTGGGAGGTTCTAGTTACAAAAGATAGCTTTTTCAGGCTCTGCTCTCATCCCTGCTCACCCATACACCCATTCATACATATTCATCCTTCCCCCCCCCCCCATTCATTCATGCATACAGACACACACAGCTTCCTATTTTCTGCTGCTCAACTGTTCCTTGAGTTGCTTAAATTACATTTCCCTATTATCTTTCCCAAGCTTCATCCACTGGAGCAGTGTGGAAGATGGCCCAGTTTTCCAGCCATTCTGTGCTCTGTCTGCACTGTGTTGTTGGCGTAGGAGAATGCTTCTGTCTCTGACCTATTAACATTGTGTACCAACCTTATGGAGGTCATCAGTCTGACAGAGCATCTCCCTCTTCACGGCTGCTTGGCTGAGCTGAGCAGGGTGGGTGGGTGGGAATAGCGCAGAGGAATAGTTAAGGCTCCCTCCATCCATTCTCTCCACATCACTCACTGTCACCATTGTCTGTGCTTGCAGTAAAGAGGGAGCTGCTGCTCCATTGGGCACTGACTGTCTCAAGGCACCTTGAGTCATTGGACGTGGTGGAGCAGGCTTCCCTCAGCTTTCCCCTGAGGAAAGGTGAGAGGGACCAGAGAATCCTTCAAGAACCACTGCTTTCTTGAGTTGCCCCAACAGAATTCTCCTCTCACCTTTTCCAAGGGGGTGGAACTTTAAGGAGGGATTGGGGTGTCAGCCAAAACATTTATGGCTGCTTGGAATAGCCTGGCAAGCCGGATCTGGCTAGCTGGCTGGAGGTTCCCCATTGCTGATTTATGTAATAGGAATAATGACATAATATATTTCCTCCCTTTACTCTCAGGGTTTAAATATGCCTGTTTATGCACATCTAAAGAATGAGAAAGACATTAAGCATAAACTTTATAAGGCTCTTGGCATAAAAAGATATGTGTAGCAATAGGAAGACAAACAGTGTCTGTGATATTTCATAGTCACATTAATATTTTCCTTTTTGTTTTTAATAAGATATTCTCAAGGGAAAATAGTCTCATTACTGCAGTAGATGATTGCTTTAAAGATCAGTGTCTGGATTGTATTTATTTTTTAACAGTACCGTATATTCCTTTGGATTGGTTTGTTCTTTTCTGCCAAGATTACAACTTGTGTTTTCAGACTTTCCATATTCAGGAGTGACAAGGTGGTCAAGGGTATACGATATCTGTGCTCCCCTGCTAGAACCTCCAAACAAGTAAAGTTACTTTTAAAAGGGCATGTAAAGGCATTTTAGAAACATTTGAAGTGGAACTTTAGTTTTATGCCATTCTCTTATCAGTCCTTAAGTTTGCTTTTTTTTTTGAAAGTAAAAGAAAACCAATGTAAAATAACTAACAGTGTACAGTATGAATATATATATATATATACACACACACACACACACACACACACACACACACAGTTGCCCCTCCACATTCGTGAATTTAGCATTTGCGGTTTTGAGTATTTGTGGTTTTGGGAGGGCCTCAACCCCACCCTCCCAAAAGCAGCGACAGGGCTTTAGAAGCCCTGTGGCCGCTTCTGGGGGAAGTGAAGCGGGCGGGGGGGGAGAGGTGGGGAGGGGGCCTCGGAGACCATCTGGAGGCCCCGTGAAGGCCTGTGGAGGGAGGGGGAGGCCTGGGAAGGTGACCATGGGGCCTCCGGAGACCCTCCGGAGGCCCCGTGAAGGCCTGTGGAGGGAGGGGGGAGGCAACCACAGGGGCTCCGGAGACCCTCTGGAGTCCCCGTGAATGCCTGGGGAGGGAGGGGGAGGCCTGGGGAGGCGACCATGGGGCCTCTGGAGACCCTCTGGAGGCCCCGTGAAGGCCTGTGGAGGGAGGGGGGAGGCCTGGGGAGGCAACTACAGAGCCTCCGGAGACCCTCTGGAGGCCCTGTGGCGGCCTGGGGAGGGAGAAGGGAGGCGGGGGAAGCAACTATGGGGCTTCCGGAGGCCCCATGGTTGCTGTGGCAGGGGATGGGGAGGGCAGTCATTATTTGTGGAATTTTCACATTCGGGGGGGGTCTGTGGAACCTAACCCCCACAAATGTGAAGGGACAACTGTGTGTATGTGTGTGTGTATGTGTATGTATGTATATTTTCAGGGGTTGCTGTGTTGGCCAAAATCCACAAGCAGTGCTAGCTTTTTGGGGTCAGCTCCAAAGCATATACATGATGCAAGCTTTCAAAGCTTTGCTGGCTTCTTCATCAGGTAAAGATGTTAAAAATCATACAGGAGAAAAATGCTGAGCATGTTAAAGTCACAAGCCTACAATCTGTTTGAGATGTTGTTAGTTGCGATGATATTGAGGGATTTCAATGCAGACAGAGGCCACTCCTCTTGTGGGCCTTATGGGATAAAGAGCAATCCATTAGCAACAGAAAACTAACTTTTCTTGAGATACAGTGTATGGAATAAAAAATAAAAAAAATAGAATATAGATATAAATAAATATAGAAGTAACTAGCTGTGTGGTACCTAAGGTCCAGTCTAAACAGTCAGAATAATCCTCATAGAATTCACTGGGAATATTATCTGTCTTAATGGGAACCCGCATCGATGCATCGTATTCAGAAGGGGGCAGCAAAAAACTCCAAAAACCAGGCCCAGAGAGCCTTCGTGGCTTTTCCCAGAATTTTAAAAAGCTCAATAGGGAATGTGCATTCCTACTCGCTAAGACAATCACATCTGCATTGTGCGCTTTCCCATATGAAAGGAAGCACAAGCTGATTGGCTGGATGAGTTTGGGGCAGAGCTTGCTAACAGGGCAAGGCCCATTGACACCATGTTGGATTTTCGCCTTAGTGAGCGATTGCTAAGGCAATAAAATTGTAATTTGTATTGTCTTTTTCTCTTTTTTGTAAATGTGAAATATTGCTTGTGCGCACCATGGAATTTTTTTTTTAAAAATCCTCGGCAGATTTGAAAATGGGACTTTACGGGGGCTATAAAACCATTAAGACAAGTCACAGCTGCTGGGAATTGCTATTACTGCAGAGCAATCCATTCCCCACTCCTGCCATATAGAAGATCCCTTAGAGTCTGACTGCATGTTTATAGGGTGCTGTAATCAATTTGGATTACAACCACTTCACCCATTGCATCATTTCAATGAAAGAAGCAAATGATTATTATGCTCAGTGTTTCCCTATCTTTGCTCCATCTCATGGCCCCCACATCCTGAAGTGGGTCCCCAGGCCAGGATCTTTGGCGGGCCCCCTACCTACTGCTAAGCTTAAGAGCAGCAAGATGCTCTACAGGATTTAGGATAAAAATTAAAATAAGTCAATTTAAATGATGACACCAAGTAATATTTCTATTTATTTTTAAAAAATGTAATGGATTTACATAATCCAAATTTACAATAATATCACGCGGGAGGCCCCTCCTAATCCTGGGTGCTTGGGCCCCCAAGCTAGAGCCCTGTGAGCCCTTTGTAAGGGCCATACTCCAGCTAACTGAACTGCTATTTACAATAGGGACAGGAGGGAATGGAACACAATGGGGTTGCATTGCTTGTGTTTTATCAAGTGTTGGGAGGATGGGGTGGGGGAGGGGGAGAAGGCGCAAACAGACAACCTTTTAGAACAAACTGGTACGCTCTAGTTTTCACATTATGAAATGCTGCTACAATACAGTTGTACCTTTGAGAACCTAGAGTGATATTGCGTGTTTAAATCTAAATAAATTTTCTAACGTGTTAAGTGGAGCTAGTTTGCATGTCCATATGTTTGACTACAACTGGAAAAGTTGGTTTGTGTGATTTTGCCAGAAATCTCTGCTTCACTGAGGTTTTACCTACTACGCCCCACTACTATTGGGAATGCATTAAAGGATCTTTTTGATTGTCACTCCCACAATGTGGAACTGCATGTTCTGAGAGATGCTGCCTTAGATGCTATACAAGGAGAAAGGCAGGATATAAGCTAAGTAAATAAATAGATGCGTCTGCTCCCATATTTCTTTGTGTTTCATCACCAGCTGAAAACTGGATTTATTTGAGTTTTTGGTTTCAACTGGAATTTGTTAACAACTTTCCATGATTTTAACTTTTATCTCCTGCTTTCATATATTATATTATGATTTTGTAATTCATGTTTTATGGTTTTCTTATTTGTGTTAGCTGCATTGAACAATTCTTTGGACTTGGAAATGACTGCTGTTAACCTCAGCTCCATTTGCTATACATTGATAAAAATATGGGTGTCAGTGATGATGATGATGATGAGGAGGAGGGGATTTGCTACCTCATAATGATATGAAGCTCACTTTTTACTTTGTTCAATAAAAAAGTTTATTTCAAACTATGGTAACTTTCCAGTAGTTTTTGTGTGTGTCTGTGCGTGATCCTAATTCTGTAAGAAGTTAATCAATAAGTAAGCCAAGTTTATCAACACACACACACACACACACACACACCCTTAGTTCTGATTTGTCTCTTTTCATGGGTGAGCAAATAAGCCAGGAAGCCACAATTAACCATAGCTTCCTGTTTTGTCCAAGGCAGGAACTGTGGTTAATGCTATCAAAACCATCCAGGAAACAGAAAAGAACATTAAACCATGGTTTCCTTTCCTGACTTTGAGTGGAAACCAGTAACAGTAGTCTCTTGGTTTGGATATTATTGGTAGACTGATTAACAGTGGCCTCCTGATTTTTTTCTCCACTTATGTGAAGAAATAAAGTGGCACAAAAGAAGGTGCATGTGGGACCACATAGCCCATGATGTATATTGTGGCACATTAAGCCAGGATTTGATTGTCCAGACCTGCCCAGTATATGTATGTGACTGAGGAAAGCATGAGCAAAGAAGTAGTGGGAAACTCCTTATTCCTCTCAGATTTTGAAAACTATAGTTTTAAAGGTAGATCAGTCTTGAAAGCCATGTGCTTCAGCCTTCTCTGTTGATCAGTGGAAGACCTTGACTTAATGGTCATGCACATTATATTACAACTAAGGACAAGAGACATTCCTTGGTGGGGAAACAAAGCCAGGCTTCTTGGGAATCAAATTTTTGTGCTACATTGTGCATTGCACGCACACAATACATCATCCAATGATTTATTCAGTCTTTGGCCCTATGGAACAAAGCAGCAGGAGGCTCACGTGAGCTGTCTTTTTAAAGTTGCTTAGCAGCCTGCAAAATGCAAACAACTTTGACCTCTCACAAAGGGTAGAGATTTCAGAATGGCATTCACTACTATTGTGTGATTGTGTACGTCATGTGGTGAAGAAATGAAACAGTTTTACTAAAGTTAACACTGTCTTATGCTTGTACTTTGATAAAAGAAGCACTGATCTCTCACTTCTGTTGTAGCTGTTCAGACTACACCCCACACTTTATTTGGCTGCTGAGGACTCATTGGATAACTGAGATCAAGAAAAGATAACAAATCCATCTTGTGTAAAGGGAGGGAGGCATTTGTAGCATAGGAGCATAGTATTGGTTGAAGCTCAGATTGATGTATTTATGAAGCAATGTCAAGGCAATCAGATAAAAGCTTTTTAGTCCGTTGGAAAAATCAAATACATAATACAGTACAAACTGTCTGGGAGCAGATTTCAGCAAATGTCAGTCTAGGAATGACCCATCACTACTGATTAAAATTTGTGGAAACAAATTACTAAGGCACATGGATGCCCTTTGTCATTTGGAGATTCTTTGGAAAATATTAATTCATTCCATAATCAGACCTAGAAGACTAATGCTATAAACACCAGATGGAGATTCACTCGGCGGTGTTCTGTGAGTGTTAAAACAGCAAACAATCCTTTTGCTTCTTAAACAAAAATCTAAGCTTATGCTTTCAGAAATGGCTCGTGGCACACTCCTTCCTAGACTGGACTGCTTCAGACTGCATGTGAAGGATTGCATGTTCGAATGTTCCACTGTTGCAAAATTCTTCTCAGTGGAAAGCTATCATGAGGAAACATCCTTGCCTTCTTCCTGGCACACAATTAATTATCAGTGTACAGAGAATTAAGTATGTGACAGGGCTCTGAAACATTTGATTTCCCCCATTTGCTCTTTGAATTGACATCCTTTGGAAAGGACTGTGCCACCCATATTTCTTGAATATGAGTTAGTTTCAAGATGTATTTGAGAACTTAATAGGGAATCACTGAGGTTTGAAACAGGGGTTTTATTTAGATTTTCTGCTGCTCCTCTGATTGAAATTGGAACGATAATTCTGTGAATAACTTGTGTGATGAAACTGGGTGCTCCTTCTCCTGTGGCAAGCTAAATTGAGAAGACATCATTTGCGCAGGAGAAACAGTGGAAAAGGGCTTCTTAACCTTGCTTCCTGCAAACTCATTCCTCGCTTTCCTTCCATCTGAGGTTCCAAACAGTGTTTGCAAAAGAAATCAGTTTTGCCTGCTTGATTATTAAAAAATAATAACTTTTTGAGTCCAAATTGCTTTAGAAACCGGATCTGACTTTGTTTGAATTGTAAACCAAAGTGACAATTTGAAGCCTAGGCAGCATATTTAATCAGCAGCAAAAACACAGTTGACATTTTTGCCCCTCTGGAGCCAAGTAATAGGCCAGCAAGCTCTGCTGAATCAATTTGTCAAATTGTTGTGATTATTTCAGCACACAGACATCTCACAGCATTGTAAAGGAAGTCTCCATTTTGGTTTGCATGTTAAACTTGTCTCTGCAGAAGCTAGGACCAAACCATCGCTGGTCCTTCAGCTATATCAAAAACCTATGTACTCAGGTACACCAATTTTGGAACATGAGAGCTAAGTTATTCATAGTATGCTTAGGAGAACATTTGTTTTTTTACAAGTTTCCTGAATGTTTAAGGTGTGAATAGACAAACTCATTTGGAAAAACATATCTACCGGTATGTATAAAGCTTTTGGGTATGCATAATGGCCTTAGGTATGTCGGTATGTTGCCTCTTAAGTATGTACAATGAGTTTAGGTATGTTGTCTCATTCAGTGTGCTGATTGGCCACTCCTGCCACTCATAGCCAGTCTGCATACTGGGAGTGACCAAACAATGTGCTACACTGTTGGCTATAGTTACTAAGGCTGAGGCCTTTCCAGTTCACCAATGTCTCAGGGCTGCACAATTCCTACTTATGATTTAAGTCTACACAGTAGTATCATTTCTATTCCTGTTGTGACGGGACCCAGGCAGTCAACTGGTGGCGGCGGCAGGACACTGCTGCCGCCACTGCAACAGAGCCCAGGCAGTCAATTGGTGGCGATGGCGATGGGGGGGGGACACCATTGCTGCTGTTGCGATAGGACTCAGGCAGTCAACTGGCGATAACAGTGATGGCAGGACGCCACTGCTGCCGCTGCTATGGGACCCAGGCAGTCAACTGGGAGTGGCGGTGGGACACCGCTGCTGCCACTGCGACAGAAACTAGGCAACCGGATGTGAGGTCTACTGGGCATTTGGGGGAGTTATTTAATGGCGTATGATACACTGGTTCCAGCTAGTTGTTTAAAATGTAACCAATATATTTCCTACGCCTGATTTTACTGATGCTATAAAGATTTAGGTCCTTTTCCAGAGTTTGGAACTCACAAGTTACAAGTACTTAATTTTCTGTAAGAAGTTAACAGACAGATAGCATAGTGTAGTGGTTTAAGTGTTGGATTAGGACTCTGGAAGACAAGGGTTAAGATCCCCACTAGGTCACCCTGGACAAATCACATTCTCTCAGCCCCAGAGGAAGGCAATGGCAAACTCCTTCTGAACAAATCCTGCAAAGAAAATCCCATGATAGGTTCACCTTAGGGTTGTTAAAAATTGGAAATAAGTCGAAGGCTTACAGCAACAACAAGTTCGTGGGGCAGAATTTAATAGAGGCATAACAAAATTAAATTTAAAAGTAAAGTAATTAGTAGGGAATTAATTCTTGGCATTGTGTAACAAGTAACATCTCCTAGTTACTTTTAAATGTTAGTTTTAAGGCCATTTTTAAAGGCACTCGTATGGATTTCTTCTTGTTTTATGCCATTCTCTTAGAAAACCTAATGTACTTATCCCCCCAAATAATGAAAAGCACCAAGTAACACAATGGGTAGCGTCTCAAACTTGGTAACGTATAATGCCAACAAATTACCCTTTAAATACATAGATAGTAAAAATTGATTATTAGTAAAAAGTAACTTTGTAAGCTCAGACATTTCCACACTTCATATGCAGCAATCACAGGTTTACGTATGGCCAAGTGCACACTTCAAAGGGAGCTGCATCCAATCTTGCATCTCCCACAAACATACCTGTATATTAAGCAGTACTGTATATAATATACTAGCTGGACCTGGCATATCATACACTGTACGCCCGGTTGCCTGAGTCCTGTCTTGAATAAACTTGATTTATTTCATTTCCTCCCTCTCCTGTTGTCTTGTGTGTCTTGAATATGCATTGTAAGCCTGAGGCAAGTGACTGTCATGTTACTTAGGTTACCTGCTGCTTTTAGATACTTTTTGGTTAAGGCGGGATATAAATGCTTTGAATAAATAATCCATAATAATAGAAGAGAATTTCTGTGTGTGTGTGTGTGCGTGCATGTGCACACACACAGAAATTATCTTCTATTATTATAGATTATTTCAGCCCTGCTCCAGTTCTGTCTGTGTGCACTACAATCTTGATCCAGTCCTTTTAACCAAACTGAAATACAGTATGAGTGTCCCCCCCCACACACCATATCCGCAGGACCAGTACTTGTGGTTTCACTTACCCATGTCTGAAAAAAAAAAATGTTCTCTTAGATGTATTTTCTAGGTCCTCCAGTGCAATTCTATCATATGCTTCTGCTAGAAGTTGACCATAGAGTTATGCTAGAGGACTTATAAAATCCTAGAAGGGTGTTCTCTAGGAATCTGTAGGTCTTCCAGTGTAACTCTATGGTATGCTTGGGCTGGAAGGCATACGTTTCCATACAGCTCACTATTATTCATGGTTTCATGCTTCAACAGTAAATCCAGAAATGTATCCCTATGAATATGGGGGCCGTACTGTATATAGAGAGATGTGACATGAAAGATTACAGTTTTCTCATGTCACATCTAGATTGGCTTTCATTTTGCCTCTTAGTTTCCTTTCTTTTACTACATGCTCTGGTTTTTGTTTTGTTTTTATTTTTTGCATATGGAGAAAAAGTGGCTTTCTTCCTGTTTAGGGAAGTATCGCTGCTAATTTCATTTCTTCCCCTGTCCAGGTTATTTTCCCATGAATATAATTTGATTTTACATCTTTCTTTCTAGTATAGTTCACATTGTCTTTTTCTTTTTATGCAGTGTGCTAGTATTGTCTCTCATTGGTCCTAATCCTTGTTGGGTAGAAGAGCCAATCCTGAACGTTGAAACAGTTGAAGGACTGTATACTAGTTGTTTTAAGTGGAGGTGCACAGCAAACCTGGCCTGAGCAGGACTAACAAACTTGGGTGGTTTTCTTTTAATTTAAGGCACCTTATCTCTTAGGGGTATTTCATACATTATTTGATAAGAATATTAATGTTTGTGTATTAATGTAATCATGAGTATCAGCGGTTATGGTAAGAGAAGTGTGCACACCACATGCAAACAATAGAACACATGTCTGTTTCATTAGGGTATGGAATCTGATGTCCTCATGTGCTTGTGGTTGATTTAATGCTTAAAAAAAAAAAAGAGAATCCAAACTTGGGGTTATCCAAACTTGGGGCTGATTGTATACTGGAACTCTGAAAAAAACAGAAAAGAAATTTTGTGGTGAGTAACTTGGATTCTGTGACAGGCAGAAGTAGAATTTGATGGCCTAAGTTATGCAAATTGAGTAGATTTGCATGATTTATATTATTTTGGGGGCATTTCATTATACTGTTGTCCCTTCATATTCGCTGGGGTTTGGTTCCAGGCCCCTCCCCCCCCCCGTGGATACCAAAATCCATGAATACTCAAGTCACATTATATGCAGTGGCATAGCAAAAACGGTGCCTCTTATATAAAATGGCAAAATCAAGGTTTTCTTTTTGGAGTATTGTTTTTTAAGAATATTTTCAAGCCGTGAATACTGAAATCCGTGGATACCAAATCTGTGGATACGGAGGGACAACTGTATTGCTTTTGCATAACATCTGCTAGTCATCAGGATAAATAAATAGTTACAAAAATTCCCAGACTCCTTTTCCTAATGCTGGAAATGTTACTCAGGGGTACCTTATTCAGGTTCTGAGACTATACCAGGGATTGTCAAGCATGTTGTTCACAACCATAATGGCTGGAAACTTTCCATTTTTGCTTTGCTTTTTGCTTCAGGTAGGTGAATTCTGAATCTTTGTTTCTTATAGAGCCATTGTACTGTCTATTCTCCTTTATGGGTCTGAAACATGGGTCACCTATCACCACCACCTACGACTCCTCGAATGCTTTCATCAGCGCTATATATGCACAGTCCTAAATATACACTGGACTATGTGATGAATGTTGCTGTCCTTGAGCAAGCAGGGATCACCAGCATTGAGGCCATGATATTGGGAATACAGCTGCGCTGGGCAGGGCACATTTCTAGGATGGAGGACCATCGCCTCCCAAAAATACTTCTCTATGGTGCACTCGCCACGGGTCAGCGTAAGAGGGGTGCTCCAAAAAAGCGATACAAGGACTTCCTGAAACAACATCTCAGGCTCGGCCAAATTGATCACCAACAATGGTCCACCCTGGCCTCACATCAGGAGGCATGGAGATGCACTATCCACAATGCTGCAGCCTTATTTGAGAACTCACGCTGAACAAGCCTTGAAGAGAAATGACAACACAGAAAGAATCACAACCCAGAAACATCACCCAAGGAGATCTTCTGCTGTGCTTTCTGCAACTGGACTTGTTTATCTTGGATTGGCCTTTTTAGTCATCAGCGTGCTTGCAGAAAGCGCGGGATGAGTCCTTCCTGAATCTTCGTTTGTGAAGAAAAGCCAGAGAGAGAGAATTCATTTAGTAGGCTGCAGAACATTAAAAAGTTAGACTTCTGATAGGCTGGATTACACCAGCATTATGTCATTGGACAGATTCAAACAGTGTGAATATTACAATGCGATCCCTATATCTGCAGGGGATAAGTTTCCAGACTTACTGTGGATAGCAAAAATTTCAGAATATAAGTGGCCAACCTTATATTTCTGGTGGAAGCATAGAACCATGCTGGAGGACCTCCAAATGCTTAAAGAGAACACTTTTCTAGGCATTTGGCAGTCCTCCAGCATAACTCTATGGTCAACTTATGCCGGATATTAACCATAGAATCATGCTGGAGGACCTAGAAAATGCCTAGAGAGAACATATTTTTTCAGCCACGGGTAAGTGAAACAATGAGTACCACCAGTCCCCACAGATATCGGGGTCATACTGTACTCTTAATAGTGGCTGATTGTATACAGGTATTACTGCAATCTTATGTTCAATTCACATGACACATTTGAATAAAGCAGTATCCATTCCCAACCAGTCCTGGCATTGGCAGAACATTACCATTTTGATAATAAAAGTGAAAACTCAAGTTTAATGTGACTAGAGTCACATGGCCTCACCATACCATAACCATAGGCAGATTTTTTGCCACACTCACTGTAAGGTCATGGCAGTGTAGAGATCAACATTTGTTGACATTAGTAGTTAACTTCCAGTCATCTTGCTAAAAGGGACTATAGCCATTGCTGCAAGGGAGGCCCATATAGATCTCAGTAGATTATAACTCCAGTCCTCTAACTGGCAGAGCAGCATGTACAACAGATTACCGGACAACTAGATTGCTTCACAAAGCAATGTGGTCAGCTGATGTCCTGCGTTCACATGAACAGAGTGTTATGCTCTGTCCACACAGTTGTATCAGGCTGTTTACTGGTTCTGAGGAAGACAGCACCCCTGCTGGAGAGTGCACACCCCACAGGAGCGTAGTGGTTTGGAGAGGATAGGAGAGTATTGGACTACTGGTTGGCTGTAGTTTGGGGAAGCATTACACTCCACCTCTGTAAATGGAGGATGTCCATTGATTTTGTATATGTATTTGTTTTTTGAGGTGATCTTCTGAATGTAGTAGTTTGCTACACACAATACTTGACCAGAAGTTTGAGGCGATAAGTCATTTTCTCAGATCCCCACCAACCACTGCATTGCTGTTGATTACATGTTCTCCCTCCAGGGTACTATCTTCCTTGTGGGTGGGACTGCAAAGAAATAGTGAATACATCCTTCTGCTGTCTTTGGAAATGCTGTACATGGGCAAAAGTGCAGGTCAACAACAGGCTTCTTGCTAATCTTTTGTTCTTCTCTGAGAATGGTGACAGAGTTCATTAATGCACTATACGATGCTAGATAAATGAAGGTCAATGTGAAGTCGATAAATGTAGGTCACATCCTGTCTTTGCAAGAAGTGGCAAATCTGAAGGTTGAAGTCATTGGACTCAGTGGAACCCACGTTCCAGTACTGGCCAGGGAGATTAACTTGTATACTGCCTAATCTCGATGGACTGGCTGGCAGTGTGGTGCTTCACTGGTGAGAATAACGTGTTGTTCCATATTTGCAAAACATCATGGTCTCATGATGGGATGGAAAAAAGAGTGTAGAGAATAAATGTGATGGGCTGTGGGAGGAAAGGTCACAGAACACAAGTGTGAATACTAGTCAGGGTGACTTAATATGAGTTTATATGATACAAAAGGAAAAATCAGTAGTAGGATCATATGAAAATATGTGAAGCATATATAGTGTGGATTTTCTCACAATTAGACTTACTTTCCTAGTTGCATGAAAAATCTGGCCAAGTTGTAGGAAGCAAAGCTTGAGCACTTGTCTTAGCAAAATTGGTGACCTCTAGTTCATTTTCTTGTGCAATACTTTTTCCTTACAATGCCCACGTAATCCCAAATTTAGCAGTAGTGAGAAAAGTTATGGATTACATATTCCAGAACTCCCAGCCAGCCTGCCTAGTGGCCAGGGGATTCTGAGAGTTGTTGTCTATAAAGTAACTTTGCCAAGTTCTGGGTAAAACCAAACTGGTGTTGTCAGTTGTTCTTTATTCTCTTCGCCATTATCTTTAGCCTTAGAATTGAGTTTTAGAGTTTTCTGTTATCTTCAGAATAATGGATGACTTTGCAAATGCTAAAGGAACAAGGCATGCAGCTTGTGACTAAACCCATCTTTCATTGCTGAACTTGTAAAAACATACAGTGTAGTTATATTTAAACTGGAATCAGTTTACCTTTCCTAGGGGATTCTATGAACATTTTTCATTTTTGGAAGAGGTGCTATCACCTCTTTCACATTAGTGATTAAACTAGGATTTTAAAACTGAAAATCCTATCTCTCCTTGCACCTGAAATACTGATCTGTGGAATTATGGGATGGAGGTGGAATTTGTTTGGTTGACATTTTAATATGAATTGACCTCATTCACATGTCCTGAAGTAACTGTCCTTTGGGTTTTACACTTCTGTGAGTTTTCTAATTGAATTCTTCAGTCAAAATGCATATGAATTTTGTACATTAGGGGAAATTGCACATGGGAGGACACATACAAACAGAAACCAGTCGACAATGATACAACCTTAGTTATTTCTATTGCTCATACATTAGAAAGAAGGAGTTACTATAGTGTCGGATTGCATAGCAAACTTATATTGTGTTCATGTATAAAACATGTTGAAAATAGCACAGTTTTTACAAACTGGGAGAGAGCATTTCCCATTGAAATACAGTTGTCCCTCCATATCTACAGATTTGGTATCCATGGATTTAAGTATTCACGGCTTGAAAATATTCTTTAAAAAAATAATAATCCAAAAAGCAAACATTGATTTTGCCATCTTATATAAGGGACACCATTTTGCTATGCCATTGCATATAATGGGACTTGAGTATTCACGGATTTTTGTATACATGGGGAGTTCTGGAACTAAACCCCAGCGAATATGAAGGAACCACTGTATGTCAAGGGTGTTTACACATTATTTACATTTTCCCAGTTACTGTGCTAATAATTTTACCCCTTTCCTGTACAGAAAAATGTAAAGATGTTATCATTTGCTGAATTCTCACTGGTCAGAACCTGTCTGCTGACTGACTGTTTTCCATCAGTAGAACTGGGAGGAGTTTAATCTCTTCTGGACCCCTGTGCATCCTCAGACCTGCTCCTGTGGGCTGGAAAATGCACCAGAGCAGATTTTTCAGCAGCATTAAGGGCTGCAGGCAGGGTAGAAATTCTGTTTTGCTAGTAGCTGGGTGCTAGCATGGTGCATTATATCAATGTTCTTTGAAAGATACTACTGTATTTGATGAACAGCATTGTTATATTTTTGACGAGCTAAATATAATGTAAACATGTTCATTCTCATACATTATAATCTTATACATACTCAAATTATAAGGAGCAAGAGCTTGTGGTTCCTACATTTTTGTTGTCCCAGGCAGAGTGCTTCATCGTTTAAATATCTTCCTTAATGTTATGATTTCTCTAAGGCTTTTCTTCTTTCTGGAGAACAGTAAAGAAAGCAATGTCAACCAAGTTTTAATAGACTACTTGGAAGGCCCAGATTGGAGAAAAATAGTATTATCTTCTCCACTAGATCTATGCAAAACTGGCTCATGAAGCAGGCTTGGTTGGCATTTTCCTTCTGAAAACAAACTGAAGATAGATGAGGGAGTAGTTGTAAAGTCCTCCAAAGGCATTTCAAATTTGTATGGTATAAAAATTTAGTAAGTAAATTTAATAAATAAAATCCAAGATAAATGGATAGCTCAGAAGTTATCATAGAATCTTCAAGTTGGATAGGGACCACAAGGGCCATCTGGTCCAACAGCCTGCCATGCAGGAACACACAACTTTAAGCCTGGCTTCTGTTTAAAGATCTTCAAAGATGGTGAGTCCACCACTGTCCAACAGCTCTTACAGCAAGTAAATTCTTCCTAATGCTTAGGGGGAATCTTTTTTCTTGTAATTTGAATCCATTGGTTGAATCCATTGGTTCTTCTCTGGAGCAGCACAAAACAAGCTTCCTTCATCTTCTACATGACATCCCTTCAGACGTTTAAAGAAAGCAATCAGGTCACCTTTCAGCCATGAAAGCCTTCAACTTCACATTTAACAGCTACAGTTTTGAGCTATACCAAATAATTTGAACTCCCTATCGCACTAAGTACAAGGCATCACGTTCATTCAAGCACCTTAAATGTTAGCAGTTTAGGTGAAAGGAGGAAGGTGGTATTGGCAGTTTATGCATGGCATTAGAAAAAATGCAGACCCAATACTTTTTACTATTTCCCTTTATATTTAACACACTGAAAATGTCTTGACTTGAAAGGATCACTACTACTGTATGTTTGGCCAAGCTTTTGAAAGATTAGCTTTTGCTTGTCTCAAGAAGGTATTCTGTATTTCCTTGCACGATGCTCATTGTTCTAGGTGTGCAACAGAAGGTGGAGTATTCATGGACACATTGACTGCATATTTTTGTTGCTGCCAGCCAGAAGGACTCCAAGCCTGCAGCAGCCTCTTCTCCCCACTCCATCGGGCTAGAAGTTTGTAGTGGCCCTTGCGGACCTTTGGCAGCAGAGCAGCAGCGATAGGGGGTGTGGCCAGGAGTGGCTGGCATTTTAAGTCACTCCCACACCCCTCAGGAACACCAGCCAGCCAGCCAGAAGGACTCCAAGCCTGCAGCAGCCTCTTCTCCCCACTCCATTGGGCTAGAAGGCTGCAGAGGGCCCCGAGGACTTCTGGCAGCAGGGCAGCAGCGAGAGGGGGTGTGGCCAGGAGTGGCTGGTGTTTTAAGTCACTCCCACACCTCTCAGGAACACCAGCCAGCCAGCCAGCCAGAAGGACTCCAAGCCTGCAATTGGAGTCAGCTGAGGCCGGGAATGGAATGGGGGCGGAAATTGGAGTTGTGCTGGGGAAAGGGAGGTATGGTCGGAACAGAGTGAACAGATGTTACAAAAGAGGGTGGGAACACTATTTGTTAGCTATCCCACCTTCAGTTCACTCTGTTTCCCGGAATGGATTGGAGAGCGTACCAACCATTCCACAGAACCTTACTTTGTTCCTCTGCAATGCCAGGTTGGTTAAGAAAAAAACTCACATTATTTACGATCTTGTTTTGGATGAGGATACCAACCTGGCTTGCTTCACAGAAACCTGGCTGGGAGAGGATAGTGCTGTCACGTGGATGCAGGCCCTCCCAGCCGGGTGTTCTGTCAATGAGCAGGTGAGGGGAAGTGGGCAGGGGGGCGGAGTGGCTCTGGTTTATAAGAACAATCTGACCTTGTCCAGGATACCTGTCCAAAACACAGTCTACTGTGAGTGTATGTACCTTAGCCTGAGGACCAGGGATAGTTTGGGGATTCTGCTAGTATACCGACCACCCCGTTGTCTAGCAGACTCCCTAACCGAGCTGACACAGCTGGTCTCAGAGTTGCTGTTGGAGTCGCCCAGACTTTTAGTTTTGGGTGACTTCAACATTCCACTCGAGACCAGCTTGACAAATCTAACTGGTACGGCTCGGGAGTTCATGGAAACCATGACAAACATGGGCCTATCTCAATTGGTCGTCGGGCCCACACATTGTGCGGGTCATACCCTCGATGCAGTCTTCAGTACGGAACAGGAATATCCTCGGGCGGTGGTTATTAAAACCACCACATTGTCATGGACGGATCATTTCCTGGTCAAGACTGAACTAAGAGTCTCTTCCTGCCCCACCGGGGGTGGTGGACCCATTAGAATGGTCCGCCCCCGAAGGCTAATTGAATCAATAGGATTCCAGAAAGCCTTGGAGGGTTTAATGGTTGGTAAGGCCGGTGACCCTGTCAAAGCTTTGGTTAATACTTGGAACACCAATCTTACCAAGGCTATCGACACGATTGCTCCCAAGCGTCCTTTCCAATCCGCTCCTAACTGTAAGCCATGGTATACTTCAGAGGTTAGGAGAATGAACTGAGTTGGACAATGACTAGAGCGCAACTGGTGGAAAACTTGACTCTTATTTGACAGGACTCGTCATAGGAACTTTATTCGGTCCTATCGAGAGGCAATACGTGCAGCGCAGAGATCCTTCTCCTCTGCATGTATTGAATCTGCAGAGTCCAGTTCAGCAGAGCTGTTTAGGGTGGTAAGGGAGATGACGCAGGTTATACCTGTGCAGAACCCATTGCTTAACCCAACAACGGCTTGCTGTGACACATTTAACAACTACTTTGCAGATAAAATCTCTCGGATAGAAGCCAATGTAGATGCCAGTATTTTGACAGAAACAGAAACAATTGACGAGGTGTCCAGCAACTCTGTTGATGTAAGTTTACTGGATCAATTTCAATCCGTGAGTACTGAGGACGTGGATAAGCTACTTGGTAGAGTGAGGAAGACGACCTGCCCTCTTGATCCTTGCCCTTCACGGCTGGCCATCCGGGGTGTGTGTGCCTTGATGGTGTTCCTTAAGGACATCAGCAATGCATCCCTCAGGGAAGGGTTTCCATCCCGTTTGAAGGAAAGCGGCAATTAGGCCGCTCCTGAAAAAAACTTCCCTGGACATGAACAACAATAGGCCGGTTTCTATGTTACCATTCTTGAGCAAAGGGTTTGAGAGGACAGTTGCTCTTCAACTCCAAGTGGTCTTGGATGAAACTGATTATCTAGACCCATTTCAAACTGGCTTCAGGATGGGATTTGGAGTTGAGACTGCCATGGTTGCCTTGACCGATGATCTGCGTGTAAGCATTGACAGCGGTAATGTGTCCCTGTTGGTGCTTCTAGACCTCTCAGCGGCTTTCGATACGATAGATCATAGCATCCTCCTGGATCGCCTGAGTGGGTTAGGAATCGGAGGCACTGTGCTCCAGTGGTTCCGGTCCTTCCTCTTGGGCAGGTCCCAGAGGGTGCTGCTTGGGGACAGCTGCTCCAGGAGAAAGGAGCTTACTTGTGGTGTTCCACAGGGCACCATCCTGTCCCCGATGCTGTTTAACATCTATATGAAGCCACTGGTTAGATTATTTGGAATTATGGGGCTGGGTATTATCAGTACACTGATGACACCCAGATCTATTTCTCCTTGTCCTGATCATTGGCCTCGAATTCCGATGGCGTCTCTCCTCTTAATGACTGTCTTAAAGCAGTAATGGGCTGGATGAGGAAAAACAGATTGAGATTAAATCCGGACAAAACAGAGGTGCTCACGGTAGCGGCCACGAAACCAGGAGTTGGGTTGCAACCTCCAGTCCTGGACGGGGTCATGCTCTCCATTAAGGACTGTGTTCGCAGTCTGGGGGTGCTCCTTGATTCATCGCTTCAGATGACGAGTCAGGTGAATGCGACGGTCAGGAGCGCTTGTTATCAGCTTTGGCTGATATGCCAGCTGCGCCCTTTCCTGGAAGTAAAGGACCTTGAGACTGTGGTGCACGCGCTGGTAACCTCTTGTCTAGATTTCTGCAATGCGCTCTATATGGGGCTACCCTCGTGCTTGGTCTGGAAACTTCAGTTGGTACAAATATGGCAGCCAGAGTGGTCTCAGGAACATCTCGGAGAGACCATATAACTTCAGAATTGAAATCTCTCCACTGGCTGCCTATCAGTTTCCAGGCCCAGTATAAGGTGTTGGTTATTACCTTTAAAGCCCTAAATGGCTTGGGTCCAATTTATCTTTGGAACCGCCTCCTCCCATACAATCCTCCCCGCACACTCTGGTCCTCTGGGAGGAATTTGCTTCAGCCACAAAAATCTAGGCTGTCTGCAATCTCCCAGAGGGGCTTTTCAGTAATCACTCCCAATTTATGGAATGGCCTGCTGAACGAGATCCGTCAGATGACGAGGTTAAGTAGCTTTTAAAAAGTACTAAAGATGGATCTCTTTCAGCAGGCCTTTCCTGATTAGATCCCGGCCTCTGGACCTGCGTCTCCTGGCCTTTTTTAATCTTGTGTATATTTGTTTTTAATGTGATTTTAGTTATATGGTTTTAATTTTATATTGTTTAATGTCTTTTTATGGGGGTGGGTGGTGCTTTTAGTCATTATTACAATGTTTTAATTGTTGGAAGCCGCCCCGATTGTTTTTAGCAGAGGGACGGGGTATAAATAAATAAATAAATAAATAAATTATTCACACACCCAGAGAAGACGTAGCAGCCTTATACTGGGGGCAGAGGCTGCTCTCCCCATTCCTTGGGTGTATGAGGACAGCGAGCCCAACAGCCAATCAGTACTTATGGAGATGGAGCTGTGCTTCCTGGCTGCTATTACATATGGGGCTGGGGAAGGAAGAGGGAAAAACAATGGCATAAGTATGCTGGCAGAAACTTGCGTTCCACCAGTGTGCTTACTGGATCTTAGCCTATATCTGAAATAGTTAAAGCAAAACACACTCGTAGAAGATGCCTAACACTGTTTTGAGTTTATAATAATGCCCTAATTCAGTGTTTCTGAAACATTTGGCTTCCAGGTCTTTTGGACTCCCAACTCCCAGAAATCCTAACCATCAGCCATGCTGGCTGCAGCTTCTATGAATTGAAGTCCAAAACATCTGGAGGACCAAAGCTTGAGAATCACTGGCCTAATGTACCTCACAGTGTCATCTAATAATCAAGGGGAAAATGAGGCATATCCTTGCAGCCATTCCAGGGATTAGATCATTCCATACATACAGTCTTCCTTTAGGAATACTGCCAGCCCTTCACTTGCATAGTTCCCCCCCCCCCCCGCAAGTTTGTAGCTGCCTCTGCCACTGGTCTACAAGCCTTCCCCCCTCTGCCTCCTAGGACGACAACACTGCTGCAAAAAACTGCAGTGTTGTTGCCCTTCTACTTGCCCCCCTCCTCTTCCTCTCTGCCTCCTTTCCTGGCCTTCATCTCCCTTTCCTGCCTTGGCACCACAGTGCCTCCGCCTCGCTCCCAGGCTGCCTCTGTTGCCGCTTCCCCCCACCTCCCCACTCTGCCACTACTTCCACTTCTCAGCCACCCCTCCTCCCCCACCCCCTGATTTGGATCAGGGCACAGAGTTCTCGTGTTGATGTGGATTTCGCGTGGGTGGCATCACTCGTTGGCCAGACCAGTTGGAGAGGCATGAAAGGGAGCACACACATGTATCCAGAGAGGAGACCCAGTGGCAGTGGTGGAGCTGCTACTGAGTTGTAGCTGCCTCCTGGGATTTCTTTTGAAGATGCAAGACATCTCCACCCCTTCCCTGGCTGGCTTTCTGAGTCGAGCTCAGGTGAGCACAGGTCTCCTGGTCCTTCACTGGGACTTGGCCGTGCCTGCTTCCACCAGTACCTCACTTCGTGGCCCAGGATTGTGGGAAGAAACCAGATCTCAGTGTTTAGCCCACGGGAGCCTCACTTGGAGTTGCAGCAGAAGAACTGGGAGGCCTGTGTCTGCCCAAGTTTGGCTTCTAAAAAGAAAGGCAAGATGGACAAAAGGAAGGGAGGAAGGGAGGGAGGAATGGGGGGCTTGGTGGCAGGCCTCCCTTTCACCCCTAAGGGCCCCTTCCTTCTTGCTCCCCCTCCAGGCCCACACGTTCACCAAGGTTGCCTCCTCAGTGGGCTCATTTGGTCCACTGAGGGCGGGGGGGGGGAATCAGAAAAACAGCAGGTGTCCCCATCCTTCTGCTGTATATTGGTAGTTAAAGTGGTATTGAACTGCTACAGTTGTGCCATGAGGATACACCTTGATATTGTAGGGATGGCTTCCAGAACTTTCTCTTGCTTTAGATCTTCACTACAAGTCAACATTTTTATGTACTGCCTTGCAGAGAATAATATTCTGTTTCTCATTTCTGCTATTGTTCTCTGAGATTTACTCTGAAAGCGGCAAAGATATTAATCCTTTCCTCATGACTGTTTCTATCACAAGAGTCACTTTGGGGGTGAAGTGAAAAAGAACATTAAACCCCTGGTTTTGTAAAGATTTGCCTTGTTACTTAATTAACTTTTGCAGGAGGGTGGTGAGGATTCATCTGTAAATGCAGCACTGCTTTCTTGGATTGTGGACCTCATCATAAAAGAGGGAGTTAAATATTTGGGGAAGGTCATAAGTCAGTGGTTGGGCCAGAGCCCAAAAGTAACAAGTAGAACATCTACCTGTAATAAGTTGTTGTTCCTGCTATTTGAAATGAGGGAGTAACAAAGTTTTATTTCATAAGTAATTAATGTGTCTGAACAACTTCAATAGTGTACAAAATGTTCTATTTTCTTTTTCAGGCAGTTTAAGGCATCGAGGCATTCAGAGTGGTGGATTTCCCCCCAGGTTTTTTTGCTATCTTCTTATCCTACCCTTCCATGTAACAGAGAATAGTGAGCAATGAGTTATTAACTATGGGGGTGGGAAGCACTTTAATGGTCAATAGCAGTAATTGCTTTTTAATATGCTACAGTGAAGAAGAACAGACATAAACTACAGTCACCCCTTCCCATTTGCGGGGGTTAGGAGCAGAGCACCACCGTGAAAGTAAAAAAAACCCCCACGAATAAAGTAAAAAGTAAAGTAAAAACTGCACTGCCGTGCACCCCGACCTGCCTGCCCTCCTCCTCCAACACACACACACACTTTTCCCTCCCCTCCCCAGGGGCAGAGCCGAAGCTGGGTGGGAAGCAGGGCTGAGCGGCCCTTGCAGTCCCGGGGAGGGGAAGGCCGGCCAAAATCACAGCAGGGGCAGGAGAGCCTTGCTGCCATCGCCACACTGCCGTGCGCCCCCACCTACCCGCCTGGTGAGTGGATGGTGGGACTAGCTGGTGGGACTGCTGCTGCCGCCACCACAGTCCTGAGGGGGGGGGAGGCTGGCTAAAGCCACAGAGGGGGCAGGAGAGCCCCGCCACACACCCCAGCCTGTCCGCCCTCCTCCTCCTTCTCCTCTTCCTCCAACACACACACATACACACACACATGCACACACTTTCCCCACCCTGAGGGAAGAGCCGAGCCAGGTGTGACTCCGTGAATACACAAAACCGCAAAAAGGAAAGCTGCAAAAAGGAAGGAAGGGATTAATGTACTTCTTAAAAAGTACATTTTCAAGCTCTGATAGAGCATATGTTTATACAGGAAGCCCCCACCTTTTGATGGCTCGTTATCTAATGACTTGCAAGTTCCATTCATTCAATAAGGAATTCACTCTTTTGACAGTTCTTACCTATTGAGGCTTGCTTGGGACTGACTGCGCACGTACACGCTGCTTGCAAAATGAGCTGAGAGAGGGAAAAAGTCACCAAGCCGACTGAGAGACTTTGCAAGCAATGCACGGGCAGGCAGATGCAGGCACCTACAGTTGCACACAGGGAGTCCCAAGTAAGTCACTGTAGCTCCCTCATGTTCCTTATGTGGGCTCTGCTTTTTGACCAATTCCGGTTTCTGACACTGCTGCAGTCCCTAACCTGCCGGATAAGCGGGGGCTTCCTGTATGCAAAAGCACTCAAGTTCATTGTCTGCTGTCTCCTGATAAGGCAGGGAAAACCCTGGATTCCCACTGCTAGTTATTGTAGGCAATACTGAGCTAAATGGACCAATTTCTGAATCAGCATAAGGAAGCCTTCTGTGTGGGTACTTCTGTTTGTAGGTGCTTCTGACCAAAAGTTGGGGAAATTAAGTTTTAGGTAACTGGCCCTACAGGCTATGGGCTTCTGGGAGATTTAGTTCAAACTTTTTCAAACTCTAAATTGTTTTTGTCCACTGGAGTGAACCACCAAGTCATTGTGTGTGTGTGTGTGTGTTTGTTTGTGTGTGTGTGTATATATATATATATATATATATATATATATGCTCCTGTTTTGTTAGATATAACTCCAAGTACAGTAGGACCCCTGTATCCATTGATTCATAATCCACTGATTCAGTTAACCACAGGACATAAAACACCACACCTACCATAGAGTCTTCCTAGAAAATGTGTCCTCTAGCCACTTTCTAGGTCCTCCAAGGCAACTCTATGGTATTTTAAACCAGAAGTCCCACTATTTTCAATGGTGTTCACTATTATCCATGGTTTTTGTTATCCACGGGGGCCCCAGAACCAATCCCCAGAGAATACTGGGGTCCTACTGTATCCTAGAAGGGATTACGGCTCTTCTGGAATGCCACAATCATATCTGATTGTCACTTAGAATGAGTTTAAAATCCTTCAGCCTGTATGTTTTTCATTTTGTAAGATTTGGTGAATTTTCAAATGAAACATCAAATGACAGTTCAGCAAACTGTGTTCACTTTACAAATGAACTTCCCTCTCTTCTAGTTAGGACGGAAATGCATTGTCATTTGTTTTCTTTCTTCTTCGTTTATGGTGCATGTCTGGCTCCTTTCCAAGGGATTGGTAGATGTGTTTTGAATGAAAGAGGAATATTCCTCACCTGCCAATTTGTCTTTTTGTGTAAAAGGCACACAGACCCTTGCCTCCAAATTCGGTTTGCTTTAGTGACTCGCTAAGAGTAGCTTTTAAACAAGAGAGTAAAATTAGTATGCAAATAAAAATTCTTAGGTGATAATTTTATCCACTGGCTAATTTAAGTTAATTGAATCACTCTTTCTCTCTGCTTCATTTGTAGTCTTGCCACAGTTTTATTTTACAGGTGTGAACTACAAGGGAAATGAATATTTGAGGAATAAGGAAAGGGCTACAAAAAGATTCTTTCTGTATACTACATAAAACCCTTTAAGATTTTTATCTGGATTTGTTACTCATTGCATTTGGTTCCCACATCCATCCAGCATTGTGGAAGTGGACTTCCCCTTGTACGACAGGACTTTGCCTTTCTCTCCCCCTCCTGCACTCATCTGCTCCAGAGGGTTCTTTGATCATTTAGTGTAGAATTTGAGGTCCATACCACAAATGGTATCCATTTCACTGGTGGAATGGTAGGATTTCACCTTTAGTTATTGGAATTTCTTGAGTGTGTATTATAATTTCATATATTTTCATTCTCCCCTTTCTTTTTTTAAAAAAGAATCTCTTAGATTCTACCATCTAAGTCCAGCGCAGCAGGCAGAGGGTCTCTCATCCAAGCACTGAGCAGATACATACTAACCAAACAGTCTGTATCACCTGCCTTCAGACTATAATCTGGGATCATGAAAGCCAATGCAAATACTGCTCTTATTTTCACTTGATATTGGTGCTGTTTTAAGGGCTTATCTACACAGGCAATATAACCCATCTTTCCCCCATCTTGGAGCCCTGCAGCTTTTGCCTCATTCTGCTCCCAGGCAGTCCTCATGACCCCTGGGGCAAAGACGGGGCTAAGACGAGAAGTCCGGTAGGGCCCATTACAGCATTTTAAAATAATACCTGCTTCAATCCATTCCCACTGGCAAAAAATGGATCAGACTGATAATTTATTCTATGAGTTTTGAGCAGTGTTAAAGGCCAGCAGGTTTCTCAGTTACTAGTTTGTTAACATCATTTGATTTTTCTACCTTTGGTGCCAAAATGCCTTGGGTCAGCTGTGTATACAAAATACAGTGGTAATGGTTAGTGTCATAAGTTTTAGACTATGGAGCAATTCACCATTATTCACTTTACATTCACTTTAAGCTCTGGACTGCTGTAGGTTTGGCAGGGTTTGTCCTTTATTCTCACCAAGATTTCTTTAGAGGTTGTCTACAATGTCTTTATAAGAATAGAACAGTGTGTCTAAAGAGAGACGCATGTCTTATGTACAGTATAAACCAACTATAGAAGTGCTGTGAAAAATGAAAAACAGAGATGCACAAATAGCAGAGTCTTTGCTTGTCTAGCCTCTGATTTTTAAGGCATCCTTTCCATCTGTTTCTGGAGAACTTTTGGTGGTATATACTTTAAGCCAACTCCCAAATAGTATGTTTTCTTGTTTGCTGCTTAGTTTGAATTTTGCATCCCTTAATCCTTAAAGCCCTATTTTCTTAGCAATAACTGTTATGAAATAACATATAGGCCTACATTTAATAGGTAGTCTCAACTAGAGTAGACTCTTAGAAGCAGTGGGATTTGTGTGGACTTACCCTTCAGCAATGGTTTCAGTGGGTTTACTCTATTTAGACCATGATGATTTGTTCAAGAAACTGCCTCCTGGTTTTGTAAATGTTGTTTACATTGGGACAAGGTGTTCTAAGGATGCCACCTAATTTTCAGAAGTGACATTATCATCCTGAGAAGAATAATTGGGTAACATGTAGAGATGGAAAAAATGAGGAGAAATACAGTACTGGCTTTGCTGTCTACATGAGCTTCCTGAGGGCCTTTAAGAAAAGAGGTTTCACGAGGAGTTTGAGACCTCGCACATGGAAGAATCATGACACTCAAATGAAGCTTGTTAGATAAACAAGAATTCTGCCTTCTTTGTAATTCCAATGGTCTGGATAAATTACCGTATATTCCGGCGTATAAGACGACCCGGCGTATAAGACGACCCCCCCAATTTTTAAGGTAAAATGCAGAGTTTGTGATATATTCGCCCTATAAGACGACCCCCCTCTTCCAACGCATAGCCCCCGCATGCCCCTCCTACGCTCCCTTCCAGGAGGGAGCGCAGGAGGAGGATGCGGAGGCTGTGCGCCCAAAAGGGGCGAATCGCGGTTTGGCCACGCAGCCTCTGCATGCCCCTCCTGTGCTCCCTTCCAGGAGGGAGCGCAGGAGGGGGATCCGCAGGCTGTGCGACCAAACGGGGCTATGGGGAAGGGGGGAGGCTGGGCGGAGGGTGGGAGGGTGGCAGGGAGTAGGGGGCTTCCAAGCCCCCCTCCCTTTCGGGAGGGGGGGTGGATGCGCGGGGGATGGGTGGGGGGAAGGGAGGAGGGGGCTTCTCCGCCACCCCCCTCCCGGAAAGCGCGTTTCTGCGGCTTTCAGGGAGGGGGGTGGATGCATGGGGAGTGGGCAGCGGGAAGGGAGGAGGGGGCTTCTCCGCCACCCCCCTCCCTGAAAGCGCGTTTCTGCGGCTTTCAGGGAGGGGGGTGGATGCATGGGGAGTGGGCAGGGGGAAGGGAGGAGGGGGCTTCTCCGCCACCCCCCCTCCCTGAAAGCAGCGGTTCCGCTGCTTTCAGGGAGGGGGGTGGATGAGCGGGGGGTGGGCGGGGGGAAGGGAGGAGGGGGCTTCTCCGCCACCCCCCTCCCTGAAAGCAGCGGTTCCGCTGCTTTCAGGGAGGGGGGTGGATGAGCGGGGGGTGGGCGGGGGAAGGGAGGAGGGGGATTCTCCGCCCCCCCACTCCCTGAAAGCAGCGGTTCCGCTGCTTTCAGGGAGGGGGGTGGATGAGCAGGGGGTGGGTGGGGGGAAGGGAGGAGGGGGCTTCTCCGCCCCCCCCACTCCCTGAAAGCAGCGGTTCCGCTGCTTTCAGGGAGGGGGGTGGATGCGCGGGGCGTGGGTGGGGGGAAGGGAGGAGGGGGCTTCTCCGCCACCCCCCCTCCCTGAAAGCTGCGGTTCCGCTGCTTTCAGGGAGGGGGTTGGATGCACGGGGAGTGGGCAGGGGAAGGGTGGAGGGGGCTTCCTAGCCACCCCCCCAAAGCCGTGGTTCCGCGACTTTCGGGAGGGAGGGTGGAAGCGCGGGGGGGGCGGGTGGCAGGGAGGAGCCCTTTGCTTCACCCACTGCCCGATCTCCTGCCTCTTCGCTCCGTTTGCGAAGAGGCAGGAGATAGGCAGGCAGGTGAAGCAAAGTGTATCCGGCGTATAAGACGACTGTCAATTTTGGAGGGCACTTTTGAGTGCTCAAAAGTCGTCTTATACGCCGGAATATACGGTAGATGGGTTTCTCATGTCGGTATATGAGTTCAGCACTACTGTTTTGCTAAAACCTGCTGTGCATTCTCACGCTTTGCCTCTAAACCCTGTTGTTGTGGAGATTCAGCTTCAGTTGGTCAAGGGTGTGTGTGTTTGTACAGCTTTCGTTTGCCCATTTGGCCTAGACTTGATGTTTAGATGCTAAAGCAGATGCTACCTTAATTTTGATATAATACAAGGTGGGGTTTTAAACCCATGGTTTGTCCGATAAAGCTTATCTGAAGCTGTAATTAAGTGAGCAGAGGAAGAGCATGTATTTATTTATTTATTGTGGAAAGACTGACAGATTACTTCAGATCCTCAGGAAAAAAAAATTAAGTTGCTAGCTTCATTAGTAATTAAATGTCCAATTACTGTGTGCAGTGTTTCTGCTTTGCTGAACTCTACAACTGCATTCATAAACAGCCCTAAGGAGGGCGTCTAATCTGTGCCATTGTTCTTCAAGTGGCTTGCACATGCAGAAAAAGAAAAGTGAAATCAACTCGACATATATAATATGGGAAGAGAGTGGGGGTGGGAGGGGATGTGCTGGGAAGGGGAAAGGAAATCAAATCAGTGCTCCTCGTTACCAGGCTTAGGAGCCTTGCCAAAACCCACGGAGAGCCCCTCAGGCCTCCCTTGAGCATGCAAATGTAATTTTCTATCCAGACAACACTCTTTCCTCTTACAAGTTCATTCAAAATGAATGCATAGCAGAAGCAGGAGATAATTTTATAATAAAAGAATAAAGTAACGACAACAGATCAGGGATCTGTGGCAGTACCATATATAGTACTTAGAATTTATAGAGATGTAAATGATATGGAAGATAAGGGGATTGTAATCAAAATTGTTTGGGGCCTCTTCAGTCATCACTGTGTTTGACTGGCTGATGTGCAAAATAGAGCAGGAGTAATTTATGAATATTCACTTGAGTTGAACTCAGATTGGCTGAAGGGAGGGGATCTGCTGAGGCCCAGTTGCCTCTTTCTTTCTTTCTTTCTTTCTTTCTTTCTTTCTTTCTTTCTTTCTTTCTTTCTTTCCTTCCTTCTGCTTACTTATGGCCACAGAAAAGCTTCTTTGTGAGTGACCTGAGTGTGTGAGAGCATGCACATGCATGTGAGCTGAAGAACATATTGACAGAAACTGCCTGATGCTGGCCAGTGTTTGACAGAAGTTCATTCTGATGTATGAGTGGCAAGAGAGAAGGCACTTCAGAGTCTGGAACAGTATTTTTAAAAAGTACAATTTTACTTCTTACTTTCCTTCAGTTTTAAGGCTGTGTCACTGACATTGTTGTTTAGAGAATACTATAATGTGTTACTGAGACATTACTTTTTACTGATTTAAAAATACATATATAATGCAAAAATGCCCCAAATTCCCCAAAGCTGTTCTAGGAGTAATAAGTTAAGATTATCTTTTATACTAAAAGTGTGTATTATACTAAGTGTGAGTCTGTGGGCTCATCTACACCAGCCAGGATATGCTGGCTCTTCATCAGCATATTCTGCCTGTGGAGCTGCCGCGTCCTTCCCTCATTACCTTGACGAAGTGGGCTGGAGTCCACACAGGAACGCTGGCCTGTCCCTGTAGCTGCTGTCATCGCCATTTTCTTCGCTATCTTGGAAGCCAGGAAGGGGGCCTGCAACATGTGATTGAAGGTCCCCTGCATGTGACCAGCCTTGGTCACATGCTGCAGGACCCTTGCCTGGTTTCTGGGATTGCTAAGGAGCCGGCGGCAGCAATGAGGACCAGAATGCTGGACGGGCTCCTGCAGACACATGGGGTCCGATCTGCATTTTTTCCAGCAGTAATAGATTTAAAGGGGTATGATGCTATAATGCTTTATTGGGCCCTACCCCAGCTTGCCCCCGTCTCAGCCCCGTATCTGCCCCAAGGGTGGTGAGGACTACCTAGGGGCAGAATGGGGTAAATGCCCTGTGTCATATGGACTACAGGGTGCTGAGACAGGGGCAAAATGGGGTATTTGGCCTATGTGTAGACAAGTCTCACATCATCATATTATTTTGATAACTGAAAATACAAAAATGACCCAAATCCTCCCAAATGCTTTCCCAAAAGCCATTTTAACAAGTAAACGTTACCTGTTACACTAAAAGGGTTTGTGTGTGTTACCAATCATTCTATTATTAATACCCTACCTGTAACAATCTACAGATAACATCATTATTTACAACGGATCACTTTCCAGCTCTAGGGAAGTTCAATTTCTGATGAATCACCCCCTCAAACTATTGCCTCTTTTTGTTTGCTGACAAGAGCAAACTCACTTTCTAAGGAGTTGGGGGCCCAAGATGCTTTTATAGAACTGTGGCTAATGGCAGTGTTGTCAGTTTAAGGTGGTCATTCCTTGAGTAGCCTGGGAATTCAGGAGAAGTAGAGGAAAGAAAGCTTTGGGCAATTTGGTGAAAGGGAAAAGGGGATGGGTGATAAGGTCTGTGTTTTGCCCCCTTTTGCCCATGCTGGAATATCTCAGAATTCTCTAGAGAGACACTTTAAATTGAAAATGGTACAGTTCAGGGCATGAAAGGCAACTCAGTGTAGTGGAAGAAGGTTGCAAGAGTGGCAACTTTATGAAATACCTATAATTTGAAGCAAAGAAATAGTTGCATACCAGTTTAGCTTAAACAATTACCACCATGCAATGTATTCCAGTTTTGGCTGTTGACTCTTAACTCTTTTCCCTCCTGCTCAAGGATCAAAATTGGGCCTGCTTTGCAGATGGCAGCCCCCTGTCGTGGGATAGTTTCCTTAATATCAAACTAATCAACGGAGCATTCAAGCCCTTTTGTCATATGAGCATGGGTGGTGCTGAGTAAGGAGACTGGAGCCTTTATGGACTGCTTTTCCCCTAGCATATTACTCAGTTCCTGTGAGCATGCCAGACAAAGGCTTTCCAGACAATGGACTGGTGATAGCTTCTCCTGCATGCCTGGTGTGAACAGTATCACAGTATCCATCTCTTGTTTCCCAGAAAGACAGGCATTATATCCATGTGTCAAATACTAAAGCATTATTATATGCCAATTTCACTTTATTCTCTCTCTCTCTCTCTCTTTCTCTGTGTACAGTTGTCCCGCTGTATTCACCGATTTAAGTATTCATGGCTTGAAAATATTCTTCGAAAAATAATAATCCAAAAAGGAAACCTTGATTTTGCCATTTTATATAAGGGACACCATTTTGCTATGCCATTGCACATAATGGGACTCGAGTATTCACGGATTTGGGTATCCATGGGGGTCCTGGAACCAAACACCACAGCTGCATTTGCTTTTGAATTGGGTAGCTGGGTGTGTGACACACTTATTTGCCTGGTTCTAATTAGAGGAATTATGAGATGTCTGAGTACAGTTGTCCCTCCATATCCACAGATTTGGTATTCACGGATTTAAGTATTCACAGCTTGAAAATATTCTTTAAAAAAAGTACGGTAATCCAAAAAACAGACTTTGATTTTGCATTCTTATATAAGGGACACCATTTTGCTGTGCCATTGCATATAATGGGACTTGAGTATTCATGGATTTTGGTATCCATGGGGGTTCTGGAACCAAACACCAGTGAATATGAAGGGACAACTGTATATTTGTTGAAGTTTGTTGACATGTTCTGTTGAACCATATAAAAAAGGGTTGCATATGCAGCCTAGGAGGAAGGTGACTACACTGAGTTTGGGATAATTTATTATGCAGAAGTTAAGATGTCAAGTGTATATGACTTGGTGCTCAGCAATTTAATTTCATATTTAGAGTTTCTTGGTATGTACAGATTGAAATGTCATATGTTTAAATGTATTTATTTATACTAAAATCAAAGCACTGACATTAGCATTGTTGAAGGCAGCTTTGATTGACAATTATTCCTTGTCTTGTATATATGTACCTCGTGTATGTGTGTGTGTGTACACACGCACACACATTCCACTGTACAGTATATTCATCTTGTCTCCTTTTCCCTCTGTGGCAGGTAGATTTTAATCTGCCGAGAGGTGGCAATTCCATGCATTTCTTGTTGTGCATATACCTTAATGTTCTTCTCTTCTTTTCACTTAGTAATATGTGCTAAGGTTGCATCATGGGAAAATACATTCCAGTCTTCATTAAAAACGACATTTTAAAAAACAGGATACGTGTGGAAGAATTCAGGTTCAGTCAAACTCTCTTTGTAATTTTTTATTTGCAATAATTTGTGTCTTAGCCACTTAATTATTTTATTGATTCATAGCTCTTTTTATTAGTGAGGTAAAGACAGCAAATCTGTCTCACTCTTTGAATTTCCTTTTTAAATTAAGTTAATGAAAACACTATTTAAAAAGTGATAGAGAAGACAAACACCCTCCTTCCCCATGTAACCTATTTCAAATTATAGTTTCTCCATCTTTTTTAAAAAAAGTTTATTAATTCCTTTTTCTTTTATAGAGTAATGGAAAATTAATCAGTTAATGCTTTTTGAGAATGGAGAAACTAACATTTGAAATAGGCTGCATCTCTAATCTTAAAGGTTTGTGAGGTCCACATAATCTGAATGTGCATTATTGCAGTAGAAGCAACAACAGCATTAGAGAATTAGCTGAAAATGCACCACAGTGTTTTGATAATATTTCTCTCTCTCTGGCTTTTCTTCGCAAACAAAGATTCAGGAAGGACTCATCCCGCGCTTTCTGCAAGTGCACTGATGACTGAAAAGGCCAATCCGAGATAAACAAGTCCAGTTGCAGAAAGCACAGTAGAAGGTAGGCCACCTTTTCTAGGCCCCTCTCCATATGGAGCAAGCAGTGCTCTCCTTAAAAAAGGCTGTTTGGTTGTTAAGGATGCTGCCGAACAAGACTGTCATCTCCCGGGTCAGCCTCGAGCGACCAAAGTCCTGAGCCGCCTGCATGCAGGGTTGGGTCTGCGGCTTCCAGTGCATCTTTACACCTGCCGTTTCGTCCCTCGCCTATCACTACAGGGCTTTTTCGGAATTGGATTTATCCTTTGAGCCCGTGCAATGGGTTTTTCTGGTGGAGCGCAGCGTGCACAGAACTGGCCTCACCCTTTAAACCAAAGGTTCATCTGCTGTGGCCTTGCAAGCATGGACGGTAGCAACGAGGTCCTTGGGTCGTAGGCTTGATTAGAGTTTCCTTCTCTTAGATGGTTGACCTTACAGGGTTGAACAGGCACCATCTGCCTGGGTTTGGAACTAGTTTTCCTTCTCCTAGGATGTTTGCCATAAGGCTAGAGAGCCCATCCTGCCCTTTGACGCTCTTTGTCAGACCCTTCGGTTTTGACCTGGTGGGAGCTATGCTGCCACTGCCAGCATAGCTCAGAACTTCATTAGGGTATGCAAGCCTCTCCGCCACGACAACGGAGCGTCAATGGATAACATTTAGATAATGTTAACGTTTAGAAGCTGAGGAACTGGAACGTGATTCCTTTTACTTGCACTGAAATCTGTCTTTCCTCAGAATGGCAAGTCAGTCTCTCCCTTCTAAGGAACACTCATGGTGCTCCATCCTTTCCTTTAACTAAACTCCAGATACAGGAATCTGAAGAATTATGTTAAAAGTTAAATCGCCTCTAGCAATAATGTCCAGCACAGAATGGTAGTAGCCTTGGTCACTGGATAAACATTTGAATTCTTCCAGCCAGAATGGTATAGCGGTTTGAGTGTTTGATTAGGACTCTGAGGGACCATGTTTCAAATCCATGTTCAATCATGGAAGCACGCTGGGTGACCTTGGGCAAGTCACACACTCTCAGTCTCGAAGGAAGACGAGGGAAACCCACTCTGAACAAATTATGCCAAGAAAACCCTGTGATAGGTTAACTTTGGGGTCACCATAAAATGGAAAAGACTTGAAGTCACACAAGAACAACAAACATAAGAAGAAACTATGTATGATTTTTGTATTGTTATGTTGTACCTTTGCCACTGATATGAACATTGTCATATAAATAGCCTTTGAATAGCATCATTAGTACCCAATAACATCTGAGATTACCAAAAGCTAGGGCTTGTGTTTGTATGATGGGCCGTAAGCATTGTCAGGCCTCTTGATGCCACTGGACAGTCTGTTCTGACATGAAAGTTATTGCAAGTCATCTTACTGATCTTAGGTTTATTTGCCTGATCTCTGTGTTGGAGGGCCTGTTCATGTTGTAGTCCTTCTAGCTGCCATTGGCTCAGGTGTTCTGAGGTTGCAAAATGGGGTTGTATGGGCCAGGTAGCTGACTGCTCAATTTAATCATATGCACTGTTCTACCACAAGAGCTTGGAGTGGCCAACTTTACTTTTCAGCAGTTTAGACTGCAGCTATATTCTTTAAAGTTTCCCAGTAAAAGCAGTCCACACATGCAGAGCAACAAAAAACACTGAGAGACTAGAGAGGAACAACTTTGAAGTATTTATTCACTGTGTCCCAGCAAGTGTGATCCATTTTAAAATAAAGGCTTCAGTATGTGTATGCTCTTCTGCTGGACTGAGAACTCCATTTGCACATAGAAGCTGTGTTCATAGGGTTATTCTTGGCAAAATTTGTTCAGAGGGGCTTTGCCTTCCTCTGAGGCTGAGAGAGAGAGAGTGACTTGCTCAAGTTCACCCAGTGGGTTTCCATGGCTGAGCGGGGGTTCAAACCCTGCTCTCCCAGAGTCATCAATACTCAAATCACTACACCACACTGTCTCTCCATATCTGTCTGTCACATGACTCCTCATAGGAGATTTTCACACTACACTGTTGTAGTGTTACTATTCCACTTTATTTGCTATGGCTGCTTCCTGTGGAATCCTGGGATTTGCAGTTTAGGGAGGGGCATTTAAAACTCTCAGCCAGAGAGCTCTTAGGCTTCACTAAACTACAAACCCCAGAATTCCACAGGAGGAAGCCAGAGCAGTTAAAGTGGAATAGTAACACTATAACAGTATAGTATGAAAATCTCCATAGTCTAAATTGTAGCTTACTTACCGTAGTTTTTGTGTACATCTAGCACTGGGGGGATTTGATTCTCAATTCAGAAGTTCATGGCTAGATAGGAGCGAAATTCATTCATGCCATCAATCTACATGGCATAGAAAATATGAGAGGACATTGCCACACAGCATTTACAGTTGTAACGTTTGAAACAACAGAGATAGGGAATTGGACATAAATAAACAGGAAAAGAATATAAATTTGATCAGTTTAGTTGCATAGGAACTCCAGGGGTCTGAGCCAAAGGTTTCGCAGGAAAGCTAGGATTTGAGGAAGCTCTCTGCAGGGAATGTGAGCAGATTTAGGGGCTTTGATCTAAAACATGCATCACTTGCTTAATAAGTCAATAATAATGACTGACAAGCCAGTGTGATGTAGTGGTTTGAGTCTTCAACTATGACTATGGAGACCAGGGTTCGAATCCTTGCTCGGCCATGGAAACCCACTGAGTGACCTTGGGCAAGTCGCACTCTCTCTGCCTCAGAAAAGGCAAAAGCAACCACCCTCTGAATACATCCTGAGAAAACCCTATGCTAGGTTTGCCTTAGGGTTGCCATAAGGCAGAAACAACTTGATGGCACACATCAGCAATGGAGTCTTCCCAGCTATCTGGAAAGAGGTGGTTTTGAGGCTTGTTCTTGAGAAACCTTCTCTGGATCCAGAAGAGAAATAACTGTCCCCCAGTTACAAATATCTTCCTTTTGAGCCAAATACTCAAGAAAGTGGTAGCAGCTCAACTCCTGGTATTCTTGGATGAAATGGATTATCTGGATCCATTTCAATCAAGTTTCAGGATTGATTTTTATATTGAACCAGCCTTACTGACCCTAGTGGATGTCCTCTGTCAGGAGAGAGACTGGGGGACCCTGTTGATAAACCTTGATTTCTTCACAGCTTTTGCTGGACAGATATTTTTGCTGGGTTAGATATCTGGGGTATGGTGGGTTCTGCTCCTGCCTGTAAGGGGAGTTCCAGAAGGTAGCATAGGAATACAGGGGGATTCTTGCTTGAATATGCAGCAAGCATTGCCCTGTTCTTTGAAAGCCAATTCTGTCATTGCAATGCTAGTCAAAGACCTTTTAATGGGCTCAGTCTTTTGGGTTGCCAGTAACAATAAGAGTAGATCCATTAAATCAGGTGGGAATCATGTAGTCCTCCAAATGTTTTTGGACTACAACTCCACCATTCCTCAGCATTGACTATGCTGGCTAGAGTTGATCAAACTTGTGTTCTCAAAGACCACATGGTTCCCACCCCTGCATTATAAATTGATGAATGGCAAGTCAACACTTAGGTAAATGTCATTGATTTAGTGGGTTCACTCTAGTTGGGGTTGACAGCTGTATGCTTTATTTGATATCTTTTCCTATTTTTATGAACTTTCTACATTTTTATGCTGTTTTTTAAAAAATCTTCTGTTTGTTCTATGCTCTGTTGTTATGATTATCATTTTGTTCTGTTGCTTTGTTGTAAGCTTCTCTGGAAGTTTTTTTTAAAGAAACAAATAAAATAAAAGCCTTTAAACCAATTACTCTGAACATTAATGTGAAGGGGGTGTTCTTTCGTGCATGTATAAGACAATTGTCATCCTCTATAAAATAGCCTTGACAAGTTACTTAATGCAATTGTATTTATACCTGTGTTTATAATAATTAGGAAACTTATAATTAAGAATAATTAAGAATATTGTGGAAAGAGGAGTAGAGAGAAATGTGCTTTAAAAGCCTTAGTGTTTGGCATCATCCAATGAAGATTATTAGCATAAACAAAATAAATACTGCCACATGCAATGGATAATTTAGGATGTGGAATTAATTGCCATAAAATATTCCAGTAGCCACTAATATAGATTACTAAAGTGTGAGACACATGGACAGTTCATTACTTGCCAGTGCCCTTTAACCACACTATCCTAAATCAACTCTTGATTACCAGAAATTATGGCAGACTGTTCACAAGATGTGGAAAAAAGGAAGGCTATTTCTATCATGCTTGACTACCTTGATCATGCTTGCCCTTGAACTTTCTAGGTCTAACTAGTCACTGGTGGGCACGGAGTGCTGAGCTACATGAGCCTTTTAATTTAATCTATCACATGAATTCTTAATGTCTGGATTGTGCAAACTAAAATCAGTTTTCCAGCAATGCCATTAACAGTTATGCCTTTTCTCAAGGGGAAATGCTAATGAAAATCTGATTTAAAATCTGGAGCTTAATCTTCAGGCGATGAATTGTGTGTCTGATAATATTTTTTAATTGTTGAGTGCAGTTTTGATACTGAACATGGAAATACCTAAGAAGAATGTGGAATGAATGTTGAATGATCATTTTTATTCCCATGAAGAGGGGTTACCATATAGTTGGTGCAGCAATTTCCTTTGTTCCTATTTTTTAATTTTAATTTGATCGGTCTAGCATTAAGGACCACTCCTTCCTTGCTTGGATGTGGTCAGAACACTTCATGTCTGTTGGCAGCTGTAACATATCCTTTTGCCAAAGGGAAGGGACTCGTCTTCAAGGGGCTTGGAGCTAGAAATTGAGAGTGTGTATCTGTCAGTTTTTCCTTTATTGGAAGAGAAACCCAACCTTATGCAATTCTCTTTAAAACATTACACCTCTTCTTTTAAAAGTTTAGTCTTTTTCATCTCTCAGTGACAAGAGCTGATGCAAGTGGTATTTGCTGGTTCAAGAAGACCTACTGTAGCTATCAGATAAAAAAACCTTATGTAGTTGAATAATGTCTCCTGTTGTAGCATGGCATGGAAGCGATCCTGACCTCTAGAAGGCTGTCGGCAGAGTGTAGGCTTTTGCAAGTTCTACCAAGCTGGTAAGCCTTCATGTGTATCTTGACTGGCAGACTCTGCATGCCTGTCATTTGAGGACAAGCCTAGCTAAGTCCAGAAAGGCTCACTACCAAAAGGTTGGTAACCATGTGATTAGCCAAAGCAACTATGGGCCCTTTCACACTACATACTTATAGCACTTTGATTCCACTTCCATCCTATGGAATTTTGGGATTAGAAGTTTCATGAAGTATTTAGAATTCTCTGCCAGAGAGCCACTGTTCCTCCCCTAACTACAGATCCCAGAATAGTGTAGGATGGAGCCACAGCCAGCATCACAGTGCTATAATTGTGTATATGGCCTTATAAACACAACAACTGTATGGAATAATGCAGTTTGCATTAGTGGAGAGATTACCTATTCCCATATAACCCAGATATTCAGAGTATTAATATAGTAATATACAGTATATCTATACAAATGTATATTTAACTAATTAAGGCAATATTTCTGCAAGCCTCTTTTTTGGCAAGGATAATCAATTCTAATTAAAATAGAAAGACTTCAACATTATTTAAATTAATTGTCTATAATTGTATTAAAGTATATCAGCTCCATACCTATTAATCTGTACATCAAGTCCAAAAATGGGGGCCGGAGAGATAACCAACTAACAGCTTTATTTGGTAGTCCAGAGTATTAAAATGAAGGGGGAGGGGGAAACCAATAGAAATTGCAATTAACCAGCAAGGACATTTGTTGTTTTGTGATTCTGGGAAGTACAGTATATATTATATCAAAGGAGCTAAAAGTGTTCCAGTTGCCCTTCAGATTTTCCTGAGGAGTCATGAACACATAGAGATGACCCAGTTCTCCAGAGACTGCATCAACTTCCTTGATTTTTTTCTCAGGTCCTCAGTATTCAAAGACATATGAGTAAAAATTGCTTCACAGACAATCTGAGCTGTCAGGCAAACCTTTCAACTGTCTCTTTAGCTGACATTCCAGCATGAAAATTCAACCCTCCCAGTTCCTCTGGTTGGATGTAGTCTGAAGCAAATTTGTCTAGTGGAGGTTAACACAGCATTACACACCCACAAAAGAGGCAGCACAGGAAGAAAAAGAGCTGGGTTTATCTGGATTAAAGTAGTGCAGTGATTGCTGCTGAGGAACAGTGGCAGTGGATGCTGGGCCTTGAAACTGTGTGTGTGTTGATGCCTTCAAGTTGTCTGTTTACTTATGGCAACCCCATGGATTTCGTAGGCTTTTCCTAGACAATGACATGAGGATAATTGCCTACCACTTCTTCATTTTGCCTTAATTTTGAATTGGGTGAAGTTTGCATTCCACAGATGTAGATAGATTGTAAACATGAATATTTTTGTAACGTAAGAATGGAATGTCATTTTCCATTTTTCACCCTCTTACACAGCGGACAAAGAAAACATACAAAGAAAGTAAAGGATTGGTGGTTTTTAAAGAGACAGAGTGGAGTTATAGTGAGATAGTCACTCCTGAAGTTATGTATCTAACAGGTCTATAAGACACTAAAGACTGCCTGTCACTAATTTTGATAATGGATACCTTATGTTTTTGATTTACAGTGGTGAAAAATATTTTGAGATTTATAATGCTTTGTAATACAAACTCTGACACAAACAAAAAAAATTATCAGTGTGTGAATCACTCTTGGAAATGGGTGGGAATGGTTTGCCCATTTGTGAATTAGAATGTCCAATATTCCTCACCACTGATTATGCTGGCTAGGATTGCTGGGATTTGCAATTCAACAAAATCTGTGGAGCTGTGCTTTCCTGTTCCTCTGTTGTAAAGTAATAAGATAGCAAACAGTTTTCTATAGTGCTATCTGGAGAGACTTTCAGAATCAGATCTAATGTTTGGAAAAATTGGTTTGTTTAGATGGCAGCTTCCAGAATTCCCCACCAGCATGCCTCCTGGTCAGGGATGCTTGATGCTGTAGTCCAAAGTAATGTTTTCTAACTCTGGGATACTCAGTATTGGTGTGACTTGCCCTTTAGAAGGATACTGCTGGAAGATTCCTTGCATTGGACTGATGAATTTGTCAGATCAAAATGGCTCCAGGATTTCTTGGGTGACACATCTTCCAAAGGGTAGTCACCAATGGCTCCTCTTCATCCTGGAGAGAAGTGACCAGTGGGGTGCCACAGGGTTCTGTCCTGGGCCCAGTGCTATTCAATATCTTTATCAATGACTTGGATGAGAGAATAGAGGGTATGCTTATCAAGTTTGCAGATGACACCAAATTAGGAGGGGTAGCTAATACCATAGAGGACAGGATCAGAATCCAAAATGACCTCAACAGATTAGAAAGCTAGCCCAATATAAATAACAAAATGAATTTCTACAGGGAGACATGTAGGATACTTCACTTGGGCAGTAGATATAGGATGGGTGACAATAAATAATAATAATAAAATTTATTTATACCCCGCCCCTCTGTTAAAACAATCGGGGCGGCTTACAAAAATTAAAATACAATACAGATAAAAATCCCTAAATACCCCTCACCCCCATAAAAAAATATTAAACAAATATAAAAGCAACTGTCTAAAATCACATTTAAAAACAAATACAATAAATAGCCAGCGGACTAAAAGAGGCCAGGATCCCCTGAGGCCGGGATCTAATTAGGAAAGGCCTGCTGAAACATGACACATGGCTTGAGGGCAGTACATGTGAAAAGGATCTAGGAGTCTTAGTGGACCAGAAGCTGAACATGAGTCATCAGTGTGATACAGCACCTAAAAAAGCCAATGCGATTCTAGGCTGCATTAAGAGGAGTATACAGTAGTGTCTAGATCAAGGGAAGTAATAGTGCCACTGTATTCTACTTTGGTCAGACCTCACCTGGAATACTGTGTCCAGTTATTTATTTATTTATTTATTTATACCCCGCTCTTCAGCCACAAGGCTATCAGAGCGGCTTACAGATTGGTTTTAAGCAATAGCTATTTACACATCTACACTGCATTAAACAGTTTCCAATGTGTGTTAGCTAATTGCCCCCACAAGCTGGGTACTCATTTTACCAACCTACAAAAGGATGGAAGGCTGAGTGAACCTTGGAGCCCGCTGGAATTGAACTTGCAACGTGGTGACTTGCAGTACTGGCATTTAACCACTGCGCCACCAGGGCTCTGGGCACCACAATTCTGGGCACCACAATTCAGGAAGGATATTGAGAAGCTGGAACATGTCCAGAGGAGGGCGACCAGGATGGTGGGAGGTCTGGAAGCCATTATGCCGTATGAGGAGAGGCTTAGGGAGCTGGGCATGTTTAGTCTGGAGAAGAGAAGGTCGAGAGGGGACATGATAACCATGTTTAAATATTTGAAGGGATGTCATACTGAAGATGGAGCAGGCTTGTTTTCTGCTGCTCCAGATAGTAGGACACGGAGCAGTGGGTTCAAACTACAGGAAAAGAGATTCCACCTAAACATTAGGAAGAACTTCCTGACAGTAAGAGCTGTTCGGAAGTGGAATACACTGCCTCGAAGAGCAGTGGAGTCTCCTTCTTTGGAGGTTTTTAAACAGAGGCTGGATGGCCATCTGTTGGGAATGATTTGATTGTGTATTCCTGCATGGCAGGGGGTTCGACTGTAAGGCCCTTGAGGTCTCTTCCAACTCTATGATTCCCTTGGCCTTTTTCAGTGTGGCTTCCAGCCTGGTTATGGAACGAAGATAGTTGTTCTGGTGGGTGATCTTCATCTAGAAATATAGGGAGGATGTTTCCTGTTGCTTCTCTTTGGCTTCTCAGCAGAGTTTGACAGTGTGGACTGTGATATTTTATAGTACCATCTGGAATGTCTGGTAGGAATATAGGCCTGGCATTGGGCCAGTTTGTTTCTTGTTTGTCAGAAGGATTCTTAAAGGTAGTTACTGAATCTATGTACAAGTGACAATGTCACTTGTGTATTCAATGTGTCCGTGAGCATATCATCCTTTTACACAGCTGTCAAAGAGATCACACACAAAAAAATAAGGGATTAGTAGTGTTTTTTAAAAGAAACAGAAAGGAAGCGTAGGAAGATATTCACTCCTGAAGCTATGCATCTAGGAGGTCCATAAAACACCAGAGACTGCCTGTCACTGATTTTAATATTTGGTACCTTATGTTTTTGATTTACAATGGTGAAAAGTATTTTGAGGTTCATGATGCACGGTGGTCCCAGTGAGATCAGGGACCTATCCACTTAACTTGCAAGTTTAAAAAATGAGGCATAGCTATACAGTATGTGAAGTTGAAGGCTTTCATGGCCGGCATCCATAGATTTTCCTTGGTTTTTTTCCGGGCTGTGAGGCCGTGTTCTGGAATAGTTTCTTTCTGATGTTTTGCCTGCATCTGTGGCTGGCATCCTCAGAGAATGGTTGTGTAGGTGTGTGTGTAGAGTTTATATGCTGTGAACCCCTGTTGGGAAGGATATGTAAATTTGTGTAATTGAATGGTTAGTTTCTGGGTATAGAAATGCAAGGCTCATTAGCCAAACAGACACTAACGAGCCTTGAATTTCTATACCCAGAAACTAACCATTCTGAAACATGGGTCACCTATCGCCACCGCTTACGACTCCTCAAACACTTTTATCAGTGCTGTATATGCACAATCCTAAATATACACTGGACTGTGTGATGAATGTTGCTCTCCTTGAGCAAGCAGGGATCACCAGCATTGAGGCCATGATATTGAGAACACAGCTGCGCTGGGCAAGGCATGTTTCTAGGATGGAGGACCATCACCTCCCGAAAATAGTACTCTGGTGAACTCGCCATGGGTCAGTGTAAGAGGGGCGCTCCAAAAAAGCGATACAAGGATTCCCTGAAACAACATCTCAGGCTTGGCCAAAATGATCACCAACATTGGTCTGCCCTGGCCTCACATTGGGAGGCATGGAGATGCACTATCCACAATGCTGCAGCCTTATTTGAGAGCTCACGCTGAACAAGTCTTGAAGAGAAATGACAACGCAGAAAGAATCACAACTGGAATCATCACCCAAGGAGACTTTCTGCTGTGCTTTCTGCAACTGGACTTGTTTATCTCAGATTGGCCTTTTTAGTCATCAGCGCACTTGCAGAAAGCGTGGGATGAGTCCTTCCTGAATCTTCGTTTGCGAAGTAAAGCCAGAGAGAGTATATCGTCAACCCTGTGATATTCATCAGGTACATGTAATGCAGTGTTTATTTTTTTGGGTGTGGGGAATGAATGCTGGGGCTCAGTACAGAGACAGACTTCTGCAAATGTGTATGAAATGCTATCCTGTAAGCTCAGTGTATGCAGGAAGGGACAAAACAAGAAAAAGGAGAACAACTTTCATCCTTGCAATTAGCCAAATGAACCTGGCAGGTTTTGTTGTGCAGTTGGTAACACTGGTAGGAAAGGATTACTAGAGACTTAGGCATTTGCCCCCAAATACTTGTGTGCCCCAACTCTTGATCACATTAATCCACTTTTAGATGACTAGTGGACTGCATGGAAGAAGGCAACCGTTGTGGAAATCCTGCAGCTGCTATTATGAAAGAAGGGAAGAGTGCAATTCCTCATTTCCTTATTATGAATAGGACTGGAGGATGGATTCCATTTCCAGGGAGGATTCTGCTCTGCTTCAGTAATTTGTGTGGCTTCCTGTGCCTTGTGTCATACTGGAAAAGATGATGTGAGTTAGAAAATGCATTCGCTCCAGAAAAATGACATAATTTTGCAGTAGTGTGTGTGACTATGTTGTACTATCAGTGAGGAAAGCAGAACGGCTGTCATTGCTGCTTTACAACAGCAGGCTGGCAAGTAAGCAAGGCTTTGTGCATCAGATTGAAACTTGCATGCTGCACACAACATATCTTAAAGCAACTTAACAAAGAGATTGATTACAGTTAGCCACAGCATGCGGCAGGCAGCATGGAAAGAATGATCTCACTGGCTATTGATGACTGGTGTGGCCCACGCAACCGTTTGTAGCAAGTCCTTGTCTGGTGAGAAATCATTATCTTATGTCTGCAAATTTTAAAAAATCACTACAGAGTACACTTTATTATTATTATTTTTGCTACAGTATAACAAATATAGCAACAAATTTCTTCCTCACTCACACACTTTTTCTCCTGTTTTAAACTGCAAGTAAAGAAATTGCATAACATAATTCGCAGCACTTCACAAAATAAAAAGTGACACCTGACCAGGTTGAGAGGCAGAGCCCAGCATCCCATCAGAATGTACCGGTACATAGGAAATGAATATGCGTAGAGTGTATTCCTTCTAATGAGTAAACATCATCTATCCCCTCAGAATTAAGAGCCGGACTTACAGGTCAGAGAGCACAACCCTTTCATACAGGGTAATGGGCCCACTAATAAGAGATCCATGCACTTTTTTGAATGTTGTTGATGTTTTGTTTGGGATGTTACTGCTTTGCTGTTGTGATAGATTAGTCTAGTGCCTTCTTGGCCATGTTGGCTGGGGATGTTGGGAGTAGCTGGCTAACAGGCTGGCAACACATTTTATAGACACAAGAAAATGACACAGATCATACAAATAAGCTATGTGCTTATTTCAAAATGAATATGACAGAATTTGCAGACCAGTGTCTAATGATGAGAAGAAGGATTTGTATAACACTGCAGGCTTCAAAAGACTTCACATAATTATTTCAGTAATCCTTAAAACAATCCTATAAGAGAGGTCAATGTTATTATCCTCACACGGCAGTTGAGGAAGCTGAGGCTGAGAGATAGTAGCTTTCTGAAAGCTGCCTACTGTGTTCATGGCAGAGGTGAAATTTGAATTAGGAACTTGTAGGCTCACATCTCAGCCTCTTATAGGCTAATGTTAAGTGGCTTAGCATGCTGCATTACCATTCCGAAACCAGTATTAAGCAGCTCTTCTGAACTGGAGACTGCTGGCTCCAGATAATTGTTTTAAGGACTGCAGACTCCTGCCTTTGAAGTTGTTCTCTGTTCCACACCTCAAGCTGTTTACCCAGGAACTTTTTAAAAAAAGTATATTGGAAGTCTCACACATGTTGTGGGTATATATTTTGTGGACCACTCCTTCTACTTCACAGGAGCCCTGGTGGCGCAGTGGTTAAATGCCAGTACTGCAAGCCACCACGTCGCAAGTTCGATTCCAGCGGGCTCCAAGGTTCACTCAGCCTTCCATCCTTTCGTAGGTCGGTAAATTGAGTACCCAGCTTGTGGGGGCAATTAGCTAACACACATTGGAAACTGTTTAATGCAGTTAGATTTGTAAATAGCTATTGCTTAAAACAATTTGTAAGCCGCTCTGATAGCCTTGTGGCTGAAGAGCGGGGTATAAATAAATAAATAAATAAATAAATATAAAAAGACATTCTTAAATACATACAAAATGTTAATGAGATACCAGTTCCCTATCTAGAAGCCATATTATTGTTCCTCTGAAAGGCTTGTTCTTCTGTATTTTTATTAATTCTGGCTTAGTAATGCTTTGCACAGGGGTGTAGCTATGGGGGAGCAAAATGAAGGCATGATCCCCTATAAGAAACCCCCCCCCATCAATTTTCCCTTTACTATCCAAATGTATAGCATTATAGTAACTTGAAACTTCAGATGAGCATTTAAAAATACAGCTAAGCATCTAGAGAAAAGGGGTAAGAAAGGCTACCAAGGGAATGTGACCACAGAAAATATAAGAGTTCTAGGTGCAAAGAGTTTTCAGTGTCTCACTCTCTGCAATGCTAGCAATTTGGAGACTGAAGAAAAATTTCATCAGGGGGCAGAATTCTTATTTGGGGGGCATTGCCCTCATTTTGCGCCCTCTGGTAGCTACCCCCCCACACCTTTGCATCAGTTTTTACTTGGATCAAAATTTAACCCCCCCGCCCTTTGCTGGCTTTTATTTCAAAATCTCCCACATGTGGAAGCTAAAAAAAAAAAAAAAAAAAGTCCCAGTGGAGCCCCCCCCCCTTTAGTACCTTTAGTACGGAGCCCTGGTGGCACAGTGGTTAAATGCCAGTACTGCAAGTCACCATGTTGCAAGTTCAATTCCAGCGGGCTCCAAGGTTCACTCAGCCTTCCATCCTTTCGTAGGTCGGTAAAATGAGTACCCGGCTTGTGGGGGCAATTAGCTAACACACATTGGAAGCTGCTTAATGCAGTGTAGATGTGTAAATAGCTATTGCTTAAAACAGTTTGTAAGCCGCTCTGATAGCCTTGTGGCTGACGAGTGGGGTATAAATAAATAAAAAATAAATAAAAATAATACCTGCATTAGGGTGGTTGTGAGTATTTTAAAAAAAACTGAGAGGGAGGCTTAAAACCTCCCCACCCATATGCAATAGTCCTAGTCCAGAGCAAGGCTACACATATAACTCTGAATATAAAGCAATCTTAAAACTTCACATTATGTGTTTAAGATAACAGGTAGTCTGTCTAATCTAGGGAGGAGCAGGTAATGATGTTTTCTTTGGAAGCTGATTTAAAAAAAATCTGGTGAGGTTCTTGCTGCAACAGGGAAACAGGACTTTGCATAGGCACCAATTCACATGGGATAGGAGAAAGAAAATTGGAACTCTTCTTTGAGATGAATGGTGACACTTGGCAAGTGTGTGATAAGACACTCCAATAAATCCCTTTGCCTGCCACAATAGATAGCCTAACAGGAATTTAAATTGGAGGCAGTTAAGATCAAAGTGCCCAAAATTAAAGTTAAGAGCTTATGGATGTATTTGTCACATGAAGAATGGTTGCAGGAGACAACCTTTGATTTGCAATCAGCAGCTGTAGTTTGTACTAGGTAATGAACACAGCCGCAGTGTTCAGCATGGTTAATGTCTGTGGATCAGGGGATGGGACCTTTGTTATGGCTGAGGATGAAGAAATGCATGTGTGAGAAGAGAGAGGCAGAAAGAGGAGGGTACAGTTGTATGACTATCCTGCTCTAGAGACTTGAAGATTCCAGTTACCTCTTTTTATTCTTGGTGGTTTCCTTTCAGGATTCTTCTATTTTAAACAGTCTAGTTGCTAGCTTACTTAAGTCTTGTTCTGCTCATTATTCTATTCATTCCTAGCAATTATCTGGAAGACTCCTAAGCTGAATGCTCTCAGGTGGGTGGCATTTTGATGGGAAAGAAAAGGGATACATTTGGGGGCATCTTGCTTTCTTTTCTCTGTAATTCAGATACTACCGAAAGGTGGTTAAAATGTATGCCATTTCATAAACAGGGAGCATGAAGTTCCATTTGTTTATTCTGTGCTGGTTTTAGAAATTTGAGCAACTGGCATAAGCTTCTGTCATCTTTGGGTTTTGTTGTCTGAATGGGGTGAATCTGAATGAAACAGAAAACTGTCATGTGTTTCATCACTGTCAACGTGTTTCATCAGTACTGTGCTACTAGACTTACATGAAGAAACCTAAGATAAGGGGTAGAGTCAAGGGAAACATTAATAACAGAAGAACTGCCTGATCTTTGGTAGATTCAGGCTGGAATTCTAATTTCTCAAACTAAGGTTATGCTGCCTTTTGTTAGGAGACTGTAATGTAAGCAGTGAGCCTTACAGATTTTGCTACGGCTTATTTTGGATATTTGGAACTTGAATCTTGTCTATGGTGTGTTCAGTTAACTTCATAGAACATGAAATAGTTACATTTAGAATTCAAAGATATAGCCTTGTTAGTCTGGAGTATCAGTATGCAAAGGCATCTTGTAGCACCTTAGTGACTAAGTGAGAGAAAGGAGTTGCAGCATAAGCTTTTGTAGACTTAGGTCTTGTCTACAGTGGCCAGAATTATGTCAGCTTCCCACTGGTGTATTCTGGCCCCAGATCAGGCCTGTTGCTCTCCTGTTACCTGCACGAGACAGGATGGATTCCTCACGGACATGCATTGCACTCTCCAAAGCCAGGAAGGGGGCCTGCAGCACATGACCAAAGCTCCCTGCATGTGACCGGCCCTGGGCCTGCTGCCTGGCTTCAGAGAATGCGACAGGGACAGTGGCTGTAGCAGCTGCAGAGATGAACTGGTGTGGCAGTGTGGCCTCCTTTGTCCCGCAGGGCCTGCTCTGTGTTTCCTGAGATGAAGTGGTTTTTCCTGGGTATTTTGCTGAAATGGTTTAACAGGCTTTACCCTGTCTCTCTCCCCCGTCTTTACCCCATTTTTGCCCTGGGGGTTGTGAGGACTGCCCAGGGGCAAAATAAGTCAAAAGCCTTGCGTCATATGGAGTGCAGGGCTCTAAGACGGGAGACAAGATAGGGTAAACAGCCTGTGTAGGCAAGTCTACTTTGCATGGTTACATTTAGTTTGACTATGTTAATTCATTCTCTCTCTCTCTCTCTCTCTCTCTCTCTCTCTGTTTGTATGTGTATTTTGTGACATCTTGGCATATGGGGCAGGTAAGGATCTGTTACAGGTTCTGGTAGGGCAGGACTTTACCATCATTTTATCAGAAAGATCAGTTACCACTGGTAGTGATGGAAAAGGCTGAAAAAATTACACTGCCTAAATATTTATACTCGGCCTTTCTGTATTTCATTGCCCAAGGCTGCTTACTGAAGACAGTACAACCATGCATGAAACACCAAATAAGAATAACAGCAAAGCCAAACACATAAAAAAACAAGTCACAGATGCAAACCATTTTCTCAATATCAGGAAGAAGACCAAAAGAAAAAAAAATTTTGTTTACTGTCTGCAGGAGGACAAGGGCAATGATGATAATTCATTCTCTGAATTTCTCTAGGGAAGCTCTTTTTCTGAGAATTGAGTGGGGGGGAATACTATTTTATTTATCCCTGGTACTCATCAGCCAGTGACTCCGACTCTGTGGAGACCAGGGTTTGAGTCCCCACTTGGCCATGGAAACCCACTGAGTGACGCAAGTCACATTCTCCCAGCCTCAGAGGAAGGCTCAGATCTAGCCAAGAAAACCTCATGATAGGATCACCTTAGAGATTTTCTAATAGACCAGATCAGGGGTGGAGATAATGATCGTAATGCTCAAGCAGGTCTGTGAGTGTAGTTTGTTCTTCAGATATCCTGATCTAAAGCAATTTAGGTTTCTCTCTCTCTTTCTAGCATTTATCTGTTACCTCTCAGTCCACTTGAGACAATGTACATCAGACAAAGTACATCAGATAAAAGAGGAGCCCTGGTGGCGCAGTGGTTAAATGCTAGTACTGCAAGTCACCATGTTGCAAGTTAGATTCCAGCGGGCTCCAAGGTTGACTCAGCCTTCCATCCTTTCGTAGGTCAGTAAAATGAGTACCCGGCTTGTGGGGGCAATTAGCTAATACACATTGGAAACTGCTTAATGCAGTGTAGATGTGTAAAATTGCTATTGCTTAACAATTTGTAAGCCGCTCTGATAGCCTTTGTGGCTGAAGAGCGGGGTATAAAAGTATTTCAAATATTAAATACACAAGCAAGAACAGTTTATAAACTAAAACAGGTTTTAAAATAGTTTAAAAATCACAGGCAGTTACAACAGCCAGAGCAGCCACTCCTGGTTTTAAGAACTGAAGCCCGAACCAAACAACAGTCTTACCTTTCTGTTGGAAACTCAGAAGGGATGGAGACAATTTGGGAAGAAATTTCACAGTCAAGCAGCTGCTACAGAGAAAGCCCTGTCAGGTGTTTCTCCAACCTAGTATCACAGGGTAGTGGAACATGCAACAGGGTCTCTGCCTATGATTTCAAATCTTGATAGGTTCATATGGGCAGAGGTAATCTTTCAGATTTCCTGGCCTCAAGTCATTTGGGGTTTTGGAAGTCAAAGCCAGCACCTTGAATTTGCTCAGAAGCAAATTGGTAGTCAGTGTAGTTCTTGTAAGACTCAAGATACATGATCTCTAAAGTGCACACCCAACAATGTGCTGACAGTCACGTTTGTACTCCCTGTAACTGCAGCTCCACACAAAGCACGTTGTATTAATCTAATCAAGGGGTTCAACATTAAGGTGTGAACCACTATAGCCACATCTGGCCACCCTAGGAAGAAGTGCAGCTGGCATGCCAACTGAAGTTGTGCTCCTGGCCACAGCAGCTACTTGGACTTTCAAGGACAATGCTGGGTCAAGACGCACCTCCAGGCTATGGACCTCTTTTTTAAAGGGAGTGCAATCCCATCTAAAACAGGCTGTAATCCCAAACCCAGGTTAGCTTTCTTGCTGACCCAACAGAAAACCTGTCTTATCTGGACTGAGCCTTCAGTGAATTCACTGACATCTAAACCTTCACTGCATCTAGACAGTGATTTAGGACTTCCTTTGAAGGTGCATGTCAGCACCTTAAGCTACACTTAGAAATGAATAGATGGTCAATGTAACTGGTCCAGAATGTGGATGTAACATGTTCAGAACACTCCTCTAAGCAGTCTCAGTCCTACATTCTGTACCAGGGCCCTTTCACACTGCATAGTTATAGCACTGTGATTCCACTTTAACTGCTGTGGTTACATCCCGTGGAACCTTGGGGTTTATAATTTGGTGAAGTATTAGAGATCTGTGGCTGAGAATTCTAAGTACCCATCCCTAAACTGCAAATTCCAGTATTCCATGACAGTCAAAGTGGAATAATAGCGCTCTAATTGTGTAGTGGGAAAGGGCCTCAAGTGAAGCTTCTAGATATCATTAAGGGCAGACCCATGCAGCAGGTGTGTCGATAATCCTGACAGGATACCACCAATGGGTGTATCATTGAATTGAGGCCTGTAGCTGGTAAAGCCTTGGTCTTCTGGTCATTGATGACATCTGTGCCTCCACAGAGAGCTCAGCATCCAGGAATACTTTAAAAACTTGACTTTTTAGGGAGAGTGCAGCTCCTCCAGAATCAGATATACACCACCATCCAGAAACTGACAAAATTCTAGACCCACAAAAATATGAGGGACAAAAAAGAGACTTGAGGCACTTCAAGGGCAGTGGCCAAGTAGCAGGAGGATTGAAATTCCCCAACATTACCTTCTGGAAACCAGCACCCTATAGAAGCAGAGCCACTGTTGTACAGTGCTCCAAGTCCCAATCCAGAGAGATGATCCAGAATGGTTGATGGTACTGAAAGTCTCTGGGTGATAAAGAATAACCATCAGATTCATACTGCCCTGTTATTCCCAGGCATCTGTCAGCCATTCAGGCAACCAAGGCATTGATTGTTACAAATTGAGGCCAAAAGCCAGAGCAGAAGAGGTCTGATCAATAGAGCCCTCTAAGAACTTGATAACTCACCATTTGGTCTGGGATTTTGCTCAGATCAAATGGTCATTTGTAGTGGTCATTTGAACTAGACAATAGTTTTCCAAAATCATGGAATCTAAATTTGGATTTTCAAAAGGCAACTCTCATTCAGTACCATTAGGAACACAACATCCTTCAGTGAGGCATTTGTCACAACTGATAGAGAACCCTTCCCTGGCCAGTTTCAAAAGCCGGGATGTTTAAGAATCTAAAGAACAGGTACATCCAAATAGCTTGTCAGCATCCTGAGGCTATTGTCTTTGTTCTTGGCAAGGCCTGGGTTGAGTGGATCTTGAAGGCAAGGTCTTAAGTATGATAGAAAGATAAGTGCTTCCAGTAAGGGCAATTGAAGTCAGGAGGCAATAAAGGTCAAGAATTAAGCTAGAGCCAGGGGATCAATGGCGACTATTTCTGGAAAATCATGTTTTCTAAAGCAGAGTGGATCCAAATGTCTTACATTTTATTTATAAAACATAAGACAAACTGGTCACAAGGGGACTTTGAACATTCAACTTGATGATGTAGTGGTCATTAAGCTTGTGATGATCTGAAAAAAACTCCTTTGACTAACAGTGAAGAGATATAACATTGGTAAAGAAGTTATGTTTGTTGTTTTGCTGCACAAAACAGACCCTGAAACCATGAGATAGGCTCCAATCTGTGTTCAACTGTATCCATCCCAATGACTTTGTGTTTGTTTTTTTGCTTTCTGTCCTCTAAATAATCTTGTTGCTTCATTGTCCACTGACTTCTCTGGAACCTAGCATATTTGGAAGCAATAGTTTCTTTGGCCAAAACCCTTTGCTGGTTCCAGTATTTGAGGCAGAAAGGACTGTTGGCCAAATCAGCAGGAAAATCTCTCAGCAATATTAGGATATAGTTTCGTTCTCTGTGGATGAACCATCAAACCCAGTCTATCATCTGGTCCAGTCCAATCCCAGTCCAGTCTGGGCTTCTGTCGGACTTAGAAGACCTTGACTTCTGTCCCTACCCACTTTACCTTTAAAGATGGGAATATTGGAAGCAATATTCAGTGATGATCTCAGTGGACAGGCAGGCTTAGTTGGGCATAGGCAGGTCTTCAATGTAAACATTTCTCAGCCCTTATATTTGGGATGGCTTCTAAAAGATTCCAATGTATGAGCTGCTTTTCTTACAACCTGTGTTTAACAATAATGATGTTAGACAAATGCATATACATGTTGCCAGATGTTTAAATGGTATGGATGTGCTAAGAGGCTGTGAATGACTGTGGTTTTGCAGCCTATGACCATGCAGCCAACTGTGTAGGTATATGATTGGGACAACTACATATGGGTTGCATATTGGTTAGCAACTTGCTTTGTGTGTAGGAATTTGTTACATCTGGACTGTCCCTGAGTAGGTGCAAGGATCTTTCAGTTTGCCCAGCTTTGTGTTTGAAATGCTCCCAGCAGGTTTATTAGATACTGTTAAAAGTAAATTTCAAATAATGGGATTTGGTGTGTCTAGCCCTTCCTTAAAATCCTCATTCTTCAGCCAACATGCATAAAAGTGCCAGTCATATGTTCCTATGCACTGGCCAGCATAGTAAATAGTTTTATTTATGCCCCAAGAAGCTCAGCCAAAAGATATAAATCCCATAAAGAGTATAAACTTAGCCATGGAAATAATAAACTTCAAATTCATGGAATTTCTAATGTTTCATTAATGGGTAAAAAATATGTTTAATGGCTGCTGAGTGATACTTGGCTGAAAACTTAAGAAACCTTTAGACATAAAGTTTGCTTAACTTGCCATTGATATTTGAGACTTTTTCTGTTCCCCTGATGCATGAATTCCCTTTTGCTGAATGCTGGAAATTTGCTTCTTATCACCATTAGTACAATGAACAGATCGGATTTCAAGTTGTTTCGTTTCTTTTGGCATTTTGTACCTTCACCTGTCTTATTCGGTGTGCTTTGCATAGCATGGCCTTTAACAATAATTAGTTTTGTGTTACAAATCCTGCTGGAAGAATTGATTTTAGAGCTATGATGTAAAAAGATGGATGATAATGGAGTTCATGCAAGCCAGGAAAATCCTTAAAACAATGAACTGTATGGTGTCCTTGCTTAGTACACATAGGGAGCATGGCTTTGCCTCTGCAGCTTGCAGTTGACTGCAAAATGTGACTTTGTGGTAAGTCAGTGAGGGCAAGATAACCAAGTGGCCTGACTCTTGGTGGGCATGAGCAAACTGGGCACATTAATCCATCTAATAATGGTTAGTGTTCTCTTTTTGATGCATAGCTACATGTTCGCAGTTGCACCATGAATTCTCTGAGGGAGGGGATGATACGAGTCCTTCATCTGTGGGATTACGTCAGTCACCGCCCAGGTGGAGCAGGAAGTTACGACAGTCCTTTGTAATTTTGACTTCTTTGTCTCCTCCATCCTAGGCCACGAGGCTCAGGTTGTAGGAAACTCTCCTCCATCCATTTTATCCTTTCTTTGTTTGTCCTTTACCTTTTTTCTTGGGGTTTCCTTCTGCTCCATGCCCTGCTTACACAGGGACTCCTTGCCTATCTCCTTCCCATTTCAAATCTCCCGCTTTGTCTTAAAAAAAATCCTTTCCTCCTTCCTTCTCTTGCGGCTCTTGGGACTACTCCTCTGCTCTCTCCCCCTCCTACCTGGCTTGCCTCTTTAATCCTTACCTCACAGCCATGGAGAGTGCTGCACTGGTGCAGGAGGGCTCGAGACCGGCAACGGACTCCAGAGCGGTGGGGGAGGCACCCCCCGACCCCGGCCACTCCGCGACCATGGTAGAAGCTGCGAGAGAGGCCGCGGCTGCCATTGCTGCTGCTGGCAACCCCCTCCCAGGAGTCCCCCAGCAGGACAAGGCCCGGAGAGCCTCCTAGGCCATCGCGGCTGGGAGGGCCTCCGAGGGAACTGCAACGACGAAGTTGCGAAGGAGGCCGGCCCAGCTGAAGAAGAAGCTGGCCTCCGAGGACTCCTCTGGGGCCACGACAATCCATCTGCCCCTCTGGAGCTCCTGGCATGCCTCTGGACCCTGCTGCCATGGATGGTTGGGGGTAGGAGCCCCTGGTAAGGTACAGGGGTGCTTGGGGGGGAGCGGGGACGAGTTGGCCCTTCCCCCCCGCATCGTGTCCTCCCTGCTTCTGGGGACTTCAGGCATTAAACCCCCTTGGATGCCCAATGGAGACCCAGGGATCAACGGGGGGAGCAGGGACCTGTCCCCAATGCCGGAGGTACTCCCTACGGATGGGACTCAGATTGCCACCAAGGTCATTATGGGGGGGGGGAGCTGGGCAGGCACAACCCTCAGCGCTCCAGGCCACCCAAATCGCCCAGGCATCAGGGCACCAGACCCAACCCATGGGACACCAGACCCAAGTCATGCTGCCCCAAGTTTCCCAGGCCACGATTTCTCAGGCCCCTCAGGCTTTGACCTCTCAGACCTTCCAGGCTCCGGCCTACCTGGTTCCAGCCCACCAGGCCCAGGTCTATCGTGGCAGTAGGGATGACCTAGGCAGTACCTCCTCCTCCCATTCCTCCAGTGGGGAGGAATCAGACGTGGAATGGGTCCAAAGGAATGCAGCCAAACCGAGTTGGCCCACTCCTACCTTGCAGAATCGTTGTATGAAGTGCAAGGGAGCCATTAAGGCTACCTTACAACTCCTCTCCAGCGTCCTACTATCAGATGAGGACTCATCTGAGGGCCTTAGTGCTAGTGCCTTTGCATCATGCCGGCCGCCTTCGGACTCGCGTTCTAGAGTCCAGTCCAAAGGGAAGGCAAAATTCAAGTCGGCTTGCAAGACAAAAAAGGATGCTTTATCTAAAGCAACCCTATTCTCCAAGAAGAGGAAAAATCCTCCCTCTAACCACTCGTCCGCAGAATCCCTTGTGGATTCAGAGGACGAGCATCACCTCATCGACACCATTGGGGGGGTTTGGGGCCCCAGATGACGTATTGGGCGACAAGGAAGAAGGGGAGATTTCCGATTCCAAGGCATCAGAACAGGAAACCTCAGATAGACTGTTTCAAGGGGAATGGTACACACACTTGCTCACCAAAATGATGGCCACTCTGGAAATCCCTTCTTCCGACCAGGAGCAAATACCTTCAACGTCTTCAACCAACGAAAAGATGGTGGCTGTCATGCACACCTCTCGCCCAAAGAAGCCAGAGCTTCCCTTTCTTGAAGCCTTCTGGAACCTGATACTGGATGAATAGAACAGGCCTTCACTGTAGCCCAAAAATACTACAACATCAGCCAGCGACACCTTGAGTGCCTCAAGCCCCCAGTGGTCGACAATCCAGTTGCCTCACTTGTCTCTAATTTTTTGGCTCCCAAGGAGGGCAAGGGCTCTCTCAGGGACCCGGACAAGAAAAGGGCTGACACGGCCATCAAAAAGGCCCATGAGTCCGCGGCCTGTGGGGTAAGAGCTAACCTTGCCATATCCCTCTTCTCTCGGCCATCGGTGGTCTGGCTCCAGGAACTAATGGAGATCCAGGATCTCGACCCAAGAGTACTCCACAAGACACATGGCTGAAGTACTGGCAGGTGGATGCCCCCACGAGAGCGGCTCTGGCCTGACCCACCTTTAAAGGGCTCAAGCTATTTGGGGAAGATGCCCTCAAGGGCATCCTCATGGAAACCAAGGACAAGAAGATGGCAATGCCATCCACCCGCAAGAAGTCAGACAAGAAAAGCAGGAGGCGATCTTTTCAGCCCTTTAGCTCCTTTCGTTCCTCAAGGGGTTTTGGAAAACAGCGGAACTACAACTCCTTTCGCCCTGCCTGGGTCAGGCCGAACTATGTCATCCGACAAACACAGGTATCACAACAAAACACCAACAGAAGGGGAACCTACAATCCACAAAGGGGGGGGGGTTCTCGCCAACAATCCTGACTCGGAGTCGCCCCCTGTGGGCGGCCGGCTCCATCTGTTCCTTGCGTCTTGGTCAAACTCGACAACAGACAAGTCGGTCGTCGACACAATTACCCATGGATATTGAATCGAGTTCGACACAAGACCAAGGGGCAGATTTATTCCAGCCCCAATTCCCAAGAACCCCAACAAAGCAAGGGACCTTGCAGAAGCCATTACACACCTACGAGACATAGCCGCCATAGAGGACGTTCCAGACTTGCAGCGTTTCTCAGGGGTATACTCCTTCTTTACGGTTCCAAAGAAGGACAGCAGCCTCCAGTCCATCCAAGACCTAAAGTACACCAACTCATGCGTCACCTACAAGAGGTTCTGGATGGAGACCCTCATGTCCATCAGAGAGGCCCTTCAGCCAGGAGACTTCCTGGCCTCTCTCGACCTTTCGGAAGCATATCTGCACATCATGATTCACGAGGACAGCAGGCAGTACCTCCGGTTTGCCTTCGGGGAACAGCACTTCCAGTCCCGAGCCCTTCCCTTCGGGCTGGCTTCGGCACCGAGAGTATTCACCAAGATCCTAGTAGTTCTCATTGCCAACCTGAGGTCCCAGGGGATCCACCTGTATCCATACCTGGACGACATCTTACTTTGGGCTTCATCACTGGAGAAGGCCCAGAGAGATCTACGGTTCACAGTCCGCTACCTGTAGGACCATGGTTTTCTGGTGAACTTCAAGAAGAGCAGCCTGTCTCCAGCACGTTCCATCATCCATCTGGCAGTACAGATCGACACCCTCTGTTCCAAGGTCACCCTCATAGGAATGACAGGAGGTACTCCGTTGGAAAGCCCGGGTGGCCAGGTCACTGAGTACGATCCCACTGTCCTCACTGGCCAGGCTCCTAGGCCTCATGATCTCAGCAATTGGGGTGGTTCCCTGGGTGCATTTCCACTCCAGACCACTACAAGCCTTCGTAATGCCATACCAGAAAGAAATCACGCTCAGGAGATCCATTCTCCTTATTCTTCCACAACAGGTAAAGATCTCGTTGATCTGGTGGTCCCAAGGGACATCAGTAAGCAAGGGCTCACCACTCACGGTCACGCATCCAGTCTTGGTCACCACCGATGCGAGTCTACATGGCTGTGGAGTGCACTGCCAGGGACAGGTGACACAAGGCCTCCGGAGCCTGCAGGAGCAGTCGCACAGCATCAATTGGCTGGAACTGAGGGCAGCTCACCTAGCCTTACAGTACTTCACGCCAATGTTAAAGAACCGGCATGTCATGGTAATGACAGACAACACCACAGCACGATCATACATAGCAAAACAAGGCGGATTGAGATCAGGAAGCTGACCTCCTGTTCATCTGGGCGGAGAGGACAGTGTTGTCGCTCACCACCCAATATCTTCAAGGGGACCTTAACCAGCAAGCAGACTACCTGAGCAGGAACCTGATCCTACCAGGGGAATGGGAACTGAACCAGGAGGTCTTCCTCCAGATTTAGTCCAGATTCGGTCCACTAGAAGTAGACATGTTTGCGACCAGGTCCAATTCCAAGCTGGACAGTTCTTCTCCAGGTTCCTGCATCCCAGCGCCGAAGGGACGGACACCCTTCGGTTCACATGGCCAATGGGCCTTCTCTACCTTTTTCCACCCCTTCCCCTCATCGGGAAGGTTTGCCGAAAGATTCGCCAGGAGGAAGCGCAACTGGTGATGGTGGCACATCATTGGCCAAGAAGACCCTGGTTTTCTGACCTGACGGAAATGGCGATCGAGGATCCCTGGCGTCTTCCCCAAAGACCAGATCTGCTCCAACAGGGACCGATTCTCCATCCGGATCCAAGTTGGCTACAGTTGACAGCATGGAGGTTGAACGGCAGGTCTTGAGAGACCACGGTTACGAAGACTCAGTCATCAATACCCTGCTCTCCTCGAGACGCATCTCCACCAGAAGGATCTAAGAAGCTACATGGCGGGCCTTCAGGAGATGGTGTGCCTCCCGCAAGCTAGACCCCCAAGCGGTGTCGGTGAGGCATGTCCTTGCTTTTATACAGAAGGGTCTAGAAGGCGGGCTCCGACCCAACACCTTGAAGAGGCAGGTGGCAGCCCTTTCTGCCTTCCTCACAGGGCAGGATGGCATCCGCCTGTCCTCTCACCCGCATATCAGACAATTCCTGAGGGCGGCTTCGGTAATCTCACCCCCAGTTAGACACAGGCTCCCATCATGGAATCTTCCACTGGCCCTTAGGCAGCTGATGAAGCCTCCATTTGAACCTCTCCGTGAGGTAACACTCAGATCACTCACCATTAAGGTGGCCTTCCTAGTGGCTATCACATCAGTGTGAAGGGTCTCAGAATTAGCCGCTCTATCCATGAGGGAACACCTTTGCTCATTCAACGAGGATACCATCACTCTTCACCCTGACCCCTCATTCAGACCCAAGGTCATCTCAGAGTTCCATACCTCGCAACCAATTATCCTGCCTCCCTTTTGCCCGTCTCCTTCTCACCCGAAGGAAAAACTTGGCACAAGCTAGACATTAGGAGGGCCCTGAGGATCTACATCAAGCACACGCCCCCCTTTCGGCGCTGTGACGCCCTATTCGTTTCCTTCTCTCAGTTGTCCCTGGGAACCAGGGCTTCACAGAAAACCATTGCTACTTGGATTAAAGCCTGCATTTTTGCGGCTTACGATGCCGCCAAGCTCCCCAGGCCATCGGGAGTTACGGCTCACTCAACCAGATCAGCGACAACTTCTGCCGTATTTTCCACCAATGCCTCCCTAGCAGAAATCTGCAGGGCGGCAACCTGGAGTATCCGTCCACCTTCATCAGACACTATAAGGTGGACAAATTTCGATCAGCAGAGGCATCCTTTGGTCACAGAGTACTCCAGGAGGTGATCAAGGCTTAAAGTTCTTTCCTAGCAGTCACTCCCACCCTTCAGCAGTAGGGTAGCTTGGGCATGTCCCACAGATGAAGGACCCATATCACCCCCTCCCTCAGAGAATGCCACATTGGTCACTTACCGTGAAGGTGCATTCTTGAGGGAATGGGTGATACGGGTCCTTCCCCCACCCAGTGACTGCATCCTTACTCGCATCCCAAGGTGGAACCAACTTCGGGGTGGTTTTTCTGTTCAGATGTTGTTCGATTTTCCTTTGTCCTTTAGGGCTTTGCTAGTCAGTTAACTGAGCCTCATGACCTCGGATGGAGGAGACAAAGAAATCAAAATTACAAAGGACTGTCAGAACTTCCTGCTCCACCTGGGTGGTGACTGACGTAATCCCACAGATGAAGGACCTGTATCACCCATTCCCTCAATAATGCACCTTCACGGTAAGTGACCAATGTGGCATTTTCAGATTACAGTACTTGCTTTGTACTACTGAACATTTGTTTAGTCTCAGTTGCATGATGTGGATACTGCTGAATTCTAAACTCAGAACTTGATGAGTCTCTGAAATCCTGCAAGAGATAATATTTATTCTATGTAAAAAGCAAAGGGGCAGGAGTGTTGTCCAGAAGGAAGATAAAAACCCTTAAAATATATGCTAGGCTAATTCTTTTTATAAGCCCAATTCAGCAGTCACAAAATGCAGTGCAAATTTTCAAGTTCTCCAGAAGCAATCATCAAACAAGATGTTAAAACAGAGAAAAGTGAGGATTCAGGGAAGGAAAGGCTGATTGATGTTCATGCTATACAGACTGCATCTTGTTAGTCTTTACAGATGAAAAGTAGAAGAAATCTACATACCACTAGATTAGACTTTATCAGAAACTAGAGATCGTTTCAGGTTGTACCTGGGATACACCCAAAGGATACTGGGAAGCAGAAACAAAAATATGGTTGATACTCTGTTTTGTAACCTGAACTAGGCTGCATCTGCACTGTAGAAATAATCAAATTGGACACTGCTTTAACTGCCATGGCTCAGTCCTGGGATCTGTACTTTGTTGTGGCATCAGAACCCTTTGACAAAGAACACTAAATATCTCACAAAACTACAGGCTTCAGAATTCCATAGCATTGAGCCGTGGCAGTCAAAGCAGTGTCAAACGGGATTATTTCTGCAGTGCAGATGCAGCCCTAGACAAAATAATAATAATTTAGGAATACAGTTGGCCCTCTACATTTGCTGGGATTAGGAGCGCAGGACCCCTGCAAAAGTGGGAAAACCACAAATATCTCTACACTCCCCCAAACCATATTTAACACACACAAAGTGTGACCCACAGATTCAAGTTGCTTGCTTAAGCCCAGTGTTTCTTATACCGTAAGCATTTTTTCTTCAATGAAATGTTTATGTCCACAGATATAACACAGCTGCTATTTTAGGAGGAATGGTTGAAAATGGCTGTACTGTGTCCCTGTTAGTTTCTCCTCCTAGGACCCATTTTCAACATTACTTATGAATACTGTAGTTTATGCTTTAACTGTGACTGGGGTGAGGAGTAGGAGGGAATAGCCATATCAGTCTGTTGCAGAAAAAAACAACAAAGATTTTGTGGCACCTTAAAGATGAGCAAGTTTTATTTAGTCTAACCTTTCAAGGATTTCAACCCACATAATCGGATGGAACCACTTTATTGGATACAAGAGCAGATGTTGCATTGGATGACATGGGCTGGCATCCATGAAAGCTTATGCCAAACAAAACTGGCTTGCCTTTAAGGTGCCGTAAGATTCTTGATTATCCTTTAGTGCAGGGGTGTCAACGTGCGGCATGTGTGGGGCCTCCCAGAAGTCCTTTAATTTTAAAAATTTGACACCCCCAATTTAAACGAAAAAGATTTATTCATTTATTTTAAGAAAAATAACAATCAGCAATACAAAATTCATTAACAGAGTAAACTGATCATGGATACATTCAAAATCCAGTGCAAAACAGATCTAGAAGGTATATTACATAGCAGGTATTTCATTGTATCATCAAGAGAAAAAGAAAAGAGAGCAAAGTGGTGGTAGTTAAATCTAATATCTTGTCTTAGAATATATCTTTCCACAGGTTAATATGGTGAGAAAGTGGCCTCAGCAACTGCAAACTATTGCTAACATAATAAATGGAAACCATTTCTCAGTAAAGATGCTTTGTTTCAGAAGCCCCTCAAAACCCTCAGATCCTACCATTAAAATAAAAATAAAAATTCCAGGCTGATTTTGGAGTGATCTTTTGCTGTCAGACCTCCCCAAATCTTCCAAAACTGCCTAAAAAGGTAACAGTTTCTTCCCCAAAACAGACAAAAAAAGAAAAAGGAAAAAATTGGCCAAAACGGCAGGTGGAAGTAACATGATGTCACTTCAAATTGTGCTGAAACGTGCTGCTACAGCCTGCTAGAAGGGTGCAGGAAGGAAAAATGAGTCCTTCCCTCTTTGCAGTTGCCCACCCCTACCTTAATGGTATATCTAGTACCATGGGGTTCATTCAATAAAGATTGTTAACCAAGTTAAAAAAAATAGATCTATTTCCTCGTGATTACAGAGATAATTTATTAATGATGGCCACTGAAGATACAAGTTAGTGCTTTAATCCCCTCAATGTTCCAGCAGTTATTCAATCTTGGCAGAGCCAAGTATCTCTGATAGGCAAATATGAGCACACCTATCCTATCTCTGTTATATGAATATAAGATACTGTCCTTCTGGCACTAGAACATACTAGGAACCCCCTCTCACACACTTCTAAAATCATCTAGAAAGACCCTAACAATAATAACCTGTGCAAATTAATTGGAGACCACAAAGAAGGTAAGACAATCAAGACTTGCGTGGACTTATGTGGTCTCCATTTGCCTGTAGAACAGTCAGAGATCCTTGTGTTTGTTCCTCATACTCACAGCCTGGAAAAGTTGTTTTTGGACTACAGTTCCTGGAATCATCCTGCCAGCCTGGCTTCCATGGCCAGTCAGGCACTGACCGTTTCATCAGTGGCAGCACAGGTTTAGATCTTCATACACAGAAAACTTATCACACTAGACTGTTATAGCGCTATTATTCCACTTCAATTGCTATGACTGCCTCTTGTGGAATCCTGGGATTTGCAGTTTAGGGAGGGACATTTAGTTTTTCTCAACCAGAGAGCTCTTAGGCCTACCTAAACTACAAACCCCAGAATTCCACAGGAGGCAGCCAGAGCAGTTAAAGTGGAATAATAGCACTATAACAGTATGGTGTGATAAAATCCTAAAAATGGAAAGGTATTACTGTAATTGGTTCTCATACAGCCATACCTTTAGACACTTCTCTTTCTGATTTTGAATTCTACAGTGTTGCCCATGCTGACTGGGGAATTCTAGGAGTCATATTCCAAAGTAATTTCTCCAAGCTCTGTTCACAGTAAAACTACCTCTGCTCTTGCAGTCAGAAATAAAATGGGACTTTTCTATGTTCCTGATCCAATTTTAAATATTGTTTTGATTTACAGTATGGCATGGCCCTAAAAGCTTGGGTTAATTTCTAAAACACCCAATGTGCGTAATTCCCTTTTGAATACAGATAGAAAAGGGGGATATTGATTTAAACCTTTAAGGCTGGCGATTATGGATTTTGAAAAAGCAGTGGAAAAAAGAAAAATTGTGAATTAGAAGACTGGCCTCTGCCTCAGTGTTTGTCTCTTGCAAGCAGGTTTTTGCTGAGGACTGTATAAGGGTAAGAGAATGTTATTGTGTTTGAAGTCTGGCTGGCAGCTGGAAGCCAGCTGTGGGGCACTCCCTAAATTCTGGTTTCCTATTCACATAGAAATGTTTGATATGAACTCCCAGGCCCCCACGTAAGCAGAGTTAAGTGAATAGTGTTTGTTTCCTGCAGTGAGACTACACATTTTGCTTCAGCTTTCCAAATGTTTTTGAGGGAAACAAAACATTGGAGTAAAGGAACTAGAGAAACTGTTGTCTATCCTAGTTACACCATTGTATTCAAAGATGGTATCAGTAGAAAATATATATATCAATGCATCAGTTCAGAGCAACTGAGAGCAGAGTCCAGAGGTTCAAAGAACCCAGTCAATTATATTTGGCTTGTATGAACGATGCTGCATTTTCCAACATAGGATTTAGAGTAGCAGCAAATTGCTGACATGACTTTGTGATCCCCATCTCTCTGAAATCATAGAGGTACTAATCATTTGGTTTGATAGGCACTATGAGTGTATGATTGGAAGAAAAGAGAGACTCCCTTGGTGCTTCATACCTATTTGGGGAATGAAATTTTTCAAGACATGGTTGCAAAATGTTCCCTTGTCCCAAATGGGCTTTCTGGCTGAAAACCCTACTGCCAATTCAGATGGTAAGGCCCAGTGAATTCAAAGGGGCTTGCCTCTTGGTCTGTGTGCGTTAAGATGTCAGCCTTAGTCTTGTTTTTATTGAATATATGGCAAATTGCAAACTGTTAAGGTGAATTTCAGCAGTTATGCTATGGCATGAAAGCCAAACAAAAAAGAAAAGAAAAGTCCAGTTCCACCAGGACAGCTCATCCCTTTTGCTTTAGCCAGTGGGCAGTGTAGCAGCATAGTACCTGCTGATGCCAATACATTCATAGAGACTTCCTTTGGCACCTGTTAAGATCCAATACCCCATCCAAATACAGACCACACACACACCTGTATCCCTGGGGAATACATTCCCAGACTTACCGTGGGTACACAAAACCATGGATAATAGTGAACCCTATTGAAATGAATGACTTCCGGCCCAACTTCCGCTGGAAGCATACCATAGAATCAAACTGGAGGACCTAGAAAATGCCTAGAGAGGACATATTTTTTTCAGATGTGGATAAGTGAAACTGCAGATATCAGTCACATCATATGGGGTTTGACACGTATTTCAATTTTTTAAAATTGATGTCCCAGTGCAGGCCTCCATCCCCTACTCTCTTCATTCCACCAGGAGCAGCAGTCCATTGAGGTCCACAGGCATTAGGAAATTAATATGGGGATAAGGGCCTGGTGCCCCATTCCTTACCCTGCAGCTCAGAAGGAAAAAGAGTTGCCGAAGCAAGAGAGTTGGGAAAGCAACTGAGAGACATAGAGTAAGGGGGTTAGGAAAGCAGTAGTTGTGGGATGGAGTGGGGAGAGCAGCTGGAGAGCACACTACACAAATAATCCAAGTTGAAACTAGATTATTTACATGGCTCCTTCTTATGGAATCCTGGGAGCTGAAGTTTTACAAGGTCTTTAGTCTTCTCTGCCTAAAAGTGTTGGTGCCTCACCAAACTACAAACCCCAGGATTCATAGGAAGGAGCCATGGCAAATTATCAGGATTATTTCTCTAGTGTGGATGCCCCCTAAGTGTCCACTTTTGGTTTTGGTTTGTAGTTTTTACCTGTTGTCTGAGTCTGAGGATCCTTTGACATCCCTTAAGGGCAACACCACTCCTCCTGGAAGTTCTGGGTGAGGGATGGGGTAAATCACTTTTTTTGGGGGGGGGCTCAAGTGGCAGGGCCTGTAAAAGCAGCTGTGGGGGTTGCATGCAGCCCAGAGGCCCACCCACGGAGTATACAGTACTTAATAGACTACAGTACTTGTTGGATTTAGTATAATCCAGCTTCCTGTGTTAGTACTGTACAGTAATCAACCTACCCTTTCAGAGTCCCTCATTACATAGACTGGGGGATGTCTTCTGGCTTGTTAAGAGCCCTGCCCAAGTATAGATGTTTTCAACTGGCCCTTCTGAATATTGATTCTGTTTTTCTCTATATTGATGGGGAGGCAGGCGGGGAGAGAAAACAGAGCTAAAGGCTCTTGCAGCAAAAAGCTCAAGCTCTTTGTATTAGTCTCCAGAAAGGCCTTTAAGAGTGCTTAATATATTGATAAACCAACAACTTGAAACATCTGGACAGAATTAGAAGCTTTGCGTGGAACAAAGGCTGGACTTTAAGAGTAGTTAATGTATTGATAAAGCAACAACTAAAAACTACTGAACACATTTAGAAGATTTGCATGAGACAAAGGCTGGATCAAAATTCTCATTAGTGGAAAGGAAGATATAGTGATTGACAGTAACAGTGGGGGAGAGCAGTTAGCTACATCATTAATTGTAAAAAAATCTTACACGTTAACTGAGAAGGAAGTTGCAGTTTTGTAGGCCTTACTCCAAGGAACTTATGTACAATACAGTATATGTTAGCATTCTTTAACTTAAGGGAATGCTTTTTAAGTTGTTAGCAAACATTTTGTTTGAAATGCACCTGTTATGACAACAGCATTGCAGAGTTAGGCCAGGATGACCTGTATACAAATAACAGTAGCAGCATGGCCCAAACTTAATAAGATTAAGGCAATCTATTTTCCAGATGGACTGAATTAGGAGGATCCCATATGCTTAAGTATTTAATTGTCCAATCTGCTTTATATATGATTGATGTATAGAAAATAGATTCTAAGCCTTTTGTTTTAGCTAAAATATATTAATGGTGTGGATGTTCAAAACTAGGCTTTTGTGCTTGTTGTTGTTGTTGTTTTTTAAAAAATGAGGGTTAGAGATTCAAATGGTCAACTCTTTCATCACTCTCCTAAAACTATGTGCCACCATATTTACTTAAAGCAACACTAGTATCTTTGAAGTGTTGAAGTAACACAATGCATTATGATGACCCTGTGATGCTGTTCTTGGTATGCTTCTTTCTAAACATTTAGGTATTTATTTATTAAATGTATATCCTGCATTTCTGCCAAAAAATGGTGCTCAAGAGAGCAAAGATTAACACTTAAACAAACACAAAAGGAAAATACAAATAAAGTACAGAAATAAAACATACAAGCAGATTAAAAACACCACTAAAATATGTCAATTAAAAAGAAACAACAACACCCAAGCAAAGGGTTGTTTTATAGAGATGGGGTCCTGTTGGAAGACAAATTTTGCACAGTGGTGTGTCAGGCTGGATGCTGCCTTTCAGGCCAAAGAGAGCAGATGCACCCCCCCCTTGCCTGTGTTGCTGGCATGGCCAAGGCTGGAGTCAGGCAGCATCACCAGTGTGCCACTCACCTCTTCTTTGGTGCCCATCCTGGGTAAGGATGAGCACTGTCAGGGATGCTTTGATTGTGGCAGGGGGTTGGACTAGATGGCCCGCGTGGTCTCTTCCAACTCTACAATTCTATGATTCTATGATCAGTGGCTACCAGCCCTTGGAAAGTGTGGGGAAAGAGACAGATACATCCCCTCTCTCCCCAGGAGCATTTTTGTCTTGACAGCATCACACCATTCAAGAAGACTGTGTATATGTGTGTGTATATGTGCAGTGCCAGCAGCAGCCTGGAGTCCTTAGCCACTGGAGGCTCTGGAGCATTTGTTCCAGTTGCATCATTGATCATCCATCCTGCCCAACAGTTAAAAAGGGAACACTCAGCAGTAACACAGAGCTAAAGGAGTGCCTGAATTAAACATCTTTGCCAGGTATACTTGCAGATGTTGTGAATTTTAGGATTCAGCTTAAGACAAATTTCCTTTTTATGGCTATACGAATCCTAGAGCATGTTCAGTGAAATCTGCACTTGGGCAACCTCCAACTGTCTGAGAATTCTGGTCATCTTAAGCAGTATTTGCAGGCTGTTCTAGACAACACCTGATGCCACCCATCATATTTATTCAGAATAGGGAAAGTGCAGGCTGATGGACACTGAAAAAAACAAGGGCCTGAAGGTGCTCTTCTGCTAAGGCATTGGTCAAAATATCTGCATAGGAAACAGAAAGTTGAAGGAAGGAAGGAAGAAGTCTGGAATAAACATCTAATACATGAGGTCAAGGAGGAGCTGTGTGCTAATAGGGAATTCTGAAAAAAGTGACAGTGGGATCTGATAAGCATGGGTGGTAGCCAAATGGAGCTGAAGGAAGAAAAACAGGTAAAATCTCACATGAACCTTAGCAAAAAGAGATTTGAAGACTGTTTGTGGGGGGAAGGGGGTAGATAGCTGAGGACTAGCTAACTTAAAATGCCATAATTGACATGCTATGTAATCAACATACACATCAAACAGAGGTTGTCTCTGCTGATTCTTTCACATCTTGAAGTGGCTTACAACAACTTTCCCTCTGTGCATCCCAACATCTTTCAGCCCCAGTGCTCAATTTTTGCAAGGCGATACTGAAACTAAGGAGAGCATAGGGACAAAGAGCATAGAGCTTCTTACGTTTTGTTCTCTTTATGCTAAAAATGTGGGTGGGGAAGAAAGAAAACCAGTAGTTCAGATTGTAGAGACTCCTTGCCTCTGGAATAGATTTTGTTGTTGTTTTGATAGCATTACCCATATTTTCATGATAGAGCCAGTCTAGTTTCTCATAAAGGGTCTGTTCATAATCTGTTGCTTTTGGGTTATACATTATTTGTCCACAACTTTTCTGTCTGTCTGGAAGTACTGTTAATTATTAACCCAGGTTGCTTCACAAAAGGCTTTTGTCATGTAGTTGCTTTGCCAAATTCACAAGATCTTGAAAGAGATCCAGACGTATAACCTTCCCTGGAATTTGTGATTTAAATCCTTTGCTGTATCTGATCAGGAGACCATAGCAACCTCCTCTTAACACCAGTGCTTTACTAACCTTAGTTACAGTTTTTACCCTTCTCTACACTCTCACCTCTGTTTTTGCATGTGGGTGGAGTAGAAGATACATCTGGAAGAAATAGTGCAAGGCTTTTAAACATAACTGAATATTCCTCTTTTATTTTACAATACTGATCCATGATGTGAGGTCATGAGGATTTTCATTATGTATCCATCTTTATATAAGAAAAACATAATTTTCAATGGTAATTGCGGCTTGGATGCTTGAATTGTTTTTTCTAACTGTTTGATAATTGAGGAAACACTTACTTGCAGAATATCACAGCAATGTATGGTCACATTGTCTTATGTACAGAATACCAGGATCTGATTAAAAAGCACCTGAATTCTGTTAGGGAAAAAACTTGATTGCCCCAAAGTGTAAAACATAATTCTTTCCCTCTCCCTCCAATTCTGACTGTTCAAATTGGAAAGAGGCATCTAAGACTCGTCCACAAATCTCAGCACTTACATGTTGCCCTCTGTATCTACCTCAGGCAGACAGATTTGGACACATGGAAAATTAATCAGAAAAACCCAATAACCTATAAATCATCTGAGCATGATTAATGCTTCTTGAAAATGAAAGGTGGTGAGATGGTAGCCTGGGTTGTCTTGCAAGGCTAGCAGTTTTTTTTTTCCATGAGAGCAATTAGTTTCAGACATTGATCCAATAGATTATGTAAGCCAAAAAATTGATGCTTGCTTGCATTATAAGGTTTTTACCACTGTACTAAATTAGGCTTGCAGGCAGAGTGGTGCTGAAAGGCAGTAGATTACATATGCAACCAATTTTCTCTTGGAGGTGCAATAGATGAGAGAAGGCATGAGAGGAAAGCAAGATTTATCAGTAGTCCTGTCACAGTTGGAAGTATTAGTGCTGTGATCCCTTGTCTTCTGATTACTTACCTCAATAAATGGAGAGTGCCTCAGCTGAGTAATGCAGATTTGTAACAATCATTGTAGACCTTTCGAAAGTCACAGCCAGTATAAAAATATTTTTGGAATCTTTTAATATTTCCCCCCCTACACTAATTGCATATGGAAGTTTCTGTGAAGGCTATTACTTTCATCTAAATTGACACGTTCTCCTTTTCCTCTTGTGGTCAGAGACCAAGCTGTTAACCACCATCTTGGAGAGGCCAACACCTGGAAGCACTTTATAAGTGGTTTTTGAAACTGTATTTATTATATAGTTTCACCATAGACATATATGGCCCTTTTGAAGAGCTAAGGCTTTTTCTTTTTGAAAGGGATTTTTAAGTCTGGATGCCAACTGTGAAAATGAGCTCATATAAAACCTAAAATCAGAGGGCCAAGGGAAAGATACAAGCAGACCACATCCCCTATGCCTTTGGCTTGCTGAAAACTTGGCTTTCAAAGAGACTTACAGGGCACGGGACCAACTTTTTTTTTTGCAGAATAACAGATGAAACTGATTAAAACAAAATAGAAATCTCCGATAAGTGCTTTCAGGTAGGTGACAAACTGTTAAGAGGTGAATAATACTTCTGTTTCATGTTTAATACCATATGTATGCATTTATCTTTTATCCTTTGTATAGTACCATCAACATGCATCATGATTTAAAGGATAACAACACTCTGTCATGAATTACACGTTCCAGCATTGTCTGAAAGAACGAAAAGTGCCTGAATTGCAGATTACTGATTCTTATTTGGCCTTGAGACTGCTGTGTTGGAAGGTCTTTCATTGGTTTTGCTGCCATAGAGTAATAGCATGGTCTTCTGCTTGGAAAGTATTTAATCCTGCAGTCCAGTTTGTAGATAAGAAGTAGATGAGACTGCTCTTCATGTTGTGTTAAGCTCTCATCATAACAGTACCTCTTCCAGTTCAAGGGAGCATTCCTTATTTTAGGGTGTGTGCTGTGTACCCTGGAGGGAAAGGGAAATCTCAAAGCAGGACTCTTTCCTCCTTCCATGTAGTAGGAGATATATATTCTCAATTCTTTTTTTCATTCAGCACCTAGTAGTATGCTCTCTGTCTTTTGCCTTTCTACTTTTCTCTCTCTTCCCCACAGCTCATACTCTCTTCTGTCTGCATCACTGTATCTTGTTCTTTTCTCTCTCGCTCGCTCATATTTCCCTACCAGTGTGTCTCTCTGCACGCATCCCTCAGCTGGACCTCTCCTTTTACTACTATATAGTCTCTGTGCAGATCCAGAATTTAGGTTTGCATCTTTGAAGTATTCTTAACTGGGGAAGAGGTTGTTTGTCTTATCAAACATTTAAACACAACACAAGCTTTAGTTGGCCAGGTGTTGCTCTTCCTGCTAATTTCTTCTGCAGGATGTGAAGAATGACAAGGACCCAAGAGAAAACAGATTCAGTTTTGTAACCTCTGTCCCAGATACTTATTAATGCTATGCATTCTTTTTGCAAGACCAACCCTTTGTCATTGACTCTTTGGCACCGCACCACCTGTGACATTCCTTCAGAGTTTGGGAAAGGTACTTGTTTAATTATAGCTCTCAAAAAATCCATCAGCCAACATGGTACTGGCCCTGCTGGCTGAGGAGTTCTGTGAGTTGTAGTCCAAAAGGTATTTTCCCCAAGCTCTGCATCCCTATCAGAATGCTGTGTGGATTTCATGTCCTCCACAACTTTTATGATCACATATTTATTTATGTTGTTTCCCAGCACAGGATCCAAGGTGGTGTACAACCCTTTAAAAATACAATATAACCGACAGACTCTTAGTACAAAAGCTAAAACACAGTTAAACCAAACATCTGTTTCAAAAACACAAGTTTATAATGCAGGTAAAAAGCAGTTTTGAAAATGCATTTAAAACATAATAAAACAGAAACACAACACCCCTCATTAAAACTTCCATCTGCCACAACATATTAAAAAACAAGTGCCTCCTTAATAAAAAGTAAAAAGGTCTTTACCTGCTGGTGGAAAGACAGCAGAAAAGGGCCCAGCCAGACCTCCTGGAGAAGGAAATTTCACAACTTAGGAGCAGCCACCAAGAAGTCTCTCTCCCATGTCCTCACCAGGGATGCCTGTGATGGTGGTGGGACTGAGATCAGCCTTCCCTGGCTGATCTTAGAGCTCCAATAATAATAATAATAATAATAATAATAATAATAATATTTATTTATTTATGCCCCGCCCCTCTGTTAAAACAATCGGGGCGGCTTACAAAATTTAAAATACAATACAAATAAAATCCCTAAACACCCCCACTCCCACCCTCCCCCATAAAAAACATTAAACAAATATAAATTAAAACAACTAATCTAAAATCACTTTTAAAACTATAAATACAATAAATATAATAAATGGCTGTAATAGGGAAATAAGGTTTTTCCAATGGTCTGAACTCAAGCTGTGTAGGGCTTTAAAGTCATAACCAGCACTTTAGTTCTTCCTGGAAACCAATCAGCAGCCATATGCTTGCTTTTGCATAAAGGCTTTAAAGTGATAAGATTCTGCCCTTGTTTCTACTGTATCAGAACCAATAGTCCCTATTTCTCAATATCCTGTTGACATACATTATTCCCTTGTGTGGCAGAGTCCCTTACAGATTACTTCACGGAGAACCTTTGCTAGCTCATATCTTCCTGTTACACCACCTGTACCAAGAATACTCTGCAGTCTATATAACACACAAACAATAATGGATATATTTGAATATTCTTCATTTTGTTTCTGCTCATCTAGGAAAGAAAGACATTGGAGGTTCATTCTGAGAACACTGGAAATTTTATTCATCCTCTATCCCAGCTTCTGACACACCATCTACCATTATCCACACCTTTTCAATTCTAAAATTTACATTTGTAAGGGCAACAGACTTTTTGAAAAATGAAATCTGAAATTATTGGGCTGTTTTATTTTGAGTCCAGTATCATGTATGGATTTATGAAATGCACAAAGCCTATATTCTAGTCTATTCAGTCATTCTAAAAAGAGGAGAATAATATATCACAGTGTATTTAGAGCAGAGGAGCTGTGACCACTAGGTCAGTTTGTGACTTGAAAAGGATGACAGTAGTTGAGAGAGAATAATAACTGGGCTCTGCTCAGATACAAAAGATACCTTTATAAAGGTTTATAAAGATGTAGGATTTTTTTCATCCTCTCCTCCTCTGCACAAGAATGCCCTACACACAATTCAATCACTCAACAGAGTATATTTAGTTTGCACTGAATGTGCTCTAAGGGGTATTTAAGTCAGAACAACTTTCAATGCAGCTATGAAGTGGCTTGCTATATATAAAACACCTGGATTTAGAACTCTGCAATTGAGCTGAAACATATATAATACCTGGACTTTCTGGTAGTTAGATTCAGCCTGGGAGTCTTTGTAATATCGCTCTTGTCTATGCAAATTCTTTGCAGTCTCCTGCCCCCACCTCCATTTCCTTTTGCAGTGCACAAACTAAGGGGAAAATATTATGAGGCTCAAAGAACTAAATTTTATGGCAGTGTTGTGTGGGTTTGTGGATAAAGCAATACATAGATGTTGGGACAAGAACTCAAGAAAGGAAAATAGTCATACTTCTGTTCCTTACTCAGCTTTTCCTAAATACTGAACAACTAGTTCTCAGCTATTCTCTAAGCAATGCCCATTTATTACTTGTGCTTTGGCATAACCATCAAAGTTGTATGTAATGGGTGGTGACACATTGTGCTGCCTTTGTGGAATGCAACTTCATTCACAATAGGTCATCTGAGGTGCTCCTGCTAGTGCGAAGCATTCTGACAGCTCACTGTGGCCAATTCCCTTAGTGGCAGCATTTACGATAAAAAAAAATCCTACAATTTAGAGGGGAGTGTGGCTTTCCAACATCTCTTGGGGACAATATTGGCCTTCTAACCCCCAACAGTTGCCCATCCCACCATAGTACAAAGCTCTTACACGAAAGTCTTTTTGAGTAAGAAATTATGCATATTATATATGAAAAATGTCACATATGCTGAACTTTCATATGTGCAAATTTCAGTACGTACACCTTGTGATCTAAACATGGAACTGGCAATGTTCCTACCTAGAAAGTCCATTATGTGTAAAAAAAAAATGTTTTAACTTTTGAAGTGTCCTTTGAGTCTAAGAAAATGATATAAATTTCTTTTCCACAAAGGAATAACTTGTCATTTATAGCCAAAGCACCCAGTGTGGCTGCATGCATTTGTCTGAGTAAGAAAATAAAAGCCAGTTTTAAAAACAACAACTAGTGCTTAGAGGCAGTCATATAAATGTGGATAATTTATCCTGACAGCAGCATTTTGAATACAGAATAGATTTAAATTCAGAATAGGTTTAGAAGAATCAGAGGTGTTTAAAAGTCATAAGAAAAACCTCAGCATAAGAAAAACATAAGATGAAATTCTTAGGGGACAAGGTGATTGGAACTAGTGGAAGTGGGGAGGACTATGCAGAGCATAGGCTCTCTGTACCTTGATGTCCACCGACATTTTATCAGAGGTCACCACCCTCTGTTCAGCAGAAAAACACAGATACTTGCCAAACCCTAGAAACATAATAATGGAAGCCCTTTTCAATGAAAGCTGACATTTACTTTAAATCTCTTTGTCTTTACATTGTTCCCATTGGCTCAGTGCTTATGTTTCTCCTGGCTAGCTTTTGTTAAGAGTGTGGTGTAAAACTCTTCCAGAGCTTTGATGCTGCTATACAAGGGTTCTGTACTAGCTGGAATAAACAAATGCAGTGCTTTATATCATGGCCATATATGTGGCTACACAGAAATGCTTGCTCCAAAGTGTCTGCATAATTTTTTAGTTATTGCTTACTCTTTGCTAATTTAAGAATCCCAAGATCCAATTAACTTTGGTTCATTGGCAGTGCAGTTTAAAGGTAAAAATTGAGGTAAAGCAACCTCTATCTATTTTACCTGGTTGGTACATATGGAGTTTTTTGAACGTGCTAATAGTTTGGATCCACTAGTGTGCCTTCCAACCACACCCTTCTTATACTCTTCAAACTTTAGTGCTGTATACTTTAAAGAAAGGCTTCCATTGCAGATTTTACTGCATGAATAACAATCATGTGGATAAGAAGAGGTAGACATCTGTTAAATATTATGTGCTTGGACTTCCAAAAAGCTTTAAACAAAGTCCTACACCTTAAGGCTCATTAGTAAACTTAACAGCTGGGGGAGGGGGTAAGAGGACAGGTCCTGTTGTGGACTAGTAGTTGCTTCCCCCCATATTTTATAATATTAGAATTCAAGGTCATCCAATTAAATTGTTTGATGATAGTTTTAAAATAGACAAAGGAAAATACTTTGCACAGCACATAATTAACTTAAGGAAGTTTGCTATTACAAGGCATGACGATGGCCACTAGCTTAGATGGACTTAAAGGGGGATTAGAGAAATTCATAGGGAATAGGTCTGACCGAGTTTTTTTCACCCATTATAATTGCATGGAAGCAACATATTCAGAGGAAGTATGCCACTGAACACCAATTGCTAGAGGCACAGAGAAGAAGGATACAGAATTTTGGATTAGATGAGGGACATAAATAATTTATTTCTGAAGTTGTGATGAAGCCTTCACATCATATTTTTTCTGCTTCCAATCATTTTTAGGAAGTGTTAGTTGAACAACAGTCTATAGCAGTGTTGCAACTGTTTCTTTTTGTGTTCGTAGGTTTTAGAGATCCAAGTGAGAACATGTTCCCTGTGTTTCTCCATAGCATCCAAGAATATAATGATACTCAAGAGAACCAGCACGTTGTAGTGGTTTGAACATTGGACCAAGGAGATTTTCAAACGGGGGGGGGGAACCCCACAGAAGTCGAGAGAGAAACAAGGCTGTTCCGCTTCCAATGCTCCGTTTCACACACACCCATCCTTCTCCTGACCTCCATTTGTTCTTTCTCCGTCCTGCTTTCATTTTCCTTCTGCTATTTTCCGCTATTTTTTACTAATGGAAACTTCCGTTAGTAAAAAATAGTGGAAGGAAAATGAAAGCAGGATGGATGGAGAATGAACAGAGGTCGGGAGAAGGATGGGGGCATGTGAAACGGAGCGCTGGAAGCGGAACAGCCCCGTTTTTCTCCCAACCTCTGCGGGGGTTTTCCTCCCCATCTGAAAATCTACTAAGATTCTGGAAACCAGGGTTTGAATCCCTGCTCGGCCATGGAAATCCACTGGGTTTGGACAAATCACATTCTTCAGGTCTCAGAGGAAGGCAAAGGCCAACCCCCTCTGAACAAATCTTGCCAAGAAATTCTTGTGATAGGTTTGCCTTAGGGCTGCCATAAGTTGCAAATGACTTAAAGGTACACAACAACCACATTTTACCTAAGCCTTCATCCTTACTATGCATTACACAAATGCTCACCTCACTTATTATCTTTTTTGTAAATCCACATAGAAATAAATTGCTCCTTTCCTTTCAAAAAGTTGTATGAAGTAGGCTTCCTTATTACCAGACCTAGGCTTTGGGTTCAATACCAGTGCAAATTGGTCCTAAAGTCTGCAGTTCCGTCTTCATTTATGGAGAAAGTGGGGTAATAGGGAGTGACTGGAGGATGCTGCTTTGAGAACAAGTTAATAAGAAGAAGAAAAAGAAAACACCCAGTGTTCCAGTTATAGTGCTGCAAGTCTCCAATGGTAGGGGGTAGGAGAAATGCTGATAAAGTGTACTTTGTTGTGTTGAGGGTACAGCAAAGTCTCTTAACTTTGCAGTTTTGCTTTAATTACTAATATACAGGTGGCACAATGCAGCTGGACAAAATCTGTCTTAGAAACAACATGCTGAGTCTGCACTGCATGGCAAGAAAGATGAAAAAATTTATTGCAGACAGACATTAGAAGGAGGCCTACCTTCCTTTTCTTTCTTTCTTTCCTTTTCTTTTTTGCTGGGAGGTTTTGATAAAGTTTCAAACTTCAGGAAGTAGCACCAGGAGTAAAATAGGGATTTAGAGATGGAGTGGTCTTGATTTAATGATTGTTAGTACTGTTAGCCTGGAAACCAAATGGAAGAATCAGAAGTAGCACAGCATATCTGAAGACATTTTCTGCTTTTATTAATGTTTTCAAACTACTTGATGTATATGCTTGTCTTCTCAATTCTACTATGCACTGTGTCATCATACCAGGGCTCCTATAAACACAAGATACTCAAGGGCAAGGTTAGGAAACTAGCCTTCAGGGTCTGCCTGAGTGATCATTCAATTGCCTCACCCCACGTGGTGCAGTAAAGGAGGCATTGGAGCTCATGCTGAGGATGAAAGGAATTCATCTGTCCATGCACTTAGACCTCACTCTTCCTTAACCCTGCTCAGTAATTAGACTTTAAAAAGCTGCCCATTTGCTCCAATAGGAGTCCCCCCCCTCAAGGTTCACTTATGTATAGGCGCCTTCCCTCTCTTTCTCTCCTATCTGTCTGTCTTAGGGGAGTAGGTAGGCGGGTAAGGCGGGTATTTGTCAAGGGGAAGTGTATATGTGTCTTTGGCTCTTTGCCTTTGGTCCCAATTACTTTGGGGGCCAGAGGCCATGCTGGCTGGGGGTTTGGGGAGTTGTAGTCTGAAAAATATCTTCCCCCCCCAGATCTAAATGCAGCCCCCAGAAAATTACTCATGAAGAAATGCAGCCCTTAGAGCACAAGAAATGTCTCCACTCCTGCTCTGAGATGAGAAGTTTCTTTTACCTGGTCTAAATCAAGGAAAGTCATGTTCCTCACAGATTCCCATGTAAGTTCCTATTAAAGATGTGTCATAACAGCTGCCACACACATTGAGTTATTGAGGAAACTATGTTAATAGTGTAGTAAGGTGCTATTTTATTAGAGCCAGTGTGGGGTAGTGGTTTGAGCATTTGAGTAGGACTCTTGAGATCAGGGTTCAAATCCCTGCTCTGCCATGGAAATCTACTAGGTGACCTTGAGCAAGTCACATTCTCTCAGCCTCAGAGAAAGACAAAGGCAAACCCCTTTTTTCTTCTTGATAAGTTTGTTTTTGTCATTTCCATGGCGATTGTCACAAGGTTTTCTTGGCAAGATTTCTTCAGAGGGGGTTGCCCTTGTTTTCCTCTGAGGCTTAGAGTTTGTGACATGGCCAAGTTCACTCAGTGGGTTTTTGTGGCCAAGCGGGGATTTGAACCTGAACCTGAGTCCAAAACCCAAATCACTATGCCATTCTGACTGTCATAAGGCAGGAACGACTTGAAGACACAACAACAACAACAACAAGATGCTATAGATTCCTTCAAGAGGCTGGAATTTGGAGGTGGTCCTTGGTGTTGAGCAAAGTACAAAAGCCTGTCAAATCTTTGTAAAATAGTATGATAGTGGCATTTGATTTTCCATTCTGAAAATTAGCTTTAGTGTTACCAAACTCAATGGCTTTTCTTGTCATTTCAGTGCTTTTATGTACTATGGATACAGTAAGCTTCATTGCTTACTGAATCCTCATTTTACATCTGGATTTGTCCTTTTTGATGTTTATGGCCATATGGAACTTTGCTGATACCAAAACAATGCAGGGTTGAATGTCTTCTTTCATAAATTTTGCCAGAACTCTTTTGATGTTAGATACTTTTGCAGACTTCTCCATCCATGAAACAGAATTGTTTTAACAGGTAAAGGTGTTTTGAACCTGGTGCATTGGGGAGAAAAATCTGATGGAGCAATATCTTTTAATGATGAAGTTTCAGAAAACCAGTGTCAAATAAGATGACACACTGTTTTTCTATTCAGTGTCATCACTGGAAAACTCATATTCGACTTTAAATTTATTTTTACACAGTATTTGGAGTTGTCAACCCACTTAACATGACATAATAGCTGAAATTCAGTTTTATAGGCAGTAGCATGATCCATAATTCTTAAGTGTCTGTCTATTATGCTATACAAATTCACATGCTTGATCACAGTCATGAAACTTGGTATGTTGTCTAATGACATTCCCTCCTCCTCCTCCTCATTCTTCTTCTAAAACTTTAGTAAGATTTTGGAATGGATCCACCAACTAGTTTAGCTGCCTCCTGAACAAATACCATACTTCAGATTTCTATAGATATATATTTTTTGCTTTAAAATACTGTATACATTTACTCATTGATTTTACTGAAACTTGACATTCTGAATGTTTTCATGCAATTTCAAGACTGATCAGCAAATTTCAGGTTTTTTTTTTTTAAAAAATAAATGATTGGTGTAGGTCCCTTCTGTTAGTTTTTTCTTTAGTAATTCAAATAAGAAGTCAGATCATCCTCACTATAGGCAATGCTGGATTAGCTTCCAAGTAATGTGTAAGGTGGGGCGGGCAACTGTTGGGAGTGAAGGGGCTACATTGGACACCTTGTGTTGGAGCGTCATCTCCTTTGCCACCCCGCTGAAATGTTTTTGGTTTTTTCCCCTCCCAATTGTCTCCCAATGTCTGTGAGGCATAGGGCAATTCTGCCATGTTTTTGTCCCTTTCTGGGGCATTTAAACAGGAAATAATCTAGATGTCAATTTCTAGGTCACTTCCTGTTGAAAAAAGGCCACTCCTGGGTGTGAAATGGCTTGGGCAGCCCAAAATTGCCCTCTATACCTGCTGGGGGTGTTGATGGACATTTGGGGGCAATTTTTTTGAAAAAAGTTGCAAACCACACTTTTACCACTCCTGGTATGAAGGCATGCTTTCTGGTGTTCATATGAACATGACAAGGTATGCAAAAAGGGACCACTGTGTAACAGAGATTTGGGTTCATCATTTGACTTCAACAATTTAGAGCATGGGAAAGTTACTCTTCAGACTACATCTCCCAGCATCCCCCAGACGGCATTCCCCAACCAGAGTCATCAGGGGGAGACATGGGTAAGAAATAAAAATGTATCATGATCATCATCATTATCATTATCATTTGCAAGCTTTACTAATCTACATGGTTGCATATTGGAAAATGTATCCTCAACTTGGGGAAGAATAAAAGCAGCAAGGTTTTAAGAAAGATCAGTTTTGTATTGACACACCATCTGATTATATGTGTGTGTATATGTGCCTTCAAGTCACCTGTTGACTTATGGTGACCCCATGAATTTCAGAGTATTTGCTTAGGCAAGGCATACTCAGAGGTGGTTTTGCCAGTTCCTTCCTCTGAAATAAAAGCTCCTGGTATTCATTTGTGGTCTCCCATCCAAGTACTAAACAGCGGACCCTGCTTAGCTTCCAAAATCTGACAGGATCTGATGCTTTTATGAAACTGTTTCTTAATTACTCTTTTGTTTCTCTGCATTATGCAGTTTGTAGTTTTCTCTACTGCTGAACATATTCAGTGCTTGTTAGCTATTTGCAGAGGATGCTTTATAAAATGGATCCTCACCTCTTCACTCCCCCACAGCTAGTGATGTGAACTTACATGACCACAGAACTGGAAAGGTGCTGCTCAATGTTTGTTAAAAGCAGAGAGGGCTGCAGTGCTGGGCAACTTTTATAACTAGACTCTGAGAAGAATCAGTTCTATATAAGGTACCAGAAGGACACCAAGTTACTAGAGCAGGGTTGGCCCTCTGGCTACATGTGGCCCTCATTCATTTTAAGGTCCTTGGAGAACCTGCTCCCCAATTTGTGTGTGTGCATGCATTAAAAGAGGGAGAATTGCACTCCAGATAGTGCAGTTTTCCTTTAAATCTAGGCCTACCTGCAGCTCGCTTTGATTATTAAAATGTGAAAATAAGGAGTTTTTGAAATTAGAAGTAGAATTTAGGCCACTTCCAGTTTCAATGGTGGGGGGATATGGCCCATGATGAGGCTGAAGGGGGAGGAAATTGGCCCTGGATCCTCTGAAGTTGTCCAGCCCAATGTTGAATGGATGTCTGACCCCTGACCTAAAAGTTTAATGGGATATTTGAACAATTCTCCCTTGTTTCTTTTTTCTTACCACATGTGGTACAATGGAGTAGGAGGCTGGGTAACCAGTCCTGCAAGATAATGAATTTGGAATCCTTGATGTTTTTATTTAGGGCCAAACATTGAAGAGAAAGGAGTTTACACTTTATTAGGGCTCAGGGATGTAGGAGATTATCACATGAAGCTTTATTCTGGAATTACACTAAGGTTTTCGAAAATTTGGCCAGTACTTATCGCACGATGTTGTCTCTATCCTGTTGCTGGTTTGCATTCCAGACATTTCTGTAGTGTACCTCTTCATTGACAATGAAAACCTGTCAATGAAGGTTCATTGATGGGGAGAACCTATCAATAACTCTCAATAAAGCTGCCATGCCAGTATTCCTCTTTGTGTGATAAGTCCCTTCTGTGGCAGTAGTGGTATGACGGAAGTCACCTGCCATGAGGGGGCATGATCGTTCTCCTCTTCTCTCTGCCCCCTCGCTGTTCCTAAGCTGACAAAGTTCCCCCCCCATGCCTGTCTTTAGTTTCTTTTTGCTGCGATTGTGCAATTATGGGCATACACTACAATTAAAAAAAAATATTGTTCACCCATAAATGCGCAATTGTGTGGAAAAAAGAAAAAGGAAGAAAGGCACGTATGCACTGAACATGGGGTTATGGAGCCGGTGCGGAAGGACAGATGATTGGCAAAGCACCATAACTGCAGCGTACTTGAAGAGGCAGTGTGATAATGATTTCAAACAGATATGCTCCTGTTTGCTTCACTAACAACTTTGTTGTGAGAGAGGTTGGTGTGATGAAGCCTCTAAAAAGGCCCAGCCCAGGCTGCAGCCCTGTTACCATAAAGAAGAAAAAATGAGGATAAATTGTAGATCATGTTTAAAGATGTTTATAGATGCTTATTTCCCTGTTATCTTTGTATAAATAATTGTTCAGGTCTTATGAGATTTGCTGGAAAAAGTGTTAGAGCTGACCACTCAAATGTTCAGAACAGTGATTTGATGTTCCAGTCTTGTTTTCTAGAACAACCAGAGATTTTTCCTTCCCTGTGTGACATGTTTTGTCAAGAACTACTAGTCGCAGTGTTTCTTGTGCCAAGGCAGATGGGAGGGATAACTGATAAGAGGAGCAAAGTGCAATTAGGGACATGGGTCCCAGTGACAATGGGAGCTGATAGGATTTACTGTACATGCAAAAAATGGAAGTGATGTGATGAACTGTGATGAACAAGTACTGTAACCCAATTCACAGCAGATCTAACCCACAAACAGGACTTAGTATGCTGCCAAAATGATAGGTTGGCAGCAGGCATTCCTTCTTGAGGCATGGCACTCCAAATTCAGGCCATCACCTCAGAGGAGGCCCAATTTTGTGTCATCATTTGGTGGACTTTGGTGGGTAAACAAGATGGATCTTCATGCAGATATAAGAGTACCCAACAGACCACACAAAGAGGTGTTCCTTCAGACACCTGCTTCCCAAGTTGTTTAAGGCTTTATAAGCAAATTCTGCCCTTCAGATTTGGCCTCGAAATAGTAGGCAACTGAGACTAAGAGACTTGTATAGCTGGCACACCAGTCAAAACTGGGCAGAAGCACTGCATGCCTCCTGAGGATATTTGGGCCTCCAGTGATAAAGCTGAATCAAAGTGTACCCCAGGCTACACATCTCCTCTTTCAGATGAAATTTAACCATACAGAATAAGCTAACTACTCACCTCCTTGGCCCATGATCTGCCCACCTGTAGGATCACCATATTATGAGAGTTCAGTCTAAAGCGTTGACCTTCATCCAATCCATTATTGCTCCCAAGTGCTGATCCAGCATCTTCATAGCCTCATCTGACTGAGACTACAATGAGAATTAGAACTGGGTTGTTTCAGCATGCTGCTGACTACATGTATAAAATCCTCTGATTTGGCAGGGACAGTCCCAATTACTCCTCCGTCATCCCTCATTTTCATCACACTTTTAAAATGTCCCAGTTTCTTTCTCCTCTCCTCACTTTTCTCTCACCTTAGTTCAGTTGCTACTAACTGAGTTCCAAGTGCAAAAAATGTCCCAGTAGGCTCAGGCAAAAGCAAACTGCTGCAGCCTCTCCTACCTTATGTGTTCTTCCTCAATACGTTTTTCCAGCTTGACCACACTCTGATGTTGCTTGGCCACCTGTCTCAGGTTTCATCTGTTAAATGTTAGAAGGTATGTGACTAATGTCAGTGATTTCCTATTAATATCAAAAAGCATAGGGGACAGAATGCAACTTTTGATGACTCCATAGCACAATTGCCACAGGGTCAAACAGAAGTCCCACTTAACACTTTCTGGAAATCATTCTGTAGGGAAGAGGAGAATCATCATTGACTCCCAGCTCACAGAATCAATCCAACAGGTATGGTTGATAGTATCAAAAGTCAGATACTATCTGACTAGCAGATACTAGCAGATCCCGGAGAATCAATAAGGGCTGCATCTGCACTGCAGAAATAATCCAGTTTGACACTGCTTTAACTGCTATAGCTCAATGCTGTGGAATCCTGGGATTTGTAGTTTGTTGTGGCACCGGAGCTCTCTGACAGAAAACTAAATATCTCACAAAACTACAAATCCCAGCATTCCATAGCACTGAGCCATAGCCGTTAAAGCAGTGTCAAACTGGTTTATTTCTGCAGTGCAGATGAATCCTTGGATGCACACCCCTGTCCCTGTTTCTGCAGAGAGCATTAGAAGGACCAAAGCCATCTAAAACTATGACTCCTACATTGGCAGGGGGTTGGACTAGATTAAACTTTTTTTAAAGTGCACACATAGACGCTCTCACCTCTCTCACTTTGAAGGCCACCATTCATGTTTAGCCTGAAGAAGAGAAGGTTTAATATGATAGCTGTGTTTAAATATTTGAAGGGGTGTCATATTGAGGATGGGGCGAGCTTGTTTTCTGAGGCTCCAGAGACCAGGACACAGAGCAATGGGTTCAAACTACAGGAAAACAGATTCCACCTAAACATTAGAAAGCTTCCTGATGATAAGAGCTGTTTGGCAGCAGAATGTGCTGCCTGGAAGTGTGGTGGAGTCTCCTTCTTTGGAGGTTTTTAAACAGAGGCTGTATGGCCATCTATTGGAAGTGCTTTGATTGGGTATTCCTGCAGGGGTTGGACTACTTGGCACTTGTGATCTCTTCCAACTCTATTATTCTCTTATTTCCTTTTCCCTTATCAGGGAAATACTATGCAGGGAAAAAAATGCATATATACTTTTTCTTTTAAACAGTTTACACAAATTAACATTAAAAAGGACTACATAGGTATGTACTTGTAATCAACTATAAACAAGGAGAACTGGAGGGAAAATGCAGTGCTAGCCTTCTCTTTCTAACCTGCCCTTTCACACAAGGGCTGGTGCTGCGTCCATACTCTCATATTGGTGTAGCAATCCTCCCTCCCTCTCACACTATCCTTCCATGACCAGCTAACAGAAATCATAAAACTGTAGGTATGGGACAGAATTGTGATATTGGGGGGGTGGGCTATGTCTGTTGTATTGAGCCTCCCCAGAATTATACTTGGTCCCTTTTTTGTGTGCAGCTCTGAAGCTGACTGTACAGTGAGGTAAGCAACATTAGAAGGTATTGATGTGGTCTGCTGTGAAAAGCTAGAGGTCTCCGCTTGCAGCTTTCAGAGAGGAAATGGGTGTCTTTGTTCTAATGCCTGAGGGGCTTTAGAACTATGAAAATTCTCTAGCCCACAAGGCCGCTCCCTTCATTACACTCTGAGTTATTGGACTCAGATTGCTGGTGTCTTTATCATGTGAGCTATATGATTATTTTTACGGTTAATGTTTAACAGAGCTGAAGACCTTAAAGGAAATGGCAAGAGAGCTTCCAGATTTGCACAGCTTCGTCTCAATAAAACTTGCAAAGTGACTTTCCACCAAGGTCTTTGTTGTGTCGCTTGTGTTCACAAACTCCAAGCATGCCACAAGACGGTGTGTGTGCGTGACTGTGTGTGTGTGTGTGTGAGAGAGAGAGTTGTTTCTCTGAAACAATCACTACTGTCTTCAATATTTTGCTGCATGTTTGCTGATTTGGGGAGTTGTTATAGACATATTGCCTATTTGCATGGGTGAAGATAAACGGGTCTGCGTTCTGTTGGTTTTGCCCAAACATACAGTTGACCTGTGCATTTTGGACCATTTCGAAGTACGGATTGATTATTACAACAGAATGTAGAGGAAAGTTGTCCTGTACCAATCAATCTTCACTAGAAAAGAAAAGAAAATCTCAGGTTTGTCTATATGAGGAGGAAAATGTGGATTGATGTGCATCTTCAATTTGTCTTAATTATTTTTTGCAGAATCACAGGCATGCAAAGCTATCCACTTTTGCTGTCCCAGTGGGCATGCCTGCGAATCAAGATGGCGGGTGCGAGTGAATTACTCATGTTTTTATTGTCGCCAGTTGCTGCCGCCAAACAGTATTTTTTAAAGTGTATCCTAAGGTGCAAAAGTACAATATTCTGCCTAAATAAATAAAAAAGAAAAGAAAAAGGCTGTTTCATCACTTCAGCACACGATCTCTAAGGTGAAAATCCAAGATGGTGATTCCGGGCGCTTGCCTTGTTAGCAAGCTTTGCTCCCTGCCCACATCTGAGCAACCAGCTTTCTACTTCCACTCTTATAGGGAATGCGAATGAATGCGGATTGGTTGTCCCAATGCGTATTCCCCGCAGAGCATTTAAAAAACTCCAGGGGCCGGTTTACACAGCAGATTTATTACGGCAACTTGCGGTTTAATTATTTTCTGCAGCTGTGCCAGTCAGGTTTTTTTTCTAATTATGTCGCTTTGAAGTTCAGACTTGAATAAGTGTGTGGGGTGTGGCTCTGTGTGTCTCTGTAAATCTGCCTGTAAATGAACTCACTCCATAAAGCAGAGGGAGAGTAATCTCTCTGCTAAAAGTCTTGCTGCCATGCCGTGGATCGCAAGTTTTTCCAGCTGCTCTCTCTCTCTCTCTCTGTCTCTCTATTTCCCCCTCGCTCCCTCCCTCCCCCAAGCAGAGAGAGAGAGAGAGAGAGGGAAAATAGCAGTTCGTCTTGCTACAGTCCTTTGTGAAATGGTTTCTCTCCCTCCCCGTGCACAGGATAAAAGTGACGAACGAGCTTTTACATACTTTCAAACAGCAGAGGATGAGAAGGAATGCTCCAGGAATGAAAGTTGTTGGGAATCCTTTTTTTTTTTTTTTTTCAAACTGGCTCGCAAAATAGCAGACAGGATTTTTGCAAGTTTCTTCTCTAATGGCTACTGTCTTTGCCTCCTCCCTGCCCCTCTTTTAAGCCCACCCCTGCATCATCAACCAATCACAATGCAGCTGTGCTTTAACCCTTAGTGGAATGCTAGTTTACACTGCCAATAAAGCACTACATTGCAAATATTCCTGCAAAAATAGCGACATGCCCTGCCACACTATATTTGGGTGTTTTACCTTCCCCCCTTCTGAATGAGGCGATGCTGTGCTGCGATCCGTGGGAACTATGAGCTATCTTAGCGGTATATTAGGGGAATATTTGCCCGTGTAAACGACCCCCGGGAAAAGCTGCGAAGGCTTTTCCTACAGAGTTTTTGGTGGATTTAGCTCCCCTCCTTCCAAATCCTGCAGACTGATGTGGGATGGCATTTAGACAAATTGTATTCTCCTTGAATTATATGAGGAATATTGTTGCTGTATAGACAACCCCTCAGTGTGGGCTATCTCCACAGACTGAAAATCATCTGCAAATACTCTAGTCTGTCTGGACTTTGGTAGTGTGGGGGAATGTCGTAAGCCCTATTCACAAGGAGCATACTTCTGGCTCACATCTAGAAATAATAAAAAAGAAGGTGCTTTAGATTTCTTTTTCCAGAGTCCACAGAATTCCTCAAAACCTTGTGAATGGGCCTTGGAACACAGTGAGAGCCTGAATACCCTGCAGTGTAGTACATGGAGGGTATTCCATGTTTAGTGAGAAATTCCTGGGAAATGCTTTTTCTGCACCAGTGAAACCAACTGCCCGTGGATATAAAGAAGCTTTATTTGGTAAGGGAGCTTTGACACACTGGAAAAACAAGAAAGTAACAAATCACACATGGGCTTTCAGGAATTACATTTTTTCCCCTGCTTAAGTAGAACCTTGAGAGTTAGAATTCCTTGCAGAAAGCTGGGTCTGAGAGGGCACTAGTCTCCTTCAGGACATTTTTGGTCATAAGATTCACATGGCTCCAAAGAGGAAATATTCATGGGAATTTAAGGTCAATTGAAGCAAGTCTCCTTGAAATGAGTACAGTTTGCATAAAGGCAAAAAGGGCTACACCTTTCCTTTCTACTTTTGTGAAGGAAGGCAATCAGAAATTTCTTCAAGGATTATTCTATCTCCATAGTGGAACTAGCCAGTGCAGGCAGATGGTTATTTTTTTTTTAAGGGAATAAATTAGGAAAATACATTGGATCCTAATTCAAGAATACAGTTGTTCCTTCATATTCGCTGGGGTTTGGTTCCAGGAACCCCCCATGGATACCAAAATCCGTGAATACTCAAGTCCCATTATATGCAATGGCACAGCAAAATGATGTCCCTTATATAAGATAGCAAAATCAAGGTTTGCTTTTTGGATTATTATTTTTTAAAGAATATTTTCAAGACATGCATAGTTAAACCCATGGATACCAAATCTGTGGATATGGAGGGACAACTGTATTGGTCTAAAAACCAGGCTCTCAGTGGAACCCAGAGTACCATACAATCTATATGGTATTCTTGAGTTGTATCAGAACATAGGAGTTTGTAACAGATGTTTTTGTGCCCTTTTAGTTGGCCTAAAGAAAGTATTATCATAGGGCCAGTCTAGACAAGGGAATAAAATGTGAATTGGGGTGCAGAAATGCCAGTTTGCAGTAGCTGTCATCTGTCTATCTCAATGTTTTTTTTTTTTCAAGATTGCTGTTGTGTGACGTTCTCTGTGTTTGCTGTTCACACAGAGGCATGCCAGCGAATCAAAACGGCAAAAACACCACTAAATCCAAGGTGAGGAAGAGCAATCTTCTACTTAAATAAAGAAAAAAAGAAGGAAAGAAAGACTGTTTCATTGCCTTAGCACATGATCGCTATGGTGACAATCCAACATGGCAGATCTGCGATCTGCTGTCTTAGCAAGCTCCGCCCCCTGCACATGTGCAACCAATCAGCTGTCCTCTTCAGCAATGTGATGCAATGCAATTTGGTTGTCCTAATGGGTGAGGGTGCACATTTCCGTCAGGGTTTTATAAAAACTCAGGAAAAGTCCTGGGGTCTTCTGCTGCGGACTTCCCCCGACTTTTGCTCCCCCTCCCTCTGAAAAGGATGGACTGTTGCTGGATCCCATTTGGAAACATGGGATTCCCCGCAGATTCTAAGAGGGTTTATTTTCACCATCTGGACTACCTCATAGTCTTAGAATCAGTGCAGCTGCCCCTACAATATGCATACCACATTATTTTCCTTAGAAGTTGCTATGACGATTGGCGGTATTTACATGAGGGCCAGAGTGGTATGGATAACTTGTTGTCTCACATACCTCACAGCACCTGAACTAAGTGAATACATTGATTGGTAATATGATGGAAGTGTGCTGATGTACAGCTGACCTGTGGCTGCTGCACTGTGATGCAGGTGAATTGTATATCCAAAGTTTAATGGCCTTGTGAAAACTGTGCTGCAGATAGGAGAGCTCACCTCAGGGTTACTCTATTGACTGTCTGTGTGTGCTGTGTCAGGAAGGGCCAGTGCTGTTTTAACCTTGTATTGCATTACTGCATTCCTGTTTAATCAGATATATCCTCTCATACGTGGTTCATCTTACCATAGTACTTACAAAGTCACAAGTGTAGCTAACAACCTGAAACAAATGCATTTTCCCCTCCTTGCATCAGCAGAGCAGTGAGTTTGCAGACTGAAAGAACTTGCGTGAAGACATGCATTGGCTGGATGCACTATGGAAAGCAGCATGCGCTTGTGGGGAAAATGGTCCAGCATCACACACACACACGCACACACACCACTTCAATCATGAGCTTTGCTGTTCTCTCAGATTCTTGTATGGAGCTTGGATATATTGTTTTGGACTACAATTCTCAGAATCCCCTAGCCAGCATAGTCACGCTGGCTGGGGAATTTGGGGAACTATAATCCAAAGAAGTAATTTTCCCAAGCTCTAGTCTTATACAGGCTATCTAGTTGGCCCATTTTGCAAAGACAGCTTTGCTTTACAAGAATTTGGATTGCTTGACTTTCACTTTAACAAGTGCTGTTTTGATTGCTGGCACATTCCAACTTGGTAAGCAGAACAAAGCCAGAAAATCTAATGGAGAGGCATTAGGAGGTTACATCCTCCTCAAAAAAGCAATCTCTCCAGTGGCATAAAGATGGTAATTTCTTTGCCCTTGATTGCTCAGGATGTAAAGCCAGCTACCCCCCCCCCGTCCCTCCTAAATTATGTGTTGTAATTCTGGGCTTTGGCTGAGCGCCTGGGCCTGGCTCTCCTTCTGAAATGCCTCTCCTTGCTGAAGCCATGGGGATGGTTGCAAAGTGCCTCTGGAATGCAAGCCAGCATTCCTGCAGGGCAGCCTCTGCTGAGGCAATCCAGAGGGTCATTGTATGAGGCACGTGGCAGGCATTGGTGAAGGGCGGAGGATGTTAGTGGGGGTACTTTGAAGGGGATCATAGGTCCTCATGGGTTTGAACTTGAGATCTGTATTAGGGAAAGATGTGAGGTTTTTAACTGACCAGTTCAATCTCATAGACACCGTGAGCTTAAAAGTATCAGCTGCTTAGACAGTGTCAGATAAAATCTGCCAAATGTCCAACATCTTGTTCGTGCTTTTAAAACATGACTCCAAATGAGCAATTTAATTATTTGGAACATTGCCTTCCCTTTTTTATTTTTTATTTTGCTTGCCAGTCCACAATGCAGAGAAGCTTGTACAATATTTGCATTGCACATTGAGCAGCCAAATATGGGTAAAAATGCTATGCAATATTACAGAATTCAGTAATGCCAGGGGAGCTGAACAACATCTTGAAACACTTCAATAAAATGCCCACTAAAACTGAGCAAATGTCCCTTAGATCAGAAATGTGTAGTGCATCTTTAGCACCACAGAAGCTCTGTTGCTTATAACAAGTATACTGAACAGGTGAAGCACAGGAGAAGAAGGCAAGATCTCTCAAAGAGAAAAGGGACAGTAGAGATTGTGACACAACTCACCAAAACTTATTACCAAAAATTGTTTTGATTGTGAGCTCTTAACACTTCCATTGACAAGCAAAGGCTTTTTATTCTGACATGGGGCTTGTCTACCTGAAGCAGTTGCGACCTGTCTTAATGGTATGCCTGTAGCTGAGACTGCAGCCATGAGTGGATTACTCATGTTTTAAAATCTGCCATCACCAAACTTTAAAAAAACAAAATTATTTCTATGGTGCGCACAAGCAATATTCCACCTTTCAAAAGAAAGAAAGAAAAAAGATAGCACAAACCTCAGTGTTTTATCACCTTAGTGATCACTCACTAAGGCGAAAATCCAACATGGCGGCAGGGGGTGTTTGATCTGTAAGCCAGCCCCTCCCCCTGTGCTCGTCCAGCCAATCAGGTTTGCACTTTGTCCTGTATTGCACTTTGTCCTCGTTAAGACAAGCGACTCATGTTGAATCGCTTGTCTTAATGAGTGAAAATGTGGATATCAGTGGAGGGTTTTTTTTAAAGTCAGGAAAAGCCGTGAAGGCTTTTCTCGCATAGTTTGTCCTCTTTTTGCCCCCCTCCCCTTCACAATACAACAAGACAGTGCAGGATCCCATTAAGACAGTTCTTCTTTTTTGAGTGAATTCTGTGAGGGGTATTTTTAACCCCTTGCTTTGTGAGACCACTTTTGAGAGGGTGCTTTATTGCTTTTAAATGTGTTGTCTTTCAATTGCTCTTTACTATTTTTTAATGTAGGTTTTAAATTGTTTTTAATGTTACTGATCATTTAAGTACATGTTAATGATCTTTTTTGTGTTTTTTAGCTATATTGTATCTGTTTCTATCTGTAAGCTTCCTCAAGTCCTGGTCGTGGGGGTGGGGAACGGCCGGACATAAATTCAATATTTTTGTGAATGGAGATACACACTATGTATGTACACTATGTAGGATGGAAATCACAGTACATTTGTCTAAGAACCTACATGGATCTCAGTAACCGCTTTGTGTACATAACTCTATGTCTTCCCTCCCCTCCCCATGCAGCAGCTAGGCCCTGTGGGGTCACTGCTGAACCTCCAGGGCGGGAAATGAAGTAGCAGGGACTCTCTGCCTCTTCATCCTTCTGCATTTTGCTGCAGTCTGAGGAATGATGATGTCATGCTTCCTTTGCCTCTCTTGTGCAAAAACTGCAGGGGAAGAGAGAGGGAGCCCCTGCTACCCATTTACCTCCCTCCCTCCCCCCCCTCCCCAGTAGCAGAGGCCTATGGAACTTGGCAGCTGTGAGGGAGTGAGGTTTGGACAAGTTCAAAGGCTAGAGACTAGCCTCTTGCACCCTATTAAAAAAAGAAGACATGCCAACACTTTACGCACACATGTGTCAATGACAAAGTGTTACAAGTTGCTTTGGTTTTGTGCCAGAAATGATTACAACTGCCACAGTTGAAAATGTAGGATGCTTTGTTAGAGTCAGAAAGTCAACTTTGTTTGGGAGGTAGGTTTCATCTCTACTCCTTGAGGTTTCTGGAACTGTATTACTGGAATTGCAAACCAGAGTTGTTTTGTCCACAGGCATGTGTAAACTCAATCATGAAATGGCAAGGAAAATGGTTTTGTGTTTAAGGCTTGAAACAAGCCCATTACTAGAGTCGCTTCTGAAACAAAGCAATGGAGCAGTTATTAATCCAAGGTAAATATGGCTTCCCACCCCAATCGCAAAGCACACTATTTTGCCAAACAGTGCAAAGTAAACATCTAGTAGTCCTTGTGATACTGGATGGCAGGAAAGATGCTCATAAGCCTCGCACAAATTATGGATACAGAAAATTACTGGCAAACCTGACATGAATGGTAAGTATTGCAGAAATAAGCAAGGCACCCTCTACCTAGCACACTTCAGATGGGTTGGATTATAACTCCCATCATTTGTAGCGGGTGGCAGAGATAATAGTCCAACAAATCCAAAGGTTGCAAAAGCCTGTAAGACAGCGAAAATGTAAATGTATAACTTTGCATTTACCATAGAGTATTTACTTTTGACAGAGTATGTATGCATATGTCTAGAAAGCAAGGTCAGTGTCCACCAGACACTGCGTCCTCTTTTCTAAGATCTAGTTGAATCTTAGACTTATTTTCTGGATTCTTATAGCACCCCCCACCAAACCTCATAGCAATTTTAAATACCACTGTGATGCCCTAATCTTTCTCCACTTTTATATTTGACCTGTATTTTCACTTTACTTTGGAATAATGTTCTTTTGGACTAGAACTACCATTTCACAATAATATCAGTGTATTTTGGGATAGTGTACAGGACACAATTTTGTTTCATAGGAGATAACAAAATGCAGATAAATTGTCTTGGTGGTATGGATGAGACAAGTTCAGTGAACTTGAAACTAGATTCTCAGTTGGACTTTTAGCTACAGAAAGTATCCTAGTTCAGATGTAACATTACATCAGAGAGGGGCAAAGGGTGGCCTTTGGGCTACACGTGGCCCCCACCACTCCAGATTCCCTGGACTGGCTTTTCAACCCTTGGTAAAGTGAATTGTCTCTAGATTTTCCTTGGGGTTTTTCCGGGCTGCGAAGCTGTGTCTGGAATAGTTTCTTTCTGATGTTTCGCCTGCATCTGTGGCTGGCATCTTCAGAATGGATGCCAGCTGTGAAAGCCTTCAACTTCACATTGAATTATCTCTCCCAGAAGTCTCCAGGAAGTGGTAGCTCACCTCTTAAATACATTGCAGCTCCCTGTCCTGTCAACATTGTTCAACATTTTAAAATAACCCCTTTTTCAAAACAGTAGTGGACTTCTGGGAATTTATTCATGTATGTGGGTGTACAGTGGGCCCTTGATGTCTGCTGGGGTTTGGTTCCAGGACCCCCTGTGGATACCAAAATCTGTGGATGCTCAAGTCCCATTATATGCAGTGGTGTAGTAAAATGGTGTCCCTTAAATTAAATAGCAAAATCAAGGTTTGCATTTTGGATTTTTTTTCTTGAGTGGGGGGGGGGAGATATTTTCAAACCATGGATGGATTATTGAATCTGTGAATGCATAATCCGTGCATATGGAGGGCCAACCATATTTTGGCATTTGGGGGGAGTCTCTGAGACTCCTAGAGAATCCCAGCAGCAGAATATTGGCTCTCAGGCTCAACTCAGTTGCCCACCATGGTTTATTGCAGGAGTGAGTACAGTTAGAGTGGGTACAGTTGGGTGCAATTGAAGGGTTGGGAGGGCCTCCCTCTAATGAGCCAAACTCTTTTTTCCCTGTTCCCCATAAACCAGGGGGGAAAGCCACCACCAGCAACAAATAATTGTTCTTCTTTTCCTGGTGGTCATGGAAGAAAAGGAGAGGAAGAAGAAGATAGCAAAGTGTGGTACAGGAGGGAGGAAGAGGAAGTATACTTTTTTTTAGGCACTGAAATTCAGTGGCCAAGCAAAGTAATTTAAAAACTGGTGGATTAATTTTTTTAAAGGACACTGGGGAGATTGGAAGATACTGGTGGGCAAAAAAAGAAAAAAGAAAAAAAAGAAAGAGAGAGAGAGAGAAGTTTGGGAACCACTGGATTCCCACCCCATATTTAGTGTTATGTAAGCAGACAGGAGGCAGCCTGTGGTGGAAGCAGGATAAACCCTTAATCTCACACAGTTCTTCCTCCTCCTCCTCGCCCCATGTGCCTGAGAGATGGGGTTCACTAGTTTTACTTTCCACATACAGTAGGACCCCTGTATCCACTGATTTCGTTATCCATGGGACACAAAACAGCACACCTACCATAAAGCCTTCCTAGAAAACGTGTCCTCTCTAACCATTTTCTAGGTCCTCCAAGGCAAGTTTATTGTATTTTAAACCAGAAGTCCCATTATTTTCAATGGCATTTGCAATTATCCACAGTTTTCGGTATCCACAGTGCTCCCTGAACCAATCCCCAGTGGATACAGGCGTCCTACTGTACACATGGAGATTTTCACACAGGCTATATATCCCGTGGCAGGAACAGAACAGGGGCGGGAAAGGTTTTCTCTTTCGGATGACATTGACCCAGTTCTGTCTTGCATCCTTCCTGCTCCTGTGACTGTTCCGGAACAATGTAATCACGATTTTTCATCGTGAATAGACCTCCTGTTCTGTCGCTATCACGCAATCATGGGTGTGTGAACAGGAGCCCTGTTCCGAAATGACAGCCGCAGAGGGGAGGTCCATTCTGAGCACTTCCTGGTATGATCTGGACATCCAGGTAAGTGGCACCCTTTATTTTACCCTCCCTGTTTTGATTGTGTGATCTAAAGTGTGTTTTTGTGCTTGGTGGACTGATTTTATGTTTGAGGGAGTTTTATTTTTTAAATTTACCGCCTGGCCATTATCACGCGATAACATGATAACATTTCAGACAGCCAGTCATAAAAGCAGCCTTACGACAGCTGCTTTTATGGCCGGCCAGCGAGGGGAGGGGGAGCCCATTCCTGCCGTGGAATTAAGGTAAGTGTGTGAAAGATTTACGTTATTCCATGGCAAGAACAGGAGAAGAGGTGGCGGGGCAGTAATGGGGCATTTTGCCTCATGTGAAAATCTCCTATGAATCAGAGATTTATGGTTTAAAACAAACCCTGGCCCATTTCTAAGCAAGCAAATTTGATGTTTTTACAAATCACAACTTGTTCCTTACCTTGTACATAACAAATCACAGTCACATAGCTTGTACATAACAAATCACAATCACAATTAGTTTACACATACCGTAACAATAGACTAGGAATAGCGGAAAGTGAAAAATTCTCCTGGCATGTATTTAGAATTAAAGAACTCCGACCCCAGGAATTGGTTCCTAGTGTCAGAACTGAATGGAACTGGACTTCTGGGTGACAGTTATGGCCGACAGACAGTCTTCCATGAGGGTCTCTGAGAGTAGAAGCTTCGGCGGTGATAATCACTGGCACAGAGGCAAATTCCAGCTGGTAAATATCTCCCCGGATAAAGGGGAGATTAGGACATCACCCACAAATGCTCAGAAACCACGATACCATGGATACCATGGTTGCTGGATACCAATAACTATGGAAATTCAAATGGTTTGGCATGATTGAAGAGGGGCCCAACAAGGATACCACCATGCTCACACTGCCAAAAGCAAGTCTGCAAGGACAAGAAGTCTGCCACTCACTTTCTTTAAACAACTTTTCATCTGACATCTGGGATTTATGAATTATAATTAAAGGGCTCTTCGATTCTTCAGTGACAACATTACCTCAGTGAGTTGCCTCCTTTCTGGATTAAGAAGAGAGACTGTATGGGTTTTTAAAAAATATATCGTATAAGCAAGAAGCTTGACTAGATAGTGAAGTAATTACTTAATCAACAAAGGGTACAGTAATATGATTTCCCCTTCTTTTGATGGAAATATGTTGGATTATTTTTAAAAGTATGAGGGTTCTTATGAGAAAGAACATTGTTTTGACAAAGAAATACATTGTATTTACTGGTGTAATAAAACAATAGATGGGCTGATGGTTCATCACTGGTACTGTATCTACAGAAATATAAATTAATCTAACTTCTTGACTACTGTAAATAAAAGAGTTTGCTAGATAGTAAAAGAAAATGAAAGCTGTTTGGAGGAAGATTTAGAAAGTCCAGATGACCAAGTAGTCTTTGAAGAAATACATAAAAAGGAGAAATTGCTGAGAGAGGAGTTAAACCAGATGCTGACAAAAAGAAAATGGAATGGAATCTTTGGAGAAACTGAGGCTTATATGGTTGGAGAGTCTAGCCAGAAGGATAAGAAAAATGTGGAAGTTCAAGCTGGAATAATAGTCTTTGCGATGGATGGAGACGGCTCTGTATTTTCAAAGAAAGAAGAAGAATTGTATTGGAAGTTGGAAAAGGATCTGGAGAAACCTGATGAGATCAAGGGATTTATCATTAAAGAGAAAGGGTGTTTTTTTGTGTGTTTTTTTTTTGTTTTTTTTTTTTTTGAGGACTCTATTGAGGCCAAAGGCTTTCATGTTAGAGAAGAGATGGTGATATTGGAGGTTAGAGGAACAGTGAAAGAAGAGAAGAATGGATAAGGGGAGGCAAAGTAGATGTGGAAGAAAATAGAGCATTCAAGATCAAGATGAATGATGTCTATGGGATAATATACTCATCTCAAGGTATGTGTGTGCGTGTGTGTGTGTTTGTTTCAATGAGTTATGTCCAGTTTTTACAATGACTGAGATTTGGTAGAAAACCTCATGTTAAATATAAATGTTTATAAGTAATAAAAGTAAAGGTTTGGTTTAGGGATGCATGTTATTTTGCTACCTAATGTGGGATATTTGTTTTATCAAAAAGAAATGTCTGTATTAAGATGCTTCTGGGTTATATTAAATGTAAAGAGAAGATTTGGAAAATCTGATAACATGCACATACATGCGCGCACACACATATATGGGAATAGATTAGGTATATGTCAGATATATATATATATATATACATATACATAAATGGAGATTACTAGTTTTCATATATATGTTTGGTGGGTATTTATGTTGGAGATGTAGATATATAGAAGAGGTATTATTTGTAATTAGATATATTTGGAAGAAGTTGGAAGAGAAGGAGGCATTGTTATAAAAATTGGGAAGACTGCCTCACAATAAAGAGGAAAGAATTTATACTTCTCCAACAGGGACTCACAGTATATAAACCCCACACACCCACATGCCACCATTCTCTGAAGATGCCAGCCACAGATGCAGGCAAAATGTCCAAAATAAACTCTTCCAGAACCTGGCCTCACAGCTAAGAAAAAACCCACAAAAAACCTAAAGAATTTATTATTAGAGCTTTTTTATTATGATGATAGATTATATGTTAAATGAGATTGATTTAGAGGTAGAATAAGCCTTTAAATTAACTATGTGAACTGATAAAGATTAACAGGACTAATAGTGTTATTTGTTAAAATTATTAAACCTTTATTGACTTTTTGTAAAAAAAATAACTAGAGGGTGACCCCCTTCCCCGTTTATGCTGGATCGGTACCCGTGGTTTCACTTATCTGCCGTTGGGAGGGAAGGGTCTCTCCAGACATCTGGAGGACCATAGAGTCTCACTGGAAGTGGTCTCTCTAGGAATCAGGAGGTCCTCCGGTGCAATTCTATGGTCAGCGTCCAGTGGAAGTTGACCATAGAGTTACACCAGATGCCTAGCCATTTTTTAGGTCCTCTGGTCTAATACAGCAGTTTGCTATTATACACAGTTTCATATACCTGCGGTAAGTCCGGGAATGTATTCCATGCATAAATGGGGGCAACCTGTATATGTTGCTGTAAGCTTTGAGTTTATTTATTAGTAGGTAGATTTTATAGAGAAGAGGATAGTAGTTTTACTAGATGAGAGAGGTATAAACTGATGATATGTTTAAATAACTGCTCAAAAGAAGATGGGAAGTCATTTTCTGTATCTTCTCTTTTAGTCCTTTTCTTAGTCTTCTTTTGATGTTCTTTAGTTTTCTCTTTCTTTATTTTTTCCCCTTTTCTTTTCGTATTAGGTGTTAGTATTTTATCTGTTTTATGTTTTATGAAATTCTTAAATAAAATGTTAAAAAAGAACTGAATGGAAGTCATCATTCATCTACATAAAAGTCTACACTGCTTACCACAAGCTTCCCTTGTTTCACCAGCATCATTTAGGATGGGAGGAGAGTCATTTTGTTGCTGCTTTTGTTGAACTGGTATTCAGAAACCCTTGGCATTCTACAGCAAATCATCCAGAGATCTACCAGCTCTATCATCTTCCATCCTTGGTTACATGCAACCAGCCCCACAACCCTCTTGCTGCCCTTGAAGACATTTGTGTAGACCCAAGGAATATTTACAGCATTTGGAACTCCATTTAAATGAAGCTCCAATTCCAAAAAAGCATATTTCCCTTCTTTGCAGTGGAGGGAGCTAATATGCCTGAGGTTCAGGTTTCTCTATGCATGGGAGAATGCAGATGTGTGAACCTCTGTCTCCACCAACAATGGTCTGCCCTGGCATCGCATCAGGAGGCATGGAGATGCACTATCCACAATGCTGCAGCCTTATTTGAGAACTCACGCCGAACAAGTTTTGAAGAGAAACGACAACGCAGAAAGAATCACAACCCAGAAACATCACCCAAGGAGACCTTCTGCTGTGCTTTCTGCAACCGGACATGTTTATCTCGGATTGGCCTTTTTAGTCATCAGCGCACTTGCAGAAGGCACGGGATGAGTCCTTCCTGAATCTTCATTTGTGTCGCTTGTGTTCACAAACTCCAAGCATGCCACAAGACGTTGGTGTGTGTGTGACTGTGTGTGTGTGTGTGTGTGTGAGAGAGAGAGAGAGAGAGAGAGAGAGAGAGTTGTTTCTCTGAAACAATCACTACTGTCTTCAATATTTTGCTGCATGTTTGCTGATTTGGGGAGTTGTTATAGCCATATTGCCTATTTGCATGGGTGAAGATAAACGGGTCTGCGTTCTGTTGGTTTTGCCCAAACATACAGTTGACCTGTGCATTTTGGACCATTTCAAAGTACGGATTGATTATTACAACAGAATGTAGAGGAAAGTTGTCCTGTACCGATGTGAAGAAAAGCCAGAGAGAGAGAGAGAGAGAGAGAACCTCTGTCTCTGATTGTGCCGGAGATCTGTATGCTGAGATCTTAGGCTGACCTAGAGATAACATTGGAAGACAATATTACATTATGGCTTTAGAGCAAAAAGTTGGCTGGGATATAGAGAATCTCTCCCTCTCCCCACATCCAATTTTTTATTTCATTTTATACAGCCATTTACTTACAGGGTGACCTTAAGCTAGGTATCCAGAAAGCAAGCTTGGTTGCCAGCAGTATTTCAGAGGGTGTTTGATGTCACTCTAGACCCCCAAAAGGGAAAGACCCCCTTAAACCCTTGGCTTTGCAACTCTTTTCTCTCCCTCCAGATTTTAGCTTTGCCTGCAAATGTCCCTTTTCCTGATCACTTAAGTTTTTGGATTTCATGGAAGACAAGTGTCCTTTTTTCTTCATGGTACATCTGCATTTTCCCTCCTTGTAGCAATATTTACTCTGGTGACAGATCTTGTCATTGTGTGGTATCCGTATAGATGTTAGTACTACACAAAAAGCAAATGAAGGTGGCTGCAGCATAGCCAGTGTATTGAATAGCAGTGTTTTCCAACACACTTTGCATCAGGAGTTTCAGTGTTCAGTGTGTGCAAAATGTCTCCCTCTTTAAAATGTGGACATACTTTGATACCTTAGTCTTCTTCCAATTATAACATGAAATAGTATTGCAACATCTATTCTACAGAATTCTCTACAAATCAAGCTTTCTTACCAGCAAGATCCTACCAAGAGTTCAAAATAACATGTGGTGTGTGTGTAAGAGAGAGAGAGAGAGAGAGAGAGGTCTATAATTTCACTGTTTCATAATAATTGACTCTGCCGTGTGATGCACGTATTGGTAGATTCAAGGCCATCTGATTTCAAACATAATGGGAGTGTATGTCTGTGTGCCTGAGAGATAAACATTTACCTGGCATTGCCTGTGTTGATGTTTCATGCCAAGTTCCATGAAAAGTTGACAAAAAAGATCAGCCCTTCCCCAAAAGAAGCAGTAGCAGCAACAGCAACTGCTGAAGGTTACCAATCAATCCTGACCTTGCACAAAAATGTTTGGGATGCTATCCTAAGTGTAAAAATCAAATTTGGTCAAAATTGTTTCATAAATGTGTGTTCTTCCACAAACAAATGCAGAAATCCAAAGCATTTATTCAAGACTTCCCTGAAATAGTTGATGGTGTGGGTCTAAAACCTTACTCTGGTCTTTGGTTTGGTCCCATTAGATAAGATAATCATATATGTGATCAAGCATGTGGATTCTTATAGCATAACAGATGGAGAAACACTTTAAATTATGGTATAGTTAGATTTTTATCTCCGACTCTGCCTCCCTTATCCTAGTAGAGCTGAGCTTTGCTTCTTCTTATGTGCACTTCCAAGCTTGTTTTGAATGGTAACAATAAGCCATGTAATGTCTCCTTAGTAGCTTTGTTAAAGGAGAGGCATTTATGGACTGGAGTATTGTGCTGGTAGCAAGGACAGCTGTAGGATTTTAAAACAGCAGCATATTTACTTAATAGTAGTTTTTAATTCTAAATTGTTTTCTGTTTACATGTCTAGCCATAAGCATATGGGGACAAAACCCCTCATTTTACGCCTTACTAACCAAGCTGTCACCAAGAAGCTGTTCTGGCTAGAGGCAACCCATAAGCCTATTTTTGCTGCCTAGAGCCTGGATGGGCCATATGAAAACAAAAGGCTTGGAAAAGTCGCAGACACAGTAGGGAGGCTGCCTCAATGAAAAGCAAGGTCAGGAGCAGGAATGGAAATGCAGGCAGTGCTGAAGTGTTCTTGGGTTTTGTTATTGGTAGTAATATATTTCAGAGGAAGGAACTGACAAAACCACTTCTAAGCATTCCTTGCCTAAGAAAATCCTATGAAATCCATGGGGTTACCTTAAGTCGACAGGTAACTTAAAGGCGCACACACACACACACACACACACACACTAGTACCAAAGTGAAGAGCACAAACCAGGAGACTGAGACAATGGTACAAGGAGACTATGACCGATTAACAGGATTAAGGAGACATAACTCAATTTTTATTCAGGCAGGAATGCTGATGCTAGGCAGTACCTTAAGAGATCCCTGAAGCTGCTCAAGGAGATTTGAAATGTTTGTGGCTCCCTCTGCAATACCCTAAGTGAAATAAACAATTTACAACTCAATTCTACCAAAAGTAAGCCCCACTGAGTCCAAGGGAGTTTATTCCTGAGTAAGCATGGAAATGATTGCAGCCTTAATTACTTAATTGTATTTACAAAGCAGGGTGGGTCACAGTCTGTTGAACCAAAACCAGCATTGAGTCCTGTGGAACTTTAAAGGCGTTATTCCACACACATACACTTTTTGTGGCAACTGTCCACTTCGCCAGGTGCATGAAACATTATCCTCAGGTTGGCAGGCATTGTATGTAAGACTGTTAATACAGTTAGCCCTCTGTATCCAAGGATTCCACCATCTATGGCTTGAAAATATTCCCCCAAAAATATATTCCAAAAAAGCAAACCATGATTTTGCCCTTTTATATAAGGAACACCATTTTACTGTGTCATTGTATATAATGAGACTTGAGCATCCACGGATTTTGGTATCCAAGGAAGTCCTGGAACCAAACCCCAGCAAATACCAAGGGCCCACTGTACAATGGGGTGTCACCAAGACAGGCCAGTGCTGTTTTCAGGTCACTTGGCAGTAGTGAATCCACTGTGGGTTTTCATCAGAATGTTAAAGAGCTATCCAGGGTGTTGAACCCAGCTTTATGCACCCTGAATAGCTTTTTTCAAGTTTGGACTAAAACCCAGGTGGATTCACCATCTTACTGACATGGAAACTGTGAGGGCATGTAATGAGTTGCTATTTATGTAACTGAAAGATCATTGTTCTAGAACAGAAGTTCTCATTCTGCCATTAAATTCTATGTTGAGGGAATAACACAGGACCTCAGTGATAGCTAAATTTCTGTATTGAGAAGGGTAACACTGTGTTTCGAGCTGAGATTGTCAGTGGATGTTTAGAAGTACGGTCAAACCCCTGTATCCACGGAGGTTCAGTTCCTGGACTTAACACAGATACTGGAAAATGCAAATAACAGTGAACCCTATTAAAATAAAGGACTTCAGGCAAAAACATACAATGCAGTTGCATCAGAGGACCTAGAAGATGCCTAGAGAGGATGCCTCTCTAGGCATTTTCCAGTGTGGCTCTATGGTACGTGTCCCTATTTTGTGTCTTGTAGATAAATGAAACCATGGATATTGGTACTGCAGATACGGGGGTCCGACTGTATTCATAGAGTTGGAAGGAACCCTAAGGAGCATCTTGTGAGCCCCTGCCATGCAAGTATCCATTGCTAAAGCAATCCAGAGAAGGGGGCATGTAACCTCTTTTTAATAACCTCCAGTGAAGATAAGTCCACCATCTTCCAAGGTAGGCTATTCCATTATAGAATAGTTCTTACCTGTCAGGAAGTTCTTCCTAATGTTCAACTGAATTTTTTTCTTGCAATTTGAATCCTTAGTTAGTCCTACCCACTGGAGCAGAGTAGAAAATGAGTACTGTACAGTCACTCCTCCACATTTGCGGGTTGCTTATTTGCAGATTATTTTGCTGTCACCTTTGCTGCTGCCGTACATCATTTTCAATATGGACTTCAATAATACTCGTGTCCATCTGGAGCTGCGTTCAGTTAAAATTCAGGCTTAGTCAGTGATCAAATCATGGGTCACTAGGAGGAAGTCAAACTGGCGGGGTGGCTGTGCCTGGCTGTGCATATGTTCCCCTGTTCACTCAGTTGTGCGGGAGGGGAGAAGGGGAGGGGACAGGGGAGCAGGAGGAGGGAGGGTAGGTGGTATGTGGGTCTGTGGAGCTGACAGAGGGAGCAGGAGGGGAGGAGGAAGGAGCCAGGGAGTGTAGGCAAGATGGCGGTGGCCATAGGAGGGCAAGAGCAGTGGAAAGGGGCTGCGGGACACACCTGTGTGTGTTTCTGTGTGTGTGTGAGAGAGAGGTGTTTGTGTGTATATGCATATATGTGACAGTCCCTGTGCTGTGTCTCCCTTTTGAGCTGCTCAGAGTGGGCAGGGGATGTAAGCAAGTGGAAGATCACTTTGGTGGTGGAGCTGGAACAGGAGTGTGAGCACAGCGACCTCACCAGCCAAGGAGGGATCAGTAACAGTAACGGGAGAGATGGGAGGTCGCCTTGGTGAAGGGGAGGAGAAGAGTGATCTTCCACTTGCTTATGTGTGAGTAAACCACCTCTCCCCACTCTGAGCAGCCCAGAAGGGAAGGAGCAGCACAGGGATTGTGGGACAGGAGGTCATGCATGGGGGTGACCCCACGTTACCACACTGGGCTGACACCAACCCTAGTGCTGCCACTATGGGGCGAAGTGGCGAAGAAGACCAAGTGTTGCTTGTTGTTGCTACTTTTGTGAACACCTCCTCCTTCCTCCCTCGGAGGGATGCAGCCTTTCTCAACCTTTTTACCCTGGAGGAACCCTTGAAATAATTTTCAGCTCAGAGAACCCCTACGAAAAAATTACACCTATAGCTCAGTTTAATCATCTTGGCTTCTAGGAAGAGTTCAGGTTACCATGATCTGCTGCCTGAGGCAGCAACATAGAATCATAGAGTTGGAAGAGACCACAAGGCCACCCGGTCCAACCCCCTGCCATGCAGAAATACACAATAAAAGCATTCCCGACAGATGGCCATCCATCCTCTGTTTAAAAACCTCCAAAGGAGACTCCACCACACTCCTAGGCAGTGTATTCCTGAATTGGAAGTTCTTCCTAACGTTTAGGTGGAATCTCTTTTCCTGTAGTTTGAGCCCACTGCTCTGTGTCCTAGTCTCTGAAACAGCAGAAAACAAGCTTGCTCCATCCACCCTGACTCTGACCCAAACACTGAGCTCTGATCTCCACATTCAGTTACTAGACCCACAATTTAAGAACCTTTTCTCTATAATGACTCCTTTACTATAATGGCTCTGCCTTCTCCAAATCTGGTTTAAAAAGAATAAGCCCTAAGTCACTTTTATCAGAGTTCTCCCATCCACAGCTGGTGCCTGAGTAGCTGATTGACCAGGGGGTTACTTGGATTACTTGGTCAGTTTCTCCCAACTGGCTAAGAGCTGTACAGTATTGCAGTTCTTTATGCATTGTTTTGAATTTTTTAAAAAACTCATTTTGCATTTGAACCTTTAAATCAGTTTTATGCAAACCAGTGTCCTCTTCTGTCTTCAGTTCTGGCAAACTATAAGGGTCTGTAGCTGTCAGGCCAACATGAGGAGCTTCATTAGCACATTTAAGGCAATTCAAAAGCTGGGGGGGGGGAGAGCAAGGTATTTGGCACATAAACATCCTTTTTCTCCCTTGACCCATAAGAGGCCCCTTTGCAGGCTGTGTTGGTGTGAAAACATTCACACACACACTCATTCCTCCCCAGCTTTCTTTGTTGTGGAGGGGAGAGATAAGTTGTTTCAGCTCACCACTTCTCTGTGATTTATTAATTTATTACTGTTTTCTTGCAGAACCCCTGGTGATCTCTGGGGGAACCCTAGGGATCCACGGAACCCTGGTTGAGAAACGTTGGAGGGATGTGTGGTGAACCGGGGGGGGGGGAGACGGATTTATCACCTTTTAAAATTTTCCACAGTGATGCAAGAACGTCTCAGTGTGGAAAAGGAATGGGGATGAGGAGAGAGACAACCATGCTGGATTTCCCCTCAAGCTGGCAGCTTTTCCTTGTCCAGCAGAAGCAGCAACAACAAGCGACTCTTCGCCCCACTCTTTCTAGCTGGTCTCGGCTTAATTTTGTCAGCAGGGCCTGAGAGGGCAGAGGAAGCAGATGCATCCAGTGAATTATGGGGGGTGGAGGGGCTGCTGGATCAGCAGGCGGGCTGAACGAGACAAACAGAGTGAGCCAGCCCGCGAGAGGAAAACCGAATGGATGGGTGATGGAGCAAGCCACCTTGGTTATGGACAGTACACACCATGAGCTGTTCACAGAGAAGGGGATGGGAAAGAGGAGGAGGAGGGTAAACTGCTGCCACTGCTACCCGGGCCCTGCCCCAGCTGTTGCAAAAATCTTGTTTACTGTGGTCTTCCTTTCCTTCCTTCCCTTGAGAGAAGGAGGACAACACCACAAGGGACCCCTGTTGGCACAGTGGTTAAATGCCAGTACTGCAAGTCAACATGTTGCAAGTTTGGTTCCAGAGGGCTCCAAGGTTGAATCAGCCTTCCATCCTTTCGTAGGTCAGTAAAATGAGTACCCGGCTTGTGGGGACAATTAGCTAATAATACACATTGGAACCTGCTTAATGCAGCATAGATGTGTAAATTGCTATTGCTTAACTATTTGTAAGCCGCTCTGATAGTCTTGTGGCTAAAGAGCAGGGTATAAATAACTAATAAATAAAATAAAAAACAAGAGATCTCTGCAGCAGTGTTGTCATCCTAGGAGGCACGGGGAGGGGAAGCTTGGACCAATGGTGCAGGCAGTGGAGGTGTGGCGGAGGTGGCCTAGGAGTTAGGCGGAGATTTTTGCAGCAGCATAGCCTGTAGCATGCATGTTTGGGGGTGGGGGCTTAAAATATTTGCGTTCTTTCCACTCTCATGGGATCCTGCACCCCTAACCCCTGCAAAAGTTGAGGGCCTACTGTATTTAGCTCCTTCTTATTCTTTTATATTTTGTAAGACAATCATAGATTAGTCTTGCTCAATGTGGTGCCTTCCAGATACTGTTGGATTCAGGCTTCCATTATCCTGGCCCAGTGAGACTGTGGGAATATGTAGTTCAAAACATTGGCAGGGAATTGGGTTGGGAAATGCTGTCTTCAGAGGTAAAAAGCATGATGCATCATTTATTGTTGTTGTGTGCCTTCAAGTCATTTCTGACTTATGACAACCCTAAGACGAGCCTATCACAAGGTTTTCTTGGCAGGATTTGTTCAGAGAGGGTTTGCCTTTGCCTTCCATGTGAAAAAATTCCATGCAACCAGTATTATTTTAAGGTTGAAAATGTTAATGAACTGAAGTATTCACTACATGCACACAACCCAATCTTGTTTTATTAAGAAACCATGCTACTAAACTAAACTGAAATAAAAACTAAATTGCCTGAAATCAAGAAAGGTATGCTGATTGTTCCATTACAACTTCCACACAAGACACTGCTAGGGAGCTGTGCTGAAGTCATCATTAAACAATTGGACCACAGAATAACTTCCTATTAATAAGTAATTGGCATGTGGAGTAGAGCTTGTTCTAAATATTCCCATTTGCTTCTACTGAGATAATGAAATCGGCAGCAATTCTTTATTGTGTCTACCTTGTGTAACATTATACACACTAAGCTACGTAGCAGAGGTGCTACAGAGCACCGACAAGAGTGTCCTGATGCATATTGGCCTCTACCAGTGTGCACCAGCACACTAGCTAGCTGGTGTCCTGATGCACATCTGCAGTACCTAACCATTGCCCAGATGGGCATGGGGAGCACCTTTTGTGCACTGGTCCTGATGGACAACAGTCACTTTGGAACCCCCTGTGTAGTAACGTCAGAGCATCCCCTTGCTGAATACTAATGTGAAAATGCGCAAATCTATTTTCCACAGGTATAAGTCCTCATATATAGGTGGAGTTCCCATGCTGAATTCCAGCCCTCTCTGGTTGATTTTAAAAAGTCTTTGCCAACCTAACCTCTTCCAGATGGATTGGGCTGTAACTTCCATCATCCCTAGCCAAGATGGAGGTGACAGAAAGTTGTTGTCCAACAAAGGGCATCAGGTTGGGGAATAAAAGGTTCAAAATATTGTAACTAAGATAACTGGACTGAACTTGAGTACCAGCAATTAGGAGAAAACCCTGTTCTTGCTAGGTTTTGTAAGAAAAGCATTAGGTAAAAATAATTCACTTTTTTAAACAGTAAATTATATGGGACCACAGAATGGTCTGGGGGCACATAATGTAGTTGGGCTGCTGAAGTTCCACTGGGTGTGGAATCACCACATTTTCTTTATATTCTTAAATGTAATATTTATTTATTTGTTTGTTTGTTTCATTTATTTACTATGAAACCAGTGGAGCTGTACAGTTCGGCTTCGGTGGAATACTTCTGATATTTTGCTTTAGCACAGGGGTGGGCAAAGTACAGCTACCAGAGAGCTGTTTTTGTGAGCCCCAGGGTTTTTTTAAAATGCTTTTTTTCTACCAAATGCCCAAAAATAATCTCTAAGGTTGTGGAGGGCATTTCCTGTCTGGGGCTGCATTGGAAACCCCCCCCCCCGGTCTTTTTTTAATTGTCCCAAAATGCCCTTTAGGACCCCAGGAAGCCCCCAAAATGTGCCCCCATGTTCCCTACAGTGCTTTGGGGAGCTTTGGGGCAAAAGATTATTTTGTTTTGGGGGGAGTAAGTGCGGTAGGGATGCCACCCGTCCTGAGGGGCTGATGCAGCCTCCTAGCCTTCCAAAGTTCCCCACTCCTGCTTTAACACAACAAAGTTCATTTATGCTTGCAAATGTACTCTTTACTCAAAGGTAGCTGTTCTATACATCTGTTCATATTAGTTCAACTTATATACCGTAAGAAATACAATCCAACAGTTTTAGAAGGAAATTGTTTTTGTTGAGTTGCCCTTCTCGGCTACTTTCTATGTCTCTTTATGAAGATTTACTGTAGATTTCCTTTGTGGCCTGCTTGAGTTTACTGCAAAGCAGGTTTACAAATACAGCTTGCACTGCTGATGTAGTCAAACCATTCAATCAAACAAATTGATTGATGTAATCTGGAGTTCTGTTGCCATTTTAATTTCATTTTTCTTCTACAAACAACCTTGTGCAAATAAGTATAGGTAGATTAAAAATCCATTTGTGTAAGGAATGGCAGTCTGGTAGGTGAGTTGGCTAATGCACCGAGCCCTGACTGGGATAAATGAAGACACTCCAGTTTTCTTATTAGAACATGTTCTAATAAATTCCTCTAATAATTTGGACCAAGAAGGTATGGGGAATTTGTGGGGGCCTGGATATGTTTTGCCATTAGAGAAAGCATGAAGGAAATGGGGAAAGTTCTATTTTTCTGGCTTCTGAATAAGCAAACATTCCAAATCCTGTATGGATAATGGTAGCAAACAGTGGGAAATTGAGTTAATACCAGGGCATCTGTGTAAGTGAATGCTTGAAACAAGCAAGCTGCATTGTTCTTTAACTCTACTAATGCTGGAACAGATGGGAAGCGAAGGCCACTTCACGCATTAGCTGGCGCAGATAAAGAGCAAAGGAAAGAAGGGCCCTTGTGGGTGATTAGAGGTTAACAGGAATAGAAACCAGCAGACTGACTCTTGATTTGCAGGAGGTGTTCTGGGGAAGGAGCAGATGGCAAGAAGAACAGTCCCTGCCGCTTATTCAGCTGCTCAGGAGAAGTTTATGGCGACCTCCAACACAAACAAGCCCACTTAGAGCCTCTCATTTTAAAGCAGCTCTGTGCTCCACTAGGATCATAGCAGTTCACCTAAATCTGCAGACTTGGGTGTTCTCTCTTTCTTCCCTTTGGTCCAGGTGACTCTGTAGTCTGCATCATGCCATCATTCAATGAAAGTGGCATGTGAGGCCTGCTTGGATATCTCTTGTGCCACTCACAGCTTGGAATCATTACATTTTGGGGCTACAGCTCTCAGAATCTTCAATAGTGACTGAGAGTTTATGAGAGATGTAGTGCTAAAAAGCAACTTTTCCAGGCTCTGGTTCTGCTGTTCTAACAAAATGTTCTAACTTGGTTTAATCCACCCACCCACCCCCTGCCGCCTGGATTGTGATTCCTGATTATCAGGTTTTGCCCACAAGCCAGATGCATTGTTTATTGTGCCCTTATTCATCAAGCCAGAATGCAGGCTTCTGTGTTGGTAATAAATAATACGGGGAGGGGAGCTGGAAAGAAAATGTGCAAAGTTAATGAAGTATCTCTATATTCTGCTTTGTCAGCATTCTTCCTGCAGAGAAGCAGCTTCCTCCTCGCCAAAGAGAGGGACTCAACACAATAAGGTCTCCCCTGGTTGCAGCTCCTAACATACGCTGTTTATTTGTCATGAAAATAAATAGCTTTCCGAGGGAAATATAGGCGGTATTGCCTTTAATATGGCTCTCAGTAGTCAGACTATCTCTCTGTGTGAGAGTATGAGAGACAGAGAGAGGGGATGAAGAGAAATTACAATAAATTCTGCTTTCCTCTCCCATCTGTTTTCTTTCTTTATTTCTTTTTGAGGTGGCGGGTGGAAAGAGGGTATATTTTGCTGCAAAGATTAGGTTTTTCCTTCCCCTTTGTGTGTGGCAACACCTGCTTGGGGAGCTTCTGTGAATCAAAAGAGCAGCAAGAAACGTGGGTTTAATTGCACACATCTTCAGTGGAGTCTTTCACGCACTTATAGCACAAAAGGCCATCCCAGAGCTGCTTTCAATGAAGCCCAGGAGGGCAGGGCGAAGAAGAACTCTCCACTCTTCTCACAAGCAAGCAAATCACTTTGCAGGAGCATTGTCATGTGGAAATGAGTTCATGAGCCCATCTTCTTTCCAACTGCAAGGTCAGGGATAGAGCAATTGTCAGTTTCGGCTGGCTGAAGCAATTGATCTGTTTGCTAGAAAGTGTTCGCTTGCCTCCATTTCCTATTGCGCCAGCGAACACACCTCACCCTTTATATGCATTTATTTAAGAACATTTTTATACTGATTCTTATTTTAAGAACTCTCAAAGTGATTAAGAATGAAAACAATAATGAATGAATAAAATAAATAAATATAAAATAATAGTAGTAATAATAATATAAAGCAGTAAAAAAATGTAATCCATTAAAAACAAGTCACTGAAAACCCAGAGTTACTGCCAGTGTTAACAATCAGGAAGAATCCACATGTATGATGTCTGTCTATTAAATAACAAGACTGATACAATAACCCATTTTTATTCATATGTATTACAATTCTAATGCTTGTCCCCTTCAATATACTCCCCATTCACACTCACACACTGATGCAGTCTTGTTTTCCACTGGTCAAAGGTGAGGAGCAGATCAGTTTCTGTCAGTTGTTTCAACATATCTGCCGTTTTCTTTGTACTGCATCAGTTGACTCAAAATGTGTTTCTTTAAGCACCAATTTCACTTTAGGGAAAAGAGGAAAGTCACCTGGTGCCAAATCTGGCAAATATGGAGGCTATTCAAGTGTAGTAATGCATTTATCGGTCAAAAACTGCTTCACAGAAAGTGCTGTGTAAGTAAGCACATTGTCTTGATGAAGAATGAAACCATTGTTCCACAGATTTTCCTTGGGTTTTTTTTCCAGGCTGTGTTCTGGAATAATAGAAAGAAACTCTTCCAGAACATGGCCTCACAGCCCAGAAAAAAACCCAAGGAAAATCTATGGATGCCGGCTGTGAAAGCCTTCAACTTCACATTGTTCCACATTTCTGGCCTTTTTTTTTTTTCCCCTGACCCTTTCTCTCGGCTTTGTCAAAACCTCCTTATAATAATGCTGGTTCATTGTTCTCAAAGTGATTTGTTTTAACAGAGGGGCGGGGTATAAATAAATATTATTATTATTATTATTATTATTATTCTGCCTTCTGCAACCCATTCTGCCAAAATTACACCCTTGATGTAAAAAAACCCGATGAGCATGGCTTTGAATATGGACTTGCTTTGAGGTGGTGCTTTCATTCTTGATGATGATGGTGTTTTCCAGTGCATTGACTGTCGTTTTGTCTCAGGATCATACTGGGAGATCCAGGTTTCATCACAAGTTATGATTTTTTGAAAAAAGTTTGGGTCCGCCTCAAGTTGCTGCAGAATGTCGCATTGCTCGACTTTTAAACTTAGCATTTTTTGGGCACACAACAGACAACACAGCTGCTTTAAATGATGACTGACAATTAACTGAATGGCTGAGAGTGTTGATGTTTGTCATGCAGGTTCAGACAGGTTCAAGGTCACCACTCAAGTGTTCACAATCAGTTCTCCCTGATTTGTCTGAAAGGTAGAAACACAGTCTCGTTATTTAATAGCCAGATCACATATGTACATGTGCACATAAGTTTGTGGGTATACCTCCCACCTTCCCCCTAGTACTATCCTTAGAAGCCATCAGCTATGTCCGTGTCTGCACTGAAGAGATGGAATATGGTGCATTCTAGCTCTGTGGAAAATGTAAAATGAATTTGGATCATTGAAAATGTATTCAGATCATATTTCCAGTGTAACTGGGTTTGTACACATCTGTCCAGTCCTGTCAAACCCCACCTTATTTGTTTATTTCTTTTCCACATGTTTGCTTGTTTAGCTGAAAGATAAGAGGTTGAACAGGTTTGTCAACCTAGAAGGGGGAAAAGTCTCAATTTCTGGCAAGCCATTCTTTAAATAGTTTGCCCATATGCTGTGATTGATCTTCTCTTTAGCCTGAAAGGGCAGTGTGTTTAGAGGAGTGGGAGAAGTTGTTTATGCACCCAAATGCATTTTGAAAAAGAGAGCTTGTGAAATTAAGCTGGTTCAGGAATAGCCATGTGATCTTAGCCATTCATCACTCCTATGTTAGTCTCAGACAGCTTTAATAATCAGGCGGCAGGCTGTTAATACAGGAGGCATACAGTCAAATTGGGTTAGTCTGATTAGATGTGGGTGTTCCAGAGCTGGAGGCTGAACATGCTCAGTAAGATTTATGCAGTTTAAGGATGATGGAAAGAGGCAGAAAACTGCATTGTGACTGAGCAGATGTACCTTGGTAGTAGGATGCAAGGTAGTATTAGTGATGTGTGCTGGGAACAAAGTGTATTGCACCTAACTGCCTTGAGAGTTTTCTCAAAAATCTTCAAGTTCTGTAAGAAGGAAAGATGAAACCTGTGAGCAGCAATCACTTTCTGTTATCTTTGCTACTTCTGGGATGTGTAGCCTTGCTTCTTTACCAAAGCTTAGTGCTTATATAGAATATTTCAGATGTTCAAACTGATTTGAGAGCATTGTATCACCAATCATAATGAGAATGTAGTAAAATAAGCCATTGCTACCTCTGCATTGAGAGAGCCAATGTGGTGTAATGGTTTGAGCACTGGACTACAACTCTGTAGAACAGGGTTTGAATCCCCCACTCAGCCATGAAAAACCATTGGGTGATGTTGGGCAAGTCACACTCTCTCAACCTCAGAGGAAGGCAAAGGCAAACTATTTCTGAACAAATGTTGCCAAGAAAACCCCATGCCTTGGGGTTGCCATAAGTCAGAAACGACTTGAAGGAACACAACAATACATCTCTGCATCGAAGATCAAAGACTGAAGTTCAGATGATAGTGGCTAATTTAAAGCTAGCAGGGACAGATTAAGATATACCAGGCTTCTAAACGATGTCAAGTTTCAGAAGTGCCATTTCATTAATCCCTCCCGTTTTTGTGATTTTTTAAAAAAGTTATATTTTGAGACTCCTTATAACCAGAGGCGATAGAATATAGTTTATTAGTTCATGTGTAAATCTAACACTGAAGGCTAGGTAGCATGCTTATGTTAGAGGTTAGATTTGAATCAGAGCATTCTCTGCAGGCCAGTTTTGAGGGCCACCAGGGTCCTTAGCCCTCCTCCTTGGGATAATTCCCCCCTGCCAAAAAAACCCCTAAAAATGACCCCATTCTTGCCTCCCTGGCTTCAAAATTTCCAGAAATTTTAAATCTTGAGTCTGGTCCTAAGCAGCAAGGGGCTTTACAGGCTGTAACCAGCACTTTGAAATGTGCCCAGAAACAAACTACACTTGTCCCTTCATATTCGCTGGGGTTTGGTTCCAGGACCCCCCGTGGATACCAAAATCCATGAATACTCAAGTCCTGTTATATGCAATGGCATAGCAAAATGGTGTCCCTTACATAAGATGGCAAAATCAAGGTTTGGTTTTTGGATTATTATTTTTTAAAGAATATTTTCAAGCCGTGAATACTTAAATCTGTGGATACCAAATCCGTGGATACGGAGGGACAACTGTAGTAGGCATTGAAGTTATTTCAACAAAGGAGCTAATCAGTCCTGGTCAGGAATCTGGCTACAACATTTTGCAAAGTCTCCGAACAGATTTCAAAGTCAGCCCTGCATAGAATGTTTTATAGTAGTCCAAATGAGGTGTAACCAAGGCATGCAACACTGTAGGTATAAACAAGTTTAGTGACTGAGCAAAGAACTGAACCCAGATCTTCTAGTGGGGCATCTACACTGTGAAAAATAATGCAGTTTGACATCACTTTAACTGCCATAGCTCCATCCTACAGACTCTTAGGATTTGTAGTTTTGTGAGTCACCAGCATGTTTTGGCAGAGAAGGTTAAAGACCTTGTAAAACTACAGATCCTAGGATTCCATAGGCTAGAGGTACAGTACTTAAAGTGGTGTCAAACTGCATTATTTCTACAGTGTAAATACAGCCTACGTTAAAGTTCATTATGCTATCCACAGCAACACATTGTTTTGAGAATTTCATGGGTCTGATAAATAAGTGAGTATAAATCTCCTCCTACCAACAAATTAAATTAAATACACATCTTGCAGAAAGCATGGGATGAGTTCTTCCTGAATCTTCATTTGCGAAGAAAAGCCAGAGAGAGAGAGGTGGCAATACCTGACAGCATGACTTTCCAGTTGGGAAGTTCGATTTTGACAATATATTTTTTTGCAAAATGTACATTCTCTATTTTTATATTGGGATATGCTAGTGTTTACCTTTGGCTTTCAAGGGCTTCCAGTAAGTGTGGCTGGCCAGCCGGCCAGCCAGCCCAAGACATCCCAAGTGCTAATGTAAATACTCCAAATAAAGTAACTACTCAGGCCAGGGTCCCCTCACCTAATGCAATGTTTAATCTCTGGCTAAGCTTTTGATAAATATTTTGCATGTGTTTTTCTTTTCTAGTTAATCTTAAATAGATGTGCTGTCATGACAGCTAGAAATTAAACTGACACTTGATTTAAAGCCTAAACACTAGATAAACTTGGCAGCCTCCAGACATATTTATGGCTTATTTGATACAAAAATGTAGGATGTGAATTGCATCCTGTTTAGTTTAGACTGTTTCCAGCTGTCATCAAAATTGGACCAAGATAGCAACTTCTGGCTATATGTAATATGGCTGCAGATTTGTTTCATGATGTCTGAAAGCAGATTAAAACAGAGCAGCTAGTCAACTGATTTCTGGGTTACCTCACTAATTGTTCTGAGACTGTTTAGCATCTAGATGCTAGATCATAGAGCAACATGAGAACAGGAAACAATATTATGTCACTGAGTTGGCTGGATCTATTCTAATATGCAATCAAAAGAGAAGAAACAAGTAGAGTATGAAGTCGATGGTAAAGGGCAGGAAAGAAAAGAGAAACCTGCATTTGTGATCCAGGAAGACTTGATGATGACCCTAAGGAGTGGGAGCATTCTGTAGTTCAGACTACTACCCCTTGCCACTCAACAAGAGATATTATGAGCAGCTTTAGTTCATAAACACTACAGGTTTTCCTACAACTCATGAATACTGAACTCTTGCTGGGCTTTTTAAAATGAATGACATAACTGTTACGCTTTGGGGGGGTGGTAAAGTTAAATTATTACAGCTTTTCTATAAAATGGGGTGTAACCTTCTGCTTAAGATTACTCACAGCATGTTCTTGAAGTCCCTAGTCAAGCCCAAGCTTAGCTGGAAACACACTGCATAGCCTTAGAGACATTGTGGAGGCATAACCAACATGTCACAATGTGGATTATGACCATTTCCTATAAAGCACACCATGGGTGAACATTCCTCTGCCTTCTCCACTTACTCCCACCTGATGGGGTGATGGTTACTAATCACACCAAAGCCTCATCAAGCTGGGTGGGGAGGGGAGACCCAAAAGAAGTGACTTTGGGGTGGGGAGTATAGAGGGAGAGCTGACTACTCTTCCTACCTGCTCAGACTGTGACTTGCACCTCTACACTCCCCACAAAGAAACTTGTGTGACCATCATTGTAATGCTTGGGTTGTGCTGCCAAAATGTCTAGTTTGGTTTTTAAGGCAAGTCATTTCAAGCCACAGTCATCACATCTGTAATTGGTTGAGCGACCAAACCCAAAGGATAGTCACCAATGGCTCCTCTTCATCTTGGAGAGAAGTGACCAGCGGGGTGCCACAGAGTTCTGTCCTGGACCCAGTGCTATTCAACATCTTTATCAATTATTTTTATTTATTTATTTAGGTATAATAACACAAAGGCTCTCAGAGCAGCTTACAAGTTGTTAAGCAATAGCGTTTTACACATGTACACCACATTATAGCATGCTAGGCACTAAGCAGTTTCCATTGTGTGTTAGCTAATGTGTGTTAAACTTGGATGAGGGAATAGAAGGGATGTGTATCAAATTTGCAGATGATACCAAATTAGGAGGAGTAGCTAATAGCCAGAGGAAAGGATCAGAATTCAAAATGACCTTAACAGATTAGAAAGCTGGGCCAAAACTAACAAAATGAATTCCAACAGGGAAAGATGTAGTAAACATTTGGTAAAAAACTGGGCAGTAAAAATGAAATGCAGAGACATAGAATGAGTGACACCTGGCTTGATAGCAGTGCATGCAAAAGGGATCTAGGCGTGTCATGATGACCTGCAGTCATCATGGAATCCCATCACAAACTCACAGGAACAGCTAATGGAAATTTCCACTCTTTATTTGGAAACGGGAAGGTGGGTGGGAGAACCTCATTGAATAAACATGACATCACATCACTTGATTAAGATAATTCCCTCTGATTGGCAAAAGGCGGAGCCAATGAGAGATCAACACAAAGGACTTTTAAAAGTTCTGATCTTCCTTTTGTTCTGAGACACACTGGTGGAGTACATGGCGTAGTAGCTGAGCTAAGGAGGGCCTAGGGGTCTCTGAGCTGAGCACATGGCCTACACAGCCATGGGATAACCAACAAGATACAAACTGTGATAACAAAAGGGTTGGGGGGAGCCAATCCTACCCAAAGGCCTCAAAAGGATCCAAAAGAACTCTGAAATTCCATCTCCATAGACTGTAAGTTACTTTACATTAGTAGAATAGGGAACTGTTTAGTTAGCTTGCATTAGATTTATGTTTTTATTTGTAAGTGCTCTGAATGAATGCATATTGTATAAGCCTTAAGTTGAACCTGGGAATGTTTTGCCTTCTCAAGTAACATAGACTCCTATAATTGAATAAAAGCTTTCTGTTATTTTCTAACCTGCCTCAAATTGCCTGCTTCTGATCAGCTATCTAAACTCCTCTGGAAAAGAGGAAAGTACATCATTGTTTCTTTAATACAGTCTGTCTAAATCTCACTGCTTAGACAGGAAAAGACCATAGTCAGTGAGTGGTGGCAAACGAAGAGGAATTCCTTGGGTTTGGGATTGGAAAAAGGGCAAACCCTGGACATCAGGTAGTAGAAACTCTAGGGTGGCCATTACGACATGGTGGTGCAGGTTTTGAGCCCTCAGGGTTGGGAATAGTAGTTAAGCAGCTCAACAGTGTGATGCAGCAGCTTAAAAAGCAAATGCAATTCTAGGTTGCATCAGTAGGAGTATAGCGTCTAGACTGAGAGAAATAATAGTGCCACTCTATTCTGCCACTGAAAGCAGGAACAAGAGCAATATCTATTATGTTTTTTTTTTTAAAAAAAACTTTTAAATTGCTAACTTATCAGAACAAAACCTATTGTGTGATTCTTTCCTGACTGTTAAACAGGGAAGGCTACAAAGGGTTGCCATGGAAAGGCATGTGCATAAACCAAAATATCACACACTTTTGTCACAGCATCATACTGGACAGCCACTGCACTGGAGCATTGAATCCACACTATGTATACACCGTCTTAAAGACAGTTGTCTCTCAAAGGAGCTAAACAAGTTTGTTCTTGTTTACACAGAAAAGGGGCACAGTTTTTGGCTGTCCTATAGACATTCCACTATAGACATTCCAAGGTGTGTGTGTGTGTATGCCTTCAAGCCACCTGTTGAGTTATGGTAACCCCATGAATTCCATAGGGGTTTCTTAGGCAAAGAATACTCAGAGGTGGTTTTGTCAGTTCCTTCCCCTGAAATATAGCCTAGAGCACCTGGTATTTGTTGGTTGTCTCCCATCCAAGTACTAACCAGAGCTGACACTGCTTAGCTTCCAAGATCAGACAGGATCTGGTGCCTTTAGGAACCTGTTTCTTAAGCACATTTACAGTGAGCCATTGGTATCCTCTGGGCTTTGGTTCCAGACCCACCCCCTTGTGGATTCCAAAATCCGTGGATGCGCAAGTCCCATTATATAAATCTCTCTCTCTCTGGCTTTTCTTCGCAAACGAAGATTCAGGAAGGACTCATCCCGCGCCCTCTGCAAGCGCGCTGATGACTAAAAAGGCCAATCCGAGACAAACAAGTCCGGTTGCAAAAAGCGCAGCAGAAGGTCTCCTTGGGTGATGTTTTTGGGCCGTGATTCTTTCTGCGTTGTCGTTTCTCTTCAAGACTTGTTCGTCGTGAGTTCTCAAATAAGGCTGCAGCATTGTGGATAGTGCGTCTCCATGCCTCCCGATGTGAGGCCAGGGCGGACCACCGCCGGTGATCAATCCGGCCAAGCCTGAGATGTTGTTTCAGGGAGTCTTTGTATCGCTTTTTTGGAGCGCCCCTCCCACGCTGACCCGTGGCGAGTTCACCGTAGAGTAGTATTTTTGGGAGGCGATGGTCCTCCATCCTAGAAACGTGTCCTGCCCAGCGCAGCTGTGTTCTCAATATCATGGCCTCAATGCTGGTGATCCCTGCTTGTTCAAGGACAGCAACATTCGTCACATAGTCAGTCCAGTGTATATTTAGGATTGTGCGTAGACAGCGCTGATGAAAGCGCTCGAGGAGTCGTAGGTGGTGGCGATAGGTAACCCATGTTTCAGATCCATAAAGGAGGATAGACAGTACGATGGCTCTATACACACTGATTTTTGTGCTTTGCCTCAGGTGTTTATTGCTCCAGACTCTTTTGTGAAGTCTTCCAAATGCACTATATGCCTTTGCTAATCTGTGATCGATCTCTTTGTCAATCTTGGCATCTGAGGAGATGATGCTTCCCAGGTAGGTGAACTGCTGAACGGACTTGAGCACTGATTTGCCGACGGCAATGTGGGGATGGTGGTGTTCGTCCTGTGGTGCAGGCTGGTAAAGAACTTCTGTTTTCTTCAGGTTGACTTCTAGCCCAAACAGCTCTGCAGCTGTTGCAAAGCAGGACGTTAGGCGCTGCAGAGCTGCTTCTGTGTGGGCAACAAGGGCAGCATCATCGGCGAAGAGCAGCTCACGGACTAGATAGTTTAGATTCTTAGTGTGAGCCTTCAGACGGCTTAAGTTAAACAAGCTACCATCAGTACGGTAGCGTATATAGATGCCGTCGTCTTCTTCAAGCTCTGCCATAGCCCTTTGGAGCATCGTGCTAAAGAAGATTGTAAATAAAGTTGGTGCAAGAACACAACCTTGCTTCACTCCATTAGTTATTAGAAAGGGCTCTGAAAGAGCATCGCCATATCTGACTTGACCATGCTGGCCCTCGTGTAGCAAGATAATCATTTTAAGGAATTTGGGGGGACATCCTAGTTTTTCCAGGATCTGCCACAGACCTTTTCTACTTACAGTGTCAAAGGCTTTGGTGAGGTCGACAAATGTTACATAGAGACCCTTGTTCTGCTCCCTACATTTTTCTTGCAGTTGCCTAAGGGCAAATACCATGTCTGTAGTACTCCTATTGGCTCTGAAGCCACATTGGCTTTCAGGGAGAAGTTCTTCTGCAATAGCAGGAACTAATCTGTTCAGGAGTATCCTTGCAAGGATTTTTCCAGCAATAGAGAGCAGTGTTATGCCTCGATAGTTTGAGCAGTCGGATTTTGCTCCTTTTTTCTTGTACAGGGTGATGATGACTGCATCTCGGAGGTCTGCTGGCAGTTCCCCTTTTCCCCAGCAATTCACAAGGAATTCGTGGAATTTTTCGTGGAGTGCATGACCTCCGTGTTTCCAAACTTCAGGTGGGATTCCATCAATCCCAGCTGCCTTGCCGTTTTTCATCTGCTGTATGGCCATAAGGGTCTCTTCCAAAGTGGGAGCTATGTCCAATTCATTTTTCATTGGTTTTTGTATCATATATTGGATAGCTGAGGCTTGGACTACTCGGTTGGTGCTAAAGAGACTTTGAAAATGTTCAGCCCAACGATTTAGGATGGAGGCTTTATCAGTAATTAATGTTTGACCATCTGTACTGTATAAGGAGCTTTGGACCTGATAAGTAGGTCCAAACACTGCTTTAAGAGCTTCATAAAATCCTCTATGATCACCCAGATCTGCACAGCGTTGTGTCTTTTCTGCTAAATTGATCCACCACTTGTTCTGCATGTCTCGGAGTTTTTGTTGTAGTTTGCTACATGTGAGGCGGAAAGCTGCTTTTCTTACATGACAGGTTGGCTGGGTGAGGTATGCCTGGTGAGCAGCTCTCTTCCTTGCCAACAGCTCCTGGATCTCTTGGTTGTTTTCATCAAACCAGTCTTGATTTTTCTTGTGGGAGAACCCAAGGGATTCTTCTGCAGACTGGAGGATACTGTTTTTGATATGTTGCCAAAGCACTGTAGGAGAAGGATCTGTAGGATGGTCTTCAAGTTTCGTTTGTAGGTTTGCCTGGAAGTTGTCTCTCATGGTAGCTTGTTGAAGATTGTTGACTTGGAGCCTCTTCTTTAAGATGCCACCCCTCTTAGGTTTGAACTTAAGATGAAGATTTAGTTTACATCTGACGAGGCGATGATCTGTTTGGCATTCTGCACTGGGCATCACTCGGGTATGACGGACATCACGAATGTCTCTCTGACGGACTAGAACGTAGTCAATGAGGTGCCAATGTTTGGATCGGGGATGCATCCAGGTTGTCTTCAAGCTATCTTTCTGCTGAAAGATTGTGTTTGTAATAGTCAGCTGTTGTTCTGCACAGAACTCTAGCAGGAGGCGTCCGTTATCATTGCAATTTCCAACACCATGCTTGCCTAAGACACCTTTCCAGGCTTCGGAATTCTTTCCTACTCTGGCATTGAAGTCACCAAGTATAATAATTTTATCTTCTACAGGGACTTTTTGTATGAGTTGGCGTAGGTCTGTGTAGAGCCATTGGTATCCTCTGGGCTTTGGTTCCAGACCCACCCCCTTGTGGATTCCAAAATCCGTGGATGCGCAAGTCCCATTATATAAAACAATGTAGTAAAATGGTGTCCCTTATATAAAATGGCAAAATCAAGGTTTACTTTTTTGATTTTTTAAAAAACTTTTTCTAGCCATAGATGTGGAATCGTGGATAAGGAAGGCCAACTCTATGTGCACTAAACAGAAGTCCTTGTTTTTGGCTAGAGATCATCTGACTTCCTAAACTGAGTTTATAACTGGACGAAAAGGCATATAAGGAGTATGTGAGTGTAGATTGCTAGTAAATAATATCAACCACAATATAATTTTTCCTCATTGATGCTTGTGTATTACCTATAGTGAACTTTCCATAAATGTATTTCAGACACAAATGCACATTAGAGGAAACATAAAGAGAAATCATAAAAATATAAATAGTGGACCCTTGGTATCTGCTGGGGTTTAGTTCCAGGACCACCACCCCTCCTGGTGGATACCATAATCCGTATCTGCTCAAGTCCCATTATATACAATGGTTTAGTAAAATGGTGTCCCTTACATAAAATGATTAACAACTGAAAGGTTTGCTTTTTGACATTTTTGGGGGGGTGGGGTTGGGGATATTTTCAAGCTGTGGATGGTGGAATCCGTGGATGCAGAAACCATGGATACAGAGGACTGACTGTATTAACTCAATTGATCTCCTGTGTGCCTGCCATCCCTTACAAGGTTTCTGATATAAATTCTACCAGAGGTTTTTAATCAACAGCATCAAAACCATCTATATGCTGCTGTTCTCTTTAAAACAGTGCCAAAAACCACATCCAGATCTGATTATGGTAAATATTTTGAGGTTTATTTCCCTTTAAGAACTTGTAAGTAGAGGGCTGTAGTACTTCAATTGATCTGAAGACCAGAAATATGTCTGAAAGAGCTTCTGCCATTCAAAGCTTGTTTGATAAACATATCTAGTTTCCGCAAATTATTAAACAACTTCTGAAATAACTCACAGACTATGTATGATGATTTCTATGGAGTAGCAGAAAGCACCTCTTTCTTTATTACACAGTGACACCGGCTGCTGAGGGCAGTGATGGCTCTCTATAAAATTGTTTCCAAGATTCTCCACAGACTCATGCTCTCCTCTTGATATCATGTTGCACCATTCCCTTTAAATTAGGAACAAAGAGAAAAATGTGTGCTTTTATGGAGGGAAACTCTTAGCTGTGGCCCCCATTCTTCCTGAAAAAATGTCATAATGGACAAATCCTAAGACAAGTTTCCAGAGGGGTAGATGTGCTCATCTGATGCTGCAGTAATAATAATAAAAAAGAGTTATCTCTCCATCATGTTAAAAAAAACTAGCTCAGTGGCTCTTAACCCTTTCTTTACCAGGGACCCACTTTAAATATCTTTTGTTGCTGTGGTCCCCCAAGACTTAACTCAAGATTTAAAACCCTAACAACAACAACAACACAATTACACAATCCATTACACCTTCCCTAAGAGACACTAGAGGGGAGAGGAGGGAAGACCTTTTTCCTGCTTCTTCCTGCAAGTTTGTGGCTGTGGTGGATTGAATGGCAATGTGCAGGCCAAGCCAGCCAGCCTTTGCCTTGGCTCCGATCAATGGCCACTCCACTGCAGGTAGGAGATAGGCCGAGCAGCCTTCAAGCCTTCGTGGACCCTCTGTGAGGACATCGTGAACCCCTGGGGATCCCCAGACCACAGGTTAAGAACCACTGAACAAGCTGATTTATTATGGGTCTTTTCATAGGTCTATTTTATCAGATGCATGGCACTGTATCCCAGGTTGACCAAATGTCCATGAAATGTAAGAGGGATGGTCTGTGACAATTCTGTGTAAAGCTTAAATTATACAACAGGTGGAGAAACTTTGTAGGGGCATTTGAACTCAGATGTCTTACTCTCAAAGAAGAATGAACAATTAAACTAATGATTAATTAGCCTAGCTCCCAACATTTCAATCATAACAGCCTATGAGATTATGGGAAATGTAGTCTAGCATATCTAGAGGGTACCAGGTTGGGAAAGACAGATTTAGTGCAGTGGTTCCCAAACTTTGGTTTTCCAGGTGTTTTGACTTCTTCTCCCAGAATTCCTGACTGTTGGCCAAGGTGGCTAGGGCTTCTGGGAGATGAAGTCCCAGGACCTGCTGGAGGACCAACATTTGGGAATCACTGCTTTAGTTGGATTTCTGTTAGTACTGTAAAGCTCTTTGCCTGCTTGGGGTGCTAGGGGTGGAACTAACCCTGTACACTGCTTGATAAATGCAGTGGTTCAATTCAGACGATTATCCATGATGTAGATTACAATTCTACACAAGACTTGCCCCCATTTAGGGAGATGTACGACACACTGAACATGGATAAGATTGCACTGTTGAACTGAGAAAGCACTGCAGTTTTTTTTAAGCAATAAAAAAAGCACTGCAGTTTTGTACACTCCTCCTCCTCTCTTTCTCTTTTCACATTCCTCCATTTCCAAGTTTCTTCTGCCATTTCTTAATTTGTCATGACATTACAATCAGGCAAATATGGTTAGTGCTCATCACATCTGTCTGATTCAAATGTCATGGCAAACTATGGTTGCAGCAGTGGGGAAGGATCCACCATATAAAGGGAGGAATATTGGGGGAAGGAAGAATGTAAAACATCAGCACTTTCCCAATCCTCTGTGGCAATCCAGAATGAGTCTAAATATTGGTCAGAGTTTAGAATGTTGCTTTTAAAAAGCAGTTAGTTCTTTTTCTCATTGCAAAGCCCCCAAATGTAATTAGTTGAAATTAGTATTACAAGAATTTTCTATAAATACATTTTGCTACTCGTTGCATTACGCTTTTAAAAATCATAATAAATACATCACCACTGTCTGATTAGGCTGTCTGGGATTGATGGGAGCTAGAGTCCAACTACATTAGGAAAGCAGCAGGTTGCAGGATTGACCACATCATCCCCTTGCTCTACGGGGCAACCTTTAAGTTCCATTCTGAACAAAACACAATTTTCCAAATCTCTCTGTCTCTCCCCTAAGAACACTGAGGGCTTATCTACACTAGCCAGGATACTCTGGCTCTCTGTTGGTGTATCCTGGTTGTGGAGGTGGCCCATTCTGCCCCCATTACCTGAAGAAAACAGGCCAGAGTCCACATAGGAATGCTGGCCTTCGCTGCAGCTGCCGCCGCCACCATTTTCTGTGCTCTTCAGGGTCTGGGCAGCCAGCTGCACCATGTGACAAGCCCCCTGCATGTGACCAGCCTTGATCACATGCTGCAGTCCTGCTGCCCGGACCCAGCAGACCAAGGGAGACCAGAGCAGCAGTGAAGGCCAGCCTGCCAGGATGGGCTCCTGCAGACATGTGGGGCCCAATCTGTCCTGGTTTAACTGGATATTTTCTTAAAATGTGGTAAAGGGCCCTATCCAGGCTTGCCCCTGCTCCAGCCCTGTAACTGCTCCGGGGGGTGGTGACTGCCAGGGAGGGAGATCGGGGCAAAAGCCCTGCATTCTTTGGACTGCAGGGTACTGGAACAGGGGCAAGCCGGGGTTTTTAGCCCATGTAGATAAGCCTTCAGTTGCAAGAGCCAATCCCTCAAGTGGGGTGGATTCTCCAATTTCTTCTTCCCCATCCCACTTTCTCTTTGCAAACTTTTCTGGCATCAAAACAAAGAAAGCACACATACTAGTCTTTACTGCATTCCCCCCATCCTCTATTTCAGTTTGGTCCTTGTTTTCCAAAAGAATCCTGTCTGTTTCTTTGCAGCCATTCTTCTTTTTTCCTTTGGTTTCCTTGTCTACTGCATAATAAGGTCTTTTTCTTCTCATTTCCATTTTCTCCTTGTTCTCTGATTCTCCCCATCTCTCTTTAGTCCCCTCTGGCCTCTCCCCACCCCCTATCACTCGCACACCTCAATACCACCAACGGTACAGAAGGCATCACCACAGCATGAATTACAGTAGGGGTCAGCACAAGCCATATGATATTCCTTTTCCATCACAGTTTAAGGCCATACCATGGAGATTTTCACATGGGGCCAAAATGCCCCGTTACTGCCCTGCCACCTCCTCTCCCGTTCCTACAACGGAATGGAGGCAAATGTTTGCACACTTACTTCCATTCTGCTACAGGAATGGGCTCCCTTCCTTCTTGCTGGCCAGCTGTAAATGCAGCTATTATAAGGCTGCCTTTATGACCGGCCGGCTGAAATCCCTCTCGTTCTCATGAGAGAACAGGTGAGAAGGAAATTCAAAAATACCCCCCCCCCAGCTGTCAAAGCAAGAAAAATGCAAAAATAAATTTAAAAACAACAAGTAACCCGGGGATGGGGGGAAGGGTGCCACTTACCTGGATGTCCCGTTTGTTGCTGAAAGTGCTCAGCCTGTCATCTTGGAACAGGGACAGGGCTCCTTTCCTCACATTCCTGATTCCGTCACAGACACGGGAGAGGTGTTCTATTCACGATGTTTCATCGTGAATAGAATACCCCGGGAGCAGGACAGGAGCAGGATGAAAGGGGTTGACGTTGACAGAAAGGGAGACCCTTTCTTGACCCTGTTCCGTGCCTGCCCCACAATATTGGCCCCATCTGAAAATCTCCCATGACAGCAAAACTCATTACTATTACATCATAAAAAGAATTTGTTTCCCCTCTACATTTGTAACTTGATGTTGTTCTACCCTTCAAGGAAGTAACTGAAAGTAACATGCTACTTCTAATGCCAATTCCAAGTTCTAATTCATTCTAGAAGTGTTTAGAAACTGAGGCAGTTCTTTTCTGCATTGGTACATCATGGAAACAAACGTAGATGAAACGACCATTGTAATATTCTGCATTGCTAATATTGTGCAAGAGATTGTGTTCTAGATTTGTATCCCAAGCTTTAGTTGTACTTTCCTCCTCCTTCTTCCCTAAAGCACTAAAATATGGATGAATCTTTTATAAAGAAGCAGAAATTTAAAAACAACATCGACCAAGTAATGTCTCTTTAAACCAGCTTTGGTCTTATGTTATTATTTGCATGAGTATCTGGTGTTCAGCTGGTTTTGAAAACCTTGTGTTTGCCAAGAGATACTAAAGTGTATTTTCTGGCAGAGAAAAATGAACAGGATACAATATTATATTAAACTCACACTGCCATCAAATGGAGAAATCATTTTCATGTTATAGCCAACTTCTGCTTGTTTGAATAGCAGCAATAAACTGAAGCAATGAATACACTGGTTACGTATGGGAAAGGTTTTTCTGTTTTTACTCATTCAAGGAATGAATAACAAAATGGCCACCTTTTTCTCTGACAGCCGGATAAACTGGCCTAAGGGTTGGTTGTGGCTTAAGAGTGTAAGACAATCTGGAGTGAATTTTCTGCCAGCCCAACTGGTTCAAAAGCAAATTGAATACAGTACATATGGTTGGGTACTGCAGTTCCTTCATTTCGGGAACATTCTAAGCTGGCCAAAGAATAAAGAACATGGCTGTTCAGTTGGAAGCATCTTTCACACTGAATAGATCATTTTCCTGAGCCCATAATATATGTTGGCTTTGGCAGTGGTATAAAGATACATTTTGAAGTGCCAGTGTTTGTCATTACAGATCCTCGTAGCCAGGCTTCCAAAGGAATAACTAAAAATTCAAGGGGCTGTGTTGAACCGTATCAACAAATCAGTTCTAGTAGTTCTCATCACCACCAGGTCTTTTGGATCTTAATTGCCCAATCTCTTCTCCCCCACCCCATCCCCATACCTTGATGGCTGCTGCTAAGCTCAGAGGGAACAGGGAAGCGAGGTTGGGGTGAGGGGAGAAGCAGATTACAAAATTGTCTCTACTACTTAAAAAGTCCCAGTATTTCAACCCTGAAAGCCCTGGCTCCAATACTGAGTTAGAAGAGAGGGTAGTGCTGTCTGGGACTACAAGCTCTGTCTTGCACACAGTGGTTTGAAAGAGATTAGTGGTGCTGTTCTTGTCAGCGTTAATACACCCTGAGTTGAGTAGCAGTCTCTAACACTCCTTTGCAAAGCTAAATATTCTTCTCTTTGTTCTTGTCCATTTATTCTCCCAGGTTTCCACCTCAGCGGTACAGTCACAGAGCCTGCCACTGCAACAGAACCTGAAATAACCTACAGAGTGGCCATCAGCTTCGACCGGTGCAAAATAACTTCTGTGACATGTGGTTGTGGGAACAAGGACATTTTTTACTGTGCCCATGTTGTGGCACTATCACTGTACAGGATTCGCAAGCCTGATCAGGTCAAACTCCGTCTTCCGATCTCAGAGACCCTTTTCCAAATGAATAGAGACCAGCTCCAAAAGTTTGTTCAGTATTTGATCACAGCACACCACACTGAAGTGCTTCCAACAGCCCAGAAGCTTGCTGATGAAATTTTGTCCTCCAACTCAGAAATCAATCAAGTGCATGGTAAGTCTGCCTGGTTTTAAAAGCACCTCTGAGAAACATAGCTTAGGAAAGGGTGTTGGGTTTTTCCCCACACTGATTCTCAGAACCCCCCCAGCCAACATGACTAGAGAGAGATTGTGGGAGCCATATTCCAAAGCCCAAACTCTGTTGATAAATTACGAAAGCTGTATATTACACAACCAAGGGATGGCTCTGCATGTAACTACAGTTGTAGCAGTTTGATACTAGCTTAATTGTCGTAGCTCTAGCCTATGGAATCCTAAGGGTGTTATACTTAGAATTACTACTAGAGAGCTCTAGGGTTACAGAGCAGGAGAGCCTGCTACAGCTTTTTAGCAGAGTACCTCACCAGACTACAAATCTTCACCAGACTACAAAACCATGACTTGTACACATCAACCTTGACAGTTAAAGGGGTATCTAATGGCTATACTGTGTAGTATAGATATACTGTTTTACTCACTGGTAAGAAAGTGTAGTTGAGATGTTAAATGTGTTCATTAATGTTCCAGTACAAAATGCTGTCTACAGTCCTGATCTTTCTCAGGAGGCAAGAACTGGCAAATAGAACCAAGCTGGCAGTTTGTTGTGTGTTTTGTGCATCCTCAGATGGAAGAGGCTCTGAGGCAGATTATTATTTGAGAGTTACACTGAATCAACAGCCTGAGCTCCCTTCTCATTGCCCCCTCTCCGGTCTAGGAAACTACTTAATATGTCTTGCAAAGATAAAAACGGCCATCTTCAGTTTATTATTGCTTAGATGGTGAGATGGAGGAATGGCAGTGTGGGGGTTAATTAAAACACATTGCACACTTTGAAGGTTAGAAAAATAGTGCAGGGAGAAGAGCAAGAGAGAGAGAGAGCATGTGTGCTGGTAGTTTTAAAATGGGTCTGGAATTTGAGTACTGTATAGCATACATGTGATTCTCAGACCTCCAACTTACCCTGTTAGAGACATGAAGAATGGTGGGACTAAAAAAAGATAAAAACTGTTGTTCTTGAAGAGGCAATAATAATAATAATAAATAATAAAATTTTATTTCTATCTCGCCCCTCTGCAACGCAATCGGGGCGGCTTACAATATAAAAACTCCATAGTCCCAGTACCCTAGCCCACCCACCCCTTAAAATAATATTAAACTATAAAAGATTAAAAACATACAGTAAATTAAAAATATATAAATTAGAAAAAGATTAAAACATACAATAGTTTTCCCTTCCATGGTGAAAATCTAACTGCTCTACTTTGGAATAAGAAAATAATTTGCTTTCTGAAGGTGAAATTGTGACTACTCTCTCTCTCTCTCTCTCTCTCTCTCTCTCTCTCTCTCTCTCTCTCTCTGTGTGTGTGTGTGTGTGTGTGTGTGTGTAGCCTCTTCCTTGTTCAGATGGTCTGAGGTAGATAACCCTTTATAACAATCTCATCATCCCCAAGTGTGTACACTTTACTCTTACCAGAGAAGCTTGGCTCCTGTGACCCACTTTCATTTCTGTAGCTCTCTCTCGGAGGAGACCACACACACACACAGAGTGCCTTCTCCAACTTGCCCTTCAGATAGACTACAGCTCCCACTATCCCCAGACAGCCAAAGGCTGTCTCCAAACATTCCATCCTTACTATGTAATCCTAAAAGCTAGATAGACAGTCCAGAGACTTATCCACACTAGGATTTGAAACTACTTCAATTGTTGTGGCTCAATCCTATGGAATCCTGGGGTCTTAATTACCTCACCAAATCCCAGGATTCCACAGGATGGAATCCTGGCAAATAAAGTGGTTACAAACCGTTCTAAATGTGTAGTGTAGATCTCTCTCTCTCTCTGGCTTTTCTTCGCAAACAAAGATTCAGGAAGGACTCATCCCGCGCTTTCTGCATGTGCGCTGATGACTAAAAAGGCCAATCCAAGATAAACAAGTCTGGTTGCAGAAAGCACAGCAGAAGGTACACAGTGTACTACACAGTGTACACAGAAAGTACACAGTGTAGATGCACTCCAGGTTTTAAAGGGTGTTGATAGCAGTGTGGGTCCCTCCTCTGTTCCTTAGCCACTGAGGTTGATGCTTGAGTATGTTCGCATGTGGGGATTTGTCAGCTGCCATGGTCGTAGCAGAAGGCAAGGCACCCAAAGTCTTGTTGACTGTGATACTTGGGAAGAGTGGGAAAGAAAACAGTCTTGTTTCTATTTGTAGATATTTTGAAGTGAGGAGGAGTTATTCTTGTTCCCCCTCCTTTAGATCTGAGCTAATTATTTTGAGATAGCAGAACAGCTCATATTCACAGCTTCTCCTCTAAAACACTTCTCTCCTTTCTAACTGCCAAATGCAAAGCCTGTGTCTTTGATCCTCATTGATGACATACAAGACATGCTTCCTGGTGAAGGATTAAAGATCTCTCATGCTTTAGTATTGATTATGGAGAAACAAATCTTAAATCAATGGACTTCTTCTTGCATGCCATCATTCAGACATGGCTCAGAGAACTGACGATGTATCTCACCTGTCCCCCAAACTGACTTGTATGTTAAATGGCTCAAACATCTGCCATGTGTCTTATCCAGCCCAGTATGTCTTACCTAGATAGTTAGTAATACAAACATGAATGCACTAATGCACTGAAATTCCATCATGAGAGCACATTGGGGGGTGGGAATGTACATCAGAACTCGAAAAAAGGTTACTTTTTTGGATTTTACATAGTTCCCAGAATCTACCAGCCAGCATGGCCATGTTGGCTGGTGGATTCCAGCAGCTATGGCCCCAAAATTAACTTTTCAAAGCTTTGATATCAAGGCATGGAAAGGGCATATTATGAAATAAAAGAATATTTGGGTTGAGGGGTTTTGCTATTAAATTTCAAAGGGACCAAATCTATTGTCTGAGTTTGGAATTCAATAAGCTTTGCAGAGGTTCCAGTTTTTCCCTGCATTGTGATCTTTTATTTATTATTTGCAACTGCTTTAACTTATGTTTGCCCTTTCCTGGATCAAAAATGAGTCATGTAGATGGTATTAGAGGTGTCTCTTAACTGCTTTAGCCCCATATATTTTTTCTTCCCCCTTACTGTGTGATGTGTCAGGGATGATGGGAGTTGTAGCTCTTCACCTCTGGCTCAAACTCACCACCTTGTTATGCAGCAGAGCCAACCAGCTTAGATCAGTGGTTAATGCTTTTCTTCAAAGCAGCAGAGTTTCAGAGAATAGGCTGAAGATCCTGACAAACTCTCCAAGCCTTCTCACTCTTCTCCAGGTGTCTCCAAAATGTCTCCAGGATTCACTCAGGCAACTCAGTAGTTTTATATAAAACCTACTTTATTCTTCTATATAAATATACTATATGGTCAACAAATCACAATCTCTACACACTACTCCACAATATCTCCAAACTACTCCACCTCTACTCAACAACACACAAATACATTGGCAAACATTGCAATTTTATAGCCATTGTTTATCACCACCCACTAATTAGTTTCCACCCAGTGGGTGTGTACTTCCATTCTGATTGGTCCACATAGTTCCACCCATGCTTAAGACCAACCCATGTATTTCAACATTTCACCTTGTACACTTAATGATTCTCAGGTGTTTCCAATCTGCATTCAGTACCTCTGTCCTTGGCTCTCAGGCCTTCTAGATTACATTAGCAGTTTCACCTGTGTAGCCCCATAATTGCTCTTGCTTAGTCATTGTGACTTTCACATACATATTTTATTTCTTTCACTGTATGTCCCATGTTGCATTTTCCTTAACAATCCCCTCCGAAATAAAATATTGTATGTGTCTTACAATGTCATTCCAACCATTTGTGTCAGCCTTTCATGTTTTTCTGCTGTCAATGCTTTTGTGAACAAATCTGCTATGTTGTGTTGTGTTTCTATATATCTCAATTCTATTTCACCCTTCTGAACCATGTCTCGCACATTTTGATATCTTACACCAACATATTTTGTTTTGTTCTTCAAACTTTCAGTTTCAGCTATTGCTATGCATGACTGTGAATCTTCCAGAATTTCCACTGGTATCTTGTAACTTTCATTTAAATCATTTAGCAATTGCTTAATCCACTGTACCTCATTTACTATCTCATTCAAAGCAGCGAATTCTGCTTCCGTTGTGCTTAACGCTACATTAGTTTGTTTTCTACTTCTCCAAACTATTGGACTTTCACTATATTTAATTATCATTCCTGTAACTGACTTCTTGTCTCCTAATTCTGATGCAAATGAACTGTCTACATAACAATCTAGATCTGAACTATTGTTTCTTATTATCAATTTCCTATCTAAGGTTCCTTTCAAATATCTCAATAAATGTTTTACCGCTGTCCAGTCTTCAATTTTTGGATCATTAACCCTTCTAGACAATACATTTACAGCATAAGAAATGTCTGGTCTGGTATGGCAAGATATGAATTGTAAAGATCCTATTATACTTCTGAAGAAAGTCTTGTCCTCAAACGCTCTAGTTGTTTCCTCAGACACAAAACCAGTTGTCATTGGAGCTCTTACTATTTTTGCATTCTGTAATCCACACTTTTCAATCAGTCTTTCAATTTTATTTCTCTGACTTAATAAACAATGTCCTTCTTCTGTCCATTCAACGCAAATACCTAAATAAGACTTCAATACACCTAAGTCCTTCAAAACAAACTTCTTAGACAATTCTCTTTTTACTGACTCAATTTCCTGTTTTGACTTTGCTGCTACGCACAAATCATCTACATAAATCACTAATACTATGTCTCCTTTTGTATAAACACAAGCATCTGCAATGCTTCTCTTGTAACCTAGCTTAACTAGCTCATCATTGATGCACAGATTCCACGCTCTGGCACTTTGTTTTAAACCATACAATGCTTTCTTTAATTTATATACTCTCTGACTACTATTTTCTTCAAAACCTTGTGGCTGCTCCATAAATATTTCTTCATTCAGAACCGCATTCAAGTAAGCTGTCTCAAAATCAAAATGTTCTACAACTAAATTCCTTTTTACTGCTACAGCTAGAACCATTCTCAGACTTTCTGGCTTTGCAGTTGGAGAATATGTCTTATCATAGTTCTCATACTGCTGTTGTGCAAAACCCTTAGCCACTAACCTAGCTTTATATTTGATACTTCCATCTGGCATTTCTTTCCTTTTGTATACCCATTTACAACCAATTACTTTCTTGTCTTTGGGTCTGTCAACAATTTCAAAAACATCTTTATTTACCAGGCAACCAAACTCATTATCCATTGCATCAAACCATCTTTCCTGTTCTTCACTAGAATAACTTTCCAATTCTTCAAAACTTTCAGGCTCTTCTACTGCTAAACAAGCTCTTGCCTTTGTCACAACAAACCTATCTGGAGGCTTTCTAACTCTATGACTACGCCTGGGAATAAAATCTGCTGTTCTGTCTCTTTCATCCTCACTTTCTCTACTGGGAGTTGTAGTTCTATGACTAAATCTCTTGTCTTCAGTCATTCGAGTAGTAGTAGGCCTAGATGCTATCTCATCATCGGAAGAACTACCACTGCTGCTAGGTGATGCTTCCTGCTTAACTGAAACCCCTCCGTTTCCTGAGGTTGGTTCAGTTTGTGCTTCTGGCTCATGTGAACTCCCTAATCTCAAAAACACTTCTTTATTGGCATGCAGTTTGTCCCAACCAGCATGTCTCTCGAAATTTGCAGACCTTGAATACTGCACTTGTTTTCCACCCAAATGAAACTTGTAGCTATTTCCAGAATACCCCAAAAACCTAAGCCTTTTGCTTTTGGGTTCTCCTTTCCTCCTGAAACAAGCAGGTGTGTAAACATGAGCAAATTGTCCAAAAACCCTTAAGTACTTGTAATTTGGCATTCTCCCATACAATACCCTGTAGGGAATGTCTTCAATTTCTGAATGATACAATCTGTTACTGATATGTATTGCAGTCAAAGTTGCTTCTGCCCAAAAACTATCTTTCACCCCTGCATCTGCCATCATACAAGCAGTAATTCTTTTTATATCTTGTATTTTCTTCTCTGCTAACCCATCCTCACTAGGACAAGCAGGGTTTGTAGTTTCATGCCTTATTCCCACCTTTTGAAACCAGTTAAATAATTGATTATTTAAAAATTCTCCTCCTCTATCAGTAATGATGGTGCCTACTCTGCTATCAAATTGTCTTTCCACCATTCTTACCCATGCTTTTAAACTTTGCCCAGCGTCAGATTTGTTTTTCATTATTCTCACAAATGCAAATCTTGTATACCTATCAACAATTACTAGGAAATACTTGCTTCCCCCTAAGGACAAGCAGTTAGCTTGGGCAACATCTGCATGTACATACTGAAATGGTCTTTGAGCAATTCTTTTTGTTTTCTTAGCTACTGGAAAAGCTCTGACCTTTACCTGTTGACACACTGTACAATCTAAGTGGTTTTTGCATTCAGCAACTTTTAAATCTGGACACATACTGATTAAATTCTTTAAACATTTGAAGCTCGCATGGCCGAATTTTCTGTGAAGCTCATGTATGCAGTCTTTGTGGATTGGAATATTTTCTGTGTTATTAGCTTCTTCAACCCTGTAGCTATCAATATTGTCCTCCAAATAATAAAGTTTGTCCTTTTTCAAACCTATGCCACGCAATTCCCCATTCAGTTTTATCTTACACATGTTCTTTTCAAAGATGACTGTGTAGTCTCTTTCTGTTAATCTGCTTACTGATAACAAATTATTTTCTAACTCCTTTACATGTAAGACATCATTAAAATTCTCTTTTAGCCCTGGAATGTACACAGTACCCATTTGATTTACAGTACTTAGCTCTTTCCCGTCAGCCAAAACTACAGCATTTACATTAGCTGATTTTCTATTACTTATTAAATTTATATCATTACACATCAAAGATGTGGCTCCTGAATCAACTAGCCATTTAGAATTTGCATATTGTTTTTCCTTAATCATGGTTGCAAACCCCTTTTTATTACCACTGTCCCTCAAAAATGGAAGTCTGGACTGTTTTTGATACTGCCGCGGCTGCCATCTGCTCTCTGCTTGCTTGCGTCTCTCAGCTGCAAAATGTTTACAATGTCTCTTCAGATGACCAATCTTCTTACAATAAAAGCACCTCCGTTGCTCCCTTGTAGAGGCTGCTTCCTCCTGCGTTTGCCAGTCAGGAGTTGTTTGTTGTTTTGGCACAGTCTTTAAGCTTGCTGAGTCACCCTGCTCAGACATTCTTCTCTGGTTCTCTTCCAGTATTCTGGCCACAATTAAGTCTCTATTAAGCTCAGCTTCTGGCAAGTTCTGCAAGCTGTTCGTTATGTTGTCCCACGAAGAGTCTAGCGATTCTATTAAAATGTAGCATTGCTGCTCTTTGCTAATTTGCACTCCCCTCAGTTCAGCTTGCACAAACAAATCTTGCATTATTTTTAAATGTTCTATCACACACTGCCCTTTAGCCATCTTTTGCCTGTATATTCTTTTAGACCATAGCATTTTTGCAAAAGCAGTTGAAGGAGTGTGTAATCTCTGCAAGGTATCCCACACATCCTTGGCAGACGTTTTATCTCTGACGTCATTAATTAAGTCTTCTTCAAGCATGAGATAAAGACAGGCTTTTGCTTTACTATCTCTCTCTTTAGTGGCTTCATCAGCATCGGCTGCCAGCCCTGTTTCAACTGTTGACCACAGACCTTCCTTTACTAGTAGAGATTGGGCATAAATCTTCCAGGTAGAGTAGTTGTTTCTATTTAATTTACTAAACTTTAGAATTTCCATCTTGATTTGTGCAGTGACTCAATTTGACACAGTCCTTCTGAGTATGCACAGCCGACCCGTCTGGGCTTAAGCAAAACACAAAATGATTTACTCACGAGGCTTATCAGTGCAGCACAAACAACTTGCTCTGATCTGTCGTCCACAAAGCTTTCTTCCACTCTCTGGAAATTTCAGCTTCTGTGGATGCTGGGTGCTCTAGTAACTGGGCCCATAACCCTTGTCAGGGATGATGGGAGTTGTAGCTCTTCACCTCTGGCTCAAACTCACCACCTTGTTATGCAGCAGAGCCAACCAGCTTAGATCAGTGGTTAATGCTTTTCTTCAAAGCAGCAGAGTTTCAGAGAATAGGCTGAAGATCCTGACAAACTCTCCAAGCCTTCTCACTCTTCTCCAGGTGTCTCCAAAATGTCTCCAGGATTCACTCAGGCAACTCAGTAGTTTTATATAAAACCTACTTTATTCTTCTATATAAATATACTATATGGTCAACAAATCACAATCTCTACACACTACTCCACAATATCTCCAAACTACTCCACCTCTACTCAACAACACACAAATACATTGGCAAACATTGCAATTTTATAGCCATTGTTTATCACCACCCACTAATTAGTTTCCACCCAGTGGGTGTGTACTTCCATTCTGATTGGTCCACATAGTTCCACCCATGCTTAAGACCAACCCATGTATTTCAACATTTCACCTTGTACACTTAATGATTCTCAGGTGTTTCCAATCTGCATTCAGTACCTCTGTCCTTGGCTCTCAGGCCTTCTAGATTACATTAGCAGTTTCACCTGTGTAGCCCCATAATTGCTCTTGCTTAGTCATTGTGACTTTCACATACATATTTTATTTCTTTCACTGTATGTCCCATGTTGCATTTTCCTTAACATGATGTTGGGCAAGAGCATCATGGATGTGAGTGTTTGATACTTTTGTCTGCAGTACTGGTGTCCCATCATGACATATTTAAAGACAGCAGTAATGAACTTGAAATCTGCCATTTGTTTTTTTGGGTTTGCTATAGTCATGCATTCTTCCCAAGAAATGACTATATACATGGACATCACCTATTGACCAAAATAGAAATCAAATAGACTACATAATTGGAAGCAGAAGATGAGAAGTACCATTCTGTCTGCAAAAACAAGACCAGAAGCAGATTGTAGCACAGACAGGAACTACTAATATCAAAAATTAGAGTAAAGCTAAAGTATAAAACTAAACGAATCATCATGCTGAAATACAACCCCATAGAATTTAAAAATAATGTGAAAAATATTTTTAAATATTTTAAATATTAAGTCTCATTGACTGGGAGCCAGAAGAACTCTGGACTGAAGCCAGGGACATTGTCAGGGAAGAATACAAAAAGACACTCTCTGCAGCCAAAAACAAAAAAAGAGAAGGCTCAATGAATGGCAGGTTAAACTCTTCAAGCAGTTAAAGACAGATGAGAAGCAAAAGTAAAAGAACCCTGAATACGTATGTTCAATGACTTGTGCACAGGAGCAAGGAGAACTACTATAATAATCAATACAAAGGAAGAACCAGAGACCTTTTCCACAAAATCTGATAAATCAAAGGGAAATTTAAACCAAGAGTGGGGTTGCTCTATGACCAGCACGGGAACACATTACATGACCAAGTAGAAATAAAAAGATAATGGGATTGCATCAGTCAGGACAAGACTTCCACCTGTTCTAACCTTTAAAGATGTTTCTAAAAAGATAATGGAAACAGTGCATGAAAAAACTATATAAAAGAGATGAAAGGGTGACTGATTCATTCAAGGAAGAACCATATGAAAATGAACCTCCAATTTTAGAATGTGAAGTAGGAGCTGCACTCAGAGCACTTGGGAGAACAAATCACCAGGAACAGACAGCATACAATTAGAGCTGCTTCAGTCTACAGAGATGGAATCTACTTTAGTTCTAATTAAAATCTGTCAACAAATATGAAAACAAAATAATTGGAAACACCCCATATACATTCCAGTCCCCAAGAAAGGGGACACCAGGGATTGCAGTAACTACAGGACCATGCATTATTTCCCATACAAGAAAAGTGATGCTCAAAATTCTACAACAAAGACTTTGACCATATATGGAATAAGAAATGCCAGATGTCCAGGCTGGGTTCAGGAAAGGAAGAGGCACTAAGGATTATATTGCAAACATACATTGGATAATGGAGCACAGCAAAGAAATTCAGCCTGTGCTTTATAGATCATAGCAAAGTCTTTGATTGAATAGATCATGAAAAAACTATTGGTTGCTCTTAAAGAAATGGGTGTGCCTCAACATTTGATTGTCCTGATGCGTAACCTGTTCTCAGGTCAAGAGGACACTGTTAGGGCAGAATACAGAGCAACTGAATGGTTTTCAGTTGGCAAGGGAGTCAAGCAAGGCTGCATTTTATCACCCTATCTAACTTGCATGCTCAACATATCATATATAAAGCAGTATTATACTCTGAGCAAGGAGGTGTAAAAATTGGAGGAAGGAACATCAACAATTTAAGACAAGCAGATGACACCATGCTACTAGCAGAAACTAGCAAAGACTTGGAACCATTACTGAAGAAAGTCAAGTAAGAAAGTGCAAAGGCAGGTTAACAGTTGAACATGAAGAAAACAAAAATAATGACCACAGATGGTTTACATAACTTTAAAGTAAATTATGATGACAGTTAAATAGTTCAAGATTTTCCATACCTTGGCTTAGTCATTAATCAGAATGGAGAATGCAGTCAAGAAATCAGAAGAAGACTAGGACTTGGAAGGGCAGCTAGGAAGGAACTAGACAAGATTCTGGAGTGTAAAGATATATTGTTGAATGCTAAAGTTAGGATTGTCCATGCCATCACATTTCCCATTTCTATGTATAGTTGTGAAAGCTGGACAGTGAAGAAAGCTGATAAGAAGAAAATCAACGCATTTGAAATGTGGTGTTAGAGAAGAGTTCTATGAATACCATGGAGTGCTAAAAAGACGAATAAATGGGTCCTAGAGCAAATCAAGCCTGAACTCTCCCTAGAAGCCAAGATGACTAAACTGGGGGCTATGCTATACTTTGGTCATATTATGAGAAAACATGATTCAATGGAAAAGACAATAATGCCCCAGCAGGTAGAAGGCAGCAGGAAAAGAGGAAGACCGCATTCCGGATGGATAGACACAATCAAGGAAGCCATGGCCCTGAGTCTACAAGACCTGAGCAGGGATGTTGAGGATAGGGTTCTCATTCATGGGAAGGCAAAGGTGTGGAGAAAAAGAATGAAGTGAAAGGCTTGGGATTATGCCTTGAACCATCAAGCCTGGGGAGACTTTGGTTCCCCAGATGCTTTGTACTTTATCTCCCCCACCCCACTCCTACCAGCATGCCCAATGTTGAGGGGTTCAGCAAGCCATAGACCAGTGCATCTAATAAGAACAAGAGCAACAACTACGTTTATTTATAATGGCCTTTCCAACCAAAGGGCAGAACATCCAATGTATATAATCAAAGACAATAAAACTGAACTCTATAAATAGTGTTATCTGGAAGATTTTAGCCCCCCTCACTCCTGCCTCTCTCCCCCCACACAATCCATTCTTGCCACATGGCTGTATGTTTAAATCACCCCTCACTGTATGCATCTGTTGGAAAGTTGTTGATAGAGGGTAAAGTGGAATGGAGGAAAGCTATGTAGTCTAATGCATAAATAAAAGAATAAATTAAGAAGAGGGAGAGGTAAGGAGTATAGCAGGTGGAAGGGGTGAGCTACCATGGAAGCTGCCACAAGAATTACTCAAGCACTCCCTTGTAGAAGTACTTGAGATCTGTAGTTAGGTACTTGTTAGTCAAGCCAATTGATATTCAGATATTCCTCTTGGCTCTGTGATTCAGCTGATCACTTGTCACTTGGTAGAACTGGACTTCCTTAAACATGAACCTGCTTCTAGCACACTTAATTACTTAGCAGAATTCCACTTTGGGCGATGGCTTTTGTCATACAGATATATATTTTTGCCTGACAAAGGCCAAATTTGTCTGACAGCTCTAGTTGTAAATACTGTGCAATGAGTTCAGTGTATCTTTACAAATGGGACAGAAAGAAAAATCTTTATCCTACAACTTCTTTACTTACTAGGAAATCATGAGATTCTCTGATATGTTTTTATCTTGAATTATCTAGTTGTTTTAGAACTGTTTTGAGATCCATGCTATTTAAAGGATTGAGCATGCCATATTTTTTTCCAATTTTGTCCTTCCCTATCCTTACCTTGTGCAGGTACTGACCATGATGGTGTTCTAATAGCTGCAAAAGATGATATAATCCAAAGCTTGGATGAGTTACTTTTTGGATTACAACCTCCAGCACACTTCAGCCTGCCTGGGGGATTCTGGGAATTGTAGTCCAAAATAACATATCTAAGCTCTGCAGTTTACAAAGGTGAGGAAAACAACTCCATGTTATTCCAGGCATCTCTGCTTCATTTTTAACTAACTCCAAATTTGTGAGAAGCTTTAAGAATTGTCATCTCTTAAATAAACTGTAAAAGTTGGCTGGAAAATGTCTGTTAAAACTGATTTGAGACCAGCTTTTGAAAATGGCAATCTTGCTCTATGAGTGACAGTTGAAGCAGATTCATGCTCTTCTCTTTGTTCATTCCTCAATCAGCATGGAGCTAAGATGGGAGGATTGCCCATTGTCTTCCTTGCGTTACCGTGTTCCACTGGCTGACTAAACTACAAGTTAATATTGGCAAAAGGAAATTGACAGTACATCTTATGAATATTTGAACACGTCACAAATTCCATTGTTTACTCTGAAACATGCATCCATTTTTCTTGTATGCTTTGTATCACATTATCATCAACTTTTCTGTCATGTGTACCACAGAGCCTTATATTAAAACATTCATTTATGAATCTCTCATACAAAAGCAAAACAAATTCTCTGATTGGTAATTAGATCCCCCCCCCATAATTGTGGGAATTAGTGCTGTTTAATTAATGGCAGGCTCAAAACACACAACTGAAAATTAAAAATAAAATCATTGTTAACATCCAATAATTTATTCTGGGTCCTGCCTTTTGGGTTTGCTTGATTTTCTAATCGAGTCCAAAACCCGACATTTAGTAAACCAATACAATCATATTGGCTTTGTATGTGTGTTGTTCCTTAAAGCGTTGTGTTTCAGTATAAAAATAAAGGGGAAAAGTTTGTTTAGCAATGACAGATTCTTGTACTTCTCATTGAGGTAAAGGTCTCTCAAGCTTCTATTACTGTAAGGGAACAGAAGGCCAGAAATGTTTCCCAGTTGCTGTTGGACATTGGCCTTCCTTGGCCCACCCTTTAAATCACCAGCAAAATTGATCTGCAACATATTCACAGGCTGAAAGATGTTTTGCTGAATTGAAGACTCTTGGCCAGTTTGAAACTTGGGTTTTAATCTTGTAAGGTGTAAACCATTCCGCATGGCTCACCGAGCAAGTTTCTTACACTACAGTAATTGTTTGCGGGGGTCGGTATGGAGCCTTCTAAATGTTGGACTGCAACTCCCAGCACTCTCACTATTAACTATGCTGGCTAGGGCTGCTGTTGGGCTGCAGTCCAACAACATCTAGGATTACACAATTAACACCCTTGATTTAAAGGGTATGAAAACACATGTAATGCAGCCTTTCCCAATCAAGCCCCTCCCAGATATATCACATTACAGACCTCATCATCCACAATCAGCATGGCCATTGGGCTGCTGGCTGGGATAATGGCACTTGTCATCCAACAAACACATTTGGAGGTTGCTACATTGGGAACAGCTGGTATTTTGTCCTACATGAGATGTGGTAAAATGTTTTGCCATATCCCCTTGCCCTTATTGTTCTTGTGAAATCACCAGTTTCCTCCTGATTGCAATATAATTTTTCTAGGTGCATTGTAATACTATATTGCTGTTGGTCATGAACAACAAAATCTTGGTGCCTATAGTGTGTGTGAATATGTTGTTGTGTGACTTCCAAGTTATTTCTGACTTACGGTGACCCTGAGGTGAGCCTATCACGGGGTTTTCTTGGCAAGAATTGTTCAGAGGAGATTTGCCATTGCCTTCCTCTGAGGCTGAGAGAGTGTGATTTGCTCAAGGTCACCCAGTGGGTTGTGATGGCTGAGTGAGGATTCGAACCCTGATCTCCAGGGTCCAGGTAGTCCAGTGCTCAAGCCACTATGCCGTGCTGGCTGTCACTGAAAATAGTCACTGGGTTTATAAAGGGGTGTGACAAAGAATTAGAGTGACACTTCTGCCTGAAGTTTTGGGCATCACGTGCATCATCTGGAGCAAGGATGGGGAAACTTTGGCCTTCTAGATGTTTTGGACTTCAGCTCCCACAAATCATAGATAGCATGGCCAGTAGGGTGGAATTATGAGAATTATAGTCCAAAACATCTAGAAGGCCAAAGGATCCCTACTCCTGATCTGGAGGATTGAGGCATCATTTACTAACCAGCAGTCTCTGAAGGGGAGTAGAGGTGGAGACCAGCAGGATTCCAGTGATGTAGACTGGTCAGTAAAGTACTCTTGTCACTGCTTTCTTCCTTCTGCCCATGTTTTGCATTTTGGTGATGACCCCTTTACTCACTGAAGTGTAGTAATAAGCATGAGGCAAGTGGGTTAGAGTTCAGCAGAGCATGCTCCAGGCACCATGATTTTTCATTGTCATGGATTTTCACCCAAAGAATTCCCGTGCACTGAGCCAGCCTGGTGGAGGGAACATGGGCTTTGTTTTATTTTGGTTTTGTTGTTATCTGATGTCAAACATCCAGATGCAGAGATGCTGATAGTTTCTACAAAGTAGCAGCATTGTTTGTGTCCCTACAAAGCTGCCTTTGAAGCATTTCAAAGGTTTGAAAATAGATTCTATTTTCCCCCCTGCCTTGTGCAAATTGAGTGCAACACAACAATGCAGAATGCTGTCTGATTTCATGGGAGTGCTCTACAACTGAGTGCTTCATAAATATTGCTTTGTCCTCTCCCTGTGCAAACTGCTCCCGGCTTCTTCTTTTTTTCCCCTGGAGGCTTCAAAGAGGTGGGGAGAAAAAAGCTTGTCAACTCCGCATCCTTCATTTTAGAGTTTAGCTCCTTTTGACTCTGCAAGGATTTTAATCCAGTCTGGTGGCGTTAGGATCCTCTGCAAGGAAGCAGTTAATTGTGCAAGGCACATCAGTCAGACTACCAGCTGCTTCTGCAAACCAATTGCATGCCTTGCATTGCTAAAGTGCAAGCCTGAAAAGTAAGAGGCCCTGCATGCTAGTGGCTGTGGAAAAACAAATCAGAAATATTTTGAGAAACAAAAGAAAGGGGGCAGAGGGGGAGGGAGACATGAAGCTTTGGGAAAGGGAAACAGAAGCTTGTTTCTTTTGAGTCATGACTGTTCTTCTGTAAGAAAATACTCTGGCTGAGCATTTGAGAGTTTGGATCTTATCCTAAGAATGGCAAGCCTTGCAGAGGAGTTACTGGCAGTTACTAAGTGGTCTTGAGGGCCTCAGTTTATCTAAAGCAATATGAGACATCTTCAACAGTAGCTAAAGCAAAATGATTTTTTTATTCCATTGGGAGCCAATTGCCCATTATGCACAATTCCTAAGACTAGGTCTCGGTAATACCTTCTCAGATGCACTCAGAAGTAGACAGGCAGGTAGGCCCTCAAATACTACCTCCTGCCCACCATTCCCATGAACACTATGATCATGTGCATGCATGGATCCTTGGACCTTCCAGAAGTAACGTCTGTGCATAGCTAAGCAGCTCTCCCCCGACCCCGCCGCTTTTTACCCTTCTGTTCTCTCCCGCTGCTGGCCGAAGGGGAGAACAAAACTTCCCATCTGACAGCAGAAAGCTCAGCCATGGATGCTCTTGCCATAGATTGTCAGGAGGTACCGGTTCTGTGGCCATGAGATGAAAACATTCTCCTCCCTAATGATCCTTTGTTTTCTCAAAGGTGCTTTTAATGCTTCACTTCCCTGTTAACTAGGCTGGTAGAAGATTAGCTGTGTCTACTTAATAATTCATTTTCATCTTCATTTCCATCACTTAGAAGAGTTTCCATATTTGTTAGTGTGAATATTGGTTCAGAGCATCATGGGACAAGCTACTTTCTGGGGCTACTTAGCCAGCTCTGTGACACCGCAGGTGGCCATTTTCTTCCAGGATAAAGGTTGGCCAAAAATGGTTGAAGAAAATGTTTTTGGTAGATCTGCTGTCACTGTCCTCACGTGGCTCAGTCTCAGGAGGTAATCCTGTAGCTGCTTTATACAACGACTTGTGAGGCACTGTCCTGAAATAATATATCCACTGTCTACCAACTAGGATTAATTGTGTCAGGAGTATTGTGCACAAATGTCTTTTGCACAGACATTTCCTAACATTTTATGGAGCCCAGCTGCCTCCCTGAACCCAACAATAGTATGTTGCTTTTACCATATGTGTTCAGTGGGTGGTCTGAGGAATTGCATTGCTGAATCAGCACAGGAAGTCTGCCTATAAATATGGGGGTTCTGGATGATGGAAATCATAGTCTCTAGTACATCTGTAGAGCATCTGGGGTATCTGGTCTATGGAATCCTTTATGTGGCAGAGGTGAGGCATCAGTCCAACTGATGTGTTACAAAGCACTTGACAACTGAGAAGGACTGACACTCAGTTTGATCCTAGCCCATTTCTAGAGCCACTGCACTGAGAATAAATTAATGATAACACTGGAAGTATCATACCTTTTGTGGCATCATGGAACTGAAACTTTCTCTTTCACTTTTGTTTGGTCTTTCATTCTATCATTTTGGATGGCTCTTTGTAGACTGAGATATTATCTTCTTGGTCTCCTTCAGGTTCATATCATTCATTTTACCTGTTATTCATTTATACCCTTTGGAGTCTGATGCTTTTGTTTAAACTGTTGTTAACTAGTTAACTTAGTTAATATGCTGTGTAACTTACTCCTTACTGTACAGATAAATTGTTTTAAATTGGTATAACTAGTTATCTAGTCATATTGCTTAATGTGCTTTTACAATGTTTAAATTATCTCTTCCTGTTTTAAAATGATTTTATCGTATGCCACCCTGAGTTCTTGTGACATAGGGCTCGGTAGAAATGTTTAAATAAATTAATAAATATCTGGTTCTAATTCCCCTCTGCTGCATTGGCATTTGCTCCTTACTGAAAATAAAACGAAGGCAGAATCCACACTACACAAATAATCCAGTTTGAAATTGGATTATATGCCATGGCTCCGTGCTATTAAATCCTGGGATTTGTAGTTTTACAATGTATTTAGCCTTCTCTGCCAGAGTGCTGATGCCTCACCAAACTACAGATCCCAAGATTCCATAGGATGGCACCATGGCAAATAATCCAGTTTCAAACAGGATTATTTGTGTAGTATGGATTCAGCCTTAGTCATGAAAATACTGCAGTGCTAGTTTGTGGAATGGAATTATTTTTAATCTGTCGTAAAAAAGAGAAAACTGCATCTCAGAATGAAATCCATGGGATTCTGTTTGTTTGTTCAGGTTAAAGCAGCTAGCTTAGAATGACAGTTTACCACGATGATGCCTCTACTCATGGTTACTTATCATTTACTGGGATTTTTTGCCACAGGGGCTCCAGATCCCACTGCAGGGGCCAGCATCGATGATGAGAATTGCTGGCATTTGGACGAGGAACAGGTTCGAGAGCAGGTGAAGCTGTTCCTCTCGCAAGGAGGATACTATGGTTCTGGGAAACAACTCAATTCCATGTTTGCCAAGGTGAGCACTGGCTTCCTTCCCTCCTGCTTTGGCAAAGAAAACTTGGCACCCATTTAACTTGAAAGCTTATATTATACCTGCACTTTGCTGATTCCCCCCCTTTGAGCTGCAGCATTTCATGCTCTGAAGATTACAGCCCTCACTCCTTTGCAAAGGTTAGGCAGCATTTGCATGGTTTAGTTTGCATTTGCTCGTTGGCTGCTGGTTGTCAGGCAGAATCCTATAGGAAGCATCTTGTTCCCAATTAGTTTGTCAGTAGATGTGCCTGTCCAGAGGAGCAGAAATGAACTGGACATATTTGGCACACTTGTAAAGGAAGAAGTGTAGTCTTGAAATGATGTGAAAGACGAGGAAAGCACTTTGTTGCATCTCCATGGTGTATCAAACTCATCCCTGACATTGTTTTCCCCAATACAGATTACTGAAGTGCATTTTTTTTTAATTATTATATTTACATACATTTTTGAAAACAGTCATAGCCTTTACAATGGTTATGAACGTTTAAGACTTCCTTACACAGTAGTCCAGAAACAGTTTCCATAAAACTACTTGCTTTCAAAATACATTTTGCAACGAGTTACTATACCTTTTAAACAAAATAATGCAGGTGTCACATCTAAATATATATTTCACATATCTCATAAATACAAATCATATCTCCATAGATCCTGCAAAATAACCAACAGAGATGTCTAAACTAAAAAAGAAAGAAAAGAGCAATTACCGGGCTCCTTCTTGGAGCACCAGGATTTTATTCTATCTTCTTATCATCTTTGAAGTTTTCTGTAAATATTTACTCATCCAGCCATGTTAGCATATATCCATTCCATTCTGTTTTCCAATATTCCATTAACATCTTCCAATCAGTTCTAAATTTTTCTACAGAATAATTTCTTAACCAACAAGTAAGCTTTTCCATTTGTGCCACCTCTCTCAATTTCAGCATCCATTCATCATAGTCTGGAACGTTACTATCCTTCCAGTATCTGGCATAAACTATTCTGGCTGTGGTAGTCATGAAAAAGGTCAAAGTGCATTTTACCATGCAAAATGTGCTGGTTTATTTTGAGTGTGTGAGTGTGTACTACCTTATATAGTAGTGAGTAGAAACAATTTTTGTATGTGAGTGAAATGATAAAACTAATTGTAAAAAGGTGCCATAGTCTTGATGCTTTGTAGGCTTAACCTGTCTGGAAAATGTATATTGCAGCCTCTCCTAATTTCTCATAATCCCCCAGTCAGCTGTAATTTGGGGTTTGGATATAATGCTATCTGTGGCGTCACTAAGGCTGGTGTCACCCCTCCCCCCGATGGTGTCACCTGGTGTGGTTCGGCCTCTCTGCACCCCTTTAGTGCCACCACTGAATGCTATTGTGCTATTAATTGAAAACGGAAGTGCAGGCTTTCAGTCCAAGACACCAGGTAAGGTAAGTCTGGTATATTGTGTATATATTTGTCAAAGGAAGGATAATTTGCCACAGGAATATAAGTGCCAGTAATACAATATGATGTGGCATTAGAAGTATAGAACTTACTAAGGCTTCATTTGAACTATGGTTTATTTTCTCATCTGATACTGCCATGGGATTGGAATCTTGCCCTTCCATTTTCAATTACTTGCACTTTAGTGTTATGTCCAAACCATAAATTGTAGTTAACATGAACCATAGAAACTAGCTTGTTTATTAAAACTAGCTTGTTAACCTGAACCGTAGAAACTAGAAGCTAGCTTGTTAACCTCTGGGTTTGCATATACTGTACCTCCAAGCTGTAGCTGGTTAAAAATGGAAGAAAAGCTTTGAGTCTCCATGATTATTTTAGGGAAACTGACAAGCCCAAGGCACATTCATATAACGATAAATCACAACTGATCATAAAACCTGAATGAAGTCTTGATTATATAGATATTAATGACCTTTATAAATGATCAAATATATTTTAATTACAAGTTTTGGTTCATTTGTATGTTAGACATAAAGAGTCTCAAGCAACTATACAAGCAACTGCAAAAATATGTCCATAGTTCTCAGGTGTTCACCTTGGTAATTTATGACTGGCATCCTGTTGGTGAATGACAAAATGACAGAAGTCAGACTTACACCATCACAGCTCATGTTTTGGATTTTGTTTTGACTATACAATGACCGACCAACCAACCCCCCACCTTTTAAGCAGTGCAGTTCCCCCATTAATATGGCCATTTCTGTGTTGTTGGACAGCGAGGAGATCAGCAGGTATATGTCCATCTGTTTTCCTCGAGGTTTCCTTGAGGCTCCTGTGGATATCTGTTGCAGCGCATTCAGCTACAGGAAAATAATTGGCAGCATCCCTTCTGATCCCCCCGCTCTCGGACACCATGAAAATGGCCATGTGGGGGACTACACTGCTTACAAGGTGGATTTTGGCGCCAGGAGGTGTAGCTAAGGAGATATAGTTACATGACACACACACGCATTTCTTGATCCTGGAGCTCAGCTTCTAAAATAAAGATTCTTTCTTCTTCCCTTTTTGGTAACAATGAGAAATATACAGTATATATGTTTCACAAAATTTTCAAGAAAAGCAATATGAGATCACTTGTATATATACTTGTTTACAGCCCTGCCTCCTTCAAGCAAAGCAAATAATACTACGTGAATATTTTTGCAGGCCCTATTGTAAAGGACCTTGATCCATGTTGATCCACATTTTGAGGCATTGCTCCTCATTCTGAAATATTGGAGAGATTATTCTGAGCTGTATTTTAATGTTTCAAATGTTGGTGAAAGTCTGTGGTTCCACACTATGCCTGGTGGCTTGTGAACCCAGTGGGTGGGGGTTCCTTGCCCTGAAATGATGGGGGCAATGCCAGATCAAGATAGCTGCAGCCCTGGACTAGGTCCAAAACAGGCCTCCATTGCATGTATAATTGTCCCCCTATATCCGTGGAACCAATATCCGTGGTTTCCATTATCTATGGCTGAAAAAATAGAGGCACATACCATAGAGTCACGCTGGAAAATGCCTAGAGAGGTGTCCTCTCTAGGAATCACTAGGTCCTTCAGCACAACTCTATGGTATGTTTGTACTGGAAGTCCTTTGTTTTAATAGGGTTTGCTATTATCCATGGTTGCACTTATAAATGGTAAGTCCAGGAATGTATCCCCTGTGGATACAGGGGACAGCCTGTATGTGTAAGCTATCTACAAGCAGTGGCATAAAAATTACATTTAAAAAATGAATTAATACAACATACAGAAAACTGCAGCAGAAAAATATACATGTGTGAGCCCATTTTCAACCCCGTAGCTTCATTGAACATACAGCTTTAACTCATGCATTTTTTCTCACTTACTCAAATAACACATAAAACACTGATGATAACAGAGGCATGAGGAGATTCAGGAAGTGCTTGGGGAAGAAAAGGAATGAAGCTATGCACTTTGCCTTCACCACTATGGCCCTAACCTGTGAGAAATCAGGAGTAATTGTATCAGCAGAACCATCAGTATTCTGGCCCTGGATTGGGAGAAGCAACTGCTTGCTCAGGCCATCAGGCCACAAGCTGCCCATGAATTTACCCTATATGTGGTTTAATTTAAATGTTCTTCTTCATTTGGAGCCAATGTCATTTCCTCTCTTGCATCAGGTCAGCAAGCTGAGTTGAAATGCTGAAATTGTGCTTGTTGTGCATCATACTTGTGCATCATACCATTCAGAAAAAAAGAGTCTGTAGTGTGTTTCCTCAGTCTGTTAGGGATTTTCTTTCTCATTTCAGAGAAAATAAAATAAAGCAGATCTTGAGCACTCTCATAGCCGAATTTTCAACTCTCAGCTATGCGGGGGGGGGGAGTTTGGGGGCTAACTAACTCACCCAAAACTTGTTCATGACCTGCATTCAAGTCATACCATGAGTATGATTGGCATAGTTGACTCCACACTGGAAGAAGAGTGTAGGAATCACCACCTGACCCCAGGTCTTCCATGCTACTTCTCATAGTTGTTTGCACATCAGCTGTGAAGAGTGAAGTGGAATCATCTTTGAGAAAGAAATGATGAAGTTTAAAATGCCCTGTCTGCATGTCTGTCTCAGTAATATAGGAGTGAGTGTGAAGAAATAGGTCTATGTTGATTTGTCCTATGTGTAGACTAGAAAAATGGTAGATTTCCTGAGCTAAGGCCAGCATTATCTGCCTATCTCTTGATTTTTAGGGAAGATATCACCTCCCACTCTGGATTGCCATGCTTGCTTTGAAAAGATTGGAGTTTAAATTAGGCCACGTGTACTTTGTAGTGACACATCTTCACAACTGTTGAAGCAGCATGCTATCAAATTTCTTGTCCTCTTGTAGAAGTACATAAATCCATTGAGAGAGTCCTTGGCTACCTGAAACTTGTGAAGGGCTGTCCTTGTTTCCATTTAAATCTAATCACCAAGATGCTAAAAGTTTATGTTTTTTCTTCTTTTGCTGTAGGTCCGTGAAATGCTGCGCATGAGAGATTCCAATGGAGCCAGGATGCTGACACTAATCACTGAACAGTTTATGGCAGACCCACGGCTTGCTCTGTGGAGACAGCAGGGGACAGGCATGACAGACAAATGCCGACAGCTCTGGGATGAGTTGGGTGAGTTTCTGTCTCTCTGGAGTTTGATTAGAGAGGTCAGTTTGTCCAACAGTTTGTGATGAAGGAGGGAACCCCTGAAGAATTCAAATCCAAAAGGTTTCTGGAGGTTTTCTGACCTGCTCTGGGCAGATGGCTTCTGGAGCCACTTAGAAGCTGTACAGAGCTAGGAGTGGATATTCCATAGAGTAGCTTATGTGTCAGAGAGAGGAAATGGGAGGGGGCAGAGGGCAGGGTTCTTCAGATTAGAAACATAGGAAACCATAAAATCTTTTTCACCACCTACTGTCTTATTCATAGAATCATAGAATTGTAGAGTTGGAAGAGACCATGAGGGCCATCCAGTCCACCCCCCTGCCACACAGAAAATCATGATCAAAGTATCCCTGACAGATGGCCATCCAGCCTATGTTTAAAGACCTCCAAGGAAGGAGCCCCCACCACGGTCCGAGGGAGTGTGTTAAGTTCCTCCTAATGTTGAGGTGGAATCTCTGTCTCTGGAGCAGCAGAAACCAAGCCTGCTCCATCCTCAACATGACACCCCTTCAAATACTTAAACAGGGCTATCATATCGCCTCTTAACCATCTTTTTTCCAGGCTAAACATACCCAGCTCCCTAAGTCTCTCCTCATAAGGCATCATTTCCAGACCTTTCACCATTTTAGTTGCCCTTCTCTGGACATGCTCCAATTTGTCAATATCCCTTTTTAATTGTGGTGCCCAGAACTGGACACAGTATTCTAGGTGAGGTCTGACCAAGGCAGAATAGAGCAGCACTATCACTTCCCTTGATCTAGACACTCTACTTCTATTGATGCAGCCCAAAATCGCATTGGCCTTTTTAGCTGCCACATCACACTGTTGACTCATTTTCAACTTGTGGTCTACTAGGACTCCTAGAACCCTTTCGCACGTAGTCTCTTTCAGCCAGGTCCTTTTGTAAGATTCCTTTTGTGAGAGGAGATGCAAGGACTGGAACTTGGGACATTTTGAGTTTAAAGCATGTGCTTATGGTCACTCCTCAAGGTATTATCCTCCAACATGCCTCCTCTTTTCTCCTGTGCATGGGCTTGTCTGAATAATTAATATCTGAGTTTAGAAAAACGATTTGCCCCCTTGGTCTTTATTTGCCCAGGAAATGAATACATTGAGAGCTTGCTTGCCTACAGGCCACATCTCTGTTTTTTAGTAGCCTGGAGAAGTGCCTGCCCCTTGTCAGATAGTGTGGTAGAAGAGGGCTGTTGGCTGCCATGCAGACAGACCCTTTGAAATATGTTTGTGGCTTAAAACTGAGTGTGTTAATCATAGAATCATAGAATTGCAGAGTTGGAAGAGACCACGAGGGCCATCCAGTCCAACCCCCCTGCCACGCAGGAAATCTTGATCAAAGCATCTCCGACAGATGGCCATCCAGCCTCTGTTTAAAGACCTCCAAGGAAGGAGACCCCACCATTGTTTTAAGACAATCTGCTATAATCTTGCATTAGGGAGACGGTGGCTGCATTTGGACATAAACCATGTTATCATGATGGGAATGAAAATCCACAAGCCTTTAGCTGTTATGCTTATCCTCCCCTCTTTTGATTTGATGCACTTTTGAGGAAATGGGAAGCTTTTGGTTTTTTAAAATTAACCACAGTTTAGGGCTGCATCAAAAGCTTACTGTAATTATGGTTTGTTGAAAGAAGCCATCTTCAAAACCCTTCAAAGCTGTGTTTTGACCTTGGTTTGCTTTGGATTAACCAAGGGGTAAGGTTGACTACAGTTTGTTGTGTTAGAATGTGGTGGGGACACCACCTGTACTTTACATAACTGTTAAAGTCATGTTCCAATAATTACTAATAGTGATCACCTGAAGGTACTCCCACCACCTCTTATGTCTGCAACTTTTGGGGGTCCAATCCCTCCCCTTCCCACTATACTATTGCAGTGGGGATGACAGGTCAGCTTTGTAATCAAGAGAAGTTGGCAAACACCAGTAAGAGGAGATTGTGGAGACGGGGAAGGAGGTATGATCCAGAGGCTCATTCATAACAACAGAGACTCTTGTGGCACCAACAGATTTATGTTAGTGTGAGTTTTTGTGAAACAAAATCCACTGCCTCAGATGCATGGACTAAAATACTAGGTATGTATGATGCAGATATATACACATTGTATATGGTAGGAATTGGCAGTGGGAGCACTGGGGGGGGGGTGCACCAGATGACACCGTTGGAGTGGGGGTGACACCAGCTTTAGTAACACCACAGGGAATTGGGATCAGAATGAAATTGGATGCAGAACATGCATCTGAGGTAATCAGGAAAGAGAAAGACTGATAGAATCATAGAATTGTGTTGCTGAAACTGGCTAATATGACTATCCATTTGGGAAGAGACTGATTCATATCATACAAGATCATGCTTTGGGGAACAAGGCTGCTGCACCCATCTTGCAGTGCTCAACAATTACATAAACATTTGCTGTCTCTGTCTCTTCTAACTTCATTAAGGCTGCTGCCACACTGCAGAAGTAATGCAGTTTGACACCACTTTAACTGCCATGGCTCCATCCTACAGAATCCTGGGATTTGTAGTTTGTTGTGGCACCAGGGCTCTCTGACAGAGAAGGCTAAATATCTCACAAAATTACAGATCTCAGAATTGCATAGCATTGAGCCATGGCAGTTAAGATGGTGTCAAACTGCATTATTTCTGCAGTGTGGCAGCAACCTAAGACTATATGCTTGCCCTTTTCCATAGCTGAAGAATGCATTTCTTCTTTTGAGATGGTCAAAAAGCCTGGACTATTTTCCCTGAGCAAGGCTTCCCTAACCTTTTCCGTAAGGTAGGGCCAAGTTACAAAACCTCCCTATAATCATCCAGAAGGGCTCTAAATACTTACTGATCTTTGTCTTTTTAGAAAATCTGATCATCTCAAAATATGCTTATTTTATGACTTCTTGCTGAACTATAGTACCTCAGAATCACCGCTTAATTTATTATCTGAATAGAAACTTCTGTTATAGAGAAGGCTTTTATTCTTTGTAAAATTCAGATTTTTGTACATTTGAAAGGGCTCAAACAGAATCCATGCACCAGTCGAAGCACAAAAGGACAGCTAATACTCCAATAGCACAAGAATCTTTGAAGCTTTAATCACAGTGCACTAATACTGAAGATTAGGTCCTAATTATGAGAAGAAGATTGAAAATAGTTGGACTAAAGCTTGACCTTAATCTGTCTGGAGACTGTTTATGTATTTTCTTTGTTTACAATTGGGGATTGGACCAGATTCAGGGGGAGAGTAAGATATGGTGAAAAATAGGCTTGGGTTCAGGTATAGCACCAGATGAACCAACCTCAGATTCATATGCTCTGATTCCTTTCCATGCTGACTGGTACTTGTTAAACCATAGTTTGCCTTTTTGTCTGATCCAGGCAAACTGGAGTTAGTGCAGAATGTGTGAGGAGATGCGGAAATGACTGAACAAGAGGGCTGTTCTTATAGTGCCAAATAATGGTTTGACATTTTATGAGAACTGGGCAATTGTGTCCTTGAATTAGTTGAATCAGTTGTGAAATGCAGCTGTTTCTTATTTATGTATTCAATTTTATTCATATCCCACCTTTCTCCCAGCATTGGACCCAAGCCAGCTCTCATCAAGTTAAAAACAGCTTAACACCAAGTTTCTTGTGGGTTTGTGATCATTTCTGGCTCCTCCTTAAGGTAGTGCACTTCTAATTTCCTGCCCTCAAGGAAGCATATCTGCATAGCAGAGGGCGGGTCCTGGATGTTATTCTACTAGGTGCACTCACAGTTCATGTTAATAACAGAGAGGCTTGTTAGGTTTACATTGTGGGCTGAGGAGAGATGGTCCCCCCTCCCTATGCCCTACCTCCCATTCCCCAATGACGACAACAAACAGAGTAAGCGGAAAGATGTATTGGTACATTTAATAGGATACAGACAGGATAATAGTACAGTTAGATGTATATGGCAATAAATGGCCACAACTCATGAGGTGATAGTTGCCTGGTTGGCCTATGAGCATGGGTGGTTCCCAAAACAACCCCCCCCCCCGTTGGACATGACAAGTAGGTTAGCCCTGCCGCTAATCAATCACATGACGAACACGTGATAGGATCACGTGATCCAGGCTTGAATTGGGGGGGCTGACAATTCCCACCCTTCCTCCATGGTCATGTCTAGGGACATGACCTGTGATGGCCTGGTTCCAACACCGGAGACTCCCAGACCCAGTGCCTGTATCCCGAACCCTCATGCTCACCGCCAACCCTTCCCAGGAGACAAGAAAACAACCTACAATGAAAAAAGAAGGAGTAGCAACCTAAACTAATACAAAATAAGAACCTAACTGAGGGTGGGTGGGTCTTCGGCTCATGAGAGCCAACTGCCCAGGTCCGGCTAGGGGCCGGGAATTTATTCCTGGCCTCCGGACCTGAGTGGAGACTGCGAGTAGCAGTCTCCTCCCCCTTTGACCAATCAGAAGCTGGCAAGCCCGAAGCCTCTGATTGGTCTAAGCCGGCCAATCAGGGAAGAGCCGCCTCTTCCACATTGGCCGGCTTACAATCCTACTAAAGCTGGCGTGAGCCGGCCGGGGAGAGAGGCTCAGCCAAGATGGCGGCACCTGTGGCCCACCACATGGCCAGGGCGTCGCGGAGGGGGGCTCTCCCAGCTGCAATGAGGGGCACAAAAGGTAAGTCGTGCAGTGCAATTATGCATGAACAAATGCCCTCGCTGGCTTTACAGATGTTCTTGTTCTTGTGGATCTTTGATAAAAATCTGCCTATGGAAAGCCACTGTTCTAAGTGGCAGATTTCAAGTGTACCTTTTATTAATCTGTAATCACTTCGATAAATTATTGTTGGAAGGGTTTAGAGGAAAGAAATTGGTTTGGCCTTCTTGCCTGCGGTATGAGAGATTTTGAAAGGGAAAATAAGATTGTGGTAAGAGTTTGAGCTGAGATGCATTATGGTAATGTATGAAATAAATAAATGCTTTGGTAATGTTGTGCTACTTGTATTTTAAACAGGATTTTTAAAAAATAGACACACATATGTACAGATAGAGGGTTTATGTTGACTCACTCTTGGATAGCATCCATTAACTATATAGGCAGGGCTCTATTTCAGTGGCAAAGCACATGTTTTATATAAATGAGGTCTAAGGTTTAGTCTCTGCCATCACCAACTGAAAGGGAACTGATTCAGCAGTGCACAAAGAACTCTGCCCATGACCTTAGAAAGTGTATAGTATAGGCAGTACTGGTGGGTGGGCCAGTACCTTAAGGCAGCTTTGTCTGCTGAAAATGAAATGGGGAATCCAATTCTGCAGTGACGTAAATAGCAGTATTAATGGTTTGGGATTTTAATCTGTGTTCCATTCCTGATAGGACTGAGACTAGTTCATTCATTGTCACTACCTTGTAAACTCTCCACAGAACCTTATTTCCATGGTGGGGGCCACGGAAAGCTGTAACATTTAAATATACTGCTTACCCTGTGCTATTACTCTGATATTGGAAAGTAGTCTAAAAGGAGACGTATATACATTTTAAAAGGCAATCTCTCTCTGTGTGTGTGTGTCTCTTCTTCACAAACGAAGATTCAGGAAGGACTCATCCCACGCTTTCTGCAAGCGCGCTGATGACTGAAAAGGCCAATCCGAGATAAACATGTCCGGTTGCAGAAAGCACAGCAGAAAGTCTCCTTGGGTGATGTTTCCGGGTTGTGATTCTTTCTGCGTTGTCGTTTCTCTTCAAGACTTGTTTGGCGTGAGCTCTCAAATAAGGCTGCAGCATTGTGGATAGTGCATCTCCATGCCTCCCGATGTGAGGCCAGGGCGGACCATTGTTGGTGATCAAATTGGCCAAGCCTGAGATGTTGTTTCAGGGAGTCCTTGTGTCGCTTTTTTGGAGCACCCCTCTTATGCTGACCCGTGGCGAGTTCACCGTAGAGTAGTATTTTTGGGAGGCGATGGTCCTCCATCCTAGAAATGTGCCCTGCCCAGCGTAGCCGTGTTCTCAATATCATGGCCTCAATGCTGGTGATCCCTGCTTGCTCAAGGACAGCAACAATCGTCACATAGTCAGTCCAGTGTATATTTAGGATTGTGCATATACAGCGCTGATGAAAGCGTTCAAGGAGTCGTAAGTGGTGGCGATAGATGACCCATGTTTCAGACCCATGTTTCAAAAGGAGATAAATAGGTTGTAAAAGGCCTCAGCATACCCGTGCTACCATTAGCAGGAACATGTGAGTGCTGATGAGCATAGGCCACACACAGTTTTATAATGCATGCAAGGCAAAGCACATTTAAACACAGCTTATTAAGAAGAACCCCTTGGCAACTCTTATATAACATTTGGAGTGGCCCAAATATAGTCAGGTATGAATAATACAAATTAAATTCCATGAATTGGAGCACAATCCTAACTGGCTGAGGACTAAGCAGAGTCAACACTAGGCCAGCTGCATTTGTGCTGAATCCAAAGCAATGGGTGTTGGAAGTTACTTAAGACTACTTTCATTGTGACCTGACTTTGTACTGCCATTGTGGCTGTATCCCTTGGCTGGAGGAGATTTGAAGCAAGTGTAACTGAACTCCTTCCTCACCCTGCTCCTTCTCCATTCCTTCACTGACTACCATTGGCATATCTTAGCCAAAAGACCCATTCTGCCAATGGATTGCTCTGTTAACTGATCTCTAAGATCAGCTAGTTGGGATGTAGGCTCTCAACTAGTTTATCCTCATATGTGTAGTATTTTCCCTGTATTCAAATGTTCCAAAATGTTGTGAAGGAATTGTTCTGCAAAGAAAAATAGGTGATTTTTTTATTATTTCAATTTTTTAAAGGGGAGGGCACAAAACCTGCACAGGAAACGTGTGTGTGTGTGCACGCGCGCATGCATGTACTTTTTTGTTTTGTTTTGTTTTGTTTTTTGCAGGAATCCATTTTCTACACAGCAAATATGGCTTTTACACAAAATCCCATGTGTTTTTTCCCCACAGAGTAATTCCTGTCCAACTCTTTGGGACTTTCAGATCTCAGGCACAAAATCCCTGCTAGTCTATTATTCTTCCCAATAGGATTTCCCAATTGTCAAGAAACCAATTTTTCAACCTAGGAATGAATTATTACAAATATTCTATTATTTCTAGAAGAGCATTTCTGCCAATATCTTGGGATTTCTGCTAGCAGAGGTTTGTGCCTATTCCTGATCCCCTACAGGCAATGCACATTTAAGTTAGCATTGCACTGTTTTTTCAGTTAGTAAAGAGTAACAACTTTATCTAAAATACACTGTACTTCAAAAAAGAGTGTGTACTTCAAAACCCAGAGAAGAGTCAAAATATTTCTCAAAACGAGCTCAAAGTTCAGTCCCCTTACTGACTGAAACAACACATGATGGAGGCCAAGTGTGGGTAGGCCAGTTGAAGACAGACTGCCCTAAATGAGGTCAAGTTAAACAGCTCATGTTGCAGGGCTGGTCCCATCAGTAGTCTCAGTGAAGTGGTTCACCTTACGTGGCAGGACACTGTGAGCTGGTCATTTGCCACTTCCTCCTATTTTGGCAGGGCCTTTGCAGCTCTGGAGAGTGGTTGCCACTGCTTTTCTAAGGCTCGGGTTGGGGGGGGGAGGATGTAGGACATTTTGGAGTGGCCAGTTCAGTGTGGCATGGTTCTGCTTGCATATCAATTGATAATTGATAATTTTGTCAAGAAAATGCAATGAAAATCATTTCTGTTTGGCTGGGATTGTCTTGCAAAACTATTTGGGTAAAGGTTAGGGTAGGATTATTATCAATTATCAATTGACATTATTGATAATTGATTATAACCCTAACCCTTACCTTAACCCTAACTGCCACCCAAATGGTTTTGCAAGACAATCTGAACCTAACAGAAATGGTTTTGATTGTATTTTCTTGACAAAATTATCAATTATCAATTGATATGCAAGCAGAACCATGCTACACTGAACTGGCCACTCTGAACAGGCCACTCTGAACGGGCCACACACCTTCTGCTATTTCAGAGTGGGGTGTGTAGGCACATTGCCATGGCATCCCTCTCAGGTGGTGTCTGGCAGGGTGGGGGGACACACAGACACCATCTCTGCCACCTCATCCTCCACCTCCTTCTCAGGCAGGAGAAAGGTGAACACTGCCACTATGTCCTCATTTAGTAGGAAGGGTGGTGCAATATGGAAGAATGGCATTTTACTGCCTGCTTCAAGCAGCAGAAAAGCTTGGGCTGCTCCTGCAAGCTGCTCTTTGTTTAAGAAGAAATTTGGATCTTTCGTGGATTTAAGGTCTTGTATTAGAAATACTATTTCACATCTGTCTGTTGTGAATATGTGCATAGAATACAATGGTTCTTGTTCCATTTCTTTTAGAACATGTCAGTCTGGTTCTGTATTGAAGGTAACGAGGGGTTGTACTCTGAATGAGTAGTATTTTGTTTTGCATTGATATTTATGGGCCAAGGCTTAGGATTCAATTGGGGATTGAACACCTGCCAGATTTGTCATTATGAATCAAGAGCTCAGGGATGTATTCACATTACTTGCATACATTTCAGGAAGCAAGTGTGAGCAACTGTAATGTGATACACTTCCTTGCTTGCTGAAGCAAGGCATTCTAAGACTTAGCTCAGTGGCACATCCTGCATATCAAGTGCACACAATATTATCAGAGTTTAGTATTGTTATATCTACTTGACATCTTTTGGATCTAACCCATTTGATGGAATGCACTGCAGATCATAGGAACACATAGATGTTTAAAGTTTGGTTACAGTTCTTTGTGCAGTTCTGGTGGTTGTTGCTCAAAAAACAGTTTGCCTTTGTGTACAGACTGGGAATCCTGCACTGGGAATCCTGGCTCCTCTGCTTTCAACTCTGAACCATGCATAATAATTTTTCATGCTGCCCCATGCTACCCATGTGCACATTTAACATGGAAATAGGTATGTAATCAAATTTGTATGGTCACAGTCAAAGGAAAGACATTTGCATATGTGTAAGTTGAAGCTGGTGGAAGTGGTTGTCTCTTGAACAAGAGACATTCTGGCTTTCCCAGTATGTTTTTCAGCTCTTCATGCAAACATTCACAGATATTTTCTGTTAAAGTTAGAAAGCTGGTTTATTATAGCATGTTCTACCATAGAGTATAATCCACTTCATCAGGTACAAGGAGTATAATCTAGAATTTCAGGTATGTATACAGTACACCTGCTTGGAGGTGCAGTACTGACTGTTTGTATCCCACTCCCAATCATGTGCACTGTGTTTACATAGAGAGTGTATATTTGTGTGTGCCTACACAAAACCTGAAACTGTATATTAGACTCCCTGTAATTCCTCAAAGTGTAAATGGGTGTTTAAGGTACCACAGGACTCTGTTATTTTACCTGCAATCCTTTTACAACTTCCTCCAACTTTACCTTGCAAATATACTCTCACAAATCCATGGCTATTGCTTTGGAGATACTTTCTGTGTTGGTTCTACCAGTGAGCTGTACGTTTTGGGGGGAAAGTACAGTATTGTAGATTCTCATGTAAAAACAGTTGGATTCTGAATGTGCAGAAGATGCAATTTCCCCACAACAGACATGGAACCTTGATCGTGGATTGTGCACAAGGCATGAATGATAAATATTCATTTATAGCCCAAGAACTAATGTTGTGTTTGGATAATGGCTTGGGCCTTATCAGTGCTTCAGGAATGAGCAGTGGGACCAGACAGTGAGGCTATGGGGCTCTGTGTTTTCCCTGTGTTGACACAAATTCTATCTTGCTTATTATCCTTTCTTTTGACAGTAACTAGTACCAGATTTCTAAAGAACATGAACAAGGAACAGGGCAATTAGAGAGCAGTCTATCCCCTGTCATTCACTTCCAACAGTTTGAGGTTGAGATCAGCTGTTTTGTATAAACCCAAAGGGGAGCTTTAAAAAACTGCCACCCAGGAGCCAGATCTATGAATTACTTTCTGCCGAGTATTGTGGCACTCTCCCAGCCCTTTATCAAAAGAGCTGACACTTTAAACTGGCAGCTTTGGGGGAAGCAGTCCTGCTGTAGGCCATTGAACTCCATGGGAAGACATGCCAGCTGGGAGACTTCAAAAGCACAGATCTGTAGAGCTGCTTTTTTTTTCCTGTAGGAGGGAAGGAAAGAAACTCTTAGAAGTTCAAGGATGGCTGCCCTATGTTTGTGGATGGGCCCCCAAAGGAAATGCCAGGAAATACCCCAAAGTGTTTCATGGTGTTGCTATTCAGAATTCACTTAAAGGAGGGGGACCGTCCTGCTTGGGGTCCAGAGGCTTATGGGAGGGTCTGAGCAGTTTAGAAACAAGACAGTTAGACAAGGGCCCCTCCCTCCTCTCATTCCCTCAGTCACTCACCACCCATATGTAAAACAATGCAATATTTTCCCCCTAAAATAATAGCGTGTAACTGAACCAAGTGAACCTTTCAAATCTCCTATAATGGTGTATGTCACACTGGGTACAGCTAGTAGGTATATATGAAATACAGATACAGTCCTCCCTCCACATTCGCAGCCTCCACACTCGCGGTTCCACATATTCACGGTTTGCCGCAAGCGGAGACAGGGGAAAGTGGTGATGGGGCCTCTGAGGCCCCGTCGCCACTTTTGGGAAGGAGTGGGGAGGCGTGGAGAAGCGGCGACAGGGCCTCCGGAGCCCCCGTGGTTGCTTCGGTAGGGAGTGGGGAGGCAAGGAGAAGTGACGACAGGGCCTCCAGAGGCCCCATCGCCTCTTTTGGGAGGGCGGGGGAGGGCTGTCATTATTCGTGGAATTTTCACATTCGCAGGGGTCTGAGGAACCTAACCCCTGCAAATATGAAGGGATGACTGTATAAGTGTCTTAGGTGTGGTGGATTGCACCATTTTGGCCACTAATTACATCGTTGCTATTAAGGGGCATAGTTGAGATTTGGATCTATTTCCTAGCTCAAAATGAAGGGATTGTATTTCATCCTTAGTGAGTACAGTACTTGTTTAAGATTAGGGGATTGCTTATACCTATGTATAGATTTCTTGCCGGTTGCATTTCTGAGGGTAGGATCATTCTCACACATTGGGCTCTTACGACTCATTGGAAGGCCTGTGTGGGGAACTGCCAGTGCTTACCAGAGGTGTTCTGTCCTGTTAATTATGCTGAGTGGTTTGATGGAGTAGTCAAGTCTGATTAATTGTGCTGGGTTTTGAAATCTGGTTAATCACTACATTAGGGTTGTATTTCAGATTAAGGAAAGTTTGTCTTAATTTAGTTGGTTCATTATGATCATACAGATCTGTGATTGTAGTGTAGGACTTAAAAGTATATGACACACTTCATTATATGGTTAAAATCAGACCTTTGAAAAGTAACTTTCTTTGGAAAACTCCCAATTTCTTGAGCCAGGGTAGCTACTGGCTGTATTTCAAATTAAGGAAAGTTTGTCTCCAGCATAACTGCCTGTGCTATTTGAATAGTTGTGGGAGTTGTGGTCTAAAGCAGTAAATTTTCCATGCTCTGGCTCAGAGTGGCATCTATTGGTGTGGAGGTATGGTTTACCTAAGGAACTCTGTTGTATTGAAAATAAAACCTTCAAAAAATATTATTGTAAAAATGTTTTTAATCATCATCATCATCATCATCATCCTTGAAAGAGCCTTGCAAAGCAAAGGGTAGGGTTGTGAATAAAAACAATTCTACATTTTGCTGCTTGCAAATTATCAGAAGGAGGAATTTAGCAGAACATTCCTGGGTGCCAGTTACATGACTATTTTTGTCACAAGGAGAAACGGGATTCCCTCATCCCAAGTTCATCCCCCTGCCCTGTGACGCAGCTTCAGTCATGGAGAAGACACCCCCCCCCGCCACATGCGGCTGCAAGGGTGGGGGGAAGCTGCATGGAGTGAGAGGGGTGACCACCTGGCCCACACAGCTGCAAGGCAAAGGGGGGAAGCTGTGTGGGACGGGAGGGCTTCTCTGTGACTGACACTCACAGAGAAGACCACCCCCCTCTGGAGTTGTGCGGGGCTGGAGAGGCTTCTCCGTGGCTGCCAGTCACGGAGAAGCCCTCCTGCCCCGCACTGCTTCCCCCCTTTGCCTTACAGCTGCGTGGGCCAGGTGGTCACCCCTCCCACCCCATGCGGCTTCCCCCCACCCTTGCAGCAGCATGTGGCATGAGAGGTCTTCTCCATGACTGACAGTCACGGAGAAGACCACCCTTCGTGCCCCCCCCACTACCCTTGCAGCCATGTGAGGCGGGGGGGTGTCTTCTCTGTGACTGCCAGTCATGGAGAAGACCACCTACCGCCCCAAGCAGCTTCCCCCACCGCCCCTGGAGCCGCGCGGGCTGGAGGGTCTTCACCGTGACTGCTAGTCACAGAGAAGACCACCTCCACCCTGCACGGCTGCAAGGGAAAGGGGGGAAGCCGTGTGGGGCGGGAGGGCTTCAGTGGCGGTGGGGGAAGCTGCGCGGGGCAGGGGGTGGTCTTCTCTGTGACTGCCAGTCACAGAGAAGAGCCCCCCGCCCCTCACGGCTCCAGGGGCGGTGTGGGTAGATGCGCAGGCCAGGGGGTGGTCTTCTCCGTGACTGGCAGTCATGGAGAAAACCACCCCACCCTGCCTCACAGCAAGGGCAAGGGGGAAGCTGTGGGGGGGGCGGGGTGGTCTTCTTGATTACTGTCAGTCACGAAGAAGATCCCCACCCACCCCGCGTGGCTGCAAGGGAAAGGGGGGAAGCCGCGCAGGGTGGGGGAAGGTGCGTGGGGCGGGGGATGGTCTTCTCCATGACTGCTAGGCATGGAAAAGACACCTGCCCCGAGCGTCTGCAAAGGCTAGGGGAAGGGGAGAACTTCTTTGTAGATGCTTGGGGTGGGCAGGGGAGGGTAGAGACCCTGCCTAGTACTCAGCTGGCTTTTTTGGAGCCAGCGGAGGACCCGGTGGGGGGTAACAAAATGGTGCTTTCAAGGCTTCCTTTGCAAGCCTGCCCCCTCCAATGTCCAACCAATCAGAAATGATACCATGTACTGGGATGGTTCCTGGTTGTTCAGACAACTACAATAGCACAGGCTGTCTCGGACTTTCCCCAGAAAGTCCTTGAAAAATAGAGGGGTGGGATGTCACAGGTTAACTGGGCTTTTGCTAGCCCCTCCTTCTGAATAGCCCATGATGTGTGTGAACTACCAGGGATCACATGTATTCCTCCTTAGTGTCTCTGTTTTGTGTCTTCTGCAAGAAGGGATTAAGTACACAGTATTTTCCTTCTGACTGGTGTTGCTTTTCTGCCCAAAAGTACAAATCTGAACAGATCTCTGCTGTTTTAGGGTTAGTGGCAAGATCATAGTAAGAAGTTTTATACCAGCAGGACAGCCTGTTTTTAAACAAAAACAACAACAACAAAATTTCTCTGGAATAGTTTTCCAAAATTATTACAAAGTACTATCTTGAGTGCAAATTAACTGGAGAACAATGTCAGAAGAAATGCTGCTCTAATACTGTTTTAATAAAGTGGAGCAAACATGTAGAGTAAAAATCAGGTTGTTGTTCAGAGCATCTAACTCTTAGGTTTGCTGGTCCATGTTCAAGTAAACTTGGATGTATAAAGTTCAAACAGTAGTTTTGTCTTGACACAAAAATAATTTCAGATGTCTATACAGCTGTTGCTCCTCATTTCCATCTCACCAGAATACAATTATGGGCTTTTTTCTCTCGACTTATTTCCTTTTAGAAATGGTCTCTCCAGGGCTCAAAGATGACACAGAAGTTACTGAAACTTTCTTTGGCATTGAAACAGGGGAGGACCTTGCTGCATGCTCCTGCCAAATAGTATTGAATAACTCCTTCTACATTTCTTCACCTGGTTCACTCCTCTAGGCGCCCTGTGGGTATGTGTTGTGTTAAATCCACACTGCACTCTCGAAGAGAAGGCATGCTGGTTGCGACAGCTCCGGAAGTGGGGAGATATGGAAGTTTGTCCTCTTGAGGATGGGAATTATGGCAATGAACTTCCCAACATCACCAGCGCACTGACGCAGAACTCCAGTCACAGGCAAAGTAAGTGGGGATGAGCATGTTGTCTTCACTGTCATGTAACATTTTCCTGGTTGGATGTAACAGCAAGCTGTAGCAAAACATCTGAACAAGATCCCAGCTGTGCGTGATTATAAGGCTTGTTCAGATGAGAGATTACTTACCTCTATTGTTGCCTCTGTGTGTCAGTTGGTAGACTCCCCACTGGAGTTACTTGCATGATGTTTACAACACGGAGGCAGACAGCGCTAGCATTTGGAGCGTCTTACCTTGTTTTGTGATGTGCACATGGCCTATTCTGATTAAATGAGTATTATCACTTATCTGGCCTGAATTCTTAAGAGCTCTTTAAATCCTGTTCCCCCTCCCTTTCTTTCTCCACCCCCACTCATTTCTGGCTATCTGTTCACTCAACCATCTACTCATCTCTTTCCCTCCCTCTTGTGGTTCTCCTCTGTATCTTCTGCTATGATTGCTGAGTTCAGTCATGGAAAGAAGGAACACAGGGGTGGGGTGAGGGGAACTACCATAGATTTATTTGTCTGGCCTTCTGAGATTATCAACCCCCCTCCCTAATCAATTTTTTTTTAAAAAAAAATCAGTTAACTTTCTTTGTCTTCTCAATTATCTTTGTTATTGGTTATTCCTTGAGCTGCAATCAGTTTCATTCATACAGCTAGAACTTTATGAGGTCTGTCTATTAAATAATGAGACTGATACAATAACCCATCTTTATTTATATGTATTACAATTCTAACGCTTGTTGTCTTCAATATAATCCCCATTCACACTCACACACCGATGCAGTCTTGTTTTCCACTGATTGAAGGCGTGGAGCAGATCAGTTTCTGTCAGCTGTGTCAACACGTCTGCCTTTTTCTTCGTACTGCATCAATTGTGTTCCTTTAACTACTGATTCCACTTCATGGAAAAGAAAAAAAGTCACATGGTGCGAAATCTGGCGAATATAGAGGATGTTCAAGTGTAGTAATACATTTATCGACCAAAACCTGCTTAACAGAAAGTGCTGTGTGAGCAGGCGCATTGTCTTGATGAAGAATTAAACCTTTTTTCCACAGTTCTGACCCTTTTTTCTGACTCTTTCTCTCAGCTTTGTCAAAACTTGGTTATAATAATGCTGGTTCACTGTTCTGCCTTCTGGAACCCATTCTGCCAAAATTACGCCCTTCATGTCAAAAACACGCAATGAGCATGGCTTTGAATGTGGACTTGCTTCAACATGCTTTTTTCATTCTTGGTGATGATGGTGTTTTCCAGTGCATTGAGTGTTATTTTGTCTCAGAATCATACTGGAAGATCCAGGTTTCATCACAAGTGATGATTTTTTGAAAAAAGGTTTGGGTTTGCTTCAAGTTGCTGCAGAATGTCATGTTGCTCTACTTTTAAACTTAGCATTTTTTCAGCACACAACAAACAACACAGCCGCTTTAAACAACACTGACAATTAACTGAATGGCCGAGAGTGTTAATGTTTGTCATGCAGGTTCAGGCATGTTCAAGATCACCACTCAAGCGTTCACAATCAGTTCTCCTTGATTTGTCTGAAAGGTAGAAACACACTCTTGTTATTTAATAGACAGACCTCGTAATTTGTAGAAGTACAGTCATTTGAACATGGTGGCTGAGAATACACACATCTGGAGGGCATCAGTTTCGGAGAGGCTTCTGTTCAAGCACTACTGATGTCCTTTAACTCTCAGGTGATTCACTGTTCTCTAGTGTAGTGCTACTCAAAGTGGTGGTCCCTGGACCAGTGGCAGTCCATGAGCCATCAACTCCCAGTCCCTGGCAAGTTTTCAGGAAAGAAAGAAACAGTTGTAGCCAATGGACACAAATATAGTATCGCTCCCTGGCACACTGGGGGAAAGTAAGTTTCTGTTCACCATATCAGATAGCTTGGGAAGAATTGCTCTAGTGGGTTTTTGAAGTTTTGATGTAGCCATTGAGAAGAAAGGAAACTGTGATCTGTGGGAAATTTAAATCTTCTGGGCATAATTAAATATTCAAAGCCTCTTGCCCTCAATATGGTACGCTCCTACAGTTTGGATTAAAACCTGAAATCTTCTTATCACCCTCCTTCCCGTTTTTCTCCCATTCCATCCCCCAGTTGGTCAACTATGCATGCTGAGCACATGCAGATTTGCTCAAATTATATAATTTAACTCAGTGGTAGGATCTGGGTTTTCTCTAGTGTTGTGTTCCCAAGGCTTAGCTCACCAGCAGCCATAGTGGAAATGTGGTTTAGACCCACTAAATGTACATGTGGCAACCGTGTCCTTGCAAACAGGTAGGGGATTTGGAAGTGGCAGACTGGGTCTAAAAAAATTGGTTGCCAGGAGACAAAGGGGGCCCACCCACATCTATAAGACTATCATTTAATTTTTATAAGAAAAAAAAATTTCAAAAACATAAATGAAATAAAAGTATATTTTTTAGTAATTACAGTGTACATATATTGTACATATTACTGGCAGTATATGGGAGATACTAAATGTAAATACAGATTAATAATTTAATTTTTAATTTTTAAAAATTTTAAATAAATGGTGGATATTTTTTAATAGTTTGCTTGTACTGAACATTTTACACATTAACAGGTAGCTCAAAAGCATATTTGCACTATATTAAGAGCAATAATTTGAATTCACTAGACCATTGGTTCTTAACCTGTGGTCTGGGGACCCCCAGGGGTCTGTGATGTCCTCACAGGAGCCCTGTGAAGGCTTGAAGGCTGCTTGGCTCACCTCCTCCCTGCAGTGGAGCAGTTATGTGATAGGAGGCCAAGGCAAAGGCTGGATGGCTGGCTTGGCCTGCACATTGCCATTCAATCCTCTGAAGACACAAACTTGCAGGAAGCAGCAGGAGAAAAGCCTTTCCTCCCCCTCCAGTGCCTCTGAGGGAAGGTTTAATGGATGGTGTAATTGTATTATTATTATTATTATTATTATTATTATTAGTTGTTGTTGTTTTGTTGTTGTTATTAGGGTTTTAATTATTATTAATTATTAATTGATATTATTATTAGGGTTAAGTCTTGGAGGTCTTGCTGAAATTACTCTCTTAGCCCTCAGTGTGCCACAAAACTCCTTCCTTCTTTTCATCTGTTCAACAGTAAGCTACCACACTAGCCATGCCCCCATTGTGGTTTGTATATGGGGAAACTGGTTAATAGTTCCATAAGAATAAAATACTTTTTGAAGACTTATTTTGAAGTGGGGTAGAGGATATAATGGATGAAGGATGGAGCACAACAGGCAAACAGTTTGTTTTGGTTTTATAACCTTAGCCTCCATCCCTTAGCCTCCATTCCTGATCAAGATAAATTCATTTTAAAAAACACAGGTTGCAGATATTAAGGACATGGCTAGATTTTTATGGAAAGAAAAAGTGGGGGAGTGAGTGAGAGAGAGATAATTTTTTTTAAATCACAACTTACTTGTTGGGAGTGGCAGGGAGGGCAATGTAGAGAGGACCCCCCCCCAAAAAAAACGCTTTGTCACTGCTGGGGAAACCAGGCTTGGGTCTTTCCACTGCAGAGCAACTCCACAGAAGGCCCTGCCTGAGCTTTTCCTCTGCTGTTCACCCAGCTGGCCCTCCAGCCTCTCCTTTTACCCCTCCAACCGGGCAAACAAGCGGCGGGCGGCTTCCAAATAGCTCTCCCACACTTGAATGCTCTTCCAAAATGGTAGGAAAAGCAGAGCAGGAGGCTCTAGGACCCAGGAAGGAGCATGTGTGCTGGATGGGGGAGGGGGTGTGGAAGGAGGTCCACTTCATCAGGGACCCACAGGGCTCACTTGCCATCAGTCAAGATGACACCCTGGCCAGTCTGCCACTGGAATTTGGTATATGATGATAGCTGGTTTGTAGGGTCTAGAATCGTGATGGGCAACCTTTTGAGCTTGGTGTGTCAAACTTCGCCAAAAACTGAGCATAACTCAGGTGGTGTGTCACTTTGAGGAAAAAAACATTATTTCACAATATTTATTGTTTAATCAACAATATTATTGTTTATTAATAATTAATGAGTTGTTACAACTCATGTGACAACTGAGTAATCAAAATGTACTGTCGTCCCTTCACATTCGTGGGGGTTAGGTTCTGAAGACCCCTGCGAATGTGAAAAGTCCGTGAATAATAACAGCCCCCCTGGCCTCCTGAAAGTGGTGATGGGGCCTTTGGAGGCCCCATCACTACTTCCCCCCACACCTCCCCCGGCCTCCTGAAAGTGGTGACCTGGAGGCCCCATTGCTGCTTCCCCCCACCCCCGGCCTCCCTTTGTCACCTGCCTGCCATCTTCCCCGGCCTCCCCGAGGGGGCTCTGAGGCTTCAAAGCCATGGAGCCCCCATCTGGAATGCCGGGCGGCCATCCTCCCACCTGCCCGCCACCTTCCCCGGCCTTTCCGAGGCGGCGTCGAGGCTTCTAAGCCTCGGAGCCCCCTTGGGAAGGCCAGGGAGAGGCCAGGCGGCCACCCTCCCGCTCGCCTGTCATCTTCCCCGGCTTCCCTGAGGTGGCTCCATGGCTTCAAAGCTACGGAGCACCCTCAGGAGGCCAAGCAGCCACCCGCCCACTCGCCTGCCGCCTTTCCCGGCCTTTCCAAGACTTCGGAACCTCTGAGCCCTCTCGGGAAGGCTGGGGAGAGGCCGGGCGGCCACCCTCCCACTCGCCTGCCATTTTCCCCAGCCTCCCCAAGGTGGCTCCATGGCTTCAAAGCCACAGAGCCCCCTCGGGAAGACCAGGCAGCTGCCCGCCTACCCACTGCCCGCCGTCTTCCCTGGCCTTTCCGAGGTGGCTCCAGGGAAGCACGGCAGGCCTCAGGGGTGGGGGTGGCCAGGTGGGGGAGACACTCCGGCCCCCCCACCTCCCTAAAGTGGCGATCAAGGCTTCCAAGCCCCGCCTGCCACTTTCCTTCTCCCTCTCTAAAGTGAGGCTTTGAAGCCCGGTCGGCACTTTAGGGAGGGTGCTGAGGTTGCGGGCGGAGTGGGGGGAGGAGGCTTACAGCCACGTGTCAGCACAAATGGCTACGCGTGTCAGTGCTGACACGCGTGTCATAGGTTCGCCATCACCGGTCTAGAACTACCTAGGAAGCATCATCTCCTCAGATGCCAAGATTGACAAAGAGATCGATCACAGATTAGCAAAGGCATATAGCCCATTTGGAAGACTTCACAAAAGAGAATGGAGTAATAAACACCTGAGGCAAAACACAAAAATCAGTGTGTATAGAGCCATCGTACTGTCTATCCTCCTTTATGGGTCTGAAACATGGGTCACCTATCGCCACCACTTACGACTCCTCGAACACTTCCATCAGCGCTGTTTACACACAATCCTAAATATACACTGGACTGACTATGTGACGAATGTTGCTGTTCTTGAGCAAGCAGGGACCACCAGCATTGAGGCCATGATATTGAGAACACAGCTGCACTGGGCAGGGCACATTTCTAGGATGGAGGACCATCACCTCCCCAAAATAGTACTCTACAGTGAACTTGCCATGGGTCAGCGTAAGAGGGGTGCTCTAAAAAAGCGATGCAAAAATTCCCTGAAGCAACATCTCAGGCTCGGCCAAATTGATCACCGACAGTGGTCCACCGTGGCCTCACATCGGGAGGCATGGAGATGCACTATCCACAATGCTGCAGCCTTATTTGAGAACTCACGCCAAACAAGTCTTGAAGAGAAATGACAACACAGAAAGAATCACACCCCGGAAACATCACCCAAGGAGACCTTCTGCTGTGCTTTCTGCAACCGGACTCGGATTGGCCTTTTTAGTCATCAGCACGCTTGCAGAAAGCGCGAGATGAGTCCTTTCTGAATCTTCATTTGCAAAGAAAAGCCAGAGAGAGGGGCTAGAGAGCTCTAGAAGGGAATGCAGTGGACTCATGAATTAGGTGCGCCTGTGCCAAGAGCTTAGAAAGTTACTTTTCTGAATACAACACAGTATGCTCTAGCCAGCATGGCTAGGGGGCTTGGGGAGCTCTGGTCTATATTTGCAAGGAAGCAAATATTGATGCTTACAGGATAATGCTCCGGTCTATTGAAGCTTACAGGACAATGCTTTTTGCTTCAAAAATGTAACATGGTGTCCCATCTTCAGCTCCCTGCCCTCCCACCCCCCATTATCCTTCAGTCAGTGGCTGGTTTGATATTTCAGTGTGCTAAGTTCTGTTCTGGTTCATGCAAACACATTATTGGCCAGACCAATTGTTACAAGTACAGAGATGTCATTAGGCCAGTATGAATGGGTACTCTTCATGTTCTTTTCTTTACAGGTTCTTTGGTAAGACCAAGGCGCACAGTGTTTACTCGCGCCATTGAAGGATGTGACCTGCATTGGCAGGATAGCCATCTCCAGCGGATAATTAGCAGTGACTTTTACATCTCTCCCTCTTACCAAAGGGAGGGTGAGGGTCTTCTTTTCAACTCACAAGGACAGCCATTGTGGTTGGGTAAGCTGTTCATCTGCTGATTGGTAGCCATTATGGTCTTGCTCAGTTAAAATTACATTAGGAACTGGAACATGCTGAAGCCAAAATATTGCATTTGCTTAAGAAACAGCTGTAAAAATTAAATTTGGAATCCTTCTGTGATAGAATAAGAATAATGCACATCTGCTTGTCTGGTAACGGCTTAGGGACAAATGCTTCCACCTTCTTCTGCTCACCTTCCAGAATCTGAGAATTCAAGGCATCTAGAAATTTCCTGTGCAGACAGGTATCACTTCAAAGACTTCTCCCTTGGTCCTTTTCTTTGGGATGTATTGTTTTGAAACTTTCCCTATATTAACAAAGAATGGCAGAAAGAACAGCATGTGCCTCTCATATATGATCAACAGGACCTCCCCAGACTAGACCAGAGCTGGTCTAGCATTTGTAACTTATAGAATACAACTTCTGTAATACCTACCCTTAGAAAGCCAGTGTGGTGTAATGGTTTGGGTATTGGACTAGGACTCTGGAGACCACAAATTCCCGCCCAACCATGGAAACCCACTGGGTGCCCCCTTGGGCAAGTCACTCTCTCTCAGCCTCAGAGGAAGGCAATGGCAAACCCTCTCTGAACAAATCTTGCCAAGAAAACCCCATGATAGGTTCCCCTTAGGTCATAAGTCAGAAACAACTTGAAGGCACACAACAGATACCTACCCTTGGCCATGGTGGCCAGGGTCTCTGGCAGCCAAGGTTCAAATCATCTGGAGGTCCATAGGCTCTGGGATAGTCGAGCCAGGATAGCCAAACCTTTTCACATGAACAGAACTTAGTCAGTCACTGATTGTCAGAGTGCTATATGTAAATTAGCTATGAGAGGACAATTTTGTAATTATTCCCTACATCTGAGTTGACAAGCAACAAGCAACTGAATATCCAGGCTTAATATTCTGTAGCTGCACTATCAAGAGCATCTCATTGCTGTGTTGTTCAGAGAATGGAAATGCAGGGGTTCATTAGTACTGTCCCAGAGCTGACCTAACTGCACAAGCAACCCCTCGAGGTGCAATATTTTAAAGGGTGTCAATAAAGGAATGTGAGATCTGATGAGTGCCCTTATCTCATTCCATATAGGAGATGTGACTGCACACAGTTCAAGTACTACAACCCAGCATCCTTGGCAAAACACATGGAATCCTGGGTAGCATGTTTTTAACCATACAACACTACTGTTTGGGGCTTGTGAAAATTTGGGCTATCTCTGCATTCTGAGTCTCAACCCGCAGTTGTTTACATCAGCTCCTAGACTTGCCAAAGGAATTAATACTGTACATTGTCATTCTGAAATGTTGCTGTCTTCTCTTCCTGCTCTCTTTTCTTGGAGCTCCTCCTGGAGGAAACTGACAGCAGCATGGAATTGCTTTTGATTTGCCAGCAACATTTGCATGATTTATTGAGAGAGCAAGAGAAAGAGATCTTTCTTCGCAAGATGAAAAAACTCTACAGATCCTTTTTGGAAATGTTTGTGCCTCAAGCCTTCTCCTCATGAACTCATCTGTGGCCTTTAATAGAACTTGGCAAATCAGTTGGGGATTTGGAGTAGGACAAGCAGCATTGCTGCCTTTTAAAGGCCCTTGGATACCTTGTGGAAAATATTTCCTTTGGAGACGGTCACGCTGCTGTGGCTCTCTGACTCCTGCCTTTCCCATGCCAGGGACATTTGCAAAGGAGCTGGGCTTTTTGCTGCTTTCCATCCCGTTTGTGTCATCTGTTCCTCCTGATGACTTCTCCCTCAGAGTCATAATCCTCTCCACAATAAACGTGGCTTCAGGTGGAGAACAACCAGCAGGAACAGCTGAATTTCTGCACCGCACAATGGTGTTGCATAGGGGCACAAGCTGTTTTCTAGTAATAAAATTTGGGGTGGGAGATGGCCCAAAACACACACTTAATGCAAAAGCACTTCCACAGAGGCATTGAGGAAGCTGAACATGAATCTATAAAACATACCAGACATCACTCTTGCATTGGCAAGAAGATTTCAATAAAAGGGCAAAGCATTAAGTGTGGTCCTTTATTTAAGCACCCAGATGGAGCTGAATCCCGGGGGCCATCTCATCCAAATTCCAGTAGCAGATGTACAAAACAAAAGCAAACATTTTCTTTCCTGTGGAAACTGAGCATGCAAGGAGAAGACTTTGAACCCCTTTCTCCTTTACCTTTCTACCTCTACGCAGTTCTCCCTGAGAAGGGGTCTTGTAGGAACAGAGCATTGGTCCATCTAGCCTAGTATGGTCAGCTGGGACTGGCAGCAGTGGCTCTTCCAGATTTCAGGCAGGATTCATTTTTAGCACTACCTAGAGATTCCTTGTCTTCCCTGCTTCCCTGGTGCTGTCCAGTCCCAGTACTAGCCAGGCCACTGTACTTAGCTTCTAAAATTAGAGTCATAAAAACACAGACCTTTCCTACAGGGAGAGGAGGCATTTAAACATAAATGCATTCTCTTGCCTGATGTGGGAAAGTCAAGGGGGGCATCTGTGCCATGTACACTTTTTGCACATTTGAATCAGCCATCAGAGAGCAGCAGCTTTAAACTGTTTGAATCCAGCCTCACTAGCCAAGAAATGTTGAGAGCTGTAGCCCAAAAAGGTGACCTTTCCAAGCTCCAGATGAGAATCACTTGCTAATTTATATGCAACTCGGCTGGATTGGCTCCACGAAGGTAAAAAGAAAGAGCAGGTCCTGTGTTGTTTCTGCAGGAACAATAGAGAGCTGACAGATGGGAGAACTCAACTACTGTACATTATTTGAGTACACTGGTGCAGTCTGCCTGAAACTTTGCTTCTTCAGACTTTGATGGGAGACTGTATCCATGAATGTTTGCTTGTGTAAAACATAACACACAAACCTTGCCAGTGAAAAAGTATCCTAAAAACTGAAGGAGGGTTGTACCATGTTCCATTTTTGTGCATCTGTTTAAGAAAGACTGAGGTAATAAATGTAAAAAAAACCCCTAAAACTAGGAGCTGAACGCAAAGTTCCAGATGCTAGCTGAATTGATTCTCACAACACGATTCTTTTGTCTGTATTTGGGGTTAATCATGTCTTGTTTTTGCATTATGCCACAGAACATGTCCCTACAGCTTGTGCTCGCGTTGATGCTCTTCGTTCTCATGGATACCCCAAGGAAGCACTCCGTCTGACTGTGGCGATCATCAACACTCTGCGGTTGCAACAGCAGAGGCAACTGGAAATCTACAAGCATCAAAAGAAAGGTACGGGGGATGGCCTCTTACTGTCAGTGGGGCCTTACGGCTGATTCTTAACATGAGCATGGCTGTGCCCTGTAGTAGCTACAAATCTTTTCCATACAGTCAAAAACATACAGGCCTCCTGTTTTAGCTTTGACCATATAATAGATCTCGATACTGTACAGTATGTGAAAATAGTCTTTCTGCAGTTGGATTATATTCACCATTGGGTGTTGTGGGTCCTTTTGTTGTGGTTTTGTTTTGTTTGGTAAAACAAGACATGATAGGAGGTGCTTATGGTACCTTGAAATCTGATGACTAAAAGAAGTCACCTCAACTTGCTTAATGGTAAGCATTCCTTATTGTGATGGAGGAACAGGATTGAGATATACCAAACAGAAAGGAGTTCTGGTGCTTGGTGTCTCTAGCGGAGTTTGGTTGTCCTTTGCCAGTTTTGAGCAACACTGCATCTTGAGAAATGAAGCCAGAGAAAATGCACCTTATGGTAGAAAGACAGGATAAAATATAAGATGATTAACAATTTTGGGGACTTTTCCTGTTCTGTTTACCCACCCTCAGAACTGCTGCAGAGAGGAGCAACCACCATCACCAATCTGGAAAGCTGGGTAGGGCATCCCCTCAATCCCATTGGCTGCCTATTTCTCACATTGACAGAAGCATGTCGAGTAGAGGATGAAAACTGCCTTGAAATTTCAGGTATGTGAACCTCAGATTCCCAGCTCTGAATCCAAAGCAGAGCTTCTGTTCTTTCCTTTAGATCCATTTTGGAGCCATCCACTAATTTCTATTGTTGCTGTTGTTGAATGTTTACAAAATGCCTAAAATTTTCCAAGTGCTGTATGATTTGTGGAGATAAGATTTCACCAACACAAACTAGTAAACATGATACAGAAAGAAAAAGGAATGAAAAGGAAAGCAAGCGTTCAAGCAGTGGTTTCTTCTCTGCTCAGTGGTCTCCCCAGATTGCAATTCTTCAGCCAGATGTTGCTGGGATTAAGTTAATAAATCTACTTGTACAGCTCAACAGAGCAGAGTCAGCATACTTAGATAGGTGAGTGGCGCCAAGAAAGGGGCTGTGTGTTGAGTTGACTTGTGTTATAAGTAAGTAGACTCAGATATTGGAAATTTGACTTTGGGGGCACTATGTCTCCCAGAATCTGCCATTCACCATGGCCACTGGCTCTGAGATTCCACTTAAACATTAGGAAGAACTTCCTGACAGTAAGAGCTGTTCGACAGTCGAATACACTGCTTCAGAGTGTGGTGGAGTCTCTTTCTTTGGAGGTTTTTCAACAGAAGCTAGATGGCCATCTGTGGGGAGTGTGCATTCCTGTGCATTCCTGCAGAGCAGGGGGCTGGACTAGATGGCCCTTGTGGTATCTTCAAACTCTATAATTCTATGGAGGAAGAAAAGCTAGGACTGTACTTTTTGGACTGTAACTCCCAGAAACCCTCAGGCAGCATGGCCATTTGCTATGCTGAATGAGAGTATTCTGGGAGTTGTAATCCAAAACAAGCAAACCTTTGTCAGGCTCTGGGAGGAACTCTAACAGGAACTGCTCCATTCATCTCTTGATAACCCTCTTCTCCCTCAGATGCTGGTGACTTGAAGCCTCCAGTGTATCAGCACATGCCTGTGGCCAACAGTAGCCCTGAGAGTGGGGAATCATACCTGTCCCTGGCTTTGGAGGTGGCACTGATGGGGATGGGGCAACAACGGGTGATGCCGGAGGGCCTTTACGCTCAAGACAAAGTGTGGCGGAATGAGGAGCAGATCATCGGTCGCTTGCAGGAGCTGGAGCTGGATGCTGTGCTGGTGCAGACACTCCGCAAGCAGTGCATCTTGCTCCTGGAAGGTGAGGAGACTGAGGTGCCGCCACCACCAGCCACACATGAGGAGTGGAGTTCAACCCTCTGCCCTAAGACAATCTAGATTCCCTGCATGAAGTACCATGTTCTGCAACTAGAAACACCAGAAAATGCCCCTTGGTCACAATAACCTATGCCAATCAGGTATGGATGGTCACAGGGACTGCTGAACAGAACAGGGTGGCAGCAGTAGATGGGGGTTTGTGATGGTGGTCATGGTAAATACAGTCTCCATGATGTCAGGGAGTTATATACAATACAGTAGGGTGTCCTTCTTCCCTGAGTATGGAAATTCCACATAAACTTCTTCTCAGAGCTTTAATACAAGGATGGTTGCCTTCCAGACACTGGTAGAGTTCATCTCCCATTGTGCCCAGCTAACAGGGGCAGTGATGAGGGATGATCAGGGTTGTAGTCCACTCATATTAGAAGGGCCACAGGTTGTAACAGATGCTACCTATATACTTTTTCTTCCTCAGCCCCCATTTCTGCTCCCTACATACTTTGCTGGGCAGGAGGAGTTTCTCCTAGACAAAGAACACCTTGTAGCAATAACTGATGCTCCTTCATGCCAAAGCCTCTGTTCTGCAGCTGCCTTGAGAGAGAAAATTGAATCCCTCCGGTGCTCTGTTTGAGCAAATTCCTGCTTTCCTCCATTTCTCTTTGCTCATACTTTTGGTGTTCTTGCTGAAAAGCAGAGGAGGAAGAAGAAGAGGGAGGAGGAAGAGGAGAAAGGAGACCTGAATGTCATCATTCTCTCTGGCTTCTACTAGCAGTGGTGTACAAGCTGAAGCTCTGAAAAGAAGTGGAGTAGAAGCAAGTTTGGAAAGGCATGGGAGGAGAAGTGTGCCTAATAACATTAAGACTCTCTAGTTAAAATCTTTAGTAGGTCACGGAGACTAGGAGGGTGGCATCTGAACTTTAAGGGAAGTTAAAAGTCACCTCTGTGTCTGTAGGGCAATGGATCTACTCCAGATTTTAAGGAGCTATTCATGGTGCTGAACCCTGTCCCTAAAATAGCTTCAGCACCTTGGATATTTCTCTTAACGCTCCACCCCATGGACAGTCACCAGCTGCCACTGCCTACTGGTCCACTAGAATTCTCTCTCTGATGGAAATCCTGAGGATCTGGTTGTAGGACTGATACTGACATGGCTCTGCTCCTGCCTAGGTGGTCCCTTCAGTGGCCTTGGCGAAGTGATCCACCGTGAAAGTGTGCCCATGCACACTTTTGCCAAGTACCTGTTTTCTGCTTTGCTGCCCCATGATGCTGACCTGGCCTACAAACTGGCCCTGCGCTCCATGAGGTTAGTACCTCTTTCCCCACTTCCTTCTGTGACAAAAGCTTGTAACTCAAAGGAAAAACTTTGATAATTTTCCTAAAGTCTGCTACAGGTTTTAATTCCCTGTTCCCCCCTCCCCCTCAATCATTTTAATGATTGCAGTTTTTTTCTGGCAGGTTTTTACAGAGAAAGAATTTACATACATTTTACTTTTTAAAAGGTAACACGGAAACAAAGTTACTGATTAGCAGGTGCAGATGTCCTGTTTCATCAATAGCTTTAATTCCCTAGTGACTGAAAACAGTGGAATCTTAATCCAAACAGCACCGGCCAAGTTCTAATCCCACCAGTCATTCTTACGTCTCCCCTGAAGATCTGAGTTGGAAGTTGTGTTCAATGTTAGTGAAAAAAAATACAGAACTGTAGGGCTATAAATTATACTCCTGGTGAATGTTGCTTGAATAGGACATGTGTACTGCACTGAGGCCTTAATGCAAAGAGTAGTCTACTACAGTGGTTCTTAACCTGTGGTCTGCAGACCTGCAGGGGGCTGTGATATTCTCACAGGGGTCTGCAAAGAATTGAAGGCTGCTCGGTCCACCTGCTCCCTGCAGTGGAGTGGCCATGTGACAGGAGGCCAAGGCAAAGGCTGGCTGACTTGGCTGGCTTGGCCTGCACGTTGCCATTCAGTCTGCGGCAGCCACAAACTTGCAGGAAGAAGCAGGAGAAAAATCTTCCCTCCCCCTCCAGTACCAACCAGGGTTAATGAATGGTGTAATTATTGTTGCTGTTGTTATTATTATTTTAAATCTTGAGTTAAGTCTTGGGGGTCCATGGCAACAAAATATATTTCAAGGTGGTCCTTGATAAAGAAAAGGTTAAGATTCACTGGTTTATTATACTGCTTGCTTGTTGCTACTTCAGCCAAATATACAGGAGAGTTAGATGGATAGGCAGGCTGGGAATGGGAATGCATAAATTAGGGTAATTTTTCCAGGCGGGGACAGGCATTTTAGTTTGCTGCAGCAGAAAAAAAGTAAAGAATCTTGGGGCACCTTAAAAACCAATACATTTCAGCGTATTGTAGTACACAAAAGCTCAAACCAAATAAAGTACATTTGTCTGAGACAGGCACCTTTGAGCATTCTGGAGGCTGCATACAGTTTCCCCACCCCCACCCCAGATCTTGTAGAACTGCATATGCTGACAACCCATTTTTTTTTTAATTTAAAAAGATCTCTTGCACCCTCAAGGACAGGAATAGGTAACTGTAGGGGGCCTTGGAAAACTGGATCCCCTTTGTCCTCAACCCATGAACATTTTTGGGAAAAATGGAGAAAATATGTTCTCAAATGTCCACTAGGGCCTGTAACCAACAAATTTGCCATGGTTTTACCCCTCTCTGGGCCATTTTAGGCCCAAGACGGGCCTGTTTTCAACAGGAAGTAACATCAAATACAACTTCTAGGTCACTTCTGGTTGAAAAGCAGGGTTCTCCCAGGGTGAAAATGGTGTGGGGGGGGTCCAGGTAAAACATGGCAAAATTGCAATTCACAGCCTCCTGCAAAAAAGAAATTGAGGGTCCTGGAAGGCACTTCTGCCATCCCTGCTGTAGGGGCTGTGGTGGGCATTCACTTCTGGGTTTGAGGGGGGAAAAAACCCTACTGGCTTACACTAGGCCCAAGGGGAGTGATCCAAATTGCTCCCCACAATCCCAAGAGGTTAGGAGGCTACATTAGTGCTCTCTACCACAGAAAACAAAGGATTTTTTTTTTTGCATCAAATACCCCACTAGCAGCATCAAATACCCCCATCACATTTTATGAGAGGACTTTTTTCATCAGCAGGTGACTGAAATGTCATTTTCCAAATCACTTCCTATTTGAAGAAAGACCTTGAGTGGACCTAAAGTGACCCAGGGGGTGCAATGTATGGCAAATTCTCCTGCCCCACTTCTGGGGCCTTTGTGGGGAGGGAGTGCCAGGGCTATAAAATGGTCTTTGGGGTTGCATCAGCCCACAGGCTGCACTGCTCCCACTCCTACCCTAGACGATGTGGAGGGCCTTTTTTTTCCCCAACAGAAGGCATGGGATGAAGAGGTGCACTTTGACTACTGTACTTTATAAGGTGCCACAAAATACTTCATTGTTTCTAGTGTAGTTTGTCTCTAGGCTGCTTCGTGTACCATCATTATAGGCAAGGGCATACTAATAAATGCAGGAAGCCTTCAAGTGTAGGTAGTGGAAGCAGTCTGTCCTAGCAAGGAGGACTGGGTAAGAGAGAAAGTTCTGGCTTCCTGTTTCTTAGATTCCCAAGGCTTCTTTTAAATATAAGCATGTGAGCAGGTAGCTCCAAAATGCAGCAGATGCCCTGGAGCAAGAGACATCCCCCTCCCCCTTGTGTACCGCTAAGCAAAACCAGATGACATCTGAGCAAATCATGGTTGGCTCTGACATAAAAGCACAAGATGGAGATGTTTCTAAACTTATATTTTTCTTTACAAGTTTATAAATCACTCCTCAGTTCTCTAGCAGCCTTTCAAGTCTGCCTAAGCCGGGTCTTGCGTCCATATGTTGTAAAAGCCCTTGAAGGGCTTTCCACATCGTTTTTAACACCAGCATGCCATAAGTGAACAAGATGGAAAAGATTCTGACCTACCATTGGCAGGTGCCTGCTGATAGGCCTGATGTTGCTCCTCTGATTCTTCTTAGGCTGCCAGTTCTTGAGACAACCTCCTCAGGTGATGTCGCACATCCTCACCATATTGTTTCGGTGGTGCCTAGCAGGTATCCACGCTGGTTTACTCTGGGGCACTTGGAATCGCAGCAGTGTGAACTTGCTTCCACCATGCTGACAGCAGCCAAAGGTGAGTGACAAGAGTTCTTGTACAATCACTGCTGGAAACTCAGGCCTAGGAAAAAAATGTAGCAGGAAGACAAATAAGATTATTCTAGATGTTGGTAACACAGGGTAAGTAACTGGAATGGGTCTGGGGACCAATTTGCTGCCCTTGTACTCTCCGGGGACCACATGTACTGTCATAACTGCCACAGAATAAAAAAACAAACAAACCTAAAAGGCTGGAAACCAGTCTACCTCTGGTTTTTTTAAAAAATGTGATTTTTTTTAAGTGCAGAGGAACTTTGCAACCTATTCAAAAAGAGGAATTACCAGAGGAGAGAAAATTCTCTCTGTGTCTGTCATTCTGTCTGTCTGTCTGTCTGTCTGTCTGTCTATCTCTCTCACTCACTCACTAACACACCCACACAATCTTTTGCCAGAAAAGGGAAGGGATCTGGGGAATCTAGTTGACTGAGAGCAGCAAAAACAGCCTTGGGGGTAGCCCATGTATGGCCCAGGAGCTGTACCTTGCTCACCCCATGATAGCAGCTTTTCTGCTGGCACTGTACAGCTACATAGGCTAACCTTTCTCCTTGAGATGTTCATAAGTAGCAGGATAACTAGCATATCACAGAAACTCTCAGGGATCTGGGGGAATCCATGAGAAAGGAAAGCCACAGATTTGTGTTTGGCAAACAGCGGCCAGGGAGTCGGGGGCAGGAGGATAAAGAATTGACTTTGGGTGCCTAGAAGTGAAAAGAGGGTGGGCTTGGGAACCAACTATATTTCTTTTGTGACATTTGCTCTCTCTTTTTCTCTAGACCATGCACGCACATCTGCCTGTTCCCAGGCACACCTTAAACCAGAGCAGGGGAAATTGTGGCCTCTGGACCACATACCACCCTTGAACCCTACTTCTGCAGCCCCTAAATCCCCCCATTTTTTTAAAAAAGTGTGATTTTGGGTGGAATATCACCCAAAGCTCCCGAATGCATGCAAAATATCCCCTTCCATACTCCTTCAGAACCACCACCACCCCACACACACTCCTTGCTTTCCCTCCAATTCTTCTTCCAAATAGTGACAGTAAGTGCCACAGTGACATTTCTGGTCACCATTTTGAAGGAGAAACAGAGAGTGAAACAATGTATTTTGCCACACTCAAATGAGGGAATGGTCTGAGGAGGGTTGAGGATGGAAAACTGGACCCCTTGCTCCTGCCCAGTGGCCAATTCCTGCCTAAAACCATAGACTGGGGGAGTCTGTTTCCCTCTCTTTCTATCCCGTGTTTCTGTTTCCTGTGGTCTATGGGCACATCATTGCTGAGAAGCAAAATGTTTGTCTTTGTGGCAGTTAGGGACAGCTGGAAATGGTTTCTTTAGCTTTAGCTCGCTTTGTAAAAGCTCAGAAGCCCCTAGCTTCCTGTGTTGGATATTATTCCCATTTATGTTCCCTGGCTAATTGGTTGGGATGTCTTTGCTCTGCCTCTGGACTGGGTACTGTATCTTGGCTGTGCTCCTAATTTCTATTAGGGTTGCCAGGATAGCACAAGGGGACAATTCTGAAAAGAAATAGATATGCCAAGTAGATACTGGATTTTGCTGATACATAATCATGGAGAGAGAGTGGTACAGTCAAATGGCATCATATGGTTTGAACAGGAAAAGTTTGTCTCATTTCACCACAGCAGGAGGAGATTCCTTCCCCATGCTCAGACGACAAGTCACCAATGGTACAGTCACTACTACCTATAAATCTGCCAATACTCTCCTTTAGTTGACAGAGTGTTTCCTCTAGGCCAGCATGGAAGCCAGCACTCTCTACAATCCTGTTCTTTTACATGAGTCACTTGGCCGTATCTCTATCTGTGAGCTGCTTAGATGGCAAGAATAGTTCCTATCCATGTGGCCTCACTAGTTGGGACAGATGGATGCTGGCTACTAGAGGAAAGCAAAAGGTCAGGAAAATGAAGTCAAGGCTGTAGATTTTGGAAGTCCAGAGTCTCTCTGTTTCTGTGGCCTTTGCTTTGATTTAACCTAAAGTAACATTGCTGGAAGTAAGCAACTTCAGGATAAAGCAAGTGCTGGCATATTCAACCAATTGTACCTGGCTTTTAAATAGTTCAGTGCAAAGTCTTCAGTGACTGACTGGCAAGAACTATTCAGGTTTTCTATTCATGAAGTTTACTAGAAAATGTTTTTGGTTTGTAGGGGAATTTTAAAAAATGTATTATGCTTTTGTTATTGTTGGGCTAAGAAATAACTATTAATCTTAGTTACATTTTGTTTACTTGAACATGGTGGGTGCTTTGGTTTCAATATTGTTGTGAGCCTTTCAAGGAAGCGCTGACACATATTAGAATAAAATGTCCAGATCTCCAGTGCAATTGCTGGACATGCTCATTTGTTTGCATTCCCTGGGCAGCCACCCAATGATTGGGGTAAAGAGGAAAATGGCAGTTGGCTGCATTGTGAAAGAGGGCAGGAAGTTATGCATGTCTAACCAAAGTAGATTGAACTCTTGCTATGTGTCACTAATGTTTTGTTTTGAAACTCTAGCTATTATTAGCAAAAATGATCTCCTTCCTTTCAGGTTCATGGTGCTCTCCAAATATCCAAGTTTATTTATGCTAATCTCTACATGAAACCCCCACTTCCTATTTCAGGTTTCCATTTTTAGGATTGCCTTTGTTCAGAACTGGCAATGAAGAAAATGTCATTTTATGGTCTGTCTTCTGTCCACTATGTAGCAAGACTTCCCAAAGTTTTATTTGCAAGTGGTCCTTTAATGACTTTAAGGACTATCCTACAGATAACTGTGATCACAATCATATTTCTGGCAGATATTTACCTTAAAAGCTTTGTTTAACCCAGTGGTTTTCAATCTTTGGTCCTCCAGATGTTTTAGACATCACCAATATGTCAGTATTCGGGATTTCACCAGTATGGTCAATATTCACCAGTATTTTCAATTCAGGAGTTCTGATTGCTGAAGTCTCAAAGATCTGGAGCACTAAAGGCTGAGAACCATTGCTTTGATCACTTTATTCTAAGAATTCATTATACTTAAAACTTTACTTATTTTAAATGTGTCAGGAGCACTTAAAAATTTAAGATGTGCCATCCTGGGTCAGACCATCAACTCAAGCATCATGTTTCTAACATGCAGCAGTTAGATGTTTTTGGGAAGCCTAAAGACACCATGGAAGAGCTGCCACTTTTTGAGTTTTCAATTTCTTGTTTAGCAAATAGTAGTAAATGTACTCAGCAGAGTTTAGAAAAGATCCCTTTATTTTTAACATCATTTTAAATAACCGCAACTCCCCAAATCACCCTGGCTGAAGGATTCTGTAAGTTATGATCCAAAAAATTGACTTTTCCAAGCTTTGGTTTTGAATCTGATGTTTCCTGCATATAAGGGCCATACTGTTGATGACAAGAGAGGCAAAACTATCAGACAGCAGTTTATTTTTGTGCACTGTTTCATGCCATATTGTATTTCTTTATCAACAGCCATGAGGCCAGTAGAGAATGGCTCACTTGTCTGTTCCACAGCCAGAAACAGGCATACAGTGGAGCATCCTGGAATATTTACCTCTTTGGAAGGGCAGAATTTGGGGAAATTTGGTTTCTCTCTAGCAGTGTTATAGGATAAGGATGCTACTGCTTAGGAGTACAGTGCTATCCAGTTCAGGCAGGCCAAAGACTGAACAACTGGCTATTTAGCAAGACAGTAGGCAAACTCTTCCTGTTTCGATGCAGGTGACATGCTGCGTCTACGGACTGTCCTGGAAGCTATTCAGAAGAACATCCACTCCTCCTCCCTGATCTTCAAACTAGCCCAGGATGCTTTTAAGATTGCCACACCTGCTGACAACAGTTCTGACACAACCCTGCTGAATGTAGCACTGGAGCTGGGGCTACAGGTAAGGAAAATGCATGGCTGCTAGAAAAGTCTGGGAGCTTGCACTAGATTTTTGTTCTAAGTTTGAGACCCAGCTTGAAGGTGAAAGATTTTTTTTATATGAACCAATGGTAGTGTCTATTTCCATGAAACCACTGAATGCAGGTCAGGTTTTGGATACCCTTTCCCCTCCCTAGAAGGTCTTACACACAATCTTGTTCTTAACTTATTTAAATGTATACTACACCCTTCAAAGAAGTTTAACTTATGCTCTGTTCTCAGATGGCCAGCCACCAAAGCTTAGGCCACATTTGCTTATCTTTAACAGAAGAAAGGCACACTGTGACTTCAGTCCAACTTCTGAATAGGTTGATCTAGGAAAGTAAAAACCCTGTGGTTAATAACTGCTTGAGAGAAATACCGTAATCACCCTCCACTCATTTTCTGTTCTAGGTGATGCGCATGACTCTATCAACCTTAAACTGGAGACGGAGGGAGATGGTGCGATGGCTGGTGACCTGTGCAACAGAAGTGGGTGGGTATTTCTCATGTGCATCCTGAAACTGATGGGAAATTTCATGTATAAACCAAGGGCAGGTCCTGTTCACCTGGAAAATGGTATGGTGCTATGGTGCAGAAGTCAAGACAAAATAATAGTACTTAGCATTCATACAGAACTTTTGAACATTTAAAGCACTTCACTGATCTAAGCCATATTCAGGTATTATTCAGATCTGAAACAGCTATACTTTTCATCATGCTTTCTTCAAGTGTTTCAATATCATGTTGCTGTTTCACCACTGGCTGATAAAATTTTGTTCCCTTCTTGCAGGTGTCCGGGCCTTGGTCAGCATCTTGCAAAGCTGGTATACACTCTTCACCCCCACCGAAGCCACCAGCATAGTAGCAGCAACAGTGATGTCTCACAACACCATCTTGCGCCTCAGTCTGGACTATCCACAGCGAGAAGAATTGGCCAGTTGCGCCCGCACTTTGGCCCTACAGTGTGCCATGAAGGATCCCCAGAACTGTGCGCTCTCAGCCCTGACCCTGTGCGAGAAGGACCACATCGCCTTTGAGACTGCCTACCAAATAGTTATAGATGCTGCTTCCACAGGCATGACTTACTCGCAACTTTTCACCATTGCACGGTACATGGAGCACCGTGGGTACCCACTACGGGCCTTCAAGCTGGCATCACTTGCCATGACACACCTCAACCTTGCCTATAATCAGGACACACACCCTGCCATCAATGATGTGCTTTGGGCATGTGCACTCAGCCACTCCCTGGGCAAGAATGAGCTGGCGGCCATTATTCCACTGGTGGTGAAGAGTGTGCATTGTGCCACAGTGTTGTCTGACATCTTGCGACGCTGCACCATGACCGCACCAGGCCTTGCTGGCATTCCTGGCCGCAGGAACTCTGGAAAACTGATGTCAACAGACAAAGCACCATTGCGCCAGCTGCTGGATGCTACAATAAGTGCTTACATCAACACCACACACTCACGACTCACCCACATCAGCCCTCGGCATTATGGGGAGTTCATAGAGTTTCTCAGCAAAGCTAGGGAAACCTTCCTGCTGGCTCAGGATGGCCACATTCAATTTGCGCAGTTCATAGACAACCTCAAGCAGATCTACAAGGGCAAGAAGAAACTAATGTTGCTCGTGAGAGAGCGATTTGGATGAGGAGGAAAACCCTGATCACAGTTGGTGGAATCATGCTTATGAAGCAAGACTAACTGTATTTTCTGTCTGGTGAAGATTCCCAGATTCTTTTGAGAAACACATACCAAAAGCAACACAGCTGGAAAGGTTTGCTTCCCACCCACCACTCACCCACAAACACCTTGGCAATACCAAAAGCTAACCTGGAAGTCGAATACCTCTTTCCCAAAGGGCAAGGTGGATGGAGGCTGAAAAGCAAACCACCACAAAGGAGACAAGGAAGTGCATTGCTCAGCCTCTTGTGTTGTCAGCTGGTGGCCTTGTGAGGTGTACATCCTGCCAAGACTGGCAAAAATTTCACAATTTGTGTGTGTGTGTGTGTGTGAAGACCATTAATTGAAAACCTAACATTAACTGTTCTCAGGGATTGCTTTACTAAAATTAACCGAAGCGTTTATGATACTGTAAATACAATAGTATATGTGTCAATTATTAAATTGTAAAGTTATAATTATTTATAATTATTCTCTTTTTGTTTCGGGGATACTTGAAATGTGTTGTGGGCTGATATATATATTTCTTTTGTTCTTAAGCTTTTCTGAACGTGAGAAACATGAACATTTCTCAGGTTTCCCCCCCCCCATCACTATTGGCCAAGAAGGCAGTTGGTGTCTGGTGAGTGGTGATGAATCCAGAGTTTATGCAGAATTGGCAGGACGCAGCCGCCTTGGAAGACACCAAAGCTGGCACCGGCAAAGCCAGATGCACCTCAACATTTCAAGACTGTTAAGGTGTGGACTTGGCCCACTGGCCCTATCAACCATAATATTCTTCCTGCGTCTGCTGGTCTGTACTGTGGTTCCAAGTATGGAGTACAAAGATCCCAGGAAGCCAAGTATCTATCTGTGAAACAGTTGAGTCCATAGTGTAAATAATCTATTTTTGGCCTTTCTCAATGTGCGGATGGATGAATGGATGCGTGCAAGACTTGCATACCTCTGAACATGCACGTGGGAAGGGTTCTGTCTTTTCTTTATGCAGGTGGGAAGCAGGAAACCCATTTCCCTCCCTCTCTTTGCTTATATCTTTATTTTCAGTTCCATTGGTCAACTCTTGCCTATGATGGCAACTGTGAAGGTGGGTGCCCTCCTGAGGACAGCTTCCCTTTCTAATCCCCACCACTGCTTAGCAGTCATCTTATTTTTAAAAAAAATCTTATTCCAGTGAAATGAAGGGAGTGTTGCGGGAGCCAAACAGCTCTTCCTTATTCCAGTTGTCTTTGTGTTCTCCTGTTCCAATGTGTCCTAGTTTTAAAAGGAGCAGGGAGGGAATGGGGGTTGGGCAGGGATTGGGATGAAGTGTAGTTTAGGAAATGTGGATTAAAGTTACCTACTGTCTGACTCTATTTTTTTTTTTTTTAAAGAATCCTGAGAAACTGGTCTCAAGGCCAGGGAAATCCAGCTCACCCAGTATTTGTTGCCATAGAAGTATCATTCTTCACGTCTGACTCCTTAATTTTGTGTGTACAACTTCTTGACATGTTTAATTAAAAAAAAAAAAAGGAAGATGTCCATGCCATTTCTGTATCACTCCAGCCATTGCTGTGTCAGTCAGATAATACCACTGGTTAGAAACAGGGCTGGGCCCTATCATTAGGCAAGCTGAAGTTTATTCCTCAGGCAACAGATTTTGGGTACATAAGGGCAGCAAATTCTTATTTACTTTGTTATTGCTGTACAGTTGTCCCTCCACATTCACGGGTTTGGCATTCACAATTTTAAGTATTCACGGCTTGAAAATATTCTTTAAAAAATAATAATCCAAAAAGCAAACCTTGATTTTGCCATCTTATATAAGGGACACCATTTTGCTATGCCATTGCATATAATAGGACTCGAGTATTCAAGGATTTGGGTATTCACGGGGGGTCCTGGAACCAAACCCCAGCAAATGTGAAGGGACAACTGTATTTCTCTGCTTCGTGTCCTTGAGTAAGTTGGCTTCCTTTGAGTATCATGAATTTTTTAAATGTTGGGGATGCATTTTCTGCTGAAGCAGCAAAAAAATCCTAGGCTGGGCCTGGTGATCAAACACTGAAAAGAGACTTTTTCAAAGACAGCTGCTGCTAAGATGCAAGTGATGGGAGCAGGTGCAACCTTTTGAATCACTATCCCAACAGAGCTGTCCAATCAAGGAACAGCCCCAGCCTCTCTGAATGGAAGAGGAAAAGCTTGTGACTTCACCTCTTTCTGTGCTAGGTCTCTCATTACTGCATCAGCAAGGTATTTGTGGGTAAGCTACAGAGAGAATAATCACACCTGACCTTGAGACGGGACACGCTCACCCTGCAGAAAGAGACCTCTGAAAAGGAAATGGTTCACAGATGGATAGTAGGACCCTTTGCTATAATCCTTCTACATTCCCCCCACCCTTTTTTTCCATTGCACAAGGCAGCACCACTCTTGATGTGTGCAGATTTTAATCCAGATAACTACCATAACAGTTGACGAGAGGAAAAGACTCCTCCAGCCAGGAAGAAGGGCCATAAGCAAACACTGCTGTTGTGGGCAGGTATGTCCTGTTATAGCAAAAAAGTGTTAACAGATCAGTGGAACTGCATTTATGTCAGCTAAGCTCTGTAGCCTGCACAAATAAGGTAGGGCTCAAATATTCCATACCAGGGGCAGTACATAAGCCGACTTGCTCCCTCTCTCTACCTTTATAACACATACACAGTGCCAGTAGAAGTGGAGATGAGGATGTTTAATAGCATGCCACTAAAAATCAACACTTTCCTTTTGTCAGTGCCTGAAGGTTGATCTTGGAGCCATCACAATCAGATTCACATCCTGTGCAGTCTTCTTGGTATGGCTTGATCAGTACATTCTCTGCTATCCAGATTAGAGTTTGCTCCCCAAGGCTTTAACTATGTTCATTGAAGTGGCGAGAGTACGTATGGACAGCATCCACAAAGGCCCCCACATGTTCTGGACTCATATCAGGGTATAGACCATGACCTAAGTTTGCAATGTATCGCTGCGAGCCAAAGCCTTCCATCATCTTCTTCACCAGCTCCCCAATCTTCTCCTAACAAGAAACAAGAATTAGTTGGTAAGGAAGTTGAGGGTTGGACCCTACTCTGCAACTACCACCTTTAGGCAGACTTATCCTGGGAGTGTTTCAGAGACTCGATTCAAACAGTACATTTTGTCCTGAAAGTCATGGCTTGATAACTAGAAGTATCCCGTGTGCATGGGCATTTCCTCCATACCCACACTTCCTTAATTTGCCACGTCATATCACAGGCAAAACAAAGAGCTAGAACTATCCATAATCTGCATTCAACCTTGCTTTGGAAACAGTCTGAAGTAGGACTTAAGCTCAGTTTGGCCACACTGAAAAGGTTCATCAGACCAGGAAAGTTGGAAGGGTGGAACATATAAACCCAGAGGGTGATCCTAATTGCAAAACCATCAATATGTTGTCCTATCATCCACATCACATAATTCACCAGTAACTAAAGGTACTTCTTAAATGCACCACAGGCAGCAGCAGGAGCCATAACCCAATCCTTGCCACGTGCTTTGTCAACTTAACCTGCCACAGCTGGCAAAAGCTACTGTGGCTGCCCTTTGCTTTCACCATCCAATAGTGCAGGTAGCATTTACTGCACAAAAGAGCCTTATAGACCTGTGGCACCAGCCGCTTTACCTTTGGGGCATAGAGAGCACATGGATCCAAATTCCCTTGTAAAGTAATATCTTTTCCTATACGCTGGCTGAAATAGAAAAAAAGAACATGTATTAATGGAATTTATTTAATGGATTTTTTTTGTCACAATATGTATAGAAAGCCGCTAGGTCAGCTGCTTTTACAGCAAGGAGTTAGAACAGCCAAAGATGGTTGCACACTTCTACTTACCAGATGCTACAGACAAACTGGGAACTCCCATCTCAATCACATTCTTGCATGCGAGTACCCAAGGCCTTTCTGGCTAATCCCAGTTAGAATGCAGATTTTATTACGTTGAGTCAGAATAGCAAATTATCATTTCCTTCCAAGGTCTCTTAGCCTCCCGCAGCCAGAGCTGGAGAATTGTGGCCCTCCAAATGTTCATGAATTGCTGCTCCCCTCACCATTGTTCCGCTAAGCTAGGTTGGACTAATGGGGATTGGAACTGAGCAACATCTGGAGGCCTGAAGGTCTATCAGCCCTGTCTTAGAAGCTACCCAATGAAGGGTCAGCTTGTACCTATAGCTGCTGGCACTGATGACTAACCGGAATCGACTGGGCATAGTATCTGATGTTTCCACAGTGCCCTTTCATGTGGGCTCATAATTGCCGTTGCTTCTGTGAATTGCACTAATGTGGTTAGTTACAAATTAATGGAAAAGCAAAGAAGTGTGACACCAGGGACAAAAAATGATACACAAAGGAAAGCATGTTAGGAATGCAACAAACGCTAACCTCACATTCCCCAAAAGGACAATTGGATTTCTCACCGAGCATCCTCCGGACGGATTGTCCAGTCCAGGCCGATCACATCATACTCAGACTGTGCTAAGTCCTCCAGTGCATAGTGTGCATCCTTGGCAAAGATGATCTGGGAGGGAGGAGGAGACAGGAGAAACTAGCAGAATAACATTGTGGGCAGAGCCATGTAGACTTGAGGCTACAGAAACTCAAATTCTCAAATTATGTACAAAGAGAGAAAGAGAGAGATCAGAAAATGTATGTTTTCTATGCATCTTAGGAAAGCAGAGATGATTCCTCCATTCTGTGCATCTCAGCAAATGGGTAGCTATAAAAAAGCTCCACAATACCATACACACTTCCCTGCCACCAGGTAAAATGAAAGAGTTAGCATGGATGAGCATAGTGGCCCTCTGAATAGCCAAGAGTGAGGAATGCTGAGAGTTGCAGTTCCAACAACATCTGTCTAGAGCTTTGGCAAGCACACTTGCTTAGCAGAACTGTGAACAGTTCAGATCAGGATCTTATAAAATGGAATTCCAGGTGCCTGTTAAATGTTGCAGAGACCAATTAATCAGACCCTAATTTCAATAGATCTGGCGACAGAACCAGTACCCCTCTTTGGTGCTCCAGTTAGCTTTCTGATTTTCTGTTGGGACGTTCTGGGGACCAACCTAGGCATGTCAAAGGGCTTCTTAGTAAAAGCTGATCATCCTGCCAAAAAGAAGCTTTCCCAGTCACAAAAAGGCCACTTTCACACACACACAAAAGTGTGTCCTTTGGTGCAATCTGGGAAAGGGGACGTAAAACAAGCATCCAGTTTTATTGACACCAAGCAGGTCTTTGTAGCCAGCAGTGCTTTACTGGTAGGATGAGGATCATGTGGTCAACCAAGGCCTTTCTGTAGCCTCTGTCCCTCCAAACCTCCTCCCTCACCCCATGCACACACACACAAAAACCCCTTAACAAATTCTTGAAAACCTCCAGGAGTGTTGATTCTCATTTTAAATAACGAAACAGACCAGCTTCTCTTTATTACAGCAAAATAACCTTTTTTCAAAACTGAAAGTTTTGGTTTGGTTCCCACCCACCCCTCCATTGGGGGAACTGCCTAGGGGTAGGAAATTGCACTCCCCCCCCCCAATCTTGCCCATCCTTCCTTTACCAGATTAGCTTGAACAGTTGGGATTGCTCTGTTACTTGACTGCCTTCTAGTGGTAGATCAGATGTACAATAACTTTACTGTTTGGTTTTTAAAGAGACTGAGCACTGGAGCAAGAATGGTGTTAGGAAGCAGGAAATGGTGACAGAAAGCAGGCAGACCAACACATGGGATGTATTATAATGTCTCCTGTTACCTCCTCTCTCATAATCCCAAGACTGGCTTAAAATACAAGTGATTCTGAAGCAGATCTAGGGATAGATTTGAGCATCCAGCTCAGTATTGCCTACTCTAACAGGCAGTGCCTCTCCAGGCTACCAGGCAGAGATCCTCCTTATCCCCTTGTGCCTGACACTTTTTAATGTGAATGCCCAAAATTGAACCTCCTCCTCAGGTAGAGGACAGTGAATATAGTCAGGCAAGGCAGTCATGCTTCCAGATTGTCAAACCATGGCCAGTATCTTCATGTGTTTTATGCTAGCATACATGGTGGTTACGCTAGTGGAACTACTGTTTCTAAAACTACATAAGAAGATACATAGTACCTTCTTATGCAACAGTATTGAGACTCCACCACACTCCGAAGCAGTGCGTTCAACTGCCAACAGCTCTTACTGTCAAGAGGTTCTTCCTAATGTTTAGGTGGACATTGTTCTGGGAAGGGTACTTGTTTTGGGAAGTGTATTTCAATGGCCTGGCAAAATAGCCTGTGTGGGAGAATGGAATGGGCTGCAGCAGCTGCTTCTTAAAGCTACCATTGTTTGATAGTTACATGTAGTATGAACTGAGAACAGTCCTTCCAGTCAGGGTGGTTAGAAGACCAGCTGATGCGAAGCATCCCATGAAGAAGCCAAAGGGAATGGCCCTATTTCTTACCATGGGAACTACAGGTATGCTATCTTCACGCAGCTTAGTCTTCACTCGTTTGGCAATGGATCGGATATACGGGAGGCAAAAGGCTGCAAACTGCTCTGGTCCCAGATGTCCAGCATGGGACTCAAAAAGCTGCAAAGCCTGCCAAGACAGAAAAGCAAGAAATGAGTTATCCCTTCCTCAGAGGCATCTACTTCCTCCTTTTTCGCTAGGTTGTCCTTCCACAGCCCTGCTCCACAGGAATAATTCATGCCTTTTCTGGGTGCAAGAAAAATAACTCTAGAAAATGACCCAGAGCTCTTCAACAGTAACAAATTGTACATTTAAATTTTCTCAGGTTGCCATCCTGAGCACACTTACTTAGAAGTCAATTTGATTTTTAAAACCCCACTGGAGCTTGCTTTTGAGTAAATATGAAAAAAAGATTAGAATGTTACTTTGTAACCCTTTTTCTTACTTCCATCATTTATCGTGTTGTGGCATTTTTTTGATATGCAGTACCTACACTGACTGACTGATTCATGCATTAAATAAAATAGAATACATTGTAGTGCTATGCTATCATTAGCTAAGGAACCAGCTGGAACTTTTACCCTCTACTTATGGTCCATCTGCAAGTTATGTAAGAGTGTAAGAAGAGAGTGCAAGGATCATTCCAGCCAATCCCACCTCTCAGGCATTCAATGTAAGGCAAGAATGGGCTCTCCATATGCTGAGAATCTGTACTCACAATCCTAGTATAGGCTCCAACTCTATGTACCAGTCAGAGCCTGGGAACACTTTTTGAGCTATGGTCGGAATTCATGATGGCAGTTACAAATGTGTAACCTAGAGTCATGCACTCATGACTGGTTCATATTCATGATCCCTGTGTATTCCCTAATTCAGGGGACACTTAGGGACCATGAAAGTCCTCCAATCCCCACTTATTGGGCAGTAACCACTGTCAATCAGCATGCAGCCAACTGATGTTCCCACCCACCCATCCTTTCACACAAGCCATCTCTAGTGTGAAGGGGAAATGAGACAGGGGGGGTCCGCTTCTGACTGTTGTACTAGAGATCACCCATGAGAGGTGGTCTGTCTGTCCTAGTCTCTATGCAGAAAACAGCAAAGAGAAGCTGCTCTGGACTCACAAGCAAAACAACTTTCCCCTCTCACCTGAGCACCTGCAGCCACCTGTCCAACCAGATAATCCACAATTACATCAGCTAATAACGTGAGCAAACGATGACTGGCTTCAGGATGACGGTAGAGCCAGGCCTTGGCTTTGGCCATTGTGTTGGAGCCACCACCTTCAATCATATAGGACATCAGCGTCCACTGGAGGGCAGATAATAAGCAGAACGTGAAGACAGACATGGATATGAAAGCCTAATGCCCCACCGCACCCAAGCCACCCTTTGTAAGAAAATCTAGAGCTTGGAAAATTTACTTTTGAGGCAACAACACTCTCCTCTGACAAGAGCACACGTTCACTGTGTAGAGCCATGCTTCTCAACTACAACAGATTCCACCCAGATCAGTCACTCCATTTGTCTTAAACTCTAATCCCTCTTTTAAAAGTCATCCAATTCCCACCACCAGCAAAAGCATTAAGTATGCCAATGTGTACTCTTACTCATAGTCACTTCCCAATTTTGACAAGGGTAACCAGCTAAATGTATGCATGTTCTGAATTTTGGACCAATTTTGGTACGTAACCTCTTTTAAACAAACACACACACAGAGGTTTTGCAAACTCATCTTCCACATTCAGCACAAAAAACAGTCAACCACAAGCCAACCATCTTTGCTCCACCATCAGTTCCATCAAGCTCAACCTATAAAGTCAACGGCTGCACAGAAAACTACAGCATGGAGAGTAGGACAGAACACTCATACTTGGAAGAGAGCACAAAATATGCCATACTGTAAGTATACCATGGCACTGTTCTCCCTGCAAGAGTGGCTCTCAGTCTTTTTAAATACAATAATTCTGGTTGGCCAAAGGTTAAAAACCACTTCCCTAAAGAGTCCATCAGTCACTATAGCTACAGAGGAATCCAATACAGAATCCACTTGGCCTCAGGCAATCTGCCTTCAGCTCTGCAGACCCTACCAGACATTTATTGACATCCAGAGGTGCTTTTTTAAGGGAAACATGCATTTCAAAAGAATTAGTACTCACCGGAGCACCAGAGAAGCCAATCAGAGGCACCTTCCCTTCTAATTTGTGCCGTGTTAATGTGATGGCCTGGAAGACATAGCCCAGTTCTGCTGCCACGTCCACCTTCTGGCGAAGTTTCAGCAGGTCCTCTACACCCTTCAGGGGCTCAGGAAAGGTGGGTCCTTTGCCAGGCACCATCATCACCTCCATGCCCAGTGCCTGGAAACAAAGCATGATGCAGTAGTGAACCCCTATGTAACTACTTTTTTTGGAGTTTGTCCCAAGGTTGCAGACTGTTAGTGCCAAGAAGCTTGTACAAGCAACAAAACCTTCACTCCAGCATCTCTTACCTGGGGCACCACTAAGATGTCTGAGAAAATGATAGCAGCATCAAGAGGAAAACGTCGCAAAGGCTGAAAAGAAAGGACAACAGTTGATAATGATCAATCTCATGACAATGGTGAAAATATTATTAGAAAGAGAGCAAGTAATAACATGGGTAATGGCGATGAAACATATTTGAAAATACAAGGCAGTATATGAGAAACAGTAAGACAGACATGAGACATAAGATTCCAAATCCAGAAAGGAGGATAAGCCAGGGAATGATTTCTGCTGAGGCACAGCAGCTACCACTCTGTGTCATGTTGGGGGTTACAGTTCAAAAACTAAATTTTCCAAAGTCTGATTTCAGCTTACCACAGAAACTGCGCTGGTATGTAGGAAACTGTTGGGCCTGGGCAGGCTCATCTCAACCCCTGTCTCCCAATAATTAACTGTGCAGTCCTTCCTGAATCTTCGTTTGCGAAGAAAAGCCAGAGAGAGAGAGAGAGAGAGAGAGACTAAAAGCTATATATATGTCCAGTACTTCTGTTGCCAGTGAATCTTTGTGGCCTGGGAGCAACAGGGAACTGTTATGTACCACTTACTTCCTCTCAGCTTTCAGAGGCACTAGTTGAGCCCACAGAATGCTGTGTGGCTGACAACCTGTGTTGCCACCTTCCAAAAATCCCCAAATATATAGGACTTCTCAGACAGCTAGGAGATATTGTTTTCTCTGGCTTAGATTCCTTTGGGTGGCAATAACAATCCCATCCCACCCTGGCTTGATGTCCCATGATCCAACAAAGGGAAGGAGAAGAAAATAACCCATTGGTTGCTACAAAAATGTGAGAAAGAGTACAGAGTTAGAACAGAACTAATACAAAGAAGGAACCTAAATCCAAAAAAAGAAAGAAAGAAAGAGAGAGAGACAGAGACAGAGATTTGCATATGGTTATGAAACAATCAGGACAAAAGAATGGTAACAGTGGTATCTGTTACCAGACAGCAATTTTTTTAACAATAAAAACAGGTGAAAAACAATTTTATAAAATACTCTATCAACTAAAAAGTGGATATTTAATAGCAGTAAGGATAGTATGGGTAGTGGTTTGAGTGTTGGACTATGATTCTGGAGACCAGGGTTTTAATCCCTGTTCAGCCATGAAACCCACTGGGTGACCTTGGGCAAGTCACACTCACACTCAGCCTCAGAAGAAGGCAATAGCAAACCCCCTCTGAACAAATCTTGCCAAGAAAACCTTAAGGTTGCCATAAGTCAGAAGCAATTTAAAGGCACATACCAACAAAAAAGAACAGTAAAAATAAAGGGGATACATTTTTGCACAATCATATCCAGTCATATGTCTAAATATTCTGAAGGCAACAGATCCCATCTGATCGTAGACACTACGCAAGGACAGGCTCTGTTAGTATCTGGATGGAGAACCACAAAGAACACCAGGTGCTGTAGGCTATATTTCAGAGGAAGGCAATGGCAAATCACCTCTAAGTATTCTTTGCCTAGGGAAAACCTATGAAATTAATAGGTTTGCTATAAGTCAAAGGTACATGCTTTATTTTTTCCCCAAGTCATGTCATAGGTCATTAAAGTCCAAAACAGAATGAGACAAATATTTGGGGAAACAAATGGAGTTTTTAAATAAATAAACATTTTAAAATAGTCTAAAGCAGTGGTTCTTAACCTGTGGCCCGTGGACTCCCAGGGGTCTGCAATGTCCTCCCACGGGGTCCACAAAGGTTTGAAGGCTGCTTGGCCCACCTCCTCCCTGCAGTGGAGTGGCCACATGACAGGAGCCAGGGCAAAGGCTGACTGGCTTGGCCTGCGCATTGCCATTCAACCTGCTCCAGCCACAAACTTGCAGGAAAAAGCAGGGGGAAAGTCTTCCCTTCCCTTCCAGTGCCTCTGAGGGAAGGTTTAATGGATGGTAATTGTATCATCATCATCATCAGGTATTATTGTTATTATCATCATTAGGGTTTCCAATCTTAAGTTAAGTCTTGGGGACCTTTGGCAACGAAAGATATTTAAAGGGGGCCCCTGGTAAAGAAAAGATTAAGAGCCACTGGTCTAAAGTAATGTTTAAAGCTATGCTGTCAGAAAAGATAATGAACACTGGAAAAAATATTGACAGTTAGTATAATGAAGTGAGGAAAAACAGAAGGAAACATTGTATAAATACAGTATTAAAAAGCAGGTGGTAGAAATCACAAAGCAGTCAGCAACGCATAAAAATGCTCCATATGCAAACAAAAAGGAACATGAAGATATTAATAACATTTTCAAAGAGTAAGACAATGCTGTTTTGGAAAAAGGTTAATGAATGTTACCAAAACAGTTCTAATGGAAATATTTGAAACTATGTTGTAATACAGAAACATTTATAAGATACAGATAGCACGCAAGAACTAGAATAACTAAGGTGAGGAAATGTCAAAAGCAGAGAAAGGAAGACATCCAAAATGTACACACATCAGAGCAGAGCAAAGAAAGGTTTAGAGAAGAATCAAATAAGAATGTGCTGGACAGACGTGCCCTCTTTGAGCAGAAACAAACAACAGTGTGGAAAATCAGTGCATCTGGGTTTTATGTCATTCTGTATTTATTGTACACACACTTTTGCACCTTCAGGGTACACATTAATTCTGAAACATCAATTCTGAAACAGCTGCTTTGGGTCTCATTTTGGGAGAAAGATAGAATACAAAACAAAACAAATAAATACAGTTGATAAGTATGAATCAATTTCCTGCATGTAGCCATGTTAGTCTCTTTCAGAAAAAAGCAACAAAAGGTCCTTTGACACATTAAAGACTAACACATTGTTTGGCATGACCTTTCATGATTCTGATACATACACCATGAAAGCTTATGCCAAATTAAATTTGTTAGCAAGTCAAAAATATCATCATGCTTAACCTACATGATGTGAGGGAAATCAGTAGAAAACGTTGTATAAATACAATGTGAAAAAGCAGGCAGACGAAATTCCAGAGCAGTCAGCAATTAGTTGTCATTCTATCTAATGGTGAATGTGCAGGATTCACTGTGTCTTTAGTCTGGTACACATAAAATATGCACGTGTGTAAAATTAGAAGAAAAAGAAAGACCCTGCCCCTCTCTATAAAAACTTGGCAAAGACCTGTGAGGGTCTCTAAGACAGGGGTGGAAATTTAGTGTTGCTCCAGATGTTGATACACTGCAACTCCCAGCATCCCTCACAGCTGGCTAAGCTGCCTAGGGTCACTGAGAGCTGTAGTCAAGCAACATCCGGAGGGCGGCATGATCCCCTCCCCTGCTCTAACATGTAGAAGTTGCTGAACTGACACTTGTGGGGGAGAGACACAGAACTGTATAGGAAGAGGGAAATGCAGCTTCAAGACCCTAACATGTCAGAGGAGAGATTCTTTAGGGGGAATTATGGTTGGGAGCCCACCAATGGCACTACCTTTCTGTGGTGGTAAGATTGCATGCTCCTGTGAGGCAGGAAGCTACGGTGGTGGCAACAGTGCCACTGGAAGGGTTTCCCATGTCAGACAGGCTTTTACTGAGGAGCTAGACTAAATGTACCACACAACTGCTGGGTGGGAGCAGCAGTAGTGGGGGTGACATTGGCAGAGGATCACTCAGAGACAACAGCAATGGCACCATAGCTATAATGTTTGTGGCACAGACCATGATCTGCTAATACCAAAAATTAGAGTAATGCTAAAGAACACTATACCAACCATCATGCCAAAATACAACCTAAAGCCTAATTGACTAGGAATCAGAAAAACTCTGCTACTCTAATGGACTCAAACTACAAGAAAAGAGATTCCACCTAAACATTAGGAAGAACTTCCTGACAGTAAGAGCTGTTGAGCAATGGAATGCACTGCCTCAGAGTGCGGTGGAGTCTCCCCCTTTGGAGGTTTTTAAACAGAGGCTGTATAGCCATCTGTTGGGAGTGCTTTGATTGGGCATTCCTGCATGGCAGGGGGTTAGACTAGATGGCCCTTGTGGTCTCTTCCAACTCTATGTTTCTATGAACTCTGGACAGAAGCCAGAGACATTGTCAGGGAGGAATGCAAACAGATACTATCTGCAGCTGAAAAAGAAAGAGAAGCCTCAATGTATGATGGATGAAACTCTTCAAGCAGTTAAGGACAGATGAGAAACAAAAGGTGACCGAAAAAGAGTCAGAAGCCCAAATACTATTGTTCAATGACTTGTGTACAAGGACAAAAAGAACTACTATAATAATCAATACAGAGAAATAAAAGATGACCTCAAAAAAATGGAAGAACAAGAGACTTCTTCCATAAGATCCAAGAAATCAAAGGGAAATTTAAACCAAGAGTGGGGATGCTCTACAAAAAACAGGGGAACACATTACATGACCAAGTAGAAATAAGAAGATGGTAGAAACAATACACTAAAGACCAATATAAAAGAAATTAAAGGACAGCAGGTTCATTCAAGCAAGAACCATTTGAAGATCAACCCACATTTTTAGAAAGTGAAGTGGAAGCTACACTCAGAGCACTTGGGAGAAATAAATCACCAGGAACAGATGGCATACCAATAGAGCGGCTTCAAACTACAGAGACAGAATCTACTCTAGTTCTAACTAAAATCTGTCAACAAATATGGAAAACAAAAGAATGACCCACAGATTGGAAATGGTCCATATGGATTCGAATCCCCAAGAAAGGGGAGACTAGGGATTGCAGTAACCACAGGACCATTGCATTATTTTTCATGCAAGCAAAGTGATGCTCAAAATTCTACAACAAAGACTTGACCATATATGGAGCAAGAAATGCCACATAGGACAGAATACGGAGAAACTGAATGGCTTCCAATTGACAAGAGGGTCAGGCAAAGCTGCATTTTATCACCCTATCTGTTTAATTGTAAGCTGAACATATATGTAAAGTGGGATTAGACTCAGATGAAGGAGACATGAAAATTGTAGGAAGAAACACCAACAATTTAAGCTATGCAGATGACACCACACTATTAGCAGAAAATACCAAAAACTTGGAATGATTACTGAAAAAATCAAGGAGGAAAGTGCAAGGGCAGATTTACACTTGAATGTTAAGAAAACAAAAATAATGACCACAGATGATTTACATAACTTTAAAGTAGACAATGAAATAGTTCAAGATTTTCCACATTCATTCATCAGAATGAATATTCATTTGTTCATTCATCAAAATGGAGAATGCAGTTGAGAAATCAGAAGAAGGCTAGGACCTGGAAGGACAGCTATGAAGGAACTAGACAAGATCCATGAGTGTAAAGATACATAACTGAATACTAAAGTTAGGATTGCCCATGCCATCGTATTTCCCATTTCTATGTATGGTTGTGAAAGCTAGACAGTAAAGAAGCTGATAGGAAGAAAATCAACTCCTTTGAAATGTGGTGCTGGAGAAGGGTTCTATGAATACCGTGGAGTGCTAAAAAGACCAAGTCTGAACACTCCCTAGGAGCCAAGTTGACTGAACTGAGACTGTCGTACTTTGGCCATATGATGAGAAGACAGGACTCACTAGAAAAGACAATAATGCTTGGTAAGGTAGAAGGCAGTAGGAAAAGAGGAAGACGGTATTACAGGCTGATGACTCAATCAAGGAAGCAATGGCCCTGAGTCTGCAAGACCTGAGAAGGGCTGTTGATGACAGGGTGGAGGTCTCTCATTCACAGAGCCGCCATAAATCAAAGTGGACCTGCCATCAGTTAACAACAAGAGTGGGGAGACAAAGGTGCCTTTTCTATACCTTACTCTCTGCAACTTGCCCAACCAGGTCACACAATTATAAATGGTAAATTCCAGGACTAGCAATCAGCCCCAAACCAGAGCCCTCAAAAGCAATTTGTAGCACAGCAAAACAGCTGCCTCAGGAGGAAAAAAAATGGGATTCCCTTGCTTGAAACTTTCCCTACTCCACTAACAAGGGGTCTGAATAACATAAAACAGTGCCTGCTTCAGGCTGACTGGAGTCATGGACAGAATTCATATGGATACAGGCACATCCTACCCATAATTCTTAAATCTGAATTTAGGTTTGATCAGACACAGAAGGTCCAGTAGAGCCAGTGTTAATTTTGACCAAACAACTGAAGTCAGTGAAGCAATTCATTTATAATTAATTTTAACCCCATTGTTTTCAATGAGACTAAACCCATAATTAATTTTCCTTGACCAGTGCCTTATTGCTCTTATTTGTAAATCAATAACCAATTTGCCTAGTTCTCAGAATTATTAATAGCTTCACTCTTGCCTGAAATAATTCCAGAAGCATTAAGCAAATATGGAAATGCAGTGAGATCCCCCAACCCTCTTAAAAAGGGTGTTAAAGAAGAGAGAAAAAAAGGTCTTCTCAGTACTCTAATTGATGGTCCTTCCCCCTACAAATATTTTTCTCCCTGTGCACAGCCTTGGTTAGCTTTGTTGTCCAAGATGTATATTATTTTTCCCCACAGTGAATTTTCTAAGGCATATTCATTTAACTTGCTGTTCAAATGCATAGGCTGGTATCAGAAGCAGATGCACACACAATTGCAATGTGTGCTTCTTACCACTGCATAATCAGAAAAAAAAATACACAATACACACACTTATTTAAATTACATACTGTGAACTTTCACCACAACTACCCAAGGGTAATCATAGTACAAAATTTCTCACCCACAATATTTCTTCTATTTCTTCTCCCACCCACAATATTTTTGTCACAGAATATACCTATCTCCAGCCATGGGCTGCACAACCCAAACAATCCTTACTTCTAAATCAGACACACGTGGACAAGGAGATCTTTCTCCAGGAGCCCCACTCACCTGCAATGTGAGTTCACAACACGTCTCTGGTGACCGACAGGTTGCAAAGAAATCCTGAGCAGCTCGGGTCTCACGGAATTCTGCAAAAAGGCAAGAACGTTGAGGGAAGGGGGAAAGAATGAACTTTTTGACAGTAAGAGCTGTTTGGCAGTGGAACACACTCCCTCGGAGCGTGGTGGGGTCTCCTTCCTTGGAGGTCTTTAAACAGAGGCTGGATGGCCATCTATCGGGGATGCTTTGATCGTGATTTCCTGCGTGGCAGGGAGTTGGACTGGATGGCCCTCGTGGTCTCTTCCAACTCTGCAATTCTATGATTCTATGAATGGCCCTCAAAGGGCATTAAATCCTAGAGGAGCAGGGCCTAGAAAACAGAAAAAGGCTAACTATGTCAGCAACAGAAACCTCAGGAGGAAAATACCCAAGAATGTAGGACTCTTAATGTTTTTCCCAGTCTCTTTGAACATCATCCAAAGAAGATGAATGGAGAGAGATTCAGGACTGATAAAAAGGATTACCTCTTCATATAGGGCATCATTAAATTACGGAATTTGGGTTAGTACAGTGATAACACTTTTTTTTTTCTGACACAGCATGGCTCTTCTTAAGTTCTAATACAGTAGGCCCTTGGTATCTGCTGGGGTTTGATTCCAGGACCCCCTGTGGATACCAAAATCTGTGGATGCTCAAGTCCCATTATATACAATGGCGTAATAAAATGGGGTCCCTTATATAAAATGGCAAAATCAACGTTTGACTTTTTTTGGTGTGTGGAATATTTTTAAACTGTGGATGATTGAATCTGTGAATGCAGAATCTGTGGATAAGGAGGGCTGACTGTACTTTTCAGACAGGTTATACATTTCTCCTAGACTCATTTTGAGGCCATGTGATAACAGTGGACAACTTGCTTCTAGGATCTTCCCCAGGTTCTGTCCTTGAGGATATACTCCCCACTCCTCCAATGTAATTTTCTGAAAAATGTCACCCCAAGTTTTGTGACTAATGCACCTCCCTGGCATAAACAATGGCATAAACAACCTTACTAACAAGCACATCACTTCCAAAGAACAATGTGGGGGGACTTTTTAGAGACTGTTAGACGTCAGCTAAAGCAGGAATTGCCAGGGATGGTGGGAGCTGTGTACTCTGCAATATCTAGAGGACCACAGATTCCCTGCACCTTCCTTAAGCTCAAGCCTCCCAATTATTTCACTTGCCTGGGAGGTACCTTCCTGCCTGTCTCATGCACCAAACTGGGGTATATTCTGTCTCTTCTCCTCGTGCTGCTCGGAGGAAAGAATCATTCTTAAGTTCTGGGAATCCTGTGGGTCTAATCAAGAAAAAGAGAGGGTTAGCTCAAAGAGACCGAGAAAAGACCATGACATGTATTGTAAGTGAATTCAGCAAAGCAGTTGCTCCTTTGCACAGATTAATTTTACATTCCTGCCATTCCACTGCACTAATCAAGGCAGTCCAAAGTACTGCAAATGGTTCCTACTGTACACATACTCTTGGGAAAAGGTTATTGGTGAAGGAAGTTTGAGGAGTCAATCTTTTAAATCATGTGTATTCTCTTGTACAATAACATGTCATGGCTCAGTTCACCATATAGTTACCTGTCTGAGTGGTCATGTTTGCCTTAATGGGGAATGAAAGACAATCATCTGATACTCAAAAGAACTTTTTAAAATGATCTCTACTTCAAATTAATTCCTGCTTTTACCTCCAAAACTTGAGTTCTGTGTGTGATACCCATTCATTGCTCACTATGCCACATACCAAAATGGTTGAAAGCTTTGACCTACGGGGAACCATTATTACATTTATGCAAGCGTAAGGAGTCTCTCAGCTGAAAACAGAAGAACCTTCTCCACAAATATCAAGCTGATGAGAAAGGAAGGAAGCAGCAGCTAATCCATAATTATGCACTATAACTAGAACCTTACATTTTACAGACTGTTCCCTTTCTTGCCTGAATACCACCATGTGCTTTGCTACAACAGAGGTACAGACTGCTTCGCTTTCCCTTACAACCTATTTTCTTTTAAAACTAACTAGCCAGGAAAACACACAGATGCAGAGGCCCAGCCCATTAACAGTTACTGATTAAGATTATCAGTGAGAGGCAGAACAGTTGCCCTGTGTGATCACGGGACAGCAAAGCATTCTTTGGGCTTCTCCAGAAAGGGGGAAATGTCAGAAGATTGCAGTATCTGTTGCTCTTGGGTATTTTTACATTTGGATGGGTTTGTTTTTAATTCTAAGACATATCTGGGCAATATGTTTTCTTCTTATTTTTTTAAAGTACATTGCTATAGTGCAGTGGTTCTTAACCTGTGGCCCATGGACCCCCAGGGGCCCCCTTACAGGGGGTCAGTGAAAGCTTGAAGGCTGCTTGGCCTATCTCCTCCCTGCAGTGGAATGGCCACGTTACAGGAGCCAAAGGAAAGGCTGGCTGGCTTGGCCTGAGCATTGCCATTCAATCCGCTCCAGCCACAAATTTGCAGGAAGAAGTAAGAAAACAGTCTTCTCTTTCCTTCCCATGACTCTGAGGGAAGATTTGATGGATGGTGCAATTGTAGTATTATTATTATTATCAGGTATTATTACTAGGGTTTTAAAGGTTGAGTTAAGTCTTGGGGGCTTGTGGCAACAAAAGATATTTAAAGGGGGGTTTGTGGTAAAGGAAAGGTTAAGAACCACTGCTATAGTGCATCAATGAAATGGCACTTTTGTATCATAACTCTGTAATGCTTAAAAAAATGTTAAAATTCAGAGAAGAGCAAATTTGCTCTTCTAACCATAGGACCAGCTCAGCAAACCATGTCCCAGTTAAAAACAAACAAACAAACAAACAAAAACTTTGGAAGAGCCCTAGTGCAGATCCAAGAAATCGCTACACAGCCTCCAAAAAGAATGGAGCACATGGACATGGAAGCCATAACAACTGGCAAAACCCAAGGAGCTATATTGTGAGAACTCAGGCTTCTTTCGACCAATCGTGGAGAAAATCCGCTGAGGGACTGTACATAATATCATACCAAGTATCTGCTATCTCTCTCAGACCTGCTTACAATTACTATCATTGTTCAGAAGCAAACTTCACCCATAAGTGTTTTGGTGTAAGTAAGATAAACAGGCCAAGGAGATTAAAGTTCTAAAAACAGTGTAATCCTATGTGTATTCGCTATGAAGACTGTTTCACTGGGTTGAATTAACTTCCAGTCAAAATGGTCTACAATTTAGAAATAACCCTACAAAGTTTTTTAACTTGTTCCTCAAAATGGATGGAAAACACCTCCAAGCCTCTGCGTAATGTATCTACATGGCGCTACTCCTATGTTCAATTTATCTTCAGTCTTAACTATCATGTGGCAGAAATACTTGAGTGGACAGAAAAGTAGATTAATACGACTACTTCCATATGTTGACAAAACAGGATGAAAACATTTCTAAACATTCTCCCATGCTCTTGTAAATGTATAAAAATAGCTAGCTGACTTCAGGAAGCATCTACTCTGCTAGTTCTCTTTGATTTAAATAACAGGGTAATTTATTTGACAAACCAATTTACTTAACAGTAAGATCTCTTTATCATCACCCTGCTGACCTTGTACCCAAGATCAGCCCCCTTCACCAGCATATTGGTTATAAAACTGGGGACTCTACACAGTGTGCCACTTTGATCAAGGGTCCAAATCAGCATTAAAGGCAATGGGATAATGTGTAAAAGCTCCGATTCTGGTCTACCATTGTGACATGCAGTGTAACCCTACACATACTAGTTCATAGGTAAAACCCACTGAGTTCAGTGAGACTCATTTTCAAGTACAGTTGTCTCTCCGTATCCACAGATTTGGTATCCACAGATCTAAGTATTCACGGCTTGAAAATATTCTTTAAAAAATAATAATCCAAAAAGCAAACCTTGATTTTGCCATCTTATATAAGAGACACCATTTTGCTATGCCATTGCACAGAATGGGAGTTGAGTATTCATGGATTTTGGTATCCATGGGGGTCCTGGAACCAAACCCCAGCAAATATGAAGGGAAAACTGTACGTAAATCTATCCAGTACTGTACTGCTCATTTGTGTCTGCTAAATCTTGTCTCTCAGCAGAATAGACTCCATATGGCTGTGTTCATATCTAGGCAAAAGAAAGAGTAAGAAACTGGGTGAAAGCTTTCTTCCTTTACCATGCCTGCTGGTGCCCTGGGATTTTAGTACCCAAGCCAGCTCGGCAACCAGTAGCTCTGCTCACACTAGCAACACCAGCTGCCGCAATACCAGGGCCAAATCCATGCTTCCCAAATAATCCAGTTTGTAAATGGATTATTTGCCATGGTCCCTTCCTATGGAATCCTAGGATTGGTAGTTTGGTGAGGCACCAGCACTCTTAGGCAGAGAAGGCTAAAGACCTTGCAAAACTACAAATCCCTGGATTAAACAGGAAAGAGCCATAGCAAATCATCAACCAGCTTCAAATTGGATTATTTCAATAGTGTGGATTTGGCCCAGGACTGCGATCCCAGCAAACTCCCTAGCGTGGCTCTCTACTGTACGAACGTTCGTGTACAAACTGGACACGTGTGAATCGATGCGTGTAACTGCATCCACGTGTCACAAAAAGGGGCTTTTTCTATCACGCTGCAACAGTGCTAGGGGGGAAAACAGGTAGAATGGGTGAAGGAGGCAAGCCTAGATGCACACACTGCACTCCTGGGTGTCGTGCAAAGTCCCAGGGCGTGATCTCCTCGACCCTTGTCCCTCTCGCCCCACCCGAAACGAGATCCCCACGACCTTTCCTCTTTGCACGAGGAAAATGGGCGCTCCCCGCGGGCTCCCCACCCGCCCTGTGAACTCACAAGGCCGGCCCGTTGGTCTCCATCCTCCCGCCGGGCGCCTGCAGCAGCCGCCGCTCTCTCCCCGCCCCTGCAGCCCCCCAGGGCAAGAGGCAGCCAGGGAGAAACCCACAACAACTCCTCCTCCTCCTCCAAGCTTCCTAGCCTGCTCTGATTGGTGATTATAGGGGCCCACCCACCCCCTGTCTCCGCCCACTTTGGGTGGAGGAAACCAGAGAGCATTACCGTAATGCGCGCTGTAGCGGACCTTTCGGAAAAAGCAAAGGGAGAATTAGAAGGGACTGAACAAGGCACCTTAATTCCGCTAAGGTCTATCGCTGGGTGCAATAATAATAATAATAATAATAATAATAATAATAATAATAATAATTTATTTATTTATTTATTTATTTGTATCCTTCCCCTCTACAAAATGCAATCGGGGTGGCTTACAACATTTAAAATATACATTCAAGACCCTCCATCCCACCTACTCCTAAAAATACAAATAAATACTGTAATTCAAAAAATTTAAAACATACTTAATAGATACTAAAAATAAACAATAAACAGAGGCTGTATCGGGACTGGGCTAATAAAGGTTTGGTGCCTCCTAACTGGTAGCAACCACAAAGAAAGCCTGAGGTTGCATCTGCACTGCAGAAATAATCCAGTTTGACAGCGCTTTAACTGCCATGGCTGGATGCTATGGAATCTTGGGATTTGTAGTTTCTTGTGGCACCAGAGCTCTCTGGCAGAGAAGGCTAAGGGGTTGTCTAAATTGTCCCCCCCCCCAAAAAAATCCCAACCCTCAAGGAATTCCCTGTGAATCCTACCTGTCTAAATGAGTTCCTGCACCAATCCACACTATTCGGAAGGAGGGGGGCCCAAAACAGCAAAAACTATGCAGGAAAAGCCTTTGTGGCTTTTCCCATACTTTTTAAAAAACAGCGGCAGAGGCGCGCATTTCTGCTTGCTAGGACAATCCAATTACAAGCGATTCGAAGGGAAGCACAAAGCTGATTGGCCGGGTGAGAGTGGGGGCAGGGCTTGCTAACAGCAAGTGCCCATTGCCGCTGTGTTGGATTTTTGCCTTAGCGAGTGAACGCTAAGGTGATAAAAAGGGGTGGTTATTTTTTGTTTTGCTTTCCTATTACATTGGAAAATCACTATATCACTCCAGAGCACCTTGGATGACTTTTTTTTTTTAAATCAGCAGCGAAGAACTAACACAAGTAAATCACTCGTGGCCACCATCTGGAATGTGAGGCTTATGGGGGCTTCTGAGGCCAAAAACACTGTGAAAACATGTTGCTGCTGCTGCTGCAGCAAAATAGCATCACTAGGAAGGACTACATTCCCCCCCTCCATGTAGATGGGCCCTTAATATCTCGCAAAACTATAGGTCCCAGAATTCCATAGCACTGGACCACCTTATTCTCTAATTACAATATATAGTACCAAAGCTGGTCAAAATATGGGTGCAACTGAAGCAGAAAATCCAAGAGATGCCTCTTTCCATTCCCAACAGTGAAAATACAACAAACCAGCAATTCGCTACCCTTTCATTATATCAAGATCTCCCGCCTGCAGAAGGTGCCTCTTTCTGTTTGATAGTCAGCTGGGCTGAGATTTGTGGTAGGCTTGGACCAATCACTTTCTTCAAAGTTGCTTTGAAAAAAGTTACAGTGTTTTCTTCTCTCTGGATGAAGGAAAACCAGAGTGATTCCAAAATAAACAATGAACATAAAACTCCAGTGGGGATCTCATTGAATAGGAGGGCAAGATCCACCCTAAAGTATATACTGGACATTTCTGACCCCACACAGTTTTGTTGGTGGTTTCTGTTTCTCTTCCCAGTTTCCTCTTCACCTCCTGCCCTGTTTTGTAGGCACCTGCACTAGAGAAGTGAACTTACTCCATAGGAGCCATGACGGTCAGTATATACAGTAGGACCCCGGGATCCACTGATTCATTATCCACTGATACAGTTATCTGCAGGACACAAAACAGCATGCCTACTATTGAGTCTTCATAAAAAATGCCTAGAGAGGCATTGAGGTCCTCCAAGGCAAATGCTATGGTATTTTAAACAGAAAGTCCCATTATTTTCAATGGCATTCGTTGTTATCTGTGGTTTTTGGTATCCATGCCCCCCCACGAACCAATCCCCTGCATCATTCAATCTAAACCTTAAGGGAAGGGCAACTAAAGGAATCTAAAGCAATCCTTTTAAATCTTGAATATATTCCTTGTTTTGGACAACAGCCAGTGGCCATGCTGGTTGGTGGATTCTGGGATTTTTAGCCCCAAAGATCTACACTTCATGTATATTTGTCAGTACCTGTCATCTGATAGATTTGACCTCTGAGGTTTGTCTATTCTCTGTCCTTATACATATTGTATTTATTAGAATTAAACATAAGCATTGTAAAATAACTACATTTCTAAGCATCTAACAGAAAAACATAATAGCATAGACACTAGACAACCTATCACACTTATCTACTACACACATATACAATACCTAACCTACTAGACAAAATACATTAAAACATAGGGAAAAAATACAGTTACAATGACTTCCTTCCTTCTTCTTCTTGACTACAAACTGTCTGTTAGGTAAAGTCTTTTATATAAATGAGTTAAATACTTTTTTATAATAAATTGTATAATATAAATTCTGAAGTATGCTTTGTATAAGTGCAAACATAATTATGTTGATCATATTTTTCTTGTACAATTAAATGTTGTGTCTGCTAATGAGTCCACTTTGTTGTAATATTTCTCTATTGCCATTCTCATGTTATATTGTTTTTCGTTTCTCTGTTCTGAAAACACCTATGAGAGTGGCTATAAAAGAGGACAGGCCCATTAATTACTGTGAGTACTGTAATTCCAAACCTGCCTATATGGAATGTACAGCTTACTGTATCCCCTTTTGTGCTGAGAGGAAAAATATGACTGATGGTCCAAGCGTAGGAGTGGGGAACCTTTGACCTTCTAGATTTTTTGGACTACAATTCCCATAAGTCCACACCACTGGCCATGCTAGCTATGTTTTGTGGGAGTTGAAGTCTAAAACATCTAGAAGGCCAAAGGTTCCCTACCCTTGGTCCAGGGCATGCTGATGCATCAGTGTCAGAGCCAGTTTCCCACTCTTGGGGCAATAGACTTGCAATTGCTTTAAAGCAACTTGCTTGGACAATGAGCCCTTGTTTTGGTAGTTTGCATATACTGTATATTGATATAGCCATGGTTATGCTGGAAAACAAATTCTGGTTTGGCGAAAGAAAGAAAGAAAGAAAGAAAGAAGAGGGCCAAAACCAGAGCTTATCAATAAGGATGGAGCAAGCTTGTTTTCTGCTGCTCCAGAGACAAGGACACAGAGCAATGGGTTCAAACTACAAGAAAAGAGATTCTAGCTAAACATTAGGAAGAACTTCCTGACAGCAAGAGCTGTTTGGAAGTGGAATACACTGCCTCCTAGTGTGATGGAGTCTCCTTCTTTGGAGGTTTATAAACAGAGGCTGGATGGCCATCTGCCAGAAATGCTTTGATTGTGTATTCCTGCATGGCAGGGGGTTGGACTAGATGGCCCTTGTGGTCTCTTCCAATTCTGTGATTCTATGATCATCCTCTCTTCCATCACCACCTTTAGGGAGGAGAATCCTAGCCTCACAGAATTGGAAGAGACCACAAGGGCCATCTAGTCCAACCCCTTACCATACAGTAATTATAATCCAAGCACAGAACAGAGAGAAGGAGCTGAGGGAATGAATGCACCGCCTGGGAGTCTGGTGGCGTCTCCTTCTTTGGAGGTTTTTAAAGGGAGGCTGGCCGGCCGTCTGTCATTGGGAGTGCTTTGACTGGGTATTCCTGCAAGGCAGAATGGGGTTGGATAGATGGCCTTGTGGTCTCACTATGAATGCCGCAGAGCCCACTTCTTCCCCTGCTCGGCGGAGAGAGGCTGCTTTACGGTACCGTGGGTGGAAGGCGGAAGGGAAGCGGGCCCTGGGCGGCGCTGTGCAGCCAGCCAGCCAGCCGGCCCTCCCTCCCTCCCTCCGCCCGCCGGTCCTCTTAGCTGTGGGCGCCCGGCTGGCAGGAGGATGCTGCCCTGGGGCGCCGGCGAGTCCCCGCACCAGCTGCTGGGCCGGCTGCGCTTCCTGAGCGAGGCGGTGGAGCGCCTCCGCCGGGCCCAGCCGCCGCCCGCCGCCCTGTGCTACGTGCCCCGCGAGGTGCAGTACAAGATCTGCAAGGACCCCAGCGCCCCGGGGCCCGCCTCGCCTTTAGGCCGGAGCACCCTGCTCCCGGTGTGGGAGAGCCCCGGCAAGGCGGCCGGGCCCGCCGCCCCCTCCGCCGCCGCCGCCCTCGCCAACGCTGGGCTGGGCTCGGGCTCGGGCTCCGGCGGCGGCGGCGGCAGGAAGGGGCCCCCCGGGAGAGGCACCGTCGAGCTCCGCAAGGGCTCGTGCCTTCGCGCCAGCGGCGAGGAGTATTGCAACGGGCATGGGCTCTGGGTCAAGCTCACCAGGGTGAGTAAGTGGGTGAGTGGGTGGGTGAGTGGGGGGCCAGCCACGGGACAAGGGGAGAAGAAGGCAAGGGGCGGGCACGCCTTTCACCCTCCGTGTACACGGGCAACTGGTTTACAAGCCTTTCGTGAATGAAGGTAGCAATGCACTTGGCCCATGCTCAGAGGCACTCGGGGCTTTCTGATGACACTGCATGCTTCAGCACTGGGCCCTAGCTCCAATTATATATAATGGGAGAGAAAAGAAAGGAGGAAGAAAGGGGGAGACTTATTGCACTGAGCCGTTACAGCACTATCATTCCACCTTAACTGCTGTGGCTGCCGCCTGTGGAATCCTGGGATTTGCAGTTTAGGGAGGGGCATTTAGCATTCTCAGCTTCACTAAACTACAAAGCCCAGAATTCCACAGGAGGCAGCAAGAGCAGTTAAAGTGGAATAATAGAACTATAACAGTGTAGGGTGATACATGACTAAACATGAACATTTTTCCTCGTTTTGTTTGAGGCCATGCCCTGCGTACCTATGTAGGGGATGGTGGACATGGTGAGGAGCAAGTGCCCTGACTTTTGTCAGGGACACCAGCTATGACACAGACATGCACACTGCTTTTGGTTAGGATGATGATTGTTTTGCTTCTATGGATGTGATGTCATGGGTCAGAAATGTTTACTTGGGGTTGGATTCAGGTTTAGGTGTGTGCAGCTACCTCCACCTTGTAGCAGCCTCTCCGGCTTTCTCAAAATGCTACATAGAGGGACAAGGGGCCCTGCAGAAGAAGGAGAGCCAAAGTGAAGGAGGGATCCCTGACAATGGGCTTTACGCCCAGGCCTAGTTAGTACTTTGCTGAGAGACTGCCAAGGAAAACCAGGTACTGAAACCCAATCAGTGTTACATAGAGTAGCTGTCCATAGACCAGTGCAGCAGCAAGTTTCCACAAAAGAAAGAAACATTTGTGGTCCCTGGCACATGGGGGGTAGGGATTGCATCTTCTACATCAGATAGCTTAAGAAGCACTGCTATAGTCTATATTTCAGAGGAAGATAATAGCAAACCATCTTTGAGTATTCCTTGCCTAAGAAATCTCAATGAAATGGATGATTCTGCCATAAATTGATAGGTGACTTCAAGGAACATAAACACACTTCTGTGAGCAGAGCTCTTCAGTCCATGGAGAACTGAAGAACCTTTTATATTTATTTTATTTATTTAGGTATTTATACCCCGCTCTTCAGCCATAAAAGCTATCAGAGCGGCTTACAAATTGTTAAGCAATCACAATTTACACATCTACACTGCATTAAGCAGTTTCCAATGTGTATTAACTAACCTTGTGGTGGTGCAAACATACAAACAAACATACTTAAAAATCATATTATATTGTTTTACTGAACCTGAAATAACTCCCACATCATCTCTATTCAAGATAGACTGAAATCCCATGTTATCATGAAGATGCATTTTTAAAATTGAAAAAAGTCCTTTTGCCACCCATTAACTATCACACAGAAGCGTTTTTCAACCATTTCCAAACACACAGCTGTGCCAGCCTGTTTGAACAACTCCTCTTGTTTCTGACATTATTTTCCCCCTCCCTCTGTTTCTGCTTGGTGAGCACCTATGCTGAGGTGGTTTCCCTTTTTGTAATGTAAGTGTTGCTGTACTTGAGCAAGCAGGGATCACCAGCATTGAGGCCATGATATTGAGAACACAGCTGCGCTGGGCAGGGCACGTTTCTAGGATGGAGGACCATCGACTCCCCAACATAGTACTCTACGGTGAACTCACCATGGGTCAGTGTAAGAGGGGCGCTCCAAAAAAGCGATACAAGGACTCCCTGAAACAACATCTCAGGCTCGGCCAAATTGATCACCAACAATGGTCCATTCTGGCCTCACATCGGGAGGCATGGAGATGCACTATCCACAATGCTGCAGCCTTGTTTGAGAACTCAGATCGAACAAGTCTTGAAGAGAAACGACAAGGCAGAAAGAATCACAACCCGGAAACATCACCCAATGAGACCTTCTGCTGTGCTTTCTGCAACCGGACTTGTTTATCTCAGATTGGCCTTTTTAGTCATCAGCGCGCTTGCAGAAAACGCGGGATGAGTCCTTCCTGAATCTTTGTTTGCGAAGAAAAGCCGGAGAGAGAGAGAGAGAGAGAGAGATGTGTGTAGATATGTGTCTCTGTGCTTCACTAATGATTGATATCCTGCGTGGAAGACAGAGCACTTTATTTTCTTCAGGTGGAATATGAGCAAATCAGTCACATTTCATTGCTTCCTGGCAGTCTTTCATGGTGATGGGCTGCCTGGGCTCCATTTTCCCTGCTTGGGATCATTTTGAAAGCATCTCCGGTACAGACTGGCTGGGGAAAGTGTTAGTTCCCATCAGGCTGACCATTGGTGTGGGATGATGGGAATAGTAGTTCATCACCATGGAGGGGTCATAGGTTTCCCACATCCGATATCTGCTCTCTTCCCTGCAAGATGTGTTGTATGAGCTTTTAAAATAGATGCCAACCTGGGAGCAGAAATGCCGAAGTGTCAGAATTAGTGCCACAAGAAACAGATTGTTCTGCACTTGCAACATGAACAGCTAATTTCTGCTATGTTTTTTGTCAAACATGGATCTTGTGCTGGTATCTCCATGGCCCTCAAAGACTGTGTGTTTGCAAATCTCAGCTGTACAAAACCTATGATTTACCTGGGCATCCTTTTACAAACATTTAGAATTATTTGAGTTGCTATAATTAAGCTTGGGGAAAAAAAAACTTTTCATGCAGTTGGTTGTTGTCATGATATGTGTGTACTTACGCACCTTTTGTCTCAAATGAGAAGTGGAATTTATTGTTGGTCTGCAATAATCAGAAAATGTTTGCTTGGTGTCACAAACCCCCTATATTCTAATGTTGCTCAATAGTGGCCCCTAAATCATCTGGTATATTTATCACCCAGTGGGGCAGCCTGAATAAACCTATAATCTATCATTTGTCTTTGAATGTGTAACCCAAACTTAAGCTCTTTTTTAGAATAGTCTGACTGGTTTCAGCCAATCAGCAATTTTGAGATGCAGGTTTAGAATCACAAGGAGCATACACACACAAAGTAATTTTCTGTCTTGGTGATTATACCAATAACATTAGAAATGGAGTACATTGTGCAACTGTACAAGATAATAGTCTTCACAAAGGGACCAACTTTTACTAAATTCAGCTTCTCAAAAGAGTAAGAGTTTGCTCACTCTTCAAAGATTGTCCTAATAATATCTGATTGGAAAGAAAGATGCTTGCCCTTAGACCATCCTCTACCCAATAAACTCTGCATATGATTTGGAACCTCGTTTTATTTGGGAGACTATGTTTGCCTGATTCGTTATTTCTTTCCCTTTTCTCCCTTTTCTCTGATTTATATTTAAATATTCGGTGGTACTGTTTTAAAAAGGAAACTTTTCACACAACTCTCCTTATGTGAAAGACTTCGTGGCTGCATAGCTATCACTGGTGTTTTTAGATTTTTGTTATGCTTTGTGCATGGAAATCCAATTTTTTCTTTTTTCCTAAAGCTGGGTTGAGAGGGGAGGGAACTTAGCAACCTGGCTCAGAAACTCCCCAAGGAGCTGAAGAAACTTAACATGTCATGAGGTTCATTCTGACTAGTGGCAGCCCAACAGTAATTCTTGAGGAAAGCTTTTGAAGAAGGACCCACCAGTAGAAAAAGTAATCTCCTCTCCCATATATAAAACATATGGACACACTAATGAATCACAGATCAAAGAGATGGTTTTGTGTTGAATTGTTATTTAATTTGGAATTGTACAACCACATTCCAAACAATGTATATACAGTCTCTGTCTCTTGATTTAAATAAGTATACTTATGATGGTTAGACAAGCAGTTGGACACTGTTATGCCCAAAGTTATTCTGTTGTATTCCTGATGGTGCTTGTTCTACAAAGCTCAGGCTTCATGCTGATCATTTGACTTGTCTCCTTTCCTTGTAGGAGCAGCTTGAGGAATATAAAACTGGCTGTGACCTGGAGGAAGGCTGGATACTCATGTGTAAGCACGCTGATGGTGGGGACAGACTGGTGCCAGTAGAATCTGTGGAGAGAATTCAGAGGCAGCAGCAACTTTTTGGGATAGACTATAAACCTGTGATCAGGTATAAGAACTCAAGTCTTTGGGTGGCTTTTGAGAGGACTGTTGGGGAAGGCTATGTGTGTGAAGATGTAAGCAAATATATTACATTGTCCATGAATCTGTGACATGCAAAAAAGACAAGCACTATGCTCTTGTTACAAGTAGCTTCTAAATATTTTACTAGTAGTATATCAACAAAGAGCATTTTGCCTTTGCTCACCACTTACTTCTTGATCTGGAAGTCTGATCCCTTTTGGAATCAGTGCTAAAATCACGCCATATGTTCTCAAAGAAGAATATTTGACACAAATGGAGGTCTTTCAGAGGTTTGTAAATTGAAATGTTTCTAAAGAACACACAGATTACTCCCCTTGGTTGCATCCTTTTTTCTTTGTATCCATTCATAGCTGTTTCCCTGGTGTGTGTTATTTTGGGCACACAGGATCCCTTCTAGATGACATGATTTTAGCCAGTTCGGGATCATGTATGGCAACATTATAGTGCGATACAGGCAATGAAATGTACCTGTTTGGTGATAACACGAAGCCAATTCAGAGTGAAGTAGGAAGTATCACCATCACTCTGAGTGCCCACTGGAGTGCAAGATATAATGTCACATTGCAAGCACTCCCTTCTGTTCAGTCTTCATTTCTAAAATTGCCATAAAAGCGTTTGGTTTTCGCAGAGGTATATGAAAATGTTTACAAATACAGGTCCCTATGAGCTCCTGCGCACATGTGCATGCACACACACATTGGTTCAATCCTAATCAATAATTCATACCTTGTAAAAAAATGTAATTTATTCCTTGTTCCACTACTATATTTAAGTATATTTGTTTGAATAACAATTAGAGCATACCATATTAAAAATTATTATGACAAGGATTATAAATATGATCCTTATTGGCCATACACAGTTGTTACATATTATCCTTGTAATATATTCTTATATACTTTTTCCTTATTTAAGTAGCTAATCTTTTGATTAGAGCTTTTTTTCCTATTTCTGTTTACTTGAACAGGAATTTAAGGTTGTTGTTAATGCTGTGCTTCTTTCATTCCAGATGGGAACAGGTGGTGGATTTAACATATTCCCTGCGTCTTGGGGCAAAGCCAAAAATCATGGACCCAGATATGGCTGCAGTAGAGAGACTCCGGTAATTTCTTCTGTGGGAATAAGGGAAGACTGGTTGTTTGGGGTCGCCAGTGCTCTTCAATTGGAAGGGGAGAGTGGGTCTGCTGCACTGAGTATACTTGTACATGTTTGCATATTATCCAAAACTGTGGCTTGGTTTTGTTTGCCTGGTGGCTAAATTCCACTGGGCGTGGTGTTTTTGTAGGAGAAGGGATGAAAATATTATGTGGGAGGGTTTGTGTGCTCTTCTGGAATGGAGAGCATCACAGAGGATGGGAAAGGTAGTTAGAAGACTGTTTCTGTACACTGACTCCTTGATTCTCATTCTGTACCATTAATCCGAATCGTTTGACGTGTCAGGTTTGTGCCCCCAACGTGGAGCTATGAGTGTGATGAGGACCTGGTGCATTTCCTGTATGACCACATTGGAAAGGAGGATGAGAATCTGGGCAGCGTCAAGCAATATGTGGACAGTATTGACGTCTCCTCCTACACGGTATGATGTTAATGTGGGCTGTGCTCTTTTAGCCTAGCAGTTTCCCAGTAGGTAAGGGAGGGACACCCTGTAACTTGGGTTGCTCTTCCCACTCGCTCCAATAGGCTGGTGTTCCCATGTGAGGGAGCAACCCTTAGGTCAGTCTTTCCTGCCTGCTGTTTGGATAGAACATATTCTTCATTGCTCTGTTTCATCATTATCACTGTAGCCACTCCAGTCCTTTCCTGTCTCTTCCTTCTTTATCCTTTCGTTTCTCCTACCAAAAAAATAAACAAAAAATCCTTACTTTACACTTTGATCCCTTGCTGATTGGTGCCCCTGTATCTTCCCTTGTGTCATCTGCTGTTTACTGCTAGGATGGAGAGGATACCCTAAAGGTTTCTGAGGACAGAAAGACTGAGACAGCCCTAAAGAAGGTGCAAAAGGCCTCTTCTCTGGCTATCAGGGCAGCTGCTTTTGTTTCCATCATAGTCAGGCTTCATTGGTCTGGGCCAAGGAGCTGTTAAAGGCAATTCCCTGCCACCACCACCCCGGTGATATCAGGATCAGGCAGGGGATAAATAAGCTGAGGAAGGCAGCAGTCTTATCAGCAGATGCTACCATGAATGCAGTCCACTTCAATGCCAGGGCTCAGGCAGCATCGGTGGTAATTAGATGCCAGTTGTGGCTTAAGAACTGGAATGTGGATGCATGTTCCAAACAGAACTTGGCATTCACCCCCTTCTTGGGCCCCGAGCTTTGGGGGAGTCCCTCAAACCTGTCCTTATGGAGAACCAGGAAGGCGGAATGAGATCATGGTCCCTAATGACAGAGACCCAGAAGTTGCTGAGCTGGGCAGAGATTCACCTACTGTCCATAGAGCCAGAACAGCTTCAGGGTGCACTGAACTCATGAGCAGACTGGTTGAGTCGGACCGACATCAACCAGGGAGAGTGGATTCATCCAGAGATATTCCACCTGATCACAAGAAGGTTTGGCCACCCACATGTGGACCTCTTCGCCTCCCTGGCAAACTTCAAGGTGAGGAGATTCATATAGAGGTTCCAGACAGAGGGAGCAGAAGGCATGGATGCTCTGTTTCTTCCTTAGCCACCAAGGCTACTATATGTCTTCCTCCTCATTGGTACTACTGTCCAGGGATCTGCAGGGAAAGGGCCTCGGTGATCTTGGTTACCCCTGCGTGGCCCAGGAGGGCCTGTTTTTCTGGGATTATGCAGCTGGCCTCAGATTCCATGCCCCTTCCAGCCCAGATCTGCTCGTGGAGGGTCAGATTTGTCAGCCCAGCCTGGATTGGCTACAGCTCCATGCCTGGAGATTGAATGGAACATACTGAATGACTGCAGTTGCTCTGAGAGGTTGGTGAGCAATATCCTGGCCTCTAGGCGAGTTTCCACCAATATATGAATACACCTTTAAAATCTTCTGCAGGTGGTGCAGATGTAAGCATGTAGACTTCCTCTGTCCCCCAACTTACTGGAGTTCCTCCAAGAGGGCATTGACCATGACCTTAGATTAAACAACATGGGCCATGCAGGGTCAAGAGGCAGGTCACAGCCATCACCTCTCTACTCCCCCACACAGGGGACACAGAATTGTGTCACACCCATATGTGCATAAGTTCCTCAAGGGATTGTCTCACTTCTCTCTGCCCACGGTACATTGCTTCCTGTCCTGGGATCTTCACGCTGTCCTGAAGGCACTGATGATTCCTGTCTTTGAGCCTCAAAGGGAAGTGTCTCTGAAGCACCTGTCCTGGAAGGTCTTTTCTTGACAGCCATCACCTCAGCACAGAGGATGCCGAAGCTGTCAGTGCAAAAGGAGCTCTGCTGGAACTCCGTGGTGCTGTAACTGAGCTGTACTTTTGCCTCCAAGGTCAACTCTGCCTTCCACAGGGTGCAGGAGATGATCCTGGCCTTTTGCCCTTGACCATCCAAGTAGCTGGAGAAGATTTGGCAGACGCTAGACATTCATAGGACTGTCTGCACCTACCTGAAAAGAATGAGCAGCTTCCACTCCTCTGAGGCACTGTTCATCTCCTTCCAAGCATGCTCCAAGGGCAGGAAGTTGTCCATCTCCTCCCTCAGCAGATGGATCAGGCCCTACATCATAGTCTACTATGAGTCCTTGGGTTTAACACCTCCTCTGAACATAGTTGCACACTCCACTAGGAGTGCAGTTACCTCAACAGCCCTGGCCACCAACACCCCCATAGCAGAAATCTGCAGGGCAGCCATGTGGAAGTCACCCTCCATGTTTGTTAGGCACTACAAGCTGGACACTTTGACTCAGCTGAAACTGTATTTGGCAGGAGGTGGTTGAAACTTAAGTCCTTGGGACACCAGCACCACCCACTCTAATCAGGGAAGCTCTGGTAGGACCCAAGTTACAGGATGTTCCTGCCTGATCTGCTGGGAAAAGGAACCTTGGTCTTACCTGGGATATATTTGTTTCCTACAGATAAGGGATGAACATAACTCATCCCAATAGGTGCTGGTGGGAGCATTTGTTAGATTGTACCTAGTTCTCTCCTTGAGAGAATGAGCTGTATTTCAAGATATTCCTTTCTTTCCCTTCTGACTAATTTTGTATGCCTACAGATGTTAATAAAATTTTTAAGTTTTCTCTCTCTCTGGAGCATTTGTCTCTTAGGCTGTGTTAGTGACTGACCTTCTAAGGGTTGCTCTCCCATCTGTTGGGACACAGGAAGGTCTTTCTTTTTCTTGCCCATTGGAGAGAGTGGGAGGACAAAACCAAGTTACGGAATGTTCCTCCCTTATCTGCTGGAGGTTAGACCAACATTATTTTTCTTTGCATTGATCATAATATGAGTTAAGTTTGAATGAGGATAACAGGTCTTTCACCTCAGCCAAAGTTTTGATAGAAGTTAATAATCTTGGTCAGTTACGGGATACTATTAATGGATACTGTGTTTCCTCTACCTTTCTTTTTAGATAACAAAACTGTCTCTCCTGTGCTGAGTGGACGGGGTTCAGTTTGATGAAATCTTGAGGGAAATGGATGTGGTGGGTTATTCTCACTGGAGAAATAGGAAGGTGTAGCTGGATGCCCCAGCCTCTCAAACTAGAAGCCTTTGTTTGGAACCCTGGATGTGGCATCCTGTTAGAATGTGAGAAGGATGGTTCTAATACTTTATTGGAGCTACAGATATACATCATTTAATGAAGTAGATATGTTCTCAGGCATTACTAGGTACTTTAACCAAAATTTTGGTACCAGAGGCAGAAATAACTTGGAAAGAATAGGGTTTAGTTGGTACATGACAAAAAAAGAAGAGCAGTTGAACATGTTTCAGCAAACTTTTTATTAGGAACTAACAATATGCATATATGAAATGAAACAGCCCAGTTATGCAAGCCTTGCATAAGTAAACAAAAACATTTTGAACCCTCTAAAGTTCACTTGAAGGCTCCTTCCAGGGACATTTTCTTTTACTAGCCTCTACTTTTTTTAAGGTTTCCATTTTAGTGGCCAAATTTATAGATCGATCCTCTTTTAACATACTGGGGGGTAGCTGGTAAGGCAGGCTTATCTGCTCTCTCCCTTTTGCCCTCTGCTGTCCACACATGCTCATTTAGGGATTCCGGAGGCAACTGCTGTTTACCATGCCTGTTGTAGACCAGCATACACAGATATAGTAGGATCAACTGCAGCACAATCCCATTCTTTCCCAGCTCAAGCTTTATTACATTGTTTATTGCTGCTTCAATCCTACAATCAGAGGCTTGTTAACTAAGGTATGCCTTAGTTAACAGACAATTAGAAAAGAGATGGGGCAGCTTTTCTTATTTCTAAGGCTATGGTCTCTTGGCGGGAGTTTGTTGGGGACGGGCATGCTGGTAGTAGGAGAGGCAGAAGATGGTAGTGGACAGGACCAGAATCAAAAGTAGATACACGCAACCCTTTTCTTTCTCTGTGCTACGCCTTCTTTTCCCCTCACTTTTTATTCCTCACATAGTGGGCTCCTGAAGAAAGAAGAATAGATCACACTGCCAGAGGCCTGAACTGTTAACTTGCAGAGAGGGCTTTTGACGTAAGGCCAAGGGCTGAGGATTGTCTAACTCTGTATTAGATGCTTAACTAAACGATCTTTCATTTATTGTGGAGGTTTGTTTTTGTTTTCGCTTTCCAGTATCCTGTTTTCCTATTTCCACTTTTAGTCTCTGTCAAGGACTTAAAAAGGTACGTTATGCCTAAAGTCAGCTAATCTTGCTACATTGTTTGGGTGGAGTGTGTGTGTAGAGAGTGGTAATGATCCAGCCCTTCTCCTTCCATCCTAATGTGTTGCTGTGCTTCCTCCAGGAAGAATTCAATGTCTCTTGCCTGACAGACAACCATGCCGACACCTACTGGGAGAGTGATGGGTCCCAGGGACAGCACTGGGTCCGTCTCAACATGAAGAAAGGAACCATTATCAAGTGAGCTGCTAGAGTTTCCCTTTCCCTTTCCCTCCCCTTCCCTTTCATTTCCCTCCCTATCATTAGATCTGATCTTATTATCTTATCTTATTATCTTATCTGGCTTTTCTTCACAAACGAAGATTCAGGAAGGACTCATCCTGCACTTTCTGCAACCGCGCTGATGACTAAAAAGGCCAATCCGAGATAAACAAGTCCAGTTGCAGAAAGCACAGCAGAAGGTCTCCTTGGGTGATGTTTCTGGGTTGTGATTCTTTCTGCGTTGTCCTTTCTCTTCAAGACTTGTTCGGTGTGAGTTCTCAAATAAGGCTGCAGCATTGTGGATGGTGCGTCTCCATGCCTCCCGATGTGAGGCCATGGCGGACCATTGTTGGTGATCAATTTGGCCGAGCCTGAGATGTTGTTTCAGGGAGTCCTTGTATCACTTTTTTGGATTAAAAAAAAAAAAATAGTATCATTAGATACAGGTTGGGGAAAGAATAGTGGCAGGCACTTGGGTGTCCTGATCCAATCAGACACTGCTTGTAAGTGGTCTAAATGTAGTTCAGCCTTGTTTCCTGTGGTCTTAGTGCTGATTCATATGGTGGGTCCTGATTTGTACTTCATCTTCCTTGAGCCCAAAAGAGGGTAACGAGAGATGTTTAATAATGGAAGAGAGATTCTTAGCTGGCAGCTACTTTCCTTCATAATCACACCATTCTCTCTCTCTCTCTCTCTCTCTCTCTCTCTCTCTCTCTCTCTTCGTCTCCCTCTCTCTGTGTGTGTTTGTGTGTGTGTCCTCATATATATCATAATGGTCCCCCTTGAGCCTTCAAGGGTGTATTCACACTGCAAAGTTAAGTTATAGCAGTTTGACACCACTTTAAGTGCCATATGTCTTTCCTATGGAATCCTGGGATTTGTAGTTTTACAAGGTCTTTGGCCTTCTCTGTTAAAGAGTGCTGGTGCCTCACTAAACTATAAATCCCAGGATTCTGTAGGATGGAGCCATGGCGGTTAAAGTGGTGTCAAACTGCAATAATTTTACAGAGTGGATACTCTGCAAGTAATTTCAGACTTATGGCAACTCTAAGGAGAACCTATCACAGGGTTTTCTTGACAAGATTTGTCAAGAGTAAAATTTTGTTCAGTTCTGTGGTCTTCATTCCTTATGAGAGGCAGAGGCAGGTCACTTCTTATAACACTGGCTTATTTTTCATTCCCAGTGAAGATCTGTGAAATGGCAAACATTTTCACAGAACTTGATGCTAGTGATTGGGGATATCTCAGTTCAGAATGGGCTGTGTCTTTCTCATCCTCTCTCTCTTTCTCTCTCTCTTGGATAATTCTTTGAAAACATTCAGACTTTTTTTTTCTTTGAAAGTTCTCCTAGATGAAACTTTTATTGTGTTATCACTCTACCTCAGTGGCTCTTAACCTTTTCTTTACCCTTTAAATATATTTTGTTGCCATAGGCCCCCCAAGACTTAACTCGAGTTTTAAAACCCTAACAACACACTGTCTCTCTCTCTCTGGCTTTTCTTCGCAAACGAAGATTCAGGAAGGACTCATCCTGTGTTTTCTGCAAGTGCGCTGCTGACTAAAAAGGCCAATTTGAGATAAACAAGTCCGGTTGCAGAAAGCACAGCAGAAGGTCTCCTTGGGTGATGTTTCCGGGTTGTGATTCTTTCTGCGTTGTCGTTTCTCTTCAAGACTTCGGCGTGAGTTCTCAAATAAGGCTGCAGTTTTGTAGATAGTGCGTCTCCATGCCTTCCAATGTGAGGCCCTGGTGGACCATTGTTGGTGATCAGTTTGGCCAAGCCTGAGATTTTGTTTCAGGGAGTCCTTGTATCGCTTTTTTTGGAGCGCCCCTCTTACGCTGACAACAATAATAATACAATTATACTATGCATTAACCCTTCCCTCAGAGGCACTGGAGGGAAGGGAAGACCTTTCTCCTGCTTCTTCCTGCAAATTTGTGGCTGGAGTGGATTGAAAAGCAATGCATAGGCCAAGCCAAACAGCCTTTGCTTTGGCTTTTGTCACGTGGGCTGAGCAGCCTTCAAGCCTTCACCATGCACCACAGGTTAAGAACCACTGCTTTACCTCATTGGTGGAATTGTACATGGGACTGAAAAATCATCTTGTTCAATTTGTACCTTTCCTCAGTTTTCCCACCATATCCTTCACGTTAGGGTGCTTTTCAGTCACTAGTTTTAGGAGTCAACTGTGTGGAAGCCCCCTCTGAAAGATCTCATCTCGGAAAGGTCCTCCACTATTGCTAGTGTTCTCATCTACCAATTTTGCTCCACCCCGCCTTTTCCCAAATTTACATATTTCCTAAAATTACAAATTGGGAGGAAGAATGGGAGCTGATAGGCTTTCAGAAGCCAAAGGCCTCTCCCAGCATTTCTGGCTGCATGCAATAAAGGCTTTTATGAATGTTTGAGCCCTCCTATGTTGATAGTGACTCTGGGAAGTAGCAGAACTTGGGAAAGCCTATTAGAATGATCAATCTAGAAGCCTGCCTCATTTGCCTAGAACTGTTCTAAGATATTCTGTTCTTCCTACTGTTGTTTGGGCTTCCAGTCCTGACAGAATTTCTGCTTTTCCTAGGAAACTCTTCCTGACAGTGGACACAACGGATGAGAATTTCATGCCCAAGAGGGTGGCTGTGTATGGTGGCGAGGGCGATAATCTGAAGAAGCTGAGTGACGTGGGCATTGATGAGTGAGTCAGGGAAGGAACAGGGGGTATATGACCGTGTGGAAAACCAAATATGAAACTAAGCTTAAATCCTGCTCAGAATCTTCTCTTATCAAGTGCAAACACAAAACTTGTGAATTTCCAGTGGCATAAGGATGAAGAAAATATTGAGATGTTTGATTATTGAGATGGATGATGGGAAGGGATAAAATCCTAGTTCTGTCTGTGCTGATGAAGTGTTGGGGTGAATGGAAACTCTCCTTTGGAGTTTATTGGTGTAGCACAGAGATGGGCAAAGTGAGCCCTATGCATTTCCCTAGGCCATTTTTCTAGCCCACTGGGGTCAGGTTTTTTGGGGGTTTTTTTTGAAAAAACATGTTTGCTCCCAAAGCCCTCTGGGGATGTAGAGGACATTTCCGCCATGTTTGGAGGGTCCATCAGTAGTCAATTTTTTTGCAAAATTTTCAAAAAAACATTTCCCCCTAAAATGCCCTCTAGGAAGGCATTCCCACCACATTTTATGCCCACCCTGGGCCACTTCAAGCCCAGGAGAGGGCTTTTTTGAAACAGAAAGTCAACAGGAAGTGATTCTGTTCACTTCCTGTTGTTAAAAGGCCATCTTCTGGACCTAAAATGGCCCAGGAAGGCCCCCCCAAAAAACATGGTGAAACGCTCCCCTTATCCCCTACATTAGGGACTAAAAAAATTGATTATAATTTTTTTTCAGGAGCAGGTGCAATGGGAGCATGTGGCTCTCCATGGCTGCCCACCCCTGGTCTATCGTATATCAGAGGTTTGAGGAATATGCCATTAAAGCAAGCTTGCAAATAAGCACAGAAAAATTACTAGCTAACATTTTACTAGCTTGCTGGGTCCTGGCAGAAGAGGAGTGGAGAGCTCTCATGAACTGAAGCAGCTCAATGAATTTCTAGGCTGGGGGTGAAGAAGAGGAACTCCTTCCTCTGGCAGCCATCTTTGTTTCTATACTCGTACAGGGCACAAAGTAGAAATGTGACAATGTGCCCAGTGTAGAATGTGCCCCTTTCCTGCCAGCACTTGCATGCCTTGTTTTTATGGGTGCCAGATAGGTGTTTCAATAAAAGGCTGCAATATTATTAACATCCAAACAACCTCCGTGTTTCATTAGCTCTCATCTTGGACCACAAAATGCTTTCTCAGATTGAAATATCCTTCACTGTGTCTTAAATATGGTCATTTTAGCATTCCTCCAAGGAAGTTGTATAAATGTGGAACATTTGTTGGACATGAAAACCCACTGGGTGACCTTGGGCAAGTCACATTATCTCAGCCTCAGAGAAAGGCAATGGCATACCTCCTCTGAACAAATCTTGCCAAGAAAACCCTGTGATGGGTCACTGTAAGTTGGAAATGATTTGAAGGCACAAAGCAAAAACAACAACAACAGAAATCAAACAGGGTTTCAGTCCAGGATTCCAGGAATCTGTTTCAAATATATTGGGAAATACTTGAGTTTGGGATAAATAATGTGGTAAATATTTCTGTAGGCCTTCAGGATGCATTTCCTGATGGCTTCTATGGGGCTGGGATAATGTATAAACCTTTCCTTTGAATGCAAAAATATTTTGCGAAGAAACACACAATGAAATAGCTGTAGGCAAGCTTTTGAACCAACTATGCCACCCCCACTGTCTTCTTGATCATAAGAGTTTCATTCCTGAAATTGATCAGAGGAGTGTTGGTGGATCGCTTTAAGTTATTAAGAAGATTTGAAAGAGATTCCTGGAATCCTGGGCTGAGATCCTGTTTGATTGCTGTTGTTGTTGCTTTGTACCTTCACGTCATTTCCAACCTATTGTGACCCTAATGCAAACCTATCACAGCATTTTCTTGGCAAGAATTGTTCCGAGGAAGTTTGCTGTTGCTTTCCTCTGAGGCTGAGAGAGTGTGACTTGCCCAAGGTCACCAAGTGGGTTTTCATGTCCAAGTCAGGATTTGAACCCTGTTCTCCAGAGTCATAGTCCAATGCTGAAACCACTATACCACACTGGCTTTCTTGATTGCTGGCAGAATGTAAATCTCTGTTAAAATTCTTCTGCTGGACTTCCTCTTCTTGCCATTGTGAAATCTCAGTTAACGTCAGTGAAGTGGCCCTGCAGCCAATCAAGTCATTAGTGGTGGCAGGGGGAATCCTGGGCATGATCCAGCTGCACTTTTGTAACCTGGAAAAAAGAAGATCCATAGTTATCCCACACCTCCAGCTTTGGGTAAGGAGGTACTGAATGTCTCCTTCTGCAACAACCTTGAAGGTATATACACTCGTGTAACAGGAAGTCACACCATGGTATTGACACAGTATAGCCCACTGGAACTCGGTACATGCTCAGAGATCCAGTAAGCCCAAACAAAAAATGCAGCAGAGTAGCAGAGACTGATCCAAACACTCCCAGCATATTCTCCAGGATAGTAATGAGTATAGAGACATACAGATGGTGCTCACTATAATTTAGTGATACATATTAGAATATTTACAGAAAATAAAACAACAGAGACAGCATCTCTGTGGCAAAAGCACAGTGTCTTGCAGTCAGAAGATGCACACACACACACAGACTGAGTACAGTCTCAGTACTGCTACATCATAGCATAAACAGCTTTTGTTCTCACACCGATAAGCTCACTCTCATAATACATGCCAGCTGCAGACTTGTTTACATCCTGCTTGCCCTTCAGGGCTTGTCTGCCCTTGCATCTGTTTACAGCATGACTTTCCAGGGATTGCATATCCCATACCCTGACAGGTATGTCACCAACAGGGTGCCAACTTTGATCTTCAACTTGCACTCCCTATTCCCTCCTACCCAATGTAACCATTTCACTAGCTTCTGGGCCCATACGATTAAAAGGCTGTCGATTGGAGGGGTAAGTCTGCCTGATGCAAGAGGAAACAAATGTTTTTGTATCTCCAGGAGCTTCATTGGGGACGTGTGTGTGCTGGAAGACATGACTGCTCACCTGCCTGTCATTGAAATCCGCATTGTGGAATGCAGAGGTCAGCGTGGGATTGAATTTAATAGTCTTTGGGAAGATGGCAGGGGGTGGGGTGGCAGTTTCAGTTATCTTAAAGCTCCAGTTTATTTATTTGTTTGTTTTAATATTTTTATCCTGCCCTTTTATCATGAACTCGCAAGATGGCAAGTGGATAAACCAATATCAACAATTTAGATAATTAGAAAATTTAAATATCAATGCAGAATATATAGAAGATTTTTAAAAAATATTTAAAAATTCAAACAAGTTAAAAGAGCTTAAAAAGGCTAAAATAGTTTTTTTTTAAAAAAACCCATGTACATGCCGAAAAGTAAATGAGGTTCCAAAGGCTTTAATAAACAGCCCTGTCTTGACTTGGCACTAAAAAGAAGCCTGTATTGGTGCTAGTCAGGCCTCCAAGGGGAGGACATTCAACAAGCATGGCAGCAAATCAGAGGGGGCCCTCTCCTCATCATATTTCCCCCATTGGTGGGACACAGAGGAGAGCCCCTCCAGCAGACTTCAATCCTCAGGCAGGCATAATAAAAGAGAAGCACTCCTTCAAGTATCAAGGTTACGAGGTCTGTCTATTAAATAACAAGACTGATACAATACCCCATCTTTATTTATATGTATTACAATTCTAATGCTTGTCTCCTTCAGTATACTCCCTGTTCACACTCACACACTGATGCAGTCTTGTTTGCCACTGGTCGAAGGTGTGAAGCAGATAAATTTCTGTCAGCTGTGTCAACACATCTGCGTTTTTCTTCGTACTGCATCAGTTAACTCAAAACGTGTTCTTTTAAGCACCGATTTCACTTCAGGGAAAAGGAAAAAGTCATATGGTGCCAAATCTGGTGAATATGGAGGATGTTCAAGTGTAGCAATACATTTATCGACCAAAACCTGCTTCACAGAAAGTACTGTGTGAGCAGGCGCATTGTCTTGATGAAGAATTAAACCTTTTTTCCACAGTTCTGTCCCTTTTTTCTGACTCTTTCTCTCAGCTTTGTCAGAAACTTCCTTATAATAATGCTGGTTCACTGTTCTGCCTTCTGGAACCCATTCTGTCAAAATTATGCCCTTGGTGTCAAACAACAGCAACAACAATGATCATGGCTTTGAATGCGGACTTTGGTGTTTTCCAGTGCATTGGGTGTCATTTTGTCTCAGGATCATACTGGAAGATCTAGGTTTCATCACAAGTGATTTTTTGAAAAAGATTTGGGTCTGCCTCAAGTTGCTGCAGAATCTCATGTTGCTCTACTTTTAAACTTAGCATTTTTCTGGCACACAACAGACAACACAGCTGCTTTAAACAATGACTGTCAATTAATGTTTGTCATGCAGGTTCAGACATGTTCAAGATCACCACTCAAGCATTCACAATCAGTTCTCCCTGATTTGTCTGAAAGATAGAAACATAGTCTCATTATTTAATAGACAGACCTTGTACAAGCCAGTTAGGACTTTGAATGTCATCACCAGCACCTTGAATTCAGACCAGAAATGAATTGGCAGTTTGTGCCATTCCTTTAAAATCAGTGTTATGTGTTGTCTGTATGGTATCACAGTCAGCAATCTTGCTACTGCATTTTGCTTCTAAGTCATTTTCAAGGCAGCCCCAAATAGAAAGCTTTACAGTAGTCTAAATGGGAAGTTACCAGTGCATGGAATTTGTATGTTACTCCACATGTGCACATGCACACACTAGGTCTTCTAAGCAGGTAACTGCTTGGCACCTGCCCTGGTACTACCTATGCTGTGGAACACCTTTTGTGATTACCTTCTCTAGGGAAGACAGCAAAGATGAAACAACAAAGTTCACAAAACATTACAGTGCAGTGTTTAATAGTCTAAAAGCTGTAACGGAACACTGTTATTCTTGTGGCAATGGATGAATAGGCTGTAATTATCCAGGGATGAAACTTAATCACCCTCAATTTATAAGGAAAACAGGTCAGTTGCTCTTTCTCTTGATTCTTTTCCCTTTACGAGTAGAAATAATTTCTTATTCTGCTGACTTTCCTGAGCTGTGTTATCCTTCCCTTTTACACAGATGATGGGATTGATGTCCGGCTCCGGGGCATAAAGATCAAGTCTTCACGGCAACGGGAATTGGGGCTGAATGCAGACATGTTTCAACCAGCCAACCTAGTGAGGTATCCTCGCCTTGAGGGGAGAGACCCCGATGTGCTCTACCGACGTGCTGTGGTGATCCAGAGGTATGAAGTAGGGAGTGTTAGTAAGGAATGCCAAGTAGGTATTGTATAGCAGCGAGGACAGATCGAAGGTGTAATAAGCAACCCTTCAGTAGCTCTGGTAATAACAGATGTGTGTGTGTGTGTGTGTGCGTGCAAAGTTGCTAAATGGACATAACAAAAAAGGGAGAATGCATCAAGACTTCCATCAGTCGAGTCTCATTCTGTAACTGGATCAGCCTGCATGCTTGGTCTGGAAACCGAGCTTTGTGAGGAATGATTTAGGGAGCTGGTTGTGTTTAGCTTAGAAAAGAGCAGTCCAAGAGGTGACATGATAGCTATCTTTAAATATTGGAAAGGATGTCATGTAGAAGATGAAGCCAGCTTGTTGTCTGCTGCTCCAGAAACACCTAAATGTTAGGAAGAACTTCTTTACTGTAAAAGCTGTTTGACAGTGGAGTAGATTGTCTCCGAGGGTGGCAGACTCTCCATATTTGGAGGTTTTTAAACAGGGGTTGGATGGGCATCTTTCAGGAGTGATTTAATTATGTATTTCTGCATGGCAGGGGGCTGGACTAGAATGGCCCTTGCGGTACCATTCTGTGGTACCACTCTAAGATTCTGTGATTGTTCATCTCTTTGAGACCTATGCTGAAGCACTGCTTATTTGAATTCTTATATTAATAAGCCAGTGAACATTTTCATTCACAAGTGAATGGTGAGATTCAGTCTGATCTGAAACTTTTGGTGCTGCTATGTATTTTTTACATTTGTTCTATTTTTTGTTGCTGTTTTCTTCCTGTTGTAATTAAATTTTATGTTTTTAATTTTATGTTTTTTTTTAATCTTTCAACTAATCGCTTTTCTCTGACTGTAAAGTGCCTGGATAACATTTTGTTGTTGAGTGAGACAGAAATTTCATGAATTAATAAGGCTTAGTAGTGTTTGAGGAAGTGGGTGTATGTGTGTGTTCATTCAAATGGACATATGGCATGACAGCAAGTACCTTGGTTGCCAAAACCTACTGAATTCATTTTTTTCCTCCCATTTTTTCCATGCTGTGCATTTTGATTTTGGCAGGTTTATCAAGATCTTAGACAGTGTTCTGCAACACCTTGTGCCTGCCTGGGACTATACACTTGGCACCTTCAGTAAACTCAAGGTAATATGCTGGTTTCTGTGTTGTCATACTTGGGCAAACAAGACAGAAACTTGTTTTGTGGTGAGCAGCTCTGCCTAGGAGGACTGTTCAACTTAGAAAATGCAAACAGACTAAATAAACAAGTCTCTGAGCTTGTCTATACAAGCCCATAAAAATGGAGTCCCTCATAGTAATTACATTTTGCAGCACTTGCGACCTGTCCTAATGGTTTTTCTGCCCGCTTAAGTGCCACATGCCCGCTAGGAAATGTGGTGGTCATGAGGGATTTACTCTTGTTTGCACTTACCTGAATTTACCGACGATTACTTTTTTAAAAAAACAGTATCCAAGGTGCGATTGAGTGATTTTTCACTTTAACACAAAAGGAGAAAGAATAAAAACCCCAATACCCCATTTTCTCACCTTAGCACTTGCCCGCTTAGGTGAAAATCCAACATGGTGGCGGCGGGTGCTTGTGTTGCTAGCAAGCCCCACCCCCTGTGCGCGTCCAGCCAATCAGATTTGAATTTCTTCTCCTTTGGGCAAGCAAATCAAATCGACTTTTCATAATGAGTGGAAATGCGCACCCTCATGTTGTTGTTTTTTAAAAGATGGGAAAAGGCTTTTCTGGCAAGGTTTTCGCTGGTTTTGGCCCCCTCCTTCACAATATGGTAAAATCAGGTGGAATGCCATTAAGACAGGTAGGATTCTCCTTGCATTCTGTGAGGAGTTTTTTCACCATTTGGACAATGCCTCTGTCTGCCTTAGTCCTGGCTGGGCAATAAACTAGACTAACTTTGCTGCCCTGCTTCCTGCAGATTTAGAAGGTTGTGGGAAGAAAAGGCTATAGCAGAGGCAGTATATGAATACAGTTGTCCCTTCACATTCGCGGGGGTTACGGCCACCAGATCCCCGTGAATGTGAAAAAACCGCAAATAACAATCACCCTCTCCTGGGCTTTCGCCCTCCCTGCAAAGGCAGGGAAGGCTCAGCAGAGGGGCGGTTTAAGAGGTTTTGCCTCACTCCCTCCGCTTCCCTGGCCCTTAGTTCACTTTGTGAAGACCCAGGGAAGCCCAGGGAGTGAGGGAAAATCTCTCAAACCGGCTGTCTGCTGGGCTTTCGCCATCCCTGGTTTAAGAGTTTTTGCCTCACCTCTGCGCTTTCCTGGCTCTTCGTTCTCTTTGTGAAGAGAAGGGAAGACCCAGGAGACAGGCGGTGGGTGAGGGAAAACCGCAAGTAATGCGCGAGTGTCAAAGCCGCAAATGCAAAGGGACAACTGTACTGTTGCTGAGGAGCTTTCCATCAGGCGACCTGTGGACTGGCATATTTAAATAGAGGTGGCTGTCCTACTTTATTTTAATTCAGGATGCCTATGCTAGATATGAATGTTCTTCTTAAGGTGACAGAACATCCTAGACTGTTTTTTTCTAGAGATCTATTACTGTTTATGTATATTTTTGTAAGTTCACACTAGTTCCCTCACTAGTCAATGTGAAATTAGGGAGAACAGTACAATAATGCTTCAGTTACATAACCTGAGAATTTATTCTAGGCTGGGATGCAGAAGTAATAATCTGCCCACAAATCCTGGCCCTTTCCCTTTCCACCAAAGAGGAGGTTATTGCTAGCAGTTCCCCAACTTATATAAGAGGTTACCCATTGTAGAGACTATACACAAAGGTCCCAGGAAGGATTAGCACCCAGAACTTTAGTTTGGTACCTACAGCCATTTTATCCCCAAAGATTTGTGCATGATCACACTGTCGACCAAAGCACTGTGTCCTAACATACAACTTTAAAGAATGAAAGAATCCAAAACCTCTTTAGTTCAAGTGATGGAAATTTAACAGAAAGGCAAAATTTCAAGGGTGATTTTTACTAAGTTGATTTTTTCTAAGTTGATTAATTGGTCGTTTACAATAGCTAGTGGACTACTTTAAATCTGAGTTGAAATTAATCTGAAAACCTTTTTTTTTAAATGGGTGCATAAATATCAACAGTTTGGGTTGGAAATAGTAGTAACTTTCTACATAGGAGATGCATTCCCCTACATTAGATGGATTCATGAAAGAGAAGCATGTTAAACTATAGTGCTAGAATATCTTGGGATGACATCAGCGATAGAATCACATTGGTTGGGGAAAAGGATCATGTTGAGTATTGGGATATTGCTCTCTAACCCATTGTGTCCCTGACAGCACATCAAGCAGTTCCTGTTGTTATCTAAGCGACGCACAATGCTGATCACCCAGTGTCTCAAAGACTCTGAGACCAGCAAACCCAACTTCATGCCACGGCTCTACATCAACCGACGGCTGGCCATGGAGCATCGTGACAATCCGGCACTTGACCCCAGCTGCAAAAACACTGTGTTCACCCAGGTAAAGCCAGCTCACTCATTCACTAACACATCACCTGGCAAGTGTTTCTGGATTGATGGGTTTTACAACACAGGATGAAATCCAGCATTTTCCAGCATGTGACTGGAGTGCCTCAAATTTAAGACACCAAATGTGGGCCTCCCCCACCAACTTGAATCACAGCCTTTCACTGGATTGTCCCTGCCTTCTCTGATGCAAGGGGTTAAAAAACTAATATACCTGATCCTAAGGCCTGTCCAAAGAGAGTAGTTCACAACTCTCTAAGCCAGGTTAGGAATCTTGCCGCCCTCCAGATGATAATAATAATAATAGTAATAATTTTTTATTTTTAACCCGCCCCTCTGCTCGGACTATGTCTGAAGATGGCCTCTGGAAGATGGGAAATGGCATTTTGTCTTTTTAACTTGCCATTTCTTTTACCCCAGCCTTTTGACAATAGGCCCAAACAGACATAATAGAGACATTTCTTTTTAATATCTGCAACATTTGCCCCAAAAGTAGTGACTTGCCCAAAGGAAACCGAGCTTCAGTGATGAGATGGAAATAAAAAGTTGTGTTTCCTGCATCATCCTCAACCACGGTCCTTTTAATTTATTGTGTGTCTCGTGTAACACATGGGGTTGATGCCTGCTAGAAATCTGTGTAACTGACAGGGCTTGGAAAAGCTGGCTGTGGGATCTGAGATTTGTATTTGAAAAAAAGTAACTTTTCTAAGCTTTGTTAAGCAGATATAGGCTGGCATCCTGTTAGTAGTAGGGGTGGTAATAACAATCATGATTATGATGATGTTTATTTATAACAACCTTTCCACCAAAGGCACATGCAGGTGTAAATCATCCTTACAGCTGTTTATATCCTTTTTTGATTGATGCAAAGGTTAGTATTTCCTTCTTTCCTCTGCACCAACCAAAGTTCCCCTCCCCAGACTTAGCATATAGCCACTGCATACCATCCCCATGGTCATTCCACACCTAGTGGTGGTGGGTGGGCAGAGAAGAATCTGGCTATGTCTCTGTAGCCAGACTTGAAATGATTACACCATCTGCTGGACTACCGGAGAATCCCAATGGACTTCAGCAGATGCTGGAATCATTTTGTGTCTGACTACAGGGACACAGCCAGACATTTCTTCAATCTCCTTCCACTCTCCACCAGGCTCAAAATGGCTGTGGGGCTGCAGCAGCTCTGTGCTAAGTCTGGGGGGAAGTGAATGACCAGCTGTAGCATAGTTCCATATTCAGAACTACTACACTATTTTGAGCCATATAGGTGAGCTACCAGCTGTAGCATAGTTCCATATTCAGAACTACTACACTATGCTGAGCCATATAGGATGCTGGCCAATATTTGTAGAAGAATTTTTGAACCCTTTCAGTCCTTATTGTATAGCCCCTAGTCCTGTAAAAATGTAACAGAAACATAAGCGTCATCTGGGAGGTTGGGACATTTTCCTGCTCTAATGTCTGTAAGAACAATTATCCAGGATTCTCCTCTTCTTCTTTTAATGTCTGTCCTGTGTGTCTACTATTCTAGGTGTATGAGGGCCTGAAACCTTCAGACAAGTATGAGAAGCCACTAGATTATAGGTGAGTGCTTGCATAATCATCTCAGGAGCCATCTGTATGGCCTCTCTGCCACTTCTACCGCACAAAATTCATCACATACCAAACATTCAAGGAACTTAATAGGTTTTGAACCAAGCAGAAGTATGCCACTGTTGCTGTTGGCTCTGGCAACTTCATCAAAAGTGCAGTGTTTGCTACTGGTGTACCTTGATAACTTCAAGAGCTTATTTTTCTTTCATCTTAGGTGGCCACTGCGTTATGACCAGTGGTGGGAATGTAAATTCATTGCTGAGGGCATCATCGATCAAGGTAAGTTCTAGACTCTGGTTTTCTCTGGAGAATTGTGTTTTTCAGAAAAAGAAGGCAGTCAGGAACAAGCATCTAGCCGTCATGGTTACTGGTGGGGGAAGGAAATTTGGAAGCTTATCCTATGTGCAGCGCAGTAGCACTCCTACAGGATTCCTGTTCTCTGTCCCCAGTCCCCTCATCATAATACTATGGAGGTTTGAGCCAAAACCATATTGAGCAGGCAGTTTGCAAAATGTAAATACATCTAGCAAATCATAGTTTCAAGGATTTATCTTTATGTGCGTTTTGACATCATGAGAAGCTGATGTTCTTCAGGGAACGCTGGCTTACTGTGGGTGATCCAGAATGTTTGCTCCTTCTTCTGATCACACCCACTTGCTGCAGAAGCAGCTAAACAAGCCATGAAGTTTAGACTGTGATTTGTTTATCAAACATCAGAACCAGGCAGGACCTAGTGCTCCAGATTATTAGGGAAGAAACCAGAGTGCTGTCCTTTACCAGATGTCATGATAAACCCAAAGTCTGTCGTTTACTTAGCAACACCTGCAGTGAATGACAAGCAAACCAGTCTGTTGGTACTCTTGGGTGTTATGTACCCAGTGAAAATTAGCTAACTGAGAAAAACAGGAAGACTTAAAATCCAGGTAAAGAGTCCAAGTAGCTGGTAGTGGTAAAGTGAAGTTATTAAAATAACTTGCTTCCATTTTTCTTTTCTGTCCCAGGTGGCGGTTTCCGGGATAGCATTGCTGATATGTCTGAGGAGTTGTGTCCTAGTTCAGCTGAGACACCTGTGCCACTGCCCTTTTTTGTCCGCACATCCAACCAGGTGCTTGTTCCTTGCTTAGGCTAAACTTCTGTTCCTATTAAGATGAGGATTAGGGCAGACTCTGGAGAAAGAAAAGTGTTTAAGAGGCGCAGGTATAAGAGCAACAGATAGCATAGCTGCTATTTTTGTTGCCATCAAATTAACTTTTCTATAGGCCAACTTCTGTTCCTTTTACATAAGCCATCTTTCTGCTTAGTCCTGCTCCATGGGATAATTTTGCTTGCCTCTGTTGCAGGAGAAAAGTGCTTCATAGAGAGCTAATTGGTTTGTTTGTTTGTTGTTCATTTGCAATCATTCTTATATCTGTAACAGAGCACTGAATTGGGATAGGAAGTTTTGCAATGTATCGCTTTGTCTTTCCAACAAAGTTAGGTCATCTCTTGAGGGTTAAACTGTTGCTAGATTTCTAGTGCTGAGGTGGTTCCTCAGGCATGGAGTCTGTGCTGATGATACTTGACCTATAGCTTAAACAGGACATTTGAAGTACAATGACTTTCGTTTTAGGGCAGTGGTACTGGAGAGGCCCGAGACATGTATGTCCCCAACCCTTCCTGCAAGGAATTCATCAAATATGAGTGGATTGGACAAATCATGGGTGCAGCTCTACGTGGCAAGGAGTTCCTAGTGAGTGTCACACAGAGACTGGACTCTCCTTGATATTTTCTGTTCCAGATGTATATTTAGTCTGTATTAGGTATGGTTTCAGGTAGATGCTTCAGAGTCAAGAACTTTCCTTTTGATAAAGAATTTGGCAATACATATTTTTCGCAAGCATAAGATTGCCCTGAAACATGGTGTCTCCTTTATTCATATGACCAACAAACCTTCGATGGAGCCCAGAAATTATTTTTACCCTCCTGTTTTACAGTCAGATATAGGTGAGAGGTAGGGTTGCCAGGTTGGAGACAGGGTAGGACTTCTGTAACATTTATCTTTGAGAGATCATGATGCAGGATGAAGTACTGTAAAGTGGAATCAAATGGAATTAAGGTCCCCGTCCTTCCTCACCTTCCAAACTTGAACTTTCGGCCTCAGCTGTCCCTCCAGTGTGGCTATTGCCTTGTTGGAAGAGGCAGAGGAATGGGTCACAGAGGATAACCAGCGGCAAGAACAAAACAGAGCTGGACACTCCTTTGCACTCCTTCCCTTTGTTCTCCATCAGGGAGGCAATAGCTGTATGAGTGGAGACAGATGTTGCTGCTATAACTGTTAAGTTTGGAAGGTGAAGGGAACACAGGTATCTGTGTCCTCCATGACAAAGCTTTAGAATACCTTGCCCTGCTCCGCTTGTTAAGGATTAAAGTTACATGAGCCCCATCCCATATCCAACTTGGCAGCCCTACTGTGGGGGAAAGGATGGTGTGGACTAAATGCTTAAAGGTTCCTGGATTGCATAGTCAGATAGTTGTGGGTTGCTCTCCCCTCATAATTGCCTATGTGTGGGAGAAAAATCTTTTCTGTTTGAAAATTTCCACCCTGACAGTACAGTAATGCAGGCATCAATTTATACAGGCAGCCTGCCCCTCCCACACTTAGCCATTTAATACTTATCCTCTTGTCCCCTTTTCTGTTACCGTTTCCTTTTACTAGTCTCTTTGTTTGGTTTGCTAATTCAAAACTGGGGTTAATCTAAAAAATTGGTCTCAGGATAAATGGTTTTCTTTCTTTCCAGATATTATAAGTTGAAACTGCCCACTTAAGGCAACTTCTGACCTTTCCTTTAGCTGCATGAGAACAGCTGTAGGGTGGACTTTCTGTCAACCATCAGGGAACGAAAGAAGGCTGCAGCTCTTCCCGTTACAATCTGACAGAATAGTATTTGATGGTTCATAATCACTGGTGTACATTAATATTATTTAAGATTTATTTAAAATATATATATCCTGCCTGTCCAAAATGATGATGTCTGTTAACAGAAGAAAATACAGTGTATACATAGATGACAAAATATAGTGAAGCAGAATAATCATAATGTAATCAAAGACTAAATTGTCATTATTTAGGAGATGAAACAGGAGAAGAGCATTCCTGATAAAATAAACCTGGAGACTTTCTTGCTTCCTTCCTTGAACATTTCCTTTGAGCTCAGAATGTTACTTTGGGCTTATAAAGTCCTGTACAGTTTGGGACCGGATTGCCCTTAGAGGCTGCCCTTTCCTGTATGGACTGTCCTTGTCTTTACATTTGGGGCTGGCAGCTCTCCTTGTACTGTGGACTGTTGAAGCCCATTTGGTTGTGGTGTACAGGAGGATCTTTTTTGTTGTGGCTCCCATCATATGCAACAATCTTCCAGCAGAGATTAGGCAGATTCACAATGTTGGCTGTTTCCACCATCAAGTGAAGACTCATCTTTTTGCCAAGGCATTTTACTGATCATTCCCTGTATCAATTACCCTTGTTCGTTAATTAATGGTTTTTTATTTATTTTATCACTGTATTATTTTTAGTACTTGGCTTTATTGAATCTCCTTTTCTGTGAAACACTTTAAAAATAAAAAGTGGCATTAAAATGTTTCTAAATAAATACATAAATGGAACACAAGAAAATTGCACCTGGAGGCAAATGTTTTGCAGCACTGCACATCTCTTTCCTCTGTCTCCAAGGTCCTGGCCTTGCCTGGCTTTGTCTGGAAGCAACTGACAGGGGAGGAAGTGAGCTGGAGTAAAGATTTCCCTGCTATTGACTCTGTGTTGGTGAGTTATGGGCAAAAATACATCTTGCATCAGTGTGGAAATGGCACAAAGGCCCACTTGAGTTTACGCTCTGTACATCTGGGGTACCAATGTGGCAGAGCAGCTGACTTCATCTAGTTTTCTAAACATGCCAGTGCAAAGCAGGGTGGCAGCTTCCATCCACATTCATAATTAACACAGTGGATGGCAAACAAATACTGCAGCTTCCAGCTGTGCCAGTTGTGCAGAATCCCAGATATAATGTGTGCTTCTAGCTGATGGGAAGCCATTGTGATAAGTATACTACAATAGCTGTTGAATTACAGCAATGGATTCATAGAAGACTCCTGGTCTGCACCTTTCTTGCTATCTTGGCTATGGGATTTTGAGGAGACACGTTCACTCTCTATCCATATTATCAGGTGAAGCTTTTGGAGATGATGGAAGGAATGGACAAAGAAACATTTGAGTTCAAGTTTGGGAATGAGCTGACCTACACCACAGTGCTGAGCGACCAGCGCATGATCGAGCTCATCCCTGGCGGCACTCGCACTGTGGTACGCTATGAAGACCGCATGGATTTCATCCACCTGGTACAGAAGGCACGGTTGAACGAGAGCAAAGAGCAGGTAATGCAGTGTGGCATTTGGGCCCACCCATTGCCAAATCATTGTCTTTCTTCCTTAGGTGTCTGTCTTTTGTTCTTTGGGTGCTCTAGGAGAGAGTTCCTCAGCTAACAGAGGCACCGTTAGACCCTGCATATGAACTATATACATTACTACAGGAGTGACAAAAGTGTGGCCTGCAGGTTACATGTATCCCTAGGCCCCCGTTTTTCATTTCAATATGTTTTGGCTGATTTTTATTTTTTTATTTTTTGGCAAAAATATGCTCCCCAAACTGCCACAAAAAATTTGGCAGTCTAGGTCCCTTCACCCCACTATCTCCCCGATGAATTCGGCCTCCTGTGAGCCAAAAACCAAAACCAGAAGTGATGCTGCAGCCAACAAGAGGGGTGTCCTGGGGAGGTGGAAAGGTTCCTGCCCCCTCTGTGGTTGCCCGTCCCTGCACAGAGTTTTATGTATCCCACAGTGTCTTGTTTGTAAGATAGAAAAGTGTGTTGTGTTTCATTCCCCCCACCCCATGCTTTTTTCTCTTCCAAACATTGGTCAAATTATGTGGTAAAAGAGTGAGGGAAGGGAGACTCTAATTAAATCCACAAGCTCCACCCCCCAAACAAACTAAATTTGGTGAAATCATGCCCCCATTGCCTTCTAAACCATACTTAAGGGCCCATTACAAACAATAAAGAGAGCAGGGTCCCTCTTACAATTCAAGTACTGCTGCCAGGTTTCCTTCTTTTCTGAAGTTTTTAGCCTATGGATCCCACTCTGCTGCACTAATAAGATCTAATATCTTCTATATATTACCACCTCCTGCACCCTAAGTGACTGAGGGTAGGCTAAGAAGTTGTTAAACATCTGTCTGAGGAATCAAAGTAGTTGCACTCTCTCTCAGAAAAAAAAAAAGAATACCAGCATGGACATTTAGGTCTACTCATTTGTCAATCACCTTCTTGCCTATAGACAAGAGCTTTAGATAAGGATATTTCAGACCAGGAATCTAGTTATAGTTTCTAAAGGGAAGGGGCAGAGACAGTTTCAAGTGGGAATGGAGAAAAAGTTCAAGGAAGGTTTAGAGGATTTATAGGAGTGTGTTCAAGACAGTGTCTCTGTATGCTATTAAGAACTTTATAGAGCCACTCCAGTTCTTCTCAGATCATATGCCTAAAATAATACTTAATTTCTCATCAGTACCTAGTTTTTCATTGAGGTATTTCTTATGAGTGACTGTCCAAGTAGACAGTCCATTGAGAGAATATGTGCAGGCTAGCAGAAAATAGGTTGGCTATGGGTTCTGTGGGGGAGAATTTCCTCCCATCCATTCACTTAGTGCTGACTGGTCTCTTTCTCCCTGTCTTTAAGATTGCAGCTATGCAGGCTGGACTTCTCAAGGTAGTACCCCAAGCTGTTTTGGATCTGCTCACATGGCAAGAACTGGAGAGGAAGGTCTGTGGTGACCCAGAAGTTACAGTTGAGGCCTTGAAGAAGCTCAGTAAGTGTGGTAGACATAGCACTTTCTCCATTAGTAGCATACATTGTGATGTTCTCATGAGTCATGTACAGTTTTTGACTGTATCTAAGACTGTAGATTCTCCATACCACTGTGGAAATGAACAAAGGCTGTCAGCATGAATGCCACGTTAATGAAACGTGTTTTGATTTAATCAAATTGTAATTGTTTAATCTTAATTAATAGCCTTTATATCTCATCTCTCTAGTGCAAAAAGGATGACAAACAGCACAAAACACATCCAAGCTAACACACGTTGGAAACTGCTTAATGCGGTGTAAATGTGTAAATTGCTATTGCTTAAAAAAATTGTAAGCCGCTCTGATAGCCTTGTGGCTGATGAGCAGGGTATAAATAAATACATTTAAAAAAGTGTATGTTCAGTGCCCTTTAGTTACACATAATGATCCACACATAGGGTAAAAGTGCCAAGTGTGGACCTCCATTACAGTTCCCTTGTCACCAGCCCTAGGACTTCCCGTATCTGTTGTAGCCCCCACCCCCACCCATGACCATTCTGTTTCTGGTGGAGAACAGGGAGGTAGGGGGATCAGAGAAGTGTTTGGCTATGTTCCCATGGACATCTTCCAGAAAGATCTACCTGCATCCTCCAGAGGTCTCAATTAATGATGTCATTGGTCTGCATCTGGCTATGGGAACATATGCGGGTACTTCTCTGGTCTCTTCCTCTAGCCATTGGGAGCTACTGTTGCAGCAACACAGTGAGTGGGGGGGGGGTTGGTCATTGCAGAGAGAGGAATGGAGTACTAGCCTCCACAAAGACAACCCCCCCAAAAAAACATTCACAAATGTAAGGTGAAGTTACATCTGCTTATGTCATTTACAAGATGCCAGCCAATTTATAAGAGTGGTATCTTCCATTCTCAGTTGGTCCGATGCCCACATACAGAAGTTGTAATGAACATATTCAAAGCACCCCCCTTAAAAAAAAACCAAATAGATTTTAATAATAAATATGTGTGTAGAAAGTAATGGAGGGCTAGCAGGGAATTGAAGTAAAAGAGATCCTAATTAGTGTACTGAGAGGAATAAGAAGGATTCATTGATTCATTTTTTTTTATTTCCTCCAGAGTCTGTTCTACCTTAATACAAATGTATCTTCTTTCCTTCAACACTTCAGTTGGCCCTTGATATGTTATGCCACCAAGATTCCCTCCCGCCTCCCCGGCCAATGTGCACTGTATTTTATTTTTTGTTTTTTCCCCCTTCTTACAGCTCGTTTTGAGGATTTTGAACCATCAGATACCAGAATCCAATATTTCTGGGAGGCCTTGAACAACTTTACTAATGGTGAGTGGGCACCATGTGAAGAAAGGGAAATTGCTGTAATTTGGGCTGTGGGTTCAGTGTGTTTTAGGAGGCTCTTAAGAATTGATCTGGATCATAGCCACCCCACTATAGGATCTATTTCTTGAAGAAGAGAAGCATCTGCATGGGTTTGTAGTCTTTTTAATTATATTATTTGCTCAGCTAAGAATTAGAAGGGAAAGTTAGAGCAGTGGAGGAAAGGACTAAAGGAGAAAGGTCTTAAGCAGGCCATTACAATTCATTCTGCTGTCACTCCCAAAGCAAAATGCTTTCCTCCATTTAAGAGGATTCACTTTCATTCCCACCCTGAGCCCCGATAAACTCCCCTTCTGACACTCGTTTTGGGTGTGAACTTTTCTTAGGCCCATCTTCACCTGTTGGGTCAGTTCTGGGTTCAAGTCTTGGATCTTAGGAATAAAACCAGGCCTCAACCCAATGTACTTGTGTGCTGAGAGGAGAGAGTTGTTGTGAAAGCATCCTGGAAGCTTCTAATGCTTATGTACTGTTCTTAGAGGATCGCAGTCGCTTCCTGAGGTTTGTTACTGGAAGAAGCCGGCTTCCTGCTCGAATTTATATCTATCCTGACAAATTAGGGTGAGTATTGTTTCTCCTTGTGGGCAGGCCTGTATTGTCAGCTATTTCTTGTTTTTATGGTCTGCTAGATATTTTCTCACAGATCTCACTGTCTTGTTCTTTCTACTTCTAAAGCTCTGAGACCACTGATGCACTTCCTGAATCATCTACTTGCTCCAGTACACTCTTTTTGCCCAACTATGCTTCGTAAGTATGGTTCTAAAAACATTTTGTAAAAGATTATTGTGGCAGAGACCTTAGAAAGACAAGTAACAGATCTGAGGCAGTCAGTCACATAAGAGTAACTGCTATTGAGGGCAAAGTGGGCCAGATAATGACTTGTTAAACAGGAAAGCGATATCTGCAGTCGATAGTAAGGAAAAGGAAGAATGTGAATAGGATGGGATTGATATAAAGAAAAAGGCTAAGAAAGAAGTTAGTATACAGGAAGGTGTTACTGAAATTTAAGACCTCTCTCTCTGGCTTTTCTTCGCAAACGAAGATTCAGGAAGGACTTATCCCGCTCTTTCTGCAAGTGCGCTGATGACTTAGAAGGCCAATCCAAGATAAACAAGTCTGGTTGCAGAAAGCACAGCAGAAGGTCTCCTTGGGTGATGTTTCCAGGTTGTGATTCTTTCTGCGTTGTCATTTCTCTTCAAGACTTGTTAGGCGTGAGTTCTCAAATAAGGCTGCAGCATTGTGGATAGTGTATCTCCATGCCTCCCGATGTGAGGCCGTGGTGGGCCATTGTTGGTGATCAATTTGGCCGAGCCTGAGATGTTGTTTCAGGGAGTCCTTGTATCACTTTTTTGGAGCGTTCCTCTTATGCTGACCCGTGGCGAGTTCACCGTAGAGTACTGTTTTGGGGAGGCGATGGTCCTCCATCCTAGAAAAGTGCCCTGCCCAGCGCAGCTGTGTTCTCAGTATCATGGCCTCAATGCTGGTGATCCCTGCTTGCTCAAGGACAGCAATTTAAGACCAATACGTATGGAAGAAATTTAAGATGGGGCTGTTGCTGTAGTGATGGGGAAAACCAGCCACAGAAGGGCCCCCTACTGGGAAGTCAGGGATGGGTTGGTGATTACTAGAGTGGATGTGGATATATAACATGACTTTCCTTTTTCATTTGCAGTGCCAAGGTCTGCGAAGAAAAGTTGCGCTACGCAGCATATAACTGTGTGGCCATTGACACAGATATGAGCCCATGGGAAGAGTGACACCAAATGAGAGACTTTCCAGTCTGTTGTTTGGCCTTTTGTAGTTGCTATGTGCAGGAATCTCTTACTGACTGTTCACCATGTCCCAAGCTCCAGAAAGAATATGTATGTGTATATGTGGAATAAAGTACCAGAAGTAAAGGCTGCATGGTACTGATGAGCAAATTGAGGCATCTGGGATTTTAGAATAGCAGATCCAACAGATAAAATGAGATTAGATATATGTTTCCAAAACTCAATAGTTGTAGCCTTTTTTTCCCTTTGGGGAAAAAAACCCTCCTAAGAACAGATGTAAACTAGTGGTCATTAGGTTTTGACTGAGATTTTTTTTAACACTCAGTGTTCAATTTAAACATATTTACTTTTTCACTTCTCTTCTGTCTTTCAAGATACAATCCTACACACACTTATTGGCACTCAAGTAGGACATAGTTAGAAGCCTTACTTCTACATAGACATTTAGCCAAAGGAACATGGAAGATCACAAGTTGACAAATCACAACCCTTCCCCTCAGTGCCCACATTCTTTATGCCTTCATTCTGGGGTTATAGTCCAAGATTCACTTTTTAGCCATAAAAAATAAAACTTCTGTGTCCCTATGTGCTTCCGTGCAGAATTATAAAGCAAAGTGTCCAAGGCTGTTCTCTCTTCCCTTCCTCTTGAACCCTTACTTCTTCTATAAAGTACAGTATTTCTGCCCTTTGTGCACCACTTTGGCTTAGTAACTGCACTGAACAAATCTGGCCACCAGTGGGCATTATGAAGCCATAACTAAAAGGAATAATCGACCATCTTAATTCTAAGATAAAATTTGCCTTCATTAACAGAACAGAGAACAGCATAAGATGAGAATTCCTCTGTTTCTTGGAAGCTAGAGAAACCATTCTCTAAGACTTTTTTCTCTCTGTTGAGCTGACCATTCCACTTCTTGTTGCTTCTGTTTGATGGCAGCTATTTCTGTGGGCACCATCTCCATTTTCCCTCAGAGAGGTGCTGCTGTATTAAGGCAAAGGAGCTACTGTATTAAGGAGTTTGCTAATAGGTATTGAGCTGTTACGTTCTAAAACATACAGAATATGAGAACTACATTTACCTGTATATGATACTTGGGAAAGAATGGCAGAACTGGGAATAATTTTTTTCTAGCAGATGCTTGGGGGGCAGCAGGGGAGATCGGAAGTTACCAGTAAGTGTTCCAAAATTCACAACATGGCCTGTACTAAATGGAATTCCCATCGCTGTTGTCTCAGATCCAGCTTGCCTTTCACTTTGACTGAAACAGTAGCAGGAGTACTAGTATTTATTTATTTCTCGGTAACAGCAAAAGGCTGCCTTAACAGAGTGGGACAGAGCCCTCTGGCAAAATGGCTCCATTCATGTGTCCAGGATGTGCTGTCTGTATGTTGGCTGCTTGGGTGGGCTGCAGAGCTGAGGGCTATTGTAGCCACATAATGGGCTTGATTGGTAATTGGGGAGGTGAATTTGGTGTGGGGGAAGGGAGGGTGTCATCTCTGCAGCTGGGCTTTTGTCATGCAAAGCAGAGCAGGAAGGGAAGCTTAAACCCTCCAACTTCACAGCACCTCAGAGCTTCTCTTCAGTGCTTCCTTCAACACCCTCCCCTTTTGGATCTCAGACTTCATTTTTTAACTTCCCAGGTTTTTTGCAATGTTCCTTCCATCCAACAGCCATTTCCATGCCTTTCTGGGTTTCCTGATAAGTCTGAGGACTCTATGGGGTCACTTTATAGCTGTGAGGCTGTGGTAAATTTTGCAAAAGGGTAGGGTGATAATTGAGGTGAAAGAAGAAGCTTTCACAGGGCTGGTGCCTCTTTCATAGCTCCAATTTGTCTCCACATAGCTTCATCTGAATCTGACAGAAAAAGCGGGAGGGGAGATTTTCAGAGCAAGAGGGGGCTATTGGAGGTGCTGGCGGCCCCCCTGAGGCGAGTAACAAGAACTGGGGATTAGCCGGGATGCTGGAGCTCCCCTGCTGGGTGAGGATGTGTAACTCCCCTACCGCCTGTGGTGGGGGATTAATTACAGACCACACAGCAGGCAAGTGAAGGGCACTGATAGTACCATGGAGCGAGGGCGATGCCTTGGGCCCAAGAGCCTGAGAGGGCTCCTGCCTTCTTACCACGTCACTCCTCCAATCCCTACACCATTATAGTGGCAGTGGTGGTTTGAAGCTGGCAAGAATACAAGGTTATAGAAAAGGAAGGAATGCAACACACACACACCTTCCTGTGTGTGTGGTGCCAAGAGTCACCTTCCTGCTGACTCTTGGCACCACTAGTGGAGTGCTTGACAGGGCAGACCCAAGACATTTTGCTGCCTGAGGCACAGCACCAAATGGCACTCATTCCTGTCTTCTCATCAAGCTGCATAACCAAGAGTGAGTGGATTTTTTTATTGCATTTGAGGAAGAAAAGTACACAAGCAACTCTCCTGGATCTCTAGTAGTGAGTAAACAAAAGAATAATAATGAATTTACCATTTGGTGCCCTTTTATGACACCCTAAATTAGCTGCCTCAAGTAACTGCTCCAGCCTGCCTGAACTCTCCTTCCATTCATAGTTAATTTTAGAGGTTGAGGGTGCGGGTCCTTGAATTTAACCATTCCTGGAGGCCTACAGAGTGTTTTTCCTCCATTTTTGGTGAGATTCCCCCCCCCACTTTTGAGGCGTTTAGGGGACTTGGGAGCATCCATAGAAGGGCCCAGAAAACCCCAAGCCACAGTTTTTCCTCCCCTGCCCTAATGAGAGCCAGTGTGGTGTAGTGGTTTGAGTGTTGGACTAGGATGCTGGGGAGACCAGGGTTCAAATTTCACTTGGCCATGGAAACCCAGTGAGTGACCTTGGACAAATCACACTCTTTGAACCTAAGAGGAAGGCAAGGGCAAACTCCCTCTGAACAAATTCTGCCAAGAAAACCCCAGTGATAGGTTTGCTTTTGGGTTATCGTAGTCAGAAATTACTTGTAGGCACACACAACAACATCACTAATGGTAGTGTTGGAGACACTGAGCTTGGACTTGAGGTGGGAGCACAGGTTGCCTCCTTTAATAGGGCCCAATTTAATAGCAGCCCTAATTATGGCAGAGAAGGGGATGGACATTTCTACATGTGTGGGAGAGATAATTCAGGTGGGAGGGCTGTGGCAGAACTTTGAGGCCTTTGGAGGGAAAGACCCAAAGCCACAATATGCAAATCAGTGGTCAATATGCAAGTAGATCTTTTAAATGGGTGGAGGGAGGAGCATGAGAACAGACACAAGTTCCCTTGTGAATGGAACATTCCCAGCAGGAGATGTTACAACTTAGCGTAACTATCCTATAATGTTAACGTAATGCTTTAAGTGAAACCCATTGTGAAGCCAAGGAGGAACTGAGCTGAAGGCCATGTAGATATATATTAGTTTTTACTTCTGCTATCAAACGAATTTTGCAGGTTTGAAAAACAATACTGCATAGGGGTTCCTGGCTTTTCACATCTCCCTTTGGGGCTGGGGGTGCTTTTGTGAGTCTCTAACCTAAATGTGCCATGTACAGTCGGACCACTGTAGCCACTGATTCAATTATCCATGAGACACAAAACAGCACACCTACCATGGAGTCTTCCTAGAAAATGCCTAGAGATGCATCCTTTTCTAGGTCCTCCAAGCCAACTCTATGGTATTTTAAATCAGAAATCCCATTATTTTCGATGGTGTTTGCTATTATCATGGTTTTCGGTATCCACAGGGCCCCCAGAACCAATCCCCAGTGGATACAGGGGTCCTACTGTACTTTCATTATCATCTCTACCTTTAGTGCTGACTTAGAAGAACAAGCAGACACAGGGTATAGTCAGTTTCTATATACTTGGAATACAATAGGCCAGTGGCTGAGTACCTCAAATAGCTATTGTGCCCTGTCCAATTTTGCCTGCTTCTTCCCTATTGCTCTTTTGGTTCAATTTATTTGCAAGGTCAGTGGGGTCATGTTGCTCTGGAGTCTGCCTTACAGGCTTAGAACTGAGAAACAAATAGGACCAGGGCCAGCATAAGACATTTTTGTTCCTGAAAGTGAAGAACGTGAAAGTGTTCCTGTCTGTTTCATATTAAAAAGGCAATTAAAATTTTGTGAAGTCGAAGGCTTTCACGGCCAGCATCCATAGATTTTCTTTGTTGTTTTTTTTCCAGGCTGTGAGGTCATGTTCTGGAAGAGTTTATTTCTGACATTTCACGTTGTGCAGCTGTGAACAAGTTTACATAGGGACCACTAAATGCAGTGTGCAAACACGAATCAAGGAACGTGGGAGACATTGCAGACTGGGCCAGCCAGAAAAATCATCATCAGCAGAACATGTTATAAACCAACCTGGACACAGAATGTTATTTAAAAACACAGAAATTCTGGACCAGGCCAACAACTATCATGTCAGAATGCACAGAGAAGCTATAGAAATCCACAAACACCTGGAGAACTTCAGCAGGAAAGAAGAAACCCTAAAAGTAAACAAAATCTGGCTTCCAGTCATGAAAAACAATAAAATCAAAACTCTACACTTGCAAATGAATTGCACCCATGGACAGGGGGATTTCCAGCAGATAATGGGCCATCAACCAACCATTAGCCAAACAGACACTAATCCTCCTTGCATATCTACACCCAGAAACTAACCATTCAAATACACAAATTTACATATCCTTTACAGTATATAAACCCCACACACAATCCTACCCCTATTCTCTGAAGATGCCAGCCACAGATGCAGGTGAAACGTCAGAAAGAAACTTCCAGAACATGGCTTCACAGCCCGGAAAAAAAAAAAGGAAAATCCATAAATTAAACTTTTCTTCAGCAAAGGCACTGGGGTAGCATCTTTCACCATACCCCATACCAGGTGGCAGCAGCCTAACTTAAGGGGATTCAGGACAAGCCACAAGGCATGTAGCTCTCTCCTCCAACACTGTACTACCACCTCACAGCATCTGCTGCCTGATATGCGTATCTCACTCTGCCTAAAGGTAGGGCTGGCTGTGAATAGGATGGCTCCCTGACTGTTGAGTACTAGGCCTAACATGGCAATTGGCAAACCTATTTTAAAGGAATGGGTTAGTTGTTTAATAAATGCCAGCAAGGGCAGCATCCTAGTTTCCTGGCAACATCAGTGGATAAGGGGCTCCCAAAGTGTGTGTACCCTCACAAGCAACCTAGACTGATTCCCATTTTTCATTGTTGAGCAAAGAGTACAAAATACAGATGATGCAATGTGTGTGAATGATGTGTGGCACGTGTACCTTAGGGACAAACCACATGCCAAGTTGCATACAAATGTAACATACACCTGACAGATATTTTTGTTAAGGAAAAAAGTATGAAGAGGCTGCTGTTTTGAGTGGCGAGGATAGGATGGAAAGAGATTCTTTCACCCTTTCCTGACTGTTTTTTTGTTCCACATTGCCCCTAGGCTGCCCCTGTGTGCCATTCCAGACACATGCTTATAATGGTAAATAAAATGTTTGTAACTGTGTGGATGGTTGGGTGAGGAGAAAGCAGATTCAAGTGTGTTCTGAAGTGGGAAGCAGTTTCTGTGTGTGGGGGGGGATGTATTTAACTTTTCTGTCCCAACTACTTATACACTCACAGTTGTCACCTTCCAAAGCCACCTTTGTTAACAAAAAGGTTCCCAATGAGAACCACTTAATGTGTACATAGTCTCTAACTTGCCTGTTTTCTTCTGCAAATATACGTACACAGAAGTGGCATTCAGAAAAATGGGTCTGTGAAACATTTACAACTGGTATTGCATTCTTTTGGTTAGGAATCAATGTCTGAGTGCAAGAAGTAAAGCAAAATGGTGCAAAAGAAGGGAGAGATGAGGGAAGGCATTAAGGAAGGCTGCATAATGCAGTGGTTACAGAAGTCACTTCTTATAACAACATAAGATAGAGCTACCATATGTCGTTCTTTTCCAGGACATGTCTACTTTTTCAGAGCTAAAATTTCTGTTCTTTTGGATCTTTAAAATGTTTAAAATTAAGTTTAGGAATATTTCTAGTAGCAATTATCTCAGATTATATAGCAGGGATATTGAAAGTGACAGTGTCATAGCAACCCATGGTTTAAAATAGTCAGTAAATGTGTCCTCTTTTTTGCTTTTCAAAATATGGTAACCCTAAATTGGCATTATATATTGCACTGTAGCAAACGATCTGAGTTCCAGCAGGTTCTTGCCACATGCAGAATTGGTGGCAGTAGCATGGAGAAGAATGTGACAAGGAGCAGGTGCTGCGTCCAGCAGCATGCAATTTAGAAGAGAAAAACTTTCTGAGGCCTTATCTCATTGAAAAAAGCATCATAAATGAATAGGGCAGAACTAATATGCTCAAACCTTGAGCAGGAAGTTGCTGGGAAAGGTGATGGCAGCACACTGCAAAGCAACTTGCAGGTAGTGGGATTTAGGACTTTTAACAGTCAAACACAGGGGCTGGATCGTTATGGAGATGTAGAGTGAATTATGTTTTGATAGTGGAATGGGGTGAGAACCAGCTTGGCTACTTGTACACTGCCCACTTGAAGCAGAACTGAGAAGCAGGCAAAGGTAATAAAAATCAGGGTCAGAAGTAGCAAGAATCATAGAATCATAGAGTTGGAAGAGACCACAAGGCCATATAGTCCAGCCCCCTGCCATGCAGGAATAAACAAGGCATTCCTGACAGATGGCCCATCCAAGAAGATCCCTCTTACACTGCTATTTATAAAGTGCATTCTCTCTCTCTTTTTTTTTTTTTTTAGCCTGGAGCAGGGTTAGGGACTGTGTGGCCTTTTACATGCTGTTGGACTGCAATTCCCATCACCTTTATGGTGACTAGGGCTGATGGAAGTTGCAGTCCAACAATATAAAGTACCATATGCTCCCCAGTCTGGTCTTGGGAGCATCCACTGAATTTTCACTCAATCACATCCAAGCCTCTGCTAATCCAGATGTTTCAGTTGCTCCCATAGACAGTTTTCTTTGATGAAACAGTTGCACAGGCTCCTCATAGGACAAAGAAGTCACCCTAGCTTTCAAGAGGACCCTGCCCCTTATTGAGCCCCCAGCTTCCAGAGAGATGTATGTGAGAGCTCTGGTCTCCATTTGTTTTTCTTCAGTCTGTTGCTCCACTTGTGGAATCAACTCAGCTGTGGTCCCTGTGGTTGCTGACAAGACACATGCAGCCGCTGGGCTGTCCTGCTCTGTGCAGTTCTGCACACACCAAGGAAAAATAAACACTGCCAGGCAGCTGCAATACAGCTGTTGCTGTGATAGAGGTGAGGGGTAGAAAAGCTGAGCATGCCAGGAAAGGCAACCACAGGCACTTGGTGCCTATGCTAAACTCTTGTGTTTAATTCTGAATTTAGCATACCCCTGGATGCTCGGAATAATACAGAAAAATCAGACACAAACCTTGTTCACAGTCCCAACAGGGTCATCTATATATCCCTTGAGCAACTGCTCTCTACTTGCACATTCACACACAAATGTACAATTGAGAGTTTCAAGAACCAAGACTATGCTCTTACTTTGGAATAAGTCCAACTGGGAAACAAATAGGATTTACATCTTAGTAAACCGACATAGGATTGCCCAGTAAGTTTGTGTGTGTGTGTGTGCATTAAGTCTGGTAGGAAGAAAATACAAGTCTAGATTTAAAATATAAATAGCTTTTGTGTGGTGTATTGTTCAAAGAGTGCATAGTTGGCCATTGGGTTTGGTATAATGGTGTTTCGATTTCAACATAATGCTTTTCTATTCTAGTGTGTTTTTTGGGGGGGAGGAGGGATTTTTTTTCTAGCTTAGTGAAAGCATGTGGTTTGCATACAGAGGGGTTCATCTTTGTGTAGAGACTGGAAAGAATCCTGCCTGAAATCCTGGAAAGCTGCTGCTGGTCAGTGCTGACAATACTGGATTAGAAAGACCTGTGTTCTGACTCAGTATTAAGCCAACGTAAGAATGTAAAAATCTACAACTATTATGTGGGGAAGATCAATGGCTAGCAGATCAGTGTTTCACTAACATTTTCACATTTAAGTGCATTTTTATCCCAACTATACTATTACACATGAATACTTCCCAAGTATTTGGGTGCAGATCAACATATGTTACAATGTTCCTTTACAGTGCTCACTTGCAGTGTTGTTACTTAAGCTGGTAAAAGCAGTCCCTTCCATGATCATCCATTTTCACCCATGTCAACATTGACTTTTGAGTCTTACACTGCATTTGGGAGGATGGTTGTGGAGAGAGGTTTTCACAATTTATTTTTTGGAGAGGGGGAATCTCTTTGTAAAGTACATTAAAAGTGACATTGACCTAAAATGTACATACTTTAAAGTATGTTTCTTGAGCTCTGCCATTTCCCCTCAATAATATTTTAGGTGCAGTGTGAACTTCAGGTAGGAGTTTAATGTTTTTTTCCAGGCCTTATATCTTCGTTGTGCTTTATCAAGGTCTTTGACAATATATTTTAAATTGTGTGAAGACCCAAATAGGGACCAGAATCCTGTATCAGCTTATACTTAACTAAGTACATAACTAGGTAACTGTTTCATATTTACAATCACGATTTTAACACTATTGCCATAAACATAACTTACGCCAACCTACTTTACTGGGCATCAGCTGCATGGGGAAAAGGGGGGCCATTCTGCCAATTACCATCATATGGTTGAATTATGCTTCTGTTAGGTTTTAGAGGCAAGACAGGCCTGGAGAAGTTAGTCAGGGGTTGTCTAGATGATGAAAAGAATTTGACTAGAATACCTTTGGTCCCAACATGCTGCAAAGGAGATTCGCAGTATTTGGAAGGAAGGTGGCCCCAAACTCCCATCTACTGCAGGGGAAAAGCCATGCGGATTTCCCTGAGTTTTTTTTAAATAATGCACAGGCTTGCACATTACTGCACGTCTGGACAACCAATCTGGGATGCTACACATTCTTGGTGAGGGCAGAAGTGAAGACCAGGTTCGTCCGCTGCCTGGGTGGGCTTGCCAGCAAGGAAGTGTCCAGAAGCACAATTTTCAATTTTCTTGCTATCGAGTGTGTGCTTTTTTGCTGTGCTGAGGCAACCAAAGAGCTTTTTAATAAGCAGAATGTCACACTTGCGTACCTTTGATTTACAAATACAAAAAAAATGCTGTGCAGTGGCTACAACACATGTGAAGAATAATAGTATACTGTACTCTCAGCCACCATCTTGATTCGCAGGCATGGCTGTGTGTGCACTTCACATGTGGGTAAGCTTTGCATACAATAGATTTTGCCAAAAGACCATGGAAACAAATGAGCACTGCTGAGAATGTATGGTCATGCGCATTAATCTGCATTGTATCTTCTCGTCTAGACAAGCCCTTAATTACATACACAGTTAAGTAAAAGGTGATACAGGACTCCTGCCAGGGTCTTCACATATGTTCATACTTCACATGACATATGCAAATTGTATTAAATAACTGTTTAATGTACGTCAGTGCTTTTGTCTGATGTGGTAGACTGACAATTTCCCCCCAAGTGCCAGGAACTGCTACCATATTTCTGCCATACAGTTATTGTATTTACTTTCTTTCCTGGAAGCTCACCACAGACTGGTCTGAGGATAACCATTTGGAGGAGCATTGGTGTGGTGTGGTGTAGTGGTTTGAGTATTGGACTAGGATTGTGGAACACTAAGGTTCAAATCCCCACCCGATCATGGAAACCCACTGGATGAGCTTGGGCAAGTCATACATTCTCAGCCTTAGAGGATGGCAATGGCAAACGTCCTCTGAAAAAATCTTGCCCGGAGGATAGAGTTGCCATAAATCAGTCAACTTGAAGGTATGTATATAATAACTAAATCAGTACTTCTCAAGCTATCTGGTCTGGTGGACCAGCAATTTTTTCACCCAACATGCCATGATCTAGTGCCATATTTGTGCCACATTATTATTGTGTCCATATAATTTCCTGGAAACTTGCTGAACAGATAGCCAGTAGCTCACAGACTAGTACAGTTCCACGGACTACAATTTTGAGCAACACTGGCCAAAATCTGATGTGATAGTGTCTGGGTTTTTGGCCTTCCCTGTTGTTCCTATGGACCTTTATGCTAGCTGAAAACCAGCTCCAAAGAATTTTGTAATCCTCCAGATAATTTTTTTAATATTAAAAATATTTTTAAATTAACTTTAAATTTTTAATATTATTTTTTATTATTTAATATTTTAAAAGTATTTTTAATAATATAGTTTGTGATGCATGGGGCATAATATGACACAAATATTGAGAAAGAGAAAGGAGGGAGAATTGTGACCATACCACTCATACTAGTTTCCACTTTTGCATAAGCAGGCCAGGATTGGATGCAACTCTACATATATTTCATACTTTTGCACACATACAAACTGGTGCTATTCACCAACACACACTTCCGTAAGATAGATGCCTAGGATATAACTGGGAACAATGTCAGAAATCTGTGATGGGAATGCTTGACTATTTATATCTTAGCAAATGATAGCTGAAAGAAAGGTTTTGATCAGGAATCAGGAAAAACAAGTATGTTCAGCCTGTGGAAATCAATGTAAGTGCAATCCTGTCTGCAAACATACATCGTCTACAAGAACAGTACACAGGCACCAACAGAAGATAGCTTTATATATAATATATATTTACTTTTAAAAATAAAACTTCCATTGCAAGGCTAGAGGTCTGTACAAACTACAAAAATATATCTTTTTTCTTTTTCATATAAATAATTTATATGGCATCACAACATTTCAGCTTAAAAGGTCTCCAGCACACCCGCTACACAATCATATGCACTCACACACACACATATACACACATGCACACACAGTGTGTCTCCACCATTTTCCCATGCTTTGCTGGTCCCAAACTTGGGGAGGGGTATGGGGAGCACCATTTCTATTATGTGTTACCTAGAAGCACTTGGCTGATTTTAGGCAGTGGGTAGCTGGCACAGAGTAGGGAACAAATGCAGCAGAAATATCTACTGTTATTAGATTCTAATCTTGACAGTAGTTTCTGGACTACCTATGATAGTTCTGTGCTGGCCAAACTGAGCAAATGCAAATGGCTAAGTCAGTCCCTGCAATGTGGCAAGTTTCTACAGGGAATTTCCCCAGTAATCATGGGTCACTTGTGTTAATTCATTTTAGCTGGAGGCCAAGTCTTACTGAAGCTTTCACATTACAACCAGGCTGTGAAAACCTCAGGAGAAACTCCCTTGGCAGTAAGAGATTAATAGGGGGAATTCAATATGGGCTGGGGAATAAAATTACAGCAGTTTCGGGGCACAGGGAGTTCTTAAAAACAAACAAACAAACAACAACAATAAAGTGCTGGGGGTTAGAAGGAAGAAAGTCACAGGGGAAATAACTCCAGAGTAAATTAGACCTGCTTTCTCACACAAGTAAACTGGTTGACTGTGGTGCCTTGGCCACTGTGTCCCAAGGGGACACAAAACTGTCACAAGCTGGTCACAATTTCACAGAAAGCCCTCAGGGGGGACCCTCCATGCTAGTGATGAACAGGTAGGATAACTGCAGTGCTTACTTTATCTAATTCTAAAGACAAAGCTGTAAAATGTTTACACACTGAAAATATCAGTACCACTGAGAAAAGAATAAACTAGCAGTATCTAGCAGTTGGGCAAAATCATGCTGAATGACATCTGTAATTGAGACTGTCCACCAGTTGAAAATTATTTTTTTATCCCAGTCCTTGCATCTTTTTGTCAGAACTGTGTGTGTTTGGAAGGGTGGGGGAACTGTATCCAACCCAAAGTGACAATAGCATCTGCACTCTCCCTCACTGGTATACTTTTTCTAGTTACACAAGGAAACAGATTCACTTCCACAAAGTGAGGAACAAAAAGCTGCAGCCAGGAAAACCAGGATGTAAGGATGGGAAACAACTGCCTCCATCTCAGATCATTGTCCCAAAGTTTGGGGCATAGGGAATGATGGTTTCCCCTGACAGATTTAATTAATTAATAAGGGTACCTTGAATTCTACTGCCCCTGCACAGTTGCTTACATTGCCTATTCATTTCACATAGCATTGCCTGTAACAAAAATTACAACCTTTTAAAACTATTACTTCTATTGCCTTGCAATAATCTCGCAGAAAACTGCAGTGCTTGATTAGACCCAAAAGTCAACAGGTAAATGAATGGCACTCTATTTGTTTATCTTTCTGTTTGTCTCCTCTTTCCTTTTGATGAGATAAAGAAAGAAAGACAATGATTATTGACAATATTTTTAAAAAAAATTCAGGAAGCTCAGCCTGTCTGTCTCTATGGTGTGGGCCATTCTCTTATCCAGAAAGCAACACTTTAAATTGCACACAAAATTCAGATTTCTGTGCTAAACCAGAATGAAAAACCTAAATTGTTTACTAAATGAATTGTGATTGGTTATATGGAAACCAAGCATATCAGACAGAAATGGAACCTCTTCTTTAGTCCCTGACCTACTGCTAAGTGACTGTTCATTTCTAGATTTCTAACCAAAGATGCTAAATCAGAAAGAGATCATTTAGACATAGAAGCAGCAATCATACTTTTGGTCAGGAATATGAAATGTTTGCCCAACCCTCACTTCTTCTCCCTTTGAACACTTTCTGCTCTAATGACTATCTGGGGAATCTTTTTGAGTGGGAAAATCTGCTGCACCACAAATCCCTGAAGGATCAAATCAAGTGACAATTTCAAACATGACATTTTTCCGACACAGAAATTATATCTGCATAGGGAACAGAGAAAGCTTGGCATATCATCAGTTGTAAAGTGTGGCATGACAACTTTTTACTACAGCTATACAGGCTGGGGAGGCAATTGTCTCAGTATAGGAAAGTCCCTTGTGTGTTAAGATCACAAATAGTGTGTGCACTGCTGACCCCAAAGAGAATACAGTGTCACCTATTACAGATTCCTTCAATGTGGTCAGCAAATGGCTGAATTTGCCACAAGAATGGCCCAGCCTTCTTATGAAAGTGTTACTCTCTCTAGATACATCACATTCCTATTTGAAACACTCCTTTCATAACCATGTTGGAGTATAAAATACTTTGTGAGAAGCACTTTTAAAAGTATGGAATCAAAAACATAGATAAATCCACACCTGTACAAATTAGTTTTCCAGGCATCTCAGCTCTAATCTCCACTTTGGCTGGGAGGCTGGCATGGAATGCCCTGTCTGGGGGATTTCCAGAACCATGAAACCTGTATGTACAAACTCTCTGTTCTGAACAATCCCCATGTAATCACCATTTGTCTGCTATCAGTTATTAATTATGTCCCACTGGTGTTCCTGGGAAATGATGAAGCTGGGAATAAAAATACTAGGAGGTGTTCTAGATTTGGTCAGGGGACACTTGTATGATAGCCTGATACTGGGCTTATAAAAGAGGTAAGCAAGCTAAAAAGAAGGGCACAGAAGAAACCTTGGGGGACATGGGATAGAATAGTGAGGAGTTTTAAGAAAATTCAGAACAGCCACGTGGCAGATGCTGGCACAGGCATTTGTGCTGGTGGAAGCAGGAGCAAAGCACAGCCCATCCCACCCAGCTTGCATAGAAAATTAAGACACATGGTGCCCCTCCATTGCATGCCCCTTCCACTCCACGCTCCCAAGGGGTGCCTCTCCACATTACAACTTCACCCTCACATTTCCCCTTAAAGGGATACCCCCACTTTTTTTTTTAATGAGGGAGTTGTGAAAATAATAATTATTATTATAAGGGGAAGGGTCTGTGACTCTTTTTATACAGCTTAAAATAATAATAATAATTATAATAATAATTATAATATTAATATTAATTAATAAAAATAAAAGAATAGCAGCACAATGTGGGAGAACTCCCCCACATATAAGTTGAGTCCTGCTCTCTCCACGGGAGGGTAGATGTTTAGGAAATTCTCATGCCCTGTCCTGATGCTGGCCATGAGATGCTTCACATAGCATATAGGAAACAGTCCCTTTCATTCTGCAGGTTTGATGGGGCTGGAACTTTCCCTGTTTCTAGGTGAGTAGGGCCCAACACTGTTTGGGCCATCAATCCAAGGTAAGGACACAAACAGCCGATGTTCTGAAGCCAGGTGCTCAGCCACCAAAAAACTAATATGCTTTTTGGTGGCAGATACACCTCGAGAAACAAGGCATGGCAAAGCGGAGTACCAGGTGCTGAGAGATTCTCCCATCAACCTTTTCAATGAATGGTTATTGCAGAAAATTCATCTGGCCTCCTCGCTCCAGTTTTCAAAGGCACTGTCTACATTTACAGTTGGTCAGGCACAGTTGAAGAACTTCCATGGATCCAGCATGCTTCACAGTCTAGGATGTGTGTGTGTGCCTGTGTCTGTGTGAACCATCTGGGCCCCTCTCCCCACCTGGGATGCTGCACACATCCCATCCCTGAGGTGGGAGTTCTAGAGCCAAGGCCAGGGCCTGGCAAAGTGGAGAGCTAGTGTTTCTGGTTGAGGTCCTGCAGTTCGAAGCTGTCACAGAGATCTATACCAGATTCTTCAGGGCCATCAGATTCAAAGCCCTCATGTGTGTAGCCCCGGCATGAGCCAGGCAGGGATGGGTGCAAGGCCAGCATCACTGATGCAGTAGCTGTAACTGTGGCAAATGTGCCACCGGGTCCAAGAGGTGACACTTTGGTGCCATGGGCAGTGGGGTCGGTCCGAGGGAAAATGGGGGCAGTCCGAGCTATCCGGGGCCCTAGTCCATGGTTTGTCTGTTCCTGCTGCTTTGAAGTCTCTTTAACTTCTGTGGCAGAGGGAGGTATGTGACCTCCAGGGATTGTGGCTTGGGTCCAATCGGGGCTGCACAACGACAGAGGTGATTCTAGAATTGTTTTGCAGCTTTTCACCACCTGCCCAGGAAAAAAGAGAGACCAGTGTGAGTATGTCGCATATGGGAGGGAAGTGCACACTAACAAAATATGTTTAAAAGGGACACCACCTCTCAGACCTTTGGAAAGGAAAGCATTAATTCAATGAGGAGAAATTGAGGCAATATGAAAGACAATGATATCCTTAGATTATGAAAATGAACACAAGATTTTAACTGCTATCCCTGGGCCCTATCACTTCTAAGTCCTAAAATAATTATTAATATTTAAAAGTGAGGATGTTAAGAGTCACAGGCCTACGTTTCATCTCAGACGTTACTTCCGTTGTCAGTTAAGATGGTCTAGACAGAGGGATATCAAGTGCCGGCAAAGGCCACTCCCCTTCTTGGCCATGTGGGGAAATAAAAGACTGGTAATAAAATGGCAAGTCCATTAGTAACAGAAGGCATAATTGGTACTTTTCTGTTGCTAATGGAGTTGATATTTTATTGGAAGTTGAAATAAAGGTATTGCTCTTTTGAGAAACAAGTCAAGATCTCCTATCATTCCTGCTGCCCTTATTCTAATAATATAGAGCAAGTCTTTCACAGAGATTCTTAGAAGCAGATTCTAGAAGGAGACACCCACCCCAATCTATTAAATCTGTTTTTCACACTCCTGCAACAGAGTTAGAACCCAAAATGCCTAATTCTCTTTCCTGCCTCTCCTCGCACTTCTGGAGAAACCAGAATTTTCTGGATCCCTAGACTCCTGGTGGGTACTTACAGTGATTTTGGGGAAGCTGGGGCTTTTGCTGGCCTTGACCAAGATGTGTGATTGGGTAGGTGGGATGATGTATGTGCTGCGATCATCTTCACCTATGTCTGATGCACCAGTGCTCTCTGAATAGTATTCTGAGTCTGAGGAATCACCAAAAGCCCCACCATGTTGGCGAACATAAAAGCTGTGGTGGCTGATGGGCGGTGGGACAGGTGATGGTGTTGGTAGGCGGCTGCCATTATCTGCTGGTGTGACCTGTAGGATGATAAGCAGAAGGCACACTGAGAGAAAGCAATGTCAAATGAAGAGTCTCTAGCCTTTGTGCTTCCAAATGCAGTCCCCTCTGTGTACCCACATACAAGTGGAGCCATTCCAGTCAACAGAACAGATCCTAAAATCTCTTAATTTTAGGACAGGTAAAAAGTTATGTTCCAAACACTCATTGCAGAAGGTTTTGCCGAAGGCCTGAGTGAAAACTGAGATACTTCCTTCCATCTCAATTTTCTACCTTTCTCTATGGCTCCCTACCCAAGCACCCTGGAGAGAAACAGCAGCTCTCTTACCTCTGCAGGTGGCCCAACGATAGACAGCAGCACAGGCAGCAGGACCAGGCCATTGAGCAGCCCCAGAATTGTCAGGATGGTGAGTACAGCAAAGAAATACCTGGAGTGAGAAGGTCAGAAATGGCCATATAGACTATCTGCATATAACAGGGCCTTTTATCAGAACCGTTCAGTACAGGCTGAGGATCCCTTATCCAGAATTCTGAAATTTGAAATATTTCAAAATCGAAGTGGGTGGCTGAGGTAGTGACACCTTTGCTTTTTGATGGTTCAATGTATACACTTTGTTTCATGCACAAAATTATTAAAAACATTGTGTATAAAATTACCTTTGGGCCATGTGTATAAGATGTATGTGAAACATACATCTTTAGACTTTGGTACCATCTCCAAGGTATCTCATTATGTATATGCAAGTATTCCAAAATCTAATTCCCGCCCCCCCCCTCCACAAAATATGGAACACTTCTGGTCCTAAGCATTTTGGATAAGGGATACTCAACCTGTATTGATCCTCATGTTTTGCCCCTCCATCCCACTTTCTGACACTCAGTGTAGCTCTGTGGTCAGTATGAGAGGGAAGCATATTTATCTTGGGGATGGTAGATACCAGTGCAATATGAGGAATGGTTGTGGAAATTCTGCTTGGCACCTCAATGCTCACTCCCAGTCCCCTCATTCTAATTTAACACACATGCACTGACTATGAATATGACTACAAACAAATTGCATACTCATGCAGATTACATAGTTCCCTTCTACCTGCCCACATTCAGTCTAAACACATAATTCTTTCCTGGGAAATTTGTTGGCTGGGGGGTGGGGGCTGAGTGCATTCTCCAACCTACAATGGCAGACATGTGCAATGTAGCTCCAGCTGCTGAGCTTGGAGCTTCTAGAGATGCATAGTGCATATTCAACTCACGAAACACTTGCACCAGTAAGTGCTCTTTCTTGGTTTCCAATTTCTACTTCTTAGACCTCTCCAAATCAGACAGACCTGTCAGCTGCCCACATCCACTTGTCATACCAGGATTTAGACACAAGAGCTTTTCCAAGTCTCAAGTTAGTGTCTGCCAACCCTCTCTTTGAGTCAACACAGTCCCTTATAACCTACATTGCTACAGAAGAAAGTGCTAGATATGGAATAAAGGACCCACAGAATGTCTTCACCTCAGCCTCAAAAATTGTTACATAGAACAGGGGGCTTTGTGGCCTCCCTCAAATCTGGTACAGTTACTAGTCTTGGAAGGTATCCACATTACACAGTAGTTTGTGTGATGGCTCCATCCAATGAAATCCTGGGATATGTAGTTTGGTGAGCTACTTGGAATTCTCTAGTGCTACAGAAGGAGATGTTTCTGGCAGAAAATGCTGAGCAGCTTATGAAACAGCAAACCCCATGATTCCAAAGGATCCAGTCATGACATTTAAAAGTGGCATCACACTGCTATAATTGTTCAGTGTAGATACATCTGTTCCAGGACTGTTGTGCATCTTATTAGATTTTGCCTTTATTTCAATTATATAATAATCTATTTTCTGATGTGATACTGTCCAACTTCTCAAAAGCCTACAAGGAAGACACCTTCCCTTCTCTAACCACTTCTTTTCCTAATATCCTAGGCACTGGCCCACAGACATTTGCCATTTTGTTTGTTAGTGTCCCAGAGAACCAACGGAATCCTATCATGGGAGAAAGACGGGCTATAAATCAAATAAATAAATAAATATGCACACAGAAGAAGAAGAAAGCCACAGTACAGTACCTCAGAATGAAATCAAATTCTGAACCACCCAACATAAGTACACCAAGCAGAGTGGAAACAGCACCATCCATCACAGGAGCAAACATGTGTTCTAGGGCCACAGTCGAGCGCACATTCCGGTTGCCAATGGCTGTGAGAAAACCCTGAAAAGAAGATCAACCGTCAAAATAGAAATAAGAGTGTGGCTTAGCCAAAGAAAATCTCAGAAGAGGGCTAGTAACGACATTGCATCTCAGTGACCCCAGCTTGGGAAAAACCACAAGGAGCCAAAGGCGCAAGCTGTTCTTGTGAGCTATTGCTGGAACTAGGTTAGCCCCATCCAGAAATGAGAGCTCTCACCCTGTTTTCTTCAAAAGCAGACACAGAATTTGGCTTAGCTTTTCACTGCACAGTTATATCCTTATGTTTACACTTAATTTATCCAGAAGAACCTCCAATCTCATTTTTTTTTAACAGAATACGAAGGAGTTAACAAATCACTTAAATGCATATCCAGAGTTTACTGATTCAGCCATCACTATTTATCAAGCATTGTTAGCTCAATGAAAACTTGGACAATTAAGACATCTTGTGTGGGCTCCACCAAGGCCATTTAAAGACATTGAGAGCCAACGTGGTATAGTGGTTGAGAGTTGGACTCTGGAGATCAGGGTTCAAATCCCCACTTGTCCATGGAAACCCACTGAGTGACCTTAGGCAAACCACACTCTCTCAGCATCAGAGGAGGGCAAAGGCAAACCCTGTCTGAAAAAAAATTGCCAAGAAAACCCTGTGATAGGTTTGCCTTAGGGTTGCCGTAAGTTGGAAATGACTTAAAGGCCCACAACAACATGTAATATTGCATATCAAGTTATCTGGTAGGAAAGAAAGAGTGCAAAAGAGTTTTCAGGAAATCCTATTCCAGTGGTGTCCAACCTGTGGCTCTCCAGGTGTTTTGGACTACAGCTTTCAGAATTCCTGACCATTGGACCAGCTAGCTCAGACGTCTGGGAATTGGGAGTCCAAAACACAGGTTGGATACCACTGCCCTATTCCTTTCAGTATGGCCCCACCAAAATTCAGAAACTCACTACCTTGCATGTTCTTGACACAGTTTAACCAACCTGCCATACTAAGAATGCATGACTGAATTAACACAATGGCCTGTGATTGTGTGATTGTTTACATTTCCTTTGTCATTTTGTTAAATTGAATTTTTGAGATTAATTTTAAATAATAACAACAGAAAACCCCCACCCTCTACCTTTTCCCCATTTGATGACACAATTCATAAGCCTTCATTTCCCATGGTTCCTTCTCCCCACCATTCCCTCCAGGTTGTTGGCATGTATTAACTCTGTGTCTTAAGTACTAAGCCATTCACAGTTAATGCTTTCACTTTTACTGATTTGCATTTAAAAAGAAAAAAAAAGAATAGGGGGAGGGAAAAGAAACAAGGGGGGCAATGGGTGTATGATGTTGATGAAGTAGAGAGGCAGTCTTTGAAGATTGGAAGAACTTGGCTTCCACTTTTCAGTCTGCACACAGTTATAAAAATGCTGCTAGACATTTTGGGATTTGGCTTCCCTCCTTTTTAATGTAAGCTATTCATCATGGACTCCAAAGTCCAACAGGTCTTTCACTTACCAGGGCCACATGTACAGTGAATTCCACACCAATGCCCACAGAAGCAATGAGGATGACCACAGGGATGGCACTCAGTTTAATGCCCATCAGGCCCATGATACCAAAGAGTTCAACTGTCATCATCGCCAGAACAAATACCTGGATTAGAGAGGAAAAGAGACACATTAATCTCTCACTCAGAAGCTATGGTGTTGAGTGTGACTATAGCAAAAATTATCTACAGAGTCAGAAAGCAGAGGAATATTATGTAAAGCCTCTAGTGATCAATATTTAAGATCTTGGCACAACTCTAATTCTCTCTCTCTCTCTGACACAGATAACATTTTTTGTGTTGCTCCACTATTATATTTAGACACACGCACATTCACACAAAATCCCTAAATGCCCTGCATTTTCTGTCCCTCTCTCACTGGAGAAGTTAGCCAAAAGAAAAAGATGTCACATAGTAAAATTAGCAAAAATTAAGTAAGTTTGTGTCATTTGATTATTTTTAGCACAGGATTTGGATTTTACATTGTTTTACATTGTTGACATTCAGTTTCTTTAGTATAGTTGTATAGTCCTCATTATGACAAACATTAGCTCAACTACAAATGATAACAGCCAAGAAAATTGTCATATGATGACAATAGTGTAAAGGTCATAAACTACGAATAGTAGGTATGGTAACAGTCAGGTGATTATTAACCCATTATCAACCTTTCTAAGAAGACATTCAAGTGCCACAAGAAGATGAGTGTAATTTCTGAATTAATAATAAAAACAACCAAGGGGCAAAGGATATTGTATATACCCTGAATTACTATGGTGCAAAGGAGTGCTAAAGACACAAATGCAAAATGATTACTTGCAAATCAGTGTCCACGCAAGTTACATGTGAACTTAACCCATTCAGCACCATGGAGAGAAGCTACAGTTTTATGCTCCAAAGATACTCTTCAGCTATAAACTTTATATAGTAGCAGATGTACCTTTGCTACTGTGTGTATGTACAGTGGGAATCTTTGGACACTCCCAACTCCTTTGGGCATGTGCCTATATAATATATACACACTGTTCATTGTGAACACACATTTGTACATGTATGCAGAAATATTTTTATGTGTTCATACTAAAAAGAAAGTAACCCAGATGCCAAACTCAGCAAAACACACATTCAGTTTTTGTAGTTAGAATAAATTATGCAAATCAGTGAATCAACATTCATTTTTCCCTAATGAATTCCAATTTGCAAAACTGAAATAATTTAGTTGTCTTTGAACGGGAGAGAAAAGAGCATAATGTAAGGGGAGGCAAAAATAACTGGGAGGGGAGGGTGTATTGTGCAGGCAGTAGATGTCCTGCATGCTAAAAAAAAGTTCATACAAACTAGTCTCCATTCTCAAGTTTCAACATCTAAAATCATCTATGTTGATTTTATAAAGGCAACAGTGTTTGATAACCATATGGACTTTTTGCACAAAACCACACCACTATCATTATATAAGATTGACATCTCTGCTAATGTTACATACTCTTGTTATTTGAGAAAAATACTCACAATGATACTGGCTGTCCAAGGGTTGAGTAGCAACAGAGTGCACACTAGGAAAGTGCAAGCCAACACAATGCTGATGGCCTGCAAAAGCCAGTGGCGCAGGCCAATGTATTGCTCCCAAAAGAGGAACGGATAACCGCTAGGATAGCTGAGCACACCATGTGTCTGGGCCACCTCATCACAGATGGCACGCACATTCTCAATTGCTGCCACAAAGTCCGATGTTTGCCGCAATCCATTCAGGTAGAAGGGGAACTGAGCAAACTCCAGGGGCTGTGCAGCTGGGACTGTTAAAAAGAGAGGTACATCAGGTACAGTGGCCTCCTGCCCCCACTCCAGCCCCAAGATGAATTGTCCCATTTGTCCATATTCCCACCCATTCAGGCACAGTGTGCAGCTGTAGGAAAGGTGCAGCATTGTGATTTACACTATGGAAGAACCAGATAATGGAAGAGTAGGACTGAAACAATAATATGCACTGGAAGGCTAACAGGAATGGAACTTAAGCCTGCACTCACTCCGAAGGTTCTCGCCGGTGGCATCATACTTGTCATGGATCCATTCTGGGGGTGGTGGATAGAAGTTGGCCTGGGAGGCAGCAAAGCCAAGGGGGTCGTTGCTCACCCACACTGTCAAGCAGATGTAGAAGATGTCAGGGGGAATGATCCCATTCTCATCCACCAGGCGGCGAGTGGTCAACTATGGGGCAAAAAGAAGGGTGAGAAAAGTGTTTGGCTAATGTACTACCACACCAGTGTAATCGCTTGGAAGGGAAGGGGCTAAGGCTCCTACTTTGGCAACAGTTCACCTTTTCCAAAGTCAAGATGATTTCCTGTCCTTCCAAATCTCAGTTCCCAAGGAGCCTCCTAATACCTGAGAACATTCCCTTCTCTCTCTTTCCTGCCATCCTTTTTTTAACAAGAGGTTTTCCCCCTCCACCCAGGTACATCATGGACTCACACATAAGTCTCATGACATTCCAAATATCCTTTCCCCACCTGTTCTCCCTCCCCACATCTCTTCAGCTTGGGCTGCTACACTTACTTGATTGAGATTGAAAGGTTCCTTCCTGTTGCCTGTCTGGATGAGGAGCTTATAGGCCAGGGCACCATCCTCTGATCCATTGCGGTAATTCTCTCTGGTGATGAGCCCGGCTTCCCAGTCTTGGTCAAAGGCTGCCTGGAGACCTACGGCAGAAGGAGTGTGTAATAAATGTTTTGCCATCTATGGTTCAGAAGCAAGAGCTAACTCTTTCTCCAGTTATGGTTGTTGTTCCTACACTTTAACACAATAACATCATCCCTGACAGTTACATCACCTTCAAAATTTGGGCATGTTTCTACCCAGACTCAAGAGGCACAGGAAAGAACTATCAGTTAGAGAAAGCAGAGGGAAATCTAAACATGTAAGCATGCAGCTCAGCATGAACACCCACCACACTTATATACATGCACACAGTCAGAACATGGGTATGTAAGATACAGAAATTGCATACATGAGATGAAGGGCATCTGGAAAGTTGCTTAGCAGGGGAATGTTTTATAGCATCCTGGAATACAGAGTGGTTGTGAAATAGAGATATGGAATCAGCTGACTGAATAAATGTCCCTCAGCTAGTGGCAGGTTCATAACATGAACATCCTGTCCTGAAACCTGGATGACATTCCATCCCAGTTCATTACAGAGGGACACTGCAGGTTAGTGGAGAGAGTTGGTAAAGAGCCTTTCACTCACCTTGCAGCCAGTCCTGGAAGTAGTGCAGCCACATCTTAGGCAACTGGTGGTTCTCATCACGCACCACATACTGGATAGTGTCGAAGGCTTGGTGCAGGCCATAGAGGGCCTTCTGGGAGTTGGGGTAGTCAAAGCCACCCTTGGTCACCACAAACATGTTATAAAAGGAGAAATACTTGAACTGGGCGGAAATGAAGGCATGCTCCTTTGTGCCGCGTGGAACAATATCTGTCAGGTAGAGCCCATCATGTACCTTAGTTGTACCGTAGAGGCTCAGACCCAGCAGTGCCAGGAAGAGAGCTACCACAATTCCCTGAAAATACAGGAAAGGAAGTGTCAACGTGGCTTCAGCCAGACCCAACCTCTTCTTTATAACTCTCCATTTCCATTGTTGTCATCAAAACATGGTTTCCTCTTAACAAAGCAAAGAAGCACTTGGGCTCTGGATCTTTGACAAACCCAATCCCACTCCTTCATGTAGCACTGGGAATCATGTGGCCCTCAATGCCAACCCAAGACATCTTGCTGCCTGAGGCAGAGTAGCAAATGGCACCCCCTCTTCTGCCCCAAGCATTCTCCAAATAGAAGTGCATAGTAGCCAACTCTGGCTGAGACAGAAAATCCAAGCACTTTGAACACCTCTAGCTGGGAGTAAAACATACATCAATCATAAATTAAATACATAATATGTTGTTTCCCTTTAATGACACTGTAAATCAGTGGTCTAAGCCAATTGATCCATTATGCCTAACTATAGACAATTCTGTATCCCATGAAGTGTGAAATAGTACCCATTTCAATACAAGACTAATTACTTTTGTATAGGGAATACAAAAGGGGTAGTATACATTTACTGCTAATATTAAAATGTTTTATCAGTACTGTATTTCCAACCATCCAATGCACTCCAAAAATTTGCACATGAATTCAGCTTGATTTCAGTGGGGTTACTCCCAGGTAAATGGATTAAAAACTGAAAGAAGATATACTGGGGCCTATCCAAAGGGGAGGAAGAGAGTAGAAAGCAGAATTTTCTGCTAAAAAAAAAGCTACTACTTTTCAGGTAGGGATGCAAGAAAAAAAAAAAGCAAAGCCAATAGTCTACACAACTGCTCATTAAAAAAAAATAGTAAAAAGATACAACCTGTTGCCACATTCTAAGGTTCAGCCTCACTGAGTACATAATCACTTGGATAACAGGTGGGATTTTTAAATGCATTGGACCACCTGGTTCTGGGTGTTTGCTTGGCATTGATATGAGATCCCTTGCAAGGGAGCAAATGCCACTAAAATAAATGAGAATTACTTCTGAGTAGACACACCAGTATATAGCATTGCATGGAGAGTTCATCAAGGGCTGAGTCTTAGTGGTAATAATACACTCATTCGTTCTTAGCGAGTGCCTGGATTTCCTTTATGACCAGTCTAAGCCTCTTGCAAAATTTCCAGGAATTTTGCCTCTAACCCTGAGGTGCCAAATCAGCCAACCTATGCTTTAAATCTCCACTCACTGATCTCAGAAAAAAAATCCATCCAACAGGAAACTTCTATCCTGATTGCTAGAAGAACACAAGGGCAGAAGAAGAAAGGGAAACTATGAGCTCTTTAAGACCATGGGGTATTGCAAATGCATGATGCAGGGAAAAAAAACTCTTAATGAGTGATACTCCTATCTCCACCAATTATGAACTGGAGGGGAGTGGGGAGGAGAAAGCAAACCACTTTCTAGGACATGAGGGAGTCCTTGGCTAAATGTTCAAACAAAGCACAAATCAGTACAGAGCAAAGGTGGACTAGAACAAAAGAGTGGGAAGAAAAGTCTTTGATGCTCAAGTCCAGGAAGCTAAAAAAAAAGAAAAAAAGGGAGCGAGCTCAATTGAGCTGGCCCTGCGCTTGCCTTTTCCTATTCCTCAGCGGCTGGAAATCAGGCACTCTACGGCCAACTCTGTTCTGAAGCAGGGCCCCTTAGAAGGTGGTGAGGGAAACACAGTTCTCATCTACAACTAGCTAAGAAAGTCAGGAAGGCTTTGTTCCCCACTGACTCACCATGCCCACATGACAGACTTGCTACTCAAAATGTTGCCCTCTTCTTTGTCCTGTGCAGGGCACCATATCACCAAAACCCTCCAGATGGTACTTTGCTGCCTACCTTAGTATGGCTCTGAAGCAGAACTGGTGCATATTTGTCCCGAGCAAAGTTGGAGAGGTTCCATCGACAAAACGGCAATGGCACGCAATCCTGGCCACCTTTGCCCTCGTCCACTTGTGCCAGAAGATCACGGGTTGAGCTTGCAGGAGTGAAAATCTGTGAGCCCAGGGGGTTAGCAGGTAGGAGGGCAGAAGGTGTGGTGAAGACATGCTGCGTGGGGGGTAAGATGGTGACCACGTGGTGCCCAGAGGGGTCACACTGTGTGAAGGCCTGCACCGTAGTGGTGATACGGGTGCTGGTGGCCAGTGCTGGGTGACCATGTGGATAAGAGGGTACGGTGTGGTTATCATTTGCATCAGCATATTCTTGTGGCTGGATCTGGATGACACGGGAGGAGCAGAGGCTGTAAATAGAAGATGACACTGAGAAACTGCTGGGGTCAGTCTTACCCAAGTGGACACAATGTAAAGGTTGACTTCCTACTGAGATCCTCCATTTTGTTGTAACCTTTATAAAAATGATCTAGTCTGTGTGTGGTCAAACCATTTGGAATTAAGATGTTGCAAGCCCTTCCCCCATATGTCTTTAAAGGATGTCTAGTTCTTCCAAATACGTTGACTCTACACACAGAGACAAAGTAAAGAAATATTTCCCCCAAACACTGGAAACACTAATATTGCCTGTGCACCTGTCTTTTGGTGCTCTGGGTGTAGTTGTTTTTTCTTGCAGCTTCACTGGATCCCCTGTTGTTATGCCTAATGACTTTTCCAAACCACCGCTCCCATCCTTAACATTGTTCCCCTCTCCCAGAAGATTTGATTGATTGCCCAGCTTTGCCCTGGAGAGTACAGGAATGCCCCCTCACAAAAATTGACATATGGGATTTTCTCTCTTTGCTCCACTCTAAACATAATACCTGTAGAAGCAGCACAAAATGTCAAGCTGCTTATTTTCACGTCGGTGAATGTCCAAGCTCAAGATGGCAGGAAAAATGAATAGCACCATGGCAAAATTAAAAACAACCACTACAGCAGCCTGCAGCAGACAAGACAAGAAAAAGAAAAGAGGAATTGAGACACACTGAAGAGCTTGAACCATCTTGCCCAGTGCCAGTTCTCTTAAAGCAAACAGTTCACCCAGCTTTCTAACCAAGATGGTGAAAACAACAAGTGACTTTATTAATGTATTTTGCCTTTGAGTGCAAGTATTTTCTTTTATGAATAACCAGTGCTGAAGTCAGGAAGGAAGCTGGACTGGGACTATGGTTTGAGAGGAGGGAGGTCTTCCGACCACTGTGCCCCACGAACACTGCACTCTCAAGCAGTTTTTCAAGTCTGCAGGGCTTGCCTACAGCAGGGATGGGGAATTCAGGTCTTGAGGCCAAAATTGGTCCTCCTAGAGTCCTAGATCAGGCCATCCAGTCTTCTACAAACATTCATGCCCCCTTTGCTAGCACACCATCATTTGGTGCTTTACTACCCTTTGTACACAGTTTTTCCTCATTCTAAAAGATCAAAATGCCTGCTCTAAGGTTCAGTATTGGCAATAAAAGCTTTCAGCTATTAAACTACAATATCATGGCATTTTGGTCCCATCCTTGTGTCTTTGACCCACCCAGCACTAGAATATGCTGCTCTAGAGAACTTCTTTGTAAACAAATTTGGCTCTGGGGCTGAAAGATATTTCTCAGTCTTGGTCTACAGTAAGGTAAGACTCATGGTATAATGTGGGCTCAGGCACACCTTCATGGGAGAACTGCCAGCAGAGTAGCTTACCTGCAGAGAGAAAGCACGTAGAGCTGGGATAGGCACGAGGGCAGCCATGAAGAAGGCTATCATGTTATTGATGGAAGTGAGCGCTACACTGGTGCCACTGCGCCGTAGGCATTCGCCAGTCCACTCCTGTGTTGTAAAAAGTGCAAATGAGAAAGAATGAGCACAGAGTAGAAGTGTAAGTGCTGGAAGTGCACAAAAAAACAAAGAATTAATAGATTATTCTTTTAATAAAGAACAGGTACATAGTCTAACCTTGATGGGAACATGTTGGCTGGTCTCTGTGAAGGCATGTGCCAGCAAGAACATGTCATCCACACCAATGCCCAGTGCAAGGAAAGGCAGTACCTGTCCAGATATAGAAAGAAATGCATAAATACACTGCTTTTCTGCATGCAAAGTGCTGGGATCTTAAGGAAAAGTTGACATCTACTGTAAAATGTGATAGAAATGACCAGCCAGAACTAAGTTTCTTTTCAACATGGTTTGACCTTTTATTAATCTTATCAATGACAGCAGGGAGTTTCCACCTCCTCCACGGTCACATTTGAACTATGGAAAGATGCTTTAGTTGAATGGTAAATTTATTGTTATCGTCTCATGTTGTGAACATATGAACCAAAGAGTTCATAACCAAACATATGAACCAAAGAAATAATATGCAATGCCTGGTGAGTTTCTTGTTTGTTCTGTTAAAAAATAGTTACATAATGCCACTATGTCATATTGTTAATAACTTAATAAAAGATATTAAGTGCTGGGATGACTTTTAAAGCCCTAAATGCCCTGGGGCCTTGATATTGAAGGTGTGCCTCTCCCTGTACATGCCTGACCAATGATTCAAGTCTGCTGGAGGGACTCTAATCTGTGTTCTACACTGTGTAAAGATTTGGGAGAGGGGCTTTTCTGCTGTGGCACCCAGTTGGGGAATGCCCTCTCCTTAGAAGCATGGATGGTGATGACAATGCCTTAATTCTGGTGCCAAGTTAAAACTCAGTTGTTTATCTTAGCTTTGGAGGAGAGGTAATGGTTTTGCCCAAATCTGTACAGGTACACGGTTTTAAACTGTTTTAAGTTGTTTTAAATCCTTCAGCAGCTCTAATTATTCCTTTGGCCACAATCTGTCCAGCTTCCACAAAGCTAGAAGCCATTCAGGTAAGACTGGACAGCAGCCCACCAGATGTTGCTGTGTTCCAACTCCCATTAATCCTGGAAACGCAGTCAAAGATCAGAAATGATGGGAGCTGCAGACTTTGGAAACCCACAGTTTCCCCACTCCAGTAAATGGAGACACAAATGCTCACTCTTACCCTTATGGTCAGGCTCTAAGCGATCCCCATATTTTCCCAAAATCAGACTGCCTGCTGGCTCTCTGGGCTTCTTTCTTTCAATACATGCAGCATGTCTCTCACACACAAGCAATGTTCCTTGGTTTTATTAAGCTTCTTTTTTGCCTTGCATAAATCTCAGATGACCTTTCCTTGTACGTACCCCTATTCAGGAGTTAGTACAACCAGACAGATACTAATTCAACTGTTCTGTAACAGTCCTTTATTGCCTCAGGTACGTCTGAATGGGAAAGCAGCATATACAGAAAACCTAGCAGCTGAAGGCAGCAGAATAACAATGTTGGGACCTTTAGTTTAATTAATTTAATTTAATTAGGTATTTTTAAAATTTTAATTAGGTATTTATACCCCACTCTTCAGCCACAAAGGCTATCAGAGCAGCTTACAATTTGCTTTAAGCAATAGCAATTTACACATCTACACTGCACTAAGCAGTTTCCAATGTGTTAGCTTTAGGAGATCCATGAGTCTAACAAGAAAGTGCTTTCTACAACACAGCAACCTCTAATGTCATTCTGGGGCAATGAGGTTAATGGTAATCTCAGTATTGCTTAAACAAAGAAATCTGAGTTATTCGGTGATTCTGATGTTTTCAGAATCTGACAGAACTCAGGTAGGTACTGTCCACACGCAGTCCCAAACTCCCACTTTTGCAGCCCCCAAAGGTTCCGAAACCACAACAAATTTCTTTGCTGGACCAATTTGGGAGTGATTCCCTCGTCCCCCCCCCCACACACAAAAACCAGCCCCAAATGCAAGAAAACAGCTTGCAAACATGGCAGTTCTGCTTTACCATCCCCACCTCCCAAAAGGCTTTGGCTGAAAACTGGAAAAAAATGGCCATGGGACCAGTGGCATGACATCACTTGCAGTGGTCTGTGATGTGCCAGGTTGTTCTCCACGCAGTTGCCCACCCCTGTGATAGACAGGGAAGTGTGGCAAGGGTTGGCACGAGGCAAGGTGGACCTCACCAGGGTGTGACATACCTGGGTGGTGGCTGCATTGAATGAGATTCCTAGCAAGGAACAGAATCCAAGTCCAGCTGCCACTGAAAGGGCAACTAGAAGAACCCCAGCCAAGCCGACAGCACCCTGTGATTTGGAGCAGTCCCAACGCAGCATGGTGACACAGGCATATGCCAGCTGGAAGAAGATGAAAGTGATAATTAATGCAGAGAAGGGTGTGGGTAGGAAAACTGCACGCTGGTACATAACAGGCAGAAAAGGATCAGGGACAGTAAAGACAGTGTAAGAAAGCTGCTACGTACCATCAGCAGGTACCCTCCAGCCACACGGATGGCACTCACATCTGAGAAGGATTTCATGATGTCATTGAGAGTGGTGGTGGAGAAAGCATGAATGGTCTGGGAGGAATTTGCAGGGAGGGATTCCTGGGCCAACTGCAGGGATAAAACAAAAATGGTGAAATATTGGGAAACAAGGATAGCTATCTCAATGGTTTCACTCATACCAGGATCCTTCTCACAGAGATCCATGCACAGGATCCATTTACATGCCAACCATACTCATAACATGGGAGATCTGCTTGTTGATGAAGCTTCTATTGCCCAGTGAAGGAATCCGTTTATAACAAGCATTGAATCTATTCAAATACATCTGTAGGATCGGAAACACCTACAGGATAGGATCTACCCCTGGCCATTTCTAAGATTTCATCCCACCTAGCATGCCACTAACATCCACTATCACATAAAGACTACTCAAGTACATCAGATCTTTTACCACTATCAGAACTGTATTTTGTGTAGTTCCCATAACTAATTTGGTGTCACCAGGCCAAAAGGTCACAAAATATCAAAGGTGGATCATAGGCATGAACAAGTCCATATGATGAAAATCTTGCCATGAACCAAACAAGGTTGAGCAAACTCTCAGTCTGAGGGTCCAAACTCTCTGTCTGAGGAATAACTGAGCATTCTTTCACCCAGGAAATATCTGCTCTGTGTGCCATTCTATATACTCACAGGCATTAAGGAATCTACCAATGCATATTTTTATACATTTATACATGTATATTGGCATGCAGTGCCCACCAGCATTGGTCCACATGCATTTCTGCAACTCTCTTCCCACACTCACCATTTCAGCCTTTTGCAGATGCATTTGTGCTCTCCCACACACCCACAGGCACTATGTCTCAAGCAGCCCCAAAGCCTTTGCACCAGTGCTACACCCCTCTTTGCATCTCACCTCAACAAATTCCCGCTGCCAGGCCTCCAGCACAGCAGCTGCCTTCTCCTCATTCCAGCTGATGTCATGTATCTCATAGTCATCCCGATAGTGCTCAAAGAGCTGCCGTGGACTCATTAGCAGGAACATGCTTTGCAGGGCTTCAGCTCTGCAGAAAGAGAAGCTGGCTCAGGCAAGGAGGCAGGAGTCCAGTCAACTCTGGATGTAAAGCATGGACAGGGAATCCTGTGGTCTTCCAGGTGTTGTTAAACTGAAATTCCCATCATACTGCACTACTGGCTATGCTGGCTAGAGCTGACTGCAGCGGAAATCCAACAAAGTCATAAGGGCTATGTGTTCCCCAATGCTGCTTTAAAACCATGACCTATTCATGGACATGACTCAAAACTTGAGGTAGAAGCCAGGAGCTGTAATTTCCAGCTTTCTTCTTTCACAATAAGCCCCAAATTGGAGTTGGCTCACATGATTCCTTCTTCACTTCTTTCAGGCCAAGCAGCTACCCCACTACCATCCCCATCTAAATGTATACAAAGAATATGTCAATTGTGTTCCATAGAAAACCAACTACTGGATAAACCTCAAACACAGCATAAGGTGGGAGGGGGGAGGCCTTTCTAACATGCCTTTGATTGCCAATAGGCATGTGATTTTCGCTTGTAGCAATTTGCACATAGTTCACTATCAGCAGGAGAAAAAATACCTGTACAGTGGGCCTGCCATATCTTTGGGGGTTTGGTTCCAGGACCCCATGCAGATACCAAGAACTGTGGATGATCAAGTCCCTTATTTATAAAATGGCTCCAGCCTCTAGGCACACATTCTTTGGGCTCCCCTGCCTCTGAGGAGCACACCAGCCACCTCCTTCTGCCATTGAGGCAGCGGCTGCAGTTCTTCTCCTTGTTCATTCATAAGGCAGAAGCGGGAAGTGGCATACTCTCCAGAGGTGAGGGAAACCGAAAAATGTGTGGGCTTGCCACCACCTCTGCTGCTACCCCATGGCATTTTATAAATAAGGGACTTATAAGGGGAACGGGGCGGTGGTTTAAAGAGATTTACTCATGGGGAAAGCTCCTCTGACCAAGGTAGCTAGGACTCACCACCAGGAGAAGTGTGAAAAAAGAACCGCTGACATCACCACATCCCCAGCAGCCATCTTGTCCAGTGCTTGCAGCACCATCCCCTGGTTCTTACAGTTTACAGCTAACACTAGCCCTAAACCCTTGACAATGAATACATCCTCAACCAGGAGAGCATCTTGGCTCAGATTTGTGCAGGTAAGAGCCCAAAGTTGCCCACACTCACATACCCCATGGCATTCTTCTCTCACTCTAGCTGGCATTACAGATGAGGCTGCAGAGAGATGTGGGTATCTGTGAAATGGCAGTAACCCAAGCGTAGTGCTTGGTACAAATCCACACCTCCCGCCATTTCACAGATCTCTCTTGCATCTCTCTGCAGCCTCAGCCTCACCACTGGCTAGAGCAAGAGGAGAAAACCATGGGGTGCACAAGTTGGGTGGCTTTGGGCTCTTACTTGCACAAATCTGAGCCATGGCACTCTCCAGGTTGAGGTTATACTTGCCGACAGGGGCTCAGGGTTGGTCTTAACTGTGAGTCTTCTTGCTCTTCACCAAGAAGGACTGGGCCATGGTGTGACTGAGTGCAGGAGGGGGTGGCTGCTAGGGACATGGAGGTGGCTCTATCTTCATGCTTCTCATGGCCTCTTGTGGTGGAGAGTCCTGGTGGCCTTGGTCGGAGGAGTGTCCCTGCAACTGAATCTCTTTAAACCCCCCCATCCCCATTTTACAGAATTTGCAGCCTCAAGTTCACATCTCTCTGAGCCTCTCCAGCCAACCAAATGTGTTGTATAAAGTACAGGTATTGTGTTGTGTACAGTACTGTAGTTTGAATTTGCAGTGGGATGAATCCACAGATCCTGAGCCTGCAGATACGAGTATATTTCATAAATGCACATGACGTTTTTTAGCATTAAGACAGCAAATATATTTTCTGCCATTTTCTGGAAATTTCCTTGCATACTATTTTAAAAAGAGAATAAGGACCTATATTATCATTATCATCATTAGTTTTTGTTGTCATCAGCCCTTACACAGTCTTTGTTTCCAATTCTTGGCAACGCTTTGTCATGCAAAAAGTGAGAGGCCTCAGAGGCAGTGTGAGAAAATGTCCACAACTGAATTGCCCCATTAGTGAGCAGAATGTGCTACATCACACTAAAATGGCAGTAATCTGCAAATCTGAAGGCCGTGGATCCATCATGGGATGCAGTGCTAACTGCAGTCTGGGTGTCTGGAGCCAGCTTCTAAGCGTATACTGGTCTAGGTACATTTGAGCTTCTCTGGGCTGTGGATTGCTACAAGCAGGTGTCTGTGCTGCATGACAGCATTCACATCAGCTGGAAGGGGCTGGGGTGGGCAGAGGCACGGGGAGAGGGGCAGCTGTTGGCGTCTCAGGGATCAACACAAATTCCAAGGCTCAGGAATGCCTGCCAGTCACTACTGTGGTCAGATCATGGACATGGACTCCTGTACACACAAGAATATGTCTCTCCATGCCACCGATTTAGAAGCTGGCTCAGAAGGGCAGTTTATCACTATTCCCAACCATGAGTTAAGAGTCCAATCTGCTTCCAGCAGCCATGCCTTATCTTGCTTTTCCCTCCCCTCCCCATTAAAATGCAAAGTTGACTACTTTGACTATCACCTTTACCCCCACTGACCATCCCATTGACCCTACTTGCAAGGAAAAGCCATCTGCCCTTCTAAAAGAATTGCTGAGTTATCCTATTATTCCCAATCAGAGACCTCCTCTTGACATCATGAATGGACAGACAAACACACACACACACACACACACTCTTACCTCTGTAGTTTACCCTGGGAATCCTTTATTGTACCACCCAGAATCAGTTCCTCTTGCCAGTGCATGTATTTTTGGGAGAAGCCATGGCAGCCACCTGTGAGCTCAGAGGGGATGTCTGGTTCCTGGTGGATGTAGTAAGAAGAGATTGTAAGATGGTGGCATTAACTTACAACATGAGCACAGGCAGTTTAGCTTGGTATTGAAGATTACACTATAGTTCCTTCAGTTGTCTTCTACAAAGCTAGAGGCATCTCTGCATGTATTTCCTGCCTCTTGGCTCTTGCATTGTGTAGATTTATTGTAACCATTATTCCATTTTGCTTCAGAATAGTGGTTGTTTGCTAAAGAACTAGACTAGGTGACTAATAAAGCAAACCTAGCTACTACAGAAAACAAGTACTGTACAAAAAAGTTGTTCCTTGGTAAATGTCACATGTAAAAGGGAAAAAATGGCCAGGAAGTATGAGACACAGCATGCTGTAGTGGACATAAGACTGAGAAGACTTCAGCAGATGTTACACTCTTGGGAAAAGTTAGTACTTTTCAGATTCAGGTTCCTGACCATTACATGAAAATAAATAAGCAAGGAAAAATCACGGTGATTGTACAGCTCCTTGCACATTACGAGTGCTACTGGACTGACCCTTTCCCCTATAAACAAACGATTGTTCCCAGGTTTCTATCACATTCCCCAACATACTGTCAAAATCAGGTGTGATCAAAAACATGCAACTCTTAAGGGCTATGAAAGTAGGAGTAGGCTTGATCCTCAGTGGCTGGGTTCATCATGAGCAGGGGGCAGCTTTAGCCCCATACCAATGTTGTCATTGAATAAAGCCCTTTATAATACTCCCTACACTAAGTGAACAATTGTCATTCACTTTTACATAGGTATGGTACTTCAAAATAGATAATTAAGAGCAGTACCAGTGTATGGACTAGACCTGCCTTCCAACTATGACACTGTGCAACCAATATTTTGCTGACAGGTATCTGATAGACACAAAGACACTTCTGCAAACAGTTATGCCATCATAATGATAGATATTCTGCCAGTTGATAGTACAAAAGGCTTGGGAGGATTCATTCTGCTCTCGGCTATGTAACCTCAAATCTGGCAACAATTATCCAGTGTAATGACACAGACACTGGAATAACTAAGTAGGTTTTTTAAACAGATATCAAAATAATACACTTCTTAAAGCAGCCTAATGTCTGCCCCAGGTGAAGCAATTTCACAGGCCATGTAAGCATTGCTGTGTTTTTATATTCTAAAACGCTTGTAAAGCACATAGTATCTATGCAAAGAAATTAAGTAGAGTTAAGAGGATCAGGGGTTTCTACTTTCACCAAACATTACTTCACTCTGGTTCTCTCCTGGTATTTTACAAATGAAGGTCCACAATCAGTGTGAGTCCCACACTCTACAACCATTTTAAAGCAGTCAGCTTTAATGCAACAGTGCAAACTGTGTTAAGAATGCAGCCCACACACACTCAAAAGCAATAGCAAAAGTCAAAAACGCCTAAATTCAAACACATCACTTATTTTTATTATAGTTATAACTTAACTTTCCTTTGAGGAACGGTTGGTATACATTTATTACCCTCCCATTTTACCCTCACAACAGCCCTGTAAAGTAGGCTTGGCAGATAGATAACAACTGACTAGCTCAAGGCCACCCTATGAACTTGATGGCTAAGGGAGAACGAGAACCTGGGTCTCTTAGCCGAATGCATCTTTCAAGCCCTCATGGATCACATCTTCTATATCTTCACACTGCACATCTCCCAGCAGCATTTCTCATATTTTCAGCCTCCCACAACAACAACAACAACAACAACAACAACAACAAGCAGTAGTAGTTGTCATCGTTGTCTGCTTGGCCACTATCACATGGATAAATTCAGGTCAGCCAGATTATTAAATTAAGCAGAGAAAGATAAGAAGAATCACTAGCCATAATAATAGTGAACTTATAGAGAACAACTGTGACTCTCTTCAGCTGCAGAAGATGAACCAATATAGTGTCTCTTTGCATTTGGCCAAGGAGTTGCATTTGCAGAATCCACTCCAACTTGTGTGTGTGCATACATGAACACAGGAATGAAGATATGCACTTGTTCTCAGGCATACTGGATGTTTCCTTCAATTCTAAACCCATCTCCCTCCTGCTCCTGTGGTGTCAGCAAAAGATATGGATAGCCATAGTGATAACAGTCTGGCTTTCAAGACCGGAAATGTGGAATTATGGCTGCAACCCCATCCTCCCACTCCCTGCACTTGCCCTCTGTCATATATGCTGTACTATGCGTGTGTGCGTGCGCATACATGACCTTTGCATTCCCCTCCACTCTCCTAAAACTTCTAAGCTGCCATCTGTTCTGGGACACATTCCAGCTATGACCACCTGCTGGCCAGCACTTGCACTGCGTCTGCCTGGATCAGCACCATCACTCCTGCCTATGCCTTCCTGGCAAAGAGCCATACATTCCACACCTCCCCACACCCCTGGATACTGAAGGGCAAAGCTAATGAAGTGAGGATGGGGAGGACCCCACAGTTAGTTGAACCTTTTTGAGGACATACTGCCTGAAAAGCAGTCCCAAACTTTTTTTTTTACACATTACAACTGAAGAAACTAAGGTGCCATCTAGTCTACTGTCCTCTCCTTTCAGAGTCCAGGCAAGAGAAAGCTCTCTACTTTTTATAGCCAGAATGATACAGCACGTGTGTGTGTGTGTGTGTGTGTGTGTGTGTGTGTGTGAAAGAGCACGAGCATGGTGTAGTGGTTTGAATGTTGGACAAGGACTCCAGGAGACCTGGGTCCAAATCCCTGCTTGGCCATGGAAACCCACTGGGTGACGTTTAGCAAGTCCCACTCTCTCAGCATCAGAGGAAGGCAATGGCAAACCTCCTCTGAACAAATCTTGCCAAGAAAACCCTGTGATAGGTTTGCTTAGGATTGCCGTAAGTCAGAAATGACTTGAAGGTACACCACCACACACACACAACCCATCTTGAACCCATCTTGCATCATGTTATTTAATGTATATCTTGTCTATGGTGCTGAAACAGAGGCTGCGAGCAACAGGAAAATGTTGCTCACCTTTTAACTGGGCAGTCTGATTTAAGAGCAACTATGGAGTTTAGACACCTGGTTGACAGTTGCCCACTGAAATGCTGGCTTATCAGATACATTTGGACACAATTCTGACAGCAGATTACCATCCAAGAGAGTGGATTAGGTTGGGTTAAGGATAAGAATGCAATTATACTACCCACAAACATGTTAAAAACAATTGAACCAATAAAATGAAAAACTGCAAAATATAATTGTAAAAACAGTACTAAGAGCAGAGAAATGTGATAATCATCATCATCATTAAAAATCAGTCACCCATGAAATGCTCTGGAGAACAAAATGGCCTTCGCTAGTATAATAAGAGATAGTTTTATGGTCTCAAAATATTCCACAACCTCACTGCCTTTGTCAGAAAGGATTTCTCTCCAGTGGCCACCCCTCACACTTCTGAAAACAACAGCACCTCTTCCCTGCTTGTTCAAACTGGGTAAACAGCAATTTCCTGGGCAAGGGAGCATTTCAAATTGGGGAAAACAGCACAGGGCAAAGAGTTAAATGCTCTGTTCCTCAATCTGATTGTCCCCATCATATGTTTGGAACAAAAAAGACACCCATCCACCCACCATCCCCACTGGAGATGTGATCATGGATTCTCCCATACATCCCCCCATTTCCTGATACAGTTTATCTCTAATTGCAGGTCTATGACAGAAAGCTCCTCCTTTCTATCTATAGAAAATGAAGCATCTACTACACATTGGAAACTAGATGCAAAGAAGTTGTTTTCTCCTTGACCTGCTATATTCTGTCCATCCATCTGTTTTTCTCTTTCTCTCCACACACACGCGCGCACACACGCACGCACACACACACTCTTACTTTAGGAAACAGCTCTAGTTCAAACCCACCTTCTTGCTTTGGCTGTTGGGGGCACTGGTAGGACATTCAGTGTCCAAGGGATCAAGGCAAGGCCGCTCCATATAGGCTTGGCCAACCTCTGCTTTATCCAACATCTCCTTGAATCCTTCCAGTGAGGCAAACTGACCCAGCTCCTCCATCAGCTGAATAGGGTCTAAGTTGGTCCACTGGATATCACGCCGACCCCTACAGAAATAGAATATTGTGGGTTAATAGGGCAGGGAATGTATCTAAATAGCATCACTCATTGATATTTCTGACCACAGCTTTAGCCAGCGCACTGGGACCACACAATGCCACCCACTGCATACTAAGAGAGCAATGTGAGATGAACTACCATCAATGATCACACTACTGTAATGGATAGGATGATACAATATGAAGCCGATTCATTTGCACTTTCCACCTTGAGTTAAAAGACTGAACTTTGTTCAGTTTGAGGCTAAGAAGTTAGCCAGGCTAGGCTGCTTGAGGCTAGGTTGCAAGATCCAGGGCCCTTGCAGCTTTAAATTAAATTGTTTTAAACTACAGATGGCACTCTCCATTCTAAAAGAAGCATTTTCCCTCTTCCCTATATAAAAGGGAATGTCTCTTTTAATGCAACACAAATAAGAGCTAAGAAAGGATGCTTTTTGCTTCAGAGCCACTGTTACATTGCTGTCATAACAAACATGCTGATGGAGCCAATCTATCTACAAGATATACTGATGAAATGGCTGAAGCTGTATGATGCTGTGGGTGGTACAAAAGAGGAGCAGGTTTATACTTTATCCTATGGCCCTGTCATTCCATGGTTACACTCCCCATCAATAGCAGAACTCTACATCAGCCACAGACCTGGTACCAAGAAAATCCCTCCTATTGACTCCAACAGGAGAAAATTACAAAAAAGTATAACCTCCTTCACTTTAATGATTGCCCCACTCATGCCTCCATGACACACCCTAGGATAGCACGTATTTCAGTGTCTAATCATAATGCATAACCACCAGTATATAAATCTTATACTGGGGAAAAACCAAGATGACAGAAAGCACAGCACAGGGCTATATCTTGGCCTTTTCACATGTAGTGGTGTCAGTAGGTGTGGATTTTTAGGCCATAGGCGAAGGCCCCATATGCCCTACAGTCAGACTAAGCTCTCTCTTGGCCCACCACCTCTTGCCTCTGCATTAACCCTAGGGTGGGTACCTAGACTACTGCTGGTCTCTCTCTAAAAACCTGCTGCTTTGAACAGCTCAGACAGGCTTTAGAGTACACATTTTTCTTTACAGCAAAGAAAAACATGCACTTTAAAAATCAAGCTACATGGTTCCACATGGATTCTCTTCTCCCTCTACATAGATAGATCATCTGGAGCAGCTTGCACATACAACTTACAACATGCATGGGAACTTGAGGGCATTGTTAACTCCTCTGCCTAGAACCCTAACAAGCATCTTTTGTTGAGGACTCCAGACACAAACACCCAAAGGCAGGGTGGTATGGAGAAAGCACTGTGCACAGGAGAGCAGTGGTAAAATACATAACTGCTCTGTCTTTCCTACAGACCTTGTATTCCCATACTGTTTGTTGAACTGTATTGCTGCAACACTGTTCCCCATAATAAGAAGGAAGCAGTGTTCTCTCCAGAGGGGAAGGAAGCACTCACCAGGATGCACATTTAAGCTGTCAATTGCCAAAGATCACAAACTCTTGTTTCAGCCATTGCCAATGCTGGTTAAACACCCCTGAGTATTTTTGCATTTTATACCATCGATATGAAAAATACTTTCATGGAAAGTACCTCCTCTTACACACCATAAACTGCTTTCCTAGAATAAGGAGGCCCATCTAATGAATAGCGTCAATTCTGGAATGCTCCAGGTTGTCCATTCATACCTCTACTGATATACTTGTTCCAGGCAGCTTCCTTCACCAGATCCATGGTAGACAACAACTGAAGAAGGTAAGCCTAATACAGTAGGACCCCCGTATCTGTGGGGGATTGGTTCAAGGCCCCCCCCCGCAGAAACCAAAATCCATGGATAATAACGAGTGCCCCTGTCGCCATCTCCACCCCGGGAGCAATCTTGGGCAGCGATCTCAGGGGCAGAGGGAGGAGAGAGGTGAGATCTCTCCTCCCCTCCTTCACCCCTGTGTTGCCATTTCCACCCTGGCAGATCTCTCCTCCCCTCCCTTCGCCCACTGTGTTGCCATTTCCACCCTGGGAGTGAACCCGGTCAGTGATCCTGGGGGCAAAGGGAGGAAGATCTCTCCTCCTCCCCTCCCTCCCCCATCCACCCACCCACCCCTGTTGCCATCCACAGATAATTGAATCAGTGGATGGGGGGGTGCTGCTATATGGGGCTATAAAGGATGCTGCATCTGCTAACTGTTAAGTCACTATCTAACATTCAAAGGAGTGTTGTCTGTTATTTTATGTCATGTTTTTAAAAAAATCAGATTGGGCATTTCTCCTTCAACCCCTCAGGCTGAACAAACATTGGATATACTTGCAATTCCACTGGTTTAACATGCATTTCAAGCCCTGAAATAAAATATATTCAGGATCACTCTGAAAGATGCCCTTGGATCAGTAAACAAGATCTGGCAAACTCTGTCTCAGATTGAGGGGTGAGGTTATTTGTATATGCGTGTGTGTGCTTGGGCATGCATGTGTAAATGTTCAACTGAAAAAGCTTGCTCTTGTGTGTAATTAAGTGCTGAAAACAACATCTATTTTGACTTTGATGAGGAAGAATCTGGGTAGGGAAAACCAGAAACAAAAGCTTCGTATGGAACTGCAATCCAGGTTTTTCTATGAATTCCTCTGAAGTTATAGCCTCTCCACTAAAATCCTTGCTTTCCTTTCATTTTTGTTTTTTTCTTTTGTGTGTTTCATATCTCTTATTCTACTAAAGGATGACATTAAAAAATATTTTTACAGATCAGTAGGCAGGTTTGAGTCTAGGAACTTCTGTGAACTTATTTGCAAGGCTACACATGCCAGTCTGTGCTGCAACAGACTGCAGCTTTGCAGATCCTATGGAGAAACAATGAGACTAGCTACAGAGTATGGATGCTGAACGGTGTCCTTCCCAAATGCAGAAAGATGGACAATTCTCTGAATCCATACATTTAGTACCATCTGAGACCATTTGACTTGTTCATTTTCCAACACAAGTACGACAGGAAAGTCTTGTGGTATACTGCAGAGGGCTAGCTGTCCCAGCACTGGCTCTATCAAGATGTTAGCACACTGGCATTAATTGCCCTGACTGGCTGCACAAGACACATTTAGAGGTGGGAGGGCTTTCCACGGTGCGGGGATAGGGCTTCATTCCTGTTGGTCCCATGCATAACAGGATCAGGCATGCTGCTTTCATTTGACATCTGGTTTGCAGTGCTAGCTCCAGAGGGACTGCTGGACAGAGCCTCCTCCTTCACCAGGACCTAAACTGCATGTTTGTGTTTATGCCCAAAGAGGAGCTCATGTGCAGCTTTGGGTGGGTGGAGCGGCTTAATGGAGTATTCTCAAAGCAAAAGGAAAGCCTGCAACAAGGACTGGAGAAGAAGGGCTTATTTGCTGCACACAGTCCTTTGTCCAGTGAATTTGGGGTAGGCATGCACACACTAGTGTACACCCCCTCTGTGTGGTGTTTGTGTGTGAGAGACTATGGCTAAGATGTTATGTGGCCATGCACAGTATAATAGTTCTACATAGGGGTTTCCACTACAGTTCCCCTGTCACCAGCCCCAGGAATCACTGTGTTGCTGCAACAGCCACCCCCCAACAGCCATTCTGTGGCTGGTGGAGAGCCAGATACAGACTGAGGACATCTTCTGCCAAGATTCACTGGGATCCTCTGGTGGTCTCAGGAACTGGTGCCATTGATCTGTGTCTGGCTATGAGAATGGATCCAGATGCTTCTCTGATTCCCATTGCTTTTTCACCAGCCATGGAATGGATTAAGGTGGTAGTTACTGCAGCAATACAGTGAGTCCTGGGAGGGTTTGGTCACTGGGAGACAGAAAGGGAACACCAACCTCCGCAATGACCCCAAAATATACGTATGTAAGTATAAGCTTGAATTATGCTTACACTAACAAAATGCTGGTGTATGTCTGATAGTGCAAATGTATACCTGCTCCACTTTTTCTGAAAAGGCTTCCCATAGAAGAAAAGCATCTGCTCTAACAAAACGGATGGCCTTGTCAGGATGCAACTTTTTTTAAAAGACAAGTATGGAACTATGTGTTCCAGGAAGACTTCAGACGCAGCCATCATGTTAACAGATGGGCTGTATGGAGAAGAGGACATAGTCTTCACAGATACAATAACAGACCTAGATTTTCCCCAATTGCCTGTAGAAAGACATTATTCTTTTTTCCCAAAGTGCTCCAAATTCTGTTCATCTGCATCCTGAGGCAGTGAGTGCCACAGGCTGACCAGCCTCACATGAAAACTCCATTATTTTATGCCATTCTAGTATGAGTAATTCATCCCCAAATTGGGGAGGGGGGATTCAGGGGCAAATTCTTTTCTTGGTCTGAAAGAGATCAAGCAATTAAAGTAATCACCAGTTTGTGAGTGAGAATGGGGTTTGAACAAGCTCCTAAGAGGCTCACTCAGTGGCATTAAGCAACCTATATATTTGGCCTAATTTTTGTTTCATTCTTATTCTTTGTGACCAAGATGACAGCTGCAACTCAAATCCTTACATTTTATTTTTAGATCTGGTTGTATTCATAGAATCATAGAGTGGGAAGAGACCACAAGGACAATCTAGTCCGACCCCCTGCCCTGCAGGAACACTCAATCAAAGCATTCACAACAGATGGCCATTCAGCCTTTGTCTAAAAACCTCCAAAGAAGGAGCCTCCACCTCACTCTGAGGCAGTGCATTTCATCAGGTCCTTCTCTCTGTTCCGTTTCATACAGCCTCTCTCTCAAGATGGTTAAACATTTCACCTAGACCTTTAAATGCTCTCAGGTACTGAGGCTGCTGTTTGCTCCTTCCCATCCCACACTCCACTAGTGCTCTCTTCCATTCCCCTACCTGCTGTGGATCAATACCTATACCCTACCAGCAAGTAGCAAGAGGTAGCACAGCAACTGAAACTTCCTTTTGTGGGTGCCTTGGCATAGTCCTGACAACATTACTTATTGTGAAAAAGCAAAGGGTATGAGATCTAGCATGGTGTAATGGTTTGAACATTGGAACATAACTCTGGAGACCAAGGTTCAAATCCCTACTTGGCCATGGAAACCTTGGGCAAGTCACACACTGTCAGCCTCAGAGGAAAGCAAATGTCTCTGAACAAATCTTGCCAAGAAAACCCTGTGATAGGTTCACTTTGGGGTCACCATAAGTTGGAAATGGCTTGAAGGCACACAACAATAACAACAACAACAACAACAACAACAACAAACTTTTTTACATATCTTTTTCTGGTGATGGAAGCAGATATAATCCTGCTCACGCAGGTCCAGGAGTAACCAAATCTGAGTTTTGGGAACTACCATAAATCCAATTGTTAGCATCAGCTAGAGTAAATCCACTGAACCAGTGGAACTAACATAACTGGTGATTTTCCAAGTTCCCATTTATTTAATGGGTTTGCTTTAGCTGGAAGTGACAGCTCAATTTAGAGCTCTGTGTCATCAACAACAATGTGATGGGAAAAATTGACAATCATGATTTTGCCACTGTCTCCACTCTGTAATGGGAAAATTCACACAGCAGGGAGTTGTTAAAGTCATAGGAGATCACTTGATGTCATATCAGTTGAAGAAACTGAAGATACATCTCAAGGTGTTCAATAAATCAATGATGTATTGATAAAAATCCCAACACATTTCTGCCTGTATATGTGCTCTCAAAGGCTTTCTTCAGGAGATATACAAAATCATAACAAAAGACAACACATAAGTACATAATAAAACAATGCATAATTTACAATATATGAAATCATTATTATATTAGTACAATGCCTATGGCCTGTACGTACCTATTTGAAAATTTAACTACTGCAATTTCTGGAGCTGATTCTCATAGCATTTGCTGGACAAAAAGAAGAAATATGTAAATTAAAACTAAAAGTGTTTTTTAAAAAATGTTAGCAGATGGTCAGAGGAAAAAGGGGGCTGCTAGATATTTTAGCCTTAGCCTTTAGCCTTAGTTCACGTTTCTTCTTTTCATCCAGAAAATGGTGTGACTTTTAGCTCTAGAAATTTCTGAAGGGAATTCAAATAGTATGTACAGGCCACAGGCAGTATGCAAATGTAATAATGATTTCATACATTGTAAACAAAACTTCAAGATCAGGGAAATACAAACTCAGCAACTACAAAACTCCAAGATCAGGGAAGAAAGAAAGCACAGGCAGAGAAAGTCCTGTCATGCTTGGGGCAGAATCCCTCTCCAATCATTCATGAAACCCAAGGTCCTTAGAAGGTTCCTTCTTGCTCGATTCCCACATTCCAAACAGCCCAGCTCCTGCTCCCAAAGAGAGCTTCTTTTATCTGCTGTTTCTTGCTTCACTGAGCCAAGTCGGGCCCTTTTGTTTTTCCATAGATTGCTGCCCTTTGTTCTCCCAAGTTTTCGCTCCCTTTGCGTTAAAAGAAGTTGGGGGGGGGGGAGACCCTCAGCTGAACTGAAGCGGAAGCTGGATTGGGAAAAGACTCCTCCATTCCAGCCATTCACAAGCACACTTTGGGATGTGTGTGTGTGTGTGTGAAATTTTTGAGGGTCAAGGAGGGGGATATTGGAGACATTATAAATAAACACAGAACCCAAAAGACTAGGTGCAGAATGTAAGAGAGCAAGGACAAGACACTTAAATACTAAAGTGCTTGGGGGGGGGGGGAGAGGAATAAAAAAATCCTGACTTCCTTGCCAGCTGCCTTGGGATTTTGCAAGAAGCTGAGTAGTTATGCAAATTGTGTTCTTAAAGCCCTATTACCTCACATGGGTTTTTTCTTCTTCTTGAGGACATGGCAAAATAAGGTTCCTCTCCCCCAGTCTAAAAATAAATATAGTGATTTTAACTCTTTCATTCTTTGGGATTTAGAATGCTCCTCCCTTTTGTTCACATAACACCCAATAATAATAGGGTTTAAACTGAATGGGATGAAAGAAGTTCTGTCCTCTCACCTTGGGTTTAGGCTGCTATCGAGAGGGAAAAGACTGCATCCTACCCCAACTCCTTTTCCTGACTGATATTAGCCTCCCTCCCCTTTAATTTTTTTTTTTTATAAAATCCATTTTCTCCTCCTTCCCTAACTGTCCCCTTTCTCTCAGCAGCAGGCTGAATAAAGCTACTATTCCATTTGTTGGGCAACTTGGAGCTTTCAAAGTATCATTAGCATGAGAATACGTGGTGTTGCCGTTTGCTGACAAAGCATAAGTCTCCAGGGCCCCTTATGGACAAACACACTTGTAAACAGAAAGAATGCTGGCTATTGTTCCTGGCCTCCCTCCCCTTCAGTGCCTCCAGAGGGGCTGGTCCCCACATCTTTACTCTCTCCCCCCTCCATCCCCCATTCTGTACACCTTAATAGAAACATAATTACAAGGCAGCAGGAGTAACACCACAAAGCAATTGGCCCCTAAGTAGTAACACTGGGCAAGGGGAGACAATAGGAGAAAGTGGTTTTCCTCTGGTCTGGAAATGGGGCAAGGAGCAAAGGCAGGGGCTATGATCTAGACATAAATTTTGCTTGGGGCAGGTTAGGGGATATGATACCAGTATGCCACCACCCCTTCCTAAAGTGGTATTGCAAAACAAAAAGAATTGCAAGCCCTGTCCCTAGGTCATGCTCTGATAGGTTATAAGAGGTGGAAAGCAACACAGATGTATTCCACTATTCTGGACGAAAATTTGTAAGACTGTCCAGCCTGCACCATATCAGCCCCTTTCCTACTGAAAAGCTTCAGTTCAGATGTGGCTAGAACCTTAGTCTTTCACCAATGACCTGAGACCTGTGTGTCATACGTTACAAGCAATGCTATCAAATGCACACTGAAGGGTGGGCAAATATACAGTATTGTAGGTACCCAAAAAAGAGTAATTCCCAAAGGTGCCAAGCAAGGAACAAACCCAAAATATCAGATAAAGGTTGCATAGCTATGTGCACAGGGAAACTGTGAAGCTGCACAAAACTTTTCAAAAGAAATCCATTTGTCACCAATGGACAGAGGCCCTGACTGGACCAGGCCAGGCTAGCTCCAAAGGCACAAAGGTTAATCGAACTCCGACTCTGTGGCTAAAGAGAATTCCTGATAACATGCTAAAAGAAGCCACTGTGTTTTTGAGTAGGCCCATGTTTCATTATGAGAATCCTTCCCCAGCTCTCTTGACTAGTAAGCACAGGCAACCATTCCTGCTATGTCTTCCTTGCTGGATGTGAATAAGAACTAGGATACTACAGAAATTAAAAGTGTGAGTTATGAGATGGGAAGACTCAGCTCAAATATTGGTACATCCATGAATTCACCAGGAGGCAAGAGACTGTAAGCATTCAGTACAGCCCCTTCTCATATCAGAATGATGATACTGTTTCCCCTTGCTATACTTTTTGCAGTACTTATAATTATGCAAGTGAAGTATTCTGGGCATTTTAGGGAAAGTGCTAATACTAATAATACTTTGCAGCCTGTAGAACAGCCTGAAAGTACTCTCATCAGCCTCAGGGGGGCTCAGAGAAAAATCTACCAAAAAAGCCTGGCAGTGAGTGGGAAGACAAGGCTAACATTTTTATCAGTTCCCACAGCCCAAACAAATCTGTCCTATGAGAAACAAATAGAGACTGCTAATCGTGGGGAAGCCCCCAATTGTTGTATCCAGATGCTTATGTTACTACAGGCAGAGTACCTGCTCTAAGAAAATCATGGTGGAGGAAAAAGATACATAAAAAAAGCAGGTACTCACGGAAGGTAAGCAGAGCCCCCCTGCAGTTTGGCACCATCCCAGAAGCAATCCAGTGGGGTCACGATAACACAGGGGAAGAGCTTCTCAATCATCTGGGAATGAGAACAGAAAGAGTCACAGAGAAAATACACAAACCCATCCCTGCCAGTCTCTTCAGTTCATTGGGTCCCTCTCTTCTTCCCCAAATGATAATCTGATTTCACTGCCCACTCTGACTCCTCCTCCTAATTATTCTTGCCCCACTGTAACCAAAGCAGGCTACAACACACCTTGCCTCTCCCATTCTCTTTCTCTCTTGTAATGTTTTGGAACAGTTAAGTACTTTGGGAAGAGGGAGCCCTATCCCAAATACAAGCCCCCACACCAAATGGATCTTCATATTGTGTGAGGTCCTGAAAGCCATGTTCCAGCCAAATGGACTACAGTGGGCCAATCAAGGCCTAGGAAGCCTTCCCCGTGGAGGACACCAGCCTGCCTAAACATGGCAGTAAGTTCTTTTGGATAACTGCATCAAAGACCAAGACTGCAGTCTCTTACAATCCAGGCAAAAAAAAATATAAAGCCCTTATCACCAAAGGTCAGGGCAGCACTGCTGAAAGCAGCTGAGGATAAAATGGGCTTTCCTTTTCCTACTCCACACAGCACATTGCAGGAAGGGAGATAAAGCCTCTTAATGAGCTGTCATCGCAGATACACAGGAGTGATTGGTACCAAAATGAGGTGCCTAGCAAAAAGGAATATGTGCCATCTGTGGAGAATGCCCCAGGTCTCTAAGCCTAAAAGGATGCTTCAGGGAGCTGCCCCTTTGTGGCAGCATCTTTTTTTTCTTTTTTTGGGGGGGGGAAGATTCCACTCCATTCCCATAGCAACCTTGATATCCTCTCCAGAACCCACCTCATTCTCCAGCCAACCAGCTTCTCCACAGGGAATTATTTATGCTGTCTAACAAAGAGAATTCTCCTAGCTGATCCACTTCATTTCTATGGGTACTAGTGCAATCTCTTTTTCTTCTGTAGATGCATTCCCTGGGCAACTCACCCGTGAGATCATTCCATTTTCAATTATGGGGACACCCGACTTGTAGCATATTTTGTTGAGATCCCAAGACCTGAGAGAAGAAGGGAGACAATCAGGATGTTAGAGGACTTTCTGGAGATATGTGTGAACTAATACAAATGCTGCACAATGACAGCTAAACTGAACCTCCCTATACAGAAGAACTACACCTCTACATAACAAGTGTCGAACAGAGACATGAAGGGAAAGCCATAACCTTGAAAACACAAAAAGCCACCTAGCCAGCCTTGGGTAGAAACAGAACGCTGAGCTAAAGGGACTTTAGATTACTCCAACAATAACAACAAAATCTTATTATTAGTTACATTCCAGATCTTGCATTTCAGACTCACTTTCCATACAGTAAAACCTGCACTTTGCTAGCAGCTAGAGCAGCTTCAAGATGCATTTCCAAGGCTTCCAGGGTCAGAATGTTTTCTCCTTCCTGTTTGGGAGTTTGTATCAGCATCTGTGATGTGTAGAGAGATTCTTCTCCTAGCTTTTCCTTGGTGTACCGAAGCTCCTGGCTGACACGACTGCCCTCTGGAGAGAAAGAAAAAGACACTGCAGTTATTGTAGATCTCTCTCTTACCTCTACCATCTTGGATGGGTTCTTGCAAGAGATAAAAGACACTGGAACTGAGTATCTGTTCAAAGGACCACAATTTGCAGTTCTGTCATCCTTTAACACACTTAAAATTGCTTTTGTTCCTTGCATTCTACATACACACTCTCTGACTGGAGATTCTAATGTGGGTCTGGAAAGGAATGAAGTGGTGGATTTCTCACCTCTTCCCTTGCTGGCTCAGATTGGCCAGGGCAGAAGGTGCAAGGGAGGTGGCTTTTCAGTCCAGAGGACCAATGACTAAAAAATTCACCTACAATGACCATAACTGAAGGAGAGGATTAAATACAGTGCCTCCAGGACTGAAGTAACTGATGGGCGCCCATTGGGGAAATGGGAGAGCTTAGGATCCAGCAGACCCAAAGCTGACTACTCCCTACCATTCACTTCGGAATGCCCTTTTTTAAAGGCCTTCCACTGTCAGCAGAACCAGCAGCATAGCTTTCCCAGGTAAACTGGGGTGGGGTTGTCTCTGCTATGACAGATTAACCATAGTAGCATTCTTCCCTAGCAGTGTAGAACCAATGCACAGTCCTAACCCCTCCAGCCATTATCATCAGAAGGCCACACTCTTTGTTGCCTAATTCAGTGCTTCTCACACTACTTGATGTCGGAGACCAGCAATTCCCCCCACCCGCAGTGTCCCAGGGATTAATACCATATTTGCTATCATTCTTTCTTTCTTTCTTTCTTAGAAATTCTCCAGGGACTGACAGCCGACGGCTGGTGGACCAGCACTGGTCCACACACTGCCACTTTGAGTAGCACTGGTCTAGTTAAGTAGGATGCAAAGATACAGACTTCTCATTCAAATACTGTTTCCTTGAAATTTGGTTTATACATTTTTATTATTACAAAAATGCAGTTGCAAAGGGTGGGATCTACACTGGAAGAACTGTGGAGGGAGGGACTTCTTAATGCTTCCCTGGATTTTTTGCCTGGATAATCACCTGCCAATCTGTTCCTTTTCTAGTTCCATAAGGATAGTGTTTGTGGGGGGGGGGGAAGGAGATGCATCTACACTGTAGAAATAATGCAGCTTGACACCACTTTAAGTCCTGTAGCTATGGAATCCAGGGATTTGCAGTTTTACATGGTCTTTAGCCTTCTCTGCCAAAGAGCGTTGGTGCCTCACAAAAGTACACATCGTAGGATTTTGTAGGATGGAGCTGTGACAGTTAAAATGATGTCAAACTGCATTATTTCTACAGTGTAGATGCACCCGAAGCCAGCTCAAAAGAGTAAGATTTCCAAAGGGAAAGAGTTTAGACAAGAGGTCTTCCACTGTAGCCTCTGTCACTGTGCTGGAAGAGGAGGGAGCAATACAGCTAGCACAGAGCAGACATTGACAAACTATTTTTAAAAGTAGTCAATTATAGTTTGTAACCCAAGCCCCACAAAAGTTGTTAGATACCATTACAGTTCTATTTTCTTTAAAGCAATTCTGTATTCCCCTTTGTCAAAGATAACTAAAACACATACTTTTAAAAAATTCTGAATGCTAAAAGCCACTGATACAAAAGCCTATGATACAAAACATATTCTGCTCTTATCTATTTTGGCATCATCTGAACACACAACATAAGGCAGCAAAACATGCCAGCAGCAGGAGCTAATACTTGAACGGTGTGACATTCCTCCTCCACTGTTCAATGAAGTCAACTAAAAAAGTACTGTTACATTGCAAACAGGTCATCTATAACTGGATGAATGCAAGCTCTGGCAGAGAATGATGTAGTTCCATCTCCTGACAAAGGCAGTTACTCAAGTAAATAAAGCTCATGTGCCAGGTGCCATAATAAGAAGTATAGTAAGTACTGTACAACTAATGTAGTCATTATAATGAAACCTGAAGGGGATGGATTTGTTTACACCTATGATTTCTGAGAACTGACACTGCCAAAGGTATAGGTGCCTTATCCCTAGCTTCTACCTGTAAACTAGATAGCAGCTTTGCTACAAAATAGCTCCTTGCCTTCTTCTTTCCCCTCAGCCATCACTAATCACCAGTCCCTTGGATGTTCTAATGCCAGGGTGTCAGACAATTGCTATGAGGTGAGTGGAAACCAGTAGTGCCCTCTCAAACCTTCCACTCAGAGTGAAGACATTTCCTGGCTCTCTTTGCCAGGCCTCTGGTTCACATCTAGCAATTATTAAGACGCCAGCTGTGTGTTGTTTTTTTTAAAAGCAAGAGGCTTCCAATCATATACAGGGTAACTCTTTCTACAGTGACTTTAGCTTCATATACAAATAACTGGGCTGTCATACAATTATCAGGGAATGGGGTCACACTTCTATTCTCTTCTTCTGTCGATTACACAGACATCCATATGCCAGGATGGATGTTTGCAATGACAAACCATATGCATGAACACCTCCTTCATGTCCACACATTCAAGAGATCTAGGAACATGATTAACAGCACACCTGACATAGAGGGGGGAGATGAGCAACATGGCATCCCTGTTAATCATGTAGCGTCTTCTTCCTTCAAGTGATTCACATGTAAATGGGGTTTCTGTGTGCTTGGAAATCTACCACAGAACTGCTGTGTATGGCCAAGGAATCTGGGAAACATTTTAGGAAGTGCAGTCAGTTCATTCCAAGTAGAGCTTAGGTCTCTTGTACCTTATTATCACCCTATGCAAACTGAGAATACATCTCTTAACATGTACAACACTCTTCTGTGGTTGCACATTGCAGCTGAAGATGAAGACTGGGCAGATAAAGCTGTCTTTAAGGATAGTTTGCCTGCCATTAGTAGTCTTCTCATTGAGGAATATTTTATCATAAACGTCTGAGGAATTCCATCTTGGAAAAGCACAATTTTAAATGACATTTATATATGTATTATATTGCTTCACTATTTGTAATAAGAAATGATTGATGTAACAATTTAAACCAATTCTGCTTTCATGGCCCTTGTCTGAAGGTATGGTCTCTAAATAAAAATTCAAAGCAACCTCACAATAACTAAGATTTCCATGCTTCTCATGGAGAGAGGTTATAAGAGTATAACTGCTTGACCAATTTCAAACTGGTTCAAATTTGTACAAACCAGACGCCCTCAAATCAACCTTGCAATAAATGCGTAGGACAATAATCATTATTCCCATTTTAAACATATGAACCATTAAAGAATCACAGAATTTGCTTATTGACTCCAAAGCTGAAGTTCCTTAGCTTCAAACTGCTAAAGTACAGTACTTAGTAACGCTCTCAGCAGAATCTGACCCCAGACAATGACAGATAATTGCCTTGTTGGGATTAGAATTCAAAAGATACTAAAGCTATAGAAAGAGTTTAGAAAAGTTACTTTTAAAAACTCCTGCTCCCAGAGTATTCTAGCCACCATGGCAACTGGCCATATTGGGTGAGGGATTGGGTGATAGTAGTCCCCCAGAAATATTTTTCTCAAGCTCTGGCTAAATAGAACAATAAGTTATTTAGAGTCTGGTTTTCCCAATACAGTATCTCCTTTTCAGAGGGTTGTGTTGTTGCTGTTGTTGTTGTTGTTGTTGTTGTTTTTTCTTTGCACTACAATTCTCAGCTAGCATGGCTACTAGGGGATTTGGACAGTGTTAATCTAGTGGTTTTGGGGTTGTAGTCCTTTGAATAATAACCTTTCCAAGCTCTGCTTATTTTTTCTTTCTTTCTGAACACCTGTGAGTATACCTGCATGCCAAGAAAACCTTGTGACAGAGTCACCATAAATTGGAAATGACTTGAAGGCACACCACTACCATAACAGGCTCACACCAATGTAATACATTTTGTCTGCTTTGTGAACACAGTAAAAAATGCTGGAAAGAGAGTTAGGGATAGTAATAGAGAATGCCTGATGCCCTCCTCCATTCCTAGGGGTATTTGGATGTCATGAACTTTAAAACTGACACAACATTAATGTTTTTAACATAGACATTTTTTATGGCAGCAGCTGCAATAAAGGGCAGGATCACAATTTGCACCATGGGATTTGTGCAAACTAGTAGTCATGTTGCTGCTCACCCTAAGATTAATCAATCATTCATTTATATTTTGGAAAGGGAAAGATGAGATGAAAGAAACTATATAGACAGAATAAACTCTATCTTTCATTTACTTCATAGATGGTAATTCAACCATTTTACAGGGAACAATGTCAATCAGCCCAGTTTCACAGTCAGGATGTTTCTTCTATTTGAACTCTATTACTGCACATGGGATCCTATCAAACTGCTTCTTGCTAAAGGAGACAGTGTGGCCAAGTATGATTCATATTAGAAAAACAGTCTGACACTTGAGAAAAAGAAAGAGGAGAGAGAGATTACCTGTTTCTTTTGATTTCTCTGCTTTGCTTTATGTAATTCAGAAATAGAAAAGGAGAATATTAAAACAAAACAAAATGCCACAACCTGTTAAGTGTGTTGCTAATTAATGTTCTCTTGTCTCTTTCTGGGTTCTTCATCAGAGAATATATTTCTCAAGTCTGGCAATAAAGACACCCTGCTTTTTGCACTTTTACTGCTTTGCTGGGATGAACAATTCTAATTGTACCTCATTTTGACCTGCTATATGTTGTGCCTTGCTGTCAGCATAAATTCTAGTTCTAGTATTTTGCGGCTGCTGGAAAAAAGTAAAAAACAAAACATAACACCAAGTTGATTGACAGGCATGTTTTTTGTTTCCACTCTATTCTCTCTAAAGGAAAGGCTGGGATGCCAATGAGGGAGGAGGATATGCCAAAGAACATAGGGAGGGGACAGACACTCTGCATTGGAGCTAGGAAGATCTGGGAGGGTTGTATCAAAGGCAGAATCCAAACCATTCCAGGCTGTTTGGGAGGCAGAGCACTAGAAGTCATGCTGAGCAGTGCTGAACTTGACTAGGCCACCCAGGAGAAAAACCACATGTACAACCAGAAAGTTGAGGAAGGGTGGGGAACATATTCAGTCCAAATTTAGAAGCCACAGGCCAAGATGGATCCCAAAAAATTAGGAAAAGCCTTCACCCAGCAGACTTTTAAGTACAAAACCTCATTAACAAATGCTAGATGGCTTTATGCCATGTGATGGCCTGAGCAGAAAATGGAGCACGGAGATGTTACTTTTCAGGGGGATCTGTGGAAATTGTAGTCCAAGGCAGTAACTTTTCCAAGCTCAGACAGAAACATACATTAAAAGAGATACACGCAAATACATGCACAGGGAGTGCCCCACTTCCTTCTTTACACCGTTGCCAGAGTTTTCACCTCTAGAATCTGCCAATTTAGTAAATCCCTCAAACTGAACTCAAACTTGCCTCAAGGCAGTGCCCTCTGAGGAACCTTGTTTCTTCCTGGCCTAGGCTAATGACAATGGGGATGGACATCGGAGACGTTTTTTATTTATTTATTTTAGTTCTGGAGCAGAAATGACAGTACATCTGCAAACGTTGTGAAGAAGTGAAAAGAGAGAGGGATATTCTTCATAATTAGGGTTAATTTGGAACAGGACAATCTGAAGCTTCAAAGGGGAATGAGGAAGCCTCAAATTCCAACACCCTAATTAACCAGGGAGCAACATGAAAAGACAAGGCAAAGTGAGTGAGGCTGCCAAGTATGCTTTACATGGGGTGCTGTCCCGCCTGATGGGGAGGGGGTTAAACTAGGTACTGCAGGGCTCAGTGTGGCACACTGCTGTACCCCCCCCACAGCTGCTCCTGCTCACCCCACCCTTCCCCTTCACTGAGAGAGCAGCATTGTTTGATGCAAAGTGGGGGGGGGGATTCTGAGATCCAGTGAGGTAGCAACAGTGAGCATGTTAATGAGGAGCCCTATGCAAATTCTCTTTTACTCCAATTAACAAAGGAAGCCCTCTCCTTTTTTCATGCAAAAGGCCCCTCTCTCCTCCTGATCAAATCCCCAATTGTACTGCTTCTTTGGCTTTGAGTATTAGATTGGATTATCCCTTATTCCACCCCACATGCACTGCACACAGATACAAACACACACAGATACCATATCTCATTCCCACAGCCTTCCCAAATGTGTGCAAATATCACCACAAAAACAAAGATGCAAACACCAGGCCATTTCTCTCCAAGCACTGGGGTCTTCTGGTGTTTAAGATCCCACATGTTGCTTACTTCAGATTGTAGGCTCCATCAGACCTAAGGGCCCTTGCACCATGTGGTATCCCACACACCTCCATTTGCCCCAGCTTGCTGGAAAAGCTGAAGTTACAAGGCAGCCCTCCTCTTAGTAGGGCCTCTTTGGCCTATAATATGCCATACAGCATATGCTCCTAAACACTCTGACCCATCTGTCTCCACCATGCTTCCCACAGCAGCAGTGCTGGACACCAACAAGGGCAAGAGAAAAGAAACAAGAACCTTGGTTGGGAGCCAAATGGAGAGATGCCTAATAACCCAGAGCTGGCGGATCTCAGAACATCTCCACATCACGTCCGGCAGGACTTCTGCCTAAAGGGCCCGGCCAATTTACGTTTGTAAAATCAGCTTGGTTGTAGGCCTAGTGCAACAGCTTACTTCAAACTCCCACTGCTAAAAGGACCTCAGGTGGTGAGGGAGTGCGCAATAAGGCTGCTCTGCAGAAGCCTTTGCTTCTTGCCACCGTTTCTGATATTTGGAAAGTGACTGCATGCCACACCCTGGGATTCACTGTGCAAGAACTATCAGTTGGTCGTACATCGAATCACTCCAGAGGCTGCTTCATGTATGACTACAGTCATATTCCTATAATTTGGGCATGTTACTTCTTTAACATGTTACAGGTGGGGGATTCTAGGAGCTGTAGTCCAAACAAGTGACAGCTCTGGTCCAGATGCTTTTCAAGCAAACTATACAAGAGAAGAGCTGTTGCTCCGCCCACCTGAGAAATGGACAGCTGTAGAACAGCAGAGGTGTTGGAGAGATCAAATATCTGGTATTGACAAAAGCAATGCCTCAGCCTTGGTTTGCACATGCTGACACCGTGTCTCTCCCTTTTATTTCTCCCTGGGTTCAGCAAAGCCACTTCCCAGGCAGTCGAACAGGCCTTCAGAATTATCCCCATAATTACAGGCTCTTGGATAAATTGCTAGGCTGGGCACCTCCTCTCTCCCAGATGGGCCACCCAGATGGGCCCCCCTGCTCTGTTTCCACACCAGCTGGGAGGCCCAAGAGAGCTTCAATTAAAAGAGACAGGATAAGGCTCTTCTATTAATGGCCCACCTGGCTTGGACAATAAATGTCCATCTCCCCAACCCCACAGAACAAAACCACACCCTCTTCCAAACTAGAATCTCCCCTCAAGCAATTTCTCTCTACTACAAAGCAATCTGTTGTTAAAACATCATGGTTACTGTTATGGATATGAATGGCAGACAGGCAAACAGGGGGGGGGAGATAATTTTGTACCTCTAACAGTTGTAAATTTGGATCAGCATCAAAATGAAACTCATACCCTTCAACAGTTCACAAATGAAAACTAGGGCACACATGGACGAGCAACATCAGAGTGAGGTCAAGATGACAACATTTATTAATGAGGAAGAGCACACAGGCTAAGAGAAGCTGCAGCACCTTGCGTTTGCCTGAATCTTTGTGGAAGGGCAAGATTCTGCCCCCCCTTCTCCTCTCCCCACTGCTGAGTTAACTGCATGCAAACTATTTTTGTACTTTGAACTCAGTTTGCAGCACTAAAGAAAGCTGAGAACAAAGGGGGAAGCAGGAGAAGGAGGAAAGAGAAACCGGGACATTTTAAAAACAGATGAAAATGTGGGGATGATGGAGGATTAATCCGGTCTGTCCCAACCAAACTGGGACAATTGAAGGGTATGGAAACTTGGCCCAAAGAGGAAAAACAGCTGCAGTTTTTCTAGTTTCTTAGCGGGGGATAAAAAACAAACAGAACTCCTACTGGAAAACACTGCATTGAGGACAGAACAGGAGCAGTGTACAGGTAGAAAGAACTAAGTAGACAGTGTTCTTGAGGGAATATCACCTTGAGAAGCTTTTCCAGACAAGCCCAACTTTTTATTCATTTCTGGCGCTAGCAGAACATACATCACCAAAATCTTCAGATCAGCTTTACTACAATCAAGATCACCATGTTGAAGGAAGCACATTATCCATCCCTTGCTAAATAAATAAATGCACCCCAGCACCAGAGAGAAGGAAGTAGAATAGAGCAGGTTCCCCAAAGCCCTTCAGTTGAGCTGGATTAAAACTGCATCATCTTCAACCACCATGAACAAACAGGATATTGCAGCAAGGGGAGAGATGAGTTTTGCTGATATTCCTTGAGCCTGTGCTGGACTCACAGGGTCAAAGTATGGTAAAAGAAGGGAACTCCAGGGCCAAAACAAGGAAACAGGGAACACTTTACCAATGGCAGCCTTTCTTCCAGGACAAATAGCAGGCTGGTGATCCAGAGTGGAACTATCTGTAGCATGGTAAAGGGTTCAAGTGCCCACACACCACAGTTCTGATGGAATTCCCATGCACCCCTCCCTGGTAAATGCTACTTAGCAAAGAAAGCACATACAGGCAATTACATAAGTGGGCAAAGCTGTTACAATGGCCCTCAGCCCCTCCAGACTCCTTGGACTGCACATTTGCCAGCCAAAAAAGGGTGAATGTTCTCTCTTCAAAACCTCCAGGAGGGGCAAATCATCTTTTACACAGGCCATAGACCCTACCACCACCATTCTTCAATAACACAAAAAGGAACGTTGGTCTTACCTGTGATACGTTCTTTTCCAGGGGAAGGGCAAAGAGCATCCACTTGCTTGGGGTAGTTCCTCCCACTTGCTCCTAGTAGGCAGGGAACAAACTTTTTTAGGACTGCCTACCGGTGAGGTCATCTGGGAGGGAGAACCCCCGGTTAGCCAGTCAATGACACAGCCTCACTCCTTATCCTTTGCAGAGAGAGAAAAAACAGGAGTAGAGAAAAACTTTGAAACCTGTTTTTTTAAAAAAACAGTTTCTCTACAAAGGTAATGAGTACTTATGCCCAGAGAAAACAGTAAGAAACCAAGTCTCTGCTCAATGACCCGCAGACTGTTCCAGAACAAGAAGGCATTCTTCTATCGCCAGCGCCTCGGGTGGGTCTGGATGCTCTTTGTCCTTCCCCTGGAAAAGAACGTATCACAGGTAAGACCAACGTTCCTTTTCTCAGTGGGGAGGACTACAGAGCATCCACTTGCTTGAGATGTATAAAAGCAATATTCCAAGGGTGGGCCTGGCGGTGGCTTAATCCATCAGGGACTCCCAGCATGCTGCAGCACTCTTCCACCAAACGCTGCCTCGTCAGGCTGCGGCGTGTCCCGTCTATAGTGTCTGATGACAGTTGATAACAGTCTTCAGGAGGCCACCCTGGAAATCTCTTCTAAGGTGGGATCTCTCTCCCAGGCTGCCTTCGCTGCTGCATTCCTGGTGGGGCCTGCCACAATCCCACCTGGCATTGGGATGCCTAGAGACTCATAGTATGCTGCGATGCCTGCTAAGAAAACTTGTGGTGTACCGAGAAGAACATTGCCTCCGAAAGTCTGAAGGGACTAGTTCTCTTCAACTATACCCGGAAGGTTGGGCAGACCTCCAAGGTGTGCCATATCTTCACCAGGTCCCTTGGAGGATGGGGCAGACCAATGCAAGACCACCTCCTGGCTCTGTGCAACAAGGAGTCGACCTTCAGTCTGAAATTTTGTCGAAGGCAAAAACACTGCTGAGTCTGGTCTTGTAATGGAGGGGGCCATCCGAGTCAATAATGCCACCACTCTGATACCTTTCTTGCCGGTGTAATCAGCACCGAGGAAAGCACTTTCCCAGATGAAAACTTCAGTGGCAACCCTTCCAGGGGCTCAAAGGGGTCACTGTTAATGCCTTCAGGAATGTATGGAAAGAACCCGGGATGGGTACCTATGACCCTATGACCGGTGGAGATGCAAGATTGCTCAAAAACCCTGCAGAAAATACCCATATATGTGTATGAGAGGGCACCTCACAACGCCCTCTCCGGTGGGAGAAGAAACTGTGATGGCTGACGGTGTATTCGTAAATCCTCTGTGCTGACTCACACCTGGGCGCCTGACAGGTGTTCACCACCGCCTGAGAATAGCGCCTTAAAACTAGTATCCTCCCTTCAACCTCCAGGCATAGAACTGTAGCCAATTCAGCTCTGGATGATGCACTTGGCCCTCAGATAGGAGGTTCAGACGAACCGGTAGTGAAATTGAGCCCATCACCGTGTCAGGGATGTCTGAGGACTGAGGCCAAACCGGGGCCACTAGGCTCAGGGCCGCCCTATCGAGCCAGGCCCAGGAGATGACTATGGGGAACAGTTGCATTGGTGGAAGACGGTGTACAACAGGACCGCAGCCACTGCGTCGACAGCGCATCCATGGACCCCATCAAGAGGTGAGAGAGAAAAAACCACGTGTCATCTTCATTCCCTTGGTCAAAGCCGGTGCAGCTGAGCCAATCGGCTTTGAGATTGAGGAATCCTAGCATGCGCTCTGACTCCGGGGGTGTGCTGTTCCTCTCTGCACATTTCAACTTGCGAAACACCTCCACCACGAGAGTGCAAAATCTAATACCTACCTGTCGATTCATGCAGACCTTCGTCGGGATGTCCATGTGGCCAAGTACCGCCCTGTCTCGAAAACAGATCCTGAATGCAACTAGTGCCAACCTGGATTCCACTGGTGCCCATCTGCCCTGTGCTAGTTGAGGTCTGCAGTAGGCTTCTCAACCTCGAAGGCTGGTGACTGCCGGAACCTGTATCTTATCTGTCTCCCCAAGAGGTCGACCTTTGTGTGAGCCGGTGAATTCCACCCTTGGAGTAACTATAATAGTTCTCTTGGAATTCTGGGCTTATTGCATTGTCGGAGAGTTATGTCTTCCTGGAATAGAGGGGGAACCGCTGCAACCTTCCGGAGTGCAATCTCACCCATCGGGGACAGTTTCTTGCTGCTATCCAAGGCCTTATGGGCGCACCGACCGCATTAAGTCCGGCTGGGCCGTCCCTCTCACTGCCTGGACCGGCCTGTGTGTGGAGTTGATTCTCTCCTGAGGAAAGGGCATCCAACCCCTCACCAAGCCCAGTGTCGCACCAAGATGCTGGGTCGCAAATTCTGGAAGAAACTCTGGAAGCCGGGGGAAGACCAAAACAGGTGCATTTGTCCTAGGGAATGTCGGTTGTTGTACACGAACCACACGTAGTGTTGGTGTCCTTGGAACGTCGGGATGCTGTATGTGTTTCCGTATGAACCTGTTGATGCCCCTCCAAATGAGAACTGCCTGCCAGGTTCCCTTCTTTTCGGGAATCAACCTAACATAGAGTAGCCTGTGCTGCCCCTTTGTTTGTCAGGTACCTCTTCCAGTGCTCCCAATTGAGTCAGTTGTAGGAGACAGCCTCCTTCAGGCTCCTTGTGTTTTGGGGTGGGGGAAAACAACATGGGAGGCTTCAGGGATACTCTGTCTGCTGATCTTGAGGGAGTGACCCAAGACCCCACTTGTCAGGAATAGGATTCTCCCAAACATCCCCGTAAACCTGTAAGCGTCCCCACTGGAAAAGATGGTATCCTTGCTGGCTTTACGCTGGAGCTTTCGGGGAAGCAGATTTGTTTATTTATTAATTTATTTATTTATACCCCACTCATCAGCCACAAGGCTATCAGAGCGGCTCACAAACTGTTTTTAAGCAATAGCAGTTTACACATCTACACTGCAATAAGCAGCTTCCAATGTGTGTTTTCCCCCAACCAGCCCGGTATCTGCTATCCCCCCAGAGCAAGCTGGGGAAACGGGCATCCCTTGAGTGAAAGGAAAGTGGATATGAGACAATGCTCTGGTGTGTTCTGAACACTCGAAAAAAGGCCTGTAGTGTTTAGGACATTCCTTGTCCTCCCTCTTGTGGTAGGACACCACCAAGACTGGTAGCAGGGGTTCCCCGACCAACTTACTCCTAAGAAAGGGGGGAGGTACCCAGTTCTACCTAGGCTTAAAATCCACGCTCAAGGATTTGCACCATACCTGTCTTCTAGCAGCCACTCCGGTCCCCTGTGCTCAAGCACAGCCCCGGATAGAGTCCAGGGTACTATCCACCACCTGCGTGGAGAACCATGCAAGCTTGTTGGGATTTGGGTAACCCTGGTTTCAGACAAAGGGAAGGGGATGTCTGCAAGGACGTCCCTGGCCTACTGAGTGTCCTCTCTAGGCACCATTGTGGCTGTTACAGAAAGCCCATATGTCTAGTGAGAGTGTCTGGCGTTTTCATTTAAATGCAGTGTTACAGCACCTGGAATTCCCAGGCAGTCCCCCATCTAAGTACCAACCAGGCCCGACCCTGCTTAGCTTCTGAGATCAGACAAGATCGGGGTTGTTCAGGGTGGTATGGCCGTAGGCATGTCTTTGCCATCTTGGCAACATAAGATGGAAGGCACCAAGGTTTAGAACAGGAACATCGATGAGCGGTACCTATAGCTAGTTCGTCACCCACCTGGATAGTGACCTCGTTTCTTTGTGTTACTTGGCTGCACTCTTGCCACTGCAGGTGATGCCCGCTCGTTGCGAATCATGCACGTGAGCACAGCTGGTACCAGCATCACCAGCGCCAGTGACTGCATCAGGACAAAAATCCCCTTGACATATCAGGCAATTCTAGGTGTACCCGTGTTTGCTGAGAAGCCGGTAAATTCTAAACCCGGGATTCTTACTGCCCTTTGCATCAGCATTGGGAGGCCACCTGCAAGGAAATGGCATGCAGAGGCCATGGTAGTACCTATGCCCTCTGTCCCTCGTCATCATGCTCCCCTTCCTCCCGTCTAATGTCTTCCACCGCATTATCACTCTCCCCAATAGGGAAGTGATCAGAGATGGTATCCACATCCTGTGTGTGTGTGAACTATTCTAGCCTCTCCACTGACCATTGGAGCAGGGGCAGGAGGGTTTTGGAAAAGAAACACGGCCATGCTATTTGCCCTGAATGTCTTTGGGCTGCCCTGCTGCTTCTTAGGGAGGATATTGATGGTGGGGAGCGGAGGGGATCCATCCTGTGCACCCGAGACCCAACCTTCCTCCTCCTCGACCTGCTGCGGTGGCCAGGTAAGGGTGTGTGTGCCTGCACGCACGCTGCTGGCCAGGGCAGTTGCATGGCTGTGTGAAAAAACTGCCAGTCACTGGCAGTGGGCGGGTGCGTATGTCACCAGCAAATTGCAAACTGCTGGCATGGCTGAAGCCAAACGCCTCCGCAGCTTCCTGGTGTGTGTGCCTGCATGTGTGGCGCTGGCCAAGGCAGCTGCATGGCTGCGCAAGGTCTGCCGGCCATTGGCCGTGAGCATGCACATATGCCGCCAGCAGATCGGCAGCCGCTGGCACGGCTGGATCCAAGCGCCTCTGCAGCTTCCCTCCCTCCACGCACTGCAATCGGTGTCCCGGTTGCATCCTTTTCGCCCCTAATTTTCCCCTCCTCATCCCTGTCGCCGAAGGTGGGGGGGGTGAGAGGATCGGCTGGGGCAGAGGAGGGAGGACGGGGGGTTGAAGGAACTTTGAATGTCCCCGTTGGGAGCCCCCTCCCTGTAAAAAGCTGGCTAAAACTAGCAGGTCGGGCTGGACTAGCCTTGCGACTAGCCAGTGCGCCGTTTCTCTGGCCACCATGTCCCGGATCCATGCTGGCACGGGTGCCGCCGGTCCGCCCACGCCCATCCTCTCCCCAGAGGAGCCCCTCAGCACTCACATCTGCCCCCGAAAGAGGCAGCGGACGATCCAGTCTGGTTCCCAGTCCACGTTGTGGGCGGGGGTATGGCCAGCGGCCGCCGGAGTATCCATCAGCTCCCCGCTGTTGGGGGAGCTCTGCGAGCCCTTTTCGTGGAGGTTGCTGCTGGCGGCCAACTCCCGGCTGGCTCCTAGCCCCTCAGGTGGAGCGGAGCCGGGAGGGATTAACGGTGGTTAAGGCGGGGAGCTTCTCCCCCTTATTCGACTTCTTCGTAACAGCCACGTTGCTATCTCTCATCCTGCTGCCCTTCCATGGGGACCTCTGTCTCCAGTCTTCCTCCACTAGGATCCTTTGTATTATTATTATTATCATCATCATAATTACTGTTGTTGTTATTATTATTATTATTATTACTGAACAAAGAATCCAAGATGGCTCCTGGCCACGTGGAGGAAGACAAAGTGAGAGCTAAGACCACACGTCCTACCAGGAGTGTAGGCAGGAAACAGACGGGCTAGCCGGGGGTTGTCCCTCCCAGATGACCTCACCGGTGGGCAGTCCTAAAAAAGTTTGTTCCCTGCCTACTAGGAGCAAGTGGGAGGAACTACCCCAAGCAAGTGGATGCTCTGTAGTACTCCCCACCATTCTTCAATAACACAAAAATACCCATTTTTAAAATAAAAGAAACAGTAGAATATGGCAGGTTCCCCCAAACACCTTCAGATCATCTGGATTGAAACTCCATCATCCCCAGCCACCATGACCAAACAGAATATTACAGCAAAGCGAGGGACCAGCCTCATAAGATATTCCTTGCTTCTATGCTGGTGTCCCAGAGCAAAGTATAGTGTGTGTTTTGGATTTTTTTGGAAATCTGTGTGGCCCTGAAGAGTCTCAGCAAACAAAAATTGCTCCCTGGACTTCCCAAAGTGGCCTGTCCCTAGCTAGCTAATAGCACATGTGCTTTGTCACTGAGCCGCAGCCAGTCTCCTAGTTTCTACTGCTATTTCCTACACAGAGAGAGAGAGAGACAGAGAGAGTGCCAACAGGTGTGGCATCTGACTGGTAGGAGGTGGGGTTAATAAGCACTGTAATAATCAATAGGAAATGGGAAGTAATGCAGCAGACAGGGTTTAAGGTCTCAGAATATATGTAGGCAAATGACTGAGACCTGTGGTCTCTAGACTACATGGAAGATCTGACACTAGATCTAAAAAGAGGGAATAATCTCTACTACATGCAGGACATGCTGCCATGATGCTATAAATACCAAACAGACAGCCAGGAAATAATAAGAATTTAAACAGCAGTAGCTACAACGCTTCATGAACCATGATCAGACTTCCAATATTTCAGAACTGAAGAGGAAAATGGCACATGTTAAAAAGTTGTATCAGGATCAAGTAAATTAAATTTAGAGACTCAGGAGTGCTCAGATTTAAACCTGTTAAGCAAACAAACAAAAAGGCTGGAATTCTAAAATTAGTGACTTACACAGGCATCAGTCCAATGTACACCTGTGCAGGTCACGTTTTTGGCTAATGCAGAAGTCAGAATTCTCTACACCCTGCATGGTGACCAAACTCCCCACCCCACATACAAAATCCCCCCCATATTTTACCTGCTGTATCCCCCAACACAGACATCAACAGTACTACCCAGTGGAGAGCAGGGGATGTGAAGAAGCATCCATGTGTGCTCCTATTACTGGATGCAGAGCAACAATAATGCCATCCTCTAGAATCCCCATTTGGCTCCCAGGAAGTCCCAAGGATGTCCCTTTGCTGTTAGTCCAGTTATAGGAATGTCTCTTCCTTCCCTGCTCTCCACAAGCCAGCAAATTGCCATGTTGGTGAAGCTGCAGCAGCTAAGGGGTGGGTTTTATGGACGTAGGAGAGGAGACAAGGGGTAGTTTCATTTGTGGAACTTTATGCTACAAATCCTTGATCCAGGATCTCAGCCAAACCAGCTATCCAAGAGAAATGTGTGTCTGTGTGTGTTGGGGTGTGTGTGTTAGTCCTATACTTTCCATTGTGGTTGTGTATGCTATACTTTGCATTGTGATTATGCGCTGCAGTTGTACAAGCTGTACTTTGCATTCTGGTTTTACACTGTACAATGGCACCCTGTCATTGGCATGTGTTGTGCAATGTTGAGATTCTTCATGAAAGCTGTGCAGTGCTGCTGTGGTGTGTATCTGCATGCAGGTATTTATGGTATGCTATGCTAAGGGAATGTTGGATTGAGATCAGAGTCAGACAAGATGGCTGTCACAGCTTCCTGCTATGAGTTGCATTGTCCTTCCAGAGGAACACTGGGCATGCTACTGATGTGGATTTAATCTGAAAATGCAACTGCTCTTTGAGGAAGTACTGCTGCACTATAATCTGGCTGCCTGCAAGCATTAGTATCAGGATATGGGACATACAAGAAAGAGAGCACCTGGTATGTGATTGTGGGGCAAAGAAGAAACCCATAGTCTGGACCCTCCAGGAATACAGTGACTGGAAAGCAGTAAGAAATCATTATGTAATAATCAGACAGGCACACAGACCTTTCTCCATACATACAACTGGCTTGTATCTTCTGGCTAACCTAACTATTCAGTCTAGCCACTGCCACCATAAATGGCAGTGAAAGATAGGGGCTTGTCTTTACTTCTGGGGAAACAGGTTCCTTTGAAATCCATCCAACAGGATATATCAGGGTCAACAAGGGAGAAGGCATACACAATCCAAAAACATGCCAAATAATCATGTAGACAAACTAAGAGTGAGGAACCTTGCCTCAGGAAGACTGTCAGGGCACTCAGGGGTTATTCAAATGATATTCACACTAGCCATAATCCAGCAGCAGTCATGCAATATCCTGTCTAAACATCATGTGGGCAGCCTTGCTACAGGGGGTCCTGCCCTGCTGTTGTGAATAGTTTGCTGCTTTTAAAAAGAGAGCCAAGCCAAACATATGCTAGAAAGAGAAATCATGCAGCCTTCGAACTGTTTTTTTTTTTAATTTACAAAGTTACAATAAACTGATGAGTGTCTTTCAGCAGGAGAAGAATACAGCCTCCATTGTATCTGACAGTTTTTTTCAATCACTGTGCACACATTTCCACACTTATGTCTTGTCTGCCTTGGCCAGAATACTCCACGTTCTAGCCGGAGTATTCTGGCACTACAGCTGCCCCAGATTCCCACCATTACCTTGTGTTCTGTGGTGAAAATGGGCAGCTGTCTGCACATGCGTGCTACGCTATATCAGCAGGCACCTCTGCCGCTGGTGTCACGCATTGCATTCTCTGAGGTTGGAAACGAGGCGCCCAGACTTGATCACATCTTGGGGCCTCATTGTGACCTTAGAGAGCATGATGTGTAACACCAGAGGCTGTGGCAGCGACACCAGCCGATACCCCACAGTATGTAGGCACAGACAGCTGCCTGTTCCCAACACAGAATGTTCTGGTTTTCCCCACAAGATTAGGTTTCCCCAGCTATTTTTAAAGCTGCTTTACGGGGAGTTTGCTCCAGTTTCTAGTCAGAACTACCTGGACGTCATCCAAATAGTTCAGACTAGAATTGGGGCCTAAAACCTACATCATCCAAATAGCTGGGTGCAGGAATGGGAGGAGGCCTTTTCATTTGGCCTATACAGACAAGACACATGAGAGCTGTTCCTTTTTAATGGATTACAAAAACACCTCACAAAATGGCTCTCGGAGATGTGCCACTCATTATCAGTAATTTCATATCCATCATCCAGAGGCTACCTATGACACCTATGCAATCAAACTTCAAGCTGTAATGGCCCTAATAGTTGAAGTAATTCTCTCTCACTGACAATGCATTATATTTTATGCTTGGGGAACACTCCCCGCACTTCCTTAAAGTAAGATGCCTGAATAAATGAGCACCATTTAATCGTGTATTCTTTGGAAAGTCTCCTGATCTGACACCTAAAACACAGATTATATAAAGTCAGTCCTGAATTCTAGTAGTTAGAACTATCTGCATAAATCATGAACAAGGCAAAAAGAGGATTCAGTATCTGGCAATGCATCCCAGGTGTTCTTTGGAAAATGGACAAAATACCACAAAACCTCTTGACACTAGCACTGATCTGCCCCCAGCGATACTTAACCTTCATCTTACTCACACAAACATTCCAACAGAAGTATTGAGTAAAAAACATTATTGGCTCCTAAAGTGCAAAGCCAGTGAAATTCTGAATAGAAAAAGAAGGCAATCCTGGAATGAGAGAATCCAGCCATTCAAAGGGGAGATGGCTGGAAACAAGTTGAACTGGTTACTTTTATGAACACTGACATTTGATGGATGAAAACAGGTATCCTTGTTTTGTGTTAAATGGAAACTAGGCCAGTTCCAGAGGGTGGCAAGATCAGGCATCTGCTCAGATCCCACATCAGAAGGCCTACGTGGATGATATTTCTATAATTTTCTCACACATTAAGGCAGTGAATGATTTCCCCCCTCCTTTGGATCAATTCCATTAATCCTCATATTAAATTTACATATCAATCTAGCACTCAAGAAATCCCATTTCTGGATGTTTCAGTTGATATTTGTGATTCTCAAATTGCTGTTCGGAATGACCATAAACCCACAGACAAAAATTCCATACACTTTATAAGCTGTCATCCCTATAATCTGAAGGAAAACAATTACCTTTTCCTCAGTTCCTTAGAATTAAAAGAAACTGTTCCAATTCAGTCCAGTATAATCTGGAAGCAACGTTATTTACTCAAGAACTATTCAAAAGAATTTTCCCAAGAAACATTATTTGCACTGCACAGAATAGAGCATCCAAAGTCACATGATCATCCTAGCTAACAACGTCACAGAAATCTTGTGATGGTCGCATTATTTGGTCTATCACCTTCAATCATGCCTAATGTAAAATCCAACACATCATCATGAAACATTGTCATTTAGTGTAACATACTGAAAGCTGTAAAAAAGCCTACCTATTATAGGATTGTTCAGATCTTCCAACTTAAGAGACAAACTGGTTCACTCTGACTTTTTGAAACATGATCATTATACACCATCCATTATTGATCATTATAAATGTGGTCAATGCTCATGTTGTAAGCAGTGTTTAGTGCTTAAAGAATTTACACATCCTATTACAAAGGATACATTTGCTCTTAAAAGATTTCATAATTGTAACTCCAAGGGAGTCATTTACATTATACAATGCCATGCCATAAAATTTATGTGAGACAGACTTCAAGATTACTTAAAACTAGAATCACAGAACACAAAAGCAATATTAGACATTATAATGGTGATTCCCCTTTAATTCAACGTTTCATTAACTTTAATCATAGCCCAGAGTCTTTAAAGTTTTTTGTTATAGAAAAAGTTCACTTACATCCTTATAACAATACCATCCTACAAAATATACTTTTTCAAAGAGATGCTTTTTGGATTTTTCAGTTAAAAACTACTGCCCCTATGGGTTTAAATGTTCATCTTGATCTTTCATGTTTTTTGTAATTTTGCCTAAGTCTCCTCAGAGAGGAATTTCACAGGATTTACCAGTGTGATCAATTCATAGAATCATAGAATTGCAGAGTTGGAAGAGACCTCGAGGGCCATCCAGTCCAACCCCCCTGCCACGCAGGAAATCTTGATCAAAGCATCCCCGACAGATGGCCATCCAGCCTCTGTTTAAAGACCTCCAAGGAAGGAGACCCCACCACGCTCCGAGGGAGTGTGTTCCACTGCCGAACAGCTCTTACTGTCAAAAAGTTCCTCCTCATGTTGAGGTGGAATCTCTGTTCCTGGAGCTTGCACCCATTGCTCCGTGTTCCAGTCTCTGGAGCAGCAGAAAACAAGCTTGCTCCATCCTCAGCGTGATATCCCTTCAAATACTTAAACAGGGCTATCATATCGCCTCTTAACCGTCTTTTTTCCACGCTAAACATACCCAGCTCCCTAAGTCTCTCCTCATAAGGCATCGTTTCCAGACCTTTCACCATTTTAGTTGCCCTTCTCTGGACACGCTCCAATTTGTCAATATCTTTTCTGAACTGTGGTGCCCAGAACTGGACACAGTATTCTAAGTGAGGTCTGACCAAGGCAGAATAGAGTGGCACTATTACTTCCCTTGATCTAGACACTATACTTCTATTGATACAGCCCAAAATCGCATTGGCCTTTTTAGCTGCCGCATCACACTGTTGGCTCATGTTCAACTTGTGGTCTACTAGGACTCCTAGATCTCTTTCGCACGTAGTCTCATTCAGCCAGGTCTCTCCCATCCTATATCTATGCATTTCATTTTTCCGCCCTAAATGCAGTACTTTATATTTCTCCGTATTGAATTTCATTTTGTTAGCTTTGGCCCAGCTCTCCAGTCTATTCAGTAATAAAGTCAATGGATAAGAAAAGCAAGAATCCCCCACTACTAATTGTTAGTGTTTTTCACCTGTAATGGGTTACATTGAAATGACTCAATATCAATGACTCAGTATTGAAATGACATCCCATGAATATGGAAACCATAAACTCCAGAGAAAGTCTTGGAAGTGTTTCAAGATATAGGTCACATGTTCATACCTGATAACTCCATTGTTAAAAGGATGCTCATCAAAAAAAGTTCTCATACTAATATTTAAAATGCTGGAAGGGAAATGTAATGCTCTAAGTGGCCATTTGAGTTAATGAATCAGTAATCCACACATGCCTGGTGTAAACTGTGATTTCATTTTAATAATAATAATAATAATAATAATAATAAAATTTATTTATATTCCGCCCCTCTACAAAATGCAATTGGGGTGGCTTACAACATTAAAATCTACATAACAATCCCTCCATCCCACCCATCCCTTAAAATACAATTAAATAATTAAAAATTTAAAACACAATAAATACTAAAAATACTCAAAACAACACAATAAAAAGCTGGAAGGGATCAGACTAATTAAGATGGCTGGGTATCTATTCAGGAAAGGCCTGCTGGAAGAGATCCGTCTTAAGAGCTTTTTAGAGGGGAACACATTTCTGTGGACACTTACCTATGCCATATCAGCATCCTGAAACACAAATTTCAAATGTACAATTTCTAATTCTCTTTATCATTTGCTGACATGCTATATCATGCTATATTAGACTACAGCATGTCTAATGTATGTTTCTTTGCATAGCATGACTGTCTTGACCTCCCCATTGTACCAGTGCACACTAAACTGAAATGTGAAATGTTTTTGTATTTTGAGAGACAATATCCTTATTATACATATTTTTTTTCAGTTATACAGAAATTTAAGCCTAAAGTCAATTGCTTGTCCCAACTAGTGTAGATCCACTGAGTCAATGAAATTTACATAAGTGTTGACTTACCAATCAGGCAATTGATTCAACAGGATTATTCCAGTGGGACTGAATCAAAGCATGGCTTGAATGGAATCCAACCAACTGGACTGAGGTATGAGTGCCACACAGCCCCCAAAGACCCCCCTTGGAGGCCCCCAAAGTCCCACTCCCCAATTTTTTTAAAAAATGGCCCCAAACCCCACCCAAACTGCCACAGAAACATGGCAGTTTGGCTCCCTGATCCCTTACTCCTATAATGTCCCCCTCAAACAAAGAACACTGGGAATTGGCCATGTCCGGGCCAATTCCCATAACCATAAATATTGCCCCAGGAGCAGCCATGCAGTATGCAGGGAGGCAACTGCCCTCTACCCCTTCTGCAGCTGCCCACTCCTGGACTATGATCTTATTTTTTGATAAATTCTGAGCGATAGCCTTGTTTGTCTGATACCACATGCACACCCACACACATACAAGAAAAGTATTTGTAGCATTTTATTGATAAACAGATTTGCTGTGATTCATGTGATAATTACTCTCTTAGTTTTTACTCTCTTAGTTTAAGTTTTTAAAGTGCCATAAGATGCTTTTTTTAAAAAAAATACTTTGACATGAATCCTTTGAAGCATTTTTGGCCAATATTTCAGTCCTATGAATTATGATGATCTTCAAGCAGCAGTGTATGTCCTAAAGAGAAAAACAACACTTGGCTGGTGTTCTTACCTAGGTCTAGCATTAGGGCTTTGTTTTGAGTTACCAGAGCCAACAGGATTCATCACTGTTCCTCTTTTTATAATTCTGTCTTTTCTTCTGCTTGCAGCAATTTGCCAGAGGGAAAGGACTCAGTGATCAAATCCTAGCAGGTGGGTGGGCTTGAAGTTGAGAAGAGCAACCCTTCAAAGCCAGCATGCCAGGAATGGATATGGGGAAATACTCCAGATCCTTCTCAGCAACAAACGAAATTGGTTCTATAATAAAGGCTGCTTGCATAAAGTTTACAGAGGTTCACATGGAAAACCCATAACACTCAACACATGAGGGTGTATCTTCACCAAAGGTGATATCTAAGGAAAGATGTGATCAAGTGTAATCAACAGGGAATAGACTCAAGAAAAACAGAACATCTCCAGGCTATGTCCTTTCCCAATTAAAAATGTATGAACTAAGCACCCAAGGCAAGAGGCAAAATGCTGGTATGCAAATTCCACCCTTTCTTGCAGTCTCTAGGGGGTATGCCAGCTAGAATACACTGCCTTTTGGCCGGTGTATTCTGGCCCTGGAGCTGTCCCCATCCATCCATATGCACGCACCACCTGCCGAACACGCTGGCCAGTATTGGGGGGTGCCTCCCATGCTGTTGCACGCCATGCTCTCTGAAGCCAGGAAGCAGGCCCTCAGCATGTGATCAAGGCTGGCCATATGCAGGGGGTCTTGATCACATGCTGGGAGCCTCCTTCCCAGCTTCAAAGTGATTCCAGTGAGGCAGTGGCTGGCTATATAGGCTAGGGTGCAAGTATAGACTCTGCATTCCCACACCAGACCCATTCGGTTTTCCTGCATAATATGGGTTTTTCCTGGGTGTTACTTTAAAACACTGTAAAAGGATTTACCCCTGCTCTCCCCCCCTCTCGCTTTGACTCAGGGGTCGTCAGAATTGCACAGAGGCAAAACAGGGCAAAAGCCTCGCATCGTTTGGACTGCAGGGCTCCAAGATGGGGGGAAGCTGGAATAAATTGTCCATCTAGACAAACTCCAGGTCATATGTGTACTTTTCTAATGTCTTCCTTGTGAAGACTTGACTAGAATATTTCTTTTGGGCTACAAGCCTAAAACAGGTGTGGTTCCCCACCCCCATCTCTTTAGACAGAGGGATTAAGGGTTCTGCCTAAGGTTCCATTGTCACCTTCTGGCCACCTGAGTGCCCAATCCTTAATGGTGGTTACACCAGACTAGCAGAGTTAATATTAATACTCTACTTAAGCTTTCTTAAGTATTGGAATCTCAGGATATTGAGCAGCCTCTTTGGCAACCTTTTAGGCTTTTTATTACCGTATATGTATTCATAGATATATAAACTTATACAGTCCCTTTAGGGAGAAACACAGAGATATCAAGGTCTGTGAGCTTGCTTTTATCTCATTACATTACATTGCCTGTAAGGAATCATATATTCATCTCATTACATTATATGGCCTTTAGAATGTTACACTTCCATAAGGACTGAACCTTTATCTCTCTGTAGCTCTTTAACAGGCTTTGTTAACACATAGAGGATCATTACTCTTCTTAAATCATATGACTTAGCCATTTATCCATATCCATCTCCATCTCCATCATCATCATCAAGTTTCTTTCATACTTTCCATAGAGTCTATTAAGGCATTATACAGATATTCCATAAAGGCTTTCACGTGTACAGAATTCTGTCCCTTGTATCATACCCACAACCATCTATCCATCAAGGAATACAAGCTCACCACACATTTCAACACAGCAATCTATGAACACACCAGCATTCAAGGGTTAATCTTCTTGAGCATTGTTAAATCTTAACAGCATCCATGATAGCCATAAACATCCCAAGAGACATCCATTACACTCATAATTATAGTATCCAGGGGCAGAATGAAATGAGCAGCTATTGGCTTAGTTTCCAAAAGCTTCAGACTGAGTAGCAATCTGTGCCTTAGGCCAACTATTGCTCCTCTCTGCTTAAGAGTAAAATTATCTGTGAATTAGCTAGCCAGTGTTTGGGGTCCTTCTCCTGCTCGTGCCCAGCACGAAACAGGAGAAAGGGCATCTGAGCAGCTCTTCATCCCTTCCCAAATCATTTGGTTTGAGTGAGAATTTTAAACACTTCACATGCATTTAGGATTCATATATGGCCTACAATCCCACTCAATCTCCCACATATTAGACAGGCCACAAACAAAATAGTTAATGCTAACTAATTTCAGAAGCAGGGTAGACCTGTAAGACGGACATCGGCATTGCATATTGCCCATACCTGCCATTAAAAAACAATCCTGAAACAAAGCCTCAAGCAGAGACTAGAAGGGGCCATAAAATGAACAAACCTCTACATCATCAGCTCAACAAGTATGACTGACTCAGGTATCCAACACATTCACAAGGCATAGTGAGAAGAATGTAAATGTAAACAGAATGTAAAGTGGTTTTTGCTGAAGTAGATGGGTCCTAGAAGTTACTTTTTTTAATTGAGGCAGCACAAGGGAAGTGGGTTTTGTTTTGTTTTTGCTTTTAGCCTTTCAAGGAATATAATAGAATGACAGCTGACAGAAGGGAGCATCCACACACTGTTATGATCTTAGGTTGTGCCAGTACTTGGACAGCAGTATCAAATCTTTGGCTTTCTTGGTGGTGGTATTCCCCCTCCTCTCATCGATGTTGATGGGAACAGCAGAACTACATGGCATCCACAGACCTGCATATTATGACTATGTTAAGTAACCTGGAACCCATTCTAGTGCAGTTCAGTATTTAGATAAACAACTAACAGCACAGAACAGAAAATTTCCTTACTTCCAGTATGAAACCTTGCCCCTTGGCTTCTCTACTTTCCTCAGCTAGAACATTCATGAAGGCACTAACTAGTTCTGGTAGGAGTGGGTCATTTTACATATGCTCTTATCTAGAATGACTCTTTCATTCAAGTTTTCACTCTCAGAACTGGTGAGATGTGAGTGAAACATTTGCTGGTCAGAATGGATGGGAATCACATGGAATCTGATTTTACACCGGGCAAGTAGTCCTATGTAAAAATGCTCAGAGATCAGAACTGACATTAATTGATATTAATTAAGATACTGGCTACACTTTTAAAAACCCATATAACATAAAGAACCTTTCCCCCAGTTAGATTTCATGTAATTTTAGGATATTTCCCAGGAACAATATGGGAAAATAGAATTTTTGTCTACTATGTTGGTCCTCCAGCCTTCACCAGCTCCTCTGTTGTCCTCACTGGAATTTTTTGCTTCATAGAGGACAGCAGCTGCAGCAACAAGCAGTGCAAAGCACAACCGGGAGAAAAGAAAAGGAGGGAGAGAAGTGCTGCCCTGAATGTGCTTCTTCAAGCAGCATGGGCACATGGGAAGGAAGCTCCAGAGTTAGAGAGAGAAGACGGACAACCATCCATGAATAATAATAACAATAACAATAATAAAATGTATTTCTATCCTGCCCCTCTGCAACACAATCGGGGCGGCTTACAGCATAAAAATTCCATAATTACATTAGTACCCTAACCCACCCACCCCTTAAAACAATATTAAATTAAAAAGATAAAAAACATATCCACAATGCTGCAGTCTTATTTGAGAACTCACGCTGAACAAGTCTGGAAGAGAAACGACAATGCAGAAAGAATCACAACCCGGAAACATCACCCAAGGAGACCTTCTGCTGTGCTTTCTGCAACCGGACTTGTTTATCTCAGATTGGCCTTTTTAGTCATCAGCGTGCTTGCAGAAAGCGTGGGATGAGTCCTTCCTGAATCTTCATTTGCGAAGAAAAGCCAGAGAGAGAAAGAGAGAAACGTACAATAATTAAAAAGAGGAAAAATGGAATAATTCAATGGCAGCTTAAGGGAAAAGTTAGCCGAATCTTTGGGCTGGGATGGCTATTCAGGAAAAGCCTGCCAGAAAAGATGAAATGGACAACCTACCGTGAAAGGTGAGATGGTATGGATCAAAGAGACTAGATAAGAGACATAAATGTGAAGGTATAGAGAAATAGAGACACATGGCAAAAGAGGAAAGAAAAGACAGAATGTATGGCTTCAGAGAAGAGACAAAATCAAATCTCAATGACACACAGAGGTACTGTACTAAATATAAGATAGTGAATGGAGAAAACAGGACACTGGAGAAGTAGAGTGACAGTGACACGGAGATTTCTGATATGATGATGAAGAACAACTAGAAGACTTTGAAAGAGGTGGTGAGAGGTTAAGGCAGAAAGAAAGTGGGGCAGGGAGGGGTTCAAAGGTGGCCTGACCAAAATGCAACTGGATTCATAAAGTTAGGGATCATTTTGTATGTAGAGGTGGAGATGCTACCATTCAATTTTTCTTGAATAACATGAATAACATGCCAGTACTCGGGTACTGGCAGGATACAGCTGCAAGCCTGATAACCAGGAAGGGAGGAAATGCATTGTTGAAGGCCATCTCCTGCTGATACTCAATACAAACAGACATATATGCAAATAAGCTCCTCAACCAATGTGGAGTAATTTAAAGTAAGTAGTGGGGCCCTTTTGCATGATACAATTACTAGTTGTACCTAGTGTAACATATGCCCTTTAAAAACTCCCAAAAAATGCCCAGTAGACCTCATGACAACCCTGTTAAGGTAGCTGGTGGATTTTTAAATTCCTCCTTCTCCTTCTCAGCATTCCACACTTTTCCCAGAATTGCTGAGGGTGACTAGTTCTGCTGTCCTGTCAGCACCAGTTGACTGTCTGGGTCCTGTTGCAGCCCATGACTGGTGAGTGGCTGAGGGAGTGAGAGGAGGGAGGGACCCTTGTGTGGCTGAGGGTGTAGATGAAGATTGAGTGGCAGGAGTGGATTGTGACATGGAGAGGGAATTTGCATGTGAGTAGTGATTGGTTGGGTGTGTTTCCTGAACAGCACACTGGGAAAGGCAACATACCCAAGATAGATAGCACTGGAAATCTACTTTAACTGCTCTGGTTCCATCCTATGGAATTCTGAGGTTTGTAGTTTGATGAGTTACAAGAGTTCTCTGGGCGAGAATTCTAAATGCCCCTCCCTAAACTACAAAGCCCAGGATTCCATAGGATTTTCCCCTAGCAGTTAAGAGTAGAAACATAGCACTATAATAACTGTGTAGTGTGAAAGAGTGCTTGCTCTGTGTGGCAGTCTCCTTAGGGTGCTTTTTGGTTTACATATAACAAAGAATGTATAAGATGTTTTAAATGTATTGGGAATCTGGTGTCTTTGTTTCCAAATCTGTCTCTGGATTTATTGATTTCTCTTTTGTCTTTCAGAGAACACATCCTGAGAAATTGAAAGAAATCATGCAGGTTCTCTCTCTGGCTTTTCTTTGCAAACGAAGATTCAGGAAGGACTCGGCCCGCGCTTTCTGCAAGTGCGCTGATGACTTAGAAGGCCAATCCAAAATAAACAAGTCCGGTTGCAGAAAGCACAGCAGAAGGTCTCCTTGGGTGATGTTTTTGGGTTGTGATTCTGCGTTGTCGTTTCTCTTCAAGACTTGTTCGGCGTGAGTTCTCAAATAAGGCTGCAGCATTGTGGCTAGTGCATCTCCATGCCTCCCGATGTGATGCCAGGGCGGACAATGGGGTAGAAAAGACTATCAGATGAGGCTGCTGGCCTCAGCCACACCCCCGAACCAAGATATTGAGCAGTTAAAAATTGTGTTTTCCAAAACTCATGCAACTACTTCCTCTCTCTCAAATTCAAAACAGAGATAAAGATGAGGGGAGAAGTAAAAATTACGGATGGAAGTTTTCACCTTCATTCCAGTAAGGTTTCCACTGTTGTAATACAATGTAAATGTAAATGCCAAGTTTAAATGAACACAACTGTAATAAACATCCTCTTTTTAACACAACTATCATTAACATAAGTCTAGGGTAAACATAATTTTATGGTACTCTTCTACTAACTTTCCTATCTCTTGAATAGTGTCCCCACACAAATGTACTGGAGTGTCAAATGGCTATCCATTCATTAATTTTACTGCCCCAGGGAAAGGATTTGTCCTGATTCAATTATCACGTATGTATACTGCAGCCTTTAATAACAAAGAACCAGGTCTCACAAAGCCCAGAAGGAAGTAAGTCTACTAGTCTCCTGGCAATTGGAGACACACCTCAGTTAACAAAGCCTCTGACAAAGAAGCTCCTTGTTATAAATTCTTTTTATACCTGTCTAGCCCCCTTTTTTCATCATCCTCTGTCTAGCTGGAAGGTTTTTAGCAGCATCGGCATCTGGAACATGGTGAAGGAAGACTGGAGAAACACAGATTTTCACTGTCAGGTTGCAGCAGTATGTCCGCAGTAAACAATGCAATGAAACTTAAGGTGGGAAAAACCAAGATTCTGCTCTAGCCAATCTTACTGTAGCTGTGTGTGCCTTTCTACAACAGGCAAGGTAAACAGCAGCTCCCTCCAGAATCTCTTACTGAGCATGCATGAAATGCAAAAAGGGTAGAACAGATAAGCTTGCTTTACCAGCTTCTCCCAGTATGTTTTGTAAAGAGCATTGGTCTATAAGTTTGGCCACCAAAAGGGAAATCGTAAGAAAGATTGAGGCTGGTGAAAGAAAAATTGATCTTTTATACATTTTGGAAAAAAGCTTTCAAGTGGTCTCTAGAAGGTTAAGATGTTTTTGTTTACTTATATATGGCTCACTTGACCTGCCTGTTTCATTTTGCACGAGTACATATTGTTTTAGATAAAACATTTTCTGAAGCATTTATGGACTGCTCTTATTTTGGGGTGTGTGTGTGTAGGAACCTAGCCCTATTCTTTCCATGTTACTTCTGTCTCTGGTACCAAAGTTTCTATTTTTATTTCCCTTTTGGTGGCCAAAGAAGACTGGAGAAGCAGAGATTTTCACTGTCAGGTTGCAGTAACATGTCTTCATTAATTGCTCTGATCATGGCTTTTCTCAGGAGGACTGCCTAATCTATCATGATCTGGACCAAGAAGAATGTTTCGATCTATTACCTCAAAATTGAAAAGGAAATCTATTTTCAGCAGGAAGAGGTCCAATGACATTTGAAGTACATTCTCTAACTCAAAACTGGTCAGGAGACTACTTCTGTGCATTCCCACCATATAGTGGCTCTGTGAAATTTGCTTTGCAAAACCACAGTGCAAGATCTAAATGGGAAAAAAATAAATTTCTGACTCTGAAATTTCATCTTTGTCTGTCCTCCAATAATGAGCAACCACTGATTGGCTGTGGGAGTTCATTCTGTTGTCATCAGCTGCAGTTGCACAGCAGTGTGTGGGAAGGTGGGGTTGGCATTGAACAAGGAGGTATTGGATGCCTCCTTCCACACTGCCCCAGATAGTATGACTGTACCTTCAAGATTCTAGACCATAATCGAATTCTTTTTCTTTTATGGTCATTGATCTAAACCAATAAATAGATTATATATTAAAGCTTCAAACTGAAGATTGCCTTTTTTTGGTTTTTTAAGACAAAAATGTGTTAAACAACAATCTTTTGAATAATGCTTTAATGTCTGGTGGACCAAGTGGCAATCATCAAATACAATAAATAAGTATACAAACAGTATTTTCACTTCACTGGCTAGGGTCTTCAACTGGATAGGATTGAAGAGATGAAGACTATCTTTAACTGCCAAAATTATAGTTTAAGTCTTGCTACAAGTAGATGGTCTATGTCAGCCCACTACAGAACTGGGACACTTCCTCTAAAAACAATTAGAAGCTGCCTGAACTGAAGCAGGATGCTGGTCTGGATGGGTCTGGCACAGAGCCAGGCTGAGAATGAGGCCCCACCATGGACAGTTTATGTTTTGATTTAATCCATGACTATTTCCATCAGCAACAAATTGAATAATGCAATTACAATAGACAGCAAGGGGCAGCTGTATCCCCTCCATATCCATGTGGGGATCTGATTCCTTGACAGGCTTGAAACAGCAAAGAAAGAAGGATGGTGAAGGGTAATATGCACCCACCCACCCCTCCCTCCCTTATGGCAGTGGCAGCCGCAGCTGAATCTGATTTCTTGCAGTGTCCTCAACACAGTGCTGCACGCACATGCCGTGGGCCACCTTCAAAGTGTTGAGGGGCGGATTAGCTGGATTAGGGAGGCTGTGAAAGGAGCCATGCTGCTCGGGAGGAAGTCTCGCTGGGGGCGTGCTAAAAGAGCCATTTTTACCTGTCCCAGCCGCTCTGAAAGGCCTGCCAGCCGCTAGCTGGCCTATGGCTGTCAAAACACGTCCAACCAGCATCCCTGTTCGCCATGGAAAAGCTGCTAGTCCCCTCAAAACAAGGAAGGGAACCCAGACACTCCATTAAACCGACAACATGGGGCTAAACATTGCTGAGGGCTGAGCTAGGGGTAGATGTGCAGCCCTATGTCCCTCGGTGCTTGTTCTCTAACAAACCTTGTCTGACAAAGACAGAGACGCCAGGCTGCTTTCTAAATAAACAAGGCAGAGAGAGAGTGGGGGTGGCTGGCAGGCTGGATGGGAGAGCTGGATTTAAGGAGAGCACTGAAAGGCCCGTTTGAGGCCTACTCCCCATTCCCCAGGCCTGGCCTGGCCTTTTGTTTATCTCAGACCTAAATTAATGTCTTTATTTACCAGAAACCCGAAGGGCTCAGGTTCCCAGTGTGGAGGGGGCGGGTAGAGAGAGGAACAGCACGAAGGAGCCTTGGCCAAAGATGAGGGGAAAGTCCGACCCCCAAAAAAGAGGGCTAAAAGAGATTCAGTTGGGAGCCATTCACTGCTAAGACTCCTGTCAGCATTGACATAAATTTCCACTGGTGTTGGCATTTACGCATTTGGCATTTCCATATGTATAGAGTTGCCTGGACTAATTATGCTAATCATCCCCTCTGTTGGCCGCTGTGAAAAATGCCCACATTAAGCACTCCACTGCCTGCTAATGTGACTTAATGTGCGGTTGAAACATACATTCATCCCCCTCTGAATGGTGAAATTTTTCCACATTGCTGCCTTCATTCAGGCAAGAAATGAATTTTTTGAACTCAGACCACTTTTCCAAGCCAGGGGGGATGGACCAGAGAATAACACTCTCTCCTTCTCCCTCTCTCCACTTTCTGTCTCCCGCTCACAGTCCTTGCCAATAAAATAAAATAAAATAAAACAAAACCTTTAGGGCTGGGTCAGGCATCCTTCTTCACATATCATTTTTAAAAACTGAAATCTCCATATGTACAACCAATTCACTGAGGTGGGGAGACCCCATCTTTATCTAGAAGCATCCTTCGTCCCACTCTTCTCTTGTCCACCCCCACAACACAACAAAAGAAGTTCTTTCCTCCCCCAACCCTTCAATTCTTTGGGAAACTGAAACAGCCTGAGTGGCAACTCTAGCAAGTTTGAGCTAGTCTGAGAAAAGAAAGATCCTTTCAAAGCCGTCCATGGTCACAGTAGAAGATGCCTCTTAGAGCAAATGTCAAAGCACAGGCAGAAAACAAAGCAGATTTAGAGGATAATGGGTAAAGCAGTCTCTCACCCTCTCTCTTTCTGCATTTTAGAGAACTGAGAAGTTGAGAGTATCCCCCAAATGCACCATGTTTAACAGTAGTTAGAACTTTTTTATTCCGTAATTGTTATGATGAGTACCGGTAATCACAACAGTGAAAACGGTAGTGTTCACATGAGGAATCACCACAACAGTTAACCATGTAATCAATACTATATTACATATAAGAATGGTTCAGCGACTTTTTCTTCAACTGTTTCAATATAAAACCAATTACTATACTACTATGTAAAACCAGTTACAATCAGTATTGCTCTTTTAGTGACATTAATGCTACTACCAGTGGAAACAGAAAATCATAACCTCACAAAAGAGGGAAATATTTTCCCCTTTGATAGTTTTTCTTCTCAAGTCAATATTTTCTACTTGTACAAGCAGTGCCATTTTCCTATTCTGAACAACTGACAATTTCTTCTTACAGATGTTCTTAAAAATTTTATCTGTGTAAGTTAAAGCCTCGTACCTTTTTCACTGTGCCAGGATTTGCCTGCTCAAGTCTGCCAGCTGACAAGTCAAGGAAGGAGATTAGGGGAATATTGAATATTGTTACAAGATGATTATGGAAGAACCCTGGAAATATGTTGACCAAGATTGGACTGTTTCCTAAATTTTCCACAACAGGAGGTTTATCTATTTTACAATGTATATGGGAGAATAATCATGTCCATAGAAGAATGAGTAAACCCATAGGTTATTAGTTAAATGTTAACTGTTCAAAAGCATAGTAGTAGACAGCTCTATCCAATGCAGGAACGAAGTAACCAGACACTTTCTTGTAAATAAGAAATTATCTGTACAGTTTTGGATAGTATGTGTGAAAGATGGGAGGGGCACACACTGCTAAAATAATGTAGAAAATGTGTGCCCTATAGCAGCTTGATGCATTTCCTTATGGAGGAAATTTTATGGGCCTTATGACTATCTAACAGCCAGAGTGGTGTAGTGGTTTGAGCACTGGACTATGACTCTGGAGACCAGGGTTTGAATCCCCACTCAGCCATGGAAACCCACTGGGTGATCTAGGACAAGTCACACTCTCTCAGCCTCAGAGGAAGGCAAAGGCAAACCCCCTCTGAACAAGTCCTGCCAAGAAAACCCCCACAAAAAGCTTGCCTTACAGTTGCCATAAGTAGGAAACAACTTGAAGGCTCACACCAACAACAAATGAGTCTATCCTCTGCCTCTAACAATTGCCTAATTCCCTCTGTAATTGTGGAAACCACATGCTTCACAATAATTTGGTATATGCTTTTCTACACCATTTTTGTCCTTAACAGCTTTCATGCTGCTTATGTAAGAACATAAACTCTAGTCAGCCTAATTCTTCTTAGTTCTGCTGCCCTTCCCCTTTGCCTCAAAGGAATGCTGTCCTAACACTTCGGATTTGCAAACATGCTTCAGGTCTGTCTATGTCACCTCTCTTCCCCATGTTTCTCACTCTTTCCAGAGCCTTATCAGCACCAAGGCCACTTCATAGGCTTCTGATAGCCACCAGGCCACCCACCTCTGTTGCCCACCCAAGAATATTACTTATACACATACACTGAAGCCCCTTGGCCTCTGCACTCAGCTGCCTTGGGGGCTTGTTTATTTGCTCTTATGAGTGAGGTATGCAGGCCCCACATCCTCAGTTTATTTATCTGTTCAGGAGGGTTCAGAGTAGAAAAGCTTCACTGAACATATGCTGGGCCATCCAGCATTCCATACATGGTGTGCTTCCATGGATTCATCTCCAGTCTCAGACACTCAGAGGTCTGGCTCAGTGGCAAAGATGTCTCCTCCCATGTGCACAGATATTAGGCTAAGTCTCTATATGCATCAGTTCTCTCTAGATACTGATAAATGTCTAGGAGCCCACAACAATCTATAGACCTTGGGTAGAGGGGGTTACCTTTCAAATTGGCCTATTATGTATTCTTTACTGGATATCAGACACAAAGAAAGGGCATTTTTATAGAAACCACTGGCAAACAGATCCTGGGATTGAAACAAAACCTTAAATAGTGTTAGGTTCCTCATATATCTCACATCTGTGTATCTAGGATTAGTTCAAATCACACAGTCTCCCTTCCTCACAAGTGGCCCTCAAGTTACATGTTATATTCAAATTTTAGGTTACTTCTTCCCATTGACTTATTCAAGCTATAAAAACATTTGCTGAACAGCATCCTTCAGATCTCTACATACTGCCGCCCACACCCCACCCCATAAGGGCCTCTGGCCAGTGTCCAATAAATTATCCATCCATACCTTTATCTGTACCATTTCAGTATGGGTTGGCAAACATCCTTCATAATTTTTTATTTTTTATTTTTAGCCTCTCCATACTCCCAGAAATTCAAAGATAAAAGTACTGTATCTCCTCTGGCAAGACTGCCATCCAGTAGCAGTGACCTTTAAAAAGACCCTGCAGCTACACAGCTACACTAAAATGTTCTGGTTAAAGATTAAACCTGCTTTCCTTTAAGGTCACCCTCAGCCTATAAATCAGTGGTGACCTTTTGCCTTCAAAATGCTGGCTTGCTTTAAAGTTCCAAGCTTTAGATTTAAGTCCCACTGAGCAATCCACTGTGGTCATAACCATGGCAATAGGAAGTGTCTTTGGTGAGGTTTACCTGCAAGTGCCTACAGCCCATTGCTCTTGAACAGGCAGCTCTTCGTGAGACAGATGAGTGACAACACCACAGTAGGAATGGATGGTATATCCTACAATGAAATGGCTGGTCCCTAATTGCTTCCCAGAGGCAGCTCCTAAGAGCACATCCTAACCAAACACCTTTTTATACTTTGTCATCTGGAATACAATCCTTTAAGGCTAAAACCAAAGATTACTGGTTTTAAAAAAAGGGAATGTCACTGGGACCAATAATAAAAATAAAATATTTTAGCTACTAGTGTTGGTGTGCTATTAGGAGGAGGAGTCGGGTTGGGGAGGGGCTTTTTCAGATCTCTACTTAGGCATAGCTCTCACAAACAGAGAGTGAGGGCAGGGTTAAAGGTGTTTCAGGATTGTGGTGCTTGACATTGCCAATTAGGGCTCTCATAATCAACTACACTTCCTCTTGGGGAGCAGCCTGGATTATGTGAGCTCCTGCTTGCAATCTGAAGTGATGCAGCTGAAACACCAGTTCAGCACCTTGTAATCTGCTGTTCGTGAGAAGTAAACTTTTGTTTTCTCAAAAGCAAAGAGATTTCCCCTCATCAGCCACAGGAAAGATGGGGGAAACATGTGGGAGACAAAGATGCCATTGGTTCTAGACCATCTAGCTGTCTATCTAGCTGATACAGCGACTTGTTATTAAATTTATATACCACTCCGTTAAAAAAAAACACCATGCAGCAGCTTACAAACAAGGAAATGCAAAATTCAGACATTTATAAAATTATGCAATTAAAGCCATAAAGGTTAACCAATCCAGCCAGCAGCTTTGGTTACCATAAACATACTACAGATGGTTCAACAAATAGTAGGGACCAGCATTTAAACAACCTGAAAGTATGGGTAAAAAGGTAGCCAGCTGCAGCCAGAAGAACTGAGTTAGTGAACACACTTGATGCTCATCAGTTTAGAAGTTCCATAAAGAAGGTGCCAGAATGAAGAAGGCCCTCACTTGGGTCACCATTCTCACCTGGGTTACCCACAGCTGGGACCATGAACAGCCCCCCCAATCTCAAAAGCTGGGAAAGCCAGTCCAACATTACTTATGCCCCAAGCTATTTAGGGTCTAAGTCAACATCAAAAACTTGAAGTCATTTTAGAAGCAAATAGGCAACCAGTGTACATCACAAACAATATATTTAATATTAGTCCAGCTTTGCACAGCATTCAGTAACTGAGTAGTGATATTCTGCATCAGCTGAAGCCTCAAAATCCTTTTTAATGGCAGATCTACACAGAACATGTAGTAGTCCATGCAAGGTTACTAAGGCATGGACCACTTTGGCTGGTTCCAGTCTAGGAAGGGCTGTAGCTGACAAGACTGCCACAGTTAAGGGTAGACCCTCTTAACCATATACATGTGATAATATATATCATATAATGTCAATGTGAGATTCAGTGAAAAAGAAAAAGCTGCCAATTTACAGGTAAGTCTCCATGTTGAGGAATTTAAGTGTTTTCATTTGTGGTATTAGAAATAAACTACAGTAGGACTCCCGTATCCACTGATTCATTATCCACTGATTCAATTATCCACGGGACACAAAACAGCACACCTTCCTAGAAAATGGGTCCTCTCTAGCCATTTTCTCTTCCCAATGTAGCTTAACTTGAGACTTCTTCATACCACAAAAGAGACTTGGAAGATATAAAAATACAATTTAAAATTCTGTTTCATTGGGCAGATGTAGTATAAACTCATGCTTTTTTATTCCAGAGTATTTGTAAACTTTTACACTTGTGCTTTATTTCATCACTTCCAAGAATAAGATGTCGATCCTAATAAAGCCTGGCTGATGTTCATGGAATTGCCCACAGTTCCCTGGTGAGTATTCTGAGGTTTCTTAGAGTAACAAAAATAGAGCCAGTCTTTTCAAAGTGGGCATTTTCAATACGAGCTGAACAGAGGGAGAGGCAGAAGCTGAGCTCCTATTGCTGTAAGAGCCAAGGCGATAGGAGAAACTAATCAGAGCCAGGTATTCTGACAGACCTGGAAAACAAGCTCTCCTATCTCCTCTCTTCATCCATTCTCTTCTCTTTGCCTGTTCTATAGTGTGAACTCAAGAGTACATCCTTAGATACATCCCAGATATATCAAGAAAATCTATCAAGGACATCATATAGTCCTTTCTCTCTGAGACAACAGATATCAGCAACAAAAACAGCACTTTCTTTTTTTAAAAAAAAACCATATGGTTTGATGCTTACCAACTAATGGCTCGTTGACCTGCATCATGCTAGCTGGGACTTCTGGGAGTTGAAGTCCCATAACACCTGGAGCCATTCCATTTCACAGTTGAAAACCAATGGTCTAAAAAATTCCACAGACAATTTCAGTTATCTGCCTCAGAAAAATCCAGGACCATGCAGAGATAATGTTAGGTGATTCAACTGAATGAGGTAATTCCTTTATCTCAAATATCTAAAAAAAGACATTGCTTATCATTTTAAATGTGCGTTTCCTTGCTATCACTCTTAAACAAGTATCAACCCTCCTCAATTTAGTTCAGAAGTGGGGAAGTACACCCTGGCAGTGAGAGAAGGTCAAACAATGCCTTTAAGAGAAGCAATCATAGCTACACTATACAAAGCCAAAATATACTGTACTGATAGCTCCCATCTATGGTTTATGACGAGGTGACAGGTGGAAGCGAGAAACAGTTTTAAGAGAAGCATTGACAGGAAAGAGAGATGTCTAAAACAGTAGGAAGCCAGATGATCTCTTCCCTCCACACCCCCCACCAGGGTACTTAATTCAGCACCATGGCTGCTAGTCTACATGTCTGCATGCCAGATTTTGGCTTCAAACACTATCATCCTGGACAGAAGACATAAGCATCTTTTCCAACAATGCTTCCCATGCTGATTGTAGTGTATCACAAAATGCTGAGAAGCTGTCATGGATATGTGTTGGCAGAGAGATCTGTACTACTGAATAGGAAGAAACTTCTCCCTAGATTAGGTGGGCTACATCATTGCTTCCTAAACTATCTCATGTGGAGGACCAACTGGATTGTTTTCCCAGTGTATCAGGGAAACTCCCTATTTGTGCCCATAGTCTACAACTGTTTCTTTCTTTCCTAGAAATTATCCACAGACCATCAACTGATGGCTCATAGACCTGTACAATCCATGGAGCACCAGTTTAAGTAGTCCTGGGTTAAGGATGATCTCAGTGTGATTTCCTGATGGTGGGGGGAATCCTACAGGGGAATAGGGAAGGTGGGGAAAAGACAGAACAAGAGAAGGAATGGAGGAGACCTGTATAAACAATCAATTCAGGTCTCTGGCAAAGGAGAAAGAGGTGAGAAGCCAGAGTAATGGAAGGGTGGGGAGCAAGTAATCAATTTAGACCTCTAGTAAGTGTAATCTGTCTCTCCCCTGGGATCATAGAATCATAGAATTGTAGAGTTGGAAGAGACCACGCGGGCCATCTAGTCCAACCCCCTGCCACGCAGGAAATCACGATCAAAGCATCCCTGACAGATGGCCATCCAGCCTCTGTTTAAAGACCTCCAAGGAAGGAGACCCCACCACGCTCCGAGGGAGTGTGTTCCACTGCTGAACAGCTCTTACTGTCAAAAAGTTCCTCCTAATGTTCAGGTGGGATCTCTGTTCCTGGAGCTTGCATCCACTGCTCCATGTTCCAGTCTTTGGAGCAGCAGAAAACAAGCCTGCTCCATCCTCAACATGACACCCCTTCAAATACTTAAAACAGGGCTATTATATCACCCCTTAATGTTTCAACTGCAATGTGCCTACCTAAACTAAGATGGTATGCTTCTTGCAGCTTCAGCTGGCTCATAGGAAATTGGTTAAAGTTCTGGACCAGGCAAGGACAATGATTTGGGAGTCTCAGTAGTTCTATAGAATTACGGCACTCCAACACCACTCCTCTCCTTTTCCCTTTCTTTAACTCACTTACCATCTGCTTGAATGCATTCTCAATGGCTCCCACTACCAAACTCTCATGAGAAACCACCTTTTCCATATGGAAGCGTGGCAAGGCATTATTTGGGACCTCAGCATCCTCCTCTGCTAGAGGAGCCTTGTTTGGTTCTGTTACAAATGTCCTGGAATCATCCTGCAGGCAGATTGGATGCTAAGTGGGAAGGGGGAGAGCGAGAGAAAGAGTGTGAAAGGAAGAATGTGTTTAAGGAGATGGCAGAAAGAAGGAGAAAGAGAAACACAGTGGGCCTGCTTTCCTTTGGCTCTAGCCCACCCACACTTTTGGCTTCAACCCCACCCACAAGCATGTGGACCTTATATAATTTTCCCCACCCCTGCCCATGAGGCATGCCTACAGAGCTATGCCCAAATCAAAACAATCAAAGGTGGTAAAGCACATGGTTTGAACAAAACCAAGACTTAGGGTAACAGCCATCATTCTCGCCTGGTTACAGAACTAGCTCAATGTGTAGATAATTCACAGGTAGATTCAGATGGTTTGCCACCTGTACATAATCAGTCCTGTATTTAACTCAGCATGGAGTCAAAGGGATTTAAGCTAAAGAGTTTCTAATCTAGAAAACACAAACAGGGATGGCAGCCGATTAGATTTCTGATTCAAGTAACCCGCAGTGATTGAAAAGAGAGATGCAAGGTAGTTCAAAGTATACCTTAATAGCAGTGCTTTCAAAGGATTACAGGTTTTGGACAAAAACAACCTACAACACACAACAATCAAGCAATCACAACAGCATTTTGGAGAACAGAAAGAAGGAGGGGGCACAAGACAATAGATCTACAGCTGTTATCTTTTCTTACTTCAGCTTATATGCCACCTTTTCCCTGCCAGCTTTTAAGCTGCACACCAAGCAACCAACAGACAGTATTGCAATGCTCTGCTTAGCAAATGCCAGCCAACTGAGAGGATAAGATTTTATCCAGTCCTATACATGGTATATATCGCAATACAGTTGTCCACACTATTGCTGTAGTAATATATATATACACACACACTTAGCCAAATCCTAGGTCCTGTGCTCCTTTAGTTTTGTGTATCTAGCAAGCCAGCAATGCAACAGGCAAAGCAGAAGAATCATTTTTGAAAGCTGAGCAAATGTCAGAATCAAAAGCAATAAATAAGTACAAGCCCAACTATGCAGGTTCTCAGGGGAAGTTCTTGATTTGGGCTGGGACTTGTTGGTTACAAAAGGGGGATTTCCCTTCTTTAAATGTTTAACAGCTGCAGGTTTTGATGGATCTCCTTTTTGCTACAAGCCTCTGTGAGGCAGAAGGATAAGGGGAGGGGAGAAAGCTAAGGTTGAGGCATTCCCCCCCCTTCCAATCCCCCTTCAGTGTGTGAAACAGGTGGGTAAACTTTACTGGCATTCATGTGAGTGTGGGTTTTATTTAAAAGGGAGTGGGAGGTGGAAGAGTAAAGTTGCTTCTATTGTTGAACAAAATCCAAGAGTAGTTTAGGACCACACATGGAGCTGGGGTTGTGCAGGGGGAGGAGGTGTGGAACGCCAAAGATCGCTGACAGTCATCACAGAGAAACATCTGCTCTTGGAAAGCTCCCAGGCTGCTTGCAAAAGAAATAAAACAAAATAAAATAAAATAAAAATCCCAGGGTGTGAAAACTCAGCACAACCCGGTGTCAAAAAAAGAGAGGAGATGGCAATAGCAGGAGACTGAAAACAAGAGGCAGACTTCAAGACCTGATGGCAGTACTGAGAAGAGGGGGAAACAGCATATTGAACTTATTAATAACAAAGGCATCATTTTTATCAAATAGTTCCAGTAGGAAGTTAGGATTTGCTCCTGGGTGACCCTTTTTACTTTCAGCTGTTTGCTTTTAACCTGATTCCATTCTCAGCTGGCAGAATAGTATGACCCAAGTCAAACTTCAACTGCCAGCTCCATAGTTGGAGACAGTAATTATCCTCTCTTTCAGCACCACCCTCAGAAAGATAATTTAGGATTTTAATATCAATAATGTAATGCACCAAGCAGGGCCCGGTGGCTAGAAAAACCATCTCCTTGTGAGATGGGGAAAAGAATTTAATTATACCTGTCTGTGTGGAGACATGTATTTGCACTGATAGAAATCTAGATTGCACACACAGCAACACCGCATGCACAGGCATACACACACAGAACTACACAGAAAGGTTTTCCCCACACACACATACACACTTGGGAAACGAGTTCAACACAGAAACCAACTCTTTCCCTCTCTCTTAAAAAAACAAGATTTGTTAACCCTCTGGGCTGTTGGAGAGGCATTTGGACTTTGGAAATCTTAATGGAAGTGCAAAATGCAAGTGTAGTGAATAAATCTCAAAATATTTGGATCTGCTTCCTCAAAGCCCTGGAAACCACCTATCATGAAAACAAGTTATCATTACTGAAACCTTCAGAACAGAACTGACATATTCTTCTAAATCCAAACCATAATCTCGGGTACAATCTTTAACAATGCATTTTTCTCATAAAAGCTAAGGTGGACCCCACATTCTCCAGTTTATACCTTCACATCCCACAAGATTGCATAGTAATTTCAGTTATAAAAGTTTATGTTTCATCATTTGACTTTTAAGAATTAATGCTCATCCTTTACACATCATGGAAGGCAATCCCGCTCAAACATTCCCAAGATCTCTGATTTAGACGCTGGAAATACTGAAATGGCTTTAAAACCACTGGTACAAACTTTTAGAAATGTTGCTGGACAAACTCCCTTCAACTTGATCAGATTTATATACAGGCACCCACATATTCTCATCTAGCTTTCATTCACACCAAAGCATTTGGACAGAAGATGTTCCTGGTAGAATTGTTCCTCATACAATTATCCTTTTAATTTTTTCCCCTCCTTTGCCAAGTAGCTCTGGAAACTTTACTGCATATTTTACAACCACAGTTTCACGTTCTTCTCCCCTGCTACAAATTCAGATTGAATTACAGGGGGTGGGGAAGTTAAAAATATAGAAATGTGTGACTTTATTGCATGTCTTGAAGCCTCAAGTGGCCGTCAAACTGAAATCATGGTTTCATAACCAAGAGTGAATCTAGATCTGAGGCTTACTACCTGCCCTGAAGAGACCAAAACTGAGTTCCAGAACTGAGAAGCTGCACACAATCTGGATTCACACATATGTGTGGATTAGAAACAAAACTCTTTGCCATCCTCTCTCTTTGAAAGGCTTTCAGGTTGAGCCCAGAATCCATTTGTTTTCCACTATGTAAAGGACAATTTTTCCACATGCGCCCCAACATGCCCCCAAATGTTATGTAGTCCTTCCAGCATTCACACCACCCAGGAAGGAACTTACCTTCCACCCAGAGCTGTTCAATATCTGTCTCAATGGAGGCTACTCGCAAGCCAACAGCCAGTGCCCCAAACACCAGCAGTCCCACAAAAAGAACTTTGCCACAATGACGCTGGATCCAGCATCCAAGTGTAAACAGCAGGGCCTGGAACTGGGCCCGCAACCACAGCGGGGCTTTCTGGCCCACAGCCTTACCCTGGGGAGAGAAACAGAGAGTGAGTTAGCCAAGGCATTTTTGCCACAGGGAGCAGCAACATCCTCCCCCGGTAGCTGACCCTCTTGGTGAAGGGAGGCCTCAGAAGAAGGCATTTCAATAAGGACCTGTTCCTAGATATGGGGCAGCGTGTGCCTGCGTGTGACTTCTGGGGACTCCCAGTATCCAGGCCCCTCTCACTGCTACGCCTCCCCTTTTGTCTGGAGAGGGAAAAGATGGGAGTGACACTTCTAGATATGGGTGACTCCTTCCTGGTCTCCTCGAAGGCTGCAGCCTGAGAGAAACAGGCTCAGGCCACAGGACAGTGCGAGCCCTAAAAGCTGCACAGAGCTTTCGTGGGGGGGGGGGAGGCTCAGGAAATAGAGCAGGGATGCATCCCCTCACGACTTCCTCGCATTTCCCTCCCCGGTTCCGCGCACCACCGCTCCAGTGGCGCTTCCCGGGTTCTTGCAGCCACAGCTGGGCGTGCTAAGGTGGACTCGCTGGCGACAGATTTCTGGACGGGGCGGGAAGAGATGTAGGCGCCCCTTTTGCCTCAGGCAGGGCCCCTCTTTCGCTGGGCTGTCCCCCACGTCCTTTCACGAAGTCACTGACCGAAAGCGCCCCTCCTCTTCATTCTCATCCCTGAGTGAAAAGCTACACGGGCCCCCGCGCCCCCTCCCCTCCCTCTTAAGCCCACCACGCCGTCCCCGTCCCCGTCCCCGTCCGGCAGCCCCGAGCCCGGGCAGGCCTCTCCCAAGCGCCCCATTTATTCCTGGACGGCTCCATCGCGTCTCCCCTTCCAAGAAGCCACCTCCGGGGACCCCGGGGCGGGCTGGGTCTGGCGGCGGCAGGCAAGAGCCTCCTCTTCCCTCCCTGGCTCCAAAGAAGCCGAGCGAGTTCAGCCCGCTTCGGACGGGCCCGCCGCCGCCGCCGCCTCCCGGCTCCTTGGTGGCCGCTGCCTGGCGCGCTCTTGGACGGGACCGTCGCCCCGACTTCGCCCCCCCCCGGCCTCTCGCTCTGCCGCCTCCCCCACCCGTGGGAAAGCGCCGCCGTCCCGTCTCGCCGTCCGCCCCTACCTTGGAGATCTGTTGGAGGGCAAAAGCCGCGTGGCAGTAGCTGGGTCGCCGGAGAAGATCCGCGCTGGCAGCCCTGGCGGCCGCGTACGACGGCGGGCGCTCTCCAAAGCAGCCCCCGGCCTCAGGGACCGGCCGAGCCGAAGCCATGCTCCGGGGTCGATCGAGGACGGGGCGGACGGGGGCGGCGGGCTTCCCGGGGGCGGTAATCCAGAGGGGAGGCGGCGGCGGCGGCGGCGAAGGTCCGAGGCTTCCGAGGGGCGGCTGCTGCTGCGGGTCTCCCCCGTGAACATTATGGGGGCGAGTGCGGGGCCATGCAAGCGCGCCCCATGCGCCCTCGGCGCCGCCCCGCGTGGGCCCCGGGACCCGCGCGGCAGGAGAGCGGCAGGGCTCGGAGGGAGGCTCACTCGGCCGCCGCGGCTTCTGCCAGCGAGAGTCGAGGAGGCGCCCGGGTGCCCGGCGGTGCAGTGTGCCTCCAGCCCCGTCCCACCAACATTTGGAACAAATCGTCTCCTCCGAGATCCTGAAAAGAGGAGCGGGGGGGAGGAAGGTTTGGTTTGATGGGAAAGTGCCCCGGTTCCCATTGGCCGAGGAAGAGGCAAATTACTCCGCAAACATCTCCTATTATTAGCTGCTAAGCAACAGCTCACCAAAGTGGAGAGAGAAGAGACCACCCAGGCAGCGCCTCCCCCGCCTCCCCGCCGCAAATCAATGAGGGCAGAGCAGCCGGGAGGGAGGGAGGAGGGAGGGAGCGGAGAGCCCAGCCGAGCCGAGCCGAGCCTTGCCTTCCGCACAGGAATTCTGCTCCACAGAGTTTCGCAGGCGGCCCGTGGCCCCCTCCCGGCAGCCCCCTCCCCGCCCAAAGCAGCTCCTTTTGTTTATTCTCGCAAGCGGACCGAGCCAGGCATCGGGACAGCTGCAATCTTGCCGGGGGGGGCGGCAAGAGGGGAGCTCTACAAAAGTTTGAAAAGAGTGGGGGGGGGAGAGTAAACCTTTGGGGTCGAAGAAGGGAGGTGGGAGGGCTTCGTGGAAGAAGCCAAGCTGCTACAAAGGTGGCAGAACCCAAACGGCTTCTCCCCACCGAAGAAAAACACACAACTTTGTGCACTGGAGGCTGGTGGGGACTTCTTTTGAGTCGGTGGGGCTGCCATGAAACACTTTGGGGGACGTGCGCGCACACTCCTTCCTTTCACCAGGAGGTATAAATCACTTATAACGGAAGCAACGCTTTTACGCATGTACAAAGTGCTCGGGGTTCCTCCAGTAAGGAAACATCAAGGCTTCTCTCGAGGGCGGGGGGGGGTAGATTCCGTCAGAATAAGCGTGGGTATGAAACAAATTTGAGTCCCTGTACTTGCTCTTTAGAAATAAAGCCACACGACATGGCAGAGAGTCTCATTTTCATCATTGGGGGGGGGGTAGGGATGGGACGCAGAACAAATCCATTTTCCCAAAGGAAGACAGACAATAAATACATCAAACCTTTTGGTTTGTTTCACTCACCCTTGAAAAATATCAAACTGCATCTTTCCATGAAATTAGAAATGATTCCATAAAAGGAGAACAATAAATTATTTCAGCCATGTGGACAAAGAAGATGCGAGTGGCCAGGTCCACCAGAACTTAGACTTCTAAATTATTCCTGGTGTTCAGTGAGTAATCTTGGAAATGGGAGGGAATGACTTCTGATAATATGAGCAAGATCCAGTGTAGCCTAGTTGTCCAGGTGTTGAGCTAAGACTCCAAGAGACCAGGGTTTAAATCCCCACTCAGCCATGGCAACTCACTGGGTGAGCTTGGACAAGTCACATTCTCTCAGCTTCAGAGGATGACAATGGCCAAGCTCCCCTGAATAAATCTTGCCAAGAAAGCCCGGTGATAGGTTCGCCATAAATCAGAGTTGACTTGTAACATGCTCCTTGCCATTCAGGACCCTTTCATGCTGCACAATGATAGCAGTATAATTGCACTTTAACCACCACGGCTCCATCCTATGGAATCCTGAGGTTTGTAGTGGTGGAGCTCTCTGGCTGAGCACTCTAAATGCCCCTCTCTAAGTTGCCAATCCCAGGATTCCATAGGAAGAAACCACAGCAGTCAAAGTGGGATCATACTGCTATAAGTGTAGTCATCCCCAGTGATCTCAGCCAACCTTCTCACTTAGGTCAAGGACTAGGGCAGAAGTGGGGACCTGTGACTCTCCAGATATTAATTACTAATCCCTGCTACAGAATACTACTACAGTACATCTCTCACCATTGGCTTGGCTGGTGGGTGCTGATGATTGCAGTTAGAGTACAACAGCACCTAAAGGGTGACAAGTTTCCTGTCACTGGGCTAGGAATAAAAATTTCCACGTTTGGGGAGAGGTAGAAAGGGGAAGGCTATCCAGGCAACTAGCACACAGAAGTAATTCTGGAAATTAAATGACAAACTGTCCCTTAAACAAGCCCATAAGAAAAGCGGGCCACAGAAAAACTGCTGCAACCTCAGTCTCATCTTTTGTATCACTCAACTAACACAGGTAGGCAGGTTGCCCATAAAGCTGGGGGATCCCCCTCACCACATCCAGGCTGGTTGGGCACTCCGTACTTCACAGAGTTAGAACTTTACACCATACCACCACCACCCCTATGTACTATCCTGGTAAAACATGCTGCTGTCAATGCATAAGTATGACACTGCAAATCCCCTCTCCCACTATACACTTAAAAAATGGCAAAGACAAATGAGCTGAAACATGGGCACACTCTCCCAGTTTAGGAAAATAATCTCAGTATCTGTTGTTGGGACAGGAGTGGGAGTCTCTGGCCGCTCATGGAAGCAACACCAGAAAGCGGGTTCAAAAATTCAGCCAGGCCAAATAGGCTATTCCTACTAAGGTAGTGGGAGAATGGAGTTTTGAGTGGGCCACATGACCACTCAGGATGCCTCTTTTCTGTTTAGACTGCAGACAGCAATATCCCTTGCCAGTGTGTTCCAATTAGCAGGTGGTGGACTCTCAGTGGGTCTGTTTTTTCTCAGCCCCACAAGACAGCTATTCTGTTTACCTTTGCCAGGGAAGGAGAGGGAGGAGCAAGACTAGAAAGCAACCAATGAGCAGCCAGGATTCTAGCTGCAAAGCATGGGCAGGAAAAAATTGACCCTCTACGCTGGAGGGACTAATCTGGTTATGTTCCAAAGAGATATGAAGCAGCTGGGGTAATCACACAATTTACTCTGAGCTGACATTAAGTTTGGAGAACCCAAAACAAATAACCATTGTGTTTAATTGCATTTCCCCACCCTCCTTTGATCTGCCCTTCAGCCCTTCATGGTGGATCCACCCCAGTCCCCATATTAGGAAATAATATGATGCTTCTTTGGTGAATATAAGAGAATGTAAATTTGTCTAGAGAGTCTGGGTGGTAAGGAGAAAGAAACACATATGCGTAATGTTTATTTGCTCTTTATGTTAGAGTTCATACATGTGTATTTGTGTATATACTGAAGGAAATTGTGAGTGTTATGGAGCGGCTTTTTGGAAATGTATATTTGTGACTACACTGGTGAATTTACAGCTGTGGAACATTTTATGTCTTCTTGAAGCGATCATGTGGGAGGCTGGAAGCTGGTGAAGATTTCAAAGCAAATAGACAGAATTTTATAAAATCCACTTGGAGGTTTCAGTGGGTGGTTTGCCAGACTTGGAACAACATTCACTGTTCTTCAGATTCTAACCAACTAAATTATTTTCCTCCTAGTATTCTGCTCTCCTTACTTCCTCTCCTTCCAATAGCTTTGTGGGGGGTGGGATTTTTCACACCCTCTGTCTTAACCATTATCTGCAACTGAATTTTAATGTTTGTAATTTTTGATGAATCCTGGAGCAATTGTATCCCATCATCAGTCCTTAAAAAGTGCCCCTTGTCTCAGTAAATTGTATAACATACTATAGGATCCAGTAGAAAGAGACAAGTAAAACAAGTTGATTTGCAAGGTGAATTAGTGTATTGTGTGTCCCCTTCCCCCTTCCTGCCTTTTCCAACCAAGTTCATATTCTGGACCATCAAGAAGCCAGCAAAAATAATGATGTGGTTTTCAAGTTTCTGGAGAGCCTTGGTCCCCATTAGCAAATCATCATCTCAGAATCTTCCTCTGAGGCAATGGGTTGCTGCTGACATATTTAAGGCAGTCAGGGTAATGAGAACAAGTTCTCCGTTTAACATCCCACACATTCTGTCTCTGCCTCTCTGTGTGTAATACAAACTGTAATGATGATTCTTCCTTCATACACTCATCCTGCTCCATCCTGAAATGCAGCTTCCTCATAACTAGTAACTTGGTCTACTCCCAGGCCAACAGCAGAAATTAAATCCCTGGACATTCCCCCCCCCCCGCCCCGCACATCTAGCGACAATTTATCTATTATTTCATGGGCTACTTTCCTACTTTGGATTACTATTTTACACTAAGCCTTGGGCCATCTTTCATGAAAGTAAAAAATAAGACATCTCTAGCTTCTTCCTGTTTAGGAATACACAGATGATAGTTCCTGAGGCTGATGTTCTCATACAAACACAGCAATCAGCAATTTCAATTTCTCCTACAATTCATCCAGCCAATATTGGATTTATGTACAAACAAAGTAGGATAGGGTTTAGGATGTGGCCTAGCAAAGTGTGGCCCATGAACTGCAGATGGTCCACAAGGCCATTTTTTAGGCTCCTAAGGGCTCCTTGAATTCTCTGATTTTTGATATTTTTTTTGGTCAATAATGTCCTACACTCAGTTGTTTTTTGCTAGGTTTGGGGGTGTCCAGGTACTTTTAGGCCCAGTTAGGCCCTTTTTTTCTAACCAGTAAGTAAATCAGAAGTCAAGGCTGATCTCCCACTTCAATATATATATATATATATATATATATATATATAACATTTAAAAATTCATATGATCATAGAATCATAGAGTTGGAAGAGATCTCAAGGGCCATCCAGTCCAACCCCCTGCCATGTAGGAATACACAATCAAATCATTCCCGATGGATGCCCACCCAGCCTCGGTTTAAAAACCTCCAAAGAAGGAGACTCCACCACACTACCAGGCAGTGTATTCCACTGCCGAACAGCTCTTACATTCAGGAAGTTCTTCCCAATGTTTAGGTGGAATCTCTTTTCCTGTAGTTTGAACCCATTGCTCCGTGTCTCAGTCTCTGAAGCAGCATAAAACAAGCCTGTTTCATGCTCAGTACGACATCCCTTCAAATATTTAAACATGACTATCATGTCACCTCTCAACCTTCTCTTCTCCAGACTAAACATGCCCAGCTCCCTAAGCCACTCCCCACAGGGCATGGCTTCCAGACCTCCCACCATCCTGGTTGCCCTCCTCTGGACACGTTCCAGCTTCTCAATATCCTTCCTGAATTGTGGTGCCCAGAATTGGACATGGTATTCTAGGTGATGTCTGACCAAAGCAGAATAGAATGGCACTATTACTTCCCTTGATCTAGACACTATACTCCTATTAATGCAGCCTAGAATCACATTGGCTTTTTTAGCTGCTGCATCACACTGCGGACTCATGTTCAGCTTGTGGTCCACTAAGACTCCTAGATCCTTTTCACATCTACTGCCCTCAAGCCATGTGTCACCCATCCTATATCTATCCATCTCATTTTTACTGCCCAAGTGTAGTATCCTACATTTCTCCCTGTTGAAATTCATTTTGTTAGTATTGGCCCAGCTTTCTAATCTGTTAAGATCATTTTGGATTCTGATCCTGTCCTCTGGGGTATTAGCTACCCCTCCTAATTTGGTGTCATCTGCAAACTTGATAAGCATACCCTCTATTCCCTCATCCAAGTCATTGATAAAGATGTTGACTAGCACTGGGCCCAGGAAAGAACCCTGTGGCACCCCACTAGTCACTTCTCTCCAGGATGAAGAGGAGCCATTGGTTACTACCCTTTGGGTTCAGTCAGTCAACCAATTACAAATCCACCTAACAGTTGCATTGAATAGCCCAGAAGTTACTAACTTTTTTTTGCAAGAATATCATGGGGGACCTTGTCAAAAGCCTTACTGAAATCAAGATACACTACATCCACTGTGTTCCCTTCATCTATCAAGTTTGTAACTCTGTCAAAAAAATAAAAAGAAATGAGATTAGACTGGCATGACTTGTTTTTGAGAAATCCATGTTGACTTTTTGTGATCATGGCATTCCTTTCTAAGTGGTTACAGACTGTCTGTTTAATGATCTGCTCTAGAATCTTTCATAGTATTGATGTCAGGCTGACTGGGCAGTATTTATTGGGGTCTTCTTTTTTCCCCTTTTTAAAGATGGGGACAATATTTGCCCTCCTCCAGTCTGCTGGGACCTCTCCTGTTCTCCAGGAATTCTCAAGATTATTGACAGTGATTCTGAGATTACTTCTGCCAGTTCTTTTAATACCGTTGGATGAAGTTCATCTGGCTCTGGATACTTGAACTCATTTATACTGGCCAGGTATTCCTGAACTACCTCTTTACCAATTCTGTGCTGTATTTCCCCTACTATTTCATCTGCTCCATTTTCCCCAGGTTGAGCACTATTCCCCTTTGGGAGAAGACTGAAGCAAAGAAGGTGTTAAGTAGTTCTGCCTTTTCTCTGTCTCCTGTTAGCCTTTCACCATCTTCTCCACGCAGCGAGCTTACCATTTCCTTGTTCTTCCTTTTGCTACGGACATAGCCAAAAAAGCCCTTTATAGTGTTTTTAACCTCTCTAGCAAGCCTGAGCTCCATCCGAGCTTTGGCTTTTCTGACTTTCCCCCTACATGGCTATTTGTCTGAATTCTTCTTTGGTGATTTCCCCCTTTTTCCATTTCTTGTACATGTCCTTTTTATGTTTTAGCTCAGTTGAGAGTTCTTTCGACAGCCATCCTGGTTTCTTTAGACACCTCCCCCTTTTCCTCTTCATTGGAATTGTTTGAAGTTGTGCCTTCAATATCTCACTTTTTAGAAACTCCCATCCTTCATGAGCTCCTTTAAATTTTTGTATTTCTGACCATGGAATCACCCCCTGTAATTCCCTAAGTTTTCTGAAATCAGCTTTCTTAAAGTCTGAAATCTCTTGCCAGAAGTCCACTTCCCTGAAACTGCATCCCATGGTTCAGGAAGCCAAATTGTTCCCAGCTGCACCATCTGCGTAGCCAGTTGTTCACCTCCACTATTCTTCCTTCCCTTCCTGGGCCATGCCCTTCCACTGGATGGACAGATGTGACTATCTGTGCATCCAGGTTCTTCAGCTTCCTACCCAAAGCCTCATAATCCCTTGTGATCTTCTGGAGGCTATACCTTGCAGTACAATTGGTTCCCACATAGACCAAAAGGAAGGGATAATGGTCAGAAGGCTTGATGAGTCTTGTCAGCCTCTGTTACATCTTGAATTTTTGCCCCAGGCAGCATACCTCCCGAGACATTTTGTCAGGCCTGCAGAAGAACTCCTATGCCCCTGTTATGTTAGAACTTGTGCATGCCACAAGGCACTTGCCATTGATTTTCTAAGATTAACCTGGAAAGATTGCAGCAGCAGTTATATAGAGCTAGTGGCTGTTAACTGCACTCCTAGGCAGCTCAGCAGAAGCCCTTCTCCCTCAGAACAGAACTTTGTGTCTCCCCCTCAAACTCCCCTGCTAAACAACCATGCCAAACACCCCTGTTGTCCTCTCTCCTGTTCACCTAGCTCCTGTATGCCGAGCTCCAGAGACTGAAGCTGCAGTTATTGTGGTGGGGCACAATGCAGCCTCCCAACCCCAGGGAGATGCCTGCTACAGGTTTTGGTGCCCTTTATTAAGAGACATCTCTAAATACTAAACACTACCACCATGTGTGCATGCACACATATGTGCACACAAACACATTTGTCAGGCCCCCCTAAAAATTATGTAGCTTTAGAGGCTGAGTGTGACTTAGTCTAAACCTGTATACAGCACAAGGTTCCACTCCACTAGGACAGCACCTGATGCTGGAGGTGAACATGCCAGATCTTATGCACACAGAAAGTCCTCATAACTGAAACCTCAAAGTTTTGAATAGTTCTGAATAGGTTTTTATTTTTTCCTACATTTCAAAGCATGTATTTGTTAACTTTCACTCCTGGAGTAGACAAATTTTTCTTTAGAACATGGCCATACGTTGCAAGGCTCTGTCTCCCTTCTGGGGCCAGGAATCAATATAGGCCATACTTGGTATTCCTCCACTTCTTCAGTGTCAGAACTGGTCCTTTCTTTACAGGCTGATAGGTGGCTCTATAGCTCAGTGGTTAGTCTTGTAAACCAGGGTTTGTGAGCTTGATCATCACTGGGGCCTCAGTGTTTTTCCTGGTTTTTTTTAGAGCCAGAGTGGTGTAGTGGTTTGAGTGTTGGACTACGACTCTGGAGACCAGGGTTCAAATCTCCACTCAGCCATGGAAACCCATTGGGTGACCTTGGGCAAGTCACACTCTCTCAGCCTCAGAGGAAGGCAAAGACAAACCCCCTCTGAACAAATTTTGCCAAGAAAACCCTGTGGTAGGGTAACCTTAAGTTTGCCATAAGTCGTAAATTACTTGAAGGCACACAACAACTATGACAAATTAATGGTACAGAGCAGCGTCCCTTATTGTATCCATCCCTTCTCATCCATGAATGCATTATATGGAATTAGATCATGTTCCATCATATTCCTTCCTTTGCAGAAGCTGAATGCTCAGATCGTTTCTTACTCTCACGCTATTTTATACAGGAGTCCTCACAGTTTTCATGCCTTGTCATGCATTGTCTTGAATTCCTTCATTAACTTCACAAAAAGCATTTGTTAACTATATCAAATCATCATACCTCTGTCTCGCTTTTCAAAAAGGACAGAATACTGACATCTTTGGCTTAATTCCCTTCACCAGCAGAGACCTGACTTGAGAGGGGCTTTTCTTCTCATCTCTGTATCATGGGCAAGTAGAATAATAGAATCATAGAGTTAGAAGAGACCACACGGGCCGTCCAGTCCAATCTCCTTCCATGCAGGAAGTTAGAACAGAATCTAATGGCAGATCTTTGTGTAATATGCAGAACATCTGACCAGAATGTCTGACTCTCAGTACCAACACCCTTTCTATATCAGGCTTTTGAGATTTTGGTATTAGGGCCAGTGGTGGGGGGAGGGGTAGAATAGATTTTGTGTGACAGGACTGGGAGCTCAGCTCTCGTTCTAAAAACAAGTTCCTGGCTAAGCATATGTTCAGAGGCACCTTTGGTTTTTTAACACTATATTGCTACTCTCCCAAGCCATAATTTTCTGTCTGGGTTAGTCAGTGGATTTCTAGGCTACAGTAAAAGCAAAATAGATCCTGTAAGCCTGGCATTTGTTCAGTCGACATGACTTTGACCCTCTTTGTTTGAATTCATGTTCTTGGACATATTCATGAAACCATGATCCATTGAGGAGCATGTTAGCTGGTAGACATTATGAATTATATTATATTACATGTAATAGTTAATGCTACCATTTTATATGTGAGTGTGCAATATGGAATACATATAATATATAATCACTGCAAAAGCTCCATGGCTCCACTGGTCAATCAGAAGGACTGAAGCTTTTAAAAAATGAAGAAGGAACGAGAACCCCCCTAGTGGATGATGGTGAAAAAGCTGTCCCAGAACGTTAGGTGTCATCCCTATCCATTTGTCAATTGCAAATAACTCAAGAGAAGGATACACAGCAACTCGTAGAGAAGGCTGTGTTGCACAACTATTGAAAGCTGGCAGAGAATGGTCTGATGGTTTTGACACTCAGGAGGAACCTAAAGTTCATAAATGCTGAGATTCCAGAGGAATAATTAGGTTTTTTACTTCTATAATAACTCCTTGTGAGCATAAGGTATATAAAACTGCAGCTACTGAGGAGACACTGGGATGTATAGAGCTACCCATCCTACCACAACTGGTTGGCCACTGTATGAATAGAATGGCAGGCTAAACAGCCCTTTGGAGAAATGAAGGCATTGCCTCTCCAAAGAAGAATTCTGCCCACCCAATGAAAATTTGCCTACAGTTCCAAATTTCTAGCATTGCATAGGATGAGATATTTATTTATTTATTTATTTTACTCCTAGAACTCACCTATTTGCATTTTCTTGGTAACTTTGCCTGCTACTTTTCTTTGGATGCCTAAACTGTATTTGAAAATGTTCAATGGAAGTTTTAGGTTACTGTGATGTTACAAATTTGGGGACTGAAGGAAAATGTTATGCAAGGGGGATTCTTATGGGAGAGCTGGCATGGTGTGGTGGTTTGGGTGTGGGGCTAGAATGCTGGAAACCAGAGTTCAAATTCCCGCTTGGCCATGGAAACCCACTGGGTGACCTTGATCTGGGTGATTTGGCTGCTGACTGTTATAGTAGATTGAGGGGGGAGGGCATTTGCAATCATGGCAAAATGCCACGATCATTAATATGGAGCATGGCTGAATACAGAGCAGCTACAGATCTGTAACTATGAATCTGTAACTGCAATGTAGGATGCCAGCCAATATAAACACATTAAAACAATTCTAGATAAAAACAAGAAAATAATTTAAATAGGATAAAAGCATATTAAATAGATCACCAAATTAAAATAGCAGAAAAAGCTAAAACCATTTAAACCATGTACATGCACATTTAAATAAAAATAGGATTAGACCCAAGGAGTTTACTTTAAAAAGCCATGTTTTGAGTTTTGTTGTTGTTAACTGCTGTCAAGTTGGCTGATTTATGGCAACCCTATGAATGAGAGACTTCAAGGCACTCTGATATCAACAGCCCTCTTCAGATTTTCCAGACTCAGGGATGTGGCTTCCTTGATTGTGTCTATCCATTTGGAATGTACCGTAGTCTTCCTCTTCTCCTGTTGCTTTCTATCTTACCAAACATTATTACCTTTTCTAGTTAGTCATCTTGCCTTCTAGGGAGAGTATAGGCTTGATATGCTTTAGGACCTATTTAATTGTCTTTTTAGCAGCCCATGGTATCTGTAGAACTCTTCTCCAGCACCACAGTTCAGATTAGTTGATTTTCTTCCCATCAGCTTTCTTCACTGTCCAGATTTCGCAACCGTACATAGAAACTGGAAATACAATGTCATGGACAATCCTGATTTTAGTATCCAATGATATTGTATTGATATTGATCTTTACACTTCAAGATCATGTCTAGTTCCCTCATGGCTGCCCTTCCAAATCCTGTTCTTCTTCAGATTTCTTCATTCTGATGAATGACTGAGCCAAGTTATGGAAAATCTTTAATTATTTCAATGTTTTCATTGTCTCCTTTCAAGTTATGTAAATCACCTCTGGTCATCATTTTTGTTTACTCAAGATTCAACAGTAGACCTGCCTTTGCACTTTTTTCGTTGACTTTATTTAGTAATTGTTCCAAATCTTTCCTATTTTCTGCCAGTAGTATAGTATCTTAAATTGTTGATGTTCCTTCCTCTGAGTCTAACCCTGATTTACATTAGCCATGCCTGACCATCTTGCCAATTGTAAACCATTCTGTTTCTTCATATTCTATCCTGATGGTAGCCTCTTATCCTGAGCACAGGTTACACATCAGGACAATCAGATATTTGTGGCACACCCATTTCTTTAAGAGCGACCTATAGTTTTTCATGATCTACACAATCAGATGCTTTGCTATAATCTATAAAGCACAGATTGATTTTCTTTTCTTTAGTGCACTCCATTATCCAATGTGTGTTTGCAAGATGATCCCTAGTGCTTCTTCCTTTCCTGAACCCAGCTTGGACATCTGGCATTTCTCACTCCATAGATGGTAAAAGCATCACTTTTGAGCATCACATTGCTTGCATGGGAGATTAATGAAATGATCCTGTGGTTACTACAATCCCTGGTGTCTTCTTTCTTGGGGATTGGAATGTATATTGGGCGTTTCCAATCTGTAGGTCATTGTTTTGTTTTCCATATTTGTTGATGAATTTTATTTGGAACTAGAACAGATTCCGTTTCTGTAGATGAAGCAGCTCTATTGGTATGCGATCTGTTCCTGGTGATTTCTTTCTCCCAAGTGCTCTGAGTGCAGCTAGCACTTCATTTTCTGAAATTGAAGGTTCATCTTCAAATGGCCCTTCATTGAAAGAATGTATCATCCTTTTATCTTTTTTATGTAGTTCTTCAGTGTATTATTTATTTCTACTTAGTCATGTGTTCCCTGCTGGTCATATAGCGGCCCTACTCTTGGTTTAAATTTCCCTTTGATTTCTTAGATCTTGTGGAAGAGGTCTCTTGTTCTTCCTTTCTTGATGTCATCTTCTGTTTCTCTGCATTGATTATTATAGTACTTCTCTTAATCTCTGTGCACAAGTTGCTGAACAGTTGCATTCAGTTTCTGACTGTTTCTGTTGCTTTTTACTTTTGTTTCCTGTCTGTCCTCAACTGCTTGAAGAGTTTCACCTGTAATCCACTGAGGCTTTTCTTTCTTTTTGGCTGCAGATTTTGCCTTCCTCCATGTCAGTGTCCCTGGCTGCAGTCCAGTTCTTCCGGCACTGGTCAGTTAGGCTTAACAATGAAAATCTATTTTTACATTATCCTTAAATTCTGTTGGATGTTCTTCAGGTTATATTTTGGCACAATGAGTGGTTTAGTGTTCTTCTGTAGCTTTGCTCTAATTTTTTATTTTAGCAGTTCATGGTCCCATGCTCTTGGTCTTGTTTTTGCAGAGAAAATAGAGTTTCTTAATTTGCTGCTTCCAATTATGTAGTCTGTTTGATTCCTGAATTTGCCATCAGGTAATGTCTGTGTATACAGTCACTTCTTTGGTTGCTTGAAGAATGCGCTTATGATTAACAAATTGTTGGCCTCACAAAATTCAATCAGTTGGTCTCCTGCTTCATTTCTTGATCCTAGGCCAAATTTTCCTACTCTCTTTGATTGTGCTCTGGTTTACATTGCAATCGCCTGTGATTAACAAGAAGTTCTGTTTTGGTGTGTGATTCATTTCCTCCTGGACTCCAGCATAGAATCTTTCAATTTCTTCTTCTTCTTCTGCCTCTGTAGTTGAGCATAAACTTGGATTATTGATGAGTTTCCCCTGAAGTCTTATTGATATAATTTGGTCAGACTTTGTATTATATCTTTTGCCTGCTTTAGCTACATCTCTTCTCACTATTAATGTAACCCCATTTCTTATTCGATTTTCATTTCCTGAGTAAAACACTATGTAATTATCTGACTCAAAGTCTCCCATTCCTGTCCATTTTAGCTCGCTCACCCCAAATAATGCAATGTGTATATGTCCATTTTTTCCTTTTACCATGTCTAGCTTCCTCTGAATCATGCTTATCACATTCCATGTTGCTATAATATGTGTTGTGTAGCTTCAAAGTTTCCTTTCACCTCTGAGCACATCAACAGCTGAATGTTGTGCTTTTGGCTTGAGTCCAGTTACATTATTAGCCTCAACACTACTCATAGTTGTCTTCTGCTCTACTCCAGTTGTTGAGTGCCATCTGACCTGGGAGTTTCACCTTCTGGCAATATCTCTTGTTTCATTTTGGGTTGTCTGATCATGGGCTTTTCATGGTAAAAGACATTCAAAAGGGGTTTACTGTGCATCCTTTTGTGCAGTACTACCAAGTGTTAGCTATGATGCTACTGCCATTGTCTCTGAGAGATCCTACGCCAGTGTCACCTCCCATTACTGCAGCTGCCAAGTAGCTGTTCGGCACATTTAATCTGGCTCCTCAACAAAAGCCTGTCTGACATGGGAGACCGTACCAGCAGCACTGCTGCCATGAGCATAGTCTTTTGCCTCACAGGAGCACAAAATCCCACCACTGCAGAAAGATAGTCGGCACCTAGAAATCCCTGAAAATTGCTGCCAATTGGGCATCTTAGGGAAGGGCGTTTCATAACAGAGTGGCACAGCAGCCAAGGTTCTCTCCCATGTCCTCATATTGCTTCGCTAGTGGGACATGAAGGAGGGCCCCTCTAGCAAATCACAATTCTCAGGCAGGTATCTCTCTCTGGCTTTTCTTCGCAAACGAAGATTCAGGAAGGACTCATCCCGCGCTTTCTGCAAGGGCGCTGATGACTAAAAAGGCCAATCCGAGATAAACAAGTCTGGTTGCAGAAAGCACAGCAGAAGGGCTCTTTGGCTGATGTTTTTAGGTTGTGATTCTTTCTGCATTGTTGTTTCTCTTCAAGACTTGTTCAGCGTGGGTTCTCAAATAAGGCTGCAGCATTGTGGATAGTGCGTCTCCATGCCTCCCGATGTGAGGCCAGGGCAGACCACTGTTAGTGATCAATTTGGCCGAGCCTGAGATGTTGTTTCAGGGAGTCCTTGTATCACTTTTTTGGAGCGCCGCTTGTACGCTGACCTGTGGCGAGTTCACTGTAGAGTACTATTTTTGGGAGGCGATGGTCCTCCATCCTAGAAACGTACCCTGCCCAGCGCAGCTGCATACTCAATATCATGGCCTCAATGATAGTGATCCCTGCTTGCTCAAGAACAGCAACATTCGTCACATAGTCAGTCCAGTGTATATTTAGGATTGTGCGTAGACAGCGCTGATGAAAGCGCTCGAGGAGTCGTAGGTGGTGGCGATAGGTGACCCATGTTTCAGATCCATAAAGGAGAATAGACAGTACAATGGCTCTATACACACTGATTTTTGTGCTTTGCCTCAGGTGTTTATTGCTCCAGACTCTTTTGTGAAGTCTTCCAAATGCACTAGGTGCCTTTGCTAATCTGTGATCGATCTCTTTGTCAATCTTGGCATCTGAGGAGATAATGCTTCCCAGGTAGGTGAACTGCTGAACGGACTTGAGCACAGATTTGCCGACGGCAATGTGGGGATGGTGGTGTTCGTCCTGTGGTGCAGGCTGGTAAAGAACTTCCATTTTCTTAAGGTTGACTTCCAGCCCAAACAGCTCTGCAGCTGTTGCGAAGCAGGATGTTAGGCGCTGCAGAGCTGCTTCTGTGTGGGCAACAAGGGCAGCAGCATCATCAGCTCACGGACTAGATAGTTTAGAGTCTTAGTGTGAGCCCTCAGACGGCTTAAGTTAAACAAGCTACCATAAGTACGGTAACGTTTATAGATGCTGTCGTCTTCTTCAAGCTCTGCCGTAGCCCTTTGGAGCATCATGCTGAAGAAGATTGTAAATATAAAGTTGGTGCAAGAACACAACCTTGCTTCACTCCATTAGTTATTAGAAAGGGCTCTGAAAGAGCATCGCCATATCTGACTTGACTGTGCTGGCCCTCGTGTAGCAAGATAACCATTTTAAGGAATTTGGGGGGACATCCTAGTCTTTCCAGGATCTGCCACAGACCTTTTCTACTCACAGTGTCGAAGGCTTTGGTGAGGTCGACAAATGTTACATAGAGACCCTTGTTCTGCTCCCTACATTTTGCTTGAAGTTGTCTAAGGGCAAATACCATGTCTGTAGTACTCCTATTGGCTCTGAAGCCACATTGGCTTTCAGGGAGAAGTTCTTCTGCAATAGCAGGAACTAATCTGTTCAGGAGTATCCTTGCAAGGATTTTTCCAGCAATAGAGAGCAGTGTTATGCCTCGATAGTTTGAGCAATCAGATTTTGCTCCTTTTTTCTTGTACAGGGTGATGATGACTGCATCTCGGAGGTCTGGTGGCAGTTCCCCTTTTTCCCAGCAATTCACAAGGAGTTCGTGGAATTTATCGTGGAGTGCATGACCTCCGTGTTTCCAAACTTCAGGTGGGATTCCATCAATCCCAGCTGCCTTGCCGTTTTTCATCTGCTGTATGGCCTTAAGGGTCTCTTCCAAAGTGGGAGCTATGTCCAATTCATTTTTCATCAGTTTTTGTATCATATGTTGGATAGCTGAGGCTTGGACTACTCGGTTGGCGCTAAAGAGACTTTGAAAATGTTCAGTCCATCGATTCAGGATGGAGGCTTTATCAGTAATTAATGTTTGACCATCTGTACTGTATAAGGAGCTTTGGACCTGATAAGTAGGTCCAAACACTGCTTTAAGAGCTTCATAAAATCCTCTATGATCACCCAGATCTGCACAGCATTGTGTCTTTTCTGCTATATTGATCCACCACTTGTTCTGCATGTCTTGGAGTTTTTGTTGAAATTTACTACATGTGAGGTAGAAAGCTGTTTTTCTTACATGGCAGGTTGGCTGGGAGAGGTATGCCTGGTGAGCAGTTCTCTTCTTTGCCAACAGCTCCTGGATCTCTTGGTTGTTTTCATCAAACCAGTCTTGATTTTTCTTGTGGGAGAACCCAAGGGATTCTTCTGCAGACTGGAGGATACTGTTTTTGATATGTTGCCAAAGCACTGTAGGAGAAGGATCTGTAGGATGGTCTTCAAGTTTCGTTTGCAGGTTTGCTTGGAAGTTGTCTCTCATGGTAGCTTGTTGAAGATTGTTGACTTGGAGTCTCTTCTTTAAGATGCCACCCCTCTTAGGTTTGAACTTAAGATGAAGATTTAGTTTACATCTGACGAGGCGATGATCTGTTTGGCATTCTGCACTGGACATCACTTGGGTATGACGGACATCACGAATGTCTCTCTGATGGACTAGAACATAGTCAATGAGGTGCCAATGTTTGGATCGGGGATGCATCCAGGTTGTCTTCAAGCTATCTTTCTGCTGAAAGATTGTGTTTGTAATAGTCAGCTGTTGTTCTGCACAGAACTCTAGCAGGTGGCATCTGTTATCATTGCAATTTCCAACACCATGCTTGCCTAAGACACCTTTCCAGGCTTCGGAGTTCTTTCCTACTCTGTCATTGAAGTCACCAAGGATAATAATTTTATCTTCTACAGGGATTTTTTGTATGAGTTGGCATAGGATTTGTCTATGCCAACTCTATGCCAAGTTGGTGTAGAATTTGTCTTTCTCTACAGGGTCGGCTTGCATAGTTGGGGCATATATACTAAAGAGAACAACATGTGGGAGGCGTAAGGAAATAATGCGATCAGAGTGTCCTGTTGGCAAGGTTTCGAGTTTGGAGGCAATGGAGGCAAAGCCTACTCCTGAAAGATGTTTTTTTGGTTTTGGGTTTGCCAGACCAGTAAAGTGTGTAGCTGGCGCCATGTTCTTTAAGGCTGCCTTCCTCATGGAAGCGAACTTCACTAAGAGCAGCAATGTCAATGTTAAGTTGTGATAGTTCATGGGCTATTAGGGCAGAACGACGCTCAGGCCGTCCACTATCTTCAAAGTCTCGCATGGTTCTGATGTTCCAGCATGCAAGCGTCAGTTTATTTACACCTTTGGAGGCCGTTGTGTGCCTTTGTTTCTTTGCCTTGGTTTGACCGCATCAAAAGATGCCCGTTGGCCACGGCTAGCCAACCAGGTAGTTGGGGATGAGCTTTCGTTAGGCCGCCTTTTCTAGGCCCCTCTCCATATGGAGCAAGCAGTGCTCTCCTTTAAAAAGGCTGCTTGGTCATTCAGGATGCTGCCGAACAAGACTGTCATCTCCCGGGTCAGCCTCGAGAGACCAATGTCCTGAACCGCTTGCATGCAGGGTTGGGTCTGCGGCTTCCAGTGCGTCTTTACACCTGCCGTTTCATCCCTCGCCTATCGCTACAGGGCTTTTTTGGAACTAGATTTATCCTTTGAGCCTGTGCAATGGATTTTTCTGGTGGAGCGCAGTGTGCACAGAACTGGCCTCACCCTTTAAACCAAAGGTTCATCTGCCGTGGCCTTGCAAGCATGGACGTAGCAGCAAAGTCCTTGGGTCATAGGTTTGATTAGAGTTTCCTTCTCTTAGATGGTTGACCTTACAGGGTTGGACGAGCACCATCTGCCCAGGTTTGGGATTAGAGTTTTCCTTCTCCTAGGACGGTTGCCACAAGGCTAGAGAGCCCATCCTGCCGTTTGACGCTCTCTGTCAGACCCTTCGGTTTTGACCTGTCTGGCATGGGAGACCCTACCGGTGGCTTTATGCCACCGCCAGCATAGCTCAAAACATCATTAGGGTACACAAGCCTCTCTCCCATGACAAGGGGGCATCAATGGAGAGGGCAGGTATATACTGTACTGTATAGGGAGAGGTGCTCCTTTGTGTATTGAGGTCCCAAGTGTCTTTCTTTCTCTCTTTTTAAGATGTTTACTTAAAACTAAGGCTCATTACTCAGAAATAAGGCCATGGAGTATATTCCGCAACACACGTGTGAGAAAGCCCCAAGGGATATACTGTAGTCAAATTTACTTCAGCTGGAAGGATACAATCCCACATCTGTAAAAAAAACAATAGCAAAACTGCAATGGACCTTATTAAGTCAAGCCCAGGTATAGCATAAGACACCTATAGGCTGAAATCTTGAGTGCACATACCTGGGAGTACATCATATTGAACACATCAAGACTTACTTCTGGGAAACATGCATAGAACTGCATTTGCAGGTGTGTGTGTGTGAGAGAGAGAGAGAGAGAGAGAGAGAGATTCCCAGGCTCCCAAACAGCACCTCCCTGCCTACCCCATCTGTTTATGCCTTCAGTCCACTTAATATATATTTATAGGGGAAACGTCTTCACTTTCATCACCATTCCCATTAGACAGTTTCTGCAGTCTGTGGTTACATAACTGTTTGAACAAGACATGACAATAGCCCAGATCTGGAAAATGCTGGAGAGCTCCCAGGTTACATATAACTAGAGTGCAGAGACTGTCTGGATTATATTTTGCATATGGCCAAAGTGTCATTAAATAAAAATGATGCCTTTACAATAGGGGCGGGCAACTGTGGGGGGCTATGGGACTATATTAGCCCCTTAGGAGACCTTGAAGGGCCACACTTCATATTACACCCCACTGCAAAAAAATGCTCCACAGAGCCCCCAAACTCTTCTAGGGAGTATGAGGGCATTTTGGCCATGTTTTTGGTCTCCCAGGCCATTTTAGGCCTAGGAATGGCCTTTTGTTCACAACAGGAAGTGACTGGAAGTGATTTCCTGGTTACATCATGTTTTAGACAAAGGCCTCTCTTGGTCCCCAGATTTTTGAATGTTCCAGATAAATTGTTTGTGGCCCATGGGTTGCTCTTTGCCCACTCCTGCCTTACAAGTTGGGCACACAGGAGAAGCACAAGGCACCAAGGACTGGTCTCCCCTTTTCTGCCCCCACTGCTTGAGACTGCTAGATGTGGCTTATTCAACATTGTAATAGCCTGAGTACAAGCTACAATCAGTACGGTAATGTATATAGATGCCGTTGTCTTGTTTTCCTTCTCCTAGGACGGTTGCCACAAGGGTAGAGAGCCCATCCTGACCTTTGACGCTCTTTGTCGGACCCTTCGGTTTTGACCTGTCTGGCATGGGAGACCCTACCGGTGGCTTTATGCCACCGCCAGCATAGCTCAAAACATCCTTAGGGTACACAAGCCTCTCTCCCATGACAAGTGGGTGTCAATGGAGAGGACAAACATTTAAAATAACATCATTAAAACCACTATACAATGTAATTAATTCAAGTTTTACCTATAAATCCATTTTAATCCATTTTTTAGATCTTGGAAATGGAATGATCACTTTTATGGTGACAAATACTTACTTCATGCAAATGAAGACCTTGAAAACTGCAGCAATTGTGAAAATGGGAATTTAGAATTCACTTTCAGCATGGTCTTGTGTCTCCCATACCATGCATTAACTGGGATGTTGTTCTCTGCCAAAGGGCAGAGTAACTTCCACTACAAATAATCCATACATGGAATCTTAAGTAGTGGGTCTTCTTAGTAGGAGCATGTAGCTTCCAAGTGGTTTTAATCTACATGTTTAAAAACATGGATGTGGCAAAATAATCTCTCTCTCTGGATTTTCTTTGCAAACGAAGATTCAGGAAGGACTCATCCCGCACTTTCTGCAAGCGCGCTAATGACTAAAAAAGCCAATCCAAGATAAACATGTCCGGTTGCAGAAAGCACAGCAGAAGGTCTCCTTGGGTGATGTTTCCGGGTTGTGATTCTTTCTGTGTTGTCGTTTCTCTTCAAGACTTGTTTGGCGTGAGTTCTCAAATAAAGCTGCAGCATTGTGGATAGTGCGTCTCCATGCCTCCAGATGTGAAGCCAGGGCAGACCATTGTTGGTGATCAATTTGGCCGAGCCTGAGATGTTGTTTCAGGGAGTCCTTGTATCGCTTTTTTGGAGCATCCCTCTTATACTGACCCGTGGCGAGTTTACCGTAGAGTACTATTTTTGGGAGGTGATGGTCCTCCATCCTAGAAACGTGCCCTGCCCAGCGCAGCTGTGTTCTCAATATCATGGCCTCAATGCTGGTGATCCCTGCTTTCTCAAGGACAGCAACATTAATCACATAGTCAGTCCAGTGTATATTTAGGATTGTGTGTAAACAGCGCTGATGAAAGCATTCGAGGAGTCGTAGGTGGTGGCGATAGGTGACCCATGTTTCAGATCCATAAAGGAGAATCTTTTATAATGGCTCTACACACACTGATTTATGTGCTTCACCTCAGGTGTTTGTTACTCCAGACTCTTTTGTAAAGTCTTCCAAATGCACTATATGCCTTTGCTAATCTGTGATCGATCTCTTTGTCAATCTTGGCATCTGAGGAGATGATGCTTCCCAGGTAGGTGAACTGCTGAAAGGACTTGAGCACAGATTTGCCTACGGCAATGTGGGAATGGTAGTGTTCATTCTGTGGTGCAGGCTGGTAGAGAACTTCCATTTTCTTCAGGTTGACTTCCAGCCCAAATAGCTCTGCAGCTGTTGCAAAGCAGGATGTTAGACGCTGCAGAGCTGCTTCTGTATGGGCAATAAGGGCATCATGGATGTGGCAAAAGAATAAACTACTGTTAATGCAGATAATCTCAGGGTTGTATCATTGGGATCCTAAACTTGTAAGACTGCTGGAGGTGGAATGAATAGAGATCCAGGGTAGGCTAAAGGAGGGATATGAAAGAGTTTTCTGCATTTTCCTGAAGTAATTATAAGTTACCACTTAGAGACGCTGGGCTGCAGCAACTTATTGATCAATTCTCATTTGTAGTGCTTTGAATTTAATTAGTTATAAATAATATATTACTTGTAATTAATTCCTTATTGCAATAATGAAGGCACAATTAAGCTGTATTATGATTGTAACATCTCAAGAGCCAGCTTCACATTTTATTAAAACAATTGTGTGAACAGAATTGTTTTAGCTATCTTCCAAAGGTGTGGCCTCATTATTTTATACCACATGCCAGAAACTTTTGGCATTTTGATGTGTGGTGTGTGTTGGGCTTTTTTTTTTCTGGAGTAAGCACAAAGTATCTATTTTAGTTACTTTTGCATAATGGGACAATAAAGAGCCAGCTTGGGGATGGGGATAAATTGCAATCATAATGGTAACTGTACTTGGAGAGGATACACACACACCTTGGAATGATACCTAATATTTACTTTTTATGAGTGTTTTTTCAAATCTTTTCATTTGCAGTGAAGGGCAACCAGCCAGCAAGGCATCCCATCTACAACATGTCTATAGAATCTGATATGATGAAAGGTTCCCCCCCCACACACACACATCATCAGAAGCTGCAATTGCAGCAGAAGGTCACAATGTTGCTGCCTGTCTATGCACGCGAGGGACACAACCCAGGCAAATGCAGTCTTCTCCCGTCTGTCCGGCAAAGCGAGGTTGATACAGTGAGTAGTAAGTGTGTGTGTGTGTGTCTATTAGAGGAAGGGATAACTTGGAAAGGAACCAACTCATGTCACCAAGGGACAGCAGAGAAGGGGGGTAGTCAGGCAGAGAGAAGACAACCCTGCAATCATCCCTGGGTTTGTTTCACACCCTGCCTGCCTCTATGCAGTGTATGTTGAGGGCTGGACTCAATGACACAACCGCCACTGCCACCTTGGGAGACAGAGGGCCTCGCCACCCACCGCCAGCCACAGGATTAATTATGATAATGTATTTCTTTCCCCCTTTGTCACCCTAATGAATGGGCCCCTTTAAGATTTTAAGGCCTTTTGTTTGTCCAGTTTTTAAGGCGGTATTGTAGGGTAGGGGATAGCAGGTGGCACGGCCAAAACAGGCTCTTTTGTTTTCTTTGGGGTCTTTTCTATTCCTGTGGTGGAGTTTTTTTGTTGGGTTTTTTTGGTAGGGGGAGGCTGGTTCAGGATGCAGGGAGGCAGAGCAGAGCAAGGAGGTGCTTCATTCAGTTTCCCTGCATTGACAGTGGCAAGAGAGAGAAATCTCATTTGGGGAGGGAGATTTCAGACAGAACCATCTCTCTCCCACTCTCCCGCCCTCTGTCATTTTCTCTCTCTTGCCTCACATAGCTTCTATGGAATGGCACTCATCCTATGTCCTGCTGACTACAGCCACTCTTTTTCCACTACAGATAACTCATACAGTTGACATTTTATTACCTGTCTTTTATTGCCATTTGTCCCAAATTCTCACATGGCCAAGAAGGGGAGTGGCCTCTGCCTGCATTGAAATCCCTCAATACCATCTTAACTGACAACAGAGGAATATCTGAGACAGAATGAAGGCCTGTGGTTCTAAAATTGTCAGCTTCCCCCACCGCACCCCCACTGCTCCTGTATGATTTTTGACATCTTTGCCCAATGAAAAGGCCGGTGAAACTTCAAAAGCTTGCATAATGTCTTTTATGCTTTTGAGTTGGTCAAATAAAGAAAGGTATTGCTGATTTGTGGATTTTGGATTTGGTTGTATTTTGCTGCAAGGCCAATACAGCTACCCCTGAATATGTTTCCTATTTAATACTCTCGATCTTGGAGTCACACTTCAGGAGGTCTGGACATGTGTTCTATCAAAGTGTTAGAGAGAACTGGACGTTCTCAGATCTCTGGGCATCCATGATTGTCAATGAAACTATGGGGTTCTGTGGTAAGGGTCAACCACTCCCTTCAAATTAGGGACAACTAGAAATTTTGGCTGTACACCAGAATCTAATCCTAACATGCTCCAGATTCTGCATGGGGATTACTAGAATCTGCACCAGTGCTGATGTGCCAGAATGGAACAGTACTAATACTTCTGGAATGATCAAAATCCTGCATAATTATCTTGCTCAATACCATGGTGGGATACTGAAAAAAATTAATGTGTACTGCAAACAATTGCAGCTTCACAATACCCGCCTCGGAGTCTCTGATAAGCTGCCATACAGTTTCTGCTAAAGCAGGGCTAGATACAGTGTTGTGACCATCCAGATGTTGTTGGAATACGACTCCTAGGAGCCCTAGCCAGCATTGCTAGAGTGAGAAATGTTGTAAAGTGGTCCAAAACTGCAACTGAAACATTACCTTTTGCCCACCTCTGAACTATAATATCCAAAATATTAGGAGGCACATGAAGTAGTGATGAACAACTTGTAGTCCTCTAAAAGCTGAACTGCAATTTCCATCAGCCCTCACCAGAATAGGCATTGATAAGGGATATGGGAGTTGCAGTCCAACAGTATATGAAGATGCCCAAGTTCCCCATCCCTCATTGGGAAATTCTGCTAGCTATACTTTGCCCATCCCTGCTTTAGTAGAAAGGCTTTATGGACATCATAGACCACCAGAAAGACAAATGGTCCTGGAGCAAATCAAGCCTAAATTCTCAATTGAGGTTATCATACTTTGGACATCTTATGAATAGACATGACTCACTATCGTTGTGAAAAGACTATAACACTGGGGCAAGTTCAAGGCACCTCAGTATAGGTGTACTGAGCAGTGAGCACTGAGCAGTGCTGTTAACAGATCTCTGGGAGGTCTCTCATTCCTAGTCAAAACCAATTTGATGGTACATAACAACAATATGGGGAAATACTTCTTCAATTCATACAACAGGGGGTGGGCAGACTGCAAGCTTTCAGGATCTATGTTTTTGGTTTTTTACACTTGAATGTCAAGTTCCACCAGTGGCAGACAGGTAAAAAATTGTTCCTTTGGGCAGACATACATCAAGGAAAGGGAAGATTCTTCTGAGTGCATACCTCAGATCAAGAGTCTGAACTAAGCTGGCAGTCTTTAACACAAAAGAATCAATTCCTGGTTTTTCCTCCAAGCTTTCTGAATTGTGACAGCATAATTTAGGTGTAAAAGCCATTTTGTTGTTGCTGTTGTTAAACAGTTGGGAGTTAGAATCTTCCTGATTTACTGTAGTTATCTTAGTTTCATGTAATTTTAATTGTCATGGCTCCATCCTAAGGAATCCTGGGTTTTGGACTTTAGCTACATAGAAAGTACCAAGCTACCTTGAGAAGAGAGGAATTGGGAATTAAATAAGTTTAATTCTGTAGTATGGACAGGCAGCCGGAGTACTTTTGTTACTGTTGTTCAGCAGAGTGGACTAAAGTTCCCGAGCAGAGAATTCTAAATACTTCATCAAACTACAAATCCCAGGATTTTTAAGGAAGGACATGTAACAATTGAAGAAGTATGACACTGATATAACTCCGTAGAGCAGATCCAGCTGTGAACTCATCTGATCTGAATGTCTGAGTTATAGCCACAGGGCCAAGCATGAAAGTGAGTAAGAATGCCTCTTCCACTTTGTTGGCACCTCAACTGTTAGTATGAACCTTGCATTCTGTGGGACTAACACAGCAACAATTCTTACAAGATACAAAATCCCACAGATCAGAATGGTAGTAATAATGCAGCTCTCAAGATGGAAGTCTTGAAGAAGATTCTCTGGCAAAGGAAAGACAACAGGTTTGATTATGAACTCTGAGGTACAAGACAGAAACCCTAGCTTCTCTCTATAATTAATAGGCTTAACACATCTTGTTTTCTACTTTTCTCTTGATGTCTTTCTCAACCAACAAACAAATAACCCCAAGAAGTAAAGAATGGGATGTACCCCAGCAGTCCTTTTCATGCTAGGGCTGGTTTATTAGAGAGGAAATTGCTTGTGATTCAGAAAGCAGGAGAAAACTTAAGAAAGCACCCTGTGAAGACAACAAGCAGTTGGACACCCAGGGAAACTCCTTGAAACTTGGGTGGGCTCTGCCTCCCTCCAAAAGCAAAGCTTTTATCTTGTCCCTGCTCTTCCCCTCTCACCCCTCTTCTCCTCACACCCAAAAAATCTGCATGAGAGAAACAATAGAGGTGCAGTTTTTTGTTTTTGTTTTTTTGGTGGTAAGGGAAGGGGGAGATGATAGGGAGGGAGAGGACAAACCCTGGCAGTGAACTCACCCACTTAGATCCCTAGCACAGACATGGACACACAAAGAAAACCATTTTAATCTATTTTGCACTTATATTGCCCAACTCTTCCACTGTTGATGACACCTAGCTGCATGCATACATCAGAAAGAAGCTGGAATTATGAAGGATGTTTGGTTTCTCTCTTATCATCACAGTTAAAATTAGTGGGGCATGACCAACATAAGATATACACAAAGAGACACAAAGCACACACACAAACATTGGCAGTACCATGAAAAAAATAATTTTAGCCTGTCATCATATGGAGGTGAAGAGCCAACCAAATGCCCCAGGGCAGTGAAGTTCACAGTATGGGCATTGCTAATGAGAAGGCCTCATCACATGTTCCTGGTCTTCTGTTGACCTCAGCTTCTGAGTAGATTCATGTCAAAGGAACTGCAATATATAACTGCTCAGCACAGCTGGTAAGAAAACTTGTAACTATCTATAGGGCAAAATTTTGCAATAATCTAGGGCAGTGTTTCTCAATCAGGGTTCCCTGGAGCCCTAGGGTTCCTCAAGAGATTGCTAGGGGTTCCTCAAGAGGTTGTGATTGTGAGGGAGAAAGTAATAGTAGTATATAGAATATACTACTATTCTAACACTCTCTCAACTTCAGGGGAAGGCAAGGGCAAACCCCCTCTGAACAAATTCTGCTAAGAAAATCCCATGGTAGGTTTGCTTTAGGGTTGCAATAAATCAGAAATGATTTGTAGGCACACAACAAACTGGTGATTTTCACCCTCACTTGGCTAAAATGGTCCGCAGTCACAATCATCACTTTATGCTCATGACTGTTTCGTTTCTAGGTTGGCAGCTGAGAGGGCCACTCTACATGGCCAGAGTTCATCCCATGGACTACAATTGTCAAATTTCCAGTTTCAAAGTCATGAGTGATCAAGCCAGCAAGTGCAGTGTAACGGTGGTCCACAGTTACCATGAGACTTGACACACTCTCCCAGTACCAACCAATTTCTCAACCTTTTTATCCTGGAAGAATCCTTGAAATAATTTTCAGGTCTCAGGGAACCCTGTGCGTACACACAGACACACACGCACACACATCCATATGCCTGCATATGTGTGTGTGTGCAGGGTTCCCTGAGACCTGAAAATTATTTCAAGGGCTCCTCCAGGATAAAAAGGCTGAGAAAGGTTGATCTAGGGTAAATATGAAGGGTAAGATATGAGTTTATGTCAATGCATGGATGTATTGGACCTTGTAGAGTTTCACTAAGTTTCACCTTGTAGAGTTTCACTAAGACAAAACATGATGTGGGAGTGATAGAACAAAACATGTACTGTAATTCTTCATAATTGAGCCCACCAACAGAAGCCATCCTTTGACAAATGTTTGCAAGTCAAAGACAAATTTGTTCATATCTGTAGTTATAGGTAAGCATAAGAGCAAACATACCAAGCACAACATTTTAAATGGGCAAGTTCATCTCATAGCACTATATGTCAAGTGATGTTATAATATCTTATTAATAACAATTACTGTTATGTGCACAGGTACTAATAACAATTACTATTATGTGCACAGGTTTACACATTTGGAACTTGGTCAATTGTTGAGTCAAGACATTTCTGATTTATGTTGACCCTAAGGCGACCCTATCACAGGGTTTTCTTGGCATGATTTGTTCAGAGGGGGGTTGCCCTTGTCTTCATCCAAGGCTGAGAGACCGTGACTTGCCCAATTTCCCCCAGTGAGTCTCCATGACCGAGCAGAGATTTGAATTCTAGTCTTCAGAGTTATAGTCCAACACTCAAACCACTACACAATGAAATACTGTATTCTCAGGAAGAGTGTTAGGGCAGTGTTTCTCAATCAGGGTTCTATGAATACATTACCACAACCCTGAAACTGGCATTAATCATTTTGTCCTGCATAATAAGGCAGCTTCATACAGTTGTGTAAGTGTGAGGCCCCAAATCTATTTACAGAACTGGTTGGTACTGGGAGAGTGTGTCAAATCTCAGTTTGTTGTTCTGTGCCTTCAGACATTTCTGACTTATTGTAACCTTAAAGTGAACCTACCATGGGATTTTGGAGTTTGCCCTTGCCTTCCCCTGAAGCCAAGAGAGTGTGACATATCCAGGGTTACTGAGTGGGTTTCCATGGCTCAGTGGGGATTAAAACACTGGTTTCCCAGTGTCCTATAAGTTTTCTACATGGTGAAAATACCCTTCACAGAATTCACCTGGAATACGAGCTGTCTTAATGGGATCCCACATTGTCTCTTCGTATTATGAAGGAGGGGGGCCAAAAAGAGGAAAGCGTACATGAGAAAAGCATGTGTGGCTTTCCCCCGACTTTTAGCGCATTTTCACTTGTTAAGACAAGCAATTTGACATGGATTGCTTCCCCATATAAGACAAAGTGCAAACCTGATTGGCTGGATGACTGCAGGGGGCGAGGCTTGGTTACAGGGCAAGCACCCGCTGCTGACATGCTGGATTTTCACCTTAGTGAGTGATCACTAAGGCGATAAAACAGGGATTTAACCTATCTTTTTAATCTCTTTTTTGGGAAAGGTGGAATATTGCTTGTGCGCACCATAGAAATAGGGTTTTTTTTAAAAAAAAAAAGTTTGGCGGTGGCAGATGTAAAAACTGGAGTAATTCACTTGTGGCTGCCATCTTGGCTACAGGCATGTGGGGTTTATGGGGGCTGTAAAACCATTAAGACAAGCCTCTAGTCCAGCCTTTCTCAACCTTTTTATCCTAGAGGAACCCTTGAAATAATTTACAGATCTCAGGATGAGAAACACTGCTCTAGTTCAACACTCAAACCACTACATCATGCTGGCTCTCCAGATAGTCCTCTGTAAAACTAATGGTTGACAAGGATTTCAGATGGTGTTTTCCATTTCAGCTTGTGTATGGTCTACCCTTTATTTTGCTTAATTTAGCCCCTCAAAACAATTACACCTTATTACTGAAACTATTGGTGTTTGTTTGCTTTAGTTGGTTCTTGGGATATAAAACTTTATAAAATGAAACAGCTGTTGAAGGCCTTGACAAAAGCTGAGAGAAAAGAAGCAGGAATGCCCCATGCACAGAGCAAACTTATAAAGGAAGGAGTTTTCCATGTATTTTTCTTGAGGGCTAGCCAAGTTCTGTCTCCTGCAAAGCAACATGTTCCTAATTTTCTGTAGTTTTAACTTGAAATTAATTTGTAAGTGATCTGGGTTCCTTGTTCTTGAAAGACACTTAATAGCAGAAGGGAAGTGCCTGCCAATTGAAACTTTGCAGTGGGCAAAAGGAAAGGAGGTCAGGAAAAGCCCTGGAAGCATGACTCCTCCACTGTGAGTGTTTAATAAGGTGTCAGCCTGAGATGTTTGCAGGTCGGACTAAGTGACTGTGACACCAAATTCGAGGCTGAGGTGGGAAAGGGATTATTCAGGTGAGGAAGGGAACAAAGATGGGGAAAGCCACAGCAACACAAGAAGGCCCAGTGCCAAAAAAGTTAAACTAGGCAGCCTAACTTAACCCTGCTTAAGACTGACCCTTGAGCAAAAAACATGGTAGTAACATGCTTCCTTGGAGAAACCAACACACCATGGAGCACATCAGGATGGACACACGCAGTGCTACCTACTGTGTCTCTCCTTTCCTCCCTAAGAAAGAAATCCCAGTATTTTCGATAGAGTACAGGTTGACCCCCTCCCCCGCCTTATTCATGGATTCAGTATCCACAGTTTCACTTACCCACATTCAAAAAAAGTAAGTTGTCTCTAGCCATTTCTAGGTCTTCCAGTGTGGTTCCATGGTCAACTTCCAACATTCGTCTCATTGAAAATAATAGGGTTCCCTATTATTCATGGTTCCAGGTATCTACGGTGGGGTGTGTGTGTCTTGGAACATATCTCCCATGGATACAGGGGTTGATCTGTACTGAATTTGTTCTGCCCATTCACAGATATCGCTATTATTACATCTATTTCACTTTCCCCTTTCCTCTTCCCACTGGGTCTCTCCCAGGACAAGCCTCTTAAAACTCAAACTCTCCCTGGGCAAAATATTGTTCAGTGGATCCTCTCTCCAATGTTGGGTCCAGCTACAGTTTGAAGGGGCCCCTGGGCAATTTTTTTTAAACCAATGCGAATTTGCAAGCCTACACCCACAAAAGTTCCACTGCTGTTTTAATTTCTTTTAGTGTCTAAGTAACAATATGCATGTCACATCTATGCTACACAGTTGTGACACTATGGTATACTCTCCAAGTGCCTCAATTTAGCAGGTATATTCTCAGTTAATCCTCTTGCCTTCCCACTTTCTCAGCTGCTTTTAAAATGTCCCCATTTCACTCTTCTCCCATTCCCCCTCCTTTGTTATCAGCTTACTTCAGTTGATGCAAACTGAGTTCAAAGTGGAAAAAGTAATTTGCACACAATTAAATCAGGAGTGGGGAGAGGAAATGAGAGGGCAGAATCTTGCCCTTCCCTGTAGACTCAGGCAAAAGCATACTGTTGTAGCCTCTCCTAGTTTGTGTGTTCTTCCTCATAATAACTTTGGCCATCTTGGGGTTTGTGTAGATGAGAAGATATAGTGCAGATTGTTGCACATTAATGCAAATTTGCAGCAGCATTCATTTCTCTCTACTTGTTTCGCAAAATCACTGGTATGCAAAGCTATCTGTGTTTGATGTTCACCAGAAAACCCTGGTGGCATAGTGGTTAAGTGCCAGTACTACAAGCCACAACGTTGCAAGTTCAGTCCCAAGGGCTCCAAGGTTCACTCAGCCTTCCATCCTTTCGTAGGTCGGTAAAATGAGTACCCGGCTGGTGGGGGCAATTAGCTAGCACACATTGGAAACTGCTTAATGCCTAGTGTGCTATAAGGCCAATTTTAGTTCTCCTTTCCTTTGATCACTGCAACTTCCGTGTCTTTCAGTAGAAGCACTACATCCAATCCATCCTTCTAACTGATCTGGCTCTTGCTTTAGCCCTCCCCCTGAAGAATGTATTTGATGCTCTAAAATAATCTCTGTTCGTTTAAGACAGGGGTGGGCAAAGTGTGGCACATGAGATGCATGAAGCCCCATGTTCCCCCCAAGAGTCAATTTTTTAACATTTTTTTGCAAAATGAATTTCCCTCCAAAATTGTGCCCCCCATGGTCAAAGAAAAAAAAAATCTAAAATTTTGTAAAAAAACCCTAAACTTTTGCCTCAAAAATGCCCCACAATCCCCTCTAGGGGGCATTTACACCATGTTGGTGTACACTGAGCCAATTTAGGTCCAGGAGAGGCCTTTTTTTTTTTTTAAAGGAAATAAATAGGAAGTGACATCCATTCACTTCCTGTTGTTTAAAAAAGTCCTCTCCTGGGGCCCCAAACATGGTGAAAAATCTCCCCATGTCGCCTAGAGTGTGTTTGGGAACAAAACTTTATTTTATTTTTTTGTGGGAATGGGTATGACCCTTCAAGGTCTTCTGAGAGTCTAATGTGGCCCCCTACCCTTCCATAGTTACCCCCCCCGCCGTCTAAGAGGCCAATTTCTCATATTTTACCATTAACTGCAGTATCACATCACTGGAAACAATGCAAAGTTATAAAATAAAGGCACAAAGTTTCCCATTAGTTCACCTACGGTACATCTACCCCAGTTAAGTTTGCCAGGTGAAATGGCTGTGCAGAAGAGGAAATTTCAGCAGATGTTGCTTATCTCACAAGCAACACCTGCTGAAATGTCCTTTTCTACAAAACCATTAAAGGGACAGGAGACCTGTCCCTTATTTCATCTGGCAACCCTAACCCCAGTTATCAACCCCATATACTCCAAGTTAACTTGTATAATTATGAATAGAGTATCAGCTGATAAAAGTGTCATCAATGTGAGCAAGAGCAAATAAGATCTATCTCCTATGTGACTGTCATAGGAAGCAAATGTGCAATACAGTGCAGTAATACATATGACAAGGATATCTTTTTATTCACAGTCATGTGCTTCCCTGATGGACCAATGGTCTGACTGATACAAAATATTTTATTTTTTATTTATTAGAGTATTTATACCCTGCTCATCAGCCACAAAGGCTCTCAGAGCGGCTTACAAAAATTGTTTGGCAACAGTACTGACACATCTACACTGCTTTATAATGCTAAGCACTCCCTAAGCGATTTATAATGTTTGTTAGCTAATAACCCCCAACAAGCAGGCTGAGTCATCCCTGATCCTTGCATGATCAAACTCACAACGTTGTGGCTGCAGTACCAGCATTTAACCACTGTGCCACCAGGGCTCCCTGTGTTTTATATTGTGAAGTGCAGGAAAAGCCCCTATATCTAACATAGTTCTAAGCAACGTAACAGGTGAAAACCACTGCCCAGGTGAAATACGTCCTCCCCCACTGCCAGTAATGACTTTGTATGTTCTACAGCTGCTCTTGAGATGTGGAGTACTGTAAATCCCTTTCTTGCTAGCCGCTGCTTCCTCTCTCCCTTTGTCAGCCAGCTGGAGACCTTAAATGTCTAAGCAACCCATGCATGTGAGGGCTCACTGACATTCCTACTATGGAGAGTCTGTTGACAATAATCAGATACACTCTGGAACTCATTTAGCCCATGGGGATAAATAAGCTGGGGTGAGCTCTGTTCATATAATACACAAATAATGGAATATTATACAAACAGATAATCTGAACACTTGCCTTGCCTTGCCATAGTATGTGGGATTTTCATGCAAGACCTCTGGTGGAGATAGGCAACATGATGGAATCATAGGAATGGCTGAGGAGCTGAAATCAGAAGTGGCTGGGTACCGTAATTCTTTCCTGGTTACTTGAAACCAGTTGTGTACATCTGTACCTTGCCTTGCTGCAAAACTCTAGTCACCAGATCGTAAGGTGAATATGTTATCAGTGATGTTCAGGACTGTGTGGCCCATAAAACCCAATAAATAATATGTTCCTACAACATCATGAATTGCTTGGTCATGGTCTCAGATGCTTGGAGAAAAAAATTCACCACATTGTATACAGGCAAAAAAAACATACCCTCCAACTGTCCTGATTTGGGTGGGACAGTCCTGATGAATCCTCTGTTGTCTCACTTTTTCAGCTGCTTTTAAAACATCTCCTCCACCCACTTCCCCCCTTTGTCCTCAGTTTACTTCTGTTGTGGCAAAATGAGTTCAAAGTGCAAAAGAAGCTTGCACTCAATTACTTCAACAGGGAGAAGGGAAGAGGAGGGGCAGAAACTTGTCTTTCCCTATAGACTCAGGCAAAAGCATACTGTGTAGCCTCTCCTAGCTTCTGTGTTCTTCCTCATTGGTAATTTTACCATATTGACAACACTCTGATGTTGCTTGGCCACACCTGTCCTGATTTTGATCTGTGAAATATTAGAGGGTGTGTGGTTTTAAGTGCTGGGCTACAATTCTGGAGACTAGAGTTCGAATCCCCACTCAGCCATGAAATCCCATTAGGTGATCTTGGGCAAGTCACACACTCTCAGCCTCAGGAAACCTCTTGATAGGTTTGCCTTAGGGTGGCCATAAGTCAGAAATGACTTGAAGGCACACAATGAAAAGGTAAGTGCAGAAAAGAAAGGTGGTAAGAGGAAGATAGTTGCCATGCTATAAAGGTGTGATTCAGAGTCACATACCCCTTGTGGGACTGAAGAGATAAAAGCCAAGAACAAGAAAGAACGTGAAGCTTGGCAGGAGGCTACTTCCAAAGCTAAGAAGTCATGCTTGGCTTAGAAGATTATCACACACACTTAATATCCCAGGACAGGGACGACCGGAGATTGCTAAAAGGCTTCCTTTTCAGACGTCGTCGTCCCTGTCCTGTTGTGCTCCCATTCTGCTCCTGTCCTTCATTGCTCCCCCATATTAGTTATTTAAATCATCAATAGATCACAGGCATCTGAAATGGAGCCCCGTTATGCTGGCGCAATGCCAGCTGTGGTGGGAGGACCCTGCTGAAGACTTCTGGGTGTGATCAGGACAAGGAGGTAAGTGACACACTTCCCTCCCCCCCGGGGGTTACTTGTATTTTTCTAACTTTGTTTTTGTGCTTGCTGTCACTTTTCTTACTTTCATTCACTTTATTTTTTTTTTTAATTTCCCACGCACTCGTTCTCTCGCGAGAATGGTCCGGGATTTCAAATAAGGAAGTGAATACAGTGTTACAGGGATGGGAGTGTGGCGGGATTGGGGGTACCAGGACAGGGACGGGTTTTTAGGACCTGTGTGATAATTTCCTTAGTAGCAGTTCCAGAAAATTATTCAAAGGGAAGCAATTAGAGTGTGGAAAGGGGGTACCCCTGCCTTTGAAAGATGGTGGGAGAAAAATAAAAATCTGTAACCAAAGCAAGAAGAAACTGAGAGGAATGTCCATAGTTCAGTCTTAGTCACACACTTGGATAGGTTTGTATGTAGATAGTCTGAGTTCTGACTTCCTGGCAACCCCAGGCAATAGTGAAAGAACCCGCCTCTGAAACCCCGGACAGCCACTGCTGATCAGAGTAAAACAGTACTGAACAAGAACAACCAAAACCCATCCGTTGTATATTGAAGATAGACACATTTATTATAGCATGAGCTTTTATGGACTACAGCCCACTTGCTTCTGATGGACCAATGGTCTGACTCATACAAAATACTTTGCCCTGTGTTCCTATGTTTTGTGAAGTGCAGGAAAAGCCCCCACATAAGAGCCAATGTCTTGTGGAGGGCAGCCCTGCATGTAGGGCGTGTATATGTGTGTGTGTGTGTGTGTGTGTGTGTGCTGCTCTTGAAATGACTGCTGTAGCAGAGGAGATCCTAGACAGGGAGTGCTAGGCCTCCCACAGGCATGTTGTCCCTGATGCCTCCTCAGTGAAGAAGCAAGTTTTATACTGTACTTCCAAACAGAAGAAGGGAGCTCAGAGATGATTAAATTGGCCAAGGCCCGTGCACCATGGGAAGCGTGGAGGTTTGAGTTGGCTGGCAAGGCATTTAACCTTGGCACGTGGACAGAAACCCTTTTGTTCTGAGACTTGCTCTCTACCTAGCAACTACTGAAGCTGGCTGAGTCCTCCATAGGCTGCCCAGCACTCACCTCAGACCTCCTTAGCCATGGTGAAGAGAGCAGGCCAAAACCACAGCGGTTCACCAGCATCCCAGGACTCCTGATCCTTAATAGGCCACCGCTAGAAAAAAGGAAGCCTCTAGGTCCCACTAGGAGTTAATTAACAAGAAAGAAAGACTGTTAAAGCTAGCCAAGTAAGCAGTCTGCCGTGTCAGTCCAGGTTATTAGTACGCCAGTGCAGCTCAGCTGCACAACTTACAGCAGGATCTGGGACACACACATAGAAGGAGGCTCCCTCTCTCTACAAGCTCTGTGAATAAATACCTCATGAACCAGATGCTGGTGGAAAGGGCAAGGGTAGAGCAGAATGTTGAATTGAGCCTGTTGGGTTAAATGGCAAGTCTAGGAATGGCTTCAAAACCCTGGGAGACCAAGGCAGGCATTCAAAGCATGGAAATGTTCACAGTAAAGTGAGAAAAGGAATGGAGTCAGACCATAGCAGGGAAATTTCTAAACATGCTCGAAGTCTTGTAACCAGGATCAGGCCCATAATTTAGTGTCTGGTGCAGGGAATCAGTGCAGAACACATGCATGCACGTACACATACACACACACACAATTTAAAATGGATTACCTTACGGTCTTAGAATGGAATCATAAGATGATAGAGTTAGAAAGAGCTGCAAGGTTCATCTAGTCCAACCCTTTGTTATATAAGAATATACAACTAAAGTACTCCTGAAAAATGCCCACCCAACTGCTGTTTAAAGATCTCCAAAGAAGGAGAGTCCACCATCCTCTGAGGCAGTCTATTCCAGTGCTGAACAGCTCTTACAGGAAATAAATTCTTCCTAATGGTTAGGTGGAATCTTTTTTCTTGTAATTTGAATCCATTGGTTTGTGTTCTAGACTCTGGAGGAGTAGAAAACAAGCTCACTCCATCTTCTACATGACATCCTTCAGATATTTAAAGATGGTTATCATGTTGCTTCTCAGTCTTTACTTTTCCAAGCTAAACATATCCAGCTACCTAAGCTGTTCCTGATAGGGCTTGGTTTCCTGACCTTTGATCCGACACATTCCAACTTGTCAATATCCCTCTTGATCTTTTGTGCTCAGAACTGGAATCAGTATTCCAGGTAAGGTCTGACAAAACAGAATAGAATGGCACTACTGCTTCCTTTGATCTAGACATATGCTCCTGCTCCTGTTGGTGCAGCCTAGAATTGCTTTTTTGTTGTTGTTGCTGTTGTTGTTTTTGCTGCCTCATCACATTGTTGAATCATGCTTAGCTTGTGGTCCCCTAGATCCTTTTCACATGTACAGTACTGCTTTCAAGCTAGGTGTCACCCATTCTAGATTTGTGCATTTCATTTTCCCTGCCTCAATGTAGTACCTGATATTTATCCCTTCTGAAATTAATTTTCTTTTGGGCCAGTTTTCTAATCTGTTAAGATCATTTTGAATCCTGATCCTAATTTGGTGTTATCTGCAAATCTGACAAGTGTGACTTCTATTCCATCTTCCAAGTCATTTATAACGATGTTGCATAACACCGGGTCCAGGACCCTGAGGCATGCCACTAGTTACTTTTCTCCAAGATTAAGAGCAACCATTGGTGAGCACTCTCTGCATTCAGTCTGTCAGCCAATTACAAATCTGCCTAAGAGTAACACTAAGAGCCCACAGTTCACCAGCTTGTTTGCAAAAATATCATAGGAGACCTTGTCAAAAGCCTTATCGAAATCAAGATATACTACATCCACAGCACTACCCTGATCTACCAAGCTTGTGACTGTCAAAAAAGAGACAGAATTTGGCATGATTCATTTTTGAAAAACCTGTAATGGCTCTTAATAATCACAGCATTCCTTTCTAAGTATGCACAGACTAACTGTTTAATGATCTGTTCTAGAACTGTTCCTTTCTTACACATATCTGCTCAAAAATAGGTGCCACTTAACTTAATGGGAACTCACACCCATGTATGTACAGTACTTACAGGATTGTGATTTTAATTGTAGGACTAATGCAGATGGAAGTTTGAGTGCAGTGTGTTCTACCCAAGTGCTCACTAAAAAAATTAGTGAGCACTTGGGTAGAACACACTGCACTCAAACTTCCATCTGCATGTGTTAAAAAGAACTAGAGACTTTCCTTTTTAAAATGAAAGATATGCATTCAGGGAATGGGTCTTGTATATCCCTGAGCTGGCTAGCCCTGTTGTCCCTAGAGTTTTGTTTAGAACCAGCAACTCAAGTTCTTTCACATCAGGAGTCAATGGGAGTCCAAGTGGTAGTGTCCAACTAGAGTAGAAAACATACCAGGTTCTGTAGGCCATATTTTGAGGAAGGCAATGGCAAACCTCTGCATAAATCTTGCCAAGAAAACCAAATGATAAGTGCGCCATTAAGTCAGAATCAAGTGGAAGGCACACAACAACAACACAATTACTACTACTACTGTAGGGCTACTGAATCAATATAATTTATATAAATGTTGACTTACCAAATTCCCATTGGTTCAATCAGTCTACTCTAACTGAGATTAACAATTGGACTTAGGCCACAAAGAGCCTGGGCAAGATCTATCTATCAAGACCACCATGGAGAACTCTAAGAACAAAAACCACTATGATCTCTTTCAAGGTAAGTGCATTTAATCTTGCTGTGAAGGCTATTGTGTTTTTCTAAGAGAAATCCCAAAGGCTCACCTCAGAGATTCAAACAAAATAAAACAAACCTCTGTACTAGTTTTATGCATTAAACATTTTAAAATAACCTAGCGAAGTCTTCAATGATGCACTGTCTCCCGCGCGTTCTCTCTCATGTGTGCGCTCTCTTGCTCTCTCTGTTTGTGGTCTCTCTTGGGTACCCAGTGTTATGGATGCAGAGCTCAGAATAAACTAGTTAGAAATAACTAACAATTTATTCCCTTTTCCAGTTACAATGGTTCAGCATCTGATGAAAGACCCTCCTTCCACCCCAGCTGTCACTGCTGTGGCCTCTAGAAGGAGAGAAGAAGAGGCAGGCCCAGCTCCATGTGCCTAGGCTCAGCCAAAGGATGAAAGGCCCTCCCTCAGTTTTAACTGCTACTGCCCTGGCCTCTGAGGGAGAGAAGAGGCAGTATCTGCTGTGCTTAACCCCTTTCCGCACTACTGCCTCCTTTTCCTTGTGCATGTCTTGTCTTATTTAGACAGTAAGTCTGAGGGCTAGAACCTGTAAAATTAACAATTTGTAACCCACCCTGGGAACTTTTTTTTTGTGGATGGGTGGGGTATAAATACAATAAGTAAATAAATGTGTTAGATTATGTTTGTAAATTAACAAGGGATTGGTCCCCTTGCTTGCAGTGTGACAGTCACTTTTTAGTTACTTGTATAGTTATGGGCTGTGTAGTCTCACTAAATGGTGGAGGAAGAATATCACATGGTTCAGCTGCTGACTTGTGCTGTGCCTCATACTTTCTTGTCAATACTCAGGTGACACTGAGGTGAATGAGAGGGGTGTGGTTTGTACCACAGGCCAGTGGTTTGTAGTATTTACATTTCTTTCAGAGTTTCCTAAGGGATATTTAAGTTACTTTTGAGAAAAGGCAAAGCAAATTAATGTAGTTACTTTTTGAAAATGGTAACTACGATGGTAGTTAATAAAGAGAGAGCCAAAAATATAACTAAATATTTGTAAAAAGTAACTTTTCATGCTCTATACAGGTGCAAGAAGGTGGGCAGAAGAATAGGCCATTGATGAAGAACCAGATATTGGCCAGAATCCTGCTGGAGAGTTATGAATGTGTAACCTGGAGTTACTCACTTGTAACTATGTAACCTGGAGCACATAACATGGATTTATGAATTTGTAACCTGGGGTTAAACATTTGTAACTGTGTGGTATTCACAACCCTTATATAGCCCCTAGTTTAGGGGACAGGTCGGAACTGAGTGCCTCCAAATCCTCACTTACCAGGAAGCAGCTACTGTGATGGACAAGAGTCAATTCCCCTGTTGCTCAGGAAGCAGCTGGCTGATTTTCCCACCCACCATTTGAGCAAGCTATATCCAGTGTTGAAATGCACTGGGCAGCTCTGTAGCTACAGTAGTTACACATTTGTAACTGCCCAATAGGCTTCGAGCCATTGATTTATACCAAAGGTCCATATAGCTTAGCATTGTTTACTCTCTACTACAGATGCCAGGTAAAATGAAGGACAGGACTCCTGTTCCTTTAAGAGTTGTGTAGAAGAAGGAATCTGAGCAGGCATTGCTTGTCTCTAATACAGTTCCTTCTACTACACAACCCTTAAAGGGAGAAAAGCCCTGTTCCTTATTTCACCTGGCAGTGCTACTTTTCGACAGCAGCTCTCCAGGATATTAAAGAGGAGTCTTTCCCAACCCTATCTATAGATACCAGGGGTTGGATTCCTACCAGTCACTATTGTTATTTGTCAGGGTTAACCCATGTCATGCTCATGTCTGGACAACGCACAGTTGCACCTGGTACAGTTGATCATAGGCTAACAACCTGCTTTATTTCAAACATCTACTTCTACAACTACACACAGTACCTTAACACACTATCAGTAATGTAGGAATTCCTTCAGAACTATTAGCTATGCTGGCGGTGGCGTAATTAGGCATCTTTGCCTCTGAAATAATACCTCACTCATTATAAGGAGATTCCTGTGTAGACTGACTGCATGGACTATCCAGGATCCTGTCAGATTTTTGTACCAATAATAATAGAGAATCATCAAAGGTTAAGAGGTCCTTCTTGTACATACAGGGACCACAGAGAAGCAAAACTTTCTGACATCTAGAGAAGAGTGAAGGCATGAGTTGATGCAGAATGGAATAAAGTCATGTGAAAGTGTGTGAAATGTGTAGTGTTCCCCCAGAATGTCACAGGTTAATGAATAATAAAGCCTCTGTTGACAAAATATATCAGTAACATGAATGTTTTAAAAGCAAACGTACAGTGGGCCCTTGGTATTCACTGGGGTTTGGTTCCAGGACACCCCATGGACACCAAAATTCATGGATGCTCAAGTCCCATTTTATACAATGGAATAGTAAAAAGGTGTCCTTTATATAAAATGGCAAAATCAAGGTTTGCTTCTTGGATTTTTTAAAAAATATTTTCAAGCTGTGGATGGTGGAATCCATGGATGCCAAATCTGTGGAAGGCAACAGCAATAGTATTTATATTTCTATACTGCTCATCAGTGCAAAGCATTCCCTAAATGGTTTACAATGTGTGTTTGCTAATTGCCTCCAACAAGCTGGGTACAGTACTCATTTTACTGACCTACATAAGGATGGAAGGCTGAGTCAACCTTGGAGCCCTGTAGGATCAATATAGAGGGCTGACTGTATTGTATTTTTTAAAAACAATCTAACATCAAAGATTAGGGTGAAGTTAAGTCTATATGGAAGTACCCTGATTCAGTGCTGTATAGTTCTGTGGGTGAAGTACATTTCTTATGTTTGGTGATGTTTCTGGATTAGAACAGAAGTCCTGCTTTATGTTTTGCTCACTCAATCACATTTCCTTTATAGTAGAGGAACTTTCAAAGCATCTGGCCAAAACAGCCAAGGGGCCAAATTTGTCTGGCCAAGCTTTTCCCCCTTCTTGAAGGCCTCTCCTTTGATGTTTGGAGTTGAACAAGCCTGAAGCATCTCAAGGGATGGATCCAAAGCTTCCACTGAGCTCCCACTTAAATAACATTTGGCACTTTGAGGCTGTAGCTCAATAGGCTTCACTTGGCCCTTGCTTTTCCCTGTAGAAAAGGTAAAGTCCAAGCCAAGTCAGTTCACTAGGGAGTTGCTAACCCATGATGCAGGAGCAGGGGGGGTTCTTAAGTGATTTCTGCTTCACTCTCCCCATGTCTTTCCTAAGGTGAGGGTTGATCAAAGCCAGCTCATTCAGGAGCCTCTATTTCAAAAGTACTGAAAGTACCTGGGGCAGGAGTTCACCAGGCTAAGCAACCCAAACTTTAGAGCAGCTGTCCAAGATACCAAACCAGTTTGGGGATTAGGGTTCAGCAGCCAGCATGACATAGTGGTTTGAGCATTGGACTATGACTCTGGAGACCAGGGTTCAAATCCCCGCTCAGCCATTAAAACTCACTGGGTGACCTTGGGCAAGACACATTCTCTTAGCCTCACAGGAAGGCAATGGCAAACCCCCTCTGAACAAAGCTTGGCAAGAAACCTTGGGGTAGATTTGCCTTGGGGTAGCCATAAATCAGAAACAACTTGAAGACACACAACAACAACCACAACCTTGGGTAGCCCCTTTAGATTGGAAACCTGTTGGTGTCTTACACATGTGTAATTTTCCCTATGAAAGTAACTGGGCATTTTTTTGGTCTGATGTGATAAGTCCACATGCATGTCAAGGTTGCAGATGTGTCATTGTGCAGGTAGATGTCCATTTTTGTTTTGCATTAAATTGCATGTTTGAATTCTTGGTTCAATTGTGCAACATTGCCATTCAAAACAAATTGTGTGTAGCACAATTCATGTATAACTCCTCAGAGATTTATGTTATGCAGCCTTGAGGTAAGATCTCAGCCTTAAAGTTCCAACTAAAACCCAGAGCAGATTTACCAGCCCACTGACATGGACGTCACCAGCCACCATTCCCCGCCCTTGGATAACCTGTCCTGGTGTTGCCCAGCACTTGTGTGAGAATGTGTGCGCATATGAGAGATTTGTATTTGTGCACAAATGAAGCACATGTTTGGGTGTCAGGAGAAAAATGTCCATTGTCCCCAGTGTCCTTGAGCAGTGCAAATGTGGCTGTTGGGTAGAAACAGATCCCTCACTTTGTTCTACCACACATTTAAATCAATTATACCTGCTTTTCTCCCGCTTGTCCTTATTCCAAAAGCATGTAGTTTACTGGTTAGTCAGTTAATTTATATCCTGCCTTTCTCCCAGTATGGGACCCACAGTGGCTCACAATTCAATCCCACAATTCTTTGCTCAGAAGAAAGGGGCAGAAGGAAAAAAAGCAAGGGGGAAAAAGTAGATTGTTTCATTTCCTGTTTAGGCACAGACATAGTGCTCTTAAATCTGTTATCAATACACTGTTCTGCCAATCCCTCCCACCACCCACGCAGCTCATCCCAACCACACACTGCTTTGGATCTTCTGAGCTTGAATAACACTATATAACTACACACCAGGTCATCTTCTCTCCTGTCTCCAGCTTTATCATGAACTAAAATGTCTGGCCATCATTGCCTCCACAAAGTCCTATTCTGCCACCTCATTATGGCATAGAGGTGACCATGAGCTTGTAAAGGCTACGCCAGAAGAACATGAGCTCTGGCAGGTTCTACCAAGCTGGAATGACTTTGAATATGGCCATAGCAGTAGACTGCTCATCTACTGTCTGAGGACAAGCCTAACTAAGTATGGAGAACCTCATCACAGTTACCAGACTGCCAGATGATGAAAGAGCCACAGTCAACAATAACACAAAGACATTGTGAAACAGTTGTGATCTGCCTCCGTGGTGGGGCTACCCATAGCCATAAAAGCATGGTTCTTCAATGTATGAAGGTAAGGACCACCACAGATTGAGCAAACACACACAGAGAGAAGGATATATATCCTTTACAGATGCAGCTACCCTTAGCCCACATCCATTATATGTGTACAGATGTACGTAGGACTATCTGAGGGATGGGATAATATGGGGAATTGAGCTCAGTCCCCTGTAAAACAACCTCTCCTGTTCTTCTGTGTACCCTTCCCATAGCGCATTGCTTACCAGATCTGCCTACATGTATTGGTCCTTGCAGGAAGGGGGGGCAGTAGCATGTAGCTTGGCAGGTCCTACCAATCTGGTAAGCCTTCAATTATGGCCATAGCAGTGGATATCTGCTGCCTTAGGACTAGCCTAGCTAAGTACGAAGAGGCTCATCACAATCACAGAAAATCAGCTGCCAGGTGATGAAAGGGCCCTCAACTTCACACAGGCTCCAGGACCCATAAGCACTTGGGGCAGCTGTCTTCACTTTCTCCTTAAAACAACTCTGTCAGGAAGGTTTGGCTGAAAGGTAATGGCTGAGATCCTGCTTGGGGGGAATGAAGTATAAACTGCTGCCCAGATGGAACTTAATTACATCTCTCCTCCCGTGCAGGACCCACCTGGCTCTCCCCAACCTGGCTATTTAGAGGCTGGGGGAGAGCAGGGAGAGGCAGAGAAGCATCCAGCTATGTCCCTATAGCCAGATGCACAATGACAAAGACAACCTCTGGGACTTCTCAGAGCTCCTCCAGAGTTCCTGGAGGATGATGTTGTCCTTCTGTATTTGGCTATAGAGATACAACTGAAGTATTGGTGCCGCTCTATTCTGCCTTGGTCAGGCCTCACCTAGAATACTGTGTCCAGTTCTGGGCACCACAATTCAAAAAGGATATTGACAAATTGGAGCGTGTCCAGAGAAGGGCAACTAAAATGGTGAAAGGTCTGGAAATGATGCCTTATGAGGAGAGACTTAGGGAGCTGGGTATGTTTAGCCTGGAAAAAAGACGGTTAAGAGGTGATATGATAGCCCTGTTTAAATATTTGAAGGGGTGTCACGTTGAGGATGGAGCAGGCTTGTTTCTGTTGCTCCAGAGACTGGAACACGGAGCAATGGATGCAAGCTCCAGGAACAGAGATTCCACCTCAACATGAGGAGGAACTTTTTGACAGTAAGAGCTGTTCGGCAGTGGAACACACTCCCTTGGAGCGTGGTGGGGTCTCCTTCCTTGGAGGTCTTTAAACAGAGGCTGGATGGCCATCTGTCGGGGATGCTTTGATTGTGATTTCCTGCTTGGCAGGGGGTTGGACAGGATGGCCCTCGTGGTCTCTTCCAACTCTGCAATTCTATGATTCTATGATTTCCCATGGTCTCTTGCTGTTCTGCAGCCACTACATGGCTGTGTTGGGAGCCCTCAAGAACCAGGTGAGTTTTAAGGGTTTGTGGGGGGCATTATTTGAAGGAGGTGGTGAATTCCTCCCTGTGCAATGACTATTTTTTTTTTATCATTAACAGGATGCCAGTTCTTGACTGGTCCAAGGTCATCTACCAAGCTTTGTGACTAAGTGGGCATTTCTACCCAGGTTCCTCCATCTCCTAAGGGACACTATTCTTCACTCTAGAATGACCAAAAAATCACCTCTATAGTATCGACTAATGTACGATGTGTAGCATTTCTCTCTGTTTGTAGTATTATGAAAGCATTCTGCATTTGCTACTATGTTTTTGTATTGCAAAGGTAACACAGCCAGTAGTACATGGTGGCCAAAGATGCAAAATGTCTTCAGCCAGCTAGTGAGTAGAAGCAAGGATGTGGCCAAAAGAAATAAGATTAGGATTGTCCACTGGGTCAGTGATGAATATGCAAGTATAAAACCCAAATCATATCCTAGGCAGTTCTAGGATTCCCACCCCAAACCAGGCTTCCTTTTTAAAACCATGTTAGAAAAGGAAAGCATGAACTGTATTTTATTGGCCTCTGGCAACCCAACTGTAGCAGTGGTTGGGTTAAAAAGCGCTTGACAGAGGAAGATTAAAAACAATCCAAGGAATTTGTTGCAAACTTCCTGGATGGTTCCCCACACGCAGTGGCGTTTTCTTGGCTGCCTGGCTTATAATCAGCAGAGTGGAATGTTGTAAATTAAATATTTTTAAACAACTTTGCTCTCTCCCTGGTTAAACATTGCAAAGATTGCTCTTTCTTGTCTGTTTCATGCTGGGTGGTCTCCCCCCCCCCATTTGCCTGTACGTCTTCCTCAAACACAATTAACCATTTAGATATTGCACAAAGGATTAGCTTATGCATACAAGACCAGACGCTAGTCCTATTCGTTGGGGGGCAGAAAGGGGGTGGGGGGGCAAGGAACCAGGGGGCAGATCTTTTACTTTCCGTTAAAAAACAAAAGCCAAGAAAATCTGCTAAACCCTCCAGTTTTCCTTGAATGATAAAGGCCCAACTCCAGGCTCCTCAGCTGTCCTCAAGTTTAGGCCTCACAGGCACATTGCTGTCTTATCTTTATGACTGAAACTGCTTTAAACATGCCCGTTTATGCAACATCCAGAAATTCTATTACCTTTTAAACCTGAAGTCTGCCTTAACATACCATCTGTTTACAAGACTCTGAGGAACTGTATTTCACAGATCAGCTGCCCTGCTGGGACTATGGCTATTTGCAAACACTTGTTTTCCCACCCACCGACACCCAATAGCATCATTCAGCTATTGTGTTTGTTTGCCATATCTGGAGATCACCTCTGTTACCAAATGCAACGACTCCTTTGGAATAGTTAAGACATTAGAGACAGTGACAGAAAGGATAGCTGCCCTGTTGGGTTGCCAGGTCTCAGTACCCTGACTGAAGTCCAGGGAACTGCCTTGCTTCCCCAGGTCACCAGGCAGGGAGACTAATCTCTAGGGAAACAGCATTGGAAGGAGGGAATTTTGGGGTCTTGTATGTTAAGTGGCTTTGAACCATGGGCACTCATTTCCACCCATTTCCAGTTAACACTAGGGCTCTCTGGCTTAGCACAATTGTGTTTGTGGGTGGAACTTGTACAGCATTGTTGTAAAAAAAAATTGCAGCAAAGGGAGAGGAATGTGGAGAAAGAGATGGCTGGTGCATACACTTGATCTTGGCATACCATTTGGAGGAAGGCTAGTGGGGTGCCAGGGGAGTCCCTTCTTGTTATACATGCTCGGGCAGAGCAGTGGAACAGAGCCTGGGAGAAAAAGTCCCCAAGGGCTGGCAGTGAGCATTCAACCAGCCTGCGTAGGAGCATCACTCCCGGAAAAACTCTCCACATGCCTTATTTCCTGTACGTAAGGCCGTGCAGCATACAAGCCCTAACAGGAATGGTGGCACTTCTGCCACTTGCCCATACTCCCCCCACACCTCTGGATTGCCATGTTCCCGGGTTAGTTGAGTTTTATCTGGCTTGCCCATTTATCTAGCTTGGCCTTGCAACCGCTTCCACAATTAGCTCATCCAGAAGCATTTCTGGCATATCTCCCAACCCTTGCCTGCAGCATCTCTTACATCACAAAGACACACCCTTATTCTTGGATTTTAGCTGTGAAATCTCAGAGTATGGGATGCTGCTGATGTGGTAGTTGCACCAAGGGCCCTTTCAGACTGCATGATTATAGTGCAATGATTCCACTTTAACTCCACTGGTTCCATCCAGCATTCAGCCAGAGAGCTCTAATGCCTCACAAAACTATAAACCCCAGGATTCTATAATACATAGCCGTGGCTGTGGAATCATCGATATATATAATTTTCTTGGGTATGTTGCCTTTCCCAGTGTGCTAATTGGCTGCTCAGGAAACACACCCAGCCAGTCAACACTCACATGCAAATTCCCTCTCCGCCTCACAATCCACTCCTGCCATTCTATCTATGGCCCAGATTCCTGCCACTCAATCTGTGGCCCAGATAGGGACCCAGACAGTCAACTGGTGGCGGCACTGGGCCACCTGCAACAGGACCCAGGCAGTCAACTGGCAGCAGTGGCAGAAGGTCACCTGCGATGGTACCCAAGCATTTAATTGGTGGTGGCAGCAGCCATGGCCACAGCAGGGCAATAGAGCGAGCCACCCTCAGCAATTCTAGGAAAAGTGTGGAATGCAGAGAAGGGGGAGGAGGAATTTAAAATCCCCCAGCCTACCTTACAGGGTTGTTGTGAGGTCTACCGGGCATTCTGGGGGGGTTTTTTTTAATGGCATATGTCACTCTGGGTACAGCTAGTAGTGCTATAATTGTGTAGTACAAAGGGGCCCTGTGTCTGTCTATAAAACAAGTACCATATATGGACATGTGTTATTTGCTCAGAAGTGACCTTTTAGGCAAAGTGAAGCAGTTGTTTCAGACAGCAGATTTTTGCAGTAGCAGCAAAATGTTGAAAGAGAGAGCAGTGTGCCAGGCAGTCTATGTTGCATCCTTAGGCCTGCTGTTTTCTGCTATGCTGGAGGATGCTAACCTCTTGCCACTGCTTCATAAAGATTTAAGTGCTGATCAAGTTGGCTTTATTGCAATGAACAGATAGGGGCCATATCTTGTTCTTCACATCGAGCAGCAAAATGTGTTGGAGCAGCCCCATCCTTCCTGATACATACAATTTTCACTTCATCAGGATCACAGGTCAAGCCAGGAAAAAAAGCTCTGATACTTTAAGATTAGACATATTCTTGCACTTCCAGCCCTGAGAGGGATGAGAGCTTTCATTAAGTGTATACAGGTGCTTCCTCTCTTGAGATCCTGACAATAGCTGAAGAAGCCTCTGTTTGAACTTTGGTTTGGCAGCTGTGTTGTAGTCTCTAAATGAGAGCAAGAGTGCAAGAATTGTGCTTGCACATGTACACATACCAGAGTCCTTTTCCCCAGTGTTTTTCCTCTGCTTCTGGCCAGGGAGCCAGAGAAGGAATTAGGCCTACAAAAATCTAATGCCCAACAGATCCCAAAAGACACGGAGTACATATGAGTACACAATCTATCCTCCCTCTAGGCTTAGATAGGGAACTATGAGCAGGTTTGGTGACTCTGAAAGCCTAAATCCAATCGCTAGCTCCCAAATAGAATAGACACATTTAACCAGTTGTTGTGTGCCTTTTTGGCATTTCAAACATATGGTGACCTAAGGTGACTCTATAACAGGATTTTCTTGTCAAGAGGGTTTGCCATTGCATTTCTCTGAGGCTGAGAGTATGATTTGCCCAAGGTGGGTTTCCATAGCTCAGCAGGGATTTGAACCCTGGTCTCCTAGGGTCCTAGCTCAACACCCAAGCCATGCTGGCTCTTGTTTAATCAATTGCTGAATGGTAAATTGACACTAATATAAATTCCTCTTGTTCGATGAATCTATTCTAGTCCAGATTGGCAACTGGATTTAGGTCTTAGTTTTGTGCATTTTTATAGCTGGAGAATAGCCCATACGTGTAGGTGTCCCACATCAGCCACAGGAGGTAAAGAAACTGTTGCGTATCCTGTTTTAAAGGGTGCACGTGCATAATGCAATTCTTCCCCAATCATCAGGTACTTGGGCTACTGGCTGCCATTCTATGTTACAAACTTGGTTAGAAATGGTATGTATGATGTCTGTCTATTAAATAATGAGACTGATACAATAATCCATTTTTATTTATATGTATTACAATTCTAATGCTTGTCTCCTTCAATATACTCCCCGTTCATACTCACACACTGATGCAGTCTTGTTTTCCACTGGTTGAAGGCGTGGAGCAGATCAGTTTCTGTCAGCTGTTTCAACACATTTACTGTTTTCTTCTTTACTGCATCAATTGACTCAAAATGTGTTCCTTTAAGCACTGGTTTTACTTTAGGGAAAAGAGAAAAGTTGCATGGTGCTGAAACTGGCAAATATGGAGGCTGTTCAAGTGTAGTAATGTGTTTATTGGCCCAAAACTGCTTCACAGAAAGTGCTGTGTGAGCAGGCGCATTGTCTGGGTGAAGAATGAAACTATTTTCCCACAGTTCTGGCCTTTTTTTTTTTTTTACTCTTTCTCTCAGCTTTGTCAAAATTTCCTTATAATAATGCTGGTTCACTGTTCTCCCAAAGTTACACCCTTGATGTCAAAAAACAAACAAACCAATGAGCATGACTTTGGATGTGGACTAGCTTTGACATGCTTTTTTTCATTCTTGATGATGATGGTGTTTTCCAGTGCACTGACTATCATTTTGTCTCGGGGTCATACTGGAAGATCCAGGTTTCATCACAAGTGATGATTTTTTTTTAAAGGTTTGGGTCTGCCTCAAGTTGTTGCAGAATGTCAGCACAAAGTTCCTTGCAGCACTCTTTCTGCTCTGGTGTGAAAACCCTAGGGACCATTTTAGCACAAACTTTTCTCATGTTGAGATCCTCATGCAAAATTTTCCACGCAGTGTCTTTGCCAATCTTCGTGGCTTCTGCTACAATTCAGACACTGAGTTGGCAGTCTCCTTGAACAATCTGGCTGATTTTCCCCACAATTTCTTCAATTCTTGAAATGGAAGGTCGTCCAGGGTATTCATTGTCTCCTACATTATCACCTCCTTCTCTGAATCTTTTGGGCCACTCAAACATACATGAGACATGCAGTCTTCCCTGTAGGGCTCAGTAAGCATTTGAAAAGATTCCATTGGTGTTTTGTTCAATTTTACTAAAAATTTCAAATTGACACGTTGCTTGACTTTAAAAATTAGCATTTTTTCTGGCACAAAACAGACAACACAACTGCTTTAAACGACTGACAATTAATTGAATGGCCGAGAGTGTTGATGTTTGTCATGCAGGTTCGGACATGTTCAAGGTCACCACTCAAGCGTTCACAATCAGTTCTCCCTGATTTGCCTGAAAGGTAGAAACAGTCTTGTTATTTAATAGACAGACCTCATATGCATGCATGGACATATGTATGCAAAAGAATCTTGTTGCACCTCTGAGACTGAGAGAAAGAAGTTGTAGCATTAAGTTTTTGGAGACTTGGTCTACTTCCTCAGATGACCATGTCTATGAAAGCTTATGTTACAATTTCTTTCTCTCAGTTAGTTTCAAAGGTGCTACATGATCCCTTTGCATACTTATATCCCAGACTAACACAGGTATGTCTTTGAATTCTATGTACATATGTGTGTGGATATCAAAATCTAGACCGCTACTCTCTGAAACAAAATGTGAATTCTGTAATGGATGCAGCAAATTTGTTGTTGTTGTGTGCCTTCAAGTTGTTTCCAACTTATGGTTATCTTATGGCGACTCAATCATGGGGTTTTCTTGGCAAGATTTGTTCAGAGAGGGTTTGCCATTGTCTTCCTCTGAGGCTGAGAGAATGTGATTTGTCCATGGCCACTCAGTGGGTTTCCACGGCTGAGTGGGAGATTTGGACCCTGGTCTACAGAGTTTAGTCCAGTGTTCAAACCACTACACCACACTGGCTCTCACAGCAAATTTACACAGATACAACTAACTTCTCAGTAGATTCTCTGCTAGATACCTGGATTTCTTGGGGTGTAACTGAAGCTATGCAGGTTTTTAGACCTCCAGCTATAACTTAACAGTCATTAAAATGAAGAAAAACACTTATTCTCAGCAATTAGCATGATTAGGAAAGTACTCTTTAATCATGGTACAATTACAAAAATTAATTGGTGCTGATGTTGCCTTTTGCCAGACACCAGGCTGAAAACATACTGGTAAGAATTGCCTTGATTAAGTCTTAAACGTCCATTTAAAACTTGGTGTTGTGTTCAAACATGATTTTCAAAATTATCAGCTCGTTCCCCAGAATGGAAAATGGGCACCTCTAGAGACCTACAGATAAATGCACAAACTTCACTCCTCATAGCACGCTAGTAACCAAGCTGACTGAAATAGGGCTGTGTAACCTTACATTGTCCAGCAGAGCTACGAGAAAACAGACCAGTAACTACTGAAACATACTGGCTGCAAAGATATCACAGCCAAGATACTGTTCATTTTCTGATTCTAAAAACATGGGAGTATCTTGGATCTCGCAGCCTTGGATAGGCTGTTCTATTGGCTTGTAAGGCGATACAAATGAAATTACAGAATGGGTTTTAGGGGATGGGTACTGTCCTGGAAAGTACTGCATTTGTAATGGAAGAGGAATGGGGCAGATTGGTTCTGCCTTTAGATTTGATAATTGCATTTTAAGACATATTTTAAGAAACCAGAGAAAGCTGAGAGGACAGTGCAGATATTAGTTTCAATCCCATTAAAAATACAACTAAAGCAGATTTCCCCAACCTGGTATCCCTCCAGCTTTGTTGACATAGAAATGAAATAATCCCATCATTTTGGATGGGACAATGGGAGTTGCAATCCAATTTATCTCGTGGATGCCAGGTTGGGAGAGCCTGGGATAAATAAAGGGGACATATTGTCGCATATAGAATGCTGTTCCTATGACAGTACAGAGGAGATCAAAAGGCAATAGCTTTACACTGAAGAAAGCTACATTCACATTACTGAAAATATGGAACAGAAAATAATTGGTTCTGTCCCTGGGAACCCTAGTTAGAAGAATCATATAGCAGGTGAGGTGAAGGGCCTTGAGGGTCCATGATCATCAGAACAGACAATATTATATGGAGTTTGGAAAAATTATTTTTAAGGACTACAGCTTCCGGAATACCTCAGCCACTGGCTACACCGAGCTGAGGGATTTTGGGAGCTATAGTTCAAAAAAGTTTCTAATATCTGAAACTAAACTAGATGGACAAATAGGGTGATCTGTATACCTGTCAAGTTGAAAGATCACCTTCCAAGCTTATTAAGGCATGGCTGGAAATCATTGCCTCCGACTGTCCTAATTTGTCAGGGATAGTCCTGATTAAGCCTCTGCCATTTTACTTTTTCAGCTGCTTGTAAAGTGTCCCAGTTTCTTTCTCTTTCCCTATCCCCTTTCTCTTCAGTTTACTTGAATTGCTGCAAACTGAGTTCCAAGTGCAAAAGTAGTTTGCACTCAATTAACCCAGCATGCAGAAAGGAAAGGAAGGGTGGAATCTTGCCCTTCCCAGTTGGCTCAGACAAAAGCAAACTGCTGCAGCCTCTCCTAGCTTGTCTGTTCTTCCTCATTAATACCTTTCCCCATCTTGATCACTTTCCAATGTTGTTTGGCCAAATGTGCCCCAATTTTAATCTATGAAATGTTGGGAGGGTGTGGGAAACATGTATGGCAGTTTGGGCTCAGTTACTTTTACCATAGGGCACAGTGGTGCTGAGGATGATGCTTGGAAGTTTTTTTCCAGCCAGTGACGACTAGGGAGAGGGGATGAACTTATTGGCACTGTTTGCCTCACAGCCTTCAATCCACCTCCTTTAAGAGTATGTTGAGATTAATACAGCCACATTTTCTGGCTTTGGCTAATGCAGAACTGTAGATTCAGTGTTTTGATGAGAATGGGAAAAGTAGAAAGAATAAAAGCTGTGTAGTTAACCTGCTTCTGAACCTCATGTGTCTGCACTTCAAAGAGAATGTCATGCTATCAATGTGTAGTGCCAATACATGGCAACTCCCCGAGACAAGTGGGGGCTGTTCTTTGCCACATCCATTTCTTGTTTAAGTTGGATCTTTTGCTCACATTCCAATTCATCTGACTTCAGGAGGATTGGAGTTATGTGGCACATACCCACAGGCATGACCTTCATTGGAAATGAAAGGAGCAAGGACTATGGATTCCTGCTTGAACCCCAATGGCCAGACTTTGCACAGGAGGTACTGTGAACTAAGTCTTACTGTGGCATAATATGCATGAGGTTGGAAGAGATGATAAAGATGATAAAAACAAGACTATAATAAGAAAGAAGACATCAATACACAAGAGTACTCCACCAGACAGGACAAAGCATTCCACAAATTTCCTTGGATTTGTAGACTCAAGGGTCAAGATAGGCAGAAGTTGTATGGGAAACTGCCCATAAGGAAGGTGCCATCTATGAAAGGGGTAGACAGGAAACAGGTCAGGATCTACTGGTAATTTAAAGGTTATCAGCAAATGTTTCCTACTTCCAATAGTTTTAAAATAGGAAGCATCCCACCTGCCCCCAATCGCTGCCAGGAGTGTCTTTTTTCTATTAGTTGTTTCTCTCTCAGCTTCCATGGTTTCTCCTGTAATATCTGATATTGTTTACCTTTGAGTCTTTGTACACTGTATTGGCCAGTTTTAAATGTTACTGTTATAAAATATCTATATAGCACATAAGGTTATCTCCAGCATATGGCTCATGAGGAACAATAGATAACTGGCTCTAGCCTGAGTGACAGTCTTGCAAACCAAATGTGGCTCTGGTCAGTTGACCTTGCAGTTCTAATGTGGATCCCACAAGCTTGACTACATGTACAGAACATGTACATAGAAGCAGCACCACTGTTACCAAAGGACATGTGAGATATATCTTGTTTAGATCAGATTCTTGAATCTCATTTTCAGACTATTAGAGGGTTAAATTTCCAGCAATGGTTTTGTGATTTCTGGAGGAATCATTATTTGGAATTATTTTTCATAATTGCAGTACAGCCACACACAGTGTCTACATCAAGAGTGAATCCTTGCTTTGATAGTCTACTTTTATCTCGCCCCAAACACCTGCGGGTCATAAAAGGCAAAAAGGAAAAGTCTGTTTCTCCAACAGTCAGTAACAATTACAAGGAACAGAAAATGAAGATTAAGAACCTAAATTCTAATTTGTACACCAGTGCTTCTTCCCTCCCACAACGTACCAGGGTGGGCAAGATGTTTTACCAACTGCAATTCCCATCAGCCCTAGCTAGTGAGGGATTATGAGAGTTACAATCTAACAACATTTTGTTACCTCACAGTTGCTGCCCTTGAACTAACTGAAAACCCCCATGTACCTTATCCAGAGGCTGGGAAACCATCTGGAGCCAGTTTTGGGGCAGCTCTGAAGGCTGCTGGGGAAAGGGGAGGAAAGGATTTTCATGCATTCAGACTTTACAGCCAGCACCATACTGGATTAGGCCCATTTTTCACACTTAATACAATATGAAATTGGACCTATTGTGAGGTTAATTTGGGCCACACAGAAGTACCCAAAGAGTGACATAAAGATGCAACTGGAGAGGTAAGCAATTTTTCATCTGAGACAGCTGTTATTTTATATTTTCCCATTCTGAGCCAGTTCTTTAATGTGGTTTATTTTTCGTTTATGAAGGATTAGGCAGGGCTGGATTATAATTTTGATTCTCTTGTATAAAATTAAATGGAAAAAATGTTGCATCCCTCAGGAAGGAAAAGATCAGGAACACATTTCCTAATGAAAATGGACCAATGCCCCTCTGGGCCAATAGCTGGAAGCACTTCTAGACTCTGAACAGCCAGGTTCAGATGTGTGTCTGAAATTTCTTCTGAACAAATTCCTGCAACTCAGAAATTTTAGGAAGGGACAAAACTCTCAAGAATTTATATTTCATACTATGTTCTGAGGATAAGTGAAAGACTGGATACCCTCATGAATTTTGCTTCTGCTTTTCTGTACAACATTCAATTTTTAAAAAATAAAAATATTATTTCAAGGTAGTGTCAGAGGGCATTTAAATCAATTCTCATCATACTGACTGTTGGCTTATAAATGCATGGTTTTTGCAATATTTCTCCCCTTTTTTGAGGGGTGCAATGCTTTGTTTTGATGATTTCAGGACTATGGGCACAGATGCTGTGTTTGGGTAGCTAATTGTGAATTAAAATGGATTTAGCTCAGAATAATTTTCTTATCATGCACCACCTTGCACTTACTGCTTCCTCTCCCATTGTTATCTAATTGTTTTATAACATCAACATAGAGTAGACAGCCTTAAGACTGAGTCATCTTGTACTATCTTGCTTTTCTAAGATACTGGAACTCAGAAAGCTGGCACTTTCATCAGGATGAGATCAGCTAAGCTGTTCTTTTGACTGAGCACAATCTGTGTGGTCCTTGCTCTTAGCTCGGCTGGCAACACAGTGCATTCACTGGATTTACAGGAACCAATATCACTCTCTGCAAGGCGGCATGCATGCTAATGAGGGGAGGAGTAGGGGAAGAACCAAACAGAGGAGACAAATAGACAGATGTCACTGGAAATATTTCTTTATTAAGGTGTAAATTGAAGGCTGACACAGGGGTGGGTACAGTGATGACAGGAGTAAGCTCAGGAAACAGATTCTGGAGCTGTGCTGCAGGTTCAGGCAGCCAGAAAACCATCCTTGAGTTCTGCCAAACTCAGATTTCCATCAGCTGATCGGTACCCATTATAACTTCATTAATGTGTTTAGCTGTAAGACAAAAAAAGAAAAAAAGAAAAGAAAATCTGTTGTATTATGGATAGGAAAAGAGTTTAAAACCTATGCCTTTTCCTAAAGGAAATTTAGGAGAAGGAATAGAAACAGAAAACAACAAGAGTTGACTATTGTTCTTAAAATATTTGTTTTAGTCCAAGGAAGAAAACTGACCAAACTGCAGAAGGGGATGCTAACAAAAGAGTTTACAAGTATGCATTATTGCCCATGAGCAACAAAAGAAGAGAGGAGCCAGCAGATGGGCTGACAGATGAGTTATCCACATATCATCTTGGAAATGTGTAAATGTGCCTTCAAGTCTCCTGTCAACTTATGATGATTCCATGAATTTCATAGGGTTTTCTTAGGCAAGGAATATTCAGAGGTTGTTTTGTCAGTTCCTTTCTCTGAAATAGAGTCTACAGCACCTGGTATTCCCTGGCAGTCTCCCACCCAAATACTAACCAGGGCTAACCCTGCTTAGCTTCTAAGATTGGTTGCCTTTAGGGTTTTTAGGCCAGCTTGGACATACACGAGCCTAAAAGAAGGGAATGCAGTAGAAATTGAAGCCACATATCAGCCCCATCCAAGCAAACCTCGCACTGGCAAGGAGCTGAACCTTTTTCTATCATCTCTATACGGAAGCAGACCTAGATTAACAGAAAGAAAAGAGCTATATAGGAGTTTTTAGTCCCAGGTCGAGAGGCAGTTCTTTTCAGATGGCTTCGCCCTATTCTCAAATCCAGATAGGCGTTTACATATTCTCTACCGGCTCAGAAATTTCTTACTAGGCTGTCTTTTATTTGCCATTGGCAGGGCTACAGCTGCATTCAAGCCGCAAAGAAAAGAGGGGGATTAAAGAAGGTACTTTTCAAAAGGGTCCCAGAATTTGGACTCTGCTTGGCACAAATTGTTTCAGACTGAGAGCATCTGTGCCAAGCAGATCCAGAGCAACATCAAAATGTCTGATTAGCACTTGGTGAGGGAACACTGCCTGGCCCATTTGTTCTGGGTGCTCCAACCTGAATGACTTGGGAAATGAGTCACATGTTACACAGGAATCTCTGCTGGGAACAGAAGAGCACTGCAACAAGCAAGTGCATTGGAAAAGAGGCTGAGAATGCCTCACAGAAAGCTTGGAATCTAGAAGGCTGCTCAGTTTCTACAGCAAAAAAAACTGTAATCTGAATAAATATGGAGACAGGAAGGACTCAGTCCCAGTGATGTTCCACCATAGTACTAGGCAGTAATGACAGTTACTTCTTCTACTGGACAGCTGGTACTTGCTGGCAGCATCTCTCCTAGAGAGCCCTGCCTTCACAGGAAATATGAAAGCATCTCCTTGTTGTTTGCTCAATTATACCCAGATAGATTGCTGCTGCTGGTGGCAAAGCTAAGCTGAGGAGGAGGAGGAGGAGGAGGAGGAGGAGGAGGAAGGGTGTGTGGGAAGAGAAGTGAGATGGGGTTAGGGCCAAAACCCAGGACCACCACGAAGTTCCACCCCTCAAGGGCTCCAGAAAATGTTCAGTTTACTCACTCAATTACATACACAGTTTTATAAATCCTTTAAAACAAAATAGAAAACAGTTCCTGGCACAGAACTGCTGCTCTATTATACGCCAGTGCTGAAAGACTCTGCTGCATATGAGTACTCCTTAAAAGACAGACATAGTTTTAACGACAATAAGAACTACTATATATTTTTTAAAAGGAATAGAAGGGAGAGGGTGGGAATGAAGTTACAGAAAGGTCGTGTACACACACACTGGGTGGCTCAAGGCAAAGCAAAGAGCACCTCTTCCCTCCTTATTCATCTAGTGGATATTAAGTGACATAGAGGGGATACACACAAGGGCTCCAGGCCTCAGAAAGCAGCTGCAAGAAGGTCAGGAGGCAAGGTAGTCCTGGAAGCTCCATGTGGTGAGAGAGAAGGGAAACAGGTGGTGGAGCTGGTTTGTTTGTGTTGGTAGATGGGAGTTTCGAGCAAATGCTTGCTCAATTCCTTTCAGGGTTTATTTACACAATTCAGGGGTGGCCCCACGGAAGGCCCAGAGGTCTAATGTGGCTAATGGAGTTGTACACCCACTTCTCAGGAGCAACTGCAGCTCCTAGAATTCAATGCTCACTTTGATATAAGGCTTTATTAATTGACAGACACAAATTGCAAAGAGGGAGTGTATCAGTTGCCTGAGTGGCTCTGACGCATCCCAGGTGTGATCAATGGGGAAAGAGGTATTTACTGAATCTTTTCAGTTCAGCCACATTGTTCCATCTGGTAAACAGCCAGGCTACCAGCAAAATGTGTTAATGCTTTAATATAAAATGCCTTAACAGAAACATCTCTGAGAATCTGATCTGGACAACAACCACTCTGTTGTGGACAAGAACCAGAAGGATATTCCTATTCAGAAGAGAGGTTGCTGAGCCAAGATTAAATTGTATCTCGTCACTACATTTGCATCAATGCCTTTCTGCACAAATGTTGGAGGCTTTGGCAGAAAAGCAAATGTCTTACAAAGAAATATGAAAAAGGCAATGGGGGCAGGAATGAGCTTCCACAGATATCCACAGGAATGAAGTATTTGTGAATCAAACAGTGGCAGGAAACCACTAGATCTGCCTCAAGAGCATGAACATAGCATTTTTCTATGTCTATGATAAAATAGACATATGCTAAGATGATCATGCAAGGAAGGAAAAATTGCAGCAGTCCTGACTATAATCGGTGAGGTGAGCGCCCTTTTGGCTCAGCTTAGTCAGGCCTGCTCCTTCTAAGCCAGTGATGGCAAACCTATGACACGCGTGTCAGCACTGACACGCGTAGCCATTTCTGATGACATGCGGCCGCTGAGGTGGTTGCATGCTAAGAAGGATGTTTCACACACCCCCACCCTCCCTAAAGTGGCAATCGGGGCTTCCCCAATCGCCATTCCTCCACCCCCGCCTCCCTAAAGTTTTTTTCCTCAAAGTGACACACCACTCTAGTTATGCTCAGTTTTTTTGTTGAAGTCTGACACACCAAGCTCAAAAAGTTGCCCATCACTGTTCTAAGCACTCAGACTAATGGAAGAGGAAGAAGTCTGGGAGGCATGCAGTGAGAGAAAGGGCTTGCCTTCACCTCTTCTCTTGCTGGGAAGAAAAAAGCTCAGTAGAGGCCAAGACAAAGCAGGAATTGCAAACCAGGATAGACGGAAAGGGGAAGAAATGCTGAATTGTTTTTTTGAACAAGAGAGGCTGGCCAGTAACTATTTGCAATTAAGGCTGCTTCCACACTGCAGAAATAATGCAATCTGACACCACTTTAACTGCCATGGCTCAATACCATGAGATTCTGGGATTTGTAGTTCTGTGAAATATTTATCCTTCTCTGCCAGAGAGCTCTGATGCCACAATGAACTACAAATCCCAGGATTGCATAGGATGGAGCCATGATAGTTAAAGTGGTGTCAAACTGCATTATTCCTGTAGTGTGGCAGCAGCCTAAGTCAAGATATCCTTGTAAAGCACAGTTCTGCAGTCTCCAATAGCATAAAGGTCAATGCTTTTGGAAAACACAAGGTCATTAGGATTTTCAAACTTGTGTTATGGATGCATTAAGAACTTATCTGCCCACTTTTGAGGAAGGAGAAGGATGAATGGGAATTGAAAGTCTTAACATGGCCTCAGAGCCTGGAAAAAAACCACAGAAAACCAATGGATGCCGGCCATGAAAGCCTTCAACTTCACACTGCTGTCCCATTGTGCCAAATTCATTCAGTAGTGATATGAATTGCTGACCTTAATGTGTCTCTGTTGCTAGAATGAAGAACATGGGTCTCCAGAAACAGTGTGACCATGGAACTAGTTCTGCCAAGCTTTTGATACATTGATTTCAAATACAGGTTGAGTCTCCCTTATCCGAAATGCTTAGGACCAGAGGTATTTTGGGTTTTGAAATATTTCAGATTTTAGAATACTTTCATATTCATAAGGAGATATCTTGGAGATGGGACCCAAGTCTAAACATGAACTGCATAGCCTGAAGATAATTTTATACACAATATTTTAAATACTTTTGTGCTTTAAACAAAGTTTATGTACACTGATCCATCAGAAAGCAAAGGTATCACTATCTCAACCACTCATGTGGACAATTTTGGATTTTGGAATATTTTGGATTTTGGAATTCCAAATAAGGAAGACTCAACCTGTATAACAACAAAAAATGTAGTGGCATCTGAAAGACCAAACAAGGCTTATTTACCTAAATACTAAATTCAGGTCAGAGTAACGCCAATAGAGCCTTGTTGTTTTAGCTGGAACAGACTAGACCAAGTCTATACTACACAAATAATCCAGTTGGGAACTGGATCCAATTTCAAACTGGATTATTTGCCATGGTTCCTTCCTATGGAATCCTGGAATTTGTAGTTTGGTGAGGCAACAGAATGCTTTGGTGGAGAAAGCTAAAGACCTTGTAAAACTACACATCCCAGAATTCAGTGGGAAGAAGACATGGCAAATGGTCCAGTTTCAAATGGGATTATTTGAGTAGTGTGGATTTAGTTGAACTCATCTACTGAGGTAGAAACACATTTCAAAGGAGAGAGTTAATGATTAAGGGGCGATATGATAGCCCTGTTTAAGTATTTGAAGGGGTGCCGCGTTGAGGATGGAGCAAGCTTGTTTTCTGCTGCTCTAGAGACTAGAACACGGAGCAATGGATGCAAGCTCCAGGAACAGAGATTCCACCTCAACATTAGGAGGAACTTTCTGACAGTAAGAGCTGTTCGGCAGTGGAACACACTCCCTCGGAGCATGGTGGGGTCTCCTTCCTTGGAGGTCTTTAAACAGAGGCTGGATGGCCATCTGTCAGGGATGCTTTGATTGTGTATTCGCACGGCAGGGGTTGGACTGGATGCCCCTTGTGGTCTCTTCCAACTCTACAGTTCTATGATTCTATGATTCTATTGCAGAGCTATCTATGTACAGATGCCACTGTAGGCTGCATATACACAGCCAGTTCCCTAGAGTTAAACTTCCAAGGTCTTCCAGCTGTACAGTTGCTATTATACAAATGTCTTGTGGTGAACTGGACAGTTAACAACAAGGTCTCTGACTCATAGGGGCTGTTTACAGAGAACCTCAGACCATACTGAGCAGTTTCCTGTTTTGGTGTATTCTAGTTTATGATAGACCTCTGAGTTGAAAATCTCTTTTCTTTCAATCTCTCTGCATAAGTAGGGCCATTATTAGAGAAGAATAGCAGCACAGTTTAAATCTCTAGGTGACAAGCCTCCTTCTGAACCAAAATTATTTACAACAATAACAAACATGTCAACATGGGCAATAGGAAACTATGTACTTGGCTGACCTTGAAAAACTCAAGTCCTTCAATTTCTAATACTATTAGTAAATTATAGCTATGTTCAATTTCCTAACCCTCTATTCTTTCCACAAAATAAGAAATAGAACATATATAGAAAGAGGACACAGTGTACAAATAACATCTCAGAATTATATTAAAATATGTAACTATAATTAATATTGTAAGCAGATAATGAATCACTATTCATAGAGTATTTGGACTATTAAAGGTGATATGATAGTTAAAAACATGAATAGTAGAATAATCAAAGAAAAATAAAATAAAATGGAGATCTGTCACTTCTGTATAATATTAATACAAGAACTGTTGGGTAGAAAGTTAAATGAATGAGTAATTATGGATGGGCTGATGAAAGAAAGGAGGAATTGTATGGAAGGTGAAGTATGTGAGAGGGTATGAGAATGTAGGAAAGAAGTGAAGGAAGAGTTTAAGAGAAAGGAAGATATATGGAATAGTACTGTATTGTTAGAAGAATTAAACAGGTGGTAATGGAATGTGAGAAGAGGATGTTTTATGAAGGGGAAAAAGAATGTTAAAAAAATTAAGCAGAATATATATGTGTATATGTTGTTTGGTTTGTTATAAAGCTGTACGGATTAATAAAAATATTATTTAAAAAAACCCAACAAATTCCTAACCCTGAACCCAACATGGCTTTCTCAATGAATTGAGTACTGCTGTATCGCAGAGAATAATTTGGAAGGCCAGAAACATGGATCTGGATACTTGTAGTGTGAGGGTCACAAAATGAATGTGAGGTTGGACTGAATTTAATGAAGCACTGTACACAAGACACAGAAACAACAACATAGTACAATGAGGAACTAGCCAGACTTGGAGAAGAAGCACTCTGTCTAGTTTTTATCATCCATTTTTAAGAATGTAAACAAATAGAAATAAACTCAGTTGAGCCCTGCAACAAAAGTAAAACATTTGAACACATGACATATAAAGAATGGTGCAGGAACTCCAAATTCTTTGTAGAGCAGATATTCTCAACTGTTACCATTTTGGTTTTCACCAAAATGGTTTTCATGCCTTTTTATTGGAGAAGCACTGTTCCAGAACAGGGAAAAAGATAAAGGAGAACAAGAACTTGTCAAATGTGCAATCAGTATGGGAAAATGAAGAGGGGAAACAACTATCTGTTGGTATGACTGGGAAGCACTTTGGAAGTCTCACACGCCAGCAAACATCCCTTTTATGCTACACAGTTATAGTCCAACTGTCATAGTTTTATCCTACAGAACTATTGGAGAATTTCCAAGGTCTTCCAGATGTATAGTTGCTATTACACAAATGTCGTGTACTGAACTGCAAAGCTAACAAGCTCTCTGACTCACATGGGCTGTTCACAGGAAACCTTAGGCCACACTGAGCAATTTCCTGTTGTGATATAATCTAGTTTAGGCTAGACCTTTATGTTCAAAATCTCTTCTCTTTCAACCTCTCTGCATAAATATAAGAAAAACAAGAAATGTGGGGACCCAGGCTATTTTAAGCCTGGTAGAGGCCTTTTCTTTTTCTGCATACAGATGTGACTTGAGGTCACTTTTCTTTTTTTACCTTTGGGGGGCCCTGGGGGCCACAAAAGAAGTCCATCCCTCCTATAGAGCCCTGGGATTTGTAGGTTCATGCGGTATATAGAATTCCCTACCAAGAGAGCTATACTGGGTCATCAAACTACAAATCCCAAGATTCTGTAGGGGTATTGAAGTACTGTAATTATGTAGTGTTAAAGAGATCAAAATCTGAGCCTGAGCAAACCATGTGTGGGTAGAAAAGAACATATTGTAATAAGGTTCTTTTAATGAAGAATTCATTTCTTATTGTTTTAAAGTGTTATCCATGCCAAATTCTTGTGAATATGGTACTTTAAACATCTAAACAAAATGATAAATAGTTATCAGAAACCATGCATGGTGTCTGTGTGCGCCCATGAGAACCAATTGCATTTGTATACACATCAAATGACAAAAACAGTGTAAACACTTCTGCAACTGGGGTTATAACAGTGTATACACAAACCAAGCCAACCTTTCCATTACGGACAGTTGAGACCTAAAAATCACACAGCTTGAGAAGGTGAAAAAGCAGGCCATCCATTTCTACCACAAATGAACCACTTAATGGAATGCTTTCGTCACAGACCCACACCAAAGCCAAGAAACTGCCAAATCTTCCCAATTCATTTTAAAGTGTTGAACAGATTCTTTAGATAACTTGTCCTTCATCAAGCTTGGCCTCACCAGTCCAGAAGGGGCAGTTACTGAAACTGTACTACTAATCCCTTCAACTGCAGTGAACAGTTTCTAATGGATCCTGTGCCTTGGGCATTTAAAAACCCAAAAGCAGACAGACAATAAAACAGGGATGAGGTGATAGATATGCAGTTGACCAGTCTCCAAACATCAGCCTCAATCTATGGTGTGCCCTTCCCCTAACTTTGCTGCATGTTTCTGAATATTCATCCCACTAAATCATACCTGTTTTAGTTGGTGCAGTGCTGATTTGAAATAGGCAAAGCATTTGGAATATGACGGAAAGCAGTTGGCTAAGAATCCTTTGTGCTATCTACTACTTTATGCATAATCAAAGTGTTGCCGTCCTTTTAAGGACAGATTTTATCCACAACAGGGTCAGTGGAAGTTTTGCTACTGTCTTAATTTGGGGCAGGATCCTGAACAACCCTTATTTCAAGCAATTACTTTAACATCCATCACATTCAATTAAGGCCACTGATTTTTAATGAAACTATTTGTACACTTACATGGTCCTCAGTTTAGAAAAAGATAAACCCTGGAAGTGATAATGGATTAGGAATTTTAACTACTACAGTTGTCCCTCCATATCCACGGATTTGGTATCCACGGATTTAAGTATTCACAGCTTGAAAATATTCTTAAAAAAATAATAATCCAAAAAGTAAACCTTGATTTTGCCATCTTATATAAGGGACGCCATTTTGCTATGCCACTGCATATAATGGGACTTGAGTATTCACAGATTTTGGTATCCACGGGGGGGGGGGGTCCAGGAACCAAACCCCAGAGAATATGAAGGGACAATTGTATTGGTTAAGTTACAATAAATTCTTCCACTTACATTTGGATTCCAGGTGTTGACTGTTTCCAACCAAACAGTCCTTTATGTCAGCTCCTTTCTCTATCACTGCATTATGGCATACAACACAGTTCTGTAGGCTGCACCTAGAAGATAAACAGAAGTGCGGATTTAAAATGTAGCTGGAAATCAGATCAAGAACAGCAGTGATATGCCACCACTACAGCCAAGGACATCAGGGAATGATGGGGGAGAAAGAGGAGCCATAGCTCAGTGCTAAAGCACATAATTTGTACAGAGAAGGTGTGATCTCTCTTCTAAAAATAGAATTACTAGCAGGTGATTTGGAAAACCTTGTGCTAGAGTCTCTGGAGCATTGCTGTCAGTCAGAATGGATAATATTGGACTAGATGGACACATATCTTAACCTGGTATAAGGCTATTTCCTTTGAGCAGACCTGAGACATATAATCTGCCTTTCTGAAAAACCAGGCCCTCTTTTCCCCCAGCCTGGGTGCTTAGTTGCTATGACAGAGCTCTACTGCCAGATGTCACAAAGGAGGCACACAAAAGGACAAAGACAAGACAGTTGCTACCTTTCACATCCAGTTTTTTTTTTCTATTTGCAGTTTCTACTGCCTTACAGAGCTTCCCCCACCCTTTTGTATTAGGGTAAATATTGCCACTGACTTTGTATTCATGCACACACAAACACCCTGCTATGTAAAACCAACAAAAGCCCAGGAAATAAAGCCGGGAATCCTCTCTGGTTCAGGGATTCCCAATTGGCACAACCTTGCACACGGTTTGCTAAGATAACAAGGATATAGCCCAAGCAGTGAAAGGTAAATTCTTCTGTCCACAGCGTTTTCTAAAGGATGGTTTTTAAAGTAATAGTTTACACAGTCCTAGAGGACAAAGAAACAAAACCAAGGTTCCTGATGCTACTTTGTCCAAATACCATACATATGTAGCATTGTTCCTTTGCCTATCTCGTGAAAATCCACCATCAAACCAAACAAGGATTAAGAGAATCAATGTATTATACACTACAAATATTCACTGGAATTAAATTTGGTATCCTTCTTACATACATATCAATTACATAGCCAGATGACAGGCTTTTTGTTGGAGCATAAACTGATATAGAAAACCCCCCACTAAGTCTCAGACATCCAATAATTTGCAGATAGGATTTCATTATGTCATATGGAGTAAGGCCTCATGTTGAATTTCCAGTTCTCATGGACGTGGAGAAAATTCTGAAAATTCAGGAAGCACTGACTGTGCACAGCAATTCAGAAACCATAAAATGTTTAAGGGTAGCTTGCAATGGTTTGGATTTCTATCCAGTTCACCAGCCTTTCCCACAGGCTCTTTCACAATGAGCCACAATGCTGTATTTGTTTTCACTTATTTTCTGGCATCAAATTCCAAAATTCACCCCCTCCACACACACATAAAGGGGAAAAAAAGAATTTATAGCTGGAATGATTCTGAGAAAACGTTGTGTTTGGTTTCCCCCCCCCTCCCAATTATTATAGTTGCACATTTAGGATGTGTGTGTTTTCTGGTTGTAGAAACTACCAAGAGCACTTGCAATGTAAAATTCACACAAATTAGATTTCCTAGACCTTCCACACTAAAGTTCCCCCCATTTTAAAAGTTCACACAGGGTAGATTTAGATCCTGGGAAAGTCCTCCCCCTATTGGTTGCCATAGTCATTGTTCCAGTGGCAGGCAGGCAGGTCACCTTCTGTAAAGCTAATCACACATAGAAGGCTTCAAATATCAAGACAGAGACCTTGACTGGACTTAATGAAAATTCGCAGGGATACAATCATAATGCTTCTGGTTGCTAAGGAGACCAACTCCCATCTCAGCCACACAATCAGAAACTGAGCTTCTGCAGTCAAAGCTGAGCTGACAATCCTCTTGTTGAAAAGAATTTAACTCCCTCTCTAAGACATCATAGGGTTCAGAGAGGAGTAGGCCTGCAGTATGAAAAGGGGAACATTTTGAGCAGGCAGGACTTTCCTTGCTCTAAGCTCAACTGTTTTCCTTTCTTGCACAGGAAGGCTGCAGTTATGCATGATGGAGTCATCTAGCTCAGACTGCCTTGGCAAGGCCTCTTATTGAGATGTTAATAGAGGGGAAAGGCTCTATAGACAGCTCTCTCCCTTTGCTCCCTATTCCTGGGGCACTGATACAGCTGCTTCCTTTCCAACAGCTCCATTTGCTGCACAGGAATGGTAGTATAAAGGCTAGCCACCCTTCCACGTGCGATTTTCTATAGAATCCATTGGTTTACACGCGGGAAACTTGGTGCTGTTGGATTTCCCACACACACCCTTGAATCACATGAGTAAATAAAGAAATCACTCCCCCCAGGGGCACAGCCTTTTCAGGACACCCCAGCTTTGGCATCCTAGTAAACTGAAAAGCTATACTTTCTAAACCTTTCCAGAGAGAGAGATGTATCCTGAAAGTTTGTCTGCATTTTGGCTCCAAGTGACTCCAATACACGTCAGTTATGCGTTGCTGCAAACTAATCTTTTACACTAGGCCACAACTGATCTAATTAGGTGTGTAAAAACCTTCAAATCATAATGTTAAAGGCAATAACTCATCATAAACAGTACTTAGGTTGCCTAAAACCTTCTCAGGTTTTCTTTTTCTTTCTAAATTCTGAATCTAAGAATGAAACTTCAAAGCTAGATCAGTGTTTTGTGACCTCTAGTCCTCAGGGAAGTTCCTTAGCACTTAAGGAGCCCTGGTGGTGCAGTGGTTAAATGCCGGCTCCAAGATTCACTCAGCCTTCCATCCTTTCGTAGCTCAGTAAATTGAGCACCCAGCTTGTGGGGAGCAATTAGCTAACACACATTGGAAACTGTTTAATGCAGTGTAGATGTGTAAATAGCTATTGCTTAAAACAATTTGTAAGCCGCTCTGATAGCCTTTTGAAGAGTGGGGTATAAATAAATAATAAATAAATAAATAAATAAATAAAAGAGGCCAAAACCCTTAGAAACATACATCAATATAAAATTTGCAGTACACACGTCCCACAGCACAGGACAGGGCAAGAGGAGTCACATGAACACACAGAGTAGCTAGTGAACGACTTCCCATCCAGATTAATTAACCTTTTAGGAGGGAAGCTCACATACTTTCCTTCTCTCTTCATCATTCATGTCACTGTGTCCCACATCTTAGGACTACAGTCCCCAGAATCCCCAAGCCAGTTGGGGGAGTCTGGGAGTTATGGTTCCATATGTACCGTAACTTTTCCAGGTTCTGCTCTGTCCCTTCCATAGCCCTCCCCTTCTCTTTCCCCCTCACTTCTGGAGGAAGACAGCCCCATTCCAAGAAGTCTGGGGAACAGATCAGAGCCATGGGTCATGTCTATAGTAATGCCCTTTCTGCTCCTATTTCTAATGATTTGGATAAGATACTGTATTCTATATAACATGTGTTGGGGCTGAAAGAGCAGAAATCTCAGTTTCGATGCCAACAGAACTAGGGTAATGTAGTTTCTGGCTCCAGAATGACAAAAGCATCCCAGGGCTGGAAACATTTTAAAATTCAATCAATATATGTAGGATTTTAAACACACATTGATAATTCTCAGTTCCTACTATAGCTCTGCCACACAATAGAGAAGCTCAGCTAGTTTTACCGCAGGAGTGGAAAACAAATTGAAGAAGTAAAACACATCTTGTGGGTGTTCCTTCCATGCACTGACAGATGTAATACAGCCATGTGGAAATCACTTGCAAATGCCTTTTGTGTGTATTTTAAAAATCAGATCATAAAGGCTGCCAAGAGAAAAATGTGCATTTATATATTTTCAATCTTCTTTCTGTCCCCTCCCCATGATGGACTGTACAGAGCTAGAAATAAGATGCTTTTCTTTTAGGTAAAAATTTCATTTCGTGATAGGCTGATTTCCAGTTCCAAGGGCTACATCTCTATAATACCAGAAATACTGAATTTGATTACCCTTTATAACAGAGCTTTGATACCCTGCCTATGCAAATATACACTGTAAAAAGGAGGTACAATGGGAAACAGATTATTAATCAGCAAACTTTTTCATAGGCCTAAATACCCTAAAGGCACCAGATCCCATCTAATCTCAGAAGCTAAGCAGGGTCAGCCCTAGTTAGTACATGGATGGGAGACCACCAATGAGTATGAGGTGTTGTAGGCTACATTTCAGAGGAAGGAACTGGCAAAACCACTTCTGAGTATTCCTAAGAAATCCCTATGAAATTCATGGGGTTGTCATAAATCAACAGGTGACTTGAAGGCATATGTATACACAAAGCACCATTTCAGTACTATGAAAATGGATGTCTCCAGAGTTTAAGATGCTGAGGAACTCACAGTAAAAGATAGTTGCAAGAGATTAAAAGGATACAGAACTGGTCAATGCAAACACAAGATCAGCTTCTATACCTATCTTCCTTGACCTGGTGCCCACAAGACGCGTAGGATTACAACAGCCATGGCTGTACATGATGGCAGTTGTAAGCCAACACACCTGATGGGCATGAGATGGGAATCCTTTCATGGTGCCCTTCTATGCTTATCAAGTGTGCAGATGACACCAAATTAGGAGGGGTAGCAAATACCCCATAGGACAGGATCACAATTCAAAATGACCTTAGCAGATTAGAAAGCTGGGCCAAAACCAACAAAATGAAGTTCAACAGGGAGAAATATAGGATACTACACTTGGGCAGTAAAAATAACATGCACAGACATAGGATGGTTGTCACCTGACTTGTTAGCAGTGCATGCGAAAGGGATCTAGGAGTTTAGTGGACCACAAGCTGAACATGAGTCAGCAGTGTGAAGCAGCAGCTAAAAAACGGCAATGCTATTCTATGCTGCATCAATAGGAATATAGTGTCTAGATTAGCCTTTCTCAACCTTTTTACCTTGGAGGAACCCTTGAAATAATTTTCAGATCTCAGGGAACCCCTATGTAAAAATTATACCTACAGCTCCCTTAAAAAAGAAAATTACAGAAACAGTGAAAAAATAGATGCTTATTATATTCCACATTGCTAGCAATACATATTTGATACTTGCAGGGTCAGAAATTTCTATAATACAAATATAATATAAAATATAATATAAATATTAATATATATCTCCAAAGTAAGAGTCTCAGTTTAATCACCTTGGCTTCTAGGGAGAGTTCAGGTTACCATGATCTGCTGCCTGAGGCAGCAACATAGAATCATAGAGTTGGAAAAGACCACAAGGGCCATCCAGTCTAACCCCCTGCCATGCAGGAATACATAATCAAATCATTCCCGACAGATGGACATCCATCCTCTGTTTAAAAACCTCCAAAAATGGAGACTCCACCACACTCCCAGGCAGTGCATTCCACTGCCAAAAAGCTCTTACTGTCAGGAAATTCTTCTTAATGTTTAGGTGGAATCTCTTTTCCTGCAGTTTGAGCCCACTGCTCCGTGTCCCAGTCTCTGGAGCAGCAGAAAACAAGCTTGCTCCTTCCTTGGTATGACATCCCTTCAAATATTTAAATATGGCTACATCACTGACTCTGACCCAAAGACTGAGCTCTGAGATAACACTGCTTGCAAAAAGCAGCAACTAAGCAGCCAGACGCAGGCTAAGAGGGAGGTTGTAGCTTCCTGCCAAGGTAAATGGAAGGATTTTTTCTATAATATGGGAGTTGGTCAGTCTATTTGTGACCCCCACATTCATTTACCAGACCCACAGGTTTAAGAACCTTTTCTCTATCTATAATCATTCCTTTACTGTAATGGCTCTGCTGTCTCCAAATCTGGTTTAAAAAGAATAAGCCCTAAGTCACTTTTATCAGAGTTCTCCCATCCACAGCTGGCGCCTGAGTAGCTGACTGACCAGGGGGTTACTTGGATTACTTGTTCACTTTCCCCCAATTGGCTAAGAGCTGTACAGTATTGCAATTCTCTTTCCACTGTTCTGATTTTTTTTTTAAACTCATTTTGCATTTGTACCTTTAAATCAGTTTTATGCAAACCAGGTCGTCTTCTGTCCTCAGTTCTGGGTCCGTGGCTACTTGCAGGAAGCAAACTCAATCACACAGACTCTCATTCTTTGCCTCCTCCCTTTCCCAGGTCATAAGGAGCTTCATTAGTATAGCTAAAGCAGATCAAAAGCTAGGAGGGAGAGCAAGGTATTTGGCATGTAAACATCTCCCCCAACTCATAAGAGGACATTTTGAGGCTCTGTTGGTGTGAAAACATTCAAACACACATACTCTTTCCTCGCCTGGCTTTTTCTGTTGTGGAGAGGAGAGATAAGCTGTTTCAGCTCACCACTTCTCCATGATTTATTAACTTATTACTGTTTTCTCGCGGAACCCCTGGCCATGTCTGGGGGAACCCTGGGGTTCCCGGGAACCCCGGTTGAGAAACGCTGGTCTAGATCCAGGGAAGTAATAGTGCCACTCTATTCTATGTTGGCCAGACCTCAGCTGGAATATTGTGTCCAGTTCTGGGCACCACAGTTGAAGAAGGACATTGATAAGCTGGAACGTGTTCAGAAGAGGGCAACCAGGTAAAAGGTCTGGAAGCCATGCCCTATGAGGAGCAGCTTAGGCAGCAGTGTATGTTTAGCCTGGAGAAGAGAAGGTTAAGAGGTGACATGATAGCCATGTTTAAATATTTGAAGGGATGTCATACTGAGGATGGAGCAAGCTTGTTTTCTGCTGCTCCAGGGACTAGGAGACGGAACAATGGATTCAAACTACAAGCAAAGAGATTCCACCTAAACATTAGGAAGAAATTCCTAACAGTAAGAGTTGTTTGGCAGCAGAATGCACTGCCTTGGATTGTGGTGGAGTCTCCTTCTTTGTAGGTTTTTAAACAGAAGCTGGATGACCATCTGTCCAGAATGCTTTGATTGTATATTCCTGCAGGGTAGGGGTTGGACTAGATGGCCCTTGTGGTCTCTTCTATGATTCTGTAATTCTATTGGCAGGTGCAGACTTTTAAAAATTTTGGTGGGCCTTTGAGAACTGTTTACAAGGAAAAGGCTTATCAGTGTATTGTACAAGTCTTATTTCTTGCTTTTCAATGAATATGTTTTTAAAGTTGTTTTGAATTCTATTAATAATTTCATGATATTTTTTCTAATTGTATGTTTTACTGATATGAGATTTTATCTGTATCTGTTTTCATTTTTGTAAGCTGCCTTGGTTCCTAATGCTAAGGAGAAAGTAGATATTAACAAATGAATATGATAACTGGGGAACATTGCTATATGCTAATTTTATTATGTTTATATTATACTGCATATTATGTCCAAAAAATTCATCTCATAAAACTTTGTTTCAGAAGTCCAGTTAAGTCTCAGGATGCAAGAACAATTTTTTTTTTAAAAAAAAAAGCACAGAGCTGTTAGAAAGAACTACTAGAAATTAAGAAATTGCAAGACAGAAAGATATTCTGAAAGATCCAGGGAATGGATGAATTTGAAAGTGTCACTGATTGTGAAAATTGCCTTTGCAACGTAAAAGTAAAATATTCCTAGTGTTTAATTTCTTTTTCTTTAAAAATACACCAGTTTTAATGGGTAAACGACAACAGGTTTCTTTGCAGAATCCAAGAAAAAGGCCCAGTATCTTTTGCTATGACAGGTGAAATGCATGAGCTCATTGTCTCACTTACCCATGGCTTTAACCAAGACAATATGTAAGTGCTTGTTATCTGACATGCAACAATCAGAATAAAATATACAATAATATTATTCACATAGGATGAAGTTGTGTCCCACTCTGTGCTTATATTTTGTATATGTATGGTTAGTAAAACATATTGTTCTTCCAATGACATCTGTCTGCCACTGGAATTGACACCACTAGAAGAACAAATTTCCCCAGACCCTGCGCACACTGAAATCCAAAGAGCTGGTGGGGGTGATTTTCTGGAGAAGGATGGGAGGCTGCAGAGGGCAGAAAAGAAATGAGCCATTCACTTTATTAGGTGGCATGATAAGAGGTTATCATTGCTTTTTAATCTCTCAATTATTCCTAACCCCAAGACTGTACTTGCTGAAAAATGGTGCAGAGCAAAAACCAGAAACAGAAGAATGATTTGGCAAGGTATGGCACATTACATTGTAAAACTTGGCGAAGGAAGCCAACAAATTAAAAACATTTGCAAAAACAAAGCATCCATTTATTGAATTATGGAACCATAAACAAAAATACTAATATAAATATTTATACAGATTCTTTCCAGTTCAGGAGTAACCACTGCATTTTTCCCCTTTGCAATGTAGGTGTGCCCCCCCCAATTTTAAAATTTTAACAGTGATAATCAAAAATCACAAAATTGATGAGCATTGTCAACGTTTTGATTAGTACAAAATTACAATCTGAATGTGTTTGAAACACTTAGCAAAACAGATTCTGGAACGGTCTCCTCCCGCATTCTGAGGAGGGGATTTAGCTCAGTTCTGTAGCGCTACAGGCATAGCCATCAGATGCTCAGATATGTTAATGTATTGTCCAGGTGTGGTAAAAAGAAAGAGGCTGAGAGGCTGCTTTAAAAAAAGAAAGAAAGAAAGAAAGAAAGAAAGAAAGAAAGAAAGAAAGAAAGGACCCAAGGAGGAGTGATGACCAAGGAGGCATAAGGGGAGGGGGTAGATTACAAGGATTTAAGTCTTTAAAGCAGAGACCACCTAACAAGATGACTCTAAAATGCTTCCAATTTCAGTAAGACTGCAGCCGTCCCCTCCCCTCCCCCATTCCTCCATTGTAAACAACTAATCCCAGAAGAAAACAACAGAGAGTAAAATGTATACTCATTCTGCAGCATTCCAGGGGCCTTGCTTTATCTTTTATTTATTTTCCTAAGAGGTCAGAGATTGTTTGAAGGGTGGGAGAGGGGGAAGGAAGCCAAAGACACAGGCCATCTCTTGTGTGGGCTTAAAGGAAGCTGCTCTAAAGTCAATGTCCAAGAACATACAATCTGGAGATTTTATAGCAGAGCAATCCCAGGCCTCCTCCCCCTCCCCCGCCTCACCACACTTTTGTGGTAAAGCTACACAGCTTTAAACCAAAGGACAGGGTGGTCGATTGCTTCGGAAAGAAATGTAAAGAATTGGGAAATAATTCCTTTTCCTGTTGAAACTATAAATAAGGAAGGTTGATTTACACAGTGCCAGCACTGCTGATTTTCAAAGCTTGCTATCTGTCTATAAATCAAGCATGTTGAGGGAAGTTAACCCTATACTTAAGGAGAGAGAGCACCAGCAAAAAAAGCAAAGCCTCCATCACCTAAAGTACTGAGAGTGCCAAGAAATTGTGGTCTTCTATTCTCTTTAGCCCCAGAAAACACAAATTGAGTGAAATCAAATGTACTGTGGAGGAGTGGGGAATGACAAGGGAGGGAGACCAAAATTTGCAGTGTTCAGCACACAAGGACTACTATGAAGGAATCCAAAACACAGCCCATAATTGCAGGCTATCCACCAATTATTTAGGACTCAGTGATTAAAGTAATGGAGGAAAAGGAGCTTAGATAACTGAGGTCAAGACCTCAAGTGGAGCTTTGGCCCAGGATTTGCCTGCCAGAGAAGGTATGGATGACAAACACTTGCCTTGCATCCAGTCTGCAAACACAGTGAAACACAACAAATCCAGTCCTTTATTGGGTGATTTTAAATGACAGGTCAATGGCTAATGAAGAAGTAGTCATGCATGACTTGGCATTGGGTGATGTTGCCAGCCTAGTATACACCAGCTGATCCTCTCTTGAATCTACAGGTTTGCACATATTGCTCCAAAGTAGTTGTTTGAATGTAATATATTTCACATTTGAGACCTGAAACACTCGGAATCTTGCAGGTACGCAGAATACTTTCTTGCTTAATTGAATCCTGGCTGACCTGTCTTAGAGCTGGTGACCCCTTAGATTTGGGGTCCCGGAAGACATTATACACACCAAAAACACCTTGTCAGGTCTGGTTGAACAGTTCATGGCTGCCATGACAGCCATGGAACTCACCAAATGTACTGGAAGCCCAAAAGATATGACAGAACATATAGAGATTCAGTGTAGAATCTGCTGAACCATATCTCAGGATCTGGGACTATCAGGATGATATCTTTGGCTACTCAGTCATGTCTACTCAGAAGCTCTGAATCGTTGGACAAAAAGGAGAATGATTAAAATGATCAATTCCTCAAGACCCATAAGCTGATTTGCTTCCTGAACTCACAATTGATCATTGACTTGATTTCTTTTTCTGCCAATAATCTAATCAGCTTCTGCAACAATACATAAAATACAGCATGCCAACAATTGTTCCTAGGTGCACTAGCACCTCCCTGCACTTGCACAGCCACGCAACTCTAGTTTTATTGTTGCTGTTGTGTGCCTTCAAGATGGTTATGACTTATCACAGGATCTTCTTGCCAAGATTTGTTCAGAGGGGATTTGCCTTTGTCTTCTGCTGAGGCTGAGAGAATGTGACTTGCTCAAGGTAACCCAGTGGGTTTCCATGGCTGAGTGGGGATTCGAACTTTGGTCTCTAGATTCGTAGTCCATGTTCAGACCACTACACTATGTTGGTGCTCTCCCTGGTTTACAGGGAAATAATATGAAATGAAGTAGCAAGGATGACAGAGTACAAGTGGTGCAATACAGTCTGAATCTTATTAAATAGGAGAGAGGTGCCATTTGCAGGCCTATAGTGGGGCATGAAAAGTCACTGAAACCATCTGAATCTAGGAGAATTGTTCCAAGTAGCACAATGACTGATGCAAATCTCTTCTCGTGTTTGAGTATCTATCTATCTATCTCTATCAATCAAACACTTGGGTATCTTTCCATTCCCAGTATGCTGACTGGCCACTTAGGAAACATAACCAACCAATCCCCTCCCTCCTCTCACTCCCTCAGCCATTCACCACCCACATGCAACTTTCTTCTCCACCTCAGTGTTAATTGTGTTTACACTGAAATATATGAATAAATACATAAAATGACTTATTAATATATAACCTTTCAAATCTACTATAACAGTGTATGTTACGCTGGGTACAGGTTGTTATCTTGAGTTTTCGTTAGGCAAGTTTGCAAACAAATTAATATCTATTTATTTTTGACTGGGCCACCACTATTGACACCAGTGTGGTACAGTTGTTTGAGTGCTGGACTATCACCCTGGAGACGACAGTTTGAAGCCCTGTTCAGCCATGGAAACCCACTGGCTGACTGTGGGTAAATCACACTCTCTCAGACTCAAGAGAAAGACAAACCCACTCTGAACAAATCTTGCCAAGAAATCCCCTTGATAGTTCACTTTAGGGTTCCCATAAGTCGTAAACAACCTGAAGGCACACGACAACCACGGGAAAAACAAATCACTACTGAAGCAGAATCTGAGACAGGGATGTCTGAAATATGTGCCTGCTATCAAAACTCAGCTAGGCTTCTGTTGTTCCTTAGGCATGTTTATTTTTGTGAAACATCTGCACAGTTATCAAAGCCCTACCCATCGGCCACTAATAAATAAGTATATGTAGAAACATATCTGTTACAAAGTGTGTACTCCTGTCTTTAACTAATAATAATAATAATTATTATTGTTGTTATTGTTATTGTTATTTACACCCCGCCCCTCTGTTAAAAACAATTGGGGCAGCTTACAAAAATTAACTTTGATCCATGAGTATGACAGCAAGAAATAATAGATCTTCTAGTGTAGCCAGATGATTACTTCTTAGAATATTAATATAAGACAGTAACTAAGACTATAGCTAAGCCTTTAATTACATAAATGGATCACTATTAAAAGAAATGGGTGTACCACAATATTTGATTGTCCTGATGTGTGACCTGTACTCATGACAAGAGGCCACTGTTAGGACAGAATAGAGAAATGGAATGGTTTCCAATTGGCAAGGGGGTCAGGCAAAGCTGCATTTTATCACCCCATTTGTCTAACTTGGACACTGAACATATAATACATAAAGCAGGATTAGATGCATAGGAAGGAGGTATGAAATTGGACGAAGGAACATCAACAATTTAAGATATGCAGATGACACCATACTACCAGCAGAAAATGGCAAAGACTTGAAATGATGACTGAAGAAAGTCAAGGAAGAAAATGCAAAGGCAGGATTACAGGTGAACCTTAAGAAAACAAAAATCATGACCACAGATGATTTACAAAACTTTAAAGTAGATGATGAAGATAATGAAATAGTTCAAGATTTTCCATACCTTGGCTCAGTCATTAATCAGAATGGAGAATGCAGTCAAGTAATCAGAAGACAACGAAGACTTTGAAGGGTAGCTATGAGGGAACGAGACAAGATCCTTAAGTGTAATGAGATATCATTGAACACTAAAGTTAGGATTGTCTGTGCCGTTGTATTTTCCACTTCTATGTATGGTTGTGAAAGCTGGACAGTGAAGAAAGGTGATAGGAAGAAAATCAGCTCCTCTGAAATGTGGTGCTGGAGAAGAGTTCTACAAATACTGTGGACTGCTAAAAAGACAAATGAATGGGTCCTAGAGCAAATCAGGGCTGAACTCTCCCTAGAAGGCAAGATAACTAAATTAAGGTTGTCATACTTTAGCCATATCATGAAAAGACAGGAGTCACTAGAAAAAGACAATAATGCTTGGTAAGATAGAAGGCAGTAGGGAAAGGGGAAGACTGCATTCCAAATGGATAGACTAGATGAAGTTATGGACCTGAGTCTGCAGGACATGAGCAGGGCTGTTGAGGAAAGGGTGACTTGGCAGTCTCTCACTCATAGGGCTGCTGTAAGTTGAAGTCGACTTGACAGCAGTTAACAACAACAATTCCCTCTCTCCACACTTTCACATTTCTGCTTAAAAGGTGTACACAACAGAAATGAATATTCACTGATCTAGAAGATAAAAAGGCTTCTATAATATGAAGGTTAAAAGCAGCATGAGAATTTTTTGGGTTGGCCTCTTGCTGAATACAAGAGTACAGTGACGGCTTATATCTAAAGAAACAAAGCTGTGGCAATGAAATGACAACTACATTTGGGATACCTTAATTAATGTAGCAACAGGAGATACCATCACTTTCCACTCCCACGCAGAGTACCTTTGGGTATCATATGTCAATAGTACACTGATTTGCGGAATTGCCAATTTAGAAAGGCTCTTTTGTACATCTTTTAACCCAGGTGTCACTCCATGGAGTTGTCTAGACGGTGAAAAACTCCTCATAGAATTCAAGATGAATACCTTTTGTCCAATAAGATCCCACACTGATACACTATATTCAGAAGGAGGGGGCCCCCAAAGTCCAAAAATTATGTGGAAGAAGCCTTTGTGGCTTCTCCCGAGGTTTTTTAAAAAATGTGGGGGAAATACATATTCTCGCCCGTTAGGACAACCAAATCACATCGCAATGCATTCTCAAATAAGAGTGGAAGTAGAAAACTAATTGGTTGGGCATGCTCAGGGGTGGGCTTGCCGGCCACAAAGTGGCCAGAAGCACCATTTTGGAGTTTTGTAGTTGTGATTTTGCGCTTTTTCACTGTGATGAGGCAACCAAACAGCTTTTTAACTGAAAGGTCGCACTTGCTCACCTTAGATTTACAGTTAAAAAAAAAAGTACTGTGCAGTGGTGGCAACTTGTTGAGAATAATAACACAAGTGATTCACTCATGGCCACTATCTTGATTCACACACATGGTTCCATGTGAACATCAAAGATGGATAGCTTTGCATACCAGCCATTTCACCAAAAAAACATGGAGACAAATGAATGCTGCTGCAAATTTGCATTAATGCGCAGCAATCAGCATTATATCTTCTCTAAAACAAATTGAAGAATATTTTAAACCTTGTGAGTGTGGGGTGGGATGAGAAATTCTGTATGTTTGATTTTATGTTTATTGTAGTTTGCAATATGTTTCTGTGACTTTATTACTCCATGCAATGAAGAGCAGTAAACAGTACACTCCTCAGTGTAAAACCCATTACACAAAACAAGAAGGGTGTGCAGGTGGTGGTGGTTTGGTAATGACTCAGTTCTTCAAGCTGGGACTAGGCCTTCTGGCAGAACTACTGAAAGAGACAATATCACCAAAACAACATATTTTACCCAGTGGGCATTCCCATGAAATCACGAAGCACTATGAGTTAGTCCTGGGTGGTCTGCTGAGTTGGGTCTCCCATAACGGCTAATAACATGTAAGGTGTCAACAAGCGACATTCTCTATTAGGATAATGCAGAGCAGAGCTCATCTTGGAGCACCAGAGGCTTAGTTGGCCAGGCCCTATGCCAAAGCAAGCATCTTGTTGGCTGGTTTTTGTCTGTCTCTGGCAAGAGCTGCTTTAGATTTAATTATAAACTTACATGAAGAATATTTCTATATATTTGGTCCTTTTTAAAATGGTGGACATTGTCCACAAAGTCCATAGAATACAAACAGGTACAGGTTGAGTATTCCTTATCTAAAAAGCTTGGGACCAGAAGTGTTTTGGATTTTTTTAAATTTTGGAATACAAGTAGCGTAGAACATATTGTATTTGTGAGGCTGGAGAGATGCAAGGCTGGAGAGTGAGGCAATGATCTGTGAAATGGCAGGAATCAAAGTGTAGTGCTTGGTGCAAATCCATGTCTCCTGCCATTTTACAGATCCTCATGTCTCTCTCCAGCCTTGCATTTCTGTTTAGCCTTGTGTCTCTTGCATCTTTCTCAAAGGGCTCTCTGGAGGCAGGGGAGTCTGAAGAATGCAGGCCTGGTGGCTGGGGCTTGCTGCCGCTTCCACTGCTGCCCTACGCTATTTTATACATAAGTTTTTAAAAGTTTTGGATTTTGGAACATTTTGGATTTTCAGATTAGGGATAAACAACCTGTACCTGTATCTCCAAATTCATGCTGCTCTAGTTTTGTAAGAGAAAACATTCCTCCAGAACACCAGCAAATTCTGTTTCACATTAATGCCTGAGCACCCTGCTTAGCTGATACTGCCTGACTGATAGCAAACTTTACTTCTTGTATGATCCACCATTCAGCTTTGGAAAAAACTAGCCTGTACTAGTGTGCCCAATATAATAGCAGGAAAACTACTTGGAAAGCACCAGAAGGAGTATGCTAAAATGACATACGGAGGTGTGGTACCCATGTGATAGTTACCAACTTAAAAAGCAAACCATCACAATACAGAACGTTTAATCATCACTGCATGAGCTCCACATTATTTGCAGCTTTGCAAACTATGAGGTTGGAAACAACTTCACTTTCTCATTCTTTCTCATGCAGGATTGGATTGTAAAAGATATTTTATGATGCCACACAACTATCGCCCTGGCAGCAGGTTTGCTCTCTTGTATGTGTTATATAAGTTGGGGTGGGGTGGGGTTGAGAGAAAGCTTCTGTGCTGTACCCCTATAAATCCACAATACCACCCTGGGCTTAATTAGGACTTTCTTCAGATCACTCACAACTTTGTACATACGGTGCTGATTTGGCACTATCGAGGAAACAACCTATAAACTTCACAATCAATCTGCAGTTAGCAGCCAGTTCTTCTTGCCTTGCTGTTTTTTTCTTCTTTTATTCCTCTTGTACATATTCTCATAGAAAGCAGCATTAAATTGAAGCCATGTGGTAAGCAGCAGCAGGGCTTAAATAGACACATGTGCTCTCTCTCTCTCTCTCACTCCCAAAGCTTGCTGCCTGAACACTGATGAATGCATTTGCATCATCTACTGAAACAAGTTACCTAGTATATGCTCAATACCTCTGAGCAGCACTCACATACAAAGTGCTTAAAGAGGTTCCCAGACTCTCCAGTGGGTTCCTTATGAATTTCTAACCTTTTTGTCCTATCCTTCAATGTGAAACATAATCAAGGTGGATTACAAACAACAAAACATCAAGGATATAAAACAGTTCACAATAACAGTTTCCTCAGGCCATACCATGGAAAGGTCTACTGAAACCGAGCCCTGCATTGCTCATCAATAAGTGAGAGGCAATTGGTCCAGGTGCACTGTTCTTAGGAGGCTGTTATAGAGTTTGAGAGCCAAAGACCTCATCTAGGCAGTGTACAAATCCTTATACTTTTCAAAACTCTCCTTCTAGGGTTTCCAACCTCAAGCTTCCTGTCTGACTTAGTCTTGTTTCCCACTGTATTATTTAGTATTCATACTCAATGGTAGCTCCTATCTGAAAGGAAAGCGAGGTGGTAATTTCAGCCCAAAGCTTTGGGTAGCATAGTGACAGGCATATTTGAACACCAAGGTGCGATCTACTATAAGTTATCTTGGCAAGCTCCACTGAAATTAATGGAGCTTCATAAAAGTTTGGTACTTGCTTCTGACATTCTCAATGCTGCTCAATGTGGCCCGAACAGGAGAAGCTCCTAGTGGAAGAACCTCCCGGTGTCAAAGGTGGCACCAAAATGTCTCATCATACTGGCCTTTGGTCCCCACCCCACCCCACCCAAGCCTTACACAAATACAAGCCTTGAAAGTTGTTCAATCTATGACATCTCATTGACCCATTTCAACAGAGACCAAGCTTTCACTTCACCAGACCTTTCAGAGCTCAGCCCCTGTACATGTTATCTCATCCTTTCCTATTCTCTGAACCGAGTGACAGTTTGACTATTCAGAGAAGTGCCTATTCACAAAATTGTCTAAAATAGTCATCTACAACTAGCTTCCCTCTAGATATACTGGAGTGCAACTCCCTTCACCCTGGCCAGCAGGACCACTGATCATGCTGACTGGGGTGACGGTAAACATAGTTTAAGGGTGGGGGACTGCTGGAAGTTAATGGGCTGCATTCCTCCCCTTCCCAGAGGCTTTAGAGGATGGCACCCTCTGCTCCACCACCCCACTGCAAAATAAGGGGGGGGCGCGTATGGGGGTAATTTCATTTAATTTCAATTATTTTTGCCTCATGGGCCATTTTAGACCAAAGAGAGGCCTTTTTCGTTACAACATGAAGAGGACCAGAAGTCAACCTCTGGTTCACTTCCTGTCAGAAGAAAAGGTTTCCCCTGGCTCACACATTTGCCTGATTTGCACACCACAATAAGCCAATGTTCTAGTAGAAGGAGACAAAGTCTTGCGATAGCTAGAGAGGACTGTTGACTCCTCCTCTCCAGCCCTCCACGAGGCCAGTTCACTGACTAGCAAAGCCCAGTAAAGAAGACAGACAAAGAAGTTCAGTAAATATGCCCACACCCTGGGACAAAGGGGCAGTCACCAAAGACGGGGTGGATTCCTCCTCTTGACCAATCCAGGAATGCACCTCCACAGTAAGTAACCAATGTAACATTCTCTGGGTTGGTGAGAGAAGGAATCCATTACTGTTGGGATGTGCCCAATCAACCTCAGGTCTAGGGAGGGTTGACTGCCCAACTACCTTGTCCTTTACCACCTCCTGGAGGATGCTTCTACCGAACATTGTGTCCGCTGACCTGAAATTGTCAATTTTGTAGTGGCGGATGAAGGATGAGGGTTGAACCAGGTAGCTGCCCAACATATTTCTGAAACTGGGGCATTGATGGAGAATACAGCTCAGGTGGCTACTGCCCTGGTGGAATGGGCTTGCACCCTGGTAGGATATGGCACACCTGCCGCGTTGTAGGCTGTTGGGATACAAGCCAGTTTGCGATAGTCTGTTTGGAGGCCCTAGCCCCCATGGAAGATGGGTTAAAGGAGACAAAAAGTGAATCGCAGCATCTGAGGGCCCCGTCCTTTTGATGTAAATCTTGAGTGCCCTGCATACGTCCAGCTTGTGCCATAGCTTCTTTCTAGGATGAGAGGGGTTGGGGCAAAAGGATGGAAAATCAGTTCCGGAGAGATATGGAAGGTAGAAAGGACCCTGGGGGTAAAGGAGAGATCCATGCACAGAGTCACATAATCCTCGTTGAAGGAGCAAAGGTGTTCCCTGACTGAAAAGACCACCAGTTCTGATACCCTTCTGGTGGAGGTGATGGCTATCAGAAAGGCTACTTTTAGTGACATGACCCTTAGGGAGACCTGTGGGGGTCTACTACAGACTTCCAAGCCAAACCGAGGACTTGGATGATGCCTTCTTGGAGCAGATGACTGCACATTCAGAAAGGAGAGACATAGTAATAATGGGGGATTTCAACTATCCTGATATTTGTTGGAAGTCCAACTCTGCCAAGAATTTGAAGTCCAACAAATTCCTCACTTGCCTTGCAGACAATTTCATTGTCCAGAAGGTGGAAGAGGCAACAAGGAGATCAGCTATTTTAGATCTGATCCTAACCACTGGGGATGACCTGATTAATGGTGTGGAAGTGGTGGGATCCTTAGGGGAGAGTGACCATGTTCTCCTTGAGTTTGTTATACAGAGGAAAGGGGAAGCCAAGCATAGTCAGACATGCATTCTAGACTTTAAGAAAGCTGATTTCGGAAAACTTAGGGAATTACTGGGGGTGATTCCATGGTCAGAAATACAAAGTTTCTAAAAAGTGAGATATTGAAGGCACAACTTCAAACAATTCCAATGAAGAGGAAAAGGGGGAGGTGTCTAAAGAAACCAGGATGGATGTCGAAAGAACTCTCAACTGAGCTAAAACATAAAGAGGACATGTACAAGAAATGGAAAAAGGGGGAAATCACCAAAGAAGAATTCAGACAAATAGCCAGCTCATGTAGGGGGAAAGTCAGAAAAGCCAAAGCTCAGATGGAGCTCAGGCTTGCTAGAGAGGTTAAAAACACTATAAAGGGCTTTTTTGGCTATGTCCGTAGCAAAAGGAAGAACAAGGAAATGGTAGGGCCGCTGCGTGGAGAAGATGGTGAAAGGCTAACAGGAGACAGAGAAAAGGCAAAACTACTTAACACCTTCTTTGCTTCAGTCTTCTCCCAAAGGGGGAACAGTGCTCAACCTGGGGAAAATGGAGCAGATGAAATAGTAGGGGAAATACAGCACAGAATTGGTAAAGAGGTAGTTCAGGAATACCTGGGTAGTATAAATGAGTTCAAGTCTCCAGGGCTAGATGAAGATGAACTTAATCCAAGGGTATTAAAAGAACTGGCAGAAGTAATCTCAGAACCACTGTCAATAATCTTTGAGAATTCCTGGAGAAAAGGAGAGGTCCCAGCAGACTGGAAGAGGGCAACTGTTGGGCCCATCTTTAAAAAGGGGGGGGGGAAAGACCCCAATAAATACTGCCCAGTCAGCCTGACATCAGTACTAGGAAAGATTCTAGAGCAGATCACTAAACAGTCTGTAACCATTGTGAAGTTGAAGGCTTTCATGACCAGCATCCATAGATTTTCCTTGGTTTTCTTCCAGGGAATCAAAACTCAACACTTACAAAGGAATTCTACCCAGGGACAAGGGGATTCCTAGCAGATAATGGCCCATCAACCAACCATCAACCAGACACTAACGAGCTTTGCATTTCTATACCCAGAAACTAACCCTTCACTCCCCAAGAGGGGTTCACAGCGTATAAACTCCACACACACACACCTACCCAACCATTCTCTGAAGATGCCAGCCACAGATGCAGGCGAAACATTAGAAAGAAATTATTCCAGAACACAGCCTCACAGCCCAGAAAAAACCCAAGGAAAATCTAAGTCTGTAAGCACTTAGAAAGGAATGCCGTGATCACTAAAGGTCAACAAGTTGTGCCAGACTAATCTTATCTCTTTTTTTGATAGAGTTACAAACTTGATAGATGAAGGGAACACTGTGGATATAGTATATCTTGATTTCAGTAAGACTTTTGACAAGGTCCCCCATGATATTCTTGCAAAAAAGTTAGTAACCTGTGGGCTAGACAATGCAACTGTTAGGTGGATGTGTAACTGGTTGACTGAATGAACCCAAAGGGTTGTCACCAATGGCTAACAAAATGAAATTCAATACAGAGAAATGTAAGGTACTGCACTTAGGGCGGAAACACGAAATATTTATTTATTTATTTATTTATATCCCGCTCTTCAGCCACAAGGCTATCAGAGCGGCTTAGAAATTCTTTTAAGCAATAGCTATTTACACATCTACACTGCATTAAACAGTTTCCAATGTGTGTTAGCTAATTGCACCCACAAGCTGGGTACTCATATCTATGCATAGAAATGCTTAGATACAGGATGGGGGAGACCTGGCTGAACGAGACTACGTGCAAAAGGGATCTAGGAGTCCTAGTAGACCACAAATTGAACATGAGTCAACAGTGTGATGCGGCAGCTAAAAAGACCAATGCGATTTTGGGCTGCATCAATAAAAGTATAGTGTCTAGATCAAGGAAAGTCATAGTGCCACTCTATTCTGCCTTGGTCAAGCCTCACCTAGAATACTGTGTCCAGTTCTGGGCACCACAATTCAAAAAGAATATTGACAAATTGGAGCGTGTCCAGAGGAGGGTGCCTAAAATGGTGAAAAGTCTGGAAACCATGCCTTATGAGGAAAGACTTAGGGAGATGGGTATGTTTAGCCTGGAAAAAAGACGGTTAAGGGGCGATATGATAGCCCTGTTTAAGTATTTGAAGGGGTGTCACATTGAGGATGGAGCAAGCTTGTTCTCTGCTGCTCCAGAGACTGGAACACGGAGCAATGGATGCAAGCTCCAGGAACAGAGATTTCACCTCAACATTAGGAGGAACTTTCTGACAGTAAGAGCTCTTCGGCAGTGGAACATGCTCCCTCGGAGCGTGGTGGGGTCTCCTTCCTTGGAGGTCTTTAAACAGAGGCTGGATGGCTATCTGTCAGGGATGCTTTGATCGTGATTTCCTGCATGGCAGGGGGTTGGACTGGATGGCCTTCGTGGTTTCTTCCAACTCTGCAATTCTATGATTCTATGATTCCTCTTCATCCTGGAGAGAAGTGACTAGTGGGGTGCCACAGGGTTCTGTCCTGGGCCCAGTGCTATTCAACATCTTTATCAATGACTTGGATGAGGGAATAGAGGGTATGCTTATTCAGTTTGCAGATGACAACAAATTAGGAGGAGTAGCTAATACCCCAGAGGACAGGATCAGAACCCAAAATGACCTGAACAGATTAGAAAGCTGGACCAAAACTAATAAAATGAATTTCAACACGGAAAAACGTAGGATACACTTGGGCAGTAAAAATGAAATAGATTGCTATAGGATGGGTGACACCTGGCTTGATGGCAGTACATGCAAAAGGGATCTAGGAGTCTTAGTGGACCACAAACTGAACATAAGTGTGATGCAGCAGCTAAAAAAGCCAATGCAATTCTAGGCTGCATTAATAGGAGTATAGTGTCTAGATCAAGGGAAGTAATAGTGCCACTCTATTCTGCTTTGGTCAGACCTTACCTGAAATACTGTGTCCAGTTCTGGACACCACAATTCAAGAAGGATATTGAGAAGCTGGAACATGTCCAGAGGAGGGCAACCAGGATGGTGTGAGGTTTGGAAGCCATGCCCTATGAGGAGCAGCTTAGGGAGCTAGGCATGTTTAGTTTGGAGAAGAGAAGGTTGAGAGGTGACATGATAGCCATGTTCAAATATTTGAAAGGATGTCATACTGAGGACGGAGCAAGCTTGTTTTCTGCTGCTCCAGAGACTAGGGCATGGAACAATGGGTTCAAACTACAAGAAAAGAGATTCCACCTAAACATTAGGAAGAACTTCCTGACAGTAAGAGCTGGTAGTGTGGTGGAGTCTCCTTCTTTGGAGGTTTTTAAACAGAGGCTGGATGGCCATCTATCGGGAATGATTTGATTGTGTATTCCTGCACAGCAGGGAGTTGGACTGGATGGCCCTTGTGGTCTTTTCCAACTATATGATTGTATGACTCTATGACCTTCTGGAGAGGTTTGAATGGGGGTTTTGACAGTTGCCTCAGGACTAGAGGGAGGTTTCAGGAAGGGAAGCGGTGTGCCACAGGTGGTGATACTATGGTGGCTCCCCTCAGGAACCTTTACACATGTGGGTGTGAGACCAGTGATCCCCCTTGGGTGTAGGACAGGACCGAAGCCAAGATAGCTGCCTGACTCTTAAAGGTATTTGGCCTAAGGCCTACGTCCAGGTGTCTCTGAAGGTATGCTAGGATGTGTTTCGTTGACACCTCTGACTGTTGGATATGATTAAATGAACACCACTTGGAAAGAACACACAGTATAAACTGGCTGGAACTGAGGACTGCTCATCTAGCCCTGGTTCACTTTACTCCCAAAATCAGAGGGAGACATGTTCTCCTTCTCACATCCCGTTCTTACATAATCAAGCAAGGGGGAATGAGATCTCACTTTCTGCAGGAGGAAGGAAACCTGTTCTTCTAGTGGGCAGAGAAAACAACGCCTTCACTATCAGCAGAGTACCTACAGAGCACGTCCAACCTGTAGGCAGACTACCTGACCAGATGCAGGTACAAGAAGATGGTAATCTCCACCCTACTGTCTTCCCACAGGCAATCTACCACAAGAATTTACGAAGCCACCTGGAAAGCCTTTCTGACGGTTCCAGGTACCCTGCACCATGTACCCCAGACTCTGTGCTCCCCCAACCCAGGAGGCTGGCATCTGAGACCACTGTGACCTGGTGTCTCTGGACCCAGGGAGATCCCTCAGCCAGGTTGGACTTCTTAGTCCACCAGGAGACAGAGGCCCTGACCCGGGGCGGGACTCAAACCAGGATACATCTGTGTTGGAATATTTGTTGTTAGTACTGCTGCAGGAACCTCTGGAGTGGTCTGACATGGAATCTGGCCCCCCGGGACCAGCTGGATTGTGGATATCATGAGACCCAGGAGTCTGGAAAGGATCATGAGGGGTGCTGAGGATGTGAAATAACCCTGAGTGCTTCTGCCCTGAGAGTGTCGTGTCTTTCCCGTGAAAGAAAAAACATTTCTTTCTCCATGTCTATCTGGGTCCCCAGGTGGACTATGGACTGAGTAGGGGTCAGGATGTTCTTTTTGAAATTTTCAGGAACCAATGCTCCTGGAGGCACTGAATTGGAGATTCCTGTGATTTGGAGATTCCTGTGAGCCCATCAGCAGGACAGTGCCTGCAGGAGCATGTTGTCCAGATAAAGGTATAAGTATATATCCTGGAGATGTAGGCATGCCACTAACACTACTAGGGCCTTCGTGAACAGCCTTGGGGCTGACGCCAGACTGAAGGGAAACGTTTGAAAATGGAAGTGCTTCTGCCCAAAGGTGAAGCTTAGGAACCTTCTGCTGTCGCTGGACACCAACATGTGCATGTAAGCTTCTGCTAGGTCCAGGGAGACCAGAAAGTCTCCCTTCTGGAGTGCTTCTCGTATGGAGGAGAGGAACTCCATGCGAAAACACTTGTATGTTATGAATTAATCGGTGTGTTTGAGATCCAAGATTGATCAGGCCTCTCCACCCTTTGCTTTGGGACTGAGGATGGCAGAAACCTGCTTATGGGTTTCCTGTCAACTTCTAGGCTGTAACCTTTAGGAGATGGTGGTTAAAACCCACTTGTCTGCTGTGGTGGCTTTCCAGAGCTCCCCGAAGAGCTGCAGCCTTCCCCCTACTGAGGTTAGCTGTTGTCAGAACTGCTCTACGACCTTTGTTTCCCTGTGAGAGGGTAGGTTGTCTGGGAGGAAAAGGGGCTCTTGCCCAGGTGGAACGAAAAGGACAAAAGTCCCTTTCCCTTCTGAATCCCCTAGATGGCCTGAAAGGGGTGGTGGTGACTGAAAGGGCTTTTTAGAACACCTCCTGTCCCCTCTTCTGAACAAGGTAGGCATGGCCTGTTTTTTATCTTTTGTCTCTACCAAGATATCCTTTAGGGACTCCTCCCTGAATAATCTCAACCCCCTGAAGCATGTGGTGGAGAGGTTGGCCCTAGAGGGAGCAACTACATCCCAGTGCTTTAACCACGTGGAGTGTCTTGCCACAGTTGCGGCCCCTATAGAATAAGCCGAAAAGACCGTGGCATCTTGTGTGGCATCCACCACAAACTGCAGCGTCTTATAGACGCTGTATAGGCATCTTTGAAAGGTAGAGACATCTAGATCCTCTCCTCGAAGCATGTCCTCTACCCACCAGAGCGCTGCTCTGGAGAACAGGAATCCTGCAGCCGAAGCTCTTATGGCCAGTGCTGCGGCTTCATGGGTCTTTTTAAAGCCTCCCTCAGATCTTTTTTCCTCGGGGTCCCTGAGGAAGTTGTCACCTTCTCTGGGCACCAGTGAGCCAGAAACAAGGGAGGCCACCAGAGGGTCCACTGTAGGGACCTTCAGTGCCTCAAGGACATGGGGGGGGGCTGTAATATTTTTGTGCCAACGGGGATCCCCACTTTTCTTGCAGTGGCTTCTCCTACTCTGACCTAACTATATCCACGAAGAATGATGGAAAGGGTATTTCCTTTCCTTCCACCTTGGGGACTCTCAAGACTGAGGCTCCCCTTTCGCTCACTTCTGTACCAGCTTGTCTGTAGGAAACCTGGGCCTCTGATCTCAAGGAAAGGGCCAATGTGGACATTACTCTTGCCAGTAAGGGGCTGAAGCCCTCTGAACAAAAAAGTCTATCGGACTGGTCATAGCCATCGGTCTGTGTCAGACCACTCATCCTCTTCCCTGTCATAGGTGGCATCCTTGTTGCCCCAGTTAAAGCCAGAGGCATCCTGGGGGAGAGGTTCCTCCTCCACTTCGCTCTCAGATTCAGCTGAGGAGTGGGTGGAAGGGATGGCCTTTCTCTTGGCCTGCCTGGTCTGGGTGGTGGTGCGAAGATCTCTTTGGTTCCCCCTAGTGGCCATTGTGCAAGTGTCCCCCTGGTTAGTGTGGGGGAGGTTCCTCGCTTCTAAGAGCCACACCACCTGCACCAGAAGGGCATCTATATCCCCATCGTTGCCTCAGCCACTTGGCAGTGTGGGGGGGAAGGTCCTATGACCGGAGGGACCTGAGGTTCCCTGCCCTGGGGGAGGGGGATCAACCTCCTGGTCTCCATGGGCCTGGGAGGGCCCAGGTAGTGGCAGCAATAGATGAGGGGCTGAGAGCACATGGAAAGGGGTCTCCTCTATCTTCTCTGCACTCTCTGTTATGGGCTTGGGTGGGGGGGCTTTCAAAATGGTGGCCACCAATCGCATCAACCACATGGTTGACTTCTACCACCCCATCCCCCTCCTGAGGCTGAAAATGGCGCGAAGCACTTGCCTCCTTTGCATCCATGAGTTGCCACTTGTAGAGAGTATCTGGAGGAGTGGAGAGTATCTGGAGGAATGTCCAACTGTGATGTGGTTGAGCACAGCACAGTGCAAGATCTGTGATGGGCCAGGGAAATCCCCCCCATTCGGCTTCCCCCTAATCAGCTGGGTCCCGTGGTTACTTCCTGTTCAAGGACGTCCTGGGCACTCCCTGGTGCTGCCTTGCTCAAACTGTTCCTCTGTGCTCCTGCCTCGCCTGCGGAAGGGGCTTCGGCGGCGGCGGAGCTCTGGTCAGTGGCCTCTTACCCTCCTGAGCCTGCTGCAGAGATTCCAGCAGGGGGGTGGCTTTTTGGCCTTTGCCGGGGGTTTCCTTGAAAGGCGGACTCGTACAGCCTTTTTTTGGGATGCCTGCTGTTTCTTCTTCTAGCATCTGCTGGAGTCATCCCAGGGGCAGGGGGGTTCAGAGTAAAAATGAAAGAAAAGGAAGGAAAGAGTTTTTTAAAAAAAGGGTGGGGGAAGAGATGCAACAGGGATTAAGAGAAATGGAGAAAACCCAAAAAAGAAATAAACGTAAGGGCAGTAAGAAGATTTTGAGGAGAGAGAAACAGAAGCTCTGCTCTGGCCTTGTGGATGGCTGGAGGGGAGGAGTCAACAGTCCTCTCCAACTATCGGGAGACTTAGTCTCTTTCTTCCTGCCTCTTCTCTGGGTAATAATAGAAGCAGCCCAACAGTAATGGATTCCTCCTCTCACCAACCCAGAGAATTAATGTGTTTAAGTAGCTGCTAAAGGTTATTTGGTCCAATGTGAGACCTCAAATGTACTTCTATACAGTAAAAAAAGGGGTCTACTGTTGATTCCCTAGGCTAGTTCTGAAAACAGAAGAAAAATACATGAATGGAAGTTGTCACTCATTCCTAGAGTCTCCAGAGTGATTCATTACCATATTCATATGCAAGAACTCCATGTCTTCACTTGTCAAAACCTGGATCAGAAAGCACTTTGTTAGATTTTGTCTTTTAGTATCTCTAACATAATGGATTAGCCATATGGACCCAGAGGCAAACATTCTATATGTAAACAGAACTGGCTTAAAATGATGGCTTCTGGGAATGGGAATGTAGCCAAGCACATCTAGTATTTAAGGAGTATCTTCAAAATTAAAACTGACTGAATCATACAATAAGAGAAGGGATCCTGCCAAACATGTTACCATTACCAATGACATCAGTTTTACTCTGATGACATCCACCACTACTTGAAAACTTGTCATCTGGCAAGCTAACTCCACAGATGGGCTGTGCATGCTAAGCCAGCTCACTGCTGTGAGAAGTGGACTATACATGCTCAAAAAATGCCACATTTTCTTGTCAATGTTATAGTAAACTGAATACTTCAACATGGAGATTTTGAAACAGACAATTATAAATTGTAGGGCTGAAAAGTACTAAAAGCATCCTTATTCAAAGAGTTGACTAAATATATGATTAGACCCCTAGTTATTCCAATCAACAATGCACTGATACGTATACTGAGTATCCCAAAGGTTTCCCTCCTACATTCCATTTAGATGTCAAAACCAGAAATCTAGGCAAGAACTTGATGTTTCATTGAACATTTCAGCTCACAAAAAAAAAGAACAAAACCCCCCAACAACCATAGAATGAGGTAGTATTGGGAAAATTACAGTCTTGCTTAACTTTGCTCCTAAAGTGCTATATCATAGTTCCTTCCCCATCCACTATCAGAGGGCAAATGTATACAAAAAGAGATCTGTTCAAGTTATTTAGGGACAGTCAGTGTGAAGTAGTGGCCTGAATGTTAGACTAGGACTGGAGATCAGGGTTCATATCACTACTTGGCCATGGAAACCAACTGGGTGACCTTGGGCAAGTCACACTCTCTCAGCCTTAGAGGAAGGAAACAGCAAACCCTTTCTGAATAAATCTTGCCAAGAAAACCCTGTGATGTGTTTGTCTTAGGGTTGCCATAAGTTGGAAATGGCCTGAAGGTACACACTAACAAAGATGTTACATGTCCCATGGGAAATTAGAAACCCTTGCCCTGTAATAGTCATCTCTTTTTTCTTCAATGTCCTTCCATCTCTCTCATGTTTTATTTCATGGATACTTGTTTGTGTAGAAGGTAGGTAACCTCATTTTACCTAGCTTGAGAGATTTCAGAGTCACCTACTGTCAAGTATCAATATTCCCAGACTCAGTGAGCACTAGTTTCAGAGTTCATCAGAAAACTTTGTTGCCAGAAATCCAAGAAACATGCAATACAAAGTTGTTGCTGAGAATGAAGGCCTAACAAACACACTCTAAGTTAACATTTTAAAAGCATTTACCATCAACAAAATCTGGTGGGCTGCATGATCATTGGTCATCCGTCATCCACTGACACAAACATTCCTTAAACTGAAACTACCTTCTTCCCAGGCTTTGAAAACTGTTAATTGCAGCTGCATCATTATCTCTTTTTTCCCAAGCAGAACCCAAACTGTTACACATACACTTGCCACACAAACTGCTAGGCACATTTTTCACTAAGGCCCACAGGAAAATAAACACAAATGGCAGGAACAGGAGCCAAGGGGTTCTTATCCTGACACTTACTAGAGAACAGATAAAACACCAGGTCTTTTTAATTCTGTGAATGACCCAGAGAGTTTCAGCTTTTTGATGATACAGAAAAGCAATGATTAATTAAAACAAAAAATAATGTAATAAATAATATTTTAAAGGTCTATGCACAATTTTGTTTTCTCATTGAGAATCAAAGTTGACAGCAGGAGAATCATGCATCCAGCTCAGCCACAATTCTATATAATATAGGGGTGTCTGTGTGCGTATGTCTGATTTAAAGTGCAAAAAGGGTTAATGGACCAGGATGCAGCTCTTCTGTGCCAATGGTTTATCTCACTACAGTATCTCTTTACAGGTACCTTTCCCCTAGCCAGGGTTCCAGCAATGGAAGTGAGCTCAGTTCAGAGAAAAGCTCTGGGACAGATGGACTGTAAAGACTTGAGTCATGGAAAATGGGAGTGCTGAATTCCCCTTATAAACACATCCAATTTGGTCCTTAAACTAGGCTGCTATTCCCCACTTTCTATCTGCTGCAGAAGATTTAAATACACAAATCTGCTGCTGTCACATTTAGCTCTGAGTGCTATGAATTGTGCTCCCTTTAACCAGAGAATCATTCCATTGTACAGATCAACCTCATCCAACGGACAATAGAGATAGATTTGCTCTGATGTAAGAAATGAATGGACTATGGAATGGCTATTAACAGCATCTTGCAGCCACACTCCTTTCCTTTTGATAGTGTGTGTAGTTCCTTGACTGGTTGTGACAACTGGATTGCAGCTAATTTAAAATACAGTAGAAATATAAAGAATGGGTGACGGTTGGGGTGGCATGAAGGAAAAGTCACCGAATTAGCTTCAAGGCAAAGATTCTGATTATTTAAGCAACAACATGTAGATCTATACCTGATTAGGCAGTATGTCTCAGCATTAGTGCTGTTGTATAAAAATCTTTTTCTAGAAGCTTTTAGCTGCTCCCTATCCCTCCAATCCAGACAAGTATAGCTCTAATCTTATTTGTTAGTTCCAACTATAGTAGAGTCACTGAATCAATTGCTGATTTGTGAGTCAACACAGGAAAATCTCACTGATTCAATTTATTCTAGTTTGGACTACCAACAGAATTGGGACTCCTGTCTACCATTCGTCACATGTGGGACAATTTTCCTGAAACAGAAGCACAAGCAGTGCAATGGGAAATGTACTAAGAAAAGAACTCCTGACATGACTATATTATTGTTATTATGTGCCTTTGAATCAACCTTGACTTATGGCAACCCTATCATAGAATCTTCTTGGCAGAATTTATTCAGAGGAGGTTTGTCACTGTCTTTCTTTTAGGGTGAGAGAGTATGACTTGTCTAAGCTCACTCAGTGGAGTGACCAAACAGCTTTTTTAAGTGGAAGGCCACACTTGCACACCTTTGCTTTGCAGTTTATAAAAAAGTTTATACTGTGCAGTGGTGACAACTTGTTGAGAATAATAACATAAGTAATTCACTCTTGGCCACCATGCTGATTCATAGGCATAGCTGCAAGTGAACTTAAAACACAGATAGCTTTGCATACCAATGGTTTTGCCAAAGGACCATGGACACAAAGGAACACTGCTGCAATTTTGGGTTAATGTGCAGCAATCAGCATTATATCTTCTTGTCTAGACAAGCTCTTTGATTAAGCCTGGCAAAAGATCTCTTTAAAGAAGGACCACAAAGACAGGGAACCAAGTACTTCAGCAGTCCTGATATATAGTTAGTCAAAAGTAACAGGACCTGTCTTCTCTCAAAAGGAGGATACTGATTTAGACAGATAGTTCATAGATATTATTTGAAAATCCGCAGTATTTTTCTGCTGACCATCCTCATCTTGTATGCTTTTCATTTTTACCAGAGTTAAAACTCACTTCAAGGTTAAACTCACAATAAGATAGGAGTACTATTCATCAGGCATAATTCATTTTCATCATGACAGCCAAACTGTATGGGATCAAGTTACAAGTGAGACTAGCTATTATCTCTGGGCTAAGGGATTCTGATTTATGACATGCTCACAACTAAAGTTTGGCATCTGGACACCAAACTTACCTGTAATTTAGTTCTGCAACTGGAGCCTCCTCCAAAAATCTAACATTTTCCACCCCTCCATCAATGCATGTGATTACGAGAACTAAGTTCACTTTTCTCAAAGGTCTCACCACTCCCATGAGGGCATCTAGCCAACTTCAAGGTTTGATGAGGGAGGGGTCAATAAAGGTTTTTTATACACTAACACTCATAGGAAACTGCTATGTAAATGGAATGTGGAACCTTAAAGAGCAACTATAATTTAGGTAGAACTATGCTGTAGGGCTGGAACAATAAGAACTGACAAAATGCCTTGTCAAATCCAGAGGCTGTAATTCTCTGAGAACACCTCCTGTGTGAGTTATACTGAAAACAATAAATACTGCCACTTAGCATTTGTATAGTGCACCAGAATGTTCAAAGCACTCCACATACATTATCTCAATAATGTATACAATAATTCTGTAAACTAAATCAATATTACTCCCACGTTCTAGGCATAGGGACTGAAAATCAGTGTCCTGCCTAAAACAACTGAGCAAGTACTTCATGAAGGCAAGACTTAATGTCTCATAGCCAGAAGGCTACAGTACCTCAAAGCACAAATATGCTCTTCATGCTCTATTGATCTTGCCATCCATTAAATTCCAAGAGTTGATGGTGCCAAGACTTAGAAAATGAGGAAAGAGGCTACCAAGCCACTATACTTAAGAAAGGCAACATGTAAAAACACTTCCAACAGCACTTCCTTATCATTTAATGCCTAGACCTAAGAGGTCTTCAATTAATGTCAACATTCAAAGCACCAGGAACAACTTTCCAGAACCTTGTATGGGGAGGTGCACACAGCCTGCAGGCCACAAGACTTTGTTCCCAATTTTTCTTGTAGTTCTTGTTAAACATAAAGAAGCACACTTCAGGAAGAGTGACTCTGCTTAAATTAAGGTACAAGTTTTCCCCGACCTTGTTTTGGTAAAAATGTTTAAAATAAAGGATTTTTTAAAAAATGAAAGTGAGCTTTCAGCTACTACCTGTTCTTGCAGGAGGCAGTTGTGAGACCTCTGGTGAATCTGAGGGCAGAAAACTGGTCCACAGACTTTATTGGGTTGAAAGTGTTACTACTCCATGAATGGGAAAACAGTAGCGATACAGGACATGAACAAGGTTGAGTATGCAGCAAGAGAGGACCAATTAAGAGTGTCTATTCCAGAACACTGATGGATCTGGATGATTTTTAAAGGGATCTTGGTGATTTTCTTGTTACCTCAGCTGGCAAGTCTGTCAAACCTCTGCCTGACCTCTGGGGTGGGGAGCTGGCTAAGCCTTAAACATGAATATTCCAGAGTATCCACTACCACTGGATAGGTGGAGAATTGCTTTAACCCTTTGAAGGCTATCTCTTTCTATACCTTTTCCAACTCTACAATATCCTTTTTGATGTGGAGTTACCAAGACTATGGAGATATTCCAAGTGCCACAGATTTGTATAAATCATAGAGTTGGGCCATTGTCCAACCCCCTGCTCAGTGCAAGAATTCCAGCAACAGCCTTGCCAGAAAACTTGCCGCCCAACCTCTTTTTGAAGATGTCCAGAGAAAGAGACCTCATAACTTCTCCATGTAATGGGTTCCATTGCTGAACCACTCTTATGGACAAGAACTTCCTCCTTTTTTTTTTAACTTATATTTTTATTACATTAGAAATATAACCTCCAGATATATACAAACATACTTAGCCATCTTTAACTTTCTACATAAAAAAACATAATGGAAAGACAAACAAACATATAAACAAACCATACAGCCTTTGCATTAATTATATTTTTATCACCTTTCTTCTTTCTTAATCTCATTCATACAACCCTCATTCAAACTGACTTAATCCGACTATCCATCTGTTATTCACCTCTTAACTTCACATCTTCTAACCTGTTCATTTATTGTTGGTTTCATTTGTTCTATATAATTGTAACCCCCCTAATTTGAGTTTTCAAATTCATTTAAACTCCTCTTTCTATCTTTTACCCCTCTGTAATTTTTTAAAATTTTAATAATAATAATAATAATAATAATGATGCTACTAATATTTGATTGCTGCAAAGTGGCTCCATTTGTTTTCCAAATATCTTGACAGTTTAGTTCAGTCTTCTATATGTCTTTCTATGCTTTTCCCTTTTAAAAGCATTGACAGTCTGTCCATTTCTATTCTATCATATAATTTTTCTAGCCATTGGTCGATTGTTGTATGATTCTTGTTTTTCCAAAATTTGGTATATATTATCCTTACTGTTGTCAGCATATAAAATAATATCTTACCATGCTCTTTTTCTATTATATCTTCTACCATTCCTAGAATATATATCTTCTACCATTCCTAGAAGATATTTCCAGTTTTAATGGAATGTGAATGTTTAAAATGTCTTCAACTGTTTTTTGAATTTGCTTTCAGTATTTATTAGCATTTTTGCAGCTCCACCAAAGATGGTAAAAAGTTCCCATTGTGTCTTCACATTTCCAGCAATTACTTGCAACGTTCGTGTACATTTTTTATAGTTTATGTGGTGACAAATGCCACCTGAAATACATTTTGTAGACATCTTCTCTTAATGTTAATTTCATTCAGAATGTCCACATCCTTTCCCATTGTTTAAGTTCTATAGTGTGTCCTATGTTTTGGGCCCGGCGTATTATATTCTCCTTTATTATTTCTTCTTCTGTTTCTTATTTTTTAATTTCCATATTGGATTATATTTTCCCATTCTGATTTAGTTGTGTCTATTCCTTGCAGTTTAGAATCCATCTTATATCTTTCCTTTAGTTGTTTGTATAAGTACCAACTGCAGTTAAAATTATCTTTGCTCATTTCTTCTTGTGTCTTCATCATATGATTTCCTCCTTCCAAGGTTAATATATCTTTAACTGTCAAGAAGTTCCTTCTGATGTTCAATCAAAATCTACTCTCCTGTAACTGAAAACCATTAGACCTCCCCCTACCCTCAGGAGAACAAACCTGCCCCCGCCTCTATGTGACAGCCCTTTGGATATTTAAAGAGTGCAATCATGTCACCCCCTCAGTCTTTTCTTAATCAGGATGAGCATGACCAACTCTTTCAACTTTTCCTCATGTTTTGTTCTCTATACGTCTCATCATACTTGTTGTCCTTCTCTGAACCCACTCCAATTTGTCTATATCCTTCTTAAAATGAGGCACATTCTGAAATAAAAAAGCACTATAATTTTGGCAGTTTCATTTTAGATTCCTTTAGATTCCCAAAATGGATCTCATATAAGGAGAAAGGCTGGATATTAATAAAATAGAATAAAAAACAATGCCCCCCACATGGAACCTGCTTTTTCCAAAGCAGTGGCAAAATAACCAGTTGAGCAATCTACCACAATCACAAAAGCCCTTTTCTGATCAATCACTGCCAACTCTGGCATATTTGTGAAGTTGAAACCTTTCGCCCCAACATACATTACTTTACCCTTCATTACAGTGAACTGCATTAGTCATTTTAAAATCCATACCCCTATTTGAGAGATACCCTTTTTGAGTTCTTCATTCTTCCTTTTCATTTTATCATCCCCTATAACTCAGCATCATCAGGAACTGTGACTACACTGTTTCCCAATTAAAAGGCACCAGACAGAGTCTTGGAGGATCGTACTTACATCCATCCATTGTGAGGACTGTCCATTCATTCATATTCTGTGCTTTCTGTTCTATAACAACTTACTTATCGGTGCAAAAGATGACATACCTTCTTATCCCATGGTTGCTAACCTTTGCTCAAGAGTCTTAGGCAAGGGACAAAAGTCTTTTGAAAGTCCAAAGTAAACAAAGTCTATTGGATTACTCTGATCCACATTCTTGTTGACATTCTTAGCAAACTCTAAAAGGTCACTGAGAGAAAACTTACCTTAGCTATATTTGATTCTTTTTCAGTAAGACCCATCTTCTATATGCTTGAAAATTTTATCTTTAAGAATGCTTCCCACCAATGTTCCCAGAGAAGAAGTTACATTAACTGGCCTATAATTTCTTGGATCCCTTTGAAAAAAAAATTGGCTTTATATTGGCCACTTTCTAGTGCTGTGGTATTACCGGTACATAACTTTTTCTTACCTTATCAGTATTATCTCTAGAGGAAAATCTTCCCCAACATTAGTTTTATCCAATGCCTGTATTAGAATAACTATAATCTCAGTTCAGCTTTCACCCAATACCAGGCATGCCTGGGATGTTCTGACATCAGCAGCTAGTGATGGCTTAGAATAAAACCTTGAAACATTTTGAGAAGATCACCTACCCTTCCTCAATCCTGACAGAGTTCATGATGATGCAGTTTGTAATTTTAACTTTGTCTTTGATAATACATGCAGTACCAATGACAGAATGTTTAATTGCAGTCTTTTCTCCTACTTGTGTAGCTGCACCAACAATGCTGTCAGATCCGACCTGGAGAGGAATAGGGGAAAAAACAATGCTAAACAAATGAACACCCCTCCCCCTCATACACACGCAGAGTTAACCTGGCAGAGCATTAAGCTGTTTCTCCATGGCCTTCTCATAGCCATAAACTCTTGGTGGGCCAATCAGCAGACAAATATATTCAGGTAAAGTTAAGCAAAACTCAGGAGAGAAGAGCTGAAGAGCAACCCTTTATGACATTATGATGTGCAGGCTCAGACAAAGCTTTGACCTCTGAAAAATGCTCAAGTCCCGTATGTCTTCCACCAAGCATATTGGTATAGCTGTAATCCAAACCTCTATGTGTCTTTCCTGTATAATCGAGGTTTATTTCTCTCTTTTCAGTACTACAGAAAACATCATACTCTAAATGGATTTGATGAGGAGAGTAGGGAAACCTTTGCTTACCCAAAGTGTGTGCATGTATTGATCGAGGCCTTTGTGTATATCCCTGAAGCTATAAGTGAACAGGAAAATGAGATAGAAACGTACTGTCACCCAATTCTCTCTCATAAAAGCAATGGTTTCCAATCGCTACAAATGGTAATCTGTTGCATTGGGCTGGCAGATGTCAGATACAGCAGGGTATGTTTGTTCAACTCATTTTCCATATTAACCCTATCTGCCCAATGGACACACCTATTTTGGAAAGAAGCTGACTAGACTAAAATACTCTGGAAATACTGCTTTGGTTCGGGCAATTATAGTGAGCCTCATGTCTACAGAGGCAGCCACTTCCTTTCTCAGCATGCCTGCATCCAGTGCAAATGTGTCTAAGAAATGAGAGCTTCCTGTTTTAGAAGAACTGAAAAACGACAGTTATCAGCTTTCCCTGCATCTTACACAACTATCTGAAGTTGGCTTAATATCCTGGTTTGTTCTGAAGCCAGGAACCATAGTTTCCTGATTTTGACAAAACAGGAAACGAGGCTTGCTCATAGCATTAACCAACTTAAAATAATCTGAATGGGGCTTCTGAAATCTTCATAGTGTAATATAGACATTTCACATGAAAGAAAAGTATGCAAACAAAGCATGAAGTGCCGTATCCTGCTAGCCCATATTTGCAGATGTTGCTACTCACCAGGGATTTGTCAATAATTTGTGCAGTGCTGTGAACCAGAGATTCTTCTGGACAAAGTGAAGGCAGCATTTTAGGAACCTGGAAGATGGTATTCAAAGTCACAAGTTAATAGGCAAAGATAATGCACTCACTACTTTTATATAATTGCACCCATCCTCAGTTTTCAAGAAATGTACACATTATTATATTCAGGTGATTAAAAAAATATGCATAAAGATTAAACATAACAGGTAGTGATCAGACAGGTTACTGAAGATTCTGAAGAACAAAAAAATATAACTTCTATAGAGAATATGAACATAAATTCTACATGCTGCTGAGCAGTACAGAATCAGCAATATACAATATATCAAAAACAAAATCATACATAAATAGAGTGCTTTCACTTAAACCTGGATTCAGACTTTAGCTTGGTGTCAAACCACATGCAACCATTGGTTCTGAGATTTTTTCCTGCTAGTGTAAGAAACAAGATAAAATAAAAAACAATTGTAGAAGTTTACATTAGCAGAAGATCATGGGGTGAAACGAAGGATGAAGGGCTACTTCAACCTTTTCTTTCCTGCAATGATCTGACCAAAACTGTTCCACCAAAAGCTATTTTCTTCCCACCTGGAAGTTCTGTGAAACTTAAAAAATTTTATGCAACATAAGATACCATACCTTTCCTACTTTGTATTTTCATGGGAGGATAAAGCAACAATGGAAGCAACTACTGTCAATGACACAACATTCCAATAGATTCATCCAAGGTAAAATTTCTCTAAACAAGTTCAGCTACTTAGATTGTAGCAATCAGTTGTACAGGGGGGGAAAAAATGAAAGCTAGACAGAAAGAAATACAGTGCAAACACACTACTTGCAATTATCCCATGTTTCAAACTGCAGGAGGCTTATTACTGCATTTGTTATTCTTGACATATTCTGAAGGACTGTTTTGTCAGCTAGAGTACACAACTCTGGGCTACATCTAACCACCAGAGAGACTATTCCAAGGCATAAGGAATGAGCAACAATCAGAAGGAACATAGATATATGGGTATCTCAGCCAAGTCATACTAATGGTGCATGCAGTTCAGTTCAAGATGCTTGAGAAAAGTACAATGGTATAGGGTTTTTTCTCTTTTATGGTAATCAGTCTTGAGTGAAACTAGCAAGATGCATTTAAAAATGGTTTCCAGATATATTCAGGGCATAACCCTCAGTTAAATTATTTGAGCATACTACAACATGAGTGATCAGAGAGAAGTAGCTGCTATCCAGGAAAAAAAGGAGAGATGAAAGAGAGCAGGATTTTCAGGGAGTGCTAGGGTCAAGGGGAGGTTTAGCTTAGCTTTTAGGATTTTTTTTCTGAGAACCTACTTCCTGTTCTCAGAGCTACTCCCTCCTGCTGCCACCTGCCCACACAAAGGCTGCCGGCAAACTTGAGAGGTCAGCTGAAACAAGTAAGACATTTCCTGACTACAAGGGCAGGAAGGTAAACTGCTGTTCTGCTTCTGTTTCTGAAGCATTAACAGCTGCTTCACAAATTGCAAATGAAAAGTGTATATTATGTTTACACAGCCATATTTGTATAAGCATCTACTGGCATGGTGTGTGCACACACAGTGAAGCTACAGCCAATCATAATCCACTGGTGTAAGTGACTGAACAGCTACTCCAATCACTTTCCTACATTCTGTGAACAAATGGTATACACTCATGCTAAAATATGCAAAACAGACTTAAAAGAATAATGTGACAGATATGGATTCTGCATTATAAATTAATTTCCTTCACTTTGACAAGCTTTCTTTAGGACAGTTATGTAATTCCAACTCATAATCAACTAGAATGGATGACTATAACTACACGAGGGAGTATTTTTAATGTCATATATTTAAAAGAGCAAAAGAGATGTGAAAGGGGAAAAAAGAAGAATAGAGAGATAAAAAACACAATGAGTATTTTGTACCAGAACCGGAAGATATGGAGGAAAAGACCCATATCAGAATGTCAGAAATAAGCACTTCTTTTTAAGGACTTCCCACTGACTTTTTTGTGGTGTTTTACCTAGGCAGAAATGCCTTAATAATGTTACGATCCTGGAGAGTTCATTCAAGGAAAATCATCTTTGACCACTGAGACTCTAGTGAGGATTTACACATTAATTGGGATTACCACCCAGGTGCAACTCATTTTTAATACTGATCCCAAATGTTTCAACTACTTAAACATTTTTAAACAAAAAAGACAGAAAATCCACATTGTTTTGGCCTAGTTCAGCCTTGTATTTTCTTGAATATACTCCTAAAGGTATAAACTTCCTTTCCTTCTTTAACCCTTGCAGTTCAAATTCAGCGTTAAGTAATAAGAGTGCATTCTTTCTCTCATCCCTGTCATAAATTAAGGCCTTTTGCCTACCATAAACACAAGCCCCATAGCTAGCATCTCCTCTTAGATGACAGAAAAACTTTCTGACACATGCTTATGTTTCTTTATATACAAATACAGCATCCCTTAAGAGTGGGAGCAACCTTTGGCCATTCCCCTTCCCCTGTGTAATGCAGCCAAGACAGAGAAATACCAGCCCAACCTCTCACTACTGTACTTCACAACAGTATCTTGCAGCCTGTCTTGCAACATTTACAAATAATACTGGCAATAATTCTGGTCCACAGATTTTAGATTTCAGACAGGCTACATGATGATACCCACAAAAGAAAAAAAAATAGCAGTACACACACACACACACCAAAAAATCAGGTGGCTGGAGAGGAGACAGAAAAGAGTAGAGATGCTCTGCTGCTAGGGTTGTGGTGCCCCACAGGCCTTGGTTCCACCAGTGGAAAGCTCTACCAGATTAGATGGAGTGTTCCTACTGGTGTACGTTTCAAACTGTCTGACAGGGCTTCATCAACTATGCCAATGCCGCAGTGGTATAGATAATCCCCACCTCCACCCCAGTCTCAGTGGGAAGGAATAAATGTTTTAAAGACTGTGCTAGACAGACATTCAGAAACTCCTGTCCTATGTTGAATGCTGTTTTGTTGTTGTTTTATTTACCTGTCTGTTAGCTTCAACATACAGCCCAAGTGTGTTTACTCGGTAGCACAACCCATATTTCATGATGTGGACATAGCAACGAACTCTCCCACTGTGGAATGCCTCATCTATGTCTCCTCTGCAATTGTTCCAGCAAATTTTGTCTGAACCCAATTTGAACAGGCTATCATCCTTCAAGAAGCTATAGATGTCTGTAGAACAGAAGCAGAAATAAAAATGAGGTTAGAGAGAACATCACTGCTGCTTTTAGAATATTTTCTTGTGGAAAGGATATAGCACATTTTCACATGCATAGCTCCTTGTGCTATATGAAAGAGATAAGGTTGAAAAACGTAGGAATGGATAGGAGGGAAGCTGATGTTCATCTCTTTGTATAAAGACTCAGTTGAGCTTATGTTATACTACTGGAGCTCCTGGTCCTTGTCACCAGCTAGAGGAACAAAGGGCACTGAATACTTCCTCCTACATAAGAAAACATCAAGGCAAGGGAAGTACAGCTGGGCTCAATCCACTGGGCAGAATGAGCAGCTGCAGGAATTTTACCCCCTCTCAAATACCACAAAGAGCCCTAATCTAACTGAAAGTTGCCCTGGAACAACAGAAGCAAGAAGGAGGATACTAGCTCTGTGACCTGTCAAGAAATCAGTGAATATGTGCTTCCCCTCTTCCTTCCAGGAAGAACACCACAGGCTTGCTCAATTGTATGAGGGTACCAAGCTTTCCCACTACATGAACAAGCCTCAGCCTTTTGCACAGCTGCAAGAAAATGGGAAAGTTCAGCTTTTACACAAAACACAATTACTAGTGAAATGTGAATGTAGGGAATGATGGGTTCTTTAAGCTGATTGCTTGTAACAAGCCTGGATCTGATAGAATATTTTGATTTTAGCTGATAGTAACAAACCATAGATGGTCCTTTTCTACCTTTCTACCCACTCTGTAACTTTTGTGTGTCTTGTTTTTTGGCTGTAAGCCTGACAGCAGAGCCTGTGTTCCATTTTCATTTATGTACATGGACTTTAGGGAAAAAATGATGACTTGTTTGGGAAAACTTATTTGAGAAAACTTTATCTGAAAAGCAGAATAAAACTGCTGTATTTAATATTTATTATACCAGGCAATTACTACATTACATATTCTCAGAGTGACATTTAGCCTCTTCTCCAGGTGCTGAGGCAAACCTTCAAGCCACTGGTTTTTGCACTAACCTAATGATTTCTGGTCCTTTTTCTTTTGGTCAGGCTCACTGATGTTTTGTCCCTGTTGCAATGGTGCAGGAGAAGAAAACTGCTTTCTAACCAAATAAGGAATCAGCTCACTTCTGATTGAGGTAAATGACCTAGGGAAATAAAAACAAAACATACAGATATAAAATCTTGAAACCTGAAAAACCTGAGGAAGGCAAGTTGCTTATATGTAAACGATGATCACACAGCTTTCTATGGAGTCACACAACTACATTTTGCATCTGAGCAGAACATTTCTGGAACCTTCTTAAGCTTCAGACTGTGAAGTCTCCTACAAAGATTTTTGTTAAAAAAATTCTATACAGTACCCAGCACATAGAATTCACTTAATAAATAATAAATAAATGCTATATAGCACTCAGCACTTGATAAGTAAGTAAGTGGCTTTTAGGAGTGTTTTTTTCTTGAAGAAACCTACTTCCTGTTCTCAGAGCTACTTCCTCCTGCTTCCACCTGCCCACACAAAGGCAGTATTAAACTTGAGAAGTCAGCTCTCATAGTTATTTCCTGACTATGACAGCCAAGGAGCTGTGTTCTTGTCCCTTGCCTGAGGCAGAGATGTTTTCAAGAATGGAGAAACTGGTCTTAGAGCAAAGGTGTTGCAAAATGACTATAACCTTTCAGGTTTAAACATCAGGAAGACGCAGTGGTAGTTATTTCCTGATGTGTATGCACCACCTATGTAATTCAGGGCCCAAAATTTTTTCTAGTCAAGAATAGTCTGAAAATATAGTATAAAGAACAGTGCCAAGACATAGCAAGGTTGGGTAAGATATGGAGCTAAGCTGATTTTAGATTTGGATCTAAGAGTTGATTTGTGACTTTCCTGGGATAGTCAGCATTCATCCCAGATGTACTACAAAGATTAGACTAAACATTTTCCTGGCATTGGTATAACAGAGGGTTTTAACTCAAGTTTCATAACTGTACCCTATAAATTTTTTAGGAACTACATGTGAAGCAATCTAAAATATCCCAAATATGCCCTCATCATTTGTCATCATTTTGCTTTTCTTTGTGCATTGTTTGCACCCTGTCCTTAATGTCTGCAATAATTTCAGAGCTGAAGTTAACTGTAATCAAGACCTAATGAATAATTTTTCATTCCTGAATGAGAAAAGCTCTCCCTGCTGTTCACAGTCTGAGTGTTACATGGTTCCTCCCCTACAGTCTTGCCTTCTGCCATACATGTGGGTGTGCAGATGGGCAGTTTACTAGCTTAAAATGTTGCATGCAGCTGTGCCATTCAAAATGATTTCCTGCTTTGGTTTTATGCTGCATCCAAAAGTGACAGTCTTATGTTTTCCCCAGAGGCTAGCCAGGGCATTTATGGGATTCATTACATATAAAGTCTCAGTATTTGGCAGAGCCCGACATAATCTGATGCAATGCGCACAACACTGCCGAGCAACAGAAGGGGTGGAAATGGGAAGATGGCAAACTTGTGCTTGGTTGTGAAAGCTGCACTTCTGTCTTGCAAAAGACTCATTTGTCCCAGAACAATACCTCAGCATCTACTATAAAATAGCACTACACTTCTTTTCCTAAGTACCACCCACTTTGTAAGGAAAAAGCTAATCACATGTGAATGATAATCATTCATATTTATGCTTGTTAAAAGAGCAGATCTGCGACAGTCCTGAGGACTACATCATCCTCACGACTATTAACTTTATCTATGATCCATCTTTTCTTCAAGACTGGGACTCAAGTAACTACTTTTGCCAGATGTTATTTTATTAGTAGAAAGGTAATAGGTGATAAAGCTTCTGAAATGTAATGTTCTTTATGACTTCTACCAGCATTGACAATGGCAGGAGAATGGAACATAGAAACTTTCTCACTCATGTGGCCAATCAATATGGAGCTGCAGCAAGTAGGAAAGGCAAGACAGAAGGATTAAGGAACTTCTCACACTAGGCTCCTCTCCTGCTAAATAGCACTGTTTTCAAAGCCACTATGCAACTGGGACTACTCTCTCCTCTATCACACCTTCAGAATCTTTCTGCCATTGCAGCTTTTGTTCACACTATGAACCATATCACACACAAACATTTGGCACTCCCCACAAAGTAACACCCCTTTTCCTAATTTGGCACAAACACACTTCCAGAAACTGAGGATGGCAGAAAGGGAAAAGGTTGCCACTGTTGTAGCAGAACAGGGGAACAGCAAAAGAGAGAGGAGGAAACTGGCATGTGGAAGAGGGGAGCCCCTCCTCAGCAGTGGCCGACATGTGCATGCACGCCAGGAATGGAGTCCAACTTGTAGATCAGAAGTTGATCCAGAAGGCACAAGAGAGCTCTCAGGAGTTGACAACTGGAGACTAGCAACTGCAGGGATATGAGGGAAAGGAAAGTGGAGAGGTTGACTCTGTCCCCCTCTCAACATCACCACCACTAGTCTTCTTTATATATTTATCTGCAGGGTGGTTAGTGCCGACACATGTGATAGAGCGCATGCGACCCCCTCCCCCCGCATATTCCTGAGTACAAGTTTCTCCATCTCCATGAACCAGCAAATTGAAATGTCCACCCTTTCTCCTCCTTCTCCCCTGATCACATTTCCCCACCCACCGACCACCCCAAACTGCCATTAAAGTGACATTTAACTTTCCCATTGCAAATCACAGCAGGATAGTTGCTGGAAAGGAGGTCATTAATGGATTTTTTTGTGTAAATAAGAAGGAACATTTTAAAAATGGTAACACATGGAATAACAACAGGAGAGCAATGGCGTCATGCGGTAAACCCCAACTAAAGGCACAATTATCCAGATATAATTCCATTTTACTTGCCTTGTGTGATTAAGGCTCTGATAGTGACAGAGGTTGATCAAAAGGAAAATTATAACAGCAAAAGTGGCCTTCCAAGTAGCTAATCTGTTAATATTTGAACTACATAAAGAGAAAAATTCAGCCACACCAAGAATAATAGAAGAAGAATACAGATAGGTAACCAACATAGTGATGGTTGAAACATGGCTCCTAAAAAGCCAGCTGTGTTTAATTCCCAGAAGACAATAAAGGCGTTAAAATAATTTCTGGCTGTGCACCTAATCTTGCAAGCCTAATACAAGTACATATAGAAGAAGAATAAAAGGGAAAACAAATTAGATTCAGAATTGATAAACTGTGTTCTGGAACTGATATGCATCCAGGAAGGAAAATGTAGTTCAAGATTTAGCAAATTTTTAGTAAGAACAGTTCTAGATTTGGAGTGATTGGATCAGGAATGAGTCATAGGTCATAGGAATGAGTCATGAGTCATAGAGGCTTTTACTTCAGGATCTACTTGAAGAAGAAACCTGAAGCCAAAAGAAGAAAGTTGTGCTGGCTGCCACTATGGAATTTTCTAGCTTTCACCAAACAAAAGCAGTTGTGGAGGGTTTTTGAGCTCTCCAGAGCCAGGTCTGGGGACACAAAAGGAGCTGTAGCATGTAGATGGGAGATACCGTATATTCCGACGTATAAGACGACTGGGCGTATAAGACCCCCCCAATTTCCAGCCAAAAATCTAGGCTTAGGCATATATTCGCCAGATAAGACCCACCCCCCCAATTTGGCTGGCTGGGGGAGCCTTGCCAGCTGATCCTCTTGCCAGGATCTCCTCGTGAGTTGGGAAAGCGAAAAGGATCAGCTGGCAGGGCAACATTCACCCCTCTCTTCAACCTTCCAGTCAAACTGGACTCGAAGGTGGAGGAAAGGGGTGAAAATGCCCAGTTTGCCTCAGCAGCCCCCTTCCCTCCGTCTTGGCTCTTCCAAAGGGGACCAAGGCAGGGGAAGCAGGGGCGGCTGTGGCAAACCCCTAGATTCAGCCCCTCTCCCCACCTTCAAGGAAGGTGGGGAGAAGGGGCGAACATGCCCTGTTTGGCTCCACAGCCCCAATCCCTCCTTCTGGGCTCTCTTCCGAAGGGAGCCCAGAAGGAGGACGCGGGGCCGTGGAGCCAAACCCCGGGATTCGCCCCCTCTCCCCACCGTCAAGAAAGAGGGAGCGAATCTACAGATTTAATTCCGCAGGCCTGATCCCTCCTTCTGGGCTCCCTCCTCCCGCGATTCCCCAACCCACAGGAGGCTGCCCAGCCTCCTCGTGGGTTGGGGAATGCGGGATGGCCAGCTGGCGGGGGGGGGGGTTCTCCCTCCTCCCACGATTCCCCAACCCAGAAGGAGGCTGTCCAGCCTCCTCATGGGTTGGGGAATGAGGAATGGCCAGCTGGCTGGGGAGGGGGTTCTCCCTCCTCCTGCGATTCCCCAACCCACGAGGAGGCTGCCCAGCCTCCTGGTGGGTTGGGGAATGTGGAATGGCCAGCTGGCTGGGAGGGTGGAAGGGTGGCTGGAGGGAGGGGGCTTCGCAGCCACCCACCCCCTCCCTGAAGCCGCGATCTCGAGCCGGATCATGGCTTTGGGGAGGGGTGTGGCTGGAGGGAGGACGCTGGAGGGAGGGGGCTTCAGGGAGGGTGGAAGGGTGGTTGGAGGGAGGGGTCTTCGCAGCCACCCACCCCATCCCCGAAGCCGCAATCTCCAGCCAGATCGCGGCTTTGAGGAGGGGGTGTGGCTGGAGGGAGGACACTGGAGGGAGGGGTCTTCGGGGAGGGTGGAAGGGTGGTTGGAAGGAGGGGTCTTCGCAGCCACACACACCCTCCCCGAAGCCGCGATCTCCAGCCGGATCGCGGCTTTGAGGAGGGGGGGTGGCTGGAGGGAGGACCCTGGAGGGAGGGGGCTTTGGGGAGGGTGGAAGGGTGGCTGGAAGGGGGGGCTTCCCAGCCACCCACTCCCTCCCGAAGCCACAGTTGGGAGCCGGATTGCGGCTTCGGGGAGGGTGGAAGGGTGGCTGGAGGGGGGGCTTTCCAGCAACATTCGCCCCCTCCTCTGTCCTCGGTTGCTCCCCAAATGGGGAGAAGGCAGAGGGGGGGAATGAACCGTAAGCACTTTGCCTCACCCCCCCCGCCTGATCTCCTGCCTCTTTGCTCCATTTGCGAAGGGAGCAAAGAGGCAGGAGTTCAGATGGCGGGGTGAAGCAAGGTGTATCCGGCGTATAAGACGAGCCTATCTGATTTTGGAGCCTATTTTTCAGGGCTCAAACCTCATCTTATACGCCAGAATATACGGTAATCTTCTTCCTAATTTCACTGGATTCTACTGTTCTATCACTAGAAGTTCTCCATTGAATCATGCCCTGATCTTTGTTAAATTTTAAGTCATAGGAGAAAAATGCAATTCAGATGAAAATTCAAGCTATGATTCCTGTATATTCCTGCATACAAGACTACTTTTTAACACTTGAAAATCTCCTCAAAAGTGTGTGGGGGGGTGGTCTTATACCCCAGTAGATCTTTTCCCCTGCTATGAGAATGATTGAAGTGTTAAATGGCCTGGGCAGTTTTCCCAGCAGATCCTTCCTCCTGCTGTGAGAATAACTGCTTTGCCTTTGAAGAGTTAAATGGCTCTCCATTTAGCTGAGGAGAGTCAAAATGATGTTTCTTTTCAGGACAAGTTAGCCTAAAATTAGAATTTCTGGATTCAAACTTTCAAAAATTTGGGATTTGATAGCTTCATATTAACCAACTTACAGTATTAATGCAACCTTACTTTCCAAAGATTGAACACCACAGAGATTTTTCAAAGTATCCTATGCTTTTTTAGCTGTTCTCAGTCCTTTAATTTCACAGACTATTCCATCATCTACAGCCACTGAGCTGGCTGGCTGGTGGTGGACAGGCTTTCCAGCCAGGTGGCTGGCTGGGGGGGGGGACTCTATATTTTAACTTAAAAATTGGGGGGTCGTCTTATATGCCGGAATATACAGTAATTTTTTTAATTTTTTTTAATGGAGGGCAATGAAAGAAGAGTCATTATTGGTCTATACCCTTAAATAGACAAAGATGGAAAACTGTCATTAGATAATGTGACTACAGAGTATGTGACAGTGAGCCCAATTAGAGAATCCAGATATGAAGTGAAGATAATTACAAATTACCTTCTCACTGCAGTGCGATTTGGGCTTACTGCTTCATCCACAGTTCTGCCAGTGCATACCAGTTAGGCAGAAATGGAGGACATGTATTCCACCCATTTTCCCATTGTTTTCCTTAGCAGTACATATTTTCAAGACATTTCACTAAGCTAGTTCTCAGAAACTACAACCTGGGGCTCTGGGGGAATCCTCGCAGGGTTCTTGATACAGTAGATCCAAAGCCCTGCCACCATGGGCAGGCAAAGACATTTTCATTCAGATAGACTTTTGTTGTAGCTGACTAGTTGCTGATGAAATAACTTGTTACCAGTTGTTGTTGTGGGCCTTTAAGTCATTACTGACTTATGATGAACCTAAGGTGGGTCGCAGGGTTTTCTTGGCGAGATTTGTTCAGAATACCTTTGCCATTGGCAACTTCTGAGGCTGAGAAAGTGTGACTTTCCCAAGGTCACCCAGATTTCTATGCCAAAGCGGGGAATCGAATCCTAGACTTCTGGGTCCTAGTCGAACACCCAAATCACTACAATATGCTGGCTCTACTGTTACCAATTAGATGATGTATTTTCCTTAATGATAATGTTTTAATGTTTTAAATTATGACCTAAATCCAATCTGCTGAAAGTCAATGTTTGTAGTAGCACCAGGATTCTGATGGCTCCAACAGCCCTCTTCTGTGCTGAAAACCTGAGGGTTTTTTCACCTTGTGCAGCAGGTTTGTGGGGGTATTTAGAGCACGTGGAAAGCTGCAGGAGGAAGGAAGAATGATCTTACTTATTTGTAACCATGGAATCTCTTCTGTGAGTGCCATGACCTACTTTGGACCCTGGCTTGTATCTTTAATTTAATTAAAAATATTTGGTCTTGTTTGCATTATGTAATTATATTTTTATCCAACATTCCTGTAAGCCTAGTAATACTGGAATGGAATGAGCGCCATTTAGGAGATAAGGCAAGAAACAAATCTAATAAATAAGTAAAAGTACAGTTGTCCCTTCATATTCGCTGGGGTTTGGTTCCAGGACCCCCACCCCTGTGGATACCAAAATCCGTGAATACTCAAGTCCCATTATATGCCTCTCTCTGGCTTTTCTTTGCAAACGAAGATTCAGGAAGGACTCATCCCACACTTTCTGCAAGCGCGCTGATGACTGAAAAGGTCAATCCGAGATAAACAAGTCCGGTTGCAGAAAGCACAGCAGAGGGTCTCCTTGGGTGATGTTTATGGGTTGTGATTCTTTCTGCATTGCCGTTTCTCTTCAAGACTTGTTTGGCGTGAGTTCTCAAATAAAGCTGCAGCATTGTGGATAGTGCGTCTCCATGCCTCCCGATGTGAAGCCAGGGCGGACCATTGTTGGTGAGCAATTTGGCCAAGCCTGAGATGTTCTTTCAGGGAATCCTTGTATCACTTTTTTGGAGCGCCCCTCTTATGTTGACCTGTGGCGAGTTCACCGTAGAGTACTATTTTTGGGAGGTGATGGTCCTAGAAAAGTGCCCTGCCCAGCACAGCTGTGTTCTCAATATCATGGCTTCAGTGCTGGTGATCCCTGCTTGCTCAAGGACAGCAACATTCGTCACATAGTCAGTCCACTGTATATTTAGGATTGTACGTATACAGCGCTGATGAAAATGTTCGAGGACCTGGTGTTCCTCATATAAGATGACAAAATCAAGGTTTGCTTTTTGGATTATTAGCTTTTAAAGAATATTTTCAAGCCGTGAATACTTAAATCCGTGGATACAGAGGGACAACTGTAATGTTCAATCGTTGTGGTCTGAGGATGTGGATAGGATGCTTGTTTATATGCTGTGCCTGTTGCTTTGAATAAGGTGATGGTGCTTCCTATCTTGAAGAGGTCTTTTCTAGATGCAGAAGTGTGCGGTTGTTACCACAAATTATCCTGTTCCTGGGCAAGGGTGTCTGAGACAGTGGTGTCTGACCAACTGAAGATGTTCCTGAATAAAGCAGATTATCTAGATATATTTCAATCTGGCTTCATACTTCCACATGACACAGAAACACCCAGGACAATAACTTTCTTTGGGACAGAGGAGTGGGGAGTGCTACCTATTGATTTCGCTTGATCTCTCAGCAGTCCTCAATATGATTGACCACGGAATCCTCCTGGAATGGCTCAGTGGAATGGGTATTGGAGGCAATGGATTTACATACTGTATAAATATTAAAAGAGGGAGAAATAATGGAACTGAGAAATCAGATCCAGTTAATAGGGAACAAAATCAAGAGGTTTGTTCACAAAAGCTTCATGGAGACTTTGAAGGCACACAGGGAAGGAAATAGTTTCGTTAATTGGTGTGCCAGGGGGCGGGGAACCAGTAAGTTATTTATATCCAAGAGTATTAAAAGAGCTGGCAAATATAATCTACATCCAAGAGTATTAAAAGAGCTGGCAAATATAATCTCAGAGCCATTGGCAATAATCTTTGAGAACTCCTGGAGAACAGGAGAAGTCCCAGCAGACTGGAGGAGGGCAAACGTTGTCCCCATCTTCAAAAAGGGGAAAAAAGAGGATCCCAACAATTATCGTCCAGTTAGTCTGACATCAATACCAGGGAAGATTCTAGAGCAGATCATTAAACAGAGAGTCTGTGAACATTGAGAAGGCAATGCCATAATCACAAAAAGTCAACATGGGTTTCAGAGAAACAAGTCATGCCAGACTAGTCTGATCTCTTTTTTTGATCAAATTACCAGCTTGGTAGATGAAGGGAACGCTGTGGATATCGTATACCTTGATTTCAGTAAGGCCTCTGACAAGGTTCCCCATGATATTCTTGCAAACAAGCTTGTAAAATGTGGGCTAGACAAGTTAACTGTTCAATGGATTTGTAATTGGTTGACCGGCTGAACCCAAAGGGTGCTCAGCAGTGGCTCCTCTTTGTCTTGGAAGGATGTGACCAGTGGGGTGCCACAAGGTTCGGTCCTGGGCCCAGTGCTATTCAACATCTTTATCAATGACTTGGATGAGGGAATTAGGAGCATACTTATCAAATTTGCAGATGACACCAAATTAGGAGGAGTAGCTAATACCCTAGAGGACAGGATCAAAATTCAAAATGACCTGGATAGACTGGAGAGCTGGGCCAAAGCTAACAAAATGAAATTCAATACAGAGAAATGTAAGGTACTGCACTTAGGGCGAAAAATGAAATGTATAGATATAGGATGGGGGAGACCTGGCTGAATGCGAAAGGGATCTAGGAGTCCTAGTAGACCACAAGTTGAACATGAATCAGCAGTGTGATGCAGCAGCTAAAAAGGCCAATACAATTTTGTGCTGCATCAATAGAAGTATAGTGTCTAGATCAAGGGAAGTCATAGTGCCACTCTATTCTGCCTTGGTCAGACCTTACCTAGAATACTGTGTCCAGTTCTGGGCACCACAATTCAAAAAGGATATTGACAAATTGGAGCGTGTCCAAAGAAGGGCGACTAAAATGGTGAAAGGTCTGGAAACGATGCCTTATGAGGAGAGACTTAGGGAGCTGGGTATGTTTAGCCTGGAAAAAAGACGGTTAAGAGGCGATATGATAGCCCTGTTTAAGTATTTGAAGGGGTGTCACGTTGAGGATGGAGCAGGCTTGTTTTCTGCTGCTCCAGAGACTGGAACATGGAGCAATGGATGCAAGCTCCAGGAACAGAGATTCCACCTCAACATTAGGAGGAACTTTTTGACAGTAAGAGCTGTTCGGCAGTGGAACACACTCCCTTGGAGCATGGTGGGGTCTCCTTCCTTGGAAGTCTTTAAACAGAGGCTGGATGACCATCTGTCAGGGATGCTTTGATTGTGATTTCCTGCGTGGCAGGGGGTTGGACAGGATGGCCCTCGTGGTCTCTTCCAACTCTGCAATTCTATGATTCTATAATGCAACAATCATTTTGAAAAACGCAATACACCTCATAAATTATTAGCATCATGGCTTGAAAAAAGCAAAAGTCAAGTAAGATAGAATAATTATAATTAGAAATGATAAAGTAACAACTCTTGCAGAAGAAATGGCAAGTGAATTCAGCAATTTCAGCAATAAAAAACTTTTCTTCAAAAAAAGAGGAAAAGATCATTTTTTTCTTAAAACAGAAAATTAATATAACTCAACTGACACCTGAGGAAACTGAAAAAACTGCTGTTCACAATAATTACGAAAGAGCTAAGTCAAATAGTGAATAATTTAAAGAATAACAGTTTCCAGGAACTAAGAGGTTCAGGAGAACATTCTAAATGTTTTTCAGTATTTCAGCACCTCTTCTTTTAAGTACATTAAATGAAATTATGCAGAAAGATACCCGTGCAAAGACATGGGAAGAACTGAAAATTATAGTTATATTAGAATATGTCAAAAAAGTCTCTGATACTGAATCATATAGTCAAATTACTTTGTTGAATTAGCATTGATTAATATGACAGGGAATTACATAGGGGAAGATGACAAAATATTTATCATGGAAAAAAAATTGTTGATAAATATCTGTAAGACTTATAAATACCATTCATATCATCAAAAACATATGCTTATTATTTTAGGACAGTATAAGCTTTTGACCATGTAGAATTGGATTATTTTTACCATGTTTTGTATAAATTTGCTTTAGGAGAGAGTGTAGTAACTGAATCAAAATGATATATACAAAAGCTAGCTCATCTATTTATACAAATGGAATAAAATCAAAATAAAATCTTTTTCCAGTTTTGCAGCATTATCCACCAAGGGTGCTAACTCTGCTAGTATTATTTGTTCTTCTAATTGAGTTTTTAGCTGAAACCATTTGTTCAAATCCAGGGTAGGAAATGGGGAAGAAGAATTTGAAATCAGGATATATGTTAATGATAAAGTTCTACTTTTATCAGAATTAGGTAAACTTTTGCAAAATTCTTAAATGACTTAGGGAATCTGGTTCAGTATAAGGTTATATAATTAACATAATCAAGTTAGAATGACTGGGCTTTAATCTCAAAACATATAACCAAAATATGCAAATTTTAGAGGGATGCTTCAGTTAAATATTTGGGTATTCAGATTATTTAAAACCTGAGAGATAAGGTTTCTTGTAAACAAAAGGGGCTAAATCCTACACTCTGCTGAAAGCTGCCTCATTACTTTGTTCTTCTTCTCTTCTCCCCTCCCTACTTCAGACTTCTGCGCTGCCAGAAAAGCAGCCCTGGAGGTTTCCTAAGCCTTCAGAACTGATTTTGGGGGTACAGAGGGTACTATAGTGGGGAGTCATTCCATCAGTGGAAATCCAGGATGGAATACTTCCTATTAAGCATTTACATGATGTTAAGATCCATTTGGTTATGTGATAATGATAACAGTTCTTGGCCAAGGAGAATATCAATTTTAACAGTGGGTGTATAACTGTTATTGTTATTTCTTTATTAAGTTATACCTTTATAAATGACCCCAATATTAATAATTAAATGGTAAAAACTTGGCAGGGGGGCATAAGAAAAACTAGATTTTCAGCTAAAATATTTTGTCAGAGGGAAAAAAACAGCAAAAAATCACTTTTGTACTGTATTACAAAGCTGTCATACTAACTCCAAGTGAACGCCTCACTTAAACCTGATAAAGCCGTCATTTTAGAATAGTAAAATTTATCCAAAATCTTTAAAATACACTTTGGTATTGTAATAAAAAAGATTTAAATAGCATTAAAATGAACCCTTGCTCTTGGAAGTTAATTACAGTAAGACATTTGTATACAACCTAGCTGAATTTAGGACTTTCACTGCTTACAGTGATTTATTATAATGACAAATTAGATGATAAAGTTTTGTTAGGAAACATAGGCTTTGAGAGGATCATAACTTAATTGAACTTAGAAGCATGTTTAAAGAACAATTAATGGAAACATATGAAAGTATGGAGGCAGTGGGCAAAAACTCTATCCTTGTATATCAGTATCTTCACTTCAAAAATATTATTACTGAAGTACAGTCGGCCCCCACACTCACTGGTTTGACATCTGCAGATTTGATTATTTGTGAGTTTGCCATCACCCCACCAGCCGCAGCTGTTTCCCCCACTGTTCAGGACAGAAGTGACCCTTTGCTTGGGTTCCTTAGCCCATAGAGATAGGCTGAATTAGGCCTTGCCCCTACCTTGGCTTGGTCTAATTCCTCTCTTTAAGGGCTAAGGATCATTGCCACCACCACCCTGAGGCCCAAAGTTGTTGTGTGCACATTAAACTGTCAGCCTCGGGCTTCAGGGGAAGGAGGGGTTGACAGTGACGATTCTTCGTACTTCCCCCTCCTGAAGCTTGGGGCTGTTGTGTGAATATGCACGTGGTGGCCTCAGGGTTCGGGGAGGTTGGTGGCAGGGATTCCTCATCTTCCCTCCCTCCTGAAGCCTGAGGCTGTCATGTGCACATTGACATGGCAGCTTCAGACTTTGAGTGGGGGTTTGGTGGTAGCAGCTCCCCCTCCTGAAGCTTGAGGCCGTTGTGTGAATGTGCAAACAACAGCTTTGGGACAGGGTGGTGGCTGTGGGACCCAACCAGCAGGCATGCCATTCTTGCTCCCTCCCTCTAGAAAACCCACCAGCCACCTGCTTCACAAGCCTGAGGAGTCCTCCAGGGATCCTTGCTGCCACCTCAGCTGCTGCCCACTGTATTCACGGTTTTTCCACTTTCAGAGGTCCTGCACCCCTAACCACCGTGAATGGGGGGGGGGACTATAGTAGCAAAATATGGTTTATGGAGGTGTCACATGTAAAATACAGGGGAAATGGGGAAAAACTATTCCTGTGTATTAATATCACATTAAATCTATATCATTAAATTAGCAACAAAATGTTATTTATTGAAATGCTCAATCATTGAGCGTTGGATTTCCAGTAATCAAATAAACAGAACATTCAGTTTATATGCTCATATACAGTATATGATGCTGTAGTTGTGTGCTTTCAGGTCAATTCTAACTTATGTCCTAGTGCTTCCTTAGCAAGATTTATTCAGAGAAGGTTTGCCATTGCCTTCTTCTTCAGCCTGGGAGAATGTAACTTGGCCAAGGTTATCCAATGGATTTCCATGGCTGAAAGGGATTCACACTCTAGTTTCCCAGAGTCCTATGCTGACTCATTTATAAATGCACATTATATATATTAGACACATGCATACAGAACTTCTTCTAATAGCTGACTTAGAACATATAAGAAATAGGATTAAAACAAATGGGAACATTGTTTAAGAAAAATAATAGCGCAAGAGACTTTCTATACAAATTTAAAAACTTGTATAAATGTATGCTTAGATGCTACTTGACAACTTGTAGATTTGGATATAAAATGCACTGGGTGACAGATAAACACTGCGGATGAGAATCCAGTACTGATCTCATATCCTTTATATGATTTTGCCCCAAGATTAAAAATGTTTGCATTACAACAGGGGTGGATGAAATATGACCTGTCTGATGCATATGGCACTAGTGCTGCCTTACCCCAGTTCCATGATCACCCATGCTTGAAAAATATTGCCAAAAAAATCATTAAAATGGCAAATAGCAGCACACATACCCTCACCAAAGCCTAGTGTGTATATGTGTGCCAATTCACAATTTAAAAGTTTCCAGCAGCCCTGGCCTTCCCTAGCAAAAATACCCTTTTTAATAAATGAGAAAATTGCTGTTGGGTCACTTCCTGGTGTCGTCTATACAAGGCAAAAAAATCCCAAAATGGATTGCTCTGCAGTAATGGCAATTCACAGCAGCTGCTATTTGTCTTAACAGGTTTTTTGGCAGATCGCAGGTATGCAGAGGTATCCGCATTTGCTGTGCAAACAGGCATGCCTGCGAATCAAGATGGTGGCCACGAGTGAATTACTCACATTTTTACTTATCTCAATTTGCCACTACTAGACAGTATTTTTTAAAAAATAAACCATATCCATGGTGTGAAAGAGCGACCTTTCACTTCAATAAAAAAGCAAATGGAAAAAATTCATTTTATTGCCTTAGCGCTCATTTGCTAAGGCAAAAATCCAACATGGCAACTCCTGCCACTTGCCTTGTTAGCAAGCTCCGCCCCTGCACATGTCTGACCAATCATCTGCTTGTGTTAGGAAAGTGAATCAATTTGATTGCTTGTCCCAATGAGCAGGAATGTGCATTTCCTTCTCTGTTTTTATAAAACTTTGGGCAAAGCTGTGAAGGCTTTTCCCGTGTACTTTTTGGCATTTTTGGCCCCCCTCCTTCTGAATCTAGCAGAGTGATATAGAGTCCCATTGAGTTGGGTCGTATTCTCCTTGCATTCTGTCAGGAGTGTTTTTGCCATTCAGACAGCCTCCCTGTTCTAAGGCTCCCCCGCCCCCACGCCTGGCCTGAACAGGCTGAAGTGTATTTGAAATAATATTTAAATGAGCAACATTTTAATTCCTCCCTCTCTTTTTTATTTTTGCCACAACAGACTAATGTGGTTACTCCTGCTGTGCTGTTGTCGTTGTTGTGTGTCTTCAAGCCATTCCTGATTTGTGGCAACCCTAAGGCAAATGTATCATGGGGTTTTCTTGGCAGAATTTATTCAGAGTGAGTTTGCCCTTGCCTTCCTTTGAGGCTGAGAGGGCTCCCAAGGGTGAGCGGGGATTCGAACTCTTGTCTCCCAGTGTCCTAGTCCAACACTTAAATCACAACACCAACTCGGCTCTCATCTTTTTTTACTGTGATTTGCTATATCCTGTTAAGCAGCCCCCTGGTGAGAATTGCTAATACCTTTGAATTTTAAACAATAATAGTATGATATAATTGTAATTTATGGTGAAATAATTTAGCACACATATTATGGGAGGGAGGTCTCATTCTGAAAGACTACGAACAATTATATACAAAAACCCAATTAAATAAAAGCAAAACATAACATACTTTAAATCTCATGATCTATAATCTAAATATAAAATGGTTCTGGAGAGGCTGACTTCATTATGAGGTTTAAAAATCTACAACAAGAGTAATGCAAGCTTGTCCACCAACATCATCATAGCTTGAGCTTCATTAATGTTTTCATAAAAGGGATAAAATGTCCACTATCCAAACAAAATATGTAATGTTAGCTTTAGGTCAGCAGCTCAGAGTATATTTATAGAACAAGATGGCTGCTTCAGAAGACCAGGTTCCCAAGAAATGAAGTTTATCAAAAACATCCTAAACATTACAAAATGATGATACTGAGTAAGGAAATCTGGTTCTCTGGTGATTACAAACACACCATATTAACTAGCTGCTCCAAAATCACAAGTCACAATGATCATTCTTGGCTGGTCTCCTTTGCCTCCAGCCCTCAAAATGCATTAAGGGAGCTGACAGTATGTTGCTCTTTGGCCTGACCACCAGCAGGGATGGATGCAGCAATCGCTTATACTTCCCTGCACTGTTTCTTGCTTGCTGGAAATGTTATTACTGCAAGTGTCACTCCCATTTGACTGGTTGTCACTCATCTTTATTTAAAGTTAAACACCAGAAAACGGTATTAATGAGCATTAGCATTTTAATAGCTCCCCCTTTTTTTATACTGATCTGTGATGAAGCGCAAAATCTTCTATTATTGCTAACCCCCACTGGTGAAATCTCCTATCCTTTCTTAAGAGCTAGTTATAGAGCATGAGGGTCAACCTCCTAATTAACAGCAACTCCGCCGCTTATTTCCTCAGGTATTATTTATGGACCAGAAGAACAGAGCAGAATCTTTCCCAAAATCTCCAACTACTTTATTTGAAGGCTCATGAGACTGTAGGCAGAGATTCTTAGCATCCTGGGGGATTAATCTTGAAAATTTTTACTCTGAAAATGACTCCTCAGCATCTCTGTCTAGACCCTCTACTCCTGCCTCTTTCTCCTGTCCACTTTAGGATTCTGTCTTCCTAGTATCTTTCTACTATGATCTCTGTCCTTGCCTGTACCTCTTCTGTCAGCTAATTGCACCTCCTTTTAGAAGTTGATCTTACAGGTTAGAGATCTGTGCTTTGTTCTCTGCCCTGGCAATTCTGCACTGCACCATATGGTGACATTTGGCTCTAATAAAGGCAGAGATTTAGCTCCCCATATCTCACATTATCTTAAGGGGATTCATATTAATTGTAACAGGAAAAGGAGAGAGTAACACATACAGAAGCAGGGGCTTCCAGCGAAAAGGTTCTTGCTAATTAAGTAACAAAATCAATTTTACAGGTTCAGTCCTGATGAGTTTCACAAATTCACACAGAATAATAGACATGTGGTGGGGTGGGGAATGGAAGGAAGTAAGTGGAGAAAAAGGTAACAGAAGAAAAAGAAAAGCTAATTATGAGTCCTGTAAATACATAGTTCATGGTTCTCCTCATTTTAAAAGATAAAGCCAAATAACATTTTAAAATACCATGTAAGCCTGATGCACTTTTGTTGAAACTCAACATTAGTTTTCTCCTGATCCTTTGATGGAGATTAAAAATTTCCATATGAATACCAATAATGAAACAACAGTTACTTAGGAGTCCCTGCCCCCTCAAGATTTCTGGTGCTCCAAATGAGAGGAACTAGTCACCATTCCCTCCCCACTGCTTTATAGGAGGAAAAAGTTAACTCACTTTGAAAAAAGAAGAAAAGATAATGCCAAGAACAGGGGGATTAGGGAAATGATATTTATATAATGAACCAAATCAAAACGTCAATGCAAAAGGCAAGCAAACAGCCCCTACTATATATATATACACCAAGCATGTCTCTTCAAGGAATTGGGGAAAGAGATTTCAAATGCCACCTGCCTCAGACTCAACATTCCTTAAATCAGCATTTGGATCAATTTCCCATAATATGGCTTTGCGTACTTAGATCATACAACCCTCCTCCTCCTTAAATGAAACACATACACTGAAATCGTATAAATGTATAAAATGTATTGATTACATATTCAGAAACATAGGTTAAATACAGGTTAGTAAAATATTGATGGCAATAAAATGGCTGCAACTTGCAGATGCTAAATAGTTGGCAATTATGCATGGGTCGTGATCTCATCATTGGCCCAACCAATGTGGGTCAATGGCTGCCAGTCGGACGCTTCCAACTCGTTCAGAGGAGAGAGTTTATGGCCATGCTGCCCCGCCCGACCTCCCCTTCAAACAAGGTGACTGTTAACTAACTGGGAGGGGGTCTCCTTGAACTTGAAGGAGGCCCCCCTCACTTATACCATGACCACGACCCATGCCATCAGCCTACAAGCTGCGACAGTTTATCAAATGAACCCAAAGGAGGGTGGGCGGGTCTCTGGCTATCCTGAGCCATGAATGGGAAGGGGCCACGACAGAGGCGCCTTTTATTGGCTCTGTCGCAGCAGCCCCCGTGTCATCCGGCCGCGCTGGAAGCCCAGCCGGATGGCCCTCCCCCAGGCCAGCAGGAGCCAATCCAGGTGAGGCAGGCCCGTCCCGATTGGCTCCCAAGTTCCCCCGCCCCCTTCACTGCTCAGCATTTTGGGAACGGGATGGGGGGAAGATGGCAGCCCCCATGGCGACCGACCATGCGGTCACTGGCCCTTCCCCCCTCCCCACGGGAAAGCGGGGTGAGGAGGCCTCCGAGGGTTGCCAGACGGGCCGCAAACAGGCCCGCCAGCTAGCGGCAAACCCCCTTAGTGAGCTCAGATGATGCCATTATGAGCTTTTAGTAACCTACTGTTTAGTAATTCATGTTCAAATTTTAGATCACAGATTTGCATATAGGCAACATGTAAAGACAAACAAAAATTGATTGGATTGTGTGTACATAATTTTGGTCCATATTTCTCTTTCTTTTTGCTTTCCTGGAAATAAGCAAGAAAGCAAGTAAACCAACACCTAATTCTGACCTACCAAAAAGAGAGAGAGAGAGCTGAAGTGGCCAGGTGAACCAATACATTAAGCTCCCATCCGCATAACTTAGTTTATGGCAACCATGGAGCAAGAGGAGCAAGTTTTCAGCTGCCCTCTGGTTACAAATTTCTCTAGTCATTATTTCTGTATTATTATTTTTTTTAAAAAAATGCTATGATGAAACCAATGGCTTAAGACAAATCTGTTTTGCTATTTCACTTCTGTAACTTTTGTTTTAGTATGTTAAATTATACATCACCTTAAATACCTTGTCATAAAGGCAGCATACAAATGCATTAAATAAATGAGCCAATAAATAAAATATTGAGAGCTGATTAGATCCAGTTAGAATTCATACATGTTTTCTGAAGATGATGCTTACTACCTATACTCTTCACCAATGCCATCCAATAGTCATGTACTGTAATACTGAAAGTCTATACTTCTAGAACATCTGTAGAGGCTGGTTCATTAGCTATGGGGCATTGTCTCTTCGCCCCAAGGCTCAGGCTACCCCCAACCAGCCCACTCCTGTCTACCTCACTGCTTATAACTAGTTCATGGTGTGGCACTGGCTGTTGTTGCTCAAGCAAAAAAATACTTAGCAAATAGAAGGAAGTTTTTGCATCTTTATCACATTGCCAGTTGGCTGAATTTATTCTTCATTATCAAGAAAATATTCCAATGGCAACTGTTTAATTGGTAGAAAAAGAGGTGCCAGGGCCTTAAGAAAAGATTGAAGGATGGACAGAAATGGAAAGTCAGATCTCTACCTGGTCCTTCTTTTGGTGACCTCTTGGTTTCATCCTCCAGCCTGGGGTGGGGGTGGTTTCATAGCTACCACTGCTCAACATGAAAATAAGGAATAGTTGAACAGCAGGGCAGAATGAAATCAGTTTACTTTCTTGCTGTTATGAGGAAATCACTTGCAACTGTGATTCTGCTAGTGGGTTTTTATTTACTATGGGGCAATAAGCTCTAGTATTCAGCTTCACATTCTGGGTTAACATTTATTTCTCAAGTGCTCCAAGACAAGTTTCTTTATTTATTCATTTGATTTAAATCCTGCCATTATTTCAATATGGAACCCAAAGTGGTCAAGCATGATAGTTAAGGGACCTTTCATACATTTTTAAAAATTGTACATTAAGTGTGCAGTTGAGAATTGTTATTGGAGATCCAGTAATCCTCCCTCCATTTAAGATATTTGTTGTGAAGGAACAATCTCTCTCAGCACTCTAGCAGCAAAGTTTTGCAACTAGGAAAGAGTAATTATTTCCCTTATCTAGCTCTCTTATTCTCCCCACCACAGAAGCAGTTTAGTGTGTCGTCTTATATACCCTAACTTATGCAAAAATGTCCAAAGACAGCCTGAGCCATCCAGAATGTCATTTAGGTGCTTATACAAAGTCCCTCTGCTATAAAGCAAAATAAAATAGCTCTAGATTGAAAACTGTTTTGGCTTGGGAATATGAACAGTTTAAGAACTGCCTCAGTGACAGAAGTCACCACAGATCTCAAGGGCCACCCAGGGAGTTTGGCAGAACTTGTTAAGGTTTCAAGAATTAATCTCATCCCTTTGCACACAGCAGTCTACCTTCCCATATGGCAACTTCCCTTCTTCCTCCCCATTTCCTCCTAATAGCTAGATCTTGTCCTTTCAGACTGATCCTACCAATACCAAACAAGGCTCTCTGCAAAAGCTTTCCCTCTGTCTGAATGCATATTTGAGCTGCAAACATTTGCTGAAGTACCTGTGGGGGCATGCTTTCTTCTGCAAAAAGGCATTTTAGCAGTCATGCCTAATGTGTGTCAAATGTCCTTGTTAAAAGCTGATGTATTATATAGAAATGCAAATGCTCATATTCCAATATATCAAGAAGATAAAAAGCACGAATATAACTGCCAATTTCAAAATACTGTCACATCTTTAACATTACTGACAATTACCAGAATGGCCAAAATCTGAAAAAAGGCATCTGTGCAATTGAAACCAGCCAGAAACATAAACAAAGACATCAGAATAGTTTTAAACAAGGCAAGGCTACCTGTACAACTGGTTACAGCTTTCTTGCCCTCCATGATTCACTCTTCCTCAGCTACTCTTCCCTGTCCTGCTATGTCCTACTACTGTGGAAAACATCCTCATTATTCAGCTTCCCTTCATAAGATTCCTCTTTGCATTTTAACAATCCAATCACTTATAAAACAATTCCAATAATAGTAATATTCTCTCAGTGTTTAAAAGATCTAAATTTATAAAATGAATATGAACCTGAGCTAGTTACAAACCAGTTAACTTAAATTAGACAAAATAAAGCTGCTTGCCAGCAATAATGCCTCTTATTTCAGACCGGTATAAACTAGTTTGGGCAATTATGTTTTAATACACTCCTGCCTTATGGAAGAGCTAAGGAAACATTGTAAACAAATAGTTGTTACATGCCTTCAAGTAGACTCTGACTTATAGTAACCCTATCAGCAGGATTTCTTGGCAAGATGTATTCAGCTGAGGTTTGCCATTTGCCTTCCTCTTTGGCTGAGAGAGTGTGTGACTTGCCCAAAGTTATCCAGTGTGTAAACAAAGAGTGAACTGAAAAACTGAGGCTTAAAAAACACAAACACTATAGAATGACAGATTCCATGATAATGTCCCTCCATATTTATTTTCTCTTACTAAGTTTTAGATTATGCTATTTTTAATTTAATTCCATGTATTTAAGCATGGATGCATCTCCTGGGAGCAAATTATATTCTGCAAGGAAAGAGGGCAAAAGAAGAGGGCCTATCTGGATGAACTGGAACAACCTGAAAGTCCCTGGATTTGTGCCTGTGCTTTCTGGTATTGTTGGGGTTTTTTGGATGTCGTGTGCGTGTGTGTTTTGGTTGGATTATTTTGGCGAGATACATGACATTTCTTCCATTCTGAAGTATCCCCAAGGGAACTTTCAGCACTTACAAGGACTTTTTATTTCTGCTCTCCAGGTCAGTTTAAATCAAATTAGTATTTCCCACAATGAAAGGTGCCTCTCCATGGCATTGGGTTTCTGTTATCCTGGACCTAGCTGAGATGACTGCTACTAAGAAACTTAGCAACTCTTCCCAGCACAGCAGATTCAATGGAGATCAAGCAACGGCAACAGGAATGCTAGCAATAAGAGAAAATTATCCTAATGCTTAACTGGTGTAATATTGCTAAAACACATTAAAACTTTAACTACAACTCCTGAATAATTATTACAAAGGTCTCAGTGGAAATTGGTGAAAGGCAATTTCTGAAATGTTGTCTGGGTCTAGATGTGACATGTGATAAGGGTGAGGAGGAAGGACACAAAGGGTGGGTGAAAGAAACCCAGGATATTTCAAGAAAGAGTTTAGATGCAAAACCACGAATATGCAGATAAAATCATAATAAAAAGAACAGGAGAGTCCCTGTCTGGATAAGCCTGCAAACTAAGGATTTTCAGCATTTCAAAAAAAGTGTTAGTGACAGGGATGTCACCTAAATGTGCTCAATTGCTAAGCAATGTTAAGTAAGGACCAAGGCTGACTTTACAGGGGCAATGAGGTAACAGCCTTAGACTATCTATTTTGGGTGTCAGAAAAGGGGAGCATATTGTTATTTGATTTGTAAATGTTGTAGTTTTATTGTCAAGGACAGGGAGAGGAGTTTGTGAAATCTTCTGTCTTATGTGCCAAAATACTCTGGCTGGCTTCAGGCACAATGCACCTTGACTTAGTTGCACTCAGAGTACCATTTACTGCTCTACTCAGGCAGCAAAATGCCTTGGGTCATTTGACCACTATTTTGTTCAGCTAATACTCTATATAGCATAACAACTGCATAGCCAACGCCAACAAAAAGAAACACAGTTACATTACATCCACAGCTTATATGTGCAACAGCATCCATCCATGTGTTTTTTCCGGGCTGTGAAGCCAGCTACAGATGCAGGCGAAATGTCAGGAATAAACTCTTCCAGAACACTGCCTCACAGCCTGGAAAAAATCCACAGAAAGCCTATGCAGTGTACAGCTATGGTGAAGAAGAAAATCTTCCATTGTTTTTTTATTATTTGTTAGCAGGCTGGTATTCAAAGACCCCTAAAAACTAACATCATAGAATCATAGAGCTGGAAGAAAACAACAGGGCCATCTAGTCCAACCCCCTGCCCTACAGGAACACACAATAAAAGCATTCCTGACAAACGGCCATCTCTCTCTCGCTCACTCTGGCTTTTCTTCGCAAATGAAGATTCAGGAAGGACTCATCCCGTGCTTTCTGCAAGCGCGCTGATGACTAAAAAGGCCAATCCGAGATAAAGAAGTCCGGTTGCAGAAAGCACAGCAGAAGGTCTCCTTGGGTGATGTTTCCAGGTTGTGATTCTTTCTGCGTTGTTGTTTCTCTTCAAGACTTGTTCAGTGTGAGTTCTCAAATAAGGCTGCAGCATTGTGGATAGTGCGTCTCCATGCCTCCCGATGGCCATCTAGTCTCTGTTTAAAAACTTCGAAAGGAGGAGACTCCACCACACTTCAAGGCAGATATAAGTTGCTTCCTAGAGAATGTATGGCAAGTCTATACACAAGAACTAATCCAGCATCCTGTTTTATACAGAGACCAAAAATATTCCTTTGGGAAATCCATGCACAGGAGATATGGGCAATTCCTATTATTGTAACCCAGCAAAGAGACAGTCAGAAGCACACTTGTGTTACTCATGCAGCTAGCATATAGCCACAATAACCAATACTTCTGATCATCTGAGCTGTCATGAATCTGCCTAGTCTCTAAAACTGATGGCCACACCATATCCCTTGATAGTGAATTAATTACTTTAAACAATTATTGTTTGCAGAAGTACGTATGTCCTTTTGTCTATCCTCATTCTCCCATCATTTAGTTTCACTAGATGACATTGGGTTCTAGCATTATGATGGAGGGGAAAACATTTTTCTATCCAATTTTTCTGCACCATGAATAATTTAAGAAGCTTCTACAGTGGGCCCACCCTCTCCATGCGCTAGCCATCCATGGACTGGAGCATCCACAGATGGCCATGCCCCATATTATTCAATGGCAGCATGTGTATGCGGCCACATCAGTGTGCAGCTGCATGCGTGCTCCGCCATTTATTAATATGGAGCTTGAGCATCTGCATTTTTTCCTATCCATGGGGTGGGGGGGCAGAACTGAATCCCCATAGATGGAAAGGGCCCACTGTATTATGTTTCCTTTTGCACACATTTTTCTAAACAATGCAACCTCAAATGTTGAAACTTTTCCACATATGGGAGTTGTTTCAGCCCATGATAATTTTTGTTGCCTTCTTTTGGCACCTTCTCCATTTCAACAATACCCCTTTTGATCTCAGGCCACTAGAACCACACACATTTTTAACAGAAGATGAACAATTTCACAAGATCAGGATTTCTTTATGAACTTTCAGGTGGACATATTTTGGAACTATTAAAAACTAGAACTTCATCTTTTCTCACAGCTAGTTGCTACAGTTCAAACGCAAAACTGTATCTACTTCCTAATCCAAAAGGGAAGGTGAAGTTGCTCAAGAATGATAAAATATACAGCACCCAACTCCTAAACTGTACTCATAAGAGTGTATTCATATATCAGCTGAAATAGTAAATGACAAGAAAATATAATTTTTTGGGAAGTTTATGACCTGATTGTGTATATATAAGAAAATTCACAGTGTCACCTGTTTCCGGTCATGGCGGATGACAGCCTGGCTATGAGAATGTTGATCGTTGTGGTCAGAAGTGATAATCACAGAAATGCTAATCAGGCCTAAACCTCTCCTTTTAATAGTTTTTGAGATAAAACAAATTACACAGTTTTAGCACTGTGAGCTATCTAAAAGAAATAAGGGTGGGAAAACAACCCATCCTTAGCTGCATATTTCCCTAACAGACATTTCATATTTCTAATTTAATTTATTTGGTCATATATTCTGCTTACCATTTGAGTGCTTGAAACATTGCAGTTTGCTTAGTTTCTCCTGAACAAATTTGTTTCTCTTGAACAAATTTGTTTCTCTATGCATTTTAATCACAAGGAAAGTATTCATTATACAACCTGATCTTTACAGGGCAGAAAAATAATTCCAGCCATACAGCTGATGTGTTCTCTTTTAGGTGTCCACAGAGCAAGCTCTGTTTTGCAGCCATCTTTTCGGCAGGCGAGAAAAGAGAGAAAAAGCATGCACTAAGCCAGAAGTTTGGCTCTGCCAGACCTCCCTCACAGTCTGCAGGCTTTGCCAGGAAACACAGGTGACACTGTGAATGATAAAAAGGCATTGAGAGGGGGAAAGTGAAACGATGGACTGGTTTAGTCTGGGCAGCATCTTAATGTAAACCTGCAGGGGCCTGTGTGTACAACATACCACAAAGCAAATCAAGCAGAAGCCTGTGGACAAAATACACCCCCATCAACTGAAGCAGAGTCCCTGCCTCCGCCAGTAATCTTGGTACTCTTCATAGGAGGTAACAGGACACATATCAGATTTTTCTTCATGGGAAGAATTTTAGACTGTGGCTCAGGTGGGAGAAATTATCTTTTTTGGAACCGCTTTCCAGAAAAGGTCAAGCTTGAAGACCTTCGGAGGCTGACTGAAGGAAGGGAAAAAGGAACAGCAGAGGAAGTGGCTTATCAAAAGGAAAAGCTTTTCAACCACCCACACAGATTTTTATTCTTGTATTTTCAGCAACACTAAAAGTGACACTTAGCTGTTCTCAATACAAGTGAGCCAAGATTTCAGCTTAAGTGTTACAAGCTTTTCTGCAAAGTAGATTAACTTCTTTGCTCAAGGAAAGCTCCATATATGGCTGTTGAATCTGGCTGCTAAGGGCCAAAAAAGACACAACTAATTCGCCCATTTGAATTCTAATTGTTTATTTCAGAATTTATCTTTCCTATGTTCCTATGAGGTGCCTTTCTTCTGTAGTACCTATTTTTGTCTTCTTTCTTGCTTAATTAAAGCATATCTTTTCCCGCACAATGAAGTCCCATAGTCGTACTACTGAATCTGTACTTGTCTTAGTTGTGGAGTAGATAAGAGTCAGTATGGTTTACTGGTCACAAATGTTGTCCTGGGATTGGAGAGCACTAATCTGAAATCTCCACTCAGCCATGAGATTACAGGGCCATATAGTTCATACAGTGATCTTGGGGCCATCACTTCTCTTGGCCTAGCTTACCTCAAAGAGTTGTTATGAGGATAAAATTGGTAAGCAAAGAACTATGTACCTCAAACTGAACTCCCTGAAGGAAGGATGGGATACAAATTAAGCAAACAAACACATAAAAATTATTCAGAAACAACTGAATTGAGATACAGCTGAACCCCGTATAGCACAGAGTTGGGCTGGAAAATTTCTATAGGCATCCTCTAGGTCCTCCAATGCAACTGTAAGGCATGCTTTCACCAGAAGTCCTTTATTTTAATAGGGTTCACTGTTATACATGATTTCCAGTATCTAGAGTAAGTCAGGGAACCGAACCCCCATGGATACGGAGGCCTGACTATATATGGAAGTGAGCTAGTCTGGTATATAAGGAGATGTGGGACATCTAGTCACTCTAGTCTTACACTTTTACAAGCCATGAGGATAAGAACTAGAAACACCATTTGGTTCAAAATACAGTACAGGCACCCCCTGCTTTTTGTCAACTCACCATTCAATCACCTGTTTTTTCATCAGTGTTTTCATGATGGTTCTGTGACCACATGCTGCTTTCCCCCTCTCTTAATCAACTCGGTGCCTTTCCCCTCCTGAAAGGATCCATGTTCTAATGACAGTAGCATGCACAGTTTAGCAATGGTGGTGAGTGGCCACATTGACAAGGCTGGAGGTGGAGAAACATCTGATTTTTGACACACCTGGGTATCTGGAGCAGTGCTTACTCAGTATGCAGGAACTCACAAACAAAAAATAATGTCTTTGCCAACCAAAGGAGATACACACTGGACACCTCGCTGCTGGTACTGCTCTTCTTTCCTTCCTTCCTTCCTGCCTTCCCTCCTTCCTCTCATCTTTCCAGATACTGGTTAATGTCTCTTTCAGGGGAGCTTATTGAGGGATGAATTGGAGGAAGAGGGAAGCTTCTAAGTTTTGAAAAAAACATCTTGCCGGCATCTGTTCTTATGCAAAGTTAAAACTGGTTGAGACTAAAAGGGCTACTAGAAGCAAAAATATTGTTTCTGTATGTATACACCAAAGAAGCAGGTGATGATATCTTTAAAGCTGCAATGCTGTGCATGCTTACTTGGGGGACAGTCCCCTTGAATAGAATTGGGCCAGGATGCAGCTACGGAAGAAGGTAAAATGAGGGCATTGTATCCCCACATAAGAATGCAGTCCCCAAATCTCTAGTACTGCAGAGAGTGAGACACTGAAAATCATTCACACGTATAACTTTTACAATTTCTGTGTTTGCTTTTCCTGGTAACTTTCATTTGGATACCTAAACTGTATTTCTAAACATTCAACAGAAGTTTAAAGTTACTGCCATGTTAGAAGTTTGGGGACTCAAGGAAAATTTAATGGTCAGAATTCTTATTCGGGTGGGGAACAACACTCTCATTCATAGTCACATCCCTCAATAGGTCTTACTGTGAAATAAACAGTACAGCTGCAATCCTGTGCTTGCTAATCTTGTGGAGGGGGAGAGAAATCTTTTTTTGGAGTGAGGAGGTCTGAACATCCAAATCAACTTGATAAAAATTGGATTGCACGGGGAGTTATTTCCCAATTCACTTCTCATATGCACTCCAGTAGCTGCTCTGCCACCTGCTTTTAAAATAACAAAATAGTTTCCTTTCAGCTGACATGTGCCTCCACTAAATGGAGAGCCCTATAAATTGCCCATTCCCACCCTTCTCTAGTTGGCTTGTTAAGTCTGGCATATGTTATCAATATGTACAAAAAAGCTGAACCTTCAGTAAAAGGCTTGTGGTTCTTTCACACTACTGTACATAATTACAGCCCTGTTATTCCACTAACTATGGTTTCATCATATGGAATTCTGGAATTTGCAGTTGTTTGTTAGGTGCCTTCAAATCTGACTTACAGTGACCCTATCATAGGGTTTTCTTGGCAAGATTTCTTCAGAGGAGGTTTGTCATTGCCTTCCTTTAAAGCTGAGTGTGACTTGCCTAAGTGGATTTTCCTTGGTTTTTTTCCGGGCTGTGAGACCGTGTTCTGGAAGAGTTTCTTTCTGACATTTCACCTGCATCTGTGGCTGGCATCTTCAGAGAATGGTTGGGTAGGAATGTATGTGGACTTATATATGCTGTGACCCCCTGTTGGGGAGTATATGTAAATTTGTGTAACTGAAAGGTTAGTTTCTGGGTATAGAAATGAAGGCTCTTAGTGTCTGTTTGGCTAATGGTTGGTTGATGGGCCATTAACTGCTGCTGGAAATCCCCCTGTCCCTGGGTGGAATTCCTTTGTATGTGTTGAGTTTTTATGCTATTGTTTTTCAAAACTGGCAGCCAGATTTTGTTTACTTTTAAGGTTTCTTCTTTCCTGCTGAAGTTGTCCAAGTGTTTGTGGATTTCAATAGAACACGGTCTCACAGCCCGAAACCCCCCCAAGGAAAATCTATGGATGCCAGCCGTGAAAGCCTTCGACTTCACATTGCCTAAGTGGGTTTCCATGGCCTAAGGGGAGATCTGAATCTTGATCTCCTGGAGTCCTACACATGCAACAAAAATGTATATACCAGCTAAAAAAGGTTGGGTTCTGCTTTTCAACCATTTCCACTTTTTGATCCAATAAGTGGGAGGTGCCTGTATGCCTGACAACAGGAGTAAGAACATATGATATCAATATTCCAAATGATTGCAGTAGCTAACTATGCAAAACAAGTGCCTCTTCTTGCAGTAGGTCATGTGTGTTTCTGTTTTTGTGTATAACTGAGACAAATTCCAACAAGGATCCCCACACCATGAAAAAATATATTTTGGAAGTGCATCCACACTATGCAATTATAGCAGTTTCATAGCATGTTATCAGTCATGGCTAGCTACCCTGATAGTCTGATAGCTACCCTGGGATTTGTAGTCTGGTGAAGTACTCAAAATTCTCTATTAGAGAATTCTAAGCAATTCCCCTGAACTACACTTCCCAAAGTACCTTGAGAATAGGGATTCAGGATTAAATCAAGATGCCTTGAAAACTGAAATTCAGCACACTGTACTAGGGCTCTCTAGCTGACAATACAGTTGTCCCTTCATATTCGCTGGGGTTTGGTTCCAGGACCCCCTGTGGATACAAAAAACAGTGAATACTCAAGTCCCATTATATGCAATGGCATAGCAAAATTGTGTCCCTTATATAAGGTGGCAAAATCAAGGTTTGCTTTTTGGATTATTATTTTTTAAAGAATATTTTCAAGTGAATACTTAAATCTGTGGATACCAAAACCGTGGATATGGAGGGACAACTGTACTAACCTCTCCCCAAACTACAAATCCCATTATTCCATAGAAAGTTAAGGTAGGATGAAGGTGTTATAACTGTGCAATGGGGATATGCTATTTTTATTATTGAAACTGCAGCTTTAAATGTGTCATCTGCATGATCTTTCAAGAAGAAAATACATGCTACTTCACAGGCCCAACATAACCACTCCACTGTTCCTTTTACCAGTTTTAACTAAGCTCACAAGAAGTACCAGAGCTTATTCTGCCTAGTCACAGAAATTCAACAAATGTTATTAAAAGCCTTTTCCAGACTGATCTTCTGAAATAAAAGTAACACACAAAACAAGAATTCACATAAAACCCCAACCTGCAAAACATTCATTCTTAGTTTGTAAAACCCTAAACAACTCAGGATGTGGTTACCTGAGAGACTGCCTTTTCTATTACTGACCCATTCAGTCTTTCCGATCATCTGCAAGGGTTCTCCTGGTAGTGCCACATGCTTTCGACATCTGCTTGGCAATCATTTGGAGCACAGCATTTAGTGTAGTAGTATCTGCTATGTGGAATGCTCTTACATTAGAACTTCAACATGCTCCATCTAATCTTAGTTTTCAACGCATGTTAAAAAATACTTATTAAAGCTAATCTTCCTTGTTTAAATCAACCTGACATTCTTTTCATGGACTGTATTCATGGACTACAATACAGAGCATATTTGTACACTTTTGTATACTTAATTATTGATGTACATTGCTTTAAACGTCTTAGATCTAAGTGATATATCTATTTATATATATTTATATATTAGACAAATAAGGAAACACAGAGATTATGGTCAGTATAAGTGAGATTGCCAGTCTTCAATCCAGCTTCTACATGCTGGCTGGTGCTCTCTTTCCATGGTATGGGGTGAGAGAAAACCTATGGCTGGCACCTCATACCAACTGTCAAGCACAGTGGTGGAGAGGTGATGATTTGGGCTAGTTTTGCAGCCACAGGACCTAGGAACCTTGCAGTCATTGAGTCGACCATGAACTCCTCTGTACACCAAAGTATTCTTGAGTCAAAAGTAAGGCCATCTGTCCAACAGCTAAAGCTCGGCCGAAATTGGGTCATGCAACAGGACAATGATCCCAAGGCACACCAGTAAATCTACAGCAGACTGGCTGAAAAAGAAAAGAAACAAGGTGTTGCAATGGCCCAGTCAAAATCCAGACCTCAACCTGACTGAAATGCTGTGGTGGGACCTTAAGAGACCTGTGCATAAACAAATATCCGCAAACCTCAATGAACTGAAGCAACGTTGTAAAGAAGAATGGGCCAAAATTCCTCCACAATGATGTGAGAGACTGATAAAGTTATACAGAAAATGATTACTTCAAGTGGACTTAGTTTTTCACAAAAGGTTTCTCCATTTTGGCTTTATTTTTGTTGAATAAATCATGACATGGTATAATATGTCATGTGTTGTTGTTCATCTGAGGTTGTATTTACCTAATTTTAAGACCTGCTAAGGAACAGATGATTGTTATTATGTCCTGATATGTAAAACCATAGAATTCAAAAAGGGTGTACTTTCTTTTTCACATGGCTGTAGGTATATTTTGGACAATGACCTGTCTTCCTTCACTGGCTATGTAAGATTTAGCCATTTAACATCTCAGGCTTTGTACTGCTCTGATTTAAGGCAAATACACTGACTTTTTACTGGAAAGCCATCATAGCCAGGATCACTCTCTTCTTCCATAAATGGATATTTGTCTTCCTCTCAGTAGGTGGTCTCCACTTCAGTTGAAACACCACAAGTTACAAATACAGGATATATCAGCAATAGCCCACATGCACGGTTATCCAGGGAGGGGTAGGATTCACAGATGGACAAAACAATAAACAAACCAATGGAATGGAAATATATTCATGTAATTAGTGAACAAGGAAGTCCCAACAGATAAGATTAAAGAGAAATTAAAGACATTTTAGGTTTCTCTAACAAGGCACCAAGTTTATTGGTTGAGTGTCATAATTTGGTATCTTTTGCTACTACTGCTTTTGAGTAGGAAGTTACTAGTGATATAAAAATACAGGCTTAATTTCAAGTGTCTAAGCAACTTATTTTGGTCTTCTCAATTAGAGTTAATTGCCTCGCATTCACGTTGAATAAACTTGCCTCACATTTGATATATTGCAGAGAACAGAAGTCCTGTAGACGTTTCCCAGTTAAAACTAAATGAATACTGTAACAGCCCTTCTTAATTTTGCTTATGTCAGCTAGGACTTGACAAATGTGCCTGATGAAAAATGTGAAATTCATCATCCCCAGGAAATTCCTGACCTCATGCTCCATTTTGAGATGCAGCATGAAGTAGACCTTGGGATAGTTTCTGGACTACAACACCCAGAATCTACCAGCCAAAATGGGGTATTCTGGGAGTTATAGTCATGAATGTAAGTTTTACAAACTTAATTTCTAATGATTACGCAGGCAGACCCAGAGGCACCATGTCTCTGGCCTCCACTGTCCCTCTCCAACTCAGAGTTAGCAAGGGGCACCACCTGAACAATAGGAATGTGATTGCCTAGCAGGTGCGAAAGCAAGGCAAGACAACAGAGATGCCAATGTTTCTTTTGGCTTTCTGCTTGTACCCAGCAAGATCAGAAACTGCAGTTGAAGGAACTGTGGAAAGCAGCTTTCAGGTAATAGCAAAGGTGCTTCTTTTAAAGAAAAGGCCTTCCATTATTGATAGATATGTGGCTGCTTTAGAGGTGGGGAAAAGTGGAAGCTGCCATCCTATTTTCAAAAATGGTTATCTGGTCACTGCTACCCTCACCACATACTACCTTTCCAACTCAGTTTTTCAAATGATACACACATGCCCTGTAATAATAACAAACAAGACAGGAACAAACCCCACATCACAGTTGATTCCTCCTGTATATTTTAAGCACTGGTGTTATGGCCCTTCTTTCTACTAAAAAGTTCCTTCCTCCAGTCCATTCTCTGATCCTGTGTATACTCTGTTCATTGCTAATATGGTGCAGGAAGATTAGCAAAGGACTGCCAAGGGATCTAGAGAAGCTACTTTGCAAAATGGAGATGGCTGTAGTTACCGTATATTCCGGCGTATAAGATGACTTTTTAACCTTCTCAACATCTTTTAAAAATTAGGGGGTCGTCTTATATGCTGGAATAGGGCTTTCCCCAGCGCGGCTTCAGAAGGACGGGTGGCTGGATGGATGGGGGGAGGCTTGCCAGCACCCATCCTTCCCGAAGCCATGATGGGGAGCCCTATAAGAAGACACCCCTCCCAGCCAGCCACCCCTCCATACCCCCCCCCCGAAGCCGCGATCGGAACTCTGATCACGGCTTCGGGGAGGGGAGGTTGGCTGGAAAGCCTCCTCTCGAGCCACCCTTCCACCCTCCCCAAAGCCGTGACCGGGCTCCCGATCATGGCTTCAGGGAGGGAGGGTTGGCTGGTAAGCACCCCCCCCTTGAGCCACCCTTACATTTGCCCCTCTCCTCCGCCTTCGATTCCTTCGGGAAGGGTGGATGGGCAATGGCTGGAGGGGGGAGGCTGGAGGGGGGAGTTTGGGATATACAGTTGTCCCTCCATATTCACAGATTTGGCATTCATGGATTTAAGTATTCACGGCTTGAAACTATTCTTTAAAAAATAATAATCCAAAAAGCAAACCTTGATTTTGCCATCTTATATAAGGGACGCCATTTTGCGATGTCATTGCATATAATGGGACTTGAGTATTCACAGATTTGGGTATTCACGGGGGTCCTGGAACCAAACCCCAGTGAATGTGAAGGGACAACTGTACTCACCATATAAGAGAAGGAGGGGTTGTCTTACACTGCAAGTATATCCCAAACTCTATATTTTAACTTAAAAATTGGGGGGTCGTCTTATACGCCCAGTCGTCTTATACACCGGAATACAGAAACACTGACGGTCTTGTTGTTGTTCATTTGTTCATTTTAAAGCCAGCTACTGCAAAGGAAACTGAGTTTGGGGACTTGGATGGAGCAGGAATGCGCACATGTACCAAACTGGACACCATCACTCCTCCAAATGTGCAGAAAATACAACATACATCCCACAATGCATTGCATTCAATGTAAGCATCACACACCTTGTTAAAGGGATGCTGGTAGAGTATTCTGGAAATACATCCAAGTTCAGTCCCAGATCAAAGGATGTGTGGTGATATTTAAAGCAGGAGAAGCATTATTTGTAAATGACGTTAAATCATATTAACTGAAGTAAGGATAATTTGCAGTGTGGATAATTAAAGTGCTTTAAAATGTACATGCTATTAGGCCTGACGTGCCTTTTCTTACCTGTTTTCTACAAGGAAGTCTACCACACTTTTCTTCAAGCAGTACAGATGAGCATCCATCAGCCCCGTCCTGATGTGTATTCTAGAATGCCTGGAAGGGGAATAAAAGAGAGTGAAGTCACCCAGCTTTGCACTTCATAGTCATTCCTGCATGGTAGGGGGCTGGACTAGATGGGCCTTGTGGTCTCTTCCAACTCTGTGATTCTATGAAAGAGCTTCACTTTAAAATCACTAGATGGTAAAAACTTTAAAAGGAACATCTGTTCTCCCAGACCCTTACAATGGAATAAGCAATGAGGTGAATCATGATAGCTTCCATGGCTAGAATATGTCAGACAAACATACACCTGCTGATTCAGTTTGCCACTGACCTTGTTCCATAATTGACAAGGGCTCAAATCCATGGTAACTGATGCCACAAGAAATCTTAGAAATGATTTCTAAAGATTTTAAGATGCAATGAAACTCTGGGTTTTTAAAAAATCTTTAACAATGGGTCTTCTTCAGGAGGATTTAGCACCTGGTTTATATTTTATAATAAACAGGATGTCAATACCTCCTGGTTTGTTGATTCTACCTACTTTTTTTGCTTATAAATGTATCCATGAATACATTTTTCAGTCAGGGTTTTCTAAGCATTAAAAAAGCAAAGATAACTACAAGTACTGCAGTTGGGAGTGTTTGAAAGTTAACGTTATAGAGTATCATTTAACAGCAGCAACACTGCCTAGTCATGCAAGATTGTCTCAAAGTCTTTTTTTTACTGCTAAATTATTTTGATTCATAAGACAAAACAGAACATTACTAAAATTTTCATAAAATACATAACGAACATAGTGAAATCACTAAACAAATAATATCAATCTTTCTAAACACATATAAGACATCTATACTTCCTCCTAATTACTTTTCTAGTTGAAATATTTGTCATACTTTTTTTCTAACTTCTGAAATAAAAATAAAAAAGAAAAATCATATACGTAGTGTTAACGTTGTATATCACTATGCTTTTAAAGGTGCTTCTATAATTTACTAATATACTTTAAAAGTCATATAAAGTTTTTTTTTTATAAAACTTTGGAGTTTGGATTTGGATTTAATAATGTCTTTAACCTAAATTGTAGATGTATTATTATTATTATTATTATTATTCACCTCTCTTGTAAATATTTTATTATTGGTAGCCAGTCCTTTTCAACATTCGTAGATCTTTGTGCTAATGATTACGAAAATTAGTCAGCTTCTATCATGTCTTGTATTTTTTGGATCCAGTCTTCTACATCTGGGACATTGCTATTTTTCCAATGCTTAGCAAGAAGAGTTCATGCAGCTGTAATTAAGTATAGAATGACCCAGCTGTATTTCCTCTCATCATCTTTAATATATTAATCATATTAAGCAGATAAAATTCTAGGTTTAGTGAAAATTCTATCTTAATTTTTTTTTGAATTCTTTTATGTATTTCATACCAGAACTTCTTGATTTTAGTAGACTTCCACCACACGTGAATGTAAGTGCAAACTTCTTTTGAGCATTTCCAGCATTTATTTGATTTGGTCTTATATACTTTTTCCAGTCTTGCAGGTGTAAGATACCATTTCTGTGACATTTTCAGAAAATTTCCTTTAAGGTTTTGACATCTTGAAAATTTATGTGTTTTTCCCCATGCATATTCCCAGTTTTTGAGTTGGATCAGATGCCCTACATCATTTGCCCATCTTATCATTGTCTCCTTTATGGGTTCTTGTTCTGTCTGATTCCCTAAAAGTAGTTTATAAAACTTTGCTATAGTTTTTGTGTCATTTCCCCAAACAGTTTCATCAAGTAAGCTTCTTTTCATTTCAAAACCTTCTAGATTCTGGTCCATTTTAAATCTTTCAAGTAGTTGTTTATAAAGAAACCAATTAATTGTATAACCTTCTGTCTTTAGTTCTTCTTCTGATTTTATGGACCATCTGTCTTGCTTAATGTTTTAAAGGATATCTTTGTAGGACAGCTGGTTACCTCCGTCATGCCAATGACAAAAGAAGGCCTCTTGAGTGGAAATCCAAGTTGGTATCTTTCTATAAAAACACGTTTTTGCTTCAACCAAATTTTTAATAGTGCTTTTCAAATTATTGGTTATTGAAATCTTTATTCTCTCTTGTTTTTCCATACCAAATGTGTGCGTGCCATCCAAATTGTAAGTTATGGCCTTCAAGTATGAGAAGTTTCTCATTTTTTAATGTTACCCATTCTCTGATCCAGGAGAGTGTACATGCTTCATAGTATAATTTTAAGTCAGGTAGAAGATTATCACATGAGTTTAATAATCCGGGACAGGGACGCCACAGGATTGAGAAAGGGCTTCCTTTTCAGATGATGTTGTCCATGTCCCGTTCTGCCCCCGTGCTGCTTCCATTCCCTTCTGTTTTTTTTTAATTGATGGGCAGAAGCTGTCAACATATTACCCATTCCATTTCAGAAACGGAATCACAGGTGAGCGAAAAGGCGCCACGTTATGCTGGTGCTATCCGTGCCGAACACTTCCGGGTATGATTGGGACATCCAGGTAAGTGACAGCCTTTTCTGTACCCTCCTGTTTACTTGTTTTTGTGTGTATGTGTTTAGGTGCTTGGTTTACTTTTTTGAGGTTTGGGGTTTTTTTAATTTTTAAATTCCCCACGCAATACTGGTCTCCCTGTAAGGTCCTTGAAGGCCATAAAGAACACTTCCTGTGGCGATTGGGACATCCAGGTAAGTGACAACCTTTTCTGTACCCTCCCCTGTTTACTTGTTTGTTTGTTTTTTTAGTGTATTTAGGTAACTGGTGTACTTTGTAACTTTTTATTTTTGGTTTTATTTTTAAATTTCTCACGAGAACATTCAGGATTTGCTTTCCAGGAAGTGAATGGGGCTTGGCGAGACCTCCATTCACTTCTTGGACTGCCGGAGGGGGAAAGCAGTTTCTGTCTCGCTATAAAGGTAGGTGTGTGAAATTATAATTTTTTAATCGTGACAGGGATGGGAATGGGGCGGGAATTAGACGGTGAGACGGGGATGCTATATTTGTCCCCATCTGATAATCTCATACCTGACTTAAAATTATACTATGAAACATGTGCACTCTCCTGGATCAGAGAATGGGTAACATCCAGAACCTCCTTTTTCCATTCTGTCAGTTAAAGTTTTCCATTTTATTCTAGGTTTCTTCCCAGCCCAAATAAAGTTTGTTGATTCTTAATGCCAGCCTGTAAATGGTTTATCATTAGTAATAATGGGTAAGTTTTTAAATAAAAAGATCATCTTTGGCAGCACACTCATTTTTATTAATATCCTTCCCAGTAAGGATAATTTTAATTTATTACACTTAATCAAGTCCAATTGAATATTTTCCCACATTTTCTTGTAGTTATTTTCAAATAATTCAATGCTCTTCATTGAGATCCGATTGTCAAAGTCTGTTTCAACTGATTGATTCATGCTCTAAACTTACGTTTTTATAAGTTAAAAAAAAGGTATCATTGGATATGGTAACATTCAACAGTTTCTCACTGTGTACCAAATAAGTATTGATATCTGCAGGTGCTGGTGCTGATTTTATTTATATTCTGATATATTCAGAAAAAGGATCTGATGATTTATTGTAGCTAATGTTTAAGCAAGCAGTTGTTCCATTTAAAAAAATATTTCTCAAGAAAAACAATCAGGAATGTCAATCTTATAATATATGAAATCAAAAATAAAGCTTCTGGGCATTAACTACAATTCATCTGATTTCAAGATGGGTTTGACATGCATTTACTAACAGCAAACAATTGGAGGAGACAGAAGGCTATCCTTGGTGACCCTGACATATCTCTATGAAACAAGAATTATATCCATGTGCACATACAGTAGCTATAATACCTTGTACTTGCAGTGATTCATCAAAGTAGACCAATTACTATACATACTTGTCTATAAGTTGACCTCATGTATAAATCAAGGGCAGTTTTGGGGGCCAAATTATAGATTTTGCTATGACCTGTGGTTAAGTCAAGGGTGAAACTTAAGGGCTTGTAACAAAGGAATCTTTTCCTCTCCTTTTAAAAATGCATAGAGGGAACATACCTAGGAAGAGCTAAAGAGAAGGCAAGAAACTGTTTATTTGAGAGATTACAACTGGCGGGGGAGGGAGAATTTCATTGCTGACCTTAAAATGTCTACATCTATACAAACACAAATAGGGAACGGAATAAAAATTAGGACAAAGAATGAGAATGCACCTTGGAAAAAAGTGTGTGTGTGGGGAGAAGCTATTTGACAGGTAAAGAGTTGTTCAACAGTGGAATACACTGCCTCAGAGTGTGGCAGAGTCTCCTTCTTTAGAGGTTTTTAAACAAAGGCTGAATGTGTTGGGGATGATAGGACACTCAATCCCCAGAGGAAGCAAAAAAAAAAATCTCAGCAGAAGTCAGCAGCAACCTGTTCCCAAGAAGGATACTCACACAGAGGGAGACTGTCTTCCAAATAAACAGGAGGTACTATATCTTGAAGCTCAAAGCAGTTACGATATGTAATATGTATTCACAAAGTAGATGGACAAACTGCTACGCCAGGCATCGGATTTGCTCAAGAGAGAAAGTGCTCTGGGTGCAGCCTCCTTTTATACAGTTTCTCAGGACATTGGCTCCCCCAAACACATGGGTACCTTACATCAGCCTTTTGCACATTGTACTGTGCTTTGCACACCACACTCTACTGTGCACCCCACACTTCAGCCTGATGCAATGCCCTGCAATCTCCTGATTATGCAGCTGTGGCCTCCAGGTTTGAAACTGGGCTTGGCCTTGGCTAGGCTGGCAGATCTGGCAGTTGTCTGGCCATTTTCTAAGAAGTTCAGACACTGACTCCTGACAGAACGACCATCTGTCGAAGTGCTTTGATTGCGTATCCCTGCATGGCTGAATGGTGTTGGAACGGTTGCCCCTTGTGCCCTCTTCCAACTCCATGATTCTATGAGAAGAGGAAGGAAAGCAACCTGCCTCTATTAGGGACCCAGCAGTGACAAGAAGTAGTAGAGGCAAAAAAACCTCTCTTGGAGTGGCAGGGCATGGAAGCAGCACTCCCACCCCATTACCCCTCCCTTGCTCAATCCAGAGAAAGAAAGAAAGCCCTCCCTCCTTCCCTGCCTTCTTTTTCAGCCTGAGCCTCTTTTTCAGCCTGAGTTCAGCAGCAATGTAAGGGAGCCCAACGAATGTGGTGGGCCCACCATTTTGGATGCTTGAGGTCGAGCAGAGCAGCAGTAGCCACTTTTAATAAGGGCTAACTATATAAGCCTCACCTCATAAGTCTTGCAGAGAGACTGCCCAGCCTCATGAGGCTTATACAGTAAGCCCGTATTAAAAATGGCTGTCGCCACTCTGCTCCACCTGAAGTATCCAAAATGGTGGGGAGCACAGAGCTTTTCCAGCCTGCATCATCGACATCTGTTTCCAGCATTGACCCATGCATAAGGCAATCAAAGTTTTTGAGTCAATTTTTTATCTTTTTTTTTTTTTACATATACACAAGTATATACGGTAAGAAGGATATTTTCAATTTATTAGAGGCTGATATGCATTCACACACCGACTAGTTACTGGAGTTTTAGAGCACAACCCTAACCCCTAAATCCAATACCTGCAGAAAGTTAAGATGAGGGAGGTTGCAGATGCTATGGGATACATTGGATCTAAACTCTCTGTTCCACAATGAGGCTACAGAACTGGACCCATTGCCCACACTAGCCTTCAGCACCTTGAGCTGGTTTAGGTAAATACAACTTGACCGCGTTTAGGTTATTCTTTCTCAATGAAGCCAATGGAGAGTGAGGCAAATAATAATAATTATAATGGAAACCTAGAAAAACTACCACCCGCTCATGTCAGCCCCTATCGGAGTTGGCATGAGCCCTAAGAGCTTGAGAAGTGGTGGTTCATGAGAGGGTGTTTCATTCAGCATACTTCTGAACTTAAAAGAAAGGGGCAAGAGAAAACTCAATTGATTAGCTTTAAAATTCTGCATCAAGGATTGCTATTACCAAGTAAACCAAGATTTTGTAGAAACAGTTGTCTATGTTAACGGTGAGTGAGATGAAAAAACAGATGAACTATGTAAAGCAAAAAGAATTTTGAATTTGCAAATAAACTGGAGAAATGGTTGGCATATAAATTGTGAAAAGAAAAAGAAAATAAAGTTATACTAAAATTACAAGAGGAAAATGCTGTAATAACAGATAATGTAAATATACAAAAAGCGTTTCATTAATATTACTCCTCTTTATATAAACATTAAGAAATTTCTTTGGAGAAAGTGGATGAATATCTGGGTAAGCAGAAGTTTCAAAGGGTACAGACCACCAGAGACAGATTATGAGTGCTCCTATAATGGTAAGAAAGATCTGTGAAATTATGAAAAAGAATACAACAGGAAAAGCACTTGCGACAGATGGTTTGTTGGCTCTTTATTACAAATGTTTTGACAATGAACTTTTATTGCCTCTGTAGCAAATAGTTAACACTATTTTGCAGAATGGAAAGACTCCTTGAAGTGAATATAGCACTAATACCAAAAGAGGACCAAGATTTGACATTGGCAGAAAATTATAGACCAATACCATTATTGAATAATGACTATAAGCTACAATTTTAGCTTAAAGACTGAACATATTTTTTTAGGATTTTATCCATGGGGACCAATGTGGATTTCTACCTAGAAGATAACTACAGTTGCCCCTCCACATTCGCGGCTTTAACATTCGCCGTTTTGATTATTCATGGTTTTTGGGAGGGCCTCCCCCCGCCCTCCCAAAAGCCGCAACAGGGCTTTAGAAGCCCCCTTGCCTCTTTTGGGAGGGCAGGGGGAGGACTCACTGCTTCTGGGATGGCGGGGGGAGGAGGGAAGTAGCGAGGGGGCTTTCTGAATCCCCCTTGCTGCTTCTGGGATGGCGGGAGGGGGAGGAGAGAAGCAGCAAGGGGGCTTTCTGAATCCCCTCGCTGCTTCTGGGATGGCAGGGGGGGAGAAGCAGCAAGGGGGCTTTCTGAATCCCCCTTGCTGCTTCTGGGATGGCGGGGGGGGGGAGAAGTGGCGACAGGGGTTTAGAAGCCCTGTCACTGCTTCTGGGATGGCCGGGGGGTTGCAGGAGGGCGGTGGCCTGTCCTATTTTTTATTTGTGTTTTTTTCACATTTGCGGGGGTCTTGCAGCCCTAACCCCTACGAATGTGGAGGGACAACTGTACAAAATAATATAAGATAAATGTGTTCGAGGAACTTTCTGACAGTAAGAGTGTTTGGCAGTGGAACACACTCCCTTGGAGCATGGTAGGGTCTCCTTCCTTGGAGGTCTTTAAACAGAGGTTGGATGGCCATCTGTCAGGGATGCTTTGATTGTGATTTCCTGTGTGGCAGGGGGTTGAACTGGATGGCCCTTGAGGTCTCTTCCAACTCTACAGTTCTATGATTCTATGATATTTTTGAAATATTTAGAATGACATGAGAAGAAAGCTGCATTGATTTTTCTAAATGCAGAAAAAGCATCTGACAATTTGAACTGGACTTCTTTATTAAGGGTTTTGGAAGAGTGTGTTAGATTGATTTATACTTTACAGAAAGCACAAATAATGGAGAGTTAACAAAACCCTGTGAGATTCAAAAAGGAACGAGACAAGGATGCCCATTGTCTCCACTTGATGAGACAAGATGAGAGAATTTTGGGTATACAGATTTAAAAAGAAATGTATAAGTCAAGGGCATTTGCTGATGACTTGGTGATAGTTTTCGAAAATCCTTTGGAGAGTATAGAAGTGTTAACAGAAAAATAATTTGATGAGCTGGCAGGATTTAAGATTAATAATCAGAAGACAATGATTGAGTAAAAATATGAAAATGGAAGATCAAATAGAATTGATGGATAAAATTGGTTTTAAAACTGAGAAGGTTAAATACTTAGGTATTATTATGACAAATATGAATTGTATGCTGTTTCAAAATAATTATGTTAAGTCATGGAATGAAATTAAGAAGGATATGAGAAGATGGGAGAGGCTAAATTTGTCATTGTTGGGGAGAATTTCAGTGATGTTTTGTCTAGAATGCTGTTTTTATTCTAGACAATATTGGTCTTGACAACTGATATACCAATTAAGCAATCGCAAAAGGACTTATCTAAGTTTATATGGCAAGGAAAAAAAAACAAGAATCAAATATAAGGTATTGCAAGATGCAAAGCAAAGAGACTGGGTTGATTAGAAAGCATATTTTGCTGCCGTTGTTTGGTTACAAGAATGCTCAGAAATAGCTTGGGTAGTACAGATATTTATGTTATGTTAAGGTTAAAATGAACGAATCATTTTATAAGACATGCCCTACCAAGAACAAGGAATAGATATAAATCCAGGCTGTACTCAAAAATGTCTTTATGGGTCTCAGCACAAGAACCTCATTATAGATCAAAAACAACAGGCAAAGAAAGATGGTTAACATACGAAGATCTTCTGGAGAATTACTGTACCAACAAGAATATAAAATTAAATTGAATGAGCAGTTACTTACAGAGGGATACAGTTTTCAATGGTTTTCCTATCTACAGTTATTTGAAAGATTTAAGATGGATAAAAAGTGTTATGATTTTGAACAAAACAAATCAGAAAATTTATAAATGTTTCTTAAAATTTGGCATGGAATAAGAACAAGTGAAAGATTGCATGATAAAATGGGCTAAGAATTTGCATATACAGTTGTCCCTTCACATCCGGGGGGGGGATTAGGGGCGGAGCACCACCACAAAATGAAAAAAACCCACAAATTAAGCCCCACCCAAAGCATGCTGTATTCTCCTGCTGCCAACAGCACAGCCAGAACCTCCCTTTCCTGCCTTTGCAGGATGTCTCAGCTGATTTGCAAAGTTCCTCTGCCTCCCTTCACTCCAAATTAAATGTTAGTAGCAGCAGCTGCTGCCACAGCAACCACCAACTAGTCTGCACCTCTCTCTGTCCTCCTAACCTTGCAACAAAACTACTCCACATCTCCTGCTGTCTTGGCACCCAAACCGAACTGCACCACCTTAAAAAATTTATTCCACCCTATCTCCCCCCAAACCAAAGCAAAAAGCACAGTCTCTGCCGCAGCAGCAGCAACAGTTCTTGGGCAAACAAAATTTTTCCACCCTCGCCTCCCCCTCCCTCTGCCTGGCCAGCAACAACACCCCACATCTCCTGCTGTCCTAGCACCCAAACTGACCTGCGCCACCTAAACATTTTTATTCCACCCCATCTCCCCCCAAACGGAAGCGAAAAGCACAGTTCCTGCCACAGCAGCAGCAACAATTCTCGGGCACATAAAACTTTCCCACCCTTCCCTCCCACTTCCTCTGCCCAGCCAGCAACAACATTCCACGTCTCCTGCTCACCTGGAATCCAAACCAGTATGAATTGTGCACCATTATCTGAAGCTAAACATTGCTACACCACCTTAAAACTCCAATGTTGTTCAAATGCGGGAAAGCGAGAAACAGGCAATGTTGTTGGCTGGAGTGGAGGAAGAGAAGGGATTGGACTAGGATGGGGTGGGTATGGGGACAGAGCCAGTCTTCCCCCCAGAGTGGAGGGAGATGGAGGGACTTTGCAAATCTTGCAGAATCATGGTGGTGCAAAGACTGAGGTTTTCCCAGATAGGAGGAGGGGGAGGAGAAGGAGGACAAGGTCTCGCAATAACAGTACTGTAGACATATTCGAGAAATAGCTAGAAACCGCGAATAATCAAATCCGCCAAAGTGAAACTCATGAATATGAAGGGATGACTGTACAGTAATATGGGGAGCCCTGGTGGCGCACTGGTTAAATGCCGGTACTTCAGCCACAGTGTTGTGAGTTTGATCCTGTAGGGCTCCTAGGCTGATGACTCAGCCGTACATCCTTTCGTAGGTTGGTAAAATGAGTACCCAACTTGTGGGGGCAATTAGCTATCACGTTGTAAACTGCTCAGAGAGTGCCTTGCATTATAAAGCGGTGTAGATGTGTAAGTGCTATTGCTAAACAATTTGTAAGCTGCTCTAAGAGCCTTTGTGGCTGAAGAATAGGGAATACTCTAATAAATAAACAAACAAACAAACAGATGGACCAATGGGAAAAGATTTCAAAGGGGTTGAAATTTATATTATGCTATGATCTTAAAGATACTTTTTTATAAAATGATGCACTGTTGGTATATGATACCAGATAAATTGTCTAGAATGTATTAGGGTGTTTCGAAATGTGAATACCAGAAAGGAACATTTTACTATCTGTGAAAGACATGTGAAAAGGTTAAAAAGTTCTGGGTTCAAGTACATACTTTGATGCAGACGATGGTAAAGGTTAATATTAAATTAAAACCAGAACTTTTTCTCTCTGGAGTTATGGATGAACAGTTGAAAAAGAGCCATGAAGATAACTTCAATATACAGGTATGACCACAGTGGAAAGACTGTTGTATGGACAAAGATGGAAAAATTCAATATTACCTACTAAAGAGGAATGGTTGTTAAAATAAAAAGATTGGAAACACCTTATAGACTTTTTGTGAAAAAAAGAAAGTGACCTGATAACTTTGGGGTTTGATAATTAGTAAGATTTGGTTATCAGAAGAAGTGTACAACATAGTTTTAGAGAGAGAGGTATGATTATATCATATGTATGTACAGTTAGCCCTCCTTATCCACAGATTCCTTATCCACGGATTCAACAAACCATGGCTTGTAAATATTTTTTTTAAAAAAATATTCCAAAAAGCAAACCTTACTGTTCACTATTTTAGATAAAGGATGTCATTTTACTATGGCATATAACCATGGTATATAATGGGACCTGAGTATCTAGGGATTTTGGTATCCACAGGGGGATACCAAGGGCCCAAACCCCAGTGGATACCAAGGGCCCACTGTATAACTGCTGAATAGAAAGTTGGAAGCCACTTTTCTTTTTCTCTGTATTTCTTTTTATATCCTACTTTTACATTTTACTTTTTTCTTTCTTTTTCTTTAAATACAGCTGGACCTCCATATCCACAGTTTCTACATCCATGGATTCAACCAACCATGGCTCAAAAACATTTTTAAAAATTCCAAAAAACAAATTTTGCTGTTCACCATTTTATATAAGGGATGCCATTTTACTATGCCATTGTATATAATGGGAAATAAGCATCCATGGATTTTAGTATCTATGGGGGGTCCTGGAACCAAACCCCAGCAGATACCAAGGGCACACTGTACTTGTAATTTTTACTGTACAGTCGTCCCTTCACATTCACAGGGGTTAGGTTCCCCAGACCCCCACGAATGTGAAAAATCTGCGAATAATGATTGCCCTCCCCGTCCCCCCTCCTCCGGAGGCCCCATAGTTGCTTTCTCCGGACTCCCCAGTCCCTTCCTAGGCCTTCACGGGGCCTCAGGAGACCCTCCCGAGGCCCCGTGGATGCCTCCCCGGCCCTCCCACATCCCTCCCAAGGACTTCACAGGGCCGCCGGACAGTCTCCGGAGGCCCCGTGGTCGCCTCCCCAGCCCTCCCCCCAAGGCCTTCACCGGGCCTCGCAAGGCCCCGTGGAGGCCTCCCCGGCCCTCCCCCTCCCCCCCAAGGCCTTCACCGGGCCTCGCAAGGCCCCGTGGAGGCCTCCCCGGCCCTCCCCCCTCCCCCCCAAGGCCTTCACAGGGCCTCGCAAGGCCCTGTAGAGGCTTCCCCGGCCCTACCCTCTCCCTCCCAAGGCCTTCACAGGCCTTCAAAGAGAATGAAGACGGAGGGGGGGGGCAAACGAGGCAAACCGGGTATTTTCACCCCTGTCGTCCACCTTCCTGGAAGGCAGAAGGGGTGAATCCCGCGGTTTGCGACGGCCACTGCCCATTCCTTCCGTCTTTATTCAGAAAACAGAATTCCTGGATATATTTTGATGCTTCATCTGCTGAGTAGGATGAAGGCAGCATGCTGAAAATGAGTTACCATAACAAGTTCTGCACTGATACATGCTTAAAGACTGATAACAAAGTAGATTTGGAAGTGATTTCACAATGTTGGGTCGTGTTAAAAGCTGTTAGAATAGAAGGTTAACTTTGGAATCATTTCATCTTAAGAATTTTCTTTTAAATTAAATTAGCTGTGCAAAATTGTAACAGAAATTGAATTAGTGCTGGAGAGACATTGAGACCCTTTCCACAAGGATCATTGTATGACACTTTTTAATCCACCTTCTGAAGTTAATTACCGATACTTCTTCTAGCACCCATTTTTCATAATATGACTGTTGACTTTAATTCAGGTTACTTCTACTGTACTTGGTACACTGTGGTATTATTTACAGATTGCCATTCATATTCCTATGTAATGACCACAGCTCATATTCAAGTAATGAATTACTTACAAATAATTAAAAGTAGGATTGTGAGAACTCATGAGGAGATCCTCATGAGTTGGGAAACGAAGAGGATCAGCTGGCAAGACTCCCCCAGCCAGCCAGCCAAATTGGGGGGTGGTCTTATATATGCCAAACTCTATATTTTTATTTGAATATTGGGGGGATCATCTTATACACCCAATTGTCTTATACGCCGGAATATATGATGCATCTGTGCAAATCAGTGGTAACTTGAAGTGCTACTTCCCTTTACTTTATTTTATATAAACTACAGTACATGCAAAATATGCCACAGATTTCTCTCATCAAATTTATGTGCCTTAACTGAAAGGAAAGTCTTTCAAAAGTTAGGACTAAAATACTCCCCATCCACATTCCTACAATTTATAATATAACTATATAATATTTATACAAACAGATGGTCACAACATATTTCATGTTTTCTCTGCAGATTTCATCAACATTCCCACAACATGTCTTCCTACATACATTTAAGAACAGGATATGTAATATCTTACTGTCAACAGATGGAGTTTTTTTGTGGAATCTTATATCCTCTGTGACCTACAATATATATTTCAGTCTCTACAAAAGGAACCACTGTGTAATACAGTATATACTTTTTATGCAGAATTTCAGGTAGTCAAATCATTGAATGAAAGAGACTGTCTCACCTTCCCCAGTGTTTAAGACAGCATCTGAAATGGTCCACAGTGAGTTTAAGACCAGGAAGAGAGAAGGATCAAGCCCAAGGCAGCCTTCTTACTCCTCCTATGGCCTGGACTATTATAGTTTGTGGTGTAGTGGTTTGGGTGTTGGAATAGGACTCCTGGAGACCCAGATTCAAATCCTCACTCAGCCACAGAAACCCGTGACCTTGGGCAAATCACATTCTCCCAGCCTGAGAGGAAGGCAATGGCAAATCGCTCAATGAATCTTGCCAAGAAAGCCTTACAACAGGACCAACATAAATCAGAGTTGACTTGAAGACACACACATAGCCACAGCATTATGGACTAAATACCATGATATCTAGAGGAAGACAATAAAAATGTCAAACCTGTTTTTTTTGTGGTTGATGGCCAGCTAATCCCCACTTAAAAACTGCTTGACAACTCTAGTTTTATTCATGTACAGTAACTCCAATTTCCCTTATTACCACAAAGAGACCACACTCAGCTCTCTGTACAACTGAGATCAGTCCCAGTATTCCCACCTGTATGAAAGATATTAAGCTTTAAATGGTTTGAGATTTAAATTTTCCTTATTTAAAGTAAGAAATAAATTTAAATTCTGCTTGTTTACTAACACTCACTAAATATGCTAAATATATTATCTTAGTTGCCTGTCACCAATATATTAATGGCTTTTGAAACAGCTAACAAGCAGAAGAAAATAAAGCAAAAGAATAATGCCTATATCTGTTTAATATCCAGTCCAGTCTTCTACCCATAATGGAAAAGTGCATTGGAAAGAATAATGGAACCATGGAATTAGGTAGCTGGCTTTGTATTGACACAATGAACCAATATAATCAGGAAGAGAACTTAAGCATGAGGGCCTAAAGCAGAGAAAGGAACTATGCAGCCCTTCTGGTGTCATTGGACTGCAGCTCCCTGCATTCCTCGCCACTGAGTATGTTGGCTATGGCTGCTAGGATTTCGAAGTCCAGCCACCTCTGGAGGGCCACATGATCCCCACTCCTGCTATGACTTTCTGAAGTTAATGATACTTACTTCTGACTAGATATGTATAGGACTGCTTGGTCAATGAGCAAACTCTATCAAGATACTTTTAACCTATTTTAAAAGGTTTTATAAACCAGGGCTCTTCTGTCCACTTCACTGACAGGGGCAACCTGTATGTTGCTTCCACATGAGATGGGAGGCATTGTGGAACACACAAGGAATTTTTGATTGTAGTCAGAATGTTGCATTTTTATCTTCTACTCAAAAAATTTGGGATTATTTATGATTAACTATTGGGCTGAAACCCACAGTATACTTCCTGTTTTATTTACTGGCTGAAACAGACGTTTCTAGCAAGCGTAGCAACTATCAACAATGAAGTGACATTTGGAAATACAACATCTTCTCTGCCTTGTGAACTACACAAGATGTGCTGGAGAATCTGAAGTTCTCATATACTGCCATTACACAAACTCTGCTCAAATCCAACACAGCTGGAAGTCACATTTCAACAAACAAAAAAAAAACTCATATGCATTCCACTAACAGCATAAAACAGGAAACACCTCCCTCATTCAGGGTTGTGTACCACAAAAAAAGCAAGATTTTTGTTTATATCTGAGTTTTAAGAAAGCAATTCCAGAAACTGCAAGTTCCTACATGATAGTATTGCTTTAATTAGCCAGCACAGCACATTTTGTTTGTGTTAAAAGACCTCCAACACATTTATTAAAATGGAGTCATAAATGTTAACTGCTTGCTCAACTACTAAAAGATGACCAACTGTGGGGATGATACTTCAAACTCATTTCAGACCTCTTTACAAGCACGTGCAACATGTTTTAAGTGAGCTCAAACTCTATTTAATTAAAAAAATTACCCAGTCAGTCAATCAGATCATACAAATCTTGTAGCCCTGCCAACAATCAAATACAAATTAAAGTCATGAAAGAATTTCTGGAAGTACAAACCCTGCAGCAACAAGGACAACCTTTTCTGTTACAACAAATCTAGGCAGCAGCAGGATTAAAAAGAATTTAGCCCGATGGAGTTCAAACAAGTATGGCTCCTTAGCATTTGAGGCTAAATCTTGGATTAAACATCTCAAACGTAACAAATAAATATTAATTGGACAATTTTCAAGGATCTTAAGTACTCCACAAATTGTCACTTTCCTTCTTTTGTTTGAAACTAAATGTTTCGCAGAGAAATTTAATGTGAGAACCAGAGATACTGATTGCTAAAAATCAATAAAAATAAACTCTCAAATTAAAAAAAGCTGCAAAAGCACTAAGGAATGAGACACCAGAGAATACCATCAGAATCAAAAGAGAAAACAAACAATGGCAATCAATGAAGAAAGCCAAGACAACAGACTAAGGGCTAAGATATTTAAACAACTTAGGGGCTGGGATCATTTTGACAAACAATGAATATGCACAACCTTAGTAATGAAGTCTAAGCATACAAAGCAGATGGGCATGCAATTCATTATGAGCAGCTTCGCTCCTGTTGTTAACCAGTGCCACCTATGGTTTCCAAGTCAGTTGGGTGGTATCCACTCTGGATTTTAGTCCAAACTGTAAAGCTGCTATGTAGGGTCCTGAACCCTACTCCCAAAGGAGATTCAGCTCACTGGTGAATTTCTTTAAAGTTCATACTAAATTCCAGAGAAGATTCATTGACCTACTGAAATGGGATTCACCAGCTGCCACCGGTTGTAATTAACATTACTTTCATCAAAGGCTTGAACTACTAACAATGAATGGTGGAGGACAGAAATGGCACAGGAGAGGACAATTCAAGAACATCACCATGTGAATCTGCTCCCAGTAAGGTACCACAACTATCTAGTTTTGTAATCCTCTTTTTTAAAGGAATACTAGGACTTTCAGAGAAGGTATTAAGTATAAATCATGATCAGCAATGAAAAGATGTTTGTATTATGCTATAAAAACATGTATACAAAAAGTAAGCACCCATTAAAAATTGCCATGTGCTCAAGCTACAGAAACAAAAAGCAAGATAGGCATGTGTCAAGCACCAGCAGTTGTTAAGCAGTGTTGCTGCTTTCTACTCAACATTTTTGAGGTTACACTGTGAATGCTTAGAACATCCAAGAGTATATTCAAGAAGAAATTTTACAGAAACTGTAGTAATTATATTATTATTTTTATTGGACTTATATCCCACCCTTCTCCCAAGATGGGATTCAAGGCAGGTTACAATAGTTAAAAAATGCAACTAAAACCTCACAAATTACACAAAGTCAAAAATAATTAAATTAAATTTCCATTATTAAAATATAGTTAAAAATACGTAATTAAAAACATATTAGCAGTAGTATTGGCATAGTTGTGTGATAAACACAGAACTGCTAGAATGAAGGCTGAAGATGCAGTTTTTAAGAAGGAATTGTACAGAATAGAAATGAAATGGTGTAGCAAATGCTTCTCAAGGTATTTTTAAAGGTAACACATTGCCCACAACTAGCAATAACGTCGCAATACTTGGTTACATTCATCTCTCAGCAATGAAAAAATATCTAAAATGTACTGTGATGTTAATGCTGCTGAAATCTTAAAGAGATTTTACACAAACTGAAGTTAATTTATATGAGGTAAGGAAAGGTACCCTAGCCCTGAAAAAAATGCATGCCTTGTTATAAAATATTATTAAGATTTTTTTTCATAAAATATGAAGGAGGGGTTATTTAGTAAACAGATTAAAGTTAGTTCTTGATGGCCAAGGGTCATACTAGCAAATATAGCAACAGAAAACAGTAGTTAATTTGCAGATAGGGAACGAACTGCCTGCAAATACTCTATACTGTATATAGTTGTGTCCCAAATCAATATATACAGTTGACCCTCGGTATCCACAGATTCTGCATCCATGGATTCAACCAACCAGGGTTTGAAAAAATTCAGAAAAATTAATTCCAAAAAAGCAAACCTTGATTTTGCTGTTTTATATAAGGGTTGTCATTTTATTACACCTTTGTATATAATGGGACTTGAGCATCCACAGATTTTGGTATCTGCAGGGGTCCTGGAACCAAACCCCAGTGGATACCAAGGTCCCACTGTACAGTACAGACTAGGGAAAAGTGCTTTACCACTAAAAGTAAGGTGGAAAAAGGACTCAAACAAAAGAGTGGAGTGATTTTACCTTAGAGGAGCTCACAGGTCTCTCCACCAGCAAGACACTCCTTCTTTTAGTGCCTTCTGCCATTATGCAGAAACACTGAAGAAAGGCTAGGCTTCTCACATCTCCATCTCACAACCACATGAGAAACATCCCCTTATCCCTTCCGAAAGACAACTAGTCCATACAATTCCTTTAAGGGAAAAGACTACCAGTCACTCCTCCAGATGCTATCCAACATCTCAAAAAGAGCATGCAAGAGTAACCTGCTTACTTCTTTTTGGTTTATTGTTGTTATTTGCCTTTAAATCCACATTGACTTATGGCAACACTATGAATGAGAAATCTACATGAGCCCCAGTCCTCAACTGCCTTACTCAGGGCTTGCAGGGAAGTTGGTGACTGGGGCTCTTTTTGGTATTTCTGAACATTTGAAAGGCACCATCAGAGGAGAAAACCAAAACTGAGGTTGTAGAATAGAGAATGGTGTTTAACTGAGCATTGATTCACACAATTATTTCTGTTACAGAATGGCTTTACTCATACACCTTGTAACATATACCCTCATCCATCACAATAATTCACATGATTTATCATCTTAACATTGGGAGAACCAGGGTTACAGCTAAATATTAAGAAAACAAAACTAATGACCGCAGATGAATTGTAAGAATCCTGTTCAACTTCCAAACATCTATCTTACCCTTCGTATACCAGTGCAGTTTAATAATTAGCTTTGGAGAGAATGAAAGGGAGAACCAGATATGAATGGATGCTGTGTTTTCCTGTGTAGACAGCTACTACCTCAAACAATAATGAGGAGGCCTATGAGGCAATCTCTGCTAAACAAGCTGCAGGGTTTTGCTGAAAACCTAAATATAAATTCTAGGTTCAACATTCTCATTAAAACTACTTGGGCCTAAGTGACTGGGCAAAAGTATGGCTGAAACATAGAAATAAAATAAGTTTGACATGAGCACAGTTCCACTGGCCTGGCCATTAGGGTAAGAATGGAGCTAAATGTGGAAAGAATCCATTATTCTTTCAATAGAGTCTGGTGCAGCTAAATAGGTGCTCATATACTCTCCCTCCTGAAAAGTTTTTAAAAATTCTATAGCTGCTTGGCCTGGGAAAGAGGTACCCACTGAAATGCTAACACATGGGCCAAGCACAGAAGCACTACACTACCCGAGGAACAATATTTTCAAGTACCCTTAGAAGCAAAGGCTGCCGAAAGAAAGGAGTCTCAAGGGGCTCAGTTCTCAGAGGCTTTTTAAAAAGCCATTCTATCTGATGGCTGCTCTTTGGGTGCAATTCTCCAAACCCAGACCTAGCCCATTCTATTACAAGAATTGAAAAACGGGGCCCCTCTGAAAATAATTAAGGTTGCTGAAAGGCCTTTCCTGCACAAATAGATTTAATAATAATGCAAACAGCAATTGGCATTTTTTTCCACTAGGTTTCTAGATGAAACTTATATCACTGTTGGCTTGGATTGTATTATTGCTGTTAGACCTGGTTAAGACTCAAAATTTCAAGTGAGGAGCTCAAAGATTTTCAACAAAGTTCAGTTTATTTGGCCATAAAGTGTTTGTGTGTGGGGGTACATCTTCTCCAATGGGTGTGGTGTTCAATTTCTAACACTTTAGAAATCAATGACATCTACAGCAGAAGCTATGGAAGGCATCCAATGGTCTCTGGGTTGTTAACAGTAATAGTTTCTATGGCATTTTAAAGCAAGTATGTACCGCAGTTTTGCCACCTTTCTCTGATTTATTCTCACAATATAATACATTCAATCTTTCAATTATTCTTCAATAGATTTACACAATGTTTATTCTAATTGACTCACTGTAACAATTTTTTTAGAACAGACTGAGCATATTAAAAATTACAATAAACTATTTTTTGAGCAATTAAAGAAGTCTCACTTCTTTTCTTTTGCTTGATCTTCTGACTTTTTGTGCTAACACTCCTTTTCTTTTGCTCATCCTTGGAGCCAACTTTGGGGGGGAAAGACACAAATATTTCTATTATGCAAAAAAGGGGGGAGGGGGCTGAAGATGAAAGCTAATGACCTGCCACAAAAAAACTAGAAAATGTAGACAGTGGTCATGAGCCAGTGAACTCCTTCAGCACCCATTCGATTTCCCTCATGAACATTTCTATGCACATGGAGTATTTTATAAATAGTCCCAACAGCTCATTTCCCCCTAGCTCTATTTCCATCTCCTTCCTATGCCATTTCCTTTATGTCTGCTTTTAGACTGTCAATCCCTTGGGATACAGACCTGTCAAACCTGACCTTTGTAAAGCACAATATACATCAATGGCATCATATAAATAAACATGCTTTTTAAAACACATGACTTATGAAGGTGTAGAACAGACCTTTTCCTTGAAATATTTCTTTATTCATTCCACTGGACTAGTCCAGCTAGACTCCTGAGCTGACTTATCTTGTCTTATGCTTCTGCATATGACTTCAATTTTATAGAAGTAACAGCCTAATATAATAGGAAGAGTCTCCTTCTTTGAAGGTTTTCAAACAGAGGCTGACCATCTGTTGGGAATGCTTTGATTGTTTATTCCTGCATGGCAGGGGGTTGGACTGGATGGCCCTTGTGGTCTCTTCCAACTTTATGGTTCTATGATTGTATGAATAACTAGCCACAACTATAGTAGACCTATTGAATCAATGGGATTTACAAACATGTTGACTTTCCATTCAGCAATTCTTTTAATGGATCTACTCTAGTTGGGGTGAGCAGTTGGATTTGGCCAACACATCCAAGCTAGTGCGGTTGTCCACACTACACAAATAATCCAGTTTGAAACTGGATTATTTGACATGGCTCTTGCCTATGGAATCCTAGGGTTTGTAGTTTTACAAGGCCTTTAGCCTTCTCTGCCAAAGAGTGCTGGTGCCTCAGCAAACTACAAATCCCAGGATTCCACAGGAATGAGCCATGGCAAATAATCTAGTTTCAAAATGGATTATTTTTGTAGTGTGGATTTAAGTTTTAACTTTTAATAACTGACAATTTAAACTCCAAAGACATGAAGATGGTAGACATCAAATAGTGCAGAAGCAGATCAATAGATTCTTGGTTTAGTCCTTTCCCTCTTCTCAAACATCTCCTTAGTAACCGTTACGTTATTATGACTGCTACTGCTTAACAAAACGAAGGCATATTTGCCCTTTCCCTCCTAAACTACCACTCAATGGGATTTAAATAAATGTTGACTCCACTCAACAACTGATTCAAGTGGTTCGGACTCTAGCTGAGATTGCCGAAAGGATTCAGACCCATGTGTCCTGATGATATTTGTTTTTCCAAACTGTTATTATTAAGCTGCACCACTGTGAACATATTGGCCACACACTATTCCCAAAGCAGCCAATGCAGTAAGTGTATCAAATCAACATTATGTACATTCAGTTAGTACAATCAATACCAAATGTAGCTAATTTTGAAAACAATGAGATCACTTTTGTGTACTGTATTCTTTTAAACTGCAATGCATCTGTGAATCACATGATGGAGCTCAAGAAGAACTCTTTGAGTCCGATGTTTCTGGAGTAATGGAAATCACGAGTACGTAGCTTGAATTAAAAAAAACACACAAGTAATTTCCCTGTAGTCAGCTGGAGAATGCTTGAGATTTGCAAGCTAGTAAAAGCAGCAACAGAAATAGCTAACGATGAGCTTTATACTATAGATAGGTCTCTCAAAAACTGAGGACACTTAATGTTTTAGGAAGAAAGTGACATACCTCATGTGCTTTCTGCCATTTTCTTCCCAATTTTGCTTTCTTACATTTGTCAATATATTTCTGACCAGGGCAGGGGTGTTAACTCACTCTGCATTCCAGTCTGCTATGCGTCATGGAGTTCCACAGCCCATTGATGAGTTACATATGTCTAACATGTGGCCGAAAAGAGTCAGACTGTGTTCAAATAGGCATGGATAACTCTTCTGACCTCTGACTCAGCCTTCTGTGCCATCTGAACAGCATAGTAAAATTATTCTCTGAGGCTAGACAACTTAAGAACAGTGTACTAAGAAAGAGATGACACAAATGCAAAAGATGACTTATTATATAAAGCACTACACACACACACACACACTTTTAAAAGTAATTTAAAGTAACAGAAGTACCAGTGTTGAAGTTCTCATCAGATAATTAAATGGTGCTTTCTGGGCCTCTCCATATAAAACACTTGATTCATATTACAAGGTACAGAATCACATTATTCTTTGGATTGATGTACCTAGAGGACATCCAGTTCAACTGTTCCATGCTTAACCAAGATCCTTCATCTTCTAAATATTAGATCATATAAAATTTAATTTTTTGGTTACAGTAAGAGAGAGAAACCTAGGAATCACAGAAGCCTTGTAAAACAAGATGTTTAATAAACTTCACAAATCATTCCAACAACCAAGCCATATGACATGCCACAGAGAAGCAGAAGGTTAACAATCTGACAACAAATCAAACCCAGAAGGAATTCCTTACCCTATTCTATTATAAAGTTCTACTTCCTGTGTTTGCAAACAACTACAGCAAAAAAAAAAAAGTCAATATGCATATATGTGTGCATGCACACACTCAGAAAATATATTAAGAGGATGTCTTGTCAACTTTCTTGGATTATAATCCACTTCTTCTGATGCAAGATGGAGCAGAATATAAATGTCCCCCTAGATTCCTTTTCTAGATGATGCAGTACTGCAGCTTTGGAACAAATCCCCAGAGAACCTAGTGTTGGAGCTGCAGGCAACAGGGAAGGCACATCTGTTCCACCTGGCCTTCATTTTCTTTAGGAGCTTAGAGCTAATTTAAGCTATTTAATGAACTTTTGACTGTTTTTATATAGTTCAGTTGAATTTACTGAAGTGAATTTCTAGGTTTCAGAATATTGCTTGGCTTTTGCACACACAGAGTTGGTACTTAAGCAAAATTGACTTGGTATTTTTTAACAATCTAGTATTTTCTGAGCACAGTCACATATACAGAACAGACTGGCATACAGCTCAGTACTCTTCTCACTCTTCTCCAGATAGGCACAAATTTTAAATGGCATGCACAGCCTTCAGTTCAATGTGATGACCAATGTACTGCCATCCACACATTCTGGGGATAGGAGCCCATTTCTTTATTTCAATTAATTATTTTGCAGGTACAGTTGTACCCATCAACACAGGATTGCACTCAATTTTTTTGGCACTTTGTTTTCAACTTACAAAGTGCCTTTAAATGAGCTTGATATAGAAACTCAAAAAACACAACACAATGTTTCCAGTCTAGAAGTATTCCTAACTACTTAATCATGACCAAGTCTTCCAAGAGTATTGACAGAATTTTGAGGACACTGATTTAATTTCCCCTCTACAGCTGTCTTTTTATTCAAATCTGATTTTGGCAATGGAATATTTGCGGAAGACAGGTGCTCATTATCAGCTGGCTGGTCTATTTTTCTTAGTGGTATGTTTTTAAATTGTGCTTTAAATTGTTTTATATTGTACTTGTGATTCTAAGATTTGCTCTTGTATTGTGTTTTACTTGTATTCTTTTATCTAATATTACTGCAACCTTGACTCTCATTTTGGTGACAAAACAGAATGTAAATCCAATGAAAAAAATAAAAATGATCACAAGTAAATAAACTGATGCATCAAAATGATCATATGGTGTGATTTTCCCAGCCACAAAAACAGACTTCCATACACCATACACCCACCTGGATTATGGGCAGGGAGCTATATCAGAAGGTACACCTTCTAGGGAAACTGAAATCCAAGAAGACTGAAGGAAACTAGAAGAGAGAATTGAGTTCTATTTGGGCTGGAGGCATATAAAGGGAGGTGGCCAGCCTATGAATAGTAAGAGTTTCATTCCAGGCTTTAGCCCTGGAGTCTCTTTCAACACCAGAGACAGAATAATTGATCTTTCAACATCAAAGAAATATGCAGTAATAATTTTAAAAAAGAAAATGTTCTAGATCACATACAAATCACCTTCCCCTTACCACACAAACCCAACAAGTTCAAAGACATTTGACAGCAGAAGAAAGAATTCAGGTTTTCCAGCATTCACACCAATGCCAGCCACTTAAGATTTCTTACAACTGCTCAGCTGAGCTGTGGATAGAAAGGGAAATGTTCAGATATCAGGGTTTGTGAAAGAGAGATCAGCAAGTCAGTCAAGTCATATGCAATCATTTGAACTAGAATAAAATGCCTCTCTCCCTACAACAGAGAGCACAGCTATAACCGTACTGCAAAGACACACACACACATACACAGTTTACCCAGCCATTCATCACAAATCCATACAATAATACCTCTCCTTTTTACTTAAAGACCAGCCCAAACTAGTAAAGAAATTGCCACAGGACATGCACTGAATATTTCCATCTCTCTGTTTATGTATAAAGAACAATATAAATTAATTTGGGTAAAACCATCCAGAGAAAACAAGTTATTACTTAAGAAGACCCCCAAAGCATTCACAGAATGCCTTTTACTACTAAATAGCCTAATCCCACTGTCACACATAGAAAAAAAGAATTCAAAAATTCCATGATGGACAACTTCCACTAGGCTATAAACCAAGAACCTTCCATTACAATATATTAAAAATAACTAACTAAATAAAACACAATCCCCACATTAGGAAAAGGTCAAGTGCATGAAGTCTGGGTACACAGCAGACTGTCAACCTAGGATGAAAAGGTTAACAAGAGATGAAAAAGAACTAAAACTGGAAACCCTTCCCTTCCATGATGGCAAGCAAGAATGCAACCATTTGAGTAACCCTAAACCAGCTTTCCACACCTTGATATCCCTCCCACCCACCTGAACATAGAAGTTGGAGTTGAAAACATTTGGAGGGCACCAGGTTGGTGAAGTCTGCTCTGAGCCCTGGCCTGCAGCACTGAATGCATGAGATTCCCAATCACTGCTCTGCCAAATGGGGTGTCCTCCCTGATCTCTCTTCCTCCAGTCAATCTAAGCACTACTAGAGGGAGAGCAGGCAAATATTGCATATGGCCTGGTTCATTCAGACCATGTTCTGGTCATTTTACTTCACATAAGCACTCTGTGGTACACCTTTTCTGGTTTAGTGCCACCCAGGAACATGAACAACACAAAGCTCAATTCATTTTTAAACATCTACCTGAAATGGGGATTTTTAAGGACAGCCTCTCCAGGATAGTTATAGTGAACTAGTGCCTGTTCTAGATCAAATGGGATGTATAAAAAGCAAGCCGTGCACATGAGAAATTCTGTACAGTCAAGTAACAATGCAGACAAGTTCTACTGACACACTTATAACCAACTATGTGTGTATGAATGTTGGGGGTAGGGATCTGAACTGCTCAAAAAGAAAATTCTCTTAGCTACTTTACAAGTTCATCTTTCCAAATAGGCCTTTTCTAATCACAATGTGCCTCAGAGAAAACCATGAAAACTGCAACATTGACCTAAAACTCCAAATTAATCTGAAATATATAGGGAACAAGAGCTGCACTATGTTATGGACCAATATTCTAAAGCTACAATAGGACAGAAATTGGATTTTAGAGAGGGAAACAGTAACAAACATGAAGTTGCAACTGAATCTATACAGAAACCATCAGAATTTATTTAAAAAAAAAGTTTTTAACTTTAAATTTTAAGCTATACAAACAGTATTTTCTTAACATTTCAGAGTTGCCCAGATCAGAACTACAAATGCTTAACTTTTTTTAAAAAAAAAATCTTTTTACACTTAAATATACTTTTTCCATAGTAAGAACTTCAAGTGGGCTAATTTTTATTTGCATCTTAAAGTGGTAAGCAGGATGAATGAAAGCACAACAACCTTTTCATATGTAAGAATAAAATCTTTACAAACAAGGCTGCAGTGTCACTTCAAAGCCATTCTTGCATTTATCCCATGCATTTATATAGGCGCTATTCCTTTCTATATGAGGTAATGAGTAGTCCAGATTGTCACTGTGATTTATTAGCACATCCTCTTGAAGCAGCTCTGCACCTGCATTTGCACAGATGGAACACCCACGAAGGCGGATGGTTTATTAGGGATGGCTCATCCTCCAATCATTCACAGCATTTTAAAAGGAAGCGCTCCAAATTTAGACCTGCTCCAACAGGTGTCTTTTACTGTCTTTCTTTGTGCAACAATAAATGTCTAAGGTGAGGCAGACAATTCACTGCCTGTAGTAATCATTCTTTAGAAACAGCTCTGTCACCACCTCCGAAGGAGGAGGGGTGAAGGAAGGCCAATGGGGTTCCTATTTTTTCCCAACCTTGTGGCTTGTCAAATGCTAAGGAAGACTGAGTGTGATGAACTGAGGCTTCAAAGCACATATCAGATGCCCAGACCCAAACATCCATTTCACATCTATCCCCAGAGTTTCACCTTGGGATAATATAACATGTCTTCCTTTGGCACAAAGTACATGTTTACCTAACACTTAGGTCAGTTTACAGATAAGGATTCTCTCATCTCAGCTAACTGGTGCACATCTAAAACCTGGCAAGTAACTATGGAAATGAATAGGGTCTGTGTAAACATGGAGTCTTTCACTACAGTGTTCTTCTCCAATACTGGCTGCTCTCCCTTGCAGGCAACTGGAGTCAAATGGGATACCTTTGGGAACAATTTTTTTCTCATCTACTTATAGCTGGTAAATTTAAGTGATTCCCAACCTATATAAGAAGGAGATTCATTGAAATATGAAATTAGAGAATCTGAGATAGGTAAATCAAAAACTAGAAAAAGTGTGAACCTTTTAATAGTAGGAGGACAGAGAAGTAGATAATGTTGGGTAAGGGTAGTGGGGAGGCAAACATTATAGGCAAGGGAACAGGAATTAATCCCAGAAAAGATCTACTGTTGGGATTAGGCTTTTCTCCATGAAACTGGTGTGTGCATATACAAGATGCTTCCCAGTTTTTCCCTTTCTGTGCTTACTTTCAAGGAACAGAAAGGATACCTTCTGAGTGCAGGAGGGAGTTTCTTCCATTACAGTAATTGAGGCTTACCTCTGAGTAGACACTCATTGGACTGTGCCTCGAGAAACATTTTTTTAATGTAATGGAGAAAAAGAGAGACCTTTTCTGTTCCAAAGCAGTTATTCTTTTTGCAATTCACATCAACCCTCCCAAGGTGGACAACTTTCCTTCCTAACCTCCCATCCATACTCCCACCAAGGTTAAGACTGAAATTGCAGCCCTATATGCATTTACTTGGGAGTATGTATATGAGGCTCTGGGGAGGAAGCTGAAAGAAATGGATGCACAGGTTGTCATCTCATCTCTTCTGCCAGTTGAAGGGCATGGTCCAGGAAGGGAGAGGAAAATAGCCGACATAAACAACTGGCTCCGTAGATGGTGTCGTCAAGAACAATTTGGATTCTTGAATCATGGGCTGCGCTTCCATGAGAGGGGACTTCTGGCAAGGGATGGGGTGCATCTCACAACAGTTGGCAGAAACATTTTTGCCAACAGTCTCAAGAATTTGATCAGGAGGGCTTTAAACTGAGGCATATGGGGGAGGGGGACAGTATTCTGGAAGGCAAAAGGGCTAGAGAAAATAGTCAAACTATCATAGAGGGAACAAGGCAAACAGTGCAAGGACCCAACAGTGGGAGGCAAAAAAACTTGCACAGGCAGCAAGTAAAGGGAACACATGGTCTTAGATGTCTCTACACTAATGCACAGAACATGGGAAATAAGCAAGATGAACTTGAACTCCAAGCACTACAAAGCAAACATGATAGAATAGGCATTACTGAAACCTGGTGGGATGAAACAGAGGCTGGATGGCCATCTGTCGGGGATGCTTTGATCGTGATTTCCTGCATGGCAGGGGGTTGGACTGGATGGTCCTCGTGGTCTCTTCCAACTCTACAATTCTATGATTCTATGTTACAATGAAGTTAGTAGGGCTTACTGCTGAACAGACTGCTGTACTGGGTTGTACCTTTATAAAGTTTTAAAAGTTCAGGGGTTATTGAAAAATGATGATAAAAGAGTAAATCAGAGGAAAGAAAATTCTTATTCCAAACAGGGATACATCAGGCTGGTAAGGCATCATACAGCTTGGATGTCATGATAATACAGGAGTGAAGGGTGAGCAAACAGATAGTGGCACACCCACAGGGTCATCACACAGGATTATTCATGCTTCTAACCACTCCCACTTGGAGAGAACTGAAACAACTGCATTAGTGTGTGCAGCTGTAGAGACAATATATCACAAGGACAGGAGAAATTTCCTACTAATTTGATCACTAGAACAGTTTAGAATAAAATAGTGCAGTCCAAATTTATAAAAACATAGGAGGGTTGGCTAACAAAAGTAGTATATATCTGCAAGTGGATTTGCCCACTATCCTCAGTGCCATTTTAAAGGCATCTTAGCATACTCCCCTCTCAATCTCTTTCTCTCACACTCACACAAACACACACACACAAAATCTTCTTCAATTATCCAGTGCTAGAGCACTGATGATGATGTGAACCCAGTCAATGTGACTCCTGCACATAAGCACTCAACTTTTAAAAGGAAGTTTATTAATTATATTTAATAAATAAAATAAATGCATATGTTTCTCTGTTAAATTTAGGAAACATTTTGAAAGATAGGGAATTTTTTTACAGAGGCCCATTGGTATCCGATACCAAAATCTGTGGATGCTCAAGTCCCATTATATACGACGGCATAGTAAAATTGTGTCCCTTATATAACATAACAAAATCAAGGTTTGTTTTTTGGATTTTTTAAATACAAATTTTAAAGCTGTGGATGGTGGAATCTGTGGATGCAGAATCCGTGAATCTGGTGGAAACACTACACTCTCCCAGTTAGTCTGAAGTCCCCACATCGTCACACAAGTGATCTAACCTGTGTGGGGAGAACTGCACTATATAGTTAGACCCCATTATCCATGGGGTTTTTTTTTCCGAACTTACAATGGATACTGGAAACCATGGATAACAGCGAACCCTAATAAAATAAAGCATTTCCAGTAAAAACATACCATAGAACCGCATTGGAGGACCTAGAAGATGCCTAGAGAGGATGCCTCCCTAGGCATTTTCCCAGTGCAAATCTAAATTATGCACCCCTATTTTGTGTCCCATGGATAATTAAAACTGCGGATATTGGTTCCACAGATACGGTGGTCCAACCATAGAATCATAGAATAGTAGAGTTGGAAGAGACCACAAGGGCCATCCAGTCCAACCCCCTGCCACACAGGAAATCACGATCAAAGCATCCCTGACAGATGGCCATCCAGCCTCTGTTTAAAGACCTCCAAGGAAGGAGACCCCACCATGCTCCGAGGGAGTGTGTTCCACTGCCGAAGAGCTCTTACTGTCAGAAAGTTCCTCCTAATGTTGAGGTGGAATCTCTGTTCCTGGAGCTTGCATCCATCGCTCCGTGTTCTAGTCTCTCGAGCAGCAGAAAACAAGCTTGCTTCCATCCTCAATGTGACACCCCTTCAAATACTTAAACAGGGGTATCACATTGCCCCTTAACTGTCTTTTTTCCAGGCTAAACGTACCCAGCTCCCTAAGTCTTTCTTCATAAGGCATGGTTTCCAGACCTTTCACCATTTTAGTCGCCTTCTTCTGGACACGCTCCAATTTGTCAATATCCTTTTTGTGGCCCAGAACTGGACACAGTATTCTAGGTAAGGCCTGACCAAGGCAGAATAGAGTGGCACTATGATTTCCCTTGATCTAGACACTATACTTCTATTGATGCAGCACAAAATCGTATTGGCCTTTTTAGTTCCCGCATCACACTGTTGACTCATGTTTAACTTGTGGTCTACTAGGACTCCTAGATCCCTTTTGCATGTAGTCTCGTTCAGCCAGGTCTCCCCCATCCTGTATCTATGCATTTCGTTTTTCCGTCCTAAGTGCAGTACCTTACATTTCTCCGTATTGAATTTCATTTTGTTAGCTTTGGCCCAGCTTTCTAGTCTATCCAGGTCATTTTGAATTTTGATCCTGTCCTCTAGGGTATTAGCTACTCCTCCTAATTTGGTGTCATCTGCAAATTTGATAACTGTGCCCCTAATTCCCTCATCCAAGTCATTGATAAAGGTGTTGAATAGCACTGGGCCCAGGACAGAACCCTGTGGCACCCCACTGGTCACATCTTTCCAAGACGAAGAGGAGCCACTGAGGAGAATCCTTTGGGTTCGGCTGGTCAACCAATTACAAATCCATTTAACAGTTAACTTATCTAGTCCACATTTTACAAGCTTGTTTGCAAAAATGTCATGGGGAACCTTGTCAAAGGCCTTACTGAAATCAAGGTATGCAATATCCACAGCGTTCCCTTCATCTACCAAGCTGGTAATTTTATCAAAAAAAGAAATCAGATTAGTCAGGCAACAGAAAACATTACAATAAAAATGGACAGATTTTTGAAAAAAATTGAAGGATGCTTTAAGTTCAATTATATATTGAATCTAAAACCAAAAAGTTATTCCTGTCGCAATGCCCATGATTTATGCAAATTTATGTATTTTGACCCTCTCCTAAATGTGTTTTCCATTTATCGTCAATTATTAATAAAGCTTTAGAATAAACTGAAAAGGTTAAAAGATCAAAAAAGCTCTACTGGTACATGGCACTAGTAACAAAAGTGCAGATGGAAAGTATGGATGAAGAATGGCTTCTCTATTGGAAGATCTACATAGAAGGGGAGAGATGGCAGGGCAGTCTCCTAAATATTTCAGCAGCTTTCAGTCCTGTTAATCATGTTATTCTTCTAGATTGGTTGAATTAGAGTGGAAACTAGAGACATCATATTGTTTCAGCATTCTTGCCTTTCCCATTACTAGAGAAATAAAGTATAAAAGGTAGGGGGAAAGAATATGAGATGCATAAATTGCTGCTAATATAATAGTGTGTTTTAGATTACAATTGTACAGCTTGTAGTATTTTATAGATTGCTCTAATATGGTCTAAGCTGCCTTGGTTTCCTATAAATACAGAAACGAATATAGATTTACTTAATTTATACGGAATTTAGATGGGAGAAGATTTCTGAATACTCATACTTGGGCTCAGAATTAAATCTTCTTTTAGCATAGAGTATGCCCTCAGGTTTTACATACGACACACATCACCTACCTATTACCTTTGCAGCTGGTTCTCTGCCTTCCACTTCTTTTAATAATCCTTTACTTTTTACTATCTTTTACTATACTGTCCCAAATCAAATAAATTAGCTATATAGTGTCCCAAAGCTTACTTTTGAAGGATAGATCTCTTAATGACAATTTCTTCATCCAGATCTGCTTCATTGGCCATGAAGAGCAACCGCTTTCCTGAGCCATCCACTCCAATGAAGTCACGTTGCTCCACTAAAGTAGAAAATCAGAACAGAACATTTTACAGTTGTGCTTTAATGCAATCTTAATGACAGAAGGGCTGATCACACATTATACCTGAAACACAGCATACATAAGAAGTCAGTAGTTTTATCTCTCATCAAAACTGAGAATATTCCTGAAATTTCTGGCACATATATGCCTTTTGGGAAAGGCATCAAAGAAAGATCAAAGAGCATCTCATGTGGCCCTGCAGCAGTAATTTGAGAGAGAATTGAAGAGAAAAAGAGCTTCAAAATACTGGGTGAATTTTAGAGTTCATGTTACAGTTTTGCATTATATCTGTATTACTACTTCAACAACTGCAGTGTTTAAAAAAACACAATAGTAAGGATATAATTGCAAGGTACTTCCTCTCCTCACCAAAACCCAGATCAGCTTTGGCACAGTTGGTTATTGTTCATGAGGTTATTGTTTCATACAAGAATATTCATAAAATGCTAGAAAGCTGGACAGCTAGGGGAAAAAAACTAGGCTTTTCTAGAAGAAATTCCAGAACCAAGTCATCTCTCTTAAAAGTGACAATACCAAGCAAAAGGATAGGAACAACTGTATTCAGAAGGAACTGTGTTTGCTCTGCCCAGGCAGAAGAATTTATTTAATTGTCACTGCAAGTATCATGATATTATGTCACCATACTGGACAGCTATTTTTTAAAAATGTCCAATTTACACTTGGTTTTTGATCATTTATTTCTCCTGGTTCTGTATTCAGGCCAATTCAAATTTGGTCCCAAATAAATTAACTTGCTTTTATCACAGAACATGGAATTTCTTTTTCTAATATAGGAAACTGCTATTAGGATAACACAGCAACAACACAACAATTTCGATAGGTTCTGGCAGACACAAGCAGAGATTCTGCAGATTTTCCCCTGAATTGTGTAAATCTGTCATATTCTGCAACAGCTGCCAATCTTTGAAAAATCAACAGTTAGAATTCTGAACAAAGCACATCTACTTACCCAGCTTTTTCTTCCCTTTTTGTCCTGGTACAAGTTCTGTGGGCTCATAGGCTTTCTTCATCAGCATGGAGAGTGTAGCATCATGGGCTCGAAACAAGTCAACTACTTCATGAAGAGCAACATCAGTAATCAGATCACAGCTCAGCACCAACACATCTGTCTGTCAAAACAGAGACGAAATTATATAAAACACACACATTATATAAAACACACACATGCACCTCTACATGAAATCCCAATATTAAGGAATAAAAAACAAAGCAGCCATGTGGTCTGTAGGTATAAGTTTAATATCAATGTTGCATAATACCTTTATTAACTATCAATACTGATTAAGACTTTTGCCTATGATATGTACAATTTCACCATATAAAGTTCAAATATTTTTGACATTTAATACATTTCTATTAATAGTATCCACAGGTACAGGAAAGCATAACAATCCCATCCCTTTAATCCTTCTGCAGCTTAACTTTATTGAATGGCCTTCTACTTCTTGTGACACGTTAAAAGAGAAAAGTGTTTAGCCATTCCCTCCTCCTCACCACTCCAAGCAAGACCATAAATTATTACCAGCACTTATTTTCAAAGAAAGGAAACCTAGAAATATACAGGTTTACAGCCTTAGTGCGTTTTTAAAGAGTTCCTGTTAAATGAGGTTTAGAAAATCACACTGGCATGCAGTGCAACCCTGAAATACAGCTCTGCAGTGGCTACTGGAAGGAGCTGGCACAAGAAGCATGAGCTCACATCTTGCACAAACATCTCATATGTTCTTTACCACATATGTACTTACTCTGGGACACAGCAATAATGAGAACAAATAAAATGTACTGTATAGCCAATGCAGGCTCTCTCAGGATATTGCTTAGGAAGTCCTAGAATAACTTTTGCTATTATTTAATTATAATGTTTAGATACTGTCCAACTGGTTATCTGCATTTTAAATATATTTTTTAAATTGAGTAAAACCAAATTTTACAACAGACACAAATAAATTGGTCAAAACAGCATCAAATTAAAATATCAGAATGTTAACGAGTCAGCAGTAAAACATAACAATAAAAACAAAGACAGAAACATACATCCTGGGCTGAATACCACTGGAAAAGGCAAGTCTTAGTCTGATGTCTAAAAGTTGCCAATGAAATTCCACATGGCTCCCCTGGGAGGGCATTCCACAGACGGGGGCCACTACTGAAAAAGCTCTTTCTTTTATAGTCACCCAATGCACCAATGTAGGTGACAGGACCTAGAGAAGATCCTCCAAGTATGACCCTAGTAATTGGGTAGAAACATGGGAGCAGGTGCTCCTTCTGGTAGATTGGTCCTAAGCTGTTCAGGGCTTTAAAGATTAGCACCTGTTAACAATATTTCCTCCTTTTCACAAATTTTCTCAAACTTTGAAATGGTTAAAGAGAAATGAGATAACATATAATAATTTTGTTAGACTTGACAGAATTTCCCCCTTCAAACAAGGCACCTAGTTCATCTTTAGTCTGCATCATTTATGTTTTCATGTAGTTTGTCAGATAGCAATATACAGTATTTGTTTTTCAAACTATATAAATGCAATCATATGCATGACTGCTTCTAACAAGGTTACATGATGAATTTGGAGCTTGAGGGAAATGTGGAAGAGCAGAAATAGCCAGACCAAATCACTTATGTGATAAAGCAATCAACAGAGGATTCCACCATTACCAGTACTGTATTTGTTTTAACCAAAACAAAGCCTTTTCGCAAGGTGTTAGCTCTCAGGTAGCTATTTAAAAAGCAGGAATTGATTTCACGTTACCTTTATCTGTAAAGCAGTTCTGTACTGTTCACAGAGTCTCTTCATTTGGAACAACCCAATACAGTTCCCTTGCTTTCTTCCAGACTGTTATGATATTTCCTTGCACTCAAGTAAGGAAATATGGAAGATCCTACTACTGAAATGGACACTTTACCGCAACTATTTCTCCCCTGCACAACAGACCCAGTCATGTGTCTCTTTCAAGTAGCACAAGGAAACAAGGTTGATTACTTTATGGAACAATTTAACATTAGATGATAGAATACTGATAAAGTTGGAAGACATCCAGCGGTAACTGAATTACCGGTATTAGGAGTTCTAGTACAAATGCAATATAGTTGTCCCTTCATATTGACTGGGGTTTGGTACCAGGACCCACCATGGCTACCAAAATCCGTGAGTACTCAAGTCCCATTATATGCAATGGCATAGCAAAATGGTGTCCCTTATATAAGATGGCAAAATCAAGGTTTGCTTTTTGGATTATTATTTTTTAAAGAATATTTTCAAGCCGTGAATACTTAAATCCGTGGATACCAAGTCCATGGATATGGAGGGACAACTGTAGTTTCTATCAAACTGCAAATCAAAGCAGAAAATATCACTGAACAGCTCTCAAAGTGCTTGGAAAAGTTACTTTTTTGACTACAACTCCTAGAATTCAGTGGCTGAGCTAGTTGGGGGATTCTGGGAACTGCAATCTAAGAAAGTAGGCTTTCCGATGACTCCTCTAATACTGCTTTTTAAAAATAATATTCAGAGGGATGTCTTAAAAATAATAACAGTTAGCATGTCATTTGCTTACTCCAGAGCAACCCCACTTCAGCAAAACTGCACTTTGTAAAATGAAGTTTTAAAACATCTTCTAATTCAGGCAATTGTAAATGGTTGTAAACTAATCTTGATAAGTCATTAAAGTGGTGAATATCAAAACTTGCCAATATCATTCTGACAAGAAGGTGACAGTTTAGCTGCTTTTACAGCCTACGCTATACGTTTCGCAAAAGGATATACTTTTATTTCAAAACTGAAAAGCATTCTCATCAATGATTCAAGCCTGTTGGGCCCACAGACATGCTGTTAGAAACAGCTATATAGACCTGTTAACTCAATCTTGTAACTATTTAGCTAATATACTTTAATCTGTCACCCTAGTAAACTGTAAACAAGGCTTTCATAATTGTGAACGGGCTTTTCATTTTAGGATGAACTTTGGCAAAGGCTGAATGCAAGACCCCCGAGGAGCGCGAGGGAACAGAACCACCAAATGTCTGGTTGCCATCTGTTCTACCCATTTACTCTCTCAATATGTAAATAAACGTCAGAGAGTACAGGGACCAGTGAAACACACGGTTGCTAAGGAAAGCCCACATTTCTGTCTCTCCTCCTGATGAGCAGAGCAGTGGCCTCAGATGCACGCTGAGAGTACACTATGAAAGGCTCTTTTGGGATTTAACAGTCTCCCCTTTGAAACACCACCACCCCCATAAATAAAGCCCTTACTGTCTGATGGATGCCCTTTTTCCAATGTGGAACCCCTGAAAGAATAAACTAATGGCTGAATGAAAAAATAAACCAGGCAAGCACCCTAATAGAGGACTGTATTTTCCTATACTTTCTGTAGTTGGTTCAGTAGAAAGAAAATAAATGGCATAGTCCAAACTATATATACTACAGAATAAAAATCTAGCACACCTTCACAATAAGCCACAGATAATAAATAACACACAGAGCAGACAGCTATTTAGGAAGACAGGGTGGAATTGTCATCCCCCCCTTAATTTCATGATTTCTGCAAACCATGAAAAATACAAGTAAAGCAAGCCTAAAATTCACTGTATCACTTACATCAACCTTCAGTTATTTAAAAGAGAGAGAGAGAAAGCAAATACTAATTTAATACTAATGTAAAGGGTCTGCTATGCTTATCAACAAGCATTTTCATCAGAAAAATTGAGTTTGGACTCGTTTAACACTTTAGAAAATGCCCTACTTTCACTCTGATTCAGAGATAGTTGGTGTTGAGTTGAGTCCTAAATGTGGCCAAAGCTGTGGAAACCCAGGGGTTCACACCTCTGAACCTCTTTTCGAAACCAACAACAGATGGAACTTTTTTCTCTCTGTCAGAATTGGATAAAATGTACAGGCATAATACTCCTTAGGAAGGTTTACACCTGCCAAACTGCAGGCCAAAAGATGCAGACGGTATTGTTGTGGTTTTATATCCTGCCTTTTTCGCAATATAGAGACTCAAGGCAGCTAACATGGGTTTAAAACAACCCATGCTACAAACCTTTTAAGTTTGGCTTTTGTTTTTAAATGGAACTGCTATTCATTTTTTACTTCTTGGTGAGATTCACAGGAATAGTTTCTTCTGAAGAAATCAAATTAGCTAGATTTCAAATGAACAGCAACCCTTCCATTTGTAGAGTATCCAAAAAACCCCACATACTTATCCTCAATAGCCATAAGGGCAAATATACTTGAAAGCTTATTTTAATATAGTTTGTGTACTAGTGTCCCTTTTATATTTGGATGGTATGGCAAAGATGATGGAGAGAATCCCAGATCTGCAAGCAAGCACACCACTGAGCCACACAAATGTTTGACATCCTCCAGAGGACTTCACGATCATATGTCAGAGGTTAAAAAAAGCCATACTTTTATTTTAATGTGCGCATGTTAAACTTTTTAAAAATGAAACTACATTGGTTTTAAGCAGAATAGAAAAGGAACATAGGACAATGATTATTCTTATTCTGGTTTATTCCCTTTGGCGATACGGTGGTTTCACTCAAACCATTTTTCCTTCTAGTCATTTTTCTGGTTTTTAAAATGTGATAGGCTATAGTAATGTCAACATTTCACAGTTTTGAAAAAAAATACACTCTTCTTTTGATATTCTCAAAAAGAGTTAGATTATTTGCAGATTTACTCACATTTAATTATCTGCTTTAAACTCTTTAACATGTCAACAGGTTTAACATATACATATACAGGTATAAAAAGTTCCAGTGCTTTAAGATTCCAAACCTCAAAGAAAGAAATTTCAAATATTGTAAGGTTATTTATTTATCCTACTTCATTAGCAGGTAGGTGGGGCATACTTTTTTCATCACCAGGGATGAAAATTCTGATTTACAAATAGAGATCAATTCTGTGATTTACAAATAGATTATCACTGCTTATGAGGAAAGGGAAATGGTGGTACTAAGCCAGTTGTGACAGACTGTCAGCATTTCAACAAGTAGGTTGAGCAAATCACATTAAATTTCCCTTCCCATGTACTTCGAAATTCAGTAAGGAATGCAAATCTTTCTGTTTCTTTACGGCATTAACGTGGTTCAAGTTGTTATGGGAATCTAGTTCTGTACACATAATGGTAAGCATAACACAGTACAGCATGCTGGACAGAATAACACAAAGAAGAGATTTCATCTCTGATGGTGACTCCCATTCCTTTGCAAATCATTTGATAATTAAACACAGCAGAAGAAATAAAGGCCTAATTCAGTTGCTAGTTCTGCTAGAGCATATCTACCAAATTAGTGGGAACCTGCTAAGTCAACACTGATGTAAGTTCCATTATTTCAATGGATCTGCTATAGTGGGGACTAGCAACTGGATTTAGGCTAAAGCCTCTAGCTTGTTCTAAAGATCTGAGCTTTAAAGACTACCACTGGATTTGAAGGAACTGGCCAACTGAGACTCTTCATATGCTACCTTTCTTTTCTTTAGCCACTGATGATAGACAATCTGATTAATAAATTGTCTATCAGTGCAGCATTTTCCTTAGATCTTCCATCCAGGTTTCAGCTATGTTTATTCTCTTGTCCAGCTTCTCATACATTTACCTGGATAACTAAAAGCCTCAAGTGAAATGTTTCAGTTGTTGTAATTTTCTTGGACTTGATAAGGCACACATCTCTTATTATTCTTTAAATCTGCTGCTGCCAATTAATTCCTGAAGGGCACATTCAATCACATAACTAAATTTGCCCACCAATTTCAGCAACTCCACAAGACTAGGACTAATCTTATTTGTCTTTGGTTTTATGGCTTTCTGCAGACTTCTCTTTCTGTAAAAAGCCATAAAACTGAAGACAAATAGGTAAGCCCTGATCTCTCTTCTCTCAAACCACCACTTTTCTTACAATTTTAATGATCTACACTCCCAAACTTTTAAATGCCCTTGAAGCCTTGAGATAGGACAACCAGGACATCTAAATATAGTAAATATGCACCACTTTTAAGAAGCTTAAAGAGATCTTTAATGAGTATACTGAGCAGAAGATGCAAATATTCAGCTTTGCCCTCTTCTACCATAACAGTAAGCATTACTCTTTTCTTTACACAGAACTACTCCCAACCACTTCTCCTTTCTTGGAAAACTCCAGCTCAATAGGCCACATCCTCCTTAACTCTCCATAATGGCACACAGCATCATTTTAGAAAGAGGTCGACTAGAAAAGCAGAAAATGAACATTAACGCTACCGTACTGATGGTAGCTTGTTTAACTTAAGCCGTCTGAGGGCTCACACTAAGACTCTAAACTATCTAGTCCGTGAGCTGCTCTTCGCCGATGATGCTGCCCTTGTTGCCCACACAGAAGGAGCTCTGCAGCGCCTAACATCCTGCTTTGCAACAGCTGCAGAGCTGTTTGGGCTAGAAGTCAACCTGAAGAAAACAGAAGTTCTTTACCAGCCTGCACCACAGGACGAACACCACCATCCCCACATTGCCGTCGGCAAATCAGTGCTCAAGTCCGTTCAGCAGTTCACCTACCTGGGAAGCATCATCTCCTCAGATGCCAAGATTGACAAAGAGATCGATCACAGATTAGCAAAGGCATATAGTGCATTTGGAAGACTTCACAAAAGAGTCTGGAGCAATAAACACCTGAGGCAAAGCACAAAAATCAGTGTGTATAGAGCCATCGTACTGTCTATCCTCCTTTATGGATCTGAAACATGGGTCACCTATCGCCACCACCTACGACTCCTCGAGCGCTTTCATCAGCGCTGTCTACGCACAATCCTAAATATACACTGGACTGACTATGTGACGAATGTTGCTGTCCTTGAGCAAGCAGGGATCACCAGCATTGAGGCCATGATATTGAGAACACAGCTGCGCTGGGCAGGGCACGTTTCTAGGATGGAGGACCATCGCCTCCCAAAAATACTACTCTACGGTGAACTCGCCACGGGTCAGCGTAAGAGGGGCGCTCCAAAAAAGCGATACAAAGACTCCCTGAAACAACATCTCAGGCTTGGCCAAATTGATCACCAACAGTGGTCCGCCCTGGCCTCACATCGGGAGGCATGGAGACGCACTATCCACAATGCTGCAGCCTTATTTGAGAACTCACGACGAACAAGTCTTGAAGAGAAACGACAACGCAGAAAGAATCACAACCCAAAAACATCACTCAAGGAGACCTTCTGCTGTGCAACCGGACTTGTTTATCTCGGATTGGCCTTTTTAGTCATCAGCGCGCTTGCAGAAAGCGCGGGATGAGTCCTTCCTGAATCTTCGTTTGCGAAGAAAAGCCAGAGAGATGAGCAACTGTGTATCCCACCACATATGTGCTGGGAATTTCATTATTTCCAATGGCCCATAAAAATAAATTGTTTTACACAAAGAAACTAATTAACATAATATCAAGTTTACTTGACCTCTGTATCTCCCAGAGCGCTTCCCCTGTATGAGCTCCTCCCACTTACTGAAAGGAACCAATGTATGAAAATAAATTCCTCGGTAGGATCTAGACCTACCTAGACTCCTACTCATTTCTGCTTATGCCTCTTTGCTAAATAGTTGCGAACTAATGACTTTCACATGTGCTCTACGGTCATAATTGAGTCCTAAACTAGGCCTTTGCCGTGATTTTCTGTTACATATTCCATTGCCAGTCTCCTTGAACCTTTGCTTTTTGCTGTACAATGTGTTAACATGATATGAAAAGCAGTACAGTCTCCATGGGGCTGTCAAGAGAAGTAAGTGAGGCAAAGCATTTTTATTTGTATTTTAGAGGGCCGCACTACAGCCTTAAAGTACAAGGAACATCCCTTTAGTAAAAAGAATGGTGAAATGCTTTCAAGAAAACAAAATGTTCTTTTTATCTATTTCAAAATTAACTTGTAAGCTAGGGAGGTAAAGCTCCCATTTGTCTCTTCATAGATGAATTTCATGGCTCTCTTCTTTTTTAATCCACCAGCAGTCCAAAAATATCTCTGTTACAAGCTTGAAGTTTTTCTTTCCATGATCACCAAGTTCTCAACTGTATGAGAAAGATTCACATTCCATCTCCCAGCCGTTACAGTGAGCTTTCTTACATCATGTGTTTGGAAAGGGGATTTTTCAACAGAGTAAGTGAAGCGCTAAGCTGTTCCATCCAAGACTACATGGATCAATGACCGTCAGCAGCATATAGACCACTGCTGTGACATCACACTTTCCACAGTGCAACTCCAAAAGATGTACATACCAAACAAATCTGGACTCTGTCTTTGTTTAGCTGTTCTGACAAAATTACTTCTCTTTTTCTCCATTATGTACAGAAGGAGGCTGGATATGTACTTTTTGGAATTTTGCTTTGAAGAAACTAGGGGAAATCAGGTGGTGCACCTGATGCATCCTTATTTCTTAGTTAAAATTTTATTAATAATAGTAGCTTACAGCATTAAGACTGGTTCACTGTGTGTTAGCCAAGGCTTCCAATAGCACAACTAAAAACTAATCAAAGAAGAAAGTGTGAAATTGTTCCATTGCTGTTACACTGGTAGAACACTACACTTAAATAGCTGGCCAGAATATACTTGGTGACAGAAGATGAAGAAGACCTTACCACATGAAAAATACTTAGGGAAAACAAAATGTTGATATAGCGTATAAGCACACATGGACACACTCCAAAGTACTAGCTTCATATTTCAAACTTCTGTTAAAAGATCCATACAATAACAGCAAGATGGGGATTCAGGTTAAAAACAGCTTTATTTTATTATCTAATCCTGTTAGTGAAGACAAAAGCTGCAATCCTGTATGGCACTGAGTAGTGTAGTAGGTCTGCATGCAGACCCATGATGGGCTGAATGACATATCACCCCTGACTGACTGTACAGCCTTTGAAGCCCCTCACATGGCTGTTCCATCTTCTGTGAGTAGTGGGCAGGACTACAGAAGCATCTGGCTAAGACCTCAGAGCCAGGCACGAAATCATTACAGCAGTACAGTACTGAGACTTCCAGAGGAACATGGCAGGCCTCTGCACAGATATCATTATTTTGCATCTGGCTATGGGAAGACAGTTTTGCTATCCTGCCTGTTCCCCATGAAATAGGAAATGGCCATGGGGGGCAGGCTTCAGAAGCTGTTCAGTACATGGGGGGGGGCACTGTTGATGGAAGAAAGGAATACCAACCTTCACTACACCCTCCAAAAAGGACATATGTCCCTAAGAGGATGCTGGTCGAAGGAAACAGGATAATTGCACATCGTTGTATGTTTATCAAGGAGATATAGGACTTGATCAGATCTGAGACTGGATGTGGCTTTGGGTAGTAGTACATTCAGAAAAAGCCCCTTCTAAAATCATTCTTAGTTGCATGAGACTCTTTCCTAACTTTCATAGAACCATAGAGTAGGAACAGACCACAAGGGTCATCCAGTCCAACCCCCCTGCCGTGCAGGAATACACAAAAGTAAAAAGTCAGAGGCCAATTTGGAAGAGGTCTACTGTCAGGTTTTCTTCTTATAACAATGCTGTTCCCATTCTTAGGAGGAGAAATAACAGAAAGGGAAGCAGGAGTGCAGTGGACTTCTCTGTCATTATCTGGTTCTTTTGACATAGCTCGTATAATATCTGCCAAATGTCAGAAAATGGACCGAACAAACTTTGTCCACTTTCAGGCACTGCTTCCTGCCAGGAAATAAAACATGGAATGAGTAGGGTGCAATACCCCTAGAACTGAAGAGGGACCCCCTCCCCTCCCATTAAAACGGAACTCTACAGTCTTACCTGTAAGAAAAAGTCAAATCTTAACACATCAGTTTTACAAACCTAATTCTGTTCATGGCAGCTGTAGCAATAAAAGTTTCTATTGCATCACATGGTAAAAGGATATGAAAATCACATTAAAATCTTATAACCAATGCATGAGGTGAAACTTTAGGGTCATTTCATGGCTGGAGATGATGATTTTTTTAATCAGTACATTTTATCCTCTTTCTCACTCACTCACTATTAAATGGAAGAAAACTGTCTCAAATGGGAATGACTTAACCTCATTTTTCTTTATTCTTCTTTGTACAACTATTTAATTTGTGATAAAAGATAACTTCAATATATAATGGACACTTCACTCCTGTTCTGGTACTGGTCAGGATCAGAATGCAGATACCTTAACAGGCAGCAATTATTTCCTTAGCTGCTTCATTGGCAGCTCCTCTTCACCAGTGGTAAGGAACCACTGACCCTCCAGATGTTTTTGTCTACAGCAAGGAACTGTAAGAGAAGCAGCCAACAAAATATGGACAGCTGGAATTTCTCCTATCCCTGAACTTTCTTCAGTGTAGGCCTTTTATTAGATATTGGCTAATCATGCACCTTTCCACACTTTTAATGTGGATTACAGATGCTATACAGAATAGTGGGCATGTGAAAAATTTTGTGATTAGATTAAGCTAAGGATTCCAGAAACCTGCATGGCCATGACTATACTGCAAACGGCCTATAATATACAATGTGATGGTCCCAACTTCGTTAAATAAAAAAACCAGAAACCTTAATGGTTATAGAAACAAAGTTCAGCAAATATAAATTATTTCTAAAAGAGACCCAAACTACAGGTGGATAGCAGTTGGGGAGTCCTTAATTAGTAATAATCCCAACATCTAGCCTCATTTTATGGCTCCTAGAGATTATTCTACATTTCTTTGTTCTCTGAGCAAAATTAATTGTGCAAAAGGTACACATTTTCTTGCTTGCATATAAGAAAAGCAGGCCAACAGGTTCAAGAAATATATGTATGTCCAAACAACAATTTCAGTGGAAAGAGCTGGTCTTTCTAATCACCGACAGCCCATAAGTTAGGCCTTACCCCATTAGTCTACACACCAAAGCCTCTTAAGGGTCCTGTTTTCACCAAAACTGGATCGGGTTCCATGCTATATAGCTAAAGTTGTGACAATAAAGCAGCAAGCATATCAGCAAGCAAGTCATTGACATTTTGGACAAGATGTGAACAGAACAATCCCACAAGGCTAACATAGGGAGAGCTGGCAGGAAAGTGTCTGAAGACTGGATGCCAAGTGCAACATCTGTGAGTTCCTTTAAATATTCCCTAGAAGACTGGACTGAAGGCTGTACTTCAACACTTTTGCCTGAGGAACCCCTCTCCCCCATCCCGTTCCCTAATCTCCAATTAGACAACTGCCTACAAGCCTACAAAAACAGCACATATGCTTCCAAGAAGAAGTGTAGTACCAAGGGAGAGGGTGCCTTCCTGTCATTCACCTGCCCACTGCCTTGCAAACAAGCCATCGCCAGTAATGTTTTGCCCAGGTACCACTTTAAAAGCACACTCATCTTTCTTATAAAGGATAAGAGAGGATATAACAGATTGTTATTATCATCTCATTAGTAAAATGCCAGTTGGTATTTCTGAGCCCCTCTCTCTTTGCTTCTTCCTTCCTTTTAACTGTTCTTCCCATTCTAAGCCTACAAAGGATTGCTGTAGAGAAGACAAAGAAGTGGAGAGTCTTTAATGATTGATTCAGATGGCATGATTCTTATGATACATTGGGAGCAAATTGATACACTGGGTACATTCAGTTATTTCAGATGGCAGTTAAAACAGTTCTGGGATCATAACTGTTTTAGCTGTCATCCAATGGAACCTGACACATGCAGAGCCATGCAAGAACAAACAGGCTTTTGGTATAACATCATAAAACAGCACAGTCTTCACATCTGCAGTGTAAGCCACAATATGGAAGCAGACCCTAGTTTGGAAAGCTTTGCCTGGTTTGTTTACTGGCTCATGTGAAGGGAAAACAAAGTGGGAGCAACCTGGCTGTATGCATCTGCACAGCCCTATCATACATCATGGTTTATTAAGCCAGACTGATGGCTTATTGTGACATGCAAATGTGGCCACTGTTAGAGAGCTTGAGGGCCTGTTGGTAGGATATAAATCTATACAAACCAAACAATGTACAAGAATGGTTCTGAGTTCTGTTGTACTTAACACCTGGGATGAAACCCAGAATGCTTATGTTCTACAAAACCTCCAGGTCCACACACTTGAATGAGATTTTATCCTTGAAGTAATATTGGAAAGGGTTGATGTGTGGCTAAGGAACAAAGTGGGAACAGCCATGAGGCAGAACAAGACAGCAAGTTCAGACTGCTGCTGTGATCAGTCATTAACACCAGCTGAGTGGAAGACAGATCTAAAGCAGTGCCACACAATACTCATGCAGTTAGAACAGAAGTGGACAGAAGTATGGCTTTTCAATTACATATGCCCCTCCAAAGCTATTTTTGTGGTCCTAGACTCCTCCAGGTTCCCTGGACTATCTTCTTTCTAGAAGGAAAAAGAACTATAAAGAACTAAATTGCCTGTCTTGGAAACGTCCTGGCAATTCACCTTTTAAAAAAAAAGATGTCAGGACCCTCCTGCACGGTAGAACAGCTTTTAAAAACGTATTGTTCAAAACAAGAAGTAAATTTTCAGACGCTGTGTTTGGTTTTGCATTTGACTGTCTGTATGGTTCCCAGAGGGTCCTGGGGGCACACCTGCCACAGTTGTCCATACTGTTCTTTCTATCTGTCTATCTATTTATTTATTTTAAATGCCATCTTTCGCCCAGAAGGGATCCAAGGCATCTCACAAAATTACACAAAACAATTAAAAACCATTTTTTAAAAACTCAAATAAAAACACATAAAGTTAAAAGATTAAAATAAGCAGAGTTTTAAAATTATGTACCGTATATTCCGGCGTATAAGACGACTTTTGAGCACTCAAAAGTGCCCTCCAAAATTGACGGTCGTCTTATACGCCGGATATACTTTGCTTCGCCTGCCTGCCTATCTCCTGCCTCTTCGCAAACTGAGCGAAGAGGCAGGAGATGGGGCAGGGGGGTGAAGCAAAGTGTTTTGAAGTTAATTCGCCCCCCTCCTCTGCCTTCTCCCCCTTTGGGGAGCAACAGAGACAGAGGGGGGGGGGCGAACATTGTGGTTTGCTGCGGCCGCCACGTGATCGCCTCTGCAGCTGCCAAGGCAAACCACTGGATTCGCCCTTTTCCCCTACCTTCCTTGAAGGTGGAGGAAAAGGGTGAAAATGCCCAGTTTTGCTCCGCGACCCCGATCCCTCCTTCTGGGCTCCCTTCCAAAGGAAGCCCAGGAGGAGGACACGTGGCCGTGGAGCCAAATCCCGGGATTCGCCCCCTCCTCCCAGCCACCCGCCCCCCATCCACCCCCCTTCCCCAAAGGCACGGAATCGCGCCGTTGGGGAGGGGGGGTGGCTGGGAAGCCCACTCCTCCCTGTCACCAGCCCACCCTCCGCCCAGCCACCCCCCTTCCCCAAAGGTGCGGAATCGCGCCGTTGGGGAGGGGGGTGGCTGGGAAGCCCACTCCTCCCTGCCCCTAGCCCACCCTCCGCCCAGCCACCCCCTTCCCCAAAGGTGCGGAATCGCGCCGTTGGGGAGGGGTGGTGGTAGGGAAGCCCACTCCTCCCTGCCCCTAAGCCCACCCTCCGCCCAGCCACCCCCTTCCCCAAAGGCGCGGAATCACGCCGTTGGGGAGGGGGGGGTGGCAGGGAAGCCCACTCCTCCCTGCCACCAGCTCACCCTCCGCCCAGCCACCCCCCTTCCCCAAAGGCACGGAATCGCACCGTTGGGGTGGGTGGGAAGCCCCCTCCTCCCTGTCACCAGCCCACCCTCCGCCCATCCACCCCCCTTCCCCAAAGCCTCGCTTTGGAGAGGGGTGGTGGCTGGGAAGCCCCCTCCTCCCAGCCACCCAGCCACCCTCCTCCCAGCCACCCCCCTTCCCCAAAGCCTCGCTTTGGAGAGGGGGGGTGGCTGCGAAGCCCCCTCGCCCCAGCCACCCAGCCACCCTCCTTCCCCAAAGCCTCGCTTTGGAGAGGGGGGGTGGCTGCGAAGCCCCCTCCGCCCAGCCCCCCCCTTCCCAAAGCCACGCTTTGGAGAGGGGGGGTGGCTGCGAAGCCCCCTCCCTCCACCCCCCCAGCCAGCTGGCCATCCTGCATTCCCCAACCCACCAGGAGACTGGGCAGCCTCCTGTGGGTTGGGGAATCGCGGGAGGAGGGAGCCCAGAAGGAGGGATGGGGCTGTGGAGTTAAATCCCTAGATTCGCTCCCTCTCCCTTGATGGTGGAGAGAGGGGGCGAATCCCGGGGTTTGGCTCCATGGCCCCGCGTCCTCCCTATGGAGCCAAACGGGGCATGTTCGCCCCTTCTCCCCACCTTCCTTGAAGGTGGGGAGAGGGGGCGAATCTAGGGGTTTGCCGCAGCCGCCCCCGCTTCCCCCGCCTTGGTCCCCTTCGGAAGAGCCAAGACGGAGGGAAGGGGGCTGCTGAGGCAAACTGGGCATTTTCGCCCCTTTCCTCCACCTTCGAGTCCAGTTTGACTGGAAGGTTGAAGAGAGGGGCGAATGTTGCCCTGCCAGCTGATCCTGTTCGCTTTCCCAACTCACGAGGAGATCCTCATGAGTTGGGAAACAAAGAGGATCAGCTGGCAAGGCTCCCCCAGCCAGCCAAGTTGGGGGGGGTATTATCTGGCAAATATATGCCTAAGCCTAGATTTTTGGCTGGAAATTGGGGGGGGGGTCTTATACGCCCAGTCGTCTTATACGCCGGAATATACGGTATATTAAAAAAAAACCAGAGGGGGCTAGCCTAACCTCCAATGGAAGGGCATTCGAGAAGGTGGGAGCAGCCACTGAGAAGGTTCTCTCTCGTGTCCTTGCCAGATGAGCCTGTGATGGTGGCAGGACTGGGAGAAAGCCTTCCCCTGATTATCTTAGCGCCCTTGCAGCTTCGTATGGGGAGATATGGTCTTTCAAATAGTCTGGACTCAAGATGTATAGGGATTTATAGGTCATGACCAACACTTTGTGCTTGGAAACAAACTGGTAGCCAGTGAAGATGTTTTAACAAGGGAGTTATATGCTAACTATAACTGGCTCTAGAACCATGTTCTTCCACATGAAGAAATAGTACAAAAATTAGAAGACAACAATATGTGCAAAACAGAGGGCCTTCTCTGTAGTGACACCCCGATTTTGGAATGCCTTCACCTGGCACTCATACTGTATTTTTATCACCTTTTTATTGGCCCATTTTTAACTATTATATTTTCAGAGGACTAATTATTCCTCATTATTGTATCATCCCATTTACCTTTTTTTTTAATTGTTCACTTTTAATATATACCAACCTAATATCCATTTTTGGATGAATGCATGGTTTATAAGTGCTTAAAATAAATAAATAAAATAAAAATTTAAATTCAATACTTTGAATCAAAATATCAGAGAAAATATTGAATATGAGATGACAAAAGTATGTACAGATTGAGTTATAAAATTATAACAAAACATCTATATAAAATGGAAAAGGGAACTGAAGGATGAAATGGTCTGATAATAGTTTACACTCCTTTTTTGGTTGCCATTCTCCCTTTTTCCTTTTTATTTAAGCTTGAAATGCATTTTACAATGTGGTTTCACAGGTACCTTACAGCATGGGTAATGCAAAGGTCTGTAAGAATGCAAGCTTTTTGAAAAACAATTGAGGCTGAAAGTCTACACTAATTTATCTGAGAGCAAGGTAAGTAAGTAACCTAATTTGAACAGGCACATATAGGACTGCACTATAAGTTTCTTACAAAAGATATTTAGCATCTGCAGTAAACTTGTATTACTAGACTTGGGGGAAGGTTTTTATATATTTTTTTTAATAGACAATGGGATTACTCACTCTCTCTCATTTATTGACTGATTGCATTTATAACCCACTCTTCTTCCAAAGAATTTAGCCGGCACACATGACCCACTTGTTCACCTACTGGATTATTTTAGAGTTTGTCCCAAAGGATGAACTGGAACTAACAGCAAATCTACTGACAACACCAAAACAATAGGGAGAAATAAGCATCCAAAAGCATGATTGTAAAGTTTGGCAGGTAAATAAAATGACAAAGCTGACTTATTCTCTGATAGTACAAAGCATATGCAAACTCTGAACAAGTTTCAAGTTAGAAGACATCCATTTATTCAGTACTGGAAATCTAGGGACACACTCATGTCTTCATTCTTTTTACTCAGTACCATGGTTTCTTACATTTAAATTTTTTAAAACCTCCTTCTTACTGAACACTTCTGTAGTATACGATTCCTTCATCCTCCCACACATTATGTACATTACTCATATTTATTACAGTCAAAATCTATATATATAAAACTCTTGGTATGTTGCCTTTCCGAGTGTGTTGATTGGCTGCTCAGGAAACACTCCCAGACAATCACCATCCATATGCAAATTCCCTCTCCAGCTCACAATCTACTCCTGCCACTAAATCTGCACACAATCTGCATCCCCTAGCCTCACAAGGGCTGCTCCCTACCCTCATTCCCTCAGCCACTCACCAGTTACGGGCTGTGATGGAACCCAGACAGTTAACTGGTGGCGGAAGCAGGACGCCACTGCTGCCACTGCAATGGGACCCAGGCAGTCAACTGGTGACGACAGTGGCAAGACACCACTGCTGCCACCACAACAGGACCCAGGCAGTCAACTGGTGGCGGTAGCAGGCCACCTGTGACGGGACCCAGGCAGGCAACTTGCTGTGACATCTACCGGGAGTTTTGGGGGGAGTTTTTTAGCAGTGTATGTTATGCCGGGTACAGCTAGTACTGTGAAAATGTATATTTCTAAAGCAACAAAAGGACAGTGATACCTTTATTTTCTCATGAATATGCCGTAAGGAGTCTGCAGTCCCCATATCTGCATCATCAGCAATACACACAATATCAAGCTTCATCTTCATCTCCATGTTTAGCACTTTCTGAACGTCTTTTGTTGTAACCACAATGGCCTCTAAAGTGCAGAGGAAAAGGTAAGGTGAATACAGTTATGAAAACTCATACATCATCCTGTTTGTCTGCTGAACTGAATATGCCTACCTTCAGGCTCTCAAAACTACCAAAGGATTCTTGTAAGTGATTTAGTAATTTGATCAAGTTCCTCCGGAGTTCTCATTAAACGGTGAATACTATTACTGACTTAAAAAAATAAGAAAATGAAAGAGTGAATGGGTATCATTCCCTCCAGTTTAATATTTTATATCATCTTAGGGTTTTATGTTTGTGATATGAGAACCTGAAAAACGACACTCTCTTCAAAGGAAATCTTAATCAAAGCACAGAAGAGCAATACCAAAGGCAGAGAAACATAATGTAGTGGTGCTGCCTCTGTTCAACTGACATTTCATGAACTTACCAGGACTGCTAACATAAATATTTATTTTTTGAAGCAACTACTTTTAAAGGCACATAAAAGCTTCCCAATGCAATGCTCTGAAGACCACTCAGAATGCTGAGTACAAATTTCAGATGTGCTACTAGGCACTGAAGTTCATACCTTGGACAAGCCACCATTTCTGAAAGCCATTGCACACTTTTTTGTGATAGCAAAATCATTGGGAGATGCAATCAACACCAGCTCTCTAACATGTGTAGATGTATAATACATAAACCTACAAATAGGGCTTTGATACATCCATGCATTAATTGTTGCGCATGTACATTTGACAGCGTGGGGAGCACCTGTGGCAACTGGCACTCCTGACAGACTAGGGGGAAGCCTCTGAAAAATACCTGTCTCCCACTCCTTCCTCCTTTGTTGCCACAAGGTGTCAAGAAAACAGAGCAGAAGCCACATAACACCATTGTTCAACAACACACACAGTACTGGGTATCTGTTACTGTGAGAGTAATGTGATCCAACTATAAATCCAATTTTGGTACAGATATGAGTCTCCCTTATCTGGAATTCCAAAATCCAAAATATTCCAAAATCCAAAATAGTCCACATGGGTGGCTGAGATAGTGACACCTTTGCTTTCTGATGGTTCAATATACACAAATGTTGTTTCATGCACATTATTAAAAATCCTGTGTATAAAATTACCTTCAGGCTATGTGTATAAGGTGTATATGAAACAAAGGAATTTCATGTTTAAACTTAGGTCCCATCTCCAAGATATTTCATTACATATATGCAAGTATTCCAAAATCCAAAATATTCCAAAATCCAAAATAACTCTGGTCCCAAGCATTTCAGATAAGGGAGACTCAACTTGTATTGTAAACTGCTCTCAGAACCATTATGGTTGGAAATCAGGATAGAAACATTTTGAATTAAACAATGAACATTCTACTTAAAATTTTTAATGTTTTGCATGAATATGTTGTCTGGCCTCTTTACAAGGCTAAAATGCCTCTTTAGTGTTTTTTGAGGGAAGAATGCCAATAATGAAGCAACTTAACTCACAAGAATAAGGCCACTTTTAGCAAACAAATACCATTTCCTTGAGCAGCTTGATCAGTTCCCCCTATGAGAATAAAATATGGGGAAAACAGAGATCCTTAGCCATTTTTGACACAACAGGTTTACAATTAATCACTGGCTAGTACAGGCCACCTTCAGCCATCCAAGGTGATATCTACCATCTCAAGGACAAAAACACACAAGGCTGGCATGGAGATGCCCTGTGGTAATACATACCAGGGTGAGGAATGTATGGCTCTCCCAATGTTGTTGGACTACAACTCCTATCAGTCCCAGCAAGTTTAACTGGTGGTGAAGTATGCTGGGAGTTGTAGTCAACTTTACCTGGAATACGCATACAACTAAAGTATTATAATTGCATGCTTTGCTACTTCTCCCTTCTAGCCTCAAAACATTACTGACTAAGTTTAGAAAGCAGTAAGTCTCATAACCATTCTCCATAATACAGCCTTTTCTAACAAAGAAAATAATCAACTATTCATGCCAAGCAATGGAAATATAACACAATGGTGGCCTACCCCAGTTTCCACAGTGATTTCATGGAAAACATGTGTTGCATGTTTTAGAGAAGTGAAGCAGTGTGTAAGCAACCGTCCTCCCAATATTTATTTACAAGGCTGTTTACCAACATGATTCTGCAACAATTGACTAACCATGTAATACTCAGGACACTGCAACCAGGTACTGTACTATAATGCAACACCTCTACAATCTGGAATAAAACCTGACCAAAGCAGAAACCTATCTAACACTGAGCCACAGACAGTAGGCAGTATCCATCACTGGTGGAACAGGAAAATCCAGCAGAATCTCCCTACAGCACCCTAACATCTGCCTGGAAAACCTTATTGAGCTTTTTTTCTTTTTCTTTTTTTTTTCTTTTTTTTTTTTTTGGTATGGTTAAAAGTAGGAGCAAATGGAGAGAGAAGGACATATTGTTTTACCAACTCTGTAATAAAAGAATCATAGAATTGTAGAGTTGGAAGAGACCACAAGGGACATCCAGTCCAACCCCCTGCCATGCAGGAAATCATGATCAAAACACCTCTGACAGATGGCCATCCAGTCTCTGTTTAAAGACCTCCAAGGAAAGAGACCCTACCACACTCCAAGGGAGTGTGTTCCACTGCCAAACAGCTCTTACTGTCAGAAGGTTCCTCCTAATGTTGAGGTGGAATCTCTGTTCCTGGAGCTTGCATCCATTGCTCCATGTTCTAGTCTCTGGAGCAGCAGAAAACAAGCTTGCTTCATCCTCAATGTGACACCCCTTCAAATACTTAAACAGGGCTATCATATCGCCCCTTAACCATCTTTTTTCCAGTCTAAATATACCCAGCTCCCTAAGTCTTTCCTCATAAGGCATCGTTTCCAGACCTTTCACCATTTTAGTCGCCCTCCTCTGGACACGCTCCAATTTGTCAATATCCTTTTTGAATTGTGGTGCCCAGAACTGGACACAGTATTCTAGGTAAGGCCTGACCAAGGCAGAACAGAGTGGCACTATGACTTCCCTTGATCTAGACACTATACTATACTTCTATTGATGCAGCCCACAATCGCATTGGTCTTTTTAGCTGCTGCATCACACTGCTGACTCATGTTTAACTTGTGGTCTACTAGGACTCTTAGATCCCTTTCGCACGTAGTCTCGTTCAGCCAGGTCTCCCCCATCCTATAGCTATGCATTTCGTTTTTCCGTCCTAAGTGCAGTACCTTACATTTCCCCGTATTGAATTTCATTTTGTTAGCTTTGGCCCAGCTTTCTAGTCTATCCAGGTCATTTTGAATTTTGATCCTGTCCTCTAGGGTATTAGCTACTCCTCCTAATTTGGTGTCATCTGCAAACATGATAAGCAAACCCTCTATTCCCTTATCCAAGTCACTGATAAAGATGTTGAATAAGACTGGGCCCAGGACAGAACTTTGTGGCACCCCACTGGTCACATCTTTCCAAGACGAAGAGGAGCCACTGCTGAGCACCCTTTGGGTTCAGCCAGTCAACCAGTTACAAATCCATGTAACAGTTAACTTGTCTAGCCCACATTTTACAAGCTTGCTGAAATCAAGGTATGTGATATCCACAGCATTCCCTTCATCTACCAAGCTGATAATTTTATCAAAAAAATAGATCAGATTAGTCTGACATGACTTGTTTCTCTGAAACCCACGTTGACTTTTTGTGATTATGGCATTGCCTTCTAAATGTTCACAAACTCTCTGTTTAATGATCTGCTCTAGGATCTTCCCAAATCCAATGAAACATTGGATTTAGGACAGGAATATATTCAGCAGTCTTGAACCACATTAAAAACCTATCTGCTAGGGGTGGGGGAATCTAGCATGCATAGTTTAGTTCTTATACAATTAATAAAATTAGATTACAGAGGAACTAGAATATTATTTACCCATTTTAATTCAGAATGAACATGTTTATATTTATGTTATGAACTGCAGTTACATCATTAATCACTTCTGAATAAACATACTAGATTTATGGCCAAAGCTAGTGGTCATTTTCTATTAGACATTTATTCTGTATTTTATTTGCTTTCAGAGTATGAAAACAATGCTGTTGGATTTTTAAATACATACATATTTCAGGTAGGGGGGAAAGTTCACCTACAACCAGTGATTTTGCACCAGTAAGACCACCGGCCACAAGGAAAATGGAAGTGTTTAAAAATAAAGAGAGCCAGAATAATCTATTTTCTATGCTTCATTTAAGTTAAAATAAGTACCCAGCTTGTGGGGGGCAATTAGCTAACACACATTGGAAACTGTTTAATGCAGTTAGATGTGTAAATAGCTATTGCTTAAAACAATTTGTAAGCCGCTCTGATAGCCTTGTGGCTGAAGAGCGGGGTATAAATAAATAAATAAATAAATAAATAGTGCAGCTTAAACTTATAAAGCTGCACTTGTTATGTTCAAACCTACTCTTAAGAAAGTTCTAACTACAGAGACAAAACGAAAATTGATTTCATTGGGAAAAACAATCCAACACCAACCTGTGCTGCCAGAGTTTAGGGACAAATGTGACACAAATCGAAGTACAGAACCAGGCTTCTCCAAGCTGGTACCTTCCAGATATGTTGGACTACAACTCCTACCAGGCCCAGCCAGCAGGTTGAAGTAACTCTCTAGTGTATATTACAGCACACATGAAGTCATCTTGGCCTGCAGTACAAGCACTACCACAGAACTGAAAAAGCAGATAGGAATATAGACCTAACTGTGCCACAGCATGGCTACAGGCCCTCCTGCTTCTATTCAGATGTAAGTACTAGGTATGCTGACTGGCATCCTTTTAAAATAAATCAGGTTGAAGGGGAAAACTAACTAGATGTGGAAAGTTTGAATAGTTGTGCAGGCAGAAGAAAAGCATATTAAACAACTACAGCCCCCGACCCAGTTAATCCAAGCTCTTATATTTAAGTTATCGAAAATAAACAGTAACTGCCTTTACAGCATGTGTGCATCAGTCCAACTCTGGGTGCAAAATGGATCAGCAGGCTGAAATACTTATAGAAAACTGGCAAATTCTTTCAAATGATGACCCCTCCATAGACTACATATAGGCCTTCCATACACTATATGGCATACAGATTCAAGTAAAGGGGAAATGGGACTTATGTAGCCCCTATATATTTCAAAAATGGCAGTAATTAAAAAAAGTGTATACATTCAATTTTGCTTAATATTCCTTCCAAAATATGCCATTGCAGATGTGGGTGTGTGTTCCTGGACTCAGATCTGAGCCTGGATGCTCAAGTTTCAGCTGTGGCCAGGAGTGCATTCACACAGTTAAAACTAGCGCACCAGCTGCGCCTGTTCTTTGAGAAGTCAGATCTGGCTACGGAGACACATGCCTTGATTACATCCCGTTTGGACTACTTGTAACACTCTCTACATGGGGCTGCCTTTGGAAACTGTTCAGAAACTTCAGCAGGTCTAAAATGCTGCAGCCAGGCTGTTGACTGGGGATCATGTGAGTCCCCTATTAAAACAGCTGCCTTGACCATTTCTAGACAAAATTCAAAATGCTGGTTTTGACCTTTAAAGCCCTGCACAGCTTGGGCACAGACTATCTGAAAGACCATATCTCCTTATATAAGCCAGAGTGTGCTTTAAGATCTGCAGGGGAGGGCTTTCGCAGGCACAGTTGGTGAGGTCTTGAGAGAGAGCCTTCTCTGTAGCTGCTCCCAGGATGTTGAACTACTTTCCATAGGAAGCCCGTTTGATCACCTCCCTCCTCTCTTTCTACCTGCAGGTGAAGACATTTTTATTCAGACAGACTTTCTGAATTTCAATTATGGAGCTGTAGTGTGAGTGTAATGTGATATGCTGTATTTTAAAAAAAATCTTTTAGTGAAATCTTTAAGTATTTTACACTGTTTTAACCATGTTTTTTAATAATATTGATGTTTGATTCTCTTAACTTTTGTAATCATTTTAGCTGTTTTTTATTATTGCAAGCCGCCTTGAATCCCATTTTGGGAGAAAGGCGGGATATAAGTTCAATAAATGGATAGCTAGCTAGATAGGTAGGTAGATAGACAGACAGAGGAATACTGCACTACACCTATTACATTATTTTCCCCACTCCCAAGCATTTCACTACACCTATTACATTATATTACATTATTTCCCCCACTCCCAAGCATTTCAAAAGACAAGCATTATAATTGGGATTGACTAGACCACTACCTGTGGAGCCAAATTCAGCAGATTTTTGTATTCTTTGTGGTTCTTTCCCAGACATGCTAACAATGTACCATGATGCCAATTCTCTCTACTCTCTGATATTATATCATTTTTCCACAGCAGAAACCATATATTATAGGGTTTTGTAATGTTGCTCACCTTCAAAACCAACCTGTTCCAGCAGGTTGAGTGGATACCATATCAAGGGTTTATTTCCAACAGGGAGAAGAGCTTTAGGGATGCTTGAGGTCAGATCCATCATGCGGGATCCACCACCAACTGCCATCACAACTGCTTGAAACTCCATTACAAAGATCTAGAGACATGAAACAAAACAATCTCATATCAAGAGTCAGCAATCAGGCAGTGTACACTCACTCCAAAGGAAGAATGCACAGAGCTAGCAGCTCATCTGCATCAGGTATGTGAATCATATAACCATCCAGATCCTCTTAGGCTGCAGATCCTATCATCCCTCACCACTGGCTATGATGGCTAGGACTGCTGGGAATTGCAGTCCAAAAACAACTAGAGGGTCACATGATTCCTACCCCTGCCCTACATCCAGAAACAACTGAATAACTCCTAGAAGCAACTGGCTCCAAACTTATCAATAGGCTCTTGCACTGCCTTCCACCACAAACATATTCCTAACCTCTTCTTTTCTGAGGCTGGAAATTTTCACTCACAACCACGCTTTGGCAAAGAATGCCAATCTTACACCTCCACCCAAAAACTGAAACACAATGCTTCCATTAAAAAAAAAACTGGGGGGGGGAGGGCTGCAGCCTGGGCCAGAGTAAGCTGTGGTAACTCATTGTTGAAGGGAAGATACTCTTCACAGAAAGCAGAGATTTTTGTTATGCTGATTTTTAAAATTCCCTTCCTACTGCCTTTCAGCACTGGACTTGGGAGAATGAGAAATTCAGGCAAGTAAGGCCATAGTTGTACTGGAGGAAAGTTCTATAGGATGCCAAAAAACAAATAAATGGGTCTGAGAGTAAATCAAGGCTGAAGTATCCTTAAAAGCCAAAGTGACTGAAGAGTGGCTATTATACTTTGGCCACATCAAGAGATGACATGAGTCATTGGAAAAGACAATAATGCTCAAGAAAGTGGAAATACAGTAGAAAAAGAGGGAAATTTACACACAGGTGAATAGACTCAACCAAGGAAGCCACAGGCTGAGTTTGCAAGATCAGAGCAAGGCACTTGACTTTTTGGATGGGGGGTGTCTCTCATTCATAGGGTCGCCATAAGTCGAAGCTGACTTGATGGCAATTAACAAGCTGAATGTGTTTGTGCGACCAACCCCTGTTAGACATCAAGCACTCTGATTATAAGAGTTCAGACACTTCAACTCTCTACTTCCATGGTTCTTAACCTGTCATCTGGGGACTGCCAGGGCTCCACGATGTCCTCACAGGGGGTCCACAAAGGCTTGAAGGCTGCTTGGCCCACTTCCGACCTGCAGTGGAGCGGCCATGTGACAGGATCCAAGGCAAAGGCTGGCTGGCTTAGCCTGCGCATTGCCATTCAATCCTCTCCAGCCAGAAATTTGCAGGAAGAAGCAGGAGAAAAGTCTTCCTTCCCCCTCCAGTGCCTCTGAGGGAAGGGTTAATATATGGTGTAACTGCATTATCATTATTATTATTATCATCATCATCATCAGGTGGCATTATTATTATTGTTGTTTTAAATCTTGAGTGAAGTCTTGGAGGTTTATGGAAACAAAAGATATTTAAAGGGGGTCCCTGGTAAAGACAAGGTTAAGAGCCACTAGTCTACAGTTATCCCTTCATATTCACTAGGGGTTGGTTCCAAGACGCCCCCCCATGGATACCAAAATCCATGAATACTCAAGTCTCATTATATGCTCTCTCTCTGGCTTTTCTTCGCAAACGAGGATTCAGGAAGGACTCATCCCGCACTTTCTGCAAGTGCGCTGATGACTAAAAAGGCCAATCCGAGATAAACAAGTCCGGTTGCAGAAAGCACAGCAGAAGGTCTGCTTGGGTGATGTTTCCGGCTTGTGATGATTTCTGCGTTGTCGTTTCTCTTAAAGACTTGTTCGGTGTGAGTTCTCAAATAAAGCTGCAGCACTGTGGATAGTGCATCTCCATACCTCCCGATGTGAGGCCAGGGCGGACCATTGTTGGTGATCAATTTGGCCAAGCCGGAGATGTTGTTTCAGGGAGTCCTTGTATCGCTCTTTTGGAGTGCCCCTCTTACACTGACCCGTGGCGAGTTCACCGTAGAGTACTATTTTGGGGAGGCGATGGTCCTCCATCCTAGAAACGTGCCCAGCACAGCTGTGCTCTCAATATCATGGCCTCAAGGCTGGTGATCCCTGCTTGCTCAAGGATATGCTCTCTCTCTCTCTCCTCTCCGGCTTTTCTTCGCAAACGAAGGCATAGCAAAATGGTGTCTCTTTATATAAGATGGCAAAATCAAGGCTTGCTTTTTGGATTATTTTTTAAAGAATATTTACAATCCGTGAATACTTAAAACCGTGGATACCAAATCCGTGGATACAGAGGGACAACTGTACTTCAAGATGCTTTTAGGTGCTCTGAGAGCTTCAGCCCCCTAACTTATGACAGACGCCTGAAAATGGCCGGTTCCTCCTCTGCCCAAACGGAAAGCAGGCTGACCGGGCTGAGGAGGCTTCGCTTCCGCGCCTCCCACCTTCTTACCTGACGCCCCTCAGACTCGCTTTTCGGTTCCACTGACAAAAGGGACCGAGCGCTACAACCTCCCCTCTCAGAAGCTCTTCCGCGCATGCGCCTTTGACGAAACGTGCACAGACTTACAGGAATGTGTTTACTTGTAGAGCGAATCGATGAGCAGCCCTAAAAGAGAACGCCGAATAACCCAACCTTCTCCTAGCTGGCTGGAGTGGAAAAGCCGGACGAAAGAGCACCGAGCTACCGATTGTCGCAGACCAATTTGGACGATCCCAGAGCTATCCATCGCCAGACTTACTTGTGGTTTTAAACAAATTCTTCTCGCATAGACGAGGAGTGCGGCAGCTTAACTGTTACAAGTCCATTTCTCATTTGCTTAGTAAATAAAAGTTTATTATTAATAAAAGATTGAAACGGGGCAAGTGTAGTTGCAATTCCTGTCACTCCAACATTTCAGCTCTCTTTTATTGTTTAATTTAATTTAATTAGGTACTAATACCCCCCTCTTCAGCCACAAAGGCTATCAGAGCGGCTTACAAATTGTTAAGCAATAGCAATTTACACATCTACACTGCATTAAGCAGTTTCCAATGTGTATTAGATAATTGTTGTGTGTTTTCAAGGTGTTTCCGACTTATGGCGACCTCAAAGCGAAACTATCTCGGGGTTTTCTTGGCCAGATTTGTTCAGAGTGGGTTTGCTTTTGCCTTCATCTGAGGCTGAGAGAGTGTGACTTGCCTAAGGTCACCCAGTAGGCTTTCATGGCCAAGCGGGGGATTCGAACTGTGGTCTCCAGAGTCATAATCCAGCGCTCAAACCACTACACTATGCTCAGCTCTATTACCAGATTATTATTTTTTTACATAGGCAAAATCAGAATATTAATTGTCATCATGGTAATGACATACTATATAAGTGCTATAAAGTACAAGTTTAATAGTGGCACAGTTCTAGGCATGCTGGTTGGGAGGAAAATATTATTGCCAAAGAGATTTCACCTAGACATTAGGAAGAACTTCCTGGAGTGTGGTGGAGTCTCTTCTTTGGAGGTTTTTAAACAGAGGCTGGATGGCCATCTGTTGGGAGTGCGTTGATTGGGTATTCTTGCAGGGCAGGGGGTTGGACTAGATGGCCCTTGTGGTCTCTTCCAACTCTAGGATTCTATGAAAGCAGGAGATAACTTTTGAGGAAACACCTTAGTTACTATCCCATACCTATGAGTGATGAGTGTGTTCTCAGATCATATTTTAACTTGGCTACAAATTTACCACATAGCCAGATGCTACCATCTCTGGAGTCTGTCTGCAGCCACAAGGGAAGCCCCCAGCATATCATCAAGACTACCTGCATGTGACCGGCCTGGATCACATGCTGACGGCCTCCTTCCTGGCTTCAGAGGTAGTGACATGCAGAAGAAGTGAAGGCGCCCACTGGTACAGTCTGGCTTGTCTGTGCGGTCATCCTCCCAACTGGAGGTGGGGAAACAGGCCAGATCTGGGGCCAGAATATGCTGGCTGGAAGCTGGCATATTCTGACAAGTCTAGACAAGCCCTAAATCTTCCACCCTATATTCATCTACTTGAAAGAAGCTCTGTTAAGTTCAGTGAGAATTCTAAGCAGACATGTATGGGATAGCACTGTTGTTCAGCTTCATTGGTTTGCATTCCATTGCTTAAAAGTCTTCACAATACCGGAGAAGATACGAAATTAAACTGAAAGCTCTAATCTGCCAATTATGAATGTGTATCTGTTGACACGTACAAATCTAGCTCAAACCTTGGAACAAGTGTATTTGTTTAGTTATTCATTGTGTAACTAATTACAGAGCTCCCAAAAGTAACTCTTACCATTACTGCTGTGGTTTTTTTTTTAATTATATTGCTTATTATATTGCTTGTTGCTTTTTTGTTACTTTATTTCTTTTTTAAAAAATAGTTTAGTATAGTTTTCTTCCTTTCTTTTTGTGGCAAGAGGCAAGCACGGCTACGTCCTTGGATATTTCTCAAAAGTAACTGGAAAATATTTTAAAATTTGAAGAAGCTGAATTGGCGCAAAACATTTTGAAGCTTCTCTACCTAATCTTGTCATTTAGGGGAACAATACAAAATTGGCTTCATTGGAATACCTATGTGGCGGAAGAGGGAGCAGAGGCTGTAGGAAGCAAAATTGCTTGTAAGCACCTCTAGCATCCATATGCAAGTGTTCTCCTCTTCTATGGTATATACTGTATAGCTACTTAATTATGAATTAATCCTTTTCACCATACAGTAGAACCATATAATAATTCTAATATTCACTCTAGGTCTGTACTCTTTAATCTGAAACAAGATCTTCAAGATATCACTGAAATGGTCCATCTTGCAGCTTAACTGGAACTTTCTAACTCAGCTGTCTTAACTACTTTATGAAAGAATGTGTGAGGGAGGAAAAGGTACAAGACCAAACAGTAATTTCAAACCCACTCATCAATTTCAACATGTGATATTACAAAGTAGAATATTAAGTTCGGGTAGCTATAGGAATTTTTTTGTATGTTGTACAGGATGTCATGGAGATGAGTAAATGGAATATAGTGACTTTGGGAGCAAAAAAGACACCCTCCAACCATAAAACTCTGGTACCCTAGAGAAATAGTGGCTCTCAAAGGTTTAAAAGGTCATTACACTTCCTTTAGCAATCACTGGTAATCAGCTAGTCCATGGAAGCTCATGCTACAATAAAACAGTCTCTAGGGTGCTACAATAGTTTACTGAAATTTATGCTGGTACTGGCTCACACACAGACTTTCCCAAATTTAAGCATTTGAGGGGGGCATTAAGGTTGGAATACTATTCTATTGTATTCTTACTTGGAAAGAGTACATATATTATATTAAGGTTGAAATTTGGTGATGGAACAAAATTTGTGGGAGACATGCATGTAAAATATATTTTTACAGGTTTTAATGCAGTAAGTTGCAGCACTCTAAAAGGACTTATTAAGTATTTTGACGGTTCTGTAGTTTGAACTAGTCCTTGAGAACTTCTCATTGGCAAAGGTTTGATTGGAGCAGTGATCCCCATTTGCCTGTGGGAATGAAGAACATCTACAGATGTTCTGCAATAGGTATTTACATTACACACAATAAATTATCTTCAAGAAGAATCTGGCTATGCTGTATGGACTAATAGAAAACAGGATAAGTCTTTTGATATACTTCTGACATACATATTTAAAACAAGGAATCTAGTTCCAAACATGTTTTCCCATACAATGAGATATGCATTTACTGTAGTTCTGGCAACTCTGAAAACCTCCATCTTGTTTTTGTTTTTGTTTGGTCTGCTGATCGACTAAAGAATATTTTAGCCAGGAGTTGTGCAAATGTGAGGAATTAATGACAGTTATGCAGGGCAGCACATCTCCAGTATTTCTCTTGAATGAGCTCTCAAATGTTGTTGTTGAATACTTCATTTCTTCACAGCTCCTTCTACAGCTCCACATCTGGAAGCTTTCTGAACAATGTAAATCTCCTGAGCACGTCTGTACTAGAGTACAGCCAAAAATTGAATCTCCATTCCACATGAGAGTCTGATGTTTCAAAAATAATTTTAATTTCTATACAGGATGGAAAATTATTGAAACGATAAAGCATCCAGAGATGTTTGGATTCAATACATCACACACTTAAACTCTGCCTATTAGAATTTCAGGATCTTAGGGCGCAATCCTATACTCAAGGTCTGCTGGCTGAAGAGCTATAGCAAATGTGGAGAATGTGTAGCCCTGCCAATGTCATCAGACTTCAACTCCCATCAGCCCTAGCCAGTATAAATAATGGTTAGGGATCATGGTAGTTGCAGTCTGACAACATCTGCAGAGCAGATTTGTTTGTTAACCCTGTGTGTTGTGAAGTCGAAGGCTTTCATGGGTGGCATCCATAGATTTTTTTTTCCTTGGGTTTTTTCCAGGCTGTGAGGCTGTGTTCTGGAAGAGTTTATTTCTGACGTTTCGCCTGCATCTGTGGCTCTGAAGATGCATCTGTGGCATCTTTCTCTGAGGATGCCAGTCACAGATGCAGGCGAAACATCAGAAATAAACTCTTCCAGAACACAGCCTCACAGCCTGGAAAAAAAACCAAGCAAAATCCCTGTATGTTGTTTATATCATTGAAATTGTGTGTTAATAAGAAAATATTTTTTTAAAAAATCTGCAGAACCACACATTCCCCACCCCTGTAGATTTACTATGGCAGGAGAATCCCTGAGATATGCCAGAGGAATGCACCAGTGGTGAAGTTCCACTTGTAAAGATATGCCAGCAGCAGTACAGAGAACAGAGTCATGGGTGGGATGTAGACAGCCAAGAAAAGGAGCACATTTACACTGCGTGTTAGTCTACTTCAGTCCTTATCTACACTCCTGTTGATGGCAGTGCATTACACCAGCCAACAAAGTTAACTTTTCCAAGCTCTGAGAACCCAGGATGGGGAAAGTCCACTTTGTGTGGGCAACCATGGAAAGCCACCACAGAAAGATATGAGGTAAAATAGTAATCTTGCAAAGGGATCTGTAAGTTGAGGAGGCAATGTGGGGAACTTGTTGCCTTCCTCCTGGTATCTAATGAAGACTAGTAGTTCCATGGTGACCTTGCAATCCCAACCCAGCTTGTGAAATGGACTCAGTGTCCACCCAGAACATTAATGTTTTACAAAAAGCCATTGCTGCTGAGACGGTGGTGACTCTGGTGGAAGCGGGGTCTCAGTGGTGGTGACATGGGGCGTCTCAGCTGCTGTTCCTCTGGCAACCATCTGTCCAGGCTGTCTCTTCCCAGCTCGGGTGGTGATATACCATAGGCTGTGGAGCTGCTGGCAACTGAGGAACAGAGAATGCTGTGGGCATGGAGCTTTTTCCCTCGCAACAATGGCTACTGTTATGAGGTGCACTGTAGCCTCATAATGAGATTTATTTCTTAAAATTATACCCCACTTTTCTGCCGACAAAAAGCACCCAAGACAGCTAGCAGAATTAGAATCAAATACAAATATACAACTAACACATCTGGGAAAGATTTTTAAAAACATAATGAAGTATGCATGGCAACTATGAGGAGTGGCCATTAGTGAATATCTGACCATGGCACATTTAGAGGCCCCTCCTTACTCAGCTTGCCTAAGGCATGTCAGACGTATACTCAGGTTGGCCTATATGGTTGTCTCTCTGTGTTTCCAGCACATGAGGGTATTGTTACAGGTCTTTTGATGGTGTATCTTCTTATTGTGTTTTCCGCTTTCTTCCCAGGTTGAACATGCATTGGATATGGCAACTGTTTTGCTTGCATACTGGTGGTTTATCTCCCCCAGTCCAAGTGTAATGCAATGAGTATAGAGTTGTTCTGTTTCCAACAATTGGTTTTCCTGTGTTCTCAAATTCTGCTAAGTTTCTTCTTACAATAATCTCAGCTTTCCCTCTAAATCTATCAACTGTGTGGGCTTGTACATTCTACAAAACCGGGGAGGGGTGTCTCAAAGGACTGTCTTGTAGGGACATTTATTTTATGGAATGAAAACAAAATATGGTCTCTCTTACTTTTCGTTCTCTTCACAATTTTCCCATTTTAATATTACGACATTTTGGGATGAACTCCTTTGAGATCTTACATTATATTTGGCAGAAGTTTAATATGGGCTAAATTGAGTTTGTTTTGAAGAATCATAGGAACGCAGGAAGCTCGCTTATACTGAGTCTGGCCACTGGTCCATCTAGCTCACTACTTTTGGCCCTGCGCGGCAGTAGCTCTCCAGGGTTTCACATGGATTCTTTCTTGGCTCTACCTAGAAGATGCCAGGAATTGAATCTGAGACCTTCTGCATATAAATCATGAACTCTTTGCCATCAAAACTTAAGGACAATTATCTAGCATAACTAGTACAGATATTTGTTCTTAATCTAATTAGCTCATTTTAAAAAACAGCGGTGTATAATGGTTATTTATATACACAGGATTATTACATATATTATTTCCTGGGTTTAAGTTTGTTAATTAAAATTCAAGTAGTTAAACTTGTTATTAAGGCTTACACTCCACACACAAAAACTCTACAATGCCACTGTGACACAATACACAGGTGGATGTAGCATATCTTTCAGTAGATTTTTTCCCCTTTTAATATTGGGAAATTACCACCACCTCTCTGTTTTTTTTAAAAAGAACCATTATTTAAAATAAATAGGACTCACACAGGTAAAACTGCAATCTGTTGCGGCTCCAAAGTAGGTTTGAGGTTTCCCAGCTGTGTAGACAAGCCCTGAGATATGACTGTACATGCCACAAAACTTGTATTTTAACATGTTTCAACAGCTTTTCTCTCAAATAAGCATTCTTGAAGTCTTCAAGAGTCGCTGATCCACCCTGAGGCTAGCAGCAGCTGATTGGAAACCCTGGCCATTCAATAAATTGGGGACTCTTGGGGCTATCCTGTTAGGGCAATTCTAACTAGGAAACACAAAGCTGGTAGCTCAATGCCCACCTTATATACTGTATACAATTGCTACTCTCTGTAATGTGGATGAAACAGACTTGCAGACACTGGACTGGCCCTACTGTTAGGCAGAATGAGGCAGCCACCTTAGGTGACAGGTGCTGGGAGCTGTAATGTTAACCTCCCAAAGTTTATTGTGAATGTAATGGTGGTTCCCTTTTGGAGGACAGAACTGCGCATGCCACACAACCATTCTGGGACCATTAAACCAGCCTGGTCTTTCAAGTATGGTGTAGTAAGCTATCCCAATGCCAGCACTGAAATAAGACTTCAATTCTAGCTGCACAACTGCACATGTGGAATAGGAAGGAGGGCACCATCTTGTCCTTTGTCTCAAGTAGCCCAGCAATGTAGACATATTAGACATGTAGACAATGTAGACATAGGAGCCCTGGTGGCGCAGTGGTTAAATGCCAGTACTGCAAGTCACCACGTTGCAAGTTTGATTCCAGCAGGCTCCAAGGCTGACTCAGCCTTCCATCCTTTCGTAGGTCGGTAAAATGAGTACCCGGCTTGTGGGGGCAATTAGCTAACACACATTGGAAACTGCTTAATGCAGTGTAGATGTGTAAATTGCTATTGCTTAAAACAATTTGTAAAGCCGCTCTGATAGCCTTGTGGCTGAAGAGCGGGGTATAAATAAAAAACAAAAAAACAAAAACATATTGGAATAATATGTGGCAGGTGTTAAACTAGTTGCTTTGAGTGAAATTGCTTAGAAGAAGAAAAAAAATAGGATAAAAGGATATCCAGATAACATTTTTTCATAAGGGCTGGAAATAAAACTAGAATGTTTAAATAATTTTATTTTAAGAATAGATGTAAGGTAGAATGTTAGAACAAACTGATAGAGCAAATGGGCTTTGGAACAAGGAGAGCAGAACTGTGGCAGTTAAACAGCTTACATGAGATGATTACTAAAAATTGTAACTAATTGTTCTTTGAAGCAGAAGGTAGATCAACATGTGCAAATGTCTGACTAAAATGTTGCTTTTCTTTAAAGTTATGCAAATAATAAGAGAAGCCATTAAGCCTACATCTAATTTGGCATACTGTATATCCATTCCCATGTATATTATGTTTTTCAGAATCACAAAAGAAAGAGTACTTACTAAAAATGATGTGAGTTCTAGTATAAATTGAAGTTTGGAGGCTTACTTTTGACTTAGCAGAATTTTCTAATGATTATACCATTTTGTTTTTCCCTAACCTAAAGAAACTGGTAGTCCCTTAATGTTCTTCCTCAAGCTGGAGCTCAAATCCAAGAATTGTTAAATCTATTAGCAGCAATTGCAATTAAGATTCTTTTGGCACTCTTAAAGCAGCTCATGGGCCATAGGCAGCCCTATGGAAGTCATACCCTTGGCCCCCTGGTTCAGCAAACCCTGAATTAGGCCAAACATTTTATTTTTAAAAGTTTATTTATTTTGTCTTAAAGCATCTTTAACAACCTAGAGCAGCCTTTCTCAACCTTTTTACCCTGGAGGAACCCTTGAAATAATTTTCAGGTCTTAGTGAATCCTTCGTAAGAATTATACCTACAGCTCCCTTTTTAAAAAAATTACAGAAACAGTGAAAAAATTAGATGATTGTTATATTTCACATTGCTAGCAATACATATTTGATACTTGAAAGTAACAGGCCTGAAAGAACATACTGGCAGAGAAGTATTTATAGTGTACATTAAAATACTGGCAAAGTATCCTATGAAAATGCCAAAAAAGGTAATCTATAATTAAAAATAAATTAAATGAAAAACAAACATATTTATCGTGAAACATTATTAAAACCTGAAAAATGTCCTGTAGTTTGAAGCCATTACTCTGTGTCCTAGGAGATTTTCAGACGATCCTTGCCGCGCAAGGATCGTCCGGGACAGTTTCGTCGCAGCAGCGCGGCAGGGGGTCGATTTCTGATGACGACGTCGCTGCTGCGAGATCATCGTTCCCTCTTGCACAAAGGCTTGGAGCCTGCCGCGCTATATTCACCAAGATTTTATTCACAGAGGTTCTCCGTGATTAAAATCTTGGCGAATATAGCGCGGCAGGCTCCAAGCTTTCGCGCGAGAGGGAACGACGATCTTGCAGCAGCGACGGCATTGTCAGAAATCCACCCCCTGCTGTGCTGCTGCGACGAAACTGTCCCGGACGATCCTTGTGTGGCAAGGATTGTCTGAAAATCTCCCTAGTCTCTGGAGCAGCAGAAAAGAAGCTTGATCCATCCTCGGTATGACATCTCTTCAAATATTTAAATATGGCTACATTACTGACTCTGACCCAAAGATTGAGCTCTGAGCTAACAGAGCTTGCAAAAAGCAGCAACTAAGCAGCCAGGCTCAGGATAAGAGGGAGGGTGTAGCTTCCTGCCAAGCCAGTGTCATGGTAAACTCATTCCTCCCCTTCTCCCCTTTGATTAGCACATCTAAGGCAGAGCAAAAGGTGGGAGGGAGAGCAAGGTAAGAGCATTGGTGTGAAAGCTCATTCACACATACTTATTCCTCCCCAGCTTTCTCTCTGTTGTGGAGGGGAGATATAAGCTGTTTCACCTTACCACTACTCTGTGATTTATTAATTTATTACTATTTTCTCATGGAACCACTGGCGATTTCTGGGGGAACCCTAAGGTTCCATGGAACCCTGGTTGAGAAATGTTGACCTAGAGTCTCGAGATATGTTTTGGCCTATAAATGCTATTTTGGCCCCTCCTTTCCCAAAACAGTATGAAAAAGTATCCAAAAGTAACTTCCAGTTGCCCAAAATGTCACTTCCAGTCACCACCAATTCACCAGTGCATACCTCCAACATTTCACAGATGAAAACGAGATACGTAGGGTCAAGCAATATCAGAGTGTGGTCTAGATGACAGTTACTAATGAAGAAGAACAAACAAGCTAGGAGAGGCTGCAGCAGTTTGATTTTGCCTAAATCTACAGCAAAGGTCAAGATTCTGCCTCCTCTTCTCTGCTGATTTAACTGCATGGAAATTACTTGTGAACTTAGAGTCTTACTGCACTCCGAGGAAAAGCGGCAAAGCAGCAGGAACTTTCTGTCTTTCCTGCTGCCTTCCCGCATGATGCCGACGTCCCTCCGGGGTTCTTTCGTCCCGGTCCAATGGCAGACTGAACTAAAACCGTGCCTTTTTGCATGACTTTACCTTGGTCCCTTACAGGACCGGAATGCAGTAAGGCTCTTAGTATGCAGCACTGAAGTAAGCTGAGGACAAGGGGCAAGGAGGGAGGAGGAGGAGAGAAACAGAGATATTTCATAAGCAGCTAAAAAAGTGAGAAGGCCAAGGAACTGTCTGATTAACAGTTGGAGGGTACTGTATGCTGGTGAGTCCTGCTGAAACCAATGCTGAAAATTGTCCTTTGACCCTTAATGCATGCTGATACCTGCTCTGAAAACTAACACATTTTATTGCTGTATAAGTTTTCACTGACTACAGACCAGTTTATTACATAATAAAAACTGCTAGTCTTTAAGGTAGTGCAGAGCACTTTGTTGTTTCTACTGCAACAGACTGGCATGGCAACCACTCTGGAAATTACTGGTGGGCTATGTTACCAAACATGTCCTATGACTATATTTCTACCTTTTTAGATTTAATGCGTTCTGCTGTTTTCTTGCACTAAAGCTTTTACAGACAGGGGGGGTCCTAGCACCAATACAGTGGTGTAGCTATGGCAAGAGTTAGCAAAATGAGGGCACTCCCCCCTCAAGAATTTGCCCACCCAATTAAGTTTTCCTTAAGTCTCAATTTTTTAGTATTACAGGGAAGGAGACATTAACAGTGGTTCATACCTAGAACTCTTACATTTGCTGTTTTCACATTTCCTGAGTAAATTTACTTACCTCTTTTCTTTGGATGCCTGAAGTGTTTTCCAAATACTGTACTCAACTGAAGTTTTCAGTTACTATGATGCTAGAAATGTAGGGACTGAAGGACAATTTCATTTGGAAGAATTCTTATTGGGGGGAAATACCATAGTTTTGCCATCCTCCCCCACATTCCTGCACCAATAAATAACTGTTTTTCCTCTGCAAGTTTCAGAAGGAATTGCAGTGGATTTTCCATACTATGAAGGATATATGTTTCATACATACCAGTGGTTGTGACATAATTGCCATGGGTGGAGAAGGCAAAAATCAATTCATCTGAGTGACCATTTGGAACACATACAAACACACTAAGCAATCCTTTAAAAAAAAATTTTTTTTTTATTTAACTAACTAACTAACTAACTTAAGAGTGACTGACTGATGTTACCCATGAAATGTTAAAAAGCATTTAACATTTGTTTTGGTTTGAAAGTGTAGATTGGAAGTGTTTGGTATTTTTTGTGATTTAAAAGATCTTTAAAAAAATTTAATGGAGTTATAAATTGGTATTTGCCATAGAGGTTATAATGAATATATGTACCCACTAGGTCACTATCCACATCAAAACAGTTGGGGAGCAGTCCTAAGGGTATCAACACCTGTGGGAAATGAACTATTGTTTCGTCTTCCAGGAAGTCATCTTCTGCAGTAAGGGTGAGAAAGAAGAATCACTGAGAAAACACAGAATGTCAAATGGATGACAATGACATGTTGACATCCTGTAAAACGAAAGTGAAAGGCATGGTGATTTCACACTAAGGCAAAAGGTTAAGAATAAACTCTTCCAGAACACGGCCTCACAGCCTGGAAAAAAACCCACAGAAAACCTATGGATGCTGGCTGTGAAAGCCTTTGACTTCACATTTTTTCTTGTTATTTTTATTTTTATTTTTTAATTTCCTATGCTTGTGTCTTCTCACAAGAACAGGCGAGATTTCGATCCAGGAAGTGAATGGAGCTCCGTTAGAGCTCTGTTCATGCCTGGGCTGCCTTTGGAATCAAGGGTAGGTCTGATGGTGAGGGTTATTGTGCAGGGATAGGAATGGGTCTGGAGATTGTGGGAAAGGAACGCTTTTTGCGTTCCTATCTGATAATCTCCTAAACAGAACTTGGAACCCCCCCCCTTTTTAAGACTACCATTACCAGACTTCTTCAGCCAGCAACAACAACAACAAAAACAACAACACCGTAATAATAATACCATTATTATTTCCAAGATCATCACTAAAGGTCTAGTGTGGAAGCAAGATAAGTCTTAGCCCATCCTGTCCTTAGTCATATAATAACTTCCAGGAGTCCAAATTGCATACATTTCTATTTTGACAGATAAAAATTATATCAAACAAACTAGCAAAGGAAGGCAACAGAGGTTCTGGTGACCTCCTCTCCCCAAGGCACAAGCTTATTCATGTTTGGGCCTTGCTTTGCTGGATCAAAAGAAATGAGGCCACTACCTAGACAGTCCCTCTAAATGAGGCTATCTTTCTAAGTGATGGTAGCATCAGTGGTCACTGAGCTCAATCAGTGATGGGGACGGTACCCTCTCTTGCTGACTGCATCCCCTCCCCAAAAACCCTTTCTTCCTATTAACTCAGGGATCCTGTATACATGCCAGAGAGAGAGAGAAGCCCCCCTTTTACTCTTCTAATCCCCTTCCTCCTAATTAGGGTCTTCAGCCCCCTCCTCAAGTATGTTTCTCTTTTTATTAGGGAAACAGTTGCCAACTGAGGCAGGAAAACACCCGCCTACCCCTTTATCCCCTGGCTTGTTTGCCTCCAATTCATTCCTGGGGCCCAGTAGGCTGGGGGGAAACATTCCTATTTCCCTGATTCTAAAGAAAAGGGGTTGCTAATTAGGGGCATGAATAGCTCTGAACCCACCAACCCACCCACCCCCTTTACTCACCTGCTTGTGAGGAAAAGGCTTAGCAGGCATCTGGACCCATACACACACACACACACACAAGTGTGCTAGGCTACAGCAACTGAAAGAATTATTAAAAATGGGCAATGGGCATATTAAAATGCTGAGGCAAATATTATTTTGTAGCTATGGGAGGAACATCAAAAGGAGACTAGATTGTTGTTCCACATAATTTTGATAGCTTCTTGCAAGAACCATGAGATAATTAAGGTTCTTTGGGTATTGTACCCTCTTAAACATGCAGTAACATGAAGATGACAGAAAATAAGATTATTAGAGAGGCAGGAGCGCTAGGGCGCTTTAATGAAAGAAGTCAATGCAAAATGTTGCTGAGTTTTTTTGAGACAAATTTTTTATGCAATGTGAACATTGTAACTTCAATGTAATGACTCAAAGGACAACTTTGGGAAAAGTCGACTTTTGTCAAGCATATTGTAGAATTGTTACAAACGTACTGTGTGCATATACTGTATTCCTCCTACAGGCGAAACTGGATAGAAGTGCATGTGAATGTGTGCGCGTGTGTTGTATCTAAGCGTATACATAAACATGGAGGCATGCAATTACGCACAGAGACATGCCCTTGGGGCTACACAGTGGGTGGTTTCATCCTGGAAAGAGAGAACACATCTCCCCCTCACGCACACACCTCGCCTCCAAGATTTTACTCCAGAGTTGCTTACTCACCACTCCCTGTCTGTGCAGAGGAACTGGAAGCATTTAGCTAAACCAGACTCACTGGGGTGCCTCACCCACAAACCAGCTGACTTCCTCAGCAGCGTTTCAGTCTGCCAGATGGTTATCATGGGAATGCCTCATGGCTGCAGACAAATGGGGGTGTGGGGCAGGCGGAGGGGGGTCTTCAAAGATGCAGAATCTTTTCCAAAGAGATTGAAAACCACCATTTTTCTGAAGCAGCTTCTGAATGGCATGAGGGAAGAGAAAGAACTGCATCCTCTGTCATGGTGACTCATCTAGCTGGTTGGTGCTTGCCTCTGCTCCAATCAATCAATCACTGGATCAGCAGCTGACATGTCTGCTTGTGCCAAGTAGCACATGAGGGACTGGGTTTCTTCTGTCCTGTGTGCTCATCTGGAAATGCAAGAACAATAGTTTTCTTGCCCTGTTCCTGGGTGAGACCTCATGCCAAGTTGTGAGCATGAGAGGAAGAGAAACACCCACCACCATAGCTCACTCCTCAGGCAGCTCAAATCAGGGTACTGTCCCAACATGCAGAAATCATAATTGTGCTTTCTATAAATCTTGCCCATCTTGGCAAGATGTGTGGATTCTTTAATGTGTAGACCCCACCCCCCACCATGCTGCATGCCAAGAAGATTATTGGATTCACATGAAAAACATAATTAACACCAAAAATGGCTTGGGGAGAAAAAGAGAGAGAGAGAGAGAAAATCAGGCAGTGTTTTAGGCACACATATTTGGAAGTAAATTCTATTTAGTTGAATGCTCCCAATGTTTAGCAGGAAGAGAAGGACTGAAGCAAGGAGAAGAAAATAAACTTTCCCCAAGTCCATTTTGGCATGAGAGGTGACTAATGAAAGAGAGTATTTTGTATCAAAAATTAATAGTATGGAACAGGGATTACTGTTTACCCATCTTGAAGACAACTAAGTCCCAGGTAGGTCTCATGTTCCAGGTGAATTAAAGATGGTTTTACATTGGGAACAATGAGCCTTTGGAACTTACTGCTCCAGGATTTGAGCAATGGTAGAAATGAGAGAAATGCACAATACCTGGATAATGGGAACAGGTATATATAAAAATATACCCCCACAAGAACCTTACCCATATATATACTAATACATTTAAGTACTCCATCATGTGAAATGTGTTTGAGGGAGAGAAAGAGAGACAAAAACAAGGAGAGAGAGGAAAGAGAAAGATGTATCACAACACTTGATTAGTATGAAAAAGTTCATAATTCTGTAAAGAATTTAATTTGTCATCCTTTCAACATGTGCTGATATGAAATGCTATATAACATTCCAGTAGAAATTTGGATGAGATAGGGACCCCTGACTCTTATTATCCTGATGACAGACTTTTGGGGCTATTACAGTTCACAGAGCCAAGCTGAAGAGGGATAAACATCTCCTGATGAGTAAAACTGCTTCTTGGTGAGCAGCACTTACCAGTCAGGATTCTTGGTTGTAGCATCTGTACCCAGGGCTGTCCCTACCAGCTATGGTAGGCCAGGTTGCATGACTCTAGCAGATTCTTTAGTCTAATTGAGAATTCCTGCATCTCAATGGAGCTTCCCTAGCAAAATGTGCATTAATTCTGGAGGATAGATTCTATATCAAGGGAATTTATAATTAATATTAAATATGGATAGAAATGAAGATTAACATAAAGTCCCTGCTCCAGTAAGATTACAAGGCATATTTAAGAAGTAGGGAGGAGAGAGACTACAGAGGAAGGAGAAGAAAGGGAAGAACTGCAAAGGATGAATGTGAAAATGTGTGAAAACATCCTGACTTTCAGAAATGGGAAGGGGAATGTGCAGCCTTCTAAATGTTGTTTCACTGCAACTCCCACCACCCCTCACTATTAGCAAGGCTGGCTAGGGCTGATGGGAGGTACAGTTCAGGGATGGCCGAAGATGTTTTGCTGCCTGAGATAAAGGGCAAGATCTACAGAATGTCAGGCAAATTAATTACCCAGCTTGTGGGGGCAATTAGCTAACACACATTGGAAACTGTTTAATGCAGTGTGGATGTGCAAATAGCTATTGCTTAAAACAATTTGTAAGCCGCTCTGATAGCCTTGTGACTGAAGAGCGGGGTATAAATAACTAAATAAATAAAATAAAATAAAATAATTTTAATTCCATACTGGCTGTGGATAGCAATAGGACAGTGCCCTCCACCACATCTGAACACAGCAGGCTAAGGGGTGCAGCGCAGCGCATGTGGCTCACAGAGCTCTGTGCTTCAACAGAGGGAAGGGGTTGGGCAGGCCAAGAAAGATCAGGCATAGAGTTGCTGCACTGCCATTGCTCCCAGCATCTGTCTCCTGGCACAGTTGCCTCAGTCAGAAAAGTTGGCCCTTTTGCAATCCAACAACAGCTGGAGAGCCACATGTATCCCATCGTTTGATTATGGGCTTCAGGGCACCTATCTTTTACTGCCCTTGCAAAACTGTCCTGTCCCTGTGGGATTCCTTCCACCAGCCCATGTAGCTGACAAGAAGGAACTCACAGACTGCTTCCTTCACAGAGCCTGGGGGAAAATAGAATCTCCCCTTTCCCAGGACACTTCCTACCCACATACATTTGTGTGCTGCAGCTGAACCAAGAGCATAGAGATCACTACTTTGGACGGCCCCTGTCTGAAGGAAGATTTCCATAATGCTGATTAGCTGTGTCTCTCTCTGCTTCTATGAAACGGGCACTCCCCTCACCCACTCCACTCCACCCTAAGTCTTTCCAGGCCATCCTTTGGCTGAGCCAGCTGTTTGATCTCTATGGGGGATCAGGGAAGGGTTGCTCTGCCTCCCTGTGTGGCCCTAGTACTGGACCAAATTACTTTAAGGTGGGTGCAAAACCAATTGACAGTTTGTTGTTTGCAAATGGTAGTTAACTGTTCACTGCCAGCCTGGGAGGCCTGCACGAAATGTGGGGGCCGTTTATCACAAATCTCTCCTGGACCACAGTTTTCACTCAGCCACAATAACAAAGCAAGATGAGTGATGTATTGAAAGTAGGCTATAATCTAGGAGTTGTTTGATAACAATTTTAGCAACCTAGTAGATAACGCTAGGATATTTTAAAATCTATTGTATAGAGTCAGTTGTGGGGGGATATTGATATTGAAGGGTGGTATAAAACATTTAAGTAGTAAAAGAAAGGAAATGAGTGCCGGGAAAGATTTAGGATGAGGTAGCATTACCGTAAGTCACAATGGCTTATGAGCCAGTGAGACAGCAGCAGTGGCCACAGCATTCACTGCTTGTCTTCAGTCAGTGCATCCATGGAAGCCGCAGGCTGAGGATCGCACCAAAGGTATGGAGATTGGGGCAAAGGGGGAATCCCTTTGGTTGTGTGGATCAACCTCCTTCAACCTGGTGCCCTCCAAATATTTAGGAATGCAGCTCCCAAAATCCTCAGCCAGATGCCTGATTATTTGGGGAATTGTAGTCAAAAATATCTGGAGGACACCAGGCTGGACAAAACTGATGAAGATAAGCAATTGCCTAGTAGAGTGTTTCCCAAAATGTAATGCAAGTCACTCAGGATTCAAAGCAGACATCGGGCCATGGGTCACTATGCAGTCAGAGATACAAGGGAGTGGGAATGAAAGGGAAGTGTGCATTTAAAAAGTGTAGGTCAAAGCTCTGTACCCGCCACACCAAAACACTACCCCCATGGAGGCTCACCAGGAATATGAGGAGATTATAAATATATAAATATAGCAGCACAGGGACGCCAGGAGATCACGGAAGGGCTTCCCTTTCAGATGACGTCATTAACAGGTTGTCATGCTCCCGTGCCCCTTCCATTCCCCTGGCACTCCTTTTTATTCATGAGCTAAGCCGTGAATTGATCCGTTGTTCCATTTCTGTAATGGGATGACAGGTGAGTGAAAAGATGCCCTGTTATGCTGGTGTGATGCCACCGTCACTGGGAGGTCCGTGCTGAACACTTCCAGGTGCGGTCCGGACAAGGAGGTAAGTGATACCCTTTATTGTACCCTCCCCAGGTTACTTGGGTTTTTTTTTAAGTGTGTTTTTGTGCTTGCTGTCAATTTAAAAGGTGTATTTTCTTTTTTACTTTTGAATTTCCCCTGCGCTCATCCTCTCGTGGGAATGGCCCAGGATTTCAACCAGGAAGTGAATGCAGCCCACGCGAGCTGCATTCACTCTGTGGCTGCTGAGGGGGAGGGAAGGTGTGTGATTAAGGTAAGTGCAACACCGTTCGTTCTCATGCCAGGATGGGGTCGGGAGGATAGCAGGAGAGGAGACAGTGAGATGGGGGTGCTATTTTTGTCCCTGTCTGATAATCTCCTAAGATCCAGTGTGCCAACTTGGCATCCTTATTTCCAGGGTAGGAAATAACGGGGCAAAGTAAGCATTGTTTCAGACCAATAGTTGAGCAAAAAATATAGAAATGGACAATGAAGCATGAAATCGCCTCCCACCCCTGGGGATTCTTGACTTAGAGATGCAGTGTGAGGTTTTCTGCTACATGGCAAACTCTGCCAAAGCAGAGTAAAAATTCACCATTGCTCCTTCATGTATTATACCTGGCTCCAAATACAGCATAGAGTTTTGTAAACCTCCCACCTCCAGTGTTTAAAACTAGCATTTGTGTTTTTAAAAATACATTCAGGTGCCTGACATATTCCTCCAGTTAAGCATTTTATCTAGTGTTCAGTCCTGATCTTGGCTGTCCCAGAATTCCTGCTGTATCAGCTTTTGTTCTATTTTTGCAGGTGAAACAGTTTCACTGCGGTTGGTGAGAAAAAAATAGACTCAAGACTGGGCCTAGTGTGAGGCAGAATGAGACAGCCATCTCCGGTGGCCAATGTGGAGAGCAGAAGTATTTATTTTATTGCAGCATCCCCTTGGCCATTCTTTCTGAATCATTCTCACCCCTGCCATTTCCTTCTGCAGGAGAACTGTTTTGTATGTGTGTCACATAGCCTGTCCTGAACCTAGCCTGCTGCCCTCCAGTACACTGGAGAACATTGTCCCATCATCACACTTGAAGTAAAATCCAACAGCTCACCCACTTTGTTCAGTATATGGTATGGGAAGAGCTCTATTTTTATTTTTATTTTTGCCTTAGGTATTAAAATGGCACTGGAAGGAGTAGGAAATGAGGTGATGATGAAGCTCATTGAATGCTAATGGAAAATCACTCTTTCTGTTGAACCTACCTCTCAGGGTTGTTGTGGAGCCCAGGTTATTTAAAGGACTATATCTTCCCATATGATCCTGCCTGGGCACAAAGATCCTCAGGGGAGCAACTTCTCCCTATTCCACCACCTTCCCAGGCACGCTTGGTGGGAACATGGGACAGGGCATTCTCTGTGGATGCTTCCAAACTGGGGAACTTCCCTCCCCAGGGAAGTTAGGATGATTCCTTCCTTGCTGTCTTCACAGTGACAGGTTCAGACTTTTTTGTACCAGCAAACCATTGGGCATTGGTTGTTAACAAGAGAAGGGTTTCTATGGTGCTGTATTTGTTTTTAATCTTTGTTTTAAAGCAATATTCTAAATGATTTTAATTCTATGTTGTTAGTTTAATACTGTTTTAATCTCTAGTTTTGTATATTTTTCAACTATATGTGCTTTTATTGTAATTTTCTGCTTTTGGAAAGCCACCTTGAGTCCCAGACTGGGAGAAAGGTGGAATATAAATAAAGTGATGATGATGATGATGATGACGGAAAACCCATGTATGTCAGCCTGAGATTTTGGAGGGACAGCAGGATAAAGATAAATAAATAAAAGGGCCATACTAATGTGCAGTAGTAATGTGGACTTACTCATTCTACAATGCCACAAGTGCAAGGAGACTAAATTACATGCAGTGCTGATTTAAAGTTCTTTCATAGAGATCTGAGGGGTTAGGTAAGTCTGTGTCAGGTTTTTTTTGCTGGGTGAACTCAGAAAAAGGATTTAAATCCTGGCCAGGCAGCACCACCTGCAGGTAAATCTGCAGAACAGCAGAGGTCCCAGTGAGATTTTCCTGTGGTTACTTGTTGCAACATTTAGTCATAGAATCATAGAATTCCAGAGTTGGAAGAGACCACGAGGGCCATCCAGTCCAACCCCCTGCCATGCAGGAAATCACGATCAAAGCAGAGTGTGTTCCACTGCCGAACAGCTCTTACTGTCAAAAAGTTCCTCCTAATGTTGAGTCTAAGTACCCTTTCCCCTCAAGACTCTACAATAAAATTTACAGGAAATAAAACCAAAAGTGAAAGTGTGGGACTATCTTATAAATAATGTGCTTGTTTCTCTTCTGTGGCCTCTCCCTTTTTCCTTGTGCATTGTGTATGTCAAACTGTAAGCCACAGACCAGACACTATTGTTTATTAATCTTTTGTATTATGCCTACACAAGACCTCTTTCACAAGATCTGAGAAATCGAAGGAAAATGTAAACTAAGAGTGAGGATGCTCTTTGATCAGCAGGGGGACATATTACATGACCAAGTAGAAATAAATAGACAATGGAAATAATACACTGAAAAACTATATAAAAGAGATGAAAGGGTAACATTCCAGGTGGAGATAAGGACTTCCAGTGGTGAGCAAGATGGCGACGGATGTGTGAGAGCGAAGCTCCGCTCTAGCTCCGTCCAAACTTTGGTGAAAAGAGTTCCAACAGACTAACCCTCCCTATTCTGGGAAGAGAAAAAAGGGGGCTAAGGAAGTGCCCGACGGGGCTCTGGCGAGACTCCTTTGATGAGACGAAGGACGGAGGTCCGAAGTCTAAACAAAGGGGAAGAACCGGAGCAAAGGGCAGGATTTCCCTAGTTTGGAGTCTTCAGACATTAGCCAACTTGAAGCCACCTGAATAGGAAAAGAGAGACCCAAAAGGGTAACGAACTAGGATCCAGCAAGCAAGTATAGTGTTTACTTCTTTATTTTTGATAAGGCTCCAGGCCAGAGAAAATGAAAAAGATAGGAGGGAAATAAAAGCTGTCTCAAACGAAAGAAGGAATATTTGGTTCCAATTCAGAAGTAAGAGAGGAAGAACGACTTATAGGAGTGGACTGGAAAGATTGGGAAGAGAAGGAATAAGAAGGAGAAAATATAAGAATTATTAAGTAATAAAAGAGGAGAGACAAGAAAAAATTATTTGCAAATTCAAAAGTGTAAGAAAACATAAACATTTAGCCAGTTGAAAAGTGTGCCTGTGCAACGGAACTGATTGGTGAATTGGAACTGACTGAGAGACAGAAACAGCTGAGGAAGAAAAAACTAAGGATCTGTTTGAGGAGTCATGCTCATAAACAGTACTTTTTTTCTTGCTGTAGATAATTTTCTAGGGGCATTTTCAGATCCAAATACAGGTTTGAAAGAAATCTGGAATGGTTCTAGATGATTCATTTCATCCAAAAGTGTTCATCAACACTTGAGAAAATTGCTAAAAGAAAAAAGACATTCAAAGCCAGTATGTCATTGCTTCTTCAGCAGGATCAAGAAATTGTTTCTTAAGAGAGCAATGATTGTTCATCTCTTTCAAAGCAGCTGGGAGGTACCCTTAAAAAAAAAAAGACTACCCATATTGATTAGGCTAGCCAGCTGCCCATGACTAGTTATTACATGCCAAGAATGCCAAAGTTATGGCTTGGACTTTTCCAAGTACTTTATCCACATTCTTGAGTGAAATGAACTAAAACCTGCAATTCCACAGCACCCAAGGACACTTCCAGGACAAACTGAACAACTAATATAGCACACATCCTGCAGTGGACATGACCAATTTCATTCTCATAATGTTTTGTAAACAAATCACAGTAGGTGCACCACTGATTGATAGAAAGATTAATTTATTGGAGGCTGCACCTACATTCCCGAATAACTGTTGCACAGCATTCTGGCAGAAGTAGTATAGGTAGAGAATGAAGATACCTCTGCTGCCAATATTACTGTACCATAGAACAGGTGGGATTCAAAGTCAGGTCTGGTCAGATTCACCTGAAGTAATTCACCATCTGCACTAACAATTTGCCCAGCCCTTTCATTTCCATTAAAAAAAATGCTTTTATTGGTGTTATATGTTGGTTAACAATTAGTTGCAAAATATATATACCTAATGAGGATTAATCATAGAATCCTGGGGCCTGTCTAAACGGTGAAAATAGCCTTCATGGAATTCACTGGGAATCCTACCTGTCTAAACAGGATCCAGTGCCAATCCACACTATTCGGAAGGAGGTGGGGGGGAAATGGCAAGAACAACAGACTTTGCAGATTTTCCCGTACTTTTCCACAAACTGCGAGGTGGGTGTGCATTTTTACTCTTTTGGACTATTGAACAATAAAAACCTTGAAGTGAAGCATAAAGCTGATTGGCCATGCGAGAACGGGGCTGGGGCTTGCTAGGAGGGCCAATATAGTGGAGACAAGCAGCTTCTAGGTGCTTGTATAATTAAAATTAAATCATGAGATGCAGAGGATTGGTAGATGCCAGGAAGAAAGGCTGTCAGACTTGGGGGAAATGAGAGGTAATACTTGGAATGGCACTCGTCCTGTTCTTTAATGGCAGGTGCCTCTTTTTGGGATTTAAGCAGTGTCTCCGCCCTGTGGCGTCACTAAGGCAGGTGTCACACCTCCCCTCGACGGTGTCACCTGGTGTGGTTTGGCCTCTCCACACACCTCCAGCACCACCACTTTCTCCCCCTGCTTCCAATTTTAAAACTGCTGTTACGTCAGCCACCTTCTACCTGATAGCTCTGAAATTTTAACAATTTATATCCCAGATCTTCCACAAAAACAATATGTGATAGGGTCAATAATCCCAGTTTTCTAAGGAAAAGAATGTTTGTAATGAACAAAGACTGCAACATACTTTAAATGCAAAGCTGTTCCCATGGAATGGGATACAAATACCCGCTAAGTAGTCAGCATATGCTTCTGATAGGACTAGGAAAGGCTCAGGTCAGTGCTCAGCAAATGATCTCAGTTGCTCAGTGCTCAGTAAATGATCTTACAACAGTTGGGAGTGCCACACATTATTTTGGCTCTATTGTTCACCTTCTGCAATTTCATTCCATTTATATATATATAAAATTAATTAATTTTTGCTCCAAAATGCCCTCTAGGTGTACAGAGGGCATTTACACCACATTTGGAGGCCCCCTGGTTATTGAGAGATGAAACGATTCTTAAAAAAAAAAAATTGCCCCAAATGCCCTCTAGGGGACACAGGGAGAATTTCCACCATATTCCCCGCCCCCCAGCCATTTTAGGCCCAGGAGAGGCCTTTTTGAAACAGGAAGTGACTTCCTCTCACCTTCTGCTGTTAAAAGAGGCCTCTACTGGACCTAATACGACCCAGGAAGGAAGGCCCTAAACATGGTGAAAATGCCCCTGTATCCCCTAGAGAGCATTTGGGGGCAAAAGGTGGTTTTATTTTTTGCAGGAGCAAGTGTGGTGGGTATTGCTAGCTCCATAGTCTCCTGAGGGTCTAATGTGGGCCCACTACTCTTGCACAGTTGGCCACCCCTACTCCAGAGGAATGCCTCTTGCTTCAGAGAAATGATAGAATCATGGAGTTGGAAGAGCCTAGAAGATCCATCTAGTCCAACTCCCTGCCATGCAGGACTACACAATCTAAGTACTCCCAACAGATGGCCATCCAGCCTCTGCTTAAAAATCTCCAAAGAAGGAGACTCCACCACATTCCAAGGCAGTGTATTCCACTGTCAAACCTTTCTTACCATCAGGATGCTCTTCCTAATATTTAAGTGGAATCTCTAACCATGTTAGACCACTGGTCCATAGACTCCTGTTTGTTTATACTGAATGGAAGAAGCTCCCTAAATCTCAGACAGTGTTCTTGACCGGGACTGACTGGAGAGATAACGGATTAGACCTGGAACCTTCTACATGTAAAGATGTGCTCTACCACTGAGACTTGGGCTGCATCTGCACTGCAGAAACAATCCAGTTTGATACCACTTCAACTGCCATGTCTCAATGCTATGGAATTCTGGGAGTTGTAGTTTTGTGAGATATTTAGCATCCTCTATCAGAGAGCTCTAGTGCTACAACAAATTACAAATCCCAGAATCCCATAGCATTGAGTCATGGCAATTAAAGCAGTGTCAAACTGGATTATTTCTGCAGTGCAGATGCAACCTTGGTCTTTCCAAGACATTCCTCTAACTTCTTCAATATAGCTGAATGGCTTCCCCCAAGATACATTCCACATTCTGTTCCAACATTCAACTCTCTCTCTACTATAGAACTGAAATAATATGGTACCTACGTTGAATGAGTACAAAAAACAACCCAGGAGTTTAGCTGCTGACAGTAAACCTACTTGCCACTGGGCCAGTCACCTGACACTGTCTGGGTTGTCATCATCCCCACTGTCCAGAAGGTGGAACCATGGACCTCAGGTCCAGCTGTACAAATAGGATGAGCAAATCGATCAGGGCTCACCCCCGGGATATGTAAATTATTAATGAAGAGTTGCCTCTAGAAATAACATGAACACACCAACTATAGCCAGTTATGATACTTTAGTAGGGATCAGGCTTTCTAGTTCAAAGGATTTACCTTCCCACATATACCATTTTTTAAGGGGAAGACACACTGGCTTGTGAGAACCACTCTCTCAATGGCATGAGAGCAAGGCCTTTATCTAAGAGCAGAGAGCTGAATCCAGGTTGTCTGGGCTAAACTCTCTGCAGATATTACACAGCTTAATTAGACTGGCCATTCCAGGAGATGGCTCCCATTTTCCTTCCTCCAGCACTATCTTCTGCAAATTTTCTGGGGCTCCTTTCTCATGGTTCTATGCCACGTGGCTGATATATCCTGGACTGCCTTGTACATATTTGGGGAAAGAAGGGAATAATTCATGTAGACCAGAAGGTGTGGTGAGTGCACATGTTTGTAGCCTCTGGGCATGATGGTGCCAAAAGACCAGACAATCAAGGTAGAGATAGAGCCTCAAAAACCAAAAATGTATTCCCCAGAAAAGTGTAAACACATTCTTAACTCATATGGAAAAGGTACATTGTGGCAACAACAGTATTCCATGACCTAGTGCAGAATCGTAGGCTAGTGTTGCCATCAAGTGGGAACATCTGCAATAGCTATTTTGTGGAAAGGAAGAAAATGTTATCCTTCATAACACATTTGAGTCCAATAAATTTATTTATTTATTTTAAAAAAAGAATAAGACTAGCAACACATACTGTTTGAGAGGTAACCTACATTCTTGCCCCTCTTGGCAGTGTGTGTAGGGATGGCTAGATTTTGATATTTTAAATAGAGAATTGTGTAATTACCGTAACATATATAAACCATCTTTCACTGTGAACAGTCTTCAAAATAGCTATTATATGCAGTGTGCTTTACAGCTAAATCCTCCCTTGCCTTGAAAATGGGTGCAGAGATCAACTTCATGTTCTAACTTGAAAGGGAGAATGGTGTTTTGAATGTGTGTAGCATATTTTGTTCCAATGAGGACCTGTACGTTGCTTCTTATGATACTCCAAGAAATAAAAAGCATATATGAGCAGAATAATAGACAGAATATAGGTTTAAGCCAATATTAAATCTTTACAAAAATCACATTTTTTTTTACTATTGTTATAAATTTAGTGGGAAAGTTAAAGTTCCATTTAACTGACTGGGGGTTTCTTTGGAGTACATACATCTAGTACTCTGCTGTAAGAGTCTTTATAATACAGAATCTTTATAATAAGGTCTTTACAATAAAGGCTGTTGCAATGCAGTCTAGTTGACTCAAAAGAAAGCCCCATTCAGTTCAATGGAACTTACTCTCAATTACATGAATGAAGATATGCAGCCTGACTACAACTGCATGTTTTATAAAGCAAAGATGAATAGAATTTGCTAAGAAGAAAAAAACACGTGTGTTAAGTTTACACCCAAGCTCCCAGCAGAATTCTCTGCTTTGCTGTTGGCTTGCATTAGAGACAGTATACACTTTGATGCAATCGCAATGTGGCTTCTCATACAAACCCACACATGCCCATACATGTATAAAAAGCAAGGGTAATCTAGTCCAACCTGCTGAAATGACACATTTTATTAGACTTATAGCATTCCCAATGTTTTCAGAGGTGACCCAATAGACACCTTGGGAAAAAGCATTTCTGTGCTTTCTAACAACAGGAAGAGGTCTGTGACATCCTACATAAATCCGCTTGACAGCAATTTGATCTTGCTGCTTCTTGCTCTTTCCTCAGGGGTCCTAATAAACAGCAATTTTCCAGCCTGATGGTAACTATTAAAAATTGCAGTCATTCCATCCTCCCTGCACCTAATCCTTTCTCATAGTCAGTTGATTATCGGAAAATGATTTGATTGTGTATTCCTGCAGGGCAGAGGGTTTGACTGGATGGCCCTTGAGGTCTCTTCCAACTCTATGATTCTATGATTATATAGCCAGTTCCTGAAGCTTTTTCTCATATTTGATGCAAATGGAATAAATAAGGGGTGTCCACAAGGTGAAAATACTCTTCACAGAATTCTCTCAGAAAACGAGCTGTCTTAATGGGACCCTGCATTGTCTCATCGTATTGTGAAGGGGGGGGGGCAAAAAGAGGAAAAAGTATGAGAGAAAAGCATTTGCAGCTTTTCCCAGCTTTTAAAAAAACCTCCAGAGATATGCACATTTTCGCTCATTAAGAAACATGAATTGCTTTCCCATGCAGGATACACTGCAAACCTGATTGGCTGGATGAGCGTATGGGGCGGGGCTGGGTTACATGGCACCTGCTGCCACCATGTTGGATTTTTTGCTTTAGTAGAGTGATCACCAAGGTGATAAAGCAAAGGTTTGTGCTATCTTTTTTTCCTTCTCTTTCTTTTTGGGAAAGGTGGAATATTGGTTGTGTGCATCCATAAAAAATAGTTGTTTTTTTTTAAGTTCATGTGAAGTTTATGGGGGCTGTAAAACCATTAAGACAGGTTGCAGGGGCTGCAACTTGCTATTACTGTGGATCAGTCCTTTCCCCCGCCCCGCCTTCAAGTAGAAAGGCCCTTAATAAGCAAAAGTGGTACAAAGAAATTGCTTAAAATTGAGTCCTGGGGAACATCTAGACAAGGCCATTACTATGTTATTATCACCCAGCCTCAAACACAGAATTTTATTTTGTGTGTGTGTGTGTAGAATGCAGACTGTAATTTTCCATTGTAACCCTCTTGTGTTTTACCACCACTAGTTTACCTTTATTGTTATCATCAAAATCCATTAAAGAGGGAATACCTGCACAATGTATTTTGGCTGGCAACATTACTTTTGGTCTTGCTGATTTCAGTAGTTCTAATACAAACAAGAGAATTAACTTTCCTAAAAGCAGAATATATCTCTCTGAAGATGCCAGCCACAGATGCAGGCAAAAAGTCAGGAATAAACTCTTCCAGCCCCACAGCCTGGAAAAAAACCCACAGAAAACCCAAGAATATATATTGCTTTCACACTTCAGAGACAATGAACAGCCCAGAAAGCCTTGGCATTAGCTTAAAGGTGCTGGAATGAGGAGGCTTTGATAGTTTCTCACCAGTGTAACAACTGGTCCTTTCTATATTGCATTTCACTTTGATTCCACATTTTCAAAGATGTATTGGCATCTATACTTTGTGCTTGGAATACTGTACTCCATCAGTGTATTTGTGGAAGTGGATTTTACTCAATCAATCAATCAAATAAATAGTTCAGCCTTAAAGGTGTTACAATACTGTATTCCCCCCCCCCATGTGTGTGTCTGTGCCTTCACTTTGTTGACTTATGGCGACCCCATGAATTTCATAGGGTTTTCTTAGCAAGGAATACAGCACCCAGAGGAGGTTTTACCAGTTCCTTCCTCTGAAATACTACCTACAGCAACTGATATCCATTGGCAGTCTCCCATCCAAGTACTAACCAGGACTGACCCTGCTTAGTTTCCAAGATCAGACAGGATCTGGAGCCTTTCAGGTATTTAGGTGTTCACTTTCCCCCATACTTGCCTTATTTTTGTACAGAAACAGACTGACAATGAGCTGCCAAAGGTACAGATATAGTACCAATATCGGCTTCCACCACCAGAGGGCAGTTTCCAAATACAAAAAAAATCTTAACCCCTAAAACTATTATTCACTAACTTGTATTTCTCCATCTTGTCATAAGTAGGTAACACACTCCTTTCTGAACTGGACAAAGGCCCATAGATCTATTTAAGAGTGGCTAACATTATATCCTAGTTAAATGACCATCTAATCTGAGAAACACTACAATAGGGTTCCTTGGCTTTCTACAATACCATTCCCTTCTTCCTCTACACCCTTACCACATACATCCCTATCTATATTTAGGAGCACTGCCAGGAAACTCAGTGGGTGTTCTCCAGTAAGGCACTACTGCTCAAATTAATCTACCTCAATGACTTATTGTCAGGGTGAAAGAAGAGCTATCAAAGTTCTTTGAAGTAAAAGGATATGGTGGAATAGCTTGGAAGAGGCTGACAGTCAACCAGGTATGGACTGTGTGTTTTTAACATGTCTTTTCCTTAGGACTACTGGGTTTTTTTGGAACATATTTTTTCCCCTCTGTAAAACCCTTTTAATAGTGTTCTGGCTTCATCCTGTACCCACAGCTCATCTGGAAGGGAGAAATATGAAAATCCTATAAATCAGTAATAAAACCGGTGTTCCTTTAATGCTGTTTAATTTGTGGCTTTTCTTTCATTTGTTGTTGTTGTTGGACCTCTTGATTGAAAACCCAGGCTGAAATGGTACTCCCAAGCATTTGACATAACTGTGAATTAGAAGGGCCAGAGGTTTGTTTGCTCTCTCTGTCCCGTCACCATAAAGTGAGATTACAAATGCTCTCAATTTTCTACCATCTGATCCAGGGAAGCAGATGTCTGGCATACTCAGTTTTGACAGAATCTCACCAGCTTGGTCAGATGAGAAATCCTGGTGCTGATGATGGGATGCAGCAGCCTGGATTCTAGCCAATGCAAAACAGGTGACTGGAACTTTCAAAGCTTCACAGTCTTTGATCAAGCAGTGTGAACTTTGCAAGATGTTGCCCAATTTGAGGAAGGTAGAGATCTTCCCAAGGACTTTGCATTCCCAATTAAAATTATTCAATAGTATCTCTCTTTCTCACTGTCTTTCTTGCTCATTCACATGCACACAAACGCACGTCTATTACACACATTAATTCTAGTCTTCTTTAGTCTGCTCTTTTCAGAGTACACCAAATGTTTTTATGAAAAACAGAAGAAAAAAGCACACCTTTCCCAGACATAATAATAGTTATGCATCTGTGTAAAACTAATGCCTGAGGGGCAACTATATGAAAGCTGTAGGAGATCCATACATTTTACTCAGCAGGGAAAAAAGCAGCTGTTGGAGGACAGGTGTGAATTTAGATCAGTTTTGCTAGCCTGGTGCCTGCCAGATCTGCTAAACCCAAACTTCCATATTTCAGATGTGGCCCTTAATCTATTTCACTATTGAAACTGTTGGACCTCACAGATCATATTTCCAATACAATCATACACAATTGTCCAGAGGGCTCACATTGGGGTGGCTAATCTCTCATGCTCGTTCTTTTCCCTCATTGGAGATACAGATACTAGCAATGCCTGGACGCAGGTGATTCAGAACATTCCAGTAAGGTATACTCCCCTAAGTGTCTGCCTCCCTAGCAACAAGGTACCCAAACAAATGGTTCCAGGCAGGGCCTGCCTACATCTGAGCCTAAAGCAGCCTGTCCAGCTGGTACTTCATATGTAGGAGTGCAAGGCTGGCTGTGTCAGTAGTTATAATACTGTACAGTCAAATCCTATTCATTATGTCTTCTGGTTACACATTGACAGGATCAGTCACTTCTTGATAAACATTAAACTGACCCACCCAAATCCACATACTGTACAGAGGTGTTCATTGGAATTAATGTAAGAACAGAGCTCAGAAAAGTTACTTTTGTGAACTATTTTTGAACTGCCAAACCAGTATGGGCACTTTTCTAATAAATTGCTTCTAACAGAGGCTATTTTTGTTCAAGTCCGGCAAATTCTCCCTCCCCCCCGCCAAATATATATATATAAAGATCTCATCCTTAAATCAGCAGAGCAATTGTCATTTTTTGCATATGTGAGCCACTGGGCTCCAAAGTGGCAGAGCTCATTTCCATATATGCCATTCCAAGAATATTGGGGGCAGTTGAATGATTGGCTTGCTGTGTTTGTTTGTTTGTTTTTAACTCCCTGAAGGTTAGAAGAAAGCTCTGAGACAATCTGAATCTGCCAGAAAAGAGGTGGTTTTGGAGGAAAACTGATTTTTCATCACCGAGGAAGCTAATTTGCATTGCATTTGCATTGCATACAGAGTAAGTTCTATATTGGATACAGCAAAATCTAGCTACACCTGTCCTTGTGAGAATTTATTTACATTAAATATGTTCTTTCTTTGTTCTGTTTCCCCCACATTGTCCAGGACAGGTGTTTACTTGACAAACACTAAAGGTCATTAGAAGCCATATTGATCACCTTTAACAGATGTTAGTTTTATTTGTGCTGAATATTTCATAACGATATCATTGTCATAGTTGTTGTTCTTCCAAAAGGAGAATGGAGTTCCATTCAAAATGAATAAAAATATGATATACAAAAAATGTACAAAGGGTCCTGCCAATAGATTAGGCACTTTCAGCCAAGGCTCAAGCCATTACAAAATAATTTCCCCCTAATATGACCATCCACAACACTCATTATAATATCTGAATAAATTAGTATATGCTTCTGAAACAAGAGTTAGCATTTTCTTTCTAAAAGAAGCATCACAACTAACCTGGCTCCTGTGCTTTGGCAAACCTCTATAAGGGAGTTTGCAAAAGAGATGACCAACGCAGTCTGTTTCAGCATAAAAAGGAGAAAAAGAGGGGGAGGAGAGGAATCTAGCAACACCTTCAAGACTGATTTACTTTAGCTTGAACTTTTGTTGGTGTCAATCCACTTCTTCAGATGCAATTATATTAAAGCCACAGGTGTGAGAATTTGCATCATTCTGTATCCTATTGCATTCTGTCCCACTCCTACAACAGTGGCCTTGTGTACACTGGGGGTAAAAACCTGGATGAAATTCAGACTACTTTGGTCAGGAGCTACAGTGCATGAAATTTGGACTACTCTGGCCCAATTTAAGTGCTACAGCTGACCTGGCCAAAGCCCGAATCTGCATTGCTCATAAGTAGGCTTGGCTATACAATAATTCATTTTTATTTTTACCCCCAGTGAAGCTTCAGGTCTGCTGCCACTGCCTAGCCAGGCACTTCCATAGCACCACCGCCACTGATATGGATTGGAATAACAACAAGGCTCTGCATTCCCTGCACACAATCAATCATGTGGCTGGCTGTGTGTTCTGACCTCAGAGACAGCGAATATGCGCCAGGGCTCTGCTTTCCCAGCACAATCACCCACTCTGAGGACAGAAGAAGTGGCCAGCCGTGCCATCATGCCAGGAAAGCAGCGCCCTAGCACATAGTTGCCTTGCAATGGTGTGGCTGGCTGCTCATTCTGACCTCAGAGAGAGCAATTCTATGCTGGGAAAACAGAGCCCTGGCTCATAATTGCTCTCTCTGAAGTCAGAACGAGCATCCAGCCACAGGATGCCATAGTTAACCACTTGTTCTGACCTCAGAGAGAGTGACTATGTGCGGGGATGACAGAGCCCTGGCATATAGTTGCTCTCTCTGAGGTCAGAATGAGCAGCCAGCCCCACAATTGCAATTCTGACCTCAGCAGGGGCAATTTTGCACCCTGCTTTTGGAATGAGGAAGTGGCACCAAGGAGGGAGGGAAATGGTGGTGCCTCAGGCAGAGCTTGTCCTGTCTTCCCAACCACCCCCACCAAATCCAGGGTAGATGCATTGCTCACACTAGTTTTCTCTGGAGTTTGAAGCAAACTCTGGAGAAAACTGAGTTTTTAAAACCTGGATTAAGGTGGTATTCCCCGAGTTTGGTGAGGATAGGGCTGTATGATATGTGAACTAATCACACCCGATTTGGAGGAAAGGATGCACGTAGGGTGGCCTTATCGGGCCAGATTTGGGGGGAGTTTGAGTTTTTTCAATAGTGTAGTCAAGCCCTGTATTACTGTGCTTTAATGTCACTCCCTCAGTGTATCTGAAGAAGTAGATTGATAGCCATGAAAGCTCATGCTAAAATAAAATAGTCTCAATTGTGCTTCTAGATTCTTTCTCCTCTTCTCCTTCATGCCCCTTCTCCTGTCCTTTTTCCTTTCCTTTTTGTGCTGCATAAATGAGTATTCAGAACGTGTACAGTGTTACCTCTGGTAGTGGTGGCACTGGGGAGTAATTTGGAAGAATAGTTTGAGTGGCAGTTCTAAAGTGATTGCCTGACAGGTAGTGCATCTAGGCATTTAAATTCCCTGTCTTTCTATAAAAACTAATTTGTTGATAACTGCAGAATTCTCTATGACATACTCTTTCATTTACAGTGCCAGCACAAGCTTCAGCATGCGAGCCCTGAATAGGCTTCTATTTCCAGCTGTTCATCCAATCCAGACACTTCAAAGCATAAAACTGTTACCAACCCAAGTCCGTACATCATTCCTGCCACAGGGCCTTCTGTGAAGAGCCCATAGGCACTGATGGATGGACCACAAGGTCTAATGCATTGGTCCTTACAAATGCCTTGCTAGCATTGATGTATCTCCAAAATCAATCCGTATCAATGATTTAGATGATACAGTGGAGGGAATCCTTATCAGATTTGCAGATGATATAAAACTGAGAGGGGTAGCTAACACACTGGAAGATAGGAGCAAGATAGCATTCAAAAAGACCTTGATAAACTAGAAAATTGGGCTAAAATTAGTAAAATGCAATTCAACAGAGGCAAATGCAAAATTCTACGTTTAGGCCACAAAAACCAAATGCACAGGTATAGATGAGGGATGCTTGGCTTACTATTAGTACATGTGAAAAGGATCTTGGGATTATTGTTGATCATAAGTTGAACTTGAGTCAGCAGTGTGATCCTATAGCAAAGAAGGCAAATGCTATCTTAGCCTGCATTAAGAGGAGCATAGTTTCTAAGTTGAGGGAAGTAACAGCCCAACCATACTCTGCATTGATCAGGACTCATCTGGAGTAATGTGCCTCATTTTAAGAAGAACATAGAGACAAGTCGAAGCAGGTTCAGAGAAGGGCAACAAGAACAATAAGAGATATGAAAAACAAAACATATGAGGAAAGGTTGAAGGAGCTGAGCATGTTCAGCTTGGTGAAGACAAAACTGAGGGATGACATGATTGCACTCTTTAAATATCTCAATGACTGCCACAGAGGAGGGTGCAGGCTTGTTCTCTGCTGCCTCAGAGGGTAAACGTAGGTCTAATGGTTTTAAGTTACAGGAGGATAGGTTTCAATTGAACATTAGAAATAACTTCTTGACAATGAGAGCGGTTCAGCAATGGAACTGATTGCCTAGAGAGGTGGTGAGGTCTCCTTCTCTGGATGCCTTCATAAAGAGGCTGGACAGCTACCTGCTGGGGATGCTCTAGCTGGAGATCTTACATTGATTAGGGGGTTGGACCTGATGGCCCATAGGGCCCCTTCCAACACTATGGTTCTATGACTGTATGAAATCTATTTGATGGGGAATTAATGCAGGGTGGTGAGGGCAGGTACCACGTGACTGTCTCTGGGTTATTAATGCAACCAGCCCAAACTTTCAGCTCTGATGTGCCAAAGATAAGTACTGATAAGTTTCAAAGAGAAATAATTTTATCCTGAAGCAGGCCTGACTATGGAAGAAAGAGCAGCATGCCACCAGGGACAGGAATGAGTTGGAAGAAATAATAACAAGAGATGGGGTCATAATCCAGAGCATGTGATACAGTTCCAGCTTGAAAGGAACAGGCCTATCTCTGACAGAAGCCAGGCCTTTTTCCTTCTCACAGTGGGAAATCTTGCTTTGCTCTTTCTCCCACTGGGGCTCCTGCTCAGGCTGCAGGCAGGATGCCCCCATTTACCATCCGCCCCCACCCTCAAGGCATTCAAGCAACAGTTCCCAGTTCTAACACCAAAGTTGACTGGTTTGGGCACAGAAGTACTTTTTTCGGCTCATGGATACTATATCACTTGTGCTGTGGGTCAAGGTGGCGATGGTGTTCCCGGGGCTGTGTGCCATGCCGACGCCGGCACAAGGATGATCGTGTGCCACGCCCCTTGCACAGAGCATGCGTCTTCCAGGCCTCAACCAGACTCTCTACCTAGGCAGAGGCAGAAACAAAGACATTATTTCCTAGCCACTGGTGGGCAGGAATGAAGCTGATCAAGGAAACAAACCCAAGTAAACACAACAGGATAGTAGAGGGATGGGGAAGACAGATGACAGCCCCCTTTTTTCTTTTCAGAGGCAGTGAGGCCCTCGCCTGGTAAACTAACACAGGTTAATAACTCATAGTCATATAGCACTCCATTACTTATTTACAAGTGGGATCTGTTGTCTGCAAGGAAATGTTGTGATGTGGACCTCTCCAGCTAAGTGTTCTAGCTGATCAGCCACACCTTCTTTGGACTTTATCACACCAGCCTGTCATCTTGCAGCGACCACATTGTTTAAGGAAACAGAAACACATAGAAACAATCACTATCACACTTCTCTGCAATAATACTATGGTGCTGCTTTGGCAATGCAAGGTCCCACTATCACCAGTCTTCCACACTGCCTCACTGACCCCGCATTCCTATCCTGTCTGCCCTACTTAGGACATGTGTGCTGCTTTTAACTTTTATCTATTTATCTATCTATCTATCTATCTATCTATCTATCTATTTATTTATTTATTTATTGCCACAAATGCACAATTGCAGCAATGAGTAAAACAAGTCAGGCAAACCATGGCTTGGATGGCACTGGTATCTTTGTAGATGTCCATTCTGCAGCCTGGCCTGTGGCATGCTTGCTGGGCTGTAAGCTCCCTGTCACTGCCTTTGCAGGGAAGCTCCATCACCAGCAAGCAGGCCAAGGGATGGAGCTGCTTGGGCTCACAGTGTTGGGGAGTTCTCCTGAGCCAGGCTCTGTAGCAACTGCCTTGCTGCAGGAGAACTTCCCGCTGGATTATGGGATTTAGCTAAGATGTCATCTTTTCAGGCAAGAAGGAGAGGGAGGGAGAGGGAGAAAAGGCAGATCAGTAGGATGTTGTAGAGGGAAAACATCCTGGCTGGGGAAGGGAGGAATGCTGGATGGAGTGGGGTGGGGGAGGACAGTAATTGTGAACAAATTACTGGAAGGTAGCAATTTCTCTGCTCCCCCCCCAACTCCTCTGATTTGTCTTCTCCCTTCTATCTCTGCTGTTCTTGTCAGTATTGGTATTTTGCCAGCTGCTCAAAATTTTCAATCTTTATTAATCTCATTTTAAACATTCCACTGAGCCAGCCAATTAAGTGATGAGTTGATGACATACTCCTGCCACTTTTTTCTCATGCACTCCCTTCCCTCCTTCAGCCCCTCCCCACCTTCAACAAATCTGGCATCAACTTGCATCTCTCCCCTCCCCCATCTGCCATTGGGTGAGCCAACCTCCCCCATAACCCCCCCCAATGTACTGACATTTATTCAGGAGCAAATTCTACTGCATTCAATAGGGTTAACTTCCAGAGTGTGGATGCCCTTCTGAGCTAATAACCTAGCACCTTTCTCAACTGGTTAACATACAGGAAGAGAAGTGGATTCCCCCTGCATGGCTGCAGCAATATCGCATCTGCAGCAGAACAAAATGATCATCGCACAATAAACAATAGTCAAATAGCAATATTGAAGCCATCAACGGGTTTTTCCCATCAATGAAAAGATGCAAACCATTAACGATTGGGATACAATGTAATAATGGGAGAGACATGATGCCGCATGATAAGCACCAGCCAAAAATGCTATTAGCCTACCATAACTGTGCTTTACCATCCTCATGTGATAAAGTCCTATGAGACAGAAAGTCATTTGTCAATTAGCATTATATGGCCACTGGGCATGTTCAGATCTCACTGGACTGTCTGTATCCCCCTTTAATATTTTAGTTTAAATAATTGTACAGTTGTGCTTTTTTTAAACTTGGAATAGAAAATTCCATAAAATGGGTGCCACCACAGTGTGGCATTGATTTCACCTCATTAAATTAGGTGGGCGAACCTCATTAAATAGGAGAACATAGAACAAGCCTGCATAATCATACCCCTAAGGATAAAGAAGAAAACAAAAAGGTATTCTTACCATGAATTTCTGTTCTAGGAGTTTCACAAAGGGCACTTCTTGTTTGGATTATTACCTTGGATAGAGGATGAAAGGATGGGAAGGCAGTAAGAAGCCCTGTCAGCCCTTTTCTGGTAGGGGCAGCCTTGTTCAATCTGTCAGTGGTAGATAGAGACTCCACCTTTGAATCTTATCTGGGTTCTTCCAGCCTTCCTGGGGAAACCTTGGGAACTCATGTCTGAATATTCCCTGAAATTCCTCTCTTGGAAAACTTCTTTTGCTGGCAATTACATTGGTATACAGGGTGTCAAAGCTGGGGGTACTGCCAGTAAACCTTAAGCTATGTATTTTCTACAATGACATCCTGATTGTGCAGCCTGATCCATCTTTCATTCCCACATTTAATATCTCTTATCATTGCATATTTCATTGCCTTGCTTTTTTCTGAAACCTATTCATCCTCAGAAGTACATAACTAGCACACTTTAAATGTTTGTAGGATAATGAGTTTTTATCAATATAGGATGGCTTGAATTCAAAGGAACACACTCCTTGTTCATTTATTTCAAAACAGGTTTGTCAGGTGGAATGCAAAGTAACAAAATCTACTACTGTCAGAAGAAAGCATAGTCCTTGCTTACCACACTCTGGGGACGTGGCTCCAGTGATCCACCAGGGGTCACACCAACACCAACACCCACCCCATAATGAAAAAGAAATACTGAAGAATACGAACCATCATCTAACAAAAAGGATTTTTTGACTCTCAGTGGCGGGTCTATAGTTTGTTTAATACAAAGGTGGAGAACTGCAGTGAGTCTGAGGCCAATTTGGTGCACACTGGATCATCTGGGGACCAAATGAGGTCAAAATTGCCCCATAACTCAACTGGAAGTGGCTGGAAAGGGGGGGGGGTCTGGAGAAGGCAAAAACAGCCTTGCAAGAAGCATACAAACCACAGACCACATGATTCCCATCCCAGCCCCAAGGACAGCAAGAACACTGGAGGGATTCAAAAAGGAATGCTATAGTAGCTGACATTTGAAAAGCAGCAACATGGGCTTTGCTCCCAAATTGGGGGAAAGAGGGATAGAAATAAAGATGATGATGATGATGATGATGATATAAAATAGATGCTAAGGAGAGAGAAAAATAGGAAGTGAGTTTGATTACAAATGGTAGGGCATGCAACATTAAGCTGCTGGGCCATTCTGGTCCACCCTATGCTGGTTTGCTGCTGTGGTAAGTCCCAAAGCAAGGACAGTTCTCCATGGAGTGCATGGAAAAAATAGAAATTTATTGCTGTCATGAATTTCTGCTCCAAAGGACTCCACTCACCCTGAATTTTTCAGATCAGGACCACGTCAGTGCCTCTCAGTTCAGTGTTGAGTAGTGATTATTATGGGTTAGACTACTGCCATACTTGTGACTAGCAGACAAGGATTCCAGAGCTTATACTCCTTCCTAACCCCATGAACTTATTTCTTCGTCTTTTATATATATATATATATATATATATATATATATATATATTTACAGCACTATAAATTTGTCTGTTAAGGCTTTCAGGCATAGTCTTTTTTCCTTTTAAAGACATTATGGAGAGTAAGGAGCTCTAACTCTCTGCCTAAGTATGGGAGAAGCAGGGTAGCTCCTGCTGCTTTGAAAGCTTTATATTGGCTCTGGCTACAATTTAGAGGGAAATACCATTGTGAAGTAAGGAATGCCCTTTGTGGAGCTCCTGAGAACATATCATCCCTACAAGCTATGCAAGCTGTATGAGAACACACAAAGTCACAATCATAGACCAAAGCTCTGTAGCCATTAGTGAAGCTGGTAGCCTCGCTCTTTCTCTCTCTCTCACCGGTATCAGCTGGTCCTTTCGGTTCTCCTCCTCCAGGGTTGTCAACTCACTTGGTGACAGGAGAGCCAGGCGCAGCCCTGGCACCACAGCCTCTGCCACATCACGCACAGACCTACCCAGTACAGCCTGCAAGAAGTGAACCCAGAGGTCAGCACAGGGTTCTTACTCCATGACATGATGAGGAGCTGTCCTGACTCTTTTATTACATAAAACTAGCTGAACTCAGCATACCATACATCACTAAAAAACTCCCCCCAAAATGGCCGGTAGACCTCATTACAACCTTGTAAGGTAGGCCAGTGGATTTAAATTCCTCCTCCCCATTCTCAGTGTTACACACTTTTCCCAGAATTGCTGAGGGTGACTCGCTCTGTTGCCCTGCCACAACTGCCACCAGTTGATTGCCTGGGTCCCAATCTGGCCACAGACTGAGCAACAGGAGTGCATTGTGAGGTGGAGAGGAAATTTGCATGTGGGTCGTGGTTGGTTGGGTGTGTTTCCTGAGCACCCAATCAGCACACTGGGAAAGGCAACATACCCAAGGGAATTATTTATATAGATAACTTCTCTTTTAAAAAAATCACAGTATGAATCTCATAAGAGAACCCCAGGGTGCCGTTTACATGATGAAAATGTCCTGGGAAGAATTCGTGTCGATCCCTGGCAGTTTACATGTACATAGGGTCGGGTACGTGATTTTCAGAAGGGGGGCCACTTTTTATCCCTCAACCTTTGCCGGTTTTTAAAAAAGTCACTGGAGGATTTGGAAAATCGGAAATGTAAACAGCCTGGGACAAAATATCCCAGTACCAGGGGATGACCGGAAATGGTGACTGGGGGCGGGCTTAGAGCTCAGCGACCAGAAAAGGAGGGGTCAGTCACCCATTCAACAGATCCAGCCTCACCAGCTGAAAACAAAGGCATCACTTCCAGCTGCAGGAAGGTTTGTGTGTGTGTGCGTGTACTAAATCACCTTTTTAAATGCATTTCTACACTGCAAACCCTTCAGCTTTAACCTGTTCCTCAACTGCATGTTACAAAGAGATCGTGATGGGCAGAGGGTCACCCATTCATCCCCTGCCTTGATCACCTCCCTGGGTCTGAACGGGCACAGTAAAGTATTCCAGCGTCTGAGCAAATGAACACACTTTTATCCCCCCCCCCACAATGCACAGTAAAAAAAATTCCAACATCCGTGTCTTTCAAAATGCCTGTCTGTTGCTGGCTTGAAATCTTCACTCTGCAGCTAAAACTCTGCTTTAAGGGTTAACATTTTAAAGAGATAAGGGGAAACCCAAGCCTCCCCCCACCTCACTCAGCTTGATTTCAAAAGGAAAGCACTCATTCCTGAGTCTGAGCGAAAGATCACATTCTGGGTCTTTCAAAATGCCTTCTGCTTAAAGGGTTAACATTTTAAAGGGACAAGGGGAGGAATCCCAAGCCTCTGCCCCCTTTCTCTCCCCCCCCCCCAACCAGCCAATAGCATCACTCATGGGGATGAAATTTAAAGGAAGTGTGTCACTGAGGTTGTGAAAACATGACTAATTGCATCCTTGATTGACAGCCAAAAAAAAAAAAAATCCTGGTAAGCTAAACATATGTAAACAGCAAAAGCACGGGATATAAGAGTGCAGGACCAATAAAAACTTTTGTTGTGTAAATATCCATCACAGGATCTTCCAGGATTTCCTAAAGAGTGACAAAAATCGTATAAACAGCGAGGGACGGATACGGGATCAGGAAATCACAGTAAGCCCTGCGACAAAACTTGTCGTGTAACTGGCACCCAGGAGTAGAATCTTAAACCCCTTTCCCATTCCTTTTCCCAACTCTCACCCCAGTTGATGAGCACTTACAGATCCGACATGAGCCCATTCACGAACAGCGTGGATCAGCTTCACCTCATCAATAGTCAAGCAGTTGCTCTGTAAGATAGTTTGCATTGCCAGTTCTGAAAGCTCCAGGAAACCGCGCGTTTGAACCACCTCCTGGATATGTGTGAAAAGATGGTGATTATCTGTAGGGTGGTCAGCACCCTTATGGCATTAAAAGCTAGTGGATGTGAAAAGGGAAAAAACAATAGTTGGGGAATAAGAGGGCTGGGCTGTGATATGTCTGTCCATAGGGGTTTTAGGATTAAGGCCGTTTGTTCAGTTGGATGGGAAGCTGCACTGCAGTCCTCCCATACACCAACACCATTACTAGACCTCCCTCTCCTAATTCCCTATTGCACCATGGGACCAGGAACTACTTCAGGTGAGATGGATGACAAAATCTAAAGGGCTGGTGGAAGGAGAGTAGCTACATGGGTGGGAAATGAGGGCATTCGTCACCCAAATAAGAATTTGCACCCCCACCCCCATATAGCACCCTGTATTACCTATGGCTGGTGGTCTCCTGGTCCATTTACAATCAAAGCATTCTTCTGCCAATATTGTTTCAGGACATGGCCTGAAGGCAACTGATATAAAAAAATTAGCAGCAGTTAAGCTAGTCTGATCAATGGGTGGGAGACTGCCTGGAAACTGCATATATATAAATGTGTGTGTGTGTGTGTGTGTGTGTGTGTGCCAGAACAGAAGAAAGGTGGGGCATAAATATAGCAAATACACAAACTGAAAAAACAAAAAGATCCACACAGGTTTAACATGAGTTTGCTCTTCCTTGGCATTCTCCTTGCCTAGGGGAACCCTTTTACCTGTCCCCAGGCTTACCTGAGTACAGTTCTCAATGAAAGTCAGGCAATACTTCTGCAAATCTACCAGATCATATGCCACAGCTGCCTGCCATAAAGAGAGCAAGAACAAACAAACAAAAATGATTAAAAAACTGTGCATGAAGACAGAACTACTTGATTGGAGGGGCATTGAGAAAGTTGAGTTGAAGTTGCCACAGCCAGGATATAAGATCCAAAATGAAATAGAGCAGGAGTGGGCAACAGTGGTAGGAGCAAAAAAGAAAGAAAGAAAGAAAGAAAGAAAGAAAGAAAGAAAGAAAGAAAGAAAGAAGCGTTTGACTACTTCTAGGTGGTATTTTTTTTTTAATTATAATTTTTAACAGTGCCAGGGGATCCTGCAGCCTATTTCAAAGGTAAATTGCTACTCATGGAGGTGTCCAGGAGATGCAATTCACCCTTTTTTACCCATGAAAAGGGTGGCTCAGGGAGTCTGAAGGTGGTGAAAGCTGTGAAAACAACCTCTGGGAGCTGCATTTTGCCCATACCTGGATTAGGTATTGAGAGCTGCAGAGTTTACCATCTTTTTGCTTTGGATTTCACCCTTTAAACCAAGCAGCCACACAAAATGCCATCAAAAGTCCTTCCCCTTCCCACAATAGAAATATTGGTACACAAAGTACAGGCCTGGAAGAAAAGCTTTTACAAAACTGTTACGGTACTTTTCCCCATGATCAGTTACCAGTTAGTGTGTACCAAGTAAACCAGTACAGTATAATGGTTTGAGTGTTGGAGCAGGGCTCTGGGAGACCAGGATTTGAATCCCCACTGAGTCATGAAAACCCACTAGATGACCGTGGGCAAGTTACACTCTCTCAGCCTCAGATGAAATCAATGACAAATCTCCTCTGAACAATCTTGCCAAGAAATCACAGTGATAGGGTCATCTTAGGGTTAACATGTCAGAAATGACTTGACAGCACAAAGAATGTGGAAAGGAAAAAGCTGGGGCCCCAAAAGCCAATACATATACAGTTCTATATAAGGCTAGGGACTTATTTAATTCCTACCTGGACTGCACCAAGTTTCCTTCAAATAATCTGAAATCATCATTACAAATACAAATCACCATTTTGTCTTTCACCATGTGCCTTACTATATAGTGACTTAAGTAAAACTGTTCAAAATGGCAATTCCTGAATTTTGAATTAATGAGTTATCCAAACAACAAACAGATCACCAAAAATCGGGCTGATCATGCAGAGTTAACCTTAGAATCATAGAGTTGAAAGAGACCACAAGGGCCATCTAGTCCAACCCCCTTCAGTCAACCCTGGCAGCTCTGATATAACTCCAGGTAAGTGTTGCAGAGTAGAAAATGTTCCAACTTCTACATTCTTCCACTTTTGTTTTGATTTCTAAAAACTCATTGTTCTTAAAATTAATTAGTAATTCATTAACTTAGGTTTAAGTTCAGAATCTTTTTTGCCCCAGATGACTCTACCCATGAAACAGCTATATCTGCTCAACAGCAATTTGGGTGCATTAAAGTTAATCTGCTTTCAGTACCTTCATTCCATCCCTGCCCTTGTAATGTAAACTGTGCAAAGGAAGCACATGCCCAACTGAACTGGCATATTTTAAACTCCTTATCAGCATTTCAATAAACATTAAAAGCTTTGCTTGGTCATTGTTTTTAAGCACAACATGTAATACTTCAGTCCTGTACCTTACCTGGAAGCAAGCCTCAGTGAACTCAGTGGGACTCACGTCTAAGAAAACATGTGTGGGCTTTCACTGTAAACTACATTAAGGGTACTGTTTTTGATATGTTCTTTACCAGCCTGCACCACAGTCTGAAACATGGGTCACCTATCGCCACCACTTACGACTCCTCGAACGCTTCCATCAGCGCTGTTTACGCACAATCCTAAATATACACTGGACTGACTATGTGACGAATGTTGCTGTCCCTTCCATCAGCGCTGTCTACGCACAATCCTAAATATACACTGGACTGACTATGTGACGAATGTTGCTGTCCTTAAGCAAGCAGGGATCACCAGCATTGAGGCCATGATATTGAGAACACAGCTGCGCTGGGCAGGGCATGTTTCTAGGATGGAGGACCATCGCCTCCCCAAAATAGTATTCTACGGTGAACTCGCCACGGGCCAGTGTAAGAGGGGCGCTCCAAAAAAGCGATACAAGGACTCCCTGAAACAACACCTCAGGCTCGGCCAAATTGATCACCAACAATGGTCCGCCCTGGCCTCGCATCGAGAGGCATGGAGACACACTATCCACAATGCTGCAGCCTTATTTGAGAACTTGCACCAAACAAGTCTTGAAGAGAAACGACAACGCAGAAAAAATCACAACCCGGAAACATCACCCAAGGAAACCTTCTGCTGTGCTTTCTGCAACCGGACTTGTCTATCTCGGATTGGCCTTTTTAGTCATCAGCGCGCTTGCAGAAAGCACGGGATGAGTCCTTCCTGAATCTTCGTTTGCGAAGAGAAGCCAGAGAGAGACATTAAGGGTGTAATCATATACCAAATATATGTTGGTGCATAAGCAATAGCATATGGCAGTTGCCCTGCTACACTGAGCGACGCTAGATATATTATGACAGGTATGTTAATGCAACTCTGTGAATGTGCGACTGGGATACCTTACCTGGGCATCTGCCACACTAGAGGAAATTATGCTGGCAAAATGACCAAAATCCTTCTTTTGTTATTACAGTACATCTGGTGGAACCCTATTGGAAACAGATGCAGTACCAGATAAGACAGGCCCTTGATCAAATCCCAGCAAGGTAGTTCTTATGTTCCAGATTTATCTTTCTCCTTCTGAACAGAGCTGACTCCAAGTAAATGAAGGAGCATCTACTGGCAGTGGGTAAGACAAGCCACTGAAATAAACAATCGAACCCAGCAAGGATGGTAGGCATTTGAACATTCTCGTTCAGGTTGCATTCTTCTACTGGAAAATAGACTTTCTACAAAGTAAGATGGAACTGATTATGCTCTAAGCAACCTTTAAAGCGTCATCAAATTCTACAGTGTTCGATAAAATAAAGTGAAAGGGTAAAGAATAATAATGTACCATACTAGATTTGTTCTGCCTTTTCATTTCATGTTTATGGGCAAAGCTGGAATAGTAATCCTCATTTGAAGCTAGGAGAAACAGTGTTGCTGCCACTTTGGGGTTTCTGCTCCCATAATTCCATCTGTCTTTTTCGTAATGCTCAGTTAAATACAAAGTTTGATGTGAAATTATCAACAGACATAACATGTGTGATGTCATATGCATTGGTTAAAACACAACCCTAGTCTTGAGTTAATGTTATCTGCAGCAGGATCATTTTATTTTTACTTTTATTCCTCCCATGAACATTTCTACATTTGAAACATAAATATTGTTTTTAAAGGCTGAGCTTCCTGATGCCACCCCTAATAAATCTGGAAACATCTCTGAAGGATGTGTCCTTTATATTGCAACCTGATATTTTAAATGGCATCAACATATTCTAAAGCAGTGTGGGGTAAAGTGCGGCCCACAGAGAACCCTGGTCAAAAAAATTGCCCCATAATGGAGTATGGGGACATTTTTGCCATGTCCTGTCCCCCACAGGGACAGGAGTGGCCTTTTTGAAAAACAGAAACTAACACTTTTAAACAACACTTCCTGTTGCTTTTTAAAAAAAGGCCTCTCCTGAGCCTAAAATGGTTGGGGAGAGTAAAGATGTCAATAATGCCCCCTCATACCCCGTAGAGGGTGTCTGGGAGCACATGGGCGCATTTTTGTGTGGGGGAGCAGGGTGGGGCTGTGGTCCCTCAAGATTTCTTGGGGGAGGGGCTAATGTGGCCTCCTAACTTCCTATAGTTACCTACCCCTGATTTAGAGCTTACCAAGTAATGAAAACATCTGTGGATTCAGTGCTAAGGTCTTTTTGGATATGTGAATACAGAGAAGGGAAAAGATAGTACAGCACTTTATATATAGCTAAGCTACTGTGGCTTCCTTATCAGTGGAGTAGTACAGTAGGATACCTGTATCCCCTGGGGATTGGTTCTGGGCGGCCCTGTGGGATACCGAAAACCGTGGATAATCACAAACACCATTGAAAATAATGGGACTTCTGGTTTAAAATACTATAGAGTTGCCTTGGAGGACCTAGAAAATGGCTAGAGAGGACACACTTTCTAGGAAGACTCTATGGTAGGTTTGCTGTTTAGTGTCCCATGGATAATTGAATCAGCAGATAATGAATCAGTGGATACAGGGGTCCTACTGTAAAGCTTTTCTGAGTTTTAGCCTGAAATTTAAATTGTATACCTAAAGTGTCCGGCCTATTTTGGGAATAGGATTCAGCACCTTGGACAGTTCCTTTAAAATTCAGACTAAAACCCAAAGTGGACTAACCATTTCTCTGTTGTGAAAACCAGTTCATATATCCCTGCTCATATATCCCCTTACAGGTATACCTCAGTTAATGAAGTAGATTATGTTCATAGGCATTACTTCTTTAACATGAAAATTTGGTACCAGAGTCAGAAATAACATGGAAAGGTTAAGTTCTTGTACTACAAGAAAAGAAAAGCAGTTCAACATGTTTAAGCAAACTTTTCTTCATAACTAATAATATGCACATGTGAAATGAAACCACAAGGTCAAGTAAACTGCACAAGCAAACAAAAACATTTTGAGCCACTTGAAGACTTCTTCCAAAATGCACCAAGGGATGATTTTTAATTTCATCAGCTTCCACTTATGATTTCCATTTTCCCAAACTTATAGATCTATACTTCTTTTTTTTTTTTACATGCTGGGGTTATGCAGCTGGTGAAGCAGGCTTACCTGCTCTCCCTTTTTTCTTTTTTCTGCTGTTCCTTCAGGCTCAGTAAGGGATTCTGGAGGCAGCTGCTGTTTATCTTGCCTGTTGTAAGTAAGTACAGACAGCTACAGCAGATTCAACTAGAGCAGAATCCTACTCTTTCCCAGCCCAATCTTCATTGCATTTTTTATTGCAGACTTACTGCTGCAACCCAACACTAAGGGCCTGTCTATAAGAGGGGGAAAACGTGGATTGATGTGCACTAACACCAATTCATAGCAGCTTCAATTTGTCTTAACAGTTTTTGGCAAAATCGCAGGCATGAGAAGCTGCCCGCTTTTGCTGTCCCAATGGATATGCCTGCAAATCAAGATGGTGGGAGTGAGTGAATTACTTTTGGTTTTTTTGTTGCCAGTTGCTGCTGCCAAACAGTATTTTTTTAAAAAGTGTACCCAAGGTGTGATATTCCACCTAAATAAAGAAAAGAATAATAGAATCATAGAGTTGGAAGAGACCACAAGGGCCATCCAGCCCAACCACCTGCCATGCAGGAATAAACAATCAAAGCATTCTTGACAGATGGTTATCCAGCCTCCGCTTAAAAACCTCCAAAGAAGGAAACTCCACCACACTCCAAGGCCGAACAGCTCTTACTGTCAGGAAGTTTTTCCTAATGTTTAGATGGAATCTCTTTTCTGTAGTTTGAACCCATTGCTCTGTATCCTTATCTCTGGTGCTGCAGAAAACAAGCTTGCTTCATCCTCAATATGACATCCCTTCAAATATTTAAACATGGCTATCATGTCCCCCCTTAACCTTATCTTCCCCAGGCTAAACAAACCCAGCTCCCTAAGCCATTCCTCATAAGGCATGGCTTCCAGACCTCCCACCATTTTGGTCGCCCTCTTCTGGACACATTCCAACATTCCCTTGATCTAGACACTATACTCCTACTGATGCAGCCTAGAATCATATTGGCTTTTTTAGCTGCCGCATCACACTGCTGACTCTTGTTCAGTTTGTGGTCCACTAAGACTTCTAGATCCCTTTCGCATGTACTGCCATCAAGCCAGGTGTCATCCATCCTATATCTGCGCTTTTCATTTGTACTGCCCAAGTGTAGTATCCTACACTTCTCCCCTGTTGAAATTCCTTTTGTTAGTTTTGGCCCAGCTTTCTAATCTGTTAATGTCATTTTGGATTCTGATCCTGTCCTTTGGGTATTAGCTACCCCTCCTAATTTGGTGTCATCTGCAAACTTGATAAGCATGCCCTCTATTCCCTCATCCAAGTCATTGATAAAGATGTTGAATAGCAGTGGGCCCAGGACAGAACCATGTGGCAGAAGAAAAGAAAAAGGCTGTTTCATCACTTCACCACACGATCACTAAGGCGAAAATCCAAGATGGCGGTTCCATGCACTTGCCTTGTTAGCAAGCTCTGCTCCCTGCCCACGTCTGACCAATCAGCTTTCTATTTCCGCTCTTATGGGGAATGTGAATGAATACAAATTAGTTGTCCCAATGAGCGGGAATGTGCATTCCCCACAGAGCTTTTTAAAAACTCTGGGAAAAGCCATGAAGGCTTTTCCTTCAGAGATTTTGGTGGATTTGGCCTCCCTCTTTCTGAATACTGTGGATAATAATAATAATATAATAAAATTTTATTTCTATCCCACCCCTCTGCAACGCAATCGGGGCGGCTTACAATATAAAAACTCCAAAGACACAGTACCCTAGCCCACCCACCCCTTAAAATAATATTAAATTATAAAAGATTAAAAACATACAGTAATTAAAAATATATAAATTAGAAAGAAAAAATTAAAACATACAATAGTTTAAAAAAATCTAATTGCAGCTCAGAAAGGACAGCCGAGTCTTGGGCCGGGATAGTTATTCAGGAAAGGCCTGCCGGAAAAGATCCATCTTGACAGCTTTTTAAAAGCTGTCTAAGGTGGTAATAAGACGGATCTTGTTCGGCAGGCCATTCCATAATCTGGGAGCGGCAGCAGAGAAGGCCCTCTGGGAGGTCACCGACAGCCTTGTTTTCATAGGCTGTAACAGATTCCTCCCAGAGGACCAAAGTGCGCGGGGAGGGTCGTACAGAAGGAGGCGGTCCCGGAGATAAGTTGGACCCAAGCCATGTAGGGCTTTAAAGGTCATAACCAACACCTTGTACTGTGCCTGGAAACTAATAGGCAGCCAGTGGAGAGCTTTTAGCACAGGTGTTATATGCTCTCTTCTGGAAACACCAGAAATCAACCTGGCTGCCATGTTCTGAACTAGTTGAAGTTTCCGAGTCAAGCACAAGGGTACCCCCATGTAGATTGATGCAGGATGGCATTTAGACAAATAGTATTCTCTTTGAATTCTATGAGGGGCATTTTCGCCATACAGACAACCTCTAAAAGTTTGTGTTTCTCCAGTCATCCTTCATTATCCTACCAATGTTGATGCTGCTAATAAAAAACATCCAGGTAAACAGAGGAAAGGAAGAAAATGAGGCTGGGCAAATGTAAAAAAGGCTTTGTAAAAGGAGCTTCACTGTTAGCTGCTTTGTTAACTGTCTCTGTATTATGTGGTGATGTCTTATGCTATTGCTTTCCATGGGGACAGAAGCACTAACTGTTTTTATCAAATACTAATATCTTAGGCTTAACGGGTACAAGTTACAGGTGGGAGCTAATAGGAGCTAACTGTGCAGCTAGCAAGAAATAAACAATTTCTGGTGGTGTGTATGTGTGAAAAGCAACGTAACTGCGGCAAACCACATTAGCCTGCAAGTTGCTTTCAGAAGAAACCAGCCTCACCATATGGCCAAACATGCAGCTTAAAATAATTATTCCAATAACGGCACCTAATGACCACAGAAAACAACAAACATCAGTCACATTACATGTGACCACAGTAGCATCATTGTTTTTGTTATAATTACCAGGACTTGAGAAAGAGAGGATACAGTAACAGCCATGGCTTCCAGACAGCCCAGTTTGACTCCCACAGTGGGAGAATCCTGACACACAGATAGGGCTAAATGAGTATATACATCTTATCTCATGCCTCTGACAGCAACAGCTGCACATATGACATGAGAACTGTCACAGCCAATATGTCATAAAGGGCTCTGAGTCTATAACCATTATTATCTAATTATCTGTCCTCTGTGAACACTGTTGGTATAATTCAGCCTGAAGAGGTATGAGGCAGGGGAGATTGTTCAGCCTGTCACATGGCAGGTACCTGCTTTTCCCCTAACCCAGTAAGCCTAGATAACTGCAGCTGCAAATGTGCAGCAATAAAGATGGGATAGGTGAGATTTAGGGGTTTCTGCTATGACCTCAGGAGCCATTAAAAGCATAGTGGAACACAAAGCAGATTTTTTGAGTTGCAAACAAATAGCTAACCACAACCATTTTCTGACAGGGAGAATGCAGGTTTCCCCTGTGAGCAGAATTAAGGGGTATAATGCCTTCATACGAACCCCTGTGAGGTGGTTAGTTCAGACAGCTGGGTACAGTGTTTCCCTTTCCTTTCCAGATAGGTCCTTTCTGCTCTAGAGTGCTGCCACTGCTTTATGCAGCTTTATAGAGCCAGGAAAGTCCTGACTTGGAGCGCACGCATACACACACACACAACCTGCACAAAGAACAAAGTGGATGTAATGACAGCTGCAATTCCTACTGCTGTCAGTGACCAGTTTTGCTGTGTAAAGCCTGTGGCTTTCTGAATGCCCTGGTACTAAGGGCCCTCAGAATCAGTCCTTGTGAAACAACTGGCTAGGAAAATGGCCTGTGTTGCAACACAAATGATTTACAAAATCACCTATGCACTTCATGGTGAGCCAGGGCATTCAGTAAGTAGCCAGCTCTACACAACAGAGCCAGCCATTGACAGGAGTAGGAACTATGGCTGATGTCACTTCCAGCTCCTGCTACTTTTTCTGATGGCTCCACTTCAGCCACCACTGCACTCTTCCTGGGTGAATGAGAGGGTTGCAGGCAGAGGCAGAACTGCTTCTTCCTCCCCCTTTGGGATAGAGTTCATGGGTGGGCAGGGAATACACCCTCATCTTCCTCCCTTGGGTGGGTGGGTGGAGGAGCAGCTGCATCTAATTTGGCAGGACATATGCATGCTAAAACTGGAACAATATAAAGATCTAATTTTGGGGGAGACTAGGCACTGCTGAGGCACTACTGCTGCATCCAGCAGATGGGGAAGAATTCATATTACAGCTGCTGATGCAATGTAGATGGGGGGGGCATTTCACTTTCTATCTTGGGTGGTGGAAGAGCTCAGGCTGCTACTGAAGGGATGATAGCACATATGTGTTCACACTGTACACGAGAACCTCTGTGCCTGTTTTTATTTCTCGTGTACCCAAGTGCAGGAATCCTGTTACATCTAGAGTGCAGATCACATGTGCCTGAACAGAATGGACACACATATGTTTGGGTGAACTGATGATTATTTGCTATCTGTGTAAGAACATTCTGTGGAGGAAACAGAAGAAATGCCCAGCATGCCTCCTTGAATGGGAAATGGTTGAAATAAGCATCTCAACCACACTAGTACCTCAACTGCTAATACCTCCATCCTCAAGTGTGCATTTCTGTGTTTCTTCTTCCCATAAGTTTATTTTTTCTAAACTTTTCCTAGATGAGTGGAAATTCCCAAATCTTTTACCTTTCTTCATGACTAAGTAACATATTGAAAAATTACTCCATTAACTTCTACTTTTAAATACACTTTCATTGAAAGTTATGAGACTGAAACTGGATGTCTTATCCAAGGCAAAAATATTAACAGAACAAGAGACTTGAAAGTCCCCTATTTGGTTAATTAAGAAGGAAAATGTGTTTCTGGATGAGGTAATTTATAAGAAGCACTTTGTCACAAGTTAACATGTCACAAGTTAGATGCCTGCATTCTGTCAGATGGCTCATCTTTGAAAGACTTTCTAAATCTATTTTCTCAAGCCTTCTCCTCTGGTGTACAGAGATGACCTTCAGTAGCTTGGCTACAGACATGAATGATAACATCTTGGCTTTAATCTCTTCCTTCTGTTCCCCTTCTCCAACACTGACGTCCTGACACAACTAGTTCTAACATCAGACAAGAACAGGGCTGCCCCTAAAAAGCCCTGGGACCAGGATACTTGAAGGACTTTTCCACAAGCCTCATGGTGTCCATCCACTGAGCACTTTTTCTGTGTTCAGCTGCCCTCACGGGAAATTTGGTTGACACATGGCTTGTGACCTATTTGGTTGCAGCCTCTCTACTGTGTAACTCCTTCCCATACATGTTTCAGTGACATCCCTCCACAACTCTTCATACATAATCCTTACAAAAACCTTCTTATTCCATCTGTCTTGTGTGCAAATATTTTTTTAAAAAATTTCCAAGTTTGATTGTGATTTAAATCAGTGGCTGATTTAAATCTTTTGTTGCTGTAGACCCCCAAGACTTAGCTCATGATTTAAAACCCTAACAACAACCATAACACCACCTAATAATAATAATAATAATAATAATGATAATACAATTACACCATCCATTAACCTTTTCCCTCAGAGGCACTGGAGGGGGAGGGAAGACTTTTCTCCTGCTTCTTCCTGCAAATTTGTGGCTGAAGCAGATTGAATAGCAATGCGCAGGTCAAGCCAGCCAGCCTTTGCCTTGGCTCCTGTCATGTGGGCTGAACAGCCATCAAGCCTTTGCGAACCCTCTGTGAGGACACTGTGGCCCCCTGGAGGGTCCACAGACCACAGGTTAAGAACTACTGATTTAAATGGTTCTGATTTCATGCCCTTTGTTTTTCCTCTATTTGTTATGCATATTTCAGTGATGGGCAACCTTTTGAGCTTGGTGTGTCAAACTTTGCCAAAAAACTGAGCATAACTCGGGTGGTGTGTCACTTTGAGGAAAAAACATTATCTCTGCTGGCAGAAGTGAGAGCAAAGATCCCAGCTTAAGTTCTGGAAGTCCCAGAACTAGACACTCTGTGCCGGACTTCTGTTGTTTTGGCCTACAAACCTCTGGCACAGAGTGTCTAATAGGGGAGGATGAAACATTTGCGACTACAGTTGTCCCTCCACACTCGTGGGTTTCACATTTGCGGTTCCACATATTCGTGGATTCCCACTTTGCGGAGAGTGGGAGAGGGGAGGAAAATGGGACTGGGGCTTCGAAGCCCCGATCACTTTAGGGAGGGTGGTGAGGTTGCAGGCGGGGGGAGGAGGCCTATGACCACGTGTCATCAGAAATGGCTACGCGTTCGCCATCACTGGCATATTTTAATGACTCTAAGGTATGGTGTAGTAGTTTGAATGGGAGACCAGGGTTTGAATCTCCACTAGGCCTTGGAAACCCATTGTGTGACCTTGGTCAAGTCACACTCTCTCAGCCTCAGAGGAAGACAATGGCAAACCCCTTCTGAACAAATCTTCTCAAGAAACCCCTGTGTAATTTTTGGCTTAGAAATGACTTAAAAGCACACAATAACAAGGTATCTTGGAAGCCTCCTCTGGCAATAAAAAAAAGAGTCTGAATTATTTTAATAAATAAAAAAAAATGATGAAATGTTAAAGTACCAGCAAAAGTTGGTGGCTTCTTGGTCTACAAATGGGGATGGGAGGAAGAGAGAATATAAAGGGGATTCCATTTTCAAGTGTGTGGGAGAAGGTTAGCCTGAGAGACAGATGTAGGGGACTTTGGCTCAGATCATAATGCTGATGACACTCCGGAAAATTAGGTTGGCCTTGGCCACAGCATTCATCATCAGTGCACAGAGTGGCTTTCCCCTTTGTCTGTCTTATTCTGTTTCAAGAAAAACAGGAAGAGAGAGGCCGCATCCGTGAACCCACAGCTTTGTTTGTATAACAAGTACTTTCACTCCCTGGCTCAGAAGTGCTCTTCTGCCCACTTATGCCTGAGAGTAGAAACAAGTGAAAAAAGTAAAACTCAACTCATGCGTGGAAAGAGGTATTATAGGAAACACCTTCTATGTCAAGGGTGAGGAGACCTGACACTTGCAAAATCAGCTCTGGGATGGCAAACTAACACCAAGGGCTTTTCTACAGGAGCACATAAAAAAGGAGTGCCTCACAGTAATGACATTTTGCAGCACCTGCGACCTGTTCTAATGTTGTTTTGTCCCCATAAGCTTCGCAAGGCTGCTAGTAAACATGGCAGCCGCAAGTGATTTACTCGCATTTGCACTTACCTGAATTTGCCGATGACCACCTTAGTTTTTAAAAAACGATGTCCAAGGTGCAATTGAGTGATTTTTCAATTGAGCACAAAAGCAAAAACAATCCCAACACCCTGTTTTCTTGCCTTAGTGCTTGCTCACTAAGATGAAAATCCAACATGGTGGCAGCAGGCGCTTGTCCTGTTAGCAAACTCTGCCCCCTGCACTTCTCCGGCCAATCAGATTTGCGTTTCCTCTCATATGGGCAAGCAAATCAAATTGACTCACTTGTCCTAACAAGCAGGAATGCGCACCCACATCACTGTTTTTAAAAAAATATGGGAAAAGCCACGAATGCTTTTCTGGTGAGGTTTTTGGCCTCCCCCCCTTGCCTTCACAATGCGGCGAAATCACACAGAATGCCATTAGGGCAGGTAGGATTCTCCTCGCGTTCTGTGAGAAATTTTTTCACTGTTTGGACAACCCCCAGGTATAAAATAGTGGCAGAAGCAGGAAGACATGGAAGACACTAAAAATTAAGGAAGCAGCTGCTCCTGATCCATGCCTAGCTCAGGAATCTGAAATCAGTATCAGAACCAAGCTCATAAATCCTTTCACACACAAAACTCCATTCCTAGTTTCCCTCCCACCCCACCCCCAGCATGTTGTTTCAGCAACCTGATTTCTATGTTGAGCAGCTTTTCAATTGTTACTACTACTAGACAAATAGAAGTCATAAACTTTTTCCTGGTCTAGTGGAAATTTTCCAGAGAGCTATCAACAAACAGATCCTGATCTACCTTCTGCCTACCCCTGACACTAAGACAATGTATCTGCAGATAAATTGTTCATTGATTATTTGAACCTAAGTTCCCATTCATGTGCAAACATGCAGAGAGAGGAAATGGTACTGATGCTTTTAATTAATTTAAATTAATTTAATTAATTTAAAGGCAAATGTAGTTGCTGAAAACTCAAGTTATAAACATCTGTAAAAAGTGCAACCTAAATCCTTTTGTTTGGTTAATTAGGAATGACTCAATAAGCCCTATTTACAAATAGCTTTCACTGTAAGATTAACAATTGGAGGAAAAACAGGACAGTGCCTGGTGGCCTTGGCAATGCAGTAATCCACAGAGAAGTCCTGCCTGACAGATGGCCACCCAACCTGTTTAAATATGTCCAGCAAAGGACATCATCATCTTCTGCAATCTATTCCACTGACAAACAGCTCTTGCCATTGGGAAGTTCTTAATAATGTTTAGTCAGAGTCTCCTTTCTTGCCACTTAAATCCATAGGTTAGAGCAGCAGCAGAAAGCAAAACCGTTCCATCTTTCACCTGACAGTCCTTCAGAAGTTTAAAGATGGCTATCAAATCCCTTCTCAGTCTTCTCTTCTATAGGCTAAATGTACAGTATGAGCCCCATATCTGTGGGAGATACATTCCTGGACTTACTGTGAAAATGCAAAACAGCAAACCCTATTGAAATGAATGACTTCCAGCCCAAGCATACCATAGAGTTATGCTGGAGGAACTAGAGATTCCTAGAGAGAACATGTCAAGTAGAAGCATACCATAGAATCGTGCTGGAGGACCTAACAAATGCCTAGAGAAAACCTTTTTTTTTTGGATGTAGGTAAGTGAAACTGCAGGTACCAGTCCTGTGGATACTGGGGGGTGGGTGGGTTCATACTTGTACTCAATTCCCTAAGCCATTCCTCATAGGTCTTGGTTTCTAGACTTTTTGCAATCTTGGTCACCCTCCTCTGGACACATTCCAGTTTGTCAATACTCTTCCTAAACAGTGAGTCCCAGAACTGGACACAGTACTCCAGTTGAGGCCTGAACAACACATGATGTCTTGGGGGCATGGACGTGTACTATCCTCCAATTTTTGCCTATATACAGAGGACACTAAGAATATGGTTAAAACTGATATACAGTATAAGTCTATTAGTCTAGATCAGAGGTGGGCAGCCTTTCTTGTCATGCACCTTCTCAGAGTAATCAGCTGGGGCTAAATGCTAGTGATGGGCAGGAAAAGAGCCAAGAGTGACCAGAACCAGAGTCTAAAGTGGGCAAGTCACACCTTTCTTTCTCTCTTCCTGCCACAATCCCCTCTTTCTTCCTGACATTCCTTTCTCTCTCCCTTTCTGCCCAGCAGGAATGAAATGCCAAAATGAAATTGAAATGACATGACACTAATGTAAATTTTATTTTTGAAAGATGTTCTTTGTTTTTTGGGGGGTGTTTTATAGTTGAGGTGGGAGCAAAACTGATTTTTGACATCTGAGGGTGAAAAATCACTGGATTTTTAAAAATATACTTTTGAGACTGGAGACTTGGAAGGTGACCTAAGAGGCTACATAGTCAATCATCAGGAAATAGAATTTCATGAAATTTGATGGGATACAATTGTCTGGTTTTTAAATATCATCCTTGGGACAAATGATTGTCCCTAAAATTTGCCTTGGGGAAGGGGAAATGGTATTTTACTTGATATTTTGGATTTAAATGAATATTGTCCTTGAAAATATGGTCCTTTTTTTAAAAAAAAAGCATCCAAGAAATAAAAACAGTAACAAGAAGGGAGAGGAGAAGACAGCAAACAACTTCATCCTGCTCAGTACTGTGATATCCATTCCCTAAGGCCACAGTTTGCTGTTGCCAAAGAACAGTGTTAACATCTTCCTCATAGGCAAGGGGAGAAGCAGCATGTTCTAAAAGTATTTGTCTAGGCTATGGGGGATACAACTGCAGCACAGAAGCCACAGGAGTACTAATCTCCTACTTCCTCACAGTGCAGTGATAGCACTATCTGAGTACTCACCATCACTAATTATCTGTTAGGTAGAATGAGAAAGGTTGCCTGAAGTTATTCCAGTATTCCAGAATTCCCCTTCCTTTCTCTAATTAGCACTGTGACAGTACCAGCCCCTAGGCTACAGAGATATGGATAGGAGGTTCATTTAAAAGCAACAACAACAACAGGTGGTTAGCCTACTTCAGCTCCACAGTTTCACAAATGCCCTTGAGAAAACTACATCCACAAATAATACATCTGGAAACAAACAGTGTAATTTGGTGAGTCTCCCCACCCCCGCACCAGCCTGTCCCCTCCCCTTACCATAATGTAAGCCGCCTTGTCATCCATAGGGGAAGAAAGGTAGGATCTAAAATACATACATAAACACATATAGTTGTCCCTCCATTTCCACAAATTTGGTATCCAGGGATTTAAGTATTCACAGCTTGAAAATATTATTTAAAAAATAATGATTCAAAAAGCAAACCTTGATTTTTCCATCTTATATAAGGGACACCATTTTGCTATGCCATTGCATATGATGGGACTTGAGTATTCACGGATTTTGGTATCCACGGGGGTCCTGGAACCAAACCCCAGCAAATATGAAGGGACAACTATACATACATTATTGTATGTTGTTAAAAAAAAAATTTGCTTGAAAAAACACCCCCTCTGGGAATTTTACTGAAGGGCAGTGAATAAATGTCTAAATCAAATAAAATCATAAATTGAAGTACAGTCAGCCCTCTGTATCCACAGATTCAACTATCCACAGCTTGAAAATATTCCCCCCAATAGAAAATCTAAAAAGCAAACCTTTATTTTGCCATTTTATATAAGGGACACCATTTTACTACACCATTGTATTTAATGGGACTTGAGCATCCATGGATTTTGATATCCATGGAGGGTCCTGGAACCAAACCCCAGTGGATACCAAGGACCCACTGTATATGTATGAACATTCATAGAGATGGGATAAAAAAACCCAACTGTGTTGGATCTCTTCAACCAAACTCTAAAGAAACAAGCCCGAGATTCAATTGAGCAAGAAGGAATAACCATATCTGAGGACAAATTTTACAAATGGTTAATAGTCCTACAGTCACCATCACTTGCAGTGTGGAGTGTTGCAAGTGATAAGCAGGGAGGATGTTGTGGGTGGATTTGGAGCACACGGGTTAGAATACACTGAACGTGCCTTTGGGTCATCATCTGGACCCACTTCTGGTTGTGGTTTGCTTACAGCCTACCACATCACAGGATCACATGGGCATCATGGGCATGTCATGTGATATCATCGCAATGTAAGCAGGTAAGTGGATCTCAGAGAACTCTCAGTTTGTGAAATCAGCTGTCAATGGAAGCCAACAAGATCCAAATTGTGGGGAACCACAATTTCTTTGGAGGGGGTCAGATTATCCCACAGCCCTCAGTAGGCCAGATGACTCCAGGAGGTGTGGGCCAAAATTAGGTGCATGCTAATTTCATCAACTCTTCCAGCTACAGAGCCTAGAAAGGCATCACTGCAGAAGTGTATCATTTCTTAAATCCTGCCTTTTATTCACTTATTTTAGAAGTAGCAAATATACTGTCAAAAGAGTGCAGGTACATGATTGTGGGACCCTCAAGGAAAGCTAATATAAACAAGATGGGCTGTAGTCAAGATTGTCTTAATAATGCTTAATAACAGAAATCCCTTCAGATGATTATATCAGACCTATTGTGTTACGGATCTGACTATCTAGCACTGCCCGCAGCCCACTCCAGACAGCACAGTAGTCTCCTTCGTCTTCACTGTTACTGCAGCTGCATAGCACAAAAGACTTGGCTGCTCCCTGAGACAAAGTCAGCATAGGCCTTTTGTTACTGCAAATGCTCCTCACCCTCCAGCCCTCTATGTGGCATATATGGGGTTGGGGGATGGGATGCATACAAAGACTCCATGAAGAGGCATCTAGGCATCCGCTGTGCAACTACCCTTTCTGCAACACAGAACAATCTAAGCAGAAGCAAAGCAAAGCCAACGGAACCAAACACGGCAGGTTTCCCTTGTTTTATACACTTGTTCCCCAGCTTAGAGTGGGTTTCAGTAGTTGCCAAAGTCCCATATACCGGCTGCCTACTCCTAAATTTCAGCTGCTGGATTTGGCTTGTGTGCATCAGCTGGCGTGAAATTAGCCAGTGGGGCTCCCTGCTTGATGGGAGCAGGTGCCTGCAGAACAAAGACTGTGTGGCACAATGGGAGGCCCTGGTCAGGGCCCATGGTGAGAGCTCAGATGAGGGACAAGGGTGGAAAGTTCAAAGTTCAAAGTGGTTTCTCCACTGCCCTGCTGCAAGGGATAACATAACCTACGGGGAGATAAATAAGGGAGGGCAGAAATCACAGATATGACTGAAGCGGTCTTGAGTGTTCCTTGCCACTGACCTAGAGGAAAAAAATAGAAAAGCCATTTTTTATGAAAGCACCAAGAATTTTTTGAAAGCCTAAAATCATCAATAATAAAACAGTAAGAATTTTGGTGAAGAGACTATACGTTAACACCGAGACATGAACCCTCAGGTCCTGCAAATGTAGTTGGTCACAGAAAAGGAAATTAAAGGCTTTTGTTCTTCATCTCCAATAATGGAGGACTGAAATGCTTCACAAACTGAAATTAACAATTAGAACTTTCTAATGTGGGTAAATACAGATGAAAATGGACATTGTAATAGCAATTGTCTTGATGCCAAGTTCTGTACAATGAACTGCTTTTTATTTTTTTTAAGTAGAAAATAAAATATGCAAAATTAACAAGCAGACTCTGTACAAGGGCATTGTTATGAGTGGGGTAAGCTAATTTAATAATATACCAAGAGATGAGAATGGCCAAAACAGAACTAATGATTATACTGTCTGAGCCAGTGCGGTGTAGTGATTTGAGCATTTGGACTATGACTCTGGAGACCAGAGTTCAAATTCCACTAGGTGAACTTGGGCAAGTCACACTCTCTCAGCCTCAGAGGAAGGAAAAGGCAAACCCCCTCTGAACATATCTTGCCAAGAAAACCTTGTGATAGGTTTGCTTTAGGGTTGTCATAAGTCAGAAACCACTTGAAGGCACACAACAACAGCAAATTTTACTTTGCTTCCTCTTTTCAGGATGGGGTCTGCTCTAGGAATGCCTGAAGGCTAGAATCATATTGGAGTACTGGAGAGGGGTGCAACCTAAAGCCTGCATTCAGGCCCCCATGACTATCTTTGTGGCTCCTAAGCCACAATTGCACAGAACTGCACATCAGAATTCAAAAGAATTCAACAGCAAACCATGTCACCAATTATCACTGCAAACTTGGGAAAGAAATTCAAAATGAGCACTTCCTGCTAGATTTAAAGAGGGTTCCCTGGTTTGCTGCAGAAATTTGGTGCTGTGGTTTGCTGGCAAATTTCAGCAATGCAGCAATGGGGGCAGGGTAGACTGCAGTGAGCTCCTATGCCAGCACTCCTCTTTCACACAGCTAGGCTTCTGAATGTCCTGTTCCAGCAAATTCTTCAGCTTCTTCCTGCATATGGCACAATCAGTAGCAGAAGCCTAGATTGCAAAGTTCCACGGGTCTGCAGGTAAGCAGAATATTTAGACCCACAGTTTTATAGGAACTTGAGGAACATGAGTATTTTCACTGAAAGGAGAAGAGAAATGACTACCCTGGTGAAAGGAGGAGACTCATTTTGGTTAATTGGGGGCCTGACTGAACTACCATAAGTGATTTTTGTTTTGGAAGCTCTGGGACTCTTATGTATACAGCCTTTTATATTTAAATAAGACTGTTTTGACACCTCTAAGTCTAGCACTTTTTAGTTTGACAGCTCTAAGTGCTGTTTCCTGCATTTGACATTTTTGGAAACTGGCTGCTGCTTGTACCATCTATTAACACTTGATTGCCATGGAGAGTTTTATTGCGTTTCATTCTTGCTTATGTGTTCTAATAAATGCTAAATAATATCAATTTATTATGTGTTTTAATTACTGCAATGGACTAAGCTGTAATGACTTTAGAATGGTGTTAGACATAGGACTTTATCAGACCACCCCCTAAAGATGTTCTTTTGCTGGCATCAAAAAATCCATTCTTTTGCCAGCAAAAGAAGGTCCGTCCCCACCAACCCTTTCCTTCCTCTCCCTGCAAAGGCTTCCCTGGCACCGAAGGAGGAAGTGAACGAAGCCCTGTTCACTTCCTCCTTTGAAATCGTGCAGGAAATTCAAAAATAAAATAAACATCAAAAAGTTACCAAGCACATAAACACACTTTAAAACTTACAGGTAAACCAGGGGAGGTCTAAAAAGTTTGTCACCTATCTGGATGTCGCGATCTCACCCAGAAGTGTTTTAGCCAGTCCAGCCATTGTCAGGTTAAGTATGAGACACCCCGCCCTTGCGATGTTCTATACGCCGGTCTATTGATGGCCGTCAATAAAAAGGTACAGGTTTGGGGCAGAATATAACCGCGAAAGGGTGACATCGTCTGATCTGCGCACCCTTTCACAGTTATGTGGTGTCGTTATGACACCGTATTTGACTCGTCTGATAAAGTCCATAGTCTTGGCGCCCCCTTGTCGTGGGAGAGAGGCTTGCGTACCCTAATGATGTTTTGAGCTATGCTGGCGGTGGCATAATAGCCACTGGTAGGGTCTCCCATGCCAGACAGGTCAAAACCGAAGGGTCTGACAAAGAGCGTCAAAGGGCAGGATGGGCTCTCTAGCCTTGTGGCAACCATCCTAGGAGAAGGAAAACTCCAATCCCAAACCCGGGCAGATGGTGCTCGTCCAACCCTGTAAGGTCAACCATCTAAGAGAAGGCAACTCTAATCAAACCTACGGCCCGAGGACCTCGCTGCCACGTCCATGCTTGCAAGGCCACGGCAGATGAATCTCTGGTTTAAAGGGTGAGGCCAGTTCTGTGCACGCTGTGCTCCACCAGAAAAATCCATTGCACAGGCTCGAAGGACAAATCCAAATCCATTTCCAAAAAAGCCCTGTAGCGACTGGTGAGGGACGAAACCGGCTGGTGTAAAGATGCACTGGAAGCCGCAGCCCCAACCCTGCATGCAGGCGGTTCAGGACATTGGTCGCTTGAGGCTGACCCGGGAGATGACAGTCTTGTTCGGCAGCATCCTGAACGACCAAGCAGCCTTTTTTAAGGAGAGCACTGCTTGCTCCATATGGAGAGGGGCCTAGAAGAGGTGGCCTAATGAAAGCTCATCCCCAACTACCTGGTTGGCTAGCCGCGGCCAACGGGAATCTTCTGATGCGGTCAAACCAAGGCAAAGAACCAGACTTGTTTATCTCGGATTGGCCTTTTTAGTCATCAGCGCGCTTGCAGAAAGCGCGGGATGAGTCCTTCCTGAATCTTCGTTTGCGAAGAAAAGCCAGAGAGAGTGTTGTAATTAAAGGTTTATTTGGATTGCCCTGTTACATTTTGGAATGTATTGGTGTCTGGTGCCTTTAGGGTATTGCTGGGGCAAAAAAGTTACAATACTTTATCTACTTCCCCACATGTTTTGATATCAATAATTCTCCTCCCCTACCCACTTAGCTCCATGGAAGTAATTCTTACTAACCACAGCTAATCAGGAGTGTGGCTGTTCACAAATCTGCTAATGTCAGTCTTTCTATACCATATTCTAGTATGAAGTACTGTTCTCTTTGTTCCTGCAGCTTGGCTTTACAGCTACTTCCTGAGCTCCAGTTCAAATGGGCCAATGTTTTTATGTACCCTATTGGGCAGAACCCTGTTGGGGCAATAATACACTAGTGTAAACATTGTTTCACAAGAGGTTGTGGTTTCTCACTGTTGTATAGGTGTGGTCCCTAGTGAAGCCAATCATTCTGCAAGCACATACACACAACCCTCTCTCTCTCTCTGCCTGCTGACTTACTGTGTGGGGAGCTCATTAGCTGTTGTACAATGGATGAGCTCAAGGCCTTGGCACTATTTGCACAATCAGCAGTGCAACTGTGAGACCCAGCATAACTACACTAGAATATATTTACATGACACTAAAAGTGTGTAGGCTCTTGGTGATTATCTTTGGAACCAGTCAAATGAACAGAAGGGAAATCTGCAGAGACTTGTACTGGTGAAGAAATTTGGCTGGATTGATGGTGGTAGCGATGATGACAATGATGAAAATTATGATGATTTTATTTATTTATATCCCACCTTTTCCCCAAGACTGAGATTCAAGATGGCTTACAAAATTGTCTGTCTTAGGGAAGGTTTCCTGTTCCTACTACCCTTAAATTAATTAAGGGCTCTTAGGGCTGGCAGACAGCATAGTGGGCAAAGGGAGACTAAATAGAGAACAATGAAACTCACCTGAAAGGCTTCACAGGCCTGTTCCACATTAAGTGTGTCTTTGATGAATTCCACACATATCTGAAAACAAATGAGACTGAGAATAAGACTGTAGCAGATCAACTTCTGAATACACTTGCACCACTGGTAACACAGCCAAACACCTTTTTGTACAAAGCTTGGGGTCTGCAAGAGTTCTAGAGCCACAAAATCTCCAATCTGGAATGGGAGACTCAAATTCCTTCTTTGAAATTTAATCTCTGAACTTTGCCTCTGTTCTGGTTTGACCTTCCAAGTGAGATTTTCTAAACACTTTTATTGCACCTGAGAACTGCTTCACATGTTATTGCAAGAAAAAAGAACTGACCACAACTGCATCTTCTTTCTGTGACTTACAAAACCCAGATCACCAACCCACCACAGTACCATACATAAACACTGATATTGGCTCAAGTCTTTTGCTTTCAATCTCTGATGTAAAAAAAATTACACAAGGTAGGGTGATTGGTTTAATGCTCAGAGCTGGAGGCTCATCTTGGGAAGGGGGAGGTGTTGAGAAAGAATGAAAGCTCCTTTGATGGACAAGAAAAACTAGCAGACTGAACAACAGAAACAGAGGTTGTGGGAAAGCAGTTATACCACATTTGTGTTTCCTCTTGCCTTGGAGTAGAATTATCTACTGTTTTTGCAAAGAAATACTCCAAAGTTAAATTGTGGAGTTCAAACAGCATTCTAACTTAAGGGATTGGATGTATGGTTGCCATCTCCCACCCTTGGCCTTGGCAGCTTCTACAGCAACACTGTATTACTGTCAAGAATTCTTAAATGAGACCAAAAGATGGAAATTCAGATGAAGACAACCAGGCTTTCAATCAGGGGTGGTATCAAAAGACAGAGTCTTTGTGATGATGATAAATATACGAATATACTGGGGCAGACATTATTGAACTTACAAAATCAGCCACAGCCTTTGAATTTTATCAGTGAGTAAAGCTGAGAAGAGAGGAAAATATGAAAGTTAGACAAAGGGGAGTGATGACATCCATCTGACAAAAGGAAAAAAGGTCACCATATCTAGAGTACAGCCACTGAGATCAAAACAACACAATAACTCCTCCTCTGCTTGCAACTGAACAGTGGATTGATTACAAGTACTAATGAAGTCACAGATGATGCTCTGTTAAATGTCATTTCTCTTTTCTGACCCATGAGATGCTCTCTCATCAGTCTCACACATAGTCACACCTACACCAGAATTATATGTCAGTATTAATGCCAGTATGGTATAGTAGTCTGAGCATTGGACTATGATTCTGGAGACCAGGGTTTGAATCCCTGCTCAGTCATGAAAACCCACTGGGTGACCTTAGGCAAGTCACACTCTCTCAGCTTCAGAAGGATGCAAAGGCAAACCCCTTCTGAATAAATCTTGCCAAGAAAATCCTGTTTTAGGTTTGTCTTAGAATCACCATAAATCAGAAATGACTTGAAGGCACGCAGCAACAACAATGGATGTTAAATGTCTCCAGCTAAAAATTACTTCATATACTTCTACTACTAATTCAAATCTACTGATTTTCAAAACCCACACTTATATCATTCCCCTTTTTCTGCAAAAAGAAAATAAAGAGTTCCCAATTCTTCAAAAATGTCTCTAGTGTTTTCTTTGATCAAAGCAGATAATTTGTCCATTTCAGCTAAATTGTTCAATTTTCATAACCAGTCCTCTTCTGTTGGTATTGTTACATTCTTCCATCTTTGCACATATAACAATCTTGTTGCAGTGGTCATTTGTTGTAATAATCATCCATACTTCCTTTTCAACCATTTCTTTCCATCATGAGCAAGATGATCTTAAAGACAGCTTGCAATGCTTGTTCTAAGAAAGGACTACTGAGATTGAGGCACCAAGTCCACTGGCTTTTCCAGAGCACTGAACCAATTACTGTCTTGCTGCAGTATTTGCCACAACAGGAAAGAACCCAAAAGGACTGGGGGGAGCATGCATGACTTGCTCTGAGGCAGTGGTTCTAATTGTGTGGCCTTCCAGATGTTTGCTGTTGGATTATAATTCCTAGCTGCCAGAGAGTCAATACTGCGGAATGCTGGGAGTTGCAGTCCAACAACAATATTTGGAGTGTCATACAATCCCCATCCCTGCTCTGAGCAATTCCTGGGTCCCAGTTACATGACAAAAATTGTCGCGGGGCTTACCATGACTTCCTGATCCCGTATCCGTCACTCGCTGTTTATACGATTTTTGTCACTCTTTAGGAAATCCTGGAAGATCCCGTGATTGATATTTACACGACAAAAGTCTTTATTGGTCCCGCACTCTTATATCCTGTGCTTTTGCTGTTTACACATGTTTAGCTTACTGGGATATTTGGGGGGGGGCTGTCAATCAAGGATGTGATTACTCGTGTTTTCACAACGTCCTTTAGAGTTCCGCGCCACGAGTGATGCTATTGGCTGGCTGGGGGGGGGGAGAGGGGCTTATGTTTATCCTGTCTCTTAAAAATGTTAACCCTTTAAGCAGAAGCAGAAGGCATTTTGAAAGACCTCAGACGGAGGAACAATTAAACCATGTCCTTTCCTTTTGAAATCAAGCCGAGTGGGGGGAGGAGAGGCTTGGAGTTTCTTTTTAAATCTTGACGCTTTAAGCAGAGGCAGAAGGCATTTTGAAAGACCCAGACTGAGATCTTTCGCTCAGATGCAGGGAGTGCTTTCCTTTTGAAATCAAGCCAAGTGAGGTGGGGGGGGGGAGGCTTGGGTTTCCCCTTGCCTCTTTAAAATGTTAACCCTTACAGCAGAGTTTTAGCAGCAGAGTGAACTTGCTGATTGAATGATTTCAAGCCAGCAACAGACAGGCATTTTGAAAGACACAGACACAGAGAGGGGGAATTAAAGGGTGTTCATTCGCTCAGAGGCTGGAATATTTTACTGTGCCCGTTCAGACCCAGGGAGGTGATCAAGGCAGGGGATGAATGGGCGACCCTCTGCCCACCACGATCTCTTTGTAACATGCAGTTGAGGAAGAGGTTAAAGCTGAAGGGTTTGCAGTATAGAAATCCATTTTAAAAGGTGATTGAGTACACGCGCGCGTGCACACACCAACCTACGTGCAGCTGGAAGGGATGCCTTGGTTTTCAGGTTGTGAGGCTGGATCTGTTGAATGGGTGACTGACCCCTCCTTTTCTGGTCGTTGAGCTCTAAGCCCGCCCCCAGTCACAATTTCCGGTCATCCCCTAGTACTGAGATATTTTGTCCCAGGCTGTTTACATTTCCGATTTTCCGAATCCTCCAGTGACTTTTTTAAAAACCGGCACAAACCGTGGGACTGGAGGTCCCGCAGGTTGAGGGATAAAAGGTGGACCCCCCTTCCGAAAATCACGTACCCAACCCAATGTACATGTAAACTGCCAGGGATCGACACGAATTCTTCCTGGGACATTTTCATTGTGTAAACAGCACCCTGCTCTAAGCCTCTGTGCTGATGGTAGTAGCACAAGCTACAGCCAGTTAGGAAAACACAGCTACTTGCAACAGACAACCTTCCCAAGAAAGAAGGAACTACTATAACAGAGAAGTCTGAGGCATTAAAAAAATGCATGTGTGCACTCCTAAAACGTATGAGATGCAGATGCTTTCCCATTTTGTTTGGCCTTGTCTGAGCATGTTTTGACTTGTCCTATATAAGTTCTTAGTTTTGCCCTATTGCAAAATTCCAAGAAAGAAAGAAGGAGAAGAGCCAGGAAATTAAATTTTAAATTAAATTTAAAACATGCTCTTTGGAGGCACAGTTGTTGTGGGCACACTTTTCATAAAGCATTTTAAATTCAGCCCCAGGAGTGAGCCTTGTACTGCGATGATAAGGAGTCATACAATACAGCTGTCCCTCCGTATCCACAGATTTGATACCCATGGATTTAAGTATTCACGGCTTGAAAATATTCTTAAGAAAATAATAATCCAAAAAGCAAACCTTTTTCCATCTTATATAAGGGACACCATTTTGCTATGCCATTGCATATAATGGGACTTGAGTATTCACGGATTTTGGTATCCATGGGGGGTCCTGGAACCAAACCCCAGCGAATATGAAGGGACAACCGTAAAGATAAATGTATCTGCACAGAGACTTGTGAGAGGGGATAGGTCCAATGCACAGATTCAGTATCTTTGCTCCCAGAAGTAATATTCTACCTGTGGAAAGAGAGCACTGATTTCTTAATAGTTTCTGCAAAAATGGGGCTCAGAGGGGGGAGCAACTGTGAAGTCAAACCCCACTGCTGATTTCATAGGTGTAGAAATCCAGCTCTCTACCTGCTACTGGTGACTGGGTAGCAGTACATCAAAAAGTGGCACCCCAGGAGCAATGTGATCTTTATGTTAAGCAGTAATATTTTTACATATATTTGCAGAGAGTGCTCATATGGCAATGATATTGCCCTTAATCTATAGCCATTGTAGTACAGTACTTGCCTAGCTGCTTGTCCAGTTTACACATACTGCAACTCCCAACCTCCAAACTATCTCTTTGCCCTTCCATTTCTCTCCTTCTTTCCTCTTCTCGTGTTCCTTATAATCTGGATGACAACTTAACTTGATCAAAATAGAAATTATATAAGCGTTGACATACCAAGTTCCCCCAACTGATTCAGTGGTTCTACAACAGTCGAGAATAACAATTGGATTTAGGCCAAAATAATGGACTGTGTTTTCATCAATGGACAGCTAATTGTAGGAATATAATTTCCATTGCTTTTTGGTCAGGAGTTCTCACAGAATCTCCACATTTAAGGCAATGCATTTGCTTTTTTGAATATCTTATTAATGCAGTAGGACTTCTGTATCCGCTGATTCATTATCCACTGATTCAGTTATCTGAGGGACACAAAACAGCACACCTACCATAGAGTCTTCCTAGAAAATGCCTAGAGAGAGAGACACCCTCTCTAAATGTTTTCTAGGTCCTCCAAGGCAACTCTATGGCATTTTAACCAGAAGTCCCATTATTTTCAATGGCATTCGCTGTTATCCTCGGTTTTCGGTATCCACAGGGGCCCCCAGAACCAATCTCCTGCAGATACGGGGGTCCTACTGTAGTTGCTGTTATAGATAATAGGGGGGAAATCAGTCAATAAATGATACAAAATCCACATAGGAGAAAGAGGTTCTTCAACAATGAGTACAGAAGATTAATTTCCATACAGATGAGTGTTACAAATAATGAACTAGGTATTTTTAAGGAAAATTACCCCAAGTGTTGCTAGTAATAAGAACTGGAAAAGGGTGGACAAATTTAATAGATCAATATACATATTTAAAGTACATTTTTTCCTACATACACTTCACTACATAAGTGAATTGCCTAAAGACAAGCCAGAACTAAAGAAGATCAGGTAGTGAGACTGAAGATTCCCTGTCAAAAAGAGTTTGCAGACTGTTAACAAGGCATTATCTTGCACTCTGTCACCTCCTGGGTAATGCAGAAAAAACTTTCTACAGAATTTAATTTGACCTTCCACTACTAGCTGCACTATCTGATTCCAGAGCTATACTGTAATTCGTTTGATGCTAGCAAACAGGGAATAATAAGGGCAGTGCATTGTGAGGGAGGCATGATTCTCCCTCAGTTAGCATTTCCAACTAAATATAGAATCATAGAATCATAGAATTGTAGAGTTGGAAGAGACCACGAGGGCCATCAAGTCCAACCCCCTGCCACGCAGGAAAAATATGACACATTATAGCTGAAGGGGGTGGCTCCCCTCCCTTTTCAGAGATTGTCCCATTCACTATGACAAGGAATGAGCCAAAATTAGCCTTTGTTGAATCACTCTGCTTCTGCTTCATCATGCAGTGCAAGTGGAAAAAGAAGGCAGTTCTTCCAACAAACTCTCCTGGCCAACTTGCCTGCCCACATGTTGCTGCTTCAGCCAAGGGATGGGGCTAGCAAGTGTGGCTTTTTAAAAAAGACAGATAATTACAATAGGAATTCCAGAAAAAATATTTAACTTTTTAAAATGGCTTAACCCTAAATAGTTAAAACAAGAACAACAACAACAACATTCAGCCATAAGGTACAAAGGGGTATGGTAAAGTCTGAAGTAAGTGACATATTTTTTATGTATGAATTTAGAACCAAATTATCCATTACACTTTTTAAAAAAACCCAAAATTTAGTTTGCAGTGAAGAACTGATAAGAGGGGTCATCTTTAATCAATTTTTACCACTTTTCCTATCCACACCTTTAAAGATGCTCAAGATGTACCGTATGTTGTCTCTGTGAGCAGGGGCCACATGTTTTTGCATGTGTTTTATGCATGTGTGCTTAGCGAAGCCATCAACTATTTTCACATTTCATCATTTTGTTCAATGCTGTTCATTTGCATAGTTAATCCTGATGCCAGCATCTCTAATTTAGAAGTGGCTAAGCTGTGGCCCTATACATAGATGCTGTTGGACTGTAATCCCCAGCAACCCTAGCCAGCATAGCCAATGGTATGAAATGATAGGAGGTGCCATCCAGCAACAGCCATCAGTTGCCCAACCCCTGCTCAAGTCTATATCACAACACTGCTTGACTGTAATAGCATGAGGGAAGAACTATGAATAGTCAGTGATACAGAGTAGAGACCACACAGGTAGGAGAATAAGACAATCACGTTCCAGTAGAAAATAAATGTGTTGGTCTGGTGTGAAGGAGATGTGGCTCCAAATCCAATCTCAGTCATTAACATCCTGGATGGCCTTGCAAAACCTTCTTTCTCTCAGCCTCAGCTATGCTATCTGTCAAATGAAAATGGTAGCAGTATTACAAGAACACCTGTGAACGTTTGTGGTGATTGGAATAGATATGAGATAGTGAATAACTGTACATAAATTAGTAAACAAGAAAATATCAAGTCTTTTTTAAATAATTTTATTAAATTTATAATCATACATTATAATATCCAATCTCTCTCTGGCTTTTCTTCGCAAACGAAGATTCAGGAAGGACTCATCCCGCGCTTTCTGCAAGCGCACTGATGACTAAAAAGGCCAATCTGAGATAAACAAGTCCGGTTGCAGAAAGCACAGCAGAAGGTCTCCTTGGGTGATGTTACCGGGTTGTGATTCTTTCTGCGTTGCCATTTCTCTTCAAGACTTGTTCGACGTGAGTTCTCTAATAAGGCTGCAGCATTGTGGATAGTGCGTCTCCATGCCTCCCGATGCGAGGCCAGGGTGGACCATTGTTGGTGATCAATTTGGCCAAGCCTGAGATGTTGTTTCAGCGAGTCCTTGTATCGCTTTTTTGGAGTGCCCCTCTTACACTGACCTGTGGCAAGTTCACTGGAGAGTACTATTTTGGGGAGGCGATGGTCCTCCATCCTAGAAATGTGACCTGCCCAGCACAGCTGTGTTCTCAATATCATGACCTCAATGCTGGTGATCCCTGCTTGCTCAAGGACAGCAACATTCGTCACATAGTCAGTCCAGTGTATATTTAGGATTGTCTGAAGCCACATTGGCTTTCAGGAAGAAGTTCTTCTGCAATGGCAGGAACTAATATCCAATCAATACTTATGTAATATAACACATAGTATTACTATAAACATCACAATTTTTCTATTAACTAATTTCAGAAGTTAACATAGATTCTTTACTATGATTCTTTTCAAGAATATTAATTCCCCTACCCCCCCCACCTCAGTGCTCCCCTTCACCGGAGCCGTTATCCCTTACCTAATCTTTCCAGAATCTCATTTCTTCTCGTGGAGGTAACCTCCCATCTTTTGTCTGTAATACTTTTTTAACAAATACTTTCCAAATTTTATCAAATCACTTTCTTTCCAACTTCCTCTTCTTACTTTAATTCTACATGCTAACTTATCATTTATTGCCATTTTCCAAACTTCTTTATACCACTCCTCCACCTGTACATTTATTTGCATTTTCCAATGTCTTGCTATAATTAATCTTGCTGCCGTTAATAAATTTGTTATTAAATCCTTTTCTGCTTGGTTCCCATTCTCTCCATTATAAATTGACATCAATGCTATACTCGGTTTCCTTTCTATATTTCTATTCAAAATATTCTCTATTTCTATAAAAAGCATTTCCCAAAACTGCTGTACAAATTTACAATTCCACCACATATGCATATATGTACCTATTTCTTGACAACCTCTCCAACAATATTTAGAGTTATTCTTGTCTATATTATGCAATCTTGCTGGTGTCAAATACCATCTCCATATTATTTTATAGTAATTTTCTTTTATCCGTATTGACATATTTTTTAGTTGTCTTTGTTTCCAGATCTTATCCCATTCATGATCTCCAATTTTTTGTTTCAAATCTTCCTCCCATAATCTCCTTAAATATTCTCCTTTGTCTTGTTTATCCTTATTTTTTTATCAATATTTTATATAATTCACTTGTAATATCTTTCAAACTTTCATTATCATCACTCTTTTCACCTTTTTTCACCAAATTTTCAAATTTTGTGAATTCCCTTGTTTCTGTTCTAACTGTATGCAATTAAACCATGACATTTTCATTCCATATAATTTCTCTCTTATACTCCCTTTCTCACTCATCCATCCTATCCATCCCTCTATTTTGTCTAGTCCTCTTTTCTTTAATTCCTTTCCCATTTTTTCCTTCAAATTATTTGGGATTTTTTCCCATTATAACCGGTGTTAATACTGAATCAATAGGCAAAAACTCTTTCTTATATTTATACCATATTTCCCATATATTTTGCAGAAATGGGTTCTCAATTCCTTTAATTTCCTTTTTTGTAAAATTACAAAAAATATGTTCCATATTCTCTTTTCTATTCTCCCTATATCTATCTCTAACCATTCTAAATCTACCTGTCCTACAATTCCTTCTATAACATATCTCAATTGATTAGCTTCAGAATATCCTTTTATATTGGGAAGGCCAAGTCCTCCCTCCTTCTGTGATATATACCAAAATAGTTTATTTAATCTTGTCCTTTTCTCTCCATTACAATATTTATTCAACTCAGAAAATATCAAATCTTAAAAGAAGTCACATGTAGTTTCTTCTTTGAGGTTGCTTGTTGGCAGTGCCCAGAGATCTGCTCCATTTGGCAGTGCCCAGAGATCTGCTCCATTTGGCAGTGCCCAGAGATCTGCTCCATGTGTGGACACTGCCAGAACTTAAAATTATCATGTCATTTTTTCGATGAATTATTCTATCATCAGTACACTGCAGATCCTGAGCTTCCATTAATTACATTAATTAGGCAGGGCCCAGAAAATAAGAACTTCCAGACGGTGGCATAAAAGCTGCTCTCCAGTTTAAGGCCAAGAAATGTGTAGCATCTTGGCTTGGACTGTGCTCATTTCCCATCCTGTCACCATGGCCGCTACTTCCTGGTTTACCTGATGCTTGTGCTAAATTTTATCCTGGGACATAAAATAACCTTTCAATAATCCATTACAAAATTAAATAAGGAGGCAGCTACAGTCAGCTTTTTTCAAAATATAATAATCAGCCACATTTTAATGTTTATGCATCGTAATCACCAGCACCAAATGATCTAATGGCATTAATCACTTCCTCTCCAAATCACATTATGTTTCGAGTTTGGCATGAGTTTTTACACCCAAAGTTAGGCATTTAAGAGGGGGGGAGTTAAATGTTACCTTCTGGAGAACAGTTCACTGGAAACTAATCAGATGTGCATTTCATTTATGCACAGTTATAAGAGCAATAAGAAATTGGAAATACATGATGCAGGTTGAGTCTCCCTTATCCAAAATACTTGGGACCAGAATTATTTCATTTTTTGGATTTTGGAATACCTGTGTTTGCATATACATATACATAGTGAATGAGGGATAAGGGGGAAAGGGGGTTAGTCATGCATCCAGCATCCGCTGAGTTTTTCCTCATGGAGTCCTTGCTCCACCACTATCAGAAATTTTACAGGGGAAAGAGAAGAGCTGGAAAGGGGGAGGACTCAGGTTCCTGAGGCTCTGCTCACACAAGGCCCCTGTAAAAAGCAAAAATCTCAGACATTTCCTCAGCTGCTAGCACACTTTTCAACCTTTTAGGAAATTAGCCCTTGTAGCTGGGAAGGGAGGGGAATGCCAGGGATGGCAGAAATCTCTGCCATTTGTATGCAAAGGATCACTGAGTGGATGGCCTATGCAAATAGTGGTCTTGCAAATGGAGTGACAGATGTTGATGCCATGTATCCTAAGAGCACTTGAATGTCTCATGCCCTCACTCTCCAATTGCACAAACAACAAAGATGCAAGATCCCTTTCGTTGGGAAGAAATGTAGCCTGAGCACAAGAGTCTATCAGTTCCCCGGTGAAACACACCTGTTGAGTCTGCTCCAGGTGTGATTTTTTAAGGCTTACAATGAGGCCCAAAGAATCCAGGAGCCAAAGAGTGAGGCGAATGTCCAAAAGGAGCTGATAACACATATTCGCAATGAGCTGCCAGTCATCTATGTATGGAAAGAGAATGATGTCTTGTTGACAAAGCCAAGCAGCTACCACAGCCATGCACTTGGTAAACACCCAAAGTGCAGTGCAAAGCCCAAATGGCAGGACACGGAAACAATATGTATGGCTCCCTATCCCAAAACAGAGGAATCATCTATGAGATAGTCTGATCATGATGTGGAAATATGCACATCATAACTTGCAAACCAAATGCCCTTCTGCATCAGGGGAAGAATGGAACCAAGACTGGGTTGGCTATAAAAATTGACATCTTGAAGGTCCAGGATGGGGTGCAGTCCTCTGTCCTTCTTGGACACCATGTAGTAGTAGGAGAAGAGCCCCCAATGCAGATGAGAGAGTGGAACAGTCTCGATAGCACTCTTGTGAGGAGAGGCTCCACCTCTTCTTTCAACATGGGCAAGGGAGGGGGAGACTTGGTACAGGCAGCTGAAGACTGTTCCCCTATTGGAGCAATCCTAGAAGGCAAATCTGGCCTCTCCATCAGAAGAAAAGATTGACTCATTGATTCCTGCCGAAGAGAACAAGTTGGTATCGATGCTGCAGCCAACAGAACCAACTTCCATACCAACTCTCTATATCGGTACTGATGGTGATAGGCTTGCTCCACCTTGTAGGTATGAGGACAGTCACAACCGTGGAAGTGATGGTAAGGTGTCAGTGATCTCTCAGGGTAATGGCACATTGATATCTTCCTAGAATGACGTTGTTCTCTCCATCCGTCACAGTACTGGTTTTGATGAAGTTTTGGTGAGTAGTCTTGACGTCTCAGTGAGTATTCATGATGACACCTAGGTGAGCATCTGGACCTACGGTATTGAGCACTTTTAGATGATTATTATTGTTATTGTTATTGTTATTTATACCCCGCTCTTCAGTCACAAAGCTATCAGAGCGGCTTACAAATTGTTTTTTTAAGCAATAGCAATTTACACATCTACACTGCATTAAGCAGTTTCCAATGTGTGTTAGCTAATTGGCCCACAAGCCAGGTACTCATTTTACTGACCTACGAAAGGATGGAAGGCTGAGTGAACCTTGGAGCCCTCTGGAATTGAACTTGCAACATGGTGACTTGCAGTACTGGCAAGTCTAGATCTCCACAATTCCAAACAGCTGGATAAAGATGGGGACCAAGATCAATGCCACTGACGTCTAGCTTTAGTACCCTGAGATGGTATAGGAGGGAGCGGACAAGCCTGAGAATCTGAAACCAGCAGCAAAGCCTATTGTAACTGGGTGGAAGGCCTATAATGCTGAGGCTCTGCAGATGCAAAAGAGAAGGTAACTGCAGGGACATAGTGAATGGTTCGATTTCAGGAGAATCCCTAATTTCTACATCCAAGATTACTCCAGCATCTGACAAATTTGCAGAAGGAGCCTGCTATTGAAACTGTACAGGACCCCTCTCACACTCAGCAGACTGGGTGGACCCAACAGAGATTGGAAAAGAAGTCATGTCTATTGCCAAAACCGGAATCTCCTCTACCTGCACCCACTGAGGTGAATCCAAAGGGCGCTGTGGAGATGGACAGGTCCAATATTTCTTCCCTTTCTATTTCTTTTTGTACCACTTACAAGATGACTGAGGGGATGGCACCAAGGGGAAATCCTCAGTGGTGAGCAACCAGCATCACAGGATGGTCTGCGGCAGCTCCAAAACTGGTCTGCTAGTGTTTTGAAGGCATAGAGGCAGGTTCTACCAGAGATCCTTTAATGGCCAGGTGGACCAATGAAGTTGAGGGCGTTGGAATCAAGGCAGGCCAAGATGAAGCAGGAGTGCAGGCTGCAGAAGTGCTGGTTGAGGCCATGTGGAGAGGTTTATTCTCCACCATCTGGCTAGCTCCCAAAGGAGTACCTTTAGTATTGCTTCTCTGTTTCTATGGGGCCTATGGTGGAAAGGCTTGACAGTTGCCTACACAACTGCACATTGTGCCCTTCCCCCAAAGAAAGCACTTAGAATGGTCCTTCTCAGGAATGTTGTTGGCACTATGATTACACTTCTTAAAAGTACTTACAGAGGCCATAACTGTACAAATCACCAAAACCAAAGTCCATGAGGTAAAATCATTGTCAGGTAGTCCAAAGTCAGAGACAGTAAACCAGAAGATCTAACACTAAACCAAAACACTAAGAAAACAGTCCTCAATTAATTTTACCAAGAAATCTGACCAATAGTAGAAGAAAAACACTTCAAGACGCTCCTATGATGCTGCTGCTGTGGCGGACAAAAGGGAACTGAGGTTTTAGGTGGGAAGCATGTCCCTGAGGCACATGAGGAGTGGGTGGAGCTACTGCCAAAAGGGTTACATCATAGCACTTTTGTCAGCAGTAAATCTTTCCATTTACTCTCAACCCAAGAGAATGGTAGCTTGTGGAAGCATATAGGACAAAGTGACTGAAACAGGAAACTAACATGTTGTCATGACAGCCTTGCACACATTTTAACTGCTTGTAGGACAGAGAAGTGAGGAACACAGGAAAGCCTCAACAACCCCATGTGTTGCGCCATCCTTTTTGATGAACAGATCACATTAGTGTGGTTTTCTCAAGGCATGGAGCCCTTCACAGTGAGAGCTTTCTTCTGATATGTAGTTGGCAGATCATCAGTCACACTGGGCCACTCTTGGTTTTAGGCCAAATGGTGTGACTGCGCTTATCCCTGAGCACATCTTTGCCTTATTCACATTTCCTTCCTTCCTTCCTTCCTTCCCTCCCTCCCATCTGTATGTACACACACACACTGCAAGAGAAAGAGAGAGCAAATGAATAGGATGTGATAGTTGATTCCTTTGCTTCCATATTCAAGAGGACAAAGAGATTTTTAAAATAAATGTACGGCATTACTTATCAAGTGGTATACACAGCTCTTCCTCAATCTCATCTTTACAACATTTAGAACCAAGTTACTTGAAAGACCTACTGTATATAAACAAGCCCTTTCCTATGTCATAGGAATCATGTTTGGGAATCTTGCCCTATCACCAGCCAACCGTCAGGAACTTGCCTTTTAAACAAAAATAGCCATACAGTATTTGTGTGCATATTTTGGAGGTAGAGCTTGGAGGATGACTTTTTCCAAAAAAGAGTAAGTTGCTCCTGAGACTGGTTACAAGTGTTGGAGAAGTAATCTGCTATCATTACTCACTCTAATGTTGAAAAACTAACTTATTGTGTTAATTGTTGCATAGCTTGTTGCTTTTATGCTCCTCCCCCTCCAATTACTCTTGGCGTTGGGAATTAGGTCTGATAAAACTAGCATAAAACTTTTTTCCAACTCCTCCATCCTATCAAAATGTCTCTAAAAATGCCTTTTAAAGGTAACTTTTCAGAAAGCCTCATTGATTCTTATCTTGGGAGAAAGGCAGGATAGAAATTCAATAAATAAAGTAAATAATAACTAAATAATTACAAACTGTCCCTTGTGATACCAGTGAAGCGGCTTCACGCTGGCTTGTTGCATCCCTTTCGAAACAAAACATTATATCCTCATTCCCAGCCAAAAGTAACTAATTACAGGTAACAGTTACTCCTATCTCTTTATTTCAAAACCCAGATGGGTACATACCCCCAACATGGGCCAGGGTATAATTTCAGAAAAGTAGGCTATGTGCTCTCAGAATTAAAACAGAAACCATAGGTGCTATGACTGTCCTTGAATGGGATTATGATATGCAGATAGGAGGGGGAAGTGTTATAAATGTGTAAGAAGCCATCTTTCTTCACTGCAACATCTACAATTTGGCTCTGTCACTCCTTCACATAGGAGCAGGGGCAGGATTTATGGAGAGTGGGAATGCCTGCTGTAAAAAGCTGGGTAATTGTTATATATACTGCAAAAAAAAAAGCTGTTTTGGGTGTGGTCATTTGTTATATATGCTGCAAAAAGCAGTTTTGTTAGTTCATGCTGTGTTAAGCCAAATAGAATTGGTCATTTGTTATATATGCTGCAAAAAGCAGTTTTGTTAGTTCATGCTGTGTTAAGCCAAATAGAATTGGTCATTTGTTATATTTGTTATTATATATGCTCCAAAAAAGCTGTTTGGGGTTTATTTATTCTGTATTAAGTCAATGAGGATCATTACATTGTGTTAAGCCATTTGTGTTTGTAAAAATAATTATCAAATAATTTATGCTGGAATAAACTGTTTTTCATGCTGAAATAAACTACTTTTGTGGATTATATTCTACTAAATTGAACCAACTATATTGCAAAACCATAATACAGTTGTCCCTCCACATTCGCGAACTTGACATTCGCGGTTTTGATTATTCACGGTTTTGGGAGGGCCCACCGGGGGCCCCCAAAAAACGCGACATGGGGCCTCCGGAGGCCCCGTGAAAACCCTGGGAGGGAGCGGGGAGGGCCAGGGAGGCCTCCGCGGGGCCTTGCAAGGCCCCACGAAGGCCTTGGGTGGGAGGGGGGATGGCCAGGGAGGCCTCTGCCGGGCCTTGCAAGGCCCCGCGAAGGCCTTGGGTGGGAGGGGGGAGGGCCAGGGAGGCCTCCGCGGGACCTTGCAAGGCCCCACGAAGGCCTTGGGTGGCAGGGGGGATGACCGGAGAGGCTCCGCAGGGCCTTGCAAGGCCCCAGGAAGGCCTTGGGAGGGAGGGGGGACGACCGGAGAGGCCTCCGCAGGGCCTTGCAAGGCCCCGCGAAGGCCTTGGGAGGGAGGGGGGACGACCGGAGAGGCCTCCGCGGGGCCTTGCAAGGCCCCGCGAAGGCCTTGGGTGGGAGAGGGGAGGGCCAGGGAGGCCTCCGCGGGACCTTGCAAGGCCCTGCGAAGGCCTTGGGTGGGAGAGGGGACGGCCAGGGAGGCCTCCGCCGGACCTTGCAAGGCCCCGCGAAGGCCTTGGGTGGGAGGGGGGAGGGCCAGGGAGGCCTCTGCGGGACCTTGCAAGGCCCCGCGAAGGCCTTGGGTGGCAGGGGGGATGACCGGAGAGGCTCCGCAGGGCCTTGCAAGGCCCCGGGAAGGCCTTGGGAGGGAGGGGGGAGGCCCGCAGAGGCCTCTACAGAGCCCCCGGAGACGCTCCGGAGGCCCCATGAAGGCCTGGGGAGGGAGGGGGGAGGTGGGGAAAAGCGACCATGGGGCCTCTGGAGGCCTGGTGTTCGCTTTTGTGGGGGAGGAGGGGCAATCAATATTCGCGGATTTTTCACATTTGCGGGGGTCCGTGGAACCTAACCCCCGCGAATGTGAAGGGACGACTGTATATTGTTGTATATCGATTTATGTTTATAATAAGATATATTAACAAACTTGTTACATAATCTTATTACTAGTATACTCCTGTTGTTGCTTTGGGGGCCCATAGAAGCCCACCACTTGTGAGAACTCCCATCTTGCTCAGCATTTCCAGATTAAAACAAAAAAACAAACCTTGCTCGAGAATCTTCTACGTCATGCCAGTCTAAAGGCAATCTTGTGACATGCAAAATTGTTATGCCGAAATGAAAGAGTGCCTTTAGGTATACAGAGGACACATCTACATGAGGGCAAAAAATCTAAAATACCTCATAGTATTCGCACCTCGCAGCAGCAGTGACATATCTAAATGGTTTTTCTGGCCTCGGAAGCCCCCATAAGCCTTGCATTCCTGATGGTCGCCACAGCTGATTTACTCGTGTTAGTTCTTCACTGCTGCCGGTTGGTTTTTTGTTTTTTTTTAAGTCATCCCAAGGTATGCTGGTGCAATAGAGCAATTCTCCAATTTTATAAGAAAGCAAAACAGAAAATATTGATCCTTTTTATCGCCTTAGCAAGCAGTCACTAAGGCAAAAATCCAACATGTCAGCAGCAGGCGCTTGTCCTCCTAGCAAGCCTCACCCCCCACTCTCACCCGGCCAAACAGTTTTGTGCTTCTCTTCGAGTTTTTTATTGTTCTGTAGTCCAAATGAGCAAAAATGTGCACCCGCCTCACGGTTTGTGAAAAAGCACGGGGAAATCCGCAAGGGCTTTTACCCCTTTGTTTTTGCTGTTTTGGGCCCCCTCCTTCCAAATACAGTAGTGTGGATTGGCGTTGGATCCTGTTTAGACAGGTAGGATTCCCAGCAAATTCCATGAGCAGTATTTTCACCATTTAGACATGTCCAGAGATTGAGAAAGGAAAGACAGGAATTTGCAAACATCGCATCCTTCCTGTTTCTCTGCAATCTCCACAGTAGCATAAGGAAATTGCAAGACAGTGAAGCACCCAAAATAGAACCAGTACAGATATTCTGGGGATGTTAGGCATTACTTAAGACTTACTCAGCCTGAAAACAGCCACTTCATTTAGATGTTAGACATCCTGTCGATTTCAGCAAAAGGTGCTGAGGAGCCCAGCAGGGAAGCAGATTTTAACTGTACTCAGTATAGCTATTACAATACTGTAAACAAATTCCCTAGCTCACATAGATGTAGTTGTCCCTCCATATCCATGGATTTGGTATCCACAGATTTAAGTATTTACAGCTTGAAAATATTCTTTAACAAAAAAAATCCAGAAAGCAAACCTTTAGTTTGGCATCTTATATAAGGGACACCATTTTGCTAGGACTTGAGTATTCATGGATTTGGGTATCCACGGGGGTCCTGGAACCAAATGCCAGTGAATATGAAGGGACAACTGTATATCCTTTTCTTACAGTCATTCTACTATGAACCGAAAGACAGAGCAGAGTGCCTATCAGAGAGCCAGTACACTGAATAGCACACTGAATTAGGAGTAGAGACTCAGGTTCAATTATGGTACTCCTCAGCCAGGGTTCTCATTATTAGTTTATATGCTTGCATTTGCCCCTTATTAAGGTTTCTGTCTTTCAAGAGGGATCCATGCCATTGCTTTATTAAAATATGCTAACCTATTTCATACCATGCATTTTGAAAAAAAATTCTTGGCAAAATAGTTAGGGTAAAATTTAAAGAGGCAAAAAAAAAAGCAAATGAGACAATTCTATGAGTCAGTGTGGTAGCTTGACGATATTCTAAAATTTAAAACATTTAAAATGTATTTTAAAAAAGAATACAATTATAAGAAACTAGCTGGGCCTGGTGTACCATACGACATTTAAAAACTCCCCCCAAAATGCCCAGTAGACCTCACAACAACCCGCCACCAGTTGACCACCTAGGTCCCGTTGCAGTGGCAACAGCGGTGTCTCACCACCGCCACCAGTTGATTGTCTGGGCTGCTGCCACCGCCAGACTGCCAATTGACTGCTTGGGTTTTGTTGCAGTGGTGGCAGCAGCATTCCACTGCTGCCGCCAATTAACTGTCTGGGTCTTGTCTTAGTGGCAGCAGCGGCATTCCGCTACCGCTGCCAGTTGACTGTATGGATCGTGCTGCCACCACCACTTGACTGCCTGGGTCCTGTCGCAGCCCATGACTGGTGAGTGGCTGAGGGAGTGAGAGGAGTGGGGGCCCTTGTGAGGCTGGGGGTGTAGATGCAGACTGAGTGGCAGGAGTGGACTGTGAGGTGGAGAGGGAATTTGCATGTGGGTGGTGATTGGTTGGATGTGTTTCCTGAGCAGCCAATCAGCACACTGGGAGATGAAACATACCCAGGCCTATTGTACATACCCAAGAGATGTATATATAAAGAGATGTTGACAGTCATAAATAAAAATATTTTAAAATCCATTGTGGATTCTTTTAAGTCACAGGCTGTGTCTGCATCACACAGAGACTAGGTGTCTAGCATAGAAGTTCATATTTTCTTGCTCCATCTCTACCCGGGTCCTGGGATTCAGGTATGCATTCTGCATCCTCCCACATCAGGTTCCTTCCAGGTGTGATCAACTACAGTTCCCATTACCCTAGCCGGCATGATGGCTGAGGATGATGACAAATCTAATCCATCATATCTGGAAGAGAAGGAAGACTAGGGAAAGTTAGGAAACATGACTGGCATATGTTCAAAGCTAATCTGTGATAGAACGTAAAACAATCTAGATTGGGGTGGAAATTGTGCAGGCCTCCAGATGTTATCAGACTACAGCTCCCATAAACTCCAGCTAGCATGGCCAAAGGTGAGGAATGCTGGGAGTTGCAGTCCATACCATAGTAGGTGCTTGGATGTGTTTGAAAGGAAGTGTGGGAATAATTTTTTAAAAAAGACTTAGAAGAAGCATTAATTGTATTTATTTATTTATTTATTTAAGGTATTTATACCCCGCTCTTCCACCACAAAGAGCAGCTTGCAAATTGTTTTAAGCAACAGCAATTTACACATCTACACCGCATTAAGCAGTTTCCAGTGTGTGTTAGCTAAGGCAAAACATTTTTAAGGCAAAACATTTTTTTAAAAATCATGGAAGCTTCACTCACACCCTCAGTCCCTTTGGTTTTCAAATAAGTGATGGGGAACCAGTGTGTGAAAGTAGCTGCAGGAGTTTCTGGATTTATTTCTGAATACATTTTCAGCCAAACAAATGTGAGATGTCCCAGTACAGTGAGATGAAGTCTAAAATCATAAGAACCAGCTTTTACCACTTCCAAAAGAAAAAATACTAATCCAAGGTCTCCTTTTCTGACTGGTGTACAAGTAACCAAATGCAGAGCAATATAGGAGTTATAACCATCATGGACGGTTTGCTTAGTAGGGAGAAGTAGAAATATTGGCCCATTGCAATAAATGGACTGTTGGTCACCCTTAACCCACACCTGCTTTTGCTTACCCATCTCTACTGCTGCTGCCATTATGCTATCCAAATTCAATGGCATGGTAACAAAAATAGTGTAGTTCTAGTTTAAATTTGCTACTATGCTAGTGCAGTGGCAGCAAAAAAAGCACATCATTTTTACTTTAAAACAAAGTACAATTGCGAATACAACTTTGTTTTTAAGTTAAATTGGACTCTCAACTTTGTGAACCATGTGCTTTCGTTTCAAGTCAACTTATTAACTCTTGCTCAAATAGCTCCTAATCAAAACTGTCACATGGACTACAACCCTAACAGAAAGACCATAAGCAATGGCTAATAATTAACAATGAGGTATGAAGATGGTCAAGGAGTGTCCAAGTAGTACATTCAGCAGCACTAATGGTTTGGAAGGGGTCATGTCACAGGACAGCACTACCAGTATACATAAGATGTCTTTGATAGAGAAGAGTTCTAGGGATGGTGGCAAATACCTCTACTTTTGCCACACTCAACAACTTGCTCATAAAGTTAGATGTCTAGTGCCTTCAAAGTTCAGGTTCAAACCTAGCATGAATTCATTCGCCACCTCACTGACATGAGAACCACCAGCTGTCACTGAAAACCAGTTCCCCACCATCTTTTACAGAAGTCTTTTTCTGTCAAACTAGGGAGAAAGACTTTAGTATGTATAAATGCCATCAAGAGACTGACTTATTAGAAGAGGGGCATCCTGCTGAGCTAAGCAGGAGACAGAAAGTCACCATTCAATGAGATTTACCTATGTGTTGACTCATTATTCAACAATTGATGCAATGGGGCTAATCTACTTGGGCCCAACCAATAAATCCAAATCATTGTTTACAAATCTTCAGTTGCTGTAAAACATGGACAAGTAGACCTATAATGTTGTAGAATACCTACACTGAGCTTTGTGTCAATTTTGTAGCAAAATTTGACTCCAGGAGACTAAGATGTCCCATCCTGGCACATGAAGATTAAATTGCTTTTAACTTGATAAATGTTTTAACACAATTTCTTCAATTATGTTTTAATATTAAAATTGTGTTTTTATTTGTTCCTTTTTAGATATCGTGAACCAACTTGGGTCGCAGTTTTAGGAAAAAGACAGAATATAAATCAAACAAATAATTAAATAAATAGTATTGTAAGAGAGTGGTGTGCATATTATCTGAAGTCATACTAGTCAGTGCTTAGGAATGCAATGCAGGGGGATTACCCAGCCTGGCACATGGCTGCAGAGCCTGGCACATGGCCTTCCTTTCCCACTTCTTGTGGTCTGGAACTCAGCCAGATTCCATAGGAAGCGTTGGCATGAACCCAAATGGCTCTAGCTACCCATTTCCAGACCTTCAGTCAGCTTTAGCTTTCCAAAAATGTCTCTCTTCTACCAGAGTGGAACACTGTAGTGCTCTGTGCTGGGTCTACTTCTGAACTCAGGAAATATTTATTTATTTATTTGGCCTAGAATCTCCCCGAAGCTACGGGGGTTTGAGTCCAAAGAAGTAACTTTTTCCAAGCTCCAGACCTTTTGACTTCCTCTATTGCCAGCAACACTTCTTTTCCTCCTTCACGCCCACATTTCTTTCCCATAACAAGTGCCTCAACAACATGTTTCTGTTAATGCTCATCCCATCTGTTGTCTCTTCCTGGCTGTGAATTGGATTCTTGGACTGGATGTCTTCCTTGGATGCTCTCCCAAGAAATGTGATCTATTAGTAATTCAGGAGCTATCAGAGTAATGTAGTGGCCACTAAAAACCACCATCTAATGATATACAGTTCTCTGTGTCACCTTGATATCATATGGGAACTGCAATCCATATACTGTACAGTAAGTTGCTCAGATGACATTTCTTCCTGCAACGTTCATGACTTCAATACCAGGATGGCATTCTCTGCAGTGTCAAAGTCATGATCCTGGCAATTCATGCAATTGGTATTTCAATTTTCCAATGCAATGTGAAACTGGGTGACAGAGAGGTTGTGGGCAGGCATTGGCTGGCTGTCACAATGACTCAGAAACAGAAATCAGACCTCCACAATCTTTATGGAAAATAATTCAGATACACTAACAGCAAACTCAGGTGATGAGATATGCTAACTATGACACCAAAACAAGGTGATACAGTCCTGAGAAATAAGGGCTACTGAAAAACAAGAGGGAAATATCAGCACCATCAGTGGCACTCTAAAGGAGTAACCCTCCCCTTAGACAGACCAGTGAGGAGTCTGAGAACGAAGAATGTTAAGAGGGTACAGCATGCTGATTATTGGGCAGGCTGGAGAGGAAGGAATAGAATGAAAACTGGAGAAGAGGTGAAGGAGAATGGACTGCCCTTAAATAGGTATGGCTATTTGGCTGTCCAACTGGTAAGAACACTAAACAAAAGCACTCCAAACTTTGGAAAAGTTACTTTTTTGGACTACAACCCCAAGAACATGAGATCCTGGGAACTGACTTTGTAAAGCTCTGAACACTTCACACTGCAACTTTTATGCTGGACTCTTGCCTGAATACTAGATGTGCTGATGGCAAAGAACAGGGGAGGTATGCCTCAACCTACACACTACCCAGGGATATTTGGCTCGACCAGATGGAACTTGTTCCATGTTCTTATTTCATTTTGAATTATTGCTAGGGAATAAGAGAGTGTGTGGATGTGGATGGGTTAAGGGAGAATGTGGATGCATAAATGTGTGTGGATGGAGGGGAGTGGGAGGTTGGTTTGTCTTATCTGCTGCTGATATGTGGCCCCTGGAAGGTTTCCCATGAGAGAATACGAGTGACTCTTGAGCTGAAAACAATTCCCCACTCTTACATTAAATGTTGAGATGTAACCATCTTATGACTACCTATAAAATCAGTTTATTCAAGCAGACCATGTGTTTGCGATCAAGTATTATATATCCGGAGGCCTAAGTACCCTAAAAGCGTAAGATCCTGTTTCATCTTAGAAGCTAGAAGCTAAGCTGTTACCTCCATGAAATGGGAGGAAGTCCAGATGGGCATGCCAGCCTGCTGCTGCAGTCTCCTTCGCTCTCCCGGAAGCCAGGAAGCTGCCCCACAACATGTGACCAAGGCTCCCTGCATGTGTCCAGGCTAGGTCATATGCTGCAGGACTCCTTCCTGCTGTAGCAGAGCGATGGCAGACCGGCATCTGCAGTAATGGATCTCCTGCGGTCATACGGCCCCAGTCTGGTTTTTTTGCCAGCAGAAATGGATTAAAACAGGAATTATTTTAAAACACTGTAACAGGCCTTACCCCATTTCCCCCTCCCGTCTTAGCCCCATCTTTGCCCCAGGGGTGGTGAGGACTGCCAGAACAGGGCAAGAGCTCTGCATGGTCAGGACTTCAGGGCTCTAAAATGGGGGCAAGATAGGGTATATTGCCCATGGAGATACACTCCTAGTCTCTAGAACAGCAGAAAACAAGCTTACACCTTCTTCAATATGACATCCTTTCAAATATTTAAACATGGCTATCATATCACCTCTTAATCTTCTCTTCTCCAGGCTAAACATACCCAGCTCCCTAAGCCGCTCCTCACAGGGCGTAATGGCTTCCAGACCTCCCATCATTTTGATTGCCCTCCTTTGGACACGCTCCAGCTTGTCATCATCCTTCTTGAATTGTGGTGTCCAGAACTGGACACAGTATTCCAGGCGAGGTCTGACCAAAGCAGAATAAAGTGGTACTATTACTTCCCTCAATATACTGTAGACATTATACTCCTATTGATGCAGCCTCAAATCACATTGGCTCTTTTAGCTGTCACATCACACTGCTGACTCGTGTTCAGCTTGTGGTCTACTAAAATTCCTAGATCACTTTCAGATGTAATGTTGTCAAGCCAGGTATCACCCAGCTTACATCTGCCCATTTCATTTTTTTATGCCTAAGTGTAGTACCTTACATTTCTTCTTGTTTTTGTTAGTTTTGGCCCAGCTTTCTAATTGTTAAGGTCATTTTGATTTCTGATCCCTGGTTAGTACTTGGATGGGAGAGCACCAATAAATATCAGGTACTGTAGGCTATATTTCAGAGGAAGGAACTGGAAAACCCCCTCTTATTCCTTGACAACCTTGAAATTCATGGTTGCCATAAGTCAACAGATGACTTGAAGGCACATACACACACACACACGCAGCATATGGGTTACAAAGGATGCCACTTAGTTTTAAGGAGAAGCCACCTATACTCAGTAGCGGTTCTAGGAGGGTGCGGAGAGGCTGAAACGCACCAGGTGACACCACTGGGGGGAGAGGGGACACCAGCCTTAGTGACGCCACAGCCTATATTATGTACAGCTCTTCACTGCATAAAATAACTCTGTAAAACATGATTCAAGCCTCTTATTTTATGCCATATCAAGTCATTCCTATTATTCAAAACTGATCAGGTCCACCAAAACAATTAAAAAAAACCACTCCACCCCATTTTAATGTACACAAAGAATGATCCACTGCAGGGCTTAACCTAAGCAACTGGTCATCAGGAAACTGTCCTGGAACAGTTGAAATAATAAGAAAATATCTTTGATGTCATACAGAAAGCTTTCCCTGATCACCAAATAACGTCAATACTGTGTGCATCTAGAATTAGATGAAAGGGCTTCCAGATTTTTTTAAAATCTTCAATGTTATGTAAATAATAACACTGTCCTTACTATGAACATGTGGGGGAAATCTTATAGTTCATCTTACAGTGTTACACCACTGAGAGTTGCAATCTCAGAATGTAATCAAGCACAGATACTGGAAACAATTACTACATGCAAGGACAGAAACTAACCATCATCAGACCTAAATGTGTGAACCTATTTAGAGTTTGCAAGTAAATGGCTATTGCTGGCTTGTAAATCCCCAGTGTATCAGTTGCAGGAACTCTAATGGATTTACCCTCAAAGCCTAGGAATGTAGCTTTGTTTATTTAGGTTCAGTTTCTGCAGGCTGGTTATGTTGCTGATATTTCCTAAAAATAACAGCCAGATAACCCCACGGACCTTCTGGGAATAGCCAACTGTGCTCTTCTACCACTACTATCACTCAATTCTGGCTCTGAAACAGGAAGTTGTTCTATTGAAAGCAAAAGGAGCTGAAGAGGAGGGGGGATGGCTGTCAGGGAAGCCATCACAAAACACATGGGCCCCAGCCAGCTTTGTGCAGCTGCTGACCTACAGACAATGAGCAGCTTGGATTCATGGGGCCACACTAAGGGGTTGTGTTTCCAAAAGCTGTTCTCAGGAACAGGCATAACAAAGATTTGCTCCAGGGCTCTTGATTGGATGAATTAATGCCATCTCTGTTCCTTCCGCCCAGATCAGCTTTGATTCAGGACTATCAGCTGTATCCTTGCAGAAATGATGGAAGGTTTTTGTTATTTCAATTTGGCCTCTGAAGCATGAGTCAGCTGCTGCCTGTCCCTAAATCCTCCTGCCAGCAATTTTCCCCCCATGGGGCAAATACCAACTTTGGAGGCATGTATATTGAAAAATGAGCATGAAGAGAAAGGATTAAATCCTCCCCCACAACACATGCTCCTGATCCCTCTCCCCTACCACATATCTGCTTTTCAGTTTAAAAACAAAATGGGGGATTTTAATCACAGATGGTGTGTCATATCTACGGTGATGAGTCAAGGCCATTTTTAGGTACCTTGTAAGTTGCTCCTGACTTGGGAGAATTTTTTCTTCTCTCCCCCACTCCCAGCCTATGGAAATCCCCTTTTTCCATATTGTGGTACAGGACTGCATACTAAAATTGTTTTTGGTACAAAGAATTAATATATATAGACAGAAATCTCTATAATTAGAAGTCATTCCTTATCATTAGAAGTCATAGCTGGTAGCCATGGATGACAAAGCCTCCTTAGATGACTCCCACCCACCACCCAGTTCAAAAGGGAGTTTTCTTGATTAAGCTTTGCCCCATTTTACAGATTCAACAGATGAGCTCAATAATTCCCATTACAGAGGGCAAGCAGAGTTTTTGTTTGGTTATTTGCTTATTTCTAAGCACACAGAACTATTATGCATTAATGTGCACTGGCAGAATTCTTCTATGAGGATTTTTAAAAGGAAGAATGAAGATACGGTAGATAGAAAGAAAAAAAATACTACAGCCATATATACTTAGTGGAAGGTCAGTTGTCTTAGAACAGTCTTCTTCAACCTGCTGCTCTACAGGTCTCATCATATATTGGCCATATTGGCTGAGGATGACTAGAGTCTTCAACATATCTGCAGGGTACCACATTGGAAGATGGTTGCCACAGAATAAACTTGCATACACATGCAGATGTACTTCTTGTAATGGAACAATTGAAGAAGCGGATGATCAGGAAAAATATACAACTGTCAAGATCAGGCAATGCAGTGGAAGCAGTGCAAACCAGAACCCTGCTTGCAACATACAAATAAGTTAATATGTCATGCCTTTCTGCTAAGGTTATGCTTGTTGTTGTGTGTCTTCAAGTTTTTTCCTACTTATGGCAACCTTAAGGTAAACCTATCCCAGGGTTTTCTTGGCAAGATTTGTTCAGAAGGGGTTTGCCTTTGCCTTCCTCTGATGCTGAGAGAGTGTGATTTGCCCAAGGTAACCCTGTGGGTTTCCATGGCTGAGTGGAAATTCAAACCCTGGTCTGCAGAGTTGAAGTCCAATGCTCAAACCACATCATGCTGGCTCTAAGGTTATCCTACTTGGAGGTAAAATAATGGGCTTGGTCTGAAGCTAAACAAGTCTGGGCCCTGAGAAACCTTCAGAGAACTCTATACAGTAGCACCCCTGTATCCGCGGGGAATTGGTTCCAGGCCCTCACATGAATGGTGAATTCCACGGATAATAGTGAATGCCATCCTGGAGGGCCATCTGGGGGAAAGGGGGCGAGTTTGCTCCACCTTCTCCCTTCCCCCTTCGCTCCCGCCATGGCCCTGCCGCGGCAGTAACCACGGGGGTGAAGGGGGGTTGAGACTGTTTCCTCCCTTCCCCTGGGAGGGCTTCTGTCACCGCGGAGGCAATTGCAAGGGCGAAGGGGATGGAGGAGCAAACTCGCCCTCTCCCTCCTGCGATCGTTGCAGCAGCAGGGCCATGGTGGGGGCGAAGGGGACGGAGGAGTGAACTTGCTCCCTCTTCCCTCCCACGATCACTGCTGCGGCAGGACCATGGCGGGGGCAGAGGGGGGCAAGATCGCTTCTCCATCCTCTTCTGCCCCACCACGGTGGCGATCACAAAGGGGAAGTGGGGGAGGCGATCTTGCCTCCTCTACTTCCGCCTTTGCCACCGCATGACAGGATCCCTCCCAGGGGAAGGGACAGGGAAGGTGAGATCCCTCCTCCCCCTCCCTTCCCCAGCCATTGCCAACCACAGATAATTGAATCCGCGGTTGGCGAATCAGTGGATACGGGGGTGCTACTGTACACACTGCTTGAGTTCCACTGGGGAAGAAAAGTGAGATAAAGACAAAATAAACACTATAATTTGCCTCAGTTTGCTTCACATACTTTATCTCCTGGTTTTAATGCTGAGTGCCTTGGGCACCTGATACATTTAGATTGCAATTCTATGCTCACATAGCAAACAGCAAGTCCTACTCAACACAGTGTGGTTATTTCCCAATAGCAGACATGTTAGAATCATCTGGGAGACACTTCTTAAGTTTTCTAGAGATAATGCTTGTATTAGAGCTTTGTGGCAAGAATGTAATGCTCTTCAATACCACTACAAGAACAGTAGGCTTTTGTGACTTAAAGTGAGAAGTCTAGGAAGACCCAGATTTGGGACTGAGTGCAGCCCCATCCCTGATATTGGAGTCTGGTAGATCTGGGAGAGGGAGCTGGCATCCGCTAACTGGCTTCAGAGTTTGGAAAAATTACACTTAGAACTACAGCACCCAAAATTTTCTAGCCACCCTAGCTGGTGGCCCTTATGGCTGGATGATTCTGGGAGTTGTGGTCCCCTAAAGTATTTTTCTCAAGTTTTTGCTGTACTTATCACTAACTTAAGTGTTTCCTTCCAGAACCTGAGGTCAGGATTCTCCTGAACAAAGAATGATAAGACACATGTTATGGAGCATCCTTAAAACAGTTTTCCTGGATAAGGACATAGTATTACATTTCCATGCACTTTGTGATTAATAGCTCTCTTGTTCTGCTGTTGATGTTAGTGCCCAAGGAAGCATGATGATCACCACCACCCTAACTTAACAAAGCAACATGTCCCTGCCTGGGAGGTCTTTCAGCAAGTCAGCCTAATGCTCCCCAGCAGAGTACAAGAGGCAATACAGGACAGGTCTTGACATGCCTGTAGCGTGGGGAGGAATGCATAGACAGTAGAAAGAAACAGAGCCCAGACAGGAGTAGAAATGTGCCTGGCCAGATGGCTTATCTGTTCATTGCACCTTTTACCTGTGCCAGAGGTTGGGAAAATTTTAACTTTATTCAATTGTAACTCCAATAATCCTTTAGCTACTGGCCATGCTGGCTTAGGGATTCTGGGAACTGTAGTGAAAAAAATAGCCTTGTCCAGACCTGATCTGGAAGAGTTATTTTCCCAAATACTGGTATGTACTAGTAGGGAAGGAAGTCAGGTTAGAATGGTGGCTAGCCATGCCAACTGAGGGATGCTGGGAGCTGTAGTCCAAGAAGCTAACTTTACCAAGCTGTGATCTGTGCTGGGCAGAGAGGGGGAAATCAGGCTAGATGGCCAATATGGATCCAATCCTTGTCTTTAATATTTGGTACATTACAGTGATCAGTTTTACAATAAGAATACATCAAATAGAGAAATACATTGCAGATTATCTCCTGGAAGTTAGTGCAAATATTGCCTTAGCATTTGCTCATTGTCTCTCTTTCCTTGCCTAAACTAGCATCTAAGCAGTGAACTATGGTAGATTTTTCACATGTTCACAAATATCTATTGGGAAGAGAAGCCCATGTCTGAATTGTAGATGTGAGAGTTGGAGGTAGCTTGTGGGTTAATGTCAAGTGGAGAAGTGGCAGGTGGAGAAATGCTTAAGCATGATTTCTCTACTTCATATCAGCTCCTCCCAAAATTGCTTTTGGGGGCAGGGAAGAGGTGAGGAGAGAAATGGGATGATTTAAGAGTATGATATGTGGATCTGCATGCAGCATCTGCTTTGGCCTTAACTGAGGAGATAGTCACGAGTTACATTTGGGAGTCAGGAATCAAAGGCGTGGGAGTCAGCCAATGCATGCAGGGAAGTTAAAGAGCACAACTGAAACCACATGGAGACCACATAGTAGCAAGAGAAAACTTTCTAAAATTACAGGGAGTTAGTAATTTACCCAACATCATAGTAACAGTGATGCTGTGACATGCAATACATCTCCTGTCTCCCTAACTGGCCAACCCCTAAGAGAACTTCAGGTTTGGTAGGAATTCAAACGATAACACATTCAACCTCAGTGCCCTGAATCTTGAAATCCTATACCAATTTTTTTTCTTTTTATACATATGGTGGGCCTCTCCACTTTGTATGGTAGAGATAACATTGATAACATATTCACAATATGGACCAGTAGTAGAGCAAGTATGGAAATTTTTAAAAACTATGCATGCTTGATGCTCCACAAGCCCCTTTCCCAATGGTCCCTCTGACCATTAGGAATAACAAGATTGTTGCAGATCTTTTTTGTAAACCAACTGATGCTCATATGCATTTAAACTGGAAGTCCTACCAGCTGAAACGTAACAATATAATTTTGACACTCAGGGTTAAACATATATGCAACAATAACACTATCTACCAACAAAGACTCCAAGAACTAAAATACAATGTGCTTTGAAGAGGATACCCATCTCTTAGGGTGACCTGGGCAACCGAACCTCTCTTAGTCTAAGAGGAAGGCAATGGCAAACCTCATCTGAATAAATTTTGCCAAGAAAATTCTAAGAGGGGGTGCCATAAGTTAGAATCGACTTGAAGGTACATAACAGCAACAACAATCATTCAGTGCAACATCCATTGGGTTTCTGTATTCATTAGAGCAACCTTTCTCAACCTTTTTACCCTGAAGGAACCCTTGAAATAATTTTCAGGCCACAGGGAACGCCTGCATAAAAATTATATATATGCCTAAAAATAATTTTAAAAAAGTTTCCCCAAAAAATAATGATCTCTTGTGGAACCCTCAGTGACCTCTTGCAGAACCCCATGGTTCCAAGGAACCCTGGTAGAGAAACCCTGCACTAGAGAATGTCTCTTCTATGAAAAAGAGGTAGTAAAAAATGGAGAATGTAGCATGCAATTTGTGGTTGTTTTCTACCCATCATCTGCCCATTACCACTTGACAATAAAAGAAAGATACCCCTTGACAGTTCACCACATCTTGCAAAAGCTATTGATAAGGCATCTATCCTTGCCTTTTGCCAACCACCTGTTCTAAAGAAAGTGCTAGGAACGGGTAAAATAAAAACATATATGGGAATTCTTGAATCACATAACTATGCATCCAAATATTGCCTCACTTGTACATGTCTGCATGACACAAGAAGTTTTAAAAGAAAAAGCACTGTGAAATCTCTCAGAAATCAAAAATGATTTGCAGTTCCATCAAATGCCATGCATATAATTGAACATCAGTAGCCCAAGTGCAACATGCAATATGTGGGAAAAATTACCACTGGATCTTCACACAAGATTCTGGAACCATAAATCAGCAATCACCACTCAAAAGTCAGAATAACCTACTACAAAACATTTTAATTTTGAGGCACACAGTTTTTCCAACATGCCTATATTTCCAACAGAGGAACCCCATGAGCCAACCGTGCTTGAGAAGAGTGAAAACTTCTAGATCCACACACCTGAGACCTTGATGCCACATGGCCTTATTTAGAGGACAATAGCACTCTTGCCTTTAGCATCATCCTCTCAATGTCTAGAGCCTAGGAATTCTATAATTGCCACTAGATGCTGTTTATCGCTCCCATCCCAATAGAAATCATGGATGAAGGCAAAAGCTGAAAAGTCTGGTACTTCTTATGAACTCTAGTTTTCAATTATTGTATTAAATCTACTTCAATTTTATAGTATCCCTCTGGGATCCACATTCTACCTGAAAACAGTGCTATTCAGTTGCTTTTTTCAACTGCACACACACACACTCACATCTAAAAGCACACTGGGCATAATTGGAGACATGTAATAGCAATTGCTAAATATACTATGTATACCCACTGTAGCAGTATGAACTGTGCTTCTGTAGGCTGGTTTTGGCTTTTAAGGATAAAATTTGGTATGAATAATATTTTGCAGGTAATGTACTCTCATCTGTAGATGAGCAAAATAATACTACTACCTTCATGACTGATGCTGAAAACAAAGAAATCGCAGTTCTTCATTAAAACAAAGAATCCTTATTTAGCCCTTGCAGTTATACGGAGAATACTGAAAGTGTGGGATGAATACCCATGGTTTTGTCACGACTCAGACTTAAAATGTATTTAAATAATTTGAAAGACATGTTATTAATTTAAACTAAATGTTATTAATTCCAAGTCATGCTCAAAATTCAGCATGCAATGTTTTGCTTTACAAAAAACCCGTATTTCTCAGGGACCCAAGTGTATGTAAAGCTCAAACATATGGAGAAATGCCACAAGGCCTAGGCAAGGTAATGTGGGAAAGTCAGCAAATAGTCCTTGCATATAAACATTTACACTTCTATAAGAGCTGAGATCTCCTGGCAGGGGAGTATGCCACCCACTATCAGTCTCACTAGAAGCTATTAAGGATCCTGCCCCATTCTCAAGGTCATATTCACATGTCTCTAGGAAACATGTTGCTGAGGAAACATCTCAGAGGTGTGAGGGGAATGGAAACTGCTAGTTCCCATGAATTCCCAGCAGGTTAGACTGTAAATCAGTCTGAACCAAAATGCAAAGGATCTGGTGTTAAAATCACATAGCAAGAAGAACACATTCCCAGAAGACTCATTCTCTCTTTCTGGGGCTCTTTTCCATGTTCCCTGGGACAGGAAGAGCCTAAGTGTCTCCATATCATTCCTGATCTGAAGGGACACAATCCCACTCTGTAGTTGATGCCAAGCAGCTGAGTACTGAATCACATGAAAACCACATGTTAGCTGTTCTGTGATCTCTGGAGAAGCAGAATAAACATCTCAAATAACAGCATCCTGTACTGATAAAATAAATAACATACGGTAATCTTCCTTTCAAATAAATAGGTACCCAAACCACAGTGATAACCTGTTGGACTCTGGAAAACTGAGAACTGCGCCTAAATGAGCTGGCAGATCTTTTTGCTCAGGAAATTATCAATAAGAGGGGGTTGTAATTGGAGCTGAGTTGCATGTTGAGCCTTGTGATTTAGATCACTGATAAAAAAAATTACTACTCTGTTTTCTTTCTTCTGAAGAGCAATTAAAATATTTTATTTTTTTCCTCCTCAACCTTGCCTCACACTCCCTCTCCAGACCATTCAGTGATGCTTCACTGACAGGCCCAGCTGTTGCTAACACACCATCCAATTTTTTGTTAATGCAAGGGGAGAGAGGAATCAGTCTGCCCTTGATCTTTCTCTTTATACTTTGGCAACTTGATATTTTCCTATCCATAGCTTTGAATAAGGTGAGGAGGGGTTGCACAGAGATGCATTTACAAAAGTTTTTAACCTGTGAAGAATGAAAAAGAATAGAGGCATATAGGAGATCCTGTCACCTCCCTTCACTGTGAATTTAAAAAGACTGTGCAAACATTAGAAGACTTGTTACTTACCTCATTAACGTGGCAAACAACAGAACAGAGCAAGCTGCCTCATAGATTATTAGTTCAACTAGCACAATACTGTGGCAATCTTTCCAGAATTTCAAGCAGTTTTTCCAGCCCTATACAGAGATCCTAAGGATCAAGCTCAAGATATTCTGCATGCAGGGCATATACTCTACTATTGAGACACAGCTTTTGTAGCCCATTATTGGCCCAAGACATTTTGCTGCCTGAGGCAGAAACAAAAATGGTGTCTCCATTTCCCAAAGTCAAGTTGTACAGTACCTAAGGCCAGTAATGTTATTTTGGCAACTAGGGGCTTGTCTACACTAGCGAAAAAGCCTGAAACCCACCCACCCCCCACAAAATTGGGCCCAATAATGCCAAACAACTTGTGGCCTTTTCCCTGAATCCAGTGCAATAATGCTACAGTCCTATCTGTACCATACTCAGAGAACACCACCTTAATCTGGGTTTTTAAAAACTCTCAGTTTTCTCTGGAGTTTGCTTGAAATTCTGGAAAAAACTGTAGTATGAAACAATGCACCCACACTGGATCCAGAGGGTGAGGAAGAAAGGAAGGACAAGCACTGCCTGAGGCGCTGCCATTCCCCCCCCCCCTCTCCTCAGTGCCACTTCCTTATTCTAAAGGCAGAGGCTGGGTGTTGGGTACTCTCTTTGAGGTCAGAAGGAGAGTGACTAGCTCCACGGCTCTGCTTTCATGGAGCTCAGAGCGGGCAATCGTGCGCCGGAAAAACAAAGCCCTTGTGCTAGTCACTCTCTCTGAATTCAGAACAGGTGGCAAGCCTTGCAATGGCAGGGCAGGCCAGTCATTCTGACTTCAGAGTGAGCAATTATGCATCAGAAAAACAAAGCCCTGGTGCTAGTTGCTCTCTCTGAAGTTAGAACGACCAGCTCACCTCACCATCGCAAGTTATGCCACCCATTCTGACTAGAGAGTATGACTAGCACAGCGGCTCTACTGCCATAGAGCTCAGAATGGGCGATTGTGCACCCAGAAAAGCAAAGCCCCGGTGCTAGTCACTCTCTCTGAGGTCAGAATGACCAGCCTGCCCTGCCATCGCAAGGCTTGAAGCCATTTCTGACTTCAGAGAGAGCGAGTAGCTTAGGGCTTTGCTCTTCTAGCACACAATTCCCCACTCTAAGTTCAGAATAACCAGTCCACCCTGCCATCACAAGGCTTGCTGCCTGTTCTGACTTCAGAGAAGACAACTAGCTAGGCAGCCAGCCTCGTGATGGTGGGGCTGGCCAGTCATTTTGACCTCATAGCAGGTGATTATGCACCAGAAAGGCAGAGCCTTGCTGCTCTTCCAGCCCACACCAGTGGCAATGGCGCCACAGATGTGGCTGGCTAGCAGCAGCAGCAGACCTGCAGCTTCACTGGGGGTAAAAATCCAAATGCAGATTTGGGCTTTGGCAGGTAAGGTGTGGTGCTTAAATCCAGACCTGAGTAGTCCAAATTTCATGCACTGCAGCTCCAGGCCAAAGTCCGAATTTCATCCAGATTTTTACTTCCAGTGTAGATAAGCCCTAGATCAGAACATCTCACAGGCATCTGTTTGCCCATCCTGACAGTAAAAATACACTCCTAATACAGACACCACAAAATGGTTCAATTACATATCCTTCAAATCAGAAAGAAGTGCTAAATTTGTTCTGTATTAGTGTTAAGATTCTCCCATGGATGACTTGTGAGATCACTTGTGATGGTGAATCCTAAGTAATTGATAGTTTGAAGTCCTAAACATACATATAAGGAGCCAAAGAGCAGGGGTGGGGAGACTGTCACTCTCCAGACATTGCTGGATTTCAGTTTCCATCAACCCTATCCCAAGGCTTTGATAGCTGGCACCTTTCTTGGACTATTGACATCTAAGGTAGCTCTACACAAAGTGGTAGTCTGTGCATCAATGATGTCCACAAGCCATCAGCTGCCAATCCCTGGCAAATTTCAAGGAAAGAAAGAAACAACTGTAGCAAATGGGAACAACAATTTCTCCACTCTTGCCTTTGATGATGCCATAAACTTCATCTGAAAAAGCACAAAGGCACCATCATTCATATGCAGAAATCTAAGATAGCGCTCCACCTGTCGGGTCAAAGCACCCAAGCTAAAGTTGTGTCTGTCATATATCTCTCAGTTGATGTTTCCCTTCAGACCTTCACAATTAGCTCATTCTAGTTTTGTCTCCCAAACACAAATAGGTTTTCTCCCCCCACACCCCATTGCCATATTCTGTCTCATTTTGTAAAAGTCCCTTCTCTTCCGCTGACTGCCTTAGAATTCCCCCACAGATCAGAACCAAGATTTCCTCCAGGGAGGTGCTAAAACAATGAGATTAAGTCTTTCTCAGTTGCATTCCTGTGTTGGATGATGTTCCTTGGTACTCCCACAACCTCAGACACTTGCAGCAGAAAGGAAACTCCTGATGGTCATATAAGGCTTATTCTCAGTTCACTGATCCAACTGGGAAATGGCAGATCATTAAATTCCACAGTAAACACTTAACCACATCATGCTTTCAAGCCTTCCAAAAGCAACTGGGACGTCAAAATGCATCCCCAGCATAAACAGAGCCCCATTTACTTCCAGGTTCAAAATCTCTCCGATTCTTGTGAGAAGACGTGAGTGTGGCAAATTTAAAAGTTAAAGCAAAATCAACACATAAAAAGTTAACACAAGCACAGAAATACACTTAAAAAGTCCCAAGTACATGAGGGGGTCATAAAAAGAGCATCCCCTACCTGGCTGTCCCAATCCCAGAAGTATTCTGTCATTCATGTGAGCACAATGGGACGAGGATTCAAACGCTGGCAATGCCAGCAACATAGTGGAACGGGAGATCTATTGACGGCTTGGCCCATCAATAAAATAGGATGGCTTTTTAATAAGAAATGGTCATGAAAGGACAACATCATCTGGTATGCGTGCCCTTTCACAATCATTAGGCATCCTTATGATGCCATATTTGCCACAGTCCTAGATTCAATGTTATGCAGATGATAAATGTGAAAAAAGCCTTAAGCAAATTCTTCCTAATTTCCTAATTTCTTCCCATAGTACTCTACAGTCCACTGCAGAGCTTGGAAACTTACTTTAAGAGGAATTAACATAACAACATGCTGAGGTTCACCACAACTGAGCAAGGGTAGGATGATGATCTCAGTCCAAGAGCATATCCCACTCCTTCTCAGTTACAGAAAGCCCCAGGCATCGCCTGTTATCAAATCCTCATCTGGATGAGTTCCAGAACATCATATCACCACTAATTAGTTATGAATTGTTTCAGTCTGCCATTATATTCATTCTTCTTCCAAGTTACTTTGTCAGCTCTGCTCCATTACTGCAATATCACTGTGTGTGTTGTGTGCCTTCAAGTCATTTCCAACTTATGGAGACCCTAAGGTGGACATATTAAAGGGTTGTCTGAGGGCTGAGAGTGTGTGACTTGCCAAGGTCACCTAGTGTTTTTTTATGGCCAAGCAGGAATTCAAACCATGGTCTCCAGAGTCGTAGTTCAACACTCAAACCACTGTGCCATGCGGGCTCGATGCAGTATTACTACTCTTTTTCTTATGCAGGTCTGGTACAGGACTCCTTCAGAGTAATCCAATTCCACTCTGTGGATTTTAATTCAGGGACAGAGCCATTTTTACTGATTCTGTGAATTTGCACAATTGTACACCTCACTACAATTGTGAATATGCTGAATATGTTGAAAAGTACATTTCAGAATGGCAAAGAAACTTGCAGATAGATTGCAAAATGGCCCAATTTCACTTTTTTTAAAAAAAGGAATATGCAAATGGTACTATCAAGATATACATAAATACAATAGCATTCATCCAGTATTAATACCTTTCTGAAAATGAAAAAAAGACTCTCTCATGATGAAGGAGATAGGGGAGAACAGAAACCTGGAAATGGGACAGCGCTAGACTTCAATTCAGATCTCTTGCAGAAAAGTTGGTACCTCTTTAATGAGTTGCAGGCTTTATTATGGCAAAAATAACACTTTGGAAGTAGAAGTCTAAAGATATGATGGGGTGATGCAATACACTGTAGACTATGAAGATTATCAGACATGGCTAATGTGGTGCCATAATTATGCCAGTGGAATGCAAAAGGACACCAATATCAGACAATGGCGTCCTTTTGCATTCTGCTGGCATCATGATGCTGTTTCTTTTTATTGATGAGCTGAGCTGTCACTAGATCGCCCATCCCGTTTTGGTGCTGACAATGCCAGAGTGTGAAACCTCGGCTCATTTAACGCTTGTAAATGCAGCATCAATGGGTGGTCCTGCCAGAACACTTCCAGGTGAGATCGTGACATCCAGGTAAGTGACGCACTTTTAAAAACTTTCCTGATTTACTTGGAAGTTTTAAAGTGTGTGTATGTGCTTTTAAAAAATTTTCTGTGTGTATTCTTGTTTTTATTTTTGAATTTCTCACCCTTGGGTCTTCTCGCGAGAATGGATAGGATTTCAGTCTAGGAAATGACTGGGCTGCCTGTCAACGGGAGAGAAGGTAAGTTTAATGGGGAGGGTTATTGTGCCAGGACAGGAACAGGATTGGAGATTGTGGGACAGGAACGCTTTTTGTATTCCTTTCTGATAATATCCTATATCTAACCCTTGCACAAATATCACTATTTGCACAGAAAAAAATCCTCCTGCCCATATGCATTGTTATCAACACTTGTATAAACATGGATTCACCCCTGAAGCAGCAAAAGGAAAATCCAGCTGACTGTCAGTTTGACAAGATGCTGATTGTGTGATGAAAAAATATGTGGATGAGGGGTGTAAAATTTACTAAGAGTTAAGATCTAAAAGAAAATATTTACAAAATGACGTGTAGATGGTATTTAACTCCAGCTAAATTATCTAAAACGTATAAAGGTTCACCAAAGGTGTGCTGGAAGTGTGTTGTTTGTGAAGGGATATTTTACCATATGTGGCGGAACTGTGAGAAGGTGAAAAAATGTTAGCTAATTATTCATAAGACCATGGAAGAAATATTAAAAATTAAACTAGAAATGAAACCAGAATTATTTCTGTTGGGACTACTAGATGACTCTTTAGAGAAAGCCTTTGGGAAGATAATAAGATATATGATCACAGTGGCAAGATTAATTTATGTTCAACAATGGAAGTTACAGACTGTTCCAGTATTAGAAGAATGGACATTAAAACGTTTTGATAGGATGGAAATGGACAAACTAACTACTTAACAGAATGATAAAACTATCAACGAATTTAAGAAGGTATGGAAAACTACGATGGAATATCTGAGAAGAACTAACAACAACATAGAAATAATTATATGTGATACTTTTTGAATTTAACAGTAAGCAAGTAATGGAGGAGATTTTATACAAAATTGATTTGAAATATATCTAACTTTATAACTTTATAATTTTTCATCTATGTTGAAAAGTAGAGAACTTTTACAGGATTTTAGTGACAATGTATTTCTTTTAATTAGATAAAGTTTAGATTTTAAGGGGATTCTATAACTTTTTATAATAACCTTTTGGCCGATACACTGAAACCAACATACCGTACATTCCGGCGTATAAGACAACTGGGCGTATAAGATGACCCCCCCCCCAATTTTCAAGTAAAAATACAGAGTTTGGCATATATTCGCTGTATAAGACCAGCCCCCAATTTGGCTGGCTGGCTGGGGGAGCCTTGCCAGGTGATCCTCTTTGTTTCCCAACTCACGAGGATCTCCTTGTGAGTTGGGAAAGCAAACAGGACCAGCTGGCAGGGCTCTCCCAGCCAGCCAGCCGCTACATTCGCCCCTCTCTTTCACCTTCGGTTGCTCCCCAAAAGGGGTGAAGGGAGAGGAGGGGGTGAATGAACCTGGTTTGCCTTGGCCACCACCCATTCCCTCCGTCTTTGTTCCCTTTGCAAAGGGAATGAAGAGGGAGGGGATGGGCCATGGCAAACTGCGGCATTCGCCCCTCTCTTCCACCTTCCAGTCACTCTTGACTTGAAGGTGGAGGAAAGGGGCGAAAATGCCCAGTTTGCCTTGTCCTCCCCCCCTTTCCTCCATCTTGATTCCCTTTAGAAGGGAATGAAGACGAGGGAAGCGGGGGCGGCCGCGGCAAACCACAACGTTCACCCCCCTCCTCTGTCTTCGATTGCTCCCCAAAGGGGGAGAAGGCAGAGGAGGGGGCCAAATGAACCGGGAAACACTTTGCCTCACCCCTCCGCCTGATCCTGCCTCTTCGCTCCGTTTGCGAAGGAAGCGAAGAGGCAGGAGATCTGATGGCGGGATGAAGCAAAGTGTATCCAGCATATAAGATGACCCCTGATTTTGAAGGATATTTTTCAGGGCTCAAAGGTCGTCTTATACGCCAGCATATATGGTAGTCCCCTTCTCTTTTTCCCCCTTAGTTATGTGTGAAGTGTTTGCGGGAGAGTAGAATAGTGAGTGGGGGTTAGTTTGGGGGGTATATTGTTTATTGAGTGTGTTGTTTTTGTAGTGGTAGTAGTTTTCCCCTTGTATATTTTTTAAACTTTTGAAATGTTTGTGTTTAATCAAAAATAATTATCTTTTTTTTTTTTTAAAGGACACTGACTGTGTGAGATAAGGACCAAAGGAATTTCCTATCAAACCATCCAAATTGGACATGGAATTTGCCCAAAATAGAAGCAACCTAATTAGGGACATTAAGGTCTCCACAAAAATAAGGAATTATCCAGGTCAAATTTGCCAGAATAAGGAGGCTTTTATCGGTATCATTAGAACAAAGTTTTACACTGTCAGCAAGCCCTGTGTTAATAGCACTTTGTCATTCCAAGTTTCTTTTCCTGTCATAGTGGTGCATTTCTTCTATAACTGGTGTGAATCTGAAAGCCCCGGTACAGCCTGCTTCCTTCAAGTCACCTAAAGTTTCAAAGACACAGTTAAATTTTAGTTCCCAAAAGCAGAGACTGTCATGCAACTACATCATAGAGCTTCCCTACCTTTGTTTCTCTGGTAATTCCTTTAAGCTGTTCGAAACTGGCAGCTTGTAAAGGCCAACTTTTGAAAAGACAGACTTTTCTCTTACCCATAAAAGTGAAATTAATTACTCATGCTACAAGGATGGATGTCTCCCAGGTTTCTGGGTGGTAAGTTTTAACCAGTGGACAATAAATATATAATGCAGGCCCAGGTTAACATCAGTTCCTAACAATTCTGCAACTAGAGGGGTTGAACACTTGAGCTTTGAAAAATGAAGCTTAGCAAAAGGTGACCTTTGCTTTGTGGCAGGCAGTCCTATTCAGCCAAATCAACTTAGGCTCAATTTCTCAATTAGTATCTATGCACACTATTTATCTTTCTATCCCTCATTTACAAAACCACCATTTACTTGTGTGTGTATGTTCCTTCAGGTTACCTGTTGACTTATGGCAATCCCATGAATTTCATAGGGATTTCTGAGGCAAGGAATGGTTTTGCCAGTTCCGTCTGCCAAATCTCATAGGCAAGGGGAAAACAGGGAAAATGGAATATTCCTCCTTTTTAACTTTAGCAGGTTTTGACAAGAACATAAGACTGTATAGACCTGGCCTGCCAATAGCAACACTTCCAGGGTTTTCCTTTCACTCTACTGTGCTCACAGTAGACTCTGAAGATAGTGGACGGCCTGAGAGTCGTTCTGCTCTAATAGCCCATGAACTATCACGGCTTAATATTGACATCGCTGCTCTTAGTGAAGTTCGTCTCCATGAGGAACGCAGCCTTAAACAATACGGCGCCGGCTACACACTTTACTGGTCTGGCAAACCCAAAACCGAAAAACATCTTTCAGGAGTAGGCTTTATGATTAAAAACTCCATTGCCTCCAAACTCGAAACCTTGCCAACAGGACACTCTGATCGCATTATTTCCTTACGCCTCCCACATGTTGTTCTCTTTAGTATTTATGCCCCAACTATGCAAGCCGACCCTGTAGAGAAAGACAAATTCTACACAGACCTATGCCACCTCATACAAAAAGTCCCTGTAGAAGATAAAATTATTATCCTTGGTGACTTCAATGCCAGAGTAGGAAAGAACTCTGAAGCCTGGAAAGGTGTCTTAGGCAAGCATGGTGTTGGAAATCGCAATGATAATGGACGCCTCCTGCTAGAGTTCTGTGCAGAACAACAGCTGACTATTACAAACACTATCTTTCAGCAGAAAGACAGCTTGAAGACAACCTGGATGCATCCCCGATCCAAATATTGGCACCTCATTGACTATGTTCTAGTCCGCCAGAGAAACATTTGCGATGTCCGTCAAACTCGAGTGATGCCCCGTGCAGAATGCCAAACAGATCATCGCCTCGTCAGATGTAAACTAAATCTTCATCTTAAGTTCAAACCTAAGAGGGGTGGCATCTTAAAGAAGAGACTCCAAGTCAACAATCTTCAACAAGCTACCATGAGAGACAACTTCCAGGCAAACCTGCAAACAAAACTTGAAGACCATCCTACAGATCCTTCTCCTACAGTGCTTTGGCAACATATCAAAAACAGTATCCTACGGTCTGAGGAAGAATCCCTCAGGTTCTCCCACAGGAAAAATCAAGACTGGTTTGATGAAAACAACCAACAGATCCAGGAGCTGTTGGCAAAGAAGAGAACTTCTCACCAGGCATACCTCGCCCAGCCAACTTGCCACATAAGAAAAGCAGCTTTCCGCCTCACATGTAGTAAACTACAACAAAAACTCCAAGACATGCAGAACAAGTGGTGGATCAATATAGCAGAAAAGACACAACGCTGTGCAGATCTGGGTGATCATAGAGGATTTTATGAAGCTCTTAAAGCAGTGTTTGGACCTACTTATCAGGTCCAAAGCTCCTTATACAGTACAAATGGTCAAAGATTAATTACTGATAAAGCCTCCATCCTGAATCGATGGGCTGAACACTTTCAAAGTCTCTTTAGTGCCAACTGAGTAGTCCAAGGCTCAGCTATCCAACATATGATACAAAAACTGATGAAAAATGAATTGGACATAGCTCCCACTTTGGAAGAGACCCTTAAGGCCATACAGCAGATGAAAAACGGCAAGGCAGCTGGGATTGATGGAATCCCACCTGAAGTTTGGAAACACAGAGGTCATGTACTCCATGATAAATTCCACGAACTCCTTCTGAATTGCTGGGAAAAGGGGGAACTGCCATCAGATCTCTGAGATGCAGTCATCATCACCCTGTACAAGAAAAAAGGAGCAAAATCCGATTGCTCAAACTATCGAGGCATAACACTGCTCTCTATTGCTGGAAAAATCCTTGCAAGGATACTCCTGAACAGATTAGTTCCTGCCATTGCTGAAGAACTTCTTCCTGAAAGCCAATGTGGCTTCAGAGCCAATAGGAGTACTATAGATATTGTATTTGCCCTTAGACAACTGCAAGAGAAATGTAGAGAGCAGAACAAGGGTCTCCATGTAACATCTGTTGATCTCACCAAAGCCTTCGACACCGTGAGTAGGAAAGGTCTGTGGCAGATCCTGGAAAGACTAGGATGTCCCCCCAAATTCCTTAAAATTATTATCTTGCTACAAGAGGGCTAGCACGGTCAAGTCAGATATGGCAATGCTCTTTCAGAGCCCTTTCTAATAACTAATGGAGTGAAGCAAAGTTGTGTTCTTGCGCCAACTTTATTTACAATCTTCTTCAGCATGATGCTCCAAAGGGCTATGGCAGAGCTCGAAGAAGACGACGGCATCTATATACGTTACCGTACTGATGGTAGCTTGTTTAACTTAAGCCGTCTGAGGGCTCACAATAAGACTCTAAACTATCTAGTCCGTGAGCTGCTCTTCGCTGATGATGCCGCCCTTGTTGCCCACACAGAAGCAGCTCTGCGGTGCCTAACATCCTGCTTCGCAACAGCTGCAGAGCTGTTTGGACTGGAAGTCAACCTGAAGAAAATGGAAGTTCTTTACCAGCCTGCACCACAGGACAAACACCATCATCCCCACATTGCCATTGGCAATTCTGTGCTTAAGTCCGTTCAGCAGTTCACCTACCTGGGAAGCATCATCTCCTCAGATGCCAAGATTGACAAAGAGATTGATCACAGATTAGCAAAGGCATATAGCGCATTTGGAAGACTTTACAAAAGAGTCTGGAGTAATAAACACCTGAGGCGAAACACAAAAACCAGTGTGTATAGAGCCATTGTATTGTCTATTCTCCTTTATGGGTCTGAAACATGAGTCACCTATCGCCACCACTTACGACTCCTCGAACGCTTCCATCAGCGCTGTTTACGCACAATCCTAAATGTACTGTACACTATGTATTGCTGTCCTTGAGCAAGCAGGGATCTCCAGCATTGAGGCCATGATATTGAGAACACAGCTGCGCTGGGCAGGGCATGTTTCTAGGATGGAGGACCATCACCTCCCCAAAATAGTACTCTACGGTGAACTCGCCATGGGTCAGCATAAGAGAGGCACTCCAAAAAAGCGATACAAGGACTCCCTGAACAACATCTCAGGCTCAGCCAAATTGATCACCAACAATGGTCCGCCCTGGCCTCACATCGGGAGGCATGAAGACGCACTATCCACAATGCTGCAGCCTTATTTGAGAACTCACGCCGAACAAGTCTTGAAGAGAAACGACAACGCAGAAAGAATCAGAACCCGGAAACATCACCCAAGGAGACCTTCTGCTGTGCTTTCTGCAACCAGACTTGTTTATCTCAGATTGGCCTTTTTAGTCATCAGCGCACTTGCAGAAAATGCAGGATGAGTCCTTCCTGAATCTTCGTTTGCGAAGAAAAGCCAGAGAGAGAGAGAGAGAGACTGTGCTTACAACAGCTCACCTGTGCTTGAGCTGTGGAAACAGGGTATCTGTCTTCAATTACCAGCAGACCATTTTAGAGTAGTCAGGGCAGGATTATCAATAGTTTCAATCGGTACAATTGCTCTAGGCACTTTGTTGGTTATGAGCCCAGTACTGAGGCAAAGAATGGTAGCTTGAATTGTCTTCTTCTGTAATCAATTTCTGAATCTTTCAAGTCTTCCAATGTTGGCTGGGGAATTATTGCATAAGTCTGGTAGTTGAGCATCTCCAGAATATTCTGAGAGTTGTAATCCAAAAAAGTAACTTTTCTAAACTCTGATCTATAGATGTCCAAGACATTGGTCCTTTACCTACTGTGGCCCAAAACTGTGCAAACAGGTAGGAACATATACATCCCTCATAACAAACAAGCCAGTATCCATATCTTTTACTATACAGGCATTAATGATTGTACTAAATATACATCCCATGAACCATCAACATAAGAGGCAGGGCATAGCCTAGGAGTAGGGAAAATACAGTTGCATGCAGTCTCTGGACCCCACTTTCGCTGGCCCTAAAGTCCCCTACCAGTCCACCAAAGCTTCCCACTGGCCAATTTTGGCATGATTTTCATGTGATTTTTGCCTGAACATGTAAAAATGCATGGAAATACCCCCAGTCCTCAGAACATCCTACCACTCCAAAAAACCTCAGTTTACCCCAGAGCCCCTCTCAAAATGATGACAGGATGTGATGCAACATCACCTCCCATCATCATTTTAAGAGAGACTCTGAAGAAAAACACTATTTAGTCCTTACCCTTCTCAGTTCATCCAGCCCATATTCCATGGATGATGTCAGGACCTCCAGGGCCTGCATGAGAAAGAACAAAGGATGTTTCATTATTAGTTTGTAGTTGGTGCTCTTTGTCCTGTTAGAGATAACACATGCCCCAGTCCACTGTGTCTGACTCCTTCATGCTTGTTTCTATGAGATTTTTTAAGCTTTCAGTGTTTACTAATATTTAACTACTTTTCTTATAAACGACACATATGGATAATAATGGCTTCCTTGATGTGATATTAGATGTAAAAACTGGAGGGAATTCACATGTCTTGTAGCGAGTGTCCCTTCTGGTACCAAGCAGGTGGGTTTTACAGCCCTTATAAGCATCCCGATCAAATGTAAACAGCTATCCAGTAGCAATGAAAAGGTTAATTTGTATTTAGTATGCCTTGCTAGATAGTTTCACTTTATTAGGTTGGCATCTCAAGGCTGGCAAAAGGTCAGTAGCTGAGAATGAACCAGGTGAGTAAACTTTCCTGTAACCAACCTGCTTACCCTGTTCTCATATTAGGATGGGAGATGGGTCATGCCTGCACACTTCGATTTTGTTGTTGTTTGCTTTTGCACAATATAAACTCTGCGAGTGCATCTCCCATTAGCCTTGCCAGTGGGAGTGTGCACCAGCAGAGCGGGTGTGTCAGCCATGGGATAGTCTGGATAGAATTGGTTGCTTAGCGACTTTTGTTCTACTGCTTGCTGCAAGGGGATGTTGGAAACCATCAGCTCATGGTCTCTGCTATTTCTTCTGCTTTAGACCATCTCTGCACCATTTCCCACCAATAAAGCTTATATTGTATCAGTGATATGTGTCAGTTTTCAGTACCAAATTAACTCTTGAAATGATCTGAAAAGTCATGCCTCTTTCACCCTGTTTCCATCACTGTGGGGGCCTATATCTAGTCATAACAACCATATCAATTTAAACCTGAAAGATAAAGGTAGGTATGGAATCTTTAATCTAAAAATGAAGCTGGAATCATTCACATGAACGGACAGGTGACGGAGGCAATGAGAAGTCAAGACACAACAATTTATGGCCTTGAAATATGACAGGGCTGGAATTCAACTAGGACCAGGCTCCTCAAGGCAACTTCCAATAGTATAACCATTGAGTCAGGGTACTGCAAAGACTGCAAGCCATATGTAAGACTCAAACCTCAGCTTTCCGGTGATCCAAACAGAACAACATTATTTCAGAGCCTTGGGGCTTGGCTTGCTCATGATTTGGGTGTTTATGTGTTGTATTTACATACCACCTTTCAACAGACTTACTCTTACTGTATTTTAAACTTAAAAACAAAAGAACATAAGATTAGCAACCCAGAACTGAAACTATTTGCCACAACACCTTCCCAAACTGGTTACCTTCAAGGATGGTTACACTTTCATCATCAGCATGAGGATGGCTGAACAAGTTGGCAATTTATTATGTTTGTTGGTTTTAATAACAAAAGTATTTGAGAGGCATCTGATTAAGCATTATTCAGTGCTTTTTAAAATCCTGATTCATTAGGATGGGATATTTTCATTCTCCAGAGTCATGTTCTGTTTCAAAATCCACACAGAAATACATCTACATTGTAGGCATTATGCAGCATTATATCTGAACAGCTGTAAACAGTTTCCAAGTTTTAGCCATTTGTCAAGTACAGGTTTTTTTTCTTAAAAAAAAGCCAGGACTCCCCCATCAAAGGAAGTCTCAACATATTGTACCTAGATATCCTCTGGACTGGAAAAGTATATCAGGAGGTTGCTGTACTACTACTACTACTTTATGAGTACTGTATATTGAAATAACTTTTCTGTTGTCCCAGACTATTTTCTGGCAATTCCTGGAACCAACTGTAAGATTTTATTGCTACCCTCAGGTGGGCTTCTTTTAATTCTGAGACATATAGGAACAATATATTCTCTTCTCTTTCCTCTTTTTGTAATATTTTTAAAGTTATTGTGCTACAATGCACCAGTGAAATAGTACCTGGACACTATAATTCTATGACTCTTCAAAAAACGATCACAGAGGAAACAATTTGCTCTTCAAGCCAGAGGACCACCTCACTAACAACACTCCAGTTTAAAATAACATTTGGAAGAACCCTAGTGCAGATCCAAGAAGTTGTTACGAACAGCCTCCAAAAAGAATGAAACTAGTGGACGCAGTGATGACAATCCAGACCAACCTGGAAGAGCGCATATTGTATTTTGTTGTTGTTGTTTTGTTATTGTTCCAGCCACTGTGATGTCCCTGTGCTGTTTTTCAGTGAACCATAACACAAAGAAGCAAAAGTAGCTTATCTTGCTTGTCTTTAAGTTAGCCCCATTTAGGGTGGAAGTCACACTTACATTGTCATCAGATCAGAAAATGCCAGAAATGTAGGTTAATCTTTAATCCTAATCATAACTCTACCCCTAACTTCAGCTTAATTCCAATTATAATCTAACACAGAAATTATTACTGGGGTCAGAAAATGTGCTACAATTTATTCAATGTTAGGTTTATTTTATTTTAAATCCTGGTGCATGAAAGTTGTCAACCACCATGACCAAAGCAGTTTCTGTTCCAAAAACCAAGACCCAAACAGAATAAGATCCGCCTAGTCAATCAACTCTATCAAAGCAGGACTTTCCATCTCAGAAAAGGATCTCCAAATCAGTAGCTGAACAATTTGGTTGCCCACTTGACTTTGCTATTAATATGGCGTAAGGAAGGTGCAACTGTCTCTGTTCTGTGGTCATAATGCACAAGCAAACCAGAAAGTCTTTAATCTCAGTACTAATCTGAAATAAAACATAAAATAGAGAAGGTACAGTTGAACAGACAGTGTGCCACAAAACTGAAGATTATTTGCATCACGGATTCCAGCCCTCTATATCAGAAATGTTCCTTCCCAACAATTAATAAAGGCTGATAGTTAATGTGCTGAGTATGATCTTGAAACCACAGACACACAAATAACTTCATTGACTTTTTTGGATCAGATCAGTTGCAGTCATTTGGGGATTTCAGCCAAATGCTTTAAATCAGCAAAACTAAGCAACAGTCTCATTATCTAGAAGCTGGTGATGGTGATTGCTTAAGTCAGTATTCTTGCACAAATGCCCAACCCCCTTCCCTCTCATCCTCCACCCCACCCCATGTGTAATTCTACTGCCATGAGAAGATGCAGGATTTCAAAATTCAGGGCAGAGTTCTATGATACAAGACTCACAGAAAGGCTGACTTCAAATGTGAGGACTTGTGTAGGGCAATGGAACACATCTGATACACAGACATTAGTGATATTTTGCTTACAAATATCACTTGCTGAATTATTTGAACAGAATTTTGGTATATTCAGCCAAGCAGCAGATGTACTATCATTTTGGTAACAAGTTACTGGTATTTTTTGTGGTTTAGAATGACCATGTGATTAGCTACTCAGCCACTTTGCATAATGATTCTTTCTAGGAACATAGTTGCCATAGTAAATTGGGGGAGGGGAGGAAATCAGGAGTACCAATAGCACCATCATAAGAATTTCACTAGTCTCCAGAATTATATAATAGAAGTAACTGGGAGGAGGAGGATGTTTTTCTATAAAGAAGCTATACTCGAGGCAATTCACAATAGAAAAACACATAAGGTGCAATAAAAACAGCAAAACAAACTCAGGAAGCTGCAGCTGTTTAAAAAAAAAACAGTCAATACTGCAAAAGATGGGAGGGAAAAAATATATGTTTACCCATCACTAAAAATATTTGCTAGGTCTGGTGAGGTTTTTAAATGTATAGCCACTTCCTTGGAAGGCCAATCATTAATGATAGAAGACATACTTACAATGAGGTTGTTGAGGGTAATACCATTAGTATACAGGTACTCAATGACTGCAAGGAACACCTCTGGCTGCACCTGGCTCAGGATCAGTGGGGCTTGCACCTCGTGGGGCTGGCTCAGCATTGCATGGAATGCCTGACAGCGGGAGGACAGGAGGCAGCGATGGGCAAAGACTTCCTGCTGCCCTCTGCCAACCAGAAATGTCACATCGCTGTAGAAAAAGAGGCAATTGAGATCTCAGTATAGTTATCAGGGGTTGCCAGACACCTTTTCCAGCTCCCTACCCTACTTTGTTCAGGCACCTTCCTTCCACTGAGAAGCAAGACAGATTCAGGACAGATAAAATGAAACGCTTCTTCACACAGCTAAACTGGAATTTGTTCCCATAAGATGCAGTGATGGCTGCCAACCTGGACAGCTTTTTTTTTTAGGGGATTGTGTTATTACACTCATGTCTTGAGTGGGCTTCCCATCGGCAAATGGTTGGCTACTCTGTTTTACATCCTAAAACAGAAGTGAAGAAGTCTTGGCTTTCCAGATGGCTTGGCCTACAACTCTCATAAACCTCACCCAGCATGCCTAATCCCCAAAATATCTGGAGGGCCAAAGGCTGGCCACTCCTGCCCTAAGTGGAAACTTTTAACATCAGCTTCAAAAACATTATTTATTTATTTTTATTTAGAGTATTTATACCCCGCTCTTCAGCCACAAAGGCTCTCAAAGTGGCTTACAAATGGTTAATTTAATAATTCCCTGCCCTCAAGCTTACAATCTAAATAAGACATGACACATAAGGAAAAGGGAATGGCAGTGGGGGTAGGGATTAAATCCAGCAGATACTGCTGGTTCTTCTCTCCCTCCAAAGGCAGGGCGGTGGCAGTTGGGACGGAGGGAGGGCCTTTCCTCTAAATGCAGAATTTGAAAATCAGTGGGTTGATAAGAGACTTCGGGGCTATAGGTGCATTGATAGACTGCATGCTTTGTGTGGCAGATGGTCCTGGGTTCAATCTCTGACATCTTCCAATAAGGCTAGAATTTTGCCTGAAATCCTCAAGAGCCTCTGCCAGCCAGTGTCAGTCAGGCATGCTGAACTAAAAGGACCAATGGTCTGACTCTAAGGTTGCTTCTTCTAATCCTATGACTAAATGCCCAGCAACTAACTAAATACTCAGCCACTTGTATCATTCATTATTTTAGCTTGGGATAATTTGCAGGCATTCTAATGGAAATTATAACAGAGGCATGCTAGCATTTAAAGTGTTTGTCTCCCTTTTACTTCTCCATAGAGTGCTTTGAAAATTAAAATGCTTGAAATAACTTATGTCAACACATTCAGTAACCCTGTCTTCCTCTCATGCTCACAGTAAAGAGTACAAGGTCATGTGCTCACACATGGATATGTTATATGCCTATAGGCAGAGCTTGCTCTTAGATATACAGCATGTTATTTTGTTTTCTGGAGACTAAGGTACTACTGCAGCTCGAGTTAAAATTTCTAAAAGTATGTTTTTAAAAAATCAATCTACAGCTCAAATTGGAGGCTATGTTCTAATCTAGGAAGAAAATCTCTCCTGAAATGCTCTGTTGTCTTATGGGAATAGCCTTTAAATGAGAAAGCACCCCTGTTCAGAGAGCATCAAGCCTAAAAAGTGCCACATAAAATGCATGTCAGTAGCAACAGTTGTATACAATCCTGGTTTAGAACAGAAAGTAATAAAAACCAGCTCTCTGGTAGCAAACTACTGATGTTTGTAATGAATGTAGAGAATGGAGCCAGAACATAGGAGCACAGCCTGAAACATGTGGCTACAAACAGAAAGTTCAGAAAACTGCCAACAAGAAAAGTGTAACAGTACCAAAAAGTATCCAATAAATTCATTGCTTATATCACTATCCATAAGAGGCCAAAACACATATATCATATACAGTACTATCTGTAAGATAGGCCAATATTATAGAGGGACATCCATATTACAGAGGGAGAACTGAGGACTATTGCCTTCCCCTAATGCTATTTACTGAGTGCACAGATGGCCTGAAATGTGAACTATGGACTTCCAGCCAACAACTAATTTTCTTAAGTAGTATCCCTGACACAACAAAATCCAAAATCCACAAAAGAAGAATGCCTTTATTGGACATCCAAAATGCATAAAATACATCATGCAAGCTTTCAAAGCTTGATAGTCTGCAGCGGTGATGGCGAACCTATGACACGCGTGTCACCACTGACACACGTAGTTGTCTGTGGTGACACGTGGCTAGGTCGCTCCCCCCTCCCTCGCCTGCCCGCAACCTCATCACCCTCCCTAAAGTGGCGATCGGGGCTTCAAAGCCCTGGTCGCCATTTTAGGGAGGCGAGGTGGGGAGAGAATGAAAGTGGCGGGTGGGGCTACAAAGCCCTGGTCGCCACTGGGAGGAGGCTTTCCAGCCAGCACACTCTCTTCTGAAAGCTGCGATTGCGGCTTTGGGAAGGGAGAGTGGCTGGTCGCTGGAGGAGAGGGGCTGGAGGGGTAAAGCCCTTCCATCCAGCCCTCCCATCTGGCCAGTGATGCTCTCTCCCCGTGCAGCCTCGCTGGAAGAGAGGGGACTTCTCCATGACTCAGTCACGGAGAATACCCCTCCTGCCCAGCGAGGCTCTCCCCAGCCTTCCCAAAGGGCTCCGGGGCTTCGAAGCCCTGGAGCCACCTCGGAAAGGCCGAGGAAGGCAGCGGGTGGGCTGGTGGGCTGGTGGGAGTCTGCCTGGCCTCTCCCCGTCCTTCGGGAGGGGCTCCGGGGCTTTAAAGTCCTGGAGCTGCCTCAGAAAGGCCGGGGGAGGCAGCGGGGAGGCAGCGGGCAGGCTGGTGGGCAGGCGGGCAGGTGGGAGTCTGCCTGGCCTCTCCCCGGTCTTCCTGAGGGGTTCTGAGGCTTCGAAGCCCCAGAGCCACCTCAGAAAGGCCGGCGAAGGCAGCGGGCGGGCTGGCAGGTGGGTGGGTGGGAGGGAGGGAGGGATTCTGCCTGGCCTCTCCCCGGCCTTCCTGATGGGGCTCCAGGCTTCGAAGCCCTGGAGCTGCCTTGGAAAGGCTGGGGAAGGCGGCGGGCTGGCAGGAGGGTGGGCCAGAGTCTGCCCGCCTTCTCCCCAGCCTTCCCGAGGGGCCCGGCAGTGGCCAGGAGCCTTGGAAGCCCATCAGTGCCTTGCAAAAGGAGGGGGGAAAGCATGTGGGTGGGAGGTTTTCCACCCTCCCCTTGGCAAGGCACCGACAGGCTTCATGAGAAGCCCGTCGGTACCTTGGGAGGGGAGGGGGGAAAGCGTGCGTGTGGGAGGTTTTCCATCCGCCCCTTGCCAAGGCACCGACAGGCTTCATGAAAAGCCCCTTGGTACCTTGGAAAGGGATGGGTGGAGAGCGTTGGGGTGGGAGGCTTTCCACCACCCCCTTCCCAAGGCACCGACAGGCTTCATGAGAATCCCATTGGTGCCTTGGGAAGGGAGGGAGGAAAACGTGCGGGTTGGAGGCTTTCCACTAATAGCCAAAGTTGCGAATGTGGAGGGGCAACTGCATACATTTATGTTATTTAAATAGTAAATATCGGGAAATAATGTTTTTTCCTCTAAATGACACATCACCCAAGTTATGCTCAGTTTTTTGGCGAAGTTTGACACACCAAGCTCAAAAGGTTGCCCATCCCTGGTCTGGAGGATGATCTCTCTCTGTTCACAGAAGCCTGGCACATCACTCTGATCATCACAACGGCTGGTCAAATACTAATGATCACGCCTTGTAGGATCACACCACAGGTAGATAATTTTCTATAGACTTTACACCGTATACAGAGAGTGTTTCATAACAATCCTCAAGGGGAGAAACATACAAGTCACTGCCTCGGGAGGTGAGCATAAACACTGACTGTGCAATTAGATGACACAACTCAGTCGTTTCTCTCCTTCTTCCAAACACCCCACTGTGTGCCCAGACTCAGGGATTGTATGCTCTGTCTACTGAGTACTGTTCATTATTTGGTACTCTGATAGTGTTTCCAGGGATGTTGGGAGAAACAAAAAATGTTAGTATAAATACATTTTCTGCTTTCCCCAGGCTTAAAATATATTGGTTACAGCAGCTGCTCTACTATTATACCAGTATAGTGGCAGTGTTGCTTTCATTGCCACAGTAATATATATATATATATATATATATATATATATACACACACACACACATATATATATATATATATATATACACATATACATATAAAAATATACATATATATATATATATATATATATATATAAAAACTCTTGGATATGCACAATGGCCTTAGGTAAGTTCCCTGTTTCAGTATGCTGATTGACCGCTCCTGTCACTCCCTCAGCCAATCACCACCCACAGGCAAATTCCCTCTCCACCTCACAATCCACTCCTGCCACTCATGGCCAATCTGCATACTGGGAGTGACTAGACAGTGTGCTACAATGTTGGCTATACAGTCGTCCCTTCACATTCCCGGGGGTTAGGGGCGGAAGACCCCCACGAATGTGAAAAAACGCGAATAATAATAGTCCTCCCCACACCCGCCTGCAACAACCCCCCCGTCGCCACTCCCTCCCACCCACCCCCGCCCTTTCCAAAGTGGTGATGGGGGCTTCTGAAGTCCCCATTGCCACTCGCTCCCACCCCCCTTCCTGTTCCAAGATGGCGAAGGGGGCCCCTCGCTGCCTTGGGAAGGGACTGGGGTGGAGAGAGGGAGGGAGGGAGGCTTTCCATCCTCCCTTCCCAAGATAGCGAGGGGGGGCAGGCGGCTTTCCGCAAATAATCAAAACCATGAATGTGAAAGTCGCGAATGTGGAGGGGCAACTGTAGTTACTAAGGTTGCAGGCCTTTCCAGTTCACCAGTGTCTCAGGACTGCACAATTCCCACTTATGATTTAAGTATACACAGTAATATCATTTCTATTTCCACTGTGATGGGACCCAGGTAGTCAACTGGTGGCAGCTGCAACAGGAAGCTGCCGCCACCACCACAACAGGACCCAGGCAACCAGGTGCGAGGTCTACCAAGTGTTTTGGGGGGAGTTTTTTAATGGCGTATGGTACACCAGGTCCAGCTAGCAGGCGTATAATCTCTCTCTGGCTTTTCTTCGCAAATGAAGATTCAGGAAGGACTCATCCCGTGCTTTCTGCAAGCGCACTGATGACTAAAAAGGCCAATCCGAGATAAACAAGGCCGGTTGCAGAAAGCACAGCAGAAGGTCTCCTTGGGTGATGTTTTTGGGTTGTGATTCTTTCTACATTGTAGTTTCTCTTCAAGATTTATTCAGCATTGTGGATAGTGCGTCTCCATGCCTCCTGATGTGAGGCCAGGGCGGACCATTGTTGGTGATCAAGCAGGAGTATAATATTTCCTTGTTAATGAGGAAGGCTAGGAATATCACACAGCTTGGAAAAGTTGCTTTTTATCTACAATTCCTAGCATCCCAACAGTGAGGACTTTACCAGATGCACTAAATACAGCGTCATAACGACACAACATAAATGTGAAAGGGCACGCATAACAGACGATGTCACCCTTTTGCATTTATGTACTGGTCAAAACCCATACTTTTTTATTGACGGCTGAACCTTCCAATTGATCCCCTGTGGCGCTTTAGTGCCATCTCGCATCATTGTACTCATGAGAATGCAACATGAATGGCTGGTCCAGCACAAACACGTCCGGGTAAGATCAAGACATCCAGATAAGTGACACACTTTTTATGACCCTCCCCAGGTTAATTGTAAGTTTTTAAGTGTGTGTATGTGCTTTAAAAAACTTTTCATGTGTTTTTGTTTTTTTGAATTTCCCGCACAAGCGTCTTCTTGCAAGAATCCATGGGATTTTGAACAAGGAAGTGAACAGAGCTCCGTTCACTTCCTCTTTCATTGCCTTTAGATAGGAGGGAAGGTAAGTGCAGCACAGGGAGATCTTTTGCCCACATAAAAACAGAAAAGTTATGCCGGTAAAAGAACGAGCTTGGGGTGTGTGTGTGATAAAGTTTTGAGTGTGGCCACTAGCGAGGCTGGGTGGTGGATGATGGGAGTTATGATCCAGAATGTAACTTTTCCAAGTTCTGCAATAGCATGACCAAAAGATGGATAAATTCTGCACATGGCACAGGATCCACATGATCACTGGACATAGATGACTCAGAAACCAGCATGGGCTTAAGTTGTCATGAGCACAGCCTCATGATACTCACTTCTGCATTTCAAACTGTGTCATAGATTGCCCAATTATATATTTGCAGGGTTATCAGACTTATTAGAAAGACCCACTAGAGTCGCACTGAATTAGAGCAGATGTGGGAGGATTTTCCTACCGCACTAACAGCTTGCATGGGTGTGTAAACCTAGATACCCACATCAGTGTCTGTTTGGTAATTGACTCAGCACTTCATTTTCCATTGTAAAAACGACTTCCTCACTTCTGTGGGCCAGAAAATTGATCTGCCTCTTTTATTCAGATTTCATTGTGAAATGTAGGTGCTTTAGAAACAAAACAATTATCACAGTTGCTAGTTACACCAACACAAATAGCCATAATAGCTGAGTAGAGCTTATCAGTCACCAAATACTTGCACTTTTTCAAGGTCTTTCCAAATTGGCAGTAATTATACAATATTGTATTGCTGCTTATTAAGAGGGAATTTGGGGGGGGGGGTTGCAGGAGTAGTAGGAAAGGAGAGCTAGCTTGTTACTTTAAAACAGTAGTTAATTACAACAGTAACTAAAATAGGGGACATAAGTGATCAAGGGCTCAATCTGACAAGTACACTAAATATAGAAAAGCTGAAGTATTGCAAAAGGGCACACTCTGCCATACAATGAAAGAGGTAGCCTTGCTAACTGTCACCTGTTTTACAATGGGAAGCACCCAGTCTCTAAAGAAATGTATTGTTAAATACTACCTTGTAGTATTTGCTACTAATGATGTCACCAACATTAACTAATAGGTGCCTATGATGCTCACACAAGCACATTTCATTCAGCAGTGATTTCTAACATGGACCCCAAATGATGTTGGCCTTCAGTTCCCAGAAGCCCAAGCAACATGACCAATAGTAAAGGATTCTGGAGGCTGTAGTCCAACAATATATGAGGATCCATAGGTGAGAACCATGACCATACAACACTAGTCGTGTTTGGATTTATTAGCTGGGAGAGAAAAACTCATTCACTCAGTGACTGAAAACACACTGCAATTTGACCACTAAGAAAATAACATCTTCAGAAAATACATCTGTATCCTTCTAGAACAAATGAGGCTTTAAATAGTCTCCTTGACCACAACTGAATAATTATTTCCTGTTTGTCAGTTTGCTATTGCTTGCAACAGGAGCATTACAGGGCCAGTCCTCTGTAATGGATAAGTAAAGTACAGCCTTGGGCAGCAAACAGCCCCCAATCCCTCCAGAAATATGTGCTCTGTGCCAGTTCTCCATAGGAGGACAAGCTGGGATTGTTCATCTCATTATGGCTTGTTTGCTTGCTTGCCATATCTCTCAATTATATCAGAAAATATTATCAATGAAGATTTGTCGAAAGGAAGTGCAAAAGAAGATCACACAGAAAGCTGCTGTTGTTTTTTTGCACTAGAATTCCCAGTAGCCATGCTGGCTGAGGGATTCTGGGAGATACAATCCAAAAAAATAACATTTCACTCTTGGAGCAGAAGCATGTAATAAAAGCACTCTTCAGTTACCATCACCAGGAAAAGGAAAACACATCTGTATAGCTCAAGAATGGAAGAAAATCCTCAATGAATAAAGGAATGGGTAGTTAGGGGCAGGATTTCCCTCTAAAATCCTGTTGCACTCATAAATGAGGTTCCATAAAAGCAAAATTATTCATCCTTCTTGGGAATGCTAAGAGGTAAACAAATGCTTTTAGACATCTCACTCTCACAGGAATAGAGCTTTGATGTTAGTAGAAGCTGGAACTCCACCCTTCTGCTGGATTGCACAGCTTGTATGCATGTCTCATGTTGTAAGCATTACTAAATTGGCAAACAGGAAACAGGGCTCAGGCTCCTTTGATCAAAGCTTAGTTCCCATCTAGATCTGTCATGTAAGCAATGGATGAGCCAGCATGGGCTATAGAGAGAAGCCAAATTTGATTGGAATTGTGGGGGGGGGGGCAGAAAGTCTTTGACCACATTAAATGTATCTATGAGGCACTTCTTAACTTGAGGGATATTTTCACAACTTAGTAAAATACTGAGGAGAGAGGACTTTCTTTTCTTTCCTATTTTTTACAGCTTTTCAAGATAACTAAAAGGTAAAACCACTCTTTTTGATATCAGTCAACAATTACATGGATTTGTGTATTTTTTGTGTGGGTATGTGTGCTTTCAAGCTACCTGTTGACTTATGAGGACCCCATGAATTTCATAGACTTTTCTTAGGCAAGGAATACTACAAACCTATAAAAAAGAAATGGGAATCATGTAGACCTTCAGATGATTTTTAGACCTGTCGCTCCCAGCATTCTTCACCATTGCCTACTTGGGCTAGGGCTGCTGCACACTGCACTCCCCCTACATCAGAGGAAGCACATCATTCTCACCCCTGCCTAACAATTCCCTAATAGACAGGAGCCACATCCACGAAATAGAGCAGTGTTTCTCAACCAGGGTTCCCTGGAACCCTAGGGTTCCCCAAGAGGTTGCTAGGGGTTCCTCAAGAGATTGTGATTGGGGGGGAGGAGCAACAAAAGTATATAGAATAATGTTTATGCAGGGGTTCTCTGAGACCTCAAAATTTATTCCAGGGTTCCTCCAGGATAAAAAGGTTGAGAAAGGCTTAAATAGAGTCACACAAAATAGCAGAAGGTGGGACTGGGTCAAAAAGCCACCCATATTATGCAGACACTCCTGCTGAGTCGAGTAGATTTATCTTCCTACTTAAAGTAGCATTAGGAAAAGGCATGGATCCTTCCTCCTTTCCCCACACTAAGGGCTTGTCACTTTTTTTCCAGCTCAGCGAGCCAATGAAGTTAGTTTTGAAAGTTTCTTCCCAGATTTCCTCCCCCACCCCACACACAGGGCCTTCACTCCCAGCTACACAATGATCCCCAGTCTTTCTTAGCTGGCTCTCCCAGCTGGCTCACCTGAACTGCGGGTTGTTGATGAGAGTCCTGAGGGCGGCAGCAAAGGCAGCGGAATCACCTAGCAAGAGGGCCGAACAAGACGAGGCCATAGGCCTGAAAGGGGAGGGCAGCTAAGTTCAGGCAGTTGAGCAAGGCCTGCCTTGGCCTTGCCTTCCCGTCTGCAATAAAGATATATCTGAGAGAAAATCTGAGAGAAGTCACGGCTGGCTAGATGAAGTTCAGCTGTACGGCAGGAATGCAGGGAAAGGCCAAGGAAGGGGGAAAGCAGCACCGCTTATTGCCAAGCAACAGGCAGCTGCCCAGGCCCTAAAATCCAGATGCTGTGGGAGGGATCAGGAGAAACCCTGAAGGGAAGGGAACTTTTGCAAACGCAAGGAACAAGCCTACAGAAAAGACCAGAGAAAGGCACAGATCAGCTCCTGGGGGAGGTGAAACCAAGCAAAAAAAGGAGTAGGACACTTAGGGAGTTGACATAAGGTAGCAGGCAGGCAAAACCCCTAGGCAAGGAAGTGGCCTGTTGTGGGGTTTCTTGGCAAGAGTTCAGCCCTGGAACTCTGAGGTCATATGATTGTCAGCTCCTGTGTCAGCAAAATTAAAATGACACATCACTGTGTCTGGAATCCTCTGGGCTTCTGCTTTGCCTGCGACAGAGTTGCCATGGCTTTTTGCATAATTCCCTGAAGCCATATATAAACAATTGCTTCAGTGTCAGTGTGTGTGTGCATGCTTGTGTGTAAGAGAGAGAGAGAATATGAATTAACATGTGTGAAAGAAGGGAGGCAGGTACAGACAGCTTGTAAGATGATGAGGTCACATGGCATTGATATATAACAGACGCTGTCACCACCTGTCTGTCTATAGGAGCTCATGCCAATACAGAGCAGACGCAGATGAGGAAAGAAGATAAAGTAAAATAAGAGGGGGAAATGTCTGAGATTGTAAGAATATCTTCCAGGATAGATATCTGACCAGACAAGAGCTCCTTGGCATCTATCATCCCATCTGTTTCTCTAAGAGCCAATTCTCATGCTACCTAATCAGTGCGATTTCTGCTTCTGTTTTATCACGCTCCACACTATTGTATTAATGTTTGAAACAGTGTTATTATGGGAGAAGAGAAGATTACATAGTTAGACCATTCCATCCCCATTCCAGTGCCATCAAGGGCTTTTTCACACTCCCCAATTCTATGCTATGATTCTATTTTAACTGCTTTGGTTCCATTCTATTGTATCCTGGGATTGGCAGTTTAGGGAGGGGCATTTAAGAGCCAGTGTGGCGTAGTGGTTTGAGTGCTCGACTACCACTCTGGAGACCAGGGTTTGAATCCCAACTTGGCCATGAAAACCCACTGGGTGACCTTGGGCAAGACATATACTCTCAGTCTCAGAAAACCCCATGACAGATTTGCCTTAGGGTCGCCATAAGTTGGAAACAACTTAAAGGCACACAACAACACTTTAGGAATCTCTGCCAGAGCGCTTTATTGCCTCACCAAATTACAAACCCCAGGATTCCATAGGATGGAACCATGGCAGTTAAAGTGGAATAGCAGCACTATAACTGTGCAGTGTAAAAGGGCCTTACATTCCAAAAAAATCAATGGCTGGCATGGACATGAGGAATGATCACATCATCTGGTTCTCCTACCTTCAGTGGTTTGTTTTAAAAAAAAAATTCCTGGCTTTGAACATGACATCACCCAGTTTCATTTTAACAGGGGTTCAGATACTGTTGCTCTCTGTGTGTAATCCTCCCTTGTTTTTCCACTGCTTCTTCCATCTTTTTCCGTGTCACCAAAAACACATTACTGTAACACATCAGAAAAGATTGGATAGCTGCATAGTGCTTTCTAATTGGAAATGTATTTTTGGACTTCTAACAGAAAACAGTCCCAGAGTAGTGTGAAAAGTATAATATAGCACAAATATCAAAATCTAATGTACACAATGTGGTTATATCATTATTAGGACAACCAGAAGGAACCAAATTTATCAAGCAAACTTGCAAAGCCCATTGGCAACTTTATCAAGCAAAAACGGTTTTAAAAATAATGAAGGAGAAGAAAAGTCACTGTGCAGAATCACAGGTATTCATCTTGCTTCTAATTAGATAGCAAAAGATTTCCTATGTCTTGGCTCAGTCATTATTCAAAATGGAGACTGAAATAAAGCAATCAGAATAAGATTAGGACTTGGAAGGGCAGCTATGAAGGAACTTGACAAGATCCTCAAGTGTAAAGATATATCAGTAATAGCAAAGTCATGATTATCCATGTCATTTTATTTCCAGTTTCTATGTATGGTTGTGAGAACTGGACAGTGAAGAAAGCTGATAGGAAGAGAATCAACTCATTTGAAATGTACGGTAGTCCCAGAGGAGGGTTCTTTCGATTACTGCTAGAAAGACAAATACAATAAATACAGTAAATGGGTCCTAGAGCAAATACAGCCTGATGAACTCTTTCTAGAAACCAAGATGACTAAAATGGAACTGTCTTGCTTTGGACATACCATGAGAAGACATGAGACATGACTCACTAGAAAAGGCAATTATGCTTGGCATGGTAAAAGCCAGTAGGAAAAGAGGAAGACCACTTTAAAGGAGAATCAACTCAATCAAGGAAGCCATGGCCCTGAAGTTGCAAGACCTGAGCAGGGCTTTTGATAACAGAGTGACTTGAAGGTTTTTAATTCATAGGGTCAACTTAAGTCAAAGTTGAAGGCAGTAAACAACAACAAAATCTAACAGAGGCTCCATGTAGTCAAAAAGGTCAAGATATACCTACTGTGGCCATGAGATGGCTGGGGCGGAAAACAGTACATTAATTTTTCTTTGTCAGTTTGTAGACACAAAGTGCCTCCTTTTGGTTTCTGGGTCTGTAACACAAGCAGAGGCCCTAATAACAGCACCTGCCATCTCTAGGATTATCAACCATTAACCAAACAAACACTAATCATCCTTGCATTTCTATACTCAGAAACTAACCATTCAATTACACAAATTTACATATACTCCACCAACAGGGGTTCACAATATATAAACTCCACACATACTCCTACCCAACCATTCTCTGAAGATGCCAGCCACAGATGCAGGTGAAACGTCAGAAAGAAACTATTCCAGAACATGGCCTCACAGCCCGGAAAAAAACCAAGGAAAATATAGGATTATTCTTCATTTGGTATTTGCCTCAGGTTTCTATTGAAAGCCAAACACTCTAATTTATGTAACTAGCCTATACTGTATAAAGTTCTGAAGTCCCAGTACACTGCCAGTCTCTTTTAATCCCTGCCTGGCCACTAGAAAGTATCTTCTGTAGCTCCGTTTACTGAGCTAAGTTTCTGAGAACATCCCATACATGGATGGAAGTCTTATGAAGATGGCAACATTTAAAATATATATGACTATTTTGCTACCACATAATTGTTTTGCTGCAAAGAATGCAAAACTTCTCCTTACTTAGCTGAGAAGCTGTCATATTCATATGTGGGCTCCATAAAACTGAAAGAATCTCCACCTTGGGAGACTTTCTGTCTCCACACAAGTACCTCCTGGGACAGAAGGCTCCTTCATCAAACACCATGAACGTTTCAGAGCATGCTGCTGACAGCTAATTAAAGCTCAGGTAAAGGCCAGTTCTCCCCAGAACAAAAGTACATAATGCCCTTCTATTTGTGTAACTTTCTACCTGGTAATTAAGCACTATTCTTGTCAAGAAGGGATTATTATACATACTTGTAAAGGAACTAGCCCAGATTAGTCAAGAATTATTTGACCACAGAGGGGCCTTCCCCTTTCTCCCTTCTCTCCTATTCCCACAAAATGATATGAAGGAAATAGTTCTTTATTTTATTCAAAGGCCCTGTCTATACGACGAGGGGGACATAGTGCTCTGCAGTAAGAGCAAGTTGCAGCAGCTACGACTTGTCTTAATGTTGGTTTTGTCCCCAGCAGCCCCCATAAGCTTCACATCCCAGATAACAGTGGGCGGGCAGAGAGGGGATGGGGGAACTGAGGAAGGAAGAAGAGGGTGAGGAAGCCCTTCCCCATTCCTCCGCCCTGCAGGCGGGCAGCAATAAAGGAGGCCGTGGGTGGGTGGGAATGACAGATGCCCTCCTCTCTTCCCCATCCCGGACAGCTGGGGGGGGGGAGAGAAGGGTGGCTGTGGGCACTTGCCTTGTTAGCAAACCCATCCCCTGCACTCATCTGGCCAATCAGATTTGTGCTTCCTCTTGTTTGAGCAAGCGAATAAAACCGACTGGCTTGTCCTAAAAAGCAGAATGTGCACCCCCTCATTGTTTTTAAAAAGAAATGTGAAAAGCTGTGAAGGCTTTTCTGGTGAGGTTTTTGGCCATTTTTCACCCTCCCCGCTTTCACAATACAGCAAAATCGCACAGAATGACATTAGGACAGGTAGGATTCTCCTCGCATTCCATGAGGAGTTTTTTCACCATTTGGACAACCCCTTAAATGTCAAACCGGGTCCTGGATCTGTGAAAATATCTAGCAGAATAGATAAGACCTGGGGCCCTTTCAAAGTATACAATTATAGCAGTATGATTTTTTTTATTGCCATGGGTATGTCCTACGGAATTCTGAGACTAGTAGTCTGATGAAGCACTAGAGCTCTCTGGATGAGAATTCTAAATACCCCTGCCTAAACTGCAAATCCCAGGATTCTAGAGGCTGGAACCATGGCAGTTAAAATGGGATGGTAGTATGAACAATCTCACATAGCTTTTTGTTCCAAATGAGTAGAGCTTGTGGGGGGTAGGAATGCACAGCTAATATTGGAGCAGGAGGAGTAGGTGAGTAGCTAATTGACATTATAGAGATAGACCCTACATTTTAGTGTAGCATAATAATCCAATGGAAATATCATTTGCACATGTGTAATAAGCCCCTGATGGTCTTCTTCCTTGCTGCAAAGCAGCACTAGGAGGAAGTAATTTGGAGCAGAGGAGTTATATGTAGATCAGGTGATTAATCCTTTTGTTGCCTACAGCTTCTCTCCCAGCCAGGTGGTGCCAGATGCATATTTGTAGAGTCAACAAACATTGAGGGCTCTGCAATCTGGAAAGAAGCTTGAGAGCTGCAGCAGTAAAATGGTGTTTCATGTTACCCCTTTCCAGTGCCACTTGGCAATAAGGTAGTGGTCACTGAGGTTTTATTACATGCATTCATATGTAACTGGTAGCTAAATCTGAAGGCTTTGGTGCTGGCTTTTCACCAAATCTCATCTGGTCAGCAAATATACTTTTCTATTTCATTTTGAGAGACAGCCAGCGTGGTGTAGTGATTTGAACGTTGGACTACAATTCTGGAGAGCTGGGTTCAAATCCCCGCTCATCCACAGAAACCTACTCGGTGACCTTGGGCAAGTCACAATCTCTCATCCTCAGAGGAAGGCAAAGGCAAACCCCCTCTGAACAAATGTTGCCAAGAAAACCATGTGATAGGTTCACCTTAGAGTCTCCAAAAGTCAGAAATTACTTGAAGGCACACAATACAACATTTCATTTCACTAAATTCTCTATCTTCCTGGAAAATCAACATCTTATCTCTTTCCTTCCAATACTTTCATCAAAACTACTAGGGTAATCACACTGTTCAGCTGTGTTGTACATAAGGAAAACCAACAAAGCCCACACTAGGGAAGAGCCACGCATTTGACATGTTTACTTTACTGGTATTCACACACATTCCAAGAAGAAGGTGCCACACCACCATGGGTATATGTGAAAAGATGGCCAAGATAAACCTAGATTGTTGTGAAAATCCACAGGTTGGCTGTTTCAAATTCATCAGACCAAAGCTCTCTCATGTATACCACTTAGGTTTGTTTAATTACAGATAGATCTAAGACAGGAGTAATAATTTCCCCCAGTCTGTAAGTCTAGTGCTTCATGATATTTTAGGACAAGATGGAGCTGGGGCAGTGACAACCAAACGAGTCTATTCTGTGAGAATTTGTTTCAGGCCTAGTGGCAGTAGGTTGGCATAAAGTGGAAGGAGCTAAGCACAGCAACAATTAACAACTACAAACAATGGCTTGGAGATAAAATGGCCACAACTTTATTGTCATTACAGGTGTATAAGTTGGCATGGTATGAGACATAGATCCTGAGACTGAGCCCTAAGATCAAATGATCTAAAGCATTCAGCCCAACCCAGCCTCCTGACCCAAAGCAGGAGGCAGCCAAGGGAACAACAAGTGGAAGCTGCTTAGGCACACTGCCACTGCGTGACTCCTTGTCACCTAGAGGGAGGTGGGTCACACCCCCAAGCTGGGCATTGCCCTGTATGCCTCCCTGCCACCAAGTCCCTGAAGGGACCCCTCCTGTGGGGAATGAAGAGTTCAAGGCCAAACTGTCACCCACAAGCTGGATCTTGATCCCATGCAGCACCACCCCAAAATTGCAACTAGCGATTACATTAATGAAAAACAAAATTGCAACCAAAACAACCAAACACCACACTAAGAGCCATAGAATGGGTGGAAGGCAAAGCCGCTCTGGCTGGAATGCCTTGCCAAGCAGAGCTCTCCTAAAGGTATATTCACAGGCAGACCTGACTGAAACCTTTGGCTTCAAGATCTGATGCCTAGAAGCACCCCCAACCCAACTGCATCTATTTCTTCCCAGGGTCACAAAATGCCATAAGTGAACCTGGGAAGAAGATAATGTGTTCAAGAGAAGTGTGGGTTCACTTTCCCTCATCCACTTCTGCAGCCCACAAATCTGCTCCAGGTAAATCTGGGGGCTTGTCTCTTCTGAAACAGGTAGAGCCAAACTATCAGATCTTTAGCCTTGGCAGGAGACCTTGAGACATCATTTGTCCAATAACCTTAATGAGTAATGACTTCAAAAAGTTAAAGGAGAATGCCCTCTTAGGGAACATTTGTATTACACAGCAACCAAAATGTCTCACTACAAAACGAACATATAATACTTTTAGCACTTCTCCCTCTTGCATGTGTGGCTTCAAAACTCACAGCAAAATACAGATAAGCCAAAAGGTCCAATGAAATATAAGACAGAAATAAAATAATAACTTTCAGTCAAGGAATAAAGAAGTTAGCCATGGATAAATAGGTCAGTGAGACGGGGGTGGTGGCGAGATTTTGGTCAGGAGTAGGGATGCAACAGGGCCTTAATATACTAAAAATATCAGATCATGTCTGATCTTGAAAGCTAAGCAGAGTCTGCCCTGGTTAGTACTTGGATGAGAGCCCACCAATGAATACTGGGTGCAATAGACCAGTGGTTCTGCAGTGTCACTGCAATGTCCTCACAGGGGGTCCATGAGGGCTTAAAGACTGCGTGGCCCACCTCCTCCCTGCAGTGGAGTGGCCACATGACAGAAGCCAAGGCAAAGGCTGGCTGGCTTGGCCTGAACATTGTCATTCAATACACTCAAGTCACAAACTTGCAGCAAGAAGCAGAAGAAAAGTCTTCCTGGTAAAGAAAAGGTTAAAAACCACTGCTATGGACTATATTTCAGAGTAAGGAAATAGCAAAACCACTTTTGAGTATTCCTTGCCTAAGAAAATCCTACATAATTCATGGGGTCACTGTAAGCTGACAGATGGCTTGTAGGTGCGTACACACACACACACAGAGGGATGCAACAGGAATGGTAAATTTCTAGAGAGTGAGATATATAGTCAGGAGAGACTAACTAGAAGTTGTCAGGTTTGCCAAATGGATAGGAGAATTTGCATAAGAGGATAATGAAGGACATGAAGTTCAACATACACAAGAATGGAGAGAAGTGATTTTGACAATGCAAGGGAATCAAGAGAGAAACAAGATTAAGATGTACAAGTCAAGACAAGAGGACATTTGCTCATCAGAGGGTTTGACAGTGTGGCAGGCAGCTTGGAACTGGATTCAGATGTCACAAGGAAAGGCAAACTGAAGCATGTAAATCCTTAAGTTAGCCTTGGCATACCAAAGTAGATAAAAAGGCCATAAAAGGAATCTGGGCAACCAAGGAGAAAGTTATTAGAACTGTAGGAAGGAAATGACTCAATGAGCAAGATTGTGGTGAGATGTCATAATCGGGTGACTGGCAGAACTGCGAACACATCTGAAGGTATACAACAAAATCTCTCTTTTGGAGAAAACAGAGAGAAATGTTGTGACTGGAACTCTCCTAGAAAACCTTTTCCACAGTCTTCAATGTGTTGTTGCCACTTAGCAGCACTTTAAGAGGAAAGTCCTGGTACTAAAAACAAGCTCTAGGATGGATCCTCACATAAATTAATCTACACAGTGGTAGATCTTGGCAATGTTACTTTTTTCCCCCTACTACAACTCCAAGAATCCCCCAGTCTGCAAATGCTCAACTTCTTAATTGATTCTGAAAGTTGTCATCCTAAAAGTAACTTTTCCAAGCCCTGCAAAGTAGTCAGACTCCTCCAGCCCCTCACTTGCCAAGACATGTAAGCCTATGGCTGCAACAGATGCTCTTGACTGAAGAAAGAGTGACCATAGTGGAATCTAGGATATATAGGGAAGACTGATTCACGGGAGCACCAAGAACAGAAAACACATACCACTGGTTTTCAGTTCCAGTCACTTTACCTGAATCAAAACTAAAGAAGGCAATGTCAATATCCACTTTATGGTGAACTCCACAAGGGCTGCTTGTAAATGGAGGATGCCTAAAACTACAATTCAAAAGTTATTGGGCAGCTATGCTATATTTCTCTCCATATGTATAATTTGGTGGGGGTGTGGTAGGGATGCAGAATGAGTGGTGGGAAAAGATTTGAAAAATTGAAAGATGGCAAAGGTCTGAGCCCCTTATAAAATCTCATGTTTGAGGCAGAGCAGCTACATCATAAGAGCCTTATCTGGAAGCATATCATCTCTCTGGCTTTTCTTCGCAAACAAAGATTCAGGAAGGACTCATCCCGTGCTTTCCGCAAGCGCGCTGATGACTAAAAAGGCCAATCCGAGATAAACAAGTCCGGTTGCAGAAAGCACAGCAGAACGTCTCCTTGGGTGATGTTTCTGGATTGTAATTTTTTCTGCGTTGTCTTTTCTCTTCAAGACTTGTTCGGCGTGAGTTCTCAAATAAGGCTGCAGCATTGTGGATAGTGCATCTCCATGCCCCCCCCCCCCGATGTGAGGCCAGGGCGGACGATTGTTGGTGATCAATTTGGCCGAGCCTGAGATGTTGTTTCAGGGAGTCCTTGTATCGCTTTTTTGGAGTGCCCCTCTTACACTGACCCGTGGTGAGTTCACCATAGAGTACTATTTTTGGGAGGCAATGGTCCTCCATCCTAGAAACGTGCCCTGCCCGGCACAGCTGTGTTCTCAATATCAAATGAAACATCTATTACCGGTAGGTAGAAAATAAGGATCCAAATGTGGGAAGGGGTGTGCACTCTTGACCCACTAAAACACATTGCACACATTTCCCCAATAAATTTATTAGATCATATTTTAAAGATAAAATAGCATTGCTGAATGTGCTTCAAAGCATTTGTGGGATGTGAAATACCCACAGATTTCAGAGCCAGCATGGTGTAGTGGTTTGAACATTGGGCCACAAATCTGGAGACCAGGGTTCGAATCCCTGCTTGGCCATCGAAACCTATTGGGTGATCTTGGGCAAGTCACACTCTCTCAGCCTTAGAAGGCAATGGCAAACCTCCTCTGAAGAAATTGTGCCAAGAATACCCCCTGATAGGTTCACCTTAGGGTCACCATAAGTCAGAAATGACTTGAAGACATACAACAACAACAATAATGTTCTGGAACTAGTTACAATTCTTTTACGATAAGGGACCATCCAGCAAGCTTGTTCCTTATTACCCTTTACTAGCCGTAGAAGGAAATTGGCCAGATTCTACATGGAAAGCGTGGAGCATAACTGCTCCATGCCTCCTCCTACCCTACCTACCACAGCAGCCAAGCCCTGTAGGACCATTGCTGCTGTCATTAAAAGGCCACAGAGAGAGACATTAAGACAAGGATTCCATCTCAGGAGAAAGGTGGGATATAAAATCAATAAATAAATGAAATAAATAAAGCTAGTGACTAGGGAGCAGGGACTTCCACAGAGACAGGCAGAGAAACAATGATGTTGAAGCAGCCCACACTGGCCAATCAACTCCCTTCCTTCTTCCCCATACAAGTGGCCTCATGGGGCTTGACAGCTGCAAGGGGAGAGGACGTTTTGGATGGGGTGCAGAGGCTAGAGAATAACCTCTTTCTCCCTGTTCAAAGAAGGGCCCATCTGCTTTGCGCACATGTATATCACTAACAGTATTCTGGCCATTAAAAGAAAAATCTAATTTAGTTGTTAGGAGATAAACTCATACCTTCCAACTGTGCTAATTTGGTAGGGACAGTCTGAATTAATCCTCTGTCATCCCACTTCTTCAACTGCTTTTTAAATAATGTCCCAGTTTCTCTCTTCTCCCCATTTCCCCCTTTGTTCCCAGTTGACTTCAATTGCTGCAAATTGAGTTCAAAGTGCAAAAGTAGTTTAGCATGCAAGCAACGCAGCTGGGCAAGAAGAGAGGAAGGGCAGAATCTTGTCCTTCACTGCAAGTGCAGGCAAAAGCCAACTGCTGCCACCTCTTCTAGAGTGTGTGTTCTTTCTCATTAATCACTTTTGCTATCTTGACACACTCTGGTGTTTCTTGGCCACATACGTCCCAGTTTTCATCTATGAAATGTTGGAGGATATGTAAGCAATCAGTTTAGTTGTCAAAGATAAACTACGTTTAGAAGTTAAAGAATAGAAAAATGGTAAGCCCCTTACTATAGTAGTTACTTTTTTTGTAATGAGGTTGTTACAAAGTTACATTTGAAAAACATCACAACTAAAAGCGATAGATTTTCCTTGGTTTTTTTCCGGGCTGTGTGGCCGTGCTCTGGAATAGTTTCTTTCTGACATTTCGTCTGCATCTGTGGCTGGCATCTTCAGAGAATGGTTGGGTAGGGTGTGTGTGGAGTTTATATGCTGAGAACCCTTGTTGGGAAGTACATGTAAATTTGTGTAATTGAATGGTTAGTTTCTGGGTATAGAAATGCAAGGCTTGTTAGTGTCTGTTTGGCTAATGGTTGGTTGATGAGCCATTATCTGCTGGGAGTTCCCCTGTTCCTGGGTGGAAATCCTTTGTAAGTGTTGAGTTTTGATTCTATTGTATTGCAAAACTGGGAGGTAGATTTTGTTTACTTTTAAGGTTTCTTCTTTCCTGTTGAAGTTGTCCAGGTGTTTGTGGATTTCAATAGCTTCTCTGTGCATTCTGACATGATAGTTGTTGGCCTGGTCCAGAATTTCTGTGTTTTTAAATAGCATTTTGTGTCCATGTTGGTTTATCACATGTTCTGCTATTGCTGATTTTTCTGGCTGGCCCAGTCTGCAGTGTTTCTCATGTTCCTTGATTCGTGTTTGCACACTGTGTTTAGTGGTCCCTATGTAAACTTGTCCACAGCTGCATGGTATGTGGTAAACTCCTGCGGCTGTGAGAGGGTCTCTTTTTCCCTTCGCTGAGCGTAGCATTTCTTGGATTTTTTTTGGTTTTTTTATAGATTGGTTGGAGGTTGTGTTTCCTCATCAGTTTCCCTATTCTGTCTGTGACTCCTTTGATATATGGTAAAAATACCTTTCCTTTGGGTGGCTGTTTTTCTTCTTCATTCCTGTGTTTTTTTCTGGGTCTGGCTGCTCTTGTGATGTCTGATCTGGAGTAACCATTAGCCTGTAGGGCCCAGTTTAGGTTCCTGAGTTTGTCTTCCAGGTAGTGGGGTTCGCAGAAAATCCAAGAAATGCTACGCTCAGTCTCTGACTTCACAAACTAAAAGCGAGGTTACTTTACTAGTATAACATATAACAGCTTCTAGCTATTTTCAAAAGTAACTTTTAAGGACACTGTTTTAAAGGCACCTTGACATGAATCAAAGTTTTATGCCATTTTCTTTGCTGTACCAAAGTTCTTTTTCCTTAAAAAAAGGAATAGAAAATAATGGAAAAGTAACAAGCAGTGGAACAAATAACACAATCTATTTTTTTATGGCCTTAATATACAACAGCAGATGGTTAATCTTTTAAACACTGTAAAGAATAATGAAATAATTGACTTTCTAAAAGTAATTTTCCAAGCTCTGAGATAAATTCATGATGGTTTCAACTGAGAGCGGTATTGCTTACTTAGCAGGATTGGGCCCTGTAGTAAGATTGAGTGTCAACAAGACATGATAGTTAACAGTAATTAACTGAAACCCAATTAATGTGTACAGTTTTCAGAATATCAAATGGCAGCTGAAAGAAAACCAGAGCAAAACTCATAACTGAGGTGGAGGTTGCAGTTAAACCAGTTTTCTTTCTGTCCCAAGCTTGACAAAAGGCCCTCCTTAGAAACTGTTTTCATTTCAGGGGTGGATGACAATGGAGTCTTCCCTTGAAGTGTAAATTAGAGGGTTTAATTCTCCCTCATCACCCTTCACAGTTCCAAGATTGCTCAGGTTTCCCCCATCTACTCTTTGCATTTTTTAATGTGCATATGAATCCTATTTACAGAGTTATCACATAATCTAGTTTAGCCCTTAAACAGTTTTTCAGCTACAAACCATATGGATGAATTGGGAAAGCAAGCTTTGAAGGCAGAGGACATGACCTCAGAACAATCCCCTAGCATGATGCTCTTCGATTGCCCTAGGGCTTTAATGGCTTTCCTGTGTCCCCAAAGGCATAGGCAAGAGATGGGAAAACTTACTTTTGGGAATATAATTCCCTGGACACCCCCCCCCGCACCAGCATGGACACTGGCTGGGGGGATTCTGGGATATATTGTTAAAAGAGTTAACTTTCCTAAGTTCTGTCATAGAGTCATAATATAGACAGGCATACACAAACAAACTCCAGGCTGTGTAAAAATAATGTGAGTGATGACAGTCTCCATGGAGACCATATATTTCAGGTGGCAGGCTGCCCAGTCCTGCTGTTGCAGTGCCTTTGATAGCTCTCCCATTGAACTGTCACGTCAAACAACCAATGATTTACCATGGCAAGGGAGGGAGCTTATTAAGGCTCAGAGGCAGGGGCAAGAAGGCCCTTGGTTGGCTCTCACAACAAGCCCAAGCAAGCTTGAGTAAAAGATAATGGGTATTAAAGAGCTTCCACCACTTATCTCAAGCCCACAGATTGGCAGAGCTCAGCTTCCAGCGAGCCCACTAGCCTCTATTTGAGGCTACATTGCTTTCAGGTAAGGAGGGCTGGGGTGCAACACTACTTAGAGTCCACTCCGGAAATCACACCGCTTGATGACTGAATGCTGCAAGGCATCCTGCTGTTGCTTTGAGTTGGTTTTCTCAGACAGTGCATGCCTACACATGTATGAATTACCTGTGAACATATTTTAGTCATCCTTGCACTCATTAATGAGTTTGTTTTTTTAATGGGTGTTGAAAAATGATGGTGGGAGATGTATGTTCTATGTTGTGAATAACAAAATATCGTCCAATTTGATTAAATCTGGACTAAAACACACAGGTGAACAGAGGGTTGTGAAATACTACTGTAAATTTTAATTGAAAGACAAAGGGAGAAATCATCAATTTTTCATGTTTTATCAATCATGACTGAATACAAGGTAGCTGAAATCTGTGTTATGTGATGAAGTGATGGCGAATTCCCTAAAATATAGAATACTAATTCTCATCCAAATTAACAATTGCATATATTTATGATTCTAAAATGCTGGGTCTGCAACAGCTCAAGATACCTAAAAACTTTATTTAAAATACAGTATTTTAAATGACTGATGCAATTTGAGTGTATACACCTTCAAGTCACCTTGTTGACTTATGATGACCCCATGATTTTCATAGGGTTTCCTTAGGCAAGGAAAACTCAGGGGTGGTTCTGACAGTTCCTTCTTCTGAAATATAGCCTACAGTACCTGGTATTTGTTTGGCGGTCTCCCATCCAAGTATTAACGAGGGCTGCCCCTGCTTAGCTTCCAAGATCAGACAGGATCTGGTGGCTTTAGGGTATTTAGGCTTAAATTAAAATAATAATTAAACTTGGAGTTTTAAACTATTGCTAAAAATGAACCATTAAGTTATCCCTATCTAGCAATGGGAGTTTATTATCACAGAAGTAATCTTCTTTCATTCTCATAGAGTTTGTATCTGTTATTCACAATCTTAAGTGAAAAAAAATAAAATCGGGTTCAGAAATAAGTTTGCAGCTCTTTTTCTATCTCATTGGCTTAATACCTTTGACAATAACCCATTTGTTCTACTTTTTCCTACCTTAAAACTTTCTCCCCTCCTCGCATTTACAGTTATGGTCTCATGGAAGGTTCTCACATTTCAAGTAAAAAAATTTAAAAGTAATAAAATTGCCTCTCAGCCTTTTGGGATAACTAACTACATATTATAGTGACAGAATTGAACTTGGATTATACTGAAGTGCTATAAACCAGTGCTACTCAAAGTGGTGGTCCATGGACCAGTGCCAGTCTATGGCCCATCAGCGGCTACTCCCTGAAGGTTTCCAGAAAAGAAAGAAAGAAACAATTGTAACCAATAGGCACAAATGTGGTACTGCTCCGTAGCATATTGGGGGAACAAGATTGCTGGTTTCCCACATCATATAGCTTAAGAAGCACTGCTATAAAGCACACAGGTTGGGGGCGGGGTATAATTTTTACAAGAAAACAAATGGTCACAACCTACTACTCCATCCTGAACCATATCTCACAACCTCTTCCTCCACCTACACTTTTCCCCCTTTATGGATAATTCCAGTCTCAGAGGCTGATTGTTAGAAACTCAACTAATAGATTTTTTGGGGGAGGGGATGGACTTAGAATCAGTGATTAAAGTAAGAGCACAGTTCCCCCCTTTTTTGCCATTTCATGTTCTTTAACATATTTTATCTTATTTCCACCCTGATGGGTTTCCCAAGGGAATAAATTTATTAGCAGACGCACCGCTACTGAAAAGACCCTCACCTATATACCCACCCATCATTCTTCAAGATGATGTGGGAACGTAAGATAGCACAGCCTCATAAAGTGCCCAATGCATGAAAGCAAAGTTATTTGGGATAAGAAGGTTCTGTTAATACTGAAACCCTGAACCAAGTTAGGGCTTCAAATGTCAGAACCATTGCTTTGAAATGGGCTCAGAAATAGATTGGGAGTCACTAAGACCAATGATTAGCATTATCTACGTTGAACACAGTTTGAAAAACTGGTCCTGGTCCACAGCCTAGCCATTGTACCTTGCACCAACATATGGTAAGTTTCTGGATACTTTTAAAAAAAACCTGGGAAAAGAGCAGAATACAGTAAGTACTTCAGGGAGTAGCAGCTGAGGCTGTGGCCCGGTGTCACCCCTCCCTCTGATGGTGTTAACTGGTGCTGTTTGGCCTCTTTGCACCTCCCTAATGCCTCCCCTGATCTAAATACCCTCAAGGCACCAGATCAGGTCTCATCTCTGAAGTTAAGCAGAGTCAGCCCTGGTTAGTATTTGGAAGGTGGACCACCAAGGACTTCCAGATGCTGTTGGCTATATTTCAGAGGAAGACAATGGAAAATTCCTTCTAAGTACAGTGGGCCTTCAGTATCCCCTGGGGTTTGGTTCCAGCCCCTCCCCCGCTACTAAAATCCATAGATGCTCAAGTCCTTGGTGTAGTAAAATGACATCCCGTATGGTGTAATAAAACGGCAACCCTTATATAAATTGGCGAACAGCAAGGTTTGCTTTTTGGAATCCCCCCCCCAAATATTTTTGATCTATGAGTGGTTGAATCCATGGATGCAGAACCCGTGGATATAGAGAACCAACTGTATTCCTTGTCTAAGAAAACTTTGTGAAATTAGTGTGATTGCCATAAGTTGACAGACAATGTGGTGGTATACACACACACAGAGGTGTATATTTTAAAGTAAATGTCAGATTAGCATCTCTTTTTAGCTGGAATCCTGTTGCTTTGTTCCAGCTAGAACAGACTCATTTAATCAATTGTTGAATGATGAGTCAACATGTAGTTAATTTCAATTGATTTAATTGCTCTTCTCTAGTCAGGACTACCAATAGGATTTCAGTCAGCATTTCAATGGGACTCATGTTCTAACATACAAGAATGCTGCTATAACATGAAGTAGAGCCAACCCTTAGATAGACAGGTATTAGCTCCCATGGTGTCAGGAAAAGAAAGATACCCCTATGGTTTCCTTTCCTAAAGAAAAGTAGGCAAACACACACATTTTATGGCTTTATAATGTGATTTCAAACCCAAGAGTTTGGCAATAATGTTTTCAATTTTTGTATCTACTATAGTCATAGTATAACAAGTATTTAACATCATTTGTCCTTAAATTAAAAAAAAGAACATGTGTTTTGTCTTCTGACATTTGAAGCCCTAATGGTTCAGAACTTTGGTATTAATAGCAGGACTAGTTTAAGGAATTTTGGGGGGCCCATATGTTTATCTCAGGTCAGTGTAACCTAACTCAACCTAAGCTATTCACAGTACAGGATATTCAGATTATTACTAATAATGTTTTTGCAGGAGAAGGGTTACAACTGGGCCCCACACAATGATGGGGCCCCTGCTGCTGCAGGTGCTGCAGGGCCTTTCAACCGGCCGAGCTGTGAGGGGCATTTTCACCATGTGGCCAACCCCACCATCTCTTGAGGAACCCCTAGCCACCTCTTTGGGGTAACCCTATGGTTCCAGGGACCCTGGGTTGGGAAGCCCTGCGGAGTCCACCGGGCAAGGGTGGTAGGGCTGGTTGAAGGGCCCTGCAGCACCTGCAGCCGCGGGGGGCCTCGTCATTGTAGGGCTCCCCTGTTGTAACCCTCCTCCTGCAAAAACATTATTAGTAATAAAGTAGGACCCCCATATCCCCTAGGTATTGGTTGTTCTGGGGGGGGGGGCTCACAGATACCAAATCCCATGGATAATACTGAAGGCCATTGAAAAAGATGGGACTTCCAGTTTAAAATACCCTGGAGTTGCCTTGGAGGACCTAGAAAATGGCTGGAGAGGACACATTTTCTGGGAAGACTCTATGGTAGGTGTGGTGTTTTGTGTCCCGTGGATAATTGCATTGGTGGATAATGAAAGTGGATATAGGGGCCCTACCTTAATGTGAATACCCTGGACTGTGCTGCGCCGCCTGCTCCTCCTCCAGGCGCTCAGCTCCCACCAGAGCTCCTCCAGCTGCCCGCCCCAACTTGCCAGCCACAACACACACACACACACACACACACACAGGGCCCAACCTGTGATCACCTCTGTGGTGGTTGGGGACGGCAGCAGGTGTTTGTCTGGGGGTGGTGGTGGTGCTGCTGCCTTGCCTTGTGGGCTGGGGCTGCGAGCGGAGTCGAGCCGAAGCCGCCACCCGCTTTGTGAGGCGATCCCGGAGCTGTCCGCCTGCCTGCCTGCCGGCTCCTTCCCTCCAGGCGCTGAGCCGGCTGGCCTCTCGGTGGTAGTGTTCTGGGGGGGAAGGCGCTCCTCTTCACTGTGGGAGCAGGAAAGGCGAGGGGCAAGGCGGGAGGGGGGCACCAAGAGAGGGGGGACACTTTGGGCGCAGGGTTCCTCGTCCCTTGCGGCAGGGGGGTTGGTACAGCTGGCGCTCAGCAGGGCTTCGGGGCAGCCGGGCCAGGAGAGGCCTCGCCACCTCTTTCTCTGGGGGACATGGCCGAGGGGTGAGAAGCTCTGCAGGCAGCCAGGCAGCTCCGTGCTCGCAGCCCCAGCTTGGCATCGGTGCGCGGGGCACCTCCGGCCAAGGCACAGGCAGCAGCGCCAGCCTTGGCCACCTCTCCTCCTGCCGCCACCAGCGCTCGCCCCCCCAGGTCGGTGCCACAGGGTCGCTTCCAGGGCAGCGCAGTCTGTGTGGAGGGAGGGAAGTCTGAAGGAGACAAGAGAATAAAAAAGGGCAAGGCCAGCAGGAGGTTTTGGGCCACCCTCTTGCTCCTGTTCTTTCTCTCTCCTATTTTTTGTTTCTTTTCTTTTTTTTTGCAGGAGGGGGTTGGGACGGGGGCCCTGCGGCTGTGGGGCCCCCCACAGATGCTGATCTGGCAGTATGGTTAAACCGGCCCTGCGGGCCTCCCCACAATGATGGGTCCCCCTGCGGATGCTGACGCCACTGGTGCCTTAAACCAGCCCTGATTAATAGAACCTTCTTATTCCAAATGCCTGTTTTCATGGTCTGGGCACCTTATGAGGCTGTGCTCTCATGTCTCCACACCATCTTGAGGAATGGTGGGTGGATATATGTGTAAAGATCCTCTAAAAGCAGGTCAGAAATAGGGACATTCTTTTAAAAAGGCCCTGAAAATGTTTTTTAGAGCTAGAAGCTGTTGCAATTGGAACAGCCGTGAAGCGCTCCTGGTGCAGGTTTCCACAGACATTTCTCCAGAGATCTTCACAGCTCCTTGAAATGCAAAAAGGTGTTGTGAAAGGTAAATAGTAAAGAAAGTGTCAGAAAATCTGAAATAGAAAGGAGATTGAGATGGAGCAAGGTGAAAATTAATGCTCAGACAATGAGGCACTTGGCGATAGACAAGTAACAGACATTACCTTTAAGGCTTGGAAAGCAACATGAGAAGGAGTAGAGCATTTAAGCAGTCAGATTTTCATTTTGTCTGAAAACTGACAGACCTTCCTCAGAGAAGAATTTGTACTAGTACTCATTATAGAAGACGAAAGCATATGAACAAGTCTATGCGGAATTAGGTTAATCAATTCAGAGTCAAACTGTGTTATTGGTAGATGAGGCACACAGAAATCAATAGGATTTTTTGTTCTAAGGGCCTGGATATCCACAACCCTTGGGCACTGTTTTTAATACGTATGCTTCGATGAAAGTTTTCATGGGTGACTATAACAGGCTTTTTGATTCACTTAATGAACAATTAATATTAAGCAAACAATTCTACAAAGAAGTCTGCTACCTTTGAGATAATTAGGGATAATCGCCCCCAAATTGTGGAGTGGCCTGCCGAATGAGATCCGTCAGCTGACGAGCTTGAGTAGCTTTAAAAAAGACTAAAGACGGATCTCTTTCGGCAGGCCTTTCCTGATTAGATCCCGGCCTCAGGAACTCAGTCTCCTGGCTTTTTAAAAAATTATGTATATATTTGTTTTTAATGTGTTTTTTTAGCTAGAAGGTTTTAATCTTATTGTGTTTAATGTCTTTTTATGTGGGAGGGTGGGGGTGGGTGGTGTTTTTAGTCATTATTATAATGTTTTAATTGTTGGAAGCCGCCCCGATTGTTTTTAGCAGAGGGGAGGGGTATAAATAAATTTTATTATTATTATTATTATTATTATTATTATTATAATATTTGTGTTCTCTCTCTCTCTCATTCCTCCTCCCTCATTTTCCAGAGACTACAAACTCAGTATAAGATGACACCCTTTAGAACCCCTTGAAAAAAGGAAAGACACTGCAGAGACCAGCTAAGCACCAAAGTCATTTAACTGTTTCCCTCATATGGTTGTTGGTAAGCCAAAAGTGTCTGGATCAGAAGGACAATGCCCCTGTAAATGTTTCTGATTCTGAAAGAAGATTCAAGGTGGGCTTCTGGGAGACTAGTGACCTCAGCCAGTAATGGCAGATCGGTATAACCTTGTTTTGTCTTTCTTTTTTCTTTTTTCCTGTCTCAGGGGTTGGCTACTTAAGGCATGGCAGATTGGTCTCTGGCCCCATTACAGCAGACTCCCAAACAGGTGATGGCCTCAGAAGATAACAGTTCCACCTATCCAAAGGCAGGCTTATTATCTCTTCGTCAGAACTCTCAGTCTACAGATATGGCACCTAGGACGCTCTTACGGCTGCAGAGTGTTGAAGACGGGAAAGCCCCCTTCCCACCATCCCGGAGAAGCTCCATCATGAGTGTCTTCAATGCCCCCTTTCCCAGCAGGAGAAACTCACTGGCTGCTGGGGGAAGGCGTCTCTCCATTGGGCCTTGGATGCACTGTGGCAGAGTGAGCTTCTCTGGGCTGCCACTCTTTGAACCCATTCGGGAGACACTCTATGAAAACACCTACAAGACCCAGCCAGATGAAGGCTGCAAGTTTAACTCCTCCCAAGCACAGCAGATTCTTGAGTCTGTTCTGGCCAGCTACCTTGGGGATACCAAGTACAACCCGACAAACAGTGGGCAGCTGGCCCAGAACCTGTCAGACCTCATCAGGAGCAGAGTCAAAGATCTAACTCCACCACGCTACAAGCTGGTGTGCAATGTTTTTCTGGGCCAGCAGGCTAATCAAGGTCTGCACATTGCCAGCCGGTCCCTCTGGGATGTGGAAAATGACAACTTTGCCTCCGCTGCTTTCACCAACTCATCAATGATTGCTGTGGCCACGGTGCATGGGCTATATTTTGAATGAACTATGTGGGTACAGATCTCAAGGTGCCCTTTCTCTTTCAGCTATCTAAACAGAAATAACTTCAATTTTACTAATTGTTACCTATATCTAAAGTGCATACCCCTCCGCTATTTGCTAGATAAAATATTTTATATTAACAGAATAGGACAGAGATAATATGAGGAAGACTAGACCATTGGGTCTGGTAGCTTTACATAACCCATTAGAGTGTTGTTGTTGTTGTCATCACTACTTCTTCTTCTTGATAGCTTATTTTTAAGCTATTCATTTCTCTGCACCTAAATAATACGTATTTGTTATATTTATGTTATCAGTCATAAATTTTCTAGTGCCATACAAACTAATTCCCAAAGACTATGGTTTGGATCCAAGAAACATGTTAAAGGTGATTAACCACTGACACTATTCTCCAAACCTGAGTTCACAATCATGCTAAAAGAGGTAGATTGTAGGCATTTTCACACTTCTGTTTGTGCAAGAGGTTACACAGCTGCTTACGCAAACAGAGCATTGTGGATATTTCCCCCAAGGGAAAAGATAACCTCCTGTGCACAGAAACTATGACCACAATGTAGTCACTTATAGCAGATTTTTACCTGTTATTCAGTGCATGCCAGCAGCTGCTACAGAAAAATCAGGTAGAGAAAAGCAATGAATCTTTTAAGTGCTTGTGCATACTACCTGAAATGGTTCAGAGTTAGTGATCTGAGCATCTGTATTTGGCATGAATTCGATGCAAAGTGCCATGAGAGGCCATCAGGAAATAGGCATCCATTGGCAAAATTTAGAAGAGTCCATTTTCTATGTTGGTGTATTCTTAAGAATTTGCTTCAGTTCAGTTATCTGAATGTATCAGAAAAATTAGCCTAGCAATCAACCCACTTGCCAGTGGGGCATAGTTCAGATGAATAAGCAACAGCATTTCCATGAGGCTTGATTTTTGACATCTTGGTATGTGTGGATTGGGGGTAGGGGTGGAGGAGTAGAAAAGCAACTAATTCTGTTATCCTAGAAGGCTGGTGTTATCTTTAATAAGTTCTCATAAACCATGCTCATTGGTCCAGCCAATGGGTGGTTTAAAAATGTTCATTTTCTTCACCCTAGTGAAAATAGGACACATTGCATACAGCAAACAAAATCTACAAACCAGGCACCCATATGTGGGGCCAAGACCTGTTGAACTGAGTAGGGTTTAGTGCTCGATCTCAACCAAATTTATTCAGAAGTAGATCTAATAGATAAATCAATGGCTTCTTCAGCGGGAGTTAGACTTTTCACCTCGAAAACTTGACCCATCACTCCAAAGGAAAAAAATGTGCCAATGTTCACTTGCACTGGACAATTCATTAACACAAACCCAAATGCTTCCCAATACTGAGGTGGGGCTATGGGGAAACCCCTCAGCCCAGTTCATAAGCAGCCCAAAGCCTCCAGCACCATTCCCATCTATTGTTTATAACAGCTATTTTAGGTCTAGACTCTCACTAAGCACAGGAGGTGTTGTCCTGGGCACGTTGCAGAACAAGTGGCATTGGGGAAAGTTTTGTCTGTCCGTGACAGTCACAGCCACACCAAATTCCTTCAATAAACCAACAATAGTTAGACACCAAACAGCTATTTATTGTCACTCCAAACATTTCTAGAGGAAACAGGTTTTGGCAAGGCCTAGAGAAGATTCCTCTGCTGAACATGATGCTCCCTAACGTGGCTGGTGACTGCAGCAAGTTGGGGGAGGGGGCATATTTTCTGTTTCAGGAACTCTCCAGAGGACATACAGTCTGCCAAAAGTGGGGGGAAAACAGCACCAACTGGAAATTCACTTTTAAAAAAATGTTAAGCAGTATGTAGGGGGCAACTGCACTTAAAGAAACGGCAAACTGCCTCTCTTAGAGGCTTCCAGGAGAAAAACAATTTGTCTCTTACCTTGGACAGAAGGTAACAGGACAGTTCAGGGAGCCTGGAGGGATCAGAGGCCTCACAAACAGCATTGGGAGCTGCAGAACAAGGCTATGCTTTTTCTATCCCTGCTCTATAAGATGTTGCAGACTGTAGATGTCTGATAGGGAAGAACAGCAAAGAATTCAAAGCAGTGGTGGTGTGGTGATGCATTTTATGAAGAACATTATGAAAGGGTCACTCCTACACCCACAACTTGGTGGAACTACTCTTGAGTTTTGCCACTGTGGTCTATGTAACGTGTAGACCAACTCTCACCCATAGCTACATAAACTAACTGGTAGGAAGTGGTGTAATTGTAAAGAGGATGGGGTGTGGGGATGACTTTTCCACTACACACCTTCAAGTTATAATTACATATTGGAATTTTGCATACCCAGCTGGTAGATGCTTTCCCCAGATTCAGTGTGTGGGAGAGGGTGAGAGTGGCCTTGACCATTCGCGCCACCAGGGCCAGATAGTGGATCCATTGCTGTGGGGGCAGTGACTCCACTATAAGTTAAAGCCATTCCTCATGCAGCTGCTGCAAGTTGTACAGGAGTTGTCCTGGCATTAGATCATATTGTTGACAGAGTTTCATACTGCTGACACCTGGAGCAGCTTCAGGAAAAGCAACCATAAAACCAAGAGTGAATCCACCAGCCACCCCCGCCCATCATGAGCTTCAGGCAGCAAGTGGCTCTTGATGACAGGCCTGTCTGTTCTACTAACTGCTAGAAAGGATTTCTATACTGTGCCAGTTTCATGTTCCACCACCCTTCATCCTCTAGCCATATTGCTGGTTTAAAGTAAATAGCCAATATTAACACTGTGCCTGTTGGTTTATTGGGTGACAAACCAACTGTGATATTTTTAAGGCAGAAACAGCTTTGCTTACATTACCCAGGCTTTGGTAATCTCTCATTTGGATCACTGCAATGGTGCTATGTGAAACCACCTTTGAAACTCCAAAATGGTGGCTGCACAAGTGTTAACTGAGGGCTCATCCCTGCCGGTGTATTCTGCCCACAGATCTGGTATGTTACTCTCCCATTACTTGCACAGAATGGGATGGAGTCCACCACACCCCCTGCACCTCCTGGTCTCTGCAGCCACTGCCACCCACGTTGCTCTCTCTGAAGCCAGTCTGCAGCACATGAGCAAGGTCCCCTTAATGTGACCAGTCACATGCTGCAGGACTCCTTCCTAGCTATGGGAGAGCAAGGCAGGTGGCAGCTTCAGCAACAGGCCAGCGTGCTGGAATGGGCCCCTGTAGTTATGTGGAGCCTGATCCATTTATTTTATTTTATTTTATTTTATTTTATTTGCTGGCTGAAGCAGATTTTACCAGGTATTTTTTAAAGCGATGTAACAGCCCTTGCCCTGTCTTCCCCTGGGGGTTGTGAGGACTGACCAGGGGCAAAAGCACTGCATTGTCCGGATTGTAGAACTAAAAGACTGGATAAATTGCCTGTCTAGACAAGCCCTGAAACAGTATATTTCTGCTACATTTTCCCAGTGTGTTGTTATCTGCACTGGCTTCTAGCTTTTTTCCAGAAGCAAATCAAAGTGCACATTTTGAGACCAGGACCACCTGAAAGGATGCCTTTTCACATGCATACCTATCCCAGACATATCTTCAGATTGTCCCACCAAATGAGTTTCTGCTGGTGGTTGTTGTGTGCCTTCAAGTCATTTCAGCCTATTAAGGGGTTTTCTTGGCAGAATTTGTTCAGAGGGCCTTGCCTTCATCTGAGGCTGAGAGAGTGCGACTTGCCCAAGGTCATCCAGTGGGTTTCCATGGCTGAGCGGGGATTTGAACCCTGGTTTCTGTGTCCTAGCCACTCAATCCACTACACCATGCTGGCTCTCTTCTGCTGGTAGCTACTGGAGAAAGAGCCTTTTCAGTGGTGGCACCCTGGCTGTAGAAGGCTCTGCCCCTAGAGGTTTGCCTGGCATCATCTTTTTTTTCTTTCTTTCTCAGCACCAAATGAAGACTTTATCTTCCTGGGTGTCAAAAGACTTTAAAATAAAATGGAAACCTCTAAGATGATTTAGACTATGTTGGTGTTACTTAAAATTGCTTTCTTGCTTGCTGATGGGATTAATATTGTATTATATATTCTTTGCTAGGGTTGTTACAGTATAAACCACCAAGAGAACATGGCTATTGGTTGACATATGGAAGCTGTTCAACATGAATGACCAAGATCCTGCATCGTCAGACACAGTTACGATAGAACTCTGTCATCACATCTACTTTTGCTAATGCTACCCCTAAAAACCTACCTCTTAAAGCCAGGCAGCACTGCAACCAAAGGGCTTTTGAGGCACTGCAGATGAGGATACTAGAAATGATGGCTACAGCTTTCTTCTGGTCACAAGCCTCCTTGAGATGGACAGCTGGAGAGGCCCCTCAGGATCCTGCCACAGCTGCTTGTCTCAATGCACCTTGTGACTTAGGGACTGTTCACACTATAGAGTCACTGTATAGCACTGTGATTCCACTTTAACTGCCATGATTCCATCCTATGGGAATCCTGGGACTTGCAGTTTATAGAAGGGCATTTAGAATTCTTAGGCAGAGCACTCCAGTGTACAAATCCTAGGATTACATAGGATGCAACCTATGTAGCAATTAAAGAGGATCAATCTTGTCATGTGAATGGGCCCTGGGAGACCACTACAGCCATTTATTTCCTAGCAGCCCAATCTGTAGCACCTCAGAAACCTTTCAGTTGTGCCATTGCCTGGCTTAAAAGGGAAGTTTTTGGGATCACATTTGGCCATTAATGACTGTAAACATGAATCCCAAAAGTTACAAGATCATATGAGAAGTTCAGCTTACACTCATAAATATTGAATAGGATGCCAGCCAAATGTGTCTATTACCTCAACCCCATCCCTGAACCCATGTTTTAGCATCACTCAGCCCCATGCCACTATAGGTGGACCATTCTGTGCTACTTGCATGTTACAGATCCCACCCCCAGTCTGCATAAATGTCTGGGTTGTAGTGATAGAAAGCAGAGCTTGGAAGTTATTCTTGGAACACAACTTTTAGAAACCCTTGACAGTTTCTGTATTTCCAAGCTCTGATAGAAAGTAGCACTGTACAAAATGTAATTCTGGCTATTCATACCAAAATTTACAGGTGTCTTGTTGGGCCCCTTTGTTAGGGTGGGAGATAAAATGGAATTTGGAAAAGGTAGCCATGGAAGAGCAGAGAGGAGCTGGAACAGAAGAGGGAACATCCAGCACAGATCTAGCTGACTGAGATTACAGTCTAAGTTCTCTCACCTGAAAAACCAGATGCAAGGCATGGGATAACTCAAGTGCTCAGTTGGCTAAGGCCATAAAGTTCAGCACTCTCTCTAAAGTCTCTATGGACAACATACAGATGTTAACTTGCTGGAGCAGAATAATCTAACACTTCAGAATGTACGTCTGTGTGGCTGAGTACAGCAGCATAGGGTCTCATCCTGTTCTTGACACTTCCTCTCTTGATGGAATTAAAGAGCCCTAAAGCAGCTGGAAAAAGATATATATCTGTTGAATATGTAAATGTATATCTTCATCTTTACTATGCAGATATGGATGTGTGAAGCAATTTTCCATAGCAGGGTACTGTGTAGTAAGTAGTGTGGAGCACTGACAACTCTAAGACTCCATTTAGGCAGCTGTTCACAAACCAGATTCATTACAACTTGGAATAGTAATTTCTCTTGCTTTCAATAAAAATGAGTTTTATTGTAATCAAAACTGTTGGATTTTAGGAGACATGGTGTGCATGACTGACAGGACACAGGTGCAAAATAAATAGTTTATAAATACATAAATAAATCTTAGGATATTTAGGTTCCACAGCTGGACAGTCTTGTCAAGTTCAAAAGACCAAGAGGGCAGCTTTTATTGAAGCTGTTCAAGTTTGTACCATGGCAACTTATAGAATTTCTCTGTTGTATCTTGGGATGAAAGCAGCTAAGAAACTGAGACAAATAGGGCATTCACAGTTTCAGCAAAGAAGGGAGTCCTATTTGCCTAATTAGTGTAACCGTTTCAGTTTCATTACTTAACAGCCATTACTATTCCATTACCTTCACAGCCTCAAGTGCTTAAAGGCAGCACTAGAAGTCAGAAGTGACCCTGATTTAACCTTGTTCCTAATTCATCTTCCCAAATTTTGAGTTGTGGCAACTCTTCCCTGTGAATTCCAGGAGACAAGACAGCTGGCACAACAGCCAACTATAGTTCCCCCAAAACATCTTAGTTTGTAACTTCATTACAGCTAGAGCAAGGAAGCCATTTGCCTGGCTCCCTGGTAGAAAGACATCACCCATTTACAGCTGCCCTGTAGCACAGGCCTTCCTTGGCAGCCATTCCCAATTCACAGCTTTCTTGTTTGGTCCATGAGTCACAGCCAAGTGAGAACTGACAAGTGATGCAACTCCAAGCAGCACAATGTAGTCCAGGGGACATAGTGGTAGTGTTGCCACAAGCCTGAATTCAAGCCTCCCTACCCATCAGGCTCTGAGACGCCATATCCTACACCAGATATTTGGCATTAGGCACCACACAGAAACCCCAGAAGCCATTTTAAATGAAGACTAGTCATTTCCCTCCCTATTTAACCCTATGTTGTTCCCCATATTGTGTATGGAGCACAGTTTTCTCCCCCTCTCCCTTTTCCACCCTGTAACACCATGTGTATAACCAACTGTGCACTGACTACACAGGAGTAAAGCTTAAGGCATCTGCTGCTATACCTCCTCTCCACTGTGGACTGGGAGCAGTCACATCAAAGCAAGTGGGAACATTCCCCTGCTTCATAAAAGAGGGGGAAACAAAAAGAAGAGGCAGTTGGTGGTAGGTATCTAGAAGTTGAAGGGTCCAAAGAGTGGCTCAGAGCTGCACGTGCAGTTTTGGTTTTAATATTTTTCTCTTCCAGAGAGGTTAGGCTACCACTGAGGAAGAATCCAGTCTCTCTTAAGCCATTCACAGTTTCTGGAAGAACTAAAAAGTTCCAAGGAGACCAGGAGTCTACCCTATAGCATTAAGCATCCGTTCGCTGTTGTAGCAGTCTGAGGATGTACTTGAGCCGACGCTGAAGCTCTGGTGAGCATCCAAAATCTGCAATACTGCTAAGCTTGTAGGTGTAGGAATTCCTGTCACGGTTTATGTAGGTGAGGAGGCAGGAGTGGTCAGGTTTGCTAAATATCACCTTGGTATGATCATTGTAGAAGTTCACCTAGAAAAAATGCATAAGAGACACTCTATAATGTTCACTGCTAATGCCTATTAGCACCCAGCATGCAGCCCCTATCTGTTGGAAATCTCAACTGGTTTTATCATCAACCGCTAGCTCTTTCTTGCTCGCTCTTCACAGTAGTTTAAGCTCAGAGAGAGTAACTGGTTTGATGGCAAAACAGAGATTATAATTTGAATTCCAAATCTATAACAGCTTCCCCTTAGAACTGCAAAGGAAGCCAGGGCAAACTGCCAGGCATGAAGCCAAGCTCAGAAGCATTCCACAGAAAGCATCTTTCAGGACTTGAACAAAGACAGGAAAATAACAGAACACATTACATAGCTGTGAGCAGGGCTCTCTCTGGTGAAGCAGTACCTGCTTTGGAGGAGCTGACTATGAGAAGCTTGTCTATGCAGCTGCCCTAAGGAGATCTGGATTAGAAAAAAGTATGCAGGTCCCAGTTGTTGGCATGAAGGACTGGATGACTTTACTTACCTGCAAGGTTCCATTGCTGAAGAGCATCAATAAGGCCTGGTTAGTCTTCACCCACTGTAGAAGGAGAAGTGGCACCTGTTCAGTCTCATCTATGCTGGGCAAGTCTCCTCCCTTTGATGACAGACAGCAAAGTTAGAACACCTGATAACAGATTGGTGGGCCCAGCCCCAACAGTTCAAAGCAGTTGCAAATAACCCTATTCTTGGCACTCTGCCAACACAAGGAACAAATAACCCCTTAGTTTGTACTAGGATACAAGGTGTAGGTGGTACAGGCCAATAGCAAAGCATGAAGATTAGCACACCTATCCCACAATTGAGGCTTCCTCGAGTGTGTGAAAAAGCCACAGTCTTTTGAGTGAGCACAGCAAAGCAACTGAGAGAGCACAGGATCAGGCAATGAAGAGTTATCACATGTACATTTATACTTGGACAGCCACTAACCAAAGCCTGGCAAAGCGAGGATGATGACTTAAATGTTTTTAGCTGCATCCCTTAAAAGTCTTGCAAGGTCCAAAATACTTTAGGAGCCAGTTTAAAGAGGCAGCCAGCCAGCCAGCCAGCCAATTTACATCCAGGTTAGCTATCAGCAAACAAATGCAACCTGAACCTAAATATAGACCATTCCACACTACTCACCTTCATCAGATGCTGTTCCATGTAAGAGGCAAAGTACTGCAGGACACTCATCTGTCCCTGTAGCTGTTCAGGAACAGCAGAAGCCGGGAAGGAGAAATGCTTACTGTTTGTCAAGTTGTAACGTACTTTTCTGAAAGGGAAGAATTCAGTTAGCTACAGAAGCCAGGACTGTACTGAACAGACATCTCATTTTCAAAGAGCTGCTATTGGCAACATCAGATGGATTATTGAGCACAATTCATTTTGGAAAGCATGGAAATACCACCTTCTAGACAATCAGGGTTGGCAGCAGAAAGTCAACTGCTGTACTAATCAGTCCCTACAAAAATGGAGCTGAAGCTCACGGAAGTGAGCCTGCTATCCTCTGATGGAGGGTTCTTAAGGAAGTTTTAAAAGAGTTGCTTTTGCCTTCTTGATGGTATTTCAGCCTTTGACTACATCCCAAGACAATATCACATGCAAAAACCCCTGGGTTTGTTTTAGCAACCTGGATTTGCTTTGTTTTTCCTATCTCATTGTTTGCCTCACCACACCAGGAGATGACTGGCAGGTCTGGAGCTGCATTTACTGGGTATCAAGTATCCACTCTCTCATACCCAAAGCCCATCCAACCCCTGGCAAGCAATCTGGTTCGTCCACTCACTTCCAGTTGGCAGAGAGGGTCATGTGAGTTCCATCATTGAAGAGGACACCGATGCTACGGTCAGAGAGCTGATAGCCGAAGCCATACTTGTTGGAGTAATCCACCCACTTGCTCACCCAGACAAAATGTTCATGGCAGGCTAAGGAGGCAGGATTCCTCTCAGCTGGACAGTGAACAAAAATACTGTTTAGGTGAAGGTAGGGGAGAAAGGCTTAATATGTTAGTATTTGAGATTGTAGTCTTACAAGTTATTCCTAAAGTGGTAATAACATGGGATTGAGGTGGAAGAAATATCATGCTTGGAATATGAACCTGGCTCATGTCTGCTCTTGCAGCAGGGTTGCAGGCTGCTCTCATTCTAGGGTCCTAATCTGCATGGCGAGAAGCACACATTCTAGTGATAGTTCAGGGACAGAATTTGTGCCCCTTGGTCACTTTGTTTTTATATCCTCCACTCTCTCGGGGTGCTCTGTAAAAGCAGGTAGTTACTTTATGTTGGATTAGAACAAGTGCAAGTTCACTTTGCCATTGGAAGTTTTAGGACATGGCAAATCCTCTGTCTGTTCTAAAAACCTGGCTGCAGATCAGTGTTTAACTTGTGTTTGATGTTAGAAGGGCCTTAATGAAAGCCAGAAGTCCCACCTAACGCTCTCTTTTTTAGCAAAATCCTGATATGCACACACAAACCTGTAACTGTCTAAGAACAGTAGCCTCAGCAGCGTGGGTGGGAGAGAGGGAGGGAAGGAATGTTCTCTGGCCCCTTGCAATTCAAGCACTGGTGCAAATATCCATTTGCAAACATTCAATAGGAATGTACAGGCCACAGCTGAGATCCTTCCTGCCCTGTTTATGTTCTTGTTTCCATTATGACTTGAAGCTGTACCAGGGCCACTGAGGCTTAACATAAACATAAGCCATCTAGATGAGCTGTGAGTGCATCAAAGTATGTTCCTTCTTCTACCCCCACTTCATAATATTAGCTTCTATGGCAACTATTCTTTCATCCCTCCCTCCCCCCATGGCCTTGTGATGAAGTATCCCCTGAACCCCAAGAAATTACCTGGTGGCATGACAGAGAGACAGTTCTTCAAGAGCCCAATTGCAGATTCAATGACACCTGATGCCGTCACACAGTCTTCGAACACTAAGGAGGGAGGAGAAATGTATTTGACACAAAGTCACATTACTCAGGGTTTCCCATTTACCAAGGGTCACACAGCAGCAGCAGCAGCAGGAAGAATGCCCCTTACTAATGGAAAACCTCAGTCAAACTTGGTTTGCTGGGTCTGGCTTACCCAAACCGGCCATGTCAAGCAGCTAAGCCGCTTCCAGCCTAGCTTAGAATATCAGACCTGCTCGATCAAGCCAGAAGTCCATTTAGCCCAAGATTATGAGCCAGGTGTAAACTACAGAGCCAGTCCTGTTTGTCTCCAGCATCTGGTGTCCACAGTTACCCTGCCTTTAAGAATGAAGGATGTGACTTGGCTAATAGTATGAGGAAGAACCTGTGCTCCCTCCAGTCACACCCCACCACCTTAAGTAGCAGTCTGCTTGAGCTGCAATTGTAAACAGCCCATGGACCCCTATTTTCCACAATGATGTGCTTCTTTTTGCTTTTCGTCTTTAAGCCAATCTCCCAACCCTGCAGCAAGTTCCAAAAGGGAGGAACTCCTTCACTCCACGGGTACCCAGATAAGGATGTGCTATTATTTGAGACATTGTTGGTCCTCACCTTCACAGCTGCTGGCCATCGTCCCACGAATGGACCGGGAGATGGACTTCTGTGAGCCCTCCTCTGCTACAGTGTCTACTGGGCTAGAGCTGGGACTCTGACCACTCAATGGAGTTACCTAAGGAGATAGAAAAGGAGGTTTTGTGGCAACTTAAAAGACTAACCAATTGATTTCAGCACAAGCTTTCATGGACTAAAGCCCAGATTCCATTAAGCTGTTTTTGTCTTTTCATTCCGTCTTCTATTTACTGGCAGTTTTAGCATCTGCCAAAGCAATTCCCTTGGCTTTCTTTCCACCCTCCAAAAAGGCTCAACAACCCAGTCAAATTCCTGCAGTTAATTGTACCTCATTCCCTTCCACCGTTTTGTGGCTCAGTTGCCGACAGATGGAGGTCTTCACAAGGCCTGTAACCAACCTGGAGATATCATCTTTCTCTTCAGAGGGAGCTTTCTTAACTAGAAAAGGAAAAGAGGGACTTTAGTAATTCAGCAATCCTCTTGACAGTGACGCCTTGGTAAGCTATCCTGTTTAGTAGATATAATCAGAAGTCTTGTATGGGAGTGACAGCTATGATGGGCCAAACAGAAAAGCTGTAGCAGAGAGCTCTGACTTGGCTTTAATCCATCTGGGTATCATGGTTACATCCTCCTTCCCCCTTTTTTTGCCATTCTGGTGATGAAGAGCTGGCAGGGTCTACTCTGGTGCCAAGCCTTGTTTCCCAGGCCTGTGAGCCAAATCGGACATAAGAATCATGCAGCCCTCCCATACATTGTTGGACTGCATCTCCAAGCATTTTTGACCACTGGATATGCTGGCTAAGGTTGCTGGGAGCTTCAGTCCAACATCTGAAGGGCTGCATAATTACCACCCTTGATGTAAACCAATGAAAGGCAAGCAGATACCAGCAAGTATTCTTAGGAACTACAGGAACACAGTACAGAACCTACCTTTGGATTTCCTTTTCCCAAAGAGCGTCTTTGTGACCTTTACAAACAAGCTCTTGGCAGGATTGGGAGGGTTCAGTTCAGGCACCATCACACAGCTACTGGATGGGAGCTTATCGGGTGTGTACCCCTAGAAAGTGGAAAGAGATAGCAAAATTCAGAGAGACACCAGAACAGATTGTACACAGTAGATTTTGGACAGTCCACCAGCTCCTCCAAGTCCCTGCTATAGCCTGGCAAGATCAGGCCATTTTCACCCAGGTTCTGATATTGGGGGTGTTTTACAAGCGGTGCTGGAGAAATCCTCTCAAGAAGCACTTTTGGCCAAGCCATAACAATCAAACTGCCCAGCAACACAGGCTGGAGCAAAGTGTAATAACACATGAGGATAAGTGTTAATTAGAAACAGGATGTAATTATCTAAATTGCAATCCAGGCAGGACTCCAGCAGCCAACTCCCTTGTTAACAGGGATGCTGCCATCTCTGTCCTGCTGGGGCCCAATGATAGGCTTCACCTGAAGACTTTGTCTCTATAAGGACAGCATACCAAGCAAAGGGTATGGACACACCCCATAGTAGACCATGCTTTGTAGCAGCTCAAGTTTCCATCCAGGCCCTGACCTTGTAAAAAGTTAAAGTGCCCCATAATTAAAGGTTGCTCACCTTAGTGAAAAAGTCATGGTCCAAGATTTCCTCCAGTGTGAAACGTTCCTGGGGGTTTCGTTTCAAGATGCCCATAAGCAGGTTCCTGGCCGGCATGGAAAGGAATGCTGGGAGTGTATATGTGACGTGCTTGATACACCTGTAGGTCTCCTTGAGATCTGAAGTCTCAAAAGGGGGGTTTCCACATAGCAAGGTGTACCTAAAAAGACAGCAGAGATTCAAGGATATCAGATCCCAGCTGTCAACACTGTCAACACTGACTAGCTCTTTATTGGCACATGACTCAGCAGCAACTACAGAGGAAGTTGGTGTGAGGCAACACCCAGCATAAGTGTTCCCTGTAACAGAGCTCATGAGGCACTGCTACTGCTTCAGGGACTGCACACTGGAAGCAAATCCGGAGAGCAAGCAATTGCCCTTCCCACATGATCAGTGTTAAAAGCCTTTTTGCTTTTAAGGAACCAAACTTTTCTGTAAGGCTTTTGGGCCTTGCTGAAGGATGGGAAAGGTGAGGACATCTGCCTGTGCACATCCTTATTCGAGACCACTCTTTTCCCCCTCCCCAACTCTTGCTTTCAAGATAAATTTTCCATCTCCTGCCTTGTGAAAGCTAACAGGAAGCTGTGGCTAACCAGGGTAAAGAGAACTGACAGTTCAAGTGATTTTTTAAAAGAGATGCTCCGGAAAGCTATTAAATAGCACCTGCATTAAATAGTCAATTGCACACCACACAGCCACACACTTTTTCCATTTGCAAGAAATTGCAAATAGATTGTGAAAGATTCACAATAACTATGCAATGTTTTGAGTTCCAATAGACATATTGGTTTGCCCTTAAACTGCCTGCCCTGTATAAGTTCCAGAAAGACCGCTAAGCTATTTTGAGGGGTTACTTTTCATGGGCCCCCAAGGACAAGTGAGCCATGCTAGCATTGTATGCCAAGGATACCAGCAGTCTGCACCCATTTTGCAGATCCTGTTGTTCCCAGGTACCAGTCTTGCCTATTCAATCAAGTTTGTAGCTTTGAACTCCAGACTTATCCATGATGGCTAAGGGCATTTGGAGTCAACTGGGAACACTCGCATCAACTTTCCTATCAACTCTCTCCCCTGCCCCCCAGTTTCTAGTATCCATTCTGAAGCTGCCTTCCATAAGGGTTTCTGATAAGTTGTCCTGGTTAAATATATGGTTCAAGTCATGCTCCTGCCACACTGTCATGATTGCTCCAACATTAACAAAAAAACAACAGGGAGCTAACATAAGCACATGCAAGATCCTGGGTCAATGTGGCCCTTTTAAGATTTGGTACGTGAGAAACTTAACTTCCTTCTGTATCCCTTTCAGATATCTGAGGCTAATATACAGCACTGCCCAGTTATCCCCTCCCATACAGTACTGTTCTGTGTCTATCTCACAACACTCCCATGAAATTGCCAAATGCTGAGCATCTTTTTGGCAACACCAAAACTCTTTGTTTGGAACTGGTTTGGACTCTCAGACTACTCCAGGTTTCACTCATGTAATTTCAATTGACCTTGTATTTAGTTTCTTGAAAGTCTTGACCACCCTGAGCTTTTGATGTAGCATAGATCCAGTATTTCAAATGTCAGACCTTAGGCCCATGTTACACTGTGGTAGAACACAGTAGCTTCCTCTAACTGTACAAAAGACCAGCTTTCCAAGAGAGGTAGAATTAAGGGCTACTTGCAGGCCTACTGTAGAGGCCAATAAACATTCCTGTGAAGTTTGAGCTTTGGACTTACATGACACAGCCCAAAGACCACACATCTGACTCTGGCCCATGTCCTTGTCGCAGTAGCACTTCTGGGGCAAGGTAGTTGGGGGTACCACAAATAGTCCTGGGGGAAAAAAAAACCAAATACACATTGTAAGTTATCTTAGTTGCATCCAGGATTTCTCAGATTTTCCTTCCACCCTCAATTTTGATATATTAGAACAAGAGGTTCATAGGGCCACAGGAAATGCTCCTACTGCCACACTGAAGAAATAGCAGACCAAGCCAAAACCTCAGAGAAGTCAACAAATACATAGAATATTATAAGATCATAATATCTTCCTCAATTAACATTATCTATGCAGTAACAAATAGGTATGTTATCATAACACGGAGAACTACACAGTCAGTTCTAACAAATCAATATGGGGAACCTTTTAAGATTTCAATGTCAATCCCACTTTCATAATATCTCTCAGACAATACTCAGTTAATACAATGTGAGACATGAGATTATGAAGTACGAAGTATGCCTATAGACCCACAGTTCAAAGAGGGTAAAGAAAACCATGAATATTATTCTCCCCATTTTTGAGGCTGCAACTGAGATTCTAGGGAACTTCCATCCTTCTGCTGCTCTAAAATCAGATGGAGCTTTCAGAGGCATGTGTTGTGCCTAATGTATGTTTTAAATATGCTTTTAAAACTGTTTTTAACTCGTGTTTTTTTAAACAGAATTGTTGTGGGGGGTTTAACTTTTGCATTAATGTTGTTTTTGCTGTACTTGGTTTTAAACCAGGGGTGAGGAACTACGAACAGGGCAGGGACTATTTTTCCAGTGGGCTGCTGCTGTACATTTCAGGGTGCCCAAAGTGATGTGATACCACCATTTTATTTTGTTATTTTTTGTTTGTTTGTTTTGGGAAGAGTTGGGAGGCTGGGGTGTTTAGGAGAGCAAGCACTTGCCATTTTAGGAAGCTTTAGGAGATTTGGGCTAGTTTGGGTGCAAAAAATGACCCCAAAATCAGTTCCCAAAAAATTAAATTTTGGGGGTGCAATCTGCGAGCTTTGGGACTTCTAGGGGGTCCCACAGACCACATTTAAGGGCCCCAAGGGCTGCATGCAACCCACGGTCAGCTCTTTGTCAATCCCCATTTTAAACAGTTGAAAGCTGCCTGGAATTCTGTGCAAGGAGAAAGGCGGGATACAAATTGATTAATTAACTAAGAAAATTCTTCCAGATATTCAGGACCCAACATATAACAAATCAGCAACACCATATTCTTTCTCCAACAAGTGGGCTGACCAGAAGCCTCATTCATTGCTTCCCAATTAGAGCTGAAATGTCTGAGCTAGCAATCCCTTGCACACAGCTACACAATAATACCAGTGTGTCAACTATGATGCCTAGTTAAGTATAAGGCTGTTTGACTTGCCTTCCCCACCCCCACCTCCTTTCCAGCCAGCACAATTGCCCATTCCAGCAACTACAGCAGCCAACGTTTTGCATGAGGCATAACCCAAGATAAGGTTGCCATTGTTTCCTTGCCCTGTGCAAACATGAGGCCTCTGGTTTAGACACAACTGCACATACAGTAACTACATTGTTTTGCCACCAAATTCTAAGCTGAAGCAAAGGAGTCTATTGCAAGTCCCACTGTCCCTGATGCACTCTGATTGTGTGTGTGTGGTGTGGATCAGCCACACAGCTGCAAAGAAGTGGGGCAACAGGACAAGGAAGCACTGTAAGAGAACGCTCTTCACTATTACTCTAGAGTAAGTTGGAAACTCCAGAGAAGGTGCACAGGAAATTATTGTAGAGAATGCAAAGAATACTGAGCCACCTACTTTTTTCTTTGGTCTGCAGGTTCTTGCCGGGCAGCCAAACCAAAGTCTCCAACTTTCAGTTCCATGTTTTCATTGATGAAAAAGTTACCTGCAGTAGAAAAATATTAGTTCTAGTGATCAAACATTATAGAACAATTCCCATCACACTTCCCTTCCTGCCTCTACACTCAGAAGCCACCAAAGTTCTGTGCATTCCACCTACAACAGAATTTCAGAATCTAACACATGTGCTAATAATACCTAGGAACCCAACTTTTCTTTGAAAATGCCTATAGATTAGTGGCACCTGCTCAAGCCTCAAAACTACCACAGCCTCAAAAGACATACATTAAGATTTATATAAGTCTGCCTGAGAGAATTTGGGTGAAATTTACTCCACTGTTTGAGCATGAATGCAGCCATGTTGTGCTTACCCAGTTTGAGATCTCTGTGGAGGATGCCTTTGAGGTGGAGGTATTTTAAGGCAGAGATTATTTGTCTGAGGTAATAACGAACCTCTGGTTCCAGAAGGGTATGCCGGGATTTCCAGATATGTGCCAAAGACTGGAAGGAAAAATAGACTTCATTATGCAGAAGTTATTTTGCAGTCAGCTTCTTATTCAGGGGTGGCTAATTGTCCTAGTAGGGCCTAAATACCCCAAATGCCCCAGATCCTGTCTGATCCTGGAAGCTAAGCAGGGTCAGCCCTGATATAGACATAGTTAGCACTTGGATGGGAAACTGCCAGTGAACACCAGCTGCTGTAGGCTATATTTCAGAGGAAGGAACTGGCAAAACCACCTCTGTGTATTCCTTGGCTACGAAAATCCTATGAAATCTGTGGGGTCACCATAAGTCATCAGGTGACTTGAAAGTACATACACACTCAATTGTCTTAGTGAATTGCATGTATGAGTAGTGAGGTCTAGTGGTTAAGTGCATGAGTAGTTGGGTCTAGTGGTTAAAAATATAACAAGTGGGGAGATTCAGGTTTAGATCCTCTTTCAGCCATGAAACTCACTTAGTTTGCTCACTATTTAAAATTGTAGTGAGGATAAAGTGGACAGAAGTACCACGTATACCAGTTTGACCTGCTCAGAGTACAGAACAGATATAAATAATATCAAGTAAGAAAGTAAGTCTGACTGACTTCTCTTTAGCATTTTACATGAGGCCATCTTGTCAAGCTCCAATTCAGAACTGAGGCAAAAGATTCTCTCATTCAAAATGGTGGCTTACACAAATGGAAGGAAACTTCATTTCTCTTACTGTTTGTCCTCAGCTGTCACCCTTTCATAGGCACATGGAACTTTCTAAATCAAGTTACGAATGTGTCATACTGTTCTGCTACTTTTATCAAAAGAAATCTTTTCAGGTTCTAATTGTGCATACCACTACATTGTCATCAATAGGCCCTTTATACATGTGGGTGCTCAGAAGTTCAAGGCTACTGTGAAACCATACTAGACCAGTTGCCCCACAATGAAAGGCAATCCAATTATCACATAAATCTGGTGAGTGGCCTGCAGACTGGATTAGGTATGCAAAACTGATAAGCACACTACAAGGAAATAAAGGAAGCCAGAATTAAATGTTCAGGTGCAGTGAGAATATTGTTGGGCCCCAACCATCTCAGCTCACTTTAACAAAAGCAGTTCCGGTGCCAAGCACTGGAGGTCATTTTGATGGTATCTATATAAGTGCTATTCCAACAACCAATCCTTGCTTGACAGTTTAATATCAGTTTTGATCTACCCCAGAGTAGCTACAGCTATTAAAATGCCAGGCTGACTTATTGTTTACAAAGTGTTGAATTACAGATACAGAAGCAATACCTAAAATAACCCAAGTGTTAGCATGACAACCTCAGCTCCCATACCAAGGGGACATGTGTGACATATTATATAACGATTGTGTGTACAACATTTTGTCACCATCCTAAGTATGCTAGAAAGAAAAAGGCAAGCCAGACAAAGAGGAAGGCAGAATATCTTGCATCCATAAGGAATCTGGAAGTGAACATTTCTACATCAGTTTCCAAAGGTGCAGTGAAGAATAAGCCTGATCTACATGTTTCCTAGTGCTTTTGAACAATGCCTGCTACTCTGTTGCTTTGACACCATGAAAAACAACCTAGGCTCACAATTTCCTATACGGGAGTAACTGATGCCACTTTTCCTAATATTTCTAATCATATTTTTAAAGTATGGTGTAAATTATCATATCTATAGAAAGTATTCAGTGAAGACAAAATATACAATTGTAAAATAGCAGGCTGATCCCAACTTGGAGTAATGATTAAGTACAATTGCACCATAAGTTCAATTTCTGCTGCCCTATGTCAACCACATTTTTGCCACGACTACCTATGGGTTAGGCCTACTGAGTGAAGTTGTTCAAGGAGTACATAATCCTATTGCTTGGGTGAAGTTAAGGGTGTGTCAAAGGCCACTAGATGCACAATCTAACTAACCAGATTTTTTCCCCAAGAACAGCAGACACAAGGGAGATCATGTGGGTTTCATGGAATGCACAGGATCCTTGTATAGAGAGAATTAAATTAGGACTCACTTTTCTACTGCAATGCTCAAGGAAGATATAAATGTTCTCGGAATCTTCAAAATGATGTGAGAATTTCACAATGTGTTTATGATGCAGCTCTCTGTGCAGCTCAATTTCATTGATGATCTGGAAGAAGTAATATTAAAATCAACAAGCTGGTTCTATCCAGGCTTGTCTAGCCTAGGGCCCTCCAGATGTGTTGGACTGCAACTTCCAGCACCTACCTCCCAGCCAGCTATACTGGGAGATTCTGAGAGTCACCGTCCAATATATCACATCAGACAAGGCTGGTCTAGTTCAACACCTTAATTATTCAGCCTGTGTTCAGGTTTTCAAGCTACTTACCTTCTCCCGTTGGTGTGGCTTAGCCACTCTACTGTGAGGAATGACCTTCACTGCATAGGTCTTGTTGCTTGAGAGGTCTGTTACTTCATAGCACCTCGCAAATCCACCCTATAAACAAGGGAAGCAACCATTAGAAGACAGCTATAGAAACTTCCTATTTATTGTTCCTTGATACACCAGCCACTCCTATGAAGGGCTTCTTAAGAGTAACCCATTTTTCCCAGGCACCTTCACCATCCATTTGACATTCTAAGTACAACATAGTAGCCATGGTAATCCTCAGGAAATTTCAAGTATTGCATTAGATTTGCCATTAGGTGTTGCCCCCTCATATCTCATATCCTAACTTAAGAACATTAATCAAGAAGCTTCAAAAAAATTTAGTGACAGATGTTAGAACTCATGATAGAACAAAACATGAGAAAACCCTGAACAAACTACTGAACAAATGGGTTGCTTCATTAATTTTTAATAGATATCAAGAGGAATTCCATGATTTAGAAGGGCTAGCCTGGTTGTAGAACAGATGCTTTGTGCATAGACAATTCCAAGCCAGATGTCTAATCAGAAAACTCAGAGTGGTGGGAATGGCTACTTGCCTCGAGATGTGGTGGTACAATGGTGTGTAGACAACATTGACCTACTAGGGATTCTCAATTTTTGGTTCTCCAGATGTTTTGGACTTCAACTCCCAAAATCCCTCATCACGGTCCATGCTGGCTAATGTTTCTAGGAAGTGAAGTCCAGAGCAGTTGGAGAACCAAAGGTTGAGAACCATCAGCCTAGATGAACAAAGACTCATAACTCCTCAAACATGCCTGCTAATCTGCATTTTCCTCACAACAAATGAATGCCAGGAAGCAGATATGACTAGAAGCAGAAGTGAAAACCCGAAATAGGTGTGCTTGCCAAAAGTTGTAGCCCACAAACACCAAGCAAACAGGATTGGGATCCAGCAGAATTCAGCCCCAGGTAGGATGAGTTCACATGAATGCAATCACCCCATGACTGATGTCATCCTGTAACCTGAGTGTGGGAAACATCGAGCATATGCCTGAAATCACAGGTTCATTGCCTAAGGCATGTATAACAAAATGGGAGCCAAACCAGATAGAGATGAGTTCACCCTTAATCCTTTGGGAATTGACAGCTTCGGAACACATCCATAGGCACTTCAGCACAAATATTGCCTTTGCTTCATGGTCATAAAGAGCAAACAATGGTTGCAATACCATGTGTCCTTCTTAGCACTCTGTCTGAGGAAACAAGACTGTGCTCAGAAAGAGAGAGATGTATGTCCATACAAGGTCAACTTTTGTAAACATGCTCAGTACTTTAACCTCATTCCAGTCCTTCAACAAAGCATTGTATTCTATTTGAGTTGTAACCTCAGAAGGAACTGGCAAACCATTTCTTATTCTTTGCCTAAGAAAACCCTATGAAATTCACAGGGTTGCCATAAGTCAACAGGTGATTTGAAGGCACCTATGCACAACCTTGGCCAAGAGCATAGGTAGATAAAATTAAAATTCTAACTAAGTCAGAGAAGGGTAAGTTTAAGCGATATGGATAGCAAGGCATTCATTGTATCTTATCTACCTCAGCACTCAAGATTTTAAAGGAAATCTTATGTAACTAATTTATGGAAGCCAGGATAGAGAGAGATCTGGTAACCAAGTCCTACAAGGAATACTTGAAAGAGCTGTACTATATATGTTTAGCCCATATATAGTTTGGAGAAGATAAGAGGAGACATGACAGCAGCCCTGAAATATCCAAAAGAATGACATATAAATAACCTAGCAGAATTATACTATTGTCAGTGGTTCCCAAACTTTCATACTCCAGATGTTTTGGACTTCTACTCCCAGAATTCCTGATAATTGACTAAGTTGACTGGGGCTTCTGGGAATTGAAGTCCAAAACGCCTAAAGGACCAAAGTTTGGGAACCACTACGCCTAGAAGAATTACAACTAAAGGGTTAAATTTGTAAGGCAGCCCATTTAATCTGAATATTAGGAAAACTTCCCAAATGGCAAGCTTTTTGACAGCTCTAGTAGGTTCGCCTTTGATGAATTTATTCAAATAAAGGCAGGAGAACCACTGAGCAGGAAGTTGACATCTGAAGCATCTTCCAACCCTTGCTCATAAATAAAAAAGTCATACAATTCAGATAGTTGACCATGCAATCCAGCCACACATTTCAACAGCATTTCATACAGAGAGAGATATTAAGCTTTTTCTCTGAAATCATTTCCCCCTTTTATACACAGTTTTTAAAATTCAGCCATGGTGCAATTTCATTTCATATCACATTTCCAATTGTCCTAGAATGTGTGCCTACTGTTTCGGACTTCTCTGCGCCTAGTGGCATCACGCTCTTTTCAGCAGTATGTAGCTAAGCCCTACTCACATGACACCCAACAACAAAATGATTGAAGATACAGGTTCTTCCAGCAGAGAAGATATCCTTAGTTGCAGCATACACCTTACTGGAAACAAGTCTCACACCTATACCACATTTTTAACAAAGAGGAACCAGTTTCCCTACAGCAGAGAATCCTGGCTGGTTTGGATATCATCACAGAAACAGCTCCAGCTAGTGTTGCCAAAAAGGATCTTGTAAAAAAAGCAGTAAGAACTGAAAGAACTCCAGACACAGCCAAATTCATTGTAAACTCAACATTAACAGGGCTGTATTTAGAAGCGCCAAGACACCTCCATACACATGAGCAGATTTTCCATATGACACATCACATTGTTTGATGTAGGGCAAAAGCAACTGACGGACACAGCCCTTCCCTCAAAGCACAATCTCTGAAACAATGCCAGCTTTGCTTATGGAGAATAGAGAGGTTTCCAGTGGAAGTGCTACCATGGTTTTTTCCCTTTCCCATTCTGAAATCTGATTACACAGATTGCTCAATGAGCAATCTGTTTTATAAGTTAGGAAAACAGAGGCGTTTGAATCAGGAGGGGCCCAAGGCAACAATGCACATAAACATTCTGGGAAACTAGAACTTAAATATGATCAACACTGCATGCAATGTATAACACAACATACATTGGCTTTTGGGGTGTGCAATTATAACCCTCCCAAAAACAAAACTGGGATTACTCAAATCAAACAAAGCCAAGCAGGCTTTTACAGACTCTGTTTATAATGGCTGTTTGCAAAATTTGCATTTGCCCAGGAATGATGCTGTCAAATTAATTCATGGTCCATGGAATAAATAGAGAATTGAAGCAATAGAGAATTGAAGGGGACAAAATACAGGCCTCCATCCTCACTGAAAACAGGCCAAGATTCCCTTTCAGTTCTCCATCTCCATGGCTTCAAATTGCTTCTAAATAATATGTTTCTCAAGCAACAATGTATATGTGCACGACAGTTTCAAATCACCACATTTCACACCAAGAACAAATATTACAATTATAGATAGGCCTCAAGTGGCATGAAGATTCAGTCCATGACTGCTGGACAAGCAACTTGCCACTCCTAGATAAACATACAGTTAAATTCCTGTTGCCTTTATGTGTCACCTCCTTTCTAAGCATCTCATGATATCATAAAAGTTGATAACCCTGTGAAGAGAGTTAGGGTGAATTTGTGGCCAGTTTAAGACCACTCAAAAAGCTTAATCCAAGCTGGACTTAAAACACCTTCAAGAAGATCCAGCTCCAACCATATACTGATTCTCAGCAAACAAATGGAAATTTTTAGGAACAGTCATCTGGTTTTACTTTTTCTCCCCAACACCTACTTTGGTACTAGGACTACACAAGGGTAGTTAGGACTGCCCAGCTTGCAAAACTATTGTGAGGAATAGGAGTTGCAGTCCAACATCTAGAAGGCTGCACTTTGCCCATCCCTGCCATGAGGCTTAAACGAATTTGGATTAAGTCTATGGCTCTGCATGAAAGCCAGCAGTTTTCATTGTTAAATGTTTGGCTTCCCCATCCTCAAAAAATCTCTGTGACTCACAGACTGTATTTTACGTTATCAAAGCAAGAGTGGACATGCATGATCTTATGCCAGTTAAAGCATAAGTTATATGCATAATAAGGCATTTCTGAAGGTAAAAACACATGATGGAACCAGTCCAAGGCCCATTCCATTCAATACATGTAAGAATCTCAGCTCCAAGTAAATCTACCAAAATCTGGACAATGGTGCACACCAAACTGATGGTTGACCACCTCATACAGTAAGTAAGTGAAATCTTCCCTATAGGAGAGGCTTCATACACTGGATAGTGTAGGGTGGTTAGTGTTAGATCTGAAACTGAGAGATCTAGGTTCTAGTTCACACTGAGCTGTAAAATTTACTGTGTGAACTTGAGCCAGTCACCTTCTCTCAGCCTGACCTCCCTTAAAGGTTATTTGTGAAGATACAGTGAGGAAAAGAACTATGGAAACTGCCTCCAGTTCTTGGAGTAAAAGGGCAATGTAGGAATCTTATTTATTTGCTGAACCTAATACTATGAAAGACAAGGACTTACACATCCTGTTACTACAGAACCATGGGAATTATACTATTTATATTAAATATTAATTAATATTGTCAATATTTCATTATGTTAATTAATATTGCCAGTATTATCTTCAATAGAGTGATAAAAGCTTGGAAAAATCCAAAGAAACAGACCATAGTTTTGATATTTTGCAAAGATAGAAAATTTTAACATTCATGCTGGCAACCACAGCCATTGCCCACACCGCCGAGTGGCAGCTCGCTGGTATTTCCATCTTATTTTAAAGAATCTCCACTTTTTTAAGTAGAGAAGAAGCTTTTAAATACTGTGAGATGGAAATTCAACCAAGTGAAAGGGGTTCCTAATTTAAAGAAGGGGCTGGTGTAGGTGGAAGAGAGGACTCAAGGACTGTGTTTAAGCAAAGCAGTGAAAACCGAAAAGGTGAAATCATTTATGGGTGGTGGTATTTGAGTGTTGCGTCTGTAACTCCCACCACCTACACTGAGATAGGGAGGGAAAGAATCGTGTCCAGACATGCCTGTCTCAGATCAATCGAAACTTGAGGAGATACTACTAGGGCCAGCATCAGATAAGCACAGGCCAGGGAAAGTGCTTGGAAAGAAAGCCTCCTGGACAATATAGTATTTCAGAGGAAGGGACTGGCAAAACCACCTCCCAGTATTCCTTGCATGGCCCCCACAAGAGTGGAGGGGACTGACAGGCTCTAGCCTGGGGGCCTGGGATTAGGAGGGGGCCCCTGCATGATATTATTGTAAGTTCTTATTATGCAAATCCAATTAGGTGTTTTTTTTTAATAAATATAAATACTGTATTACTTTGGCGTCATCATTTAAATTGATTTATTTTAATTTTTAGCCTAAATCCTGTAGAGCATCTGGCTGCCCTTAACCTTAGCAGTAGGTAGGGGGGCTGCCAAAGATCCTGGCCTGGGGGCCCACTTCAGGATGTGGGGGTCATGATCCCTTGCCTAAGCAAACCCTATGAAATCCATGGGGGTCACCATAAGTCGAAAGGCGAGTTGAAGGCGCGCCACACACACCGCACACTTAAGGGCCCCTGTTGGCCTCCATGTAGGGAAAAATCACCGGAAAGCCTTGGCTCTGCAACCCATCCTCCCGGGCACCGAATGCAGATGGTTTTGGCCGGCGTTGCGAGGAGGAAGGAGCCCAGCCTTGCCTAGTCACCGCCAGCTCATGGACCGAGGGGGAAGCGCCTTGGGGCGAGGGATCGCCCCCTCTTTACAATGACATATGGGGAACTGAAGCCGTCCTCCTCGCTCCCCGCCGCTTAGCCCTCAACACACACGATCTGGCATCCTCTTAGTCGGTACCACCCAGAGCCGACCTATCAACCAACACATAGGTCAATCCCAGTGACTGAATGGGTCTACTCTTAATCAGGATTAACAATAGGAGTTAAGACACCAACCTGTGGCCCTCCAGCTGTTCTGGACTCCAACTCCCAGAAGCCTGAGCTAGCTGGTCCAATGGTCAGGGATTCTGGGAGCTGGAGTCCAAAACTGCTGGAGGGACACCACTGATTTAGGCCACCCACCCACATAGTGGGTGGGTGGCCTAAATCAGTGGTGTCCTTCCAGGTGTGTATACACACACACACACACACACACACACGTATGTATGTATCTATATCTCCCGGAGTGGGCGAGCCCCAGCACACGCACCTTCCCAAGCAGACGGCCTTTGCTGTAAGTCCGGCCCGAGACAGGATCGCTGATGATCCGGGCGGGCTCGGTGGCTTTCGGCTGCTCCACCATCCGATCGGCTTGGGGCGAAGCCACGGTAGGCGGCGAAGGCTTGTACAGATCCGAGGCCATCCCGTTGTCGTTGAATGGATGGGGCGAGAGAAAGCAAGCGGGCTCCATGATTAAGGCAGCGGCGGGCTAATGAGCGAGGGCCGGAGGAGAGACAGAGCGAGATAGAGGGGACGACTCGCTGGCTCTCGCCCTCGGACACCTTTTCTTCCCCCCGCAAAGCCCGCGCGGAGACACGTGGCGCTCGCCAGCGAGAGAACTTCCACGCGCGCGCCTCCTCTCCCGCCAGCCGGGGAATCCCGGTACTTTTATCAATGAGTGTGATGACGTCACGCAAGGGAACCCCGCCCTCCAGCTAAGGGGCGGGTTAGTTCTTAAAGCGACCGTGGCTCCGAGACACACACAACCAGACAGGAGGGAAATTTTCATACATAGAATCAGTGAATTATAGAATTGTAGAGTTGGAAGAGACCACAAGGGCCATCCAGTCCAACCCCCTGCCATGCATACATACAGTCATAGAGCTGGAAGGGAGCACAAGGGCCATCTAGTCCAACCCCGTGCCATGCATACATACAGTCATAGAGCTGGAAGGGAGCACAAGGGCCATCTAGTCCAACCCCCTGCCATGGATACATACAGTCATAGAGCTGGAAGGGAGCACAAGGGCCATCTAGTCCAACCCCCTGCCATGCATACATACAGTCATAGAGCTGGAAGGGACCACAAGGGCCATCTAGTCCAACCCCCTGCTATGCATTCATACAGTCATAGAGCTGGAAGGGACCACAAGGGCCATCCAGTCCAACCCCCTGCTATGCAGGAATCCTCAGCTGATGCATCCCTGATGGAAGCCCCTGTGAATTCAATTTGGCTTCCTTTGAACTAGAGGTCCCTCTGCTTCCTTCACTCCCACCAAGTCATAGAGTTGGAAGGGGACCCAAAGGCCTTCGCAGGATGACTTTGGATCTCAGCCACACCAAGGGGAAATTTGGAAGGATCCGCACAGAAAAACAACCCAGCGTAGACAAAAAAGGTTGAATCCACGATAAATTTTTGACGGTGGATCCAGCCTTTTCGTTGAATTTTTATCGCTGGATAAACTTACAAATTGGCTAAATAGTAAGACAACCCAATATGCTGGAAAAGATTGGGATAATTGGAAGTTGATTTTTTAAAGAAATAAGCATAATATAAATTCAAACTGTGGAAATGAATTCTAGGGGAGAAATTAGTAAAACAGCAGATGACACCACTGGTATGTAGAGTTTGATGAGATACATGTTTTAACTGAGGCTAATCCGTAATTGGGTGGGTAGGAAGTCTACCAATGTTATACTTTAGTTATTACCCTTTATTTTTCTATTTTGTTAGTTCAATTTAGTTAAAGAAATGTATGTACAGCTATAGTGAAAATGTATTTAAGAAGAGCATATAAGGTATAATAGATAATCTATATATATATATATATATATATATATATATATATATAATTCTCTTAGGTATGTTGCCTTTTCCAGTGTGCTGATTGGCTTCTCAGGAAACACACCCAGCCAATTACCACCCACATGCAATTCCCTCTCCACCTCACAATCTACTCCTGCCACTCAATCTGTGGCCCGCAGTCAACTGGCGGCAGCAGCAGCGTGATGCCACTGTGACGGGACCCAGGCAGTCAACTGGCTGCAGCGGCACCAGGGCAACAGAGCAACTCACCCTCAACAATTCTGGGGAAAATGTGGAATGCTGAGAAAGGGGAGGAGGAATTTAAAAAACCCACTGGGCTACCTTACAGGGTTGCTGTGAGGTCTACCAGGTTTGGGTGGGGGGAGTTTTTCAATGGTGTATGTTACGCCAGGTAGAGCTAGTAAATAAGAAATGGAAATAGCTTGTGGAATTACATTGAGGATGTATGAGCGATTGGTTTTTTGATGTATGTTTTTCCTTTTCTTTTTCTTTTGAAATATGCACTAAAAATTATACTGGGGGGGGGAGTCTGGATCCACAGTACACAAATAATCCAGTTTGAAACAGGATTATTTGCCATGGCTCCTTTCCTATGGAATTCTGGGTTCGGTAGTTTCGTGAGGCACCAGCACTCTTTGGCAAAGAAGGCTAAAGACCTTGTAAAACTACAAATCCCAGGATTCCATGGGAAGGAGTCATGGCCAATAATCCAGTTTCAAACTGGATTATTTGTGTTGTTTGGATTCAGCCAAAAATAGCCTTTATCTCCTCTGTTCCTCCTGTGTCTCCATTGGAGGACCAGAGTATTAACACTGGAGGGAGACAACTGGCAGTTAACTCCCACCCTGAGCTTGGGTTTTCCAGGACAGTGGATTTTGCCTTGGTTTTGAATTCAGGGGCTTGTTCCTACTCTCCGAAAATCATCCAAGATGATTCCTGTACTTCAATGTGCAAAAGACATGACGCTGGAGCAATTTCTCAGGTGGTCCTAATGTACAATTAAAATAACAACAACATTAGCATTGATTTGCAACCTCAGTATATTCATAGTGTGATTTATTTGTTTTTAAAATGTGAGCCACTTGTGGCCCACTAGAGGTTGTTGTACTGCAACTCCCGACCTCTCAGCACTAGCTATGCTGGTTAGGACTGAAGAGAGCTGCAATCCAATAATGGGGGGGGGGCATGTTCCCCCATCCCTCATTTTAGAATTTAAGTTTTTGCTTTATTTGTACTATCCAGTTTTATACACTTTAACTGTCTGCTCTAAGGATTCCTGGGATGTGTAGCTTTGTGAGCTATTTAGAACCCTCTTCTAGAAAGCTCTAAGGCTGTACTATCCAAAATAGTGGTCCATGGACCAGTGCCAGTCATGAACCATCAGCTGCTGGTCACTGGAGAGTTTCCAGGAAAGCAAGAAACAATTATAGCCAGTCTGCAAAATAGGGTACTGGCCCCTGGCACACCCAGAGGTGTGCGTGTGTCAGGCAGCAGGATAGCTGGTCCCCACATCAGAAGCACTGCTCTAAGGCCACTCCTGTAAACTACCATTCCCAATCTATCCTAATTTAATCGTCAAGTCCCTTTTCTCTGTAAAAACACTGGAGCACCACTGGGAAAACAGAGAGGATTAGTCCTGCATAATGTTGTCATGTAAAGTGTGTGAATAAGTTATGGCAATTCCAACTCAAATCTTGATTTGAAAGCTGCCTCAACACACAGATTCATGATCTTTCAGTTACATATTACTATCACAAACTGGTTCCAATTTGGAATTGCTATCACTACTGCAGATTAAAGTGACCATTTCACCTGGCACTGAAGAGGAAGGAACCTATCATCTCCTAGACTGGGATGCATCTACACTGTACAAGAAGTTTAGTAGCACTATCATTGCTCTGAAATCCTGGGATTTGTAGTTTGGTGTTAGGATTTCTTGAACTATAGCACTAGAGCTTTCTAGGAGAAAATTCTCAGTACCTTATCAAACTACGAATTCCAGGATTCCATAGGATGGAGCCATGACAATTAAAGTGGTATCACAATGCTATAATTGTGTAACATGGATGTACAATAGGACCCCTGTATCCACTGACTCATTAACCACTGACTCAATTATCCATGGGACACAAAACAGCACACTTACCATAGAGTCTTCCTAGAAAATGTGTCTTCTCTAGCCATTTTCTAGGTCCTCCAAAGCAACTCTATGGTATTTTAAACTGGAAGTCCCATTATTTTCTATGGCATTCACTATTATCTACGGTTTTCAGTATCCACTGTGACCCCCAGAACCAATCCCCAGTGGATACGGGGGTCCTAGTATACTCTTAGTTGGGCGAAGATGCAGATACTGGTCTAAAGTTCCATGATGAATCATGGTAGAGGAGGGATTTGACACAATTTAAGAAATTTTGCTTTTTTTTTGGACAGCAGCTGGGGGAATCGCATGGCCAATGGCAGTACAATTCCCCCACACACACACACACTGAATTAATATAGACCATACTGAATTCAAGAACACAACAGTTATGCAAGCTGACCTCAGTGTTTTCTCCTTATTGATATGAAAAGCAAAGAACTTAAATCAAATTGGAGAAAAGGCCATTTCCATTATTTGCAGGACAGAGAAAAACATTATAATTGCTACGATATGCATACTGAACTAGTGTTAAAATCACAGTAGCTGAGGCTGTTTGAAAAGCTAGTAATCCTAATATGAAACTAGATTTGTGAAACAATTAACTATCCACATGCAATAAATTGATGAACATATGCCTGTTTAAAATCCAAAAGCCCATTGACAATTGGAATGCATATCACTGCCAGTACAACTAGTTTTAAATAGGATTTTATTTTTTTCCTAGTATAACCCAGGAACAGTGCCTTTAAGGCCAGGGTGATATGGAGATACCTGTTGGTGATTATGTTCATTTCTCTTGCTGTGAAAAGTTTCACCTGATCTTTTCTGTAAAGCAAGATGCTGATCAGAATCAGGTCAGATGGGCTTGTTATTATTATTATTTTTAAGATTGATTAGCCAGCAACTCTGTTTTTAAAAGTTTGAAAATTAAGCTGTGTTGTTTGGAATGTGCTCTTAAGAATGATGGGAGTTATAGTCCAAACTGTGCAGGAGACTAGGCTTCAAATTTTACTCAGCCAGGAAGCTCATTCAGTGATCTTGGGCCAGTCATTACCTCACAGATTCCTTGTGAAGGTAAAATGTGCACCACTTTGAAATCCATGGAGGGAAGGCAGAACATAAATTTAACACAGAGTTCTGACTCTTGTGCTAGGCCAGGGACAAGGCATCTCCCATAATCCCTGACTATTCACTATGGTGACTAGGGCTGTTTTAATTAATCCGGAGTGACAGTTGTCCCCTCCTGCCCCAGGCTAACTTTTGAAAAGCTCTTACTGAAGGCTGCTGTTCCTTCTGCACCAAATTAATTCCCCCATCCATTACTTGGGTTCTCCCCCTCCTTTTAAATGTGTGTGTTTCTAGTTCATCTTTAGAAAGGAAAATGTAGCTGATAGTTCTCCTTAATTGCTCCAGGGCTATTTTCAGTATGAGTTACTGAGGAATTCAGGTGGGGCTTATTTGGAGGAGTTTCTAGCTTTCAGGGTGTTCCCCCACCTCCATTTTTCCAGTCTTCGGTCACTAAGCAGCAACAACACAAGTTGCCATAACAGCAGAACTGTGGAACAAGGAGACAGAAGGGGAGGAGGTTCCTCATCGTAAGAGAAAGCTTTTAAACACAGGCAGGCATCCCAAAATAAATTCTGTTCATCCCCTTAGATCAGTGCCACTCAAAGTGGTAGTTTGTGAACTGCGTGGGTCTCTGAACCACTGGCTGTCATTCCAATGAGTTGCAGGGGGGAAAAAAAACAATTGTAGCCAATGTTTACAAATATGCTGTCAGTCCCTGGCACATTGAGGGGGGTAATAATTGCCAGCCCCCCATATCAGATAGCTTGAGAAGCACAGCTTAAATCACTTGTATGCATGTGTGAATTAGCCCCTCAAGACATTACATTTTTAGTAAAGAGCACAGGTTACATTATTTATTTGGTGTCCTTTAACAATACACAATTATAGCACCACAATTCCACTTTAACTGCCATAAACTATGAAATCCTGGGATTTATAGTTTGGTGAAGCACTAGTGCTCTTTGGCTAAGAATTCTAAATACCCCAAGATTCCATAGGTTGTTGCCATGGTAGTTAAAGAGGAATGGTGTGCCTTCAAGTTGCCTGTTGACTTATGGTGACACCATGAATTTAATAGTGTTTTCTTAGGCAAGGGATACTCAGAGTGGTTGTACCAGTTCCTTCCTCTGAAATATAGCCTACAGCACCTGGTATTTGTTCACAGTTCAAGTACTAATCCATCCAAGTACTAACCAGAGCTGACCCTGCTTAGCTTCCAAGATCAGATGGGATCTGGTATCTTTAGTGTGAATGATGGCTCCAATCCCCTTTTCGTGTGAATGGTCACTCCAATCTCCTTTTCTTTTTCCTCACTGTGTAAAATAACCCCAGGAAGGTTATTAAACCCAAAAGGTTTAAAATTATATGTATATATGCATATGTATACTTATGGCCCTCCATCTGTGGAATAACCTCCCACAATAGGATGTGCGTATTCTGTTAGTCAGTCTCAGCACAAAACCAGATATGAGGTGGTGGAAAGAAAGAATCTAATAGCACTTTTGAGACTAATTGGCTCATTTCAGCAGGAGCTTTCATGTATATTAATCCACTTCTTCAGAGGTACTGATGGAATACAGTATTTTAGCCCAGTATTTTAAATAGAATCATAGAAGTGTGATCAGAATGCAAAAGGAGACGGAAAGATGCAAATTGTGAGTGGTATATTGTCATTCAAGTTTCTGGTGGTGAGGACAGATAATATTTAAGGCAATGGGGCCAGTCTGCCACATTCAGTACAAATACTGAATACTTTTCCTCTTCTAGGACAACTCTGATAACTTATTTCTGCATATTTCCAGTATGATTAAGTTAGAACTTAGACAAAGCAGGTTGTGGTGGGTGCCAATTGGGTAGCTTATGTGATTTTGCTAATACACACCAGTCAGCAAAGCAATTTTTCAACTTCTTAAAATAATGAGAAGGATTAACATATAAAATAAATAAACCTATATAAGTAACTTTATTGGGCAACCTGCCTGAAACATGAGAAGAAAGGTAAATCTTATTGCTGAACCAGGTCAGTGGTACTAACATCCATCATTATATTGTGAAATCATGTCATGTGTGAAAGACCTGCTGTGACCTAGATCTTTAGTGTGACGTATGATAACTAGATCTTTAGTGTGTGCTGGGAAAACCTCAGAAAAGTGGCCATTGGCCATGCTGGCCAGGGCATTCTCAGAATTTTAGTCTAAAAAAGTAACTGTTCCAAACTCTGGCTGGGTCCCCATTCATTTGTACCACCTAGATAGCTGGACGAAGTGTGGGTTTTACAGTCTGCAGAGCCAGCTTCTCAGTATCAGTGCAGCAGAATAAGGTATCCCAGGAGAAAACACATTTATATCTTCTAGGGATTCTTCCTGCATTTCTAGTCTTTCATGAAAAACTCTAGCTCCCAAGTGCCAGAAATAACTTCACAGTAGAATGATGAGAAGCAAATGAAAAGGACATGTCAGCAGACACATTAAACCCTTATGGATCACATCTGCCAACATTCCTCCTTCTACACCACAATTAAAGTACAGAAACCCTGTCCTCCTTTGCCTCTAGTCACCCTAATGGTGCCACTGTCTTTCCTTCAAGAGAACAGGTTCCAGCTGAGTTCACTGTTGCTGTAACATTGCATCAGCTAGAAATGGCAAGGAAAAATCTGAAAAGTCATAGTATCCACCACCCTTGCCAGACCAGGACAAACCATCCCTATAGGGAAATACATTTTTGTCAGGCATCTGATCCTGTGTTTAGTGTACACAGAAGGAAGGCTGTCTTTAGAGAGCTACCTGACCTTAATTGCTTGCAATTAGGAAATTTCCCAAAGAGCCCAGTCCTCCTGCTAGAGTCATTTATCTCCAAGCAGTAATTCTCACTGAACCCTCCATAGCCATGACAGGAGCCTCCCCCCTCTACCCCTCACCATCTATCTCTTCTGTTCAGGTATCCCATATAGGGGAGAAAGTCTTAGTTTCTTACAAAAATCTCTGTACCAGTGCTTGGAAAAGTTACTTTTTGGACTACAACTCCCCAAATCCTCCCAACCAGCACACCAATGGCCATGCAGGCTAAACAGGGTTGCCAAATCAAGACTATCCCATGATGGGAGATTTCAGGGCCAAAACCTGAGACCTAGAGATGACCCCTTGTGATGTCACAGATTGTGGGTCCATAAGCATCAACCTCAGTTACAAAGAATATACAATTCAAATGAAAAACACAAGTCTAACAAATGAGGAAAATACATATAGTGGGCCCTCCTGATCCACGGACTCTGGACCTGCAATTTTGAGTAACCATGGATCGTCATGGCCTATACTTAAAATGGTGGTGATAGGAGCATAGGTGCGCCAAAGCATCTCTGTTGTATGTTGCCACCATTTAATAATATGGGGCATGATCATCTGTGTTCTTTTTGTCATCTGGGGGGGTCCCAGAACTGAACCCCTGCGGATCCAGAATGCCCAGTTTTCAAGGTTGTGCTCTCACCTTGAGATTTCTCATCATCATCATCATGAAAAGCAAGGCCAGGCCCTAAGATCTTGCAACTCTATGACTTAGAGCTTTGAGAGGTGTCATCCACAAAAGGAATTTTTCCGAACTCTGAAGAAAAAGAGTTTTGATTATTCTAACCTATCCATTGATGCTCTAGCTGTTGCAATGCACTTCATCTGAGTATGCCTGTGGAAACAGTCTGGAAATTTCACTTGGTTAAAAAAAAAAATGTACCCATCCCTCTTTTAACCAGAAGGAGTCTGAATCTGCAGCCCTATACCCCAGAAGTGGGAATTGTGTGGTACTCTCAGATATTGTTTACCCTTCATTAGCTATGTTGCCTAAGGCTTCTAGAAGTTGCAATCCAACATCTGAAGGGTCATATGATTCCCATTCCTGTTATACAAACCTAACAGGGAGGAAATCCCACTGAATTCAATGTGGCTTGCTACTCAATAGCCCTAGGTTGGACTGTAGTGTGAAAGAACACAATATACAGTATAATGATTAGTAGCCATGGTTGTTTCTGACCTCCATCAGTTTCTATAGCCGCCTATAAAGCCATCCAAGTTGGCAACCGTCACTACATCTGGTAAAACGTAAAAGGTCTGGAAACAAAACACTGAGAAAAATAGCATAGGGGGCTGGTTATGTTTAGCTTGGAGAAGTGGAGAGAGGTGATATAATAGCCATCTTTAAATATTTGAAGGACTTTCCCCCAAGACATGTGAAAATGCCTTTCATTGATCAGCATTAGGTAGCTATCAGGTTTGGAAGTGTGTTTTTATAGTTGGTTTTCTTTTTTTAAACATTGTTTTAGAATTTTCCAGGTTTTAATTTTCTAAAAATAGTTTTAAATGCCATCTGGAGGAACATTTGTTCATCTGTTTATTAACAGTGTGTCAATAAATATGTGCAATAAACACAATAAATAAATTCTGTCAATAAATACATAAATAAAATAAGTAAATAAATTCTGGCTTACTAGCCTGTTCATGGAGGTTTCAGCGATATCGAATTTTCCACTAAAATATTCCCAACGAACTCCGTTTTACGCACATACATTTCCTTGCAGCAATTAAAGGTTTAATGGTGTGAAGGTGCTGCCCTCTATTGACCAAACAAATTATTGTACACTTAACAATCAAATTTCCATCTTCCAGTTTATTGTTAGTACAGTAACTGGAAAGAAAATTCTAAGTCTTTAGATAATTAGTATAGCAAAGTTTGGAATTCAGCTCTAAAGGAGGAGATATCAAAGTAAACAAGCAAACAAACAAAAGACAACACATTCGAAGCAGGTTGATGTCTCTATTTAAGTACAGAGAACAACCTAAGATGGATATCACAATGCTTGGAAGTTTAAGGACTGGATTATTACTTATTCTGTAATGAAAACTGGCAAGACCTATATCTCAAATACTATGCCGCCTGGCTGCATATGACTACTAAGTAAGTTTGCCCCCACATAACAAGTACGGCAATTACAAATAATGTTTATTTTATTTTTTAATGTGTGTAGCAAGTGATTTCTAAACAAACCAAAAAAAATCCTTTAGGATGCTACCTTCACAGCAAAGTTCCATTCTGAATGAGGCTAGTAAAATCACACTTCCATGAAGTCTGTGCTACAGCTGATCAGAGAGTTTACATGGTGGGAAGAAATCAGGATGGGAAAGACAAATGGCACTCAGTAGGTTTCCTGTCTTTTGATATCCTGGGAATGAATGAAGATCCTTGGATCTTTGTTTTTAAGGCAAACAAAGTTGGGTGGGAATAGGAGTGTGTGTGGTGGTGGAGGAGGTGTTAGCTTCTCTGAAATGTCTCAAATTTGATTAGAGTTGCCAGTTTTTCAACTGGCCTCTATAGCTCTATTTTTAATAGTGGCTTGTTGTTCAGACATTTGCAGTGGAACAGCATTTAGTTCCCTCCATTTTTGTAAAACAATAGATTCATGTTCCACCTTAAAGATTAACAAATTTACTACCTGATAAATGTGAATGGAAGACAGTCTACTTCTTCAGGTATACCAAGAGTTATTTTAAGTTGACAGCTGAAATGTCAACTTAAATAAATATACTTGCAAGTAAATCACGTGCCAGCTGGTCTAGGGGTACATGCGGAGTTTAGGGGGGACTTTTAAATAAAGTAAAGGTATATCTCAGTTAACACAGTAAATGTGTTCCTGGGCATTACTTCTGTAACAGAAACTTTGGTACCCGAGGCAGAAATAACATGGAAAGAACAGGGATAGGTTCCTACATCACAAATAAAGAAAAGCACTTCAATATGTTTCACCAACATTTTTATCCAAAACCAGTGCATCTGAAATTGAACAATCAGGTCAGGTAAACCTTGTACAGTTGTCCCTTCACATTTGCTGGGGTTTGGTTCCAGGACCCCCCATGAATACCCAAATCCCTGACTACTCAAGTCCCATTATATGCAGTGGCATAGCAAAATGGTGTCCCTTATATAAATAAGATGGCAAAATCAAGCTTTATTTTTGGATTATTATTTTTTTAAGAATATTTTCCAGCCATGAATACTTAAATCCATGAATGCCAAATCCGTGAATGTGGAGGGACAACTGTATAAGTAAACAATAACATTTTGAACCTTCTAGGGACCACTTGAAAGCTTCTTCCTATATGCATCCAGGGATGATTTTTCTTTTGTTTGATCTTTCAGTACTTTTGTTATGATTTCCATTTTGGTGCCAAAACATATAGATTTATGCTGTTTGAACATGCTGCAGGTAGATGATAAGGAAGGCTTATCTTCTCTTTCCTTTTCTCTCTGTTTAGCTGTTTATGCATGCTTAGTAAGGGACTCTGAAGGCAGCTGCTCTTTACCTTGCCTGTTGTAGGCAGGCACAAACATAGGATTGACTACAATAGGATTATACAATCCCATTCTTTCCCAGCTCAGTCTTTATTGCATTGTTTACCACAGAGCTGCTGCTGACACCTCACACTAAAGTCTGTGAGCCTGTCTAAATGACAGGAAATATACGAATGGCGTGCAAAAGATTAGTGATCCTTTCACCCAGCTGTTCGCAAACATACGTGTCATTCTGATGGGGGCGAGTAAAATCCACCTTAAAGGCCTGTCTGCCAGGGCTTCCTATGGATTTTTCCAAAAGATCCATACAGCTTGCGAATGTGCAACCATTTGAGCACTCACATTCGAACACATATCAACAAGCAGTGTAACGTGATTGGCTGGACGAGCACAGGGGGTGGGGCTGGCAGAGTGAAAGTGGCCGAGACCACCATGTTCAATTTTTGGCTAAGCGAGGGTCCGGTAAGTTTAGCAAATTGTGATTTTTCTCTTTTTTAAAATTAATTTTTCTGTGAATATGTAAAAATGCCTGTGTGCACCACAGGAAACTTTTTAAAAAAAATTGGTGGTGGCAGATTTAAAATAACGAATAAACCACTCTTGGCTGCCAGCTAGCTAGGGGGTCATGCAGAGTTAAGTCACCCGTGCCTGCATGTCTCTCTCCACCCCCACACACATGCCTTAGGGGGGCGAGAATACCCCTCTCCCAGTGCTGGGACTTGCGGAGGCCGTCAGAGGGAGGAGGGGCAGGAGGTCTGGCTGCTGCTGCTGCTGCCCTCCATGTCCAGCATGAGAACCACCACCAGCACCCAAGGCAGCAGCACCAAGACGTGGCTCAGGAGCAGTGCCGCCACCTTGTCCTCCCCTTCCAGCAGCCTCGCCACTGAGTCTCCCGCTGCTACTGCCTTCAGGAGCAGCTGCTGTGGCAGGTGGTGGTGCTGCCACTGCCACCTCCGCCTCCTCCTTCTCTGCCACTGACGTCAGTCAGTCGCTCAGACCCAGACCCTTTTGGCCGGAGGGGGAGCTGTCAGGTCAGTCCCTCTTGCCCCCCCTCCACTGGGGCAGCCAATGGGGAAACTGGCTGCGGGGGGTCACCCAGACCCCACCACCCCTCAGAAGTCTCCCTGGAAAAGTTCCTTTGTGGGGAGGACAGCCCTGCAGAATCCCCAGCCGGCAGAAGCAGGTGGCGGCAATATCCGATTTGCAAGTAAATCACTTGCCAGCTGGGCTAGGGGTGCATGCGGAGTTTAGGGGGGACTTTTAAACCATGTAGGCACTTTGCATTCTTGTGAACACCTGCCTGTTCGTATCTGTGCATATTATTTCCCCCTCGTATAGACAGAACCTGTGTTTCCCCAGTCCTACAGCATCATCCTCCCAGTGCTGATGCTGCTAAACACCTTTCAGCTAGACAGAGGACAAGGAGGAAAAGAGGGGGCTAGGTGGTGTAAAAAGATGTTGTACAAAGGAACTTCTTTGTCAGAGGCTTTGATAACTGAGGTATGCCTGTACACATTCACACAAATATACATGTACACAGGCATAAACACACACACAAACATTTGTGTCTGTATGTGTACACACAGTGCCCAGAGCACTTTGGGAACCTCTAATTTCATTCAGATTTATCATACAAGTCTAACTTTGGGACTCAAAAGTGTGATCTAATGCATCTGAATCAAATGGGCCTTCTTTTAGGGCTGGCTGGGGGATATTTTGCTGCTTTTAAAAATTTCTATTATGGAGAAGACATCCATAATCCTGTATTGGTAGTTATTAAAACAAACATGTTGGAGAAAGGCCCTTTTCCAGTTCTGAAAAAAAAAATCTGGTCTAGCGAGTAAGTAAAAAGTTATAAAAACTTTCTCTATGTAGCCTCAGCCTCTTGCAATAAATAATCTATATTATCTTAGCTCTAATAAGTATATGAGAAGCATTTCTCTGGCTATTCACTGCCTCCACTATAAATTTGATTTAATGTTGAAGCTCTTGACATGCACCGTATGAAAACAATTATACAACAATGAGCATACAAATTTATGAATGTGGATGGATATACATTAATGCTATACTCAGGTAATGTGGCCTTAACATTATCAGACCTTGAACTACCTCTTGCAAAAGTAAGAGAATAGGACTTCTATCAATGTAAAAAGAAAGTGTCTCTAAAGGTGGGAAGCTAAGTAAGCAAGCTACTTCAGGATCCAAAACCACGAAAACTAGCTGCAGTATATTTCAGTTACGGCAATAGCAATGCTAAAAATATCATCATTTGAAGGAGCAAAGCATTTTCAAAAATGATAGGCATGTATTTATTAGGATATGACAACATATTTAAAATGAATCTATACCCTACTAAAAAAACTTCTAATGTAAATCCCTCAAGACTATTTTCATTAGTTAATAACCAAATTATTGTAGGGTGATATCCTCCGGAGATAATGAAAGGAGGTTGTGATCTCCTGGTTTGCAGAAATACCACAAATTCTAAATCCTCCACCCAGATGGTAGGCAAGATGAATGTTTCAGTTTAAATTTCAGAAAAAGAGGGATCCGGCATGCAGTTGGTCAATGACGGAATCATTTTCACAGCCTATAAGAAATGAAGATGAAGATTATTTTTGCTGTAACTGTACTACAGAAAGAATTGGTAATAGTATTATTTCTGCTTTGGTACAGCTCAGTAAAACTATACCCTTGACCACTGAAGGAGAATTTCACAGACATCTTCACAAAACAGATTACAAGAAAGCATCTGAACATGTCCAGTGTAACTACTTTCACACAAGAACTCCACTCCATGTGGTCTTCAAATTATCAGACCTAGATCTCCCTCTCTCAATGGTTATGCCATACAGCTGGGGTTGGCAAACAAATCCCATACATATTTACACATACAGTTGGCCTTCTGTCTAACAACAACAACAACATTTTTTTTTATTTCTTACCCACTTCTCCCCAAGGCTTGAGGTGGGGTACAATATGAATTAAAATACAATATATACCATAAAATCATTAAAATAAACAAGTAAAAACACATAAGATTAAAATAAACATTACATTAAAATCATCCGTATTCATAGATTAAAATCAACTGGGTAGGGCTGCCAGAAGAGATAGGTCTTTAGTAACGTTTTAAAGTCTGAAAGTATGTTTTAACATGTTTAACAGACACTAATCCTTCTTGCATATCTCCACCCAGAAACTAGCCATTCAAATACACAAATTTACATATCCTCTCCAACAGGGGTTCACAGTATATAACACACACACACGCACTCTTACCCAAACATTCTCTGAAGATGCCAGCCACAGATGCAGGCGAAACATCAGAACGAAACTCTTCCAGAACACAGCCTCACAGCCCGGAAAAAAACCCAAGGAAAATCTATGTCAAATCTTTTCCAAGCAGACCATTCCAAAGTCTAGGTGCAGCTGAAGAAAAAGTCCTGTGGGTGACAGTTGCCAACCTCATCCTGGCTGACTGGAGTAATTGTCCCTCAGAGGACTTGAGTGTATGAGCAGAATGGTATGGGAGGAGACAATCCTGCAGCTAACCTGAACCCAAACCATGCAGGCCTTTAAAGGCAATAACAAACTCTTTGTACTTTGCCCGGAAACTAATTGGCAGCTAGTGGAGTGACTTTAATATTGGTGTAATATGCTCACTCCTGGATGTACCTGTAACCAATCTGTCTGCCATATTTTGAACTAATTGGAGTTTCCAAACTAGGTACAGAGGTAGCCCAATGTACAGAGCATTGCAGAAGTGCAACCTTGAGGTTACCAGCACATGCACTACCATCTTTAGGTCTTCCAGTTCTAGGAAGGGGTGCAGCTGGTACATCAGCTAAAGCTGATAGTAAGCACTCCTGGCCGTCGCATCTATCTGAGCTGACATTTGGAGAGATGGGTCCAGAAGCACTCCTAAGCTATGAACACAGTCTTTCAGTGGGAGTGTAACCCCATTCAGAATTGGTTGACAGATTCCACATCGATGGATTCAACCAACCATAGTTCAAAAATACAGTAGCACCCCACTGTATCCGCTAATACACCATCCGCTGATTCAGTTGGCAACAGCTTGGTGGGGAGGACAGGAGGAGATGGCTCCGATGGTGGCAGTGGTGATGGGGGGGAACAAAGGGATAAGAAAAGGGGAGATCTCACTTCCCTCCTCCCTTGGCCCCCCAGGATGGCTTTGGTGGCAGTAGTAGACACGGGAAGTGTGTGAAGGAAGAAGAGGTGGGGAGATCTCATGGTTGGTGGCCAGGGGTCTCCGGAGACCTGGGAGGAGGAGGAGGAGGAGGAGGAGGAGGCGGCAGTGGCACATGGCAGTGGTGGTGGTGGAGGAGGAGGAGGAGGAAAAGGAGGAGACCTGGGAGGCGGCAGCCTAGGTGGGTTGGGTTGTGGCGGCAGCAGCCTGGGCCACAAGCCTCCCTCCCTCCCTTCCTCCTCCTCCAGTGCGTTCACTATTATCTGCAGATTTCATTATCCGCAGGGGGCAGCAAAACCAATGCCCCATGGATACAGGGGGTGCTACTGTATTAAAAAAAAACACCTTGATTTTGGCATTTTATGTAAGGGACGCCATTTTACTACCCCATTGTTTGTAATGAGACTTGAGCACCCACGGATTTTGGTATCCATGGGGGAGGTGTCCTAGAACCAACCCCCAGGGAATATCGAGGGCCCATTGTAGTGACTGTACCAATCTATATTTGTACTCTCTTTATATGTATAATTTTTATACATTCAATTTTTTAAAAAAAATCTTTGGTATGTGTTATCTTACTTCTTTCACCATAAAAAGCTTCTTTTAAAGAAAAGAAGAAAAAATTGTACTACGGATTTAGCATCCCTTATCTGGAAATCCAAAATGTTCCAAAATCCAAAATTGTCTATGTGGCTGGCAGTTTTGGTTTCTGATGGTTCAATGTACTCAAACGTTGTTTCATGCACAAAATTGTTTTAAAAACATTGTGTATAAAATTACCTTCAGGCTATGTGTAAAAGGTGTATATGAAACATAAATTAATTTTGTGTTTAGACTTAGGTCTCATCTCCAAGATATCTCATTATGTTATATGCAAGTTTCCAAAATCCAAAAACATCCAAAACCCAAAATACTAGCCCCAAGCATTTCAGATAAGGGATACTCAACCTGTTTATCTTTTTCCCCCACAAGGGGGAGAAAGAGCCAATGCTGGGCATTTTAAAGGCTTTTTTGGTTGTAGTAAGGATCAGTGTGCTTTTCAAAAATAAAATAAAAATGAAAAAATCCATATTTCCTTGTCAAAACCAGATTTTCACCTCATGAACACTGGCATCCAGAATTTTTATTGGGTTGAAGGAATAACTTCAAATTATTTAAGATAAATTAATTGCTGGGCAGCAGTAGTAGTGGGGGATAACACTGGTGGAGGATGTCTTGAAGACAACAGCAGCTAACACAATAGCAACTGACACAATATCTAACACTTGTTAGTACTGTACTGCACAGAAGGAAGCACCAGTAAACCGCTTCTGAATGTCTTCTATCAGGAAAACCCTATGATGAGACAATCCAACATGAAACAAGAGAGAGCGCCAGAAGATGACACTTAATGAGCTCCTTTCTATTGAATCATGGAATTTGTAGTTTTACTACAAAGGTATTTAGCCTTCTCTGCTAAAGAGTGCTGGTGCCTTACCAAACTACAAATCTCAGAATTCCATAGGAAGGAGCCATGGCAAATAATCCAGTGTAGTGTGGATTTGGCCCTAGATTCCCTTCTTTCTTGCCCACCACACTTTTGTCTGGGGGAAAAAAAAGAACAATGTTGCTTGTACAAATTGCTATGAGGCTTGTTTTGTCCACAGGTTGCTAAGGAAGCAAGAGGCTTATTAAGTCTTCCTTGTGAGTCATAGGGAGATCCCATTACTCATCCCATAAGTCTTCCTGTGACCAGTGTTGTATGCCACAGAAAACAATACAAACAGTCCTATTAGGGTCTAGTTTAAACTGATTGATTGAACCAGGGACAGTCTAACTTTGGCTGGTTTTATTGAAATTGCATGATAATTGCTCTAAACCAGGAATGAGAATCATCTGATTCTCCAACATTCCTTACCATTGGCAATTCTGGCTAGGGCTTTGGGACTTGCAGTTCAACAGCCTCTAAATGGCTGCAGGATCTCCACCTCTGCACTAAACTAAGGAAGTCCATTTCCAGGTCAGCTGGCTAGGATGAATTGGAACCATTAAGTCTTCTTCATCCTGAGCCCCCCATCAGAGATGATGGACTACAACTCCCATCATCCTCAGCCACCATGGCCTTGCTGGCTGAGGTGAAGGGAGTTGTAATCCATCTTATCTGGAGGGTGGAGATTGGAGATTGCTAAAGGGACAGTTTTGGAGATTGCTTTGGAGATTGCTAAAGGGACAACTTTCTTTCTAAACATCCATCTTTTCAAATCAATTGCTTCCAACTTTTAAATACAATCAGGAAAACAAACATTCAGTCCTCGATATCCACAGATTCTGTACCTACAGATTCAACAACCCATGGCTTGAAAATATCCCCCCCCCCAAAAAATCCCAAAGAGCAAACTTTGCTGTTTGCTATTGTGTATAAGGGGCACCATTTTACTATGCCATTGTATATCATGGGACTTGAGCAACCATGGATTTTGATATCCACCTGGGGTCCTGGAACTAAACCCCAGCAGAGGCCAAGGGCCCACTGTATTACGTTTATAAAACAGAGCACAATAGTGTATACATATGCTAATTATACACATACATATATGCATTCTTATGCAGAGCTTTTTGATGTCCTTTCTGTGCTCCCTCTTTCCTCATCTGTTGATAATCTGAGCACTCTGCTGAATGATCTGTGTACTGCTCAGCACCCCTCTGATCAATCGTCAGGTATAAATCCAGAAGCAGAAAAGAGACGATGGGTGAAAACTGCAGGTATACCTCAGTTAACTCTAGGACTGAGAATACTAGTTGCTATGTTCCTGGACCTCTTTAACAGAAAATTTGGTACCAGAGGCAGAAATAACATGGAAAGAATAGAGATATGCTCCTACACAAGAAAAAAGAAGAGCAGGTCAACATGTTTCAGCAAACTTTTTATTCAAAACTTAAGAGTACATCTGTGAAATGAAATAATCAAGTCAGGTAAGGTTTGTGTAAGTGAATAAAAACATTTTGATCTTTCTAGAGACCACTTGAAGGCTTCTTCCAAAACGCATCTAGGATGACTTCTTTGTTTCACCTGCCTCCATTTTTCTTATGATTTCCATTTTGGTTGCCAAATTTAAAGATCTGTGCTTTTTAAAGATGCTGGCATAGTTGGTGAGGCAGGAGTATCTGCTCCCCCCTTTATGTTTTGCTGTTCAAACATTCTAAAAAGGGATGCTGGAAGCAGCTGCCTTCCCTCTTGTAGGCAGGCACATACACCTTCAGTAGGATCAGCTAGAATAGAATTCCATTTTCTTTCCCATCTCAAGCTTTATTGTACTGCTTATGCCAAACAAATTGCTGCACCCAACACCAGAAGTCTGTTTCTCCAGCCCTCCTTCCATACCCACCCAGTGCTGATGCTACCAAAAAACCTTTCAGATAGACAGAGAATGAGGAGAAAAGGGGGAGCTGTGGGAGCATAAAAAGACTTTGTAAAAAGGATCTTCACTATTGGAGGCTTAAGTGAGGTATGACTGTATCTTGCAAAGGATCCAATCTCATCAAAAAGTAAGTAACGTTCCTCACAACAGAGCCAGGAAATTTCCAGATTCTATTTCTACTCTGCCCTCCTGCCAGCTCCTTCTCAGATTTTCTTGAGGTTTTATAACTCCCACCAATAAAGCATAATTTCTTATTCTCAATCCTGTATGAATGCCCCACACTAGTAAGCTTCTTAGCCACAGTAAAACAACAAAGACCTAATCAACCACACTGAAACAAGCTAGAATCCTGTTAGTGGGGTAAGTATACCAGCCCAGATGGTGGTGGTAATGGCAATCAGAAATTGCCTTTGTTAGCAATTGTTTAACTAAAGAAGCATAACCATTCAGGCCTTCACAGTGACACACATGTAGAGCTCCTGGGATGCCCTAGTGGCCAATTAAACAGCACTTAAATTAGTATTCCCCTGGTCCCTACATGTTTCACAGTAACCCACTAACAAAGGTTTGTCTCTGAGTAGTACTAGTTGCCCAACATCAGTGTGTCCAGGGAGGATAATTTCCACCTCTACTGGATGAACAGGAGTGTTAACACTCCAGTGTTACTTTGGTTATCCCAGGAATGGGTAAAGTACATACCTCCAGATGTTGGACTGTACCTCTAATCAGCCCCCAACAAAATCCATAAGATTTCACCCACTCTGACTCATGTTAATTCACTCTAATTATTATCATCATTATTATTATATTAATATTGACTATTGCTTATTGTGGGGGGGTCAAGCTAACCAAAGGGCCAAGTATATAGAAAACAGGTGAGCTGCCAGACTACATTGTTTATTAATATATATCTTGAAGACAAACAAACTTCTAACTTTTCTTTTAAAATGGATTACAATTATTGTGAATTGTGGGAATGCTACATATCTAATTTATCATGATTTCAGAAAGGCATTGGACAAAGGCTCCTACTGTAATTTCATGTGCAAACTAGTTAAATTTAGGCTACAGAACAGATTTAGGCCATAATAAATGTAAATCTACATCAAGTAGACTTACAGTTGGTTGGAAAACCATGTTTAAGAGCATTGATCAATTATTCTTCATGAAATTAGAAGGAATTTTGATACCACAAGACTCTCCCCTGAAGTTCCAGTACTTTTAAACACTTCCATCAATATGATAAGATCAGGGATGGAAAATCTCTGACCTGTGGGCCAGGATAAGTGATGCATGGATCAGAAAGCTGCTGCATGAAATTGAGTTTTGTTCATTTGCAGAACAGAATTCTGTTAGTTGGAAGGGTTGCTGGAGGAAGTCCTTACCAAACTAACAGATGACATAAATGACCTTTTTTCTACGGTAATGTGACCTCACCCAGAATACCGCACCCAATTCTGGGTGCAATACTTTAAGAAGGGTGTAGACAAATTGCAAGAGTCAGAGAAAGACAATGAAGATGATCAGCTTTGCAGTATCAAACACAAGTCCTAACAGGAAAGGTTGATGAAGAAACCAGAGAAAGCAGAAGTGTGGATCAGGAAATATATACAGCAGAGGAAGCATAGTGGAACAACTCTGGCACTAGCAAGAGCCCTAGTCCCCAAACGGTACCTGCTTCTAGGATTTGGGGAAAGGGATGGAAGAATCGTTGATGATTTACATCAGCTTCCTCTGTGGTCAGCAGCTACCAACATTATACTCAGTCCTAAACAAGTTAAAATTAAAGAGCGAGTGTGGTATAGTGGTTTGAGTGTTGGACTACAACGCTGGAGACCAGGATTCGAATCCCCACTCAGCCATGGAAATCCACTGGGTAGCCTTGGGCAAGTCACAATCTTTTGGTCTCAGAGAACTGCAAAGGCAACCCCACTCTGAACAAATCTTGCCAAGAAAATCCTGTGATAGGGATGCCTTGGGGCACTGTAAGAATCAACTTGAAATCAGACTGCAACAACAAAAGAGGTTAAATCATCCAGTCTATGGAAGGCCTGAAAAACAGGATGAACTGTAGCTTTCTCCACAAATATCTATGGTCTGCAGGGCCAGCCCTACCATTAGACAGAGTGCTCATTGGGGGTCAGGAGCTGAGGCTATGGAGGACAAAGCTCTGCTGTGCAGCCCTCTGTTAGCCTGATGTCTTCAAATATGGTAGAAGATGCTTTCCTGTTGCTAATCCACTAAGACTAAGCTCTCAGTCTGGCTGGCTTCTGTATGTGATTTTGTCCTTTGTTTCAACCAATAAAATGCCCTACAGGCCTCTGCAGGGAAATTTCACACACACAGTTTTCAACCCTGTCTCTCTTCTCTGGGTGGATATCTAGGCTGTTATAGCCCATCAAAAGTGGTGGTGATGATGGGAGAATGCATTTGTGGCTAAGAAACGGGCAGTCAGCTTCACAGAGGACAGGGACAGCCTGGATCTCAAGGGAAGTTACTTTTCTGTTGCTAATGGAGTTGAAATTTTATTACCTGTTTTTATTGCCCTTTGTCTATGGCCAAGAAAGGGAGGGGGAACCTCTGTCTGCCTTGAGATCCCTCAACACCACCTTAAGGGACAAGAGTAATATCAGAGACAAATGTAGGCCTGTGACTCTAACATCATCACCTTTTTTCTTCTATATGATTTTTAACATCTTTGCCTGATGAAGAAACCAGTGAAGCTTCAAAAGTCTGCATGATGTATTTTCTGCATTTTGGTTGGACAATAAAGGTATCACTCTTCTGTGGATTTTGCATTTTGTTGTATTTTGCTGCATGACCAGCACAGCTACTTGTGTCACAGATAATTTTGTCACAACAGGGGGAACTTTAACAAGTGGGAGAAATGGACTGGGGCTTAATTCTTTTGAGATTTTTTTTTTTACCTCCAAGGGTAAAAATCTTTCATTTGGCTAACGAATACTGGGTGCTGTAGGCCAGTGGTTCTTAACCTGTGGTCCAGGGGATTCCCAGGGGTCTGCAATGTTATCACAGGGGGTCTATGAAAGCTGCTTGGCCCTCCTCTGACCTGCAATGGAGCGGCCATGTGACAGGAGCTAAGGCAAAGGCTGGCTTGGCCTGCACACTGCCATTCAATCCGCTCCAGCCACAAACTTGCAAGGAGAAAAGTCTTCCCTCCCCCTCCAGGGCCTCTCAGGGAAGGTTTAATGGATGGCGTAATTGTATTATTTATTTATTTACTATTTTTTATCAAGTTACATATCACTTCTATGTAGTCTACATTCAATTTTGATATATATCCTCATATTACATGTAACTTTAATATTACACTGCTAAAAGAAATATATCATAGTCATCGTAATGAACCATATTCCTGTTTCTACACTAACTTAAATATTTATACAAAGCTCAAAATGTTTCGTTCTTTCTTCTCCACATCTTCTATCTATCTATTATTTTTATATATATACTTCCAATTTGTTCCCCTATAAGTTTGTCAGAGATTTTTCTAACCTGTATATTCGGCTGATGTCCTATTTTTTTAATACAATCCTTACGTTTCTTCTAAACTTCCCTTATCTATATGTTAAATTTGATCTGAATCTTTCTTTTCTTTTCAAAATACTGTATATCCTTATTTTTACATATCCAATTTATCCAGAGTTTTCCATTTTCTTTTCCAAAACTTTATAACAGGAGCCCATTCTTCTTCAATTATTATTATTATTTATTTTAAATCTTAAGTCTTGGGGGTCCCCAGCAACACAAAATATTTAAAGCAGATCCCTGGAAAAGAAAAGGTTAAGAGCCACTGCTGTAGGCTCTGATTCAAGAGGAAGGAACCCACAAAACCACCTCTGAGGATTCCTTGCCTAAGAAAACCCTATTGAAATTCAATGGGCTGACCCTAAGTAGACAGGTGACTTGGAGGCACATATATATAAGTTCACGGATTTAAGTATGCACGGATTTGGCATTCACGGATTTAAGTATGCACGGCTTGAAAATATTCTTAAAAAAATAAGAATCCAAAAAGCAAACCTTGATTTGGCCATCTTATATAAGAAACACCATTTTGCTATGCCATTGCATAGAATGGGACTTCAATATTCATGGATTTGGGTATTCAGGGGGGTCCTGGAACCAAACCCCAGTGAATGTGAAGGGACAACTGTATATACACACATAGGGCCTAAAGATCCTAAAGGCATCAGATCCCAGTGGAACTTCCAGAGCATGGGGAAAAGTGCCTTTTTGGACTGTCACTCCCAGAATCCCCCAGCCAGCATAGCTGGCTGGGGGATTCTGGGAGTGGCAGTCCAAAAAAGAAAGATCTTCCCCAAGCTCAGAAGGACTGCCAAGGCTTCCCAGGCAAATGGGTGACTTGGAGGCACATGAACACACACACACACACACCAGACTCAGATGTCCAGAAATGTGAACAGGAGCGCAGGGAAGAGGAAGCACTTGATCGAGCCGTTTCCCGGCGTCACCAGTCGCTGGGCTTATCGCTTAGGCGAGGCGCCTCTTTCCCAGCCGCTCCCCGGGCATCGGGAGTGCCACGCCCCAGCCAAGGAAGGAGGCTGAGCCAAGCGCTTTGGTTATAGGCAGGGACTGCAGGGCAAGGAGGGGCGCCCACGGCATGGAAGAGCCCTAACCCCACAGGGGCTCCCGGAGGATGGAACCAGACGGGGCAGGTGAGTGGCTCCGCAACCTTCCCCCTTAACTGTATGACCCATCATCCCCCGGGGAAGGGGAGCGCCGTCAAGGTTCCCAATCCCCCCCCTCTAAACTCGAGAGCGCCCTCTTGCGTTCCTGCGCGCTCTTCGGCTTGGTCGAATCGGCAAGATTCCGGGATCCACAGAGCTCTTCGCTGAGATTTGCGCGCGCTGGTCTGTGCTCCAAAAGTGTCAAGGGAAAAGGGGGGGGGGAAAAAGAGCCATTCCCACATTGCAGCACCTTTGGGTGCTTTGCGCTTGGGATCGAGGCTCTGGGGGGTGGTGGTTTAGCAGCTCCCATCTCTCACCCAGAGTTTAGGGAGGGGATGTTGGGCACTCAAGTCTCTTTGTCCCTGTGTACCACCGAAATGGGAATGGCGTGGTTTTTTTTTTCCTGCCCGTTCAGTTGAAGAAAAAGACTGTCGGATGAGCTTGGGACGGGGATGGGTGGAAACTGGGCAGAGGGTGGTGGCGATTTTGGGGTTTAGGGGGGAGGCTGTTGTCTCCATCCACACTAGAGAAATAATCCAGTTTGAAACTGGATTATTTGCACAGCTCCTTCCTATGGAATCCTGGAATTTGTAGTTTGGTGAGACATCAGCACTCTTGGTCAGGGAAGGCTAAAGACTTTGTAAACCTACAAATCCCAAGATTCCATAGGAAGGAGCTGTGCAAATAATCCAGTTTCAAACTGGATTGTTTGCGTAGTGTGGATTGCAGGAGGAAGTTTGCTACCGAGCAGGAAAAAAAAAGAGAGAAAGCGCCCTCTGTTTATATAGTCTTGCTGGTATCCCGGGTGACCAGCTTCCCTGGGTCAAGTTTATTTTTTAAGTGAGAAGAACAAGGCAGAGTTTCTGCAGGCAAGTTTTAAAGGAACAGGGACCTTGTTGTTCTCCTGGAATCCCGACGAAGATACAAAAGAAGAGGGGTTGAGGAGAGGGGAATGTACTACATTTCTTCTCCCCCAGCTTACTGCCAAAGAACTTGGGGGGCCAGGCCAAGTATGCCCCCAAACCCGCAGTCCTTTTCCATACCCATAAGCACAGGAGCCAGAAAGGAGAGAGAGGAAGATTGCTAGAGAACTTTTCCACACACACAAAAAAGCTGTTATAGAATTTGCTGCAGGACCAGAAACAAAGGTGGTTAACAGATACCTGGCTTCGGGCTGACTTTTCCCATCAGTGAAAGTGCCTGGATTTCCTGGCGGTGCTCTGGGAGAAATGAAAAGTGTCTCTCATCGCCATGGCCAGCCTGGCCCTCCCTGCCTGCCTGAAGTACATCCAAGAAAGGGTATCCCTTTCTCATCCTGTGTTACTTTCTGCTCCCTGTGTTTCCCACAGCCTCTGAATGCCTGTTTTCTTCTCCTTTTCTGAGACAATTGCACCTCCAATACAAGAGGGGGCGGCAGATTTCCGGGAGTTGGAATGTGGGGCTTTAAAAGATTCTCTCCTATACAGCAGTGGTTCTTAACCCATGGTCTGGGGACCCCCCAGGGGGTCTGCCAAGGGGGTCTGCCAAGGATTGAAGGCTGCTTGGCCCATCTCCTCTCTGCAGTGGAGTGGCCATATGACAGGAGCCAAGGCGATGGCTGGCTGGCTTGGCCTGCGTATTGCCATTCAGTCCGCTCCAGCCATAAACTTGCAGGAAGAAGCAAGAGAAAAGTCTTCCCTCCCCCTCCAGTGCCTCTCAGGATGGTGTAATTGTATTATTATTATCATCATCAGGTATTATTCCTGTCATTATTAGGGATTTAAATCTTGAGTTAAGTCTTGGAGGTCCACAGCAACAAAAGATATTTAAAGGGGGTCCCTGGTAAAGAAACGGTTAAGGGTCGCTGCAATACAGTATTTTACTTTTAGAATGGAGGAGCTTTTCACACTACACAATTATAGCACTAGGATTCCACTTTAACCACCATAGCTGTATCCCATGGAATCCAGGGGGTTTTAGCTTGGTGAGGCATTAGAGCTCTCTGGCTGAAAATTTTAAATGAATCCCCTCCCCCCAAACTAGAAAGGAGACACAGCATGGTGTAGTGGTTTGAGCATTGGACTATGTACACTAGGGTTGAAATCCCTGCTCATCCCACTGGGTGACCTTGGGCAAATCACACTCTCTAAGCCTCAGAGGAAGGCAAAGGCAACCCCCTTCTGAGCAAACCTTGCTAATAAAACTTCTTGATAGGGGTTGCCATAAGGCAGAAACCACTTGAAGACACACAACAGCAACCACAAACTACAAATCCCAGGATTCCATGTGAAAGGGCTGTGAGTGAATAGTAAACTCAAGTTCACTGAGGTTGTGCTTGGACTGAACATGATCTATGCTGAAATAAATGCACTGGATATGCTCATAGCAACATTCCCCTCCCTCTAGGTTGCATCCTGTGCCTGTATCATAGAAATAATTGGTAGTGGAACATCAGCATACAAAAATTATGCAATGTGTAGTATGCCCGTACCTGTATGTTCAAGCCTTCTTCCAGAGAAGAATCAAGGATCTTCCTGGTGGGGATGAATAACCAATTATCCCTGGAACTGGTCCCCCAACAGTTACCGGCAAAGTTTGGGAAAAGTTCTGTAGTCCTCTGACATCAGGGATGGAGAACATGTAGATCTTCATACTTTGTGGAAATGCAACTCCTAGCATGCCTTGTCACTGATTATGCAGGCTGGGACTGATGGGATGTGCACTCCAACAACATCTGAAGGGCTACAGGTGTTGCCATCTGGTTGCATGAGGAAGAACTCATACCTGCCCTGATATCTCCCCTTACCTGATGCATTGTGGGATTGATTGTAAGCAGAAGCCCCCTTTGACAAGACCTGGACAGCAATTCATTGCGATGTAGATCCAGGTGAAAATGGTGGAGGAAGCTATAGCAATAAGAATAACTACTGTACAGTACATAATAACTCCTTGGCTTGTCAGACAGGATATTCAGAAAAGAACACACCAGAGCCATTATGAAGGAGAAATCCCAAAGTACTAAAGAGCATTGAGATGGAGAGGGTTCCTTCTGGGGGGCCCAAAGGGGTGCCAAATGTCAACCCTCTAACTATCCTGATTTGGCAGGGACGGTCTTAGGCTACTGCCACACTGCAGAAATAATGTAATTTGACACCACTGTAACTGCCATGGCTCTGTGGAATGGAATCCTGGGATTTGTAGTTTGTTGTGGCTCCAGAGCTCCCTAACAGAGAAGGCTAAATATCACACAAAACTACAAGTCCCACAGTTCCATAGCATTGATCCATGGCAGTTAAAGCAGTGTCAAATTGCAGCAGCCCTGATTCGTGCTCTCTCATTTCACTTTTTCATCTGCTTCTAAAATGTCCTGGTTCCTCCTCACATCTCCTCCTTTCATTCTCACGTTTCTTCAGTTGCTGCAAACTGAGTTCACTCAAGTGAATTTGCACTCAACTCAGTGGGCAGGAAGGGGAGGAGGGGTGAAATCTTGCCCTTCCCAGTAGGCTAAGGCAAAAGCAAACTGCTTTCAGCCTCTCCTAGTTTGTATGTTCTTCCTCATTATTAGCCTTTGCCATGTTGACCACACTGATGTTGATTAGCCACATGTGTCCCAGTTTCCATCTCTAAAATACTTGAGGGTATGCACCTGTTATCTCCCTTTCCTAGAACATAGCCAACTGCAGCCCGCCAGATGCATAATGGAATAGGGAATAGACCCAGGAGGGGCAGGGGCCATGCCAACCTTGGGCAGTGAGTGTAGTAGACTGAGTGTTGTCCTTTCCCACTTTGCATTCAGTATCCATCTGCCTTAAATAGTTGCTGCAACTGTCCCTTGGTTCTGTCTCCAGTTGGCTCTTCCAGTGGATACAGGCGAGGTTTTGCTCTTAAAATAGTCATGGAAAGGAACATGGAAGCTTTTCTGTCATGAAAGCCTTCATCTGTGAAGATATGAGATGGTGCAGCCTAATAGCACAAGAATGTTTGGACCATTTGCCTTTTTCTAATAGGGCAGCCATTTCCTCCCCTCCCCCATTGTTGCCTTAGCTGTTAAACAGAGGCCTGGAAGTAGAAATGTTTACTTCAGAGAAGTTTTTCACCTTACAGGAAGTGGTAAAAAGATGGGCTGCTGAGTCACTCACATACCTGCAGCATGTGTTTTCAGGGTAACTTGGAAACATAGAACTCACCATCTCCCCCATTAGAAAAACACATTACGTTTTGCATTCCTTTGATGCTGATGAATTTCCATAAGAGGGATGGTTGCTCAAGTTTTGTGTTTGTATGTTATGCTGGAAGTGCAAAAAAGGTTGTGTGTACATGCATTACAGTCTCTTTTACATTATACAATTAATGGCACTCCGTTATCATTTTAACTGCCATGGTGCATTCTATGAAATTCTAGGATTTGGTATTTTGGTGAGGCACTAGAGCTCTCTGGCAGAAAATTCTGAACACCTTATAAAACTACAACCCCAGCATACCATAGGACAGAGCTATGGTAGTCAAAATGGTATAAAAGTACCATTGTGAAGTGTGTGAGAGAGACCTATGTGGAAATAATCAGGCATAAGGAGATGGTTTAAGAGACAGAAGACCCATATTTTGCTGCCTCAGGCAAAGGATAGCCCTCTATTCCATTTTTGTATACTGTATAAAGAAGCTGTCCTGATTGGCAGTTACTTGACTTGAATTCTGTGCTAAGGAGGAAATAAGCACCTTTCGCTGTACGTCAGGGCAGCAGGTGAGCTTAGGAGGCCCATGGCGGGCCCCCACTCGGTCACTGTTTCCCTTGGCACTGGTGTGCTGCCTGTACAGATAAATGCTGCAGTTTAGCAGGAGGCCCCAGCGTGTGCTGCATGGAAGGAGCAATGCACCTGCGAGACCTGCTAGAATGCATGGCTTAGACTGACTGCCTCTCTGCCTGCTTGCTTAGTCCTGGTCCATGACCAGTGGTGTTGTTTGCCTTTTTCACATGGTGGGAGAAGGATGCTACTGGGGTGGAATAGCCAGCTGGCTTCGGAAACAGGCAGCACCACCTCAGGAGGAACGGTGCTGTTCCTGCCTCCCAACAGCATCTGCTGCCTGAGGCAAACACTTCTCTGTATTTGATGCAGGGAGGGGCATCTGTAACAAATTCGTGGGCCACTTTTCCCTCCTGGTACACTCCAAGGGCTCCACAAAGTAGAATTGACCAGAATCCACTTCTGGTTTTGAAAAAGAAAATAACATCAGACAGTGCAGGGGAAGCCCTGAAAATGTTGATAGTAACGACAATGACATCTTTATTCCCATCCTGACCTTTCCCCAAAATTGGGGCTCAGGGTGGCTCAAAGAGTGAATTGCCACAGCTGGAGGCTTCCAGGAGCACCTTTTCATCTTCTTTTTGGCCAGATAAAGGACTGTCCAGGGAACTGTGGTGGGGGAGAGGGGAGGCCTGCAAAAACAGCCTTAGGGACCCACATATGGCTTCAGGTCCATACTTTGCTTTCCCCCACCCCACCCGACCTTGGCTCTGACAGGACTGCAAAGAAAAGGATCACAAGCCACCTTGATAATACTGATTTAATCTAACTTCCTGTGTAGCCTGGGTCAGATGCCTGAAAGGAAATGGCACAACAAAAGCACATTTGCGAAATAAGTCCTCTATTGTCAAACAAGATTTTAGCAAGCAGGAGATTGGGGCATGGGTCCCTCTTACAATGTTACCTTATTTTTTGGCCTAATTGCCGTATATTTGCCTAACATTCTGGGAACTGTTACATTATGCCCTGTGATCCTGTGTCTATTCCACATTCCATTCATATACCCTCCAACTGTCTTAGTTTGGGAGGGATAGTCCTGATTAATCCCCTGCTTTTTCAGTGGTTTTTAAAATGTCCCAGTTTCTCTCTTCTCCTCTCACTTTCCCCCTTTGTCTTCTGCTTACTTCAGTTGCTAACAAACTGAGTTTAAAATGCAAAAGTAGTTTGCGCACTTAAATAACTCAGCGGGGGGGAGGGGAGGAGAGGCGAGGAGGGGCAGAATCTTGCCCTTCCCAATAGGCTCAGGCAAAAGCAAACTGCTGCAGCCTCTCCTAGCTTCTGTGTTCTTCCTCATTAATAACCTTTACCAACTTGACTACACTCTGATGTTGCTTGTCCATACATATCCTGGACTTTCAGATGTGAAATGTTGGAGGGTATGCATTCAGCTCACCAACTGTCACTGACTTTAATCAGTTGCTTTAAGGTTTGAAAATTATTCCCAGACTGCTATGGATAACAGCAACAGAAGGAAAAGCTGATGTCATTGGTCAGGAAAGGTGCAGGGAGGGACTCCATTCCGGTCCAAGATTTTTCATTGTTCCCCTGCTGCTGCCTAGATTAAATCAATGTCTTCTGAACCAGATCCAATGCACTACAGCTTCCAAATCCCACACAGTGGCCAAAGCAAAATCCTTCTTGAGTTGCAGTAGTAGTTGCCTCTGCCTTAAAAATGGATCAGGTTTATGAAGAGATACAAATACTGTACCAAGCAATGTAGTCTTTACACTGACTTTCATTGAAGCTTTCCAGTTTGCCAACAGTTCATTTGTACATAGACCTTCAGTGCCCCCCCCCTTTTAAACTTTTCCATTATATGTTCGTCACAGATGTATTCTTTTCTAGAATGTTTAACTGTCTGGAGAGTTTAAAGGAGTTTTAATTTTGCCATCACTTTAAACAAACTTAATATTTTTAGTTTGTGGTATTACTGTGCATGTTTCATTTTATTGATTTTTTAAATTTTTAATTTTAACATTATAGTACATTGATTGTAGTTATCCCCGAACACTCCCCCCATCCCTGTTCCTGTTTACAACATAGTTCTGTGGTCAGTTACCATGTCCTGACATAGCAGTCAGTCAGAGTTCATAGTCTGTTATTGCCCAGCTTTAAATGACATGATGGTGGACCTTGTGAAGAAAGGTGATCCATAGTATAGCTGATCATGGGGACCACAGTTCCATAAAGGTATCCTTTTGATATTTCGCCTCTGTTCCGCTGAGTCCAGGAGGTTCATTTTTCTGGTAAGGCAGTCCACCCGAGTCTGTCTAACCACCTCCTAATGGATAACCCCCTCTGCTGATTTTATTGTTTTTTTTATTGTATGTTTATTGTTACTACAGTATATGCAATGGCATAGCAAAATGGTGTCCCTTATGTAAGATGGCAAAGTCAAGGTTTTCTTTTTGGATTATTATTTTTTAAAGAATATTTTCAAGCCGTAAATACTGTACTTAAATCTCTAGATACCAAATCCGTGGATACGGAGGGACAACTGTACTTTCTTAGTCTAAAAGAGACAGAAATGTGCAGAAGGTCAGCCATGTTTGTTTGTACCAGGACAAACAACAAAGAACCTTGTACTTTGAAGATTTATTATGACATAAACATTTGTGGAGCAGAATCTATATCATGGGATACTTGAAATATTGTCCTGGCAAGAAAGAGGAGAGGATATTCACTGTTAGAGAGGAGTAATGTTATGTAAAATTTAATCATCTGCAGTCAGTGATGTGCAGGAAGTCGAGTGGGGTGGCGGGGAGGGGAATATTTGTTAGGTTAGTTGTTTTTATCATTCTGGAACTTTCTTTGCTATGTCTTAGATGTTTCAGATGTCACGTTTTTCTTTTCTTTCTTTCTTTTTCTGTTGATGTTTCTATAATAATAAAATCTAATTTTTTTAAAGAAAGAAAGAAAGAAAGAAAGAAAGAAAGAAAGAAAGAAGAGAGTTAAGGATAACGAAACACAAAAAGCCCAGCCTCTGACAACTCTGTACTATATAAGGTTTAAGAAATGTGAAGCAAAATGATCATATGCAACAGTAGAAATCAGGGCCATGACATAAAAGAGCAGGAGAATGAAGGAGGTGATTTCAGGAAAGCCAGAGAAAAGACATTAACAAACAAACAAACACAGATACGGATTCCTGTATGTCAATCAGCAGAGTGTTGTAAAGGAACAAAATAGTGTGTGTGAAAAATGGGAGGGCAAGGCAGGTGTTGGGCGATGAGAAAATATTAGCACTTGGAAGCAAAAGGCAGATTTTTAAAATGAATATCACTTGGAGGTAGAAGTCAGTGAAATGTTAGAAGAACCAAGGGGGGAAACCCAAATCTTGTAGATCTGAGAAGAGAAAAAGGTCGAAGAGACAAGCCTAAAAGAAGTTCAGGAGGAATTGAGATGGGGCAAAATAAGAGAGGTAGCCAAGATTTTCGTTATAATGGAAGACAGAACTGAATAAAGTTTGGAAATAATTCAGCAAATGAAGATGGCAGAATTTGTATTGGGAGGGGAAGAAAAAAGGCAGAGAAGAATGTAAAGATCACACAGATGATTAGCTTGAGAAGAGGGAATTTGAATTCTCTCTAGATCATTTTAACGTTTAAATGTGGCCCTCCAGATACAAGTCCCAATAGCTCTAGCCAGCTTAGCCAATTATGAAAAATTCTGGGAACTGCAGTCTAGCAACATCTGGAGGGCTATATTATTCTCACCCAAGTCTAGCTAAACAAATCTCTGGTTAAAAAAAAAAGAGTGATTGTATTAATCCAGCTCCAAATCGTATGTTCAAGAAGCAGTCCAAACCCTGTATGTAAAATCTGTGCCACCTTTGCCTGTCCCCAGTGACAGCCTTAAGTGAAATCTTCTCATCCCAGTCACTAAGGACTTGGAGGGGAGTCCAGCTGCTCACTGTGACTGCACAAGTAGCTCCAATGACCAATGTGATTTGGTAATGTCATCAGCCTGGTCTTGGAGGTCATTGTGCAGATGTGGTGGTATAGTGCAACTCTTGTGCCAGTGAGAGAAGAAACACTCGATGCTGTGATCTTTGGGTCTTCTTCACTGCCATCAGTCGAGGAATATCCTTCTGTGATGTGGCATCCAGACCGTAGTGGTCTCCAGGGCCCAACAAGGGCACAGACTACTGGTGCCATCAGGCCATGTGGTCATTGGGGGACTTTGGACAGATACAGCAGTGTCCCTCAACTCTCCTCAGTCATAGGTAAGGAGGGAGAACTCCATGGCAGCTCCAGTATGATCTAAAGACACTGTCCAGAATTCACCACTTGTTAAATTACACCCAGGTCCTCTGCCCTCCCCCCAAGACAGGGCCTTCTTCACTTTGCTATATGGAAGGGCAGGCCTCAACACATATTTCTGCTGGCTCAGTTTGGATGCATCTGTGCTTGATGTACTTGGATAGATAGAAAAGTAACTATTAAATACTGTACATAGATTGCTGACACACTGCAGAAGTAATGCAGTTTGACACTGCTTTAACTATCATGGCTCCATCCTATGGAATCCTGGGATTTGTAGTTTGTTGTGGCACCAGAGCTCTCTGACAGAGAAGGTGAAATATCTCACAAAATTACAGCCATAAATGAAGGCTGTGTCCAGATTAGCATAATTTGCAGCTCAGGGGGAGTAAAACATAGCTTGTATACACTTATGTTCTGAGATTTAAAAACTGGTGTTTCTAATGAAACTTCACATTGAACTTTGGAAAACTGCTGCCAAACACTCTTGTGTGGGACAGGGAAATTAATGGATTTGAGTAGGTAGTTTACACAAACAAGAAAGCTTTTTGTGATACCTACAGTATAGAGGAAAATTTCTGTGATTGCAGAGGTAAGGAAGAACAATCTTCCCCAACCTGGCATCCTCCAGATGTGTTGGACTACCATCCCCATCATTCCTAGCAAGCACTGACCATGTTTGCTGGGGCTGATGGGACTTATAGTGCAGCATATCTGGAGGGTGTCTGGTTGGGGAAAGCCAATGTAGAGTAAAGGTTCCCTGATTGTGTATGTTTGCCAGCTCTTAACATCCAAGGGTGCTCTTAAAGAATTACTTTTATTTATTAATTTGCCTCAGTCACAGAACTTTGTAGGGAGTCCACACAATATTGTGCTCCAATGGTCATACTCTCATATTTTCCTGCCACTTCTTCCTTCTTTGTCTTTTCATAAAAATCTGTTCAGCAGACAAAGAACAGAGCTTGGAATATTATTTTTAAAGTACAGTAATTTGTTACTTTTTAAAGGGGGTAACTTGTTAATATTAGTCACTGCTTAATATTTAAACTTTATTTTTAGTTGCTTAGCTTTTTTTTTAAAAAAACTACACTTAAAAATACAAAAATACAGTTGTCCCTTCACATTCGCTGGGGTTTGGTTCCAGGACCTCCCATGAATACCCAAATCCGTGAATACTCAAGTCCCATTATATGCAATGGCATAGCAAAATGGTGTCCCTTATATAAGATGGCAAAATCAAGGTTTGCTTTTTCGATTATTATTTTTTTAAGAATATTTTCATGCCATGAATACTTAAAACCATGAATGCCAAATCCGTGAATGTGGAGGGACAACTGTAGCCCCCAAATCCCTGCCAAATGACTCCCTCAGGCACACAGTTTAAATATTACTCATTGCACTAAAAATATGAAGTTATCAGCCATTATGCTACTTTTAAGAAACAGCATTATCATGCCCTTGTTACCCCGCAAAAAGTAGCATGTTACAGGTAATGCCATTACTTGTGTTTCTTCCAAGCAGAATAGCTTGGAAGCACCCTGAGAAAACTGCTGTCATCTAGTTCCCACATGTAACATAAACTTGTGAGAAATTACTGATGCTTGTACTCTCTGTGCTTTAGGTCACAAGAGGTGGACAGTCATCCTCTTTGGCATGGTCCTGTTTGCCACGGAACTTGCCTTAGGAGCTTTGGAGAAGACTTGCAATTGCAGCACAACTATTGATTTCCAATTATTCCCAACTGGATTGGTTCCTGAGATGTGCTGTGTGAATCTTAGCAGGACTAACATTGACATGTTGGACTGGAGCATTTTTGCTGGAATGTCAGGCTTAAGAGAGCTCTACCTCTCACACTGTGGCATATCAGACATTATCAGAGCAGATAATGGTTCTTCAACCCTGGAGATTCTACACTTGGACCATAATCAACTAAGTAAACTCCCAGACAGTTTCCTAAAAAATGCACCCAGGTTGCATGTCCTTCAGTTAGAGAGCAACCAACTCCAGAAATTGCCTGAGGCATTCCTGGCAGCATCTGACCAAATCCAGAAGATCCACCTTGATTCCAATAACTTAACTTCCCTTCCCTCAGGGGTTTTCAAATCCTCCCTCCTTGAACTAGGCCTCTCCAACAACAGCTGGGACTGCACTTGCACCTTTTTTGGAAATCTGGACAACGTTCAGCTTGCACCACTTGAGACTGAGATAATTTGTAGCACACCACAGCGTTTCCATGGCCTGAATCTCAAAGACATTCCTAGGCAGGAACTGTGCCGGAACCAGGCACTCACGGCTCTCTTCATCAGTCTCCCTTTGGTGGCTATCCTAACCTTGGTCACCTGCTGCTTTTGCAAACAGAAGAAAAAGACCGGCTATGCTCTCCGTAGTGGGAAGGAAAGCCACCTAGCTACAGGGGAGAGGAATGGTGGCAAAGGGTCAGGGGACCATCATGGCTACATCCCTTGTGATCTGCCCATTGCATCTGCTGTAGAGAGTGAGAAGAACATCTTGTTGAAAAACCAAATCTTGCTGAAGCCTTCAACTGCATTACTAGGGAGCAGCAGAGACCTCTATGAGGAGGTAGAGATCAAACTGGGAGCCTCTGATGATTCCATTATGCAAGGAAGCCTTGAACAAGACAAGCCAGGGTCCAACAAACTGGCTGTGGTGGAGGAAAGTGTCACAGGTGCTGAGTCCGAAGCTGAGACTGTGAGTGTGACGGATGTTCTGAAGGATTCAGCAGACCGTGAGAAACTTTACATGAACCAGTCAGCAGATTATTACAACCTGGTGCCTGGGATTGAGCTGGAGGACTCAGACCACATGGAGTATGAGAATGTTGACCTTTGCTGAGGCTGTTTTATTGAAGTCAAGTAGTTGAAAATGTGCACCGAAGGCTAACTTTTATTTAGTCTGTTACAAGGGCAGGAACACCAGCCTGAAACACTGTGCAAAGTCCCCAAATGATTAGTTATTTCATGCAAACAATGTTATACTCTCTAGCCTTTGCTTCTCTGTCTTTGAGGCCTTTTGTATGGGAAATATGCTATTGTCAAAAATGAAGAAAATATGCGTTCCGTTTTGGGTAATCTACCCCAGTTTGAGAGGGATGGGGGGAGGGACTCTGTGAATGGCAGTTTCTTTCTAGCCTTTTATTGCTGTACATTTTTGAAAATCACTTTGCATTTTTTTAAAAAAACTTATGCCTATTTTTAAAAAGGAAAACAACTTGACATTTTATTTTTAGAGACTTGCTGTTCCATATATTCCCTACACAGGATTGTCCCGCCTAAATTCCCATACTCTCTTCCCTGACCTCTCTTGCTTTGTGGGGCTGGTACTTCCAGTCTCCTTCCCCTCCAAACTGCACTAATTTTGGATGGAGTTTACTCTGGAGCTCAGATTTCATACTACTGTACAGTACAGTATATGGAGGGAGAGCGACACCTAGTGGGCAGGAGAGCACACCTACCCTCACCAGATTTCCAGTGTCCCTTTACATCAGGGATGAGAATCATGTGGCCCTCCAGATGTTGTTGTTGGACTGAAAGTCCCAGCAGTCCTAGCCAGCATAGTCATATTTGAAAGCACTTAATCTATCTCCATTTAAATAAAATGCCTCTAGCCTAGGCTAAACTATACTGATTTCCTTTAGTTGGTTCTACAGGATTTCCTATGCTTGTTGCTTGATCTGTGAGTAGAATGTTGGAGACTGGAGTTGCTCCTTGGGTCAAAGGTAACTTTTTTACACCTTCTAGTATTATGATCCAACACTTATAGGCATGTACTAATATGGTGGAGTGAAACTCTATTTACCATAAAAAGACAGCTTTCTAAACACCCACATAAGCCAACACACAGGCACTTAATTTAAAAGATAGTACAGTGAACCCTCCAGAGCCACAGGGATTCAGTTCTGGGACTTCCCACAGATGGTCAAGCCTTGAGTGTGTCTGTGCTCACATCACCACCATTGAATAATATGGCGTGTGGCAATCCATGGATCTGTATTCTTACTGTACTGTGCCCGTTTTGAAAAGGAAGAAAAGCAAAACATATACAACTGGCCCTCTGTATCCACGGATTCTGTATCTATGGATACAACCATCCACAACTTGAAAATATTTCCCCACAAAAATCTCAAAAGCAAACCTTGGTGTTTGCCATGTTCTAAGGGACACCATTTTACTATGCCATTTTATATCATGGGACTTGAGTATCCACAGATTTGGGTATCCACAGGGAGCTCCTGAAACCAAACCCTAGTGGATACCAAGGGCCCGCTGTAAATAAAGTGAAATAAACTGTTGTGTTTTTCCTTTTAAGAGTATTTAAGGAAAGGAGAAATATGTAGCACTTCCTTATGTGTTTCTATTAAATGGATTCTCTAGTTGTGAAGTCGAAGGCTTTCACGGCCCGCATCCATAGATTTTCCTTGGTTTTTTTCTGGGCTGTTGAAGATGCCAGCCACAGATGCAGGCGAAACATCAGAAAGAAACTATTCCAGAACACAGCCTCACAGCCTGGAAAAAACCCAAGGAAAATCTGTAGATTCTCTAATTGTTTTTTAAATGTGATGTGGGAAGAATTATGGTGCTTAACAAGTTAACTTACACACTCAAAAGTAAGGCAGTTGTTAGTTAAGGCTTTGGCCTGAACTTGTACATTTCTAAACTTAAACTATTTAAGCATGTGGTCCATGGCTGCATACCCTGTTCACCACCCACTTTTACAGCCTGTGCTGCCCCTACTGCAGCTAGATGTCCAGCAAATTTCAGCCACACAGCAGTTTGTTTCTTTTAGAAAGAAATTAACATTATTTTTCTCTCTAAAACAAGGTGGCAGAAAAGGCATGCCTTCTTGGAGGAGAATTACACTTCTAGAAGCCTCCAGGAAACACAGTTCTGTGCTAAAACAAAGTACATGTTTTTACAGTACTTGGTCAATGAATTTCCAATTAACTGGAAATGGGCTTCTCTCACTTTCAGATGCTGCTGCATTACTGAATTTTGGAAGCATGTCGCATCAGTGAAGAACATGGCCCTTGGTATGCTCCAAGGAACTTAATTGACCCCCATATCCTCCAAAATTGTCCATTCGTTTCCTAAACATTTCTGTCTTGTGCTAATTTACAAGATATACTCCAAATAATCTCATTTTTCCTTGGCCTTTCAGAACTTTTAAATACAGTCTTGTTAGTTTGGCCAATGGTTAGAGACAAGTACTAAGCCCCCCCAAAAATTGCACTGTCGTTCATTTTTCTTATTGCCACACTATGGGCAGGGGAATCTGAGACAAAGTTATAGTGGCTTACAGTATCAAGTTACTGCAATCCAGTGTTGTTATTTCCCAATTCATTTATGATGCTCTTCTCCAACTACTTCTTTGCAAACAAAATATATTCTCTTATCACTTTAATTACAAAGACAAGGAGCACTCACAGCTTTGTACAGGTTGGTCTAGTCCTTTGATCCTAAGAAGCTTTCAAGAATAATTACATGGCTGTCCAAGTTAGACACCATGTGTGCTTGCTCCATCTGAGTAATACCATGGCCACTGGGACTCTAGGCATGGTGTACCCCACAGCCTCCTGAAAGCTGGGGGGGGGTCTGCCCATTCACTGCCCATTATTAGGGTGAAGGTTCAACCCTATAACTCTTTTCCTTAGACTTCAGCCCCAGCTTCAAAAACTGTTATCAACTGCAAATCTATCTGCTGATTACAGAAGTCTGCCGTCTAGTGACTGAAGATGATACTGTGAGCTTCAAACATTTTAATTAATTAAAATTAAAACATCTAAAAAAACCCCTAAACCATGGATGCAGAGCCCCAAGTTTTCATTAGTATGCATGCCATGTTCCCTATGTCTTTTATTCATGGAACCATGATTCTGACAGACAGGTACACACACAGAAAGATGGATATGCTCTTTTCTTATTATTGATGGTAGATTCCAAATTCGTCTGGAAAGAAGTCATGCATAAGCTTGCAATCTTTTTTTCTGTATTAGTGGTTTTTCCATTGAATTAAAAGTGATCTCAGAGGCATTATCAACCCCATTTTCAACAAAGAGAGCACAACATCCATGTTTTTTTTTTTTAAATATAGGGAGAACAGTAACACATCACAATGTACAGGCAAGGCAGGGAACTCAGAGAAGTGTTCCTTGTGTGTGCCTGTTACAGATCTTCATCACACAAATAACAGATCTGCCCAGGGAGCATGCTTGAAAATTAAGAGTGAACTTGTGTAGTGCTTGTTGTATAAATAATTGATCTAGTGTGCAGTGGTAAATCAGTGACTAAACAGAAATTCAACAGGTGCAGCTTTTAAAATGATTTTATGTGTACTTAGCTGTATTGCCTGACGTACCTGTAAAAACACTATTTCACCATCCCAACAAGAAGTGGCAGACAGTCCGCAGATGCTTTCTCAATGATTTAACACTTCTTCAGGAAATGCTGTGTTTCTCCACTTGCAAACCCTTCTCACCTGACTAAACCAGCCATCCATGACATCAGACCACCACATATCGGTGTCACAGTCCAGGCTACAACTGTGTCACAGTTATTGTGGACATAATTTGGGAAGCTCTGTCTTCATACTACTTCCTTTGTTGTTTCCCATGTTGGAACTGAAGGGAGGAGGAGGAGGGAAAGCTTGCAAGTAGGTTCCAGCACCCACTCCTTTCACATTGTTAGCTTAACAGGCATCCACTCAGTAGTCCAGCCATCATTTAGCAGATGTAGACAAATCTACAGTATGAGTAAGAGGGATAAACTAGAAAATATGGGGACTTTGTTATGCTAATGAGAGATAGCTTCCAAATTAGATCCAGGTCAGCACTGTTTTCCATAAGAGAAATGCTTTAAAGCAAGGGTAGGGAATATGTGCTTCTCCGGATATCGTATTCTGATTCTTACCAGCCCTAATCAACATAACTAATGATGAGGGGTGATTGGAATTCCAGTCCCAACAACATCTTGATAGCCACGTGTTCCTATCTCTGCTTTAAAGATTCCTTCTAGTTTAATTAGCTTTCAAGTGATCCTCAGTCTAAAACTGAGGTACAGAATCTTTGCCTACCTATTTTCCTTATCCCTGGCCATATTTGGCAGAGCTGACATGAGTCGTAGGCCAAAACATTTGCAAGGCCAATGGTTCCCCAACCCTGGTATCCATTACAAAGATCCTGGTGAAGGCTATATTTCAAAGGAAAGAACTGGTAAAACCAACTCTGAATATTCCTTGCATAAGAAAACACTATGAAATTCATGGGGTCGCCATAAGTCAGCAGGTGATTTGAAGGCAAATACACACTGGACCTGTCTATACGGAGCAATAAAATGTGGACTAGGGCACAGTAATGCCAATTCACAGCAGCTTCTATTTGTCTTTGCAGTTTTTTTTAAGATCACAGGCATGCAAAGCTATTCACTTTTGCAGTTCCAATGGACATGCCTGTGAATCAACATGGCAGGTGTGAGTGAATTACGCTTTTATTTACCTAAGTTGCTGCTGCCAAACAGTTTTTTTAAAAACCATATTCAAGGTGTGAAAGTACAACCTTCCGCTTTAACAAAGAAGCAAACAAAAAAACTATTTTCTCACTGTAGTGCATGATCACTATGGTGAAAATCCAAAATGGCAGTTCCAGGCGCTTGCCTTACTGGCAAGCTACGCCCCCCGGTGCATGTCCAACCAATCATCTTACCATTTCCACATGTATCGGGAAAGCACATTAATTCATGTCACTTGTCCTAATGAGCAGGAATGCACATTTCACACAGTTTTTAAAAAACTTTGGGGAAAGCCACGAAGGTTTTCCCCACAGAGTATATGGAATATTTGGTCCCCCTCCTTTCGAATATGGCAAAATCATGTGGATCCCATTGGGATAAAAGGTATTCTACTCGAATTCTATGAGGAGTATTTTCAAGAAGAACAGAGTAAAGCAAGAAAAGGAGTTCTCTTGAAAGACAGATTTATGGGCAGGAATAACTGTTGCAAACCAAGCAAGCCTACATCACCTGTGGGAAACAATACTACTTTAGGAGACTGTAGAGCTGTAAATTCATTATCTGTGTAAAGTCCAGTCATGTTTCCCAGGGGAATTACACAAAGAAAGCTTCCCACCCCTTCTTTAAGGATGGCTGTGAGCACAGAGGTTGAATCAATCAGTTCCATAGTTTATGCAGTAGTTTGTTTCTTCGCCTTTCCCCATTTGTCTTAGTGAATAATTATACCTCTTTGTGTAGGGAGGACCTATATGGACCTGATTTTGTTTCTAAAAAAAACAACAAATTGATCTGTACTGAAAAATTCAGTGGAAAGATAACAACTAAGGCCTCATCTACATGACCAAAAAAACCAGTTTGGGGGTGTAAAAAATTTGAAAAGGCAGCCATTTGAATGTGTACAATCTGATTACACAGTTTTTTACCCCCCCCCCCAAAAAAACCCTCTGTATGACCCCTCTTGCCCAGCTGGCTGAAGCAAGTGATCCAAGCAGAAGTTTTAAATCTCCTGCCACTTTTTTTTTTAATTTACAAAGGTGCCTGTGATCCAGACATCCATGATTATGTTTTAATAATTAAATATAAACATTAAAAAATGTAGCACAGACTTACTGGACCCTCACCAAGCTGGGAATCCAACATGGCAGCGGACGCTCTTTTCCCTCTTTCCTAGTCCCGCCCCCCTACCTGGCTGGCCAATCAGATTGCACTCCTGTTCATATCTGTGTGAACAAGAGTGTACAAACGGCCAATCATTTGGAAGCCACATGGATTAATTCCTGAGATCTGGACATTTTTCCGAACGCCAAACTGCCAGACTTTACAGGGGAATTCGCACCCCCCTTCCGAATGATATGTTTGCATTCGAACAATTGTTTGTACAGATTGTCCATCTTTTGAACACGGTACGGATTTTTTTTGTCATGTAGATGGGACCTTTATAACAACTAAAGATAGTTGGAACAAAATTAGGTTAACTGAAACCCAACAGGTCAGCAATCTGCCTGTATCATTTGATTAATTTGATTTCCCAATCATCATCATCATTGTATTTATATCCTGCCTTTTTCGCAGTTTGGAACTCAAGGCAGCTTACCACCGTTAAAACAAATATACAGTTGCCCCTCTTTATCCATGGGTTTGGTATCCACAGATTTATGTATTCATGGCTTGAAAATATTCTTTAAAAAAATATTTTTTTTAATCCAAAAAGCAAACCTTGATTTTGCCATCTTATATAAGGGAGACTATTTTGCTATGCCATTGCATATAATGGGATTGAGTATTCATGGATTTTGGTATCCACCCGAGCAAATATGAAGGGACATCTATAGTTAAAAATTAACAACATACCAAAGTTAAAAAGCAGTTAAACAATCACAAAATTAAAACCAGTTAAATTATAAAAACAATAACAACAACAACAACAAATAAAAGTCCAGCACCTTATACAAGGCCCACATCCCCTGAAAATCAATTCTGAAAGGCCTGTCAGAATAAAAAGGGTTTTACTTGTGGAAAGATAGTAAGGAAAGTGGCCATCTCTAGGAATAGAATTCCAGAGCCTGGGAGCAACCACTGAGAAGGCCCTCTACTGTGTTGCCACCAAATGTAACACAACAGCAAACCAAAGGAAATGAAAGTCTGAAAGAAATCCACAGAAATATATGCAATCCAAACAACTTCCACCTCCCAAGCCCACTCCCATCAATCTTAATAATGTCTGACTGATATGGACTATGGACTGAATCCAGGCTAATCATATAAAGAAAAAGGGAAATATTACATGTACGCAAAAGGGTCTATAAGAAAGAACTGTTTATCTCAACCATCAGTATAAGGAATATATGTTTATAAGATCAGAGTGGCATTCAGTGGAATTCCACTCATGTTGGATGAAAGGTTGTGGTAGGGAAGTGATCATAATGTTTCTTCATGCTCCCTGCATCCCCCCTGCGGCTCCTGAAAAGCTGTTCGGGAGGGCTAGGAAAAGCTCTAGATTTAGCTTGAGAACTAGCATAGTAGGAATCAGTAAAACCCGAAAGAGCCCTACCATTCATCATATGATTAGCCTGGATTAGCCTAGTGCTACCATCATATCAATCAGACATTATTCAGATTCTTTGACAGGAGTAGGATTGAGAGGTTGGAGTTGTTTGGACTGCATATTCATTCAGCCAGTCAGCCAGCCATTCATAGTACAGTATTTTTAAGTCACTTTTCTGCTCAACAGGCCTGCCAGAGTTGCTCCCACTTTGGAAGAGACCCTTAAGGCCATACAGCAGATGAAAAACGGCAAGGCAGCTGGGATTGATGGAATCCCACCTGAAGTTTGGAAACATGGAGGTCATGTACTCCATGATAAATTCCACGAACTCCTTGTGAATTGCTGGGAAAAGGGGGAACTGCCATCAGATCTCTGAGATGCAGTCATCATCACCCTGTACAAGAAAAAAGGAGCAAAATCTGATTGCTCAAACTATCGAGGCATAACACTGCTCTCTATTGCTGGAAAAATCCTTGCAAGGATACTCCTGAACAGATTAATTCCTGCCATTGCTGAAGAACTTCTTCCTGAAAGCCAATGTGGCTTCAGAGCCAATAGGAGTACTACAGATATGGTATTTCCCTTAGACAACTGCAAGAGAAATGTAGAGAGCAGAACAAGGGTCTCTATGTAACATTTGTTGACCTCACCAAAGCCTTCGACACCGTGAGTAGGAAACGTCTGTGGCAGATCCTGGAAAGACTAGGATGTCCCCCCAAATTCCTTAAAATGATTATCTTGCTACACAAGGGCCAGCATGGTCAAGTCAGATATGGCAATGCTCTTTCAGAGCCCTTTCTAATAACTAATGGAGTGAAGCAAGGTTGTGTTCTTGCGCCAACTTTATTTACAATCTTCTTCAGCATGATGCTCCAAAGGGCTACGGCAGAACTCGAAGAAGACGACGGCATCTATATATGTTACCGTACTGATGGTAGCTTGTTTAACTTAAGCCGTCTGAGGGCTCGCACTAAGACTCTAAACTATCTAGTCCGTGAGCTGCTCTTCGCTGCTGCTGCTGCCCTTGTTGCCCACACAGAAGCAGCTCTGCAGCACCTAACATCCTGCTTCGCAACAGCTACAGAGCTGTTTGGGCTGGATGTCAACCTGAAGAAAACGGAAGTTCTTTACCAGCCTGCACCACAGGACGAACACCACCATCCTCACATTGCTGTCGGCAACTCTGTGCTTAAGTCCGTTCAGCAGTTCACCTACCTGGGAAGCATCATCTCCTCAGATGCCAAGACTGACAAAGAGATCGATCACAGATTAGCAAAGGCACATAGCGCATTTGGAAGACTTTACAAAAGAGTCTGGAGTAATAAACACCTGAGGTGAAACACAAAAATCAGTGTGTTTAGAGCCATTGTACTGTCTATTCTCCTTTATGGGTCTGAAACATGGGTCACCTATCGCCACCACTTACGACTCCTCGACCGCTTCCATCAGCGCTGTTTACACACAATCCTAAATATACACTGGACTGACTATGTGACGAAAGTTGCTGTCCTTGAGCAAGCAGGGATCACCAGCATTGAGGCCATGATATTGAGAACACAGCTGCGCTGGGCAGGGCATGTTTCTTAGATGGAGGACCATCGCCTCCCCAAAATAGTATTCTACAGTGAACTTGCCACGGGTCAGCCTAAGAGGGGCGCTCCAAAAAAGCGATACAAGGACTCCCTGAAACAACACCTCAGGCTCGGCCAAATTGATCACCAACAATGGTCTGCCCTGGCCTCACATTGGGAGGCATGGAGACACACTATCCACAATGCTGCAGCCTTATTTGAGAATTCACGCCGAACAAGTCTTGAAGAGAAACGACAATGCAGAAAAAATCACAACCCGGAAACATCACCCAAGGAAACTTCTGCTGTGCTTTCAGCAACCGGACTTGTCTATCTCGGATTGGCCTTTTTAGTCATCAGTGCGCTTGCAGAAAGCGCGGGACGAGTCCTTCCTGAATCTTCGTTTACGAAGAGAAGCCAGAGAGAGAGAATGGTCCTTTGACACTACACAATTGTAGTGCTATGATTCCACTTTAATTGCCATGTCTCCATCCTATGGACTCCTGGGATTTGTAGCTTAGGAAAGGTCTTTTAGAATTTACAACCAGAGAGCTCTAGTGCCTCACCAAACTACAAGCCCCAGGATCCTACAGGAGGTAGCCACAGCAATTAAAGTGGAATCATAGTGCTATAACTGTGTAGTGTGAAAGGGCCCTAAAACAATTTTAATAGCCATTCTAAAAAAATCAAAGTCCATATAGAACAAAAAATACCATTTCAGCCATTCACCAAAAGCTCAACAAGGAGGGAGCCAACACAAGTTCCCTTGGGAGGGAGTTCCATGACAGAGGTGCTGCTACAGAGAAAGCCTAATCATGTGTACTCATCAATTTAGCCTCTTAGGAAAGTGGAAAATGCAAAAGGTCCCCCGTTGGGTACCTCAAATGCCAGGCAGGCTCATACAGAAGAAAGTGGGCTTTCAGTTTTCTTGGCTCCAAACCATCATATAGATCAGCCTTTCTCAACCTTTTTATCCTGGAGGAACCCTTGAAAAAATTTTCAGGTCTCAGGGAACCCCTGCATAAACATTTTTCTATATACTGCTATTGCTTTCCCCCCCACTACAATCACAATCTCTTGAGGAACCCCTGGCAACCTCTTGGGGAACCCTAAGAGAAACACTGATATAGATGAATGAAATGGGGTAATCTACAAATAGGGTGGGACAAAAGGGAATTTCAAGGGGATCATTTGTTTGAAAGTTTGTTGAAAATACTGTCAAGGAACTAAAGGGGAAAGCTCTCTGGGGGCTGAAAACATGAGAGAATAAACCAAATGGGAAGAGAAGAAATAGTAGAACTTGTCATGAGGTTTATAGATATGGCAAATGGAAGGGAGAGAGGAAGGAAAACTGCTGATGTTGTTAAGTCACACAATGGACCAGAGTTGGGTGGGAGGAGGTGGATTATGCCATATAATAGTCTTTACAAGCTTAGATACACTTTTCACAGATCAGCTATCACATTTGGGGTCAGGCAAGAATTGCTCCCAAAGTTAAATCATCTAATAACCTAAGAAGCTTTTCACTTCTTTTGTGTCTTGCGCTTTACTTTATACTAAAGGAACTATTGCTTATACAATGCTTCTGAGACATAGTTCATGCTGTTTGTCTGCATTTGGCACTACATCATGTGATGCTGGTTAAGTGATAGCTTTTTCAGGTGTTCTGTTGTATACGCACAATCCTAAATATACACTGGATTGACTATGTGATGAATGTTGCTGTCCTTGAGCAAGCAGGGATCACCAGCATTGAGGCCATGATACTGAGAACACAGCTGCGCTGGGCAGGGCACTTTCTAGGATGGAGGACCATCGCCTCCCAAAAATACTACTCTACGGTGAACTCGCCACAGGTCAGCCTAAGAGGGGCGCTCCAAAAAAGCGATACAAGGACTCCCTGAAACAACATTTCAGGCTCGGCCAAATTGATCACCAACAATGGTCCACCCTGGCCTCACATTGGGAGGCATAGACACGCACTATCCACAATGCTGCAGCCTTATTTGAGAACTCATGCCAAACAAGTCTTGAAGAGAAAGGACAACGCAGAAAGAATCACAACCCGGAAACATCACCCAAGGAGACCTTCTGCTGTGCTTTCTGCAACCGGACTTGTTTATCTCGGATTGGCCTTTTTAGTCATCAGCGTGCTTGCAGAAACCGCAGGATGAGTCCTTCCTGAATCTTCGTTTGTGAAGAAAAGCCAGAGAGAGTGTTCAGTGAATAGGTGGATGAGAAAGGAATTGGGATCACACCTGCTGTCCAATTTCTGTATGGTCATCTGAAGGTATGTTCATCTGAAGAAACCTATATAATAAGTACAAGCATGGGTGTGCAATTGGGGACCCTACAGTTTTTGCAAAGTGTATGAAAATTCTGCAAAGGGGAAATTATAATCATGTATATCACATGTGCATTTATGTAGTTCCTTGTTCTTGAGCAGGTAATAGCCCCCAATCTATCACCCTATGCACTTTAGTATATTGGCCATGAGCAAGATATTTAAAGGGAGTAGGCAAGAGTGTTGGGGCTCTTTCTGCATTAATGGGAACAATTACAAAAAGCCACAGTCTGCCTCCCAGAACAGGTAAGAACTTAATTCTTACTTTCTTCCATGAGGGTAGCATTAGGTACAGTTGCAATTCTTTCTTTTTCTTTTTTTCCTGGAAGGGAGTTTATACTTTGATCAGTTCTGTGACAAGCAGAAATGTAATAACTATTACATTTTTAAGATAATCAACATTAATACTATTAATGATACTTTAATACTATTAATAAAAATGTAATAGTCACGGACAACACTTTGCTCAGCTGATGAATATCAACCTAATGTACAGGAGCCCAGCTAGAAATAAAATTTATCTATGGCCATGCTTGCAACCTTTAGTTCTCTAGTTAAGCTAATAACATTCTCAAAGACCTATATTTTCTTGTCATTTTCTTTTTTAACAAAATGTAAGCAAATTAGAAGCAGGAGGATACACACACTAGCATGATGTTTAAAATATCCACAATTCTCTTGGGTGGGGGTGGGAAGGGCAAAGCTCTTTGCTGTGTGGTGGGCTGCCATTTTCTGTAGATGCAATAAGATTCAATGCAGCTGGTAAGCCTCACAGAGAAGCCATCCATTCTGATCAGTAGAGAAAGGCTGTTGTCTCTGGAGAGTCTGATGATTGTGACTGTAGAAGCTTTGTAGTTTGTTAGTAAAGCAATAGCAAACTATAAGGATACAACTGATGAGTGCAATTAATAGTCCAATGAATACCAGCAGTTTCAACTAGAATAGACCCACTGATTTAGGGGGATTTACACAACTGTTGACTCACCATTAAACAGTTGATTCAATGAGTTCATTCTAGTTGGGACTACTCACGGGATTCTGGCTGGTGGCTGCTTCTTTAGTCCCACAATTTGCATTTAAACAAGACAAGGGTACTTTTCCAAGACTCTTTGCTGCAGATCAGATAATTTTCTAATATATGGTCATTTGTATGAATTAAAGACTGGCTGTATGTTCCCTGAAATTTGCAAATACCAATTCACATTTCCCAAATCAGAGTGCAATGGCTTGCAGAAAAATGCAAATTGTATCATTTTCTTGCACCTTTCTTTATGTCATTATACTTGGTTCCCTAACCCCACAATTATATAGGTGTTTAAATACTGATGAAGCTGTATTTGCTGAAGCACCTATGGCATAAATGTTGCTGTGTGTTTTCAAGTCATTTTCAATGTATGGTGATCCTAAGGCGAACCTAATCCTGGAATTTTCTTGGCAAGATTTGTTCAGAGGGAGTTTGCCTTTGCCTTCCTCTGAGGCTGAGAGAGTGTGACTTGTCCAAGGTCACCCAGTGGGTTTTCATGGCTGAGTAGGGATTCAAACCCTGATCTCCAGAGTCATAGTCCAATGCTCAAACCACTATACCACACTGGCTCTCTATGGCATGAATACAGTACTCTAAAAGTACGGTACATCTGAAGAAGTGGATTGAAATCTACAAAAACTCATGCTAATATAGATCAGTCTCAACGCTTTGGCTAGATTTACACACACACACATAGTGCTTCTCCTTTTTATACTGAAACAGACTAGCACAACTATTTAAATTATTTTTAAAAATTTTAAATTGTAGAAATAAGTCAGTGGTACTTTGCTTTGAAGGAATTATCTCTCTGCTCAGCATTCTACCATAAAGCTGTCAGGAGGGGGAAAAGGCAACATGGTATTTTCCACCCTGGGCATTGTTTCTCTTTCTATCCCAGCTTGTGGCTGCATGAGATACAGAGAAGGCAGCCATGACCATTTCTTATACCTTGAAAGTGGCCAATGCTCGCTTTGGAGGCTTTTCCAAGCTGCTCTTCCGTTGGAAAGGGAGCATCTACAAGCTGCTCTACAAGGAGTTCCTTGTCTTTGTCTTGCTGTATGGAGGCCTCAGTGCTATCTACCGGTGAGTTGGCAGCCCCCTGTTAACATTTAAATTATTAGCTAGGTGCTAAATAAAACTCAGGAACACCCAGCCCACAACTCTTAGCTTGAAACCCTGCAAGCATTCCTCTGCTAGTGGCCTCTGTTATAAGCAGAAAAGAGTCTAACCCAATGGTTAACTTTTTCTTTATCAGGTATCCCCTTTAACTATCTTTTGTTGCTGCAGAAGTCCAAGATTTAACTCAAGATATAAAAGCCTAAAAATAGTACCTGAACACTGAACCATTAACAATTACATCATCCATTAAACCTTCCCTCAGAGGCGCCAGAGGGGGACTTTTCTCCTGATTCTTCCCACCAGTTTGTGGCTAGAGTGGATTGAACAGCAACACACAGGCCCAGTCAGCCAGCCTTTGGCTTGGCTCTGTCCTGCCAGGTGGCTGCAGGGTGGGTATGGGCCGAACAACCTTTTCTTCCAAACTCTCTCTTCAAACAGTGACGCCACCAACAAAATCCCTTCACATCTCCAGCCTTAGGCTGAGACAACTACACCTCCCTCATGACTTCTCCTCCTGTTCCTAAACCCACAAACTCAAGTTCCTAAAGTTTGTAACTTCTTCCTCCACATGGAAAGGGGGAGAGAAGATACAGACGTTTCTTCATCATCACTCCACCCTCATGATTGGGGTCAGACTTACCACCCTTTCATGGTGTGCACACCTCCTGAAGTGACATGTTAGTGTTTGCAAAGCATTCACACAGACATTTCTGGGTTGAAGGATTATTGTAGGGGAGAGATTGGAAAGGGAGTGGGAACAGGGAGACAAAAACCAGCAAAACACCAGTCCTCAAGAAAGTGCCACTATCCTAGAAGCCTGCCTGTATGGTCTCTTGTGGAAGAAATGCTTCAACCCCTTTTTTTTCACCCTTCTTCATCAGGAGGTGGGGAGACTGAGATGGGAGAAGGAGGGAGGAAAAGAAAGAGGTATGCTGGGGGGCAAGCAGGCAAGCAAGCAAAGGGTCTGGCAGCCCTCCTCAGCATGATGTTAGTAGTTGAGAATTTGGAAGAAAAGATTGGTGCCCACAACCCAAAACTCTGGGGAGACTGACTGCAGTTTGCAAGGGATCCAGCACACTGAGAACTTCTTCCACAAGTGACCCTAAAGGCGGGCTTCTAGGATCGTGACACTTTCTCGAGGGCTGGTGTTTTGTTGTTATGCTTTTTTCCCTTCCCCCCCCCCTGTGTTCCCTCCCTCTTTCCGATCTCTCCCCTATGATAATCCTTCAACACAGAAATGTGCATGTGAATGCTTCGCAAACACCTAAATGTCACTTCAGGAGGCATGCACACCATGAAAGTCTGACACCACATGTGAGGGCAGCATGGGTGGTGAAGGAACACATGTATCTTCTCTCCACCTTTCAGTGTGAAGGAAGAAGTTACAAAGTTTATTGGGCATGTAGAAGCAGTTGGTGGTGGTGGAGGAAGAGGAGGAGGAGTCATGAAGAAGATGAGGTTTGAACATGGAGGCCATGTTCAGTGAGATCTCTGAAGGAGGTGGGAGTTTAGTACAATTTTTACTTATAGATGGAGGTGGGGGGGTGAGTCCTGTTTTGCATATGTCCTTTTGTCTTGCAGTATACAGTTGTTCCATCTCCACTGCCACTCACCCCACTGCCTTTTCTCCATTCTTGAGGGAGTGACCCAATCCATCCTAGGGCCATGGCACTCTGACCACCTTTAGTGGTGATGTAGTGTGGCACCAAGTTTCAGCTTAAATTTTATATGACCTTTCTAGCTCAGACTGCCGTGATGAATGCATTTGAATTGAGAGGTCATTAGTTCAGTCCATGCTCCATAACCCATAACATATTTAGTGGTTTTGGTCAAGGGAGGGGGAACATGTTCTGTTCATGAGTAAGAATCATATATTGCTTGGGACCCCAGCCAGCAAGCTGTACTAGTGACATAAACAAGCATATGTCCAATGTACGTCTGTGTATGTCTTTTTTGGGTCATTGTAGAAGTTGGTGTTCTCTCCCTCCCTCTACAATGACCAAAGCTGCCTCATGGCCATTCGGTGACTGATGGAGAGTTGGAAAGGGGACTTAAGAAGCATATGGTTATGTCCTCCATAGCCAGATGCAGACTGATGACATCTCAACAGATGATGTCATCATGATCATGGGAAGATAGCCAGGTGCTTCTCCAGCCTCACCCCTCCACCCCGCCAGCTATCTACTGGTCACTGAATAGCTGTGGAAGATGGGGCTAAGACAGCAAAACTGTCAGTCCTGGGGTGATGAGTGGAGACCCATAGCATAGTTCCAGCTGCAGAACTTTTATGCTACACTCCATGAGGTAGGAACTCCCCTCCCAACTGTTGGTAAGTTAACATCACCAAGCAAGAAATGTGAGAGAAGTGTTTCTTTGGCAGGGATACATAAAATAAGAGCCTCAGCTCTTGTCAAAGGACATGCACAGCCAAACAGCAGTGAAAGACTAACACAATACTTTTCCTTCCTTCTCCCAGGCACCTTTTGAATGAAAACCAGAAACGTCTTTTTGAAAAGGTAGCAGAGTACTGCGACCGTTCCACTGACCTCATCCCTCTGTCTTTTGTCCTAGGTACAGTTTATGTACATCCTCCTGATGGCATGCCTATGGTTTCTTGTTTCCTTGTTCTTTTTTGAGCAGGAGAAAGGGGTATACATTTAATAAAACTCCCATTAATCTTTTGATTGCTCAGAAGGCCACATTACTTTTTGTAAAGAACAACCCTAAGTCAGCAACAGAGCTCCTCCTTTGCATACCAGTTCAGTCTCTGGCATTGCTAGTTAAAAGGTCTGGATAGTAAGTTAATGGTGGACCTCTTTCAGGCCAAATCTCTGGAGCATTGCTACCACTCACTCACGCTATACAATGTTGGTCTAGATGGACAAATATTCTGATCAGCAATAGCAGCTTCCTATGTTTCTACTTGGAAATGGGGCCTTCAAACTCTGATGTGGAAGCTAAATGCAGCAAAGTGTTATTACTCAGTGATGTTTTATATATGGTATTTCCACTTCATGGATGATGGTATTTCCACTTCATGGATGGACAAGTCAAAGCCTAAACTGGGCTAAGGCTACTCAGCTAGCAAAGACAGCAGACCCTAGAAAACCTGGTTCCTTGTAACAGTAGTAATTGGGTTTTCTATGCTGCTGTTCCTATCTGGACTGCTCTACAAATCTTTGTGTAAATGTGTTGTGTGAACAATTTGAATTAGGAGCCAAGCAAACTGAGGAACTTCCTCAACACCACCACCAAACTTTTGCCCCCATGAAATGTAGCTTCACATCCAGGTGCAATGGAGTAAAAGGAGACAAATGGATTAGATCTTTTGAATGGTGACTTTATCCAACACAGTTGCTTCTGTTGCAATGCACTAGCTTGCTTTCTGTAAGCAAGAGAGAAATTAAAAGTCGGATAGGACTTACATGCCATTCTTGCAAATTGTATGCTTGTTACAAGAGAACTCATAATAATACCCAGCATCTCCTAGCCTTAACTACATTAAGTGTTCTAGTATCTCACTTCCATCCAAAATCTGGGGATCAAATCCTGAAAGCCTTGTTTCTAGCTTCCCTCCAAATGCTATTCCTGTTCCACAGATAGAAAGAAAACCTGGGATTTCTGACTTATGGTTCCTGGCTCATGTTCTCCTCTAAAGCCTTAGCCCAGGAGTGGGCAACTGCTGGGGATTGGGGGCCTCCATTGGTCTCCCATGGGACCTGAGAGGGCTGCACTTCTGGGGTTTTATAAATTATTAGGTGCCATCCCCAGGGAATTTGCCAAAAAAAGGAGATGCTTGGGCTTTGGGGCACTTTTGCCACCCTGTAATAGTTCTTTCTCTCCACTGACCTCTGAAGTTAGGAATAATCTGAGCATGCATACTTCCCCCATGGCTCACTCCATTATATGGGATTGTGTGCCACCCCTCATCTGCATCTGTCCTGTCATGCCACATGCTTCCATTGTTACCCTTAGAGACCTCTCCCCTAATCCTATGGGATCCCAGTGCATACAAGGAACCAAGATAAACTTGTGTACTTGGAAACAGAAGGGCTAATTAAGAGGAGGGGGTGTGTTAGGTGAATTGCAAAGGGTGCACAAAATAAAAAAAAGGAAGTGAAGGAGCAGGAAATGGGTAGTTAAAATGAAAAGGGAAGTGACAGATTGGCAGGTAAAAAAATATATGTCCAAATGATGTACAGCTAATGCAGCAAAAATGCTAAATTATCCTGCTTGACTCCCTAGTGTAAACAGACTGTAAAGTAGATCTTATTTTTCCTCAGGAGAGGAAAAAAGCCTCTATCAGAAACCCCTGTCTAGGTTGATGGGTGTAAAAACTATTATCTCTGAAAACTGTCATATTTTTACAACTCCTTTGCAAAATACATGCATACTCTCCACAGGAAAGGTCATCTACAATAAACAGTTCTCCTATCCAAGCAATTCTGAGTTATCGAGAGTTTGCTATTCCTAGAATGAATGAGTCAGAAAGAAAGAACCCCAAAGTGAACCCTGGATGCCAATTATTCCTTCTTTTAAGCTTTGAAGAAACCCACACCATGCTAAGAAAGCTGGACACAGGCATTGTTTGATACAAAACCTGTTAGATGTGGCAGGAGGGGGCACCTTACCAGCTTGTGTGTTTTGTTTTTTTCCCATTGCGCAAATACAGATAAGAAGGGTTGTTTTACCCTATTGCTTTGTCCCACTCCCCCAAAATGTTCCACTGTTTTGTTTTTGGGGTAGTTCATCTGGAGTGATGAAAAGTCTTGGAAGTTGTGCACTGATGAAATCAGAAGGGCTTTTTGGATATCCAAATGACATACCTCCTGTCCCAATTTATTCCCTGTGATTTTCAGGGACCAGCTAGGGTTTTTGAAATCCAGGGCAGGAGGCTTTTGTTTATTAAAATCTCAGAGGATTCTGATATAAGCAGGGATAACTTCCCACATCAGGTACCATTGTTTTTGTTCCTCCTGTACCTCTGGACATCCCACTAATGACATGTTGGAGAAGAGGGAAGGAAACACTGCCATTCACTACATCATCAACATGTCACAAAACCCTGGTACTGTTTAATGCATGACTGGATGCAGTGGCTGGGACAACTGCAATGAGATGTTCAAGTCAGGAACATGGTAGCCCAATATTTGCTGGGATTACTGACTGTTTGAAGGAGCCCTGAAACATTTTCTTCTTATTGAAACAAACCCTTAACATAAAGGAGATTTCAATGGATAAGACTTCCATCCAGCTTAAAATGAGACAAATTCTTATGTACCATGACAATTTCATTGAGAAATGGTTTCTGTTGTTAAAATGCACAAACCCTTTGCCCTTTTAAGACTTTTTGTGAACAGCTTTAACATTTATTTCCATGTGTGAACACATTTTATTTACCTAACCAGAAAATAGGCAGATATATGCAATACAATATGTCAGTGGCTCTTAACTTTTTTCTTTACTGGGGACCCCCTTTAAATATCGTTTGTTGCCACGTACCCCCAAGACTTAATACAAGATTTAAACCCCTAACAATAATAACTGATAATAATACAGTTACACCATCCATTAACCCTTCCCTCTGAGGCACTGGAGGGAAGACTTTTCTGCGGCTTCTTCCTGCAAATTTGTGGCTGGAGCAGAGTGAAGAACAATGCACAGGCCAAGCCAGCCAGACTTTGCCTTAGCTCCTGGCATGTGGGCTGAGCAACCCTTTAAGCCTTTGGGGACCCCTATGAGGACATTGAGGTCACAGGTTAAGAACCAGTGATATATGTGGTATTTTCTCTACTAACATTGGGGTGTCAACAAGAATCTGACAATTTTGTAAATCTCTGAATTATAATATTGAAAATACAATAAAAAGTGATGTATGTCTCATTTTTATTTTTTTTTATTTTGTAACTTTAAAAACCTTTGTAAATCATTATAAAATGCAAAACTTCTTTATGACGTTTTCAAAAAGAAAAGTAAAATGAAAGCCTTCTGCCATGTTATACAGGGACTAAATTTTATTTTAGAAATTGTTAAAATAAATATATTACTTTATATTTTTAAAAAATAAAATGCTTTATGAAATGCTGAATAATTTAAACTAGTTCCCGGTGATGACATGGGCAGTTTTTTCCATTCATAGTGTTGACATGGTACAATGGCAGTGATTCATTAAGTCTGTTTACCTCCTGTTGTCGTCGTCATCATCTTTGATTTCTATAGTGCCATCAATGTACATGGCACTTTACAAGGTAAAAACACCAAACAGTTCCCTGCCCTCAAGCTTATAATCATCCTCACGTGGACTACAGCTCCCCTTCCTTCAATACTGTTAAAAGCCTCTCCTGCTTCTTCCTGGCAGGTTTCTATGTCACACTGATTGTGAACCGTTGGTGGGCCCAGTATACCAGCATCCCACTTCCAGATCAGCTGATGTGTGTCATTTCCAGCAATGTGCATGGAAAAGATGAGAAGGGACGTATCCTGCGGCGTACTCTCATCCGTTATGCCAACCTCTCATCAGTGCTCATCCTGCGTTCAGTCAGCACCAGGGTGCTTAAGAGATTCCCTACTATGGACCACGTAGTGGAAGCTGGTGAGACTCACTCTGGGAGTAGAAACGGGTCGGGGAATGAACAGATGTCCCAGTGTGGGAGCAGATGTTATGATGCTTTTAATGATGGGTAGTATGACACAAATGGATTAAAATAAATTATCTGGAGGAAGGCTATATCAAGGCTAACAGTGTATATATATTAGTTGTTTATGTACACATGCAGATAGTACATATTAGCAGCGTATATTTTGCAGATTGCCTCTCACTGGGCTTGTCTATACAAGGGGAAAATGTGGACTGATATGCACTAACACCAATTTGAAGCAGCTTTGATTTGTCTTAACTTTTTTTGGCAAAATTGCAGGCATGCAAAGCTATCTGCTTTTGCTGTACCAACTGCCATGCCTGCAAATCAAGATGTCAGGCGCAAGTGAATTACTTGTGTTTTTATTTTCACCAGTTGCCACCACCAAACAGTATTTTTTTTAAGCACACAGTATCTAACGTGTGAAAGTGCGATATTTCGCCTAAACAAAAAAAGAAAAAAGAAAAAAAAGCCTGTTTCATTGCCTCAACACATGATCACTAAGGCAAAAAGTTAACATGGCAGCTCCAGGCACTTGCCTTGTTAGCACATGTCTGACCAATCAGCTTTCCACTTCCACTAGGAATGTGAATCAGATTGTCTCAATGAGTGGGAATGTGCATTTCCCACAGAGCTTTTTAAAAACTTTGGGAAAAGCCACAAAAGCTTTTCCTTTGGTTTTTGTTAGATTTGGCTCCCCCTCCTTCCAAATACTGTGGATTGATGTGGGATGGCATTTAGACAAATCATATTCTCCTCAAATTGTATGAGGAGTATTTTCGCCATTTAGACAACCCCACTGTTGATGGATGACAGTGAAGCATGCTTTGATTGTATTGATGGTAGAAGGCCTTTTTGTTAAGGCCCAGAGACCTTAACAACAAGTATCAGGGAGGCAGCAATTTCAAAATTTCCCTCTCCCTCTTGCAGGTTTTATGACACAAGATGAGCGCAAGAAATATGAGAGTCTCCATTCAGACTTCAACAAGTACTGGATCCCCTGCGTGTGGTTCACCAATCTAGCAGCCCAGGCACGCCGAGATGGGAGGATCCGGGACGATGTGGCACTCCGGTTGCTCATGGATGTAAGTAATAAGAACACAGAAGGGAAGTTGCTAGCTAGCTAGTTTTAACACTCCCTGCTTTGTGCCACCTGACAAGGTTGCGTTTTTCTTCCTTCCTTCTTAGTTTAGCCTCAATATTTGGCAAATAGTAACTTAAACTTAAACAAATCTAGGGAATTAACCTATTTATTATTTATTTCTTGAACAATAGTTATATAGTGCTTAAAGAAATTTACTAAAGTGGTATATAGTAAAAAAATAAATATACATACAGTAGGACCCCTGTATCTGCTGATTATCCCCGTACATCAATAGTTTTAAGTCTAAACAATAAATGTGTTTCATATTCACAATCTCTATATATTCCCTAGTTTCAGTGATAAACAAGGACCTCAATGTCCATTTACTGCAATTGACAGGGGATCTGTTTCTGTCAATCAGGAAGCAGAAGACTAATGTTCAACTTGGCTCAGTAGTATTTAAGCGGCTCTTTGTGAATCTTTCACCAAAAGTATTGAGTCAATGATAGTTTATGGCCATAAAAGGTACTTTTGCTTGTTGCCTTTAGCAGTGTTTTAACCTCAAGAGTCACATCTATACCACAAAAAGCCTTCATGTGTCATTCCTAGGCAACACGAATTCATCCCTGTAAAAAAAAAAACTGTAAGTACTTCCAGTTTAACACAGTCCATAGTTGGAAGAATGATTGGACAGAAGTGGTGGCATCCATGTCAGTGGGGTGGCAAGTTAACTCCTGGTTTTAATGAAGCTATCCAATGTGTGGAATTCTATCCTTACAATAGGTTGAGCACCTTGGACTACTCTTTTAAAAGCTTTTCAAAACCTGGAATGGATTCACCACCCCACTGAAATGGGATCTACCAACCATTACTGGCCACAAGGCTGGGATTTTACTGATGTAGTAGGTATTACAGCATCTAGCAAGAGAAATCTGTTTACTGGCGGACCCAGTTTTTAAGAATCTTCTAATTCTTTCTTTTCAGGAGCTGAACCTGTACCGTTCCAAATGCAGCATGCTGTTCCATTATGACTGGATCAGCATCCCCCTGGTGTACACACAGGTAAGGAGTGTCACATGCCTTGTGGATGTCCTAATATTAACCTTTCTTTAACAGTTGTCTCAGTAGACTAAAGCCTCATCTCCCCATGTTAAAACTTCCAACTCATCTTCTGTATGTCTGACTTTATCCATCTCCATAGCACAATATACATATACACAATATACCTACAATATACTGTTCTCAGGGATTCATCTACAATCTGCTCATTCCCAAATGGCACCAAGGCTCACTGGCAAAGCACAAAGGGAGCTTATTATTTCCATTGTGCTTGCACATGCATCAGCACAGCAAAAAGCCAGAAGGGAGGGGAATGGGAAGAGTTACTATGTGTATATACCTGAGCCCACCTGGAGCTAGGCAGGGAATGGGCCATCAGTGTAGACTCACTGAGCCTTCCTACTGCATGAGCGCTACCAGCAGAAACTGGGGTGGGGGCAATCTACATGGACTGGTGGTGAACCTTCCACAAGCCTGAGTAGCCGGCTAGGATGTGGAAAAATGCCCGATGTGGCCTAGAGAGAGGCCCACACAAGACATGAAGTCCAATCAGAATGGCAGCAATCAGTGCAGCTGCTGGGTTCAATTTTACCAGCTGCCAAAAAAGGCTCCACCCCCTTCACTTTGGGATCCCATATTACCTTGGTTGGCTGTATTTTGTTCAGATTCTGGGCCCATTTACCCAGATGCCCCTTTTCCAAATAACTGACCCACCCACCCTGATCCCAGGACATCAGAAGGACCCATCCCTGTGGCATCACAATAACCATTTTCCTGCTCTCAGGTTTTAGCCCTGAAATTCTAGAGAATGGGATGCTGCTGAGCCAGCCTTCCTACTGTTATTAAGAGTTAGTTTCATGGAGCATCTTGCTTTCTCTATAGAGAAGGGAGAGTGTTTCTAGCCCTTGTGTCTATGCAAGACACACCAAGCCCACAGAGTCCCTAATTTGTTCTGCCACCCAATCCATCACCCACTTCCTATTCGGTTCCATCAGGTAGGCATTCACAACTGAATACTTCTCCATACAGAATTTGCCTTAGATCCAGAAAACTACATCGGATAGGTTTTTATACAATTATCTCTGTGTACCAAATTTTGGGGCACAGACTTTCAAATTAGCCCCTTCCTTTCAGCTTGAAGTGGCAAAATCGAAACTAGAGCTTGGCTGTGCTGGCTCAAGAATTCTGGGACTTGTGCTTTAAAAGAAATTGATATTTTCCAATCTCTGATGAAATCACAGGTTGCTTCCTCCCGTGAGGACAGCAATTCTCCACATGCCCTCTTCCTGGATACCAGTAGTGTGATCCAAAGGACTTAAAAATGAAGAAAAAAGAAGAAACCAAGACCCTTGCAGTTCTCTGTTGTGTGTGCTCAAGTCATTTCTGACTTATGGCAAACCTACCAGGGGGTTTTCTTGGCAAGATTTGTTCAGAGGGGGTTTGCCTTTGTCTTCCTCTGAGAGAAAGTGACTTCCCCAAGGTCACTCTGTGGGTTTCCATGGCTGCATGGGCATTGAACCCTGTTATTCAGTCATAGTCCAATGCTCAAACCACACCACACTGGCTCTCTTGCAATTCTCTGCAAGCCTTTTATTTGAACCTAGGCAGAACTGGCCCTAGCCCACTACACTGGCAGCCTTTCCATGCATTTAGCTTTTGAATCTTTGGATGCAATTGTAATCCACTTCATGACTTTAATTAACAGGATGTGATCACAACCATTCAAATGGATAATTTTTTTTGAATGAGCATATCCAGCCCTAAATGTTAAGATAACGCTGGCCATGAATCTCAGTACTACCATTACAATTAATGATAAACTATAGTACCATCATCATCATGTAAGTGTAGTGTGGTAAAGTCCACAGAATGTAAATGGAAGAGCACCATCATTCCCTGGAATGGCATCCTGGAAATAAGAGCAGGTGGGAAAAACATTCAGCTGTGAATTCTTCACCTTACTGGCTTAAACAGAATTTGGTAAGTTTGCCTTTCCTTTGTTTAGTAATAGTAGCTGGCCAGGGAATAGCTCAGCTATGAGGAAACTCCACCTCCTGCTCTTAATAATCAGGATACAGGGCTCTGGTTTGTAAGTTATTCTTCCACATTGTTTGAGTAGAAACTTTAAATGTTACATACCTTGTGAACCAATCTGCAAGTCTTTCCTTGGCAAACATATTCCCTATTTTAAGTGGTGTAATTCATTTGAAAGTGCAAAAAAATGCAATGACAGAACTACATGGAACAGTAGGCCTATTAGTCTGTTGCAATCAAGCAAAAAGACCTTTGGAACCATAAAGCATAACAGATTATGGTGTAAAACCCCAATAAATTATGCCACAATAAATCTGTTCTTTGAAATGCCACAAAGGTGTTACAGTATTTGTAATAATAATAATACTGTACATTAAGTGTGAAGAACATGTGGCACCACCAATGTTGTTGGACTATCAACTCTAACTAGTATAAACAGTGGTGAGGCCAGATGTTTCCCATCCATTATGTACTATGTCTATTATTTTGAATATGGAAACTTAAAACACTACACCAACCCCCAACTCTGCATAGCTTATACAATTGTATGCATGTTTCCTCCGAAGGTAAGAACCACCACATAACACTTACTCTCAACAAAGCATGTACATAATTGCAGCCTTAATGTCTTTTCTTGTAATTGTTGCTGTCTTGTGCATAAGGGTGAGAAAGGCCATAGCAGGTGGGCTCACTCTTGAGCACTTGTTTTTTTTCTGTCTGTAGCCCTTTTTGTGCTATTTTATTACCTCTCTTTAACAACCAACCTAAATTCTAAGTGTGAAAGAACCATACACACTCCAGTGAAAGGCTGAAAAGACCATATACATGAGGAACGTGGCTCTTGCTGCAGTTGTTTAATAGCAGCAACCAGTAAAAATGGAATTACTGTGAAGTTTCATTGCTTTTACAATTGCTTGGGTGGACAAGCCATTGCCATCACAAATGCCATGCATCACAGAAAAGTTTACTACTGTCTCAAAGTGTTCATGCAGTCTTGTGAGACTAGCAGCTATTAACAATATCTTTTCCACAGGTGGTTACCATAGCTGTCTATTCTTTCTTTGCTTTCTGTGTGGTTGGGCGTCAGTTCCTACATCCTCCTGAAGACCAATACAAAAAAGGCCAACACAGAGTCCGAGACCTAGACTTGTACGTCCCCCTTCCTACGCTTCTCCAGTTTTTCTTCTATGCTGGTTGGCTGAAGGTGAGAATTTGGACAGAGGCAATGCCATGAACTTCTCTTGATACATTTAATTTACAAGATGGAAGAATGAGATTGGCTTGGCATCGTGTAAGCCTGCCTTCTGAACAATATAAAGCCACATCTTTCCTATCATCCAGAATATATTAGCTGCCCTGCTAGAAATCTGGCCATGGTCCAGATCCCATTCATTCTTTGAACCAGAATGGGAGACCTAAAAGGGGAGGAAGAGGAATTCTGAATGAAATGTCAAGAACTCAAGTATTTTTACTAACTACTGAGGATCCACCAGCCACCTGTTCTTTGGTGATCAGACTGATACTGAAACTCAACCATCTGTCTTTTTAGTCAGAACAAAATGTAATGCCATATTCATTTCTGCCAGTTAAAATAAGCAGAAGGGTGCTGAAAGTGGTTTGCTGTGTTTTTCTTTTATCAATTATGTGAATTGTATTTAAGTTTTTAATCCATGTACTTTTTAATAGAATTTATTTAACTTATAAGATTTTTAGCTATAACGTCTATATTACTCAATATTGTTTCACAAAAGGGCAATACAAATTCTATTTGGAAGCCTTTCTAGTACAGTTGTCCCTCCGTATCCACAGATTTAGCATTCACAGCTTGAAAATATCCTTTAAAAATAATAATCCAAAAAAGCAAACCTTAATTTTGCTATCTTATGTAAGGGACACCATTTTTGCTATGCCATTGCAAAGAAGGGGACTTGAGTATTCACAAATTTTGGTATCCACGGGGGTCCTAGAACCAAACCCCAGCGAATATGAAGGGTCAACTGTATTCTCATGCCATATCTTTCCCTTCCTATAGGTGGCAGAACAAATAATTAATCCCTTTGGAGAAGATGACGACGACTTTGAAACTAACAGACTGATAGACAGAAACCTTCAAGTAAGTCTCATACAAAGAAAGGGCCAAGAAAGGAAATATGTCAGCCACACCTGGCACACATTGTATCTGACATAAAATTTAGCATCTTGGGAGATAGATCCTGCTTTTACAGTCTGAAAATGTGCCTATTTTACAATGTAACTATGCAGTTTCCTACCACAATTTAAAAGGATCATGTTCTTACCTGCTGAAACACACAATCTGTTGAAGGGCTTGGCATGAACTCCCCTCATATTTGAATTCAAATTACTCAGCAACACAAGAGTTCACTTTCCCCCTTTTATAAGCATCCAGAAGTTTTTTTTTAAACTTCTTATTAGCGACCCTTTTACATCATCATTCTCTTGGTACTTTTCCTCTTGAGAATCTGGTATTTAAGCACAACCTTCAGTAAACTCACCAATTTTATCAAGCTCTCTTCTGATGCTAACTGGTTTGTTTAGGTGTCTCTGCTTTCAGTGGATGACATGTATCAGAACTTACCTCCAACTGGCAAGGACAAATACTGGAATGAGACTGCCGCTCAGCCTCCATATACAATGGCCACTGTTGCAGAGACCTTGAAACCTTCCTTCATGGGCTCGACCTTTGACATGCGGTAAGTTTAACCAGCAAACTGAAGGAGGTTGTCACCCCAGCAGATTTAAGTCAAAGCCTGGGAAAGATGCCCAGCATAACTCTAAACATTGACCTGGAGCCCAATCCTGTTCACCTACCAGCAGAACTGGAACTATTAGTATAAGAAGTTCCCCTTTCCTAGCCCCCAACTGCTCCAGAAGGCAGGGAGACCCTAGAGAAAATATTTTGGGCATACAAGGGGCCATGATGGAGAAGTGAGCTGAAGTCACATCATGTAAGTGGTTTCTTTTTGTTTGATGAGACCAGGCTGAGTAAATAGTGAGAACTGCTGCTTTGATTTAGCCTTTAAAAAAAGGATTAATATTTTTAGCTTTCCAAAAAAATCAGTACAGAAATTAGCTAACTACTCTTGAATGCATAGCTGGGCATAAAAATCAGTTTGAAGTGACTATGGGGACTGACAGTGCTATTGCTAAAAGCAATCCTTTCACTGAACCCATGGCTAGATACAGCAGCAGCTAGCTTTTAGAGAGAAACACCCACCACTGTTAAAATGATATGAATCTTGTCTATCCTGATAAATGCATGGCATTTTTCATTTTACCTTATTGTTAGAAGACGTCTTGTCTTTGTAGTATGGCACAATACAGGACTACAATTCTAGGCTCTAAATTTCTTCCCCTTCTTGTGCAGGATGAGTGATGACCCAGAGCAGAGTCAGCAAGTGGAAGCATCCCCCAGCATGAGTCGCATTCAGACACCGCTGCTCAACCGCTTCCTCACTGCAGCTGCCTCCCCAGCAGTCAGCCTCAAAAATTTTGGCAAAAGCAGCCGAAGTCACCATGCTCAACTCCTGCGCTTGAGGAATGACAGCACTTTACCCTCTATCAGTCCCAGTTTCTACCGCAGAGAAGATCCAGAGGTGGTTGCCCGCATTGATGAAGAAGAGATGGAGGATGAAGAAACTGGATTTAATGTATCCCCTGTGCCCAACTCCCACAAACCTCAAAGTGCAAAGATGCAGAGAAAAGAACTGCCTGTTATTACAGTGATGGAAGCCCTAGACAGCATCTCTGACCAGCCTTCCAGCTAAGCCCAGTAGTAGCAAGACCTTTTGTTTAACTATCTGAACAGCTTGTTCAAGACAGAAACTGGGACAGAAATTTTAACAGTTGCAACTTTATTACTTCTGTGGGTGAATTACAGCTCCTTCATAGGTTCCACACTGGGTGTTCAAAAGTGGCATTTTCTCAGGCTACATGCTTAATTCCACCACATATAAAGAGGAAGCTATGGTAGGCTGCAGCTCTACCAGTATATGGTGGAGCTACTTTGTGGTATAAACAGTGTATTTCTGAATTAATATTCCCAAACTATATACAATTGCTTTGTAAGCTCTGTAAGTAGATGGACAAATACTGTTACATTCACTCATATATAGGCTGCATCATCTAAATTAATCAAACATCCAGTTGTTCTTCCCAAGGCACAAAAGCCTGAATATTCAATTCCATAGACTTTCTAAAAAGTCTTGCGATATTTTTTATTGTCCTAAGCTGTCAAAGGTATTCTTATATTGAATAAACACTTTTAACGTAGATGAAAACCAACAGTGCACACAACCACTGCAGAGTGTGCAGTGAGCTTCAGAGGGAAATTACTCTTCATGATGTGGGAAGCAGTTCAACCACCAGAATGACAGGACTGCAACTAAGCCTTTGTCATGTTAATTTTATTTGCTGTATAAATAAATGTTACAAATGTTCTTCAAAAGTGAAATGCAATCAAACTGAAGTATTTGATTAAAAGGGGTAACAATTAAGAAGGTATCTAATAATGTCACTGGTTAGTCTTAGGCTGAGATTTGGAAGACCAAGGTTCCAGTCCTCACTAAGTCATGAAATTCACTGGATGATTTGGACTAGTTGCTCTCTCCCAACCTGACACAACTCAATTGTTGCAAGGATGAAACGGGAAAGAAAGCCTAGCGTAGTTCCTTCAGCTCACACGAGAAGCAGCAGGATATAAATGTAACTAAATAAATCAATTAAACTAATTAAATTTCATTTGAACAAACTTGAAGCATTTTTTAATTGAAATACATGTAATTCACTTACATTTAGATTTTAACATGACGGTATGTGCATGTACTCAAAAAGTCGTACTCCACGGGGCTCACTCCTCAGCAAAAGCACTTAGGATACCAGCTTTAGAGGGAAAATGAGGGCACTGAAAAACTAATTTAAGCATGTCTTAGAGGGGGGAAAAAGCTGCACACAATAGATCACTTCCTTGGAACAGTTGCTTGAAGCAAAATTAATTACAATGGCTTTTGATTTAACCAGTACTATACTCATTCTGGTTGCCCAACTGAATTTGTAATTACTTCTACTAGTAGTCTTTACTTACATGCTGATGTCTCCATACCCCCAAAAATTCTTCATTAAAGGATATTGCAGACCACTCCTCAAGTAGACAGTTGGCAGTTTGGTTGAAACACTGTAGGGACCCAGGTAGCTCCACAGTACAGTATAGGCTTGTTGTATACATAGGAATGTAGAACATCAAATGGAAGTCTTGGAGATGATTCTTTGTGTCCAAGGCCACAGCAAAGCCTTACATTTACAGATTCAGGCCCCTATCTGTATCAACAGACCCTCCAAAATAAAAGTGTTACATGTTAGAAAAATGTTGTACCCAGCCTTCGAAAAGGCCAGGCCTTTGGAAAGAGGCCTGGCCCTTCTGCTAGAAGGGAGTTTATCTTGCACTGGAATGAGACCAGAAGGTCATGAAAGAGACAATCAGGTCACTTGGCAGTGCTCCAACAATTCTAGTCAGTGATTATTTAACTGTGATGCTAACCATGAAGAAAAGGCAAGCAGTAAGTACTATCCACACTATCCCAAGGGCCAGCAATGGGAAAAAAGCCTTAGTGAGCCTCCTTTGCATTACTGTTAAGCACTACAGGAAGTCCCTGCTTTTTGATGGCTCATTATCTGATGACTTGCTTTTTCGACATTTGCATATTAAGGACAAATTCCATTCACTGAACAAGGAATTCACTCTTTCTACCTTTCAACCAATTCCTGTTTCTGACACTGCTGCAGTTCCCTAATCTGTTGGATAAGCAGGGGCGGCTTCCTGTATATCCTCAGATGGTTAAGAACATATTCTATATATCTGAAGAGATGACCAATGCATACTTTCTAGGTCCCCTGGAAGCCTCTGGACTCCATATGGCCAAAACCAGAATAGAAGCTCACACTTAAGGAGAACAGCAAAGGGTATGAATATGGGTGTATAACCATCATTAGGGGTTTCTAGCAGACAATTCGAACTCCATTCATTGCTCTCTCTTGCACGCCACCCAGACAAGTATGTTCTGTAAGGGTTACACTTTAGAATCCGCTTCCATCACAGCAACAAATGAACCCAGTGGTCCATGAGGTTACCCGTTCAAACAAAACTTTCATTATTCCTCCTCTCCCCTTCTTTATCCCAATGCCCATAAATAATCACATCAATCATTTATAACAAGACTCTGGGAAATTTATTTAGCCCATTAAGTACAGTGACTATTCATTTGCCTTTCCTGGCTTTGATCTTCCTCAGGTAGAATTCTAGCTCCTTGCCTTCCAGAATATAGCCATCTGCTCGGCCACACTGTCCAGGCCTGGAGGCAATGCAAGCTGCAAAATGAAACAGACTATTAGAAGGGGAAAATACATCACCAAGCTGCTTCACTGAGGAACTTCCCACCAGCCTTTCATGTGAGAATGACTGATCTCAAAAATCTTAAGACTGCAGCCAATCTTTTGCTAATAAGTCCATACAAAATAAAATAAAATAAAAAATCCTCCCTTCTTCAAAGTAGCACAACCCATCTATGAAAGAAACCACTAGGACCACCCCGCTGATGAAGTCACCTTCAGAATCAAATTGTCACCACTTCCATTCAGTAGCAGAACTGGACAGAATTTTCATCATAAGGTCAACTTCAAAACTTCATTGATTCATGCAGATCAGTTGACACTTTACATTTCTTCACATGTGCAAAGTATATCTAGGAAAAGCCTGTTACCACTTGTCTCTCTCAATCTCTCACATTTGGCCACTCTTGTTCCAAGAACTGAACCAACAAGTTGCCTATCACTCTTTCCAATGCCAGGTTAGATCAACTATAGCACTAATGGTGCTCTTACAAACCAGAGAAAGGAAGTTACAGGTTTATACCATCTGTATGTAGGTAGCAGACTACCACCACACCACCCAGTCTGCTGGCTGTATTTCAGTATTCCCTTTTTGTGCCTGGCTAGTTCACTTGTTTTGTTTTGTTTCTGGACCTCACCAAGCAGCTTTCCTTGCTGGAACTGCTCTTCCAGAAGGCTACTGATCTTAGCATTCTTCTTCCGCTCATCATACTTCTTCTGAATTTTCTTCGAACGTTTTTTGTTTAAGATTTCTTCCTCCTCAGGAGTCTGGGAAAAAAACAGGATGAGTTCATGTAGTATTTATGTACTATCAGTTCACTTTGCTCACAAACATTTGAATGTGCTGGAAAGGATAACAGACAGCAACAGACCTCTGGCTTGTATCATACAAACTGTACAGCAGTATTATCTGCTAAGTGCTTTAATGGTTCAATAGGATTTCAAATTACGTACTAACCAAATTATCAGCAATAGATCACTGGGGCCAACGTTCACAAAAACAAATGATTTTACTCAAGACATCAGCTTGCAATGAAATGTTATAAACCTGGGGTAGGCACCTTGTGGCCCCCAGGTATCATCACACTGAAACTCTTATTTATCCTTAAGTCATTACAGCTTATGCTGCCTAATGCCAATTAGAGCTGCAGTCCAACAACAGGAGGATACAAGTTGTCTACCCCTGTTCTAAACAGCAAAGAGTCCCTGTGGAGGCTGGCCATGTCTTCTTCAGATCAATAAGATGTCATCGCTCTTCATTCAGCAGCAGAACTGGACAAAAGTATCATCACTAGAAGACAAATAAGCTCCAAATCCAGGACACCACAGATGAATGTATAACACAAAGTAACAGCACATGACAATGTTAAATCAAGGGTTGGCAAAGGGCATCCTTGGGAATGCATGTTGCCCTGAAAGACTATTTTTGTGGCTGTTAACCCTCCAGGTTGCCTAGATAGCCTTTTTCTGGTCCCCAAAAAGTGTGAACTGATACTCCTGGGAGGTGTGGAATTCACTAAAAGGTGAATCGCACATCTCCTAGGTGTATCGATTCACACTTTTGTGTTGATTCCAGCACCCCTACTGTTCAGCATCAACCCTCCCTCTTATTTTTCAACATTAGATGTCAACTTCTGATCACTTCCAATTTTAGGGTTGGGGAGGCATTTTTGGCAGTCCACGTGACCCCCAGAACAACCAGTTGCCTACCCCCATACTAAATCTAGCAAGACATCTACGTGCACCTGCATCTCCTCACTGATGGAAGTAAGATAAAGTCAGCTTACTTAATACATACCAGCTTGGCACCCTTTTTACGCCCAAGGGGTAAGGCATAGTGGGCTTCATACCACTGTCGGTACGGTGTGCTATCAATGAGCACAATGCAGTTTTTGACCAGGGTCTTTGTGCGCACCAGCTCATTGTTGGAGGCATTGTACACTACATCAATGATTCTGGTTTTACGAGTACAGCCTGTAAAGATCAGAGTGTGTGTCATACTCTCTAGGATCAAAAGACAAATTCATGGCAAAGAAATCTAACCGCTATCCAAATTTCATTGGTGTTCAAGTTTACAGTGCTTGTATAGTTGTCATTCTAGAAATATAAGATTTTGACTGCATCTATTCCTAAAAGGCATTCTATTTAGACAACCCAAGAGTGTAGCTTGTCAACTATAATTTGGAAAGTAGTTGCCAAGTTCCCAAAACAAAAAGTTACTCAACCTGTTCTATTCTTCCAACTTTTCTATTCACTAACAATTTAAAAAGTTGCACTTTCAAAAGAGCAACATCACAAAGGAGGAGCTATCGTACAGCTGACACTATGGAAAGATACTGTACAAAAGGGCACTTGCCCATTTTGTATTCTTATGCTTTCTTTTGGCAAACATAACAAAAAGTCTTGTCAATGACAACAAGTTTTAACATCCTAATGTTAATGTATCTCTTTTATGTTCACATTTCTTTTGTTTTTTCTGATATTCTCTGGAACAATGGTCATAAATCCATATATTTTAATAACTAAAAAAACCCGGAAAAACAATATCCAACAAATCTTGCCAAAAAACCTCCATGATAGTGTCCCCATAAGTTGGAAACCACTTGAAGGCACAACTACGATCAAAAAAATAAAAGAGCATGAGTTGAGGAGTCTTACAAATTAAGGCTTGGAAATAAAGCTACCCTATGAAATTCATGGGGTCACCTTAAGTCGTACATACACAAAATAAGGCTAAACCAGTGGTTCTTAATTTGAGAGTCCACAGACTCCTAAGGAGTCAACATATAGACTCCAGGGGGTTTGTGAACCAGAGGCCAAAAACAATCCCCTCCCCTTCAATCTCCTTCCTGTTACTTTGAACACTGTGTTTAAGTGCTTTTTTCCCCCCTGGAGAAGGGACCCACAGCTTTCATTAGATACTCAAAGCTGTCCATGGCACAAAATGTATTTATTTACTGGATTTATATCCCACCTTTCTCCCAAGATGGGAGTTGCCCTAGAAAATGCCTAGAGGGGCATCCTCTCTAGACATTTTCTAGGTCCTCCAAGTCAACTCTATGGTATGCTTTTACCAGAAGTCCATTATTTTAATAGGGTTTACTGTTATCCGTGGTTTCTGGTATCTGCAGTAAGTCCAAGAACCAAATCCCCATGGATATGGGGGTCTGACTGTACAAGCTAAATGTATAAGCAAACATTTGGATTTTCTCTGAACACTGGTGTTGATTTCCCCCCTAGACGCCTAGACATTTCCCCAAACCATCTAAATTCCTAAACCGCACTCAGGGTGGTAATTTCCTAGCATTATTCATATTTATCAGCATCTGTTATGAGTTCCTACATCCAGGATCTAAATCAGTTTTACCCAGCTCTTGAAATATATTCCATAACCTCACAATGGTCATTTTCTTGACTCTTTAAGTTAACACAATTGCTCTTGTAGGAACAAACTGCACAAACTCAGGGTAACTATGACACTCCCATCACTGAGAGCTGAGGAATGCACCAAAGCTCTCCTAAGGTCAAAGTTATCATCACTGTTGATTTGGTTGTGCTTCCCAGGTGGCAACAGCATTCTTAACAATGGCTAAAGCCTCATAGTATCCACTTTGCACTTACACTCAGAGCCCCAAGAGAAGTTTCCAACATCCAGACGCAGAGCACGGTATTTTTTATTCCCACCGCGTACCCTTACTGTGTGAATTCTCCGGGGGCCAATCTACAAGAAGGAGTACAATACACAGGAGTCAGAATGCAGGGATACACAGAACTGAAATCTTCACACAACTGCATGGCAACATGGTCAGTGTAACTATGACAACTCCTAGCACTGGTGAGTGTGATGAAGACCAGAACAGTCTACAGCACCCACCTAAGGTGTCACTCTCATCACTCCAGTTGCCTCCTTCTCTGTGGATAAAGTTCCAGATCCAATGAGCCATGCAGATAGTACAGAGGCCACAAAGTACATAAGAGTGTTGAATTTCTGCTGACTGTTCACTGAAAGCAAGCTAAATATGAGGAAAACTATTGCAGGTACTTACTCATATTTTTCTTCTAATTTGCTGGGGCCTAAATACCCTAAAGTCACAAGATGTCATCTGGTCTTGGAAAATAAGCAGGGCCAGATTTGGTAAATACTTGGATGAGAAACCAACAGATGCAGCAGGCTGTATTTCAGAGGAGGAACTAACTGGCAAAACCACCTGAGTATTCCTTGCCTTTAAAAAAAACCCTATGAAATTCATATGTTTTCAGGATCAAACCCAAGAAAAAAGCTTAACATTGTTTAGACATATACTACACACCAGAATTTTCATTTATTCTTTCTCTGGCGAGCATTAGCCCAACCTAACAAACCGCTTCCAGCAATTGTCCAGGCTGCTTAACAACAAAGCTATATTTCAGAGGACTTGTTTTGGCAGGGGGGAGTGAAAGTCAGTTGTCCCTTCACATTCTCTGGGGTTTGGTTCCAGGAATCCCCCATGGATACCGAAATCTGCGAATACTCATGTCCCATTATATTCAATGGCAAAGCAAATGGGTGTCCCTTATGGCAAAAACAAGGTTTGCTTTCTGGATTATTTTTTTTTTAAAGAATATTCTCAAGACGTGAAAACTGAAATCCGTGGATATGGAGGGAGAGCTGTAATGTCTCCACAAATATGAATAAATATTGTAGTTTCAGATAGTCCTCCCCCCTTCCCACACACACACACACACGGTCAACACAAACGGACCATTGTCTCCACTAGCCTTCCTCCAACCAAGAGAAATCCCTTACTTTGGTATTGGCGGGGGGCCGCCCCAACTCGTACTTCCTCTTCTTATGGTAGGGTTTCCGCTTCCCCCCGGTCTTGCGGCGCTTGTGCCAGTTGTCCCTGGAGATACCTGGGTGGGCAGAAAAACCAAACCATGACGATGGGAGTGCGTTAAAGAGGCCAAGTCTTTTAGCCCGACGGCGCGGAAGGGATTCCTGATGCCCAGAGTTACTCAGCTCTCCAAGGTAAGAAGTCTCCCCATAGGATATTCGGCCTTAATGCAGCAGTGGAAGAAGCTTCATCATCGGAACCAAAGGCAAAGGAATCCGTGGCTGAGGGGGGAAAGGCCCCCTCGCAGGCAGAGCGCCGCCGCCTCCTCCTCCGAGGGAGAGGCTGCCAGTGCCTCAACATGGCATAGGCCGCAGCCTCGGCCTCGGCCGAGACAGCGGCCTATGACCGAAGCCACCGGCCAATAACCCACCAGGGCCACTCTTCCAGCCTCCCCTCTTCCCCTTAGCCCAATCCCAGGCTCCGCGGGGGCGAGCGCGGGCCCGATGGCGACGGATACGCCGAAGGGAGACCCAACCGCCACTCACCCATCCTTCTCCGGAGGCGGCCACAGCAAAGAGAAAGGCGCAAAGCATCATGGGGCGGTTTGTTGCCCACGAAATCTCGCGACAACTCTCCACGTGATTTCGTATCGCGGGGGCGGAATTACTGGGTGTCCACGCGTCATCAAAAGGCGACGCGGCTGGGTGGTTGGTTGGTTGGTTAGTGGGGTTCTGTGCGCGCGAGGGAAAAAGAAGGCAGGCATTTGTGTGTATGTGTGTGTATATATATATATATATATATATATATATATATAGCTAGAGGAGAAAAGCAAGCATGTGTGTGTGTGTGTGTGTGTATATATATATATATATATAATACAGTATTATATAGAATTTTCCTTCTCCTAGGATGGTTGCCATAAGGCTAGAGAGCCCATCCTGCCCTTTGACGCTCTTTGTCAGACTCATCAGTTTTGACCTGTCTGGCATGGGAGACCCTACCGGTGGCTATTATGCCACCGCCAGCATAGCTCAAAATTTCATTAGGGTACGCAAGCCTCTCCCCCTGAACACCTGAGGCGAAGCACAAAAATCAGTGTGTATAGAGCCATTGTACTGTCTGTTCTTTATGGATCTGAAACATGGGTCACCTATCGCCAACACTTACGACTCCTTGAACGCTTTCATCAACGCTGTATACGCACAATCCTAAATATACACTGGACTGACTATGTGACGAATGTTGCTGTCCTTGAGCAAGCAGGGATCACCAGCATGAAGGCCATGATATTGAGAACACAGCTTCACTGGGCAGGGCATGTTTCTAGGATGGAGGACCATCGCCTCCCAAAAATAGTACTCTACAGTAAACTCGCCACGGGTCAGCGTAACGGGTGCTCCAAAAAAGCGATATAAGGACTCCCTGGAACATCCCAGGCTCGGCCAAATTGATCGCCAACAATGGTCCGCCCTGGCTTCACATCGGGAGGCATGGAGACACACTATCCACAATGCTGCAGCCTTATTTGAGAACTCACACCGAACAAGTCTTGAAGAGAAACGACAATGCAGATAGAATCACAACCCGGAAACATCACCCAAGGAGACCTTCTGCTGTGTTTTCTGCAACCAGACTTGTCTATCTTGGATTGCAACCAGACTTGACTATCTTTTTAGTCATCAGCGCGCTTGCAGAAAGTGCGGGATGAGTCCTTCCTGAATCTTTGTTTGCAAAGAAAAACAAGAGAGAGAGCTATAATATAGCTAGAGGAGAAAAGCCCTGTCAACCCACTGGATTTGTAGTCCCACAGCTACAGAAAGAGGTCCTCTTTCCGTAGTGGTGTGAGGTGGTTTGCTGCACAGAGGACCTCTTTCTGTAGCCGTGGGACTACGAATCCAGTTGGTTGACAGGGCTTTTCTCCTCTACCTAATCCAGGATGAAACTGGTTTTTGTTTTTGCCATGGCTCCTTCCTATTTGGGATTTGTAGTTTGGTGAGGCACCAGCACTCTTTGGCAGAGAAGGCGAAAGGCCTTGTAAAGCTACAAATCCCAGGATTCCATAGGAAAAGAGCCATGCACATAATCTAGTTTCAAACTGGATTATTGGTGGTGTGTGGATTCCCCCTAAAGTAGGTGAGTGGGTTGAGCGTATTCAATCGCATTTAGGACATCTCTGCTTTTAGTAGCTTTGAAGAGGAAGGTCTTCTCTTTATGTGTTTTCCTCAGCTTTGCGGTAATATGACCAACAAGCAGGTGCTACAAATGTTCTGTGTCTCCTGCCTACACGGCTGTTCAAAGGCACACAATTCCCATAAAGGAGTTGCACTTCTAAAAGAGATGGTACCAAAACCACAAAGTAGAAAGACTTGACGCAAACCTAAATTGCTACCTGGGAAGAGTACATGTCAGTGGTTCTTAACCTTATCTATACCAGGATGTAAGTATCTTTAGTTCCCATGGACCCCCAAGACTTGAGATTTAAAACAACAACACAATTACACCATCCATTAAATGTTTCCTCACAGGCACTGGAGAGGGAAGACTTTTCTCCTGCTTCTTTCTGAAAGTTCGTGGCTGGAGTGGGATGAATAGCAATGTTCAGGCCAAGCCAGCCAGCCTTGGCTCCTATCACATGGCTGCTCCACTGCCTTTGCAGACCCCTGTGAGGACATCACAGACTCTTGGGGTTTGCAGACCACAGGTTAAGAATCATAAAGATGGAAGAGACCACAAGGGTCATCCAGTCCAACCCCCTGCCATGCAGGAATAAACAATCAAATCATTCCTGACAGATAGCCATCCAGCCTGTTTAAAAAACCCCAAAGAAGGAGACTCCACCATACTACAAGGCAATGTATTTCACTTCCGAACAGCTCTTACTGTTAGCAAGTTCTTCCTAATGTTTAGGTGGAATCTCTTTTCCTGTAGTTTGAACCCACTGCTCTGTGTCTAGTCTCTGGAGCAACAGAAGACAAGCTTGCCCCATCCTCAAGAACCGCTGGTACAGAATGTATCTGGAAAAGTAAGTGACAATGTGGCCATTGTTGTCGCTTCCCATTCCTTGCTAAAACTATCCCACTTTATCACTGCAGGTTAGACTTTTCCTTGCCTCTAGTAAGCCTTTTGGTCTGCAATGGCTGTTCAACTAGCAACACAGAAATGTCATCCACATGCCATCCCACGAAAATGATGATTGGTGCCAAATGTGCTGCTTAAGTTTGAATTTGACTTTTGGAGGGCAAGGTCTGCACCTCTGCAATTAGAAAAGAGATGGCAACTTTGCCCTTATTGTTTTGAGTGTCTCTTGTTTAGTGAATTATATGCCTTGTTCCATTCCCAAAAACCTGTATGAATAGCCTAGATGGCTTATTTCAATGTTTTTCAAGCTGTCTGAGGTGGGGGGCTGGCAATTCCCCCCCCCCCATGTGCCAGGAACTGGCGCTGAATTTGTGCCCATTGGCTACAATTGTTTTTCTTTCCCGGAAGCTTGCCAGGGACTGGCAGCCAATGGCTCCAAGAACCACCACTTTGCATACTGTTAGTTTATTTTACCTTACACACAAAGTATGAATTATGATACCCAAGGAGGCATGCCAGGTTAGGATAATCTCAGGCCCTGAGATTTCTGGCTAAAACCTGAGACTCCCAGGGCCTGGTGACATCAAGAAGCATTATGCACCAAGCAGCATAGTCGCTCACAGCTTGTCATCCAAACACATGTATATATACAGAACATCTTACCGTTTGGAAATTAAGTGTCTTTGCAGACCAACACTTGAATTACATCTACTAACTTTTTCAAAGTGCAGCAAACTCTTTAGGCAGTTACAGTAATATTCAGGCTCTCTAAATCTGGGCAAACCAGAGAGCATAATATGTTTTCTACTAGAATTTAGCATGTGTTTCACCCTTGGAAATATTTATATAGGAAGCACTGATCTGAGAAAAAGGCTGTACTGTATAGTGTAATGCTAGACCTGAAACAGAAAGACCCCAGTTCACATCCATCTGATCATAAAGCTTACTTGATGATCTTTGGCATTAGTAAGCAGTAGAATAAACAGTAAATCCATAGTTTAGTCTTATCTTTGCCATGGACTCATTGAATCATACAGCCAGTCTATCCAAAATAGGCGGAATGAAGCAGAGCACCAAGAGCAGTGAACCGCTCTGCTCTGACCTTCTTCTTGAGGTGCTTTTATGGTTGTTGCCTGGCCTTCCTCCATTCCTTTTCTCCTGCACACTTGTCTTATCCCTTCCTCCTTTGCCTCATCTCCCTGCCTCACTTCTTGGAGCCTCCACTGAGCTGTTTTCTGTTCATTCATCCCTCATCTCATGCTGCTGCTGCCAGCCTGCCTGCCTGCCATCTATAAATCAGCACAAAGTGGCTGAAGCTACTTTAGACAGATTGCCAATCTGTTTTAAAGTATGCAACTGCTGAAATACAATTTATGCACATACTTTGTTTTATTCAATTATGTCTTCATAGATTTCTCACAGTAGTAGGAAACTGGCAGAGTAAGGAAGATCATTATCACCAATTGCAACGTAATGTACCTTGCACACTTGAGCTCTACATGTAAAGGTTAATAATGTAGACTACCTCCTGTATTTTATATTGTGAATGTGTACCAAGAACAATGCTTCATGCACCTAATTAATAAGCTTTAATCCATGAAGATGTATCACAAGAAATCTGAGTTTGAGACATCGTAACTTTGTTTTTGCTGCAGCAGACTCATGAAGCTACCCTCTTTGTAATGCCCTTTATTGTATCTTGTCTGCCCATATGCTAGAGGTGATTTTGGGGTTCAGGGGATCATCCAGATTCTTTTAACACGAAGAGTTTCCATCCCTTATGTACACCCTTGGGGCAAAGGCTTGGTCCAGGTACGAAAAGTTCCTAGACAAGGCTGAGTGAGGATTACACATACATGACCTGGATTCTTTTGAAGTGACTCCTAATATTTTCAGTAGTGAAGTGTCATTTGGTCTTGCTCTCTTCAGTAGAAGAAATAACAGTACCAAACCGTTCCAGATAGTTAGCCATCACCAAAAGTACGTGCCTGTACTGTGGTCATATAACAGTGACACTAGAGATCTGTCAGACATAGGTGATTGCTTATTACAGACCTTTAGGTGCAAACCCTTCTATATTTATGACATACAGTAGGACCCCCATATTCACTGATTCAATTATCCACGGACAGAAAACAGCACGCCTACCATAGTCTTCCTAGAAAATGTGTCATCTCTAGCCATTTTCTAGGTCCTCCAAGGCAACTCTATGATATTTTAAACTGGAAGTCCCATTATTTTCAATGGTGTTCACTATTATTCACGGTTATCATTATCCACACCCCCCCAGAACCAATCCCCAGCGGATATGGGAGTTCTACTATAGTTTTATGGATGGAAACTGTCTCCAGAACATATGGATTAGGAAGACTAATAAAAATCATAATTCATGTTTCTAAATGCCTCTTCAGTGCAATAATTATGGGATTCTAATTACACAGAAAATGACAGCTCAGAAGCAATAGCCCTTTTAACAAGGTAACTTCTTTCAATCCCATGTTCCAAGTAAAAGGGTATCAGATTTAAACTCCTCATGTTTTCTCTAAATAAAAATTTAAGTATCAGCTTATCTTTCTCTTATAATCAACATTTTCTTTATTACCCATTAGTTTGCTCTTGTTCAGTTTATAGATACAGTTGTCACTTCACATTCGCTGGCGTTTGGTTCCAGGACCCCCCATGAATACCCAAATCTGTGAATATTCAAGTCCCATTATATGCAATGGCATAGCAAAATGGTGTCCCTTATATAAGATGGCAAAATCAAGGTTTGCTATTAGGATTATTATTTTTTTAAGAATATTTTCAAGCTGTGAATACTCAAATCCATGAATGTCAAATCCGTGAATGTGGAGGGACAACTGTACTCTTCCCTATGTAAAATTTCTCCACATACAACTGGAATTGTTACTAATTAAAATAAAAATATAAGCTTGCAGCAAAAAAAGCAGTACAATGATTCCAGCACTACTTCCTGCTTAAAAAGTATATCAGGGTTTAACTTGGCTTTCTTAATACAGTAGTGTGCCATTAAGGAAGTACTGCTATATAAACAGGTACGACAAAAATACTAACAAAATCCAAGCTATCTTATTAGAATTTCTTCAGAAATGACAGACACATAATTGGCAAACTGATGCAAAATATTTATTCCAAGTTAGTTATCTTCTGATGCAGTAGTTTTCCCCCTCATACAGACTCAATGTGATAGTCACTTTTTTAAATCTGTAAATAATGTTATCAAAATAATCTTAATCTTTGAAATCCCACAAAAATTTATATTTTACAATCCACCCTGAATATCAAGGTTGCAAGAAGAACACAAACAATTCCTATATCCAAATATTTTACAGCTGTACCCCCCAAAAAAGAAAAACCAAACACGCCTGGTTAAGTGATGAAGCTCCCCGAGCCGCCAAAAAATAAAAATAAAAAGTTCCATGTTATTAGCATTAATTTAACACAATTAGAACTTCCATAGCCATTTTGTCATTGACAATGATTGTTTTAGCACATTATTGCCGCACAGCATTTTGCTATGTGGACGGCAGTATGAGAAGCTTGTGGCTGCCCAACTCAGTCCCTTAAATCCTGCTCCTGATGAGACTGAACCGAGGCCTTGTCCCAGAAGACCATGGGTCCACCCATCTGCATGGACTGTTTGCTATGAAGGATAGAAGGGCAAAACCAAAAAGTAATAAGCCAATAGCTTTCTTCTTTGGGATATAATTCTTTCCCTTGTGCATGAAGTTTTCAACAATAAAAAGAAACTGAACAGACTTGAGACAGAATAAACTCTGCTTCATTTGAACCCCAAACATTAATGTGCTAAACTACAAACTGAGTTTGCTGGGTTGGTTTTATACTGTGGGTTTTTGGTGCCCCTTTTCAGGCATCATCGTCTGAAGTTTCACTGCTACTTGTCTCTGTATCTGACTCTTCAAACTCTGTCTTAAAAGTGCTTCTCCAGTGGGAGAACAGTTGACTGCTGCAACGGCCTTGAAGAAATCCATTCTTTCTAAAGCCATTTCTTCTTAGCTGGAGGAAGAAAAAATGAGTTCATATGTTTCCCTTCTTCATACAATTAAGATCAAGCAGATCACATTTCAATTATAGGCATACCTCAGTTAACAAAATATCTGATAAAGCAGCTCCTTTTTTCATATCTTTCTATGGAAACCCAGCCCTCTGTCTAGCTGGAAGTTGGGAGTTTGGGGGGGCATCTTTCATTTGTTTTGTAGTATTGGCACTGGGAGGCTAGAGACAGAGGGCTGGAGAAAGACTTTCAATGTTGGGTTACAGCAGTGTGTCTGCAATAAACAATGCAATAATCTTGACCTAGGAAAGAACGGGATTCTATTCTAGGTAATCCTACTGTAGCTCTGTATGCTTTCATACTACAGGCAATGTAAACAGCTGCCTCCAGAATCAGTTACTTAGCACATGAAGAGCAAAACAGAAGGAAAAGGAGAAAGCAGATTAGCCTGCCTCTCCAGCTACTCTGGCATGTTGAAAAAGCATTGATCTATAAGTTCTGCCACCAAAATGGAAATCATAAGAAAAATGGAGGCTGTGAAAGAAAGAAAAAAATCATCCCTGGATGCATTTTATAAGAAACTTTCAAGTAACTCTAGAACATACAAAGTCTTTTTGTTTATTTATGCAAGGTTTACCTGACCTAGTTATTTTATTTCACATGAGAACAATGTTACTTCTGAATAAAAGGTTTGCTGCAACATGTTGAACTGCTCTTCTTCTTTGTGCTGGAAGAAACCATCCCTATTTCATCCATGTTATTTCTACCACTATTACCAAAGTTTCTGTTAAAGAAGTAAAGCTCAGGAACACATCAGTGTCATTAACTGAGGAATACCCATATATATGCAAATAAAGTTTGCATATTAAACAAAAAACTAACACTGAGCAGACGTTTTTGTTATAGTCACTGTTTTCTTGTGACTCAACTTCCTGTATAAGACTTGCAAAAATGCAAAATGATATTTGAAAGGTTGACAAAAGTCCAACCACATAACATACCTGCTCTGACTTTATTTGGAACTCTTTGAGCTCATCCTCTGTGAGGGGAAGGCAATTTTCATCATTTTCAGGGTATTCCTGCCATCCCATTGCTTTCAATAATCTAACAGGTCAAAGCAGAAGCAGGTAGAGAAAAAGATATTGCATTAAACATGGCATACAAAGAAGCCAAAGAAAGATCAAATGAAAAAACTGAACAGTTTTCCTGATTCCTACCACTGATGAGTGGAAATTGCCTTTGTCTACTTAACAACCAGTCCCATAATCTTCAGTGGCAATGAAACATTGAAGAAAGAACCTAGGCAACAAAGTTATATCCTATATGTATTCTTGGAGGTTTTGGTGTGTCAAAGACTTATGGGGCAAGAACTAAAAGTTAAATCCGCCTTTTCTCTCCTTCAGTTAGCTGGAAGATGGGAATGCTAAACAAGTTTACAGCCTGAATTACTGTGTTATCTATTACATACTACTAAATTGCTTGACACTGACAGTATTTGAGATGAATGAACAGCAAGAAAGCTGCTTAAGAGTAAGTCACTATGGATCTGTCTCATGTTGGTACCATTTACGTAAAATGCAATAAAAGATTTTCAGGTTTATCTTGTACGGGCTGCATTATTACTCAACAGGAACTGTGCAGAACTGTTGCAGCTTAGCACAATAAATTCTATACAATGTGACTAGAATGAGGCATTTCTTCACCAACTGCTTAAAAACATCTGGGGAGGATACAAAGGATCAGTTTGGTTTGACACAAAATTTTGGGTTTATAACTAATCTGAGACATGTCATGGAATCCCATGAACTCCTTTGAAACAAAGTGCTCAGCACTTGTGTGTAAAGAATGGTGGAAATATATTGCTGCCAACATTATTTGATTGCAGTGACTCTTGTAGTGTATGGGAATTCACAGCAGGTTAGCAAGAGGATATAATACACTGAAGGACAATTTAATCAAACTGACAGAAGCCTGTAAACTCTTCAATATTTGCAGGAATATCATGTACTGCTGATGGCACCTCAAGAAGTTAGTTGTGGGTTCACTGTTGTAGCTTATCCCAATAAATGCTATATAATGTTGTTGCAATGAGACTTTACTTGGCCAGCTGTCCCTGCCTCCCTCACCTGTGTTCTGCTTCTAATGAGTGAGAGAGGTTTTCTCCCTCTTCCAAAGGCAGAGAAAGACCATTCTGATGGCAATTCTCTTCCCAATTTTCCTTTGGTTCTGGTGTGCTGCCGCCTTCCATCTGGTGAGAAAGGGGGGGGGGGAAAGGTAAGTAAAAGCATACTCAGGTGGCATTGTTTCCTTAATGCTTATAAATATAATTTCTAAGAACACCCTGATTCTCACCAAAGAATACAGCCTATAAACAAAGGTCACAAATTCAAACACATCGGGAGCTGGATGGTGACAGATATAGTGTCTGGTAGACGGTTAATAAGACTTAAACAATTTCTTACCATAGCATCAGGCAAACATTCTAGTAATACAGCCAAAGCTGCAGTCCTATTAGGGATTAAGCCTTATTTAACAAAACTGGACTCTTGAAAAAATAAACCTAAGATTACCCTGTAAAGATTCTAGTTTCTCTTGGCAAAAGACCCAAAATGAATCTAGGTATTCTCACAAGTCATTAATGCTGTCCTCTTACGTTATGCAGTAGGACCCCCGTATCTGCTGATTCAGTTATCCACAGGACACAAAACAGCACATCTACCATAGATTCTTCCTAGAAAATGTGTCTTCTCTAGCCATTTTCTAGGTCCTCCAAGGCAACACTATGGTATTTTAAACCCTTAGTCCTATATTTTCAATGGTGTTCACTATTATCCACAGTTTTATCCAAAGCCCCCCAGAACCAGCAGATACAGGGGCCCTTTTTCCTCTCCAAAATCCCTCCTGTCAGGCAAATATAATGTTCTAGAAATTAAATTTGCCTGACAGGAGGGATTTTGGAGGGGAAAAAAGGATGATATGTAAGTCCTGCTGGTAAGATCAACAATCCAGCAAATGAACTCTGTGTTTAATACAGTACAGTATCTGTAAAAGCCTAAACTGGAAGCCCACATCTTGTTATCAGAATTGTGCATGTGTTTTCAATGCTAGATTAGATCTGTGTGCACATCTGACAAATGCCATCACCACCACAGTGATTGGGAGTAAACCCACCCCAATTTTCAGAGGTCATTGTGCAGTTACTACCTACATAATATCACTATACTGTACATTTTGAAAATTAAATGCAGGTCCCCCCTGTTTACATAGGATTGGTACCCACAGTTTCACTTACCCATTGTCAGCATGTTTGTGTGTGTGTGTGTCTCCAGGGATCTGGAGGGCCATAGAGTCATGCTGGAGGTGATCTCTCTAGGCATCGGGAGGTCATCCAGCATGACTCTATGGTCAACTTCAACTGGAAATTGACCATAGAGTCGTGCCAGATGCCTAGAGAGGCATCCTCTCTAGGCCTTTACTAAGTCCTCATAGTGGTTTGCTATTATGCATGGTTTCAGGTACCCACAGCAAGTGCAGGAACACATCCCCCATAGCTTCGTGTGTGTGTGTGTGAGACCTATATAGGTTACTTTTATTTGGCTAAAGAATGTATTTGGAGTCTTTAAAAGTGATTGCCTTTCCAGAAATTTTACTCTGTGATCAGATCATGCATAAAGAGGAAACAAACCTCTTGCTTTTGCAAAGCCTGCTCACCCTTTTAAAGCTCCTTATTTTATCACTAGTACTTCCATGAAATATTTACTATCTCTTGTAATTTATACAAGTCAAAAATAGAATCAAAGAACAGAATATCGTATTAGTGTACGAAATACACGCATAAGGTAGCAGGTTTGCCAGACACCAGTGTAATCCCATATTCTCCAAGTCTTGTGCTGGAATACTGTGTGAAGATTCATTTTGTAATCTCTGCAGCAAAATATTTTTTACTCCACGCTTTCAAAAGGAACACTAGGACTTACTATGATACATTCTTTTTCTGGTGCTATATTGCATGAAGAATATCCTTGTATGTGTTGATCCTTCCACTTGCTCCAATAAGCAGGAGTATAATAATTAGGCTTGCAGGACACTGACTGCCTAGTGGAGGAGCAACTTATACCTCGTTTCAGAAAGTGCCAGTGTGGAAGAGACAAGAACAAGGAAAAGAAGGCATATCTCAAAAGCCCTAGAACTACAGGACTAAAAGTTGTGACAGATACAGTAATGAAGAAAATTGTGTATCCATAGGGTGGATTAGATGCATTCTCTTCCTCCTCAGTCCCACTGAACAGTGAAGCTAATCAGTCCAGGATGGGAGAATAGTCTCCATCCACAACAGAAAAAGAACATATCATGGTTAAGTCCCAATGCTCCCTTTTTCTAAAGTGCAGGAGCATATCCTTGGATGGGATGTACAACAAAGCTGCCCATCAAAGGCAGACCCTTCACTGCTGACAACTTTTTAGACATACATCATCGGCTGGAGAACCGGCTATCCAAAGTTGGCTTCTGCTAAAGCAGATGTCTCCAAATTCAGAGTTTTGTCAGAAAGGTGACACTAATTTTCATTTTGCATTCTTGCACATAACTACTAGAAAGGAGTGATGCTGATTGTGGCAGATATAGCAAGACTTCTCATGCAGTAAGCAGATAACACTGCCCCCGCCATTATAACTGACTACAATTCAGTGAGATGTAGATTTTGATCCACTTTGCCAGTGATAAGGACAAAAAAAATTAGAGCCCCCAAAACATTTGCTGTGCTTGAGGTTTTGATTGCACAGTTGACATCCAATTTGTGCCTTTCCTCCTCAATAGATTTACCTGGTTAGGAACGAAAAACAGTTAATACCAGTTCCTGAATACTGTAAAACACAGAAACGACTTTTGGAAGACAAGTGAGGCCCAGACACAGCACCACAGAATCTGGGTGAAGAAAATACACGTTGCAATAGTAGTACTCCTGTTACCCTGCCACTAGGAAAAGCACTGAAAGTACTTTCCAAGATAGTTTGCTCGGTTCCTAACTTTGTTCAGTGCCTCTAAAGAAGAGCCAAAACAACTCTATTTAAGTCCCAACTGAGGAATACGAATAGTACGCAATTTAAAAAGGGCTGTCCATCTTAAGAGTTTGACATTGTGATGGTCAATCATACAGTATCCAGGCCCCTCAGGGAAGCCAACAGACAGGGCTGGTTTAAGGAATTTTGTGCCCCACTGCAATGCTTTATTTTGTGGGGGGCATATGTTTATGTCAGGTCAATGTAACCTAACCTAACCACAGTACAGGATTTTCAGATTATTACTAATAATGTTTTTGCAGGATGAGGTTTACAACGGGGCCCCCGCACAATGATGGGGGCCCTTGTAGCTGCAGGGCCCTTAAACCGGCCCTGCCAAAAGAAAAGCTCATATTTATATTTTAAGAGTACAGAACTTTTCCAGTGCAACCTAGAGAAAAGCAGGCATGACCTTAATGTCTGGCTGTTTTACATCTATATTTTGCACCATGTGGCAAATGCCACCCAAGGAGCTTCCCAGTGTCTATTAGTGGAACCCTGAAGGAAACCCAAGATGGCATCTATGGCCTTCCTTCCAGAGGCTGCAGACTCCAGCTTTGAGTTGAGAATGAGTTGAGACTCTTCTACTGTTAAGTGCCACCAGATCCTATTATCAGGCCTTCCTTAACCAGCTGACTAACATTATTACCAACGCCCTCTCCACTCAAACTTGATAAAGCACTCTAACCATCAGGATCACTGTGGAAAAGACAAGTTCTAGAATGAACAGCAAATCCTTGCCTTCACATATAAGGTAGCAGGTCCTGACATATTGAAGAAAAAACTTGCTGTTCCCCCAACTTCAGGTAGCTTAAGAAGCACTGTTGTAGAAGACTTAATTTGGCAGGCAATGTGAATCCTATATCATCTTTTGCCAATGCATGAAATGCAACTAATATTTTAATATGATCAATGTGTATGTATCTACAGCAAACCACAGTGTATTTCTTATAGCAACATGCATGAATGCCTTAAAATCAATTTTTTGGAGAAATACTTGGGCCAGATGGTTGAAAACTTTTAACTCTCCACCATACTAAAAGATCTCTGCCATTCTCTCAGAAAAATGAGATACCTCCACTTAAACTGCTGACTACAGGGCTGTAAAGCACTAATAAAGGGTGTGGACGGCTTCTCCTCCTCTTACCTAGGTAACAGAGGAAAAAGGCTTCTTCTTGCTTCTGTTAGCTTGCTTGTCAAAGAAAGAGGCAAACAAATCAACCTGAATCTTGTATAATACTGCATATGCTACATTTACAGATACTTAGTCTGATCAAATCTGCTGCCAGGATGCAGGCACAAAACAAAACAAAATGAATACCAGAGCAATTAATCTTTTAACAATTATGGGCAGAAGCCCTAGCTAAGTTGGCTAAAGTTCATAGAGAAGTAGTTCAGTGGAAGATTTACATATTCCTGCCTATTAGATCAAGTGGGAAGAGTGCTCCATTCAAGGATATCTTCTTCTACTAAAGGGGAGGGGAAATCACTGTTCACCATGAGTTTAATACTTTGGATATGAAAAAGAGGACTACACCCTTACATCCTCTAGTTTGTTGTTCTCATGGCGTTCTGGCAATTCTCCATTCCTGTCATCCTTCAGGGCCTTCAGGAACTCACTCTTCTTATCTGTGGTGCGACGCATCAGCTTTGTCAAACGAGAGGAGTTTATTTCAATTGGAGGGGTGGTGCTGGAAGGACTCTGTAAAGAGAATAATAGTGTTACAAAAGTACATGTAAACTTGGTAGAGGAGTCCCACCCAACTTTCCACTTGTGGCACTCAAGAGGATCATCACAGGGTAAGAATGGGAACTGTGAGGCTGTCAGCACAACCTCCTCTCCAGTGATTTTTTTTCAGCCTAGAAATGGCCAATTAATCCCCACAGAGCAATAGCAATTTGAGTCTATTTCATACTCTGGAATGTTTTAGATCTGAACTAGCAGTCACTTGTATTTGACCTTCAGGTCACTCCTGGTTTTGAACAAAGGAGACAGGTATGGCCCCTCCAGGGGGGAATGGAACCAACAGTGACCCCTGAACCTTCAGTGGCTGCCCATCTGTCTTTGAGTATGTTCTCTGACCTCTGAGTCCCTTCCAGTTCACAGTATTTTAACTTCAATTCTACATACTTACCTCTTTGGAAGAGGCAAGAATAGACCCACTGGCCAATACGGCTGGTTTGGTTATAGACACTGGACTGGTAAAAGCAGAATCACGACTGGAAGTGAGTGAGCCTGGTTTATGTTCACTTCTGTTAGCTTTCCACTGGCTTGGCTATAATGAGAAGGACCCAACAATGAGAAGGACCCAATGCAGCAAATATCTCTAACAACAACATCAAAGACTTGGTTTAGTTAAAACTTTCTTTCCTGAAAATCTAGCTCTAAAATACACACCTATTTCTAAACTGAGCAAATTAAAATGCTGCTTCTAGCAAAGTAGAGTGGATCTCTACTAGGTAACTGATCAGTATCAGTTACAGGGAAATAATTTAGTTTAAGAACATCGCATGCCAGATCATAGGTGACAAAACTCCCTCAAGTTACAAACAAGTGCCTTATCATCCAAGATGAACTCACTTCTTTTTTGCTGGGCAATTCCAACACAAAAATTAGAACTTATAAGAATCTAAAAAGGTTTCTGAAGGCAAGGTACAACACTTGTCACATTTGGCTCACAAACAGAAGGACCTATCAAAATCAAAGTACCACTGTGCTTCTAGCTCCCTTCCACAGAAGAGCTGCAGTAAAAGATCGCCTTATGTATTGGTTGGAAAATCAATGTGACAATGTGCCTTAGGACAGAAGAAACACCTAGATGAACGGTCGGGCAAATGCAGGCCACAGGTGGCCCTCAAAGCCTCCCAAAGTTTGTTTTTTTAAAATTCAATGTGATTGTTTGCCTAAAAACCATACCCAAACACTCCGAACCACATGCAAAAACATCAGTTTGCCCTTCCATACCACAATACCCCTGCAGTTCTCAGGAGCCACATGCCATTGATGGTTGGGGACAAAACATGGGACTCAAAATACCATCCAATTTTAGTTTAAAGCTCTCCCAGTAACTGAGCCTTGGGAGTGGCATTTCAAGAACTTGGAATGGGTGGAGGAACCTGTACAGAAGCTGATACCACCAGACAATATTGTTAAGTAGATGGGGGCCTGGGATCTGGCTCCAGACCCTGAAATTCCCTACCCTTGATCTAGAGACAAGAAAAAGTTTGGTGAGACAATGACAACACAAGTCATTGAGAAGATGAAGGCTGCCTCTGAGTACTTCATTTGCTTTAATTGCTCAATATAATGATCCTTAGTGAGATCCATAGTATTCACTCAAGTAAAACAGTGGCCAAACAAGCAGTTTAATGTGCAGCTAGTGTGAAGGACAATGCTTACAAGCTTGCCAATGGTGACCTCCTATTTTATTTTGGTAGGCCTGTTTGGGATGCTTGTCCAGAATCAAAGTAAGATATGGTCATATCTGACTCTTGGGTTTAGAGTTACTTGAAAGCAGAAAGCAGTTTCCCACAGTGCTTCTACATCTCAGCACACTGACTTGTAAGTCTTAATATTAAGGTAAATATAAGCAGTGACACATTGCTGCATCTGGCTGCCTCTGAAGCTCAAATGACCACTGAAGACAAAAGGGGTTCTAAGCAATTAAAACAGTTTCATAGAAAACTGCCAGCCCTAATGAAGGTGAAAAAAAGCTGTTGAAATTAATGAGCAACATTGACTGAGGGCTCAGAAAAACAAAGAGGACTGAGCATAACTTCTTATATTCAAGAGTGAGGGTCCTCTAAAAATCTTCTTCTCTCTGGGTTCCAAGTCCTTCATTATGCATTTCTCCATGCAATGCATTATTTCTCCTCTCCTTTGCCATTCTATAATTTAATGTCTTGTGAAACTATGTCCTTAATGCTTTAAAACTGAAGTTATCACCAACTTTTCCCTAGAAGAAAACTGAGGCAAAGGGAGACATTTCTGCTCAAGAAAAATATGAAAGAATTTTGAGGAAAGCAAACAGGTTTTGATAAATGCTAACTTTTCTCAGAGAAGTGTTCTACATCCTTATTAAGCCTTTAATTTGAATAACCTTTACAAGATTAGCACATACAAATAGTCATTTTTCTTAAGGAAATTTTAAAATTATATGATTATCTATGTATACTATTACTATATTATGTATACTTTCATTCCTGCAATCTAATTTTTACAAATATTAACTTTAGATCAGAATTTTAAAGAAAATTTAATACACACTTCCACATTCATAAGAGGAGATTAGATACTAAAGATAAAGTATTGTTTTAAAATTCATATACTGAAGGATCACAAGCTGATGTTTCTGTCATTAACTAGACCATAAAGGAGAACAGCATCCAACTTAAAGTTACCATATTTTTTCATATTGAAAAATATACATTTACATATACCTCACAATAGAAAATACTGAAAGAACTTAGTAGGCCCTGAACCTTTTTTGGTGGGGAGGAAATCCTACCCCTGATATCTCCATTCTCTGTTTCTCTGTAATGGCGGCCTTTCGTCATCATCTTTTAGCTCTGCTTCGATCATCATCTCTAGTTGCCTTTACCAAAATTAGTGGCAAGGATTTCACTTTTCCAGCAATTCACGTAACAAAGATGTCTCAGCTGCAGGTGGCTGACTGCAACAGGCTGCTAAAACTGGCACCAACTCTATCATACGTATCTATGTACCAGAAGAGAAGCCAACTGGAATAATTACTGTAGAAAGTTTTTCATTCTTATTTACACTTTTATTGGTAAATAAAGTGTTTTGGGGTATGCCTTTGTTTCTATCAAGGTGGGAAAGGACAACAATGGGTACCAAGAACTCCCCTCAAGGACTATAAATACAGAGGGTCTCCTTTCAGCCTATGGGTGTCATGTGGTAACTTGATTTAGTAATAAGGATAGAAATAGGTAGGAATAGAGGCAATACAGAAGAAATAAATATAGGAAAGTGCCATTGAACCCTGCATGAAACAGATAAAGATGCTACTGGCAAAATAAGAAGCAGCTGTGAAAAAAGCAACTAGAATTGGAATAAAGAAGGAATCAGATGCATGCCTGTATATTTAAGATCAGGAATTCCTATTGTGTAAATCAAAAAGGAGCTGCAAGATCATAGAACAGTTCTTCTCAAACAGAAACAGAGAAAATACACTTTCACCATAGGGTGGGGTTGGGAAGAAGACAAAAGTGTACATATAAGATATAAAGTGAAATTATCCAGTTAAAAATATAATTAATCTCTTATTTCCATATAGATTAATAGTACAGTCTAATGATACAGAAAATTTTTGTATGGCACAATCTAATTATTCCTTGGGATAACTAACATAATAGTAACCTTCCTTTTCATACTACTTGTGTTGTGGCCATTCAGTGAAACCCTTGGTACCTTGGAAGGAGGTGCTGCAGGTTTAGGAACCAGATTTTTATAGACACTTGGGACAATGGTGGTTGCTTTGTTGCCATTTGAAAGCTGAGGTCCTGGTGACGTAAATGCAGCTGAGAAAGCAGCAGCAGGATCTTCTTTTGAAACCTTTTTGATGACCAGCATCTTCGTAGGTTGCTTGGCACTAGGAGGGTTTTCTATTAAAACAAAGGGGAGGGGACTCAGTAAGTTTACATACATACACACACCCACACCCACACACACACACTCATCTAATTTACATCTCCAGTTGCATTTTTTAAATCTGCTGGGGAGGGGGAATCACATAAGACATCTTTATGTTTAACAACTCCACAAAACCAGAACTGGGACAATATAAATCAACATAGTAATACTCACAATTTATATGTACAAAAGTAGACAGAAGTCTCTAGTTAGGAGGAAATGAGGGGATATTACTGTAGCTATGTCAAGTACCTATACAGTTGTCCTTTCACATTCGCGGGGGTTAGGTGCGGAACACCCCCGCGAATGTGAAAAAACCGCGAATAATAGTAGTCCTCCCCCCACCCGCCTGCAACAATCCACTCTCTCCCACCCCCACGCCGCCCTTTCCAAAGTGGCAATGGGGACTTCAGGAGCCCCCATTGCCACTCTTTCCCACCTTTCTGCCCTTTCCAAAGTGGCGACGGGGGCTTCAGGAGCCCCCGTAGCCACTCACTCCTCTCGCTGCCTTGGGAAGGGACGGGGATGGAGAGAGGGAGGGGGGGGAATTGGTGAGAAACCCTTCACTGCCTTGGGAAGGGACAGGGTGGAGAGGGGGGGCAAGTGGCTTTCCGCAAATAATTGAAACCGCAAATGTGAAAGTTGGGAATGTGGAGGGGCAACTGTATAAACTTATTCTGGCATTATAAAATAGGCAGACTATAGAGATACAACATAAAAACAGAGCTATAACATAGCTAGCCAAAAAGTAACACTTCCTTATTTTGCTTTGCTCTTCCTGAACTAAGTCAGTAGAAAGAGATTTGCATTTACATCTATCTTACTTTAATACTTATAAGCATTTGAAAGTTCCTTAATACCTACCCCAGACACCTGATGGAGTCCCAACTGGTTTACTGTGGTGGTTCTGCTTTCCGGCCTCCGGATTTAATGATGGCTGTAAACAACACAAGAAAAAAAGCATGTTTCATAATGTGTGACACTACTACAATCTCTGCTTGTTTTAAAACTGCCATTACACTAGCTATCTTCCATTGATTTGGTAAGGATAATGAATATAGGTGATGTATCTCCAGGAGTTCAACAATTTCAGAGCCAAATAAAAAATTCTGGTGAATGTCTTCTTTGCGCTTACACAGTATTTCAAAAATTTCTTCAGATGTACTGTCAGACCAGGATTCATTGTCACTACTTATGCCAAGAAGAATATTATCACCCCTGCAATCTACTGTGCACTCCCAAAATCTGTACCCAAAATGCTTGGATGACCTTGCAGATCTGGTTTTCAAGTGGTACATAGGGCTGCAAAGATGAGGGAAGGGGAAGAAAGTTCCACTGTATTAATAGGCACTAATACAATGCTGAATATAGGTTACTGAAACCAATTATTCAGATGAAGATGTTGTGAAGTTGCTCAGAAAACTCTAAGCTGATATTTTGATTGTTAGGACAGCTTAGCTTCCAATTGCACATGCATTTAACATACACATACACATCATTAAGAAAGCCATTGTAATTCTTCTGCCTACCAGGAAAAATGGGTTTTCGCCTCTAGCTATGCCCTCTACATCCCCGGAAGGCATAAAAACCCTCTTATACAATACATGACGAAAAACCTGAGTAAATATGTTTGTGACCACAGGTCACATAATCATGAAAAATCCCCTCACTGGATATGGGCTTCATGTTCTTTTACTTTCTCACTTACTGACTGGGAGATCAACCTCACCTTTAGCCTCCTCCTTGACCCACAAGTCCTTCAAAATATAGGAGCCTTTCCCCCCCCCCCATTACACTTTTCAGCCATCTAATACTCCATGTTCTGAACTGAAACTGTTCCATACATCACAGATGCAAATACAGCTATTGAATGTAAATAATTCTATATGGAATATTATGCTAGTAGAAAAGAAAAGCAGTGTTGTTCAGTTAGTTCTGCACAACCGCTGGTGGAACAATACATACAAGTCACACCCAGCCCAACACAGTTGTAATGAGTTGTAGAGCAGCTTGCAAAAGCTAAATCAAAAGTATTAGACTTGATACTTGTACAAAGATGAAAACTGAATTTCTGCAACGGTCAGTTTGCGCAAGGAAATGACATCACCAAATGAAAGCCACAGAACTTTTAAAATAACTTTTTTTTCTTTCAGTGTTGTTTGGAGAGAGCAGAAGAGCTGTTCGGAAGTGGAATGCACTGCCTCGTAGTGTGGTGGAGTCTCCCTTCTTTGGAGGTTTTTAAACAGAGGCTAGATGGCCATCTGTTGGGAATGCTTTGGTTGTGTATTCCTGCATGGCAGGGGGTTGGACTGGATGGCCCTTGTGGTCTCTTCCAACTCTATGATTCTGTGATTCTATAATTCTATGACCTATATTGATCACTGAAAGGTGGGCATCTTTGCTCTCTGAAGAGGGTCTAACTTTCAGAAGAATACAAATGCACATCTGCCAGTGATGAGAACTGGGGTTGGTTGTACCCTACCACAAGCAGGATTCACTTGATTACCACACTAAAAACACATTTTTGCTATGTCACTTGTACCTGGAGATATAGGAAACAGTTTATGGAGATATATGGAAAATATAGGAAACAGTTTAATATTTCAGCCTGCATTTCTCCCGAAAGGTCCATTTAAGCTAAATTTACATTTGGAAACAAGGTTACTTTTTTTTTTTTAAGCCTTTGACTTTAGTTTGAGGAATCATTACCATAAACTGTTGGAAATGAACTAGATCTCAGGAGATACTTTAGCTCTGTTTCATTTCTATTTTATCACAGTAATTAATCTGAAAATTCAGAAGTACTTTATCAGCCAACATATGTCTTCAGATTTTTTCCATTTACAAAAATATAGCTAAAATGTTCAACTACTACACAGCTAAAAGGGACTCTGCAATTATTATGTCTATTTTTAATATTGCATGAGGCAGCCAAGGTCTTGTTTGTATCAGTCTTATTAAGAAATGCTGAGAAGTAATCTAACCAATATCTTGAGTTACACAAAGTGGGCACAAAGTGCTTTAACAATCATGATGGTGCTGGAAAAACTCAGTGTAATATGGAAGTGCAGACAAAATTAGCTCTAGGTTTCTGAAATCTGCTCTACTTGTGAAGAGATGAAAACTTTGTTGAAAATATAGTAAACTTACAAAGTCTTCCTCCTCAAACTGCAGTTTCTCCTTCTCTTCTTTCTCTTCCCTGGCCTCAGCAGGTGGCTTTTCTTGAAAGACTGAACCCTTTCGGGAGTGGAAATTGCCATTCCAGTGACGATGGGATGCACTTCCTCCTCCCCGCTGATTCATGCCATCGTGGCCTCTTGAAGAACCGTGCCAGCCAGGCTGATTGCCAGCTAGCCCAACATGAGCTCCTTTAGAAACACCGGAATCCACAGAATCATGGCGGTGTAAGGAAGGCTGATACCAGCAATCTGCATAAAAGAAAAATAGTTACAATAATAAAGCTAGTCAGTATCTGATGTCGTGCTGCACTACATCAGATGTGCTCCAGAAGCCTGAGTGCAAGAATATAATACGCATCCGACACTGGAGTTGTAGGCTCTATGATAAGACAAAGCAAAAGTCCCTATTCATTCTACCCATATAAGCAACTAGCATGGTGTAATGATCTGAGTGTTGGACTAGGACACTGGGAAACCTAGGTTTGAATTCCCGTTCAGCCACAGAAACCCAATGGATGACCTTGGACAAGTCATACTTTCTCAGCCTCAGAAGAAGCAAAGACAATCTCCTTCTGAACAAATCTTGCCAAGAAAAGCATGTGATACAGTCAACCATAAGTTAGAACGACTCAAAGGCACATAACAACAAATAAGCAGTGAAACTGTAGATTTTTATCAAGGGGTGAGAATCATACAACCTGCAGGCCACATGCAGACCTTGAGACCCCCTCTAATATTTTAGCCAAAAAAGTTTTTGGTTGACACAATGCACGTATAATGGGGGACCCCCTTTCCAAAGCTACTGCGTGCTGTTTGGGTAGCTCCCCATTCCTCAAACAACTGAAGAGGTGACTGGAAATAACTCACATCACTTCTGGTCACCCAAAATGGTGGCCACTGCCTTCTGGGCTGTAGAGCAGCCAAACATTGGATGATGTGGCCCTATGGGCTGTAGAGCATGCCCACCCCTCCTCTGGTAACTTGCTTAAGTATGAGACAAATATTTATAACAAATGGGTCCCAGAACATCAAAGGAAACAGTAAAATGTTATAAAACACTTTGCAAGCTGCAAATATTAAAGCTTTCTCCCAATGAGACCGGTTTGAGTTAGCTGGAAACCTTCTTTTCTTGTTATTAATGTTAGCAGCACCTGACAGAAGGGTAAGATTGATAACCCAGTAATAGTATATCCTACTGATTGCATGAGCCCTGCTATATACCTCCTGCAGTTCTGAGGGGTCCATTATTAAAAAAGCCATCTGAAGAGTTGTGACGCCTCCGGCTTACTCCAAAGCGGCCCTCTCCCCGAGGAAGATGCTCTCCGTGCTTCTCAAAAGCAGCTCCAGGGGCCTATGAAGAGGAATTCAAAACATTTTAAGGTTTCCAATCCAACATTAACAATAAATACAGTCTTGGTCTGTATTAACAAACTATATGCTGCTTTGCTGAAAAATAAACAAGGCCACATATGGTATGACTATCTACAAATGTACATGTTTATATGACAGCTCCAGCAATACAATACTGTTGTCTTAGAAATAATCTCAGAACTTGGAACATTTTAAAATAATGTTGTGGGGAGGGGGGAACTGCTACAGTATGATTAAATTCAAGTCGTTTGGGATATATTTGAAACTTACTTCTGGCAGTAATTACAAACAATTAGTTTCAGTCAAGTAAAATCTAATCTGCATATAATGCAAGTTTATAATTCTGCTGATCTGCATAATACCAGAAATCTTTTTAACAAAAATGAAACTCAATAAAAATCAAAGTGATGACTTTGATTTTAAAAAATCACACACAAACACACAACAAAACAAAGCATTCATGTCTCCTTCCACCAAAGAGGATTTGATATGAACCTTCTCCACTGATCACCAAAACTGCCATAGATTTGTTATAAACAGACTTAATATTTTTCAAGGTTTCCCCTACACACAGTTTTTTGCAATGTGCTAAATAAAAGGACAGGTTGCTTACCTGTAACTCTAGTGAATTCACACAATTGGGTAGTTCCTGTGCCTGCACAGAGCACTTCAGAATCTTCTAGAAACCCTTGCATAACATTTTTGGCAGTAGCTCTATCCACCATACCCATGACCTGTATAAGGGAGCTTCCTGCCAAAACACCTCAGTTCCATCAATGCCACATTAGCAGCATTCACAGAAATCAGGCAGGGCATGAGAGGGGAGGATGGGCGGATATGTCTGAATTCACAGATGACCACTCGAAGAACTACAGTTACAGGTAAGCAACCTGTCCTCCTTCTTTGTGATCTCTATGAATCCACACAACTGGGAGACTAGCAAGCTACCACAAGGAGGCAGCCACAAGGAGGAGGCACTGCCCCCCAGCAGAAAAGGAGAGGCGAGTAGCCATAAATATAGACACTGCAGACAAGGCATGTGATAAACCACAAGGTATGTATTAAGAGATACAATGGGGGCATTAGAAAAGACGCCAACAAACCACAGAGGCACACAGTCCCCATATGCAGCTAAGGAAATCAAAACATTAGGAGACATGACACAAGCACATAGTATCGTCAGGCAACAGAGGAGAACAAAACTGCTCTAGCAAAGGATGTACAAGCTCGTGCAGCATTATCCACTTTACAGTGAGAGACAAACATCAATGGGGACAACCACGTGGTGGCCCTACAAACATCCACCAGTGGCACGCCCCTCATGAACACAGTGGACACAGCAACTGGCCTAGTAGAATGACAGCACAGAACAGTAGGGATGGGTCAAGCCACAGTCTGGTAAGCAAGATGAATAGCAGAGGAGACCCATTTGGAGAACCTCTGAGTGGACACAGGAAGACCCTTCTTGGGACCCGCATAACAAAAGAGTCTCAAAGAAGTCTGGAACAAGTGGGTTCTGTCTATGTAGAAAGAGAGCACTTGACACCCATCAAGCATATGTAGAGAGCATTCCAAGTCAGAAGATGGAGACCAGAAGAAAGCAGGTAAAACAATATCCTGGTTCATATGAAATGATGAGATGACTTTGGGCAGAAAAACAACGTCTGGTCTCAAAACGACCCTATCCGCATGGGAATGGGTGTAGGGAGGGTTTGTCCTCAACGCACACAGTTCGTTGGCCTTCCTGGCCGATGTTAACAGCCACCAAGAACACTATTTTGTATGACAGAAGATGTAAGTCACAAGTGGCAAGCGGCTCAAAGGGGGGCTTGGACAATGTAGACAAAACCAACTCCAAACTCCACACCAGCGCCGGAGGCAGGACCAGTGGGTGAAGGTTCTGATACCCCCATAGAAAACACTTCACAAGGGGATTAGAAAAACAGGACAGCTTTCCCTGCAGTTCCTTAGCAGCAGATGGAGAACAGTGAGAGATGCTGGTCAGCCAATACGGGGTGACCAGGATGCAGGCAGCCCTGTCTTGCTGAATCTTCGCCAGAATATAAGTGATGAGTGGGAATGGCGGAATGGCATAGACGAGCTGGCCTCTCCACATGAAAAGGAAGGCATCGCCGAGAGAACCCAATGTCATGGGCTCCCTGGAACAAAACCTCTGGCATTGCCGGTTCTCGGATGAAGCAAAGAGATCAACTGATGGCCAACCCCATCTGCAGAAGAGGAGCTGAAGATCCTTCCTGAAAAGCATCTACTCATGGTACAATGCTGCTGATCTGCTCAGAGCGTCTGCCTTCACATTCTGGTTGCCTGGGAGATATATGGCGGACAGTAGGATCTGCCTTTGAAGACACAAGTGCCATATGCGGAGCATGCATGATCGCGCTCCCCCCTGCTTGTTCAAGTAGAAGACCACTGTGGTGTTGTCAGAGACTACTTGAACTACTTGACCCAGCAGGGAGGTCTCAAATGTCCAAAGAGCTTTGTAGACAGCGAGTAGCTCTAGGATACTGATGCGAAGCCTCTTCTCGTCCACAAACCACTTGCCCTTTACGGAGAGCTTATTCAAATGGGCGCCCCAGCCATCGAGAGATGCATCAGTGGTGATGGCCACTGATGGCCGGGGAAGGACCAACGGAAGTCTGACCTGAACCAATTGTGGGCCCAGCCACCAAACCAGCGTCTTGAAGACCGGTCATGTTATAGTGAGGAATTTGAGAGGGCGGTCAGCCAGAAGGTCAAATTGACAAATGAACCAGTTCCGAAGCAGGTGCATGCGGAGCCAGGCGAAGAGTGTGACAAACGAGATGGATGCCACGTAGCTCAAGATCTTCTGGACACGTCACACACATGCACCCTCCAGAGTTGGAAGCAAGTGGCCACAGCAGAACGGAGAACCACAAACCTGTCATCTGGTAGAAAGGCCCGTCCTGCAGCAAGGTAGGGTAAGGGAGCCAAGGTAGACCATGTCCTACCAGGAGCGTAGCCAGGAAACAGACTGGCCAGCCGGGGGTCGTCCCTCAGGGATGACCTCACTGGGGGCAGTCCCAAAAAACTTTGTTTCCTGCCTACCGGGAGCAATGGGGAGGGACAACCCAAAGCTGACGGATGCTCTGGAGCCCTCCCCACTGGGAAACAATTATCCATTCATTCAGAAATTATTTAATAATGCCATTTATGCATTTCATAATCTAAGGGACAAACTGTCTGTAGGTTGCCTAAACTGAATTGAAGGGGTTGATCCAAGACACAATAATTACCTTGGCAGATTGTGGAGTAGAGAAGTTAAGCCAGGCAGGAACAAAGTCATGCTGCGCCATTTAGGTCCAGTGTCTCTCTTCAATGAAGTGAGGCATCAAACCTCATGGCCAGGATCTAAGACAAAAGGAACACCAGCTATTCAATGTTAGCCTGCCCTAAAACATGCAAACAGGAAATACTGTGTCTCTTCCCAACAGCTTAGAAAACAGCTTACCATCTTTCATTTTTACAACTCACTTAAACCAAAATAACCTAAAACCTAGCTGTACCAAGTACTTATAGTTACTGCTAGTGCTAAAAAAAATCAAGGAAGAATACTGTATTTGTCTCCTATTACAGAATATTACCATTTCATTACCAAAGCTTCCTCTGGACGTTATTTTGATGTCCACTGACCTACAGAATGCAGCACATTGTTCACAACAGTTAAGATCAACAAACTCTATAGGATGCTCCATATTAGCATTCTTTCACACTTATGTACTTAACATACTTAACATAGAGCTGCAAAGCGAAGTCCCACACTGACTTACCTAGTTTGGCCTCTGCAGTCCACTCTTGCCCTTTTAGCTGTCCTCTTGGCTCTCCAGGTTCCTTTCTTTTCCAGGGGGCACCTATGCCAGCTTTGTGGCAATGGTGAGTCCCAAAGGAAGCACAAGAAGCCGCACTTTGTGCTGACTGCACCACTTAACCTCTCTAGCTGCTCATCTTAACTGCTCTCTGCACTCATATGAGAGGGAAAAAAATCCTAAAAGGGAGTGTGCATTTTTGGAAAGCCACAACCACATTCACCTCATTAAACTTTTTCCTTTTGTCACAATGCTATGTAATCCAGCTATTACATTACAAAAGTATTTGTCAGATCTGCATAACATTCAGAAAAACACCATTATTTATGGTGAACTCCACAAATTAACACTGTTCATCTTCTGCAAGAAATTTGTCCAAAAAAAAAAAAAAAAAAAGGCAGGGCACAGGGAGGAGGAAGGTGACAGGTTCCTGAGAAGTCTTGCAAATTCTGGAACTGTAGGTTAAGCGTCTGTTCCTAGAAGTCCTAAAATGCAAGACTCATCTTCAACATTTTTACAGTTGCTAAAAAAAATGGTGTATTAGCGTTTTAAAAACAGTACCTTGAAAGTCTTTTTATATCATTTAACAAGTTTTCATGTTAAGAAACTAAAAGCAACTTGATCAAGATATGTCACAATCGTTTCTGTCTTCCTATAGTTTCCATTTATGCATTTAATTAAAGCTAAAAATAAACGGCCAAATTTGAAAGCAATCTCTCCCTAAGCTAATCTACTTGAATTCTTGCTTTCACAAAAACAAAAACAAAAACAAAACCGAAGGAAAAGCTGGTTGTATTAAAATGAAGAGTTCATATTTGGGTAACTGTCTTCTTCCATCAGAAACAGTAGAATTCACGAAGTGTTGTCTGAAGAGGAAAAAATAATATCCATCAGCAAATATAGAAAAGCAACACAAAATCACATCATTTAATATTTCCATGTCATCTTTGGTTTCTATGTGATTATGTAGATATCAATTTTAAATAGCACCTCTATTTTTACTTGATATCTTGTTTCAATATTGATCATAGCACAATTTACCTGTCCAAGACTAATTTTATTTTATCTTCATAGCAAACTTGTGAGGTAGGCTAGCTAAGACTCAGCAACCCTATGAATGCTCCACAATGAGCTTTATGGCAGAATAAGAATTTTCAACTCAAATCGCCTTGGTTGAGATCCAACATTCTGCTCATGCAAAACATTTTTATGACACACTGGTGCTTCCCCTGATAAAATTTGGATCTATAAATACTGTACCATGGCCTTAGCTAAAATGCAACCAGTCAAGGCTGTCACTCACTAACTCACTCCAACAAGATATTCAAATAGTGAGTGAAAACAGAAATGGAGTTAAATGAGAGCCTCTCAGAATGAGGGGGTGGATCAGCACACTTAGGAAACCTTGAGGTTTGTGGAATGTGTTTTGTAAAAACTTTTTAGAAACCAAAACATAATAGAAAAAAAAACATATAAGCACTTCCTCAGGATAAATCATGACTTCGATTTTAGATTTGACTAATATTGCATCTATTCCAGTCGCCCAGCTTAACCTGTGTTTATTAATTTTTTTCCTGCTAAAACTTACGTTTGGAAAATTTTCTATCCACATGTTTGGTGAAGGTATTGATGCTCCCTCTCCCCAATTAATATAGGATTTGTGTACACATAGCAGAGCATCCAAGTCTCATATTCATCCTTAAAAAAACTACTCTACAAAAGCTATATGTGTTCTACAATTTGTGGTAGAATAAGGAAAGTTGGTCCAGCGGGAAGACATGGAAACAGAGAGTAAGAAGGGAAGGAAAAAAATCAGCACAGTAATAGAGTCTCATGAGAACATATATAACAGTAACCCTGTAGCTTTTTAGAACAGAAATTGCTCACAGCTGCTGGAAAAAGATAAAAGGGGAACAGGGCTGCAGATGGGCACTCAACAAATCCAAGGAGTCCTGGTGTTAAACACACTTCATACTATCACTTTGCTCCTAGAAAAATTTACTGGAATGTTCCTTGCCTACGGGAAATTTATTGAAACATTTCAGCCAGGTTTTGTTTGTACACATTCATTTCCAGGAATCCAAAATAGATTAGGGGAAGTCCACATGACAGAAATAATCCAGTTTGAAACTGGATTATTTGCATAGCTCCTTCCTATGGAATCCTAGTTTTACAAGGTGTTTAGCCTTCTCTGACAAAGAGTGCTGGTGCCTCACCAAACTACAAATCTTAGGATTCCATAGGAAGGAGCCATGCAAATAATCCAGTTTCAACCTAAATCTGCCTAAGGAATTATCTATTCTGACCTCCACAGCTATATTATATTACTCTCCCAAGACATTACTTTGCAACTTTTCCCTTGTATGAAATAAAAATATACAATTTACTTACACCCCAGATGTTATTTTACACAATACTATTGAACAACCTAGAAATTTAACATAATATCTACTAAACCTTCCTTGGTTTGTTTTCTGGGTTTGTTTTTTTTTAATAGCCAAAGCTTCTAAGAACAACTCAACACATCATCTGACAAAGTTCTATGGCTTTTGCCATAGTAGAATATTTATCAAATAAATGCACCAGATTTGGAGAACACCCCATCCCTGTTATAAAGTTAAAGGTATCTACCTAATATAACTTATACACTATCTACTTGTCTATCATACTTGCCTGCCTCTTTTGGAAGGATGTGTTTGAAAACATCAGCATCACTTTTTCAAATCATTTTTAGAAATGGCATCCAAAGGTGAGTAACAAAATCAAACTTGCTAAGTTTTGCAACTATTTTCTATAGAAAATGTGTTTCAACTTCCCACGATAAATGTATCGACTACTGAAAGAAAAATCTTAAGGCAAGGCCAAGTCCCACCTATATTTGTGCAAATTCTCTTTCCAAACAAGGTTGCTAAATACCACTTCCAAACACAGCCTCCCTGTTCCCTATATCCAGTCATTTGTACTGAAAACTGGGAACACCTGAGGGGGAAAATACCTGACACTGTGAAGATACAAAAGACTGTCACTTAAAGCAAGGGAATAATGCAGGGGCTGTGTTACTTTTCTGAACAAAAGGCAGGTGTGTCCAAATAGAGAAGGGATGGGAATTGAGTAATCCTCCAGAGGTTGTTGGACAGCAATTCCCACCAACCTTAGCCAGCATAGCCAATGGAGAAACAAAGTGAGAACTGTAGTCTGAAGGACCACAAAATTCCCACCCCATAACAGAGTTTCAATTTATCCTTTCAACAAAAGTTCAAAAGAGCTTTTGACAACACTCAAATTTCACTGGTTACCAATATCATCCTTGTTATACATGTGTCTATAATTAATGAAGCCTACTAGCTACTAAAGCACTGACTAATCTGCATGTGGACACACATGCACACCTCAGAATGCCAGCACATTACAGGATTACTGAATTAAAGAGCTGGAAGGGAACACAAGAGCGATCTACTCCAAACCTTTTCCATACAGAAAAACACAGTTAAAGCACTCAACAGGTAACCATCCAACTTATGTTTAAAGACCTTCAAAGAAGAGCCCACTGCCCTTTGAGGCAGTCCATTCCACTGTCAGAAAGCTGTCAGGAAATGTTTAGGTGGAATCTCTTTTCTTGTCATTTGAATCCACTGATTTGGTCCTAGTCTCTGCAACAGCAGAAAACAGGGTTGCTTCATTTTGTACATGGCATCTATCCCTTCAAATATTAAAAAAATGGCTATTGTATTACCCATCAGTCTTCTCTTCTCCAACCTAAACATACCTGGCTCCCTAAGCTATTACACATATGGCTTGGTTTCTAGATCTATCACCATCTTTGTCACCCTTCTCTGGACACATTCCAACTTGCCAATATCCTTCCTTAACTGGAATATCCAGAAAGGGACACAATATTCCTACTGAAGTCTGACCAAGGCAGAGTACAGTGGTGCTATTACTTCCCTCAAACTGGACACTACACTCTTGTTGCTGCAACCTAAAATTAAATTTTTGACTATAGCGTCCCACCAGTCATTTTTCTTCATTACAAATATGCCATTCATTTTTGATTGCTTAGATTTCCTGACGCATCAGCTTAGCAGAAATTACAGTTACAGCATTACCCAAGAGAGGTTACAATGTCTGAGGGACTGGTACCATATTTGTGCCTATTGACTACAACTGCTTCTTGCTTTAATGAAGACTCAAAGACCAGCAGCCAATACTTTGTGGATAGGCATCAAACTACACACTAGCACTTGGAGTAACACCGCCCTAAAGCTCTGTGGTAAGAAAAAAATCAACAGGCCTTACTAGTTGTCCCAGAAACACCATTACATCCCAGGTGCCAGGTGAAGGTCTGGCTATTTTAAGAGAACTTTGATAGAAACTTAACTGAAAATCTGTTCTGTTCATTAATTTTATTATAATAGTTTATTATACTATTTGATATTATCTTCACTTTATGCTGTTAGCTATTTTAAGATCCATTTGAGAGAGAAAATAGGACAAATTTCTAATAATTTTTAAAATTAAAATTGGACAAGGCTGTGTTGTAATGTATATCAGCCTAACATCTGGTCTTCCTACAAGTTTACTGCAGGTCAATATTCAGTTTAAAATTATTTTGCTTAGGCAAGCATCTGAAGCTATCTGGTAACCTGAGTAGATTCTACTGCAGAATGTATTTGGCAGTTCAAAGAATACTGCTTAAGGGCTAATGTTTCTGTTAAAAAGCTTAATAGGAAAGAAAGCAAAATTCTGCATTCTGTCATCTCTATGACTGAGCATGTCCTTAATTAGCAGCTCCTATACTGATGATCTGAGCAGTGTGCCAACAAAACTCTCAACACCCACACCTATTATCTACTTGCTAGTGCTGCCATCTGAACCCTGACATACATATGCTGAGGTCAACATAATTCAGAAGGTCGAGCCTGTAAATACGGGGTAAGTGTATGGACCAGGAATTCAGCACCACTATCCCTCCAACTGTGGCTAGCAGAGACTAAGGGGTGGCATAGCTGTACACTGGAAGCAGGGCCAATATAATCTCAAATTTTATTTATTAGGCTTAGGCATGCTACACAGACTGGCCATCCTCTGGTCTCTGCCGCAACTAAGGTTAGCAAAATCAGCTGCACTTGTGGTTTTACACCCCACTGGAGTCCCAGTAGTAATCCAAGTATGAGCCTTGTATTTTTCTTGCAGAAGTCAATGCATGATTTTCTACAAAAATAGATGAGACCAGAGAATGAGAAACAATGATGAAGGCAGCAGCAAGCAAACCACCAACAGGGTAAAGTAAGAAAATACTAACATGTCTAGGACAGAGTTTTGGTACAGTATTAACTACTGTGTATCATCACAATTTGTTTTTAATCAGCTAGAATATGCAATTATCTAAAGAAAGCTGCAGTAAACTGCAATGCAGATTGACCTCAAAGTTTAACAGTATAATAATATCTCAAAAGCCTAATTGGAGAGTGTATCACTTAATACTTTACCAGTAAAATGAGGCACAGACAAAAGTGGAAAATACAAACATCTGCATGTAGCTCTAATAAGTGCTAGCTAGCAACATTAGTAAGTCCTGCAAGCACAATGCTATCTTTACACAACCACCTGAACGCACATAAAAACCAGTGCAGGTATACTTCAGTTAGCAAAGTAGATGGTTTCCCTGGAACTACTTCTTTGACAGAAAATTTGGTATTAGAGGCAGAAATAACACGGAAAGAATGACTGTCTTTCACCGGCCTCCTCTTTTCTTATGATATCCATTTTGGTGCCCAAATTTATGTTGGAAGAAAAGAGGCATCAATGCTTGTATAGAACAATTAGTGAAATGGAACTCTAGAAAGCATGCCTGCCCTTTTGTTTCACCTCTGTATCTTTCTTTGATCAATGTATTCGTTTCCTTCCTGCCTGCAGAGGTCATTCTTCCCCCTTCTTCCAAAAATTAGTCCTTTTGTCTCCCTTTGTCTGGAAAGGATCATCCATGCCTCAGGATGGCTTATAACAACATATGAGAGCCAGTTTTAGGAGCTCTTCTATTAAAATGTAAGCAATCTCCCCCCTCATCTCCTTTTCTGTCCCATGATGGATTTCCAGAAACAATGAATGTAAGTTTTTGTTTGTTTAACTTTACAAGAATATCCTGAGTATTTCTCTCCTGTCTTCTACCACAAGCTCATATTTCACTAGCTAAGCTGCATTCTGCTTGATATAGATACCAAACATTCCCACAATTTATAGATCTACACTTTTTTAACATGCAGGGCAAGGGATAGCCAGTGAGCCAGGCTTATCTGCTGTCCTCTTTTCTGTCTGTTTTGCTGTCAACATATACTCAGCAAGGGGTTATGGAGGAAACTGCTGTTTACTTTGCTGGTTGCGGATAGGCACACACGGCTATCATTCACCAGCTTCCCAATGCTAATGCTGCTTTAAAACTTCCAGCTATATAAGAGATGAAGAGAAAAAGGGAGGCTGGAAGAGTGTAATAAAAAGCCTTTTTTAAAAAAGGGTTTCAATTGTCAGAAGCTTTGTTAACTGAGGTATGCTTGTATCAGCACTCTTAAAATACAGACCGATCAATTTCAAAAGTCATTACAGTGTTATTCAATGCATTGTTTGACAGATCAGGGAAAAACAGTTTCGTCATCACCAAAGCAAAGACATACATTTAAGATTCCACATGCTAGATTCAGATTTTTAGGTGACCTACTTCTGAAACACTGAAGTCTGATCTTTAATGTTTTATTATTCTGACAATTGTAAATAACCTTGAGTGTAGATAGAAAGTGTCCCTACTGAATGATCCCTCCTGCTTTGCATACAGAAGAGCTTCACACCAAGAGACCTGAAGAACAGAATCTTAATAACAAGCAAAAATGACTAAGTAACAGAACACACCTTCATCCAAAGGACAACACCTGTAGAAGCACCAAATCTCAAGCTAGGGCAGAAGAACAGATAGGATAAGCATGATTTCAGTTGGGTATAGCTTAACCTAAAATCATATTTGCACTCTGAAGTACCAAGTTTAAAACTTTGATTGCTCTACCTGAAGTAAAACATTCTCATTTAGTAGCTAGTCCCATTCAGAAAGATTTCCCTGGCAGCATTCTGATGAAGAATGTAGCCAATTTTGCTGCTTCCCTATGCCTATAGTTTTTTCATCTACAAGAGAATACAGTATCAGAGAATGTGGTAAACAGCCAAAGAGTTCTTATATATTTAACCCAGTTCTTCCCTATCAGTGGTTTCTTCAGAAGAACTGGAACTGGAGAATTCTCAGCTATCAAGCGATAACAGTAGCAACATAAATGTACCACACAGCCATCAGCGTCCTGCATGTGCAATTCTATGCTCAGGTTCAGAAAGATCTGCAATTCCACCCTGCTACAACAGTATACATTTTTTATTAAAAATAATACAGACTGCAATCAGTGTTTGTGTAACTTAGTCCCAATTTAAGTAATTAACTCTGCCTTTTAAGTGGTTGTATCAATATATACAATTTGTTCAGTTTTAGTTAACATAATGGAACTACTTTTTTAAAAGAACAGATTCAGAGATTGAACTTAAGAATTATATCAAGAAACACAGATCACGGCAAGGAGGCCAATGTTTAATAACGAACTAATGTCTAAGATCTCTTAGACATATCTTCTGACAAAAGAGAACTGGTAATGCACTATTGCCTATGGCCTTCAGCTTGAACCTAAAGAAAACACTAGCATGAATCCATGATTTTGAACTATCTTCTGTAAAACACAGTCACATATGATCAAAGATTCCAGTGTGATTTTGCCTTATCAGCTTGTAATATCCAGATCTACTCTGTATGCCTACTATACATCAAGTCTCACTGTATTTAAGGCAATTTATTTTAAGCTAGGGTTCCCTAATCTGATGCTCACCATAACTCACATCATCCACAACTAACATGACCAATGGTTATGGATATAAGGGCACTATAGTCTAAAAGGTGCCAGGTTGGGAAAGGTACCCTAATCTTATATGTTAGGCAAGATTGCAAAACATATATCAATGCATGATCTTTCAAATAGCCATAACTGGGTCATGCAACCTTCAATCATTTTTTTAAATGAAAATATATAACTTGATCCATCATAATAAATTTAGATTCCCAGACTGCACTCCAGTCAGTCACAGTAAGAAGAAAGAAAGTGTCTGAAACACAAGTCTGAACTAAACATGCTGGCCACATTCACAGGGAATAAGCCATAATTGCTGGCTTACACTGGTTTGCTCTGAAACAGCATGCTTGGGTTTATAGTTTGCTCTGGGTTTTTTGTTTTTTTGGAAAACAAGCTCAACAAACCAGAAATGAAAAGCTCTGCATGACATCCAACCCAAATCTCCTAGTTTGTTGCTCTCAACCAAACCAGCAATTCTACTCATTGTTATGTGTGAACGCAGCTATTGCCTCAAATTCGTTACCTGAATCTAGGATTTTTTTTAAAAAAATTTGCTCATAGCTAATCTGCACCATATAAAGACTGCTTGGCCCACCTCTGTCCTGCAGTGGAGTGGCCACGTGACAGAAGCCAAGGCAAAGGCTGGCTGGCTGTTTGGGCTTATGCATTGCCATTCAATCCACTCCAGCCGCAAACTTGCAGGAAGAAGCAAGAGAAAATCTTCCCTCCCCCTCCAGTGCCTCTGAGGGAAGGTTTAATGGATGGTGTAATTGTTGTTGTTGTTGTCATTATTATTATTGTTGTTGTTGTCTTCATTATTATTGTTGTTTTAAATCTTGAGTTAAGTTTTGGAGGTTTTAAAGGGGGTCCCTGGTAAAGAAAAGGTTGAACACCACTGACCTAAACAGTGATGCAAATCTGACCAACACGTGTTAATTTACAACTAAAAAGTGAATTCTGAGCCTTCAAGTTGCCTGTCACAACAACCCTATGAACTATAGTGTGTCTGAAACAAGGAGTACTCAGAGGTTGTTCGCCATTGCCTTACTCTGGATAACATCTACAGAACTTGGTACTCCCCAGAAGTTTCCCTTTCAAGTATTAGCCAGGCCTGACTCTGTTTAGTTTCTGAGATCAAATGGGACCTGATGTCTTCAAGGTATTTAGGCAATAATTTACAGCTATGTAAGAAAGGAACGTTGGTCTTACCTGTTATACGTTCTTTTCCAGTGAAGAGAAGAAGAGCATCCGCATGCTTGGGTTGTCCCTCCCACTTGCTCCCGGTAGGCAGGTAACAGAGACTTTTATTTTGAAAGGCTTACCACCAGAGGTGTCTTCTGGGAGGGACGACCCCTCTGCTGGCCAGTCCATACCACAGCCTCGTGATGCCGTAGCTTGAAGTATTTGGCCATGATTCATAACACTGAAGACTTCTGTGGTTCTTTATTTCAAAGTCCAATTGCTCGCCCTGGGTGGGCCGGATGCTCTTCGCCTCTTCACTGGAAAAGAACGTATCACAGGTAAGACCAACGTTCCTTTTCCCAGTGGAGAGGGCTCCAGAGCATCCGCAAGCTTGGGATCTCCTAAACCTTCGACGGTCGGGTGGGAACAGGCGAGCCTCAAGGACTCTGAACCTGTACAATCCTCTGTTAGACTCGTCTGCCAAACGTGGCCTCCGCTGATTGGAACTTGTCCAGCTTGTAGTCCCATACAAATGTTGAGGAAGACTTCCAAGTTGCTGCCCTACATATCTCTTCCAGGGAAGCATCCCTCTCCCAGGCCGCCGAGGTTGCCGTACTTCTCGTGGAGTGTGCAAGGATCCCCTCTGGAACTGTCTTGTTCAGTGTCTCATAGCATGACACGATGCAACCTTTGATCCAACGTGCCAGAGTGGAAGTTGAAACTTTCCTTCCCAAGTACTTTGAATGAGGAGAAACAAATAAAAGATTCTGAAAGTCTGACCAGGGCCGTTCATCTAATGTATATCCTGAGGGCCCTGCACACATCCAGTGTGTGCCAGATTCTCTCCAATTCTTTCTGGATTTGGGCAAAAAAGAAGGGAGTACCACCTCCTGTGATTTGTGAAAAACTGAATTGACCTTTGGCCTGAAGTCTGGTGGCAGCCTTAAGACAACAGAGTCCTGCCTGAAGATGCAGAGATCTCGCCGAATTGATAAAGCCGCCAGCTCTGATACCCTACGCGCTGATGTGATTTGCCACCAGGAAAAGCACTTTCCATGTCACCCATTTTAATGAGGTCTCTCTCAATGGCTCAAATGGATGAACTGTTAAAGCTGTCAGAACTGTGTGTAAATCCCAAGATGGAAATCGATGGACCATTGGTGGGGCTAAGTTAGCGAGAGCTTTGATAAATCTTCAGAGATGAGGGTTTGAGGACATCTCCGCAGCCTTATCTGGAGATAAAGAGGAGGTTATTGCCGCCACCTGTCTCTTTATAGTATGCGGTCGAAGTCCTGTCTCGACTCCGTCCTGGAGAAAACCTAGTAGCATAGGCACTGAGACTTGCTGGAAGTCGTACCCTTTCCGTCTGCACCACCTCTGAAACACCCGAAAGGTATACTCATATATACGTTGAGTGGATTCTCTTCTGGATGTCAAGATCATTCCGACCACAGGGCGTGAATAACCTTTTGAGGTCAACATCTGCCGTTCAATCTCCACGCGCGGAGCTGTAGCAAAGCAGGATCGGGGTGGTGAACCTGGCCTTCTACCAGCAGATCTTCTCGTGCCGGGATCTTGATCGAGACAACCTGCAGGTTTAGGATGTCTGGGAACCAGGCTCTTCTGGGCCATTCTGGGGCGATGAGGATTACTTCCGCCCCCTCCCCTCTAACCTTGGTGATCACTCTGGATATCAGAGGGATTGGAGGGAATGCGTAAAGAAGTCCTTTTGGCCAGGGAGACATTAAGGCATCCATGCCCTCCGCTCCCTCTGTCAGGTATCTGGAGAGAAAGTGCGGGAGCTTGGTGTTCTCTGGGGTGGCGAAGAGGTTGATCACCGGATGTCCCAAGGTCTTGGTGATATCCTCAAACACCTCCTGATGGAGACTCCACTCCCCCTGGTTGATGTCCGAACTGCTGAGCCAATCGGCTTTTTGGTTGAGCACTCCCCGAAGGTTTTCCGCCGATATTGCCATGAGGTTCCTCTCCGGCCAGCTGAACAAGCACGCCGCTTCCTTCATGAGGGCTCGCGACCTGGATCCTCCTTGGCGATTTATGTGCACCTTTATCGTGACGTACGTCCGGACCAGTACCGTCTTGCCCCTGACTATATCCACAAAGGATAAGAGGGCTAGTCTGACTGCTCTGAGTTCTAGCCAGATGATGCTGTGAGTGGCCTCCTCTGCTGACCACCTACCCTGAGCCAGATGGGAGCTGCAATGCGCCCTCCACCCCGCAAACTGGCGTCTGTGGTGATCTGCACCCTGTCCTGATGGCACAATTGCCGGCCCTTGAGGACCGCTGATGACACTTCCTGTGGTAACCTCACCGCTTGGTGGTGCTTGGAGGCTATTTGCTCCTGAAAAGGGAGCAGGAACCATTGAAGACTCCTTGTGTGGAAATGCGCCCATGGGAGGCACTTGATGGCCGCTATCATGAGGCCTTGCAGTTGGGCCAGTTGCATGATGTCCGTCCTCTGCGTACACAGAGCCTTCTGGGCTGATCCCCTTATTGAGTTGATTTGGCCTGGCGTCAGGCATATCGTTCCCTCTGCCATGTCTAGAAGTGCTCCCAAATGTTGGATGCACTGACTTGGCACTAGAGAACTCTTCTCGAGGTTGACTTGAAAACTGTGATCCTGGAGGGATTGCATCACTAAGCTGACCTCTCTCTCCGCCCTGGCTCTGGATGGGGACCGGATCAGGAGGTCGTCCAAGTAGGGATAAACATGTATGCCTAAACGCCGCCAACATGCCACCAATGTGACTAGGATCTTGGTGAAGACTCTGGGTGTCGAAGAGAGACCGAAGAGAAGGGCCCTGTACTGGAAATGCTCGCCGTTATAGCAAAAGCGCAGAAATTGACGGTGATCTCTATGTACTGGGATGTGGAGGTACGCATCCTGCAAATCCAGGGAGGCTAGGTAATCCCCAGGGCGTATAGACTCCAAAATGTGCTTCAAGGTTTCCATCCTGAATTTCCGCTGTCGCACGAATTTGTTTACCCCTGAGGTTCAGGAACACCCTCCATGTGCCGTTTTTCTTCGGAACCAGGAATAGTATGGAGTAGCAGATCTTGCCCTGCTCGGGCACCAGAACCTCCTCTATGGCCCCCAAGGTTAGTAAGCGTCGTATCTCCCATGTCATCGCTTGCTGCTTTTCTCGGGTCTTGTGGGCTGGAGTCGACATGAACCACTGTGGAGGAAGTCGGAAGAACTCTATCTGGTATCCGTGTCAGATTGATTCCAGCACCCATCTGTCCGAGGTAGACTTTTCCCAAGACCCCACGAAGACCTGCAGTCTGTCTCCCACTGAGGGTGGATTGTCATTGCTGTGCCTTGGAGCTCTGTTTGGAGGACTGAGACTGTCCTGCCTTCCCAGAGCCTCCTTGGTGGCTTCTGCGATGATACCTGTTGCCTCCCCAGCGGGGTCTGGGGTTTTGAAGTCCCTGGATCCAGCGTGGCTCAATGATGGGCCGGAACCATGGTGGGTTCCCGATGACCGAAAGGACCGGTACCGTCTGGCAGACTTTCTGTCCTCTCTCCTGCGGGCGGAAGCCAGTGATCTTTTCTTCTTGTCCTTGTCCTCCACTAGAATGGGCTCCAAGGATTCTCCAAATAGCTTTTCTCCTAGGAAAGGGGACGACACCAGGTTCTGGTTTGACTTGAAGTCCGCGTTCAATGACTTTAGCCAGACTTGTCTCCTGGCTGCTACAGTTGCTCCCTGCACGCAGACACCTTGGTCAGCTTATTGAGATACTGTCGGATACTGGTCTGGGCTCGTAGAACAACCTTTAATGCATCCTTAGACCATTGAATCGCTGTGTGTGCCATCATGGTAGCCGTTGTAGAGGCTCGAATGGCCAAGGAGAGAGCCTCATGAGCTCATCTTAATGCCAGGTCCATTTGTCTATCCTCTGGCACCTTGAGGGTCTCCTCTCCATCTTTGCAAAAAATCGCGGAAGAGACCAGCTCGGAGACCGGGGTGTTGATCAACGGGACCTGTAGTTTCCCCATCACCTTACCGGGAAGGGCGTATAGTTTCTTGGCCAAGGCTGGTTGCGGTTTGGCCACTGCCGGGGCTCTCCATTCATCACATATTAAGCACATTAGAGTAGCTGGTACTGGCATCTGCATGGCCTGTGGCTGGGCGTCAGGGAAGAATTTGTCAGAAATCTCTGGGAGATCGGGGTCCACCTGGGACTGTTGCGTCTTCGGTAGACTGCCTTTTTTAAAAGGACAGCAAAATCCTCTGGGGAGAAATGGCGCGCAGAGGGTCGAACCGGAGATGGATCCTGAGTCTCCTACTCAGAAAGCTCTCTCTCCTACTCAGAAAGCTCTCCCTCCTCCCTTTCTGACAAACTAGACTCCTCCCCCGTGGATGAATAGAGAGAAACTATGTGTTCCTCCTGGGGGTCTTCTGCTTCCCCATTGGCACGTGCCTTTCAAAATAAAAGTCTCTGTTACCTGCCTACCGGGAGCAAGTGGGAGGGACAACCCAAGCATGCAGATGCTCTGGAGCCCTCTCCACTGGGAAATATTATTTCACTGTTCACATTTACCTTTCTGTATATATTTTTAACACTCTCCTTTTATACCTGGATAGGGATGATATTCAAAACAGTGTTATATAGTTAACAGCAATTTCAGAATAATAGTAGAACCTATATATGTCTGCTCAGATACAAATTCCATTGAGTTCTGTGGTGTTCACTTTCAGACAAGCGGCTATATAAGTCTACAATCAAAGTATTAGCGTATGGGACAATTTTGTTTTTTGCATTTTAGTATTGCTCCTTTCTCCATCACTCTATATTGGCCCAATCCTACCTTCACAAACAAAGCAAGATTTGATATTTATTTGGAAGAATGAATCAGTTATTTTCATCCAGTGAAAATAAAGTCCCAGTGGTTGGTAGAAATGAGTATACATATACATACGTTTAAACAGTAACCAGATGATTATTCCATTTACAGAGAAAAACCTCCTTTAACAAAATGCACTTGGTACTGTTGCTGATTTAGTTTAGAAATTAATTATATGACTAACATGCTTCTATCCAGATTATTTAATAACAATGTTAATTGTTTAAGCCTGCACCTCTACCAGCCTGCACCACAAGACGAACACCACCGTCCCCAAATTGCTGTAGGCAAATCTGTGCTTAAGTCCATTCACCAGTTTACCTACCTTGGAAGCATCATCTCCTCAGATGCCAAGATTGACAAAGAGATCGATCACAGATTAGCAAAGGCATATAGCGCATTTGGAAGACTTTACAAAAGAGTCTGGAGTAACAAACACGGGAGGTGAAGCACAAAAATCAGAGTGAATAGAGCCATTGTACTGACTATTCTCCTTTAGGGGTCTGAAATATGGGTCACCTATCACCACCACTTATGACTCCTTGAACGCTTTCATCAGTGTTGTATACACACAATCCTAAATATACACTGGACTGTCTATGTGATGAATGTTGCTATCCTTGAGCAAGCAGGGATCACCAGCATTGAGGCCATGATATTGAGAACACAGCAGTGATGGGCAGGGCACGTTTCTAGGATGGAGGACCATCGCCTCCCCAAAATAGTACTCTACGGTGAACTCGCCACGGGTCAGCGTAAGAGGGGCGCTCCAAAAAAGCGATACAAGGACTCCCTGAAACAACATCTCAGGGTCGGCCAAACTGATCACCAACAATGGTCCGCCATGGCCTCACATCGGGAGGCATGGAGACGCGCTATCCACAATGCTGCAGCCTTATTCGAGAACACACGCCGAACAAGTCTTGAAGATAAACGACAAGGCAGAAAGAATCACAACCCAGAAACATCACCTAAGGAGACCTTCTGCTGTGCTTTCTGCAACCGGACATGTTTATCTCAGATTGGCCTTTTCAGTCATCAGTGCGCTTGCAGAAAGTGCGGGATGAGTCCTTCCTGAATCTTCGTTTGCGAAGAAAAGCCAGAGAGAGTAAATGTTTAAGAGAAAAGCAGTATTTTGAAAAAGTGCATTTAAATGTAAAAAAATTTTTCTATTTTTTTTAAAAAAACAACTTGATTCAGCTATATTGTTTGTGTCTTAACTCACTCTTCCACCCTTCCTGGTAGTTTTGCCATCAAAAATCCTTGGCCAAAATTCTGCAAAACATGTGACAAGCTTCAGGTGATGACTTACAACCTTGAAACACAAGACAATCTAAGACTTGAGAAAAATTATCTAAGGGTTTCCAATATTATCCAGTGACTAGTAGTCCTACATACTGGTTGGGGAATTATCAAGAAAGGCAAGTGAAATGACACAAACTGGTAAGAAAGGGTGAATATACAAAATGCAGCAAGTTTTTTAAATGAGTAAAAAAAAATGGAACCAGTTTCTAAATTTTGACTACCCATCCTCTCCTAAATTGCCATATGGAATCATGCTTGTCCCTCTATACTCTTCTCTCTACTGCACCTTTCTCCATCTTATAAAAAGGAATGTAGCATAATTGCTTCCAGATAAAACAATATTGTGGCTCCAAAACTATTTTGTGAGGTTCCCTTGAAGGAAAACAAGGACAAGGCAAGCATTTCCTATTTATCTCTGAGCTATGGACACATGTATTACGATTTTAGAGTTGCTGATTTTTTTTCTCTACTGCCTCAGATAGATTTCTATTGTTCTACAGTTCAATGCTCTTGTTTTGTCTCACAGCTCTTATCCTTTCAGATATATCTGCGCTGTAACTGGATAAAAATGTCAATATTATTTATAGAAAAGCACAATTATTACAAGGCTCGCCAACTGGGAAAACTGGATTTTGCCACTTGAGTGCTCTCCAACTGGGATAACCTGTATTTACTCTTCATGTAGGTGAGAAAGGAGAATGCAAGATATAATATACTTGACCAAACCAGGAACTAACTTTTTTAAAAAGTAAGTTATTAGAATTTTAAAAGTATAATTTCAAAGAAAAAGCAATGAAAAATGGAGAAAAGAATAACTAAAAGTTAAGGTGATACAAAATAATTTATTAATTTATCATCACAGCCCTTGAACGTTTACATTAGTCACTGCATTCAAGTACTGAAACAATTTTCCTTTCAGCAAATTATTATTCATATTCTATCTACACTATGTATGGTAGGTTACATTCTGGAGTGCAAATGCCAAGGTTCATTCCACTCCCTTGAGAAAAGTTTACCTGAAAAGCAGAATTCTGAGAAATTGAGAATTAAACAGGAATGATGGAACATGTACGTCTGTAAGAAGCAATAGATTTTTTTTCAGGTCTTCATAAATGCAATCATAGAATGCAAGCAGCAGAGTTGGAGAAAAACAGCATTAGTGTATCATCCACTGAACAATCCTTATTAATACTATTAATCATTATTCTTTTCTGTAAGGCATTTTAAAATGGTGTTTGCATTTCTGACTGGACACTGCAGTTTATGTAGAGAAAACCTGAAACTCTAAATCATACCCCTTCAAAAGGCATACACTTGTAATACAGTCAGTTCATCTACTGGCCAAAACCTACAGTTGTGTTCAAAATTGTTAAAATTAAGTCAGCTGGCTCAGATAATGAATAAATCATTATTCTTGGTCCTAGAATTAGCATTACATTCCATCATCTCATGCTTCTTAATTAGAGATGTGAAGGCCCAGGAAAAAAAACCAGGATTTCCCCCCCTAAAGTAACAGTCCTAAAGTAACAGCGTGACTTTCAATCTGTAAGAAGTGCTAACGCTGCATTTTTCAAGTTTTCTGAAAATTTCCATTTCCGGTACTGGCATCTCCAACGCTGTCGGCTGGGTATCGGGAAAAAAATCATCCGAGATCTCGGGTAAATCAGGATCCACCTGGGCTTGCTGAGCCACTGGAAGCTTGAGACCCAGGGTACGAACCGCCTTCTTGCTGAGGACAGAGAAATCCTCAGCAACTAAGTGGCGCGAGGAGGGTCGCGTGGGAGCAGGAGTTGGGGTCCCTTCCTCATCCACTGATAACTCCCCCTCCTCTCTATCCGAGAGGTTGGAGTGGTCAGAGATATCGCCTGTAGAAGAGTAGAGAGAAACTGCATCCTCATCCCTATGGGTGTCCTCAGGGAACCTTGTAGCCTAGGACGCTTTGGGGGGAACGTAGGCTGGGATACCCTGTCCGCCCACTGCCCATCCTGATCGTCACTGATGGGTCTGGCCTCCTGCGTGATGGGAATCGCGCGCCCCGTACTGAGGCCTGATGTGGAAGCCTGGGCACTGTTCCTCCCCCCGTCTACAGTGACCACCCGAGGTGAGGGCTTTTTGGCTTTGCCCTTATCTTTGCCATTGCCCTTGCTCCCCCCCCCCGAGGGTTCCTAGTTCCCTGGGCCGGCAGGGGGGGCAGGTCTGGTCTGGTTCCCGGTGACCAAGGGTGGTGGGGGGGACGCAAGGGGTCCTGATGGAGGGAAGCCCCCAGTCCCCCCGGAGCTAGGGCCCTCCAACTCGTCTGGTGGGCCCAGTGCGGAGGTGATCCACCGCGCGGCCTCCACTGGCAGGGCCTGCCTAAGCCAGGCCCGCATGGCCGTCGTGGTCCCCTCGGCTCCTGGCGCAGCCTCCTCCCAGTTCTCCCCACTCACAGTTGCCGCCACATGTGGCTCCGGGGCCTCCTAGTCCTCCTCCTCGCTGAGGTCCTGTGCCGCGGCGTCGCCAGAGCCTGCCGTCACTGCCGCGGCCGATCCCTCCTCGCCCGAGGGGTCGGGATCGCACGGGTCCGCTGCCGCTGCTGCCTCCTCCTCGCTGGAGCGGCTGGGGGCGGAAAGGCCTGCCTGAGCCGTCGCGGTCATCTCCCCTGCGCCGGGGATGGTCCGCTCCTCCTCCTCCCCCTGGAGAAGTTGCTGGGCTGGTTGGCTGGCTGCCCGGTCCCTTAATGCGCCCCTCCGGGCGGAGCAGGACCGGGTCGCAGCTGGCAGCGGCCGAGGCGGGGGTCTTCTCCCCCTTTTTCAGCCTCTTCCTGCTGCCGCTGCTTGCAGGGGCTGCCTTTCTTTTGCCACTCTGAGCGGTTGGAGCTGGAAGCCCGTTCCTCCCGACGGAGGATCCCTGGGCAGCAGCAAGGCTGCTGCCGGCCTGGCCTCTTCTGGCCCTCTCGCCGCCAATGATTGCGGCGATAATAGCATCCACCTCTTCAGAGGTGGATAAGAAGCTTCCTCCTTCCACATGACCTGGAGACCCCATGGTAAGTATCGAATTTAAAAGTCTTTTTTTTTAGGGGGGTCAGTCCAAAATGTTACATTGGGTACTTACCGTGAAGGTACTTTCTGTAGGATAGATGGCAGGAACAATCCGTGAGTATTGGGAACCTAGGACCGCCCAGCTCGAGCAGGAAGTAGCGCAAAGCCTCTTGGGAGATTTCAGTTCTTTGTTCTCCAGTCCTCCTCTCCCACGAGGCCAGTTCTACTTCCTGCTCAGCCCAGAATGGCTCTGGCCACGTGGAGGGAGGGGGAGAGTCCAAGAAAAGCATCCTATCAGGAGCGTAGGCAGGAAACAGACTGACCAGCCAGGGGGTCGTCCCTCTCAGATGACCTCACCAGTGGGCAGTGCCAAAGGTCTCCTATTTCCTGCCTACTAGGAGCAAGTGGGGAGGGACAACCCAAGCATGACGGATGCTCTGGAGCCCTCCCCACTGGGAAAAAAAATGATTCACTAAAAACAGCTTGTTAATCAATGATAAATACAGATAATACTCAGTTTTATTTATTCCATCTAGGTCAGGGGCGCACAAGATGCCGCCCTCAAAAGTGGCAGGATCCCAACCTATTTTTCTTAGTCTCAGCAGATTTTTTGGGCAGGGGAGTGGGATGACTGCTCTCCGGTTTTTGGAAATCACTATTTACCTGCTACTGTAGCAACAGGTAAAGAGCAACCTCTGGAGCATGCTAAGATGTGTGTCAGAGCAACATTTTGCCCAAAATCTTGATGTTAGTCTTAACTAAGTAGACCCACTGGATCAATGTGATTTACCTATGTAATAACTCATCATTCAACAACTGACTGAATGGGTGTACTCTAGTTGGGATTAACTAACAGAATGTCAGCCCATGTCTGCCCCCTGTGCTTCCACTGGGTGTGGTTATTAGCACTGAAGAGGTTGTGCATCCCTAGTCTGGACAATAGCATATATAAATAATTCCAAAGCTGATTTATTATTTGATAGAATCAGGAACGGCTCTAATACCCAAAGCTCTAAAACATCGAAATTCTGGAACAGGCCAACAACTATCATGCCAGAATGCACAGGGAAGCTATTGAAATCCACAAAAACCTGGACAACGTCAACAGGGATACACCCCCTACGCCGCTATTCTCTGAAGATGCCAGACACAGATGCAAGCGAAAGGTCAGGAATACACTCTTGCAGAATAGCCTGGAAAAAAACCCACAAAAAACCTAATGACCAAATATTCCAAGTATCACACCAATATGCTTACCTACCTTAATCTCAGTGAAACTCACTATTCCATTCACTCTCTCAAAAAGCAAGAACATGATTTTTTCTGTACATCTTATGAGTGCACCAGTCTGTCAATAACATAAGCAACAGATCTTTGCTATCAACTGCTGCACTGCAACTTCCTACTGGAATGTATTCTGAGTCCTAGAATTCTGTCCTGGAAAGCAGTAGCAGGCAAGGCACAATCAACTGTAGAAACTGCTATGCGATCACACTATGGCTTTGCAGCCCACAGGTCATGAAGCAGTTACCTCTGAACAATCAGTTCTTAAAGAACTGTATTTTTGTCAAGACAGCATCTACTAAGCCAATTTTCTTATTCAAATTTAACATAGTTTAACGCATTTAAGACAAACTAGTGTAATCAATCAGTACTGCTTCAGTCTATACCCTAGTCCACCTTAAAAACAAAACAAAAGAGATGGTGGGGGGGGGGACAACAGCAGTCACCTGCTCAATTTATGTACCTTGAATAATAACACTGCACCAACACTTTTACTTTCTGAAAAGCCTGATGAGAGTCCCCTAGGGCTCTTCTACTCTTAACAGAAGCAGGGCTCTTGGGCTCTTCTACTCTTAACAGAAGCAACAACATCACATTTATATTCACCCTTGGCCATCAATAGCATCATGAAAAGGCACATGATTAGAATAACCTGTACAACAGATTTTTTTTGTTATTTGCCGTCCAGTTAGCTTATGGCAACCTTATGAATGAAAATTCTCCAAGAGCCCTAATCATCAACAACCTAATCTTATCCAGCAGAGTCAGGGCTATGGCTTTCTTGAGTGAATCAATCCACCTGTAAACTGTTCTATCTATTTTCCTATTACCTTTCAGTTTACCAACCATTATCATATTTTCCAATGAAAGCCAAACTAGATCTTAAGAGAAGAATATGGGATTCTAAACACTGTGCTCTCTGCGTAATGTTCATGCAGCGTATCAACATACAGCAGGTGGAATTTCAAGTGCTTCCAATACCTTCACTGGGCGTTCTATGTAGACCTTTTAAACCCAAGGAAAACGGACGTTTTCCTACACTTTTAAGATGAAAAACTGGATACTTTTAGTTTGTCAGTTTTATTTTTAGTGCTTTATTGTTTTGAGTTTTGTAATTTTTATATGAACTTATTAATCACTTGGGGGGAAACAATGCAAGATAAAAATGTTTATAATTGAAATGAATATTCTAGACTACACATTCAGTCTACACAGGTCCTTGAACAATTTTGTATACTTTAGAGCATTATGAGGCTTACCACAGTCTATCCTTGTGGAAAATTAAGTTGGTTTTCCAAACCTCCATCCTCTTCATCCACCCACATCTCCAAAATATTTACATATAGATTATAGTGTAGGTTACTTTTATTTAACACTGCTGCATAATTGCAAGCTGTAGGAATAAGCTGAGGGTGGCAAAATGATAAATGTTGTGTGCTACTGGGTGTGGTATATCTGGCCTTGTTACAACTGGTTATATGACCTCCAATATATCACCAGCCCAACCTACTCCATAATAGCCATTTCCTATATTGGGATTAAACTGCCCACCTTGGCTTCTGTACACAACAGGCAGATGAAAAAGTGGGACTGCTCAGAAAAAGGTTCTGCCTCAGTTCTCAATAACTTATATGGCTTTCTGTGGGGCTAGTGTAAATAAGAACAGATTGCTTAACTGTAACTGTGGTTCTTTGAGTGGTCATCTGTGAACTCACACAAATAGGGTCATCTGCGCCTGCACAGTACATCTCTTTGAAGATCTCTTCTAGAGCAATGTAATGAGTTTTAGTGGTAGCCCTTCCCATCCTCCACGTGCATAACCAGTGTGCTTCCCATCTAAACCCTTAGTTCCTTGGATGCTGAAGCAGCCAAGGAGCTAAGGAGAACAGGATGTGATGAGGGGAGGATGGGTGGGGTTGTGAGAGTTCACAGATGACCACATGAAGAACCGCAGTTTCATGTAAGCAACTTGTTCTTCTTTGTGGTCTCTGGGACTCACACAAATGGGAGACTAGCAAGCTACTGCCACAGGAGGAGGGAGTGTCGTGCAAGAACAGGCCTCCCAAAAGCCTCATCGGCTTGGGACCTTGAATCTAATCTATAACAGGAAATTAAGGTCAAAGGCTGGGACCATGTTGCCAGGAAGAGGGACTCCTTTCAGAAAGGTGGCTGAGGCAGCTGCCACTCTGGTCAAGTGACTCCTCACCTGAGCTGGAGGGTCTTTCGCCACAAAAGTATAGGCCAAGTGAACAGTGGCTGCAACTCACTTAGAAAAACATTGTACATGAACCAGTTGACCTTTCTTGGCTAACGAATAGCAAAGGAAAAGATTCTGGGATTTGCAGAAAGAGGCAGTCCAGTCCACGCAGAACGTTAATGCTCAACACATGTCGAGGCAATGGAGAGAGTGTTCAAGGTCTGAAGCAGGGATCTGCATGAATGCAGGGAGTACAATGTCCTGACTGATGTGGAAAGCACTTTGGGAAGGAACGATATATTAGATCAAAGTACTGGAAGCAAAAGTATGTCACGACAGTTTGTAGAGCACAGAGTTCACCTTCCCACTCATCCAAGTAACAACCACCAGGAATGCTTTATTCCAGGTAAGTAACTTGAGATCACAGGATGCCATGGGGTTGAAGGGCTTCCTCGACAATTGGGAGAGAACCAGTTCCAGAATCCAGTGAGCCATGAGGCCTATCACAAGTGGGTGCAGATTCCTATATCTCCTAAGAAACCTCTTGACCAGGGGGTGTCAAAAACAGCTAGCTTGCCCAAGATCTGCAGATTTCAAGAGATCACCTCCAAGCAGCAACTAATGGACAAGAGAGAGAGATCTCTGTCTGATAGGAAAATGATAAACTTTAGAACACGAGTAACCCGTACTTCATCCAGAGAGACATGATGACATGTTATAAAGGTAAGAAATTTGTTCCACTTATAAGAAACATTGAGTGGAAAGCCTGTGTGCTACATCAAGAATAGATCTAACAGAATCAGTGGAGAGGTTACAGGAAAACTCTTCAAGCAGTCAGCTTCAATGTCTGAGGATCCAGATGCTGCACTCTGTCTCCGTGAACGGTGAAAAGATGTGGATTAAACAGTAGCCTGAGGAACTCCCCCTTGATCAGATGGAGCAGAGGCCTAAAACAGGGCTACCTGGGCCACCATGGAATTATCAGGACACACCCTGCTCTGTCTCATTGTATCATGACTATCACTCTGGAGACAAGGGGAAACAGAGGAAAATCATACACGACAGGACTTCCCCAATGGAAGAGGAACACATTGCCTAATGAACCCCTTCTTCAAAGAGTGCTCTGGAACAAAAGACTTGACACTGTTTGTTCTGGGATGATGTAAGGTCTATGGCTGGCATATCTCACTTCCTGAAGATCTTGCACAAAGTGTCCAGGTGCAGCTTCCACTTGTGACAAGACATAGGTACCTTGTTCAGAGCATCTGCCAAGACTTTCCCTTCTCCATGGAGATGAACCACAGAGACAAAGATCCCTTGAAGAATGCACCTATTCAATAGAAGACTGGTGAGTCTGTGCAAGGTATCCAACCTTGTTCTTCCCTGTTTGTTTATGTAGAAGACCACTGTTGTTTATGTCCAAGACCATGTGGACTGTTCTGCCCCAAAGGGACTGTTCAAACACCCAAAAGGCCATTTTGACAAGCAGCATTTCAAGATCATTGATGTAGGACAGTGCTCTCTTCAGGTGATCAAGGACTTCTTACCGACAGACCTGCAGAGTGAGCACTCCAACACTCCAGGAAGGAGCCTGTGGTGACTACCAGCATGGGCTGTAGAGAGAAGTACAGCATTCCAGCCTGGACACTCCAGAGAGCCACCCATCACCACAGAGAGTGGTGCACACTGTGAGTGACTGTAAGTATCTTGTGGGGAGAGTAGGCAGGAGGGTTGAAGCAAACAGCAACCAAGCCTGCAGAAGTCTCATCCTGAGTCTTGCAAAGGGTGTCCCCAAAGTTGTCAAGGCCATAAGTTCCAGAAAGACCTGAATCTCTCTGGTGCACACCCTTTGACTACAGAGATATCAAAGCATGTCCCTCTGTAGCACCAGATTCCTGTCATCTGGAAGAACTATGGCTAGATCACGAGAATCAAGTAGGACCCCTATAACTATGCAAAAGATGCACTGCACAGGTGCAGATGACCCATTTGTGTGAGTCACAGAGATAACAAAGAAGAAACAAGTAGCAATCTATGGTATTCTCACCAGATGCTGGTGGGAGGGGTAAGATTTGGCTGTAACCAAATGCTGTCTTATCAATATGTATATCACTTTGTGAATAACTTCTATTCACTACATAGGAAAATTAAAATGAGCTTGGCAACAGTGAAATTCACCACCGCTGAAATGAATGGTCCTGCTCTGCCGAGAGGGGCCTTATGCAGACTCTATTGCTATGCTGAAATACAAATGAATACACTTTCTTAGGAGGCCCTTTTCATGTGCACATACACCACCCTTTACAACAACAGGTATTTCACTAATAGTTTTGTACTTCCATATTCTACCACTGAGATCTTCCTTAAATATACAAAGATTAGGACTGCAGGTAACAAATATATAATGTGACCTTTTTGTACACTAAAATAATGCGGGTTGGGTTTTTTGTAATATTGTAAAGTATAATATTACTATTTCTGCTGCTCATAAATTCACACAGCTTGCTCACCCAAAATCTGAACCCTGAGTTGTTTTATTTCTGTGAACAGTAAACTGGTCTGACCAAAATTTACAACTTTTTAAATAACTTATTTAATATAGGCATAAGCATTTCTGGGGCTAGCAAAGAGTGCATGCTCCCTGCTAATGCCACTAAATTTGTCACAGAAATTGGGGAGAGGAAGCAAAGCTTCTTCTTTAAATAAATGTGGTTTCCATGCACTTTGCTTACAAACAGAACAGTACTCCTGGGGTCACACCTCTATAAACAAGCACAGATTTTGTTTTAAAGGAAAAGTGCCTTTTTCTTTTTACTGCGGCAGCAGACTCAGCAGCATGAACTCAAGAGGAGGGCCACACAAAAGATAGGACTCATATGCAGCCTGCATGTTGTCCATCCAATTTAATACATGTTTAACCTGTGTCATAGTGCCTTGCTTTCACAAGGTGGTGTGTAAGATTATAAAAACACAGCTGCAAATTAAAAATACAGCAACCCTATAATTTTTTTTACAAATACTAAATGGATATAGTTACAAAGTGTCTTCAGATCTGTTTAAGTTAGTAGCAGTGAATACCATCTTGCTCTCTTCAGACAGAGTTCCAAGTCCTATCTCTAGTACCTGCTAGTCGAATGTTTCTTACTGTTGCACCAGGCAGTAGGAACTCTGTTGCTGACCTGAATGCTTAGACAGGCTCATACAGGTGGAGGGGGGGTGTTCAGATTGTTTTAAATCTTTTGGCACCCAAATCAGCACTCTAGATGGGGTCAAAGAACAAATAAGCAATCAGTGTAACTTATATAAAAAAAGTATAATGTGATCTAAACACATGGCTTCCATAAGCATCCTACCCTGGCCCATGTTCTTTAAACTTGGGTTTCTAAACCATATTCAATGCAGCCTCATGTAGAGTTCATAAAAGCCAAAACTAATACGTTCACCTGGGACTGGAAAAGAAGAGGTAGCCAATACAACTGATAGTTAATAGCTGTAACATCATCTCCAAGTACAACTTCCATAGGCATCCCAGTTGCTACATTATGGATACTTATCCATAAACAAAATAGAAGCTGGTCAGTTTTACTAGCAAGATATTAAGGCCTAAATAGGATATGTAAGTTCCAATCCTAGCAGGGAAGTCTACATATCTGTACCATAACCACTGTAATTTTGGAAATCAAATTATTTGTTTATATACATTGTAAATTATTAAACAAGTAGTTTTAAGTTCTTTTTTTTTTTAAATCATTAAACTTCTAAAGTAATCACCCTGCCCATGTTTCTTCAGCATTCAAGTGGACCCTCAGTATCTGCTGGGGTTTGGTTCCAGGAACCGCCCCCCCAAAATAAAAATCCGTGGATATATAAGTCCCATTATATACAATGGCCTGATTAAATGTTGTCCCATATATAAAATGGCAAACAGCAAGGTTTGTTTTTTTAGAATTGTTTCCTCCTAATATTTTTGAACTGTGCTTGGTTGAATCAGTGAATTGCAGAACCTATGGATATGGAGGGCTGGCTGAATTCCAAAAAGTCGTATCTGACCAGTTAAAAATATGCAGTCATTCTGCACACCTAAACAACTTTTTGTATTTCTGCTACACCAGAACATGAATACTTTATTTATATATACGCACAGTTGTAAAATACTAATATCTCCATATACACACCAGAGTAAACCAATGGAAGGGCTGAACTGCCTGTAACATCTATTGCACATTTAAAATACTAAATGGTAAAACACCCTTGTGCATAATGTTTCTGTTCAATTTAATAAACTGGACACTGGGATTCATACAACTTCACATTCTTTTATTATCTGGTAACACATTGTTAATAACAATAACCATTATGAAAACAGCAATGTAAACATCTTTTTTTGAATCAAGGAGACTATGGATAAGTTACGGTAACTAGGAAAATCTATGACAACTCACCACTCTCACATGCTTTCAAACTAGAGTATACAACGTTATTTTCACACTCAAAGTAATATACAGTATAAGAATATCTCAGAGCTGTTTCTATAGAGCTGAGGGGGGAATCCATTTCTCGTTCATGGGGAAATGAAATCACGAGGATAAAAAAGAATATTATGAGTGTTTAGCTTGCCCTCTCCCAAGACATACAAGAACTAAAGTACATTTAAGGAGATAAATAACTATACAAATTAACCCAGTAGGGGCTGATTTTCACCAAATGTCTAACTCAGTTGATGATTTACTGTGAAACTTCTGGCTTTGAACAAACATCTATTCCCTGTTAAAGAAGCTGCAAGGTAAAGATCATGTTCACTTGACTTGGCAGAAACGCTGAGAAATATATGTGGAAATTCCCAGCAACATGTTAAATCGATACATACTCCATCTCTATTCAGTAGCTACTTTCAACACAGGGAACAGGAAAGTCATCCATATCACACTGTAATTCAAGATGGGCAAAATGACTGCAAAAAGATAGCATGCTAGGCATCCAAGAAAATGTGCATTAATTCTTACTGACATGGCCACAACAGTAGTAGGCCAGTCTTATAAGATTACTTGTTATAGAATCATAGAATCATAGAACTGCAGAGTTGGAAGAGACCACGAGGGCCATCCAGTCCAACCCTCTGCCACGCAGGAAATCTTGATCAAAGCATCCCCGACAGATGGCCATCCACTCCCTCGGAGACCCCACCATGCTCCGAGGGAGTGTGTTCCACTGCCGAACAGCTCTTACTGTCAAAAAGTTCCTCCTAATGTTTAGGTGGGATCTCTGTTCCTGGAGCTTGCATCCATTGCTCCGTGGTCCAGTCTCTGGAGCAGCAGAAAACAAGCTTGCTCCATCCTCAACGTGACACTCCTTCAAATACTTAAACAGGGCTATCATATCGCCTCTTTTTTCCAGGCTAAACATACCCAGCTCCCTAAGTCTCTCCTCATAAGGCATCATTTCCAGACCTTTCACCATTTTAGTCACCCTTCTCTGGACACGCTCCAATTTGTCAATATCCTTTTTGAATTGTGGTGCCCAGAACTGGACACAGTATTCTAGGTGAGGTCTGACCAAGGCAGAATAGAGCGGCACTATTACTTCCCTTGATCTAGACACTATACTTCTATTGATGCAGCCCAAAATCGCATTGGCCTTTTTAGCTGCCGCATCACACTGTTGACTCATGTTCAACTTGTGGTCTACTAGGACTCCTAGATCCCTTTCGCACGTAGTCTCGTTCAGCCAGGTCTCCCCCATCCTATATCTATGCATTTCATTTTTTCGCCCTAAGTGCAGTACCTTACATTTCTCCGTATTGAATTTCATTTTGTTAGCTTTGGCCCAGCTCTCCAGCTTATCCAGGTCATTTTGAATTTTGATCCTGTCCTCCAGGGTATTAGCTACTCCTCCTAATTTGGTGTCACCTGCTAATTCCCTCATCCAAGTCATTGATAAAGATGTTGAATAGCATTGGGCCCAGGACAGAACCCTGTGGCACCCCACTGGTCACATCTTTCCAAGATGAAGAGGAGCCATTGCTGAGCACCCTTTGGGTTCGGCCGGTCAACCAAATACAAATCCATTTAACAGTTAACTTGTCTAGCCCACATTTTACAAGCTTGTTTGCAAGAATGTCGTGGGGAACCTTGTCAAAGGCCTTACTGAAATCAAGGTATGCGATATCCACAGTGTTCCCTTCATCTACCAAGCTGGTAATTTTATCAAAAAAAGAGATCAGATTAGTCTGGCATGACTTGTTTCTCTGAAACCCATGTTGACTTTTTGTGATTATGGCATTGCCTTCTAAATGTTCACAGACTCTCTGTTTAATGACCTGCTCTAGAATCTTCCCTAGTATTGATGTCAGACTAACTGGATGATAATTGTTGGGATCTTCTTTTTTCCCCTTTTTGAAGATGGGGACAATGTTTGCCCTCCTCCAGTCTGCTGGGACTTCTCCTGTTCTCCAGGAGTTCTCAAATATTATTGCCAATGGCTCTGAGATTATATTTGCCAGCTCTTTTAATACTCTTGGATGTAGTTCATCTGGTCCTGGAGATTTAAATTCATTTAGATTAAGAAGGTATTCCTGTACTACCTCTTTGCTTATTCTGTGCTGGATTTCCCCTATTGTGTCCTCTGTTCCTTTATCCTCAGGTTGGTCACCCTTTTCCTTTTCTGAAAACACTGAGGCAAAGAAGGTGTTGAGTAATTCTGCCTTTTCTCTTTCCCCTGTTAGTATTTTGCCATCTTCTCCGCGTAGTGGCCCTACCATTTCCTTCTTCCTCCTTTTGCTGTGGACATACCCCAAAAAACCTTTTTATTGTTCTTAACCTCTCTAGCAAGCCTGAGCTCATTCTGCACTTTAGCTTTTCTGACTATACTACTACATGTGTTCGCTATCTGTTTGAATTCTTCTTTGGAGATTTCCCCCTTTTTCCATTTCCTATACATGTTCCGTTTAAAACTTAGCTCTGTTGAAATTTCTTTAGTCATCCATCCTGGTTTCTTGAGACACCTCCCATTTTTCTTCCTCAATGGTACTGTTTGAAATTGTGCCTTCAGTAACTCCCTTTTGAGAAAGTCCCATCCATCTTGAGGTCTCTTCTCTTTTAGTATTCCTGACCATGGGATCACCCCCAGTATTTCCCTGAGTTTACTGAAATCAGCTCTCCTAAAGTCAAGAATGCGTGTCTGACTATGCTTGGTTTCTCCTTTCCATTCTATAACAAATTCCAGGAGAACATGATCACTCTCACCTAAGGATCCCACCACTTGCACCCCATTAACCAGGTCATCCCTGTTGGTAAGGATCAGGTCTAAAATAGCTGACCCCCTTGTTGCCTCTTCCACCTTTTGGACCATGAAATTGTCTTCCAGACAAGTAAGGAATTTGCTAGACCTTGAAGTTTTGGTTGAGTTAGATTTCCAGCAAATATCAGGATAGTTGAAGTCACCCATCACTACTTCATCTCTCCTTTCTGCATGTGTGTTCATCTGTTCTAGAAAGGCATCATCCAATTCCTCCGTCTGACTTGGGGGTCTGTAGTAGAGTCCCACAATAACATCCCTGTTGTTTCCCTCCCCTTTAATTTTTATCCAGATGCTCTCCACCTGGCTTCCAGTATTGATGTCATGGATCTCTTCACTGGTGTAAATATCTCTGACATATAATGCTATTCCTCCTCCTCTCTTGTTTGGCCTGTTTCTCTTATAAAGGTTGTACCCCTCTATTCCTACATTCCAATCATGAGACTCATCCCACCAGGTTTCAGTAATACCTATTATATCATACTTGCTTTGTAGTGCTAGGAGTTCCAGTTCATCTTGCTTATTTCCCATGCTCTGTGCATTAGTGTAGAGACATCTAAGACCATGTGTTCCCTTTACTTGCTGCCTGTGCAAGTTTTTTTTTTGCCTCCCACTGTTGGATCCTTGCGTTGTTTGATTTGTTCCCTCTATGACAGTTTGACTATTTTCTCCAGCTCTTTTGCCTTCCAGAATACTGTCTCCCTCCCCCATATTATATTCATCAGATATCTCTCCCGCTGCTAAAAATCCCAGGACTTTAAATTCATGAAATAATATAATATCAAAAAAGCTCAGGTTTGCACAAAAACAGTTTTTCATCTCTTAATTTTTGTAAGATGCCTTAAATCCTAGATTGGGAAAAGGGTGGGACATTTATCGTTGTTACTACTGCTATTCTGGTTTCTCAGTCTACCAAGTGTCACCAACTGGAGTTTTGGACCATTAGTGATTTAGATTCTATCCAAGAATCTAGGAATCAGTGAGGTATTGTTGGATAATGTAGCACATTCCAAGCAGTAATTTTGTAATTGTGCTACTGTGATACTCTCTATGACGATTTCATTAAGGTGTTTTGTCAGTCCATTTGGAATTGCTCCCAGAGCACCTATCACTACTATGACAACAACAACCACTACTACTATTAAATACCTGATGCATTTTCCCCAAAATACCAACATTTATTTTAGGCACAACATTAGCACTAACAGACCACACTGTCTTTCGCAAAAACTAGTTTTGTGACTATGACAATTGTATTTTTAACATTTTCTTCCTTTGGCCTGGTACTCCAAATTGTGTTATAATGCCACACATATACTATTATACAAAGCATGGTGCCATATTCAGAGCTCTCTTGAAGGGTGAATACAACTGGAATTTTTATTTGTGGTGGGTCAAATTTTATGCACCTGTGGTGCAAGACCTCTACACAAAAATCACAAAACGTGTAGAAGGAACATTAATCTCCTCATCTGGTTAATGCAGAAATTCACATCTACAACCACGATGTAATCTATTAACAAATGATATACTGTAGCCATGCTTTCATTCCCTGACCTGATCATAATTTCTACTGGCATATTACTATGATTATAACCATAATACCAGCAGTGTTAAATTATATCAAGGCATGCACATGGCAGTACTTGGAAGTAGCACATTACAAGCAATGTCATTACCTGTAATGTATTAATTTGTGGTAACAAAGGCACATCCATGCCCTTTTTCATGTTTTAATGTTAATACTGACACATTGTAGCTGGAATCCTATTGGTTAATCCCAACTAGAGTAAACCCATTGAATCAACTATTGAATTGTCAACACATAGGTAAAGTCCATTGATTTAAATGGGTCTACTCTAGTTGGGATTAACAACAAGATTCAAGCATAACAAGGACTGATGTTATTACAGAGCAGAACTGACCAGTCAGTTACACCTGTACCGCAGCATAAACCTATCCAGGTAGGCCATGACCCAGATCTGGATGACAGGGTGAATGGGATGGGGCTATGTCTCTCTGGCCTCAAGGTGTAGCACTTAACACTTGCATGGGGACACTTTGATGATTGCACACAGTGAAAAATGGCACTTAGCACATCACAGAGCAGTAAACCCCACCCTGAAATTTGCTCCAAAACCCCCTAAACAACATTCCAAAGCAAACAGAATTCTCACCTCCTAATACTTCTTTGCCTAGTATTCATACAAGCTGAATTCCCACAGGAATGTAGCTGCCAGCAACAAATAACCACTTGGAAATTGGGATCTGCAGCCTCCAACAAAGCGTACAAGCAAGTCAAACAGAGGGAAGATATCTAATGTGTCTGTCTCCCTTTGTTCTTCTTTCATGGCTTTATAATCAATGTATGATTGTGCACCATACTTCCCATTTCTCAGATATACAAACAAAGCCTCACTGCCCCTACAGGGGATGGAGAGAGATACAGCTCTCACAGTAAATAAGTGGAGGGAAGAATAGGACATAGGCATATGGGGTGTTCCTCTTCCCTCTGCCAAGGTAATAATGCTTACTTACAGGTTTCAGGAGCAGCTAACAAATGCTCATCTTTTCTCAACAGCTTCTTGACTGACTGATGTTCTGCCACTAAAACACAAATACTGGGAGCTTACTAAAAACTCATTCTCACTTCTATTTTTCAGGAGTGCAGGCGGTTTGCCCTGATAAAGATGAGTCCTGCATATGCCCAGAGGGTCTCATGGAAACGATGGGGCAGATCAGTTCACAGCCTCCTCAAATCCATAGCAGCTTTCTCTCTGCCAGGACTTTTGAGTATAATACCACTTAAAGGAAGCAAAAGCTTTGCTCCTTCTCCCTCCCATACTGTGATCAACTTGCTCAGCAATGTTTTATTAACAGTGTAACTGTTTCATGCCCTTCTCTCTGTCTCTTGTCACAGACGGAGTTCTACAGGTGCCACATACAGTCAAAACAGACTTGCTCAAAGTCACCATAAAACCAGAGGTTACTGACTGCACCCTTTTGAGAGCTCTTTGCCCTCACCATATTCCTTGGCCCTTAACATGCCCTGGTCAAAAGCTACCAGGAGCAGTCCTTCCTCATGTAACTTGGCTACACAAAGGCACTCTACACATTCCTCTCTGCTGTTATTGTCTGTTCATTGCTCAAGGTGCAGGAGCACCTTGACAACCAATCATACTTTTCTCTAGTCACATAACTGCAGAACCATACACTTTTTGCTTGCTCAGTAAAAGACAATGCAAAACAACTGAGCTATATTTATTTGTTATATCTGATAACACTGGGAAGCCCTGGTCCATTGTTATTGGAAAGGTGGGATATAAATCCCAGCAGTCAATGCAGAAAATGAAGCTTTGCTCCCAACCATACACTACGAAGAAATGGAGGAAGAGAGCCCAGATCCCAATCATGAGAGGGAGAGAAGGGGGACCTCAGAATAGCCCCCAAACATAATGTGGAGTGTCAGAGTCCTCTTCATACTGTGGTCAGAGAATGGAAGGGCCTACCCTCCAATCATGATCTGGAGGAAGGAGGGAGGTAAGACCTACCTCCCCATCATGGCCTGGTGAGAGAGTGGGATAGGCCAAACCTTGGCCCCAAACACACTGTAAAGAGGAAGGAGAGTGGAAAGGCCCAAGCCTGGAACCCAATCAAGATCCAGAGAGGTTGTTGAAAGGAAAAGAACATAACTGAGGCTTCTCTTCCTAACTACATGGTGAGGTGAGAATTGCCTGCAAATGGTGCATGACTCAAGCCAGAGCCTGGCAAAAATATTTTATCTTAAAATTCCCAGAAACCCACAGCCAGCAGGGTAGGCGATAGTTTCAGCCTCTCATGGCCCAAAGTGAACTTGAGCCATGTGGTCCTTTATAAACAGTCCAGAGAAATTCTGGCCTTGCTGCCCTTCTCATATTCAAATTGTACAGAGAGTGGCTGATGCCAGCCCCTACTCCATGGGGAATCTTGCAGTCCAGTGCCATATTATGCAGCACTGTACATCTAAAGTTTCTGACATCTTTTTATGGGGGGGGGGAAAGGGGTGTATCATAATAGGCAGAGCCATCCACCTACCCCTGCCACTGCCACCATGCTCTCCCACCCATGTCCTGGGATTTCCAGGTAAAAGCCAAAATATAAATACTTCAGTTAACATATGAGTGAACAGAACAGTTGTAGCTGGAGCGCAGAAGTGTAGATGTGGTACTCCTACTCAGATACTTCATCTCATTCCTGTGCAGTTGCACAGCCTTCTCCTGCCTTCCTGCTCACTACTCATCTGACCATCAGCTAGCGGTCTCTTTTTCTCAGGAAGGGGTGCCTTCCTTCCTCCCCCATCCATCACCTGCATACCACTTCAGACTATCTGCATTGGCAGTGTGGTTTGGTTTGCCCATGAGATGCTGTCCTATGCACCCTCTACAACACTTGCCTTGTTTGAATTTCTACTACATTGTGAGTTATGTTGTCTGCTGTTCAATCAATGGAGTTGTCCTTTTACTAACTGTTCTGGTTTGATGAGAATCTATCAGAGGAAAGATCTGTGATTGTGTGTGTGTTCATGTACATGTGCATAACGGAGAAAAACACACCCAACGGTAGAATCATGAGAAGTGGATAACTGGAAGGGATCTTCAAAGGTCAATTAAACCAACCCTGCCAACATAGGAGATCCATAACTAAAGTTAAATCTGACAGATTACCATACAATCTCTGTTTAACAGACTCCCAGAAAATCTATGTTTAACAGACTTGTGTTCTGAATGCATTTGATGGTCTGGGAAGAATTTAGCATTCTGGGCAATAATGGTATGAAGTGATGTGGCACAAACCTCAAGCTGGATCTCAAGGCCAGCAGGGAAAGAGAGTTCCAACTTATGCATTATTGGACTGGCTGGGCTTGATTACAACATGCAGTACCTGGGTTGACCCCCATACCTTTCTTTAACTGCTGAGCAGTTTCTCTGTGACTTATTATTGGGGCAGTATGTAGGAAGTTTTTTCCCTGCTGGCTTTTTTTACCCCTTAGTTCTTTCCCTCTCCCACTTAAAGTGTTGGTTCTGTTGGCTTTCAGCCTACTTGCTTAGTTAGGGTTGCATTGTTAATCTAGGCTGTAAACTGCTTTGGGTCCCACACTGGCAGAAAAGTGGAATATAAATAACAATAATAATTGTTTACCAGGACAAATTCTGACTAGTCATGTAAAATTCTAGGACATACTGGAGTCACAGAAAAAACTTTTTTCAGGAAAAAAAAATTAAGTTTGAAAAATGTAATATTTACAGGTTGAAAATCTTTTTACTTTAGGAATGTAAAATTCATTATACATAACTTAGTTTGGCTAAAACATCATCATGTCTGAAATATTAAAAGTATACTTATTCAGAACATAATTACAAATTCAACTTTTTTTTAAAGTTTTTTTTTTTGTTACAAATGGATCTACAAAGTCCTGGATTGTAAGGCACACCTGAACTATAAGGAACCTCTTTGGTTCTGACAATTTAAGGAAGGAACCAAAAATCCCAATAAAAATAAAGGAAACCACCAATATCAGTACAAAATTACAAAAGTGGAGGAAATTATTTGCCTCCACTAGTTCTCTAGTCTAAAGAAGACATAACATATTCATCCCCATAAAAACAGGGAATTGTAATTATCTGATACTTTAAGTAAGTCTTACATAAAAGTCTTCCTCTTACATAACTTTTTAGAAATGATTTTGGGGTAGTAAACAAGCGAACACCTTATAAATGATTTCAAGTGCTGTGGAAGCTTAACTACATGCATTTGCAGAGGTATGCAATGGGAGAGAGCTTCCTCAGTGGCTGCTCCCACACTCTGGAACATCCTTCTATGGGAGGCTAAGTTGGCACCCTCCGCTTTCCCTTAGCTGGCAAGCAAAAACCTTTTTAAGAAGGCTATTAATATGTAACCTTGCTCGTGGAGACTTTTTTAATTGGGGAGAGTGTTTTTAACTTCTGTATACTTGGAATAACTTTACGCTGTTTTAATTGTGTTGGTTTTAATTGTTTTTAAAATTGTATTAGATTTAATTGATGTTTTGTGAGCTGCCTTTGGTCCTGCTCTGGGAGAAAGGTGGCATATAAATTAAATAAATTAAAACAATAAATAAATTTTATATTTAGATGATACTGGAATTTCCCCAGCCTTATCTCTGAATTAAGCCTTGCTATAAACGGCACACTTCAATTTAAATCCAGGTAGTCCTTAAAACAAAAACAAAACAATAGTGTACAATTCCTAGTTCAAAGTGAGGCTCACTGTGCTTAATGAGCTGTATTCCCAGGTAAGCTTGTCTAGGATTGCAACCCAGAAGTCTAAACTTATGCATGAAGACTCAGAAGAACTGCCATAAATTTCAGTTTGACCAACTCCCTACTTAGAATTGCATCCTAAAGTTGGAAAATTGTATGAATGAAAATAACATTTAAGAAAACAATGTTAATATATCAGAGAACAGTTTAACATTCTATTCTTATATATTTTTAAACTTTCTGTACCTGCAGGGTATGATGAAAGATGTGGGATTCAACACTTAGGAACATAGAACTACCTTATTTAGAGTCTATTTGTCCCTTTAGTAATGTTGTTGGCACTGAATGTCTGCAGTTCTCTGGGTTTTTGAAAGACACTTTTTCAACCCTACTTGGGAATACCCAGGACTGAACCTGTAACTTTCTGCACATAAAGCACATTTTATACCACCATGGTACATACCCTCCTAAGGGACTGCCCCTCAAAGTCTCAAAATTACAACAGTGCATTTGTTTACTTTTTTTAACAGGAATGTTAATGCACTTTACCTAAACATCTGATTGACTGTAAGGTAATTTCTGCTTATACACATGGTAAGAATGATAAATTGACTTTTACTAAGCTATATTGGTTGGGATATAGTTTTCCCAAAACCACTCTCAGTTTCTACATCTGTAAACAACTAAGGACACATTATGCAAGTCTGTACAAATTTATGTACAACAAAACTGAAATACATATCAAAATAATTTCAAAAGTTCCAATCCAAAATACCCTTAATTCCTCTATTCCCTGAGAATGATCACCTAAGTGAATACTAATCACTCTGGGTTTTTTTTCTTATTGCTTTTTAAAGGCTAACCAACTGCACAGACCAATTTTTGGCCTCCCTTAAGAACTCTGATCATGATTTCCTGCATGGCAGGTGGTTGGACTGGATGGCCCTTGTGGTCTCTTCCAACTCTACAATTCTATGATTCTATGACTAGTAAATAAGCATAAGAAATCATCAATTTATTAACACAGTTATGCCATACTACCTCAATACAATGTCAAATAACTAAAAGCTGTTCCTGCATATTATTCTCAGCATTTCAAGTACTCACAAATCTTGCTATATCCCAAGTAATGTTAGCAGAAGGTAAACAAAAACTACTATTAAAGCAGGAAAAAAATTTATACTATTTGCCCTGCACTTCTATGTAACACTTAGGTTTTGACTCCAATATCAGCCTGACAAGGCGGAAAAAACCAGGAAGAACACATTCTATCCCAAGTCAGAAAACTCCTACCACTCCTGCCAGAAACCAACATTACTGAGGAACGGTTACCCACCCCTAAGTGAGGAGCATGTGTAGTTAAGTAGCCTCCGTGAGCAAAGACTTCGGAATTATACAACTAGGAAGCCTACCCTCCTAAATATTCAAGACACTCTATTTGTGCTTTCATGCACACCCACAAGTCAATGCCTCCTTCTCAGCCTGCTCAGCAAGACCTATGCTAGATTATTTCACAAGGACGGTCTGCATTCGTTCCGCGTATCTGCATGGAAAGCAAGGGATAATTACCACGTCCATGACACTCTTTCTGAACCACACACAGTTTGCAGCTTGGAAAAGAAAGTGAAAACTACTACTGTACAGTACTCCATTTGGAAACGGGCTTAGGTTTTAGTCTTTTACCTTAAACATGCGCGATTTAGGTTTATCATTTTTGTTTGTTTCGTCTTTAGTTCCTAATAACTTGTTCCTCTACAAGGGAGCACTACCCCATCCTCCCCCCTCCCCAAGCAGCAGTTCTTCGCACGCTAGAAGAACCTACGCCCTACTCAATACAGTATACCAAAACCTCGCCTAATCGACCCGTCCAGACCCGCTTACTCCAACCCCACCACCTCCTTCCGCCACACTCCACTCAGGTCGTGGTGGTGCCCTTCCTCGCCAGACCCACACTTTCATCCAGAAACCCGACTCACGCCTTCCCCGACGAACCCCTTCCCCTTCCCAACCACACGCCACCCAGCCAGCCCTGGCCGTCCCATCGCCCCCGCCGCCGCCCCCGCCGCCGCCAACTCTGCGCCCCCGAGGCCTAGAGAGAGCGAAAGAGCGAGAGTTCCCTCCCCTCTCCCAGTCTCCAGCCCAGCTGTTCCTCCTCGCACACCTTCCTCCTCCTCCGCCTCCTCCAAGGACCGTTCCCCTCTCCTCCGGGGCCCCTCACTTGCCAGCGTGGACACCTCCAAGCAGGGCCCGCTGCCTCCCCGACTCTCGCCGCCACCTTTCCCCAAACCTCCCCCCCACCAACCGCCTCTCCGCCCAGCCCCCCTGTCCCAAATGCTCTACTACCAAGCCAGGCGCTTCCGCAGCCGCTCCCCTCGAACAACAACTGCCACTCGGGTCGCACAGCAGGCCCGCCGCCGCCTCTATAATCCTCCTTCCCCCCAAATCATGCCCCGATCTCCCCTTCTTTACCCTCCCACCCCCTTCCCTCCTCCAGGCTCCCCCCGCTCACCCTCCCTATACCTCAGTTCCCCCACGGAGAGTGGCTGCCGCGCCGCCCCGCCTCAAGTCCAGCTCCTCTTCCCTTCCCCTGACACAAGGCCGTGCTCACCGGACCAGGCCCCGCTCGTTCGCCCCCTCCTCCGCCTCACTCTCCGGGTAGCTCGAGTTCCTCAGACCGAATCATAACAAAGCTCTGCCCAAAATGGCTGCCCGGCCCTGCCCGGCCGGGGGCCGGAGAGGGCGGGGCTACTCACTCACGCGCGCGGGGGGGGGAAGAGGAAGGAAGAGGTGAGAAACACACCCACCTGGCCCAGCGCGTGCCAAGTGTAGGGCGCACGCGCACTCCGCCGCTGCCGCTCGCGCTGGTCTCTCAGCAAAGGTGGCTGGATGCCCAAAGATTTCCCCCCCCGCGCGAGTCCCTCTTTTTCCACTGTGCGCATGCGCGAATGTCTTGTTTGTTGTTCTCGGAAGCTGTGCAGGGAAAATGAACCTCCAGCTGCTACTTCCGTAATCCTGTACGGGGATTCAGCTCCTGCTGAACTTTAACGCTTTGCCTTTATTCATTCCGGAGTTCGTTTCGGTTCTTCTTCTCTCCCTGTCAAAAATTGCGTTCTGCACGTTTCCTTCATTCTCACAGTGTTCAAGATATTTAGGACGAACAAGCCAGCACTTATTTCGCCACTAATAGAAATCTCTGTTAACAAGGGGATGTCATCTTGTAGCACCTTTGAGACTGAGAGAAAATTGTTGCATAAGTTTTCGGAGACTTGGGGTGCACCTACACTGTAGAAAAAATTTAGTTTGACACCACTTTAAGTGCTGTAGCCCCATCCTATGGAATCCTGGGATTTGTAGTTTTGCAAGGTCTTTAGACTTTTTGCCAAAGAGTGCTGGTGCCTCACAAAACTACAAATGCCAGGATTATGTAGGATGGAGCCAAAGCAGTTAAAAGTGGTGTCAAGCGGCTTTATTTTACAGTGTGGATGCACCCTTGGCCTCCTTACTCAGATGTCCTTTGGCAATTTTCTCTTTCTCATTCTCAAAGGTGCTACAAGATCCCCTTGCTTACTGATATTCCAGACTAATAGGCTATGTCTTAGAAATGCATATGCCAACAGCATCATTTTGTTTCTGTGACTATAGTGAGGCTGAGGGTGCATAGTACCCTGCTACAAAGTGGGGGCAACCATACACCACAAACTTATTCAAGATCCTTCACCAAATACAAGAGGAAAGTAACCAGACTTTGCATTGTTGCTGTTGTTGTGTGCCTTCAAGTCATTTCCGACTTACGGCAATGCTAAAGCGAATTTATTACAGATTTTGCTGAAGCTGAGGGCCCATCTACATGAGGAGAAAAAATCCAAAGTACCTCGTAGAATTGGCATCTTGCAGCAGCAGCAACATGTCTAAATGTTTTTTTTTCTGGCCTCGGAAGACCCCATAAGCCTCGCATTTCTGATGGGGGTCACAAATGATTTACTCATGTTAGTTCTTCGCCACCAGCGTTTTGTTTGTTTGTTTGTTTGTTTGTCATCCCAGGGTGCACTGGTACAATAGAGCAATTTTCCAGAAAAGCAAAACAGAAAATATTGATCCTTTTTATCACCTTAGTGAGAGATCACTAAGGCAAACATTCAGCATGGTGGCAGTGGGTGCTTGCCCTCCTAGCAAGTCCCGTCCCTGCTCTCGCCTGGTTAATCAGCTTTGTGCTTCCCTTCGAGGTTTTTATTGTTTAATAGTCCAAAAGAGCAAAAATGCATACCTGCCTCGCAGTTTGTGAAAAAGTACGGAGAAATCTGTGAAGGCTTTTACCCCATTGTTTTTGCTGTTTTGGCCCCTGCTCCTTCCAAATAGTGTGGATTGGCACTGGATCCTGTTTAGACTGGTAGGATTCCCAGCGAATTCCATGAGGGGTATTTTCACCATTTAGACGAGCCCTGAGAGTATGTGACTTGCCCAAGGTCATCCAGTGGGTTTCATCGCCAAGTGGGGATTCCCACCCTGGTCTCCACAGGTGTAGTCCAGCCCTCAAACCACTACGCCATGCTGGCTCTAGACTTCGCATACCCTCCAACATTTCACAGATTAAAACTGGGACACGTGGGTCCAAGAAACATCAGAGATTGGGCAATTGGCACAGTTTAGCACAAGCCATGTAAAACATTTCTTATCAACAGTATCTGCATACACAGCCTGAATCGAATCATAAATTCTTTGTAAATATATCCAAGTAAGAACAGCCCTGCAAGATCAGTTCAGAGGCTGGAAAATTTACTTTTTTTTTTTTTTTTTTTTTTTTTTACTGCACCTCTGAGAATTCACCAGCTGGTATACTAGTGGCAGCTGGGAAATTCTGCGGGTTATAATCAAAAAATATAACTGCTTTGTTCAAATTAGACTATTGACCTATCAAGTTCAACATCCTATTTCCTGCAGTGGTGAACAAAATGCTTATGGGAAATCTACGTGAAAGTAACAACCCTCTCCCACTAATATTTCCTATCTACTGCATTCAGAGCCTTGCTAACTCTAATTATTGAGTTAACACACAGCCATCATGACTACTAGTCACTGATAGCCTCCATATAGATTGCATAATCCCTTTTTAAAGGCATCTCAATTTGTGGCTATCCCCACATCTTGTGGTAGTGAATTCCAAAGTTTAACTATGCTGTGTGATGAAGGGTGACAGACTTTTTATCTGTCATTAATCTTCCACCATTACACTTCATTGTGTGACCTAAATTTCTAGTAATATGAAAGTTGTTTTTTCTCCTTTTGGATCTCTGAACAACTAGGTACTGTCAACTTACCAGGTCACCTCACTGTTAATTCTACATTATTCATGAAAAAAGATAAAAAGCACCCTTATAATTACAGATCCTTGACAGAACCCATCTACTTACAGCCAGCTATCATGAGAACAGTCCAGTTATTCCCTATCCCCTACTGCCTTTCTTGAATCCATTACTGATCTGTGAAAGGACTCATAGTTTTATACCATGGCTGCTAAATTTGCTCCAAAGCTTCCAATAGGTTAAAAGCTTTTTCCAGGTCCAAATATGCAGTCAGTCTGATAACTGCTACCCACATATCACCCTTTGTGAGTTCTGGAGAAATTAGACTCTCTTGAGATGTTATTTTTCAGCATCTTTTTAATGAGCCCCTTGACTTTACTGTTTGGAAGTCAAATGTGATTGCTGGATTTCCTTGGCAATTGTTCACGATATATATACACCAAGGGTGCATACTGCTCAATTATAGCAGTTTGAGACTTTCAATGTGAAGCCGAAGGCTTTCACGGCCGGCATCCATAGATTTTCCTTGTTTTTTTTTCTGGGCTGTGAGGCTGTGTTCTGGAATAGTTTGATGTTTCACCTGCATCTGTGGCTGGCATCTGCAGAGAATGGTTGTGTAGGGGTGTGTGTGGAGTTTATATGCTGTGCACCCCTGTTGGGGAGTATATGTACATTTGTGTAATTGAATGGTTGGTTTCTGGGTATAGAAATACAAGGCTCATTAGTGTCTGTTTGGCTAATGGTTGGTTGATGGGCCATTATCCACAAATTTACATATTCTCCCCAACAGGGGTTCACAGCATATAAACTCCACACACACACCTACACAACCATTCTCTGAAGATGCCAGCCACAGATGCAGGCGAAACGTCAGAAACTATTCCAGTGTTGCAGAAATCATGGAACAGCAGACCTGGTCTCACAGCCTGGAAAAAAACCAAGAAAAATCTGTAGTTTGAGACTGTAACTGAACTCTAATCACCTCACCAAACTACAAATCTCAAGATTTGATAGGATGGCATAATGTCAGTTTAAGTAGTATCAGATTGCTGCAACTACATAGTGTGGGTGTATTTGATGTTCACCTCCCATTGCTGTCACTATTTCCAAATAGTTAAAAGATTTGCACTTGGTTTGGGGCACTAAAGTCTTTGGATTAAGCCCAGGATTGCCTCTGTGCCTTGGTTAGTTTCAGCACAATCATTGTCTAAAATGTTTACTTCTTCAAGTCTAAAACACATTTACTCTCTGTATCTCAGATTAATACTTATTACTTAAGTATTATGTTTACTTAGTATTACTTATGTTTACTTACTTAAACATAATACTTATGTTTAAGAACAAATAAATTATGTTCAAGTGTATAAAGACTGTGCAGTTACTGCATTGCTGAGATTTGCCTAAACTGATATGGAAATTACTTTAATGCCTACTTTTTATGTGTTCTTAAATGTTGTGCGCTCTGCTCCTTAATTTCTCAGATTTACAACCCAGTCCCAAACTATTTGGGGCAGGACTTTAATGCGTAGTTTTAATGTGCGCCCTTACATTGTATGCGTTCTGCTCCTTAATTTCTCAGATTTCCAGCCCAGTCCCAAACTATTTGGGGGAGTTCCGTTTAAAATTTCTGCATAGGATCAGTCTGCTGCTTTTCAGTACAGTCCAAACTCTCTCCCAATTACAGTAATCGCATTTCTAAGGGCAAGATGGGCTTAATGCAGAGGGAAAGTGACTGCTTGACATTTTTTTTTAAGAAAGAAAGAGTGGATTGAGCCGGACGTTTGCTTTTTCAGCCAGAACTTGTAGGGTATGTGAAGTCGAATAATATATATTACTGTAGGGTAGCTTCTGTTTCAGACCGAGAATCCTAAACAAAGGACAAGGCTATACGGCGGAATTAAAGCGGAGCACAGGAAGCTCGTTTCCATTCCTCCGGAATAGCTTTGAGGGTTGCATGCTCAAGAGTGGAGGCTCGCTTAGCTGGAGATACTTTTATCGTCTTACAAAGATTAAAAATCCCCGTTGGTTGCAGGTTTAGGAAAGACATCGCGGTGGTTTTATTCTGCCCCGTTCGCTTGGATTCTGGGGACGCTTTTTGTGGAAAATGGTGCCTTTTCTCTCTATTGTTGTAGCTAAAAGCCAGTGAACAACTAGATTCAAAGGGAATCTTGAACTGCCCGTTTCCACTATCTACGAATCCCTTGCGTGGTTTCCTTGATTATCTGCTGCTATTAGAGGGTGAGTATCTTTGGGGAATTTAATTTAATTTATATGCCGCCTTTCTCCCAAGAATGGGACCCAACGCAGCTTCCAACATATAAAATGCAACAATTAAAAATTAAAAACAATTACAATCATGATCATTTAAAACACAGAATATAAAACATATTAAAGTTGAGGATCAAGGGAAAAGTGGAAAAAGCAAAACGAATATCAACGTAAAGTCGAAGGCTTTCACAGGCAGCATCCATAGATTTTCCTTGTTTTTTAACCGGGCTGTGAGGCTGTGTTCTGGAAGAGTTTGTTCCTGACCTTTCGCCTGCATCTGTGGCTGGCATCCTCAGAGAATGGTTGGGTAGGAGTGTGTGGGGCGGGGGGGGGTTATATACTATGAGCCCCTGTTGGAGAGGATATGCAAATTTGTGTATTTGAATGGTTAGTTTCTGGGTATAGAAATGCAAGGAGGATTAGTGTCTGGTTGGCTAATGGTCCATTGTCTGCTGGGAAGCCCCCTGTCCCTGGGTGGAGTTCATTTGCATGTGTTGAGTTTTTATTCTATTGTTCTTCAAAACTGGGAGCCAGATTTTGTTTACTTTTAGGGTTTCTTCTTTCCTGTTGAAGTTGTCCAGGTGTTTGTGGATTTCAATAGCTTCTCTGTGCATTCTGACATGATAGTTGTTGGCCTTGTCCAGAATTTCGGTGTTTTTAATAAGATTTTGTGTCCAGGTTGGTTTATAACATGAAATAGCAACCATTGGCATTGTTTGGATACCTCAAAGAACTTCAGGAAACGGAGGGAAAAGGGATATTCTGGATAAAAACTGAAGACAGGACAAAAGGAATGCTTTTAGGTTATACTTAGAAAACCAAGCTATGTGTCTGAGCAAGTTATATAGCACGTGCATCTTTATTTTTTGTTTTTGAAGCAAAGTGCACAAAAATATGAGGGATGTACCCCTATGTTATGCTGGCAGCTGGCTAAGTAAGCTCCGTGGTTTGTTAATATTTATAAAATTAAGCAACAGCATTTTTAAATGGCTCATTTAACTTCTCTCAGAATTAAAAAGTTAGCCCCTGTCCTCGTGATTTTAAATTATGAGGAATTGCATTAAATATATTTTTTGACTCAGAATCACATGTGGGGGCAGGGGAGGGATTTCTATAGAGATCATTTGATTGGAGTCAGGACTCATGCGTCACACTAAAATTTGGTCTAAATAGATTGCTGGGACTATCCACTACTTGTACTATACTCACGGTGTCCCACAACAGCACAGGCATTCACTCCCAACAAACTCCCCATATATCTAGAAGCTGGGTTAATGTGTGGCTTTAGGGGTTACAGACAAGTGTCCTGTCACTCACATTATTCGTTTGGTGGGTGGAAGATGTTTCAGATGCTGAGACTTCTTACAACAGTATTGACTCATGGGCTATGTAGGATTTAATGTTGCAAGTAGGCCAGAGATACTCTGGATTTCACCTGGTTGTGCTATTCACTGACCTTCTTTCCTGTCTTTCAGAGCTTATGAATATGTTCCCTCTTCTACACCGCTGTTGCACACAATTCCTTTTGAAGGTAATGTTCTTCCAAACAATTTTGGTGTTTTAAGAGGTGTCAATACAGAAATTTGACCCAACCACATTGCTCAAAACTACAGGAGTAGAATATTAAATCACATCTTATCACTATGTTTTTCCCCCTCTGAATTAGTAAAAGACTCAGGTGGAAGCCATATATAAAGACGAACTTATAAAATGAAGGATGATTTGTTCCTATATTGCTACATGTCTTATTCTGTAACACTTGGTGCTGTCAGATACATTGTTGAGCCACATGGGCCATCACTAACACATATGATAAAAAAAAAAACACTTGTGAGAAAAAATATCTGTAGCAGGATTGGATAGAAGATAGCTTCCTTGCCTGGTTTTGCACCCTAGTCTCTCAGAGGTCATAGGCAAATGGACACTCTGGGAAAACTCCAAGGGTGGTAATTCTCCTTTAAAACAAGGTGCAGTCTCATCCATGTTTTGTTTCATCCTCTGAAGGTTTTCATTAGGGATGCAGCCCCTGTAACTCATCCATCTCTGATCTGTAGTTATGTTGCTAGTAACTGTTAGCTAAACTTTTGTTTCTTTTTCCTCTCTCCACACTATTAAAAAAACAATCATCATTCTGCTCTTATTAACCCAGTTTGGAAAGTCATCAGATTATAATATACCTTTATTCCTAGTCAGTTTTAAATGCTTTGAAACACAGATTCACAGTCTGTCACACTGATGTTTTGGGTGCAAAATAACAGAAACATTAATATGTTAGGCTTGCAGACAACCAAATCAAAACAAGATGAGAAGGAATAGGTGCCCTTAAAGTATGACTTAAACTTCATGACGGCAAGACCCCAGGAAATGTGGTCCCATCCACTTCCCAAATAAGGGTTTGTCTTACTGAGTATTAAGCACTGATGTCCCTCAGAAATGTGTCAGTAAATACATTATTCAGTGTTCTTACATTAGAATCACAAGGGGAATCAGTTGATGGCTTTCTTGTGGGTTTTGCTTTACTCCAGCAACATGTGAAACCTGCTTGACCTGTGGATCATCTGTGCAGAATTCCCCTGCCAATGCTAGTAATCTGTCTTGACTCATCAAACTTAGTTTCAGGGAACACGGGAAAGCCCAGTAGTACTTACCCACTGGCTGGAAATCCTTCCCCCACCTTTTTTCCCCTCACATGTTCTGAACAACTATATTACAGTGACAGTTTTATTGAACATTCCTTACCTTTGCTTGGGAAAATACCTAAATATTATTTTCATAGATCACTATGAATCCTAACTTTTGCATGTTCTTAATTTTAAACTATGTTTGTTTAAGTCCCAAACTGGAGAAAAGGCAGGATATAAATATTTCCCAATGAGTGATATGAAAGCATCTGAGGCTATAGCACTGTAGTTGTACATGTGATTAGTCTCTTTGATGGGAGTCTATTGGGAATTTGAAATAGAAGTGGTGATAAAGGTAGCTATTTAAATCATTACCCTAGTCTAATTAAAACATAGAAAACACTGGCCAGAGTTCCTTAAATTATAATTCTAGAATACTGTTAATCAAGAAGCGATTACATTTGAGATCAAGTGTAAGGGAATTGGTTCTTTAAAATACCACAGGCCTGAATTATGTCAAACAGTAATTTTTTTTGCACTGTGTTTTCAGATAGCATATGTTCAAAGACTTTCACAGCCAGGAAGGAGTCAAACTATCTGCTTTCCTATCCCCTTCAAACATGATGTGTTTCTCCTGCCAAAATTGCAGCTATTAAAGCAGACACCAGCTTGTATGATCAAGGTGCAGCATTTCCATTGCTCCTTCTGCAACTGGAAGAAAAAGAAGCCTCCAGAGCCTGAACCCCGCAAACTGGATTTGTTAAGATATGACATGCCATCACTCAAGGACTCTCCAAAGCCTGCCCTCTACTTGGGTTTTGCAGGATTAATCCCATTTGTTTCAATACCATTGTTCATGGCTATAAAGGAGGCCTATTATCCAGAGTTGGTGTTTGCTCAGATTGCATATGGTGCCTCTATAGTCTCTTTTCTTGGAGGAATCAGGTGGGGATTTGCTCTTCCAGAAGGCAGCCCTGCCAAACCTGATTGGATTAATCTGAGTAACAGTGTTGTTCCTTCATTACTAGCCTGGTTTGCCTTGCTTTTCAAAGATGATCCCACTCAAGCTGGAATCATGCTTATAATTGGCTTAGGAATAGCCCTGCATTATGATCTTGCCCTCCTTCCCACATATCCCCGCTGGTTCAAAGCTTTGAGAGCTATCTTAACTATAATAGCTGCGTGCTCAGTGGTTGCCACAATATTTATTTTGAACACTTATCCAGAGAAGCATCTAAGTCAAAATGAAAATGAAAATGAAATTTAAGTATTTAAATAAAGGAGTAAAAAAATACAGTGGCCCTTGAAACAGAGGAATCACCCAAACATTCACTTGTATAAAATCAGATTTTGGCTCCACAAGGAAGACTACTGTGAGAGAAAATGATAGCTGAGTTCTCTGCTTCTGAATGCACAGCTGTGGAATTAAAAAAAAAGGCAGAAGGCCAATGCTAAAGGCTTAAGAGTAACTTTGCACATTAGAAACTACAGATGTGACATGCTCCTGCTATAATAAGACTGTCCACAATGGTGGCACTTCTATCACCAGGGTCTACATTTTTAAAGTTACCACATTATACCCTGCTCCTAAGCAAATCCACACAGAAATAAGCCCTACTAAGCACACTGGTATTTGTACCTAAGAATGCATAGTTGAAGTTTCAGACTTCATACTTCAGGGGTATGAAGCAGTAAACCTGAAGGAATAGTCATTTGGAGGTTGAGTATTTGAGTAAGAATACAACTGCCCTGTTCGATCAGGCCAGGCATTATTTTTCTAGTGGAGGACAGGATGTGATATTTCTGAAGTCCACAGGTGGTAAATGGTTTATGCTACTGGGCATTATCCCATCTAATACTAATGAATTCTGTACATTAATTGTTATGAGAAAAAGTATTGATTTTGTCTGTTTAACCAAACTGATACACTACATTTTAGTTTCAAAGCCATTTGGTCATATTCTCCCTTTTACTGTAATCAGCTTCAGTGGATTATTACAAGAACTTACTAAAAACACACCTGGATATCATTGTTGGAGTCCTTTTAAGAAATGTTTTGTAAACTAGCTGGACCCGGCATGCCATACTCTGTTAAAAAAACTCCCCAAAACACACCCAGTAGACCTCATGCCCAGTTGCCTGTGTCCTGTCACAGCGGGAATAGAAATGATTTTGCTTTGTAGACTTATAAGTGGGAAATGTGCAGCCCTGAGACATTGGTGAACAGGAAAGTCTGCAGCCTTAGTAACTATAGCCAACACTGTGGCACATTGTTCGGTCACTCCCAGTATGCTGATATGGCCATGAGTGGCAGGAGTGGATTATGAGGTGGAGAGGAAATTTGCACGTGGATGGTGTTTGGCTGAGGGAGGGACAGGAACAGCCAATCAGCACACTGAAAGAGGCAACATACCTAAACCCATTGTACATACTCAGGAGGCAACACACCTGAGGCTATTGTGCATACTGAAGAGTTTTATATAGATAGGTATTACAGGAAAGACATTACATCTTGTTAATCTGCAAGTGTTCACTAAAATTCAGCTGCTGACAGGACAAATTAAATTTTAGGATCTAGGTTGCAAACCTCTCCAGACTTCCCTAAAAATAAATTCAAGAAAACTTATGAGTTAATAGGGTTAGGTTGTAAGGCATACTTATCTAGAAGTAAATTCAGTTGGTTTTATGAATGAACACTTTGGAGATTCATCTCTAATTGACATAGTTGTGAGGAAATGGAGACTTCTGTGGGGAAATTAGGGTACATTGCATCAAAAACTACATGGCTGAATGTGTTTTCGTTATATATTTTGTAATGTTCTGGTACAATATATGCCCTTAAGCATTTAGTCTTTGTAGTTTAGCTGTTTATCTTTCATATTTTTTTTCACTTAATTCTTTTGTGCTGGATGTTGCCTTCCTATACTTATCAAAAAAATAAAAGCAATCACTGTAGAAACAGAACATACATAAACATATCTTTAAAAGGTGTTTAACTAGACTTTAATGATGAAGATGGGGTTTGGGTTCAAGAAAGAAAGACTGGACTAAACTATGAACTAAACACTTTCCTTACCTTTGTGTTTGGGTCCTTGACTGCTAGGGTCTCAATATTGCATAACATCTACCAGGACTATTTATTACAATTTCAAGGTAATACTTTTGCTCTAGACAGCATATGAATCAAACATGGCTTTTCATTGGGCTGGACTTGTAATAGACAATGTGTGTTAGACAACGAATACAAATTTTAGCGAGCCATTCTCATAGCTGTTCTAAGCATGCAACAGCAATATTTTGCGAAGAAGAGATTGCTATTCCTATGTAAAAGAAACTGCAAAGAGGAGTAATGAGGGAGCTCACGTAAGATAATTGAAGTAGAAGCCTTACAGACCTATGCCGCTTCTTTCTTCAGTGTACAATAACCATTCTATACAATGCGTATGGGGCAGTAATATGCCCTGTCAAACAACTGTTTTCCCACTACATATTCACAGCACACACCTATAAATACTGATGCATACAGACTCAGATGTGCTTGTATAGGCTAACTTACAGAAGGGGGAAAGGGTGTTTTCACTTTGTATGTGTAAAGGTAAACCAACATCTTATGTTACCTTTGTTATTACCACTGCCACCCACCTCACTTCTAGTAAATGACCAAACATCACTGCTGTTCTTGTTAACCACTCAGATTACTAGTATTTGTTGTTTCAACAGAGAGACATGGGAGCATGATGAATATCCTTTGGAAGTTTCAAGTGTTGCTTAAGTTAAAAGATTCTATAGTTAAAGGAAGGACAGACTGAAGAAAATGATGCCAAAAACCAGGTTCTTATTATCCTCATGGAAAAAAGTTACTGTATTTAAACAGTAAAGCCATAGGAAAGAATAAATGTAAGATGTAAGCTACAAATCTCCTTGTGTATCAGTGGAGAGGACTTTTCAATTTAAAAACAAACTGCTTCATGTTTATTTGTAAGGCGTTCAGCAACTAAAATAAAATTCTTGAATATGTTTCTAAGGAATAGTTCCATCATCACTTTGTTTGTCTTTCTCCAAGCAAAATAATTTATACAATGGAAAATAAACGCCACTTCTTTAAAAAAACAGTTTATAGATTTTCATGACAATAAAACGCTGATGCTTAGGATCCTCTTTAAGAACTGATGTAGTCAGGTTAACTCTAAACATAGTTCACTTCAAAGACATTAATCTCATGACTGTGCCCTAGAAATGACAAAAGACTTCCAAAAGCAAAGATTTCATGTTTGTGAAGCATAGCTGTTAAGATTCAAAAAGTTTCCATTGCCAAAATTACATATGCACTCTTGTATGATCCACAAAGAAGCATGAACATTTTAGTAGAGCCAGTAGTAGTAACTGCAACAGATGCTGGTTCTTATTTTGGAAATCTGTACGTCCATTAACTGCTGACACTCTTAGGAGGCTGAATCCTCAGATCTCTAGCATATTGACATTCACACCTTAATTTTCTTTGTTTTTTTTTTAAAAGTAGTGTACTCTTCAAAGCACTGCCACACCTCCTTCACAGCGGCTGGTGATCATGTTAGCAATTTCTGTCCAAGCATCCATATGTGGGTTATAAACTTCCACAGAGTCTGATGTTACTGGGGCAGCTGAATCATAGCTAGCAGTCCTTCCTCCAATGGCATAAAGGAGACCGTTGACAGCTACAACGCAAACTCCAGCTCTTGGGGCTTTCATAGAAGCAACTTCCACCCATTTCTCCTGATGATTAAAACAAGAATTTTAAAAGCTATATTTTCTGTGCAGTATATTCTTCTGCAGAAAAGTGCTTTAAGTTTACATTTAGCAGATATATAAGAGGTTTGATAGGAAAGGCTCTCTCAAACTGACCACTCTGCTTTCTTATTGTGAAGTTCTAACTTCCATTAGTGACCAAGTATAAAACAAAGGGGTTGCAAGTATTCAGAATGCTTAAGCCACAGCAAACATATGAAACGGAATAGGAAACATTAACAAATAAATGGCAGATGTAGAGGTGCATTTTCTTAGACTTAAACTAGTGCACACAGAAATACAATTTCATCACTTCTGACAGTGCTAGCCAATCAGCGCCTGCTGATAAGGAGAGATAAGAATCATAGAATCATAGAATTGCAGAGTTGGAAGAGACCACGAGGGCCATCCAGTCCAACCCCCTGCCACGCAGGGAGGTGGCATCGTGACTGCCATAACAACCAAATTGGTATTCCATGTGAATGCCTTCTATATGAAACAAGAAAAATGGGTTACTGCTGAATTCAGTTTGGTTGGAAGTTTGTACATTTATCCCTGAATGACTGAGTGCAGATCTATACACAGTATTCAAGCTATGTACATCTGTACACAGCTACACATAAACAAAGGGCTTGAGCTGCACCCTGGGGTCTTACATATTTCTGATAGTAGATTCAAAGAAATACACTTTTAATGGAACAACTCTCCTGAGAAACAAACAAAAATCAATAGGTGTTGCAATCTGATTTGTGGAAAGTAGACCCTACCTCTTCAAAAGAGTATTTTTCAACAGTTGGAAGGGCATCTTGAGTCTCATTACAGCCTCCGACGGCATAGATACAGTCATTCAGAGGGGCCACACCCAGATAGGCTCTTCTGGTGCTCATTTCAGGGAGTGTAGACCAGCGCTTAGATATTGGGTCATATACTTCCACAGAACACAGTTCTATTCCTTCATTGCTAGTGCCCCCAACAACATAAATTAAACCTAGGAAAACAATGGTTTATAATTAAACATGGTTTACAATCATGCCACGTGGACACACTTGCATACTTCCTGCTGCAGATCTTTGGGGCCGTTTTACCTTCAGCCCCCATTCCAGTAATACTGAGCAGAATCACTGAGATGGGTGAGAAGTTAAAGCCTCCCCCATTTCTCCATTAGTGCTGTTTCAGGTCACTGAGATGTGGGGGAGGCTTTAACTTCACTCCCATCTCAGCAATACTGCTCAATATACAAACAAAAAACATCCCACTCCATAAGCATTCAGGATCACTGGGTAGACAGAGTTTTAACACCACCTTCCTCCCAATAATTGTGCTGGAGGGCAAAGGTGCATAGGATTACTCTCCTCATGTACCCTCTTTCCCAGCACTCTAAGGTTCTGCTGGGAAAGTGTATGTGAGCAATAATTTTTGCTTATCCCATCTTCTAGTAGAACTGTGCTCCCAACAGCTTGCCAAATAGCAGTTTGGCAAGCTGGTGGGAATACCTATTTTGCTGGGAAGAAGGGCATGCAAGCATAATTGGGTGCTCTGTATGACAGAGGTGGAAGGTGTATAACAATCTGGCATCATTGCTGAGGGGAACATGGGCCATGTGCTGCCCTTACTTCATGGGACTCTTCCTAAATAAATAGCTTTGAAACTGCAGCCTACAGATGCTTTCTGCGCAAAGTTATTTTGTTTAATACATTACTTTTGAAAAATAATTCTTGTGCTCAAGTCTGCACAATTCAAGACAGCAAGCCTCTTGCAAAGATGCTTAATTTGCCAACACCCACTATCAACACAATCTTATGGAGGTTTACTCAGATACAAGATCCACTGAATCAAATAGTAGAAATCAAATGGTAAGTATACCCAGGAAGCACAATATTCTGCATTGTTAATACAACACTTAATTCCATATAGCATGTTTAATAGCACTGTGATTTCTGTGTGGAAAATGGTTGTGTAATCAGAAGTTTCTACTGGATGCTATCTATTACATTATTAGCAATTAGCAATATTTATCAACATTTATCCAAATATTCCTATCCACTTACCTTGTATTTCACAGCACCCAAAATTGTATCGTGGTACAGCCATAGTGCCCACAACTTCCCAGCTATTTTCTTCAGGATCAAAGCGTTCAATTGAGGTGCCAATCTCTGCTCCAACCCAGCCTCCTGCAAAGCAGAGAGCACAAGTGAGAAATACTACCAAGTTAACTGTTCACCAACTCCTTAAGGCAACCCTATCTGACTGCATTAAAAAGGTTGGTTAGTGTAACCAAGAGGATGGAGTGTAAAATACTAGCCTAGAACTTCCGTGAGTAAAAAGTGGCACCTTTTCCTTCCGTGCGACATGGAAGGAACATGGAGGGTAATGCGAGAGGGACGTCATCATCAGAAACTGGCCCTCTGCTGCAGAACAGCCACGTACCTCTCCTGATCCCTCAGGATGACTTTTTTGTATCTGAAAATGTCCTAACACTTTAGGACAAATGTTTCATCCTCCCCTATTAGACACTCTGTGGCGGAGGTCTGTAGGCCAAAACAACAGAAGTCCGGCACAGAGCGTCTAGTTCTGGGACTTCCGGTTAAGCCGGAATCTTTTCCCTCACTTCGGCCAGCAGAGCAGGGAGCAGCAGAATGCAGCGGGGGACGCCACTTGGAGGATCAAGAGGAGTGCCACTACGAACAGGAAATGTGGAGTGCCTAGAACCAACTACCAGACACTTTTAGCACCCTGAAAAATATAGCAATGGCTTTACTCACAATTTTTCCCTCTACATACTTTTGTGAGGGCTTATTCTCAATGTTAAATAATATCAAAACCAACAAAAGAAACAGATTGACAGATGAAGTTAGTAGCGCTTGCTTGGGCCTGAAGTGTACAAAATACCAACCTTCAATTGAAGATTTAGCCAATGAAATTCAGCAACAAAAAAGTCACAAATAGGCAGGTTAGTTAAAGAATTCCCCCTCCCCCTCACTTATCTCAGTTCACGGCACCCCACACAAGCTAGATAATATCAAGACCAACAAAAGAAACCAACTGACGGATGAACAAAGAAGTCACTAAGCAAGTAAGTTAAATAATTAGTTTTTGGTTTATTAAATACAATTATATATAACAATTATACATTTATGTTATTTAAACTATAAATATCACAAAATAATGTTTTTTCCTTAAAGTGACACACCACTCGAGTTATGCTCATTTTTTTGGCGAAGTTTGACACACCAAGCTCAAAAGGTTGCCCATCATTGACCTAAATATAAGAGATGATGTACAACTATCACTAAAAAAACCTGCAGTTTTCTGCCACCATAAATTATAGAACAAGCAAGCTGGGGATGAAGCATTACTCATCAGCAAGTACACTTGTTCTTGCAATCAGTAAAAAAGATTTTATTGTGGAGTAAAAATGTGTTCGGCCATTGTGAAAAAGGATACAGCATCATACATGTTCTGCTTTTACTCCTTTCTTAATGGTACACAAAACTAATCACAAAGTACTCAACACATAATCAAAAGACTTGCCAAAAGCATAGATGGTCCCATAATAGGTACACACTCCAAGACCGCAGCGAGGATGGTTCATGGAAGCTACAGAAGCCCACTGCTTTGTAATAGGATCATAGCGTTCAGTACAGTCAAAAATCATGGAGTCTTTTTCACCTTAGAAATAAAACAAGAACACAGCAAACTTAAGTATGCTTTGTATATATTTTTTGTTCATGACAGTAAACAATAACAAATCAATACAACCAGAAAAGAAAAACAAAACAAAACAGAAGACAACAGCAGCAACAATAACACAAAAGGAAAAAAAAAGCAAGAAAGAAAATTGTTTGAATCACCAAGATTATGTAGTCAAATGCGAAGTTCCTAAAGGTTTCGTAGCAGTGTGGGCATGTGTATGTCTATTTATATATGTATGCACAGATGGAGTGTATGCATGAGAAGTGAGCATACAAAAAATGTAGGCTTCAGGAAGGTGAAAACACATCCACCAATGTTAGCGCGCACACACACACTTGTGTGAATTTGCTTCTGCAAAGCATGGGTAAGGGAGGAGTTTAGGGAAGAAGACTGTGCCAGAGACCCTAAACACTTGCAGTCCCAAATTGTGTAGTTTAGATGTTCTGTCTGAGGAACTCTACAGATATCACTAAATTTTGGATTTTCTGGCTTTAGAATAATACATATCAATCTCTAATTTGGGCTCCTACATTTAAATAATTAAAAGATATATAACAAGCATGAAGGAATAGTCCTTCCTCATCCCCCACTCCAGTGATTCTTCACTCTTACCTCCAATTGCATAAACCATTCCTCCCAATACTGCAACTCCCAGCCCGCTGCGAGCTTGATGCAAAGAAGACACAGTAGTCCAGTACTGACTGAAAGTATCAAAACGCTCCACACAGCTTAGAGCTCTGCTATCACTCCAACGGCCTCCCTGCAAGCGGGTGTATCCACCTGTTTAAGAAGTAGAAGAAATGGCACAAATGATTCACTGTCCCATATGCATCTTCCCAGTAGTTCAGGTTCTGAAGATATCTGTATGCTAACAAGGATCCCTACCTACAGCATAAAGGTACTTTCTGGCTTTCCTCCGTGGGCGAGCCTTAGCTGTTTGCAGGAAACTGCTGATCTTGCTCTCTTTGGGAGATTTACACACTTCACAGTATTCTTTTAAGAGAGTTTGGAGTGCCACTCGAAGACTAAAATCAGGAACACCTGGGAGAAAAAAAATTGAAACATTTGGAAATAGCCAATTTACAAATAAGGCAGAAATATGTGCAGGTCTGAGTGGTAACATTTTCACTGAGTGACTGGGTTTGTAGCTTTCCTCCATCCAAACAACTGCCCTTTTAATAATAATAAAAAAAGAAATGACTAAAGTGACATAGGAAGTGACATATCACTTTCTTTCTCAATCATCAAAGGTCAACTATAAAATAAAAAAGCAAATATTGAGCTTCAGATTTTGTCAAGTTTGTGGGGGGAAATAGTTTGCAGTCTTCTAATACCATAATTATGCAGTTGAGTTGTGAAAATTAACAGGATTAGATTTTTTAAAATACAGAAACAGCATGGTGAACCATCGTCTCTCATACATAAGCCATGATTTCTCATCTATGAGTATTTGCGTAAGAAGTTACACACTCCTGAAATCTTCTGCCTTACCTCTCATCTTGACCAGACAGTCTACTTTCATCTTTTCTTCCAGCTGGGAAGATACCCAGTATTTCTCTGCCTGTGAAAAGTGAGATGCCACCATGTTCTGTATCATCTTACAGGTTGTTTTTAATGGAACCCAGTACTACTTGTAGTTGGAAACTTTCAAATCATTACAGCACTATCAAGGGTTCCAGTTCAGCATGGACCTAATGTAATGGAACTCTGCTAGGGTACCCATATTTATAGCTGTTAAGTCTTCACGGAATCAGTCCACAGACTTGTAAAGATTTGAAAGAATAAAAACCACAAGTTCACACACTATTGTAAACTTAGGGCTTGTCTAAAAAGCAAAAATACTCCTCATAGAATTCGAGGAAAATACAATTTGTCTTAATGAGATCCCACATCAATCTGCCATATTCTGAAGGAGGGGGACCAAAACCACCAAAAACTATGCAAGAAAAGGCTTTGTGGCTTTTCTTCAAGTTTTTAAAAAGTTCCACGGGGAATGCGCATTCCCACTCGTTAGGACAACTGATTTGCTTTGATGCACATTCCCAATAAGAGTAGAAGTGGAAAGTTGAGCTTGCAAACAAGGCAAGCATCCAAAACTACCATGTTGGATTTTCACTGTAGTGATTGTGCACTGGAGCAATGAAACAGCCTTTTTTTTCTTTTTTCTATTTATTTAGGAGGAATATCGCAATTCTGCACCTTTGATATGCTTTTTTTTAATAGAAAAAAATACTGTCTGGTGGCAGCAGCTGGTGACAATAAAACGTGAGTTATTCACTTACACCCACCATCTTGAGTTGCAGGCATGCCCGTTTCAACAATGAATGCAGATAACTTCGCATGCCTGTGATTTTGCCAAAAAAAGAACTGAGACAAATGAAAGCTGCTACGAATTGGCATTAGTGTGCATCAATGCATATTTTATAGCTCCATATAGACAAGCTGTAAATTACCTTCTATGTACTTCAAGAGTCTTTGTGGGGGTAGCAATGGAAATCTAACTGTATCCAGTATTTCCACAACATATTTCTTTCTTTTCCCTAGATCCTTCAAAATCCACTGCATTGCAGCTGTGAAAACTTGGTACTCATCTTCTATGCTCAGCTCCTCACTTCGCAAGATCTTAATAAGCTGGTCTTTTGTCAAGGCCAAGAATTCCTCCCCATTCTGGATATCCAGGAAGTGGGCATGGATGTAATTCTCTGTAAATTCTAAGAGATCGTGACAGGCAATTTGTTCAGCGAACTGGAAGAGTCCAATGCAGTTCACAGGATCAATCTGTCCCTTCAGAAATTCACAGCAAAGATCCACTACTTCGGTGAGTTGGAACATGTCTGCTGCCACAATCAGTTCCTGGACATTACTCTCACCAATGCTGACAATGCCTGAAAGTACAAAGGAAACAAACTTTTAGATGGTATGAAATCTTGCCCACAGAGTAACACAACCTGTCCATAAAAATTTTCTTGAAGAATATAAATGTAGTTGCTCATCACATTACTAATATTTTAAAAGGGAAGCTCACACCAACTAAAATAACAAATAGAGAAACAGTAAATACAGGCAAAAAAAAATTCATAGCTGTTTACCAACCTGCATTGATCAAAGGTTTTGCCACAGAAAGCAGATAATAAAACAGCCAGTGTTATGATGACATACCATTAACTAGCTCCATTCATATATTTAGGAATTGCAAATTTGGTGGTAAATCTACATCTCCACTATACAACTTCGAACTGTAGATAGAGCTCATAAGATTCAAGGCTACTTCACATCCCTCCCTAAATCCCTATACACAAAAAATTAAGATATCAGAAAGAAAGATTACAATCCTTTTACAGTTGCAACTGAAATTTTATCTTCAGCTTCCTGGACCAATTTTTATCAGATTCATTGCTGACCATACAATGCCCCACCCTCCCCAAGTTTAAGAATTCATAGGTGGTAGTGGTTATGTGCCTTCAAGCTGACTCTGATTTATAGTAACTTCATCATAGGGTTTTCTTGGCAAGATTTCTTGAGAGATTTGCCATTGCCTTTCTCTCAGGCTGAGAGAGCATGACTTGCTCAAAGTCTGCCAGTGGTCTTCATGCTGAGCAGAGATTCAAAACTGGGCCTCCCAGAATAACTCAAAACTATTACACCATGCTGGCTGTCTATTCATAGGTTAGATTACAATAAATAAAAGTTTTATTAATTTGCTTAAAACTACACAGGTACTGAAATACATTTTCATTAAGAAAGGAGCTGTGATAGGAGCTCCAATAAACATTGACTGTAAACTGTTAATGTTAATTTCTGTTTTCAAATTGCACTAAAAATTACACTAAGATGGAAATCTCAATACAAGTTTTTGTACCAGGACAGAAAGTGCTTTCTTTTCCTTTTGTAGAAGTAAAGAATATACATCTCTATGACAAACAGTATATCATAATGTATCTAAACTGTTTTACAAGAAAACAAAACAAATCCAAAAATTAGCATTTTAAAATAGCTTTCCTCTTACTAATGTAGTTATGCATTTGAGGTCTGATTTCTAAATCAAACTTATTTCATTTTTGTTGAGAGTTCAGTAATCTTGTGACAGGAATGCACTTTTCAGCTGGGTAAAGAAATAAAGGCTACCTATTAAGTCTAGGTAGCCAGAGTTTGCTGACCTTGTCAAAATATTCACATCTTCAAATTAACTGAAATGTCATGACCGCAGTTGATTTGAAACCACAAATTACCAAGTTGCAACAAGATAGTTAGCTTCTTCTTAATAAAATACTATCACATACAGTTCATTGTATTCTTTTTTACCGTTAAAACCATCAGCCAATAAACACTTTCAAAATCATATATTATGGAATATGCATGCATAATGTCTGCATACTTAAATTCTGTTGCTTTTCTATTACAATTGACACAAGTGCAGACTGTGTTCTTACAAAAATCCATTATATACAGCAAGTATTCGTTAACCACAATTTCTCAGAAGGAAGAAAGCTTTTGAAACAACAATCAGTTAGGGAGTAAAACAGTAAGTACTAACAGAATCAATACATTTGATTCACTACCTTCTCATGTTACTAAAACACTACTACAAAACATAAACATAATTTACCTGTGTAAATAAAGTCTAGGAGGATCTGAAAAATGTCAGCATCCACACCCAAGATCTGCACAGTATCCTTTGAAGCTTCTCTCATTCCTCCTGCAAACAGAGCTGCAAAGTAAGGGGTGCTTGCAGCCAAGACAAGCCGGTGGACCTTAAATACCTCTTCACCAACCTGAAGCTGCACATCACAGAAGTGGTGTCCACATCTCATTTTGTTGATCTGAGCCAGTATAAGACGAGCATGCCTGTCTGCCAGGAATGGGAACTCGCTTGTGCTGGGACAAGCCATGACAGGGTCACAGAGAAAGCATGAGACTGATAGCCATCATCTCCTGAAGAACTGACAAAAATCATTGTCAGATGAAGTTGGTGCTGAACACATGAGCAACAATAATTTAATGATGTTTTAATAAAACTAAGGACACTTTCAGATAACAGGAGTTATTATTTCAATGTGGTTATCAATCCCAGGTGTGATTTCACAATTGAAAAAGCAATAAACTGATGAGAAGGTGATCATCAAATGATGGATACTGAAAGTTTCCTCAGGACTTTCTATCCACTATCCAGCTGCCATTTTATTACTTTCCCATTTCCCCTCAGTGATTTTACTGGCATCATTTGATAAATACTAGAACATTTGGCTAATAATCTGATTATGTAGTATACAAATAAACCAGAAATGTATCTCACAGAGATAAATTATAGTGGAACAAAAACAACTCTAGTCCTTCTGAATGAAGAAACACACTTGGATACTCTTAACAGATCAGGTAATCTAATGCCCTTTTAAAGATTCTTATTACATTTTGCTGTATAGAAAATTACAAATGCCTCTTATCAGCTTTTCAGTGCCAATGTGTTAATTACAAAAAAAAACCAAAAAAACATTTCATAGGCCAGTTCTAACCACTTGAACATCCAAGTGATTTTAATAGGACTGAAGCTGTCCTCTGATCGCAACACAAGGAGTGACACACAATATACACCACCTCTGCCCAGTAGGAAAGCCCAATTATAAAACTGCAGTTCGTATATATAAATATGTTTGTATGTGTATACTGTACACACACAGAGAGAGACATATCTGCATGTATGTATATGTGTGGCCAGATCCACACTACACAAATAATCCAGTTTGAAACTGGATTATTTGCCACATCTCCTTCCTAGTGAATGCTGGGATTTGTAGTTTTATATGGTCTTTGGCCTTCTCTGCCAAAGAGTGCTGGTGTATCACCAAACTACAAACCCCAAGTTTCCGTAGAATGAAGCCATGACAAATAACCCCGTTTCAAAACTGGATTATTTGTGCAGTGTGGATGCACCCGTGTGTGTGTGTGTGTGCATGTGTGTGTGTATATGTGTGTGTGTGTGTGTGTGTGTGTTAATTGAGGAAAGGGGCAGCTCATGGGCACCCTCCATAAATTTCTAATTCCCCCGTGATCAGTGAAGTACTGGTTGTGTACTACTAGAACATGATGGCAATAAATCAATAAACTGAACACTATAAACTGGAACAAAAACCCAAGAAAAACTACAAATAGGGATATATCTGGGCCCTTAATACATTTGAGGAGGGGGGACCCTCCAAGCCTGGAAGAGTTAGTTTTTTGGCGCTACAATACACAGTGGACATAACTGGAGTAGGAGATGGGGAGAAAATGAGGCAGGCAGAGTGGCGTTAAGGAAACCTTAACATTTCCACACACACACCCAAAAAATTCCTTTTAAATATATATTTTTAAAGGACACTGGGGCTCCAGCCTTCCCGCAGGATAGGTGCCAAGACCTTAGCAACAGGACCCGCGTCGAGCCCGCACGATGGTGGCTGGGGGGGGGGGGCAGGGCAATTCCTTTACTTACGAGGTGAGAGGAAAAATGTATTAGTGTTAGGATAGATAGTTTTATTTTTGTATTAGTAAGAAAAGAGGAAAACAATAATTATTATTTTTGCGTTATTGTGACGGCCTTTTGCGGTCGGGTGTATTTTTCAGTAGGATGGTTTTATTCCAATAAAAAATTCCTAAAAATTCCCAATTCTCTCAAATCAAACAAACTGGGACCCTGCGGTTGGAAACCCCGAGTCTCTCGCCGCCAAGTCAAACGGCCACGGAAGGACAGGCGCTTGGGGGTTTTTTTTGGAATCAAACAGGAACAGCGAGCCCAACCCTCAACACCCTCCCCCGCGCGCAGCCACCTCGCGGGCAGGCCAACGGTCACCACCCGCCCACACCCCGAAAAGCGCCATCCGACCTCACTTACCTCCAGTGCGCAGGTGCCGGTGGAAAAGGAGGTGAGGCGGAGCGGAGGAGGAGGTGGTGGTGGGCGGGCTCAGCAAAACAGAGCGAGCACGTGATAGGACGCGAGGCGAATGCCAGCTGGCGAAGGCAGGCAGCTCCAGCCAATCGCTTGGAGGAAAGTCGGGCAGGCAAAGGGGAAGGAAAAAGACCCAGAAAAGGCAGGGCTCTTTCCCCACCACGTAGGAATATGTTTTTTTCGAGATTAGCTCTCTGCAGGTCATACTGCATAACGTATGTGCACATTTCTTTTATTATAAGCAAGAAACATTGGAGTGACTCCAATTTACTTTTTAAAGAATAACTAATATTTGTTAAAATATTTGTTAAAATATTTGTTTATTAAATTTGTTTGTTTTATTGTTAGATTTGTTTGTTATATTGTTAAATATATTTGTTAAAATATTTATTTGTTAAAATAAAAATCAGTGTGTATAGAGCCATTGTACTGTCTATTCTCCTCTATGGGTCTGAAACATGGGTCACCTATCGCCACCACTTACGACTCCTCGAACGCTTCCATCAGCGCTGTTTACGCACAATCCTAAATATACACTGGATTGACTATGTGACGAATGTTGCTGTCCTTGAGCAAGCAGGGATCACCAGCATTGAGGCCATGATATTGAAAACACAGCTGCGCTGGGCAGGGCACGTTTCTAGGATGGAGGACCATCGCCTCCCCAAAACAGTACTCTACGGTGATCTCACCACGGGTCAGCGTAAGAGGGGCGCTCCAAAAAAGCGATACAAAGACTCCCTGAAACAACATCTCAGGCTTGGCCAAATTGATCACCAACAATGGTCCGCCCTGGCCTCACATCGGGAGGCATGGAGACGCACTATCCACAATGCTGCAGCTTTATTTGAGAACTCACGCTGAACAAGTCTTGAAGAGAAACGACAACGCAGAAAGAATCACAACCCAGAAGCATCACCCAAGGAGACCTTATGCTGTGCTTTCTGCAACCAGACTTATTTATCTCAGATTGGCCTTTTCAGTCATCAGTGTGTTTGCAGAAAGTCCTTCCTGAATCTTCATTTGCGAAGAAAAGCCAGAGAGAGAGAGAGAGAGAGTGTATAAAGTTCCATACAAGTAAAATTTATCTCTACAAAAAGATTACTTTTTTTTTTTTAAGTCTTTATGTTTTGCATAATCCTTCCATTTAGTGTTCCAAGTCCCGCTATGTGTACCATAAAAACACATTCCCACTGTGGTAGTTTGATAGCTCATCCTCCAAAATCGAGTAGTGTCAAGTCCATCTGGTACCATAGAAAATAACGTGGGAGGGCCCTCAGCTGTTTTTGATAATCCCAATAAAATGGCATCAGGGTCTTCAATTAGAACAGGCAAAAAGGGCATACACCCTACTGATTGTGGATGGGCATAAACTAATGTTACATCTTTCCCGTGATATTCAAACATGCACTCAGCATGTCACCAAATCCAATTCCCTTGTGTCTTTTCACAAAATAAAATCCCAAAAAGGACAATTGCTACCCACCACCTCTTCATTTTCGTGGATGTCGCCATTTCATGTTTATCCTCTTTCCGTAATTATCTGGGGGATCTCGAACCCACTTAATATAATAACAATCCTCTTTCCAACTAAGGTATTACTTCAAGTATTTTTCTTCTATTATGTATATAAAAACTGGGTATCTTCTCGCTAGCACAAGAGCCTGTGAAATATAAACATATCTGTTAGATCCAAAAGGGGCTAGGTCCGATTTTCCTCGTGGGGATCCTCCCATCGATTCATCTGGCATGAATTATTCCTAAAAAAAAAATGTAACACTTATTATTCATCAACTTTGTACAATTTTATCTGGTTATTCTGACATAAGAGTCCAAATCTGTTTCCACTGACTAATATGCTTTAAATCTTTACTATCTGCATTCTTAAAACCATCTTTAGCCCAAAATTGGATAAACCTCATACACCCATTGTATACGTACTCACTGTCCATAATAATTACAGAGTCCTTGTATATATATTTCCCTTGGAAGCTGTGGTAAAATACTCTATGGCAGACTAGGCTGCCTTGTGCCTCCCTGAAAGGGAGACTGTGACAATATGTAGACAACTTGTCCTGCTGGCATTGTTGGGCTTTAATGTGGAGGAGACAGCTACATTTTTTCATGGAGTGGAAAAGTTACCATTTTTTACACTACGACTCCAAAATCCTCTAGCCCAGTGGTTCTTAACCTGTGGTCAGTGGACCCCCAGGGGGCTGCAATGTCCTCACAGGGTGTCCAGGAAGGGTTGAAGGCTGCTTGGCTCACCTTCCCTCAGTGGAGTGGCCACATGACAGGAGCCAAGGCAAAGGCTGGCTGGCTTGGCTTGTGTATTGCCATTCAATCTGCTCCAGCCACATTTCAGGAAGAAGCAGGAGAAAAATCTTGCCTCCCCCTCTGGTGCCTCTGAGGGAAGGTTTAATGGATGGCATTATTGTGTTGTTGTTGTTATGGTTTTAAATTTTGAGTTAAGTCTTGGGGTTCCAAGGGAACAAAAGATTTTTAAAGGGGGTTCCTGGTAAAGGAAAGGTTAAGAGCCACTGCTCTAGCCCATATGTCCACTGTGTATTGTGGCCCCAAAAAACTAACTCTTCCAGGCTTGGAGCGTTCCCCCCCCCCAAATGTATTAAGGGCCCAGATATAACCTTATGTGTAGTTTTTCTTAGGTTTTTGTTCCAGTTTATAATATTGATTTATTGCCACCATGTTCTAGTAGTATACAACCAGTACTTCACTGATCATGGGGGAATTTTAAATTTTAATTTTTCCTATAGAGGTTTCCTATATGGTCAGTCTTCATATTTAGCAACTACATTCATGCAGTGCTGGACAGCTCCAGACTCAGACTGGTGGGGCAGATGATAACCAAATGGGGATTGAAAAGTTGGTTCTGCAAGTGTATCACAGTACAGCCCACCTCAAAAATAGGCTGGCTGTAGAAGGTTAGGATGAGGCACAAGGCACCTCTGCTGGCTGAACTCAAAGGTCAGTCAACAGAAAAGCCAATTTTAAAACCCTCAAAAATAAATTTTGTGTTCCAATTTTGCCTGCTGCAGCCACATCCATAGAGAGCCAGTGCGATGTAGTGGCTTGAATGTTGGCCTATGACTCTGGTGACCAGGGTTTGAATCCCCACTTGAACATGAAAACTCACTGTGTGACCTTGGGCAAGTCACACTCTCTCAGCCTCAGAGGAAGGCAATGGAAAACCTCTTCTGAACAAATTTTGCCAAGAAAACTCTGATAGGTTCACCTTAGGGTCAGTATAAGTTAGAAATGACTTGAAGGCACACAACAAAACCACATCTATGCTGAAAGAACTGTATTTAGGACAGAGCACAGATCACCAACCAATCACAGCCCTTTTCCATCAAGATACAAACCCCATCCAGGTAGACCCTGACTCAGATGACAGAGTGCATAGCATTGGGTTATGTCTCTCTTGCATAAGACATAGCACTTGCATAGGGACACTCTGGTGATGGCAACACAATGGGAAATGGCACTTAGCACAACACAAGGCACCTCAAGATACCTCATGTGGAGGCCTCTGCACCAAGAAAAACCCAAAACAAAAGTGAACAAGATAATTCCTATCCCCTGCCTGCCTAGAATCCCTGTAGGTTGAACTCCCAGAGGAATACAGCTGCCAGCAACAAATAGCCATTAGGAAACCTGGGGTTTGCAGCCTCCAGCAAAATATGTAGGTGAGCCAAATGAGGAAACTGCTGAAACTGCAACGCTAAAGATATCTGATATGTTTTCCCCCCCCCCTTTCTTTCATGTCTTTGTAATGGCTATATGATTGTGCACAAAGACTTCTCAGCTGTTACATACATACCTGCAGGTAAGGCCTCACTGTCTCTGCGGGCATGTTAGCAGTGAATCTACCTAAATGATGGAACAATAGACATTTGTTTTCATATAGTCCAATTGTTACCTATCCTGAAACCCACAGCCCCATATCTATATTAATAATTGGCAACATTTAATAATTAGGTCAACATGTGGCCTTCCACATAGTGCGGCTATTAACACAAACCTGGGGGAACTAGAAAAACCCAAAGTTAAACATTCCTTAGTCAGGAATGCACTTAGGGAGAGGCTACCTAAATTCTAAAGAAATTTTAATCTGCATGGCAACTGAAGGCATGTACACCTGGCTAATCCCATCTGCCCAGTCTGGCATGCTCAAACCTTTAAACGGCCCTCATTAGTCTTCCCATACCTAAACAAAGGAAGTTGCTTCCTCCCTTTCATTTGCAAAGTATTTAACCATGAAAGTGCTATTAACATTGCTGGAATGTCTTTGTTGCTTTCTGAGCAACACCACAAGATATTGTCTTCTACTCTAAAACCCATCCCCAGAAGGCAAATATTGACTATAAAAACCCTTTCAAAACTCCACTAAAACGCTCACAGATCCCCTTTCTGAGGACACTATGCCCATCTGTGCAGCAGTTCCAGATCAGGACTCCCACTCTGCTGGTTTCTTCTGTGGCCTCATCTCTACAAGAAGAAGTGTCGTATCACCCACTGGAAACTCCCTTTGCTATTCCTCTATCCCAATTCTTCCCACTTTATTTGCTAGTCTTGCATGTATGCTTGATGCCTGAATATGTGTGTGAGAATGCTGTTATTGTTTTTCTCAAATAAAGATCATTTGTTATACTATCTAGCTTGTGTCTCCTCCTTCGAACTGGTATAATTGGTCACAAGGTCCTGCCATTACCCACCTCTCGCATTGCCAAACTGAGTATATTAAACTCTCCAAATCAATATCGGTATTTGAGGGTCTTTTAGACCCCTGAGCCTTTAGGGTAACACAAAAAGTCAATAGTTTTGGTTACTTATCTTGTTTTCCAGAGTTTGAATCAATTGCCAAAGAGAAATTTGTCCCTTCTCCAGAATGAATATATGTATACATTAATTAATTAGTCCCAACTTTCTCCCAACATGGGATCTAAGGTGGCTCACACCATAGACTACAAGGAAGTACAGGTTAAAAATAATAACAAAAATTTAAACAATTAAAGTGTCCTATTAAAAACACTTATTTAAAACAATATAAAAGCATTTTAAATTACAATAATAAGAATAAAGGTACAGCACATGCACACCATTAAAAGACCATTCTGCACAACCAGTAAATTGTCCAAGTCTGTAAATGAAAAGGTCTTTATGGCCCATGGAAGGAGAGCAGAGAGGGGACACCTGAGCTGTCTCAGGAAGAGAATTCTACAGCCTGAATTCTACAGTCACCAGTAAGATCCCCACATCATGTGTCCTCACCAGATGGGACTGTGGTGGGACCAAGATATATCCCTCTCCTGAGGATTAAAAAACCCAGGCAAGCTCATATGGGAAGATACAGTCTTTGAGATAACCTAAATGGCTTGGATCTAGACTATTATAATTATAATTATTAATCCTGTTGGGATTCTTTCCTGGCATTTGTCCCTTAAAAATATTGTAGTTTATGATTGTGTGGCCATTGCATTAAAAATAGTATTCAATAGTATTCATCTGAAATGCTGAGCCTGGATCATTGGAGAAGCATGTTGGGGAGCACAGAACTTGCAGAAAGATTCACTATATATGTTCAAAATATTAAAGAAAATCAAGGACCCAGTGATTCCTTTAATGCTACATGGCATCTTTTTATTATGCATATTAAAGTCAGCAACTCTAGTTATTTTCTTTATTTTCTCATAGTGATCTGTGGAATTATATGTTCTTTTGAAAGGTATGGATATCAGATCATTATCCATAGCTGTGTTTATCATCTTAGATGTTAATTCCATTAGGACAATATTGACTCCTTCCTGTTCTGATGTATGGGTACTTTACTATGATGTAATATATTGTTTCCTGTTGAATGTATCTGCTGTTTTATACATTTTTAAAAGATTTAAATAATCCTAACAGAGGGGATGAGAATCTTGAAGCCCACCAGATGATGACTGACTACAACTCCCAACAACCCACCCAGAATAGCCAATGGTGAGGAATGCTGGAAGGCAACGTTGGCAATCCAACACTATTTGGAAGGCTGCATGATTCCCAACCTGTGTTCTAAGAACATGTGTAGTGGGCTTGGTCCTGGAAGAATGGTAAGGAGTTTAGCTGAAATTCTTACAGGTTGTGTTATATTGTATATCTTTGAAGGTACATAGAGATCTACGTAGCTTAAGAAATAACCTGCATCTTACAGCCTGCAGTTCTTCTAATATTAAACTGTACCAAATGAGAGTAGCTCACACGTAAATATTCCTGCAACTGCTTAGCTGTACCAGCCTCCCTCTGATAAGAGAGATTTTTTACTGTTCTGCTGAATGACTGGAAAGCCAGATAACTAGAGTCTTTACTCACAGTGAAGCATGATTTATTTCCCTCCCAGCTTGAAAGCCCTCTAGCAATTTCTAAGAAACAGGCAATGACTGAGTATATAAATCTGCCCTGAGACTCTTTGGTCTTGGGCCCAGAGGCAAGCCTGAATCTAGGGAAGCTGAGGACTGCAGAGTGCAAAGCATCTTCTGTATCTTGGCAGACCAGCTGTGTCTGCTTCTATTGGACGAAGGGATGTGTGAGAACTTTATTTGCTTTCATCCTTTTTTTCTCCATCCATTTATCACCTGTGTGCAATTAAACTGTTATCTTGTAGCATCTGTGGCTTTGTTTCATTTTGTCATATCCACAAATCTGGTTTAGCAGATCTGAGCAGATTAATCACTGAGCTCAGCACATTCTCAGAACAACCTGTCTGGTAACACCAATATCACTCCTCAGTTTCCCCTTACCTAGGATTAACAATTATAACATTATTAATGCTCTGCTCTCAATGCCAAAAAGAATTCAGTGTGCCAAAGTCAGAAGCTGTGGAAACAGGAGGTATCCAGTGTCAAACAGTCCAGGGTTGAGAAAGCCATACATCAGAAAAGAGTTCAGGTAGACACATTAGCAGAGTCATTTAACAGTCTAAGAGTCATAAATCCAGTACTTACAAAAGCCATCAAGTCATCAAGAGGTGAACTGAAGTTGCATTCAGCAGTTTAGCTGGAGGAAGTTCCCTGCTTATAAAAGCAGCAAGCTCAGCCAATGCCCTCATTCCAGGCAGTATTTAGGGAGTGTACTGTACTTCTCAGCTCTATTCTCCCTGATGCCTTGAACTCAGACTTTCGCTCCATCTGCAGGGGATGGTCTGAGCCAGATACCAGAGCCTCTACCCTTCTCGGGACTGGGAGCCTTTCATTCAGCTCCTCTTCTTGCCCTGAAGCCTGTTGACCAAAGAAGGACTCAGCTAGTTATCAGGCATTCACTCTGACTCCCCCAGCTGCATGTTTGCTTCATCTTCTGAGGAAGACTATCTCTCAAGGCAGGGCATGACATCTAGAAAGATTCTCAAGATTATTCAATTTCTCATCATGTTTGTTTTCATACCAGGAACTGTGTGGACCCTCTTTAAAACTGGATTAGCAGAACTTATCCATACTCTGCATAGTAAAGAGAAAGTGTTTGGTATTGTTTCCACAAGCTGTGGGTCTTAATTGCCTATTTCACTTTAACAATATCTGGCATGTTAAAATAATATAGTAATCCACGGATCCCTCTAGGTGGGAAAAAATCAGAAAGTATCAAGACTTTTCAGTTATTTTCATACCTCCATATTAATGGCTTTGCATCCCAACTCTACCTTGAAATATTGCATGTTTCTTTCCCACCTCCCCTCATCATGTGTCACATCCAGTCTCATGCAACATTTCGGAAACTTACTTTCACCAATTTCGACTGATTATTATTTTTCAGGAATTATAATCAAAAGGGTTACAGTGCTTTATCAATGTTAAGCATTACTAATTAAGCATTAGGATCATTTTGTTTTAGAGCTAACATTCTTCTGTAGAATCTGTGTCCTGGAACAATAGTTGTGTTTTCTTGGTGGTGGACATCTTTACTACTTTAGAGACAGTAGAAACACATAGGCAAGTACTGATACAGTTCGTCTCAGAATATACTGGGTTAATTTAAACTGATGTGGGGAATGAGGATGTAAGCTCTTTGGTAATGTCAGAAACTCCCAGGAAATACTTCAGAATAAGAAAAATGTCATATGGATTTCCACAATAAAATCAGTTTGTACAGGAACAAAACTTGGGACTTCCAGAGATTCCCCGCCCCCATCTCATCTGGAGGTGGTCTATACTTATCAAAAGCTTAATTGAGATGGTGTGCACTGAGAGGAAGATCCTGAGCACTGCACATTCACTGTGGAAGGTCTTTGGAGCATCAGACTCTGCACTGATCCTTGAAATAGATTTTCTTTGGGGTTTTTCCAGGCTGTGTTCTGAAATCATTTCTTTCTGACCTTTCGCCTGCACCTGTGGCTGGCATCCTCAGAGAATGGTTGTGTGTGTGTGTAGAGTTTATATGCTGTGAACCCCTGTTGGGGAGGATATGTAAATTTGTGTAATTGAATGGTTAGTTTCTGGGTATAGAAATGCAAGGCTCGTTAGTGTCTGTTTGGCTAATGGTTGGTTGATGGGCCATTATCTCCTGGGAATCCCCCTGTCCCTGGGTGGAATTCTTTTGTAAGTGTTGAGTTTTGATTCTATTGTATTTCAAAACTGGCAGCCAGATTTTGTTTACTTTTAAGGTTTCTTCTTTCCTGATGAAATTATCCAGGTGTTTGTGGATTTCAATAGTTTCTCTGTGCATTCTGACATGATGGTTGTTGGCCAGGTCTAGGATTTCTGTGTTTTCAAATAGCATTTTGTGTCCAGGTTAGTTTATAACATGTTCTGCTACTGCTGATTTTTCTGGCTGGCCCAGTCTGCAGTGTCTCTCATGTTCCTTGATTCGTGTTTGCACACTGTGTTTAGTGGTCCCTATGTAAACTTGTCCACAGCTGCGTGGTATGTGGTAAAATCCTGCAGCTGTGAAAGGGTCTCTTTTGTCCTTTAGCATTTCTTGGATTTTCTTGGTTGGTCTGTAGATTGTTTGGAGGTTGTGATTCCTCATCAGTTTCCCAATTCTGTCTGTGACTCCTTTGATATATGGTAAAAATACCTTCCCTTTGGGTGGAATAGGGAAACTGATATGAATATGGGGTCTTGCAAATTAACTAGTGTGAAAGGAATGGCAGACACTTCTTTCTTCTTCCACCCACCGATTACATGAGATTACAGTGTGCATGTCACAGGGTGGCGCGCAAGAGAAACGTGCTTTTGCATATCACAGGATGTGACATCTTCTGCTCTTAGACGAGGGCAGAGACAGAGGAATGAATGAAAATGTGTGTGTGTGTATGTACATAAGAAACATGTCTGTACAGTGGAAATGTGCATCATGATGCATCAGGCCTTCTAACAAGTAATCTAATCGGTTCAAGAATGCTGAAGAAAATATTTTTTACTATTAAAAAAACAGCAAGAGAAACCCTTATATAATTTAACTTATTTAGAAGCAGGGGGTTTCAGTGCGAAAATGGCATTTCTGGCAACTGTTACAAGAGAGTATACGTTTGCCTGCTTACTGTTCTGGCCTCACCTCTCCATTGATGCCCCCTTGTCGTGGGAGAGAGGCTTGCATACCCTAATGATGTTTTGAGTTATGCTGGCGGTGGCATAATAGCCACCAGTAGGGCCTCCCATGCTAGACAGGTCAAAACCAAAGGGACTGACAAAGTACATCAAAGGGCAGGATGGGCTCTCTAGCCGTATGGCAACCATCCTAGGAGAAGGAAAACTCTAATCCCAAACCTGGGCAGATGGTGCTTGTCCAACCCTGTAAGGTCAACCATCTAAGAGAACGAAACTCTAATCAAACCTACGACCCGAGGACTTCGCTGCTACTATCCATGCTCGCAAGGCCACAGTAGATGAACCTTTGGTTCAAAGGGTGAGGCCAGTTCTGTGCACGCTACGCTCCACCAGAAAAATCCATTGCACAGGCTCGAAAGACAAATCCAATTCTGAAAAAGCTCTGTACCGATAGGCGAGGGATGAAACGGCAGGTGTAAAGATGCACTGGAAGCCACAGACCCAACCCTGCATGCAGGAGGTTCAGGACTTTGGTCGCTTGAGGCTGACCCGGGAGATGACAATCTTGTTCGGCAGCATCCTGAATGACTAAGCAGCCTTTTTTAAGGAGGGCACTGCTTATTCCATATGGCGAGGGGCCTAGAAAAGGTGGCCTAATGAAAGCTCATCACCATCTCCCTGGTTGGCTAGCCGCGGCCAACGGGCATCTTCTGATGCGGTCAAACCAAGGCAAAGAAACAAAGGCACACACCAGCCTCCAAAGGTGTAAATTAACTGACGCTTGCATGCTGGAACATCAGAACCATGCAAGACTCTGCAGATAGTGGATGGCCTGAGCGTCGTTCTGCTCAAATAGCCCATAAACTATCACGACTTAATATTGACATCGCTGCTCTTAGTGAAGTTCATCTCCATGAGGAAGGCAGACTTAAAGAACATGGTGCCGTCTACACACTTTACTGGTCTGGCAAACCCAAAACCGAAAAACATATTTCAGGAGTAGGCTTTATGATTAAAAACTCCATTGCCTCCAAACTCGAAATCTTGCCAACAGGACACTCTGATCGCATTATTTCCTTACGCCTCCTACATGTTGTTCTCTTTAGTGTATATGCCCCAACTATGCAAGCCGACCCTGTAGAGAAAGACAAATTCTACACAGACCTACGCCAACTCATACAAAAAGTCCCTGTAGAATATAAAATTATTATCCTTGGTGACTTCAATGCCAGAGTAGGAAAGAACTCCAAAGCCTGGAAAGGTGTCTTAGGCAAGCATGGTGTTGGAAATTGCAATGATAACGGACGCCTCCTGCTAGAGTTCTGTGCAGAACAACAGCTGACTATTGCAAACACTATCTTTCAGCAGAAAGACAGCTTGAAGACAACCTGGATACATCCCCGATCCAAACATTGGCACCTCATTGACTATGTTCTAGTCTGCCAGAGAAACATTCATGATGTCCGTCATACTCAAGTGATGCCGAGTGCAAAATGCCAAACAGATCATTGCCTCATAAGATGTAACCTAAATCTTCATCTTAAGTTCAAACCTAAGAGGGCTGGCATCATAAAGAAGAGACTCCAAGTCAACAATCTTCAGCAAGCTACCATGAGAGACAACTTCCAGGCAAATCTGCAGGCAAAACTTGAAGACCACCCTACAGATCCTTCTCCTACAGTGCTTTGGCAACATATCAAAAACAGTATCCTCCAGTCTGCAGAAGAATCCCTTGGGTTCTCACACAAGAAAAATCAAGACTGGTTTGATGAAAACAACCAAGAGATTCAGGAGCTGTTGGCAAAGAAGAGAACTGCTCACCAGGCATACCTCGCCCAGCCAACTTGCCATGTAAGAAAAACAGCTTTCTGTCTCCCATGTAGTAAACTTCAACAAAAACTCTGAGACATGCAGAACAAGTGGTGGATCACTATAGCAGAAAAGACACAACGCTGTGCAGATCTGGGTGATCTTAGAGGATTTTATTAAGCTCTTAAAACAGTGTTTGGACCTACTTATCAGGTCCAAAGCTCCTTATACAGTACAGATGGTCAAACATTAATTACTGATAAAGCCTCCATCCTAAATCAATGGGCTGAACATTTTCAAAGTCTCTTTAGTGCCAACCGAGTAGTCCAAGGCTCAGCTATCCAACATGTGATACAAAAACTGATGAAAAATGAATTGGACATAGCTCCCACTTTGGAAGAGACCTTAAGGCCATACAGCAGATGAAAAACGGCAAGGCAGCTGGGATTGATGGAATCCCACCTGAAGTTTGGAAACATGAAGGTCATGTACTCCATGATAAATTCCACGAACTCCTTGTGAATTGCTGGGAAAAAGGGGAACTGCCATCAGATCTCCGAGATGCAGTCATTATCACCCTGTACAAGAAAAAAAGGAGCAAAATCCGATTGCTCAAACTATCGAGGTATAACACTGCTCTCTATTGCTGGAAAAATCCTTGCAAGGATACTCCTGAACAGATTAGTTCCTGCTATTGCAGAAGAACTTCTTCCTGAAAGCCAATGTGGCTTCAGAGCCAATAGGAGTACTACAGATATGGTATTTGACCTTAGACAACTGCAAGAGAAATGTAGAGAGCAGAACAAGGGACTCTATGTAACATTTGTCGACCTCACCAAAGCCTTCGACACTGTGAGTAGAAAAGGTCTGTGGCAGATCCTGGAAAGACTAGAATGTCCCCCCCCCAAATTCCATAAAATGATTATCTTGCTACACGAGGGCCAGCACGGTCAAGTCAGATATGGCGATGCTCTTTCAGAGCCCTTTCTAATAACTAATAGAGTGAAGCAAGGTTGTGTTCTTGCTCCAACTTTATTTACAATCTTCTTCAGCATGATGCTCCAAAGGGCTACGGCAGAGCTTGAATAAGAAGACGGCATCTATATACGTTGCCGTACTGATGGTAGCTTGTTTAACTTAAGCTGTCTGAGGGCTTGCACTAAGACTCTAAACTATCTAGTCTGTGAGCTGCTCTTTCCTGATGCTGCTGCCCTTGTTGCCCACACAGAAGCAGGTCTGCAGCATCTAACATCCTGCTTCGTAACAGCTGCAGAGCTGTTTGGGCTGAAAGTCAACCTGAAGAAAACGGAAGTTCTTTACCAGCCTGCACCACAGGATGAACACTATCATCCCCACATTGCCGTCGGCAAACTGTGCTTAAGTCCGTTCAGCAGTTCACCTACTTGGGAAGCATTATCTCCTCAGATGCCAAGATTGACAAAGAGATTGATCACAGATTAGCAAAGGCATATATAGCACATTTGAAAGACTTTACAAAAGAGTCTGGAGTAACAAACACCTGAGACGAAGCACAAAAATCAGTGTGCATAGAGCCATTGTACTATATATTCTCCTTTATGGGTCTGAAACATGGGTCACCTATCACCACCACTTACAACTCAATGAACACTTTCATCAGCGATGTATACGCACAATCCTAAATATACACTGGACTGACTATGTGATGAATGTTGCTGTCCTTGAGCAAGCAGGGATCACCAGCATTGAGGCCATGATATTGAGAACACAGCTACGCCAGGCAGGGCACATTTCTAGGATGAAGGACCATCGCCTCCCAAAAATAGTACTCTATGGTGAACTCGCCACGGGTCAGTGGAAGAGGGGCGCTCCAAAAAAGTGATACAAAGACTCCATGAAGCAACATCTCAAGCTCGGCCAAATTGATCACCAACGATGGTCCGCCCTGGCCTCACATTTATACACACATTGGGAGGCATGGACACGTACCATCCACAATGCTGCAGCCTTATTTGAAAACTCACGCCAAAAAAGTCTTGAAGAGAAACGACAACGCAGAAAGAATCACAACCTGGAAATATCACCCAAGGAGACCTTCTGCTGTGCTTTCTGCAACTGGACTTATTTATCTTGGATTGGCCTTTTTAGTCATCAGCGCGCTTACAGAAAGCACGGGATGAGTCCTTCCTGAATCTTCTTTTGCGAAGAAAAGCCAGGGAGTTCTGGCCTCAACTGTGAACATGACACAAGTGGGGTGATACCATATTTAAATTAGCAGTCCCCCCCCCCACATCCTTGAAAATACAGTACACAAATTGCTAGGAATATAGAAATGCACAGTTGTATACTGAAGTATTATTTCAGAGTCTGGTTGCAATTAGAAACAAAGAAAGCCCACCCATTTTGAATAGCTTTTAACTGATTTTTAAAAAATCACTATGTTTTATTAATCTAATTGTTTTATTATAATACTATATTATTATGTTTTGATGTTGACCAGACAGGTTACTTCTATATATTTAAATAATTTTTAAAAATCTCAGAGATCTTTGCAAAAGGTCAGGTTCTTTGTGTTATCAATAGGAAGTGCCACTTAAAGCAAAGGCTTTAACTGGTTGGGGTTTTTTGTTAATACAAAAGATCACCTTTCCTTTGAAAAGGAGGAAGGGAGGGGGAGGAGAAAAAAAGAAGGCATGTTGCAGCATCTTTAAGACTAACAGGTTTTTATTTTAGCATTAATTTTCATGGATATAGATCCACTTCTTTAGATGCAGCACAGCATGATATCCATGCCTCAGGATATAAAGCATATTTACACACTTGTGGGAATGGGATAAAATGTTATAGGCTCCAGAAAGATGCAAATCATGACCCTTGCCCTAAATTTTCAAAGGGCTGCATAAGGTGATACAGGTCTTTCAGATCTTTACAGTGGGTCAGTTAGTGTTGACATGTGAAAGCAATACATCTGCTTACCTTTGAAATGTGCACAGATCAATTGCACTAGACTAGAGTCTATTGAAAAGGGAGCTGTTTGAAACTGTCCCTTAAAGGATTTTACAGCTTAGTGCCACATTCACATTCACTTTTTTTTCCAGCAGAAGGAAGCTCCTGTCATTTCCGCAAACTGTACAATAGGTGGACGTTTCCAGAAGGGGGCACAACTGCAGCATGTTTTAAATACAATGATTAATGTAACAAGTAGTTTAACAATGGTGAAAGAAGCCCACTATAGCATTTCATCTTGCTATGAGCAACTTGCAGATACAGGCTCCCTACCTGACTTAATAAACTAGTTGTGTAGTTTTATACACACTTATTCAGAGATAAGCCCAACTAAACTCTGTGGGGCTTGCTTTAGGGCAGATATGCATAGTATTGCACTGTAAAATATTATTAGCTGTGGTTTAATGTGTAGAAAACCAGAAATAGCAAAAAGTGGATTTGGAAATATTCTATTTAATTTGGACTGGTTTATTTTATTTTGGACTGGTTTATTTTATTTTATTTACTTTATTAAGTAAATAAAATATAATTTCTCCAATAAACCAGACATACGATGATATACAAAGACATACCAGTGCAAAGATATGCCAGTAGAGTGACAAAATTCATTTCTATTGTATATTCCTCTACCAGAAAAACTTTCCAGATACAGTATAGCTATAACATTTGTTTTTGCTTCTGCAACAGTTGTTTCTATTATGCTAAAATGTATAGTTGTCTCAAGGCACAATCTTTTTTCCATTAATATTTTAACTGTCACATAGGCAGCTTCTGGACAACACATTTGTTACAAAGCAAACAGTATTTAAAACACATAATGGTTTTCCAGTGACACCATCCACTTAATATTTCCCCTTTGCCTATGGGTGGGGTACTCACTCCTATGCTTGAAGAGTTTCTGCTTTCAGGTCAGCAGAGACAGCTTAATAAACAGTTAATTTTTAAAATTGGGAACAACATAGAACAAAAACAAAACTATCTTGCAGCATGCAGCCTTTCCTCCCTCCCGCTCCTCTCTCTCTCACACACTTGGGAATGAATAAGAGCTGCATCTCATCGGACTAGAGTCTAGACCACACCAGGTAGATATCAGAGGGTGAACCAAACCGCTCTGCTATAGGTCCTTTAAAAATATGTTCAGTATACCACGGGATCCAACACTATAATGATGAACAGCATAGTGACTCTTAGGTTAAAATATTCCCTCTTGCATGCTTTTTTTTTTAATTGCATTTCAGAAATAGAAGGTTCTTGGAGTTGTTTTCTGTGGGTTTTTCCAGGCTGTGAAGCTGTCTTCTGGAAGAATTTATTCCTGATGTTTCTCCTGCATCTGTGGCTGGCATCGTCAGAGAATGGTTGGGTAGGAATGTGGGGGGGGGTTATTTACTGTGAGCCTCTGTTGGAGAGGATATGTAAATTTGTGTATTTGAATGGATAATTCCTAGGGGGAGATATGCAAGGAGGATTAGTGTCTATTTGGCTAATGGCCCATTATCTGTTAGATAATCCCCCTGTCCCTGGGTGGAGTTCATTTACATGTGTTGAGTTTTGATTTTGGTGTTTTTTCAAGACTGGTAGCCAAACTTTGTTTACTTTAAGAGTTTCTTCTTTCCTGTTGAAGTTCTTGGAGTTGTGTTGGCATGTGGCATGACTACCCTTTTTGCATATTTTATTTGACTACTTAGATCCAGGAGCAACCTACTCTGTTATTGGGGCCACTTTGTGATCTTTGGACAGTAGTCCAAGGACTTTTTCGGATGCATGAAATATAACGCAAGCAGCCTCGTCACGTTGCGAGGCTGCTGCGCTGCAGAGCGTCGGTTTCAGATGACGATCGCCCCTGCCGGTACTGTTGCGGTACCGCAGGGAGAGTTGAGCGTCATATTTCGTCGATTTTTAAGCACAATCAACTTTCGTGCTTAAAAATCAACGAAATATGACGCTCAACTCTTCCTGTGGTACCGCAACAGTACCGGCAGGGGTGAGCATCATCCGAAACCGACGCTCTGCAGCGCAGCAGCCTCGCAATGCGACGAGGCTGCTTGCATTATATTTCATGCATCGGAAAAAGTCCCAAAGATAAGAAATGTATTTATGGAGCTTCAGTTTAGCCTTAACAGTGATACAACTGGACTTGTTGCATGCTCCATTATAAAATGGCCTTTGTGTGCTCCATCATAAAATGCCCACCTTCTAGTGATAAGAGGGCTTCAATTAGAGGTGCACCTGCCCTGTTTACATCACTGTTCAGCCTGGCCACCTTGTCACTTACACTGCCACCAAATAACTATCTGTGGAGACTGTAGTTCCACAGTTGCCACCTTTATGTCCAACTTCCCCCTTATCCCTTCCTTGGACTGGGGGTTAATTTAATCTGGATAGTACTCATATTAGTGTGTGTTTACTCACAAGTTTGGCATGCCAAATAAATACTAGTAAGAGAAATAATTCATGAGGAGTTTGGATTTAATAAACAAAACATAAAGATTGGTTTATTGCTTTAAAAGTATAATAGAAATGCTTTGTTTCCAACTTGGTTAACTTTAAACTGGTTGCTACTCCCACTCTGTGGTGACGATATAATTTCGGAAACTGCCAGACTCAATAACAAGTGGTTAGGTTCTTTCCTTCCTCTCACTCTGTATTCCAATCAGCCTCTATTCCTCTCAACAATATTCCCACTGCACATACATCCCCTCAGCTCCACTCACAGTCATACACACATTCAGCCCTCTCCTCATCACTCACATTTTCAACTCTCTCTTGTCATCTAATTTCTCTCTCCCAACTGTCATACAACTCTTTTCACTCCAGGGGATCCACCCCCCCATACCAGAGGACTGGCTCCTTCATGCCCTTTTCCCATTAGCTCATCAAAATTCCATCAGCTGCCCATAACGTGCTCTCCACAGCTACTGACTGGGATGTTGCATGTGACACTCAGGGCTTGTCTACACGAAGAAGAAAAAACACGGACTGCTCCATAGTAATAGCAAGTCACAGCAGCTGCAACCTGTCTTAATGGTTTTAGAGCCCCCGTAAACTTTGCATGTCTGTAGCTGAGACAGCAGCTGTGAGTGGATTAATTGCATTTTAAAATCTGCCGCCACCATACTGTTTTTTTTTAAAAAAACTATTTCTATGGTGCGCACAAGCAATATTCCACCTTTTCCAAAAAGAAAGAGAAAAAGATACTACAAACGTTTGTTTTCTTGCCTTAGCGATCACTCACTAAAGTGAAAATCAAACATGGTGGCAGCGGGCGCTTGCCCCATAACCCAGCCTCGCCTCCTGTGCTCATCCAGCCAATCAGGTTTGCACTGTGTCCTGCATGGGGAAGCGATTCATGTCGAATCACTTGTCTTAGTGAGCAAAAATGCACATATCACTAGAGTTTAAAAAAAAAGTCGGGAAAATCTGTGAAGGCTTTTCTCACATAGTTTTTCCTCTTTTTGGCCCCCCCTCCTTCACAATACAATGAGACAATGCGGGGTCCCGTTAAGACAGCTCTTAAGACACAGAGTATTCTGTGAGGAGTATTTTCACCATGTGGACATCCCCTCAGATTTGTAACATTAAAGTGTGGAGCATTTGTCCTACACAAACCCAGGAAAAACCACAGGAGTGAAGAAAAACAGCCACCCAAAGGGAATGTATTTTTACCATACATCAAAGGAGTCACAGACAGAATAGGGAAACTGATGAAGGAACACAACCTCCAAATGATCTACATACCAACCAAACAAATAGAAGAAATGCTGCGCTCAGCAAAGGACAAAAGAGACCCTCTCACAGCCACAGGAGCTTACCGCATACCATGCAGCTGTCGACAAGTCTACATAGGGACCACAAAACATAGTATACGAACACGAATCAAGGAACATGAGAGACACTGCAGACTGGACCAGCCAGAAAAATCAGCAGTAGCAGAACACGTTATAAACCAACCTGGGCACAAAATACTATTTGAAAACACCAAAATTCTGGACCAGGCTAACAACTATCAGGTCAGAATGCATAGGGAAGCTATTGAAATCCACAAACACCTGGACAACTTCAACAGGAAAGAGGAAACCCTAAAAGTAAACAAAGTTTGGCTACCAGTCCTGAAAAACACCAAAATAAAAACTCAACACATGCAAATGAACTTCACCCAGGGACAGGGGGCTTCCCAGCAGACAATGGACCATGAGTTAAATAGACACTAATCCCCCTTGCATATCATCCCACCCTAAGAACTGAACATCCTATAACCAAATACACAAATTTACATGCTAATCCTCTTCAACAGGGACTCACAGTATATAAACCCCACACACCCACATGCCACCATTCTCTGAAGATGCCAGCCACAGATGCAGGTGAAACATCAGAAATAAACTCTTCTAGAACACAGCCTCACAGCCTGGAAAACCCCCACAAAAAAACTATGTCCTATATTATGTTTAAGAACAGTTTTAGTATTTGTCAGAAAACTTGGTAGCACTTCTTGATTTGGCAGTGTCACCAGGGGCCACAATGAATTGCTTTAAGCATCAAGTGGAGTCCTTGACATGCTTGTTGGCAATCCCTGAATTAGTCCTTAAAGGTAGGACTAATAGTTTACTTTACAGACTCCTGCAGCTTCGTTTAATCATTTGCATCTGACACAATTGTCTATTTTGCTTAATGGCTTGGATCTAAGGCAAGTGAACTTAAGCAAGGAATGGTTTCCATTCCTTCCTCCTCCACCCCCACATTGAGTGATTCTCTCTTCTTCTATACGTTTTCCCTCCCTGTTGCTCAGTTTTCAGATGGGTCCTTCAACACTCTGGAGAACCTTTTCTTGGAGTATAGGTGGATGCAAGGGAGAGGAGTGGATGTAGAATTTTCCATGTTTCAGTTACAATATTACAATATAAGCCTGGTCTCTGATAAAAGTATAGGCCCATGTCCTAGTCTATTACTTTTAAATACCATATGTCTGATGAGCAACAGGAGAATGGAGCTTAGGGCAGAGACAACGGTCAATGTAATCTCAACTTTGAATGCCTCTCTGGATTGTCTATGCCCCAATTCAGTGTATCTCCTACTACCGTATATTCCGGCGTATAAGACGACCCGGCGTATAAGATGACCCCCCCAATTTTTAAGAAAAAATGCAGAGTTTGTGATATATTCGCCCTATAAGACGACCCCCCTCTTCCAACGCATAGCCCCCGCATGCCCCTCCTGCGCTCCCTTCCAGGAGGGAGTGCAGGAGGAGGATGCGGAGGCTGTGCGCCCAAAAGGGGCATGTTCGCCCCTTCTCCGCACCTTCCAGGAAGGTGGGGAGAAGGGGCGAATCGCGGGTTTGGCCGCGCAGCCTCTGCATGCCCCTCCTGCGCTCCCTTCCAGGAGAGAGCGCAGGAGGGCAATCCGGAGGCTGTGCGGCCAAACCGGGCACGTTCGCCCCTTCTCCCCACCTTCCAGGAAGGTGGGGAGAAGGGGCGAATCGCGGGTTTGGCCGCGCAGCCTCTGCATGCCCCTCCTGTGCTCCCTTCCAGGAGAGAGCGCAGGAGGGCGATCCGGAGGCTGTGCGGCCAAACCGGGCACGTTCGCCCCTTCTCCCCACCTTCCAGGAAGGTGGGGAGAAGGGGCGAATCACGGGTTTGGCCGCACAGCCTCTGCATGCCCCTCCTGCGCTCCCTTCCAGGAGGGAGCGCAGGAGGGGGATCCGGAGGCTGTACGACCAAACCGGGCATGTTCTCCCCTTCTCCCCACCTTCCAGGAAAGTGGGGAGAAGGGGCGAATCGCGGGTTTGCCTCGGCCGCTGCAGAAGTGATCCAGCGGCGGCTGCGGCAAACCGCAATGTTCGCCCCCCTCTTCTTTCTTGCGTTGCTCCCCAAAGGGGGAGAAGGCAGAGGAGGGGGGTGAATGATCTTCAATACACTTTGCTTCACCCCCCTGCCCCATCTCCTGCCTCTTCGCTCCGTTTGCGAAGAGGCAGGAGATAGGCAGGTGGGCGAAGCAAAGTGCATCCGGGGTATAGGACGACTGTCAATTTTGGACGGCACTTTTGAGTGCTCAAAAGTCGTCTTATACGCCGGAATATACGGTACTTTGTTTGCTTTTAAAACACTTTGCCATTTGAAATGTCAGACTCAGCCCCACTCTACCTGTACTGCAGCTTAGCTCATGTAAACCCATCTCTACAGTACAGATTTTCAGTATAAAGGGAAGTGATAGGCAAAATGGAACTCTCTAATGTTGTTGGATTGTAGCTCCTATCAGCTCTACACTCCATAACCGATAATGGGGAATGTTGGGAGTTGCAGTCCAGTACTTCACCTACCTCTGGTACAGAAGATCAGTGGATTGGGAAATGACTAACCTCACTGATAAAACTATACACAGGCAAGCATCATTAGTATGAGACAACAGAAGGCATGGGTCACATACAGTTTTTCTGATGGTTTTTAGACTACGGTATGAAAGTGTGTACTTGCCAAAATCCCTACCTCTACATAAACACTAGAAGTGCAAGAGCCTAGTACTGTTATGTTTAGTCATCATAATGTTAACTGGTACTGAAACAATCAAGAGCAGCTCTTAATGTACATTGTGAAAGATGGGTTGGTAACTAGGTAAAACAAATATTCCTCATGGTGTTTGACCTTTGAAATGTTTGGTTTAGAGAAACATTGTGTTTCAGCCCAAGACTGGCTACAGTCCAATGAGGCAACTTGTTTGTATGACCAAACATTTCAAATGTTGTCAGATCTCAGTGCTATATAGTGCTAGTATGTCTCATTTCCCCCTTGGGGACAATCATCTTGTTGAAAAGGAAATGGGTTTAACACGAGATTCAACTGAAGACTATGTGTTGTGAATTCATCACAGCAGTGTGAGGGAAAGGAGAACTATATGCTCAATTTACCATGGGTTTATTTCCATTCCAAAGGTGGAGCTAGAAAATAATTTAGGGGCAGAAGAAGTAGGACTCAGTATTAAAGGGGGGTGGGTGGACCTATATTGTAATAGCCACAGAGGAGTTTGAAGGAGTAGAGAAAGAGAAAATAGTATGTGCACAGTGCCCCCTTCCCCTCTTGTAAAGATGCTGGCGATCCCTGCTTGCTCAAGGACAGCAACATTTGTCACATAGTCAGTCTAGTGTATATTTAGGATTGTATGTATACAGTGCTGATGAAAGCGTTCGAGGAGTCATAGGTGGTGGCGATAGGTGACCCATGTTTCAGACCCGTAAAGGAGAATAGACAGTACAATGGCTCTATACACACTGATTTTTGTCCTTCGCCTCAGGTGTTTGTTACTCTAGACTCTTGGCAACCCTAAGGCAAACTTATTATGGGGTTTTCTTGGCAAGATTTGTTCAGAGGGGTTTGCTATTTCCTTCCTCTTAGGATGAGAAAGTGTGACACGTTTAATGTGGCCCAGTAGTTTTCCACAGCTGAGCAGGGATTTCAACCCTGGTCTCCACAGTTGTTGTCCAATGATGAAACCACTATACCACGCTATCTCTGCTGCTGATATACTCTCACTCCTGCAAAAGAAACCAGTCTTTCTCCACTCACTTTTCAGAAGCCCTTTTTACAGCCTCTTTGATGACTCTTCATTTATTTATTGCCCCTGATGCCCGAGGACTGCTTATCTTTTGTGACTCTTCTCTTGTGGAAGCTTGACTATACAGTAGTTGCCTGAAGCTGCCAAAGCCCAGGTAACACAGAGGTGGCAGTTTCTTCAAACAAAGGAAAACCAGGAACCATATAAGTTTGGGGGTCCTGCTTGGTATCCAGACTTCAGCAGAGAAAAGGCATTTGATTAAGTAATTATATATTTTTCCCTCCATTTTATGCTCTTCACAATTTTTATAGGTGTTTTCTTTTATACCATTTGAACTCTGATTAAGAAAGACACACTTTTTCTTTAGTAGTACTGTAATATTAAATCTCAATCTTTCATTCCACCTGCTCTCAGTAACTGCTTCAATTTATGCATACCAAATACTAATGATTAAATAATGTTGATATTTTCAAATAAGGTAACTTTTAATACATCTCTGTGGTACAGTGGGAGCAGGAGAGTATTGTTTTTGTGATATATGAACTGGGGACATGTGGGGGGGGCAGAGTGGTTGAAATACAAAGTCACGGACTTCCGGTCTGGGATGGAGCGAGAAAAGACCGATCGAGAGGAGCTCCAGCCCCTGAAACCCCCGTAGCAGTTGAGGGAAGAGACAATGGAGCTGTTAAGCTCCTAAAATCTCTGCAAAAAGGTCCCCCAGGCGAGGGGGTCCAAAAGGTGCCACCAAAAATCCAGCTTCGTGGGCAAAACCCGCTAGAGTGTAAAGTGGTGATCGAGGGCAAGCAGGTGCAATGAAAGCTAAGGTGGCTTCCAGCCGCGTTGGGAGAAGAGTGGGGTGAGAGACAAACTCACCACTTGCTGGAGAAGCCGTCAGACACCATGGAGCAAAGAAAAGGAATCTGACTAAATAAGGTCTGTGGAGCTTGTTCTTGGGAGGCATAATACTCTTCTGTCTTCAAAGCATTACTTCCATGGGACAATAGATTAATCTTAGTCTGTCTGTTTACTGTTTATTTGTTGTGATTTGACTCTTCAACCCGAGTGGGAAACGGAAAGGGCTTGCATTGGAACAGTCTTTTTTTTCTTTTTTCTTTTTGTTTTGGTAGTTAAGATTTCCAAGCTCTACCAGTTAAATTAGTGCAGACCATCTGTCTGCTTTGTCCTCCTGCCTTCTTAGTTTGCAATCAATTTATTGGTTATTATTATATTTTCTTTCATTTTTTTCTTATTTTTTTGTATTTTTTCATTCTATTGCATTGTTATTTTTATTCTTATTTTCCTCATTTTCTATTTTTTGCGCTTTTTGTGTTTTAGTATTTTTGTATCCTTTGTATTTGTATTTGCAGTTATATTGGTATTTTGCCTTTATATTTTTTGTATTTGTATTTCCTTTTCTTTCTTCTTTCTTTTTCCTTCTTTTTTTTCTTTTTGTATTTTTTATTCTTTCTGGTTAAATATCATAAATAAAAATTGATTATCCTTGCTTTTTTTTACTCAAGATTTTGCAAAGTCACCACTACCAAAGCAAGCCTTGAAGTTTGACCTTGGAAAAGCTGAAAGCCATTACTGCATGGTTGGAGAGCTGCCAAGGAATTTGGGAGATTTTCAGACACGGAAAAATCGTCCCTTGCCGCGCGAGCAGCCTCCCGAAACTGCTGCGCGGCAAGGGTCTTTTTCGGACCGCGCTGTGCCTGTTGCGAAGCCGTCCGTGTCACTTCCGTGAAGCTTGGGACGGCTCCGCGTCATATTTCAATCACGGGCAGCCTCCGTGCTTGAAATATGACGCGGAGCCGTCCCAAGCTTCACGGAAGTGACACGGACGGCTTCGCAACAGGCACAGCGCGGTCCGAAAAAGACCCTTGCCGCGCAGCAGTTTCGGGAGGCTGCTCGCGCGGCAAGGGACGATTTTTCCGTGTCTGAAAATCTCCTTGGTCTCAGAATATAAATACCTGAGAGCTTGATCTTTTGTGTTTTTTAAAATTTTATTTCCCCCCCCCCTTTCTTTTCTTTGTGTACAAAGGCTATAGATGAACTTCTGATTTAATATTTACTAGTCCAGCAGCTATTTGATCTTGTCTTTTTACCCACAGCTTTTTTGCTATTGTGAAGGTTGTTAATGATACTTTAGTTGTTATTTTTTGCTCTTTTTCCTCATTGAGGGTTCCAGTATTGTGCTTCTCCTTAAATTTGAAATTGGACTCCTTATCTCTCAACCTTTATATTTTTATAAGTTCCTATATTTTTTCATATACAATTTTTTTCTTTCACTTTTTTTTAGGAGGGAAGAGGATACATTATGGTGTACAATAGTATATTTTCTTGCCCCTCCCCTTTTTTCTTTTCCTTTTTTTCTCTTTCTTTTTTCTTTTCTCTTTTTTCGCTTAAAAAACCCCTACCTACCTACCTCTGAGATAGACATAATTGGATACTAGTGATTCCTCTTGTTAGAAGAAGAAAAGGAAAAAGAGAAGAGTAGAAGTAATAAGAAGGGATAAGGGAAGTAAAATCAAGCAGTAAAGAAAGGTAAGGAAGAAAATAGAAAATACTGGATCTGAGGATCTATTTTGAAGCAACATGTCTCTCCTGGTTAAAGCAATGGGTATCACTGGAGAATAGAAGAGACTTAGAACTAGAGGGATTTGACTTAAAATTAGGCAGGCATAGATACCTAGGATATAATAAGGTAAAAATTATTAAAGATTTTAAAAATCATGTAATAAGAAGAGCACTGATTAGAATTTGGGAAAAATATAAAACTAGGGTATGTCCAAAGGTCCAAGGATGGCTATCCCACAGGAAGCCTTTTGTAAAAATGAATTAAGGGACTACAATTGGATAACCTATCAAGAAATTATGGTAAAAAAAGGAAATTAATGGTAAATTAAAGAATGGCACGACTTAGTGGCAGAAGGAATCCAAATACAATGGTCAAGTTATTATCAGATCCGATCCAGAATAAAAGATGATTTAAAAGAGAGACAATGTGAAGGTGAAATTTCAGAATTTGAAAAGTTAATCAAATCAGATAATAAAAAATTAATTAGTAAATTGTATAAAATGTTATTAAAATGGTACACAGAAGATGAACAAGTAAAGGATTGTATGGTAAAATGGGCCAGGGATATTGGGCAAAATATTCAATTAGATCAATGGGAGGTTATTTGGAAAAGGGATCTGAAATTTACTTGCTGTTATAATCTGAAGGAAAATTTTTATAAATTAATGTACAGGTGGTATATGACGCCGCTTAAATTAGCAAAAATGAAAAAAAGGTATCTCCTTACAGTGTTGGAGATGTAAAGAATGTAAAGAATGTACAGGCTCATTATACCACATGTGATGGGATTACAATATAATAAGAAGATATTGGTTAAAAATAATAATAAAAATAGAAAAAATTATAGGAATTAATCTAGGTTTAAGACCCAAAATGTATTTATTAAATATGACTAATACAGAAAATCCAACAGAGAAGGAACATAAATCCCTAATACTTTATTTGATTACGGCAGCAAGGTTGGTTTTAGCAAAAAACTGGAGGAGTGAAGAAGCTCCGAGAAAATCAGAATGGTTAGAAAAAGTAATCGAACTGGCTAAATTGGATAAGTTGACAAATTGGATGAGGAAGAAAACAACGGAAGATTATATAAAGATGTGGGAACCATTTATAAAATATTGCCAACAAAAAGAAGGAAACATAACTACTCTGGGTTTTTATAATTAGACAGATAGTATATATATATATATATATATATATGGTAAAAACTTTCTCTTCTTCTTTCACTGTTATATTTAGAGTAATGGAGTTACAGTTGCCCCTCTACATTCGTGAACTCAGCATTCGCGGTTTTAATTATTCGCGGTTTTGGGAGGCCCCCCCCGGGCCCCCTCAAAACCGCGAAAAGGGGCCTCCGGAGGCCCCTTGAAAGCCCTGGGAAGGAGCGGGGAGGGCCGGGGAGGCGTTCACGGGGCCTTTGGAGACCCTCCAGAGGCCTCGTGAAGGCCTGGGGCGGGTGGGGGGAAGCTGCGGAGGCCTTCACGGAGCCTTCAAAGGCTCCGTGAAGGCCCCGGGGAGGGAGGGGGCAGGCCGCGGAGGCCTTCACGGAGCCTTGAAAGGCTCCGTGAAGACCCCAGGGAGGAAGGGGGGAGGGTGGGGGGAGGCCTTCACAGAGCCTTGGAAGGCTCCGTGAAGGCCTGGGGAGGGTGGGGGAAGGCCCCAGGGAGGGAGGGTGGAGGGTGGGGGGAGGCCTTCACGGAGCCTTGGAAGGCTCCTTGAAGGCCTGGGGAGGGTGGGGGGAGGCCACGGAGGCCTTCACGGAGCCTTGAAAGGCTCCTTGAAGGCCCCAGGGAGGGAGGGGGCGAGGGTGGGGGGAGGCCTTCACAGAGCCTTGGAAGGCTCTGTGAAGGCCTGGGGAAGGTGAGGGGAGTCCACGGGGGCCTTCACGGAGCCTTGGAAGGCTCCGTGAAGGCCCCGGGGAGGGAGGGGGGAGGGTTGCAGAGGCCTTCACGGAGCCTTGGAAGGCTCTGTGAAGGCCTGGGGAGGGTGGGGGGAGGGCAATCAATATTCGCGGTTTTTTGACATTCGCGGGGGTCTGTGGAACCTAACCCCCGCGAATGTCAAGGGACAACTGTATACCGAAGGGATATGTAAATGAAGAAAATGGTTGTAAGCTAATGCCATTACTTAACAAAAGGTTATTTGTTTCAGGAATAATAGTTATTGTACGGTGGAGAAAAACAATTAAAGAAGGAAGGTAATGTGGGACATTAGGTCTAAAAGTAAAAAAATTGTGATAGTAAGGTTATAACAGTATGTATAGGAGGATAATTTCGAAAGGTGTTGTAGAGTCAAACAAGAACAAGCGGGAAGTCTTTTAAAATTTATATAAATATATGAGTACATATAGTGTAACTCTATGGTTAAATTATGAAATTTTGGATGCTTTTTTGTGTTTATGATAGTTAGCTATGTCTTTTATGTTTATGTCTTTGTCTTATTGTATGTTGTATGTCATATTCATTCAATAAAATTTATTTTTTAAAAAAAGAAATACAAAGTCACAAGTTTGGGAGACAAAAAAAACTTGCTAGGCCTCCCTTGTCCCAGTTTTTTTATAGTTAAAATACGCACTCACCAAGCCTCCCAGAAGCTTGGGAGTTCCCAAGTTTGGAATTAAATCATAGAGAAGAGACTTATATGATGCTTCCAGAGACATAGCTTCTGCATTTGCAATTACTTTATTTTAGACTCAGGTCTCTTTCATACTATAGGTATACCATTACAGCATTTGGTTATCACCTTATATGATATGGCTCCATCCTACAGAATCCTGGGATCTGTAGTTTGTTGACATCCTATAGTTCTCTGGCAGAGAATTCTGTCCACCTGACTAAACTACAACTCCAGTGGTTCCATAAGACAGAGCCATGGAAATTCAAGTATGACTGTATTGTCATGCAAAAGAAGCCAGTCTGTTGTGGCCTCCTAGCAGTGCTGCATAAACTAAAAAAGTTGGTTTCCATTGTCTATTGCATGTCTCCTGGTTGCTCTGCATTAGCCTTTGGCTTTCTTGTAGTGCTTTGTACCTTAACTATTTTTGTTGACTATATTTGTTTGAGTACAATGTATGCCCCTTGAGAACATAAAAAGACTCATGCTGGATCTGAACAAAGACCCATCTAGTGCAGCATTCTGTTCCCACAGTAGCCCTTTGGATGCCATCCAACTGGATAACAGGCTATGAGGGCCATTGTATCCTCCTACTCATGAGCCCCAGCAACCAGTGTTGAGAGGCATACTATTTTGGATTCTAGAAGTAACATTAGCTATCATAGCCAGGAGCCATTGTTAGACTCATTGTCCCTTCTAAGTTTGACACTCATGTGGAGCTCTTGATTCAGACATCTCTTTCTAAACAGAGTTTCATTTAGGATTGTACTGCCTTATAAGCTCCACAGGACACCACCAACTGGACTTCTGCATCCCTGTGACCCCTTACAGCTGAAGAGTTTTCTCACTAAATGAAGCTTGGATTTTACTCACCCACCCCCACCCCATCAACTGTTGTGGCCTATGCTCTATCAGTGCAAAAGGTTATGAACACTATTTGTGTTATCGGAGAGAACGAAAAAATTACAAATTGATTTCCTTGGTATATGAATATATTTCAGACGAAAATGTGATTGTAGCAGTGCCCCTTACAGCAGCAATACAAATGCAAATGATTCTACTGTATCCACATTGGCACTGTGGTGGTAGTCAGAACCCATACATATCTAGCAGGACTCATGCACAATGTCTGTAAGACTTGTGTTCCAATGCCCAGTCTGAATTTCTTCCTGAGGCCTTTTCCCACAAAGATTCCAAAAGATTGGTATAGTATTTATATGTTGTCCTTTCCATTATTAAGAAAGCAGTCAAGCACAACAGAATCTGGTAAAGCTGCTCGAAGCACCATGAATACAGGAACAATAAAGGAGGGAAGTCAGTTTATAAATATGAAGTTTCTTCTTGTTTTTGCTACATCACTTTGGAGAGGGTAAAAATGTGCAGAACACAGTTGTGGCCAACAATCTGGGCCAGCTACAGCTGTTGTTTCACTTGGCAACATTCAGGGTCTCAAGATACAGGTCCCACCTCACTGGATATAGGCACATACAAACTATTTTATGTCCAAGGCCTCAACCAGACTGCCTAAATGTACTGACCATTTCCAGTTCTTTTTGTTTTGATTGTGTGCATATTCATGGGTTGGCATCACGTCTTCTCTCTTGAACCATGCTAGGTTTGCCTCCTTTCCTTGTGTCTTTCCCCCTCCCCTTGATCATGTGTCACATCCAATCTCATGCAACATTTCAGAAACTGATTTTCACCAGTTTCCATCAAGCTTTTTAAAAAAATATTCAGGAATTATAGTTAAAGTGGTTTAGCAATATTATACTTGTTTTAGTGCTAACATTCCTCTTTTCCTCACTTGATATCTTTGAATCTGTATCCTGGAAACAATAGTTTTGTTTACTTGACAGAAGCCATCTTTACTGGACCTGAGACAGTAGAAACACCAAAGTAACCAATACATTTCATTTTGGAAAGTACTGGGGTAATTTAAATTGACATGAGGAGTGGGAGTAAAAAAGTTTTTAGTAAAGCTAGAAGCTCCCAAGAAAATGCCTCACAGCCTGGAAGAAAACCCATGGATGCCAGCCATGAAAGCCTTCAACTTCACAATTCCCAAGAAATACTTTGTGATGAGGAAAATGTCATATAGACCTCCATTTTTTTTTAATAAGAGCAAACCTGGGACTTCTGGAGACTTTTTTACCCATCTGGAGGTAGCCTATGATAATTTAAACAGACCTTAATAGTATATATCTATGCCAGTTAGAAAAGCCATTATGTAACCTACTACAGTAATTTATTTATTTAGGTATTTATACCTCACTTTTCAGCCACGAAGGCTCTCAGAGGCATACAAACTGTTAAGCAACAGCATTTTACACATCTAAACCACTTTATAGAGAGCTAGGCAGTTTCCAATGTGTGTTAGCTAATTGCCTCCACAAGCTGGGTACTCATTTTACCAACATATGAAAGGATGGAAGGCTGAGTGAAACTTGGAGCCATTGGGATGGAACTTGCAATGTTGTGGCTGCAGTACTGGCATTTAACCACTGCACCACCAGGGGTCCCTATTTTAATTTTTAAAAAATAATTAAAAACAAACAAACCCACTGATATGATTGGATGCTCTGATTTTTGGCAAGTTAACCTATAGGTGTAGACAGCCTGTCCTCTCCATTTGGATGGAAGTCATTTCCCCACAGTCTTATTTCCAGGTACACCAGAGCTTAAAGAAAAGCATTATGTTGGATCAAAGAGATTTTGGGTCAAAGAACCAACTTTATTTCTAATATCTAATTTGTTAATTAATATCTAATATCTAACATCTAATTTGCAGATGACACCAAATTAGGAGGAGTAGCTAATACCCTAGAGGACAGGATCAGAATTCAAAATGACCTGGATAGACTGGAGAACTGGGCCAAAGCTAACAAAATGAAATTCAATACGGAGAAATGTAAGGTACTGCACTTAGGGCGGAAAAACGAAACGCATAGATATAGGATGGGGGAGACCTGGCTGAATGAGACTACGTGCGAAAGGGATGTAGGAGTCCTAGTAGACCAGAAGTTGAACATGAGTCAACAGTGTGATGCGGCAGCTAAAAAGGCCAATGCAATTTTGGGCCGCATCAAATAGAAGTATAGTGTTTAGATCAAGGGAAGTAATAGTGCCACTCTATTCTGCCTTGGTCAGCCTCACCTAGAATACTGTGTCCAGTTCTGGGCATCACAGTTCAAAAAGGATATTGACAAATTGGAGCATGTCCAGAGAAGGGCATCTAAAATGGTGAAAGGTCTGGAAACCATGCCTTATGAGGAAAGACTTGGGGAGCTGGGTATGTTTAGCCTGGAAAAAAGACGGTTAAGGGGCGATATAATAGCCCTTTTTAAGTATTTGAAGAGGTGTCACATTGAGGAAGGAGCAAACTTGTTTTCTCCTGCTCCAGAGACTGGAACATGGAGCAATGGATGCAAGCTCCAGGAAAACAGATTCCACCTCAACTTTAGGAGGAACTTTTTGACAGTAAGAGCTGTTTGGCAGTGGAACACACTCCATCGGAGCGTGGTGGGGTCTCCTTCCTTGGAGGTCTTTAAACAGAGGCTGGATTGCCATCTGTCGGGGATGCTTTGATCAAGATTTCCTGCGTGGCAGGGGGTTGGACTGGATGGCCCTTGTGGTCTCTTCCAACTCTACAATTCTATGATTCTATGATCTTAAGGGAAGGTTGAGAGGCTTTTTGGAGTGGGGACAGATAAAGAGACCAGGAAGGTATAAATGGGCAGTATAAAGCACAAGGACTACCACTATTAAACACACCTGCCACAAAGAAATACAAAAGTAATTGGAAGCGTCTCTGATCTTTCTACAACAGTTACTCATACAGCTGAAGAGGCAGCTTTCCTGTCTGGCTGAGCAAATGGCTGCAGTGGTCATATCAAGTGTTTCCCATCCCCATTCTTCCTACCCAAGACAGTCCCATGAACAAATAGCCTTTGAAAAATGTCAGTCTGTAGGCTTACTGTGTAATGTTCCACCAACTCAAGCTGCCTCAAAGTCTGTTCTTAGTTGAGGGCTGCCTAAATTGTGCTGACAAGAATGTGATAGAAAAGCTGGCTTGAATAGATTTAAGCAGTTCTATCAATATAAAAGTGATTGATGGCACAGATGAAATGTTGAATTAAACTTGTCCCACTTTTTTTGTTAATAGGATATTAAAAATGAACTATCAGTGTGGTGCAAAAAAGGTGTGCCAAGATACAAAATGCCTGATCCCTGGCCTAGCAACTTTACTGAGATCTGTAGGTAGGATCTTTGGCTGGTTAAAGGACTGTGGAATTCCCAGGACACTGGAAGGGATGAATAACAAAGCAGTCACATTTCATATCCATATTGTACAGTCCTTTTAAAATTATTATTATTGTTTTATTTAGGTATTTATACCCTGCTCTTCAGCCACAAAGGCTATCAGAGCGGCTTACAAATTGTTTTAAGCAATAGCAATTTACACATCTACACTGCATTAAGCAATTTCCATTGTGTGCTAGCTAATTGCCCCCACAACCTGGGTACTCATTTTACCAACCCCAATGGAAGGCTGAGTGAACCTTGGAGCCCTCTGGAGTCGAACTAATTTGGTGACTTGCAGTACAGGCTTTTAACCACTGCGCTACCAAGGCTCCCTTAAAATGGCATTGTGTAATGGCAAAGTATTTATAATCTGTACCTTGTTCTGATAACATAGGAGATTTTCAGACACGTAAAAATCGTCCCTTGCCGCGCGAGCAGCCTCCCGAAACTGCTGCGCGGCAAGGGTCTTTTTCGGACCGCGCTGTGCCTGTTGCGAAGCCGTCCGTGTCACTTCCGTGAAGCTTGGGACGGCTCCGCGTCATATTTCAAGCACGGAGGCTGCCCGTGATTGAAATATGACGCGGAGCCGTCCCAAGCTTCACGGAAGTGACACGGACGGCTTCGCAACAGGCACAGCGCGGTCCGAAAAAGACCCTTGCCGCGCAGCAGTTTCGGGAGGCTGCTCGCGCGGCAAGGGACGATTTTTACGTGTCTGAAAATCTCCATAGATTAAAATGCTCACTTCCTCAGAAGTGCATCACCAGTTTTGCTAACATGTTACAATTTAGCCAGCCAAAACTCACTACCTGTAGTCAGTAGTTCCAAAATTATTTAGACTTGTCAAATCAACAAAACCTGAAATCTTAAGAAAATTAATAATACCTGTAATTGAGTGGCTCTGAATTATTTTTTAATATAACTGCCAGTGTTTGTTTATTCTTGTACAGTTTGCAAGATCTCAAAGTAGCCTTTGTGACTAGATTTCAGACACTTTTAAGTGTTGGATAAAACATCAGGATGGGTTGGACAACTTTCAGGCCCTGCTTGGCATTTTGGCTCCTTTGCCTCCACACTTTTTTGGCCCAAATCAGCCAATCACATGATTGGTCAATTTGGGGCCAAAGCTTTTTGAGCAGAGGGTGTAAAAACAGCCTTGGGGACACATTTTGTCCAACCCTGTATCAGTTAATAAGTCAGCTAGATTGTTCCTAAAAGAAGCATTTTGCAGTAGAAGGCAAGATCCTAGCCTACACCAATCAGATCAAATCTTGGTAGCATATTGAATTAAATTCCCAGTTCAGGGTTCAAATCCAAAAAAATTGTCCAATGGTTACAGGCAGGAACAGCTGTAACTGCTGAGAGCCAGCCTAGGGCTTTCTCCTACTTTCTTATGTTGAGAAGCTGGGATCAGGCCAGTGAGAGTACAATCAGGCCTGTTTACTATGACAACACACTCAACACAGATATTGCCAAATAGAGCTAGGAGTACATTCTGAAACAGTCTAGTCTTATAATTCTGGAATTTATTAGGACTTTCAGGTGCACTGTTTCCTTGGCCATACATGTATTCATTAACTGGCTTTATAATTTTATGATGCATGGTGTAAGTAAATGAGTTAAGTGATTAAGCTGGCTGCTGCTTTATTTTGTCTTTTCATGATATGTTCTCTCCCAAATGGAGAAGGCCTGGCGTTGCAATGTGATCACACTAAATCCAGCATTCAAGCTTTACAACTAACTACAGCAGCACACATCTTGGTTGTATGAAGACTAGACTACTACAAGATGATCTATGTGGGGCTATCTGATGGCTGTCTGGAAGTTGATCAGGGGAAAAAAAGAAGTCAGAAGAATGCTCATGGGAACACAGCAGTGTAACAGAATTACACACATTTTAGAACATTTGTAGAAGTTACTGGATATATTTCCAGGAATAACTCAAAGTATTGGTTATTACCCACAGTCGTAAATGGTTTGGGTCTAGAGTGCCAAAGGACCCATATTATTTTTTCCGTTAGGGAGAGAATGCTTTTCTGCATCCTGAGAGGGGCTGATACTAGATTGTTTGGGACCCTAAGAGGGCCATTTCTGTGACTATGCCCGAGCTAAATGGGGCTTTAGACCACCAATGAATATTGGTGCTGTACCAGGTGCTGTAGATTATATTTCAGAGGAAGGAACTGGCGAAACCACCTCTGAGTATTCCTGACCTAAGAAAACGCTATGAAATCCATGGGGACACCAGAAGTTGTCAGGCAACTTGAAGACACCTACACTGACACCCCAGCTGGAGAGCTCATTACAGCAGAAGTTTGTTTAGCTCCTTCTTGGTTCAGGTTTTGCCAATGATTGAGGACAATGTTGTTCAGGCAGGCTTTTCGTTAGCCTTTCCATTTTTAATGCTGATTCAGACTTTTAAATTCTCTGCAATAATGTCTGTTTTCTGGGACTTCAATTACTTAAATGTTTAAATGTTTGTGACTGGTTTTTCATGTTTTTGTGGTTGTCGACCATATGCATATGTATAGATTTGATTTATTTATTGAGTGGGAAAGGGCCCAGGTTTCATATATCTTGAGAATATATTTTTAAAATTATGCTCACCCCTCCCACCAAAACTTGACATTCAGTATATTTCTGTGGTGTCTACTTTGGTCTCCTGCTGCTGCTTTATTTTGTCCATCTTGAGGCGACATAGTTCATCAATTCTGGTGCTGCTGCTGCTGCTACTGCTGCTGCTGCTGCTACTACTACTACTGGAGGATCTCTCCTTCATGAGGCTGATCACTTGGTCATCCACTTCATCCATCTGCAGGCAGAGGCAGTTGGAGTCGCTAACCTTGAGTGAATCGCCCCACATGGTCTCACACATGTCAGTCCCATTGGCGTACATCTAGGTGTCAGAGAGGAAAAAGCTGGTCACGTTTATAACGTCCATTCCTGAGGCCTATTGTTGTCATGCAGTTGCTCATGATCTAGGTTGAGATTTGGTTTGTCAGGATAAAGATGGCAGGTACATGACCTAGCATTGGAAACAGCCTGCTCAGGATACATAACACTAATTCCCCATGGTCTTTTCAGCTCCTAGACTAGCCATTAGATGGTTTTTTTCTGTTGTCCCTTGTATTGTGGACTAGTGATGAGATTAGGACTGAGAAGACCAGGCAGTGGTGCCATGATGATAAGACTTTGGGGCAGAAATGTAGAGCCACATTCTGTGAAATAAGCAAGAGGGGCTCCTAATCAGTACCAGCTGGCTTGCCACATTATGACATAATTGAGGTAATACAGTTGTCCCTCCATATTCACGGATTTGGCATTCATGGATTTAAGTATTCACGGCTTGAAAATATTCTTTAAAAAATAATAATCCAAAAAGCAAACCTTGATTTTGCCATCTTATATAAGGGACATCATTTTGCTATGCCATAGCATGTAATGGGACTTGAGTATTCACGGATTTGGGTATTCACGGGGGTCCTGGAGCAAAACCCCAGCGAATGTGAAGGGACAACTGTACATGTAACCAAAGCTGCAATTTGATTCATGGTTTTGTCTGTGTTTGAAAAAAAGGCCTCTCTTGGACCTTGAACAGCCCAGGGAGGCCAACACTATGGCAAAATTGCTTCCCCTGCAGCATTTATAATAAAAACAAAATTCCATCCCCAAATGATACAAATGTTTTTTGGGGGGGATGGCAGGGAGTATAGCTCTCCAAAGTCCCATGCCAAACCAGTATGCCCACCCTCCTAAGTCCTAGCTGTTGCCCACCATGCTTTATCCTAACAATTGGCCGTTAAAAGTTTTTTTAAAGTGCAACTAATATAATATGTATGCACTGGTGCTATTACTACTCCTGCTCTAGAGAACATGTATAAGATCTATTAAAAGATATTAGAATTTTGGAATGGTCCAAGTGAATAAGTTCCCTCTCTTTACTGAAAGAATGTTTGTTAGATTAGATTACTGGTAATGGATATAAAACTAAATGCTGTTTTCTGGTTGCTTCACACAGGAGCTTTGTCTGTGGCTCATGGACAGCTTGTGATACATTACCTCTCTGAAAGAGATGCACTCATTCTTACAGTGGTTTTCTCCCTTTTCATCGATATCCCAGTCTGTCAACCAGTTCTTGACACAGGTAAGATCATTCTTACAAGCTTCATACCTATGAATAAAAGAAAGAGACAAATTGCGAAGGATTACCTTGCTTTGCGTTTGTGATGTCCCTCTTGATAGAACACAGCAAAAGGCATGTAGGCTTTGCTAATAATGTTTTCTTCTTTTCAGGTAACACTCTCAGTGTGAACGTGTAAGTAACTGACATATTGGTAAGCTGTGTGGCAGACAGCAAGATACACAGTCACTTCCCACCTGTCAAGGATTGCAGTCAGTCAGCAGCTCCTCTGACTTCATTTTCTGCTTAATGAATGCTTAAACGATAACGATTTCTACCAACTAGGCTTTGAAATGCGTCTGGCAGGCAAAAAAATAAAATAAAAATAAAATACCTAGGAGTGTACTGAACAGAATGAAGCAAAGGATTGCTGAGACAATTCAGTACTTAGTATATCATTAATCTGCAAACAGTGTCCACATGAGGGAAGGAAAAATAGATCAATACAGTATATGTGAGTCTTCAGCTTTGCAGCATTTGTTTGTATCTAGCACGTGCATAAATGCTGAATAAAATGATCATACATCTTAATCCCATGGTTTTCAGAACTCATTGTACTAAATGATGGATACATTGTCATGGATATAAATGAACAAATATGAATCTGATTCAATTTTACTACAACAGAATATTCCTCTTAACCTTTTGCTTAGTTAACCTGCTTTAAAACAAAAAACAAAAAACTTTGCTCTTGCAGCCTCACCAGCTTTTTAACCTTTTGGCCTAGTTTTTGTTGTTCTCACATTAGGAACAAACTGTCTCAGTATATGAACCATGCCTTATATTGCTGGGATTCACAGGGAAGTTAATTAGTAAGATCAAAGTTTCAAAATTAATAGAGCTCAAAAAATTTAACCACCAATTTAGTTTAGGAAGCCTACAGATCTATTTAAAAATGCAAGTATTACCTTAGATAATAACAGTTTGAAACTTAGATGATAGTTTAGAATGATTTCTTATTTTAAAAAAATATTGTAGAGGCACCTTTGTGGTTTACGATTTCTGCTTGATCATTAAAAATTATAGCAGAATATGAACCCCAAGAGAGAAAGGCTGCTAGAAAAGTACAGTATCTCATGATGCTTTTCAGCAGCTTCTAGCAGTCACAGTAAGATAATCTCCTAAATATTATTAGTTACTAAGCCTCTTAAAATTATTTGTTTATTTCTGATAGTATGCCTTTCATACTGTAAACAACACTGCTTATTTTTATCTCTAAAAGAAAGTCAAACAGCTGCTAAGATTAACCTTGCCTCTTGGGTTTTTGATATCAATTTTTTGATTTTGATATAAATTTGATATAAATCTCTTTGGGGAGATATCCACACTCCTCACTTTGCTGAGCAATTTAAGACTGATCCTAAATACAGGTTATGTGAAAAGCTGTATAAGGGGCAACATGCTTATACTGGAGTGGACTTTTGTCCAAAACCAGGCTTGCAACCTGACCATGGACATTGTAGCTTTAAAGCTTTACAACAGAAGAGGAAGCAGAAGCAGCCGTAGCTTCTCCTACTTATTCATTCCTTTATCTCATTGCCTAGCCTCTCCCTTTCTTGCACCCTTGGATGACTAGAGTCCTATTTAATGCAGCAAGTGGAAGACAGAATGAATGAAAGGAGCCAGCATATTGCTTTTGCAAAGCATGTCTCTGGGCTGCAGATCAGTAATAAATATTGTGACATCTCAGTCTTGATTGATTGTACTGTACATGACACAGAGGTTCAGTTTTTCAAAGCCTCATAGTACAGGCAGGAGTTATACAACTGCTGATCCAATTCCAATTTAACCAATGTTCTTGGTTAAAAAATAAAGGAAACCACAGACCAAGATATTTTTTCTGTGTTTTTTTCCCAGGATGTGAGGCCGTGTTCTGGAAGAGTTTATTCCTGATGTTTCACCTGCGTCTGTGGCTGGCATCTTCAGAGAATGGTTGGGTAGGGGTGTGTCTAGGGTTTATATACTGTGAGTCCCTGTTGGAGAGGATATGTAAATTCATGTATCTGAATAGGTAGTTCCTGGGGAAAGATATGCAAGGAGGATTGGTGTCTGTTTGTCTAATGGCCGAAAATCCCCCTGGGTGGAGTTCATTTGCATGTGTTGAATGAAAATGAAAAACATTTTAATGTTTTTCAGGACTGGCAGCCAGATTTTGTTTACTTTTAGAGTTTCTTCTTTCCTGTTGAAGTTGTCCAGGTGTTTGTGGATTTCAATAGCTTCTCTGTGCATTCTGACCTGATAGTTGTTGGCCTGGTCCGGAATTTCGGTGTTTTAAAATAACATTTTGTGTCCAGGTTGGTTTATAACGTGTTCTGCTACTGCTGATTTTTCTGGCTGGCCCAGTGTGCAGTGTCTCTCATGTTCCTTGATTCGTGTTTGCACACTGCGTTTAGTGGTCCCTATGTAAACTTGTCTACAGCTGCATGGTATGCAGTGGATGCTGTTCAGGTGGTTCAGGAATGAGACTGAATCTTCTTCTCTATGGTTCCAAATGGTGAAAGTGTCATCCACATATTGGAACCATGTTGTGGGCTTTATCGGTGCTTTTTTGGGTCTTCTTTCAACAGGAAAGAAGAAACCCTTAAAGTAAACAAAGTTTGGCTACCACTCCTGAAAAACACCAAAATCAAAACCCAACACATGCAAATGAACTTCATCCATGGACAGGGGGATTTCCAGCAGACAATGGACCATAACCAAAACAGACACTAATCCTCCTTGCATATCCTCCCACCCTAGGAACTAGCCATTCAAATACACAGATTTACATATCCTCATCAACAGGGACTCAGTATATAAATCACACACACACCTACCCCACCATTCTCGGAAGATGCCAGCCACAGATGCAGGTGAACTGTCAGGAATAAACTCTTCCAGAACACAGCCTCACAGTCCGGGGGGGGGGGACACAGAAAACCTATGGATGCCGGCCATTAAAGCGTTCAACTTCACACAGAACTAGATGTTGATGGCTGATGGAAGGAAGAAAGCAGCATGTTTCTGATCCTCTTTCCAACGGCGATCAGCAAAGGAACCCATTGCCTGCTCCTTCTGCAGCCTTCACAAAGGGGCCTTGTGAGTAAGAAGGACACTTTGTAGCTCAGGGAAAAAGAAGTGCAGAGGAGAAAGAATGCACCTCCCATTTCTCCCAACAGAAAAGTGAAGGAAAGAATCAGTATACAGCCTCCTTCCTATTCGGCAACTCCTTCCTCTTATCCAAAGAACAGGCTTTCCAGTGTAGAATCAAAGAGTTGGAAGAGACCACAAGGGCCATCCAGTCCAACCCCCTGCCATGCAGGAATAAACAATCAAAACATTCCATACAGATGGCCATCCAGCCTCTGCTTAAAAATATCCAAAGAAGGAGACTCCACCACACTACAAGGCAGTGCATTCCACTGCCAAACAGCTCTTACTGTCAGGAAGTTCTTCCTCATGTTTAGGTGGGATCGCTTTTCCTGTAGTTCGAGTCCATTGCTCCATGTCCTAGTCTCTGGAGCAGCAGAAAACAAGCTTGCTCCATCCTCAGTAAGACATCCCTTCAAATATTTAAACATGGTTATCATATCCCCTCTTAACCTTCTCTTCCCCAGGCTAAACATACCCAGCTCCCTAAGCTGCTCCTCATGGGGCATGGCTTCCAGATCTCCCGCTGGAACCTCCTCTGAACAGGTTCCAGCTTGTCCATATCCTTCTTGAATTGTGGTGCCCAGAACTGGACACAGTATTCCAGGTGAGGTCTGACTAAAGTAGAATAGAGTGGCACTATTACTTCCCTTGATCTAGACACTATACTCCTATTGATGCAGCCTAGAATTGCATTGGCTTTTTTAGCTGCTGTGTCACACTGCTGACCCATGTTCAGTTTATGGCATAGTTATTGTGCAGCTTACTTTATTTATGGTAAAGGAGGCATATATGAAAGTAAGAGAAATATCATAGACAAAGGCAGAGAGAGAGAAAATGACACACACACAGAGAAAGAAGGAGGCAGAGAACAGACATGGAAGAGCAGTAGAACACACGTATCGAATGGAGAAAATATTCCATTTATTTGCATATAGTGGGGGGAAGCACACTACTCCACCCAAAGGGTAGGGCAGAAAAAGCCCAACCTGTGCCAACGACCCTGTTGTCCCCGGAGTTCTTGGTAGGGGATGGGGTGGGGTGTCCCTTCATCACAGTGTTTTTTCTGGCCGTCTCCCTCACCATGCATTTTCATAGAGAAATAGGTTCATTGAGTTGAATGAAGGAAAGCATAGCTAGCAGCAAGTGTAATGATACCTGAAGACAGTCTGTTCAGAATACCACTTCTGTTACAATAAAAGAAAAAGGTCCATCTGCCGAAAATCTCAGTCCAGCTATTAGAAATACTAGTGTTCTAGCTTGTACTGAATCTTGTAATCCACGTCTGATTTGGTAAAAGTTCTGGTACTGTGCATGTAACAGGTAAATTCAAACACCTATCTTATTGATTTCAACGGTGCCATGTAAGAGTGTACAAGTTTGCAGTCTTTACTGCAAACTACAGTATTACTATGTGCTGAAGTTTTCAACCTGTATTATCCTTCTCCCAGTTCCATTCTCCAGTTAGGGGAAAAAGATGAGGTACAAATAAAGTTCATTATCATGCTTGATCATAAGAATCCATAGCCTACAAAGGCAAAGAACTCTTTATAAACTACAATACACTCTGCACTCTTTCTTCTGATCCTTCCATGCTCTTCCATCTTACCCCCTGAATTAGGGACTTCGCTCAGGCAACCATAATCAGTTTCAGGATTTGTCACCATTTTTAAAAGGCACTTGAGAAAACCCAGCTTTAATGCACATTGTGGCTCACAAAGACAGCTGGAGAAAAGCCATATGGTGCTGAGTGTCTGAGAAACTGAACAATAATAATAATAATAATAATAATAATAAAGAAGTACTGTAATGCACTGGCTTCTTTGCTTCACCAAAAATCTGTTTTCATTTAAAACAACTCCTCATGTCACAGCTAAGAATTATTAAATGTGTCAAGTTCACAATTTCCTCTGTAGTTGTCCAAGGACACTTTGGCAGATGGTTGTAAAGAGAAGCTGCCCCTAGGGCTCTCCAAAGTCTATAGGCAAGCTGAAAGATGAGCTTTAGGAGCAGGCAATCCTGAGCCAACAGGAAGTTTGACGTGAGTTTCTTTAATTCTCTAAAAGTCAAGTCTTTACTTCTCCACAACAATGACTGAAAATTATCCTTTACCAAGATGCAGGAGATTTTAAAGCAAACATATGTAGGATGGGGAAAAAGTCACTGATATCCTTATAAGCCAAATCACATATTAAATAAATTTTAGCATATATAATAAGCAGCCATTAAGCTTCTGCCTAGGGATCCAGGACACATACAGACATTGTCCAAAGTTCTGAGCAGATAGATTTCTAGTGGGAAGAGGTTTAAATGGCTGACGTTGAGGTCAGCAACGATATGCCCCAAGCCAAATCCTGAAGAATTCTACCCCCACTGTCAACTTTGAAGTGAAAATAGTATGGGGAAGTGGTGCTTGGAGCTACAGAAGTTGGTGGTAGGAAGTTTCGCAGGTAGTAGTAGAGGTAAAATTGTCCTTAAGGAGTAATAGTTGGTGACCAAAGGCCTCCAATTAAAGCCATTCATGTGCCTGCAAATGATCTATGTCACTCACAGAATTACCATGATATTACCACATGAGAATTACCACTTCCTTGTAGGCAGTTGGAGGAATCACCTTTATTTACAAATAGTAAGACTGCCATCCAAAATACCCTAAAGGCTCCAGATCCTGACTGAATTTGGAGGCTAAGCAGGGCCAGCCCTGATTAGTACTTGGGTGGGAGACTGCCAACAAATACCAGGTGACATAGAGTATATTTCAGAGGACAGAATTGATAAAACCACCTCTGAGTATTCCTTATCTAATTAAACCCTATGAAATTCATGGGGTTGCTGTAAGTCAACAGTGACCTGAAGACACATACACACATAATAAGATTGCCATTAAGGTTGCCAGAGTGAAAATGTATTTATTTATTTATTTATTGGATTTATATTCTGCCTTTCTCCCGAGATGGGATTCAATAATTCAATATAGGCTTACAATAATTTAAAAAAAAATGCAACTAAAACATTACAAAATTAAAAAAAGAATTAAATAATTGCCATTATTAAAACATAACGGTGAAAAAACACAACATAGATTAAAAACATAGTTTCAATAAGAATTAAAAACATTAAGACATTAAAAACAGCACACCAATTACCCCCCCCCAACTCTATAACTAAAATATACATTTCAAAAGCCTGCCTAAATAAAAATGTTGTCACTTGCTGGTGAAAAGAGAGCAGGGAGGGGTCCAACCAGACCTCCAGTGGAAGGGAGTTCCACAGTCTAGGAGCAACAATGGAGAAAGCTCTCTCCTGAGTCCTCACCAACCGTGCCTGCAAAGGTAGTGGGACTGAGAGAAAGCCCTCCACAGCCAATCTTAACACTTGGGCTGGGTTGTACAAGGAGATACAGTCTTTCTGAAAACTAAAGATGGTCCCTGTATCTTTAATGGTTGTGTAGAAGATGGCATTTCAGCAGGTGTTGCTTGTTACCTGGTTGCATGAGAAGCAATATCTGGTGAAATTCCCACTTCTACACAACTATGAAAGGTACAGAAACCCTCTTCAGTTTTCAGTCTCACAATCCTAATTGCTATATTTCTAATATCATTATTTATAACAATATGCAGCAACCCAGAAACCTACATTAGCCACACCCAGTATTCTAAAGACATAAGTCCATTGGAATTTTTTTTGTTGTTTCTTAAAAAAGAAGACTGTCATCCTTGTGACTTCCCAGTAAATACAAATCAAAAGCCTTACTGGGTATGTGGGACCTATCATGTGGCTATCTAAATTAGGGCCACACACTCTGGAAGTTAATATTAAGTTAATACAGTACAGTTAAACCAATTTTTATTGGAATGAAGAAAGGGATGTGTTCAGGTAAGAAAGCTTTAGACTACAATCCAGTTCATACCTACCTGGGAGTAAGATCCACTAAATACAATGGTACAGTACTTACTTCTGAGTAAACATTGTACAGGATCACACTTTTTAATCATGTAGTGAATGTAATGTGATATTTTGAAGACCAGTGCCCCCACCAATGTAACACTTCATTCTGTCTCTGTTGAATATTTGAACATTTAAAATATATTTTCTTCCTCCAGACCTTAATCCCCCATGTGAATCTAACTGTCCAGAGGACATGATAGGGCTTCACCTCCTGGCCCTACACTCGACTCTGCACCAGATACACACTGTAAGGAAAAACTGAAGGAGGGGAACCTAGTCTAGCCTCTTCCCCTCTCCTAACCTCTGTGATTTAGAACCTGTTCATACAGGCTGATGGAGACCTGGGGCCCTTTCACACTATACTGTACAATTATAACAATATGATACTTTTTCAACTACCATGATAACATTCAGTGGAATCCTGGGATTTGTAGTTTAAGGAGGGGTACTTAGAATTCTCAGCTAGAAAACTCTGGTATATCACCAAACTACAAACCCCAGGATTCCACAGGATGCAGCCATGACAGTTAAAGCAGAATCATAGTACTACAGTTGTGTGGTATGAAAGTGCCCCAGCTTCCTTCTTCAATGTTATTATAAACATGCAGATGACAATGCTTGAAGAGATGTTCAGACATTCAACATGCTACACTTGTTGTAGTTCACTAGAGTTGCCCAGTTGGATAGAATGCAATAGGAAAAGGCAAAGTGGTAAAATTAGGCCTATTTATTTTAATTTGTCAACTCTAAACTCCAGTTCTTTGAGGGTCTTACCTATGGATAAATGTGTGCATTTGATTGCAAATAGAAGTTTCCTTTGGAAAACAGCAACTTGAATATGCATGTTTCACAATTTGCTTTATGAAAGTGACTAGCCCAAAACACCCAACCTACCAGTTATCACAGAAGTGTTGACACATGGGAACAGAATCAATAGCAGCTTCATATTGGGGGTGTGCCCAGAGAACAACGTGTGGTGAACACCTGTAAAAGCATTCTATCTTCTTCATATAACTCTCACACCTATTATTATGTGAGAAAAAGCCATGTTATTATATGAAAAATCATTCCATGTGTCTACCTCTGTATTATATAATCACTTTCCATTTTCATCTTCTTAGGATGCTGTAGTTTAGACAGAATATCAAATAAAAACCAAAATTCTATCATTCATCCCTTATACTGGCATATTTAAAGATGCTTATGCATTTATGCTTTTGGTACACAGGAGTTCTACATATAGGAGTTATGAATGACCAGACACTCTGAAGCAGATATTCTTGTGATATGAAACACACACAGTTCATAGGCATCTTCCTGTCCTTGTGCCTTTTTTTAACCAAATAAGTGGGACCTACAACAAAATTTTGCAGTGTACAGCATTCCTGTCAAAATGCCATCCATCCATGATGTCTTCCCACAATCCATGCTCCATCCTTGCTGGACTATATATAAATATAAAGATAATCTGCCAGCATTTCATAACCATGGTGCCATGACTGAAAACATCCTACTTTCTCCCTGTTAAGACAGATGACACCTGATGAAAGTACCTGGAGCAGGAACAATTTTTCAAGACTGTTTTTGGCCATAATCTGAATTTAAATTCACTGATCAAACATACATTTTTTTATTGAGTAGTTATCCAGCCAAGTAACTCTGAAGTTATGCTATACTACTAAAATCAATAAAAGTCCTTTGCCAGGACTATTCTTGTTACTAAATGGCAGGTTATAGTTCTTGAATTAAAACTTCAGGTTATCAGGAAACCATATACTCTGTAAAGGAAAATAGCTTTGATCAGAACTAAATGTTTTCAATTCTGTAGTGAGCATCTACGTACTTTTTAATAATTATGACAGGTTGACCCCTGTATCCATGGGCCCACTATCCGCGGTTTCACTTATCCACATGTGAAAAAAAAGTCCTCTCTAAGCATTTTCTAGGTCCTCCAGTATGATTTTATGGTATGCTTCTGCCAGACGTTAGGCCAGAAATTGTTCATTTCAAAAGGGTTCGCTATTATCCATTGTTTCATGTATCCAAAGTAAGTCAAGGAACGTATCTCCCATGGATATGGGTGCCTGTGCGATCTGCATTTTCAAAATATACAATGTATCTTTGTGCCCTACATACAGCCTTTTCCTCCGTCGCATGCTAGTAATTTGTATCAAAGAGTTAATGAAAGATCAATCCTGAGTTTAGAGTGAGGATGATTCTGGGTGGCCCTAATGAAATAACAACACCAGCTTCATCTCTGCGATACTACCTATGTATTCAACAAATGTATGGCATTCAGAAATGAACTTGACTGAATGCACATCTGAATGCTGCTGCTAGAAGTACATGAGCCACAGTGGGGAAAAGGTATCAGCTTTATTCTGTACTTTCCATAGAGGGATGTTGCTGTCTGTCTGAAAAACTTCCTGAACTATTTTTTTAAAAAAACATAAATAAGATAGAACACTTTTTCCAGGGCAGGGGGAATAACAAGTAACTTACAATTTACTGAGATTTCCACATCTGTTCCAGTAGGTGGTATTTATTTTAATTACTGGAGAATGAGCTAATTCTTCCGTAATGTCTGCATGACAACAAGAGGCTGTGGGGAATTAAAAACACAGAGCTCATAATAAGGGCTTACTGTTTTAGATTATTACAACTTTGAAGACTCATACCTTGTGCCCACAATAGTCACTTAGTTAAAAATGGGAAGTTAGTAGTTGCTGCTTTTCTTGATTGTGTAAAATAAAGAAGTGGGCAGTAAAGAATTCCAGAAGTACATAGATTGTTCAGAACATAATCAATTCAAATGCTGATATTGAAAATGATAATTTGATTAAATTATTTACATGTCATATTGGCATGTTTTTGTGTATACAGCAAGAGATTAAGGTGGCAATTTTCTGTACACTTACCTGTGAATAATTCTTATTGATCTTAATGGGACTAATTCCCTTAGTTGCCTTCCATGAGGAATATAGTACAGTAGTTTAGGTTTAAGCTGGGGGTTGTCTAGATGGTGAAAATATTCCTTGTAGAATGTGAGTAGAATATGATCTGTCCCAACATGCTGCGAATGAGATTCGCGGTATTTGGAAGGAGGGGGGCTAAAAACTCCAAAACTGTGTGGTAAAAGGGTTAATGTTTTTTCCCATAGTTTTGCATAGATGTGCATTTTTGCACATGTGGACATCAAAATGCACAGAGATGAACATTTTTGCTCTATTGCCCTTTATCAGAGTGTTTGAATGCTTCATTTGAATACTTGTGCACACATATGAATTGATGAAAAAATGGTGGAGACAAAACACTGTCACTGCAAATGGATGAAAATGTGCACCCACTTGCAGTATACTATCATGTTTAGATTGGCCCCTGGCTTCAATGAAGCATCAAAACAATTTTTAACAGAGATGTGGTCACATTAACAACAGCAATTGTCACATATTTGTATCATAGACTTAAACGTTTGTATAGGTTTAATATATATGCCATGATATGCTGTTGCAATATATCACCATTTTCATCAATAATATTATACATTCTATTAATGAGTTCCATTGACTGTTTACAATCAAAACACAGTTGTGTAAAATCCTTGGCATTTATACCTTCAGGTTATCACACACTATTAAACAATAAAAGCCTGAAATCATTTCTGGTGCAAGTGAAATAATTTGCACATGGGCTAAATACACATTTGTAAAGACCAAATCAAAACAGATGGCACTTCTGGAGCTGACTTTAAAAGGGAGGGAGGCATCTAGCACTGGCTGTTATATAAACAAATGAGAATATGAAAAATCAACTGCAGTAAATCCTTCAGAGTATCTCATTAATCTGGATGGCAGCACAGCCAGAGGTCATGTAAAGGCTGACTGTTAATGCAAATTTTTGCAAGTGTTCTTCCACAGATTTTGCAACACTTACATTTGGCATATAGAGTACATTCCTGTAAGTTATGTTCTTGGGTAGGTCTGTGCTTATGACCAGCCCCTTCCAGACATTTTTGTTTCTTTCCGCTTATAGACACTGTTAAGACAGCAAAGACTAGGAGCATCCAAAACCTCAACATCTTCTCTTTCCTCTTGTTTCTGTAATGTCCCTGTAACAGAAAGATGATACTGCAGAGTCAGATAGTTTTCTTCAGGATCAGGGATGAACTTAGTGACAAACGCTATTAAAACATAGCAGTGTATAATCCAAACACAGTTGTCCCTTTACATTCGTGGCTTTGACTTGCACGGTTTTAAGTATTTTGCGTTTTTTTCTTACTCTCCTCCCACTCCCCGGGGACTGCAGCAATGAGAGTGCTGCAAGAGGAGCAGCAGCCTCCGCCTTGGTTGCCTCTTCCACTCATCTGGACAGGGAGGAGGAGGAAGAGGAGGAAGAAGAAGAGGTAGTGGAGGTGGGGAGAGGGAGGTCTGGGGGGGCCAGGGAACTCCAGCTGCCTAAGGAGTGATGCCTCCTCTGGCCTGGCGTGGGAGGGGGTGAGGCAAAGCCTCTAAAATCACCCCTCTCGTTGGCCTTTGCTCCCTCGGGGGGGGGGAGCAAAGGCCCAGGAGAGGGGCAATTTTAGCAGTTTGCCTCACCCAGCACTGCTCTCCTGGGCCTTTGTTTTCCCCCCAAAGGGAGCGAAGACTTAGGAGAGTGCAGAGGATGAGGCGAAGCCTCTAAAATCACCCCTCTCCTGGGCTTTTGCTCCCTTTGGGGGGGAAGCGAAGGCCTGGGAGAGCGGTGATTTTTATTCGTGATTTTTTTTTACCCGGTGAATGTGAAGGGACAACTGTACAAGGGAAAATGTTTTGTTTGCCCTCTTTTCATTATGTGTTCAAATGAGAAAGAATTAATGCTGCTGTACAAGATGGTTACATTATTAGCACTATATTACATTATTATTATCAGCAAAAAAAAATTCAGAGCTAATTAGAAGAAAATCAATGTCAAGATGTCAAGATGATGAGATATACAATCACTGAAAATTTATACTGTGCCATCAGGGAACCCTGCCAACCTAGAGGCTTGAGCAGAGGAAGAGCCTGGTCCAAGTGGGTTGGCATCAGTCCCAGCAGAGACTCCTGCCAATTCAGAAAAGGACAAAGAAGAAGAGAGGAATTTACCTCCACCATCGTATACCCAGCAGCAAGCTCAAAAGGAAGCTCAAAGGAAATCTCTGAGACTTTATGAGAAAAACCTGCTCATTAAGAAACACCTAACAAAGCCTTAATTGCTTTATATATGCTGGGATAGGTGATGGAGGCTTTGTCAAAGATCAGCTGACCTTCCTAGTGAAAGCTTCCTGCTGACTTCAGTGCCTGGATTCCGGTTATCTTGACTTCTGTTACCTTGACTCATGCTTAGACCTTGGACTGTCCCTGACTACTCTGTTACCTGCTCCTGTTGACCCATGAACTGCTTTGGACCCACGCTGACTGACTGCTGTAAGCCTCTAACCCTTTGGACTGTGTTACTGGACTAAATCTTTGACTGTGTTTGCATTCCTATGAGCTAATTAACAGTTGACTACCTTCCCAGACTAGTGCTGTTTATACTTTGCTGGTAACTAGTTGCTTTCCAGACAGTGGCAAAATCAAGGTTTGCTTCTTAGAAGTTAATTTTTTGGGAATATTTTCAAGCCATGGATTGTGGAATTCATGAATGACAAATCCATGAATACAAAGGGCAGAGTGTCCCCCTTCCAAATGGCAATTTTCCAACAAGATTTCAAATGTGCATTTGTTGTAAATCTAGGCTTGGAAGCTTATTGGAGTGGCAGGAATCCAACTAGGGCAAACATTTTTGATGGCCTAATTGTGTGTGCGTGTGTATATATATACTGTATATATATATATATATATATATAGAGAGAGAGAGAGAGAGAGAGGGAAGGGTGGAGGCTGCTTACACATCCCCTGATGTGCTGATAGGAAGAGAACTAACTCATTTGTAATGTGGTACTGGGGGAGAGTTCTGTGGATACCCCGAACTGCCAAAAAGACAAATAAATGGGTCCTAGAGCAAATCAAACCTGAACTCTCCCTGGAGGCAAGATGATTTCTGAGACCGCCATGCTTTGGACAGATCATGAGAAGATATTAGAAAAGACAATAATGGTTGACAAAGTAAAAGGCAGTAGGAAAGGGGAAGACCATACTACAGGTTTATGGCCTCAATCAAGAAAGCCAGGGGCCTCAGTCTGCAAGAAATGAGGAGGGCTGTTGATGACAGGGTGACTTGGAGGTCTCTCATTCATAGAGTTGCCATAAATCTGGCAAAAAAATATATACAAAGGGCGTGCAAAAGATAGGTGATCCATTCACATGGCCGTTAGCACAAATATTTGTCATTCAGAGGGGGCGGCGGCAAAACTCACCCTACAGTCCGTTTGCAGGGGCTCCAGGACTTTGTACTGATTTTTCAAAAAGATCTGTATGACTTCCGAATGTGCGACCACTTGACTAGTCACGTTCGCACATACGAACAGGCAGAGGGATCTGATTGGCTGGATGAGCACAGGGGGCGGGGCTAGGAAAGACGGGAATTGACTGCGGCCACCATGTTGGATTTACTGCTAAGCAAGGGTTTGAAGCCCTGCCGGCGCGGACAAATGCAGGCCCTTAAAGTCAGCCACCAGGTTTTCTCCCTTTTTTCTCACTTTCAAGCAAAGGTGGAAGGAAGGGTTTCATTGGAAGGTGCCAGATCTGCCTGCAGGCAAGACCACTGCTCTTCTGGACCTGGTTCCCGGGGTGGGGGGTGGGGGTGAAGGACATTCAAATGGCTTCTCCAGCCCCAGCCTGGAGGCTGGAGGCTTGATTCCACCCGCAGCAGTCAGCTGACATTATCAAAAATAGGTAGTAAATGGACCCCTGCCTCTCCCCACCCATTATGCCCCTGTCCGGAAGAGTTGCTTTGGGAAGCTCCCAGTGCCAAAGGTTCCTCTGGAGAGAGAGGGCCAGCTAGAGCAATCCTGGCCAGCTCGGCTTCTTGGGAGCTCGTTACTTAATGCTCCACAGAAGCTTTTAAAATATATATATAAGCAGGGCAGATTTACTCAGAGGTAGATCACCCATGGCCAGCTGGCTAGGGGATCCTGCGGAGTTTAGGGGGGCTCTTTGGGCTGTGTAGGCAGTTTGCATCTTTGCGAACACCTGCCTTTTCGGACCTGTTCATATTATTTCTCCCTCGAATAGACAGGACCAAAGTTTACTTGACAACAGCTAACAACAACAACCCCACCCCACCAGCTTAGTATAGTGAGAAGCCCTCAGTCTTTAGAATTTGTTTTAAAATTAAAAATGTAACTTTAAACAAGTTTATATAATGCTACAATTGACTGTGAAGGAGATAATGCCACATGACATGAATTCTTATTTTATTTTCAAAACCAATATTCCACTTTATTGAAAAGAAATAAAAGCTTAGCATAAAAAACATTAAACAGAATGTAAACTACAAGACAATACACTGTCCAAGAAAGCTGTACAACTCCAATCCACCTGGCATTTACTATTTCAGCAAGAGGCACTTGCTTTCTTACTGGGGAGACAAAAAAACCTCACAGCATGCCTAATTAACAGTGTACATAGTGATACAGGGTGCATAATGTGGAGGATGATTATTTGGGCACTCCAGGCACCAATCTGCTTCCCGTGACTTAACTTTGAGCACACAACCACATAGCGCCCCCCCCACATCTGTCATGTTTTCATCTTTGTTAGAAATCACTTCTATAGTCTATGAATATCACACTTGCACAGGTGTGCAACTTTTTACATTAAAAAGGTAATAAACACCATCTGTCCCACTGCATAAAAATGCACTGTTATTTCATGGATTTCTGGCTATGTGCTCCCTTGTCTAGAAATCCTGGAGCACACACACCAGCTACTTTTTTTTTTTTAAGGATCAATTAACACACTACTCCTCACATATGTATGGTGACTTCCCTAGCACCAAGTCTCTCCGTTCCATTCTGACTTGCAGGGGAACAAAATAGCATACCACAGATGCATGTTCCAGCTAATAATATTTTAATAGGAAGGCAAGGCCAACTTTTCAGTGTTTGGAAAGGTTTCACTCCCCCGCCCCCGCAAAAGCAATATGCAATAGCAGGCAAATTATAATACATTCACTACATTTTATATAATACAGAGTTGATATAATACTGTATCGTATTTGATATATCATATGTGATGCAACATCAGGGCAAAACAGAAATTACATTTAATGTGTTTTTTCACCTTTAACAGGAAGAACTTGGGGGGAGGCAGAAGGATAAGGACCAATGCATGTGGGTGAGGGGAACACTTTCTTGTCAACTTGCCCCTCTTCTTCCTAAAAGGGGAGTTTTTGTCCTCAGGGTGAACATCATTCCAAGTAATGAGAGCTGCACAAGCAAAGATGCAGGATCAGGATCTGTTTGTATATCTTTTTAAATTTATTTTTTTATGTAAATAAAATAGAACAAATCAAGATAACCTAAACTCCAGTTTCTTACCTCTTTGCTGGATTTTTCTCTCTTTTTCCTGAGACAGGCTGGAACCCAAAGGGATGATCTCCTTTCTATATATGTCTGTCATCACGAGCCCACAGTTTGTTTGTCAAGAAAAGTTCCCTGACCCCTTGCAAAGCTAACAGACTTATCTTAGGGTCAGTTCCAGTAGAGATGTTGATTGACCTGCCTTGCTGGAATTTGGAAAGGTCCACAATCTATTTCAGCATCCTGTCTTTAGTAGTGGCTAGAACCCTGGTCTCCAAAGTCATAGTCCAACACTCAAACCACTACGCCACGCTGGCTCCATACTCGACCCTATATTGTGAGATATCAGGGCAGCATACAAATAAGAATAATTAAAGCAGATTAAAACAATCAAAAATAATTTAAAGATTAAAAGCATATTAAAATTTTTGGCAAATAAGAAATTGGTTTAAAAGGTTATTTCTTTTATTTATTTGTTGGATTTATAGCCTGCCTTTCTCCCAAGATGGGATTCAGGTTAAAACTATTTAAAACCATGCACATGAATATTTTGGAGTAAATTAGAGTCAGAGTCCAACAACATCTGGCTATGCATTTTATTTTTTATTTTTATCCCACCTTTCTTCCAAAAGTAGGCCTCAAGGCAGCTCATGATATGATTAAAAAAAAACAGATACAGGTACTTTTCCACAGTTTAAAAAATACTGCCTTATCACCAGTCATAGGCCAAAGTACAGATAATTACTCAGTACAGATGCTTACTCTCATTTTGGGGAATCAAGGAATATCTTATAAAAGTTCTATATTTTTAATGATATAATAATGAATAAATTTAATATAACTAATCACAACAATTGATGTTATTGCTGACAAACAACTACACAAGAACACAAAAGTCACTTTAATCCCCTTTTCATTTCTCCATGAAACATTAACAATCACCTGAGTACCCTAAAAGGCACCAGACCCTGTCTGATCCTGGAAGCTAAGCAGGGTCAGCCTGGTTAGCATTTGGATGAGAGACTGCCAACGAATATCAGGTGCTGTAGGCTATATTTCAGAGGAAGGAAATGGCAAAACCACTTCTGAGTATTCCTTGCCTAAGAAAACCCTGTTGCCATGAGTTGACAAGCAACTTGAAGGCACATACAGTACACACATAATAAGATTGCCATTAAGGTTGCCAGAGTGAAAACTGACTTGAAGGCACATATACAAATGATCACACAAATGTTAAAACAGAGAAGAACTGAAAATATCTTGCTGTCAGTTCTTGTTTGTTATCTGATGATGGCAGGATCTCATGTTTCTTTAAAAATATATTATCTATTTATTAATTTCAACACAGTCAATGTAATTCACACTAAAGTTGAAAGAACAAAAACGGAAAGAAAAGGAGAAAAAGAAACTGATGTACATATCAGGATACACACACCTATTGTATATATATATAACTAGGACTAAAGCTAGATGTGGGACTTTATCAGATGATCCCCTTTAAACGTTCTTTTGCTGACATAAAAAAATCAATTTTTATGCTGGCAAAAGAATGCCCCCCATCGCACTTACCTCCTCTCCCGGCAGAAGGCTTCCTTGGCAATGAAGAGGAAGTGAATGAAGCCCGTTCACTTCCTCCTTTGAAACCCCGTGAGACTTCATCGTGTGGGAAATTCAAAAATAAAATAAAAAATAAAACACAACAAGTTATGCCAAGCACCTAAACACACTTTAAAACTTCCAAGTAAACCAGGGAATCTTTTAAAAAGTGTGTCACTTACCTGGATGTCACAATTTAACCTAGAAGTGTTTGCGCCAGACCGGCCATTGATGCTGTATTCACGTGAGTTAAATGGCCCGAGGTTTCACACACCGGCAATGCCAGCACCAAAGCAGGATGGGCAATCTACTCACGGCTTGGCCCATCAATAAAGAGAAATGCCAGAATAATGGCAGCAGGACGCAAAAGGATGACATTGTGTGATATTGCCGTCCTTTTGCATTCCACTGTCATTATTTTGGCACCACATTTGCCATGTCTGATAATCTCCTAAAACTAAAACCCAGTACTAAAACACTAAACTAAAACAATAAGCACTAACACTAAACACTAACTGACTAAAACAGAAAAAGGGCTCACCCCCCCCAAACAGTAATGAAAGGGGAAAAAAACTTGAAAGAATAAATGTTTTATCTACCATTACAGTTCCAACTAAATACACCTACTAAAATCACTAGTAATCATAGCCACAAATTATTACATCATTAGATTTCTTATTGTTCAAGAAGTCCATAAACAGTTTCCAGTCTTTCAAAAAGTCTTCAATTGATTTATCATTTTAAACCCATGATACTTTGGTATTTTGGGCTAACTCGGCAACCTTAATCCATTCTTCCATTGTTGGTGCTTTGGTCCATTTCCAAGTTTGAGCAAACAGTGTTCTTGCTGCTGTTATCATATACTGGAGAAGCAGTCCATATTTACTGTCCAATTCTTTATCTGCAGTACCCATCAAAAACATTTCTGGTGACACTGCAAGGTCTACCTTTTTAAAAAAAATTGGATTAGCATGTATATCTTAAACCAATAACTTTTATATTTTGTATAAGTCCACCACATATCAAAAAGGAGCCCTTCTTATTTTGACAGCTCCAACATTGATTTGAAGCATTCTTAGCCATTTTTGACAATTTATTTGTGAGTAGATACCATCTATATATCACTTTATACAGGTTTTCTTTTCAGTTACTGCACAAAGTGAATTTTATATCTTTGGTGCACATTTTCCCACATACATCCATTTGAACATTATGTCCAAAATGTTGGAGTCATCTTATCATATACTTACAGGTTCCTCTTCTGTCTCTAGTTTCAAAAGGCATTTATACACTTTTAAAATTATTATTATTATTATTTATTTATTATTATCTTTATTTCTATCCCACTTTTCCACAATTTAGGGCTCATAATATACGGTATCTTCATTTTGCCCTGTATCTTGGTCTCTACAAGGCCTGAAGACTGATCTTTCTTTCTTTTTTTAAAATGAAAGATTGGAATCCAGGCCGAGTGATGCTCTAAGTGACATGGCTAGAATCTAGGTAAAACCCAACTATCCAGGTGGTATGGCAACCCTAAGCGTAGTGCTACTCAAATTCTAGTTCTGTTCCCTGAGTCGTTTGCTGCAATTTGCTGGCACGTTTCCAGGAAAGATAAAAACAGTTGTTACCCTATGGATACAAATTTAGTGCTGGTCCCTGCCTCATTGGAAAACAATTATTGCCAGTCCTTCCTGTCAGGTAGCCTGAGAATCACTGGTCTAGAGATCCACTATCCCTGCTTTAATCAAAACAAGAAAGAAGAATTTAGCTCAGGACTGTAGGTAGCTTGCAGTTACAAATGAATTCAGAAATAATCCTGAGCTTTCTTATGGCATTGCTCAATTTATTGTACCTTGTTTCCTTGGTCTGAAGTCCAGTGAAACCTCTTTCTCATGTGGAAACAGGATCTCAGAGGTGGGTTGATATTGATCTTATAAAAGAAGACTCAAGTTATATACCAAAAATTGCTTTGCATGCAAAATACTGTTTTGTACATTTAATTTTTGCAAGCCATATGAGTACCCGTGAATTAGTATTCCAGAGAAACCTGAATATGTTATTTCACTGTTGGCTCAGTGAATTACCATCTTTATATGAATAATTGGGATAGTCTGGCATATTTCAGTTGATTTTTAAAGAACGTTGTTGGTTGAAAAGAGGCAAACGATGGTGCCATAAAACTCTAGGAAGTGAGGAGATGTTTGGTTTTACTAATTGGGTGCACCAGGGTCAGTTTTAAAAATAAAAATAAAATTATACCTCACAAAATAGGTAACATTAGTATGTGTAGAAGTCAGCATGCTATTCTGGAATGTCTTATCTCCTAGACTTTGTCTTGCTTCTCTTCTTGGAGGTCTTTAAACAGAGGCTGGATGGCCATCTGTCAGGGATGCTTTGATCATGCTTCCTGCATGGCAGGAGGTTGGACTGGATGGCCCTTGTGGTCTCTTCCAACTCTACAATTCTATGATTCTATGATTCTAAATCCTTAACACAATTCTAAATAAAACTAATTTTCTCCAACCTCTACTGCAATGTCTCATATTTCTAAAGTTACAGCAAATTTAAGAAGACAGATAAAAAAAAGATACAAAAGTTGCAATTTCTTCCAATGCTATGAGACAAGTTTTTAAAGAATCTGATAATTATGGAGCAAATAGCAATTGTTATTTCAGTAGTTGTATCCATTACTAAAACCATAACTTCCAAGAATTGTACACTTTTTAGAGGAATGCCTGAAACATAAGAACTCAGAATATGAGAAGAGAGAAGTTCATACAGAGTTTAGATTTTTAAAATGTTTTGTTTACCCACATGCTAAGGGATTTACCTAGTAGAGTGACTGGTGTCTATAAGATAAAACATAATTCAAATGCAGGGGTAGGTGATAACAGTAGCAGCTAAAACATGTACTTGGTTTTTGAAAATACTGTACATGTTTAAAGAACTAAAGAATGGCAGTTTGAAGATTATACTAAGATGAAGCTGTATGTTTGCTAGAGAACATATAGCAGTTGCTGTTAGCTATACTGCATTAGGAAACATACTATCATACTCTCCAACTGTCCCAATTTTGCAAGGAGGGGGCCTAAATACCCTAAAGACACTAAATTCCATTTGATCTTAGAAGTAAACAGGGTCAGCCCTGATTAATACTTGGATGGGAGACAAGCAATGAATACTAGGTGCTGTACACTACATTTCAGAGGAAGGCAATAACAAACCACTTCTGAGTACTGTATTTCTTGCCTAAGAAAACCCTATGAAACTAATGGGCTCACCATAAGTTGACAGGAGACTTGAAGGCATATGTGTGCACACACAGAGTCCCAAACAATCCTCTGTCATCCTATTTTTTCAGCTACTTTTAAAATGTCTATTTCTTTCTCTTCCTCCCACTCCCGCCCCCCATCCTCAGCTTACTTCAAACTTGGGGCTTGTCTGTACGGGAGAAAATAATGCACATACCTGAGCATTATAGGCAATTCGTGGCAGTGTTCCTTTGTCTTCAGAGAATCATAGAATTGTAGAGTTGGAAGAGACCACGAGGGCCATCCAGTTCAACCCCCTGCCATGCAGGAATACACAACCAAAGCATCCCTGACAGATGGCCATCCAGCCTCTGTTTAAAGACCTCCAAGGAAGGAGACCCCACCATGCTCCGAGGGAGTGTGTTCCACTGCCGAACAGCTCTTGCTGTCTTCATAGCATGTGATACAGCTTTTCCTCAGTGCGTGCTGAGATGCAATCTTGGGGTTCCTCTGCCTGGGAATTCCCTGAATTGTGCCTCCTTTCCTCTAGCTGCCACCACCACTTGAATTCTACACCCCCTTACAACACAGTCCAAAGAGAGACTGTGGGGTTTCCTTCTCTACTTTCTGCCACTTGCAGATTACGTCCCCCCTCCCTTCTGTCCCAAAGAGAAGAGAAACTACTGAGCAAAACAAGGTGCATGCACACATCAGCTGAAGAAAGATTAGAAAAAGTGTATTTATTCCAAGCAGAGTTCATAGCATGCAGATAATTCAAATGGAAAGCTCCTCCTTCCCAGGTACATTCTTAGAAGTTACAGACATAGAAAACCATTCAGTTAAGCATTCAGCCAAGTGGGAATATAAATATAATTCCCTAACACAATCTAGCTAATACATTTCCTGATCCACTTCACTAACAAAGAAGTTCCATCTGTTGACCTCAGAGGAGGCTGTGAGCCAGGCTGTCCAGTCATCTCCAAGAGACTTCCTCTAGCAGCCTGAGGTTCTCACCCCAGGATGCTTCTTTGTTCATTTCTTTGTTCAATTCCCCACCTAAGATGAGAGGTCTGCCATGCCAGGGTCTCTTTGTTCTCTCTCTGCCTCATGGCCCCAGGGTAGTATTTATTATCTCACCTTTGAAGCATCTTGAAGCTTGTCCACTCTGGAATTCCTGATGGTCTGTGTCCCTTATGACCTATGCTATCTTGTGATGATGCTGACCCTAAAGGTGTTACCTTTCTCCAAACCCTAGTTAACCCTTTGTTACCTGATTGCTGAGCTGGCAGATAATGGGAAATGGAGTCTCCCCATTATCACACACACCCCCAAATCGCAGACAGTCTGGGAACAGCTGGAAGCTGGAACCACACCGGCTGGGATTTCAACCTGTGAGCTAGAAAAGAAACAGAGTTAAAACATGTATGGAAATACAAAATAGTACAGGGGGGCATGTGATAATGGGGAGACTCCATTCCCATTATCTGCCAGCTCAGCAATCAGGTAACAAAGGGTTAACTAGGATCTGGAGAAAGGTAACACCTTTGGGGTCAGCATATTCGCAGTTAAGCATGTCACAGGTCACAAGGAACACTGACCAATCAAAGATTCCAGAGTGTCAAAATCTTTGAGAGGCTTCGAAGAAGAGGTAATAAATACTGCCTCAGGACCAAGAGGCAGGGAGAGAACAAACAGACCCTGGGATGGGGGACCTCTCATCTCAGGTGGAGAGATGAACAAACACATGAACAGAGACAACAAAGGAACATCCTGAGGAAAGGACCCCACATCGGCTAGGGGAAGGCTGATTGAGATGTTCTGAAAACATACATGTGGCTCATAACCAACCTTTAACTCAACAGATTGAACTTCTAGTCAATGAGTGAGTAGATCAGGAAATGTATTAGCTAGATTGTGTTAGGGAATTATGTTTATTTTCCCACTTGGCTGAATTATTAACTGAATGGTTTTCTATGTCTGTAACTTCTAAGAATGTACCTGGGAAGGAGGAGCTTTCAATTAGAATTATCTGCATGCTATGAACTCTGCTTGGAATAAATACACTTTTTCTAATCTTTCTTCAGCTGATGTGTGCATGCACCTTGTTTTGCTCAGTTGTTTCTCTTCCCTTTGGGACAGAAGGGCGGGGGGAGGTAATCTCTGCAAGTGGCAGAAAGTAAAGAAGGAAACTCCACAGTCTCACTTTGGATTGTATTGTAAGGGGGTGTAGAATTCAAAGGGTGGTGGCAGCTAGAGGAAAGGAGGCACAATTCAGGGAATTCCCAGGCAGAGGAACCCCAAGACTGCGTCTCACAAAGGCAACAGAGTCCTCAGATGATGTGTGCGAGCACACACTGAGGCAAAAGCTGTATCACATTTTTTTGGCAAAAATGATAGTATGTGAAGCTTTCCTCCTTGATGTTCACACGGCCACGAATCAAGATGGTGGCTGTGTCAGTTTTGTGGGGGGGGGGCAGGAAGGTGAAGGGGCTAGCATCCCTTTGCAGTCTCTGATTCTGGCAGCAAAGGGATATTAGGAGCTGCTTGGCCAGCTAATCAAAGGAGAAGGGAGGGCGGTTGCAGCTCCTTCTCTGAGCAGCTGGCTATGTGGCTCCTGATGTCCCTTTGCAGCCAGAATCAGAGGCTCCAAAGGGACGCTAGCCTAGCTAGCTGATTCTTTGCAGTCAGAATTGGAGGCTGCCATGACCATCACTGCTGGGATGGGTGAAGGGTGGGAGGCTCTCCTCCTCTTCCTTATGCTGTTGGGTCCCTTTCACCTTCCTTGTCCCCTTGGCCCCGCAAAACAACATGGCCTTTGATAGAACAGTTAAAAAATAAATTTACAAAAGCTCATGATCACTAGCACTTCCAGGTGCTTGACTGCAAGCCCGTGCCTGCGCACATCCGACCAATCATAGGAAGAGTGCCTTCCCCTCACTATTGTGGAAGAAATTGCACTGGTGTTCAAAGAAGCAGGAATGCACATCTCCTGCAGAGCTTTTAAAAAATACAGGAAAAGCCGCAAAGGCTTTTCCTGTGGAGTTTTTGCCTCCCCTGACACCCCCCGCTCCTTCAGAATACGACAAATTGCCATAGGATCCCATTGGGGCAAAATATATTCTCCTTACATTTTATGAGGAGTTTTTTCACCATCTAGGCAACCCCAGTGCAAAAGTTTTTTGCACTGAATTAACTCAACAGGGGAGAAAGGACAAAAGGAGGCAAAAAGGGGGTAGACTCAGGCAAGAGCAAAGTGCTACACCCTCTCCAAGCTTGTCTATTCTTCTTCATTAATAACTTTTGCCATCTTGATCACACACTGATGTTGCTTGTCCACACTTGTTCTGGTTTTCATCTGTGAAGTATTTGGAGGGATTGTGCTATTGTTTTAATTTAATTTGCCTTTCCTTTATATCTTATTACATATTGTGCTTAGATTTTATATTAACTTTTTATAATGACACCACTATCTGTTTTGTGTGTTGTCACAGCTAATCCTACTCCATTGACATATATGAAACGTTAGCTGAATGTGCTCTTAATCAGTACAAATTCATTTAAAGCCAAGTCACCTTTTGGTGGGTTCAGATAGATGTCAACCCAAGTATTTGTGGACTGATCAGGTCAAGGTGACCAAGGTACTGCAACCAAGTGATAAGTACTGCATTTTTATTACAGCTCTGCAAACTGCATTATCAAATAGACAAATGGTTAATGAATATTTTTCCAGGCTGATGATTGTATGGTAAAGACTGGCAAAGTTCCCATGAAGCAAGACTGAGTCCTGGCAGGAAGGCTGAAACAAGGGCATGCTGTTCAGCTTCTGGTAAGAAAAAGATGCTACCTGCTTGAGTAACAACTAAGGAAATCTACTCAAGGCATTGAAGAAAAGAGCTGAGGTCTGAGAGACAGCCACCATAAGGTGCCAAAATTCAACACTGTACTAAAGTCAAGGTATGTATATATTATGTTAGAAACTTGGGCTTTTTTGTTTAATTTGTAAGATGTTTTTGAAGTACAGGTCTCCATATAGATCAGTATTATAAACGCATGGGAAGATGTCAGTTAAAGAAGGATTGTTCAAATCTTCCATGAGCCCCCTCCCAATATTTTAACCAATTGCTGATTGATTAAAAACAAACACTTTACTGTATTTTCCAATTTTGTTTGTAATGAGTTGACAATTACTTATAGTTTAAAACCTCAGGGAGGATCCACTTACTGTCAGGACCAGTTTAAGGAATTTGGGGCTCCCCTGCAATGCTTTATTTTCGGGGCCCCATATGTTTATCTCACGTCAATGTAACCTAACTCAACCTAAGCGATTCACAGTACAGGTCGAACTATTCAACTCTTCAGATTATTGCTAATAATCTTTTTGAAGAAGGAGGGTTACTATGGGCCCCCCCACAATGATGGGCCCCTCTGTGGATGCTGATGCCACCGATGCCTTAAACCGGCCCTGCTTACTATGTCTGCCAGCACAGCAGAATTTCCTCCTGATCTCCCTTCCACAGGCTGCCCCTCCACTATGCCACCCCCCAAGTATGCTCTAGGGGTTTCCAAGTCCTCTGGAGAAGATTATGAGGATGTGAAATGGAAGGAAGTTGAATTGCCTTCTTCCAATTCTATTGATGGAACATTTCAGTTAAATGGTACTATTGGATCCTGACTTTTAGAGCAGCACAATTTTAGAGCACCAAAATAAAATTTTAGAGCACCAAAACACTTTAGACATCTATTAAATTGTTTAATCAGGTTGTAAAGATGGTTCTCAACTGAGTATACTTTACAATATACATTCATTTTCAGATGATATCCAACAATGCACAGCATATTCTTGTCTGATTGTAGAAGAGTGAGACCGAAGACAGATATCCAAATTGCCTTGTCTCTGGTTATTAGTTACATAGATAGATGCTGTTGTATTAGTTAGCCGTTGTTAGGCCTGTCTGTTAGCCAGAGATTTGACATGAGTAGAGTGTATTGTGGGAAAGGCTGGTTGTGGCTGGAATGTGATGGGTACTATCTGCAGGCAAGCTCAAGGATATTTAGCCTGGGAAAGAATTAGGGAGTTAGAGCTTGGAGCAGACAGGCTCCTATTAGCCAGGTGGATGGGGAAAAGTTAAACCTAAATGAGATACTAGTACAGGTGTCCCTTCGTATCCACGGATTTGGTATCCATGGATTTAAGTATTCATGGTTTGAAAATATTATTTAAAAAATAATAATCTCAAAAGCAAACCTTGATTTTGCCATCTTATATAAGGGACACCGTTTTGCTATGCTGTTGCTGTTGAGTATTCATGGATTTTGGTATCCATAGGGGGTCCTGGAACCAAACCCCAGCAAATATGAAGGTACAACTGTACAGTACTGAGCTTTTGGCGTGCTTGTTTCAGATCTGTCAGATCTGTTTCAGATCTGATGCTGTTCACTTTAATGCCTTGCAATAAAGCATTTGAACTGATGCCTGTTGATCAAGTGATTGAAGTTTGATGGGGTTCATCACACAAATTAATAAAACTTTTTTACACATTTACTTGGATGACAGGAAATGGAAACTGAAGTTGGAAGGACATACTCCCAAGTAAATGTGCATAGTGTTGCAGTTGTCATTTTAATTATGTACCTGAATAAACTAAAAAGGAATTCTGTACATTCACAGGAATGATTACTACTCAGAGTAGCAATAATTATTACAGCCTGCTAGAAGCATTTAATACTTGTACTGGTAGTTTTACATTTTTTAGTTTGCTTGTGTTTAGATTCCAGCCTTTTGAAAAGGTAATGTCAGCCAAGGTTTTCTAAGAGTCTTGAGGTCTTTTTTTCTTTCTTTCTGGAAACTAATTTAAACCATTAAAATAAAAGTTGAGTCCAATTTTGCTACTGCCTGTTTGCCAACTACAAGTTAACATGACTTTAAAAATTGGGCCAAGCCATTACTATTTCACAGGAAACGATGTTTTCCCTGCATTTTATGCAAGGCAACAATACACAAACAAAACCTCATTCTGTTTTTAAGTTTTAGAATGCTTGATCAAAAATTCTATATAGCTTCAGCCATTCCAAGGGGGGAAAAGAAACAAACTCCAAACACTTTTGGTTACCTAAGGTAAGAGCAAAACATAGGGTCCAAATAATTTCATCAGGGAGGGATTATGCAAGCACTTGGGTAAGATAAGATTTCCTATCTGCTCTGAGTTTTGTCTCATGTTTGGGAGAACAGTCTGACCATGAAGGATTGCAAAACTGGGAGAAGGAACAGGATGGCTCAAGAGTTGCTCAGCTTGATAGTGAAGCTTCTTACAGGGACCTGAGCAATGTATAGGCCAAAATTCCTGTTTCAGGATGTGTTCTGGAATGAATCCTGATAATCATCCTCAGCAGAACTCTTTAAGAACTAAGATTCTCATGAACTACCTCCCAGCCTGATATACACCTTAGTGCTAAAAACCATGGACAACACAGTTTACTTAAAATTTATAATGTAAATATAGCCAGAACAATTACAGGACAGAGAAAGGGTATCTTGCTTCCTAGGGCAAAGAAGAGAGGGGAGTCACCTGCCTTGCAATACTGTTTCCCATGTAAGCTATAAAAGCTTATTTTAGTTCAGTCACGAAGTTAAAATTTCTGTAATGTGAATTCTCAGGAGGGAGAAAATAGATGAACTGACAGAGTCCTCAGTTTTTTTTTAATGGATGTATATTTAGCATACAAGTGTACAAAGAATCCAAACATCTTTATTTCTCAGTGTCCCTGTTTGCAATGGATATGAACCAATGCTCAGTGACAAGAACACACCAAGCATATTAGCCTAATGCCAACTTAATAAAACATCATAAACACTGATGGTGCTCTGTTAATGTCTATGACTGCTAATTGGAAGACATGGTGTTGGAGGGCACTACTGCAGCATGGCTGGAACGTATATGCAAATATTAAGACCTACCCAGTCAGTAGTGCTATGGTTCCTACCCAGTCATCATCTGTCTTACTGTACCTTCCAGAATATTCACTCTATACTAACAATTTGTTTTAATTTAATTTAGGTTTGATTCTTTGTTTTCAAATTTCTCTCTGCATTACTCCTTCCCTTATGCTTCTTCTAAACTGGCCTAAGAAAAGAGAATTTGATGAAATTTATTTTGTTTGGCTGAGGGACTGTTTAGTTTTGTAATTCAGAGATGATGCTCATGTCCTAAAAATTGACATTTAATAAAGATTCCACATTTACAGGGAAACTGATTTGGAAGCAAGCTATTTAAACAATAAGTTCCTTCTCACGCCATGCTGTTATGCCATGTTATACCATTCGAAAACTACTTCAACTGTACTCACAATGATAGCTGATTGCTGATGCTGGGTATCACACCTTTGCCACATTTGCACTGTAACAACATTATTTGCACAGTTTTTCATCTGCACTAATGCTATTTTGACCATGCTATTTGCTGCGCCTTGTGCTTCATGATTGGTTTGCATCAAGATATATTTTTAAAAATACATAGCTGTAATAACATCATTACAACACATCATTACAACACACCCATCACTGCCCAAATTTCTCATTGTGAGAGGTAGCAGAAGAGAAAAAGAACCCCTCCCCATTTTTATGCCTTTCTCCTGTGAAAAAGAAAAGTGCTTATCACACCAGTTAGTTGTTTCAGTCTGTCCTGTTCAAAACTGCTTCATCAGAAACTCATTAAGCCATAATAACACACATTGGAATCTGCTTAATGCAGTGTAGATGTGTAAATTGCTATTGCTTAAAACAGTTTGTAAGCCGCTTTGATAGCCTTGTGGCTGAAGAGCGGGGTATAAATAAATAAATAAATAAAAATATAATAATGACTTGAAAGCATACAACAACAACAACAACAAAACACTATTACTGCATGGCATAATCAGTGCACCTATCACTGCCCAGATCTTGTATTTCTGAGAGGACAGACAGGAAGAGAGACAGACCACACCATCCCCCATCATTTTTTATATCTTTGTCCTGTGAAAAACAAAAGTGTTTATCATGCTGGTCAGTTGTTTCAGGTTGTTGTGTTCAAAAACCTTCAATTGCACTAATTAAACTGTAATAATGCTATTATAGCATAAAGTCATAGCGTTATTACACCATTACCTTAAAAACATTTTTAAAAAGTAAGTGTGGTGCCAACACTGTGGTATATGGTATCACAGGAAAGCAATGCAGAAATCTTTTAAAAGCACCCCCATGCAGTAAAGGCATCTGGAAGATGACTTAAAATGGTTAAAAGTTCAGAACTGCAACATTACTGCACTTTAACAGCAAACCATTTATATATATAAAAGTAAAATCTGAAAAGGGTTTAAAGAATGTAGATCACAGAAAACACAGGTATTCTCTTCAGAGGTTTTGTCCTCCCTGCTCAAGCATCAGAAGTAGTCTGAGGTTTTCCTGCTGAAGATTTCTTTGGGAATCCCCAAGGGAGGGGCTACCAGCTCACACCCACTAATCAATTGCATCGCATTTAAACTGGCCACTGAGGAGATTATCAAAATTTATTTTTATAGTGCTACTATTCCACTTTAACTGCTCTGGCTGCCTCCTGTGGAATCCTGGGGTTTGCAGTTTAGGGAGGGGCATTTAACATTCTCAGCCTGAGAGCTCTTAGGCCTCACTAAACTACAAACCCCAGAATTCCCCAGGAGGTAGCCATAGCATTTAAAGTGGAATAATAGCACTATAACAATGTAGTGTGATAAAGTCCTGTATCATAATGGGAAAGGGGGGGATCATTAGCGGATTATTCTCATATAACATTCCCAACTACTGTACAGTACCAATAGTATCAGGAGAACCACAGTGTTGTGCAATAAGGCTGAGACAGACAAAAGTGGAACCAAACCACTGCTATGATGGTATAATGGGGTGGTGTGATAAGGACCTAAGACTTTGCATGATGGCTGTCTCTTACATCTGATACTTCTGACATTAAAAATTCCGTAAGGGACAAACTGTAAAAAGCATGAGCATGAGGAGACAGCATGTGCAGACCACTCTCCCAGATGCATCTTTCTTCTCTTAATACTCATCAAATTTGAGTGTAGCATTAGATAATAGTGTATAGGTATACAACTCTATATGTATATAACTTATCTGTGAAGTCTTTACTCTTGCATTAGCCTCTACACCAGGATTTCTCAACCCTAGGGTTCCATGAGAGTTCACTAGGGATTCCTAGAGATCACGACTGGGGAAAAAATAACTTTCTTTAAAAGCTGTAGATATAATTTCTACGTAGGGGTTCCTTGAGACCTGAAAATTATTTCAAGGGTTCCTCCATGTTAAAAAGGTTGAGAAAGGCTGATATACAAACTATTTCACTGTTACATCCAGTGTTCTCAATGTCAGACAAGACCAGAAGTAGGGCAAGCATAACTGGTTAGGTGCCATAATTCTTGTTCCACTGCATATTGGTTTGGACATTTGGAGGTTCGTAGAAATAAGATTTTAAAGGAGTTGTAGCTTTGAACCCCTCCCCCCCGTTGCTAAATACATAGCCATTTGTTGAAGTTGGAAATTTTCTAAAAGAAGCAGACTATGGAATTATCACACTACACAGTTATAATGATATTATTCCACTTGAACAGCTATGGGTGCCTCCTGTGGAATTCTGGGGTTTGCAGTTTAGGGAGGTGCATTAAGCATTCACAGAGAGAGAGCCCTTAGGCCTCACTAAACTACAAACCCCAGCATTCCACAGGAGGCAGCCAGAGCAGATAAAGTGGAATAATAGCACTATAATAGTGTTCAGTTGTCCCTTCATATTCGCTGGGGTTTGGTTCCAGGACCCCCCCCCCATGGATACCAAAATCTGTTAATACTCAAGTCCCATTATATGCAATGGCATAGCAAAATGGTGTCCCTTATATAAGATGGCAAAATCAAGATTTGCTTTTTGGAGTATTATTTATTAAAGAATATTTTCAAGCTATAAATACTTAAATCCGTGGATACAGAGGGCCAACTGTAGTGTGATATGTGACTAAACATGAACAGCCCATCCATTTTTCCTCATTTTGTTTGAGGCCATGCCCTGCATACCTATGTAGGGTATTGTAGACATGGTGAGGAGCAAGTACCCCGACTTTTGCCAGGGACACCAGCTATGACACAGGATGTTGGTTAGGATGATAATTGTTTTGCTCCTATAGATGTGATGTCATGGGCCAGAAATCCTTACTTGGGGTCGGAGCCAGGTTTAAGTGCGTGCAGCTAAGCTTGCAAAAGCAAATTTCTCTGCTCCCTCCATCTTGTGGTAGCCACTCCTGAAAAGTGGTGGAAGGCCCAGGCCTAGGTAATACCAGGTACCGTAGTCCCCCCCTCGTATCCACTGGGGATTGGTTCTGTGGGTGCCATGGATACTGAAAACCGTGGATAATTTGTGAACGTCATTGAAAATAATAGGACTTCCGTTTTTAAATACCATAGAGTTGCCTTGGAGGACCTAGAAAATGGCTAGAGAGGACACATTTTCTAGGAAGGCTCTATGGTAGGTGTGCTGTTTTGTGTCCCGTGGATAATTGAATCAGTGGATAATGAATCAGTGGATACAGGGGTCCTACTGTACTGTAGACCAAGCAGTGTTACATAGAGTAGCTGTCCATAGACCAGTGCTAACAGTGTAGTGACCGCTGGAAAACACACAACGGAAAAAGCAGAACCACTTTTCTTCCTGCTCTCCTATTTATAACAGAGATTTTCAGACAACATTGTTATAGTGTTACTATTCCGCTTTATTTGCTATGGCTGCCTCCTGTGGAATCCTGGGATTTGCAGTTTAGGGAGGGGCATTTACAACTTTCAGCCAGAGAGCTCTTAGGCCTCACTAAACTACAAATCCCAGAATTCCACAGGAGGCAGCCAGAGCAGTTAAAGTGGAATAGTAACACTATAACAGTGTAGGGTGAAAATCTATATAGAAAGCTTCCATGGCGTTCCCATGATGCTCTGCGCAACAGAACCCCCCCCCCCTTCGCGTCCTTCAGTTTTCTCGGCGCAGATGCCTTTATCGCCTCTTTGCCCCGCCCACTCCGACTTGCCTCGCCCACTCGGACTTGGCCCCGCCTCCGCCTTTTCTTCCTCCTGCGCAGCCGTCGCCGAGTCGCCTCAGCTCCTCTTCTCTGCAGCCGCCCGTCCGAACCCCCTCCCTCGCGCCTTGGCGGCCCCTCCTCTCGCGATACGTGGCCGCGAGGGCGGGACTGCCGCAGTGCCCGGCGTGCTCGCCCCTGACAGGAGTGCGGCGATGTTGGCGCGCAGCCTCTTTGGCGGCGGTGGTGGTGGTGCCTGAGGCGCTCCCCGCAGCCATGCCCCCGCGCTGAGGTGTGCGTGTGTGTGAGTGTGAGGGGAAGCCTTTGCCCTCGCCGCCGCCCTTCGTCTCATCATGAGGAAGGGCCGCTCCCGCGGGGAGAAAGTGGGGCCCTCGGCGCTCCCGGCCCCGAGGAGGCTGGAGCAGCCTTGCCGGGTAGTCTCCCTGGACGTCCCGGAGAGAAGAAGCGCTTCCTCCGCGGCTGGTGGCAGGAAGGAGGCAGAGGAGGAAGCGGGTCGGGGGAGCGCCGCCTGCAGGGAGCCGACCGGGAAGGTATTACTGCCCGTCTTGTGGGGACCAGGAGGGAGGGAAGGAAGGGGGGCTCTGGAGGCTTCCTCTGCGCCTTGGATTAGGGGGAGGGCCTAATAATAATAATAATAATAATAATAGGTCCGGTATGGCTTGGTCACCTCAAGACAGGACATGCCTGGATGGTGGTGGTGGGGAGCTTTCAGGTTGGGGGTGAATGGTGGTTGGATATTTTGGGGGATGCTGTTCCAGGAAGGTTTTTCTAAAGCAGTGGTTCGTAACCATTTCTTTACCAGGAACCCCCTTTAAATATCTTTTGTTGTTACGGACCTCTAAGACTTAACTCAAGATTTAAAACTCTAATGATGATGACGATGACAATAATAATAATAATACCGTTATCCCTCCGTATCCACGGATTTAAGTATTCACCTTGAAAATATTCTTTAAAAAATAATCAAAAAAGCAAACTGTAATTTTGCCATCTTATATAAGGGACACCATTTTGCTATGCCGTTGCATATAATGGGACTTGAGTATTCACGGATTTTGGTATCCACGGGGGTCCTGGAACCAAATCTCAGCGAATATGAAGGAACAACTGTACAATTATACCATCCATTAAACCTTCCCTCAGAGGCGCTGAAAGGGGGGATGACTTTTCTCCTGCTTCTTCCTGTAAGTTTGTGGCTGGATCAGATTAAATGGCAATAGGCAGGCCAAGCCAGCCAGCCAACCTTTGCCTTGGCTCCTGTCATGTGGCCACACCACTGCAGGGAAGAGGTGGGCTGAGCAGCCCTCAATTAGCAGAACCCCTGTGAGGACATCATGACTCCTGGGGAACTCTGTACCCCAAGTTAAGAACCACTGTTCTAAAGGATGGTGGTGGAATAATTCACTGCTTTTAGAAGCCTCATGGAGACTTATCACTTTGGCAATTAGAAAATAAAGTAGTTACACCACTGATGTGTTTGTGTGGTGTATCTTGGTATAGTGGATTTGTTTTCCATTTGTAGGGGAATGATTGTTGAATAAAAGTGAGATGATAGCTTCTGGTCTGAGTGAACAGAGAAGATCACTTGAAAACTGTACTTGGTAGACTGAGGCTGTACATTTTGGTATTTGGAAGAGCTGGCTCTAAGTTGGTTCTCCTCAAGTACTGTTTCACTCAAGGGGCAACCAGGCATCTTCAGCTCTTGATTAGATTTATGTTTCTTTAGTCTAGTACTCTCCTTTACTGCATCAGTTACTTCAGTGAGGATATGAGGGAAGCTGCAGTACTATCATTAAACTCTAATGATTAGAGTAATCCTTTCTGTGTTTCCTTAGTTGCAGCTGGGACCCCTTGGAAGATGGACGTGCACGATTTACTTTAGCAGATAATTGTGTGTGCTGTTGCTATATGTGAGCTTGTGATCTCTCCCTTTCAGCAGGCAATAATAGAATGTTGCGGTGGATTGACAAGGAGGTACTGTTTGCATAAAGGAGTGTCTTATGATAATAACTACAGCTGTCCCTTCATATTCGCTGGGGTTTGGTTCCAGAACCCCAGTGGATACCAAAAGCCATTAATACTCAAGTCCCATTATATGCAGTGACATAACAAAATGGTGTCCCTTATATAAGATGGCAAAATCAAGGTTTGCTTTTTAGATTATTATTTTTTTAAAGAATATTTTCAAGCCGTGAATACTTAAATTTGTGGATAGCAGGTCCATGAATACGGAGGGACAACTGTATAATGAAAGTAGAGGTAAAGAACCTTTGTCTCTTCAGGTGCTTTGGACTGTAAGTTGCATAGTCAAAAACACACTGGCTAAGATGGCAGGGGCTTCAACGTTGAAATCTGAAGCATCTGGAGGGCCAGAGATTCCCCACTTCAGAGTTAGAATCTTTGACTATACACTTTCATAACCTGTACTGTATTTATAGTGTATAAATCATGCTAGTTTCCACTATCTAGGGTATGGCATGATGCCAAAGGCCACCAAATGCTTTGCAACAGCAGGCTTAATGTGTGAGCCCAGTTGTGGTCACTTTCATATCTCATCACTGAGCTGCCTCATCAGTTATCACGTAGCATTCATTGCTGGATGTGTAGAAACAGGAAATGGAATAGCCCAGTATGCTGCTTTTTGGAACACTACAGTTGTCCCTCTGTATCCACGGATTTAAGTATTCACGGCTTGAAAATATTCTTAGAAAAATAATAATCCAAAAAGCAAACCTTGATTTTGCCATCTTATACAAGGGGCACCATGTTGCTATGCCATTGCGTATAATGGGACTTGAGTATTCATGGATTTTGGCATCCATGGGGGTCCTGGAACCAAACCCCAACGAATATGAAGGGACAACTGTACATTGACAGTATGCTTGCTAAGTATTCAAGTCAATTAAAGCTGTTCCATATGCTACTAGAAGAACATGGCATCTTGCACATCTGTAGCATCATCATTATAGTTTTCCTGTAACATTTATAAGGAAGGCAAATGTATACAAAAATATGGAAAACTCTATTTGGGGGATTAAAGGAATTACAATGTCTAGATAAGACAGGCTATGTATAGCTCCAGTCCCATATAGACATTGCTGTAAACATGTGGCCCTCATATGTGGGAGAACAAGGCTGGCTTTCCTGTAATACCCTGAAAGTCTATTACTATCTGTGTGAAACTGTTGCTTGATATGTATTTTGGTGGATTGGAAGGTTCCAAGACTCTTTGTGTAAGAAGAACCAATGGCACCAAGATGGAAAAAAAAGAAAAAGAAAAAGAGAAGCAGCAAAATAGGATAAAGCAGTAAAAAAAGAATGGCTTTAGTGTAAACATGCATACTTGAAAAAACCCTCACTTTTCTACATCCGTTGAAGAGGTTGCCATTGGTTATAACAACTGAGACAGCTGGATTGCTTTACAAATAATTATTGTTTATTATTTATTTTATTTGTATCCCACCTTTCTCCAATATAGGGACTCAAGATGGCTAACAATGAGTTTAAAACAGTCCAAGTTTAAAAACAATACAAATTATTGGAAGTATAAATACCAAGTTTAAAACAAATTAAACAATTTACACAGTTAAAATCACGAACGTTAAAATATTGAAATATATAACACTTTAAAACCAAATCACACAGCATTTAAAATTCTATACCACACCAGAGTGCAAATGCCTGCCGATCACAAATGTTTTTACCTGTTTATGGAAAGAGAGGAGAGATGGGGCCATCCTGGCCTCCCTGGGTAGGATGTTCCACAGTCTGGGAGCAGCCACAAGACAACTGTCTCCCTTGTTCCCACCAAACAAGCCTGAGATGGTGGTAGGATAGAGAGAAGGGCTTCTCCAGATGACCTAAGAGCTCCAGTGGGCTCGTAAAGGGAGATACAGTCCTTCAAATAACCTGGATCCAAGCTATATAGGTTGAAACCAGCAGTTTGAATTGTGCTTGGAAACCGGTGGAGCTGTTACAACAAGGGAGTTGTGCGCTTCCTGTAGTCAGCCCCAGTTAACAACCTGGCTGCTGCTCTTTGGATCAGCTGAAGTTTCTGAGCACTTTTCAAAGGCAGCCCCACATAGAGCATATTACAGTAATCCAAATAGGATGTAACCAAGGTATGTGTCACTGTGGCCAGATCTGGCTTCTCCAGGAACGGGCACAGTTGGCACACTAGCATTAACTGTGCAAAAACACTCCTAATCACTGCTGAAACCTGGGCCTCCAGGCTCAGAGTTGAATCCAGGAGTACGCCCAAACTGTGAACATGTGTTTTCAGGGCAAGTATAACCCCATCTAAAACAGGCTGAATCACTATTCCCAGTTCTGTCTTATGACTGACCAGGAGCACCTCTGTATTGTCTGGATTAAGCTTTAGTTTGTTTTGCCCTCATCCAGGCCATTAAAGCTTTCAGACACTGGTTTAGCACAGGCACAACTTCCTTGGAGTTGGGTGGAAAGGAGTAATAGAGGTGGGTATCATCAGCATACTATTGGTGACACTTAATGCCCAAACTCCAGACAACCTCTCCCAGAAGTTTCATGTAGATTTTAAATAGCATAGGGAACAAGACTGAGCCCTGAGGTCAGGGAGTCGAATGGGTAATCCCCCAGCACCACCTTCTGATACCGCCCTTCCAGGAAAGAACAGAGCCAGAATCAGACTTCCAAATAGGTCCAAATAGATTTTTGAGTTGTGTGTTTTGTCTGGTGGCATTAATTTTAAAAACCACTAGGCAACTATAGCTCAAACAATCTTAATATTTTTAGTTTCCTGGGGAATACTTGCACTGGTGATGTTGTGCCATAGAGTTGTAAATACTTATCAGCTTTCTGGTCCAAAAAGTAGTGTCTGAGACCAGTAATTAAAAATGCTGAGAGCACCTTCACACACATTTGCAACTTGGTACATCTTCTTTCTACCACATGTTACCATGTTAAAACCCCCCTGCACATCTTGCACACAGGACTTCCATCTGAAAAATGGGATAATATGTGGCAGACAACGCAAACATGACTCCATTTATGCAACTGTTTTTCATAAGAACAGAAGAGCCCTGCAGGATCAGATCAACAGCCTGTCTTGTCCAGCATCCTGTTTCTCACAGTGGCCAGCTAGATGCCTTTGGTTAACTTTCTCCTGATATTATTTGCCAGCAACTGATATTGAGAAGTAACAAGTTGGCTCCAATCATGGAAGTATTATTTAGCAATTGTGATTAGTACAGATAGAAAGGTGCTACATATTGTGAAGCCTTCTTAAGAATTTCAAAAATATAGTGTATATATTATTCAGACAAGAAGTCACTCATTTCGTTATATTTTCCTCCCTACTGAAGGAAGCGGATTCTTAAGTTATCTATATTTGGTTCTTGTTTTGGAAGAGACAAGGTGGTTTGTATCAGATGAAAGAACAACAAAATAATACTGCAATAATCAGATAATAAAACATTGAAAATGCAATTTAAAGTAGAGGAGAGAACACTAGGTTAAAAAAAATCATACAGTTTTACACAAATTCAAGAAAGCAACAATAGAAAAGTTTAAGCATTTGCTAAGATGTTGAAAAACTATCAAGGTGGTGTTGTTCTCCCTGTATAGGAAACGTCATGATCTGGATATGATGATTTAGAAGTTATCTTCCTTCCTTACAGATAAATGTATCTTTTTCTATTTACTACAGTTTATTTCCAAAGAAATATTCTGTATAAGCCAAAAGTAGAAAAGTAGAAGTAATCAGAAAATGCAATACAAGTATTACAGTTAAGCATCTTAAGGCAGAATTTGTAGAATTAGCAAGTTGAACAAAATTAAAACAGAAAGTGATGCTTCTGAAAAGATATGTGTTAAAAAAACAATGCACTGAAACTTCATTTATATACAAAACAAACATAAACAATTTTTCAATAAATAAATATGATTGTCCGTCAGATATCTGTACTTCAGTGGGTTTATCTAAGTCTAAATACCATACTGTTGTGTAGCGCTAAGTGGATTATTTTTCCATTTATGAGTAATTTTTGAAAGTGCTGCCAGTGACAACAAAGTGATCTGATCCTTGTGAGGTAAGTCACTAAGACCTTGCCCCCTAAAAAAAATTCATGCAAGAGTACCTTTAGGTTCAAATTTTTGTCTCTTTGCTTGTCAGTCTATCTCTTACGTTGTAGAGATCCAGATGCTTGATCACCAAACAAGGGTGTGTTACCTAATAGAAACAAAACAAGACTATAAGAAACATCTTGACTCAGTCTGTCAACTACTTTTGGTACCTCCTAAACAAACATTTTGGATTTCTGTAATCTTTGCTCTAGAATGCACAACTGAGATTAACCAAGCTTGATATTTACATTAATGTTGACAACCTGTACATTTTCATGAAAGTTTGGGACTGATAAGCAAAATTTGGTTTTTTCCCCAGAAAATTGCTGTTTTGGGTCCCTTTTGCATGGAACATGATATGAATCAAATTTTATGGATTGTAGGCTGTAATCTTCAGAGATTTATTTCATTCACATCTTGAGCAAAGTCATTAACATCAGCCTGGCAAGGTTGGGTAAATTTTCTAGTTGTAAAATAAATGTGAATCCTTTTTAAAAATATCACCAACTCATTATACTTACAGTCATTTAACACTTCAGCTACATATGTATGTACAACAGAAAGTAATAATACGTTTTCAGAAAGGTACTGAATTACTTAAATTAAGTTATCAATAATGATGCATATGGATATATGCCTCTAAATATATGCCCTAATTCATATGAAACTGCCCCCGTGAGCCCTCTAAGAGTGATGATATTTTTCTATCAATATGAGAATTTGTGCCTTACAGTGATTAAAAATAGACAGTGTTTCAGTTTCCCCTCTGTAGTTGGTACCTGTTTGGTGCTATCAGTATTTCCTGAATGATGAGATCTCATGTATATTTGGACTATAATAGATTTGGTTTTCATTTTGAAAGAATGTAGGCATTTCTAGTGCTTCTGTTAGCTTCTCGTTTCTCACTAAAATACTCGAAATGCATAGTACTGTACTCAACATTTTCTTAATTGATCTTGCAAAATGAAGTGTTACATTGGTGGGTAAAGTGTGTATCTGGGTTGGGCTTTCTTGTACCAGGTTTGTGTTTTGAGGTAACAGCTAAATCTACTGTGTAAACATTGATTTCCCTAGAAAATGGCCATGGTGGTACCAGAGAACCTGCCCATGTACAATGGAATTAAAAGATACCATGGCACTTATCTACATGTTTAGGTATCTGCATTGTTGTTGTATAGGCTGCTTTCTGTTGTTTGGCATATTTTTGGCATGTAGTGGTTGCCTTCAAAAGAAATTAGTCTAGGGTTTACTATAACGTACACTAAGAAACACTGCAAATGTATCCCATCCCTTGGACTGAAATATCCTATGAAATCAGTTCTAATTTTAAAATGTTCTTTAACTCACTTTAGTTTATAATTAACTTAAATCCATATTTATATTATTTTGTAAATGGTAGGGGGTTTTGTTTTGAAGGGGTGACTAACAGTTTTTGTTTACTGCTTTAATTTGCTCGTGTTCAAAATATATTTGTTGTATACTTATCATGCATGTGATTGAATCTTACTCCTGCTAAGTTTGCAGATGTGAAATTAGCATGAAAATAACTTGAAATATTGTTTTTAGTAGATGATAATACAGCTTTTGAGTGGATTATACATACAGCTATTATACATTACTGTATAATAGCCTTTCCTCTACTATACAGTAACTGAGTTAGAATGTTTCAGTTACAAAGATAGAAACTTCTCTTTGAGTAAATGAGAAATTTAATGTGAACACAGATTTCTTGAACAGGAAAATTTCCTAGTTCTTATCAGATCATAGTTTACAGATGGATGAGCATTATGTGCTTTACTAAACATTTAAGATGACAGCATTTGGCAATAATTTGCATATCAGTAATAACTGAGAATCCAAGGCTTGCTGTCATACTTACCATGAGCTAAATTTCACTGAATTCAATAGTGATCATTTTGCAAAAACATGTTTAAAAGTAGAGTAGGTATGAGGACCTATGCACAAAGTAGTGTGTAAATGTGAAGTCGAAGGCTTTCACGGCCAGCATCCATAGATTTTATTTGGTTTTTTTCCAGGCTGTGTGGCCATGTTCTGGAATTATTCCAGAACACAAGCCTCACAGCCCGGAAAAAACCCGAGGAAAATCTATAGTGTGTATATATTTGGCCCTTTAAAAAAAAGAACAGGATATACATTACCTATAGCTACCTGACTTTTGCTGCTTTTTGGTTGTTGTTCCAGGATGTTGTAACAGAACCCATTTCTTTGCGCTGCCGAAAGCTCAGTAATCCTGATATCTGTTCATCAACTGGGAAAAGTAAACTCCATCGTCAACTGAGTCAAGATGACTGCAAGCTCCAGAGGGGTAGTTTGGCGAGCTGTTTGTCAGGTAATTTTTTTCCCAACTCATATTAATTAATCACACATGGTAAGAATGCAGTATTTTGTGCATAAATGAGGGTCAAGCCTGGTTTCTCCTGGAATGAGTGAAGATTGTTTCTTTAACATTGACGGTGATATTTATCCAGAGTTGCTGCAGCCAGGAGGAAGGGTGATCCCAAGGCTAGAAGGCTGAGATTTCTGGGCTATGAACAAGGCAGTAAAGCATGGCGTTTTACAAATGACAAAGTTCTCATTTCTAGAAATGCTGAGTTTGAGGAGCATGTGAATTGGAGCCATGTACATTCTGACCCAGAAGTGCTTCTGCTTTTACGCGGGGATGAGGCACAAGATGACCAGCAGCAACAAGCAGCTGGGTCAGGTGCTAGCTCTTCCAGTCCAGACTCACACAAACCCTCTTCTCCAAAACCTGAATGGAGAGCCCCAAAACAGGATAGTACTGACACAGAAAGTGAGTCTAAAAGTGACTCTGATAGTGAACCTGAGCCTGGTCATTCTGCAGCATTCTAGCAGAGAAACAAAGGGAGTGCCACCTCGGAGGTTTACTGTACAAAATGTGAGGGTGTGTCAGGTAACTTTTGAACCTGATAGTTACACTGAAGTCCTGAAGTTGCCACAGGATGAGCAACAGAGATGGAGATGTGCAATGGAGGATGAAATGAAATCCATTGCAGACCATGATGTGTATGAAGTGGTACCACTGCCAGACGGGAAGAAGGCTGTTGGATGCTGGTGGGTGTACAAAAAGAAACAAATGCATGATGGTAATGTCAAATACAAAGCCTATTTGGTGGCAAAGGGCTATTCACAAATAAATTATCTGAAGTATGATCAAGTGTTTGCACCCACTGCCCGGGTTCAAAGTATCAAGATTGCTTTATCTGTTGCAAGTTTTTACAAGTTCAGAGTTAATCATTTTGATGTGGAAACTGCCTATCTAAATGCCCCACTGGATGAGTGCATTTACGTAGAGCAGGCCCCTGGATTTCATAGTGGTGGGTCAAACTGTGTGTACAAACTTATAAAGGCTCTGTATGGTTTAAAACAGAGCGGTAGGTGTTGGTATCTCTGGATGAACAGCTGAAGAGTGTTGGTTTTGAAAACAGCATTACTGATCCATGTTTGTACACAAAGAGGTACCAACCAGAGTTATGAAATCATGATAGCTTTTGTGGATGGTCTGTGTTTGATCACAAAAACTGACAATCAAATGAAAAAGTTCAAAGAGAAACTGGGGTCAAGACTCAGACTCAAAGATCTTGGTGAAATACAACACTATTTGGGAGTAGATTTTCAAAGCTTGAAAATGGTGGGTTCAAAATGAGCCAAACGCAGAAAATTATGAAGTTGTTGTCTAACTGTAACATGTCTGATTGCAAAAGCACTAAGACCCCCATCTGTATACAGATTTTGTCAATGTAATTGATGACAGGTTGTTTGAATGTCATGAATTGTTTCATTCAGTAATTGGGAATTTACTGTACATTACAATATGGACTAGGCCTGATATTGAATTTACTGTCAATGTTTTGTCCAGGAAGGTATCAAAGCGAACCCAACATGACTGGCAGGCCTAAACAGAATTCTCAGATATTTGCAGGGCACTTTAAACCATGGCGTGATGATCAGTTCACAAGGATGCCATGAGTTAAAGTGCTATTCTGATGCAGATTTTACCAATGAGGTCCATGATAGAAAATCCACGAGTGGGATGGTCATCATGTATGCGGCAGTCCTGTTTATTGGAAGTCCAGGAAGCAAACAACTATTGCTTTAAGTTCTGCTGAAGCTGAATTCATTTCTTTATCTCATCTGATGTTGAATTTTTTTGGGTAAATCAAGTGTTCACTGACCTGGGCATTCTAATACAGGAACCTGTAAAGGTTTTTGAAGATCCTCAAGCCTATATTCAAATGGCCTGTTCTGTGGGGATTAAATCCAGAACCAAACATGTTGCTGTTAAGTTTCAGAATGTTAGGGAAGCTGTCCAAAGTGGGCTGGTCAAATTGACATATTGCCCAACTGAGGAAATGTTGTTGAGCTGTTTACCAAGACTGTGGGTCCCACCAAGTATCGCTACTTATGTAACAAACTCGGTGTGATGTCTGATATGTAAAATGTCTTTATCCAGGTGAAAATTCAGAGGGGTGTCAGGGAAAATGGGTATTGTAGTACTATTGTTTCTGTAGGCCCTGAGAATGAATTTTCCACTCTGAGTAAATGCAGGCTTGGCCTGTTTTTCAGCACAGGCTTGACTGTGACTTTGTCAGAGGTCAGACAGAATGTAAACAGTTTATTAGCCTGGGAACTTTTTCTCCAGGCAGCTGTTTTATCTCACCACCAGTCTGTGAGAAGTTTTCTGTGTTATGGTTAGCACTTATCAGTTCTCTCTGTGTGAAGCAGGAAAACGAAAATGTTTTATCTCACCGCCTGTAAGAGAGACACAGAGCTAGCTGCCATCTGTTTTTAATGCAGCCAAAATGTAATCTGTTTCTGTAGTGAACTAGGACTTTAAAAATAAACTGGAAAAGCTTATTTTTTGCCTGTCTCCATGTCTCCATGCTTTTACACACCTGAACATGCTTGGGGGTAACTATTCCTCACACTTCTGCTGTTCTGCTATTGTTCCCTCTGAACATGTACAGATTGCTCAGAGGGCCTGCCTATCTTGACAATTAGCTGATCAGATGCAGTTTGACCAGTTCATACTTCTCCTTACTCCTTTTCACAGCATATCTTATTGCTTTTTTGTGAGGACAGAGGTTGTAGTCTGACCATACACTGCCCTCGCTAGACTGGATGGGCACTCTGAAGGGGATTGGAATGACCCTGGATTCTGACCGGGAGGTGATATCCCAGATGCCCTCCTGCCTTATGGTTATCTCGATGTTTATTGCTGACTTATGTTTGTTTTTCTTGTTCTGTTTTGAGAAGGAATACACAATACTTCGTTTATGCATACCTTTGCACTGTGGAAAACCTAATACCCACACATGGTGTTCTCTAATGCACATGTTTGATAGCCTAATGTTGCTGGAAACTGCACAGTTAGCCTCTCCTCTCGCAACCTGCCATGAGTGAAGTTCAGATCTTTTAATGTTAGAGGGCTCGGATCACAACTAAAACATCAAAAGATCCTGAGAAAAATCTGTCCCATAAACCCAATGTTCTGTTTCTCCAAGAAACACACCATAGAAATGAAAAACCGATACTCCCTGCTTCCAGATTTGGAAACCAATTTGTGGTTGGTGGCTTGGGCATGTCGCGAGGGGTGGCAGTTACACTGGATAAAGGTACTCCTTTCCAACTCTATGACTTAAAAAGAGACTGGAAAGGTAGATATATAATGGTACAAGGTTTGCTTTGCAACCTCTTGATCACCCTGGCTACATATTATACACTGAATATCCACCAAAGAGGCTTCCTAGAATCCCTTTTTCACGAATTAGCCGTTTTTGTGAAAGGCATAATAATTACAGGTGGAGATTCCAATGCGATTCTGGACCCTGACCCGGACAAGCCCCCTAAAATTAACAAAAACTCTTCCCTGCAACCACTAATTCCAGAAACGCCTCTGGAACTTCTAGGACTGATCGACCCTTAGCGAGTACTCAATCTGATGGAGAGACTTTACACTTTCTTCTCCTCAGTCCACCAGTCCTGTTCTCGAATCAGTCTTTTTTTATAAATAAGTCAGTCCTGTCCTAGATTACAGATGTCTCTATTGAAAACATCCTCCATTCTGACCATGCCCCTATTCTCTTGACGTGGACACTAGATCCAGATGCTTACCCTACTAGAATCTGGAGGTTCAATCCTAGACTATTACTAGATGGCCAATTTAGAGCTAACATTCTAAAGAACCTGAAATTATTCTATGAGGAAAACAGATTGCAAACAATTTCTGAGGCTCTGTTATGGGACACTATGAAAGCAGTGCTTCACAGCCTCTTTATACAGGAGGGAGCGAAGCAGAAAAAACTCAGATCTTCCAAAAGGACCTCATTGTTACTCACAATTGATGAATTGTCCAAAATTCACCGAAGTCGAGGAATTGGACACCTCTCAAATCCAAACGGCCCTCCATTTTACCAAGTCATATTATTACGAGCATAATAACAGAAATTCCAATCTGCTGGCTAGATTAGTTAAGAAAATAGATGAAAAAAAATTAAGTACTAGTATTACTGCTAAAAATGGTAAGGTAACATCTGTGTTAAAAATATTTTGGGAGAGTTTGAGTCTTTCTATGCTGATTTATATTCTGCGGACTGACCCATACCTGACAACTCTGCATTCATAAAGTCCCTGCCTTTGAAACAATTGACCCCTGAACATGCATCAATCCTCAATAATCAGATTACTGTGGAGGAAATCCATCAAATCCTGCACAAATTGTGCCCCGGAAAAGCTCTAGGTCCAGATGGCTTTAATTCAGAATTTTACAAGATCTTAAAGAAGACCTAATCCCCCATATGATTGCCTTGTGTAATGAAGTCTTCCCCCAAGTTCATGGAGACACTCTCGAATCATACCCATCTCCAAAACCACGTTGGCATTTAGGCCAATATCATTGAAAAATCAGGATTTTAAAATTATGTCTGCCACTATGGTAAATAGGGTTAACTCATTTATTTCCTCATATATAAATCCGGACCAAGTGGGATTCGTCCCTGGCCGCAAAATGGTCGATGCGCTTAGGAGAACACTAAATATCATTCACCACAGTAAACTCTCCCTCCAACTGACCTTTTTGGTCTCTCTGGACGCTCTTAAGGCCTTTGACCGATTAGATTGGTTCTTTTTGTTTGATATCCTGACTGGAATGGGTTTTGGACATAAGTTCATTGGCTATTTACAGGGAAACGTATTCAGGTTCTAGTGCTGTAATCCATGTTAACAGGATGGACTCTGCACCTATCTCTGCAGCGGGGGACTAAGCAGGGGTGCCCTCTATCCCCCATCTTATTTGCGTTGGCTATCGAGCCCCTTGCTGAGCTAATCAGACGGAGTCCTGATGTTAAGGGTCTTTTAATTTATGGAACTGAACACAAGCTCTCTCTATATACAAATGACATGCTGCTATACCTGAGGGATTTTGACAGGTTGTTTCCAGCGCTGCAGCAGCTTCAAAATGATTTTGACAGCTATGCGGGTTTCAGGGTCAATCTGGCTAAGTCAGCACTGTTTTTCCTTAATGTCCCACTGTCTTCCCAATTGAAATGGCAAAGAGCTACTCAACTTAGTCTACATTCCTCTGGTTTTAAGTACCTTGGAGTCTTAATTATGAACGACCTTAAGTAGTTGATTCCACGGAACTATAGACCCATGACACGGTGGCTGAGAGCTCGCTTCAAAATCTTGAAGACTTTTCGACTACCGTATATTCCGGCGTATAAGACGACTGGGCGCATAAGACGACCCCCCCAATTTTTAAGTTAAAATATAGAATTTGCTCCCACCCCAGCCAGCCAGCCAGCCAGCCAGCCAGCTGGCTGGAAAGCCTGTTCCCCACCAGCCAGCCAGCTCAGTGGCTGTAGATGATGGAATAGTCTGTGAAATTAAAGGACTGAGAACAGCTAAAAAAGCATGGGATACTTTGAAAAATCTCTGTGGTGTTCAATCTTTGGAAAGTAAGGTTGCATTAATACTGTAAGTTGGTTAATATGAAGCTATCAAATCCCAAATTTTTGAATGAGCACATTAATGAATGAGCACATTAATGGTTTTAGAGCCACATTGGCAGACAAGAGAATTTCACCATAGACAAAACTTGATGCAAAATGAGAAGTTGAATCCAGAAATTCTAATTTTAGGCTAACTTGTCCTGAAAAGAAACATCATTTTGACTCTCCTGAGCTAAATAGAGGGCCATTTAACTCTTCAAATGCAAAGCAGTCATTCTCACAGCAGGAGGAAGGATCTGCTGGGAAAACTGCCCAGGCCATTTTACACTTCAATCATTCTCACAGCAGGGGAAAAGGTCTATTGGGGGTATAAGACCCCCCCCCCACTTTTGAGGAGATTTTCAAGTGTTAAAAAGTAGTCTTGTATGCAGAAATATACGGTATCTTTACTAGGCAGAATAGTGCTGACTAAAATGTTTGCCCTTCCTCGCTTACTTTTCTTGTTTCAAAGCATTCCCCTCTCTTCCCCCACCTTCCTATTTTAAGACATGGAAAACACTCCTCTCTGAATTTATATTTGATGGAAAGTGATCCCGTTTCCCGCAGCAAGCTAGGTACACCAATCCTACATGTGGAGGTCTTGGTGTTCCTGATTTGGAGATTTATTTTGCAGCTTTCCAACTCTCTCAAATTATCCCTCTCCTCCAAAGAAGCTTAACAGCAAGATGGGTTATGCTTGAATTGGACTTACAGCACCCATCGACTTACAGTTAGATATTTCTTTTCTAAAACCACTACCCAACAGGTGAATATCCTTGACAACCCATTTTTATGTACGTCCCTTTTAATTTGGCGTAAGTGGATACTTGAACTCGCGCCTCCCCCATTGCCCATTCAACCATTTGTCCTGCATCCCTCTTTTTTTGACCCAGATAAATTAAACCAATTCTTGGGATGGGAGGCACATGGTTTATATGCTTTGCAATACCTTTTTATCCGTGCTAAGCCAAAAACTGTGAATGAGCTTCTCCAGGACCTATCCCCATATGTTCCCAATTGGTTTCAAATTTGTCAGATCCGTACATTCTTAACTAGACTAGTAATCTCTCGGTTTATCCTGCACTCTCCTACGATATTTGAACACAGCTGTATGTCACCCACTGCACCAGCTAGAGGCCGGGCGGCTCGGATATACAGATGGTTAATAGATGACATTTTCGGGAGTAATGTATCTTATAAAGCAACTTGGGAAAGCGAACGGAATGTTTCCATTCATGAGACGGATTGGCTAAAACTCTGGACATCACCGACTTTTAAAAACTCCGCTCAGTCGTCCTGAAGGAAACATTGTTGAAGGTGCTTTATAAGTGGTATCTCACACCAGTACAACTGACCAGGAATGACTAAAACCGCTTCTCCTGTGTGCTTGAAGGGATGTACCCAATTAGGTATATTTGTACACATGTGCTGGAATGCCCGAGTGTTTGGAGACTTTGGACCTCTACGCTGGACATCGCTAGCAAAATTACTAGTCAGGTCATAAATCCCTCTCCAGAATTGTTGTTGCTGTCTTTGTTCACCAACTCTAACAAAAGCTTAAAGCATAAAAAAATTATCATTTTCCTACTCACTATCTCCTGAATAGTGATCGCTGAAAACTGCAAAAAAGAAATGCCTAACATGAATGCTTGGTGGGATAAATTCTGGGACATTGGTTCATAGAATAACTTTCCACTACTATGCGGGTATCAAATGCTGAAGTGGACACTGAAACCTTAATCGAACACTGGTTTCCTATAGTCACATATCTTTCCGAAACTGAATCGGCAGCACTGCCTCCATCATGTCACGGCAAAATGTGGAACGATGTCTTTTCTGTTTCCGCCCTTTGATTCCGTATGTATGGACTGAAGTACTATGATGTCATAACAAGTCCAACTTTTTGTCCCTTCTCTGATTACTTGTTGTATTTTGTTTTTGATTTATTTATGTCATTGCAGGTATAGAAAGAATTCTGTAACAAATTGTTGACTACTCAAGCTTGATTTTATTGCTGGTAACTTTATTAAAATAAAATAATTTTAAAAAAAGATTGATTGAAAATATTATTGTTTGAATTTCATTCATACTAACATTTAAAAGCGGGATATGTGATACATAAGTACAAAATATGGCAGCCAGAGTGGTCTCGGGAACATCTCAGAGAGACCATATAACTCCAGTATTGAAATCTCTCCACTGGCTGCCTATCAGTTTCTGGGCCCCGTACAAGGTGTTGGTTATTACCTTTAAAGCCCTAAATGGCTTGGGTCCAACTTATCTTCAGAACTGCCTCCTCCTCCCATACAATCCTCCCTGTGTACTCCGGTCCTCTGGGAGGAATTTGCTTCAGCCACAAAAATCTAGGCTGTCTGCAACCTCCCAGAGGGCCTTTTCAGTAATCGCCACCAATTTATGGAATGGCTTGCCAAACGAGATCCGCCAGATGACGAGCTTGAGTAGCTTTAAAAAAGCACTAAAGATGGATCTCTTTCGGCAGGTCTTTCCTGATTAGATCCCGGCCTCAGGAGCTGCGTCTCCTGGCTTTTTTAAAAATCATGTGTATATTTGTTTTTAACGTGATTTTAGTTAGATGGTTTTAATTTTATATTGTTTATTGTCTTTTTATGGGGGAGGGTGGGTGTGGGTGGTGTTTTTAGTCGTTATTATAATGTTTTAATTGTTGTAAGCTGCCCCGATTGTTTTTAGCAGAGGGCGGGTATAAATAAATAAATAAATAATAATAATAATAATAATTATTGTTAGTGGACCAGTAAAATATCATTTTAAAATTGTGCTTTTGAGACCTGCAGAACTATTTGTTAATTTCAGGCTGAGGGAAGGGGAACAGAAAAATCCAAAAAATCATGCTGGCTAAATGTTGAAACCACAGACCCTTGGGTCTCAACATCTAGCCAGGGTAACTTTGGGATGGATGTCTCTGTCTGTTCCCACCCCCACATCCTGATGAAGACTTGTAGACCAGTGGCTCTTAACCTTTTCTTTACCAGGGACCTCCTTTAAATATATTTTGTTGCTGTGGACTTCCAAGACTTAAGATTTAAAACAACAGTAATAATGCCTAGTAATAATAATAATGCCTACTAATAATAATGCCTAACAATAATTATATTGCACCATCCATTAAACCTTCCCTCAGAGGCACTGGAGGGGAGGGGAAACCTTTTCTCCTGCTTCTTCCTGCAAGTTTGTGGCAGGAGCAGATTGAACAGCAATGTGTAGGCTAAGCCAGTCAGTCAACCTTTGCTTTGGCTCCTGTCACATGGCCACTCCGCTGTGTGGAGGAGGTGGGCTGAGCAACCTTCAAGCCTTTGTGGACTCCTTGTGTGGGCATTGCAGTCCCCTGGAGGTCCATGATTAAGAACCACTGTTGTAGACTGTTTATTAGCTGTTATGATATTTAGTGTCCAATAAAAGTACCACCCAACAATGTTTTTAGATTTGATTAGTGGACCACATGGCTTTGTTTCTTTTTCATATTGCCACACAGTTGTGCTATTATATTATGAACTTAAAAAAGCTGACCAGTAAAAAGGATTTTGTATTTTCTTCCTCTTTAAAGGAAAGCAGTTGCTTCCTTTATCTACTAGTATGCATAGTGGCATAGGACAACCAGCGTGGCAACCATCTGGAGAATCATCAAATTTGGTCCGCATGAGGAACCAGTCATTGGGGCAGTCTGCTCCATCACTTACAGCAGGTTTGGTAAGTTTTAGTGTACATTACAATTTTCTTAAAGAAGCTTAAAAAAAGACAATGTGACTTCCTTTTAAATTCCTCTTGTTATTGTGATTGTTCTTATCTGTAGTGTTTTAATTTCAAGGTCTACATCATCTTTAATTTTATTTCACTGGAAATTGATTGAAAAATTGTAAGGCACAAAAAAAATCTTGGAAGTTATATATATTGAATTGAGTATAGAAGAGCAAATTTTACTTGTATGAATGAGCACCCTTGTTACTAGGCATGGGTTATATTTAATAAGAGTCATCTTAATTTTCCAATGTGCCTATTGCTTCAAAAATTAGTATGGCTTTAAGTTTATGTTAGGCCCTGGGTAGCCTAGGACTTAAGAGGCTTCTAATGTAATCAGAGGGTGTTCTCAAGCCTTTATGCTGTAAATAAGCATAAATTAGCAAAACTCGTTTCCTCCTTATGTTGACTCACAGGTAAATCCCATTGAACCACTTTGTAATCCTTTATTATTATTTACACAATGCTGTGCACTTTGATAATTAAGTGGAATACTTTCCTCACCCCACATTATCCTCTCTTGCCTTTTCTCTCTCTGTGTCTTCCCTCCCATCTGGCTTTTCATCCATCCCTTCTACAGTGGAACACACACTTTGAGGGCTTTGGTGAAGTTGGAGCTTGAAGCTAAGAAATACAGCTAGCTAAATTCATTGCCTCATTTTCCTCTCTCTAGATATGTTTTAAGAAATCTATCCATAAATATGTCTCATTGAGGTAAATAAGCAAAATTTGTGGTCTTCCACTGATCTTATTAGATAACACTTCTTGATATGGAGTGCAGAAGCAGAGAACATGCAGTGATTCAGTTATGCAGAATATTTTTCTGGATAGGCACAAGGAAGCTCAAAATATTTTTGGTTAAGAAGTCTCCACTGTTGGTTCACTGACAAGTCTTTGTAGCCAGCCATTTATTAGTTATTATTTTATTATTTAGAGACACCCTTGGTCATGTTGGTGGATGATCTATGCAGGGAACTGGACACGGGGAGTGTGTCCCTGTTGGTTCTGCTGGACTTTTTCAGTGGCTTTCAATAACTTAAACCATGGCATCCTTCTGAGTTGCCTCTCTGGGATGGATCTCGGGGGTACTGTTCTGCAGGAGTTCCAGTCCTTTTTGGCAGGTGAACTCAGAAGGTGGTGCTGAGGGATTTCTGCTTAACCCTATGGCCTGCAGGGTCCCACAGGGCTTGTCTCCCATCTACAGCAAACCGCTGGGAGAGGTTATCTGGAGTCTTGAAATTGGATGTCACCAATTTGATGATGATACCCAACACTCTCCTTTCTATCCAATTCCAAGAAAGCTTTCTTTGTGCTAAACCAATGTCTGTTGTTGGTAATGGACCGGATGAGGGCAAACAAATTGAAGCTCAATCCAGACAAAACAGAGGTATTCCTGGTCAGTCAAAAAGCATATCAGGGATTAGGGATTCAGCGTGTGTTGCATGGGGTTACGCTCCCCCTGAAATCTCAGGTTTGCAGGTTGGCTGTGCTCCTGGACTCAGATCTGAGCCTGGATGACCAGATTTCAGCTGTGGTCAGGAGTGTGTCTACTAAAACTAGTGCACGGGCTGTGCATGTTCCTTGAAACATCAGTTTTGGCTACAATGATACATGCCTTGATTACATCCCATTTGAATTACTGTAACACACTCTACACAGGGCTGACATTGGATACTGTTTGGAAACTTCAGTGGGTCCAAAATGCTGCAACCAGGTTGCTGTTATAGGGGGCATATAACCTGCTTGCTGAAACAACTCCACTGACTATCACCTTTATGGCCCTGTACAGCTTGGGTCCAGACTTTTTGAAAAACCTTATCTCCCTGTATGAGCCTGCCTGTGCTCTAAGAGATGTGGGAGAAAGCTTTATCTCAGTTCTACTACCATCCCAGGGACATTTGGTGAGAACACAAGAGAGAGCTTTCTTGGTGGCTGCTCCCAAGCTGCAGAACTCCCTTCCCTGGGAAGTCCGGTTGGCTCCCTTCCTGATGTCTTTCCGCAGGCAGATAAAGACCTTTTAAATAAATTGAGACAGACAGAGATTTTAATGCGAGTGTAGTATTTTTTTATTTTATTATGTTTTAAACTTCTTTTTAATGCTGTTATTAACTTGTGTTTTTAAACTTGAAGTTTAGTTTAATTGTGCTTTACCTTTTTTATTAAGAATTTTTTTTAATTGTATTTTTTAAAAATTATATGCCACCTTGAATCCTGTGCTGGGAAAAGGCAGGCTATAATTAAAATAAATGAATAAACGACATTTGCAGTGGATCTAGCTAAAATAAGCACTAATTTGTAAACCCTTAATATCACTCCTTATCAACCTTCAATAACCACATTGTTTGACAGGCAATTGCATAGTGTAAATGTTGGTTAGAGAAGGAGGAGGTACAAAAAAGAGGAGGAATGCAGATCAGTGACCAGATTTATTTGAATAGGATGAAAGATAAGATTCCATTCTTTAGGGGAGGCTTTTCCAAGCCTGACAGTTCCTATATGTACTAAACTCCCACCATTCCTAGTCGACAATTGTATTATAGGTTTTGTCATTCATGGGGGGTGAGAATCCAGGTTGGGGTAAACCAGTTTAAAATGAAAAAAGAAAGAGCACTTTTTGAACATGCTAGTAACAAAATGTGTTCCAGGATCAGCTGTGACAACTTGCATGCTATTCTCTGTAACTCCCATCATCTGTCCTAAAACTAATGCCCTAGACAGTGAGTTAGTTAATTAATCTCAACTCAACTAATTAAACAAATTCAGTTATTAGTGTTGGTGGTAATAAATTAATTTCCCAGCTTCTTACATTTAATATTATCAACATATTTTTCCAACTTAAGTTTCCAAGCTCTACCCATAGCTGAAAATACTTTGAGAGACTGTATGCATTAATGGTATCATTTTAAGATACACATTCCATTTGTGGCCAGTGAAAACTAAGATTATGCTGTTATACTTATGTTTTTACATATACATTCAATGCCAGAACAGTACAGTTGCCCCTCCACATTTGCGGCTTTCACTTTCGCGGTTTCGCCTATTCACGGTTTGCTCAGGAAGCACCCCATTTAAATCAGCTTGTCTCGCTCACACACAAGGGAGAGGAGCTGATTTAAATCGAGTGCTCCCTGAGCAAACTGTGCGGTCAATTCCCCGCTCTCCTGGTGCTTGGCTCCATTTGGGGTGGAGAACCAAGCCCTGGGAGAGCATGGAGTTTGGGGCAAAGGTGCTTTTCACCCACCCACTCCACCCTTCCTAAAGCGGCAATAGGGCTTTTCAAGGCTTGTTGCGGCTTTGGGAGGGTGGGGGGTGGTGGCTGAAAAGCCGCCCGGCTGCCACCCTCCCTGGCCTCCCTGAAGTTCGGGAAGCCTGGCACTTCGGGAAGCACGGGGGATGGCTGGCTAACCCCCCACCCGCCCCATAGCCACTTCACGAAGCATGGCAGGGGGCAGGGGAGGTGGCGGCAGGCAGGCGGGAGGCTTTTCAGCCACCCCCCATGCTTCCCAAAGAGGCAACGGGGCTTGAAAAGTCCCGTTGCCACTTTGGAAGGACGGGGGGGGGAGTTATGGGCGGACGGGGAGAGGCCTTTTTTATTTGCGTTTTTTTCCCCCATTCGCGGGGGTCTTGAGCCCCTAACCCCCACGGATGTGGAGGAACAACTGTAGTCAGTTCTTTGTTTTGTTTGCTGTCGAATAAATATGTAAGACAGAAGTCATAGTCAGTTCGCATAGTGTTTTCTACAAACATGTTATGGTCATAGTTGTTCACAGAAAAAAAATCGACAAACACAAGCAGAGCAGATTTGTGCTGTTTGTTGCAGATCTATTCTTCAAAAAATATATTTATGCTGCCATTTCTGGTTTAAATGAAAAACTGGATTTAAATTGTTGGTCTGTATGACCCATTCTGAGAGCGTGGTGTAGTGGTTTGAGTTTTGGACTATGACTCTGATGACCAGGGCTTGAATCCCCACTTGGCCATGAAAACCCACTGGGAGACCTTGGACAAGTCACACTCTCTCAGCCTCAGAGGATGGTAATGGCAACCCCCTTCTGAACAAATCTTGTTAAGAAGACAGCATGATAGGGTTGCTTTAGGGTTGCCATAATTTTGAAACAACATAAAGGCATGCAACAATATGACCTATTCCATTCAACAAATCTATGCTTTTCTCCAGAAGTAGCATGTTAATCTGTTGCAGAAAATGCAAAGATATTTCAGTATTTTAAACCCAATGGATTTATGCCACAGTGAGGATGTAGTCATACACCACTTAGCTATGAATAAGCCACATTGAATGGAGTGGATCTTTATTTCTGAATAGATATATGTAGTTGTGCACTGTAAATTTGTTAAAAGGTGCCACAAAACTCTTGTAAAAACTATTATTGGTAATATAAAAACTGATATTTTTGTTTTTTATTTTTATGAAGGATATTGAATACTTTTAGTTTTCATTAATGTCAAATTGACTGTTAAAAAATCTGTATGCGTGTATGCATATATTTTTGAGAGAACTTAAAGATATAAACATGCAATTGTATATTCACAAGTGGTATGAATTTTATGTTTTGGTGCCATCTGCTGGGGAAGATTTGCCAACTTAAAAGTCCAAAGACTTGAGAATGTTATAATGTTTATTCAACAGAGGTTAAGATGGTGGGAGGCAGTGGATGGGAAGCGTAAATACATTTAAAAGCATGGTGGTGTAAAAATGGCAGCATACTTTCAATAGTTTGTTTGTTTAAGTTCAGTTTCCACACAAGACACCTTAAGAGTAGTAACCTCGGTGAAAAAGTGAAACATAACACATACATATACTGTAATTATAAATGCCTAGTTCAATTATAGTTGTTTTGTGCCTGCTTAAGCACAGTGGTTGAATGCCAGCTCAAATCAAGAAAGTTTTATAGCTTTTTCAGAAAGTGTGCAGGCTCTGCTTCTGATGGTGTTTTCAAATACTGGCGTAGCTACCAAGAATGTTTCTTTCTATGCACTTGCCATTTGAACTATATTCACAAATGGCAATGGTAAGAAGGTAATCTCATTTGGCCTTAACTGTCATAAATGGTACAAAGGATGTCTTGTATACGTGGAGCTAAGGTCTGATTGTGATTGCTCAAAACCAGGACCTTGAATTCCAGGACGTCAAAACCAGGACCTGTAAGACAAGAAGCCAGCATAGATACTGGAGCAGCGTTACTGTGTGATTTTTATGATCCATGCCAGTAAGGGCAGCCTGCTGTGTTGTACACTAGCTGAAATATCCAGAGTGCTCAGGTCAGCATGTTGTAGACTGTATTATGGGTAGTCTAATCTTGAGGTTGCAAAGGCATGAGTGATACTCATTCAGTCCTTGTTGAATAGAAAAAATAGTAGGCCTTGATTTGGATGTCTGTTTTGCAAATTATTATAAACTATCATTTATGCTTTACTGGTTTTACAATAATTTTGGTAAGTGAAATGTTATTGTTGGAGAGGAGAATGGGAAACAAGGGTGCATTCAAGTCTACACTCTTCTTCGTAGTGTGCTATCAGAATGTGTGTGTGTGTTGGTAGTAGCTGACTGCTTGTAGTTCATACAGAATATTATGAATTCTTAGTTTTAGTCTGTGTAATATTCCTCTTGCAGGTTTTTTTATGTGTAAGGCTGTGCAGACAGACCACTCCCAATATATTTTTCCCCATCTTTTTAAGTTTGGAAGTATGCACATGATGCCCCATTAATTTTGACACTACCAAACATATTATGCAGCATTGTTGCAACGACGCCACTGTGCACCTCATTGCTAAAAGGGAGAATTATGTGGTGCACTTAAAATGAATTCAAATTGTTTTTATAATCTTATTCTACTGTATTTACAATTCTTAGAAGCAAAAATTAAATACAAGCCTGAGGTTCTGGGAGAAAGAAACTGATATGACTATGAAATGCATGCACCGAGAGTCAACAAACATAATGACATAGAACTGAACGTGCTTTGGTAGTTGTTAAAATAATGACTTTAAGTCAAGGATGTTCTTATTTGGACCACCAGGTAGAAACTTGAGCTAGCTGTTGAAGAAGCAAGGTCTTCTGATAAAATAGTAAGAGAGCCATTTTTTAAAACCACAAAATAACATTGTATACTCTCTAGGTAAGCTACAGAACAGAACATACAACTCCCTTGTTGCAACAGCTCCATCGGCTGCTGGCCTGTTTTTGGGCACAATTCAGAGTGCTAGTTTTTGTTTGTTTGTTATATTTTTATTTATCACATATCTCACATCAATAAAATACATAACCACATAGACAAACAAAAGACATTTAAACCATGACTAAACATTATACAAAAACTAATATATAATGACTTCCACCATCCTATTATCCTTTGGATACAATAATTACATTGCTCTTTACAGCATCTTTCCTACATCATTCTCCATCTTCTGCTTCTCATTCTTCTGTGTTGTTAATCATTTTCAACATATTTCTCTAAACCTCCTTTATCATCCCCAGTATTCACTTTCCATAATAGAGATATTTCTTTCCAAACCTGCATATCTCCCATAGTTTTCCTCTCATCTATCATTATTGATATTTTATGCATCTTGTACTTTTCCTGCAATTTATCAATCCAGTCCTTGATTGTAGGCATCTCTTCACTCTTCCATTTTTTAGCTAACACCATTCTGGCAGCAGTAACTGCATGTAGCATTACTCGTTTATATTTTTTCTTGCTATCACTATCTATATTGTGGAGCATATTCAGTAAATATATTTCTGGATCAAACCCCAGAGTGCTAGTTTTGACCTATACAGTTTGGGTCCAGGTTATTTGAAGGACCACGTCTCCCTTTGTAAGCCCATCAGAGCTCTAAGGTCATTTGGAGAGGCCCTTCTCTCTGTCCCACCACCCTCTCAGGCTTGTTTGGTGGGAATGAGGGAGAGGGCCTCTCAGTGGCTGCTCCTAGGGCTCACCTAGATGAGGTGATATAATGTGGATTACTGCTCATTAACACAAAATTGCAACAGTGTTCAATTGTCTCCACAGTTTTTTGTTTTTTTTTTGCAAACTTGCTGGTATGTGAAGTTATCTGTGTTTGAAGTTCACGTGGAGGCATCCCTGTGAATCAAGATGGTGGCCACGAGTGAATTACTCCCTGCACATTTAAAAAAACCCACAACTTTAAATCTGAGGTGTGCAAGTGCGACCTTCCACATAAAAAATCTGTTTGGTTACCTTGCTGGTTGCCGCAGCGGCAATCATTGGGACAAAGAGGGAAGGGAGGGGGAGGAGCATTCTAGCCTCCTCTCCTTACCCCTTCGTCCCTGCAATCACTGCTGCAGCAGGGCCATGGTGGGGGAGAAGGGAGGGGGGAGGAGCAATTTTGCCCCCCTTTCCTCAGGATGGCTCCTGTTGCTGCGGCGGGGCAATGGTGGGGGTAAAGGGAGAAAGGGGAGGATGCTACATGGCCCAGGAAGGCATTCACTATTATCCCTGGAGCTTGCTACCCATGGGGGCCTACAGAGCCAATCCCCTGCGGATACGGGGATGCTACTGTACTCCATATTAATCAATTTACTACTAATATATTATGGGAGATACTACTAATACAGTATATTACGGGAAAATGCTTTGCAAAATAAGATTAGTTTGGCAGGACTTGTTCTTGACAAACTCATGCTGACTCCTATCAATAATTGCATTGTCATCAAGGTACTTGCAGACAGACTCCTGTATAATTCATTCAGATATTTTTCCTGCTACTGAGGTCAGTCTCACTGGCCTGTAGTTTCCTGGATTTTTTTTTAAAGAGAGGGACAATGTTTGTTTGTCTCCAACCATCCAGCACCTCACCTGCTTCCCCAGATTTCTCAAAAATGATGGCAGGTGGTTCTATGAGTACGTCAGCAAGCTCCTTCAGTGCTCTGGGGTGGAGTTCTTCTGGCCCTACAGATCTGAACTCATTTAGGTTAACTAGGTGATTCCTGACTCTTTATCAATTTTGATTTGTAATCCGGATTTCTTGTCAAAGTCTCTGCTTGAGGCATGGAAGCACACAGTGCTCTTTTTTGGGGGGAAAGTTGAAGCCAAGTTGGTATTGAGCAGGTCTGCCTTATCTGCTGGAATTTTACTATCCTTGCTGAACAATGGTTCCACTGTTTCCTTGGTCATTCTCTTGCTTCAAACAGATTTGAAAAACCCCTTCTTGTTACTTCCTGCTTCCCTAGCCAGTGTGAGCTCATTCTGAGCTTTAGCTTTCCTTACACTATTCCTGCAAGCTTGGGCTATGCATATGTATTCTTCCTTGACGATTTGTCCTTCCTTCCAGTCTTTATACATGCTTATTTTTCTTTTCACTATCTCCTCAAGTTTACTATGCAGCCATGTTGGCTTTTCCAAAAGTTTCTCACATTTCTTCTTCAATGGAATTGTTTGTGATTTGTGCTTTTTGCAATTTCTTCTTCATGAAATCCCACCCTTGCTGGATGGCTTTTTCCTTTAGGATCTCTAGTCATGTGATAGACACTGGGCCCCTTCTGGTTCCTTGATACCTTCCTAGCAAAAAATGGTCAAATCCTGTTCCTGGAAACATCTAGAAATTTTGTATTAAAACAAGGTACAGGACCTACCTGTCTCTTGTTTTGCTATCCAGTCCCTCCTGAAATTGCAAGTGCACATCTGGTGACTTACAGTGTTGATTATTCCTCTCCCCTCTCCAGTTTTCAGGGCTGGTGTGTTATAGTAGGCCCTGGATAAAGAAAATTGGTTCCTGGACCCCCAGAATTTGCTCACTCCTTAGGGAGAGGTGCTGTCATTCTTCTTCTTATTGTTTGTTATTATTAAGGGATTGTACACTCCTCCTACCTTCTCTGCTCTTATGTGTGATTTTCCTATCTCCTTTTATTGTCGTTGTTAACTATGGTTGAGGGTTGTTTTAACATTGTCTGTAAAACCTGATTAACACTAATTCTGGTTCAAATTCTTGTTAGCAGTGATCTGCTGATGTTACCCTTCACTGTGGTTAAGACAGGAAGGAATTCTAAAAAAGTTAAGCTGGTGAAGCTTGTTTGTAATTTGCAGAGCTCCTCCGTTTAACAGTGGTTGAGGTAATATTTGCCCAGTTTGTAAGATGCATAGATGAAAGGGCAGAATTGGTTAATCGCTATGTAATAAGTAGTTTAGTCGTCTGTTATGGAGACTTGTGTCTCAATGCCTACCTTGTTTCAACTATATCCTCTCTTGTTCCAACTGAGGGTTATGGTTGTTACTGTGAGGGAAAGGGTGTGATGTCATCACCTGTTTCTGGAAACAGAAGAGCTTTCCACATGGCATATATACCTTGAACTGAAATCAAGGGATAATGTTGAATGAAGTAGCTGCTCAATGCTAAAAGCTTGCACATAGGTTTTAATGATGTTTTATTATTTATCTAAAATATATTACTTTGCCTTGTATATGATTTCTTAACCATACTGGGATGTACTATTGCTGGCTCCTACTGAAGCTTACAATCAGTTTTGCGAATTCCAGTTGGAGGAATTAAATGGAAGAAGTTGATGATAAAGAATAAAGCACTAAATAAAAATGTATGAGTCAGGAGCTTGTTGCCTGTGAGCATGCTGAACTTTTCTGGGATTCCTACTTAGAACGTTCTGCAGATGCTTTTTTAAAAATTGTGCTTTTCTAAATGTTTGAGTTCTGAGCATGCTCATAACCTCCATCTTGGACATGGATTGTGCTGTTTGGCTACAGAAGGATGCACACTTGAATAACTTGCTATTAGTGTGTAGGGGTGGAGAACCTTTCTTTGCTGAAGGGCTGAATACCAGTAGTGAGCAGGACCAGAGCCCAGATAGGGTAGAGTGGTCAGTACATCTCCCCTTCTTTCTTTGTCACTCATTCTCACAAATGTGCATGCACGCACAAAGATGAACTCCATTTATCATCTTTCACAGTCTTCTCATTGCATTTCTTTCTTTGCCCCCTTCTTATCTTCTTCTACACTTTGGGTGAGAATAGCCCTCTAAATGAGCAGAGGCAGAAGCAAAAAAAGTTGGCCACTTCATCAGTAAGTGTCAAGGACATGGAGAAGGAGATGGGGAGGGGTAGACTCCATAAACAAAATTTGGAGTTTCCCATTCTTGATGTAGGGGTAAAGAACATAGACAGCTGCCAAAGAAGTGAAAAATTAACATACAGTAAAATTACCATGCTTAGCAAAGTAGTCAACCTGATAATCCTCATTCAGTTGTAATCGATTTGCAACTTGCAGTGCCTAAATTAAAACAACAACAAAAACACCCCTCCCTGCAGTTGCTGGCAATTTGGGGAAAACTGGCTACATTAAAATATGGGAGCAGTGTTTTCAACATCTGCAGAAGTTCTCTGTGGCTTTAAGTCACAATTGCCACTCTGATAGAAATATGCCTGAGTAATTTTGCTGTAAAAACATGCCAGATTTTTATGAAGTGCAGTGGTTATAGGACGATGATTATTTTGAGTTCAAAAAAGTAAATTACTCTTCTGTACTTTTTAGTAGGGACATTTAAAATAAATATACTTGAAAATGGGATTTTACACAGTTATTTGTATGGTGATAGTTATATGGAAGTTAATTGTGCCCAGTGACAAACTACCCAGAGTGTGGCAGTAGTGAATAGTTTATTATTCTGTGTTAACTAGGAAATCGTTGTGGAAGGAATACAAATACACAGAGATCTCATAGTAGCTTGATTGTTAAGTGATGAGAAATGGTGAAATATTTTAAGTTGGCACATAATGCCATTTAATACAGTGTAAAATCTGGTTTTCTCTCAGATTGCGTCTCCAATTTTGGGAGAAGGTCTTCAGCAACTGGTGGGGAATTTTTCATATTGAGTAGAAACTGAATCCTTGCCATAAATTTTGAAACACATCAGCTTATGGCTATATAACCAAATGTAAATGCATGGAACTTGCCCTATGATAATTGGTAGTCCTCTGCTGTCAGCTGGAATGATTGCAGTTCTCATTATCTTCAAATGCTCTGTGTTGTGTCTTTTTGTTTTGTTTTGTTTTGTTTTTTGTTCTGTCCAAGAGCTTGTTGAATTGATTTTGGCACACAGGCTGTGCTTTCTTTCTGACAGCAGCCCTATTGTGAGCGTAAGATGAGAAACTGCTGGAGAGTGCTTGGCAAGCAAGATTCTTATTTTTCTCTCTTGAAAATAGTTTATAAAGAAGTATTCTGCATGTACATTCAGTGGGATGAAAGATGTGCCCTCATAGCATGAATATTTTACTGATCTGATCATAGCGTGCTCTTTTTATTTTGCTGTTTTTTTTCTTTATTCTGTTGATGTACTGTTGAGCAGTTACAAAATATATATTACAGCCCCGCAGTTCTCGTTATCTTAGAGAAGTTCAGTATACTTTTGCTGTTGTAAATTACAGTATTTGAAAGCCCAGTAATACGGAACAAAATAAGAGTTTGAAAAACCTAAGGTGACAGTATGGTTGCTTTGATTTTAAATGTTACCCTAAGAGATGGGGGCTGTTTTGAGACCCACCTATGATGTCAAAATCTAGATGGGGGAATTATTAACTCAAGCAATATGCCTGCAAGAGGAGGGTAACTACGTGGACCTTTTCACCTATGTATACCAGTACTGACTGCAGAGAACTCCAGGTTGAAGTGAAATGAAGTATTTTTATTGGAAATAACACAAAAAGCATTAATATATGCAACACACGTTCACAAGAACCACACAAGGCTATTGAGGTGTAAGGCAAAAAGGTTGGATAGAGGGACAGATTCAGGAGATAGGGTGATAGTTACCTGTCTTGAAGAGTGGCGTTTTGAAGTACTCAGGCAGAAGTTTGAGGGTGGCACTGGAAGTTCCGAGTTGGAGGTGCGCCGAGAAAGAGAGTGGCTGGGCTTGTTCACAATGGCATACATTTCTATTGTTGGGGGATTAATATTTATACCTCGCTTCATATCCTGAAGAGATACATTGGCTAGGACAAAGCCTAGATGGGTTTCCCACCAGGTAAACAAAGGAAACCAACACTTAACTGATTCCTGTTAATGGCTGGGAGATTTGAAATTGGTGGGTTTACGACTACCTTTCAATGCAAGACAGGAGCAGGTTTCAAGGTGAGATTTCCTTGGGATTGGGGTTGGAAAGGTCACTTAATTGTTTAGGTTGGGTGACTCATTGCTGAGATGCCCAAGAAGGAATTAGCCCATGCCTCTTTAATTGCTTTGTTTACCAGGTAGTTTGGGCTTGCTTGCTAAAATTTTTCTAAGACACTTTCCCAGGTCCTTGTGACCGCCACCTGACCTCTTTTGGGTTCACCCTGGTCATCTTTGGATACTTTGGATACCCCTTTGACATGTCTAGTATTTCCAATTATGAGATATTATAGGGAGGGGATAGTAGGGCATACTAACAACAGTACATGCTCATATTCTAGTACTTTGTATGTCTATACAGAAGTTTTTTCCAGTAAGTTCTATGGGATTTAGTTCTGTCCAAAAAAAGAAAAAAAAATTAGAAGGGTGTGATGGAACTTCTCTCCAGTTTGGCCCTGTATGAGGTCTGTCTATTAAATAATGAGACTGATACAATAACCTATCTTTATTGTATGTATGTATATGTTTTACATATGTATTACAATTCCCTAATGCTTGTCCCCTTCAGTACTCCCTGTTCACACTCACACACCGATGCAGTCTTGTTTTCCACTGGTTGAAGGTGTGCAGCAGATCAGTTTCTGTCAGCTGTTTCAACACATCTGCTGTTTTCTTCTTTACTGCATCGACTCAAAACATGTTACTTTAAGCACCGATTTCACTTTAGGGAAAAGAAAAAAGTAACATGGTGCCAAATCTGGCAAATATGGAGGACGTTAAAGTGTAGTAATGAGTTTGTGAACCAAAAACTACTTCACAGAAAGTGCTGTGTGAGCAGCCACATTGTTTTGATGAAGAATGAAACCATTTCCCCACAGTTCTGGCCTTTTTTTCTGACTCTTTCTCTCAGCTTTGTCAGAACCTTCTTATAATAATGCTGGTTCACTGTTTTGTCTTCTGGAACCCATTCTGTCAAATTACATCCATGATGTCAAAATCCCCCCAATGAGCATGGCTTTGAATGTGGACTTGCTTTGATGTGCTTTTTTTCATTCTTGGTGATGATGGTGTTTTCCAGTGCATTGGCTGTTGTTTTGTCTCAGGATCATTCAGGAAGATCCAGGTTTCATCACAAGTGATGGTTTTTGGAAAAAAGTTGCAGCAGAATGTCAGCGGCACTTTTTTTGCTCTGGTGTGAGAACCCTAGAGATCATCTTGGCACAAACTTTTCTTACATTGAGATCCTCATGCAAAATTTTCCATGCAGTGTTTTTGTCAATGTTCACGGCTTCAGCTTTCATTCAGACACTGAGTTGAAAGTCTCCTTGAACAATCTGGCTGTTATCCCCTCACAATTTCTTCTGTTCTTGAAATGGAAGGTCATTCAGGGCATTCATCGTCTTCCACATTCTCATGTCCTTCTCTGAATCTTTTGTACCACTCAGACACACGCTCAGGAGACATACAGTCTTCCATATAGGCCTCAGTAAGTGTTTGAAAAGATTGGTGTTTTGTTCAATTTTACTAAAAATTTCAAATTGACACATTGTTTGACTTTTAAACTTAGCATTTTTCCAGCATACAACCGACAAAACAGCTGCTTTGAACAACGACTGACAATTAACTGAATGGTGGAGAGTATTGATGTTTGTCATGCAGGTTCAGATGTGTTCAAGGTCACCACTCAAGCATTCACAATAAGTTCTCCCTGATTTGTCTGGTAGGTAGAAACAAAGTCTCATTATTTAATAGACAGACCTTGTAGTTCTAACTCAGGCTTCTATCACTCAACTTATTCGTTTACCCTTAAGATCCCTGGATCTGGTGCTTGGGCCTCAAGGTGACCACTATACTGGGCAAATTGGATGTGTTGATTGTTGGTTTCAGTGGGTTAAAGCATGACTAGTTTTCTGTGTGAATTATTAAATCAAAACATTCAGATAGAGAAGTAGAAAATAAAAACAGTAAAGATATATTACATAACAAATGAAATAAATGCCAAGCCTTATCTTATTTTGGTTCCACACAAGTACTCAGGAATGCCAAAATTTCTGACAAAGTAACACTTTCCACTTTGTATTTTCAGCCCCCAGTTCAGATCCCTTTCATCCTAAAAGCCTATTTCTGACCGGTCCCTAACTAACTCTTTCACAGACAAGATTGTAGGTTACAGTATATCCTTTCCCCCATAGGTCCCCCAGCAGCAATCCATGAGCTGTGATTGATTGGTTCTACCCAGGCTTGCCCAGCTTCTGGCTTCACAAGGGGTAATTTACTACTCCTTTTCTTTCTATCTTCCTCCACTGAAGTTAGAGTTTTGAGAGTGTAAATGTTAGAAAGCAAGTTGACTTGCCAGGTTGGAAATTCTGCTGTTAAACCCTAACAACACTCCTTTGTCTTTTAGTCTTATAAATATATAGCCCTAATAGCATACAGTATTTTATTTTGATTGGATAATTGTGCAGTGCTATGCATATTTTACTCAGAAGAATATTCCTTTGTTTCCAGTGACACCAACTCCCCAATTAGTTTAGGATTGCATGTAAAGATGTTTTGCAACTTAAGGTATACTGATTGTTTTAGTAGATTTTAATTATTGTAAATTGGGGTGAGAGCCAACATGGTGTAGTGGTTTGAGCATTGGACTATGACTCCGGAGACCAAGTTTTGAATCCTGGCTCAGGCATGGAAGCTATTGAATCTCTTCCAAAAGGCCATTCCACAGTCTGGGGGTGGCTGATGAAAAGGTCCTGTGGGTGACTGTTGCCAGTCTAGGCCTGGCTGGCTGAAGTAAATGTCCCCCAGAGGACCAGAGTGTATGGGGTGGATTGTACGGGAGGAGGCGATCCTGAAGGTAACCTGGACCCAAACTATGTAGGGCTGAAGAGATAATAACCAACACTTCGTACTTTGCCCAGAAACTAATTGGCAGCCAGTGGAGTGATTTTAATGTTTGTGTAATATGCTCACTCCTGGATGTACCTGTAACCAATCTGTCTGCCATATTTTGAACTAATGGGAGTTTCTGAACTTAGTACAGAGGTAGCCCAATGTACAGTGCATTGCAGAAGTGCAGCCTTGAGGTTACCAGTGTGTGCACTACCACCCTTAGGTCTGCCAGTTCTAGGAAGGGGCACAGCTGGCAAAGGCAGACCCCCCTCTTAACATATCTTGCCAAGAAAAACCAATGACAGGTTCACCATAGGGTCGCCGTAAGTTTGAAATGACTTGAATGCACACAACAATCCGAAATGGGGTGGGGCATCATTTTCAGACCCTAATTCCAAATGGGGAAAACAGGGTATGGCTGAGAGCACAAGAAGTGGGACTGAAAGCAATGTACATATGTATGAGAAAGGGTAATCCTTCCTGTGATCCTGCCCCAAACCATAATAGGCTGTAAAGGTCAAGAACAGCCTGTGGTGTTACTAAGGCTGGTGTCACCCCTCCCTCTGTTAGTGTCACTTGGTGCAGTTTGGCCTCCCTGCACCCCTCTAGTGCTTCCACTGAGAACAGTGCTTAAATCAGGCTTCAAAATGGATTAGGACCCTATATAAGCTGCCTTGGGTTGGTATTTTATTTAGAAAAGTTGTTTATTCATTTAATAAACAAAATTGCCTGCAGTAAAGGAAAAGACTACAGGGATGTTTTTGTTAAGAGGATTCAAATTTTAAATAATAAATGTTGTATATTACATTTACTTAACGAATAGAAAAATTGCTTAATTTGGCAGAAATAAGTACTGCTTTTATATATCTTATGTATATAATTCATTGAATTTTTTTTTTGAAAATATTAAAATTGAGACTTAGGTTTTTGCTTCAGGTTCACTCTGAGAAACTGTCTGATGGCCATTTATGTAAAATGTAAAAGTTAGTAATATTGTAGGCTTGGTGTTTTAGTGCTTTGAACATGCTGTCCCATTTATGTATTTTAGCAACTATTACAAAGCTGCTATGCTATACCAGACTAAGCCATTTATCCTTTTAGCCTGAAATATGGTCTACTCTGGCAGTATTACATTAGAGAAGTTCTTTGCAAGTAGAGCTAGGCCTTTCCAGAATGCCTTATCTTTGGTGTGTCAGTCAGATACTTTCCCATCTCCTGTTGCCTAATCCTTGTAAGGGGAGGAACGAGGGTTTGAAATTGTAAGCAAGTCAGAGTAAAATGACAACAAATTTCAAGGGATGAGAGAATCTGGCTAACAGTCATATGGAAAGAAAGGTAGAACAATGTGTTCCATACTAAAACTTTGTAGATGGACTCTGAATATATTATAGGCACCAGGATGTATGTACCCAAATGGCCTTTGATCTTCTCTTACTCAAACAGCAGCTGTTTTATACAGATTGAAAAATTACTTCTCCTACTTTTTGATAAAGCATGGTGATCTTTTCTAAATATTTATATGCCAAAAGTCCTAGTGGACACATGTGAACTCGCGGATGTACCTAAAGTACATTTCTAGGTCTGAATTATTATGGTGAATTTGCCACCTTTCTTCTGGAAGTTGTGAACTTCCTTTTGTGTACATGAGATAGAAGAAGGCAAGAAACTAAGGAAGTGCAGCATTAATATATGTGTCTGTTTGTGTATTATTTTTTTTTGTAGTATCTTGGTTTTCAGTATCAGTGAATTTTTTCAGTGAATTCTTTTTAAATTCTTACATTGCTGGTATCTGCTGCTGTCTTTATTTTAGCTTGATTTTGTAGCTGTTTTAAATTAGTTTTAGATTTTTCATTGCTTTATGAGCATATTCTCTGATTTTATCTGTTCTTAAAAGTGACCTCAGTGTGGTCCTCAAGATCATATCACTGCAGGTTTCCCCTGTATCCTGCCATTGGCTCTCTTTAGATTCTTGGTGTCCTAGTTTGAATGAAGATCAGTAATTCTCCTGCTTCTGTTTGTAGTCCAGCATAAGCTGCTGTTGTGGGTTTTAGGCTTAGTCCTCACATTCCCTGCTCAATCTATGGTGGGGACCATAAGGATATTCTGAGGAGGCTTATTTCCACATATCTACTGTAGAACTCCTGTGATGCAGTGCTAGCTTTCACTCAAGTAGAAAGTGGGGTGGGAGTGAGGGAAGGAATTCTTCACTCTCATGTTGGCACAGCAGATTCCCACTTCTATTCAGCCTTTTGCTAAATAAGCCAGTTACCATTTAGCAAGCATGAAGCTGACTTCAGTAAATTATTCTATTTAACTGATCTAATCATGATATGTTAGTACTTTCTGTACTCCAGAATTTTAAAAGGAACAACAAACAATTCCATCTGTTTAAATATTAAAGTATTAAATTAAATATTAAAGTGTTTTTAACTGTCTGGAACAAAGAGGATAAATATGGAAGACTTATCCATTTGAGGCAAACTTAAAAAGAATGCAGACTTAAGCAAAAGAAATTCAAACAGACAATTGGGGATTCAAATTAAGATTTTGAGAATCATAGTGCTAATAGAATCAAGAGGAACAATAAAAAAAATCTTCAAATATCAAGAGCATGAAGCCAGCCAGAGAGGCAGTTGGGCCATTGGATGACAATGAATTGAAAGTTCTGAGGAAGGATAAGGAGGTCATGGAGAATCTGAATAAAATTCTTTTCATTTGTCTTTGCTGCTGAAGACATAAAGGCAAATTCCTGTGCTTTTTCTGATATTTTCAGGTGGGGGGGGGGAATGAAGAGGTGAAGCAAATAGTGGTTGCAAGAGAAGAAATTCTATACCTTACTGACAAATTTCAAACAAGCAAATCACCAAGTTGGGATGGTATCTATATGAATTCTTTAAGAATTCACGAATCAAATTGCTGATCCTCTAACCAAAATATGTAACAAGTTCGTAAGATCATCTTCTGCATAAGGAAAAATGGAAGGTAGCCAGTGTGCCATCAGTTTTAAAACTGATGATGGGGGAAGGGTAGAAAAGGTTAGTTAGTTTAATGCCTGTTCTCATTGATGAAAAGTTATTTTTTAAAAAATAAAACCATGAAGGATTTGGAATAGCAAGGCCTGTTGAAGAATCAACATATATTTGTGTTTCATTAGTCTGTTAAGTGTTTTTTTTTTTATGTCAATAAAAGCATGGCTAGGACAGATTCAGTAAACTTTATTTACTTGGACTTCCATAAGATTTTTGCAAACTTCTCCTAATGGGGGCATCAGTTGTGAGATGGAAGTTATCTTATAGACTCAAAATTAGTTTAAAAAACAAAAACAAATCAGATATTAGGAATAATGGTCAGTTCTTGACAATGGAGGGATGTGAGCAGTGGCTTTCATCAGGGATCTAAGTTAGGTAGGAATAGTGCTTTTAGACTTCCTTAACAGTCCTGGAGTTTAGCATGCAGAGGACGATGGGGCTTCTTTTGGGTTCTCCAAGCAAGGACTAAGCTCTTGGAGTGTACTCTGTGCCCAGAAACCTTGAAGGAAGGCAAGCCCCCCTCCCTATTTCTTTGGCGGCACTTTCAGGGCTTTCCACCATGGCAGGGTGATCTTTCCCATGGTGGAAACTCCCAAAAGCGCTGCCAAAAACACAGCGAGGGGGGCTGGCCTTTTTTCAAGGCTCCGGACACAGAGTAAAATCCAAAAGCTTAGTCTATGTCTGGAGAGCCCAAAAGAAGCCCCGTTGTCATCTGCTTTCCCTGCCATAGTGGAAAACCCCAAAAGTGCCACTAGAGACATAGCAAGGGGGGCTTGCCTTCCTTCAGGGTCTCTGGGCATGAAGTAAAATCCAAGAGCTTAGTCCATGCCCAGAGAGCCTGAAAGAAGCCCCATCATCCTCTGCTTTCCCTGCCATGCTGGAAAGCCCCTCCGAAGAGAGAGCAGGGGGTGTTCCTTCAGGGTCTCCTGGCACAGTGTAGGTTCAGAGAGCTTAATCAAACCTGTGAATAATCAAATCCGTGAATGCTGAACCTGTGAAAGTCGAGGGCCAACTATAATTTCCTTTTAGAATCTTAGTTCTCCTGCTCTTTCCCAGTTGATGTCTGATGCAGTGATACCTACTAGCTTGTCACTGTGGACCTTTAGGGTAAAGTTGGCTTCCTCAACCTGGGTTCCCTCTTGCCCTCAAATGGTTAGAAAGCTCATAATATGCTTGTTACTTGGAGATGGTGGAAATCCAACTTACCTGAAAGCAGTCATGTTGATATGGCATCTTACTTTGCAGCCTGTTTAGTCAGTTTTTCTCTCTGAACTGCATATCTCTCCTTTTCTTTCAACCACTCCACCTTCACTAACATGTACACTATTTGCTTACCATTCAAACATTTTGTTTGTTAAAAAGTAATAAGTAGTGGTGCTAACAATTAGTAAAGAATGATGTGATAATAAGTAACTTGTTACTTCTACTTAGTTTTAGGTGTCTTCTAAGTAATAAGTAATAATTAGACACATATATGCAGAGTAGATCTGCTGAAATTTATTTATTGTAATTGCCAGAAATGGGATCTGCATGAGCCCTGTTCACATATTAGAAAGTGTGCAATCTCTCCATGCAAGGCTTGAGAAGATAACTTCTTCTATCCTTATTTTCATTTCTTTCTGAAGACCCTTCACTATCTGTGAAAGCAGTGCATGTGAATTAGAAGCCATTTCAGGCTTTAAAGAAGTGTGGAGATCCTCCATGGATAGCAGAGGCTCCACTACTACAGAAAATTGGATTCTACATGTAGGGAGCAATGAAAATGGGGATGAAGTGGAACATAGTGTACTGTTTCACACACACAGTTCCAAATGGTTTACTGTAATCTGTTTATGGTCAGGTACAGTATGCCTTTGAGAATTTCTTGGTACAAATAAGCTATTGGACTCTCAATCATGCTCATCATTTTGAGCATACTTGGAGCTTCTAGCTGAGTGCAACTGAAAAACAGATTTGGATGCTGGTTCAGTCTGATCAGCGACACATTTGTTATATCTGTACCACTTTCCATGTTCTACACTTTGTTGCAAGATATCTTAAAATATTATGACATCAGGAAGGTTGATTCTTACATATGAGAGCAGGAGTGGGGAATCACATGTGGTGAGGAGCAGATCCCCTACGCCCACTGCAAGGGATAGGACCACACTCCTTTGTCATCAGGTCCTGAGGGAAATGTAGCTCTAACTAGAAACATAACTTGGTTCCTCCTCCTCCTTCCGCACACTTGAGGAAGAGGAACAAAGTACTCTCTGCAAGGTAGGGAGGAAGGAGGAGGATTGAATGCTCTTTTTCAGGCACTGGTTGAGTGTTCTGATTTGGGAGGAAGGGATGGGGGGAATACTCTATATCTTCAGTCGCTTACTGGGAAAGATAGGACTGTGGGAGAACTTGTCAGCAGGACCTGCAGCTTCTGTGCATTGGATTTCAATCCTCCCTGTGGTCTTCCCATTGTGATATATTAATAATTCCCTGTTAAATGCATTTCTAGAGTTTTTGTTGCAGGCTTATTGGTCTTATTTTATTTTATATCTCTTTGAAGTGCTCAGTAATCATATCTCTTCTGAAGGATTCATTAAAAAAAACTACACAAAAACACACACTATAAAACATAATACAGTACATTTAATTTAAAAACTTAACATTTTTAAAAAGGGGAGGAGAAAGTAAAACCAATTGTTATGCAGTATGTAAAAAAGCAATCCCACATTTTCTTAGACTGAACAACTAAAAAGTTTGGTCTTCACTCTCACAGAATGTGGGTGCAAGGTGAGCTGCTCTAGGGAGAGCATTCCACACTGCAGGTGCCATTGCTAAAAAGTCCCTTTCTGTAGTGGCCATGTCCCTCCCCTTGTTTGATGAGAAACCGAGAAGAGGCCCTCAGAAGAAGAACTTTGGATGCAAGGAGCTTATGTATGAGAAGACATGATCCTTCATGTAGCCTAGCCCCAAGGCATTTAATACTTTGGACATTATTACTAGCACTTTCAATCGGTCTGGAAACTGACGGATGCTACTGGAGTTCATAAAGCATCAGCATAATCTGATCCTCTTAGTTTTATGTTGAAAGTTTTGATGCCCTGTTTTTTGACGAGCTGTAGTTTCTAGACCATTTCAAAAAGCAACTCCACATATAACACACTGTATTACAGTATTCCAAACAAGAGGTTAATGGAGCATGTATCATTGTAGGTTTGTTTTCTCTGCCCAAACAGGATATTTGGTGCAATCGTTTGGGAGGGTGGATATTGAAATAATAATTGTGTGAAAGTATTCAAGCATTATTTTGATCTTTGGTTGAACAGATAAATGAATTTAGTAGTTTTAATTTGTTCAGTGCATAATCCAGTCAGAGATCTACCATTCCATCATACTTTTACGTACAGCATCTACTACAGTTGTATTGTGAAGACAGACAGAGGACTTTCTGTTTCCCAGTGTGTGTCCTGTTCCATAGATATTTGAACATTGCACAAGTCTTGATACCTGATTCTTTGCACGTATTCCCCCTCTTCTGAAAGAGGTGATCATGTTGTCAACTTTGACACCTTGTTGGGATGAGGAAGCTAGTGAAAGTGTGTAGTGCAGAAGTGTGTATGCAGCATTTGTGCTAGGAGCAGCCTTTTTTTTTTTAAAAAAAAAAATCTGCAACAATATTTTGTATTTCAAGTTGTAGCCAGCAGTGACCTGGGAATTAAAAATTCTTTCTGCTTTCATCAGTCTTACTGATGGTTGTGATAGTTCTCTCTTTTTTTTTCTTGAGGCAAATATTTGTTCTGATTTTTCTCATTTTTCAAGATTTACCCAGAGACTTGTGATTTTATGGCAATAGTCTCTTACTGGAATACTGTGTTGTGAATGCCACTGTATGGACAGTGTGCCTAATCCAGTGGATTGAATATGTTGTTTGATGTTGGGATAAACTATGAAAATGGTGAGATACAATAATTCTTATAATCCTTACACAACATTTTAAAAGTGTTATCTTTTCATTGCTTGCAGAATTTTGGAACTGACCAGAGACTAAAGAACATGTTAATATGAACTTAAGTATAAGGGACATATTGGCAGCTTGTAATGAGCTGGAGGCCACAGTCTATTTGCATACTACATTATTAAGGTAATTGGGAATGTTACTGCATGCTGGGATTTGCCACAAATCCTTTCTTGCCAACAGAGTCATTAAGACTGCTGAGGTGATGGAATCCTTGTACTACTAGCTGCACCTTTGCACAACCAAAGCCAGGACTTTTACATCAAGACAAATCTGAAATTTTACAGTTTTATATAAGTGGTTTTGCAATTTTTTCAAGCTTGTCTGTAACTTCGGAACTATAAGAGTTAAAATTCGCCAAAGAAAGGCATTAAAATGGTTGGCCTTTTAAAAACACTTCTTGGTTTGTTTTTTTAAAAAAATATTTTTGTGGTAATTGATGCCTTGCTGTACTGTTAGTATGCATATGTACCCATTTAAAAAGTGATATCATATTATGTGAAGAATTTTAAAAAATTGTATGAACATCCTGTTTTTTTTAATAGACAATTTACCCCAGGCAGTTATTTCTTCAGCCAGATTATCTGCAAATTCTAAAAATAGAATCACACGGCATGTATAAAGATATGGACTTTATCTTTTATCAGGTGACTTTAGTTTAGATCTTGAGTTACATGGGAATCACTGCTTTTATTTTGAGCTGGTACCCTGTAGTTGGCTTTGCTTAGGCCATATCTTGCTGCCTCATGGATAGTCCTGGATAAAACAGATGGCTTTGCCTACTTGCCTGTTCCCTGCATCCCCTTCCAACATTGGTTGCCTGAATGTTTGGTAAGGCATAATGTTCTGTCAACAAGTTTGCATTTGGCAAATGAAAAAGAAAGAACTGGATATGTTTGAGTATGTCACCTTTAAAGTTCCAAGAACCTTCTTAACACTTGTGGCTAGCTGGTTCCAGAGGAGGTGGATGATGAGTAAGGCTCTACTTACTACTCATCACAGCAGCTTGATTCATCTATTGAAATGTGGGTTGTCCAGCTTCCTGTTTGAATCTATTCTTCAAAAGGTGGTATGGAAGAGATGCTGAAATCCTTTCTTTTGCTTATACCCTCTTCCCCTTCTTTGCAGCTATGAGGGTGGTTTGCTTCTAATTGGGCTGTGAGGTAGGGGAAAATCAGTGCTGCAAGGGGAGTAGATTTTTTGGGGGGAAAAGTGGGAGTGCTTGTGGGAGAAAAGTGTTCATCACTCCTCCTTCGGTGCTTTAAATTTTGTCCTCTACTGTTGCTCTACTTCATATGAGTTTGAGACATGTGCTTGTGTCTTCATGTGCAGTTTGCTTTTGTGACTGGCAGGAGGTGAGTTTAGAAGAGATATTATTTGTTCAGCATGGCTAACTGCATATTCTGTTTCTCTTGGATGGTGTAGAAGTTGATTCCAGACAAGAAATATTCTAAAAGAGAAGAAAAAAATGTGCCTTGGTTTCACACCTCTTATTAGAGGTTTTACTCAATGGTATATCACATGCTTTGTCATGTGTAAGGTCCCTGTCATTGTTAGTTACAAGGATCCTGAGTAGCATGTTGGGGAAAGGTTTCTATAGCTGAGTTCCTAGAGATTTTGTATCCAGTGTAGGGTTTACTGGGATAGGCGGGCAGTTCCACATGGCATTCAGTGTTTGAAATTACTATTTTAACTGTTTCAAAACTGGATTCTAGGATTGTTTTTAGACTGCTTTTAGGAATTTTTAAAAAGTATTATAATGTGCTTTTACTTTTTTAAATCGTTGTATTATTTTAATTCATTTTTATTTATTCATTGCCTTGAGAGCCCTTGTGGGCTGGGAGGCAATACAGAAATACTTTAAATAAATAATATTTGAGCTTTCCATGAGTCTGAATTTTTGGCTTTATATAGAACAGTGTTTGCAAACATGAGGTAGTAGATAGTGATGTAGTCTGAGTAGTTTACTATTAGTATGCACATTTGAATGGGGGGGAACAATATGAGTTTGATTCAGATTTGCTGCTTTGCAAGTGGAAAGGTGCCTTCCATATGCAGGTGGACTCAGGTTCCAGGCTTCCTGTTGGAAGGTAGATGGTGTCATTTTTTAAAATTTCCCCTTAGAGCTAATAGTATCCATGGTGTTTGGGGGTGGGTGTCCCTAAACCCCCTAGAAGAACATGTTGCTTACCAGTAACTGTGGTTCTTCTAGTAGTCATTTGTGAACTCACAAAAAATGGGGTTATCTGCACCTGTGCAGTGCATTTCTCGGAACCTTCTAGAGCAAAGCAATACACTTTTTGGCAATAGCCTTTCCCATCCTCCATGTGCATTACTAGTGTGCATTCCGCCTAAACCCTTAGTTCCCTGGACACCAAAGCAGCAGTCCAGGACCAAGGAGAGCAGGACACAACAGTGGGAGGATGGGCAGGGTTGTGTGAATTCACAGATGACCACACAAAGAACCACAGTTAGACATAAGCAACCTGTTATTCTTCCTGATCTCTGTGACTCACAGAAATGGGAGACTAGCAAGCTACTCACCATAGGAGGAGGCAGTGTCATGCGACACAGGAGAAGAGAACAGCCCTCCCAAAAGCAGCCTTCATCTGGGACCATTTGTCCAGTCTATAGTATGAAATGAAGATTGAAGGTGTGAGGTGGATATTCATAATGAGGCACTCTCGAGAGTGAACAACAAAACCCAGTCATCTATGTCTGAAAAAAGAATGACACCTTACTGATGAAGCCAAGCATCCCCCACTGCCATGCACTTGGTGAATACATGTGGGGCGGTGCAAAGGCCAAAGAGGAGGATGTGAAAATGATAGGCCTGTCTTCCTTTGCAAAACATAGGAAACACCTGTGGGACAGTCTGTGATGTGAAAGAACGTGACCTTTAGGTCTAGGGTAAGCAACCGGTCGACCTTCTGCATAAAGGGAGCTGAGAGAGATCATTCTGAAACATCTGAGCTGTACATAGAAGTTGATGCCTCGAAAGTTCAGAATGAGAGACAGTCCTCTGTTCTTCTGAGACACAGTGAAGTAGCGGAAGAAGAACCCCCAATGCAGATGAGAAATAGGGACAGGTTCTATAGTTCCTTTGCGCAATGGGGATTTTGCCTCCTCTTTGAGTGTGGGTGAAGGAGGAGTGATGTGAAAAGCTAATGGGGGGAATCTTCCAAAATTATATCATGTACCCCCTTCTGATGATGTCGAGGACTCACGGGTCTGAGGTGGAGGTCCAGGTATGATGGTGTCTCTGTAGCCTGTTGTGGAATAAATAATAATAATAATAATAATAATAATAATAAAATTTATTTATACCCCGCTCCTCTGCTAAAAACAATCGGGGCGGCTTCCAACAATTAAAACATTATAATAATGACTAAAAACACCACCCACCCCCACCCTCCCCCATAAAAAGACATTAAACACAATAAGATTAAAACCTTCTAACTAAAAAACACATTAAAAACAAATATATACATAATTTTTAAAAAGCCAGGAGACTGAGTTCCTGAGGCCAGGATCTAATCAGGAAAGGCCTGCCGAAAGAGATCTGTCTTTAGTGCTTTTTTAAAGCTACTCAAGCTTGTCAGCTGACGGATCTCATTCGGCAGGCCATTCCACAATTTGGGGGCGATTACTGAAAAGAATGTAGGAATAATGGTAGCAGGGCAGCTGGCAGTGGGGCAGTCTTTCAGATGGAAGTCAGAGGCACCACTTGGTGGTTTCCGGGTGTCATTTTCTAAACTGTTGGGGCCTGTACCTCACAGCTGAAGAATTCTTTTTAGAAGATGAAGCTGGGAGCTGAACCTGCTTCTGCTGGCGATTGGGCTGTACTGGTCTAGTAGCAGGACTATATCTGGAAAAGCGCGATCGGGATGATTGTGTTTGAGAGTGAAGGCTGAAATTCTTAACTGTGGAGATGTGAAGAATGATTGCAGCAGGTCTGTCAGTGTATGCAAGCCCCCATATTATGTCCCTCACCAAGACATAGCTCCACATGAAGTGCACTTTTAAAAGGACCTGGAGGAGGCCATATCAAAGCCAAGGTCAGTCCAAATTGAAGCTTCAAAAGCAGTTCCCAACTATGCTGCTGTTGTGGTGGACAACAAGAGTTTAGATGGAAAGCGTGCTGGTCACGAGCATGGAGGATGAGAGGGGCTACCACCAAAATGCATATTGTAAAGCTCTGGAACGTTCTGAGAGATGCACTGCGCAAGTGCAAATGATCCCATTTGTGTGAGTCACTACAACCACAAAGAAGAACAGCTTTTCAATAGGTATAAGAGGCTGCAGGGGAAAGGAGGAATGAGTAATCTCATCCCCATTCCCCAGTGCAAACAGAACTACACTGAGCACAAGTCTAAATAAATAAATAAATAAATAAAGTCCCATCCTATACCAAAACAACTCAGGGCGGCATACAATAAACAGTTTAACATTTTAAAACATTAAAAGACAATTTAATAGTCAACAAATATATCAAACCATATGAGAATTTAAAACAAGTAAAACACTATGTACATATACAAACTGGACAAAGCCATTAGATTCCAAGGGCTTTAATAGAGACCCATGTCTCTACTTGGTGCTGGAATGAAACCAACATTAGTGCCAATAGGGCCTCCACGAGGAAGCCATTTTGTAATCAGTGTGTTCCAGGAGAGTCGGCCCTCTCCTACTTCCTCCCATTGTCTGTTGCTCCTTCTAGCTTACTTCAATCCTTGGGCAGACATATATAGGGAGAAGTGCCCCTTCAAGGATCAAGCTGTTAAGGGTTTTAAGTACTGTTATCAGTGCCTTAAATTCAGACTGGGAATATATTAGCAGGTAGTGCAATTTCTTTAAGATTGCTTTTGCATGATTTCTATTTGAGGTTTTGGTCAGCATTCTAGATCTTATCCTTTAAGATTTTCTAACAACATTTTGCATTTGTTTTGAGGAAGAACCAGACTACACATTTGTGATTTATTGCTTTGCTTTTCAGTACCAGATACATTCAATTAGTATTCTACAAGCTGGGGGAAAAATTATCTAATTGGCTTTTGGTTAGAATGGTGCTGATTTCTAGGTCAGTGTAAAACAAATGAGCACTTAAATTGACTACGAGCAGGTGTTTCAGAGCCCTATTCCACATTGTCTAGCTTTAAAGATAAACATGTCACGTTTTAAATTATGATAGCCTTGATAATTGAGCTTTACCTTGTCATATATACTGACTTACAGTGCCTTGTCAGTGAAACAGACTGTTTGATCATGATTGCAACAATATCCATAAATATTGATTTTGTTTTTCCAGACTATTTGAATGTAAGAAAGATATTAGCAGGAGTGGGGAAAACATTTGAATGTAGAATGTTTCTCTAACATTATTTTTCTTCAAGTCTTTAACATACTTGCAAAACCTGAGTTTTAATGCGAGTTGTCAACAAAGTCCTGATGTGACTAGTCCTGGTGCCATGATGTATTTGTTCCCATTTACAGCTTGAAACAGGATATCCAGGCTTTAGCTGTACAGTCTTATGACTGCCACAGAGAAGGAATCCTGTGGATTGAATGCTCCTTGTTTTAATTATTATGTTTTTGTTATCTGTCATCTTTAGTTAACTTCATGTGATTTCTCTCATACATAAAAATTTTCTATCAGAGAACCTAGTTTAGAAAAGAACAAAAGATGTCCTCTTATTATTAACTTTTTGCTTGTTTCAGGTACCTACATTTTAAAGCACTGTATCTTACAAAGTGCTTTTTGCAATCTTTTTATTTGTTACATAGAAAAAAAAATGTGGGATGCTACCAAATTTATTCTCTTTGTAGCTTAGGTATGCTAATGCTAATAACTACAGTCTTTTGGCATGTATAACTACATTCAACCATTCATGGTTGTTTGCCTGCAGTAGTACGTATGTAAAACTTGAAATTGTTGGTCACTTCACTAATTAGTGAGGTGTTTGATGATAACCAGGCCTCAAATACAGTACAGTACTCTGAATTAAACCAGTGCATTACCTAGACTTAGTATTCATCAGATGTTTTAGGTTACCTAGCAAGGCCAGAGGTCAGGAATAGAGGGAACTGTAATCCAAAACATTCAGAGAGCACCAAGTTGATGAAGGATTAATTCAGGTAAGAAGAGGGTAGTTAGAAGACACAGTTGTTGTCTTTCAGACTTCATGGTAAACCATTATCATAATGTGACTAGCCATAGTATGCTTTGGCCTCACACACTTCCCAAAAGGAAGATCTTGGAATCTTCTGCTGTCATTTCTGATGACATAGCTTGTTTTGTCTAAACCCAACTATGGTTAATGTTCACTGTGTTTTAGCAGAGACAAGCTACTTTGCAAACATGGAGTATGAAGATGGCTTTATTAAGATTCACCACAGTTTGGCATGTAGAAATAATAGTAAACTGCAGTTAATAAAATGAAAGTGAACGTTTGTGATCTTCTGTCAGCAGTGAAGGCAGAGACAGTGCTTGAGACTGTTTTTTGTGACTTGGTCCTGTCATAGTAAACCATGACTTAATGTGACACCCAAACATGGTCTTTGCCTTCCTTTCTAATACTACAAGTCTGCTTGTAAATGAAAACATTCAAGGATACTAAGCTGCATCCCTGAGCAGTAAAATGTCTATTGGGCTAGTGTTTGGGAATCTTACACTTCTGCTACATTTATGTCCCTCTTACACCAGCAAAACTTAATTGAGATCCCATGTAGTCCCCACAAAAAGTAAAAAAAAAAAAATTGCAGCCTCATCAGGAGCACTGCCAGCTCCCACCAAGCATGAAGAAACATGTCAACTATGCCAATGTGTCAGTCTAGCATGGAAGCAATTAATTCATGCATAATGTTGGAGAATTGCTGCCATGACAACATCTTTCCGTTACAAGCTGTCTAGGAGACACGGAGCCTCTGTAGTACACCACCTTAAGAACTTAGGCCACATCCCACTCATCTGGATGAGTAGATAGGAAGGAGAAATACCGTGGGGTATTTGATATTTCCAGTTGTCATCTACACTCCCAGCCATATACAGGGAGGACCTTAATTATTGTGAATGGAATTCTAGCCTTTGCAATAGAAATAGTCTTGCAGGTAGTCTTAGGTTTGAGGGCTGTGGCCTTCCATGAGACAAGACTGAAAAGAGTTTGGAAAAGCATATCTTAAGGAGTGCTGTTCAGTTTGACCCCATTGGCTGGCTCCCATTGACACTTCAATCATTTTTGGCCCACCTCTTTTTTAGTAGAACATATCCAGCCTCCTATGCTGCTTTGCTTGTCTGGCCAGGCTGGCTGCTTATTGGCCCAGAGAGACTTTTTCTCTTCATTCCTTCGATTGACTATCTCATTTTCTACAGCAGCAGGAGTTGCTCTATTAGTGAGATCTAGTAGGCATGTCCCCTTCACTCTCACTGGATACTGAACTATGGTGGGCGGGAGGAGGGGAGGCCCCGTGACTCCATTCCCATTCACTGTCCCCATAAGTCCAGTTGAATTAAGAGCATAGGTTGGGGTGAAGGGATCCATAGTCACAAAGCTGTGGGAAAGTGAAAACTTTTATTGAACGGCACCAGAGACATGCGGCTTCTAAAAGGGCATGCCATCCTTTTCACCTAACCTGAGCCTTTGGCAATTTTAGCAAGTAAAGTGCCACTCCCCCCCGCCCCAATCTATCTCCATGCCAGTTATGTTTCACTGGTTTACACAACCACTGATGATGGGGTTTACAAAGATGCAGGAGCCTGTCTGGAATAAATAAGTTCATTTTACTACTGGTCTTGCTGTGGGCTTCTCTTGTAGTTTGCTGGCCATGTGGATGGTCCTTTACTCAGCTGCTGTAGGAGAGCTGCCTGTAGAGAGTGAAGCAGAGAGAGTAATAAACAATGGCCAACAGCTGCAACACATGGACCTGGATGCAGAATAGGCATTTGTGAGGAAGTAGTGAAAATCATACTGTTCCAAAGCTCTTGCCTAAACCTTTCTTCTCTGTGATTTGGGTGAGATGTTATTTACCCCTTCCCTGCTAGGGGGATGCAGTAAAACACTGTTGCTTGTTTGCTCTGCTATATGTATCAGGCTTTGATCCTGCAGGATTAAGTTGCCCTTGTTTGTTTGTTGGTCTTGACAGTAGCTTTGATTAGAGTGGAGTGACTAGCATTCACCAAAAGGGAGTTTATCTTGTCTTCTTTGAACAATGATGGCAGATTTTTTACTACTGGAATTTTCTGTGGAATGAATGCTGCTTCTAAAAATGCATTGTTTCACTATAGTATTAATTTATTTTAGGAATAGACAGCATACATATCAGATGGGCAGTGTGTTTTCATTACCTTAAAAGCAACAGCAGCCCATACATACTGTAATGTGTATGGTCTCTGGGGTGCATGTTCCCTATTCAGCCATATATTTGTCACCCAAGCCACCTCTTGCTAGCTGCACCCCCTTTCACCACTGAATTCCTGCATGGCTAATTAAGATAGTAGCTTCTGTGCTGCTAGTGGTGATTCTTGTGAGCTTTAGTCCCTCCTGCCAGCCACAAAAATGTGCTTGGATGTCTGCACCAATAGTGGTGGTGGGTAAGCTACAATCCAGAATGGGGTTGTTGGGGGTAGAGGAAAGGAGAATAGTGCCTCCCCCCCAATCTGGAAATAGAGATCCAGATTGGGACCATGGGGAATGGCATTTGTGGAACATGGGAGTTGTTTTTAGCATACACTTTTAAATTATAGATTCCCATTTCCTTTGCATATTCATGTGGAGGAGTTTCTGGAAAGACAGATGTTTGTCCTCTGTGCCCTGAGTCCAGGGCCCTGTCTATACAAGGGTAAAAATTGCTCCGTAGTAATGTCAAATTGCAGCAGCTGTAATTTGTCTTAATGTTTTTTTGCCCTCAAAAGCTTCTTGTACCTGCCTGTCAAGATGGCAGCTGTGAGTGATTTCCCCCCTTTTTATGTACCTTAATTTGCTGCCGCCGAACTTAAAAAGAAAAACACTACAGTATTTCCTAAGTGTGCTTGAGCGATATATCGCTGTTACAAAAAAGGAAAAAACTCACCCCCTTTTCTCACCTTAATGCTCTTTCGCCAAGGTGAAAAACCAACATGACAGCTCCAGGCGCTTGCCTTGTTAGCAAGCCCCACCCCTGCACTCATCCGGCCAATCAGGTTTATGTTTCCTCTTGTATGGGAAAGCGATTCATATTGAATTGCTTGTACCAATGAGTGGGAGTGTGCATTCCCCACTCTGTTTTTAAAAAAATTCTAGGAAAAGCCAGTAAAAACTCCAGGAAAGCCATTTTGGGCCCCCTTCCTTCACAATATGGTGGGACAACATAGACTGCCATTAAGATGCCATTAGGTCGTCTTTTCTCTCATTCCGTGAGGAGTATTTTTGCTGTTGAGACAACCCCCAGGATATTTGTGCAGTATCTTATCACCATGGCTCCCATCCCCGCTGTTCCCTTCTGTGTGTTCTGAGGACTTTATATGGGGTCAGAGAAGGCCAGTAATCTGACTCATGCTTTTGCTGTCATGAGTGTATATACTGCTGATGTGCGCTGTGATTAAGTGTAGTGTTAGTCTAGCTTCTGTGCTATTATAGTAAAGAGAAGGGGGAGGCAGTGATTCCTTCCTCCACTGAGTTTTGTGGAAGAATTTTAACAATTTGGCAGAAGTCTATTCCTTCCTGTTTTGTCTCTGTCACCACCCCAGATTAGATTCTCAAACCAAGTTGTGCTAACAGTAGAAGTGGAGAGGGAAACTTTGGGCTTCCAGATGCTTTAGACTACAGCTGCCACAATCCTTCACCATTGGAAGTGCTGGGTGTTCCCAAACATCTGGAGAACAAAAGGTTGCCAACCACTGTAAAAGAGATAGCTCACTCTAGTGTTTTGCTGACATGCCTCTGACTTTACACCAGAATATTTTTTGTATCAGAGTTTTATTTCAAGATTTGCCAGCATAGCAGGCCTCTGCCAAATCCTAAAGCTTCTCAGGAGATTTTCACACTAAATTGTTATAGTGTTACTATTCCACGTTATTTGCTATGGCTGCCTCCTGTGGAATCCTGGGATTTGCAGTTTAGGGAGGGGCATTTACCACTCTAAACCAGTGAGATCTTAGGCCTCACTAAACTACAAACCCCAGAATTCCACAGGAGGAAGCCAGAGCAGTTAAAGTGGAATAGTAACACTATAACAATGTACTGTAGTGTGAAAATCTCCTCAGACAGCATATTTGGAATAGTTTAGTTGAAAACACAATGTATCTGACTAATAATGCATTCTGATAGAGAGGTTTGAAGCATTTTAGCACTGTATTTCCTTAGAACAATATCCTTTGTCCTTCTTCCACTGTTCTGGATAGCTATTTAGCTTAGTTTAGGATAGATAATCACATTCACCAAGAGTGCATAGATTACCTCATACATATGTGGTGATTTGTGTGTGCTCATTTGAACCATTGGCTAATAGAAAATATTGTTACTCAGCATATGAATGGATATAAGTGTGTACCAGCTTCTGAGCTCATCCATCTTGCTCTGAGCAAGTGAAAAACCTTCTCTCCTGTGCTTGCTATGTAATTGTTAGGAGTTCTTCTGTTAGAATTTGAAAAGGTAAGTAAGAAAGGGTTTTACTTAAAAGAAAGAGTAGACTATAAAATAGCATAATTTTGGTCTTCATTAGGGAATATTTTCTTGTTAATGGGGAGTTACCATTTTTATAACAGTTTTTGAGAACCTTAGCTGATTACATTCTGTGGTGTTGTTGAACTTGTTGGCTAATGCATAAATTGTGTGTGCAAAAAGAAAGTGACCTGAAGAAGCTTTGAATTCTTTGTTGTATTTTCTGCATTGTTACTGTTGTTTATTACATTTTTATTCTTCCTTTCCACAAAAAAACCCACAATGTTCAAAGCACCTACCTAAACAATATTAAAATTGTGAATTAAGTATCTTCTGCTTCATGAAGAGTTCTGTGCAATTTGCACACTCGTATTATTATCTATCTGTATGAGGTGGTCAAGGGAAAAATATTGACTTCTCTATGTTGTTGTTATTGTGTGCCTTCAAGTCATTTCTGCCTTATAGCAACCCTAAGGTGAACCTATCAAGGGTTTTTTTGAGGCTGAGAGTATGTGACCTTCTCAAGGTCACCCAGTGGGTTTTCATGGCTGAGTGGGGATTTGACCCTTGGTCTCCAGAGTTGTAGTCCAGCACTCAAACCAGTACGCCATGCTGGCTTTTAGAGGTTGCATATTGCATGCTCTTTTGGAAGAATGTTGATTGGGTAATAGCTGAAGTATGTTTTAGTCAGAAGTAGGACAAAAGTTGTGTCAGACGAATAGTTTTCTCAGATTGTATTGGAAATTCAGACTGCAGTTTCAGCAGTAGTTTTGCCATACACTAAAAGCCTTACGGACCATTTTGACAGTAATCAGCAGTAATGGAAGCTTGAATCGACAAATGGCTCATTTATAGGAACACAACATAGATAATATCAATATACAGTATTTGTTGTCCTGCAGCATTATTGCTGTTGTCTTTTTCTGGTATGTTAAAAATGCTCCCATCTTGAAATATAATTGTTTGATGTTCCAGAGATAAAGGGACCTTCATTGTTTAGAACTGAGAGAAGGCTTATTTATTTTCAGATAGAATCCTACCTGCATAATTTATTTTTAATTTGTTTTCAAAGTGTACTTAGTAGTAAAGCTTAAACCTGTGGTAAGTGTATCCATGTTGAAGGTATATCAGTTCAAAGCAGGCTAAAAATTCAAACTACTGTACTGTACACTGGTATACCATCTAGTATAATGAGGCTGATATTGCTTCTGTTTAGTGCAACTTGTATTAAAATAAATCAAAATACAGATAAAATACATTTTGATTAAAGTGGATACTTCACATCAAGCTTTTTATAGTTCTGAATATGATGCATAATAGCATGGAAATAGTGAAATCCACAGATAAACCCTGGATTGGAAGCAAGAGTAGAGTTCTGTTTTTTCTGCTGTATCTCTGTATCCTCCTTCCAACTCTACAATTCTATGATTCTATATAGAGGGATCATGATGGGAGATGAGAATTGGCTAAAATTAAATGAGTTTGTGTGGGGTATCTTCATCAGTAAAAGTTCCTGACATTGGTCCAAGAAATCTCCTGGATGATGATGATAATTATGGATTCCAGTTCATTCGTATATGCACATGCAGTACTGTATTTCCTTTAATGACACAGAGATTGTCTAGCTGTAAATGGTCATTGATTTGTGCTAAAAATGATCATTTGTGCTAAAAATGCTAAAAAATTGAATATTTGATTTAAGTGAATATTCAAGGATTCCTAAATAGACTGGAGAAAATAGGATATATATATATAGGGAGAGATGAGAACTCATGCTGTGCTTTGTGAAAGCAATCATGTGTTGCCAGGAGGTAATACTTTAAAAATAAGGTTATACTTTACTTTCTGGCTTTTTGCTGTTGTTCCTCTTGATTTTGGGGAGAGGAGGGGGAAGATGCTATTGCTTTAAAATCAAAGGGCTGGCAGAGTTGTTTTCTGTAGTGCACTGGTTCTACATTGTATGGTGCTTTATGCAAATAAGCTGCCTGAACAGCCTGCTTGCAGTTAGTTGCTCTGTTGGGTGGTTCACAAAGAACCAGTAGACCTAATTCAGCATTCAGTTGTTTAAAACGGCAGATGGAAGGAGGAGCTGAGGGTTTGTTAGCCACCTCCCCCCCCCCAACAAAAGCCTACAGTGGTTCTGTGGCAGATCAGAATGGTGCTAGTGAATGGAACTAAGCTTTATTTGTTTTTTGGTCACTTTATAATGGAATAGTTAGCTCGTGTGACTTCAAGTCATTTAGCACAGACACTGGCTGAAATATGTAAATAATCCACCTTTTTTAAGTCCTAGCTAACAATATCTGATTGAAATAGTCTTTGGTGACAGCTGTGTTTATAGGAAATGATGTTTTATGAATAGCTGGTAGCAGTAGGTTGAAGTCTGTCTCATCTTCTTGCTGTTATGTTTTTAAAAAGATGGAATAATTTGATGAAATACTTTAAAAAGTATTAAGGTTTATGTGTGTTACCTGATGCTTTTTGTTAAATGTCTCACTGAAGCATGCAGAAAAGAAAGTTATTTTTGTTGTTGCATGACTTGATCAAAAGGTGGAATGTGTTGCCTTGTAAGATTACTGTAATGTTTTCAGTGGTTTACCTCACAGTATTTCTTTGTCTACAAGTTTGCTTTTTAAGGTCCTTGTGCAGGATGAAGGTCCATGAAATCCTTACTCACTTTGTATTTTGTCTTCTCCTTTATTTTATTTGAATATTTTTTTCCTGATTAACATAATTGTTTTTTGTAAGTATAATTTCCTTGTATTTTAAAATGAGTTTTTTTTTTTATTTCTTGTGTCCAAATACTTTGGATTAGGCTCTGATTATTGTCTTTGGGAAGTAATGGGGTGGTGGTGGGAACCATAATACAGAGTGGAAATGCATCTGTAGAAATATACATACCACTTAACTGTGAGATATCAAATAAAAGGGTTTCTTTGGGACATCTCTGTCAGTGATGAATTGCTCTGCCAATGAATGAATTGTTACGTATTCAGAACGCCAGACACGTGTTTCAGATCCTTAGTACATAAAAGGAGTAGTTAGCTCTCAACATAGAACGAAAAGAAAAATAATCATGCCTACAACATTCAAGGAAGGAGCCCAGCATACTTGAGACAGCAGAAACAAAAGAATATGCCTCTGTATCTGAAGACTCTGACATCTGCTTTGTCTGTACAAAGGATAAAGGAATTTTGAATGTTTGGGATAATGAAATCTCTTTATGAATGTTGGATTTTTAAATTTGTTTGAACTGCTGAAGGACTTTTTTTTTAGAAAAGTGAATCATGGCACTGCATTTTTAAGGAAATAAGATTTGTGTTTTGGAAGGTTATTGCAAGATATATGCAGCTGTCATAATTTACTGAGTTTGTGTGGCAGATCAGTTTGACCCAAGTAAGGAGAAAATATGAATTGATTGCTTATGGCATTATGTTTACACTTGCATTCCTAGGTGTTTAACTTGTAAACAAATGTGTGTGTGAATGAAAACATCTATGTTCTGAAACCTAGATTTCCATTTGTCATGGCTACTTGAATATGTTGTGACAGTGCCAATAAGGAAGCAATTTAAAATATATAACTGATCCCAGGCACTGACAGCTGCTTCTTCATGATAAAGCCAGATCATTTTTCTTCATTTGCAAAGAAGAAAACATTGAGAAAGGGGAGAGAAAATAATACAAGTGAGAAACAGGAGAACACTGGAAGATTTTGATAATATAGAGTAGCCAAGAGTTGAAAATATGGATGATTCAAGCATTCTGCGAAGGAGGGGTTTACAGGTAAGAAACAAATCTAATTAGTAATCCCCTGCTAGGATGACTTTAGAAAGCTGTGAAGATGATGAAATTGTCTTTCTGGTGTTGAAATAGGCTTGAATGTAAGGTGGTAGTGAAATGTTCAAGAAGTTCTTTTACATAATTTTAAAAAGCAAATTTCAAGTTTATTATATGTCTTTTATTTCATCCCATACTATCTAAAAGCAGTGTCTCATTTCGAGGAACCAAAAAAAAAAAAAATGAAATCACACATTTGGTCTATGGTATATATATATATATATATATATATATATAGTTCATAAATATTGTTGAGCAAAATATATATATAAAAAATTAGATGTTTATATATTAGTAGCATGGTAGCACATCTTTTAGAAATGTTCTTATAAAATGAGTATTGGAGCCCTTTACAATTATAATTTGCCAAAAGTAGGATCATGTTTAGTTAACTAGCAGTTTTTGTTTTCTTCTGATGATGAGAGAAGGCTGATATAATTGTTGTCAGACTGATGATCTGAAATTACACTTAGTCACTTAAATTATTATAAAATGGTGCCCCCTTAATGTGTTATTATAACAGATGTAATATTTGAGCAGGATAGTTTAGCTATGAAGACAGTTAACATTTCTGGAGAAAATACAAGGTAGGATAAAATCCAGTAAATAAATGATGTAGATCAATAAAATCTTCTCATATGTATGCAGTTTTATCTAGAAATGTTAATATTTCTATAATACGATAAAATAGGTCAAATCATAGCTTTAATATGTCTTACTTTAAATGCAGACACCTTTTTAAACAAATGTCTCATTCTTATAGTGGACAATTATACTAAGTGTTATTACTTTGTTTTAATGCAAGGTGTCCTCAGCTTTACATAAAGTATTACAAAAATATAGCAGACTGGGTGTTTCTGCATAAGCTTGAAAGCCCTACATACTACTTGTGCTTTCAAATGGCTTACTTGGGGTAACAGTATTTAATTAACTTTATTTGTTTGAGGAGTATTAAATCATTCCTATACATAAAGACCAAAGAGAGCTACCAAGCACACACTTAAAAACCCCTTTATTAACATATGTTATGTGAACCAGGACAGGTTTGACTTGAAGATTTAAGTTAGACAGAGAAAGAAAACAAACTCTCCTGACTAGTCAGTTGAAAGCTGTGGTTTATTTAAAATACTTCTATTTGTATTTCTGGGAATAGTAAATTTATAGAATGTATGCTGTGTATACACTACATAATACTTGGTCTTCTGTAAAGCTTACCTAAACGTTTGGATTTTTGCCCCCATTTCCCCCCCATGATCAGAATTGATTGGTCATTCTCAGTTTAGGGAATTTCTTTTGATGCAGTTGGATTAAAGTAAAAGTTCTTGTGAGTGTAAATCCATCCATAGGAAACTGCTCTGCAAGAATAGAAGAAATTGTTCAGGGAAATACAGAAGAAAGGGAGATTCAATGAAAATTGCATTCCTCGCTCTTTTTTTCTGGCACTCTTTCACTGGATTGCAGTCATTTCTGAAACTGGAAAAAGTCCTTCTGTTTGCTGTTTTAGCCCATTATGGTTAATTATGATTTAGTTGATGCAGATTTCAGATAATCTAAATGTTTAGGATATTTGTTAGATAATTTAAATGAAACATGTCCTTAAAATGCTGTTATAGTATTTTAATTGTTTAAGTGGTTTCAATACCAGTTACTGATAAACAGTCATGCATAGACTGGTGCACATATAATGTGTTCCATTCTTTAAACTATAGTTAAAAGATTAGGGTTGTGAAGTCAAAGGCTTTCATGGCCGCCATCCATAGGTTTTCTGTGTTTTTTTTCCGGGCTGTGAGGCCGTGTTCTGGAAGAGTTTATTCATGACATTTAGCCTGCATCTGTGGCTGGCATCTTCAGGGATGCCAGCCATGGATGCAGGTGAAACATCAGGAATAAACTCTTCCAGAACATGGCCTCACAGCCCAGAAAAAACCCACAGAAAACCGACTAGGGCAGTATTGTGGAATTATGTGCTTCCTTCCCATAACCCTTTGGTTTGAATTCTTCTTACTTTTAAAAATAAAGATTAAGGCTATTTTGATAATGATAAAGGCCATTATTTTATATGCACTGGCCTCCGTTGAATTTAATGTGACTTGCTTCCAAATAAATAAATATCCATAGGATTGCACTAGATGGCTTGCTTTGACATTAGCTTTTACAATAACTCAACCTAACTAGAGTTTTCTGGTATTTCAAGATTTGACGCCTACCTGAAAGGGCATGGTGTTGATATTCTTTTACTAGGTAGAAAGAATATTCAGCCTGGAAAGGAACTTTTTCTTTCTTTAAAATCAAAGTTTTAGTACCTGGGAATGAGGAAAGGTGAAGTCTTGCCACAGAACAGAAATGGAGGTGTGTGTGGGTGTGTGCGGAGGATTGAGTTGCTGCTCTGTGTCATGTTTTAGTTTTATTTCAAAATCCAGTAAGGCTATGTGAGTATTTCCTTGAAGGGGGGTATTGCTGGGAGTGTTTTAACAATAGTAGAAGATGGGAACAGAGACACTGCAACAGCACTTAAATGCTTCAAAAGTATGGCATCTTGGAGACACTGGCCACGCTGTGGTCACCAGTTATATTATAAGCCCCAAAATGTTCCTTTAATACTTGTCGCAATGAAATAATTCTTTCAGTTGCCATTATAAAGGTGAACTGTGGATGTCAAGGGCATGGCATTTAATTCAGTGAATTCAATCACTTCTCTTTTTTTGTTAAGAAGAAGATATGTCTGGTTTTGAGAGTACGTAAAGTCATTGAAACATCCAAGAGACAAATGGTTCCTTTTTGTTTCATACTAATTTTTTTCCTGCCTTTGAATGAGAAGGAGTGCTGTACTGGGTGAAAAGAGTACCTTCAGAGTGAATGGTACGCCCCTTGCCATTCAGCCCTACTTTGTGTGAGCATTGATCTTCATGACAAATAGGGGCTAGCAAGGCAAGCCCTCTTTTGAAGTGTTTTTCTTCTATAGCTTTGAAATATAGTTAAGATTATTCTGCTTGTTATTTGCCTTTATTATACATTAGCGTTTCCACTTGTTTTTTGATGTGAAGTAAGGGTCTAAATACCCTAAAGGCACCAGGTCCTATCTGATCTTGGCAACTAAGCAGGGTCAGCCCTGGTTACTACTTGGATGGGAGCTCACCAACGACTGCCAGGTGCTGCATGCTATATTTCAGAGGAAGGAGCTGGCAAAACGACCTCTGAGTATTCCTTGCCTAAGAAAACCCTGTGAAATTCATGGGGTTGCCATAAGTCGACAGGCAACACACACATACACAAAAGAATAAATGTTGCCAGTAAAACAGTTGCATTCTTTGACTGAACTGCCCCCTGATATCAAAACGCACTCCTAATTTCTTCTCCTATTGTTATAGTTTACTGATAATAAGACTTACTCAGATATAAATTCTTATTTAATTTGATGCTTCCAGAATTATAGGTGTCATCTGGGAGCTAGATTGTGCTTTTCAGTCATTGACACTCGATTCCATGTTACTAATTTAACTGTAAAATATCATACCTTTGTTCAGGTGAGAGATTTGGAGGTGCCAGTCACTATCTTATTCAGGTAGCCCTCCATATCATGATTTAGCGGTTCATGAATGAACTGTAAGGTTGCATGCTTCCTCTATTCCTGTTGCAGCATCAGTTTCCTGAAGTTGTGCTGTAGTGCTTGCTATCCAAATCAGAAACCATGGTAGAGTGAGTGCCTAATAATTAAGCAAATAAAGTGTCATCAGTTTGTGTTGATTTTGTTAACACACTGATGCCAGGGCTTGAAAGAGCTACTTGCTCTTTCATCTGGGCTGAGATTGTCTTTCTTTGCATAGAAGACAGTGGCATAGATACACTGAAAGTTGAGGCTCTTTGCGGTGAGAGTATGGGGGCGGGGGAAGTGTAGGTTGCAGCTGCATTGGGATAAAGAGTGGCTCATGGACCAAACCACCCTTAGAGTCACAGTAATAAAAACATAGAGTTGGAAGGGGTTCATGGGCCTTCTAGTCCAACTCTCTGCTCAATGCAGGATTGACAGCTAAAGCATTCCCAGCTGTCCTGCCTCTTTTTTGAGATGTCTAGAGAAAGAGACTTTACCACCTCTCCAGGAAGTTGATTCCATTGCTGAACCGCTCTTACTGTCAAGAGGTTCTTTTTAATATTCAGTTGAAATCCAGGAGATTATCAGACTTGTGGGGGGGCGTGCCAAATAATCATGTTCCCAACCGCATCAGAAGATTGCTACAAGAACAGAAAGGGGTGACCTTATAGTGCCCTTCTGGCATTCTGGGTGTGTAGTGCTGCCGCAGACAGGGCCAGTTTAAGCATACTGCCAAATCCGCATCAGCGGGGGGGGGGGGAGGGGGCTCACAGCCCCAGGTGTCCCAGTGGGTGGGTGGGTGGGAGGGAGGGAGGGAGCGAGCGAGCGAGCGAGCAAGCCAAAAACATCCTGCTGGCCATTTTTTTTTTTAAAAAAAGCACTAAGCAGCCTCTCCTGTCTCCCTCCCTCCACCCCTGCCCAGCAGGACAAGCTGAGAAAGAGAAAGAGAAATAGAGAAAGAAGCAGGTTAAGCTGTCCTGTGTGTGGGGAGGTGAATGGGGAAAACCAGAGACGATTGGGATGAGCATGGGTGCCTTGCCTTGCCTGCTCAGCACCCAGCCTCCTGGATCGATGCCCGCCTCCTCCTCCTCCTCTGGTCCGGAGCCGCCTCCATGCACAACCAGGGGCCGGGGCTCAGCTGGCGCTTGGAAGGGGCCAGTTGTACCTCTTCCTCCTCCTCTTCTTCGGGGTCAGTTTCCCAATTGTCATCTAGAAGCGAAAGGCGAGTAGCTTTCAGCCTCTCTGCGTGATCCTCCTTGCTGCCGGGGCTGCTGCGACTCCCACTGCCTCCTCCTCCTCCTCCTCCTTTTCCACCTAAGGCACTCTGGTCCCCATGCCAGCTCCTTCTTCTGTCCTTGGCTCGCTGTTGTCTTGCCGGCTGGCTTTGGGAGACACACGGTCCTGGTTCTCCCCTCTCCCCTGGAGATGGGAGAGCAGGTCTTCACTGGCCTCCTTGCTCAGTTTCAGCCTGCCTGCCTGCACACACACACACACACACACACTTCGCAGCCTGCCCACTCTGCAAGTAGGAACTTCTTGCTTTCCCCTGGCTTTCCCAAGATTGCCAGTACCACGCCTAGCTTGCGGGTTACTTGCATAGCGCAAACATGTGCACAAGGTGACTGGCGGCTTGGGCATTGTACTACACGCAGGGCCGGTTTCAGGGCCCTGCAGCACCTACAGCTGCAGGAGGTCCCATCATTGTGGAGGGCCCCATCCTAACCCTCCTCCTACAAAAGCATTATTAGTAATAATCTGAACATCCTGTACTGTGAATAGGTTAGGTCAGGTTAGGTAACTTTGACTTGAAATAAACATATGGCCCCCCCAAAACAAAGCATTGCAGGGCCCCCCAACATTTCTTAAACTGGCCCAGGCTGTGGACGAGGCTTCCCTTTTGCATTGATGGAGACAAGCCGCTAATCAAAAGGGATGCCTTACTGACTCTTGCACAACGCCCCTGGAACGCTGGAGGAACATCATCTGGTAAATTTGCCCCTTCCTGTTCTCTTCACGATCTTTTGATGTGATTTTTGCTGCATTTGATAATCTCCCTACTCTCCTGTAACTTCAAACCATTATACTTGTTCCTTACCCTCTCTGGCAGCAGAGAACAGGCCTGCTCTCTCTGACAGCCTTTGAGGTAATTTGAAGAGTGCAATCATGTCACTGCTCAGTCTTTTCTTCACCAAGGTGACACCTTAGGGTCATAGGTGGAAATTACTTTAAGTTTTGTTTGCATTCTCTCTCAAAACAAAGACTGCTTGCAGAACAAAGATTACTTGCAGAACTATTAGTGTTTTGCTGATGTTGAAGAACTGAGTACATCAATGTTTATTTCTATCCCTCTTCCTTTTAATTTGTCACGATTGTGCCAGCGTGGTGGGCTTAGTTATTTATTCTCAGCACAGAGGTAGTGAATAGTTAGTTTCTTTGGTAGAGTGCATCTGAACTACCTAAGAATAATTACTTGTATCCTCCTTTCAGCCCTCAGAGATACAGGATATATCACTTCTATTAATATCACCCCAGATGCAACTATGTCTGTGCCAGAAGTCCCCAACTCTACAACAGAAACCATTTTCCTCTCTTGGCAGAATAATATGTTGGCAGCATGCTGCAAAGCTGACTTTTTCTAATTTGCTCTGGTATCCATCTCCACAATGTAAGAAATCTCACTTGTCACTTTAATGAGCAGGAGCTACTAACAGCAAGGCAGCATGCATTTTGCTTAGCAAAACTGATGCCTAGAGGCACCAGTTGTTCTCTGTCCTCTTGTTGTCATTCTTCCTTTTTAAAAAAAAAGAACTGAAAAGATTACTAAAACAAAATCCACAATCCACAAAAAAGCAATACTTTATTGGCCAACCAAACTACAAAATACATGACGTTTTTCTCTGAAGATGCCAGCCACAGATGCAGGCAAAACATCAGAAATAAACTCTTCCAGAACACGGCCTCACAGCCTGGAAAAAAACCCAAGGAAAATCTATGGATGCCGGCCGTGAAAGCCTTCGACTTCACATGATGTAAACTTTCGAAGCTCTACTGGCTTCTTCGATGTGGAGTCCCAGGTCTACATGTTGTTTCAGATGTTGCTTGTGTTGTTGTTCAGGTGAGAGATATCATGCAGGCAGAGGCCACTCCTACTTCCTGGCCATGTGGTGTGCTGAAACAAAGGACAGTAAAATTTAACTCCTTCTGTAGCAGCAAGGCAACCTCTTTTGGTATCCAACATGATTCTGACCCTTTCTGAAGCCAGGGCTCCTTTGTTAGGCAGAGATCAATGGATTTTTCTCTGTACTGTTACATCTGGAAAAAACTTTCAGGTGCTGTATAAGTAAAACTTAGCCAATTATAGTCCAAAAGAGAAGTTTTACCTTTGTTGGAGGTAGAAACCTCGGAGGTTTAGTCCCAGACCATATTTCCCTCTTGTTTAGGATTCCCCTGTTGCAGCAAAATGAGGTATCTTCAAATCTAGGAAGCAAATTCAAGGGCAGCTGTGTTGGCCATGTAGCAAAACAAAATACGGAATTCACAAAAAAAGCAATACTTTATTGGCCAACCAAACTGCAAAACACATGATGCGAGCTTTCAAAGCTTTTTGAAAAGATTATTGTTACATGATACCTTAAAAAGCTCCTCTGGGCCTATCAATAATCAATCTGGTCTAATCCTGTGCACTGAGGTATAGTTTACTAGCCACTAAGTGTTTCACAGATGCTACTGGACTTGTTTATCTCGGATTGGCCTTTTTAGTCATCAGCGCGCTTGCAGAAAGCGCGGGATGAGTCCTTCCTGAATCTTCGTTTGCGAAGAAAAGCCAGAGAGAGAGATTCATAATCTTAGAATCCATCCTCAATGTTACTTATTCCATTCTAGGTTGTTTTCAAAGGGTACCCATTCCAACTGTTATATGACCTACTTAGTGTGATTTCAGACAAGAGTGCCTTGTAACTGTCAGGTGAGCCTGTGCTGCTGACCAGCATTCCACACGGGGTTTTTACTTATCCCTGTGCTTGGGAGAAAACACAGAATCTATGGAACCATTAATTTGTTGGATTCTCCTCCAATCTGGCTGAACGCCATCGATTTTCTGATTAACTTTAAAGTTGATCCTACATATTAACAAACTAATTAATAAAGGTTGTTAGAATTCGTTAAGGAGTGGCATGACTTTCTCTCTCATTGAGTAAAAAAGAAGTTCCAAGAGAAAAAGGATTAAGATTTGAGGGAATCATCAAATGGATTAGTGCTGAAAGGCTTGTTCTAATCTGTCCGCTCCCTAATGATGTTTGGAATCAAGAAAAATGGCAAGGCTTTGCGTGGAATTGTGTGTGTGTGTGTGATTTGTTTGCTGAACAGGAGGCCTCCAGGCAACTAAAGCCTTTTCAAAATGTCATACATTTTAGGTTAAAAACTAGTGTTCTGTCTCTCCCCCACTCCTATGTGAAAGTTGTTGGAAGTCCTTCTGATTGGTGATTGAAGGAATTGTGATTCTCTTAAATTTTCCTCAACTTTTTATTGGTCTTATTTTCTAGTTCTATATATTATTATTTGTGGTGAACTGCAATGAACAACTTTGTTCTCTGTTAGTGTACTTCTTGTTCATTCTATGCTGGGTCCTTGGATAACCGTAAAAAGTTTTCATCACCCCCCATTTCTGCCTCTCTTGGCTTCCACCATCCCCTCCCTGCATTCTGCTTTTTACCTATCCCTGCTTCAGAAGGTCACACATTATGAAAATTTAGTAAAGTTGGAGCTGTTATTTTAGAGCCAAAAGATTCAGCTAGCTAAGCTCATCCTTTCTGTCTCCTCAGAAGTAAGTCCTGTTGAATTCATTGAGGTGTACTGTATCCATTTCTGACAAGTCTTTTTTTCCTAGGTGAGAAGAGGAGGAGTCAGGGGGTTTTGGGTCATTAAACACTAGCCCAGGCATCTAGAATAGATGTTCAGGGCTGGTTTAATGATCATGTATCTAGCAGTCTCTGGGCTACTTCGATTCATCCTGATCCTTTGCTGAAAACATTTCACATATGTTATGTAAGACAGTTAGCAAAATGAAGGAGTACCAATACCACTTAATTTCATTAGCTTCCATTGATTTAGTTGTGCTGAAGAATGTTCTCCATATTGTGAGAGGTACCAAAAATATTTCTGATTAAGAATTCTCTGATTCATTGACTGAGCTTTATAGCCAGTCACTTATAGCTGCACTTGCAGCATATCATTGTCCTTTAACTGAAAAAACACCTATCGTTCCGTACTAATATTTAATGTCATCCCATGGTATCCTTTAACAATGTTTGAAAAGAAAACGAACAGTGTACATGTTGGTTAGGGGTGGAAAGAAGAGAAAAAAGATACAGTTAAGTAGCAAAATGTAATTGAAGTCACTGTAAAATGAGACTTTGGAGATTTTCAGACAACACTGTTAGAGCGTTACTATTCCACTTTATTTGCTATGGCTCCCTCCTCTTGAATCCTGGGATTTGCAGTTTAGGGAGGGGCATTTACAACTCTCAGCCAGAGAGATCTTAGGCCTCACTAAACTACAAACCCCAGAATTCCACAGGAGGAAGCCAGAGCAGTTAAAGCGGAATAGTAACACTATAACAGTGTAGTCTGAAAATTTCCCCCATGTTTGCCTTTCCCAATTGACAGTTTCCAGGCATGCTGGATTCCCATTATCTTCAGGTAGTAATTGCTTTGTGGGATTTTCAGTCCATTTGGGGGAAGAATATCAGTTTTGGGAACATAAGTTTGAAAGCAGCAAAAAGAACACTTTTGAAAGAGCCAATAACAAAATGTGCCCTTAGGGGGCAATAGTGACAGCCTCTGTCACTACAGCCTCTGTCACAACAGTCTCTGTAAATTGCATATAGTATGTTCTGAAAATCAACATTACAAGGAACAAATGAAGCAGTGTTAACAGATAATGAATTAAATTATGAATTAATACACAAATTAAACATTCTCAATTACAATCAGCCCTGCGTGTCCATGGATTTGTCATCCACGGATTCCACCATCCACGGCTTGAAAATATTGCAAAAAAATAAATGTTGAGAAGCAAACTTTGATCTTGCCATTTTTTATAAGGAACACCATTTTACTATGCCATTGTATATAACAGGACTTGAGTGTCCACTGATTTTGGTATCCATGTGGGTGTGTGTGTGTCCTGGAACCAAACCCACTGTATCAGTGTTAATTAACACACACACTCTCTCAAATATACTGACAATATCTTATTTTTCTGAAGTGTGGGGAGGCAATCCTTCTGCTGGATCTTGCTCTTCCTATACTGTTCCTGGGCAGGGCTTCTAAAAGTGTCAAGTTCTGTCCTGCCTCGCTTCGATCAGAACAGGGTTTCACTCCAGCCTTCAGAATTATTTTTGACAGGATCACTTCTTTTTTCTCTTTTGAGATACCCACTTCAGTCACTCAACTTTCCACCCTTATGGGGGGTGGCTTGCTGAAAACAAGGATCACACATATAACCCTGAACTCTCCTTGGATGAGAAGTCAGAGTGATTGGACAGTAGCAGAGGTGCAGTCAGGCCATGCCTGCTTGGGGAGTCAACATAACCTTGCAGGGGGATCAAATGTGGACTCGTCTTGTGCTACAAAGGCAGTGGAGGTGCACAAAGGTGACACACACACAACCAGAAAGAACAGACATGTAGTTTGGATGGCACAGCTTTGGCTGTGTGGGTGAGTGTTGGTTATGTCCCTGCTTCCCTCCTGCCCCTTGTTATTTAGTGGCAGGCCTTGCACCCAGAGCTCTGTTGCTGGATTTCCCATATAGCATGCCAGGCAGTGGGCTCCTGGGGGTTGGAGAGTTGGGGGAAGCAGTGGTGGTTGAAGAGGCTTCAAAAAATGGTTATCAATTTGGCGGTGAAAAAACTAGGTGCCATAAACATCATTGCAATTCTATTGGAGAGATGGCTGCAGAGCAGGAGCCCTCTAGTGGCTGAAAACACACAAAACACTGAAGGAGGCATTGTTTCCTCAGTGTCTTCTTCCTCTTCTCAGGAAGGGGAGAGGGAGTGTGGTCCAGGGTACCTGTGGTAGTTCCCCCCCCCCAAGTCTAAGAAAACAAAAAAGCCATGTTTTTTCTGTCACTTCTTTGAAAGAATCTGAAACTTCAGTCTCTCCTGTTGTTTCAGATAAAGAGGAGGGAGAGTTGTTCCCAGATGACGGGATTTTTCTCCAGAGCATGTTTCTGTTTGGCTGTTTGAGGTGGAGGAATTTCCTATCTTGCTTAGGAAAGTGGAAAAGACTTTAAATTTAACTTCTGCTAGCCAGGTGCCTGCTGGTACTTCAGAAGGAGTGCCAGAGATTATATCTAAGGCTAAGCAAGAGTCATGTGTAGTACTCTTTCTGGATGTTGTACCTTTTCTGGAAGCTGGGAAGATGCTCCTGTGACTGGGTTGGTTTCTGGAACACCTTTCCCTATGGATTGAAATTATACTCACAGAAATCCTGAGGATAAGAGGTTGGTGGCTTTTTTGTTTAGGTTTCACAAGGCTGCTATTATCATCCAGGCTGCTTTGGTGACTTCTTTGTTTACTAAGGTGGACAAAGGATTTGCATCCACTGATTCTTAGAGAGGAGACTGGACTCAGGCAAGGTGTCAATAAATTAGCAAAAGCTTCTGCCTTTATGGCCAATGCCAGTCTGGATTCTGTTCAATTTGCCTCCAGGGTCATGACAGCTGATGTTGCTGCCTGTTCTCAGCTTTGGTTGAAAAACTGGAATGCTGACACCAAATCTAAAGCTAATATGGATTCTTGCCCCTTTAAGGGCACTAAATGTTTGGAGATGCTTTGGATGACGTGTTGGTGGAAACCAAAGATAAAAAGAGAGCTTTATCATCACTGGCAAAAAGGAGGAAAAGAAATGATTTCAGTCTGGGGCTAAGTCTTTTCGTCCTTATAGATCGCAGTTCAGACAGCAGGAGTTCAGATCTTTCAGATCTAACTAGAGTTCCCCTAAGCTGCAGGCTAGGCAGCAACTGTCGTCTTCTAACAGCAAGCAGGGCAGGAGATTAAACCAATCCTTCTGACTGGGGGTTGTTTCCTGTTGGGGTGTGTCTCCAACATTTTGCTTATTGCTGGGAGCAGACATCTCATTATGCTTGGGTGTGCAGGACAGTGAGATAAGGATACACCATAGACTTCATTCAAAAGCCCCCGGATTTCTTTGTACAGTCTCACATACCCAAGTCTCAGGAGAAGCACCAGCAGATGGTTCAAACCATAAACCACCTGTTTTGAAAAAAGGCTATAGAACCATTCCTCCCTCAGCAAAGATTTTTGGGGAATCCTATTCAGTGCTCTTCTTGATCCCAAAGAAAAACAAGGACTGGAGGACTACACTGAACCTTTGCATGATTTATCATTTCGTTCTCAAGTGGAAGTTCTGCATGGAATTCTTACAGTCGATCTGGAAGGGGTGCAAGAGGAGGGTTATCTAGTGTTGACCTCCAGGAGGCTTCTTGCACATCCCGATACACCAAGCTCACAGGAAGTACCTCAGGTTTGTTTACCTGGAGGATCATTACCAGAGCCCTACCATTCAGTCTGTCGGTTTCCCCTTGGGTGTTTATGAAAGTGTTGGTTACCTTGGTGGCTCATCTGAGGGTGTGGGAGATGCATGTTTACATGTACCTGGAGGACGTCCCCTCGAGACAGGGGCAGGGAGGACATGTGGGCCACCATGGATTATTTGGAGTGTCATGGGTTTGTCATCAACAGAGGAAAGAGTAATCTGAATCCAGTTCAGAAAATCCAGCATTTGGGAGCCACCATAGACACGATCCATCAGAGAGTCTTTCTTCCAGAAGAGAGGAGGGAAAAACTATAGTCCATCATCAGGATAATGTTGAGTCAGTGCACTTCAGAACTCATGGTGTTAGCCAACTTGCTGGGGTTTGATGATGGTGTATGTTGACTCAGACTCTTGGGCCAGGTTCCATCTGAGGGAATTACAGTGGTCCCTTCTACACCTTCAGGAAAAGATTGCCAAGAGGCATTTAGTGAGAATATGACTTCTCCCAGCAATATGGTCTTCTCTGCATTGGTGGCTTTCCAAGGTTCTCAAGGAGAGGATGCCCATCTGGGAGCCAAGGAGAGTGGTGGTCACCACCAATGCCAGTTTGTGGGGATGGGGAGCGCACTGCAATGGGCAGATGGTTCAGGGCTTGTAATCACCTAACAAGAGAATACACAGTATCAACTGGTTGGAACTAGTGCTCTTCAGCCTGCAGTAGGAGGTTCATGGCAATCATATGTTGATAGGAATGACAACATGTCCACCCAAGCCTGCATAAACAGATGGGGGAGGGATGGGATCTCGGTCTCTCATGCAGGATGCCCCTCTTGCCTTGGGGGAGTCTCACCTTCAATTGTTGAGAGGGGAAAATCTCAAGGGACAGCTGAATTTTCAGGTGGATCATTTGAGCTGGGAAAGTGTGGACCAGTGAGAGTGGGCTCTGAACTCCCTGGTCTTTCACAGAGTATTCTAATGGTTTGGCACTCTGTGGATGGATCTTTTTGCATCGCCAAAGAATCAGAAGCTTCCTCTATTTGCATCAGGATTTTCGATGAACGTGGGATTGGCTTTTAATGTTGTGATGATCACTTGGCTAGGGTTGTTGTTATGCCTTCCCTACAGTTGCCCTGCTGGCCAAGGTATTGAGAAAAATAAGAATGGAGGGGATGGAGATGATTCTGAAAGCACCCCCGCGGCCTTGACAGCTGTGGTTTTCCAAGATAGTCAGCATGTAGGTTTAGGAATGTTGGGCTCTAACAAATTGGCCAGACCTACTACATCACAGAGGTCTCCTGCATCCTTACCTAGGTTGGATTGGCCAGGTGGATTGGTTTAATCAAGGAAGCCACAGCCCAGAATTTGCTAGACGTTGACGGTTGATGACCAGGGCTCTTGGAGATCTCTCATTCATCGGGTCACTCTAAGTCAAAGTCAACTTGATGGAAGCTAACAGACAACAACAAAGTTTTTAATACTGACTTGCTCTTTATTCTGCTATCTTAGGGCAGTATATAAACAAAATTGATTTAAACCTTTTAAAACAGAATTTAAAACAAAAATAATGTAAACAGACTAAAACATATTCAGAATTGAACAAGTTAAATTTTAAAACCATATACATGTATGTTTGAAAAAGATCAATCAGACTTGAAAGGTTTTAATGAAAAGCCATGCTGTTGCTTGGCAGCAGAATTAAATCAGTATCAGCAACAGGTGGATCTTCAGGGGGAGACTGTTGCACAAATGGGGTGCCACAGCAGGGAAGGACCTCTTCTGTGTCTTCCTACTTTGTATTGTTCCCACAAGTGAGAGATGGAAGATAGCCCCTTTAGAAGTCCCCAGTTAGTTTTCTGTAGGGAAAGGTGCTTTTTCAAGTATTGAGGGCCAAGCAATTTAGGGCTTAGGATGCCATTGTTACTATTTTTCAGATACTTTTTATTTGAACTGCCTAATTGTTTATTTAATATGTTTTGCACTATGGGGATGCATCATTTTATTGTAAATCAAGTTGTCATATTTGTTCTTGACTAATATCTTCTCTTTAGGAATACTATAATCCCAACAGGTCTCTTCCAACTCTACAATTCTATGATTCTATGACTTATTTAGTATTGTTAATTCCAGTGGTTGAAAGTGTACCTGACTCTTTTATTGGGTTGTGGTGCTCTGTTGTTTTTCAGCTTGCTTACATTGACCTCTAAATGAGATGTCATACAACTGAAAACTGCTTTAGTGTTTACTTTTCTAGTGGTAAATAGCATATTTATGGAGTTATAAATGTTCTTTTGTTTTTGGTACAATTTATTTGGAGTTTTATATAATAGCACTGCGTTGCTGCCTCATGTTTTATGATTTACTATAGCCTGTGTTACTGTCGACATCTAATTCTCTGAATTAAAAACAAAAAACAAATAGAAGATAGTTTCTTACTTCTTGGGCAGTATGTTTTGCTTTTTTCCTTAGGCTAATGATTTCAGTGTGAATGTACATAAATGTCATGTTGCTGTTATGAGAAATAGGTGGCTGATTTTGGATAGAAATTAACATGACACAGCCAAAAATTCAGAGTTCAGGTGATTGTGAAAAGGTAACAGTCTTCAATGTATTTTGTCTAATTTTTATAAAGCTGCATAGTGACTCATTTTGCAGATGGGTTTTGCTCCTTTGCAATCGGATTACTTGAGGACACCAGATGCTTCTTTCTGAATAACTTTTTCTCATAATGTTATTTGTCTTTCCAGTAAGCTGAGGTTTAGAATGAAGAAGGGTATCTGGCATATTTCACGAAACTAGATTTAATGTAAAAGAAATTGGATGGAATGTGCACTACTTGGGATAATAAGATAACCTGCACACAAAGGCTCCTCATTTAAAACATTATGTTAAAATGGAAGAATTAGGCCCTTGGTCTAAAATCAGCTTCTTAGTACCAGGAATATTGTAGTACCAGGAAGTGAAAGAAATAAATAAGCTTGTTTCAAAACTACATTTTGTGATAAAATTATCTATCAAACCTAAGAACTATAGTACTTAAGATTCATTTCTAATATAGTTCTTTTTGCTCAGGTGAATTTAATCATAAGTCTTCTATATTTTAGTCTTCTCCTTTGAAATTGCTTAGTAGCTTTCTTCTTGAGTTGTAATCATAATTTCCATGTTATCTCCACAAGGGATTGGTCTGACTTACCTATGCTATAAATTCTTATAGAATTTATATAAAACATCATGTCCATGTTGTAGTCTTAGTTTTTAGCACACACACTGGGGCCATTTCACATACTGGTTATTAAAGCTTTTATAGAAATCTTAGTATTATGTTTTTGTGTCCTGATTAAATGGCTGTGAATTTATGGAGTCAAAAGGGTTTTGATTGCTATGACATGTGAAGTTCAAAGAAGCACAGTTTGCTTTGTTGAGGCCGAACTTCTTCAACAGAGATGTAGAAACATGTTAGAGGTTGAGAAGGAGTGTACCTAACGTCAGTGGATCTTTAATCTCCCCTTCAGGAGGTTGACAGAGGTCAGAAGGAGAAGAAAACAAAAAAAGAAATTTGCAGTGTCAAACAGGTACACACAAATAAAGAGAGATAAGGAAATGAAATACTTAATTAGTTCATTGATTATTCAAATGCTGATAATTCTAAGAAGTAATAAAGAACTGTCTCGTACCCCCACACCTAGTGTCCTTTCACAATTCTTGAGACTGACTAAAATGCCTCTTGACAAAAACATCCACTTACATAATTTTTTTTTCATGGACACAGTATGGCATTCTTGTTAGTACTGCTGCATTTTGGAACTCAAATATAGCCCAATTCTATTTCAGAAGCAGAATGACCTTTCTCTTTGTGAACACAGGTTGCAGCTGTGGGTGTTTAAGTGAAATATTTTACTGAGTTGTAGCTTGTTTTCCATCTCGACTCTCTTGAGATAGCATATGATTGATATATTACCAAATAGATACAGTCCATACACTGTTTAACTCAAAATGAGATATTAAAATGCCATGTTTCCTGTCATAAGTGAGAAGGATTTTAAAGTCATACTGCTGGTTATCAATGGATTGAAATATATCCAATTCTGGCCTAACGACACATGGCTTTTCTCTGTCCAAGGTGCAATCTTATGTATATGTACACTAAGAAAAATCCTTGGATTCAGATGTTCAAATCTGAAAAAGAAATCTTTGATAGGAAAGTAACATTCTCCAATTGAATGCTGGTAACTGCTCATTTGTAAACTATAATAAATTGGGCATGCTGGGCTGCTATATTTCTTTCAAAGTGACTAGTATGAATCATGTCCCTTGAGGATGTGAGAATACAGTAGTGTTTCAGAAAACAATGTTGTGCTTGATTAAGTTCAGACAGATGATGGAGTAGTATAATAAAATCATTTTTGTTAAAGCTTGCCATAACATGGGGTGGAATGTAACACCAGTGGGAGTGACTGAGGGGGGAAAACATGATCTGCAGATTGCCTTCAGAGGGAAATACAATAAATGTAAATTAGTTACCCTGAGAACGTATTGATTTGCCATGAATCTTGATAAATACATCTTGCTCCTTTTACGTTCAATATTTCATTTGTATTGCTTGTTTGTGTATACTAGCTGCTATACCTGGAGCATGGCACTCTAAATGAAAACAAACCTTTGGGGTAATCTAGTACTAGATGAGAGAGTCAGGATAGAAGGAAAAAGAAATTGAAAATACTTTGTGCTGGATCCTGACTCACTCTGCACCCAGCGGAAGGGGCAGGATCTATTGTAGACTCCCTGCTGGAGAAATGGAGTAGATTCTGTTCTCCAGCCTCTAATGTTACACCCTCCCCCCACATTGCCTCAGAGGGCCCTGTGATGAGATCACTAGCCAAGTTTACCTCAACTCTCAGCGTGGCCGCCTTTCACTGCCACCACACAGTCAGATTCCCCCTTAGAATTCCTTATCTGGACTAGAGTCTGAGTCTTATGTGGATAGATTATGTATAAGTGTGGTTTCTGTTGGTTAGCGTGGCTATTACTCTTTTATAGTGAGTGCAATAAAGAACTATGAGTTTGGGAACTTTGAACAAAACAAACTGGTTGGTTTATTATATTCAAAGTTACAAACTTCAACTGTTTAATATTCTGCATATAACTTTGTTTCTGGTTCTTAACTTCACTGTTTGTTACTTTTGTTGACAGACTATTGAACTAAAGACTCTATAACTTCAGTCTCATGACTAATTCAACCAAATTATGTGCACACCTGACTCTCTCATTATCTTTCAGACAACAGACTCATCCACTCATCTCTCAGCAACTCAACCTCATCTCTCAACTTCAACTAACTTTGCACCAACACCAACTGACTTTCTTAACTGACATTCACTCATTTTCATACTCCCAGAAAACCCCTCCCATCACAGTTTCCTGCACTGGGATTGGCTCCCACATTCTCTTGTCTCATTTGTTCAGAGGCCCCTCCCATCACAGCTCCCTGTTTTGGGATTGGTTCCCTTGTGCATTCCAGCTCTTATTCTCCACTGTCCCCCTACAGATCAACTTTTTAGGGGCACAGGAACAGAAGAATTAAGCAACAGTACTCCTACTTTCTTCCTACAGAATGAATGAGACACTCCAGTGAGCAAAAGATTGCATCTAGTCCCCTGTTTTTGAGGCATGCTAGTCTCTCTTCTGTTAGTAAACTTTTTACTGAAGCACTGGCTCCAGTTTCCTTACTTTGTTGAAGACCTACTGTTTAGAATGGGACACAATTGGTAACTCTTACAGGTTCAGGTTTTTCTTGTTAGTATGACTAGAAAATGTAGCATTATGGTATATCAGCTTAAAAATTTCCTAGCGGGAAGACCAGTATATTTGACTTTCTTTTACATTGTATTTCATGCAGATAATTTCCTTTGTTTACCCTCATGAAAGTAATAAAGGAGAGTGAAGACTAAAAAGTATACTGGGGAAAATTTATTAGGTGGTAATTGCCAGGTACTTGTGTTCCCAGATGCAGTGACCAGCAGTTTCAGAATTAAACAGGAAAATATTGGCACACTAATCCAGAAAGTGTTAACACACCAAACGTTGCTCAGAATGAAGACCCAAAGGCCAGATAGTTGCCCTTTTATTTGCATTGGACTATACAGCATGATTCCTTCCTAGTACTCCCCATCCCACAATTGTAGCAACCTGTCCTTGATTATGTTAATACAGCAGTTGGCTCTAGGTAACTTATTTCAGGCAAAATATGCAGTGCAGTTAGAGTTGTACAAAACAATAAGGCTGATTTTTTTTGGGGAGGGTCGGTCTATCTATCTATCTACCTACCTACCTCTTGGGTATAATTCCTTTCCCAGTGTGCTGATTGGCCACTTATGAAACATACCCAACAAATACCCTCCCTCCTCTCACTTCCTCAGGCAGTCACCACCCACATGCAAATTCCATCTCCACTTCATTATCCACTCCTGCCACTCAATCTGCATCTACACCCCCAGCCTTACAAGGGCCCCTCACTCCTCTCATTCCCTCAGTTGCTCACTACCCACATGTAAAACAATGCAATATTTTTTCCTAAAATAATACCATATTTATTATGAACAGTGTGAAAGGATCCTGAGAAAAACACATAAAACAATTATGAAATATATGAATAAAAATATAAAATGAGTTATTAATTTATAACCTTTACAATCTCCTATAAGGGTACATGTTATGCTCAGTACAGCTATTCTAGTTGTACTAAATACCTCTTGCATGAATGTCTCCTAGACAAAAATGTTCAGTATAATGGGCTGGTGACTGGTGTACTCTGTCTTCAGATACTCAGCATAGAAAGAGTCTAGAACTGTAAAAACTGCATACATTTGATAATTTAAATATGTACTTATTTGTGAGATAAATGCTCCAAGGTTGGATAATTACATTCTCACCTCATTGGTAATCAGTGTGATGGACGGTGGTAAGTCAACTTGATAGATAATATTACATACTGGGGTAGTATGCTCATGATGTAAGCACCTGCTAGATACGATATATGCTAGTATGCACCTTACACAAATGGTTTGTTTCTCAAAGTGATACTTATACTTCCTGTTCATTATTCAGACAAAATTTAGTGTTTTTTTTTCATGTTCCTTCCTATCCTTACACCTGCTATTTTATGTTATAATTTCATTGAGACTTTTTAAGGCTGCAGTAATGTCACATCTTATGCTATTTTTAGATGGTTGTAAATTTCTGGATGGGGGGGATAACCATTGTTGCAACAAAAACAATAAAAGAGCTTGTGGTATTCCTTTGTGGTCCTTTAAAAAAGAAAAACCATACCACAAGCTTTTGTTGACTTTATATCATATTAAAATTTATTAATCTTTAAGATGTTTTTGTTGCTTTGTTAAAATGTTAACATTCCTATAAAACATAGAAACTTGGATTCAGATATGAATTATGAGGACAATGCTATCGGATATAGAAATACAGACACTGGTTATATGGAATTATGGTAAGACAAATGCAGTTTTGCTGCTTTAGTATTTTTGAAGCTCAAATAAGTATGACATTGAGATTAACATTGCAGGAATGTGATTTGTGATAATGGATTCTGTACTGATCCTTTGTTGCCCATTTGTTCAGCTGCTGCATTGCTAGTATACCTGAGGCTTAAGGACACATTTTAAGTAACTGGTTTGTAAAGATATGTGATAAGATTACCTTTGTTACTTAGTAGTCATTTATGGAATGATGTGAATTGGAAATGTATTTTTGACTTGGCTCAGTATCTAGAAGAAATTCTGAAGCTCTGCTTTGTATGCCTCCATTGTTTTTAATATGGTGGGTGGCAAAGTGAGCTAGAAACCTCTGTTTTCTACTGTTACTTCAGTGCTACCACCACTTAGTTCACCCTTCCCTGTAGCCTTCATGTTATAGTGTCCCTCTTCTGGAGGGATTTTGGAGTGCTCTGATAGATTTTGATGAAAATGGATTGCTGTTAAAAATCCCGGGTAAAATTTAACCATTTCAGTTTCCCTTATTTTCTGTTATTTTATTTTCGGTTATTTTAGCATGTTTTACTTGCTCTGTAGGGGATTTGGAATCAGAAGTGGGCTAGAAATCTATTGCAATAATAGAGAATGTGTGCACATCTTGTTATCTGTTGTCTCTGCCATAGCTCTAAGGTACTGGAACCTGAGCTCCTGAAACTTGGCATGGATACAAAGGGAATCTTAGAGGTATGCACTTTATGATTATTTTACGTTTAAAATGGATTAGCTAATTCTAGTTCATCAAAGTCTGTTTGTAGTCTGAAGTTACTGGGTGGAAGAATTCCCCCACCTACCAAAAGGAAACTTCAGTCATACCTCTACTATTCTAAGATACTCATAATTCTATTGTAGTGAGCTTTGGTGCTCTCCTCTGAACCATAGCACTAGAGCTTGCTAGCCGGGAATTCAGAATGCCTTACCAAAGTACAACTCCTTCTGTAATATGGAACCATAATAGTTATAATGATGCCCAGCTGCTGTAATTGTGTAGGAGAGATGCATTCTTTGCCAAAAGGAAACAGTATATTTCAAAACTATAATTAGATTCAATAATACTGTGCATAAAATAAAGAAACAAATCCCAAAGGGTTTCCAGGTAACAGAATCACAAAAGTTTGTATTTGTCCCAGTCACTTTAACTGAGTTCAGGAAATAATTCTCTGTAATTGAATTCCAGATTCACCCTGAAGGAATGCTTGACTGAACAGCCACAGATGTTTTGTCATACTGTATTTTCATGGAGTTTCATGTAATTCCATCTATAATATACATTGGTTTTGTCTATTTTGCTTTTACTTTTCTTGTCCCCAGATTGTAGGTCTGTCTGTAGAGGGTAACATCTTTTAGAAAACAGGAAGCTCTTCTTCCTTCAGTAAATTAAATAAGATTACCTATATGAACATTTTGTTTTCCTGGGTGATTGAGTACCTTAAGTGCTCTACTTGCCTTCTACATTTGCTATCTAACAGTAAGTCTAGCTGTTGATTTGGACATTCAAACTTGACAGATTCTGTATTCTAAATCTTTCTAAAAATCATGCCTGAGTCATGCAAACTAGAAACAAAATCTAAGAGCATAATCATACCCACTTTTGTCAGAGTACTTGTTATGAGACCAAGATCCGTAGGGCCAAGATCCTAATTGAGTGTGCATACAGAGAAGCTTTAGGCTTCAGTTTTACATAAAGCCGCTTCTTATTCCACTATAGCAAATCACTTTTAAAACTGAGAACACTGAGAAACAATTTGAGATTTGGCATAGTATCTATTTTTCAATAAAATATGTCTGTTGGCCACACCTATTCCCTTAGATGTCTTTGAAATACCTCTTTGGATCCTAGCTATAAAATTAAACCTGCAAAAAAATTAGCCTGTACTCCAAGGAATACAAACACTTAAAAAAAATGAACACAATGTAGAAGACTAAAGCAGCTTTTGAAGTTGCAGTGGCTCTATAGGAAATGGAAAAGAATCAATAATTGTCTTATTGCTTGAAGATGGTCTTGATGTTCTGTCATCATTGTATTTAAATTCGAAAACTTCTAAAGAAATATTAATAATTCCATTCAGATGTTCCCTTCTAATTTATAATGTTTAGCAAGGTGTCTGTAGATACTTGCTTGCCTCATCTTGCAGCTGAAGATATTTAGCTGTGCACAGTTCAGTAAATCCCCTGTTAACAACAGCCTGGATGGAACCATCATTTGTCAGCAGAATGCCAGAATGCCTCCTTTCTTTGTTAAAATATAGTGGCTAACCGCTATGGATACTTACCCCATAAAATTGGCTTGTAAATAAAAGCAGGTGAACTGCATAGTGGCTTCAGTATTCAGACAGAAATGCTGTTTCTTGCTAGACAGGCTTCACTGAAGTTGAGGAAAACAGACGAGCCTTCGCTGAAGGTTCAGAGAGCAGAAAAATAATTTGTGCTAAGGAACAGACAAATGGCAATCGCAGAATCAGGTAATAAAGGGAACCAAAGATTATGATGATAAAGAATAGAATTACTAATCCTCCCCAGAGAATCAAACTAAGTACAAAACAAAATGCAAACAAAGTAAGCCCAACAGGGAAGCAAAAAAATGCAGCAGCAGGCACTAGCGCCATTTTACTATTATAAATACACTTATGTTTAAGCTCATTACAGAATGCTTCTCAGACAAAGCTCTTGCAGCTATTTATACTTCATGTCATCTGTTTCTGTAGAGTACTAGTTTGTGGGGGGGGGAATGAAAAAGGCATTAAATTGTCCTTTTCAGAGAATAACTTCACCATAATAATATATTTTGAAGTGTTTATTGCTCAGTTCTTGTGGTGATATTTAAAGCCCTAAATGGCTTGGGACCTCGATACTTGAGGGAGCACCTCTCCTCATATGTCCCTGCCTGAACATTGAGGTCTGCTGGGGGAGTGTTCTGCCATTGAGGTCAATACATTGTGTTGGGACGTGTGGGTGGGCCTTCTCAGCCATGGTACCCCAACTGTGGAATGCCCTGCTCTGGAGGCCTGATTGGCTCCAACATTCATTTCATTTAGGTGTCAAGTGAAAACCTGGCTGCTCAACATAGCCTTTGGGCCTAATTAATTAACCCCAAATACTGTTGTGTTGTTGTTGTGCCTTCAAGTCATTTCTGACTTATGGCAACCCCAAGGCAAACCTATCACAGGGTTTTCTTGGTAAGATTTGTTCAGAAGGGGTTTGCCTTTGCCTTCCTCTGATGCTGAGAGAGTGTGACTTGCCCAAGGTCACCCAGTGAGTTTACATGGCCAAGTGGGGATTTGAATTCTGATCTCCAGAGTCCTAGTCCAACACCCAAACCACTGAGCCATGCTGGCTCTCTTAAATACTTGTAATACTTAAATACTGCTATATGTAGTTTTAAATACTTTTAAATCCATTGTGATGTTTTTAGCTTGTTTAGCTTATTTTTATTGTTTCAAACTTTTAAACTTGTTTTAAGATTATTCCTAAGATGCTCTGAGATCTTTTTGATATAGGGTGGGGTATAAATATTTTAATCAATAAATAAACAAACATTCAGATATAGTATTTCACCTTTAACAGCAGCTATCCAGATGATGGGTTATGTGTTTTTTGTGGCCCTAGAAAGCTCTAAAAATAGTTTTGAGTAGGATACCCTAGGACCCAGACTCCATATTGCTGCCTATTAATATGGAGCTGTATCCATCAGCAGCTTTGTGGTACTGGAAGGGATAGAGCACCTGATTTTTTTCTGTCCCTCCCTCTACTGCAGCCCCCTGTGCTATACCTCATAGTGAAGTCGAAGGCTTTCATGGCTGGCATCCATAGATTTTCCTTGGTTTTTTTTCCAGGCTATGAGGCCATGTTCTGGAAGAGTTTCTTTCTGATGTTTCACCTGCATCTGTGGCTGGCATCTTCAGAGAATGGTTGGGTAGGAGTGTGTGTGGGGTTTATATACTGTGAGCCCCTGTTGGAGAGGTTATGTAAATTTGTGTATTTGAATGGGTAGTTCCTGGGGGAAGATATGCAAGGAGGATTAGTGTCTGTTTGGCTAATGGTTGGTTAATGGTCCATTATCTGCTAGAAATCCACTTGTCCCTGGGTGGAGTTCATTTGCATGTGTTGAGTTCAGATGTTAGTGTTCTTCAAGACTGGGAGCCAGATTTTGTTTACTTTCAGGGTTTCTTCTTTCCTGTTGAAGCTGTCCAGGTGTTTGTGGATTTCAATAGCTTCTCTGTGCATTCTGACATGATAGTTGTTGGTGTGGTTTAGAATGTCAGTGTTTTTAAATGACATTTTGTGTCCAGGTTGGTTTATAACATGTTCTGCTACTGCTGATTTTTCTGGCTGGCCCAGTCTACAGTGTCTCTCATGTTACTTGATGGCCAACCAGAAAAATCAGCAGTAGCAGAACATTGTTTAGATTGACTTGAAAGCTGGGCTGCTCCATTTGGGACAGGGCAGAGACTTTAGCCACATAGCTAGCCATACTTTTCACCATGTTCTCCTCCTTCCCCATTTATCCTGAAAAGATGAGGATTGGTCAGCATTATTATTATTATTTATTGTATTTATACCCCGCTCTTCAGCCACAAAGGCTATCAGAGCGGCTTACAAATGGTTAATTTAACAGTTCCCTGCCCTCAGGCTTACAATCTAAAAAAGACATGACACATAAGGAAAAGGGGATGGCAGTGGGGGTAGGGATTAAATCCAGCAGATACTGCTGGTTCTTCTCTTCCTCCAAAGGCAGGGCAGTGGCAGTTGGGCTGGAGGGAGGGCCTTTCATTTGCTTCTGGGCCCAGGCCTGATGGAGTTCTGCCTGCCTCTTCTTCTCTCCCTCCAAAGGCAGGGTGTTGGCAGTTGGGCTGGAGGGAGCCTTTCACTTGCTTCTGGGCCCAGGCCTGATGATCTGAATCAGTGTGTCTGCAAATGTGAGGAGAAGGAATCATGGTGTGAGAGCTGGTTGTAATGAAGTGGAAGAGAACAGGATAAAAAAAGAAAAGAAAAGAAAACTTGTGCACTGTGTTGAAGAAAGGGGGGATGAGAGATGCTGCAGTCTCCTGTTTGCTCACGAAAAGCTGCCTTGGAGCATTGTGGAATCCTCTTGAATAGTTTATAGTTTGAAGATGAGGGAAGGGAGAACTGGAGCAAATCATCTTCCAGTCTCTAGCATAAGTTTCCATTGGATGAATCTCTTCCATGAATGGTTGTAACATTTCTTTTTAAAGAAGAGCCACTTTGAGTCCCACTCATAATCCTAAATGTAAGTTATCCAAGTCCAAGCATTTTGAGAAACTCCTCATAACCCCCCCCCCGCCAATGTTGGTGTGAAATGTGATAACTGCAACATTTCATGTTGTGATGATGGTGGAGGGTTTGTGAGCCCGTCAAGTCTAACTATATGCATACACAAAGGAGAAATAATTAAGTTTGAAGCATACAAACTGGTATGAAGATTGAGCAGGTATCTTTTCATGCAGTTGCATGTATGTGGAAGCCATTGTGAATGATATCTACTGCAATTGCTGCAGAATATACAGTTCTCATGTGTGATAGCGTCCCATTTTATGCACTGAAGGGTGAAAAATATCTTATGTCAAGTAGCTCTAAGTAAACCCATATGCTTGTGAAAAATGTTAACATAATTTTTCCATGTTATCATTTTACATCACAGGCATGGTTTCCAAGGGTGTTAATGTATATACAATGTTAATATGGCAAACAGTTTTTCCTTTACCAAAATATTTTTTTAAATAAGAAAAATTAGCCAGATGTTCTTGCTTGTTATGTCATATTACAACATTATATGAGTATCTAAGGGATTATTGTTTCCTGACTTCTCTGGCTGAGAAAATTTTTGAAAAGTTTAATCGCTTGGAACAAACAACTTCAGGATTACAAGCCACATTGACTACGATATGGCGGTTAGAACTTGGAATACTGACCATTGCTACTTCTCCTACAGATAAGGATATTACTGTCAATGATAATGCTGGAGTTTTCAAGGCCAGTCAGGATACTCCTTCTAATTGTTCATTTTCAGAAGATAAGTAACAAATTGTCTCAGACCTTTTTATGGCCCAATTCCCATGGCTTAAATCAATTATCAGCAACAAGATGGAGGAGGCATTGAACCTAATTTGATAGTTGCATCTATTGATTCATGAGTCTGCCCTGTCATGTATAAAACAGACATACGTGCCAAAATCTATAAAAAAATAATTCCACAGGTATGGGCAGTGAACTCTCTGTCCTGAACCGCCTATCCTCTAGCTTCCCTCTCCATGTTTATCATTCAAGGCATATTTTCCCATTCTCTTTCAGATACTAGAAGGGTGTTAAATCCAAAATAAAATGTCTGGTTCATTGGAATATGGAGATGTAAGGTGAGGAAGGCAGAAAGGTTCACCAAAAGAATTGTTACATTCTTTTAAAAGTATAATAGAGAGGACAGATAGTCATCTGAGGCCAAGATGGTTAAAAGGCTGCCCCATCTTGTATGAACCTACCCTATTGTGCGTCCCACCACCCTGGGAGACTAGGTTCCCAAAGGATAGGGCTTTCTCCATAGCAATACCTCAGTTGTGAACCTTCCTCTTGGGGGGAGTCAGTTTGGTCTTCTGGTGGCAATCAAAATTGTATTACTGTATTTTGTCTGGCTGTTAGAATAGTAATATATTTTATTGCATATCTCTTTAGAAGTCCTGGCAGTCAGAAAGGTAATTAATAAATATGTTTATTAATTTAATAATACATTTAATTTATTGATTTTATAGTAAGTTAAATATATAAATAGGTAAACATGGTTGACCTGTTCCATCAAATTTCATGTTAAACTGTTCAGTAGAAATGATGAATTTATTAAATACTGAATTTACTACAAAGCAATTATATGAAGCAACTGTAGCAGCTTAAATTAAATCTAAATATAAAAGCATGTAGCTGTCTCCACAGCTAAGGATTACAATTGTGCAAGATTATGTAAAATACTAGGTGGAAATGTGGACATACTGCAGGAGCCTTAGAGATTATTCTTGAGTCTGATTATATAGAAAAATATCAAGCAGCAGTGATGAGCCTTGGCCTTTGAAATATTTAATGAGATAATTAGGTTTGTTGTTTCTGTGGTTTAACCTGTTCTGTGCAATCTATGGCTTTATATCTTGTGATTGGCTGAAATTTGGATGAAAACAGAAGTATATGAACATTTATTAAGATCACAACAGTTGTGTGTAGTGCTTTAGACATACTGAATGTCAACCAAATCACCTCCATTATGCAGAGCACATATCCAGATGTTATGCTACCAAAACAAATTTTCTTTTTAAGTTCATTTGGGACTGTACCTAATTTCCATAGTCACTGTACACACTGGAATTTTCCATTTAAATGACTGTGTGGTTAAGAATTATATGTTTGTCCATAAGGTTTAGATATCCTAATTAAATATTTATCTTGTGTGTAGTAGAGCTAATGGTACTAACATTGTTTTGCTACTCTGATGTTTTTTGTTTCCAATAATTCTCTCTCTCTCTCTCTCTCTCTGTGTGTGTGTGTGTGTGTGGTAGATTATTGACACCTTCCATTGATTCATTCTTCAGAACCAAAATTACTGCTGTTTTTCTAACACCTTTAATAGACAAGTCTGGGCAGGCCCAGGATGGTAGAGGACTGGCAAAGAAAGGGACAGAGCTCACCATTACAGGGATGAACATGAGGCATCCTAAATATTTTGCTGTCTAAGGACAAGGACAAAATACCCTTCCCTTGCCCATTCCAAAATTTTGAATAATTAATTAATTAATTAATTAATTAAAATATTTATGTTGTGCCATTTATCTGAAGATCCCAGGGTAGTTTACAGTAAAATACACTTAAAACAATAATTACAAAATATTTAAAAGATGAAAATATATTAAATAGTTTCTCAATATAAAAACCGACAATTTAAAACTGGTTAAAACAATCTTGAATAACAAATCCATGAAACATGTGCAGCCTCAATAAAATGAAAAGCCAGATTTTAACTTGGTGCCAAAATAACTCCAATATCAGGCCTTCAGGGGGAGGAGTTCCACAACTGGGGTGCCACTGCAGAAAAGGCTGTCTCCCATGTTCTCACACAATTTATTTCCCCTACTGATGGGACATGGAGGAAGCCCCCTCCAATAGAACTCTATTCTCAGGCAAGCATATGTATATAGAGGGGTGCTCCCTCAAATATCAAGGTTCCAAGCTGTTTAGGGCTTTAAATATTATTGACAGCACACTGAATTCAGAGCAAAAACATATTGGCAGCCAATGCAATTACTTCAAAACAGGTCTTATATGATATCTGAATGGAATTCCAATGAGCAGTCTAGCAGCTTCAAATTGTCTGGACTGGCTCGGGTGCCTTTATTACATTTCAGTGCAGTGAGTTAACTTTGCAGTCAGAAGGCAAGCCTTGTCATATACAAATACATATAGTTCTGTTCTCCAATACTCTCCTTGCCCCTCAACATTTTTTGCCTGAAGCTACTGCCTCACTGTGCCTAATGATAGGGTTAGCCCTGGGTGAACATAAAAAAAAAAACTTTTCAGACAAAATTTACAGCTGGTATTAAGCAATCAGTTCATAAATGATGTCATCAGCTCAATGGATCTCAAAATACTATTTTAGCTACAGTGCTGTGCCATACACAAAGTAGGAATTAAAAGTGCATCCATTTCACAACCGAGGCAAGTGAACAGGACTGGGACTGGGGTGCCATGGCTGGACTTAGTGTCCTCATACACTTAAGATTGAAAGAAGCCACAGTCTCAAAACAAGATTCTACAGCTAATCCATAATATAATTTTGACTGAAGCTCTGGAAAATGTCTTAGCTTATTTGGTTTCTGTGCATATTAAAAATATTTTAATGGGAGGGAGAAAGCTGTTTGTCTGTCAAGAGTTGTCTGGTTGACTTGTGGACTGCTCTTGATACTGGACCTCAGTACTACCTAGTATTGCCTCAGTATTGCCTCAGAGGGTTCCCTCCTTCAACAAAGCTTTCTGTGAGAAGGGTTGAGGTGCATCATCACATATGCTGCTTTTAACAAGTGCTGCTCCCCTATGTTTTGATTTGTTGCACATTTCAAGTCTGTTTACTTGTATAGACTGATGTTCCTTTCAGCTATATAATTAAACTGTGCCAAGGTAAAAAGTTGAAGTGAAGCTTGTGACCTCCCAGCTTGAAAGGATTCACCCCTAGTTTCAAGAAATAAAAGCAGAGAATGTGCCTTTCCAAGATAATCATAATCATAATCATATTTATTTATTTATTTATTTATTTATTTCTTACCCACCTTTCCCTATGGATCAAGGTGGGGAACAACAAATTGTCCCCCTCACACTACATATGTTAGAGGACTTCCACAGGCTTGCAAGCATAACCTTTTTGCCACAGTCAGGATGTTCTCTAAATTAATCCATTGAATTCAACCTGGCACAGAAGGAGCTGTTTGATATTTTATGTTTCACCTTGAGAATGCTTGTCACTGTGAAAGTGACAAGGAAGTATCTTAATGATACTCATACAATTTAGTTTTCATTTTAACAGTAGGAAACACATTTTATGGTCTGATTAAAATCTCCCATCTCAACACGATTCAACTTTTTTTGGGCATAGTAAGTATTGTAGCTGCCAAATGAAATATAAACCAATGCATGAAAGACTTTTCTATATTTTTGTTTGAAAATATATTGTAGAGTTTCAGTTTCTAAGCACCTAAAAGTGGTAGACGAAAACATGGATATAAAATATAGTACTGTACAAATAAAAATAGGAGATAAAGTTGGGAAATGAGGACAGTTGAGCACCTACTAAATTTCTGAATGATCTCACTAAGTGGTCATTTGCTCATGGAACAGGAAGGAAATGGAACTGAGGGAGATAGAAGCACTGACATTTAATTTGCTAGACATTTAATTTGAAAATGGAAGTCTTATACTCGTGTTAGAGCCAGAGTATAGCAGTTTGAGCATTCGGCTCTGGAGCCCTCCTTGGCTCTGGAAACCCACTGGGTGACCTTGAGTAAGTTACATTTTTTCAGTCTCAGAGGCAGGCAAAGGCAAATCCCCTCGATAAATCTTGCCAAGAAAACCCCATGATAGTGCTGTAAGTCGGAAACACCTGAAGGCACACAACAGCAGTATTCACGTTCCTCAGTTTGACGGGACATAGAATCATAGAGTCGGATGAGACCATAAGGGCTATCCAGTCCAACCCCCTGCCGTGTAGGAAAACACAATCAAAGCACACCAGGCAACTTATGAATTCATCAAATAACCAAACTGAATAGATCACAGCTTAGGAGAAGGTTGTCATATTTTATGCAATATCATCTAAAGAAATGCAAGCCTCATTAGTCACTTCCTGTAGAAACTTGTAAGTATTATGTCTGATCCAGTTTGAGACCTAACCTACTAATGTGAAGTTATTGTTAAAAATAAACTATGAAAGCAAGGAAATTAATCTTGTATAATTTATCTAATTCAGAAATTAGCCAAACAGATACTTTACTGATTTATCTGTCCCTCTGATTCCATAATTGGTGGTGAATGTATTCCTAATTTCTTGCTGCATATTAAGTGTCTGAACATTTAGTTCGTATCCTGAACATTTAGTTCGTATCCTGATGTGATTCCAAAAGCTGTTACAAATCTTTGGAATGCTAGGATAGACACCAGGGAGGGAGTAATCATTAGAAGAAAGAATAGTACTACTTTATACATGCTAATTTTAAAATTAGGTGAACCAGTTCATATCCCAGATGATGATGATGATAATAATAATAATTAATGATTTATTTATATCCCACCCCTCTACAAAACGCAATCGGGGCGGCTTACAACATTAAAATACACACCCAAAGACCCTCCATCCCACCCCCTCTTAAAATACAATTAAATAATTCAAAAAAATTAAAACATACTTAAAAATACTAAAATCAGATTTCATGAATGGCTTGATGGTGAATTGGTGAACGTTGAATGTAACTAAAAAGATAGAATACAGCCTTGCCTTGTTCCTCTGCTTGTAGAAAAGAATTCAGAATTGCAGTTATTGGTTGAAAATGTGGTACGTGGTTTATCATAGGGTTTTAGTATACATTTAGAAAAGGAGTTCAGTCTCATTCTTAATATTCTATTTAGAAATGTGTGTTCCACTTGATGAAAAGCTTCCTTGGCATTTAAAATTAAGTAAAAACTGTTTTTTGTTACTGACACAGAACTCATTCAAAAGGTCAGCTATGCTTTGTATACTATCTGACAAAAGTTTCCTCATTATGAAGCCTATGTGGTCAGGATAAATATATTTTAAAATAATGTTGTGACAGTGGGCAATATGATGAATTGAAAGATAGATTTTTATGTTCTTAGAATTAAAATAATCCTTGTCTCATTAATGAACCAAGGATTTCAGACTTCCTAACGCTTTAGTCAAACAGATTATTTAATGGGATTATAGGATCTCAACAAAATACCACCAGAATGTACCCACCTTGTGTTGGACAACAACTGAAAGTCAACACAAATTTTTTGATTGAGAAATGGTCTTTGGATTGTGGTTTTTATTTGGTTTCTCAAACACTATGGACTAATTGAGAAGCCAGATAGAAACTCATAGATCAGGGATGATTTCTGTGACCAGTTGTATCCATTCATCAATTATGCTTTGTTGTTAACTGCCCTCAAGTTGACCCCGACTCATGACGGCCACATGAATGAGACACCTCTAAGACACCTCCCCCCCTATCCACCACCATCCTCCACCACCATCCTGCTCAGATCTTGTAGGGTCAGGCCTGTGGCTTCGCTGATTGAGTCTATCCATCTGGTGTGCGGCCTTCCTTTCTTCCCCCCCTCCACCTTTCCTAGCATGATCGACTTTTCCAGTGAGCTTCGTCTTCTCATTATGTGACTTAAGTATGACAGCCTCAATTTAGTGATCTTGGCTTCTAGTGAGAGCTCTGGCTTGATTTATTCTAAGACCCATTTGTTAGTCTTTTTGGCTGTCCACGGTATCCTCAGCACTCTTCTCCAACACCACATTTTGAATGAGTTGATTCTCCTTCTGTCAACTTTCTTCACTGTCCAGCTCTCACATCCATACATGGTGATGGGAAAGACGATTGCTTGAATTATCCTGACTTTAGTGCTCAGTTGTATATCTTTGTATTTTATGATCTTGTCTAGTTCTTTCACAGCTGCCCTACCCAGTCCTAGTCTTTTTCTGATTTCAGGGCTGCAGCCTCAGCTCTGGTCTATGATTGATCCAAGAAATGGGAAGTCTTTCACTATTTCAATTTCATTATCATCTGTTTTGAATTTATGTAAATGCTCCATGGTCATTATTTTTGTTTTCTTAATGTCCAGTGTTAAGCCTGCTTTTTCACTTTCATCTTTGACTTTCTTTAGTAGTTGCTCCACGCCTGTGCTGTTTTCAGCTAGTATTTTGGTGTCATCTGCATATCTTTAGATAGTTAATGTTCTTTTCTCCAATCTTCACTCCCCCTTCCTCTGATTTTAAACCTGCTGTGCAGATGATATTTTCCGCTTACAAGTTGAACAAGAAGGGTAATAGAATGCAACCTTGCCTTACTTCCTTTCCAATTGGGAACCATTCTGTTTTTCCGTATTCCATTCTTACAGTGACCTCTTGTCCTGAGTACAGGTTATGCAGCAGGACTATATATTGGTACACTCATTTTTTTTCGAGCAATCCAAAGTTTTTCATGATCTATGCAGTCAAAGGCTTTGCTGTAGTCTATAAAGCACATGCTGATTTTTTTCTGGAATTCCCTGGTGTGCACCATTATCCAGCATATGTTTGCTATATGGTCCCCTAGTGCCTCTACTTTTCCTGAACCTGGCTTGCTCCTTTGGACTCTCTCTCTCTCTCTTTCTCTCTCTCTGTATGGTAGGAGTCTTCGTTGTAGAATTTTGACCATGACTTTGCTAGCATGGGTGATTAATGCAATGGTCCTGTAATTGCTGCAATCTTTTGTGTCTACTTGCAAGGAAAATTACATGCCACTTCTAGCTATGTACAGGCTCTGATGGGAGAATTTCTTTGATAAAGTGTATATGAATTATATTAATAATGTTACACATTTCACTGTGTAAACACACTGCATTTGATGTGCAGCTTTTTTGTTGCATTACTTGTTGGCTACTGATTTGTAATTTTACAGTTTTTTTTAAAAAAGTCTGTGTAAGTGATTAGCATTTGTCTCCTTTGCATGAGCTCTTTTACTGTGAATTTTGCCATAGCAGAGATTCAGAAGCACAGAGGCAGATGAGATCTAAAGGAAACACACATACACACACACTGTGAGCCACCCTTAGTAATGTGTTGTTTGTTTTGTTGTTTAAAATGTTGTAAGCTGTTTCAATAACTTTGGTTAGTAAGTAGTATATAAATATTGCTAATAAACACATTCTTCAAAAGATACAGTCTTAGAAAATTCAGCTTTTACTCCATGTATACCTAGTACTTTATTTAGTTTCAAGACATTAATCACTTGTGGTATCTCCCATATAGAAGTAAGAACATTCAACTGTTGTCTAATGTGGTCACTAAATGATGGAGAATCTATTTCATCAAGATATTCCAAGAGATCTCTATTGATGGTTTAGATCCAGTAGTGTGATAATATGACTAGAAGGCATTTCTCGTTATACACAGGGAAAGGGTTCCTTGAGTTATGATGTTTCCCATGTTCCCAGTGCAGCTCTTTATTGGTATTGTGGAAATCCCCCATCCCTCACACTTGTGAGGGTGATGGAAGAACTGCAGGAGGCTGAAAAGTTCTATTTCACAAGTGACCACACCTGCAGTTTGTTGATTTGATTTGATTAATTGTGAAGTTAATGGATGCAAAATTGTTGATTTTGGGTTCCTTCAGATGTTGAATAAACAGTGTAAATAATAATACATGATGACAGAATGAAGTTGAAATGCTTCAGAAAACAGCACTTCATTGTGATTTGTGCTAGCCAAACTGATTTGGTTTCCTTTCCCCTGAATTACTTTATTAGGTCTTTATACTCTTTAAATGTTTGCAGTGTAGATTGGATTCACAACACACATTTTAAAAACAAAAGTGAATATAAGTATGTCATATTATGAAATTCATAAATTGAACATTGGAATAGGGGAGCATGGGAAAGGGCATGTCTAGTATGCAAAAGGACATGCCTTCCTATAGACTGATCACAATCCATTTAGGACTTTAAAGGTCAATACCAACACTTTGAATCTGGAAATGTTCAGCCCATCGTCCACCCTGGCCTCACATCAGGAGGCATGGAGATGCACTATCCACAATGCTACAGCCTTATTTGAGAATTCACGCTGAACAAGTCTTGAAGAGAAATGACAACGCAGAAAGAATCACAACCCGGAAACATCACCCAAGGAGACCTTCTACTGTGTTTTCTGCAACTGGACTTGTTTATCTCAGATTGGCCTTTCCCAGTGGGGAGGGCTCCAGAGCATCTGTATGCTTTGGGTTGTCCCTCCCCATTGCTCCCGGTAGGCAGGAAACAAACTTTTGGGACTGCCCCCGGTGCGGTCATCTAGTAGGGACGACCCCCGGCTGGCCAGTCAGTTTCCTGCCTAGCTCCTGGTAGGACGTGGATTGTTTTGCTCCCTGCAACCCCCCTCCACGTGGTGGCCGCCATTTTGATTTAGATCCCCCCCCCAAAAAACCTTTTAATTTTAAAGATCCATTGGTGGCTTACCTGGTGGAGAGAGGGAGTAGGGGGAGAAATGAATCCAACTGAAATGGAAGCAGTCATAGCAGCGGTGATCGCTAGTGAGCGATCGACCCGGCAGGGCAGCGCCAGCAGGGACGCTCAAGAGGAGCCGGGTTCAAAAGGCAGCGCGGGAACCAGCAGCAGCAGTGCAGCAGCAGGCAAGGGCAGCGGCGGCAAGAAGAGGCCGGCTAATGAGGGGAAGACCTCCGCCCCGGCCACCGCGCGCTGCGCCCCGCTCCCTCTCCGCCCAGTGGGGCGCAGGGACGAGCGGGAAGAGGAGACCCCCACGCGGCCCCTCCAGGAGGAGGAGGTGCGTCCCAAGCCCCAGAGCGGGAAGGAGGACGCAGCGCGGGCGCTCCTGAGCCCTCCGGACGCCGCGGGAGAGCCAGTCCCCCAGCCACAGCCAGTGGCTGCAGTGAGTCCGTCCGGGGCCCCAGGTGCAGGGACAGAGGGGAGGGAAATCCCCCCGGCAGCGCCAACGGGGAGGGAGATTCCCCCAGTGGTGGCCGAGTGGTTTAAAGCCTCCATGGCCAGGGAGGCAGCGAACTGGCTGGCGGCCGGCCTCCTTCAGCAGGGCTGGCCGGGATTCCCTGCACCAGGGTGGGGGGGAGAGCTCCAGGGGGTGCGGGACCCCCCCATCCCCACGCCAGCGGGTACCGGGCCCCAGCGGGTGGGCACCCAGACCCAGGCACCACAGCGAGGGGGAAAGGGGGGCGGCCTTAGCAAAGGGAAGAGCAGGCGCCCCTGGCCAGCGCGACGGCCTTATCTGAGGCAGCAGCAGCAGCAGCCAGGCCGGCCTCCAGGCATCCCCCAGGTCCTAGCGCCTGCCTGCTACCCCACCTTGCCACAGACTGCCTACAGAGAGACCCCTCCGACGAGGAGGATCTCGGGGCCTCAGAGCAGGAGGAGGAGTCAGGCCAACAGCCCCCCAGCAAGCGCCAGAAGGGCCTTCAGCAGCTCCAGGAGGGGGAGGAAGAGGCAGTGTCAGTTTACTCCTCAGAGGGGGAGGAGGTCGACCCCCTGGAGAACTCTGACAGAGAGGAGGGGGAGTTATCAGAGGAGGAGCCTGCCAACACCTCAGAGACACCCCGTCCTTCAGCCAAGCTGTTTTCTATGGACGACTTTGCAGTCCTCCTTAAGAAAGCAGTGAGAACTCTGGGGCTGGAACTGCCCAAGAGCCAGCAGTCACAGCCAGATCCAGACTTACCGGAGATATCCGGTGAATTCTTCCCGGACTCTCAGGCTGAGACCCTTGAAATGCCCGTCCCCGCCACACTGATGCGCACAATACGTGATGAGTGGGCATCGCCTGCCATGATTAAAGGACAGCCTAGCCATGGCAAGAAATTATACGCCTTGCCTAAGAAGGTCATGAGCAAGTTGCAGGTGCCCCTCATCGACGCGCCGGTCTCAAAGTTGGTATCCTCTGCAATTTTTTGCCGCGATGGAGAGGAGACCCTGAAGATTCCCGAGGACAGGCGGATGGACACCGCGCTGAAGAGGGCCCACAAGGCACTCTCTCTGGCTATCCGTGCCTCCTCCACGGCCACCATGATGGCTAGAGCAGCGAGACAATTGGCGAAGGATGCGCTGGCGGACACTCCCAGGTCCCAAACCAGAATACGCCAGGATCTCAACAAGCTGGAGAAGGCATCGGCCTTCTTGGCAGACAGTACCTTGGATTCAGTCCAGTTCTGCGCAAGGGCTCAGGCCGCAACAGTGGCAGCGAGGAGACAAGTATGGCTGAAATCATGGAACGCTGACTTCAAGTCCAAACAGAATCTGGTGTCATCTCCCTTTCTGGGTGAGAAGCTATTCGGGGAGTCCCTCAAACTGGTCCTGGTGGAGGACAAGGACAAGAAGAAGAAAACCCTGGCGTCAGCCAGGAGGCGGGAGGACAGGAGGCCTTCCAAGCGTTACAGGCCTTTTCGTCCCTCAGGAGGACAGCAGACTCCAGCGACTGGATCGTCCACGAACAGGTCCTGAGATGTCAAACCTTCAGGAACCCGATGGGGAGACAACCGTTACCAGAAGTGCAACCAACGGGCCGACGCGCCAAAGTCAGGCCAGAACCAGACCACCAAGAGCAATAACAGAAGTCATCAATGACGCCAGCCCCCCCGTGGGGGGCCACTTGCAGGCCTTCGTGGAGGTGTGGGAGGACTCTACCTCGGACAGATGGGTCCTCCAATCAATCCGGGAGGGCTACCGGATAGAGTTCTCCCAGCAGCCCCCACGTTGGTTCATCCCCACCCCTCGACAGTGAGATGTTCGCAAACAACACCTCATGGAGGAAGCAATTCAACATTTGCTCCAGGCGGGAGCAATAGAGGAAGTGCCCAACACAGAACGCAGTAGGGGGTGCTACTCCATCCTTTTTCTGGTTCCAAAGAAGAACGGAACCTGGAGAGCGGTCCTGAACCTGAAGCGGATCAACAGGTTCGTCCGCCAGAGGAAGTTCAGAATGGAGACACTGAAGCACATATTGGAGGCATTAAGACCCGGAGATGTCCTATCATTGCTGGATCTGCAGGACGCGTACCTCCACATCCCCATCCACCCAGAGCATCGCCGCTTCCTACGTTTCTGTTACTGCAACAGACACTTCCAATACAAGGCCCTTCCCTTTGGCCTTTCATCGGCGCCCAGGGTGTTCACCAAGATCATGGTAGCACTAGTGGCACGCTGGAGGCGCTTAGGGCTGCATGTCTATCCTTATCTAGACGACTTGTTGATTCGATCCTCTTCTCATCAGAAGGCGGCTCAAGAAGTAAACCGGATTCTGGAGTCCCTTCAAGCGCATGGATTCCAAGTCAACTTCGAGAAGAGCCAGTTAACCCCGGCTCAGCGGATACAACATCTGGGGGCCTTGATAGACGTGGCCGCGGGGCAGGTACTCCTGCCCTCGGAAAGGATCCAGGCCATCCAGCGGGCAATCCAAAAGGTGAGGTCCGAGACCAGGGTGGACATCATGAACCTCGCTCGACTTCAGGGGTTCATGATCGCAGCAATCGATTGCCTGCCGTGGGCAAGGTTCCACGCCAGAACTCTGCAGTGGTTCCTGCTTCCGTTCCAGAACGAGATTGCCTTCAAGAGACATCAGAAGGTACAGGTGACGCAGGAGGTGCTGACCTCTCTGGAATGGTGGGACTCTCCTGCGATAGAGACCGGGCGCCTGTTGTGGAGGCCGGACGCCATTCAGATCACAACAGACGCCAGCCTGAGAGGATGGGGAGCACATTGCGGACTACACCTTGCCCAGGGCAAGTGGACAAGGGAGGAGGCGGCGCACAGCATCAATTGGCTGGAACTCAGAGCGGTACGGCTAGCACTGTTGGCCTTTACGGACCTGATCAGGGGCAAGCCAGTGCTAGTGTGGACAGACAACATCACAACGAAGGCGCACATAAACCGACAGGGGGGCACCAGGTCACGTGCCCTTATGAAAGAAGCAACACGCCTACTGGATTGGGCGTAGAGGAACCTAATCTCTATAGAAGCGGAACACATTCAGGGAGTCTTCAACTCCAAGGCAGACTGGCTCAGCCGGTCAGATATAGACCAGAGCGAGTGGAGCCTGCATCAGGAAGTGTTCGAGACCATCACCCAGACCATGGGACGACCGGAGGTCGATCTCTTCGCCTCCCCGGCGAATGCAAAGCTACCTCGCTTCTTTTCCAGATATCTCACGGAAGGAGCAGAGGCGATGGATGCCCTAATGAGCCCATAGCCTCGGGTTCTGCTATACGCTTTTCCGCCACTGCAGCTCTTACCAAGAGTCCTGAACAGGATCCGATCAGAGGGGGCGGAGGTCCTGCTGGTGGCACCAGAGTGGCCCCGCCGATCCTGGTTTCCGGACATCCTAGAGATGGCAGTAGAATCACGCCCCCTGCCAGCACGACAGGATCTTCTGACACAGGGGCAGGTGCAGCACCTGGACCCCGGTTGGCTTCAGCTCCACGTGTGGAGGTTGAAAGGCAGATGTTAGCAGTGAGCGGCTACTCCCAGACAGTTGTCGATACCATCCTGGCTTCCAGAAGGGAGTCTACCCAGCGTATTTACGAATACACCTTTAGGGTATTTCGTCGATGGTGCAACAGGAATAATAATAATAATAATAATATTTATTTATACCCCGCCCCTCTGTTAAAACAATCGGGGCGGCTTACAAAATTTAAAATACAATACAAATAAAATCCCTAAACACCCCCACTCCCACCCTCCCCCATAAAAAAACATTAAACAAATATAAATTAAAACAACTAATCGAAAATCACATTTAAAACTATAAATACAGTAAATATAATAAATGGCCAGCAGCCTAGAAGAGGCCAGGATCCCCTGAGGCCGGGATCTAATTAGGAAAGGCCTGCCGAAAGAGATCCATCTTTAGTGCTTTTTTAAAGCCACTCAGGCTTGTTATCTGACGGATCTCATTCGGCAGGTCATTCCACAATTTGGGGGCGATTACCGAAAAGGCCCTCTGGAAGGTTGCAGACAGCCTAGATTTTTGTGGCTGAAGCAAATTCCTCCCAGAGGACCGGAGTGCGCGGGGAGGATTGTATGGGAGGAGGCGGTTCCGGAGATAAGTTGGACCCAAGCCATTTAGGGCTTTAAAGGTAATAACCAACACCTTATACTGGGCCCGGAAACTGATTGGCAGCCAGTGGAGAGATTTTAATCCTGGAGTTATATGGTCTCTCCGAGATGTTCCCGAGACCACTCTGGCTGCCATATTTTGTACCAACTGAAGTTTCCGGACCAAGCATGAGGGCAGCCCCATGTAGAGCGCATTGCAGAAATCTAGACGGGAGGTTACCAGCGCGTGCACCACAGTCTCGAGGTCCCTTACTTCCAGGAAATGGCGCAGCTGGCGTATCAGCCGAAGCTGATAACAGGCGCTCCTGACTGTCGCATTCACCTGACTCGTCATCTGAAGCGATGAATCAAGGAGCACCCCCAGACTGTGAACACAGTCCTTAACGGAGAGCGTGACCCCGTCCAGGACTGGAGGTTGCAACCCAACTCCTGGTTTGGGGGCCGCTACCGTGAGCACCTCCGTTTTATCTGGATTTAATCTCAATCTGTTTTTCCTCATCCAGCCCATTACTGCTTTAAGACAATCATTAAGAGGAGAGATGCCACCGGAATTCGAGGCCGATGATCGGGGCAAGGAGAAATAGATCTGGGTGTCATCAGTGTACTGATAACACCCAGCCCCATAACTGCGAATAATCTCACCCAGCGGCTTCATATAAATGTTAAACAGCATCGGGGACAGGATGGCGCCCTGTGGAACACCACAAGTAAGCTCCTTTCTGCTGGAGCAGCTGTCCCCGAGCAACACCCTCTGGGACCTGCCCGAGAGGAAGGACTGGAACCACTGGAGCGCAGTGCCTCCGATTCCTAACCCCCTCAAGCGATCCAAGAGGATGCTATGATCTATCGTATCGAAAGCCGCTGAGATGTCTAAAAGCACCAACAGGGTCACACTACCCCTGTCAATGCTTAGACGCAGGTCATCAGTCAAGGCAACCATGGCAGTCTCAACTCCAAATCCCGTCCTAAAGCCAGTTTGAAATGGGTCTAGATAATCGGTTTCATCCAAGACCACTTGGAGTTGAAGCGCAACTGCCCTCTCGATCACTTTGCTCAAGAATGGTAACATAGAAACCGGCCTATAGTTGTTCATGTCCAGGGGGTCAAGGGAAGATTTTTTCAGGAGCGGCCTAACGGCTGCTTCCTTTAAACCAGATGGAACACACCCTTCTCTGAGGGATGCATTGATGATGTCCTTAAGGAACATCATCAAGGCAGTCCCCCCCTGGATGGCCAGCCATGAAGGGCAAGGATCAAGAGGGCAGGTCGTCTTCCTAACCCTACCAAGTAGCTTGTCCACGTCCTCAGTACTCACAGATTGAAATTGATCCAGTAAACTGACATCAACGGAGTTGCTGGACACCTCGTCAATTGTTTCTGCCAAATTACTGGTATCTAAGTCGGCTCTTATCTGAGAGATTTTATCTGCAAAGAAATTGTTAAACGCGTCACAGCAGGCCGTCGTTGGGTTAAGCAACGGGTTCTGCGCAGGAATAACCTGCGTCATCTCCCTTACCACCCTAAACAGCTCTGCTGGACGGGACTCTGCAGATGCAATACGTGCAGAGGAGAAGGATCGCTGCGCTGCACGTATTGCCTCTCGATAGGACCAAAGAAAGTTCCTATGACGAGTCCTGTCGGATAAGAGTCGAGTTTTCCGCCAGTTGCGCTCTAGTCGTTGTCCAACCCGCTTCATTTTCCTAAGCTCTGCTGTATACCATGGCTTACGGTTTGAAGCGGGTTGGAAAGGACGCTTGGGAGCGATCGTGTCGATAGCCTTGGTAAGATCGTTGTTCCAGGTATTAACCAAAGTTTCGACAGGGTCACCGGCGTTACCAACCATTAAACCCTCCAAGGCTTTCTGGAATCCTATTGGTTCCATTAGCCTTCGAGCGCGGACCATTCTAATAGGTCCACCACCCCCGGTGGGGCAGACAGTGGCTCTTAGCTCCATCTTGACCAGGAAATGATCCGTCCATGACAATGCGGTGGTTTTTATAACCTCTGCCCACGGATATTCCTGTTCCGTACTGAAGACCGCATCGAGGGTATGACCCGCACAATGTGTGGGCCCGATGACCATTTGGGATAGGCCCATGTTTGTCATGGTTTCCATGAACTCCCGAGCTGCACCAGTCAAATTTGTCAAGCTGTTCTCAAGTGGAATGTTGAAGTCCACCAAAACTAAAAGTCTGGGAGACTCCAACAGCAACTCTGAGACCAGCTGTGTCAGCTCGGTTAGGGAGTCTGCTAGACAACGGGGTGGTCGGTATACTAGCAGAATCCCCAAACTATCCCTGGTCCTCAGACTAAGGTACATACACTCAAAGTGGACTGTGTTTCGGACAGGTATCCTCGTCAAGATCAGATTGTTCTTATAAACCAGAGCCACTCCGCCCCCCGCCCACTCCCCCTCACCCGCTCACTGACAGAATACCCGGCTGGGAGGGCCTGCGCCCATGTGACAGCACTATCCTCTCCCAGCCAGGTTTCTGTGAAGCACGCCAGGTCGGAAGAAAAGAGACTTCAGACAGGTCTCGGTCCCGGCCCTGCTTGAGTTCCTACAGGAGGGCGTGGAGGCCGGATTGAGACCAAATACCATCAAGAGGCAGATAGCAGCAGTCACATCCTTCCTGCCTCCAGAAAAAGTGGCACAGGTGGCCCAGTACCCTCATGTACGTCGCTTCGTCAAGGGCTTAGCAAACACGGCACCACCTACGGTGCAGATTCCCCACATGGGACCTGCATACGGTCCTGAAGGCATTGACAGCCCATCCGTTTCAGCCCCTGAGGTAAGTTCCCTTGAAGTTCCTGACATGGAAGGTACTATTCCTAGTAGCGATTACATCGGCACGTAGGATATCTGAGCTGGCAGCGCTCTCCATTAGACGAGATCTATGCATCTTCAGACCGGACTCAGTAGTACTGCGCCTTACTGATCTTTCAAGCCAAAGATCAATTCGGCGTTCCACAGAGCGCAGGAGGTGATATTGCCGTCCTTCTGTCCAAACCCAACAAGGGAGTTGGAGAAGATATGGCACATGCTGGACGTGCTCAGGGCTCTGCGCATCTACATCAGAAGAAGACCATTCAGGATATCAGAGGCCATGTTCGTGTCTCCATATGACAAATACCTGGGGCGGAAGGTGTCACCATCATCCTTGGGCCGCTGGATACGTAGCTGCATCGTAGCGTGCTACCAGGCCCTACGCCTGCAAGTGCCTGAGGGGATTCTGCCACACTCGACACGGAGTGCGGCGACCTCAGCGGCCTGGGAGAGAGACACGCCACTGGAGGAGATATGCAGGGCGGCGACCTGGAAAACGGCCTCCACCTTTGTACGACACTACAGACTGGACAGGATGCAATCTGCCGAGGCAGCATTTGGCAGAGGGGTCCTGCAGCAGGTGGCACAAGTCTAGAAGAGTCTCCATTCGCCAAGCCCACCCTGAGAGGAAGCTTCTGTAAATCCCAAAGCAGACGGATGCTCTGGAGCCCTCCCCACTGGGAAAAGGAACATTGGTCTTACCTGTGATACGTTCTTTTCCAGTGGTGAGGCGAAGAGCATCTGGACCCACCCATTGGCGAATGTGGGAGGAGGAGATGGGTGGTAGGCCCCGGACAGCAGCCCACCAGGAAGCGGGCACGGGGGGCCGAAAAGGAAGAGGTGCCTGCAGAGGAACAAGCAGAGAGACCCTGAAGACAGAGGATTTGATCACCGTGAGACAAAGGCGCAAGAAGAGGCGCAAGGCTTTTTCAACAGACTGGCCAGCCGGGGGTCGTCCCTACTAGATGACCGCACTGGGGGCAGTCCCAAAAGTTTGTTTCCTGCCTACCGGGAGCAATGGGGAGGGACAACCCAAAGCAGACGGATGCTCTTCGCCTCACCACTGGAAAAGAACGTATCACAGGTAAGACCAACGTTCCTTTTTCAGTCATCAGCGCGCTTGCAGAAAGCGTGGGATGAGTCCTTCCTGAATCTTCGTTTGCAAAGAAAAGCCAGAGAGAGAGAGAGAATCTGGAAACTAACTAGTAACCCCTCTATAGGAGTAACATGTTTGAAACAGCTGTTGTGTTTTTATGGTGACAAATGGAGAGTCTTTTATTTGACTCCTCTGTACTGTTTGATAATAGATATATGTTGATGTATAATACTTCCCCAAGAACAGGCATACTTAATAATAAATATTATTGCTTAACTTTGTTTGAAAATGTAAGCAATTAATTGTTTTATGATAGGTAAATGTCAATTTGTATTCTATTGAACTTTGACTAAAAAGCAGTGATTTGTCAAGAGAGAAATCTATTACTGGCTGAATACAAAAAAATCCAGAATCCACAAATAAGCAATACTTATGACCAGAATGCACAAAATATATCATGGAAGCTTTTGAAGCTCCACTGGTGGCTTCTTCATTAGACAAAAAATGTTAACAAATCATACAGGAGAAGAAAAGTGAAAATGTTAGAGTCACAGGCTTACATTTTGTAATCAGGTGTTGTTTCTGTTGTAGTTCAGTTGGTTTGGAGGGATCTCAATGCAGGGAGTGACCACTCCCTTTCTTGGCCATGTGGGGACTGAGACAAAGGATTGCAAAAATTAAACTCCATTAGCACCAGTAAAGTAACTTCTCTTGGGATCCAGGCTGGTAGCCCTGATAAATAGCTGCTTTGTTTTTTCTCATAGAGGTTTGCATCTTTAGCAACCTGAGGATTCTGGTCCAAAGTGTCGTGAGGAAGAACTGTTTCAACATGATGCAGTCATTGAACTTTTGGCTTAGAAATCCAGTCACTTTGGTATCACACCTGAGTTAGTGAGAAAACTAGTTTTAATGTACCGCATATTCTGGCGTATAAGATGACTGGGTGTATAAGACAACCCCCCCAATTTTTGAGTTAGAATATAGAGTTTGGGATATATTCGCCATATAAGATTACCCACTACTCCCACTCGCCCTCCCCGAAGCCACGATTGGAGGCCCCTCCCCAAAGGGGGTGAAGGCAGAGGAGTGGGGAGAATGTACCTGCTTTGCCTCACCAGCCGCCCATCTCCTGCATCTTCACTCCCTTTGCGAAGGGAGCGAAGACGCAGGAGATGGATGGCGTGTGAGGCAAACTGCTACATTCGCCTCTCTCTTCTGCCTTTGCTTCTTCCCCAAAGGGGGCGAAGGCAGAGGAGAGAGGCGAATGTACAGGGTTCGGGAAAGGCGGAGGGGTGGCTGGCTGGGGGGAGGGGAAGCTTGCTAGCCACCTCCCATCCTTCCCGAGTCTGAGATGGGGCTGGCAGCCCCATCGTGGGTTGGTATACCTGTTGTATAAGATGACCCCCCAACTTTTGAGGAGATTTTCCTGGGTTAAAAAGTTGTCTTTATGCTGGAATATACGGTAGATGGATCCTCAAGAAACTTTGGAGAGAAAAGAAATTCTTTACTTGGATGTATTGGTAAATTTAAGTCCGCTATACAAATGTTGTATGGTTTAGCTGAGGCTCAGTGTTCACACATTCTGTATTAAGTCAGTATGTAGAAACCAGTTCTGTTTCCTTTATTATTTAGGGAAATAATAAAGAAAACTATTTGCTGCTCTAGGTTCTTTAAGATTAACCGATTTTCTGGAACTATTTCATCCTGGTTTTAGAATAATAATTGCTTTTGTTGCCATTATAGATTGCATAGGGAGTATGTCACTGTTCACTCCCCTGGATCTGTGGCTTTCAGTGCCATCAACCATGGTATCCTTTTGCATGATATCCTTTCTTGCTTAATGGAACTGTATTTCATTTATTCCTTTCCTGCAAGGACAGCTAATTTCAGGTGATCGTGTTGGGAGATCATCTTAGTGATGTTCAAATCATAGTGTCCTGAAAGGTTCCATTTTGCTTTTTAACATTTTCATGAAAACATTAGTGAGATCCCAGGCAGTTTTGTGGATGACATTGTGTATCTTACTGCTGTGATCACATGATGAATGCTCATGGGGCACCACAGCCATAATAGAAAATGGAAAATGAGAACAATGTGGACTGAGAAGTAGGAAAAAATAGAAAGGTGTCAAGTGGAATTAGCCACTTGAACAAAAATGTGCTCAACACAGCACTGTTTTAGTGTTACGTGAGAATATATGTTAAACTTGAATATTGCTGAATTATATCATAAGAATTTTTACAAGAATGAATACAAGGATGATAATAATGTCATGAATTTTACAAAAAAAATGGGAGGAATTCTTAGAAGTTTTAATTGCAAAAAGTGTTTCTCATTACAAAAGTCTTCATCCTCTGCTGGGGATGCTTTGGCTGGAGATCCACATTGAGCAGAGGGTGGGCTAAGTGGCCCATGAAGCCCCTTCCAACTCCATGATTCTACAGTCAGCCCTCTGTATCTGTGGATTTGGCATCCATGGATTTGGCACCCATGGATTCAGCTATCCATGATTTGAAAAATGTTCCCCCCGAAATAAATGCCAAGATGCAAACCTTGATTTTGCCATCTTATATAAGGGACACCATTTTACTATGACATTGCATATAATGGGACTTGAGCATCCATGGATCTTGGTATCCACAGGGTGGGGGGTGGTCCTGGAACCAAACCCTAGTGGATACCAACGGCCCACTGTATGACTCTATGGTTCTAACCCATGAATTTCAAAAGAAAGAAAAAAGAAAATAAAAACAGCAGTGGCAGAATTACTTCAGTCAGGTGCAGCAGGGTTAATGTATCTGGCCAAGATTTTAGATCTGTTAATTTCAATGATCCAAATAGTGCCTTCGGCATGGGTTCATACCAAGGTGGTGCAGCTGTTCATGAGTCTTCAGCAGAGATACATACCGTAATAAGAAAATGCTATTATAGTTTGACTTAAGATTTGAAATGATGGATATCCAAAGAAGCATTGGACAAAGGCAATGTTTTTACCACTGACAAAGATAACGGTTATGACAAATACAAGTTTGTATGGATGGGGGGCTCACTGGTGTGGCCAGGCTATTGAAGCGGAATGATCAGAATCAGAGAAAGAGCTCAGCATCCATCTGTTGAAAATGAGGACAGTGAGACTAGCTTTAGTACAGTTTTCACCAATGATACAGCATCACAGTATTCAAATCTAAACAGGCAACATGACAGTGAAGGCATATATTTCAAACCAAGAGGGATCCCGTTCATGTCAGCTGATAACAGAATCGACAAAAAAATTAAAATGGACCAATAAATTTGAATTCATTCACTGCTGTTGATTGTGTATTCCTGTAAGGCGGGGGTTGCACTGGCTGGCCCTCATGGTCTCTTCCAGCTCTATGGTTCTACAGTGGGCCCCTGGTATCCATAGGGGATTGATTCCAGGAACACCCCCCCCCCACAGAGACCAAAAATTGCACATGCTAAAGTTCCTATTAAAAATTGTGTAGGGCAGTAGTGGAGGTGGCAGCAAGATCTGGCTGTATACTTGGAGTTCCCCACCTCCAGGGAACATGCCAACTACCTGCTTCTGCCTTCGAGGTGATGGGATTCCTTCACAAAGCAGAATCGGGTGGCTGGCCTAGTCCACAGAGGTGGGGGAGTTTGAAGAATGCAGCCGGAGATTGCTGCTACCTCCACTGCTGCCCTACGCCATTTTCAATGAGGACTTATAAGCTTTGTGTTGTTTGCAGTCTCTCGGCAAGCCTTGAGGCTTGCAGAGTGACCGGGAATGTGACATGGGGCTTATAAGTCCCTATTGAAAATAGCATAGGGCAGCAGGAGAGGTGACAGCAAACCCTGCCAGCTGCCTGCTTCTGCCTTGTGAAGAAACCCCACGTCCTTGAAGGCAGAAGTGGGCGGCTGGCTGGCATGCTTCCAACCATGGATTAAAATGTATTGTGTACATTTTAATCCGTGATGGGTTATATCTGCAGATCATGAGCCTGCGGATATGGTGGGCCCACTGTATATCACCATGGTGCACAAAATCAAGGAGAGAAGAAACAAATATAAAGAATAACATCTCCTAAATTAGATGTTTTCTCAGTAAGGAAAATAGCTGGTGGAATGTAAATAAAAACACAAATTAGACTTCTGCTTCCCTTGTTTAAAAATACTGTTGCATTTTCAACATGATTCCACTAAAAGGAACATATTAAATAAATGTTTTTTTGTTTGTTTTTGTTTATAAGGGCTGAACATTTGAGGGGTTTTTCTTTTAGCTAGAGATGGGATGCTATTAAAATAAAATCACATCAGTTGACTCTCTAACTGTATAAAGTACTTACAAGCATGAAGTAACCATTTGGCCTAATGTATGAAGGGTAAAACATTTGTGTTGTGACAGCTAAAGCACTATAAGAAATGGACAGTGCACTTTATGGTGTTCCTCTGATGTGTGTGTGTTGGCTTTTATGTGATACAAAACATTAAACATAATGGGAACATTTAGTAAGGGATTTATTGAACTGTGAGGAATTACTGCTGTGGTTAAAAACTAGGTAAAATTGAAGGATTACAGCTTGGCAGTATACTTGTATTAGCTTGCCATTTTTACATTAATGGATGGAAACACTATGAGATTGCAAAACCCCACACCCTTATATGAGCTGCATGCAGTCAAACCAGAATGCTGTGAGCCTGGGGTACCAGTAATAGGGAGTTTTCAAACATGCTTCATTAGCTTGGCTGACATACTAATTTTCCTGCTGTGATTATTACTGATAGTTATGAGTAGCTGTGTGAATTATTGTCAAGCTTTTCTCAAGTGACATTTGATGGGAAGAGAGGAGTTCCTTTAGCTACCCTTAATCATAGTGTGTTTTGAAGCTGTACAGTAAGACCCCTGTATGTGCTGGGGATTCCCCCCCCCCCCCGTGGATACCAAAAACTGTGGATAATAGCAAACAACATTGAAAATAATGGGACTTCTGGTTTAAAATACGATAGAGTTGCCTTGGAGGACCTAGAAAATAGCTAGAGAGGACACATTTTCTAGGAAGACTATGGTAGGTGTGCTGCTTTGTGTCCCATGAATAATTGAATCAGTGGATAATGAATCAGTGGATACAGGGTCCTACTGTATAAAGGAAAGCTCTAGTGCTCTGCTCCCCCTTTTCCAAATAGTTTGACATTCAGGGCAGATTTGCCATATCGTTATGCTGTAGGGAAGAATAATTAAGAGATCAAGGATCCCTTTCCCCTATTGTACTTTTGAATGCTGAGGACCTGTAATTACTCAGTAGCCACTGTTGATAGGTTCGCCTTCAAAGCAAAAATTGTTCTATGTACTTGAGCCTTTAAAGCAGACCAGAAGACTCCTTGGTTTTAGGGGGAAGGAATGTGTCCCAAAGTGAGTAAATCTTTTCTTTAACTTTGTAGGGTGCAATCAAAACAGAATATGGAAATCGTGATGAAGGTCTATAGTTCAGTGGTGAAACACTTTTTTTTGGCATGCAAAAGGTTCCAGGCTGAGTTCCAAGGATCTCCATGTAGATCTGAGAAGAACTCCTGCTTGAAGTACTCTAGAGCTACTTCCATTAGTTTAGACAAGGCTGAGCTAGATTCACTGTTCAACTCAGTGTAAAGCAGCTTCCAATAAGGCATAGTTTTCACCATAGTGTTAGACTTGTCTGTGATCACTCTGTACTACAGATGGAGATTGAGTTGAAGGAATGCTCATCTTTATTAAAAAGTTTCCTTTGCACAGGAACTTAGTTTTCATCTAAAATGTTGTTTTTAATATGGGGGAGCATTCAACCATATGACACCTCACTTACAATCTGTGCTTGTATCACTTCAGATGCAGGTTGATTACCTTCTAAAATCAAGGTTTATTACCTCAGCAAGGGTTAAGCCAAGCCTTTGTTGTAACAAAAATAAATAAATAAATAAATAATAGTTTATCTGGATATGCAGCACAAATTATGGGGTCCACTGGAAGGGGCCCCACAAGTTATGTTGAGATTTAGTAGCCAGGGTCCATTCTACTAGCCCTTGAGAGTACAGTATAGTAAAAGTGTCTCTGAGGTCATACAGAGTTCACTTTGCTTTCCATATAGTGGCTGAGATCCTGCATTGTAGGGTATAGTGTAAAAGTTCTATAGGCAGAACTATGCTACTTCTCTCAACCCCTTGTCTCACCATTTAGCCACTGCAACCCCCTGCCATTCAATGACTGGAGGGGGGGGACTGGAGAAGTGTCTGGCTATGTTACTGTAGCCAAATGCAAACTATTGATATAATCTACTGAGATCCACAGGTGTCCTCCATAGGTTTTAGCAGGTGATGTAATCCTTTGTCTGAATCTGGCAACAGAGCCAGACCCTTCTCTAATCCCCTCCACTCTCCACTAGCCACTTAATGCCTTGATTGGTCTTATACTTGTGCATATCACTAACAGGATGTTGGACAGCAGGAAGTATCCTATCTTTTGGATAGTTTTAAAAAGAAGGGCAAATCACACATACATTATTTGTTCTTTATAAGCCCAAGTCCCCTGCTGATTTGCTTCCCACTTACTTGACAAGCCCCAGCATACCACAGCAAGATTCTCTTTTCAAACCAGTGTTTAAGCAGATTTTCACCTCTTGCTGGAAAGATACCCACTGCATTTCCCATTCTCTGCCTTCTCTTATTCAATCAGGTAACCATGTTACAAACTCAACCTTTCATGTTACTGACTTTTCTATGTACAGTTGGAATGAAGTGGCACAAGAACAAACTGATTGGAAGGTTTGTGTAAGGAATATTCTCAGGGAGGGGTGAAACCTATGTTAATGAATCTTTACCTGTTGCCCTTGTAGACTATTAGGGGGGATCATAAAACTCCTCCTAGGAGTCCTAGGAGCCTAGAAAGACTTGAGGAGCATAGGAGGATGGAGAGAAAACACTGAATAGCAGCAGAGAGAATGGAAAAGATATGACAATGTTCTTTCCCCTCCCCCCATTTAGATCTGCAATAGGAATGTGGGAAGCTGCCTTACACTTAGTCAGACCACTGGTCCTGTGCTCAGTTTTCCGAAACTGATGGGGGCTGCCTTGGGTAGGGTTTCTTTCACGCAGGATTCTTCAGTAGTACCAGAGATGCCTGGTAACAAGACCTGACCGTACATAGCTTCCAATATCAGATGAGATTGGGTGTTTTTGTAGTAAATACTTCTGGTAAGGAAGAGAAGAGGAGAGAAACCCTTGAAGATTCAATTCAGAATTCATTAACACAGTGCCTTTCCCAAAAATCTACTTGAGTATTTTCTGGCAATCTAATTTAGCTGCTGTAATGCAGCCTCACACCCTGATCATTCTTGCTTGCCAAAATGATCCAGCTCTAGCTTGTTGTGACATGCCTTTGCTGAAGGTTGGTCAAAGAAAGAGTTAAATACTAATCTAGGAAGAGTATTAGCTAAAAGAGTATTATTCTCAGCTGTTGGCGATGATGGGAGATGTAGTCCAGCCTGGAGAAGACTGTGCTGTCCTGCAGTACGGGTCATATCTTATGATAGGGGAGAGTGCTCTGTTTGTGGGACTAGCATCAGTCAAAAGAGCACAGTTTGCTTCTCACAGAATTCATAGAAATGCACCCTTTTGTTCTGTGGCAGATATTCTTTCTTTAAATAAGTGACCTTACCAACCCATTCATGTGGCAGTGGAACCTCAGTTTTCCTTAACATTATCTGCAACTGGACTTGTTTATCTTGGATTGGCCTTTTTAGTCATCAGCGCGCTTGCAGAAAGCGCGGGATGAGTCCTAAGAAAAGCCAGAGAGGGAGAGAGATTAGCTAAAAGGGAAGAAAATCAGCAGCACTTTTCTAATTAAAACTGTCTGAGGTGTCAGACTTTGAATAGACAGTTTTCCTCCAAGGATTAAAGGAACATTAAAATTGGTCTTTCCATAGTAAATGTTTTAAACATGAGTAGATTTGAACAATATTAATCTTTATAAAGAACAAAGATAGCTACATTGATTTATGAAAAGAAATACACAAAATCCATAGTTGGGCAAAGATTATGAAACAAGATAATGATACCACCTAGTGGTACAATATTACATTTGCAGCATATTACACATTAAAAATGTTGATCTGAAATGGGGAAGCATTAAGCATATTTTCAACACATTACGTTGGTGGTATAGCACTAAAGGTGTTCACACTTTGATGTAAAAGAGTTCTTAGCTTCCTAAGTTAGGCCATGGTATGTTGTAATTTATTCCGATAGTGTCTTTCAGACAAAAAAGCCCTCAAGGCAGCTTGCGTAAGCCTATTAAATCACATTCAAACTATACAGTGAAATACAAATGACAAATTTAGAGCAGCAGTATCTGTTTAAAAGTTTTTAAAAAACCACTGAAATCCAAATACACCCTAACGTATGCCCAGAACAAAATACCAGTAATTAAAAATGCTAAAGGAAAGCTATAATGACTTTCTCCTGGGCTCCTTGTAACATGAACTTTATGTGGACAGTCTGTATAAACTGTATAGATTTTCCTTGCCTTTTAAGAAAATTATTATAGACTAGTTACTTTTAAAAAAACACCAGGTGTTTTGAAAATATTGACATGAATGAAAGAGTCATGTTGGATCAGACAAAAAGTTGAACCAGTCCAGCATTCTGTTTCCACAAAAGATAATTTGGGAAGCCAAAAGATAATACGTGAGTCCAATAACACCCTTCTGTTTATGATCTGCTATAATTGATATACAGATGCATTCTGCCTCTGATGCTAGAGGGAATATCTAGCCATCCTGATTAGTAGCTATACATAGCCATGAATTTGTTTAATACCCTTTTAAAACTTTCCAAGTTGGTGGCCATTACTGCACACACTGCATACCTTGAACTAATGTGTACCACTGTTGAACTCTGTGCTGTGTGATGAAATACTTCTTTTTATCATTACCTGAATCTCTTACTGATTAGCTTTAGTGGTAGCACCAAGTTTTTATATTGTAACAATGGGAGGAAAGTGTCTCCCTATCTACTTTCTCCACACCATATATAATTTTGTACATACGTATCTTTTTGTTTGCTTTTTTACCCAAACTAAAAGCCCCTAAATGTTGTAACCTTCCTTCTTAGAGAAGTTCTTCTAGCCTCTTGATTGACTGACTGATTTGATTGACCTTTTTGGTACTTTTTGTAGCTCAATAATACTCTGTTCAATGTACATTGACCAGAACTATACAAAGTATTCCATAGATGACTGTGTCATAGAGTCTAAGTAGTGTTTTATTTTTTGACTTCTTTTCTAGTTATGCCCAACGTGGCTTTTGCCTTTTTTTCACATCAGCCACACATTAAAGTGATATTTACATCAACGTGTCCACCACAACCCCAAGATTTCTTTTTTGGTTATAGGAAGGCTCGTCTCATCTCCCACTAGTATATATATGAAGGTGGGATTTAGGCTATTTAGAAATGTATTCTATTTGTGATACACAGCTGGTCTAATGATGTAACTGTAAGCAATCATCAACACAATGCTAACTCTGACATAGTTTGGATATTGATGTACACTAGGAGTAGGAAATCATATGTATATTGAGGACAGTGGGTTCCCACCTTTGTCCATTACAATTAAAGCAGAGATTAGCTGTTCTTAGCAATTCTTGCTTCTTGTAACCCTGAAATTTCTACTTGGTTGGCTGTAAACATACAAGAGGCAATTATTACATCTAGAGTGGTGGTGATGATGGAGTCATAGTGTGGTTATCTGCACGAAAGTAGGCTTTGCAGATCTGATACTTGAATAATACTATGTTTCAGTGTATTTATATATTCATGCTAACCACGTGTCCTCATCTATTTATTAATTTGCTCTTTTTGTTTCTTCCCCCCACCCAGAAGGAACTTAGTCTCCCTAGAAGAGGAAGTTTGTGAGTATAACCTTTTTGCTCTTTTCTTAGTATCAAGTAGAACTGTAAAAAATGTTGGTTTAGAGCCTTTAAGATGTTTTGTAGGAAGAGAAGATGAAGCATACAGCATAAATCTTTGTCCACTGTTGTATAAACAGTGTAAATAAGAACTACTGCATATTATCATTCTCCACAACCATATATGGTACTGTACAATTGAAGTTGTGATGAAGTAGGAAGCAAAGCAGACTTTTAAAATTATAGCATTTACATTTTTATGTATCTTACTCTTTTTAATTTTACTAGGAAAGATATTTCACGCTGATTCATGATTTTAGGATTAAAGACCAATATGGTTGTTTGGTGGTAACATAAAACTCTCTTTCTAGTTGGATTACTGAGAAGTAAGTGAATCTTCTGCCTAATTCTAGAATGAGAATGAAAAAAGTGTATTATAATTGAAAACCATGATCTGAATACTTATGTCCCTCTGTCTTTTTTTAAAAGGAACTAGCTTGAATTTCTAATATTGAAATAAATGTTGCCAGTGTCTTTCTTAAGTTTTGAAGTATCTGTGTTTGGTGTGACTAGTGCCTCCCTTGCCCCTATGTTGGTGTATTCTACAGGCTTTATGCATTGAAGTGTCTGGACTGCCAGCTTCAATTGGTTTAAGATCTCTAAAGTGTCCTCTGTTCACTAGGCTATCTCTTTGGTGTCCTGACTTTCTCAGTTTTCCAATAACAATTTATAGGATTTTGTGTCTTTCTCATTCTGATTAGTTATGAGCTATATTAGATGAGAGCTGTCACCTCTATCAGGTTTGATAGATTGCAGGTTTTTTGTTGTTGCTGCTGACCTGGTACTGAATGGATGCTAATTGATGGTAAAGGTGTAGGTTATGGTTACTGAAGGTGTGTTGGAGAGAGAGTGCTTTGGATACAAACACAAAAACCTGGAATGCTTAAAGAATTCATCTAGAGTCTAGTAAAAAGTTCTGCTAGTAGCTCTCTCTCTCTGGCTTTTCTTCACAAACAAAGATTCAGGAAGGACTCCTCCCGCGCTTTCTGCAAGCGTGCTGCTGACTGAAAAGGCCAATCTGAGATAAACAAGCCTGGTTGCAGAAAGCACAGCAGAAGGTCTCCTTGGGTGATGTTTCCAGGTTATGATTTTTTCTGCGTTGTTGTTTCTCTTCAAGCCTTGTTTGGCATGAGTTCTCAAATAAGGCTGCAGCATTGTGGATAGTGCGTCTCCATGCCTCCCGATGTGAGGCCAGGGCGGGCCATTGTTGGTGATCAATTTGGCCGAGCCTGAGATGTTGTTTCAGAGAGTCCTTATATCGCTTTTTTGGAGCACTCCTCTTACGCTGACCCGTGGTGAGTTCACTGTAGCGTACTATTTTTGGGAGGTGATGGTCCTCCATCCTAGAAACGTGCCCTGCCCGGTGCAGCTGTGTTCTCAATATCATGGCCTCAAAGCTGGTGATCCCTGCTTGCTCAAGGACAGCAACATTCGTCACATAGTCAGTCCAGTGTATATTTAGGATTGTGCGTATACACCCTGATGAAAGCGTTCGAAGAGTCGTAAGTGGTGGCGATAGCTGACCCATGTTTCAGACCCGTAAAGGAGAATAGACAGTACAATGGCTCTATACACACTGATTTTTGTGCTTTACCTCAGGTGTTTTTACAAAAGAGTCTGGAGTAACAGTCTTCCAAATGCGCTATATGCCTTTGCTAATCTGTGATCGATCTCTTTGTCAATCTTGGCATCTGAGGAGATGATGCTCCCCAGGTAGGTGAACTGCTGAACGGACTTAAGCACAGATTTGCTGATGGCAATGTGGGGATGGTGGTGTTCATCCTGTGGTGCAGGCTGGTAAAGAACTTCCGTTTTCTTAAGGTTGACTTCCAGCCCAAACAGCTCTACAGCTGTTGCGAAGCAGGATGTTAGGCGCTGCAGAGCTGCTTCTGTGTGGGCAACAAGGGCAGCATCATCAGTGAAGAGCAGGTCACAGACTAGATAGTTTAGAGTCTTAGTGCGAGCCCTCAGACGGCTTAAGTTAGACAAGCTGCCATCAATACGATAACGTACATAGATGCCATCTTCTTCTTTGAGCTCTGCCGTAGCCCTTTGGATCATCATGCTGAAGAAGATTGTAAATAAAGTTGGCACAAGAACACAACCTTGCTTCACTCCATTAGTGGTGCTAGTAGCAGATCTAGGGAAAATATATCTCTTTTGTGGTCACTTCTGTTAAACCTTTCTTAAAACAAAAAATAAAATAAAATAAAAGTTCTGCTAAAAGAAAGAAATGGGAATGTTTTGAAGTGAGTGTGCACAGGTAGTCTGTAGTGATAATTTCCCTGTCCAGTGTCTTTCTTAGCTGACACTCAAAACATGGTAGCTTATCTACTGAGCATGATTTTTTTTTGAGGGGGCCTCAGGTGGAGGTTGCTCCCATTTCATTTATGTATGCTTGCTTTTAAAATTACATTCTTTCAAATCTTGAGTTTTCTCTGAGCACTCTGATACCCATCACAACATAGATATGTACAGAAACTTTGAAGGAGAGCAGAGTCATTGGGGTATATAGAAAGTAAGAAACAAAGGGGATTTCTTTCATACTTCACAGAAGGGAGTCCTGAAGTTTATTATTTGCTTGAAAATTGCAGTGGAAATGACACACCAACATTGAGATCTCTGTCATGCTGAAAGTCTTGCTTCCTAGAGAGCTGGGCCAACTGATATGTGGATTTGTGGGTCCCTGTCTATAATCTATATATATACTTTCAACGAAGGCGATAAATTGAGGATTAAAGCTATGTTGATATAACCTTTTGAGCAGTCTGCTATTAAAAGATGTGAAAAAAGAGGTAAAAACTTAGACCCCAAAACATAAACTTGCTTTTGGGAGGCGAGGAAGAGGGAAAGGCTGGGATTGAACCTCATACATCTCCTTTAACACTGAATTAAAGTTGCTGCCCAGCTATATTTGTCAAATCAATTTCATAAAATAAAGAATTTTATGTACAGTATGTTGACTGGCTTATTTGATGTTGCATGAACATGCTGCACTTTTCACAGTGTTATAGATTGAAATCTTAATGCATTAAAATTGTAATCATCCTTGTGTGTAATTTACAATAACTTGTCTCACTCTTTACTGGGTATATGATCCAACAGCTAGGACAATCTTTTCAACTAAGTCAGGTTTGACACCTGACATTTGACTGACTGACGCCTCTGGCCAAGGAGAACATAGGTCATAAGAGCACACCTTTCCTGAGACTATGGAGAATTCCTCCAAGTCGGTATAGATAGTTGGTAGGGGAGGGCCTGCGTCAGGCAGCTTTCAGTGTTCTGTTCTCTCCAATGAAAGCAGTTCAGTATGGAAGTCCCTTCTTGTCTTTTTGCCTGAGGATGATAGGTGAGAGAATAGGAAGATGTGCAAGAGATCTCAGGCCTCTGCCTTTCTACCTTTCATGGGTGTAGTTTTGAGGGCTCAGTATTAGATAGTGGAGTATCTCTTCCCCCTCAGATCTGTCTGCAGTGCAAATGACATTGAGGTACACAGTGGAAAGAGCAGTGTCCTGCCTGTTGCCCTTTTGCTGTCTGCAGTGAACCATTGCATCCAGTGCTACCACCAGGATTCTAAGATTGACTCTTATGGCAGTAACATTGCTAGGGCTTCTGGCAATGTAGTTATGCTTAGCATAAGCTTTGTTTCATTTCTGGACACCATGAGGCAAGGCACTCTGGACTAAACGTAACATTTCCTCTTCACTGAAATGGCAATAGAGTTAAATGTACAGAATACAATATTAAAGAAATAGGAAGAGTTTTCTAAGTACCCTAATGTGTACTTTAGAGTGGCAATATTTTAACTAAATTTCTCACTTAAGCAAGGAGGGAGACTCTTTATAAAGGGTAGATCTAAAAATAACTGCCTGTTTCTAAAAAGATAGAAGGTGCTGATTCAGGACTTGGAATGACTAGCTGTATTGCTAATAAGTCAAACACAGCTTACTAGAATTGTATGAAGAGTCTGTTTTGGTGGAATGGCAAAAGTATATTAGGAGACCTTAAGGCTGGCTTTACATATATGGCAATATTTCCACACAAGGAATTACTGTTGTATTTCAGTCATAATTTTGAATTAAAATTTGTTTTCATCTGGCAATAGTGCAGCTAGAGATCTATATCATTAATAGCACGATGTTATTTAACACATTCAAATAGTTTTAAATTATTTCAGTTAAAATTCACACAGCTAGTGTTCTCCAAACATAGTTACTTCATGCAGAATAATTGCCCCATTTCTTTTTGCTTAAGGATGATGTTGCATAAATGACAAGCCAGTATACCAGCTTACTCAGGAGAATCTTGCTACTTTGTTTATGAATATCACACACTTTATACTTAAGAGTGGAAAATTCTTATGGTTTCTTTAGCTACTGTGTTGAATATCAAGTAGTTCTGTAACTTCTAGCTTTGGTAAATATTTGTAGTTTTATTTTCTGTGACCAACACATGGAAACTATTCAATATAACTTGATTTTAGCTAGGAGCTGCTTCCACTAGGTTTGATATGCTGGATATAAAGATATATCAAAACCAACAGAATACTTCAGCACATTAGAGGCTAGTAAATTATGTACACATCCACACAACAAAGTGTGGGTGATTATATAGGAATGTCTTTCTGTTTGGTGCTGGGGAGAATGGAAGAATGCAGAGCACTAGTGACTTCAGTATATTGTTGCTGCAGTTTTTATTTCTACAGTTTGAAAGCACTGACTCCTCTGCTGAAATTCTTCAAGTAATCCCTTAACATCTGTTACGTCTGCTATGTTTGCCAGCTTTTCTGTGACCATGACTTTGTTTTCACAGATGTTTGCTGACCATTCTTTAAATCCTTTGGATAGCTTCTGGTGCCTAATGAGTTATTTTTTGCCACCTCTATAAATTAATCTAAAAATGTTAGATCTTTGATATAAAAATATGTATTGCTGGAATACTGTACAGCACCATTATGCAGACATTCATAAGACTACACTGGGTTAAATTACAGACAGTGAAATACCAAAGGGTATCAAAATTATCTCTAGGGATACAGCTTTATATACTGAAGTAAAATGTATTTTAAAAGGTCCAGAATTGTATGTATCTCTGTACCTTGTTTTCGTGATCTGTCTCCCCCTTTAGGGTCAGTGTTACTTTGAAGATATAGCTACAGCAATTTCTCTTTTTTTCTTCACCCCGAAGTGAGTGTAGAGGACTCCCTGGAGTAATACAATGAGAGGTAGGAGGGCTTTAAGCATTTACCCTTGCTGCTGTCCCAGTCTAGATTGAGGGTCCACTGTACTTGCAGTTTGCCTTGCTAAAAGTGAGTTCATTCATTTCATTCTGTCAATTTTGGCAATATAGTTGGACCCCCGTTTCTGTAGAACCAATGTCCACGCTTTCATTTATCTGTGGGACACAAAATAGGGACACATATCATAGGGTTGTGCTGGATAATACCTAGAGAGTTTTCCTCTCTAGGCATCTTCTAGGTCCTCCAAGTCAATTCTATGTTTTTTTGTTTTTTTTTAACAAGAAGTCCTTTACTTTAGTAGGGTTCTCTGTTATTTGCAGTAAGTTATCCACAGTAAGTTTGGGAACCAAACTACCATGGGTATGGGGGTCCAACTGTACAGACTGCTGGCATAGTATAGCTGAGTTTGGATAGGAATGTAGTGCAGGGCAAAGTGTGAAAGCTTCCCTGTAAATGCCAATCTGGTTTGGGTCTCCTGTGCTTATTTTTCAGTTAGCAGGGGAGGGAAACATAGCTGGTAGCTTTAATGTAAAAAGTGAATTGGTTTTAAGATTATTAGCAGATTTATCAAACAGCTATGTAATGCACATCTATTTGTTGTTAATTCATATCAAGTCAACTTCATTTTATGACAACTCTGAGAGACCTCTAAGTCACTCTGTTATCAACAACGCTGCTTAGGTTTTGCAAATTGACAGCTGTGACTTCCTCGATTGAGCCTGTCCATTTTTAACAGAGTCTTCCTCTTTTCCTACTGCCTTCTACCTTACCAAGCATTTATTGTCTTTTCTAATGGATTACATTTTATCATGATATGTCCAAAGTACAACAGTCCTAGTTTAGTCATTATAGTGAGAGTTCAGGCTTGATTTGTTCTTGGATCCATGTGTTTGTCTTTTTAGCAGTCCATGGTAGCTGTAGAATTCTCCCCCAGCACCACTTCGATAAATGCATGCCTGGGATAAAATAGCACATTTGGTGTATTTTTTTAAAAAAATCACACATTTTCCCCCTAGAAATGAAGCAGTTTGTAAATGCAACTCTCCACCTAATTTTATCTTCAAATATTTTCTTCTAGAGAGTATTGCTATATTTTCATTTTTAAGAACCATGTAGGTATAGTTTGAAACAACTAGTTACTAGAAGGAACTAACTACAGATAACTAGCCGCTTGTGATTATTTTCATTTTGAATAATTAATTCCGTTTTCCAATGGTGAATGTATAATTAAGCTACATTATGACTGTAATTTAAGGATAATCTCACTGGTTCTGTACTGTGATTGTAATTTTTAATTTTATAATTAATTTGACAGATTTCAGGGGTGTTTGTGATTTTAGCTATTTGATTCACTTTTGTAAATATATACAATGTTGCTGGAACAGGAAAAATGTTTGTATCTTCTCCTTCCAATTGTGCATGCATAGCCTTCTCTGTTTGTTTCATTTTCCTCCTGTGAATGTAGAGCTAGAACTGGAGAATGACCCTGTAATCCTATGTTTGTGTTGCTATGTGGATCATCATAATCATAATCATAATCATCATCATCATCATCATCGTTATCTTCAGAGAAGTGGATTTTGGATGTGCTTAGAATGTGTTGCTTAAGCCTACTGCTGAGTAATCTAATCATTTTTAGTTCTGAATGGATCTTCATGATGGATTTTAGTATTGTACTGTTTTTTACTGTTTACTTTGAGCATGGGAAAAATGCAGAGTGCTTTATGTTTTTTTTCTTTGTAATCATTTTGTTGTAACCCTTTTTGAGGAAAATATACTTTTGAGAAAAATATGCAAGATTTCAGAACATCACACCTAAGCGGTGTGTGTGTGTGTGTGTGTGTGTGTGTGTGTGTGGTTTAAGTAATACTGTGGATTTTTGTTCAGCAATAAACTCTTTGAGCAACTGGTTCTTCTGAGGCAAAACATCACTGTGTTCTAAAATGAACAGTTTAAGTATAATTTTTCAAGTTTAAAAATAATTTTGTGCATTAATCTTGCATATTTTTGCTGTACCTGGTCTAAACATAGTATAATACCACACTCTTATTATCCCTATGATTTTCTTTTTTAAAGAAAAGCCATTCTCTGTGTGACTATGTATTTTTTAAAATTGTTATAGGCTGCTTAGGTGTTTTTTGTACAGGGGCCAGTAGTTAGCTATGTATTTTTTTAGAGGCACCCTTTTACATTAAAGAAATAATTTTTGAGAAATGAGTGAGTAAATAGTTTCTTCTTCTATTAAAAAGCAGCAGTAGCTTAACTAGTTTTGGAGGGGGCAGCTGGGAAAAAAGTGAGTGTGTGATCACTTGGTATTAAGTTATAATTTTATTTCTGCCAATGATGGGCTTGAAGATACTGTTGAGGAACAGCACATGCATGGTGATATGGGTTTGAGTCAGCAATAAGTCAGCTATTTGATAGTCAAAAGGAATGCGTCATTCTTTAGGGAGGAAAAGATCTCTATAAGGTGTTTGTGAACTCAGTATGTTAAATATCTAGCGTTTGAGCCTTTGTATTCTTTGTCAAGTTGTCAAAAGAATATTTTCTATATTCTTTTTGTCATTTTATTCTATAGGATGTTGCCCTCCTGGAAAGCCTTCTGTCTTGTACAATAGCCAGTTAAAAAGCACCATGTGTTTGTTTATGTACTATCCAGATTATAACATAATTATTAAAATCCCATAATATGGAAGAAAATATGATATCCTTCTCGTGTGTAACATCCTAAAATTAAATATTGACACCCCCCCCAGTAAACAGCAGCTGCTCACAGCTTTCCTTGGGCTCTAGGTCAGGGTAGTGACTATGTACTACTTTTGCAGAGTGAGCTTTCATATTGGTATGTGAGGCTTCTGCCAAAGTTTTTGCTCATGTTCCCTTTCTCCTTCTGGGTTTCTGTTTTCCTTGTGGCTCACTGAAGTGAACAAATGTTTGTCAGTGATTTGCTGTACTACAGCTGTGAGGGTTGGTAGTTGTATATTGTGGGCTGTGTGAGAAAATGGTTCAGTCCCTATCTTTGGTTTCTCCGTTGTAGATTTCATGCTGGTTTGCTACTGCTTTGTTTTTTTTGGATACCAGAAATAACTTTGGAGAAGGCTTTTTTTTTTAAAAGCCCTCTGATGCAATCCGTCGGGTAGATCTGGACTGCATTTGAGTGTACCATATTTATGGATGACACTAAGACCACAGAACAAGCTCACTATTGGATTTAATAGCACTTTTCTGACTTTAAGATACACATTCATTGTATATCTTAAATAAAATCTTGTTTTTCACCCATTGAAATGATGAAACGAAGAAGAGAGAGATTTGGAGCCCCATCTCTACGGATCCAGTAAGAATTGTTTTGGGAAATAGATTTCCACTGATTATCTAACCTGTCAGAATGAAGTAACATAGCATAAATTTGAGCCTAAATCTGTTCGTTATTGCTCTTTAGAAAGAAAAAAGTCTCCAGAATGGCTTACATAGAATCAGTAAAACAAAATAGCCCCTGCCTGAACAAATCCTTATGTTCATTTAATTTTTCAGAAGAAATATTCATAAATTTATCTTATATATTAAATGTAGAAGCAATAGATATACTATCCATAAAATATGTAACATAAAAATTTAGGATATAATAAAAATATAATAGGAAAGCATAAGTATTATATTTTACACTCATTGGTAGAAAGCGAATAGAGTTCATATTAAGATTTCTGGGTTCATTTATTTTAAAAAAATTATATTCATTGAGTTTATTGATACCCGTTAAATGTTTAATATAGCTAAATTGTTGAGGTCAGTATTTAAGTGTCAGGTCTTACCTTAATTGCTTCCATTAATGTATGTTTTCAGACACTTCAAATATATTGAGTTTTCGAAGTCTGTGTGTAGTCTAAGATTATTGCATCTTAAAAACGAACATCTCTGAAATAAGTGGTAAAGATTATAGCTACAGTCTGCAGGCAGCCATTATCATAGTAGAGGTACTGGATATTTTCTTCCCTTTAGAAAACACTAGGAAAGCCCCAGTTGTAGATGTAGCTCTTGCAGATTGTGATCTATGCCTTTAAATGACACTGAATGTTAGTGGGCTGTAAGATGATAAAGGTGGAAAATTAGTTTTCACATGTTTGTAATTTCATATTGTTTATCCAAACAATGACTAGTAACTGATATTTTTATGTAATGTAGGGTTTACTTATATGATATGAATGGACTGATTGAGGAATGTTTGCAATTATATGTAGCTTTAGTATTTTTAATGCACAATCTTTAATCAGGACCCTAACCTTAAAATCATTTTAATGCTACATATGCTTATTATTGGTTCTGCTGTTTGCCAGCTACAATTTGTTTCTGCTTTCTTAAGTGAAAAAAGAGAGTGCTTCACAAGATACTTTTGAAACTTAACTGTTTCTGTTATGGTACTTTGTCAGAATCTCCTCTCCTTTCCTCTCCCACTGCCGAGGAAGTGATGTGCATCAGCATGTCTTCTCTCCTACATCTGCTCCAGGTCTGCAGCATCTTAAAAACCCACTTAGTGCTGATTGTGCCCTTGCTACTTCTCCTCTAGCGTTTTATCTCAACCCACATCCTCAGAGCAACCCTGGTAGCCCCTGCCACAGCAATCCACTTCAGTGGAGGTAAGGAAAATGTCTGTTTACTGCAGTCTTGCCTAACTTACTTGGATCAAAGGTAGCTTTCCACACTTACAGGTTCATCTCTATAGCGTTCAAAATTTTGTCATAACTGCATAACTAAACATCTAGAACAAGGAAATAACAGTTGGTTCAGAAACACAGAAATACTGTAACGAAGGATTTTTCAGTCACTTGCATGAGAAGCTGAAGCAGCAAACCTCAATTTCTCTACTAGTATACTTTTCAGTTGGCTCAGTTGGTTTTATGTGAATCCCTCCTAGTTTGTTTTTCAAGAATGTATTTTAGCTATAATTATGACTAGCATTGCTTTTCAACTGCTTTTCTTTCTAAAGAACCAAACTATGGCCGGTGTGTTCCATAAAGCAGGATGTAGTGGCTTCTTGTGTTGGTAGAAACAGATCCTTGCTCTTCCTCCAGAGTTGAAATTGCTTGCTTTTTTGCAAGCCTAAATGGGGTGTTGCCTAATTCATTGTTTCTCAGGCTACTTGATGTGGGAGGTTGACAATGTTTTCATAATGTGCCAGGGAACAGCACCATATTTGTGTCCATTGGCTACAACTGTTTCTTTACTGGAATGTTGCTGCAGGCAGCTGGTGACTCATAGGTTGGGATCAGCCTGTGAACAACCACTTTAAATAGCATTGGCCTAGTCACCATCTCCCAGTGTGTCAAGACACCATTGCGAAAGGTCCCAGATTCATAGGTCAGGTGGAGATGAACCCAACACAGGCCATGCACTATTGTGCCTGGGTTGCGCTATTCAAATTATGTATTCTGCTATATGCTATAGCATTTCTTTGAGTGAATAGCAAGCAGGCACCTGGTGGCGTGACAAGGAAGTGTTGTCAAGGAGGACAGGGACATGGCCAACTGTTCAGCCTGCTGATTTCTTATGCAGTGATAATAAAGTCTCAGGCAGCAAAACATTTTGGGCTGATCCTGTGTTTCTTCTTGTTGACAAACAGAAATGGTTAGCACCTCTGCTCAATTTAGTACAGTACATACAGATGTAAGGAAAATAGGTACATATCTTTGTAAAAAGGGGCTAAAGCAAAAGCATGCCAGCCCTTTCCTCTACACCTGAAATATATGTTGCCATTTACTTTGGCAAATAAAAAGGAATTCTTAGAGTCTCCTTTCCTTTAACTGGCTATCTTTCTGAAACAAATGGCACAAAGTCCAAATTTCCTTAATCTATATATGCTTATTATTTAAAGTGAGTTAGAATCTCCATTATAATTCCTTTTCATTTGTCATTTCAAATCCACCAGGGGTGTTTAGAAAATTAAATTTTGATAATCTCTAACGGTATTTATAAAACCTTTCTTCAACCTTCCTGATTAAACAGTTATTGTGTATAGAGTGATAATGCAAACAAATATGCACATTCGCTAGTCTTTCAAGGTGCTAGGTTGTTCTCTGTTGTTAATGCTGAAATATGAAACTTGGAGAGTAGGAATGCATTTAAAAGCGGTGGTTGTGGCTTGGCTAGCGCCTAGAAGATGAACGCAGTATGGCAAGATGCGATGGGAGTGAAAATAGCTTTTTATGCTGAGATGTGAGTGGAAATGTTTTCTTTTGACAGGAAGGAGGATGTTCATTCTTTTTAACCCTCTCATTTGTCTTTGGGTTTTTTTTGCAACATATTGTATATGGGTCTGTCTTTTAAAAGTACTATTGGACCTTTTTGTAGTTTAAACAATGAGGCTAAATCTTTACTGGAGAATGGCCAATTGTGTTCAGGTTATGCTAGCATTTTGCCATCCTTTGTATTTACCTAAATATACCCTAAGGTCATGGCCCTTGTGCAAGCCAGAAGGAAAATGGTTGGTGATATTTTCAGTGGTAGCACCCAAGTGTTGAGAATATATATCCCAGATTTTTTCAAGCTGTGCTCATTATGGTCTTTTCAGCATCAAATGACTTATCTTTTCTTTTTTCTATGCATAGGCTCCTAGGAATAGGTTTTTTTGTTTGTTTTAAATCTCTGCACTGTTTTACCCCTACTATTGGTTTTACCCTAATTTTTCTTGTGTGCTTCTGCTGGTTTTATTGTGCTTTGATCTGGTTTGGTTGTTGTTTTATTGCTATTTTGCATTTGTTTTTTTATTTTATACATCATCCAGAGAACTTCAGCTACTGACTGGTCTTAAAAAAATAACAACATAAAAATATTGTGTAGGTTTTTGTCATTTTTGAAACCCTTGAACAAGATACACACTCTCACATTCCATGCTTAAGCTATGGCTGAAATAATTTAAAGCGAAACCATATCTTCATTTGAACACACATTGCACGACAGTAAAACTATGGCATTGAAAAGGCTGTGCCCCACTGTTTATGTATATATTGAACAAAGCTGCAATGTTTGGTTTGGAAAAATGTCCAAGATGAGTCATCCAGTATTTTCAGTTTGTATGTATAAAAGTCTTATGACTATATTAAGTAGTTTCACACATGAAATTCTGACAAGTGGGGAGTTTTTCTGTAAAAGGGATTGTATTTAATATGTTGCATTTATTATGTTCACAGATAGAAGAAGTAATATTTTTAGGTAGAATACTAAGAGGTAGAAATATTTGAAAGGTTCATTCTTAAGATATGAAATCAGCAAGTAATGTTTATGGTAGAAGCAGCTGTGTTATATAATCTCCATACAGGTTTCTGCTTCATCTTTACAGATGATTATGTCTTTTTACAATTTCAGACTATCTACAAGTTAGTAAGGAGATTGGGAATGTTTGTTTTTGGACTACAACTTTCAGAATACCCCAGCCAGCTTGGCCAGTGGATTCTGGGAATTATAGTAACTTTTCCCAAGCTCTGAGTAAATACAACATAGTTTCTACATATGTTTCATAATAATCTACATATGTGTATCTCAGAGTACCAATCTGTAATTAGAAATGTGAAAATTGTTGCTTCTACCTCTTGACCCTGTGTTATCAATTAATTATTTGTTTTTGTTGTTGTTGTTGTATTTACTTGGATACCAGTTAATCACTCTTGTAGCTGACTGGAAATTAAAATTCATCCTGTCAAGTTATTTTTGGCAATGCTGCACTCTTAACACCCACATGTGAGAAAGGACGCAGCTTCTTTAGCTCCTTAAGGAATAAGTTGTCCACAAATAACATTAATTTGTCAGTGTTCTTCCACAAATATTTGGATAGGTTTTTTCTCTGTGCTGGTTTTGGCACGGTCAGCCTTTCCGTGTGGACAAACAGGTGCTAGCATCCCTCACTGGGTCTCTTATTACAGTGTCTGGCAAAAGAAGGTCCTAGTTTTAAAAAGGGGTCAGATGTGCTACCTCAGATGTGTTGGCCAATTATAAAAATTGTAAAATAGTTTAAAATTTAATTACTGGAGGCAACATATTTAAAAATGACCATAATTGACTTGGCTTACAACCAGCAATTGGAATTACTCTAGTTTAATAATATCTCATTTTGTATGAGATGATTTCTTCATTACTTGCAGTTCCTGGTAGTTGTTGCTAGTGCTGTGGAGATTTTCTAAGTGGTGGTGAGCTTTGCTATGTGTTATGAAGCGATGTACAGTATTCAAGTCTTTTATTCCAAATCTCAAGTCTCTACCTTCAAGTCTCAAGTTGAGTCTCAAGCCCTTGCAAGATACTTTCAAATCAAATCTCATGTCTGGGAGCTAACGTTAACAGAAAATAAAAGGTGGTGGTGGTGTGTGTGTGTGGTTTCAATAACTAGAAAATGAAGAAGCTGTGCACAAAATTAGGTTAAAAAAATTATTAGCAAATGTGTTAGACAATGGGCTTGAAGCGGGACTTGAGATCTGCTCAGTAGTCTGTCTCCGCTGCACATTGGAGGATCCTTCTGAAGCTTTTGAAAAGCTTTAGAAGGGTCCTTCTGCCTCAAGCAGTTGCCTAACATTTGCTGTTACTGTTTCCATCACATGAGCGGTAGGCAAAAAGCAGTGAGATCATGGAAGCGTTGTTCAATGGAAGAAAACCGTTTTCTGGTCCATAACGTTTCTGGATGAATGTGTTATGTTACTGAACCAAGGCCAGTAAGTTGTTTGCTAAAAATATACAAGTCCCAAATTGAGTCAAGTCAGTGCATCATTTATTGTTGAGTCAAGAAAAGTTGCGTTTACATCACTGGTGGTATGTCCACCGCAATGCAGACTGAGTAACTTTTTATTTGTATTTTTTAATCTGTGTGTGTCTGTATGTTTCTTTTAATGCATGTTGCCCTCAGTTTTATATTGAAAGTAGAGTGTAGAAATCTTCTAAATAAATAACTGTATTTCATGCAGCTGGAAGAATATCTCATTGATCAATCCACATGATAAGGGCAATTGTGTCTGTGTTTCTTCTGCTATGCTAATTTTGTGGCAAACACCTATGCAAAAGACCTCATCATATGTTTGAGTTGCTTAGGCATTCACCTAGCTATGTGGGATCTGCCTAACTGATAAGGAGCTCTGATATGGTTAGCAAATGTGTAAAGGGAAGGGGATGGAGAAACAGAAGCTTTAAAAGAAACTTCATGAAAATGTAGAATCATAGAATCATAGAGTTGGAAGATATATATCTATTTGAGATGAGGTTGCTAAGACTACATGAGACAACAGAAAACTGATCAACATCTAGGGCATCTCCAAGCCCATGCCCTCAGAAATTCAGTTCTAAGTGTCCAATCACAACTCTATCAGAACTCTAGCCATAGAGGAAATCTCTCTCTGGCTTTTCTTCACAAAGATTCAGAAAGGACTCATCCCATGCTTTCTGCAAGCGCACTGATGACTAAAAAGGCCAGTCCGAGAAAAACAAGTCCAGTTGCAGAAAGCACAGCAGAAGGTCTCCTTGGGCGATGTTTCTGGGTTGTGATTCTTTCTGCGTTGTCATTTCTCTTCAAGACTTGTTTGGTGTGAGTCTCAAATAAGGCTGCAGCATTGTGGATAGTGCGTCTCCATGCCTCCCGATGTGAGGCCAGGGCAGACGATTGTTGGTGATCAATTTGGTCGAGCTTGAGATGTTGCTTCAGGGAGTCCTTGTATCGCTTTTTTGGAGTGCCCCTCTTACGCTGACCCATGGCGAGTTCACCGTAGCGTACTATTTTTGGGAGGTGATAGTCCTCCATCCTAGAAATGTGCCCTGCCCGGCGCAGCTGTGTTCTCAATATCATGGCCTCAGTGCTGGTGATCCCTGCTTGCTCAAGGACAGCAACATTTATCACATAGTCCAGTGTGTACAGTTTACAGTATTGAGTTTTGTCATTGAGTATCTTAATTTTTTCTTTTGGAAAAATTAAGCATATTTTTCAGTTTCATCCAACAGGAAATGTATCAGCTGTAATTAGAGTAATTATATGAAATTAAGGAATGAGAATCAGTGTATGTAGCTGTGACTATTATAGGTGTCTTGGGAATCTTAGTTAATTTAGTTAACAAACACTTAAGTGATGCTTTAAAATGACACCAATTTTCAGTTGGTGGACTAATATGCTTATTTGTAAAAATGCGCTAATGATTACTCTTTGAGAAAGCCAGGAAATAGCACTATGATACAGTTGGCTGTGCCAAAGCAGTACAGTAGGACCCCCTGTATCCGCTGGGGATTGGTTCTGGGGGCCCCTGTGGATACCAAATACAAATAGCGATAATAGCGAATGCCATTGAAAATAATGGGATGTCCGGTTTTAAATACCATAGAGTTGCCTTGGAGGACGTAGAAAATGGCTAGAGAGGATGAAGGATTTATTGGAATACTCTATGGTAGGTGTGCTGTTTTGTGTCCCATGGATAATTGAATCAGTGGATAATGGATCAGTGGATACGGGGGGTGCTTCTGTACCTACCTCTGATTTCCATTGTGCTCATAAGGCTTTGCTGAGGTGCCCACTGGTTCCTGGACCAGTGCCAGTCCCTGAGCCGTTGACTGCCTGTCTCTGATAAGCTTCCAGGAAAAAAAGAAACAATTTTACCCAATGATTTGGGCACAAATTTAGTGCTGGTTTTTGGCATATTGGAAAAAATATAATTGTCGGTCCACTACATCAGCTAACCTGAGAAGTACTGCACTAAACTATTCCCCTGAGCACAAGTGAATGGTCCAGTTTCCTCATTGACTTGCATAGCTGAAAAATGATTTGCTAAAAAGACATGGAAGAACAATAGCTTTCCTCACTTTAGAGCCTGTTGCCTTTAAGGGTTCTTGAGGGCTCACTGGGCTCATTTCTGCTCTAACTGCTTTTGGGTAGAGCAGCTTTCTCATTGTAATGGAGTGAATGGAATGAATTCTCCATTCATTTGAATGGAAGGGGGAAAAATCTTGTACTACTGAAAAATGTCTGGAGAACCAGAGGCCTTGGCAGGAGAGCATGGGAGCTCCCCCCACCCCCCGCTACAGCTAGTTTTTGGCAGTGCAGTTCCCCTTCCCCCTACAAAGAAATGTTGAAACCATTGCTTTCGGGAAGCATTTTATGGTTGCTTTTACAGCATTTTAAAAAAATGTTGGGTGTCCACATGGGCCTCAAAGGCTGGGAATTCCTACATTACATTTTGTTGTTTCCATTTCCATTTTTTTGGGTACATCCTGGTTATGCACACATATAATGAGGTTTTATGAATGATAGTGGGTTCAGTAATTTTGGAATAAATTTAAAGATAGAGGTATCAACTATACCTAGAAAATCTTGTTCACCATCTTCACAATTGTTCATCGTTATGTCAGTGTATACCTGCAGTACTATTAGATGTGTAGAAATCTCTTTTAATAAAAAGTGGTAGTGCCAAATTTTTGGTTCAGTCTTAATATGCAATTTATTAATTTATATAATTCTTACAGATACAAGTTCACCTGGAAGCAATGCTTCACTTAAAGGTGAAAAGATAATGGAGCCTTTCATAAACCTATATGCCCCACCCTGATTCATCCTAGTTTTAGCTCAATCAGCTCTAAAAATGAAAGGAAGCACTACTCATATACTTATAATTTAAGCTGTGCTGGAAAGCCATTTGTTGCTTAATAACATTGAAAAATACAGCTCCTTCAACAAATAAAAAGGCGGAGTTTCATCTGAGCTGGTGTTCTGCATGACTCTGTCCCATACATCTTATACAATGATTATTCTCATGTCTTTAAGTCTAATGTGATACAATATATATTGGAAAAGGTATGAATGTATTAATTTATCGAAGGCTTTCTTTTCTCAAAACTGATTTGAGTGGGAATAAAATATTTGATATGAAGAAATTGGTAAAACTAGCTGGACCCGGTGTACCATACGCCATTAAAACAGTCCCCTCAAAATGCCAAGTCTACCTCATGACAACCCTTTGAGGTAGACTGGTGGGGTTAAGTCGCCCCCATGCCCCCCGTCCTGCCCCCCCATGCCCCCCGTCCTGCCCCCCCATGGCACTGTTCCTGCCCCCTCCCACGCCGCTCATCCTGCCCCCTCCCATGATGGTGGTCCTGCCCCTGCCGCCCATCCTGCCCCCTCCCATGTCACTTGTCCCCCCCTCACACACCGCCTGTCCTGCCCCCTCCCATGCTGCCCGTGTGCTCATCCGCCCTCCCATGCTGCCTGCCCCCCATGCCGCCCATCCAGCCCTCTCCCACATCACCCATGTTCTTGTTCCCCCTCCCACACTGCCCATCCTGCCCCCTCCCATGCCACTTGTCCCCCCCACGCCATCCTTCCTGCCTCCTCCCATGCTGCTCGTACTGTCCCCCATGCTATTCCCTCTCCCTCTCCAGCCATGTTTCAGACTACATGGTCCCTCCCCCAGTGTGCTGATTGGCTGCCCACCAGACCTGTGATTGGGTGGTCAGGTCCCTAAGCAGCCAATCAGCACACTGGAAACGGCAATATACCCAAGAGAATTATATATATATAGATGTGTGTGAACATATGTATGCCCCTTGTATTGTCTATAGAATGTTGTTTTATTCTCATAGTAATGTCAGTTCATTGTGTAAACAGATTGTCTGTGTGCCTTAGTTAACAATTTAAATATTTTGGATGTTTTCTTAGATTGTAAGACAAATATATTTGTTCTGGTATTTCTATTGGCTGCTAAAAGGCAGGGTCAGCTCTGAGTACTTGGATAGGAGACCACTGACAAATATCAGTGTTGTCCGCTATATTTCAGAGGAGAGAACTGCCAAAACTTCTTCTGAGTATTCCTTGCTTACGAAAAACCCTATGAAATTCATGGGGTTGCCATACGTTGACAGGTGAATTGAAGGCATATACACACAGTAAAAGAATAGGGACTCAATTTGCAATAAAATGAACCTGTTCTACAGAACCTCCAATTTGAGATTTTGTTCATTCCCTTGCAACTCCTCCAGGGTCATCACAAGGCAGAATGTAATAGTGGTGCTTGGATTCTGGCCACTGACGTACACAGATGCTGATTACCTTTTTATAGTAAGAATTGACAATCCACTAGAGCTCAGAACATACTTTTATTTATTTATTTATTTATTTATATATTTATTTATTTTCCCCACCTTTCTCTCTGCACAGGACCTAAGCCAACTATCAATACAAACTTTGCCTTATTTATTTAGAATATTTATACTCTGCTCTTCAGCCACAAAGGCTCTCAGAGTGGCTTACAAATTGTTAAGTTGACAGTTCCCTGCTCTCAGGCTTACAATCTTATGCCTTATGTATTCATTTGCTCCAGTTTGGGAAGTAATGTAGATTGGACTTGCCTTACTTATCAAATGATGTCTCTATGTTCCTACGCTGGAACACTGACAGCCCAAGCTATTTTAATATTGTAATCTCATACATTCACCTCCAGTAACAGATTTCATATTTGGAACAGCATAAAAATGCTGACATTAGAGACAGAGATAAAAATGCTCTATGAAAACATTGCAAAGACCTTTGTTAACCATCCTAGCAATACTCGTATATGATCTTATTTCATCAAAAAACTGATCTTGAAATTCTAATATAAATTATACAGTTTATTAAATGATTTTATCTACTGTCACATTTAATTGTTGGTGCCATTTTCTTTGCTCAGCCAGCAGCTTGGTCTTTATCATTCTCCTTTCACTGTACAGCTACACAATAGGAAATTTATTTTTTGAATAATAGGTTGCTCGGGGTGGTAGTTTTGCGTTTCTAGCTCATGCAAGATCTGAGAAGATTGTGGCAGCTTTTAAAACTTGCAACTAAATTATTTTATTTTTTACGAAGGTAAAACAGATGGTCTGGGTGGTCAGTAATGACAGAACATGTATAAGTTTTCAACCTTTGTTACATTTTTATCCTTAATTGCATTCTAAAGTGTTTTACATTTGAAAAAAAATTGATTGCCTTTTGTAAATTGTCTTAGTAAAGGTATGTAGCTTCTGATGTTTGTGATCTTCTTGCCTAATGTACACATCTACATATTTGACATGACAATCAATCATTATACTGATTTTGACAAAGAATAATTTATTTCTACACAATTTAATATTTAATAGGTAATCTTCAAAAAGGGAAAAAAAGACGATCCCAACAATTATCATCCAGTTAGTCTGACGTCAATACCAGGGAAGATTCTAGAGCAGATCATTATATAGAGAGTATGTTAAAATTTAGAAGGCAATTCCATAATCACAAAAAGTCAACATGGGTTTCAGAGAAACAAGTCATGCCAGACTAATCTGATCTCTTTTTTTGATAAAGTTACCAGCTTGGTAGATGAAGGGAACGCTGTGGATATCGCATACCTTGATTTCAGTAAGGCCTTTGACAAGGTTCTCCATGACATTCTTGCAAACAAGCTTGTAAAATGTGGGCTAGACAAGTTAACTGTTAAATGGATTTGTAATTGGTTGACCGGCCGAACGCAAAGGGTGCTCTGCAGTGGCTCCTCTTCCTCTTGGAAAGATGTGACCAGTGGGGTGCCACAGGGTTCTGTCCTGGGCCCGGTGCTATTCAACATCTTTATCAATGACTTGGATGAGGGAGTTAGGGGCATACTTATCAAATTTGCAGATGACACCAAATTAGGAGGAGTAGCCAATACCTTAGAGGACAGGATCAAAATTCAAAATGACCTGGATAGACTGGAGAGCTGGGCCAAAGCTAACAAAATGAAGGTCAATACGGAGAAATGTAAGGTATTGCACTTAGGGCAGAAAAATGAAATGCATAGATATAGGATGGGGGAGACCTGGCTGAACGAGACTACGTGTGAAAGGGATCTAGGAGTCGTAGTAGACCACAAGTTGAACATGAGTCAACAGTGTGATGTGGCAGTTAAAAAGGCCAATGTGATTTTGGGCTGCATCAATAGAAGTATAGTGTCTAGATCAAGGGAAGTAATAGTGCCGCTCTATTCTGCCTTGGTCAGGCCTCACCTAGAATACTATGTCCAATTCTGGGCACCACAATTCAAAAAGGATATTGACAAATTGGAGCATGTCCAGAGAAGGGCAACTAAAATGGTGAAAGGTCTGGAAACCATGCCTTATGAGGAGAGACTTAGGGAGCTGGGTATGTTTAGCCTGGAAAAAAGACGGTTAAGAGGCAATATGATAGCCCTGTTTAAGTATTTGAAGTGGTGTCATGTTGAGGGTGGAGCAGGCTTGTTTTCTGCTGCTCCAGAGACTGGAACACGGAGCAATGGGTGCAAGCTCCAGGAACAGAGATTCCACCTCAACATTAGGAGGAACTTTTTGACAGTAAGAGCTATTCGGCAGTGGAACACACTCCCTCGAAGCGTGGTGGGGTCTCCTTCCTTGGAAGTATTTAAACAGAGGCTGGATGACCATCTGTCGAGGATGCTTTGATCGTGATTTCCTACGTGGCAGAGGGTTGGACTGGATGGCCCTCGTGGTCTCTTCCAACTCTGCAATTCTATGATTCTATGATTCTATGATTCTACCCTGGGCAGATGCAATATTAAGAAAGATGAGCTCAAGAAAATATGTGTACAAGTTAGAATACGAATCCCTGAATAGTTTGGTTTTAGTGTCTAATGAATTGTGACTTGCTAGATTAATGAAATGCCAAATTTTAAAGTTTAAAGAGTACCCACAATAGAAACACTTTTAACTTGAGTTTTTCAGGCCATTCCTCTTGAAGGATTAGTGGGATTTACCTCTAGATAAGTGTGCCTAGGATCTCAGCCTTAATCTGATAGGTATTATAATTGATATACCATTAGAAAAAGCAACAGCAGGAGGCTGTTGCTGTTTTCCATTATTAGAAAGTTACAACATTTTAGTAAGGTATAAAAATGAAAGAATAATACCAGGGTATTTTAATAACAAGCATAAAATTGTAATGGAATTAATAATATAGTTTTCATTCATCAGCAGTGAGATCATTGTAAATAGGGAAGGTAAAAAGAAGCATTGGTCTGTCATTTAATATGTAAAAAACAGAGTAATTGCATTTTGGCATAATAGAATTCTTAGCAAAACATATACTTTGGTGTTAAGTGAGTGGGAGTTTCTATTGAATCAGATGAAAAGTTAACCATTCCTCTTTATAGGGTTTCATAAAATATTTTGGCTTATATTATGGCAGTGCTCTTCTGACATTTCATTTCAAATTACCCCTTCTCTGCAATAATTGGAAAACACTACAAACTTCCTCCAATATGATTATTAAATTTACATATTTCTGTAGTACAGTGTATATTACATATAGATGTGGACTTTTTTATGTAATAAAAACAAGATTATGAGATGTGTCAGAGATTATTAGCCACATTTTTTCTGGGTAAATGGGTGCTTTCATTTTAAGTATGGATCAATTTAGGAAATCAGTGTGTTGGTTAAATAAATTTTAAAATTCATCTTTCCTCATGCTGAATTTAAAATCTCTCTCTGGCTTTTCTTCGCAAACGAAGATTCAGGAAGGACTCATCCCGCGCCTTCTGCAAGCGCGCTGATGACTAAAAAGGCCAATCCGAGATAAACAAGTCCGGTTGCAAAAAGCGCAGCAGAAGGTCTCCTTGGGTGATGTTTTTGGGTTGTGATTCTTTCTGCGTTGTCGTTTCTCTTCAAGACTTGTTCGTCGTGAGTTCTCAAATAAGGCTGCAGCATTGTGGATATTGCGTCTCCATGCCTCCCGATGTGAGGCCAGGGCGGACCACTGTTGGTGATCAATTTGGCCAAGCCTGAGATGTTGTTTCAGGGAGTCTTTGTATCGCTTTTTTGGAGCGCCCCTCTTACGCTGACCCGTGGCGAGTTCACCGTAGAGTAGTATTTTTGGGAGGCGATGGTCCTCCATCCTAGAAACGTGCCCTGCCCAGCGCAGCTGTGTTCTCAATATCATGGCCTCAATGCTGGTGCTCCCTGCTTGTTCAAGGACAGCAACATTCGTCACATAGTCAGTCCAGTGTATATTTAGGATTGTGCGTAGACAGCGCTGATGAAAGCGCTCGAGGAGTCGTAGGTGGTGGCGATAGGTGACCCATGTTTCAGATCCATAAAGGAGGATAGACAGTACGATGGCTCTATACACACTGATTTTTGTGCTTTGCCTCAGGTGTTTATTGCTCCAGACTCTTTTGTGAAGTCTTCCAAATGCACTATATGCCTTTGCTAATCTGTGATCGATCTCTTTGTCAATCTTGGCATCTGAGGAGATGATGCTTCCCAGGTAGGTGAACTGCTGAACGGACTTGAGCACTGATTTGCCGACGGCAATGTGGGGATGGTGGTGTTCGTCCTGTGGTGCAGGCTGGTAAAGAACTTCTGTTTTCTTCAGGTTGACTTCTAGCCCAAACAGCTCTGCAGCTGTTGCAAAGCAGGACGTTAGGCGCTGCAGAGCTGCTTCTGTGTGGGCAACAAGGGCAGCATCATCGGCGAAGAGCAGCTCACGGACTAGATAGTTTAGAGTCTTAGTGTGAGCCCTCAGACGGCTTAAGTTAAACAAGCTACCATCAGTACGGTAGCGTATATAGATGCCGTCGTCTTCTTCAAGCTCTGCCATAGCCCTTTGGAGCATCGTGCTAAAGAAGATTGTAAATAAAGTTGGTGCAAGAACACAACCTTGCTTCACTCCATTAGTTATTAGAAAGGGCTCTGAAAGAGCATCGCCATATCTGACTTGACCACGCTGGCCCTCGTGTAGCAAGATAATCATTTTAAGGAATTTGGGGGGACATCCTAGTTTTTCCAGGATCTGCCACAGACCTTTTCTACTTACAGTGTCAAAGGCTTTGGTGAGGTCGACAAATGTTACATAGAGACCCTTGTTCTGCTCCCTACATTTTTCTTGCAGTTGCCTAAGGGCAAATACCATGTCTGTAGTACTCCTATTGGCTCTGAAGCCACATTGGCTTTCAGGGAGAAGTTCTTCTGCAATAGCAGGAACTAATCTGTTCAGGAGTATCCTTGCAAGGATTTTTCCAGCAATAGAGAGCAGTGTTATGCCTCGATAGTTTGAGCAGTCGGATTTTGCTCCTTTTTTCTTGTACAGGGTGATGATGACTGCATCTCGGAGGTCTGATGGCAGTTCCCCTTTTTCCCAGCAATTCACAAGGAATTCGTGGAATTTTTCGTGGAGTGCATGACCTCCGTGTTTCCAAACTTCAGGTGGGATTCCATCAATCCCAGCTGCCTTGCCGTTTTTCATCTGCTGTATGGCCATAAGGGTCTCTTCCAAAGTGGGAGCTATGTCCAATTCATTTTTCATTGGTTTTTGTATCATATATTGGATAGCTGAGGCTTGGACTACTCGGTTGGCGCTAAAGAGACTTTGAAAATGTTCAGCCCAACGATTTAGGATGGAGGCTTTATCAGTAATTAATGTTTGACCATCTGTACTGTATAAGAAGCTTTGGACCTGATAAGTAGGTCCAAACACTGCTTTAAGAGCTTCATAAAATCCTCTATGATCACCCAGATCTGCACAGCGTTGTGTCTTTTCTGCTAAATTGATCCACCACTTGTTCTGCATGTCTCGGAGTTTTTGTTGTAGTTTGCTACATGTGAGGCGGAAAGCTGCTTTTCTTACATGACAGGTTGGCTGGGCGAGGTATGCCTGGTGAGCAGCTCTCTTCCTTGCCAACAGCTCCTGGATCTCTTGGTTGTTTTCATCAAACCAGTCTTGATTTTTCTTGTGGGAGAACCCGAGGGATTCTTCTGCAGACTGGAGGATACTGTTTTTGATATGTTGCCAAAGCACTGTAGGAGAAGGATCTGTAGGATGGTCTTCAAGTTTCGTTTGTAGGTTTGCCTGGAAGTTGTCTCTCATGGTAGCTTGTTGAAGATTGTTGACTTGGAGCCTCTTCTTTAAGATGCCACCCCTCTTAGGTTTGAACTTAAGATGAAGATTTAGTTTACATCTGACGAGGCGATGATCTGTTTGGCATTCTGCACTGGGCATCACTCGGGTATGACGGACATCACGAATGTCTCTCTGACGGACTAGAACGTAGTCAATGAGGTGCCAATGTTTGGATCGGGGATGCATCCAGGTTGTCTTCAAGCTATCTTTCTGCTGAAAGATTGTGTTTGTAATAGTCAGCTGTTGTTCTGCACAGAACTCTAGCAGGAGGCGTCCGTTATCATTGCAATTTCCAACACCATGCTTGCCTAAGACACCTTTCCAGGCTTCGGAATTCTTTCCTACTCTGGCATTGAAGTCACCAAGTATAATAATTTTATCTTCTACAGGGACTTTTTGTATGAGTTGGCGTAGGTCTGTGTAGAATTTGTCTTTCTCTACAGGGTCGGCTTGCATAGTTGGGGCATATACACTAAAGAGAACAACATGTGGGAGGCGTAAGGAAATAATGCGATCAGAGTGTCCTGTTGGCAAGGTTTCGAGTTTGGAGGCAATGGAGTTTTTAATCATGAAGCCTACTCCTGAAAGATGTTTTTCGGTTTTGGGTTTGCCAGACCAGTAAAGTGTGTAGCCGGCGCCATGTTCTTTAAGGCTGCCTTCCTCATGGAAGCGAACTTCACTAAGAGCAGCGATGTCAATATTAAGCCGTGATAGTTCAAGGGCTATTAGGGCAGAACGACGCTCAGGCCGTCCACTATCTTTAGAGTCTTGCATGGTTCTGATGTTCCAGCATGCAAGTGTCAGTTTATTTACACCTTTGGAGGCCGGTGTGTGCCTTTGTTTCTTTGCCTTGGTTTGACCGCATCAGAAGATTCCCGTTGGCCGCGGCTAGCCAACCAGGTAGTTGGGGATGAGCTTTCTTTAGGCCACCTTTTCTAGGCCCCTCTCCATATGGAGCAAGCAGTGCTCTCCTTAAAAAAGGCTGCTTGGTCGTTCAGAATGCTGCCGAACAAGACTGTCATCTCCCGGGTCAGGCTTGAGCGACCAATGTCCTGAACCGCCTGCATGCAGGGTTGGGGCTGCGGCTTCCAGTGCATCTTTACACCTGCCGGTTTCGTCCCTCGCCAGTCGCTACAGGGCTTTTTTGGAAATGGATTTGTCCTTCGAGCCTGTGCAATGGATTTTTCTGGTGGAGCGCAGCGTGCACAGAACTGGCCTCACCCTTTAAACCAGAGATTCATCTGCCGTGGCCTTGCAAGCATGGACGTGGCAGCGAGGTCCTCGGGCCGTAGGTTTGATTAGAGTTTCCTTCTCTTAGATGGTTGACCTTACAGGGTTGGACGAGCACCATCTGCCCGGGTTTGGGATTAGAGTTTTCCTTCTCCTAGGACGGTTGCCACAAGGCTAGAGAGCCCATCCTGCCCTTTGACGCTCTTTGTCAGACCCTTCGGTTTTGACCTGTCTGGCATGGGAGACTCTACCGGTGGCTATTATGCCACCGCCAGCATTGCTCAAAACGTCATTAGGGTACGCAAGCCTCTCTCCCACGACAAGGGGGCGTCACTGGAGAGGCTGAATTTAAAAGATTTTACAGATATATTCATATGCACTATGGACTTATGCAATGTACCAAAAATCAGGGCTAAAAACTTTCTAGAGCATTAAATAGTTTACAAGTGACAATGTGACTTTTGCAGAGACATACCAAGTTTACTTCTTTGTTAAGCAGAGGCTGATGCCTATCACAAAAAAGTAGCAAAATATTGGAGGCTAACATCTGAGGCAGTAGTAGAGTCCAGAAAATATTTTGAATTTGACTCAACTGAGTATCTGCATGTGATAGATGTCCAGTATTTGCTATTATGTTGAGAGATTACAATATGTAAAGGACTTCAGTATGTAAAAATGATTAGTTTGTGGATGTACAGTTGTCCCTTCATATTCGCTGGGGTTTGGTTCCAGGACCCCCTGTAGATGCCAAAATCCATGAATACTCAAGTCCAGTTATATGCAGTGGCATAGCAAAATGGCACCCCTTATATAAGATAGCAAAATCAAGGTTTGCTTGCTTTTTGAATTATTATTTTTTAAAGAACATTTTCTTGCTGTGAATATTTCAGTCCATGGATACCAAATCTGTGGATACGAAGGGACAACTATATATGTGCTTCTCCATAAGTATTTCTCCTACAGCAGGGGTTGTTGTTGGTGCTGCTGCTGCTGCTGTGGTGTGTCTTCAAGTTATTTCCAACCTGTGGCAACTTTTAGGTAAACCTAACTTGTGGTTTTCTTAGGCTGAGAGTGTGTGACTTGCCCAGGGTCATGGCCAAGCGGGGATTCAAACCCTGGTCTCCAGAGTTATAGTCTAACACTTAAACCACTATAGCACTCTGGCTCCACAGCAACAGGGGTACATTACCTTTTTAGTTTTGAGAGCCTTGTTTGATGTTATGTGAGAGGCCACACACACATGTGTGAACACACAGACACAAATTAATTAAATGTAAACTGACTAAATCTCATATAGTAAATTTTCACCTTAACTTTAAAAAAATCCATGAAATGTATTTATTCCAACTGTGGTTACAAATTTCTCTGCCTTCAGCACCTCCTAAGATGAACTATGATTTCTCATATTCCAGGATAGTAATAACTAAGTACACCCTTACTACTTCCATAGAAATTAAGATGCTAAGCAGCAGATAGGTGTTGCTAATCAAATGCCCTTTATTAATTGATCATCGGCAAGCATGACCACCTCTATAAAAGCCAAAGTTTTAGCAGTTTGCGGGTCTGAAGAATTCAGGTATGTGCTAACACAATGCCAAGGAAGAAAGACATCAACAATGAAGCAGTGAAACAGAGAAGCAATTGTTGCTGCCCATCAATCTGGGAAGGATAATAACGCCATTTCAAAACGATTTAAAGTCCATCATTCTTGAGTGAGAGATATTATTCAAAAGCAAAAAACATTCAAGATGTTGCCACTCTTCCCAGGAGTGGATGTCCAGCAAATTCACCCCAAGGTCAGCGTGTACAGTGCTCAGAGAAATTGCAAAAACCCCAAGTGGTACATCTCAGACTCTATAGGCCTCAGTTAGCATGTTAAATGTTAAAGTTCATGATAGTACAGTTAGAAAAAGACTGAACAAGTATGGTTTGTTTGGAAGATTTGCCAGGAGAAAGCCTCTTTTCTCTAAAAAGAACATGGCAGTATGGCTTAGGTTTGCAAAATTGCATCTGAACAAAGCACAAGACTTCTGTAACAATATCCTTTGGACAGATGAGACCAAAGTGGAGATGTTTGGCCATAATGCACAGTGACACATTTGGTGAAAACCAAACACAGCATAGCAGCACAAACACCTTATACCAACTATCAAGCATGGTAGTGGAGGGGTGATGATTTGGGCTTGTTTTGCAGCCACAAGACCTAAGAACCTTGCAGTCATTGAGTTGACCATGAACTCCTCTCTATACTAAAGTATTCTAGGGTCAAATATGAGGCCATCTGTCCGATAGCTAAAGCTTAGGTGAAATTGCGTCATGTAACAGGACAGTGATCCCTAAGCACACCAGCGAATCCTCAACAGAATGCCTGAAAAAGAAAAGAATCAAGGCGTTGCAATGGCCCAGTCAAATTCCAGACCTCAACCCGATTGAAAGCTGTGGTGGGACCTTAAGAGAGCTGTGAATAAACAAATGCCTGCAAACCTCAATGAACAAAAGCAATGTTGTAAAGAAGAGTGGGCCAAAATTCCTCCACAATGATGTGAGAGACTGATAAAGTCATATAGAAAATGATTGCTTTAAATTATTGCTGCTAAATCACAAGGTGTACTTAGTTTTTCACACATGGCTTTTCCATTTTGGGTTTATTTTTGTTGACTAAATCATGACACAGTGTAATATGTCATGTTGTTGTTCACCTGAGGTTGCATTTACCTAATTTTAAGACCTGCTAACGAACAAATGACAGTTATTATGTCCTGATATGTAAAACCATAGAATTCAAAGAGGGTGTACTTCCTTTTCCATATGCCTGTATGTCCAGTTCTTTCTAGTTGCAGTTAATTTCAGGGACAAATTTATGGTGTTGGTTTTAAACTATAAAGCACTACATGTTTCAGGACTTCCCTATATGAACTTTCGTGCTACCCGAGGCCAATATCAGAGACCTTTCCCAACGTACCCCTTATATGAGAAGCTTAGGGTGGGGTGGATCAAAAATAGCCCTTTTCTGTGATAACTCTGTATTTATGGAATATTTTCTCCAATAAACTTATTCTTCATGTTGATGTTGTCATTTTTGGGAGATGCCAGACAAAAACCCGATATTCTCCCAGACATTTGGATACTAGATATCGCTTGACCTTTGTTGGATCCTTTTGTAGTGTTCATTCTAGGTTGCAGAGAGTGATTTTTTATATTGTAGAGGAAGCTTTGTAATAGTTTATTGGTTTTAGATTGCATTTTTGTGGTGTACATATTTTGTATCCTATGTTTTAAAATACCATTGATTTTGTTTTATTTGCTATGTTCGGGATTTCTGTATTTGTGCTGTGTACTGAAAATTACTTTCACACTGCTTTTAAAAATGCCACCACTTACGAGTCCTCGAATGCTTTCATCAGTGCTGTATACGCACAACGCTGAATATACACTGGACTGATTATGTGACAAATGTTGCTGTCCTTGAGCAAGCAGGGATGATCAGCATTGAGGCCATGATGTTGAGGACACAGCTGCACTGAGCAGGGCACGTTTCTAGGATGGAGGACCATTGCCTCCCCAAAATAGTATTCTATGGTGAACTCACCATGGGTCAGCGTAAGAGGGGCACTCCAAAAAAAGCGATACAAGGACTCCCTGAAACAACATCTCAGGCTCAGCCAAATTGATCACCAACAATGGTCCGCCATGGCCCCATATCAGGGGGCATGGAAATACACTATCCACAATGCTGCAACCTTATTTGAGAACTCATGCCGAACAAGTCTTGAAGAGAAACGACAACGCAGAAAGAATCACAACCCGGAAACATCACCCAAGGAGACCTTCTGCTGTGCTTTCTGCAACCAGACTTGTTTATCTTGGATTGGCCTTTTAGTCATCAGCGCGCTTGCAGAAAACGTGGGATAAGTCCTTCCTGAATCTTCGTTTATGAAGAAAAGCCAGAGAGAGAGAGAGAGAGAGAGAGAGAGAGTAAGTAATTTAATTATAATATGAATAATACTGACACTACTATTGGTAAGGTAGTACTGGTACTGATGGTAAACTAAGGGATACAAAGCATAACAAAGAATAATGTGGGCTAAAGAAAGTTTAATATGATTAGGCTTTATTTCAGCTGTGCACGAGGAGCACAGAGCTAGGTTTTACGCAGAGAAATTTAACTTTGTCTGATATTTGCTCTTAACAGCAGTGGGGAATCTTTAGCATTCCAGATATTAGCCGAATCCAGCATAACTAAGGGCAAAGGATTCTGGGATTCGAAGTCCAAAATATCTGGAGACCCAAATATTCTCCACCCCTGCTTTGTACAAAAGGAATACATTAACAAGCATGAATAAAATAATGTTTTAAACAAAATACTAACCTTACTGTTAGGTTTCCTTGGTAAACTCTGTGTCATTCTGTGAATGCCTTTCTAGGTAGAGAGAGGCAGAAAGGCAGGCATAGATGAAATCAATAGAGAACAGAGACATTGAATGCAGCAGCAGCAGCTTGCCTGCCTGCCTACTTGTCTCACTCACATTAATGGAACAGCCTGCAAGGTCTATAGGGAATTTGCATTGGCTCTGTCGCTGATTTTCTTGGTCCCTTATTTATTGCTCATGGCTTGATTGTGCAGTGTTTTTCCTGGCAATGAACGCTTACAAAGATCATGTCTGACTCCTTCTGGACAGTGCTTTCCAATTTCTCGCTGCCAGAAACAAGCATGTTGAGACGATCTAAAAGGTAATCAAAGAATTTTTGAAAGGAAAAATCTTAGAATGTTGCCTTGTTCTGTTTGTTCCCTGTGGTTGAGAGTATACAGAGATCAAAGCTCATGGATGAGAAATATGGTTGAATAGACAGATGTTTTTAATTATGTGTATTAAAATTGTACAGAAGTGCTTTGATATTTTTATCAAAAAACATAAGATAAATAAAGATGCCGTTTGCTCTTTCATAAGGTAATGTGGACATCTATAAATATATGGTATTTTTCCTCATCTTAAGTTAATGAGCAGCTAGGATGCTAGCCCTCTGTTAAAGCTAAGACGAGAGATGGTATAATCTTGGTTTCAAAATGACTTTTTCTTAGTTTGTAGTAACATCTCAGAGTGTATTTTTAATGTAGAGCTTCAAGCTGTTTAACATATGTGCTAGCGTTTTGTCAAAATAGGGACTTAAATATGTCATTTCAGTGAGTTAATTAGTTTTGTAATCTGGTGGTTCATGCATTTTCCTGTGGATTTAAAGTGTAATGATGCCTGTTTGAAGAGATAGGAAATGGTTATAAATTCATGCAACTGATTCAGAGCATGAGCAAGTTTATCATGTTAAAACTGTACTACTTACATGCTTGAACTGTTTAAGAAAGAAGGAACAGAGCACAATTAATGGTTACAAAATGTTTTGATAAGTATCTCCACGTTTTTCATTAAGATTGATGCGATAGAAATCTACAGCTCTTTAATTTTTTTAAATAATGGTGTAAAGAACCACAGTGCTTTAAACTCACTTGTCTAAAGCCTTGGAGATTTTTCACATAGAACTTTAATTTGACCCTTAAGGCAAAATGTATGTTTAGTGACTTCATTGGAGGCCAACAACAACTGTAACATCATCATCATCATCATCATCATCATATCTTGTTCTAAGTACAAAATGGTTATAAACTTGTCATAAGATTTAGGTTTTTACCTTGAGTTTAAGTAAAATATTCCAAATATTCACTAATAGCTATTAAACATTGCCTCAAAATCAATTGGCTCATTGATTGAGTTTCCATATCCTTCCTCTTGAGAGTCTGATACCTTCAGAAAATCTAGCAAAAAGAATATTCCCCTTCAAATTAAATAGTACAGAACCATTTCTAACATTCCCCTTCTATGAGTTTTTAGCATGTAGATAGAAACCAACTTGACTTTGGCTATGAAGCAAACAGGCTATGAGCAGGAGTACTGCAACAAAGATGAGAACATCCTGACATAATCATTTTAAAATACAAAAATCCTGTATTGGGAGGAATCTAGTCTGTGAACTGTAAAATGTTATATGTCTGTGAAGGAAATGCAGATCCTAGTATTTTATAACTTGAAAATAAGTGGTGCAGCTTGTTGATAATTAAAATTATCTCCCCCATGTTCTCTGTATGCCACTTGACCAATATCATGTCATGGTTTAGAACAAGACTGTCTCAGTGACAAAAGAGTATAAATAATTTATTTCAGTACAGACACTATCTTCTGTTATCCTTTGGTATCAGATAACCTCTAGCATAATATGACATGAGATAAATTTGCCAGCGCTATTGTTTCTTACAATGCTTTTGGCATACTTCCATATTTTTATATTACCAACTCATGAGGAATGGATGGATGAAAAACACTTAGAACATCTTGCAAAGTATTGAGTTTCCAAACTCTAGAGAATTAATAGAGGATATGTAATGCATTTTTGAATCAGCTGTCAGGGCTTGATTGTACAATGGACAATGATTTTACAGTGAAAGAAGTGTTCTGTTATTATTAATTCAAATGTTACACAACTAACTAACTCAATTGTTGTAGAAGAAGGACATTTCCCCAGCAGTCCAGTACAGTCTTCTGCCATCTGGAAAATTATAACTCATGCACATATACAGTACATCTCTTACAGTGAGCGGCCAAAAATTTGGCATAATAACCCAAGGTATATCTCTCAGGGGTTGTCTAAATGGTGAAAATAAGCCTCATGGAATTCGCTGGGGATACAAATGGGATCCCACATAAATTCCTTGTCTGAATGGGATCCCACATCAATCCACGGTATTTGGAAGGAGGGGGCCCCAAAATGTAAAAAACAATGCTGGAAAAGTCTTTGTGGCTTTCCTCTAGTTGCCCACTGTGGCCATGTTGAATATTCACCTTAGTGAGGGGTTGCTAAGATGATAAAATGGTGTGTGTGTTTTTTTTTTAAATGTCCTTTTAACTTGAAAAATTGCTCTATTGCTCCAGCGCACCTTAGAAAACATTTTTTTAAACAAGTTCGGCGGCAGCGAAGTACTAATGTGAATAAAATCACACGCAACCTCCACCTGGCATGCAAAGATTCTGGGTACTTGTGGGGCCAAAACCACTGTCAAGACAAGTTGCTGCTGCTGCAAAATGCCATTACTGTGAGGTACTGGGTCCCCCCCCCCTTGTATAGACTAGCTCTCATAGTGAGATATATCTCTCATAGCAAGCAGCCAAAAATCCTGTCATAATAAGCCAGGATATATATGAATCGTGTGTGTTCTTCACTCCCACTTTGTGTAACCAGAGAAGCAAGCTGCATGTCAGCATTTAAGCACTGCTTCTTTATTTCCTTGTTTGCATGTAAGAGGAAGTTGTGGCTAAGTATTTTCAAATAAGCCAGGATCAGAAATCAGCTATAAATAGGGTTTGAAGTTCAAGTTCACCTATCAATCCTAGCTAATTTGGAATCATTTGATAATAGTTCTGTGGTCACATGTAATGCCAAATGAGGGAGACATGCTAAATCCTGGATTATTTTGCTATTTATTTAGTGTATTTTTATCTTACTTCTTCCACTAAAAAGAAAAAAAGGCTTGAGGAACCCAACATTTGTAAAGACAAATTATCCTTTAAATTTTAAAGACAAAAAGTAAATCCTTTAAAATCATAATTTGAAATAAATCAAAATAATAAAACCATTAAAATCAATAATGAGTAAACATCAAAATAGTTTTAAACACTATTTTAAAGAGAGATGTCTTCATACCCTTCCCAAAAATTGCAAATGGAGGAACTGATCACAGCTATAGGGAAGTGCAGAAAGCTGTCTCCTCACATGCCTGTAAGGTGAGCTTGTGCAGGTGGTGGAATTCTCAATATGATATTTTCATAGTTTTGGTAATGAGACAAATGAAGTGGTAGGGAAGAGGCAGTGTGTGGGCGCACGTCAATTTATTGAGCCAGGATTTCAAGTTTGGTGTGACAGGTGAACCTGGTTTTTGATTCAGATGGCCTTTTTTGTTGCAAATATGATGTGGTTTTGCCACTATCACAGATTTCTGTTAGCTTGTTCCTGTGGAGCTATTGGTAACCATGTTACAGCTCATGATAATACTGTTTGAAGAATTTTAACCTTAAGAAAAGTGCTCGCTCTCTTCCTCACCTTATCCTGAGCCCTTGCAATGAGCCTCTCACTTGCCTTTTTTGCACTGCTGCTCTCTCCACTCACACTCCTGTGTCTCCTACATCCTTCCCTGTCTCACCTCACACTTTTGCAGTATGCCCCTTGCTTTCTTCCTGCGTACCACTGTGTGGTCTCTTCTCTCTCCTGCTGCCCTCTCACTTCACCTTGTGCCCTCATGATATGCCCCTTGCTTGCTTTTCTGCACACTGCTGCTCTTACCACTTGCTCTCATTTCCCTCATACCTGAAATTCCCAGGTGGACTTGTTTCTTGCAGAACAATGTGATTGACAGAAGAATGTACTGTATATTCCGGCGTATAAGACGACTGGGCATATAAGATGACCCCCCCCAATTTTTAAGTCAAAATATAAAGTTTAGGGTATACTCGCCGTATAAGACGACCCCCAATCACCCACCCTCCCCGAAGCTGCGATCGGGCAAGAAAAGAGATTCCATCTACACATTAGGAAGAAGTTCCTGACAGTGAGAGCTGTTCAGCAGTGGAATGGACTGCCTCCTAGTGTGGTGGAGTCTCCTTCTTTGGAGCTTTTTAAAAAGAGGCTGGATGGCCATTTGTTAGGTGTGCTTTGATTCAATATTCCTGCATGGCAGGGGGTTGGATTAGATGACCCTTGTGGTCTCTTCCAACTCTATGATTCTATGAATTAAGAATTTAGCAACAAGGAACTAGTCAAAGTTCTGTCTTTTCTGCTTGACCAACAGATTAAAAAGATCTTACTCTGTTCTCTATTCCACTTTCAGATGATCAAGCATAGTTTATTAGAGCCAAATAACTAAGCAAGACCCTACATTTTTTTAAACAACAACAACAACAAAATAAACGAATTGGCCTGAAATGAATTATCTGATAGCACTGAGCTAATTTTAATAATGTGATTTGAGGCTGAGTTCTGTCAGCAGTTCTTTATTTTTAAAAAAATCCACAATGGATAATTGAGCAGATATTATTTTGCAGTAGCTAATGCAATTTGGTCCAACCTCCTTAAAAGGACCAGCTGATACTTTCTCCTTGAAGACAACAGTGCATTTCTGAACTCAAACTGCGAGGCTGCGTGGCGAGGCTGCACGGGGGGTGGGGAAGAGCCTCGCTGGCCGGGGGGAGGTATTCTCCGTGACTCAGTCATGGAGAAGACCTCCCTCCCTCCCACCCAGTGAGGCTGCAGGGGGGGGGAACTGCCTCACTGGCGGGGGAAGCCTCACTGGCGAGGCTGCATGGGGGGGGGGAGAAGAGCCTTGCTGGCAGGGGGGGTCTTCTCTGTGACTCAGTCACAGAGAAGACCCCCCTCTCGCCCAGCGAGGCTGCAGGGGGAGAACTGCCTCACTGGTGTGGGGGGGTCTTCTCTGTGACTCAGTCACGGAGAAGACCTCCCTCCCTCCCAGTGAGGCTGCTTGGGGGGCGAAGAGCCAAAGATCCCTCTCCCGCCCAGTGAGGATGAATGGGGGGAAAGAGCCTCGCTCACCGGGGGGGGGTCTTCTCCTGACTGAGTCATGGAGAAGACCCCCTCGCCCCCCCAGTGAGGCTTCCCCCCCATAGCCTCGCTGAGCAGGATGGGATCATTCCTCCGAGATGGGGCTGCCGGCGTATAAGATGGCCCCTGACTTTTCAGCTGATTTTAGAGGCTGAAAAAGTCATCTTGTACGCCGGAATATACGGTATCTTCATTTTGCCCTGTGTCTTGGTCTCTACAAGGCCTGAAGACTGATCTTTCTTTCTTTTTTTAAAATGAAAGATTGGAATCCAGGCCGAGTGATGCTCTAAGTGACATGGCTAGAATCTAGGTAAAACCCAACTATCCAGGTGGTATGGCAACCCTAAGCGTAGTGCTACTCAAATTCTAGTTCTGTTCCCTGAGTCGTTTGCTGCAATTTGCTGGCACGTTTCCAGGAAAGATAAAAACAGTTGTTACCCTATGGATACAAATTTAGTGCTGGTCCCTGCCTCATTGGAAAACAATTATTGCCAGTCCTTCCTGTCAGGTAGCCTGAGAATCACTGGTCTAGAGATCCACTATCCCTGCTTTAATCAAAACAAGAAAGAAGAATTTAGCTCAGGACTGTAGGTAGCTTGCAGTTACAAATGAATTCAGAAATAATCCTGAGCTTTCTTATGGCATTGCTCAATTTATTGTACCTTGTTTCCTTGGTCTGAAGTCCAGTGAAACCTCTCTCTCATGTGGAAACAGGATCTCAGAGGTGGGTTGATATTGATCTTAGAATCATAGAATCATAGAATCATAGAATTGCAGAGTTGGAAGAGACCACGAGGGCCATCCAGTCCAACCCCCTGCCATGCAGGAAATCACGATCAAAGCATCCCCGACAGATGGCCATCCAGCCTCTGTTTAAAGACCTCCAAGGAAGGAGACCCCACCCCGCTCCGAGGGAGTGTGTTCCACTGCCGAACAGCTCTTACTGTCAAAAAGTTCCTCCTAATGTTGAGGTGGAATCTCTGTTCCTGGAGCTTGCACCCATTGCTCCGTGTTCCAGTCTCTGGAGCAGCAGAAAACAAGCCTGCTCCATCCTCAGCGTGACATCCCTTCAAATACTTAAACAGGGCTATCATATCGCCTCTTAACCGTCTTTTTTCCAGGCTAAACATACCCAGCTCCCTAAGTCTCTCATAAAAGAAGACTCAAGTTATATACCAAAAATTGCTTTGCATGCAAAATACTGTTTTGTACATTTAATTTTTGCAAGCCATATGAGTACCCGTGAATTAGTATTCCAGAGAAACCTGAATATGTTATTTCACTGTCGGCTCAGTGAATTACCATCTTTATATGAATAATTGGGATAGTCTGGCATATTTCAGTTGATTTTTAAAGAACGTTGTTGGTTGAAAAGAGGCAAACGATGGTGCCATAAAACTCTAGGAAGTGAGGAGATGTTTGGTTTTACTAATTGGGTGCACCAGGGTCAGTTTTAAAAATAAAAATAAAATTATACCTCACAAAATAGGTAACATTAGTATGTGTAGAAGTCAGCATGCTATTCTGGAATGTCTTATCTCCTAGACTTTGTCTTGCTTCTCTTCTTGGAGGTCTTTAAACAGAGGCTGGATGGCCATCTGTCAGGGATGCTTTGATCATGCTTCCTGCATGGCAGGAGGTTGGACTGGATGGCCCTTGTGGTCTCTTCCAACTCTACAATTCTATGATTCTATAACTTTTATTTATAAATCAAAGTTATATTGAAATTTTCCAATTTCCATTGTCTTTAGTAATAGTTATATTACTTCAGTATTTTTCCAATTTTATATGCCCCTTAGCAATTTTTAGTTGGTAGGAGGAAACGCACATGTGATGTGGATGAACTACAGTGGACAGGTTGACTGAGTCACAGAGAATATTGCATGATAGGAAAGAGTAATGAAAATATCTCACAGTTGTAACAGAGGTGTTGTGATGCACTTAGAGTAATTGTCTGCTTTATTATGTGAGATAGTATTCACTCTCTTTCTTAATGTATTACCAACTGTCGTAGCCATTGATAACCTAGCACCTTACGCTATTCATTCCCTATTGATCCTGTCAGCATAGTAGAGGTTTGGGAAATGAGCTATACTTAGAACAAAATTTTGGCCACCTGTCTTTAAAAAAAGAAGATGTTAGTAAGATGTCCAAATTAACTGTTTTCAGTTGAAGAAAAATCACTTCCACTGTTTAAAGTGACTTCTGAAGTAAGATTTTATTTTTTAATGTACTAGATTTTCTTATCAAGCTTATCAGAAGCACTGTAAAAAGCAGCTACCAGTTTCCTGCTCTCAAAATCAGATGGATATTTCCTCGAGTTATGAAGACTTCAGAACTCCTCAGATATTTCAGATTGTTCAGATACTGAGGCTGTATTTGCAGAGAGCCATATGCCTCCAGGGCTACTTCTACAGTAAGTAGAAGAGAAGAGGCAGGCGACAATGGCTGTTAGGGGACATAGTGCTTAGGAACAGTGCTGGTCATATCAGTTTCCCATTAAAGAATGTGAAGAGACAAAGGAGGTCCTTGCTGCTTTTTCTCCTGTCTGTTGTAAGGAACAGTTTGCCCTTATGTGGAAGCTATATGTAACGTAGAGCAAATATTTCCTTCAGTTCTAAAGATTGTTTAATGCTTGTTAAATTGTAGCGATTGTTCCATTCTTGGACAAATAAACAATATTTAAAAAGAAAGTCTGTCTGAAGACACAAAGAAAGAGGAAACATTTGGCTGTGTAAACATTTTAGTTAATATAGCAAGTGAATATCTTGAGACATTTATAATTTAATTCATAGAATCATAGAATCATAGAACTGTAGAGTTGGAAGAGACCACAAGGGCCATCCAGTCCAACCCACTGCCACGCAGGAAATCATAATCAAAGTATCCCCAACATATGGCCATCCAGCCTCTGTTTAAAGACTTCCAAGGAAGGAGACCCCACCACACTCTGAGGGAGTGCGTTCCACTGCTGAACAGCTCTTACTGTCAAAAAGTTTCTCCTAATGTTGAGGCCGAATCTCTGTTCCTGGAGCTTGCATCCATTGCTCCGTGTTCCAGTCTCTGGAGCAGCAGAAAACAAGCCTGCTCCATCCTCAATGTGACACCCCTTCAAATACTTAAACAGGGCTATCATATTGCCTCTTAACCGTCTTTTTTCCAGGCTAAACATACCCAGCTCCCTAAGTCTCTCCTCATAAGGCATGGTTTCCAGACCTTTCACCATTTTAGTTGCCCTTCTCTGGACATGCTCCAATTTGTCAATATCCTTTTTGAATTGTGGTGCCCAGAACTGGACACAGTATTCTAAGTGAGGTCTGACCAAGGCAGAATAGAGCGGCACTATTACTTCCCTTGATCTAGACACCATACTTCTATTGATGCAGCCCAAAATTGCATTGGCCTTTTTAACTGCCACATCACACTGTTGACTCATGTTCAACTTGTGGTCTACTAGGACTCCTAGATCCCTTTCGCACATAGTCTCGTTCAGCCAGGTCTCCCCCATCCTATATCTATGCTTTTCATTTTTCTGCCCTACGTGCAGTACCTTACATTTCTCTGTATTGAATTTCATTTTGTTAGCTTTGGCCTAGCTCTCCAGTCTATCCAGGTCATTTTGAATGTTGATCCTGTCCTCTAGGGTATTAGCTCCTCCTCCTAATTTAGTGTCATTAAAATAGAGGATATGGTTAGGGTGGGATGTTTTGGACATAAGTATAAGGATGGGTGTCAGCATATCACAAAAGAAGAGAATGGCCTAAATTGTGATAGTCTCTTTTAATACAACAACAACAACAACAAACAATCCCAAAACACAAGTTATTTTGTTGACTAGCTATTATTAAAAAGAATGGAAAGAGAGGATTGAGAAATTTGGAGGTGTGGATATTAAAAATGTCTTAAATTGGATTAGTTCCACCGCCAGTACACTTTAATTGCATGTTGATATTGCATCAGTTATTTACAGTGGCTGATAGTGCTTTCAGTTGAAAAGGTCAGGCTGAGTGAATATAAATAGTCTGCTGGCTATCAGCGCTGTATACGCACAATCCTAAATATACACTGGATTGATTACGTGACGAATTTGCTGTCCTTGAGCAAGCAGGGATCACCAGCATTGAGGCCATGATATTGAGAACACAGCTGTGCTGGGCAGGGCACGTTTCTAGGATGGAGGACCATCGCCTCCAAAAAATAGTGCTCTACGGTGAACTCGACATGGGTCAGCATAAGAGGGACGCTTCAAAAAAGTGATACAAGGACTCCCTGAAACAACATCTCAGGTTCGGCCAAATTGATCACCAACAATGGTCTGCCCTGGCCTCACATCGGGAGGCATGGAGACGCACTATCCACAATGCTGCAGCCTTATTTGAGAACTCACGCCAAACAAGTCTTGAAGAGAAACGACAACACAGAAATAATCACAACCTGGAAACATCAGCCCAGGAGACCTTCTGCTGTGCTTTCTGCAACTGGACTTGTTTATCTCGGATTGGCCTTTTTAGTCATCAGCGCGCTTGCAGAAAGTGCGGGATGAGTCCTTCCTGAATCTTTGTTTGCGAAGAAAAGCCAGAGAAAGATTTCCTCTATGACTAGAGTTCTGATAGAGTTGTAATTGGACACTTAGAACTGAATTTCTGAGGGCATGGGCTTGGAGGTGCCCTAGATATTGATCAGTTTTCTGTTGCCTCATATAGTCTTAGCAACCTCATCTCAAATATCTATATCTATATCTATATCTATATCTATATCTATCTAAGAACTAGAAAAGAGCAATAAAATGATGAAAGAACTTTTTTCCAAGGAAAGGCAGAAGCATTGGGGTTCACTGTATATATTTGTGTATAAGTCAACCTCATGTATAAGTTGAGGGAAGGTTTTGGGGCAAAATTATGGATATTGATATGATCAACAGATAAGTCAAACGTAAAATGCAGGGACATGTAACAAAGGATGTAAAAGATGAAGAAAAGCAAAATTTAAATTTAAGAAAAGCAAAAGGATGCTAAAGGACTTACAAAATTTCAGCAGGTATAGAAGGTTTGTCTATTAAATAATGAGACTGTGTTTCTACCTTTTAGACAAATCAGGGAGAACTGTTGTGAATGCTTGAGTGGTGACCATGAATATGTCTGAACCTGAATGACAAACATCAACACTCTTGGCCAGTCAGTCATTGTTTAAAGCAGCTGTGTTGTCTGTTGCATGCTAGAAAAATGCTGAGTTTAAAAGTAGAGCAATGTGTCAATTTGAAATTTTTAGTAAAATTGAACAAAACACCAATGGAATCTTTTCAAATGCTTACTGAGGCCTATGGCGAAGACTGCATGTCTTTTGTGTATGTGTTTAACTGTACAAAAGATTCAGAGAAGGTTATGAGAATGTGGAAGCTGATGAACGCCGTGGATGCCCTTCTACTTTAAGAACCAAATAAATTGTGGAAAAATTTGTTCAAGGAGACCGCCAGCTCAGTGTCCAAATGATAACTGAAGCCGTGAACATTGACAATGACACTGTGGAAAATTTTACATCAGGATCTCAACATGAGAAAAGTTTGTGCCAAGATGATCCCTAGGGTTCTCACACCAAAGCAAGAGTGCTGCAAGGAAATTTGCGCTGACATTCTGCAGCAACCTGAAGTGGACCCAAACCTTTTTCAAGAAATCATCACTTGTCATGAAACCTAGATCTTCCAGTATGATCCTGAGACAAAACGACAGTCAAGGCACTCGAAAACACCATCATCACCAAGAATGAAAAAAGCACATCAAAGCAAGTCTACATTCAAAGCCATGCTCATTGGGTCGTTTTTTTATATCAAGGGCTTAATTTTGGCAGAATGGGTTCCAGAAGGCAGAACAGCGAACCATCATTATTATAAGGAAGTTTGGACAAAGCTGAAAGAGTCAGGAAAAAATTCCAGAACTGTGGAGAAATGGCTTCATCTTCATCAAGACAATGTGCCTTCCTGCTCATACAGCACTTTCTGTGAAGCAGTTTTTAGCTGATAAACACGTTATTACACTTGAACATCCTCCATATTCCCAGATTTGGCACCATGCCATTTTTTTCTTTTCCCTAAAGTGAAATTGGTGCTGAAAGGAACGTGTTTTGAGTCAACTGATGCAGTAAAGAAAACGGCAGACGTGTTGAAACAGCTGACAGAAACTGATCTGCCCACACGTTTGACCAGTGGAAAACAAGACTGTATCGGTGTGTGAGTGTGAAGGGGAGTATATTGAAGGGGAGAAGCATTAGAATTGTAATACAGTTGTCCCTTCACATTTGCGGGGGTTAGGTTCCATAGACCCCCGCGAATGTGAAAATTCTGCGAATAATGACAGCCCTCCCCCTGCCCTTCCCAAGTGACCGCGAGGACTCTGGAGGCCTCGTGGTCGCTCTACCCGGCTGCCCACCGCCCTCCCCAAGCCCTCCCAGCCGCCCCCCCCCTCCCCAAGCAACCCTGAGGCCTCTGGAGGCCTCGTGGTCACTCTTCCCAGCCACCCCCGCCCTCCCCAAGCGACCCTGAGGCCTCCGGAGGCCTCGCGGTCACTCTTCCCCACCGCCCCCCGCCCTCCCCAAGCGACCCCAAGGCCTCCGAAGGCCTCACGGTCGCTCTTCCCGGCCGCCCCCCGCCCTCCTCAAGCGACCCCAAGGCCTCCGGAGGTTCCATAGCCCCCTGCGAATGTGAAAATTCTGCGAATAATGACAGCCCTCCCCCCGCCCTCCCCAAGCGACCCCGAGGACGCCGGAGACCTCGCGGTCGCTCTACCCGGCCGCCCCCGCCCTCCCCAAGCTGCCCTGAGGCCTCTGGAGGCCTCGCGGTCGCTCTTCCCGGCCGCCCCCGCCCTCCCCAAGCGACCCCGAGGCCTCCGGAGGCCTCGCAGTCGCTCTTCCCGGCCTCCCCAAGCGACCCCGAGGCCTCCGGAGGCCTCGCGGTCACTCTTTCTGGTCTCCCTCCCAAAAGTGGCGACGAGGCTTCAGAGGCCCCATCGCCACTTTCCCCGGACTCCCCTCGCAGCAAACCGTGAATATGCGGAACTGCGAGTGTGGAGTCCGCAAATGTGGAGGGAGGACTGTACATATAAATAAATAAATATTTGTTATTGTATCAGTCTCGTTATTTAATAGATAAACCTCATAATTATTTGTACTCTCACCCTAAAGGCTGTATAGGTGAGGAGGGAACTATGGTAAAGGGTAGTTGTGCAATCTCTGGGGGAGGCAAACCTGGCATGGTTGGGGCTAAGAAAACACCAGATGTCAAAAAGGAAGTACAGTAGCACCCCGTATCTGCTGATTCACCATCTGCTGATTCGGTTATCCATGGTTGGCAACAGCAGGGGGGCGTGGAGGAGAGATCTCGCCTCGCTTCTCTCTTTGCCCCTGGGATCACCCCCCGGGATTGCTCCTGTGGCAGTAATGGTGATGGGGAGAAGGGAGGGGAGGAGGTTATCTTGCCTGCCTTCTCCCTTCGCCCCTGTCATCACCCCCGTGGTGGGAATGGCGACGGTTTTTTTTTTGCTATTATCTGCATATTTCATTATCCACAGGTGGCCCTGGAACCAATCCCCTGCGGACACAAGGGTCCTACTGTAAAGGCAAAGCAAAGTAGATGATGGCTGTGTTAGCAGTGATTGCAGTCTTTGACTTTAATGTGATAACTTTGCCAGATTTTAACCTAGAAAAGCTGACAAAACATACACAATTGTCCTATTCAAATCCTTCAAAGCCCAATCCCTCATCACTGGAATAACTGAATAAATGGTTGGACTTTTCTTTGGTGGCATTATTGGCATAAACTTCATCTGCGCTATCACAATCCATTGAATCATTATCTGATGCGGATTCATCTTTGTCTTCATAGATGAGATCATCTTCTGTGCCATCCATAGCATTGCCAATGCCATATTTCAGGAACTATGTCTTTGCCATTTCTAGTGGAATTGATCCCAAGCATCCTTTACCCATTTCTCTACCAAATCTGTGTCTGGTTTTATCACCTTCCCTCCTTTCTTCAACTTTGCTTGACCAGGACACATCCATTGTTGCCATATATTGTGCAGTTGGTCCTTGAAGGCTTGTTGAGACAAACTTCCCATGGCTGCAGCATCGATGTTAGGCTGCCTGGAATCACTGCTAACGTAATTGCCATTTTCTTTCCTTCATTCTTGACATCCTGAGTGACGTTTACACGGAACATATCTGTGTGAATTTAGCCCTGTACTTAGTCGCCTACCCCACACATTGTGCCGCCAACATTTAGTGTCCTCTTCATCTATCCAGCTTTTTAGAACACAAACCATTATGCCTGATGGAATTTTTAATTATGCCTGATGGAATTTTTAAATTTTAATTATGTCTGCTTGGATTTTTGGACTACTAAAAACACAGATAAATGAATTGTAAATCAAATCAAGCCTCAATTCTCCTTAGAAGCCAAGGTGACTAAACTGAGACTGTTGTACATTGGCCATATCATGAGAAGACATGACTCACTAGAAAAGGCAGTAATATTTGGGTAAGGTAGAAGGCAATAAGAGAAGAGGAAGACTGCATTTCAGATGGATAGATTCAATCAAGGAAGCCATGGTCCTGAGTGTGCAAGCCCTGAGCAGGGCTGTTGATGACAGAGTGACTTGGAGGTCTTTTATTTATGGGGGTTGCCATAAGTTTAAGTCAACTTGATAGCATTTAACAAGAACAAATGCTCTAACGTTTGGATAAGGGTGCTTTAGATGGCAAAAGAGGAAAAACATTCAGTGACCAAATATGTTGCCTTGTCTTAATACCTCCACATTAATGGGGGTTAGGTGTGCAGGACCCCCATGAAAGTAGGAAAACCGCAAATACAGTGAACCCTCGGTGTCTGCTGGGGTTTGGTTCCAGGACCCCAAAATCTGTGGATGCTTCAGTCCCATTATATACAATGGCATAGGAAAATGGCATCTTTTATAGAAAACCGCAGTATCAAAGTTTGCTTTTTGGAATTAATTTAATTTCCCCCCCCCCAAATCATGGTTAGTTCAATCCGTGGATGCAGAATCCATGGATATGGAGGACCGACTGTATGTCTAGGGCCCCCAAACTTGAAGGGCTAAGGCACCAGTTTTAGGAGTTGTTTAGGCTGGGATGGGGGCTCAGCACAGGGCTCCTCGGATGCATTCCAGGGATAGGCAAAAGCTCCAGTACCTCCTCAGGGGGTCAGCTGCTGCTGCTGCCAATTTCCCACTCAGGCATTCAAAAAGACCTTTTGCCACTCTACTCAGAGAAGGGGATGGTTCCTTTTAAAAAAAATCAAAGTTAAGGTACAGTATTAACTCTTTATCAAAAAAGGAACCATCTCCTTCTCGAAGTAGAGTGGTGAAAGACGAGAGCATAGTCCATCTCAGGGGAAGCTAAACAAAGCAGTGCCCCTCCCTACTATCTTGGTGCTGCTTTGAGGCGAAGCGCCAAAGAGCTGCCACCATTTTCCCACCCAGGCATTCAAAACAGGCAGAAGTGGCATCGCAGTGGAGAGAGTAGAGGGGGTTGGTGCTTTTAGGTTCTCCCAGGACAGTCTAAGCTTTTGCCTTTGGCCACTCTACTCAGAGAAGAAGATGGTTCCTTTTTAAATGTGTTAAGGTACAGTACTTACATTGACCCATAGATAAGTCAACCCAGCTTTGTTGTGTCCTTTTTTTTTTTTTGGCTTATTTCTCAACTTACACATAAGAATATACGGTATTTCATGACTTAGGATAATATGATTAAAATTAATAATGTTATGCATAACATGGAAGAAGATTTGAGAAGTGAGAGTGAGGCCAATTGCCCTAACAAATCTGAATACTGCAGCAGGGCTCGTCATATACTGTTACATTATCACAGTGAATAAACTATTCTTAAATAGTTAATTGATTCCTGCTGGCTAAATCTATATGCTGGTCAACTCAACAGAACAGTGCCTAAAAGCCAAATGATAATAATTATAGAATAATTACGTAGCAAAGACACCTTAAATTAGACTGCTTTCCTCAAACATAATACATCTGCAGCAAAATTGCACAATCCCTGTGAAGGCATGAATGAATAGTAATGATTTGCAATGTTTTCTTAAGCTCATTAGGCTTGAGCTCAGATGGGCTTTCTTTAGTGGTGAATTCCATGGTATCACAGAATGTTTATCTTTAATAGTGTATTCCTTTGCTCACAATATGGAAGAGAGATTAATAAAATGTACATAGCACACTCTTTGTTTGTGACACAGTATTATGGAGAATATAAAATGTGTAATATTAGAGAACACAAACAATTTGATTTGTTCCATGGCAGATATCTTCTTAAAACGTTCCTGAATATGGAAACAATTTTCTATCGGATGCTTGCTTGCTTGCTTGTTATCTATTTTGAAGGACTTAATTATTCCTGTTGTCAGTGGTACGATTGCTTGCAAAATTGCTTCCATCTCTAAATTACTATAATTAAAGCTATAACTTCCATATCTAGTTAATTTTGCTGTGCAGCTGGTACTTTTCATTAACATGTCAATTTTAGACTTGTGTATTTTGCAGCACAGTGAAGAAAAAAATTTAAAATATTTGTTTTCACCTCCAAATGTATTTCTCATAAAGAAAATGTCTATAAATAGTGTTAAAACAGATCCTGCCTAGTTCCCAAGACTACCAATGAAGTAGTAGTTCACAAAACTACCAATGAAGATTTTCTTCTTCAACAAACCATTCACCTAGAGGCTTGTCAATGCTAGCTGTCCAGTGATGTGTTTATAAAGAATCCGTTCTTTGATCTCTTATTGTACTAGAGATATAGTCTTTCACTTTCTCTTAAAATGCTAGAAATAGCAACCAGAAGTGGCAGCATGTTATATCCAGTGTGCCTGGATGTGCCAATGCAGCCTGTGTGCAGAGATTGTGGGGTCAAAAATTGCCCCCTCCACAGTTTCCTGCTCCTTTTCTAAGTATGGAAAACGGTTAATAAAAGTATGGCTAAAATGGCTAGTAAAATATGCTCTGGTGATGAAGAAGTTTCCCAGTGGGGAGGGCTACGGAGCATCCAACAGTTTGGGTAGTCCCTCCCCACTTGCTCCTAGTAGGCAGGAAACAATAGAACTTTTGACTGCCCACCAGTGAGGTCATCTGAGAGGGATGACCCCCGGCTGGCCAGTCTGTTTCCTGCCTACGCTCCTGGTAGTACGTGGATTGTTGTAGCTCTTCCTCACCCTCCCTCCACGTGGCCAGTGCCATCTTTGGTGACAAAAAAAGAGTTAATTTAAACAAAACTTTTAAAGAAAATCCAGTCCTGTTGAGGGAGGAAGGATGAGTGCAGCCAGTGAGAGCGAGATCACGGGCTTAGCCACCAGCGACAGAGCAGCTGGGAGCAGCAGAGGTGTGAGCGCTGTCTCTGGAGCTGGCAGCAAGGAGCCGATCAGCGGAGGAGAGACCGCAGCCAAGGGAGCCAGCCGCAAGTAGAAGATCAGCGGCGGCAAGGGCAGTGGCTCCAAGGGCAGCGGTGGAAGGAGGAGGGACAAGAAAGGGGGACAAACCCTCTGCCAGGGCTGCCGCCGGCTGCACGCCAGCCCCACTGCACCCTGACGGGTTAGGAGAGGAACGGGAGGAAGAGCACACAGCGCGGCTGTGCCAATCGAAGGAAGAGGAGAGCGCCCCGGGAATTGTGGCGACCACGGCTGCACTGGAGCTCCTGGCCCACCCTCCAGGCAGCGGCGGAGGTGCCACCCCTTGTTCCCAGCAGCTGCTGGTGGGCACTGTGAGTCAGTTGGGGACCCTTGGGAACGGGGCCGCTGGAGGGGATTCTCTGGCCATGCTGGCATGGGTCCAAAGCGATTGCGGGCTGGCTGGCAGCTAGTCTGCTTCAGCCTAACCTGCTGGGCCTTATTGGGACAGCACAGGTGAGGGGCCACCAGAGAGGGCCCAATAGAGCCACCGCCCCGTCCTTCCCAAACCCGGCATCCCCATGAATCCCAACTGGGCATCAGGACCTGCAGGATAGTTCGAACAGCTGGGCTGATAAGGGGAAGCGCCCCATCCAACATACATCAATGGCGGGGAGAGGGAGGGCCCCAGTAATGGAGACCCCAGTAATGGAGACTGGGCACGTACATCTTTGACTCCAGGCATCAGGCCTTGTAGCGATGAGGAGGATGGGCAATGGGCATCCGAGTCAGAGATGGAGCCTAACCACCCGCCCATCCGGAAGCGCCCAAGGTTCCAGAGGAGGGAGGATTCTCAAGATGTGGATGTACTCTCCATCCATTCATCAGCTGGGGAGGGGTCTGATCCAGATGAACCTATCTGATTGCAAAGAAGGGGAGTTTTCTGAGGAAGAAGTTGGCAGTACAGGTGATACATTGCATGCGTCAGCCCGTCATTTCGCCACGAGTGATTTTCCTGTCTTGCTGAAGAAGGCAGTTAGGGCACTGGGTCTCAAGTTGCCAATTACCCAGCAGTCACAATTGGATCCATACCTGTCTTAGATATCTGGCAAGTTTTTCCCAGAATCCCAGCCCATGCTTCTAGAGATGCCAGTACCAACGGCCCTCATGCGCATGATCTGCAACGAATGGGCTACTCCAGCGGTGGCCAAGTCACAACCTGGGCATGCCAAGAAGCTTTATGCGCTCCCCAAGAAAGTGATGTCCAAATTGCAGGTGCCTCTCATTGACACTCCGGTTTCAGCCTTGGTGTATTTGGCAGTCTTTTGCTGTGATGGAGAAGAAACTCTGAAGGTGCCTGAGGACAGACTGATGGATATCACTCTGAAGAGGGCGCATGAGGGCCTCTCTCTGGCCATTTGGGCTTCCACCACTGCAACCATGATGGCGAGGGCTGCCATCCAGTGGTCCAAGGATGCACTGGCCAATGTTCTGAGGTCTCATACCAGGATCAGGCAAGATCTCAACAAGTTAGCGAAGGTCTCTGCGTTCTTAGCGGACAGCACCTTGGACTCAATGCAGTTTTATGCCGGGGCGCAGGGTGCAGCAGTGGCAGTCAGAAGGCAGGTGTGGTTTAAGTCCTGGAAGGTGGACTTCAAGTCGAAGCAGAACCTGGTTTTATCATCCTTCTTGGGGGAAAAGCTATTCGGGGAGTCCCTGGAACCCATCCTTGTGGAGGATAAGGACAGGAAGAAAAAGACTTTTGCCTCGGCCCGCAAAGGAGAGGAGAGAAGGTTCTTACTACCGCCCCTTTCGTGCATCAGGGGTCATCAGGGAGGTGCGACATCATCTTGCTCTCCAGTTCCAGAGATTTCAGGTCCCCTAGGTCTCACTGGGGCAACAGGAGGTACCAGCAGAGGAATCAACAGGGATCATCTGGCAAATCTGCTCAGTCCCAGACATCCAAATCCAACAACAAGAGCCAGCAGTGACTCCCCCTACAGGTGGGGGAGCCTGCAGGCCTTTGTGGACATTTGGGAAAACTCTACCTCAGACAGATGGGTTCTGCAGTCAATTTGTCAGGGCTACCGGATAGTTTTCTTGAAGACCTAAATGTTGGTTCACCCCTACACCTCTTCACAGGGATGCAGGAAAACAAGAAATGATGGTGAAGGCCATCCAACACCTGTTGTGTCTGGGTGCAATAGAGGAAGTTTCTGAACCCCAATGGGGGGAGGGCTGTTATTCAATTCTTTTTCTGGTGCCAAAAAAGAACGGCACATGGAGAGCAGTACTGAATTTGAAGGGCGTCAACAAGTTTGTGTGGAAAAGGAGGTTCCAGATGGAAACGCTGAAGCACATTCTCCAGGCCATATGTCCAGGCGATTACCTTTCCTCCCTAGACCTAAAGGATGTCTATTTCCCTATTCCAATTTATCAGGAACACCGCCGTTTTCTTTGCTTCTGTTACAACAACAAGCACTACCAGTACAAAGCTGTCCCCTTTGGGCTCTCATCGGCACCACATGTCCTCACAAAGATCATGTTGGCATTGGTGGCCCGCTGGCAGCGATCAGGACTGCATGTTTATCCGTATTTGGATGACCTTCTGATCCAGTTCCCATCCAAGCAGGGAGCAAAGGAGGTCCAGTTGGTCCTCGAGTTGCTTCAAGCACACAGTTTCCAGGTCAACTTCGACAAGAGTTTGCTGTTTCCACCTGGGAGCGATGGTGGACAGACAGCCTCACAACAGGCAGCCTCACAATGAAGGTGCATGTGAATCACCAGCCTCACAACGAACAGACAGCCTCATGACGAGGCGAATAGACAGCCTCACAACGAAGGTGCACGTGAATCGCCAGGGGGGCACCAGATCACGGGCCCTTATGGCGGAAGCAACACTGATGATGGAGTGGGCAGAACGCAACCTAGTTTCACTGGAAGTGGAACATGTGCAGGGATCGCTCAATTTCAAGGCAGATTGGCTCAGCCGCTCGGACCTGGACCAAGCAGAGTGGAGTCTCCATCAAGATGTCTTCGACAGCGTTACATGGGCCTTGGGTTGTCCGACCGTTGACCTCTTCGCATCTCTGGCGAATGCCAAGCTCCCACGCTTCTTTTCCTGGTACATGATGGAGGGAACAAGGCCATGGATGCATTAACAAGCCCCTGGCCTAGGGAATTACTCTACACATTTCCTCCACTCCAACTGATTCCCAGAGTGCTCAGCAAAATCCAGGCGGAGGAAGCGGACGTCATTCTGATAGCCCCGGAATGGCCCCGCAGAGCCTGGTTCTCAAACGTCCTCGACATAACATCGTTATCATTCCCACTCCCAGTATGTCCCAATCTTCTAACCCAGGGACAAGTTCATCACCCAGACCCTGCCTGGCATTGGCTCCACACATGGAGGTTGAGCGGCAGATGTTGACAGCTAAAGGCTACTCTCAGCCGGTGCTGGGCACTATATTGGTGTCTAGAAGGGCATCCCAGTGAATATATGAATATACCTTCAGGGAGTTTCAGCGATGATGCAGGCATAAGGGGAAGGACTTTTGGGAGGTTTGAGTTCCCATGCTGTTGGAGTTTCTTCAGGATGGGGTAGATACCAGTCTTCGCCCTAACACGATCAAGAGGCAGGTAGCGGCCATTACATCTTCCCCAGTGGAGAGACCTCAGAGTATCCTCAAGATCTCTGAGTTAGCTCCACCCACTCACTCCTGGTAGACAGGTAACAAAAAATCTTTGTGTAGGCCCCTTCCTCTGAGGTCATCCGGGGGAGCGACCCACCTCTGGCCAATTGTTTCCTGCCTACCACTCCTGGAGGTCGCTTTGTTTGTGAGCTCCTAGTTTGGCCACGTGTTTGGAACAAAGGCTGAGTGGCCATTATGGAGAGTTCTAAGGAAACTAAGAAGAGGCAAAGATTTCTAAGAAGGGGGACAAGACCCCTGCATTGGCCCAGGATCCCATGTTGAAGAAGGGGGACAAGTCCCCCTTGTTGATCACAGATCCTTACCTGACTCCTCCTCCTCCTTTGTTGCTGGGAGAGATTCAGCAAGCAGCCGCTGGGGTCACTCTCCTACAAGAGGAGGTAGAGAGCATTGTAGAGTCGGGGGAGACATCCGACGAGATTGCGGCTGAACCCGGCTTCCCAGTGGTCCCAGATGCGGGCAGAGAGGAGGCCGTGAGTACTATGGGACTGCTTCACGCTACTTCAAGGGACTGCGCCACAGAATAAGGACTTTGCGCCAGGCTTTGCTGCATTAGTAAAGGATTTGGTGGCCAAAGAGGCTTTGGGAGTTTTGGCTGCTGGCCTTGCCCAGTCAGCCCTTTTGGGATTAACCAGTTTGTGGCAGGGGGGGTGGCCATCCAGCCTTGGGATCCGAGTCTTCCACCACCCCCAGCCCTACTAGTCTGTGCCACCACAAATCTCTCTGGGGGGTACCCTTTCAGCCCTTGCCCACGCGACTTTTTGCCCAGTGGTGCCATTCCAAGCCGCTCCGCCGCTTCAGGGGGTTGACCATGCATACTGCCAGTCTACACTGCAGCTGCAGCCCTCCATCCTCCCCAACCAGCATCAGCCCAGCCAGCTGAGTCTTGCCAGCCTTCCCCTCCCACTGGCCATGTTATCGCAGCAACAGCTGACTGGGCTCACTCCTCTACCCCAGCACCAGGCCTTTCTTCCCAGGGCCCCCCTTACTGCCCCCACTCCAGCCTCCCTCTCACCATTTGGCCAGCCAGAGGCCGCAGAAGAAGCAGGCAGCTAGAGGGAGTCAGGGAGACAAGGCAGCATAAAAAAGCCGGCCTGGATGCTCAGGAAGGGAGCAGGAATTGGAAAGCAGGCCTGGGACTTCTGGCTTTTTGCGGGCTGCTGCCTCCACTGCAAAGGATGGAGCCAGGTCTGTGGGGGGTGGGGATGATGAAGAGGAGTGGGATGAGGATGAGGAGGATGATCGCTGGGCTTCAGGATCAGAGGTGGGGGCTACCCTTCCCCCTTCCAAGCATCAAAGACTGGAGAAAGTAAAAGAGGCAACTAATCCTCATTCTACGGCTGAGGAGGGGTGGTGTAAGAGGAGGAGGATTCCACAGGGGGATCTGACCTGGATCAGAAGGCTGAATTTTCTGCTGAAGAGGGGATAGATCCTGAGACCACCCGCTCATCTGCAAGGCTTTTCAAGTTAGAGGATCTCCCCACTCTATTTAGAAAGACTGTCAAGACTCTAGGCCTCAGTCTGAGTCAGTCTCAGGATCCACAATTGGACCCTGATCTCCCTAAGATGTCAACTGTCTTCTTTCCATCATCCATGCCTCCATCCATGGAGATTCCTGTACCAGGCAATGTAATGCAGGTTCTGAGAGATGAGTGGGGAGCACCAGCTGCAAGTAGGTCACAGCCCTCTTTCACCAAGCAGTTGTACTCCTTGCCCAAGAAGGTCATGTCTAAGCTTCGGGTCCCTCTTATTGATGCTTTTGTTTCTGCATTGGTCTCATCCGTGGTGTTTTGTTGTGATGGTGAGGACACACTTAAGATGGCAGATCCCGATTGGCTTCAACTTCACGCCTGGAGATTGAGAGGGAGATATTGAGAGCTAAGGGCTATTCCCCATTGCTGGTAGAGACTATCCTTGCCGCTAGACGTGATTCCACACAGAGGATTTATGAATATAACTTCAGGGTTTTTTTGTCGGTGGTGCAGAAGAAAGAAGCTTAATGAGTTGGAGATATTGCTCACTATGCTTTTAGGTTTTTTACAGGATGGAGTTGCAGGGGGGCTTCGCCCCAACACCATCAAGAGACAGGTGGCTGCTGTTGTCTCAATACTCCCACCTGACAAGGCCCCACAGATATCGACTCATCCGGATCTACGAAGGTTTTAAAATGGGTTGTCTAATTTGGCTCCCCCTATGGTTCATAGATTTCCATCATGGGATCGGCACATGCTTCTGGAGGCTTTGACGATCCCACCGTTTGAACCCCTCAGGCAGGTTTCCCTGAAATATATGTCATGGAAGGTCCTATTCCTCGTGGCCATCACATTGGCACATAGGGTATTGGAATTAGGGGCATTGTCTCTGCGAAAGGATCTCTGCCTCATCAGGCCAGATTCAGTGGTCCTTCGTACGTGCCCGGACTTCAAACCAAAGGTGAACACTGTCTTCCACGTTTCACAGGATATTGTTCTTCCATCATTCTGTCCAAACCCCTTGAGAGAGTAAGACTAACATTCCTTTTCCCAGTGGAGAGACCTCAGAGTATCCTCAAGATCTCTGGGATCTACCAAAGCCCACCAAAAAAACCCAGGGTGGGAGCTGGCATAGAGAAAAAACCCGGCCACTAGGGCTTGACAATCTGCTGCAGAACCCTCCTGCAGCTTCAGTGGACTACAGCTCTGGAGAGCAGGAGAGGATTTGGCACACTCTTGATGTCCGTAGAGCGATACGGATCTACATGAAGAGGAGCAGCTCAGACTGTCGGATTCTATGTTCGTGTCGGTACACCTGAGATACTTGGGCCGCAAAGTCTCTTCCTCTACTTTGAGCAGGTGGATTCGTGCTTGGATTGCCACCTGTTATGAGTCCCTGAACGTTCCAGTTCCGGAAGGCGTCGTAGCCCACTCTACCAGAAGTGCAGCAACTTCAGCAGCATGGGACAGGGACTTTTCCCTGGAGGAGATTTGCAGGGCGGCCACATGGAAGTCTTCGTCCACGTTTCTCCGTCGTCATAGACTTGACAAGCTGCAGTCCACTGAATCTGCATTTGGTAGGAGGGTTCTGCAGCAGATTGTCAGGCCCTAGTGGCCGGAGTTTTTTCTCTATGCCAGCTCCCACCCTGGGTTTTTTTGGTGGGCTTTGGTAGATCCCAGAGATCTTGAGGATACTCTGAGGTTTCTTCACTGGGAAAAGGAATGTTGGTCTTACCTGTGATATGTCCTTTTCCAGGGGAGAGACAAAGAGTATCCTCCCCACCCGGGACTCTGGCACACAAACACAAATATATTTTTTGTTATGGACTGGAATCTTTTTTTCCCCTGTTTCCTATTTTTTTGTTGGTGTTAATGTGTTTTTCTAGGAGCTCATATGGAGGCTTTTGTATGAACTGGCCAGAGGTGGGTCGCTCCCCCTTGATGACCTCAGAGGAAGGGGCCTACACAAAGGCTTTTTGTTACCTGCCAACCAGGAGTGAGTGGGTGGAGCTAATCCAGAGATCTCGAGGATACTCTTTGTCTCTCCCTGGAAAAGGACGTATCACAGGTAAGACCAATGTTCCTTTTTCTGCCCCAGAGTTGGCATCATCAATCTCGACTCACGCACATATGTGCTGCTTCATTAAAGGGCTGAGTAACTTGGAGCCTCCAACTGTCCATAGGTTTCTGTCGTGGGACCTACACACGGTCTTGAAAGCCTTAACGAATTGTCCATTCGAACCTTTGAGGGAGGCGTCCCTAAAACTTCTGACCTGGAAGGTGCTCTTCCTCGTGGCCGTTATATCTGACCGTAGAATCTCGGAGTTGGCGGCCCTCTCAATTAGACGAGATCTCTGTATATTCAGAGTGGATTCGGTGGTCCTGCGGCTGCCTCCGGGTTTCAAGCCCAAGGTGAATTTGGCGTTTCACAGAGCGCAAGAGGTTATCCTGCCTTCATTCTGCCCGTGTCCCTCTAGAGAACTGAAAAGGATTTGGCATATCTTGGGTGTGTGCAGAGCTCTCTGGATTTACATGAAGAGGACATGCACCTTCTGCTTATCGGAAGCACTGTTCGTCTCTCCACATAGAAAGTACTTGGAAAGAAGGGTTTCCACATCGACCTTGGGGTGTTGGATCAGGAACTGCATCACGGCATGCTACGACATTGCAGGCTGAATAAGATGCAGTCCGCGGAGGTGGCTTTTCACAGATGAGTTCTGCAGCAAGTGGTTCAAGCATAAGGATTACATACTCGCCAGACCCGCGGCTTTAGTATATCCCAATTGTTGGATGCTCTGTAGCCCTTCCCACTGGGAAAAGGAAAGTTGGTCTTACCTGTGATACGTTCTTTTCCAGTGGAGAGGCGAAGAGCATCCAGACCCAACCTCTGGCGAGATAGCTATTAGACTGCTTATGTACTTGTGTTTAAAATCTTCCTTGTTTTTCTTAGTGTTGGCAGATAGAAAGCAACATTATTTTTCTCCATGCATGTTTATTAAGACAGTAAGGGGAGCTGGCTGAGTATTTAGTTACTGCAGCTCAACAGGCAAAGATGTGGCTGTAGGCCAAGGAGGTGGTGCTGAAAAACACCCTCAAGCTGGTGATTGGCTGGCCAACAGAGCACTACGATTGGTTGGGAATGTTTCCTAAGTATCCAGTCAGAACACTGGGAACGGCAACATACCCAAGAGAATTATATATATAGATGATGATGATGATTAGTATTACTATTACTATTACTATTATTATTATTAGGGTTTTAAATCTAAAGTCTTGGGGGTCCATGGCAACAAAAGATATTTAAAGGGGCCACTGGAAAAGAAAATGTTAAGAGGCATTGTTGTAACTGTATTATTATTGTTGTTATCAGTTATTATTGTTATGATTGTTGAGTCAAGTCTTGCGGCGGGTCCATGGGAACGAAAGTTTTTTAAAGGGGGTCCCTGATAAAGAAAAGATTAACAGCCACTGGTGTAATTGTATTAGTATTAGTATAGGTGTGCCCGGCCTAACATACACCGTTATGGGCCCTGCTGGTGTTTCAAATGGTGGTCGCAGCTTGGAGTTTGGAGTGGCAGTGTTCCTTTCACATGGTTCAGCTACATGTTATTATTTTAGGAAAAAATACTGCTTTTTTTATTACATGTGGGTGGTGATTGTCTGAGGGGGTGAGAGGAGGGAGGGGCCCTTGTGAGGCTGGGGGTGTAGGTGCAGATTGAGCGGCAGGAGTGGATTGTGAGGTGTTCAGGGAATTTGCATGTGGTTGGTGATTGGCTGAGGGAGTGAGGGGATTGGTTGGGTATGTTTCCTAAGCCACCAATGAGCACACTGGGAAAAGAAACATTATATGGTTTGATGTGAAGTCGAAGGCTTTCACGGCCAGCATCTATAGGTTTTCTGTGGTTTTTTTCCCCAGGCTGTGAAGCTGTGTTCTGGAAGAGTTTATTCCTGACGTTTTGCCTGCATCTGTGGCTGGCATCTTCAGAGAATGGTTGGGTAGGGGTGTGTGGGGTTTATATTGTGAATCCTGCAAGGGTTGGTAGTTAAATTGTTTCATGCTCCTGCCATGGCATTTTCGCCATAGCCAAGGACCTGTTGTCATTCTATCCTCACAGCTCACAGCCTCACAGCCCAGAAAAAACCCGTAGAAAACCTATTATATGGTTTATTTTGTACGAATTGAGTCAATAAAGATGGGCCTCCCAGCTAATTAATTGGATTTTTGGAATAGCAGACATTCTTTACTGTTTTATAGAACTAGACCAACTTTTGGTATGGGTTTTGATATCACTCAAGGGTTCACATCATCAACTCACTGTCCCTGCTGCTGCCGCTGCGACAGGACCCAGGCAGTTAACTTGTGGCGGTGGCATCGGTGGCAGGGCAACAGAGCAACTCACCCTTAATGCACCACCGGCGTATGTTACGTCGGGTGTAGCTCATAATCATTAATGATGGTCAAAAATTCTCCTGAGCAATGATGGGTACTAGAACTAGCCTTAGAATAAAAACATCCAGAGACAGGGAAGATCAATAATGAATATTGGGGTTTTCAAAGTTCATTTGTTTTACATATATTTATCATCCCAGCATCACTCTTATGCATCTATAGGGTCTTCAGATGAAGGGGTAGAAAATTGTTACCTCAAGTCAACATTTGCCTTTGTTCTGGAACATACTTTTTTTTCTTTTTTATTGGTTATTTGATTGTTATATACTGTTGTCATTTTTTGATATTCTTATTTATGTCTGTCTAATAAAAGACAAAAGAACTAAGTGATAATATTAAATTAATAGCATTCCCCCCCCCCAGCTTTACAAAGAAATGTTTTATTATCTGTAGAAGAGTGTGCCTTTCATCCTTTTCCTGTAAATTGTTCTTGCCTCTCCAGGGAACCCCATTTCATATTTTGAGATGTACTTATTATTCTCTTTTGAACTCTCAGGATTTATGGTCAACATATTATTAGCAGCCTCTGTTGTGATTCTTGCAAATTTCAGTATTTTCTGGTTGTGTAATACTGAAAATGCACTAGAAAGTGCGTTGAAGTTTTAAAAAACATGGCTGCAAAGCCAAATCATGTAATATCTACTGTGCTAAAATGTAATTACATCATAGTCTACTATGATGTAAATATGGTTTATATTGTCAAGTTTTGCATTAGTGTTAGTATGGTTCTATTAATCAGTAGTCAGGAAAAAACAACACTAATTTAGTAATTTATAGGTTCCCAACATACTGTTCCACTACTCTTTTATACAGTTCACACATTCATCCAACAGGTGAGCTAACATGAGCTAAGCTAAGCAGGGAGGTTTTCAACTTCCTCCATTTTGGGGTCAGGTGCACCCCCTATGTCCTTTAGGTACCCCTTATTTATCCTATATAGTTTTGGAGATTTAGAGAGCTGAAACTATAAACAGCACAGTCTGCAATGCAGAAACTCTGTTTAGCATACGGTAATAAAACTGCTCTAGAAACTTCTCCACTCACTGCATCTTATATATGACAGAAATGTTTTGACAAAGTTCTTTATATTTTTTTAAAACTGGAAACTGCATAGATAGAACTTCCTAAGCAATGGAAACATGCTGTAAATGCCATAAAATACATCTGTTCCTTTTAAAACTATCTGTGATTTTTTACTTTTATTGCAGCTGTCGGACCAGTAATAGAAAGAGCTTGATTGTAACTTCTAGCACATCTCCAACACTTCCACGGCCACATTCACCACTCCATGGACATGCAGGTAATGGAAAACTTAATGGATTGGCAAATAATTGTTTGTATAGAGCTGCTGCTGTTTTCATTATACTGGACAGCTAAAGTGAACTTGTTATTTTTGAAACTGAATTAAGGGAAAGCTTATGAATAATTTGTGTCCTTCATTTTGACAAAAACAGGAATATAGTAAGTGTCTCTTGCCTATAGTGTGAGCATCATGTTGTAAATGCAGTTAATCACATCTCTGCCTAAAGCAAAAGTCTTCATATTTCAATTGTTTTTAGTGTCTATCACCTTTTGTCTTGCCTCTTGTCCTGACAATGAAAGGTTCTATCTAGTATTTTCTCTTTTGCTGTTCCCTCCTGAATCCTTTTAAAACACATTGGTCCTGGAAGATCAGAGAAGGCAAAGTAATACTCTGCCTATACTCTTATTATATAGAGAGGCCTTTTTTTAACAATAAGAAGTGATCAAAAGTCACTGCCCATTCACTTCCTGTTTCAAAAAAGGCCTTCATGGGCCTAGTTTTCCCTAATTTTTTTGGACCCCAAGGGCCCCTGAAGGCCACCAAAACAGCCCTGGTGGTTTCACTTTGTTTACCTTTGTAGTAATGTTAAGTAAAAATAATATCTTCCTTTTTGGATATGTTGACCCAGACAGCTCTCATAGCTTTTTTCCTAAACATTGGCACTGATCCAGTCATGCTGTGGAACTCCAGATACTATAATAACCCTGCCAAGAAGTATGAATAGAATGTAAGTAAATGCTGAAAACAGTGGGAGTTGATGGCTTTCTTGTTCTTATTGAAATGGTACAATGAATTCTGTTGAAAGACTTTTTCATACTGGATGAACTTGTATTCCCTGCATCCTCAAAATGGAGGGAATACTTAGTGGGGGAAATGGTATCCATTCAATTAGAAAAAGCCACCTGGTTTTCTGATTTAAGAGCTGCTGAAGTTCACCAAGCAGAGTTTAGATGGTTACATGCATTCTTCTGCAGAATTAGCACCAGAATTAGCACCTTTCTGGGTTGGTGAGAGGAGGAATCCAGAAACCAGCAACAGATGGGTTAACTCCACCACTACCCAGAGAAGAGACAGGAAGAAAGTTTAAGTCACGTGAGGCCGGGCCATTGCTCCTCCCTTATTCCCGGCCCTCACGTCCTCAGTTTTTTCTTCGTGCCTCACCCAGAGAAGAGTGCCTCTTTCTTTCTCCTGATTTTTTTCTTCCATTCCTTGTCTAATCCTCTCTAGCCTCACCTCCCACTTCTGCTCTTACCCCGGGTTCTTAGAGCCCATTAACTCTCCCTCCTTCTCTCTCTCTCTCTCTCTCTCTCTCTCTCTCAAAAAAGCACCTTCGCTTCCTCCCCTCTTTCTTCTGACCTTCGGCACTCAGAATGGTGAAGGACACGAAGAGAAAGGAAAAGCAGGTCCTCAGCGATGTCCAGGCAGCAGACCCTGCCCAAACGACCCCCCCGCCGCCGGAGTCTCTCCCGCAGGCAGTGGGGGGGACCGCTACGACCACAGCGCTCCCGTCGCTGGGCCACACCCAGCAGACAGGAGAGACGCACGGGGAGCCTTGCGAGGGCGGAAAAGCTCCTCCGCCGCAGAGCACCGCTCAGCAGGCGTGAGTTGAGCAGCCCCCAAGGGAGACATCAGCAGAGGATGGCGGGTGACTAGAACTCACCAAGGATGCCGCATACGCTCTCCAATGGTGCAGGGAAGTAACCCCCTCTTACTTCAATTCAGGGAGCATGTTGGGAAGGGGGGTGCCTGAGGATTGGGGCCCCTTCCACAACCCCCTCTCTCACCCAGGGGGATGGAGCATCCCCCGTTCTGGGGACCCCTTTGAGGAAGTGTCGGGAGGCAGCGGAGCCGGCCCAGTGCTCCAAGACCACGCAGTCGCGGCACATGGCGGCTGCCATTTTATGGCCCGCTTGGAAGCCGCAAGGGGGGAGATCCTGACCGACGACGGCAGAGCAGCCGCGAATCAACAGGCTTTCCAAGCGGCACTGGAGACCTACTCCAGAGCGCTGGAGACCCCAGAAGAGGGGGAGACCCCCAATGCTGAGCCGGCCCCTAAATGGGTCCACTTCAGTGAGTCTTCTCCCCCCGCGTCCACCTCCAAGGGGCCTCTCATCCCCCCAACAGCCCCAGAAAGAAAAAGGCCAAAACACAGCACCTGCAGGAGGCCAGCACAGATCAATCTAAACAGGCCTCCATAGAATCCCTTTTGGCTCAGTTAGTCCGACTCCTGCAGGACAAAGGGGGGGGAACAGGGCGCCCGGACCTCGTCGTCTAATGTAGAGTCTAGTACCCACCACAGGCCCAAGCACTCAAAAACGAAGTCACCTTCCCCTCCCCACTACTCGGCAGAATCAGAAGGAGAGTCAGCAGATGACTCCATACTTTTGATTGAGGAGGAATTAATGGAAGGGACATCTAACCTTCATGAGGAAGTAGAGGAGGGGGAGTGGGTCGAAGAAGAGGGACCTCAGGCGAACTCCTCTGAGCGCCTCTTCCACCTGGAGGACCTCTCATCCTTGATGGCTGGAGTGGCCTCCTATCAGCTCATCAATCTCAAAACGACCAACCCCTCCCCCCAGATTTTAACGAGAGGGCAGCCACATTCGTCAGCTTCCCCAGGGATCAGGGCATCGAGATCCCATGCCCTGCAATCTTTATGAAACTCCTGGAGGCCGAGTGGGATAAACCCATGCAAGGGACGAAGGGTGCATCCCTGGCTCAGAAGCTTTACTTACCTCCCTAGTCCTTCGTAGAGAAACTCAAGGTCCTGGTGGTCGATTCTCCAGTTGCGTCCTTAGTTTCGGGATCTGCAGCACCAAGAGAGGGTGAAGGATTCCTCAAGGACCCCGAAGAGAAAAGGATCAAAGGATCTCTAAAAAAGAACCATGAGCCACTGGGACGTGGACACCCATGCAAGAGCAAACTTGTCAACAAAACCTTTCAAGGGCTCAAACCTGTTCGGAGAAGAAGCCCTGAAGGACGTCCTTGTGGAAACCAAGGACAAGAAGAAAGCAATGCCTTCCCTATCCAAGAGAACGGACAAGAAATGTCCTAGGCGTTTTTTCCAGTCGTACCCCTCATTCAGATCTCCAAGAGGCTTTAGCAAACAGAGGGACTTTTGTTCCTTTCGCCCCTCCTGGCCTAAACAGTCATTCTCCTCAAGATCTTCCGCTCATAACCAATTGCAGGGAACTCGCAGAGGGGGTCACTCCCAAAGGGGGGGGGGCAGCAGTTCTGACTCCATGGCACCCCCTGTAGGCAGTCGACTCCAACTATTCCAACAAACATGGAAGTTGACAACCTCCGACAGGAGAAGAGAAGATGTCAGCCACAGATGCAGGCGAAATGTCAGAATGAAACTATTCCAGAACACGGCCTCCCAGCCCAGAAAAAAACTAAGGAAAATCTATGGGTGCCAGCCATGAAAGCTGTCACTCATTCACACTGGAAGAAAAGCTTTCCTTGAAAATCTCAAAGCCTAAATAAACATGGTAATACAGGAAAATATGGTTCTTGAGATAGCCTGGACATAGGTCATAATCAGCACCTGAATGCCTGAACTTGTTGTAACTAGGGAGTTGTTTGCTGTTTCTAGCCAACCCCAGTCAACAGTCTGGAGGCCACATTTTACACCAGCTGAAGACTCTGAACACTTTTCAAAGGCAACTCCATTTAGAACATGTTACAGTAGCATAAGTGGAATGTAGGCATGCAAGGGAGCACCTGTCCAACAAAGTGCAAGCCTGAATCTTTGGGGGAAGTTTAACTCCATCCATCACAGGCTGAATCCCTATTATCTGATCTTCCTTTTAATTTACAAGGAGTATCTCAGTCTTGTCTGGATTAAGCTGTCACTTATTCACCCTCATGTACTCCAAGTACAGGTTTGTTGCTGCTGTTGTGTGCCTTCAAGTAGTTTCTAACTTATGGTGAGTCTAGGGCAATCCTATCATGGGGTTTTCTTGGCAAGATTTGTTCAAAGGGCGTTTGCCATTGCCTTCCTCTGAGTCTGAGACATAGTAGTAGTAGTAGTAGTTGTTGTTATTATTATTATTATTATTATTATTATTATTATTTCTTACCCACCTCTCCCCATGGATCAAGGCAGGGAACATATCCAAATACAAAACAATTAATACCAATTAAAATACATCTTAAATAAATACGTCAACACATACAATATCAGTTTAAAAGAACAAATAAGAACCCAAGGTCAGCCAGTGAGTTTCCGTGGCCAAGCAGGGATTTGAACTCTTGTCTCCAGTGTTGTAGTCCAACGCTCAAACCACCATGACATGCTGGCTCTCAGCACAAGTTTAGAATTCTTAAAATAATTTCCTTGGATTTAAATAGAAGATAGATATAAACTTGGGTTTCATCAGTATTCTGAACCCCTAAACTTTGTTCACCCCCCCCCCAGTGGTTCATGTATATGTTAAATACTATGGGAGGGAGAGCCTTTGCCCCACAGGCTAACAGCTATAGGTAAACCCCAGCATTTTCTGAGTTTCCCCCTACAGGAATGACTGGAACTACCATATTGAATACCAGCCTCCATATGTTAATACTACATAAATGTTTGGGCAATAAAACCACTGTCATCCTGCCCAGCAGCTTGAATGTCCAAACATAAAACATATTAAATTTCCAGAATAAAAATGGTGTTAAGCAATTGTAATGCTTTTTTTTACTTCCTTGGACATTTACTGTAGGGACAACATGCTGCTGGGAAAGATTGGAAAATAGGTTTTCTCAGAGATTTGTGTATTCTTTACCATGCCATTATGGGCTATGGTATAGGAAGGGTGTTTCCTGAATGCTGCTCCAAATACAGTCACAGTCACAGACTGACATCATCAGTTAAAGCACAGACTAGCTTTAGCTTAGACTAAGTTTTTTTCCCCTTCTGGTGTAAACAGGAGTGATGATCTATTGAAGTCTTCAAAGATTATCTTGTGATCAGTATTTGTGGTATTTTCCCCAGTGCCATTATTCTTCTTAAATATGTTGTAAGTGTACATATTTTAAATAAAACATAATTGGTTAAAGTGTTCAATAAGATGGTGCTGTTTCCCTCCATTTAAGACACTGTAAAAATTGCTGTTGTCTGAATTAGTTGTAGTGGATTAGCTTGATCTTAATTTTGTGTTTTCATTTTTCTTCATTCATAATATAACCCAATGTGATTCTTATTATTTGAAATTCACAGTGTGCATTTTTTAGCACACGTGATACCTGGTTTGAGATTAATAGGATTTGAGATGCTGATGGTTTTAATCAAATGGATCATGAAGAGTGTCAGGGAGTTCTTATGATGATTGACACTATGTCCATGGCTTTATTCTTTCCCCTTGTGTGCATATGTCAAACATTGGCATTGAGCCTGAGGAGATCTGATAGCTTGCGAGAAAACATTCCTGTCTCTTCAAACCCATATCCTAATCATAGCCTTTCACCCAACGACAGGTTGCATTTATACATCAGTTGTGGAAGAATACCTTCGATCCTGCAAGGATGCAGTCATCATGGCATTCTCATACAGAAATCAAATAGCTTGGGTCTAGAGAAAAGAGTGGCTCTTACACAGTGGAGGTTTCTTGGCTCCTCCCCTAAAACCAACAGTTTCTTGTGCCCTCCGTAAGCCACTCCAGAAGCACTTTAAACAATTTATATAGGTTCTTGGACTTTCAGTTAAAACAAAACCCCACTTAGATAGGAAATTTATTCACTCTTGCCTGGGATGATGTTGATTATTTTGCTTATGGTTTGAATGAAATAAAAGCTTGACTGGCAGCACCTACAATCTTAACCACTGCTTGTTTAAATTTATTTTTATTTGTGTAGCTAAAACAACATATAGTACAAAAGTTAAAAGCCCATTAACAAACAATCCAATTAAAACGTTAAATTAAATACTTAAAACACATGTAAAACATAGTAAAAAGATAAACCCACAGCATGCGCCATTAAAAGACTCTTCTGTCACAAGTTAAGAGCCAAAGACCTTCAAAGTTTTTTAAAGAGTCTTTTTTTTTAACTTATGTGGGACGAGCCTCCTGTGGGAGGGAGTTCCAAAGCTGATGCGCAGCCACTGAGAGCTACTCTTCCATGTCTTACCAGATGGGGAGATAAAGGCTTTCACACCAAATTGCAAGCATAATAGATCAAAACCAGCATTATTATTATTATAAATCAGAATTTGCAAAATAATCTTGAACTTGCATGAATGTGTTTGGGATATCAGCCTAAACCCCAATATCAGATTTGGTCAAAATCAAGTTTATAAATGTGAATTCACAACAATTTGAAATGTTTGCTTAGGTAGTACCTGATGTAGTTGATGTATCAGCCCTCAAACCTTGCCACTGTCTTTGTTTTATTCATATTGCTTGGTATTTCGTCACCAAGTTTGGTGACTGTGATCAAGCATTTGGATTTGTATAACAACACTTTAGATTATTGTACAGATTGTTTGTTGACAAAAACCTACTACAGAATTGTACAGATTGTTTGTTGACAAAAACCTACTGCACTTAATGAAGTAGATGTATTCCTGGCCTTTACTACTTTAACAGAAACTTCAGTAGCAGAGAGTAGCAATAACATGGAAAGAACAGAGATAGGTTTTTACACCACAAAAATGAAGAGCAGTCCAACATGTCTCAGCAGACTTTTTATTCAAAACTAACATTATGCACATGTGAAATGAAACAGCTAGGACAGGTAAGCCTTGCATAAGTAGACAAAAACATTTTGAATCTTCTAGAGACCACTTCCAAAATGTATCCCGGGATGATATTTTTCTTTCAACAGCCTCCACTTATGACATCTATTTTGGTGACAAAACCTAAACATCTATGCTTTTACAACATGCTAGGGGAGCAGGTGAGGCAGGCCAGGCTACTCTCTTTCCTTTTTTCTTTCTGTTTTTGTCTTCACATCATGCTCACTAAGTGATTCTTTCCCAGGTCAAGCTTTATTGCACTGATTACTGCAGACATGCTGCTGCAACCAACACTTGAAAGTCTTTTCTTCAGCCCTTATTCAACATTTTCCCAAAGTCTTCACCCCCCTCCCAAACAAAATAAACTTCCAGCTAGACAGAAGACAAGTGGAGAGCAGGGGAGCTTGGGTTGGGTCCCCATAAAAAGTAGTAGAAAAGAGCTTATTTGTAAGAAGTGTTATTAATTGAGGTATGCTTGTATAATAAAGTTTCAATTATCAGGCAGTGTTGAACTTTATGATGTAAAAAATGAAGATGAGGAAACTTCTGCATGCCTATTGGATACATGTTTTTTTTTTAAATTAATATTTCCTAAACCTTCGCAGGGTAAAAATGTAAGGTAATATGTTGCCTCCTATAATTATGAGTATACGCAGCCATTGGGAGATCTGCCTATATGGAGAACACAGAACAGTACAGAGCAGTCTTGTTTATATGCAAAATGATGCTTATGAGGATTGCTAATATTCATATTGTGTAGTCTACTGTGTCCTTCATCACAAGGACTTGCGTTTTGAGAACATTTTAATACCGTAACTCTTGGTTGTCTCAGCAGCTTATATTTACCGTATATTCCAGCGTATAAGACGACTTTTGAGCACTCAAAAGTGCCCTCCAAAATGGACAGTCGTCCTATACGCCGGATACACTTTGCTTCGCCCACCTGCCTATCTCCTGCCTCTTCGCAAACGGAGCGAAGAGGCAGGAGATGGGGCAGGGGGGTGAAGCAAAGTGTATTGAAGATCATTCGCCCCCCTCCTCTGCCTTCTCCCCCTTTGGGGAGCAACGGAAGAAAGAGGAGGGGGGCGAACATTGCGGTTTGCCGCAGCCGCCGCTGGATCGCTTCTGCAGCGGCCGAGGCAAACCCGCGATTCGCCCCCTCTCCCCACTTTCCTGGAAGGTGGGGAGAAGGGGCGAACGTGCCCGGTTTGGCCGTACAGCCTCCGGATCCCCCTCCTGTGCTCCCTCCTGGAAGGGAGCGCAGGAGGGGCATGCAGAGGCTGCGCGGCCAAACCCGCGATTCGCCCCTTCTCCCCACCTTCCTGGAAGGTGCGGAGAAGGGGCGAACGTGCCCCTTTTGGGCGCACAGCCTCCGGATCGCCCTCCTGCGCTCTCTCCTGGAAGGGAGCGCAGGAGGGGCATGCAGAGGCTGCGCGGCCAAACCCGCGATTTGCCCCTTCTCCCCACTTTCCTGGAAGGTGGAGAGAAGGGGCGAACGTGCCCGGTTTGGCTGCACAGCCTCCGGATCGCCCTCCTGCGCTCTCTCCTGGAAGGGAGCGCAGGAGGGACATGCAGAGGCTGCGCGGCCAAACCCGCGATTCGCCCCTTCTCCCCACCTTCCTGGAAGGTGGGGAGAAGGGGCAAACATGCCCGGTTTGGCCGTACAGCCTCCGGATCGCCCTCCTGCGCTCTCTCCTGGAAGGGAGCGCAGGAGGGGCATGCAGAGGCTGCGCGGCAAAACCCGCGATTCGCCCCTTCTCCCCACCTTCCTGGAAGGTGGGGAGAAGGGGCGAACGTTCCCGGTTTGGCCGCACAGCCTCCGGATCGCCCTCCTGCGCTCTCTCCTGGAAGGGAGCGCAGGAGGGGCATGCAGAGGCTGCGCGGCAAAACCCGCGATTCGCCCCTTCTCCCCACCTTCCTGGAAGGTGGGGAGAAGGGGCGAACGTTCCCGGTTTGGCCGCACAGCCTCCGGATCGCCCTCCTGCGCTCTCTCCTGGAAGGGAGCGCAGGAGGGGCATGCAGAGGCTGCGCGGCCAAACCTGCGATTCGCCCCTTCTCCCCACCTTCCTGGAAGGTGGGGAGAAGGGGCGAACATGCCCGGTTTGGCCGCACAGCCTCCGGATCACCCTCCTGCGCTCTCTCCTGGAAGGGAGCGCAGGAGGGGCATGCAGAGGCTGCGCGGCCAAACCCGCGATTCGCCCCTTCTCCCCACCTTCCTGGAAGGTGGGGAGAAGGGGCGAACGTGCCCCTTTTGGGCGCACAGCCTCCGCATCCTCCTCCTGCGCTCCCTCCTGGAAGGGAGCGCAGGAGGAGCATGCGGGGGCTATGCGTTGGAAGAGGGGGGTCGTCTTATAGGGCGAATATATCACAAACTCTGCATTTTTTCTTAAAAATTGGGCGGGTCGTCTTATACGCCGGGTCGTCTTATACGCCGGAATATACGGTAGATCTTTGCTTCTTACATATAAATCTTTGCTGCTAATTTATGTTACTTTCTGTATTTTTAAAAATGTAAGATTATTAAAGACCTCAATCTTCATAGGAGGTACTAAATTACAATGGTTAAATTCCTCTTCTCCCTGCTGTTTTCAGTGTTCCACTTTGAGTAGGACTACTAATTGTGCTTGTCTTAAGCTGAGAAAAATATCACCTGGGAGCTAATTAAAATTCTAGAGACAGGAAGGAAATGTGCCACAAAATGCCATCAACCTGCTGTTGAATAGTTGGATGTTGATATCTACCAGATTGTGTGCTGAGTTGCTTTGTTAACAAGTATCTCATTTGATCAGTCAAACAGTATGCGTTGTTCAAAATGTAAATCTTCTACTGAAAGTTGTCACAACTGGAATGTACACTATTGGACATCCTGCAACTTTTTGAGCTGACAGTCACATAAGGAATTTTGAGGGTCACAAAATGGCTTCCACCAGGAGGACTTCCCATTCATAGAATGGTTGCTCTGCTGTACAGATCCAGAGAGGGGGAATTCCTAGACCTACTTAAGGAAGCAAAAATACACATTTACACAAGATGAGAAGTGGGGAGGACCACATGTATACAAAACAGGAATGGAGTGAAGTTGGAATCACAGAATGGAGCTTGGAAGTAATGGATTACAAATAACATGGTTACTTGTAACTCTTTTTTTTAAAAAAAAATGAAGGTGTGGCTGCAGAATTTATAAGGAGTTGTTACAGTACCACTTTCTTGTTACTTGCCTCTTTAATTTTAAAAGAAGCATTTTGAGTGAACCCCTTCAAGTGTTATCCCATTCTCTTATGAATAACAAGGTACTAAAAATGATCTCCCTTCCTTAGATATAGCAATATTAATGACAGTAAGCTTCTGTTTCAGACACAGAGATGGGCAGGGAACTAGAGACAGGGAGGATCTGCATAGAATCAGAGAAAGGAAAGAAAGATAGAAATATAACACAATGTGCTATTTTACTCCATGCGCTCTGTCATAAGCTTTCTATTCCTTTCCTTTCTTATTCTTCCTTTTAGAACATTTGGTGGAGCTCATATTATCCTAGTTGTGTCTCTGGCTAGTTGGCTGCTTATCTCAGTCTGAAAAAGTACAGAGTTGTGTGAGGAGTGGGAAAGAGTTACGTTGTTCTTACTTCCTCTTTCAGCTTGGTGTATTTTTCCAAGCTGGATCAGCAGCCTGGAAAATACATAGGTGCCAGTTAGATGCCAGTTATTGTCGTGGGGCATCCCGGGACTTTTTAATCCTGTATTTGTCCCTCGCTATTTACATGATTTTTGTCTCTGAACTGGAGATCCCGGGAGATCCTGGGATCATTGTTTACATGGCATCACGTCCCGTGATATGTCTTCTCCCACTATATACTACCCTGGGTTTGTTGTTGTTGTTGTTGTTGTTTACACGAGTTTACGGTCCCAGGATTTATTTATTTTTTTAGCTGTCAATCAAGGATGCAATTACTCATTTTTTCACAACCTCGGTGACGTACTTCCTTTAGAGTTTCCCGCCACGAGTGATGCTGTTGGGTGGCACAAATGTTTGTTCAAGCTTCTGCATTGGGGATGAGGGGATGAATGAGCATTGCATTGGGGATGAGGGGATGAGGGGAGGAAAGAGCGATCTGTGCCCAGACGCTTGCTGTCCCTTTAAAATGTAAACCCACCATTGAAAGCAAGCATACGTGGGGAGGAAGGAGCGATCTGTGCCCAGACCCTTGCTGTCCCTTTGAAATGTAAACCCACCATTGAAAGCAAGGAGAAAGGAGCGATCTGTGCCCAGACCCTTATTGTCCCTTTGAAATGTAAACCCACCATTGAAAGCAAGGAGGAAGGAGCGATCTGTGCTCAGACCCTTGCTGTCCCTTTAAAATTGAAACCCACCATGCAGGGGAGGGACAGGTTGAAGCTGAAGGGTTTGCAGCATAAAAATCCATTGATCAGGGTGGCTTAGTGCACACACAGGCAGACACACACACACAAACCTACGTGCAGCTGGAAGGGAAGCCTTTGTTCTCAGCTGGTGAGGCTGAATCTTTTGAATCTATTGAATGGGTGACTGACCCCTCCTTCTCTGGTCTCTGATCTCTTAGCCTGACCCTGCCAACGTCAATTTCCAATCATCACCTAGTGCCGAGATAACTTGTCCCGGGCTGTTTAAACGTCCGATTTTCCGAATTCTCCCGTGCCTTTTTTAAAACCCACCACAAACTGTGGGACGGAAAGTCCCATGGGTTGTGGGATAAAAGGTGGCCCCCCCTTCCTAAAAACTCGGAACTGACCCAATGTACATGTAAACTACCAGAGTTGGAGACGAATTCTTCCCACTACATTTTCAGCGTGTAAACGGCACCATAGAGTTGGAAGAGGAAGTGGAGAAAGATTGATGATACTCTCACTTTCCCTCTGAATTCTCTGTGTTTTACCCTTTCCACTTCTGAAGTGAGAGGAGGCAGTGACTGCAGCTGGCATGCTGAGTCCTACTGTGACAGGTTTGGTAGAGAAAAGAAATGTATGATGGTTGCCAGCATGGATACAGTCGTCCCTTCACATTTGCGGGCGTTCCGTTCCGCGGACCCCCGCGAATGTGAAAAATCCGCGAATAATGACTCCCCTCCCCCTCCCTCCCCAGGCCTTTGCGGGGCCTTGCTAGGCCCCACGGAGGTCTCCCCGGCCCTTCCTCCCTCCCTCCCCAGGCCTTTGCGGGGCCTTGCTAGGCCCCACGGAGGTCTCCCCGGCCCTCCCTCCCTCCCTCCCCAGGCCTTCACGGGGCCTTGCTAGGCCCCACGGAGGTCTCCCCGGCCCTTCCTCCCTCCCTCCCCAGGCCTTTGCGGGGCCTTGCTAGGCCCCACGGAGGTCTCCCCGGCCCTTCCTCCCTCCCTCCCCAGGCCTTCGCGGGGCCTCCGGAGGGCCTCCGGGGGTCCCGCGAAGGCCTCGCCACCCCTCCCCAGGCCTTCGCGGCGCCTCCGGGGGTCCCGCGAAGGCCTCGCCACCCCTCCCCAAGCCTTCGCGGCGCCTCCGGAGGGCCTCTGGGGGTCCCGCGAAGGCCTCGCCACCCCTCCCCAGGCCTTCGCGGCGCCTCCGGAGGGCCTACGGGGGTCCCGCGAAGGCCTCGCCACCCCTCCCCAGGCCTTCGCGGCGCCTCCGGAGGGCCTACGGGCGTCCCGCAAAGGCCTCCCCACCCCTCCCCAGGCCTTCATGTGGCCTTCGGAGTGCCTCCGGGGGCCCCGTGGAGGCCTCCCTGGGCCTCCCCGCTCCCTCCAGGACTTTCACGGGGCCTCAGGAGGCCCCGTGTCGCGGTTTTGGGGGGGCCCGGGGGGGCCCTCCCAAAACCACGAATAACCAAAACCGCGAATGTCAAGTTCGCGAATGTGGAGGCGCAACTGTAATTTTAAAATGGAGTTAGGTAAATTTATGAAAGATATCAGTGGCTATTACATCTGTATGTTACTTCTAGTATCAGAGATAGGCAGTATGTTTATTGGAGCCAGTTGCTGGAGATCAGTGGAATGGTGTGGAAATTTTTCCAGTGCTTAGTTTTTCTGTAGAAAAGTTTGCAGTTCTAAAAGAAATAATTGTTATGTAAAATTCATTGGTAACAGTGGATTGATGGCAATTCAATAGTAGTCCAGCTTGGCAGTTTCAAATTTGTAATTAATGTTTTTTAGGTGATTGTCTCTTTGGAAGTGTGTGACAGAGTACTCATATTGATTTGCAAATGGGGGTAAATAAATAAATTTATGGTAAATACACCACCACCACCAATAATAGTAGTAGTAGTAATACATATAATAACCCAAACCAATATCAAGTTATGTATTGAACGTGACAGAAAAACTCAGTGCCTCAATTTATGCCAGTTCTTGGAGGCAGAAGACAAGATGTGCCTTCAGTTTATAAGTATAGATATCATGATATTCTAAACAGGTATTCTAAACATTTTAATGCTGATTCATCAGAAAGTTGCACAGTTTTAATCCGTTGGATAAATAAAATTTATTTATATTTGCCCCAATAGAAACAATGAAAGATTGGCTGTTTAAACTGACATAGAGGAGAAAATAACATGAAAAACCCATTATTGGAAGTGGCACATGCAAATTACAAGCGTTTAGTTGTGCACCATGTTAGATACTCATCAATATAATAAGAGGTTTGTTTGTTGTGGATGAGGTACACATGCCAATTTTTTGTACTTTTTTGAACAGGTGGAAGTCCATTGGATAGTCCAAGAAATTTCTCCCCAAATGCACCTTCTCATTTTTCCTTTGTTCCTGCTCGTAGGTATGTGTGCACATTTCTGTTTTGATCAGCATGCGATTAAGCATTTTCTGCTGCTTAAAGCAATTTGGACTTATATGCTTAATTATTAATTCTCAAGCATTAATTTCCACTTTTGTCATCTAGACTTTGCAGCATTGACAGAACAAAACATACAGATCAACTGTTCAGTTATTTATTTATGCAAGATTTGTTTTAGCCTACTGTATAAGGAAATAGATTCTTATAACAAAGGTTTGGACATATTGGGGAAGGAATACAAAGTCTCTTTCCCTTATATCTTACAGTTGGAAAAGAGGTGGGGAGTGTAGACTTAAACAACATTTTATGAATAACAGACCAATTTTATTACTCCTTACTGATTTAGTGTATGAGAGTGTGTCCAGCTTGACAGCACAGAGGTAGCTTTCAACCTAGCCCAGCTCAATTGCTAGTTAAAATTGGGAGAAAGATGTCCAATGCTGATAGCTTTTATATGCTCTTAGGCATTATCCTGTGGATAAGACTGAACCCTGTTTTATTTGTTGGATTCAATTGTTTTCATTTGACTAAATTCAGGGTTAACACAACATGGCAAAACTCACTCATTCCTAAGGTGTTGTCCCTGTCAAAAGAATAAGTGTTATAGGAGGGATACAGCTTGAGAACATAGACTCATAGCATCATAGAGTTCAGCCAGCATGGGTAACATTTCATGAAGAAGTTGCTGAAAACGCAATCACAAACAGTTCCATGGAAGAAGAAAAATGGGAAACATTTGAAAAAGCCAATGTGGCCACAAGTAAACTCAAGGAGGAAGTGGGGGAAAAAAAGCATATAAATTATCAATAATGGAAGGAAAAAGCATATACAGTATCAATAATGGAAGGAAGAATGAATCACCAAGAAAGAATACAGATGTGTAGCCCAAGCTTGCAGGAATAGTATAAGGAAAGCTAAAGCTCAGAATGAGCCAAGATTGGCAAAGGAAGCTGGAAGCAACAAGAAGGGGTTTTTCAAATATATGTGAAGAAAGAGAATGCCTAAGGAAATGGTGGGACCACTGCTTAGGAAGGATGGTAAAATGCTAACAAATCACTATGAATGCCTGGCTCTGCCACTATATTTAGGTGATTTACAGTTGTTAAGGCATATACCACTGCCTTTTCCCAACAGTTAAATGCTGTATATACTTGAGTGCTTTTTTTTAATGGAACAGAAGTGTATAAATTTAATAAATAAATGAGCAACTCAGAGCTGAAAAATAGAATTTGCGGTTGTTATATAATGCCACTATATAAGGAGCTGCATCATACACTTTGTTCATCATCTTCATTGCTTTTCCATCCTCTGACATCATGTAAATTGAAAGGTATATAAAATTGGAGTGTTGGATGCAACAGCCAAAGGAGGTAGATTGTGCATTATTTTTCCAGCAAATTGAGAATGCTGCATGAAGAAAGTAATTCATTCTTACCCGTATATTCTGGCGTATAAGACGATTGGGCATATAAGATGACTCCCCCAATTTTAAAGTCAAAATATAGACTTTAGGGTATACTCGCCATATAAGACGACCCCCCATCACCCGCCCTCTCCGAAGCAGCGATCAGGCTCCCCTTTGTGGCTTTGGGGAGGGCGGATGGTGGCTGGAAAGCTTCCTCCCTCCAGCCAGCCACCCTTCCTGAAGCCTTCCCGAAGCTGGCTCAGGAATCGCAGGGGATGGCTGGCCTGCTGGGGAGAGGCTCAACCACCTCCTGCAACTCCCCAGCCCACGAGGAGCCTGGCCAGCCTCCTCATGAGTTGGGGAATTGTGGGGATGGCTGGCCAGCTGGGGAATCGCGGGAGGTGGTTTTAAAACAGTCTGTCACTACCATCTCAGTAATTATAGGCAATCACACAAAAGTGTGGGAGCCAGCACGGTGTAGTGGTTTGAGTGTTGGACTAGGACACTGGGAGACAAAAATTCAAATTTCTGCTCAACCATGGATATCCACTGGGTGACCTTGGGCAAGTCATACTCTCTGAGCCTCAGAGGAAAGCAAGGGCAACCCCCCTCTGAACAAATTCTGCCAAGAAAACCTCACAATCGGGTTGCCATAAGTCAGAAATGACTTGAAGAAACACAATAACAACAAACACAAAAAATATTTTGCGAAGAAGGGAAATAAGAATTAATATCAACTCATCAAAGCTATTTCAGTGGCAGAAAAAAATCAAAATATATGCATAGGAGAAGAGAACCCTGTACCAGGTTAAAACATCTCTAGTAAATAATAAATTAGGGACAGGGCCCTATTGGTGATGGCTCCCCAATACAGAAATTTTCTTCCTTGGAATTAAGTTGTGAGGTTCAAAGTGTAATGTGTAATAATGAATTGTTTAGTCCAACTATGATCCAATGGATTCAAAGCTAAACATGAGTCAACCGTGTGATGCAGCAGCCAAGAGGGCCAATGCAGTTCTGGGCTGTATCAACAGAAGCATAGTTATCAGATCAAGGGTAGTACTAGTGCCGCTCTGTTCTGATTTGATCACACTTCACCTGGAATACTGTGGCCACTTCTGGACATCACAGTTCAAGAAAAATATTGACAAGCTGGACATGTCCAGAGAAGAGCAATCAAGATTAGCAAAGGTCTGGAAATCAAGACTTAGGAGGAATGGCTTAGGGAGTCGGGTATGTTTATCCTGGAGAAGAGAAGACAGAGAGGTAACATGATAGCCATCTTTAATTTTATGAAGGGATGTCATGTAGAAGATGGAGCGAACTTGTTTTCTGCTGTTCCAGAGTTTAGAACATGAACTAGTGGATTCAAATTGCAAGAATAAAGATTCCTCCAAAATGCTAGGAATAATTTTTGTTTGACAGTGGAATAGACTTCCTTGGAAGGTGATAAACTCTCCTTTGGAAGTCTTTAGGCAGAGGCTGGATGAACATTCATCAGAAGTTACGTATTCCTGCATGGCAGGAAGCTGGACTAGATGGCCCTTGTGGTCCATTCCAGCTCTATGACTCTATGATCCCTTTCAAGCTCATTGTAACATTTTATTTGCTCTCCTGTAAACAAAACACTTAAACATCTGTATATGAAGAAATGTGGGGATACGTTAAACCCAATGCTGGGTCCACTTTTTCTAGGGCAATTGAATGGGAAGCCCATAAGACCTACTAGATAATGCAGACTGACGCCTGGGCCACACATGGAGCTGGGGAGAGGCTCAGCTACCTCTGTGATTCCCCAACCCACGAGGAGGCTGGCCAGCCTCCTCACGAGTTGGGGAATCATGGGGGATGGCTGGCTAGGTGGGGAGTGGCTCAGCCACCTTTGCGATTCCCCAACCCATGAGGAGGTTGGCCAGCCTCCTCGCGAGTTGGGGAATCACGGGAGATGGCTGGCCAACGGGGGAGAGGCTCAGCCACCTGCGATTCCCCAACCCACGAGGAGGCTGGCCAACCTCCTTGTGGGTTGGGGAATCGTGGAGGTGGCTGAGCCTCTCCCCACCTAGCCAGCCATCCCCCATGATTCCCCAACTCGTGAGGAGGCTGGCTAGGTGGGTTGGGGAATCGCGGAAGTGGCTGAGCCTCTCCCCTGTTGGCCAGCCATCTCCCGCGATTCCCCAACTCGCGAGGAGGCTAGCCAACCTCCTCGTGGGTTGGGGCCTCTCCAACCCCACACGACCATGTTCACTCGGCATCCATGCAGATATACCGGCTTATACAGCCTACGATCTGGCAAGATCTATCTGTCGAGTGGGAATCATGTCAGTGATGGGCTCTCAGATTCTGACTTCCCGGGGAGATGACTTCAGGGATATGCATACTGGCCACTATTTTGAGGAACTTCGAACACTTCCAAGAAGGGATGCAGAGTCAGGTTTCTCCACATCCTGAGCCACGCCCTCTGCCTCCAACTCCTCCAACACCACCTCCACGCACCACCTCTCTGTTCCATGGCGATCGCAGTCCATCCCCTGCGGATTCAACATCATCTTCGTCGGGTTCGTGGGATCCATACAGGCCCTACTTGCCATCGCCGCGACCCAATCTAGTCAAGGCGGACTCTGCATCGCCAACAGATGACATCCGTGCTTTTTCGGAGCAGATGGTCCTTATGTCTCACGCTCTGGACCTCAGGGTGGTGGAGAGAGAGGTTGAACCAGTGGACCCCATCTTCCATCGGATTCAATCGAAGGCTCCTCCTGCGGCCACTCTCCTGATTTTGCCTTCCCTTCTGAAACTTACGCAAGGGTCCTGGGAGAACCCCTCTTCAATCCAGTCTACTTCCAAGAAAATCGACAGGCTGTATTGAGTCGCGGGTGAACATATTAACTGGCTTTAATCTCATCTGAAGCCAAATTCAATGGTGGTCGAGGCTTCCCAGAATAGGAAGCAACACCGGCCTCAATCAACCCTGATGGACCCAGAGGGGTGAAAGCTCGATATCATGGGCAAGAAAATTTATTCTGTGGAAGGCCTGAGTTTTTGTGTGGCGAACTACTCAACCTGTATGGGGGCCTACCAGCAGATATTGTGGGAAAGGATGATGCCCCTCATCCAAGATCTTCCGGAGGAACAACGATGGATGGCTGAAGCAATTCAGTCGGAGGCGCTATTGCTGACGGGGCAACAGATGAATTTGGCCTGATATGTTGCTGATTGCGCCACTAAGATGATCACAGGATCCATCGCTCTGTGTTGACATGCGTGGCTCTGTTCCTCAGGCCTCACCCCTCATGCCTCGGCTACTATTGAAGATCTGCCCTTTGACTAATCCGGACTCTTCAACGGCTCCACGGATGAAAATCTGGAGTTCACCCAGAAGATGAGGACAACTGCCAGGAAATATGGCATGGCCACCTCTTCATCTTCTCAGTACTGTCCCAGGGGCCACACCAACTGGCAGACCTCTTCATCAGGCCAGCAGTTCTGTCAGGGGTTCTCTGGCCAATTATATCGCCGATCCTGATACGTACCCTCTCCCTCTCCAGCCTCATCGGTGAGGAGCCAAGGGTCAGCTTCATGATACTGACCTCCTGGACAGCAATGATCTTTCTTCCTTCTAGACCCCACTGTTTGGAACTCGACTGTCGGACTTCCAAGAAGCCTGGTCCTCAATAACAACAGACCGCTGGGTACTTCGAATCATCCAGAATGGCTATTGGATTGAATTCGACTCTACCTCCGACAGGCCGGGTTCGGTCAACACCGCCCTCCCCTTCCCTCCTCGAAGAGGTGCAGATGCTGCTGCAAAAGGGGGCCATCGAACCCATGGACTCCAATCTTTACCACCTCTGCTTCTTTTTGAGGTAATTCCTGGTCACGAAGAAGGACGGCAGCCTCCGTCCCATTCTCGACCTTCGTGGGGTGAACAGATACATTGAACCAAAGAAGTTCAGGATGGTCACCTTAGCCTCCATCCTTCCACTCCTACAACAGTACGACTGGTTCGCTTCCATAGACCTCAAAGATGCCTATTTCCACATCGGGATCCATCCATCCCACAGAGAATTCCTGGCATTCCAGATCGGAACCGAGGCATTCCAGTTCAGGGTACTGCCGTTTGCACTTTCGACCGCTCCGAGAGTCTTCACAAAGTGTATGGTGATGGCGGTGGCTTTTCTACGACAATGGGGAGTGGTGGTCTTCCCCTATATCGACGACTGGCTGATTGTGGCAAATTCTCAACCTCAGGTCGAACTCAATATCGACCTCACCTTAGATGTCTTAGACAGCCTGGGACTTGTTGTCAGCATAGAGAAGTCGCAGCTCCAACTGGCTCAAGTTATCCAGTTCATCGGAGCTACTGAACTCCTATACAGCCGCGGCTTACCTGCCTCAAGACCGATTCGACACTCTTCGGTCTCTAATCCATACCTGCCGTCACTCCTGGAGGCTACCCGCCCATTCGGTCCAGGTACTCCTCGGTCACATGGCAGCTACTACCTATGTGACCCACTTTGCCAGGCTCCGCTTCTGTCCGCTCCAGCATTGGTTTCTACAAGTGTTCGACCCCCTACGCGACTCTCCAAAGAAACTGCTCACGATGCCTCGAGCGGTTCATCGGTCGCTGGAATGGTGGCTGGTACCAGACAATGTCCTATCAGGAATGCCCTTCGACCTCCTTCAACCGGACATTTCTCTGACAACAGACGCCTTGATGTTGGGATGGGGAGCCCATCTCGAATCCTACGAGATACGGGGTTCCTGGGATGCCGAAGAATGGACTCTCCATATCAACTTCCTAGAGCTTCTTGGCATCCAAAAGGCACCCTGGTGATGAACAAGACTGTTCTGGTGATAACGGACAACACGTCGGTAATGTACTACCTGAACAAGCAAGGAGGAACAAGATCCCCCCCCCCAACTACTCCAACTCACACTGGACATTTGGGATTGGTGTGTCTGAAGGAGCATCTTCCTCCAATCCATCCATCTTCCTGGGGAGGAGAACACGCTTGCTGACGGACTCAGCCGTACAAGCCTCTCCATCCACGAACGGAAGCTGCACAGGTCTGTAACCTCGGACCTGTTCTGTCGATGGGGATCTCCTCAAGTCGACTTCTTTGTGTCTCCCGAAAACACTCAGTGCGATCAGTTCTGCTCCAGACGATGCGCCCTGGGGTTGAGGGTTGACACGTTCCTTTTCCGTTGGACGGGTCCACTGCTCTACCTCTTTCCTCCGTTCCCACTGCTGACAAGGGTGATTGCCAAACTCCGTCGGGACCGAGCGGATGCCATCGTCATCACTCAGTGGTGGCCCCGACAACCTTGGTTTGCAACCCTCCTGCGTCTAGCCAGGCACCGGTTCATCCGACCGTGTCCCGACCTTCTCACCATTCAGAATGGTCAGACACCCAGATGTGGAGGCCCTACGGCTAACGGCATGGAGACTACGACCTTGAATCCATCCTCGGTACAGAGGGGCGGTGTACCTATGGCCTTGAACTCGACTTCAATCCTGACGGGCCGACACTCTCCATCTTTCCCTCCACAGGTTCAGGCGGTCATCGATGCTGCCCGAAGACCTTCTACCCATAGGTCATATCATTACAAGTGGAAGAAGTTTGAAGCCTTTCTAGTTGATCGTGGGTCGGTTACGGAACTGTTCTCCATCCCGACTGTCCTAGATTTCCTGCTGCACTTGTCTTCCACAGGACTTTCTATTTTGTCGATACGGTGCTACTTAGTAGCTGTATCTGTCGAATTCCAGGTGAGCGATCATCCGTCTCCCTTTACATCCCTGCTCTGATGCAGGATCTGAACGACGAATTCGAGCATACCCTCCATTCCATGGACATCCGGAGGGCGCTTGCATTTTACATCCAGAGAACTGCTCCCTTCAGGAAGTCACCTAGACTGTTTGTATCCTATGCTGACTTGAGACATGGACAACCTATCTCTCCACAACGTTTGTTGAAGTGGGTGACATCGACCATTGCTCTCTGCTATGAACTGGCGAAGAAACCACTACCACCACGGATTCGAGGGCACTCGACGAGGGCTATCTCCACCTCGACAGCTTTTCTCTCTGGGGTGCCTCTAGAGGACATTTGCAGAGCTGCAACATGGTCATCACCTTTGACTTTCTTTTCCCATTACAGACTTGACTCTCGTTCCAGGAACAAGGCTGCCTTTGGGAAAGCTGTACTTTTGTCTTCTATTCAATTAGTGAGTGTTAATGTATTGCCAAGTTACTTAATGTGATAAGTATATATAGTTCATTGGTTTGATTAAGAATGTGCTGTCAAAAATTACAGTGGATGTTGACTGTGCATCATGATACTAGTGTCAATATGTATAGGACATGCCCTCCTCCTGGAGTGAAGCTTGCCAGTCTACCCAGCTGTATGATTCACAGAGACCACGAAAAAGATGGACAGGTTGCTTACCTGTAACCATAGATCTTCGAGTGGTCTTCTGTGAGTTCACACAGACCCGCCCATCCTTCCCTCTATGTCCTATTACATCATATAAACATGCTTAATGTTCCTGATGCTGCTGGTTGCGGTGTCATTCAAGGAACTGAGGGGAATTAGGCAGGAGTGCCTTATAAGGGACCATTAGTGGGAGCAGAGTTACTGCCAAAAATGTATCAAAGCACATTCTGCCTAGCGATTCCAGAAGGTTCCGATGCTCTGCGCAGGCGCAGGAGTAACCCAGCTGTGTGAATTCACAGAAGACCACTCAAAGATCTATGGTTACAGGTAAGCAACCTATCCTAATTCTATTATGCTGTTGGCAAAATTTTAATTAAAACAACATAATGTTATGTTAAATTCTCTCTTCCTTCTGTGTAAAAATGAAAGCACATTTCTCCACTTCGTGATTCCAGTCTAGGTGGGTCAGCTATATCCAGATACAATTAGTTTGACTTAGCTATCGATAATTTTAAGCACTGCCCATTTAGAGAAATGTTTCATTCATGAGTTCAAATATGCTAAATGCAGAATATGGCAGGCATATTGGTAATAACAGAGAAAAAACCTATTGCCATTTAGAGCCATACATTAATTTCCATTATCTTGTTGGTTGTTTGAAACTGTAAAATTAAAAAACACAACAAAAGCCTTAATGAGTTAAGAGCTCTAGATTCTAGCAGGTTGATTTACACCAAACAAGAACTAGCAAGCTGGACAGAAGCCTCCAGGTAGGCAGCTGAGTTGAGTTCTCTGAGCACAAGTTTTTCTGCGTGTGTACTTTGAATGATTGAATGAAGATGCAGTAAAATCTTTAACAATGATAACCAGCAACATTGTTTCAGTAACACACAAGGATATCAATAGTTCATGTACTGTTTCATTGGTTTTTTTTTAGTACTTGAATATCATATTTCCTTTAATATTTCACAGCACTATTGCGTAAAAATTATACCTAAGTTTAATTATCTCAAGATTGATTGATTGAATTTGTATCCCACCTTTCTCCTGCAGTGGGATCCAAGGTTATGTCCAGTAATTTAAAACAAGGTTAAGTTAAAATCTTATTTTACAGACATTAAAAAGGAATTAAATAACAGTGTCATTAAAAAAAAATAGTTCTCACTGATCCAGATTTCAGGGATGTTGTTTGTTTTGAAAGTTCACGAGGAAGAGAAAACAGAAGAGGAACCAGTAATAAGTGAATGAGTCATAGCGTTTTAAATTGTTCTGGGAACATCCCATCATATTGAGATATAGCACTTTCTTTAAAAATGCAAACTAACCCATTTTAGTCTGTTGTCCTGGGAACTTACACACTTGTAGGCTCAGAGAAATTTTTTACTGTTGCCTAATATCTTTGTTATATAAAGTTATATAGTAAAACAGGAACTCAAAATGTAGGGTCACCATTCTCCTAATATGTGTACAATAGTTTCTTGGAAAGACTGGCAGCTTGGGAATCTGAAAAGATGAAAATGCTGATTGCTTAACTACATGTTACACTGCAGCCACATGTAATAGTGTTTTTGACAGCACCTTCTCTCTTGTAAAGTGCCTTTAATGAAAGGTGATTTATATGAGTGTGCATGCTGATTACTTCCTCTGCTAATTGCTTTCTCCAGCTGCTTTTACCAATTAATAGCTTTTTTTCCTCTCCTTTTTGGGATGCAGATCACCCCCTTCAGAGGCATTTTGCAGAAGGGGTTGGTGGGTCTATCACACATAGTTCCATTGTAACTATAGGGAAAGAGGGATAGAAAATCAGCATACTATGACTTTTATTTTGTGTTTCTATAGTGCAAGGATAAGGAACATGTTCCACTCTAGATGCTGTTGGACTGTAACTGTCATCCTCTATACCCAGCAGATCCAATCATGAGGTTCTATACCAACAGAATTTGGAGAGTCACAAGTTCCCCATCTTGGATCTAGTTTCATTAACAGTCCAGACTCTGCGTAGCACATAGGAAGAATGTAGACCTATCAATCTCAAGACCTCTTTCTTAAATAGACATTTCACTGGCAACAAAAGTCTATTTAGATCTCATAGATTTACTGGTGTGGTTATATTTAGAATGCTGTTCAGAAGCATTGCCAAGAGGATCCCCCCCCCCTCGACGCACGAGACACAGTCTGACTTGCTGGCCTGCAGCAAATGCCCTAAGCACCATACTATCCCCTTCATTGGTCCTCCAACTAAGTTGATAGATATCCTCCCTACCTTTCATGAAGCCACTTTGGATCTGAAACTGTCACAGCCTGCACATCATTAAAGTGAGAAGCACCTGTTTGCAGTTTCTGCCATCGAAAAAAACTAAAAAAACCCTAAAGTGGTACATTTGAAAGACCCCCCCACCCAAGAAGGTTCCTGCTCTGGTTGATCTCAGACCGTGATCTGTGAAAGGCTCATTCAAATAACTCTTTTCCCCTTCATCCTTGAGATATCTCTAAATCTATACTTTATTCCCACAGCTTTTCTCCCCTAACGTTCCAAAGGAAAGGGCTACCCTAACAGACACCTTGGTACAACTGCATTGGTTGACCTACTTTTTTGGACTTTCTGCTCCTTGTCATAAAATCTCATCTCTCACATTTAATATAATGAAATTACAGTGATCTGATTTGATTGTTCTGTCCTCCTACCCAAAGAATACCAGCAGCTATTTATCCTGAAACAGTATTGCTTTCTACAAAGAGGAGGATGTCTAGTATTGCTTTCAGAATGTTTGATGTCACTGGGGCCTGCCATTGACTACTGAAGGAACCTTCCTCTACCACCCCTCCACTGTTCCGTAGACCTTGAAATCTCCTGTTTTGTCATTGTATCCATGCTTTTGCACAGACTGTTGATGCAGTAAGCAGAAATAAAGTTTTTCCTGACAGGTACAGATCAAATATTCTCTGCCAGACTTTGTATATAAGCCACAATAAGGTGGTGCTTGCTTGAAGTAACCACACTTTGAAGGCTATCAGGGTGCATCCATGGCTCCCTAGCCCTTGTAAAGTATGGGCCCATCATAGAATCTGCATTGGGTGGCGCAGTGTGTTTATTGCCCATCTTGTATTTTTAGATCTTGGATTCTGTCAGTAAGATCTTGCACTTATGTCACCTTAGCATTTGAGTGGTTGGTATCTGGAATGTGTGCTTTAATTGGAACATCCATTCTCTGTATCCTGTTGCTTGCTTTTGGCTTTATCCAGTGTCTCAGATCTAGCCACAGGATTCCTGATAGCAGTCTTCCCTTGCATTAGAACAGTGCTTCCCAAGCTGTTTTATGTGAGGGACTGGCACCATATTTGTGCCTCTTGGCTATGATTGTTTCTCTCTTTCCTGGAAACTCATCAAGGATAGCCGCTGATGGCTTGTGGATTGGCACCTGTCCTTGGAGTAGGCTAGTAGGAGTAGCACTGCATTAGAAGACTAGGGTAGCTGAGGACCTGGGTTTTTAGGCTGGACATACTTGCTGGAATTGTTTTTCTTAGGGGTCACACCAAGCTATCCAAAATATGCTTGGAGCATATGAGGCAAGAGCCCCAAGAAGCTGGCTACTGAAAAAAGGGGAGAGGAGGCAAGACCTTCCACTGATTATTTAGAGTAGTAATTTTTTTCCAAGAATAACTGCTAAAGAGATCCATTACTCATTCTGTAGTTTGCTCTGTGAATCATAGGGTGGCATCTTTCCCATGAGCTGCTTTGCCTGTCTTCCAGCCTTCAGTTGCAAGCCCAAGCCCAGTCACTTATCTACATTGTGTTTGTGGCTATTCCCATAGCAATGCATTGGCCATTTTGGTGGCGTTGAATGTCACTTTGGCTCCCCAGTATTTACAAAGTGACTAGTCTGTGGGGTCAGTTTATGCACCTTCTTTCATGAAGCATTCACAGGAGATGGAAAGCTGGCAGAAGGCTAGCTGCTTGAAGGACCACGTCATCCTTCAGTTGGCTATTCTGAATGAAATAGCCTGTCCATAACCATAGTACATAAACCCTTCATTCAGCTCTAATGCCCTCAAGGGGACCAAGGCAAAGGTCAGGATGGGTGGGTATACAGGGTTCTCTGCTGGGGAAAAATACCTTGCAGAAACTTTCATTTCCCCTTTCCTGGTGTGGTCTACTTTTAAGCTAAATTCTTTTTGCCCAGTGTGAGATTTCCCTCTCATAATATGTGTTGTGTCAAAGAGAGTACCGTATGTTGTGTAAAGATGCAGCCATTCTCAGTTGCTCAGAAAATATTTTTGTTTTTCAGTCATTCTTAGGCCTCAAAATTCTGTGACACCAGTCTTTATTTTAAAACTAATAACAAAACTGAACTGAAAAACATAGATGAGGAATTCTCAAAACTTAGTCTTTTGGTATAGCTAGAAGTAAGGCAGTGTATATAAACGATGCATGAACGACAGAATATGCCTCTTTCACTTTTTTTTTTTGCCTGCACCTACATCATTTATTTATTTATTTATTTATATACACTGTTTCTTCAAAAATTAAGGTTCCAAAATTGATTCAAAAGCATTGCAATTAAAATCTGTTACATGTTTACAACTGGATTTTGATTTGCTCCCAATTTTTATTGCTGTTTCTTTTATATAGCCATGGACACAGGGCAGACAGGTAATGGTTTAGCATATATATATATATATATATATATAGAGAGAGAGAGAGAGAGAGAGAGAATGGAATGCAGATATAATGTTTTTGCATGCTACAGTCCCAGTGAGTTTATACAATGCCATAACCCCATTTAGGCACTGTCAAGAATAACAACTATTATATTGTTATTGTTATCCTGTTTTTGTAATATTATCGTATGTTGCACTTCTTAACATCTCAACTCTGAATCAAATTCCATTGAGTTCAGTGGGATTTACTCACAGGTAAGACTGTGAGTATAAAGAACTGTAAGACTGTGAGTATAAAGACTGTGGCTGTAAAGAACATATTGGCACTACTAAGCCTAATTGACAGGGAGCCAGATGAACCTTGGACTGAAACCATTGTCAGGAAAGAATGCAAAAAGACACTGCCTCTAACAAAAGAGAAAGAATGGATCAGATGACTAATGAAATTATTTGAATGGTTAAGGACATATGAGAAGCAAAAATACAAGGGTGTAGAATCCTGAATGTATCTACTCAGTGACTTGTGCATAGGGATAAAGAGAACTATTATAATTATCAATGCAGATAGAACAAGAGACCTCTTCCACAAGATCTGAGAAATTAAAGGAAAATTTAAACCAAGGGTACGGTGCTATCTTACCTGCAGAGGAGCAACATAAAAAAGAGGATGGAATTATCAGGACAAACCAAAAAGATGGAAGCAATACACTGAAGAATTATATAAATGAATTGGAAGAATGACAATTTGAATGACAAAACCCCACAATTTTAGAAAGTGAAGTGGAAGAGGGTTGCAAGCACTTGGAAGAAATACAACATCAGGAACAGATGGTATACTAGTAGAAATGTTTCGAGCTATAGAGACAGAATCCATCCAAATTATAACCAAAATCTGCCCAAATATATGGGCAGCTAAACAATATATCAACAAAACAACCACCCACAGATTAGAAACACCCAATGTATATTCTAGTCCCCAAGAAAGGGAGTTGTGATGAGGGACACCATCTGACTCTTGCACTAATCTCCCTGGCAAGCAAAATTATGCTCAAGATTTTATAACAAAAGCTTTTACCAATATATGGAGTGAGAAATGTCAGACATCAAAACTAGGTTCAGAAAAGGAAGCGCCACTAGGGATCATATTGCAAACATATATTGGATAGTGGGCATACCAAAAATTTCAGAAGAAAATAAACCTGTGTTTTATAGATTATAGCAAAGTCTTTGATTATGTAAGTCATGAAAAGCTATGGAATGCTTTAAAAGAAGAGGTGCCCTTTTGTGTCCTATACTCAGGACAAGAGACTACTGTCAAGAACAAAGATGGAAAACCAGAATGGTTTCCAGTTGGCAAGGGGATCAGACAGGGCTACATTTTATCACCCTCTTTAATTTTTATGCAGAACATACCATATGGAAAGCAGGATTAGACACAGAGGAAGTAAGTATGAAAACTGGGGAAGGAACATCAACAATTTAAAATATGCAGATGATGCCACATTACTAGTAGAAAATAGACTTACAACAATTACTGATAAAAGTTAAGGAATACAGTTCAAAAACAGGATTGCAGTTGAATATATATATATAAAAACAAGCATAATGACCACTGATTATTTACATAACTTTGGAGTGGGTGATGAAGATATAGAAATAAAGATTTTCTTTTCCATAATCAAAATGGAGACTAATCAAGAAACTGGAAAAAGGCTAAGACTTGGAAAAGGAGCTATGGTGGAACTATGAAGGTCCCAAAGTGTGAAAGATTTATCATTAAATACCTAAGTCAGAGTAATGCCATAGTATTTCTTATAAACATCACCCAAGGAGACCTTCTGCTGTGCTTTTTGCAACCGGACTTGTTTATCTCGGATTGGCCTTTTTAGTCATCAGCGCGCTTGCAGAAAGCGCAGGATGAGTCCTTCCTGAATCTTCGTTTGCGAAGAAAAGCCAGAGAGAGAGAGTATGGTCATGAAATCTGGGTAGTGAAGTAACCTGACAGGAAGATCAACTCACTTGAAATGTAATGCTGTAGGAGAGTTCTACGGATACCAGACTGCTAAAAAGACAAATAGGTCTGAGAACACAGTAAGCCTGAACTCTTACTGGAAGCCAAAATGACTAAACTGAGGCTGTCATACTTTGGGAACATCATGGTGACATGACTGATTGGAAAAGACAACAGTGTTGGGAAAAGTGGAAGGCTATAGGAAAAGAGGAAGACCTTATTATAGATGGATGGATTCAATTTTAAAAAGCACACAATCCTGAGTTTGCAAGACCTGGACAGAGCTTTTGGTAACCGGGGTTCATAGTGGTCTTTCATCCATAGGGTTGTCATAGATTGAAATGGACTTGATAGCAAATAATAACAGAGTATACAGTATATGCTTACAACCTTAGTGAAGTTAATCTGACCCTGCTTTTTGGTAATATGAAATGGCAACAATATTACTTCAAAATGAAATATGGTTACTTTGATTAAAAGAGGCATTTCACAGGATTTTCTGTGGGGTTTTTTTGGGCTATGAGGCCATGTTCTGGAAGAGTTTATTCCTGACAATGCCAGCCACAGATACAGGCAAAATGTCAGGAATAAACTCTGCCAGAACAGCTTCATAGCCTAGACAAAACCCACAGAAAACCTATGGATGGCCGTGAAAGCCTTCGACTTCACATTTCACAGGACTTTGGGAATTAATTTTATTAGCTTGTTCATGAGGCATTTTTGGCAGTGTCTCATGCTGCCTCTAGTGACACTTTTACCTTGAAAATCTGTAGTGTCAGTTGTGGCTTTAGGAATCCTTTTGCATTCACAAAAGCTGCCTGTGTGTCTTCATATCCCTGCTAGTTGTCTTTTATGTACAAAAGATTGCCTAAATGGGGTTAATTACAGCATGGATTGTGTAACTGCAGCTTAAATATTTGTGATCCTATGCATGAAGCATGAAGGCATTGCTTATTAAATGTGTATGTTATCCTTTTGCCTAATCTTAAGAGAGGAAAGAAAGTGGGTTAGAGAAGAATTGTTTTCTTGAATTTAGTGGATGAACTATGAAGCTTAATTTTATTTAGTCACATCTACTGTTCTTGTGGGATATCAAATACAATAAGGATGATTGCCAAAAGCCTTGAACAATTTTTAGAGCACACTTGGTGGTTGACACTCTCAGTATGTTATAGAAATGTTTAAACCCATCATTTCTAGCTAAGATAACAGTTACAACTTAAAGGAATGCAAACAAAAAATCAGATGGAAGTCAGAACTCTCACAAAACTGTGTTTTGTCCACTTCCTTCCATACTTGTTAACATAGCACTTATCTTACTGATTACATTTTGTGATACTAGACATTATTCTGTTCCTCAAGAACTACAAGCATAGAACTTAGTTTCCTATTACTTTCTGTGTTCAGACATTTTAAAGTTTAAAATTTATATAAACAAGGCCTATTCCTAGCTTTAATGTTGAAACACTGAACCTATGTCTTGCCTGTTGAAATTTTATTGAATATGATGTCTGTAGACATTAACTCAAACCACACTTAAAGATATAATTGTGCAAGATCTTCTCATGTTTATTAAAATTGCTCTGCAGTTTCAAGTGCCCGAGGTTGGCCAGAGTTTCTCAGCAGTTGATTCTTAAGTCAATGAAATGCTCTGAGTTCTGAGGAATTGAATGAACATTTTGTGGTATCTGTAATAGTAAAACAGGTGCTGAAATTTATGAAGGTAGAGAAATTGTAAACAATTTTTCATTTTGTGTGTGTGTGTGTGTGTGTGTGTAGTGTAGTGTATTGTGTTCTAGAAATTTTAAACAGTGTTAAAAGGTTGGGGGGTTGTTCTTTTTGTGTGTGGCATTGTTGGGTTCTGACAACTGGCAGAATGTGGACCAGATTCCAACTTCATAATGATCACTGCCACTACTTTATAACCAATCTGAAGCCATTTGGGGAAGAAGTTTAGATGGACGGATGGCCACTAACTACAACACATGGGTTACTTAAGTGGAAGAGCCTGTTAATAGATTATATAAAGTTTGTAGTAGCATTTCTAAGTAATATTGTTTGCATCTCTCTCTAGGACAGATGGCCGTCGTTGGTCTCTGGCCTCCCTCCCTTCATCTGGATATGGAACAAACACTCCTAGTTCAACAGTTTCAGTAAGTTAATTTTTGCCTTACTTAGTAAATTACTTTTAATTCTGTTCTTTTTACTTCCATTAGTTAAGAGTTTATGAACTTTTAAATGCATGATTTTTTTCCTCACTCCCAAGTAGCTTGTCAGCTTGACAGTCGCTTTTTTTCTAACTCTTTTGTAGTGAGACTTCAAAACTGTTTCTAATACCTAGTGTGAACCATTCTTGCCGTTTTTGTTTCTTCTTTTGCTGTTAAAATATATTACAGTGGGCCCTTGGTATCTGCTGGGGTTTGGTTCCAGGAGGCCCCACCCCTGGAAACCAAAATCTGTGGATGTTCAAGTCCCATTATATACTGGCATGGTAAAATGATGTCCCTTATAAAAACTGCCAAAATCAACATTTGTTCCTTAGATTTTTTTTAAAAAATATTTTCAAACCATGAATGGTGAAATCCATGTATGCCAAATCTGTGGATACAGAGGGCCAACTGTACGTTTGCTTTGATATGAGGGACTATGAATAACTTGACTGTAATTTTTCTGTAATAGCTCATTCTCAGCCAGTGGAGAAGGAGCCATGCAGGAAAGGGTTAATTCCAGGCTCCACCCATGTGGGACAAGGGATCACATGTTAACTTGAGTGATTCAATATCCTGATCCCTAGCTCCTCCTCTTCCATTCTTTTCCTTGCCTAGCCCTGGAAGGCTATGTAGACAAACTACTCAGTCTTTCTCTGGGTAAATTTCTCTCTTTCTTTGTCTGAGTTTCCCCAACCTCTTTCTCCTTTGCATGCTTCCTTGTCTCCCCACCCCCACCCCAACTCACCCCTTTCCCTTTTGCACCTTTCACATTTTGATTATTGAATGGGATTTTACACTGAGTGAGGGTAATGGAGAAGACTAAAATGAAACCGAAAGCTCCCTCAAGCTCCAACCCCTTCCCTGCTAGGCAAAGTGGTTTAGAAAGAGAGGTTAGAGCGCTCCTAGCCAACTCCTGCTGGAGCTGCAAAGATGTACACTCAATGCCAAACCACCACCACCCCTTGATGACTGTCCTTGTGAGGGAGGTTGATGTGGGAAAAAAATCCTCTCCAGGGGGAAGACAGCTCTGCCTCCGACCCAGCCAAAGCTTTGGCGTCTGCTCTCTTCCCACTTCCCTTAGGTCGAGGGTCAGGTCCTGAAAGACTGTCCACTGATGAGCAAGCAACAGAAGCAGTTGTTTTGGAGGAGGATGTGGCTTAATTCCCAAGACACATTCCCCTCATTATTTAGAGAAGGCAGATTCTGCTGCAGAACTCTCCTCCATAACTGTCGAAGGCGAGATTAGGCCTAAGTGGCCTTTGCAGATGGGACTTATGCCCAAGCAGCAGCCTTCCAAAAAGCAACTACGTGTTTGCCCACATAGCGGTGGCCATTTTGAATCAGGCCTACAAGGTGGCATCTTGAATTAAGGGAGCAAGCATTACCTATGCCCTTTTAAGTTGTTTTGCCTTTTATGGATCAGAATGTGTGGCTCAGGAACTCAAGGGACTAAGCTAATCGCCTCCCCCTGCCACAGTTCTACATATAAAAGGACTAAGGATCCTTCTCCAGTCCCTTCTGCCTCCACCACCCAAGCACCCCCCTGTTCCCTCCAGAAAGCAGGGAAAGACCAAAGGCCATTACATATTGGAACAGCCAGACTATTCCTCTGATGAGGACCCTGTTCCCCCTTGCCCTCCATAGGGGACTCCTCTGAGAAATATTGAGATGGCCTCTTTCCATTCTATGTCTTTTAATGATTTAGCTGACTCGGACCCAGATGACTGGTCAGATGCTGGAGAGCAGGAGGGGTTTTCCAGAGAGAGACAGTTTAATCAAAATGACTTTGTACTTTGTCCTTTTGTCTCTTGTCTAAGGCTGTAGCAGCTTTGGGTCTGCAAGAGCCCCAGGTTGACTCTTCCACTGCTCTAACCACTGAGAAATCCAGCTGTGGGGCAGCTATGTTCCCAAAAGCAACAACCTCTTTGTGTGTAGCTTCCTTTCCTTCTATTTCAATGACTTACTGAAATCATAATGGAGCTCTCCTACACAGGACAGAAAAGGGGCCACTGTGGCTGTACAGCCTTCCATCAGAGACTATGAACTCATTAAAGCCAGCCCCTCAAGAATGGGACTCAGCTCTTAAAAGCCCCAAGGAGAAAAAGGTTGAAATCTCCCTTAAACATTGTCATGAAGCTTGTGCACTATCAATCGGTGCCTATTCCACTGTTTCTCTTATAGCCAGAGCTGCTATGCTCTAGCTGTAAGATAATTTTGAGTCTCAGGACCTGGATGCAAAATCCCTTCAGATTTATATATCCTTAGCCTTTCTTGCTGGTGCCACCAGAGATACTCTTACCTTTCCTGCCCACTCCATTGGAGTTATTGTTGTAGCTAGGTGCTCCATTTGGCTAAGGCACTGAAATGCAGACACCCAATCCAGATCCAAGTTTGTCACGGTCCTTTACACTGGCTTTCTTATTCAGTGAGGAGGCTGTCAAGGACATTCTTGTTGAAGCTAGGGACAAGAAGAAGGCCATGCCTTCTATACCAAAAAAGGAATTTACATACCAGGGTAAACAGTCCCAGCCTTTTTGTTCTGCCTGGTCCTTTTCCTGTTCTTGGGATTTCAGGTCAGTCAAACCCGCCTGGTCTAGAAACTAGTTTTCCTTTCATCCCCAAAGATATTCAGGCAGAATTGCCCCAGGAGCAAGCAGTTTTCCAAAAACAAATCAGCCTTGTGACTATCCTTCTCATCAGATAAGAGGAAGACTTTCCTTTTTTTTCAGAGACATGGGCCTCCTCAACATCAGAGCAAATGGTACAAAATAGAAGTCAGCCTCCACCTCAGACGCCATTTCCTCAGGTCCAGTCCACAGTGCCCAGAAACATGTTAAACAACCCTGCAAACCACCAGGCCATTGCTCGCCTCCTAAAAATAGGATCCATTGAGCAGGCTCCGTCAAGCAAGAAATTCAAAGTGATCTACTCAGTCCTCTTCACAGTGTCATAAAAGGGGGGGGGTGGAGTGTGCCTGATTCTGGACCTCAGTTTTTCAGCAAGTTTATCAAATATAGGCATTTCCAGATGGAAAGCCTTCAAACAATTCAGGAGCAGATCTTCCAAGGGGATTACTTTCTATTGATAGATCTTTTGGAAGCATACTTCTGTATCCTTACCCACTCTCTATCTTTTAGGTGCCTTTGTTTATGTTATCTCAGTTCCCATTATCAGTTCAGAGCCCTCCCATTGGGTTGGTCCCAGCATCTCGAATTTTCACCAAGGTGATCATGGCCCACCTGAGGCTCCAGGGCATTTATATATGTCCGTGTTTGGGCAATATCCTTTTGAAATGCCATGGTCTAGGTGCTGTCAGGCTCTCAAGACCACCTAGCCATCATCCATGATCTTGGCTTTGTGATTATCTTCTCTTGCCACCGTCCCTCCCAAGGATTAGTTAGGCTAGGGTAATTCCCTTTCCTGGATGGCTCCTTCTCTGCTGGCTGAGAATAACAAATTGAAGAATTTACAGTGAAGGTCCATTCTAGCCAAGGAGAAGGAGCCATCTAGCCCCAACCTCCAGTGACAAGATTGTCTTTTCTTTTCTTTGGGGATATTCTCCTTTTTCCTGTTTTTTTCTCAGCTTGCAAGAGAACTTTAGAGGAGGAGCTAGGGACCAGGATATTGAGTCACTCAAGTTAGCATGTGATTCCTTTCCTTGCCTGGGTGGTGCCTAGAATTAACCCTTTCCTGGATGGTTCCTTCTTCTTGGCTAGAATGGACCTTCACGTAAGTCCTCCAATGTGCCATTTCAGCAGACTTATCAACACTTGATGGCAACTCAACAAATGATAGACATGTGTGCAAAACTTAGCACCGGTACTAATTTCATAACCTCCGTTTGCAGCTCTGCTACATAGTGTTAAACCTTTAAACAAATGTACCATAGTTACAATCCCTCTGTGATACATATTTCCAGCATGGATCACTAAACTTTGTTTTTATCTTGTTTCAAGTGAAATAGTGATGAATCACTTGGGAGAACATTTTTATATGATTATTTCTAAAGCATTTGAGACAAGAGATAGCCAAACGGTTTCTCACCTTTCACAGACCCTAGCGTTTTTAAATAGAAAATCTTTTATTTGTGATTTAGTCTTTCAGAGTGGATGTTGTCAGCTAGTGGTCCATCTATCATGAATAGTTTTCTTTTTTCAGAATTCCTTCTTTTGTACATCAGATTCTTTCCTTCACTAGGATAAGATAATTGACCAGGGGCAACTATAAAATTCATAAGCATTTCAATTTTTTTCTTGAAAGAAAAGAATTGGTATAGTCATTGTGTGGTTATGTATATGCCTCATATTAAGGAGTCTCTTGCATATATTTTGTTCTTAGTCGTCTTGCTCATCTCAGGAGAAGCTGCATCAACTGCCCTACCAGCCAACGGCCGATGAACTTCACTTCCTGACAAAGCACTTCAGTACAGAAAGCATCACTGATGAGGAAGGACGTCAGTCTCCAGCAATGCGCCCCCGATCTCGCAGTCTCAGGTGAGGTTTTGGTCCAATTTACAATATGCAAAATTAATTTCACCTGTCTAGCTTTCAGTTGCTTGTTTGTGAGAACAACCACTATATAGTAAAATTATTGTGTAATTTATGCTTCTGAGCTAGGATAATCATCTTCTGTTAACTGCATAGTTAGTGAAACATTAACACACACACACACCTTTTGAGAATTTGTATGCTTACATAGATTAAATAAAATAAATTATTTTATCCTTTTAAACCTTAGAAATTACATTGCTTTATACACTTGCTGTATGCTTTATACACAAGGAATAGCAACATTCAAATTAATCTAAATTATCTTCCACTTCGTGTAACAGTGGGGAGCCATTGGGGAGCCAGTGTGGTGTAGTGGTTTGAATGTTGGCTTATGACTCAGGAAGCCAGAATTTGATTCCCTCCTTAGCCATGGAAGCCCACTGGGTGACCTGGGGCAAGTCATCCTCTCAGCCTCAGAGGAAGGCAGTGGCAAACCCTCTCTGAAAACTCTTGCCAAGAATAGCCCATAATAGGTTTGTCTTAGGTTCACAGTAAGTCGGATTTGAAGGCACACAACAACGACTACAACAACAACAGAGGAGAAAATAACATTTTCAAAATTGAAACCAAAATTCAGGAGAAAATATAATTCTAATTTGGAGGAATTATTTGTTTATTTGAAGTATTTCTGTATTACTTCCCAGCTCACAAGGGCTCCTGAGGCAATGAACACATAAAAACTAATTTTAAAAGTATAAAGATAAAACATTTTAAAAACACATCAAAATATTCTTTTAAAAAACTTCTAAAATCACTCTCAAAATAATCCCAGAATCCAGTTTTGAAAAATTAAATAAGTAAGTATAATTTCTATCTGAATAACCTCATTTTGCCTGCAAGGCTACTTAGCCATAGAATGAGTCATGGCGTTACAGAGCAGCATCTATGATGATGAAATAAGAGAAAACCATATTTGTTGTATGCCTAAATTATAATCTCTGATAGAATTTAAAATCTGTCCCTTCAAGTAATAATTCCTTGTGTTTTCCTAAGACAATTTACTAAGGGAGAATTTTGTAGTTGTTGGGTAACATGTCATACTGGCCTGTGACTCAGATGTCATTTTCTTAATCTCATGTTCAGTGGCTTCCTCACATATTTAGCAGGTGGATGATATTCACACAAGATACCTATCTCCCTATTTTAGTGACATTAATGTAAAATCATTACAAAATGTTTAATAATTACATTGAACAAAATGTCTCAATAATAACTTGCATTCCCAATCATTGTTAACTATACCAAATTTGAATAATTCCTAGTCATTTTCTGTATCATAGGAGATAAAATAAAATAGTCATAATATAAACAAGAAGTCTAATGAATGATTGGTTTGATTATTCTGATGCATTCATCTTCAGGCATATACACTACACATGAGCCAATTTTAATAATTTCCAGAGTATCTGGTGTTGTCAATATGTTTGGACTAAACTCACTGCAGTATAGGATGAATGTAGATCTTTTCTCTGACAGATTTTCTAGTCCTTTAGAAATATATTTTTATAATTTGTAATTTTGTTGATAAGCTTTGTTTTCCTACATGACATTCCAACAATGGATAATATAGCTGTATTCTTTTTTTTTTCTTTGCCAGCAGTTGGCATGCTGATTTTAATATTTATGATATAACTTCTTCATGTTGTTTTCTTATTTTGGTTAAGCAGTTTGAAAATGGCATTCCCACTAGATGTAGGCAAACATACCTCTTTCCTACCACTATCAAGTAGTTTTTGAAATATTTTAGAAATTGTAACATTTAACACACATAAAGCCTGTTATAAAAATTTCGTTGAGAGCATGTCTAATATATGTTAAGTTTAGTATACCTATTTTCCCATTTGGTCAGAGATACTAAATTTTCCTTGTCACAGCCATTATTGCATTTCTATTTTTCCTTGCAATTTACTATTTATTCTCATTAGCAGTTCTTTTTGCCTGTCTGAGATACGAGTCTTCTTCAAAGGTGAAATACTTGCTTGTCTGCTCAAATATTTCTATGATTTTAGAATATATTTTGGAATATACAATCCAGAATTTTTTTAACCATGTTGAGTAGATGGCATTATAATATTTTAAGAAATGAAATAACATTTCTTTCCCCCCTAAGTTCCAGTTAACATTCCAGAGTAATTTTTTTTGGGGGGGGGACCCCAACCCTATTGTTTCAATTAGATTTTAAATTCTTAACTTTTTTTCTTGCAGTCCTGGCCGTTCTCCAGTATCATTTGATAGTGAAATAGTAATGATGAACCATGTATACAAAGAAAGGTTTCCAAAGGTAAGAAGTAATACTTGGAGCAATCTCTTGATCAATCTGTTTCATAAGATAGTTTAAGAGAGACCTAATTTCAAATAGAAGAATGCTATATTTTATGATATTGCAGTTATTTGGTTTTCTGCTTCCTAAGGAAGGGGGCCTAGCTCATTCAAAATGAAAATGAATAAATTTAACCCCATTATTTTTGGTTATCAGTATCAATTTAAATTAGATTTTCATTTGTTTTCTATGAAAGAGAGCACTGATTTTCTTATCTTTTCCCTTATGGTGGTGAGAGACTTGTAAGGATTTGAGGGCATGGGACAATTATTTCCTTGCATACAGCTTTGGGCATCTGTTCCAGCAGCCTTTCCCCAGGTGGCGCTCCCCTCAAAAATTGGGCAGATTATTAGTTCTTCATTTTTAGAATGCCCTCCTCAGACAGATTTGGCATACTCCTTCATTATTACAGGAGCAGCTTAAAATTCCTTTGTTCTCCTGAATAAAAAGCTGATATATTCAACTCTGTCCCTGCTTATCTATTCATTGTATGCATTTTTGTTTCATTGACTGGGTTTTTAAAACTATTTTATTGTTTTATTATTCTAAGTGCAATTAAGTTGTTTATTTCATTTGAAATTTATACACTGTGTAAGCTGTAAACTGACCACTTTTTATGGTGAACAAGTGGCATGCAACTGAAATAAATATTTTTTATTTGTTCTGCTGGCTCTTACCTGTCAATCTCCAAGTGTACATCACTGTGCTAATGAATAAGAAAAAGCAGTTGCAGTAGAATCTTAATTTTTTCATGGGTCTGTAGCCTTTATACATATATTCATTCATCCATCATCCTGCTTCTCCCACCCCTGTTGGTATGAAAGAGCCAAATGATACAGTGTTTTGAATATTACTAATGGAAAAAGTCAGCTTTTCTTTCTCAGTCTGTAGTTTGAGAAAGGAGAGTTAAATGAACAGAAATATTAACTTCTCCTCACCTAGCCCTGATCAAATGCAGAGCTTCCTATGGCTTCTCTGAAGCAAAAATAAAAACTTCAGGAGATTTTGTTACTGATATATGTGTACTCCTATATAATGTGTAGTTTGGCCCTTTTAGATGTCTGGCATGCAGATCTCAACCTGTTTTTCTCCAGATTTTCTTAGTAAATTCTTGTGCCTTATTAAATTCCTGTCTTCCATCTGAGAATCGTAATATCACTCAGCTTCATGACATGCAATAGTAATATTTATGAATTTTGTTATTAGAGAACAAAGCTCTTTAGCTCTATATTGCCAAAATTTGAAAATACAAGTCGACCCCTGTATCCTGTACCTGAAACCGTGGATAATAGGGAATCCTATTGTTTTCAATGAACAAACACTGGAAGTTGAACATAGAATCACACTGGAGGAACTAGAAATGCCTAGAGAGAACATATTTTTTTGGATATGAATAAGTGAAACCATGGATACCGAATCAGTGGGTCAGCCTGTATTCAAGCAAATTGGGTTGATATGTTTAATTAAGTTAATCTGTAAAAAGTTGGGTTTGATATGTTTAATTAAGTTAATCTGTAAAAAAAATTAGTAGCAAAATGCCTGTGATTATTCTTTGACGCTTCTTAGGCCACAGCCCAGATGGAGGAACGGCTAGCAGAGTTTATTGCATCCAGTGCACCAGAGAATGTACTGCAGCTAGCAGATGGAGTTCTAAGTTTCATTCATCATCAAGTTATTGAGTTGGCCAGAGATTGCCTGGATAAATCACGTGAAGGGCTTATTACTTCTCGGTACTTTTATGAATTGCAGGAAAACCTTGAGAAACTCCTACAGGATGTAAGTATTTCAATAATAGATATAATCCTTGGTGATTAACAGCATGTTGCCTTATACACTGCAAAAACTGGTTGAATTCAGAGAGCAGCCTTCAGTCATCTACTTGTGGTTTTAGGGAATAACAATCAGCGTATCAGTGGCAACCCTATATAATTTAGACTTCAGTGTGCTAAGACTAGTGTGTGTATAGACAGGAAGCATCCAGCCATTTAGAGCAAGTAGGGCAAAACACTGGCAATAGAGGAAATCATGATTCATCTTGGACCAGGAAAATATGCAGTTTCCCAATCTTTAAATGCCTCAGATTTCAGAAAGGCAAAGATAGGATCATATTGTAACATGTTCTTAAGAACAGCGATAAAACCCATCTTTGCCCTTCTGGAATCTGAGAAAACCCTATGTAATTCATCGGATCACCATAAATCAACAGGCAACTTAAAGGCACATATACATCACAGAGTTCATATTAATTCTCTGCTGCCTGCAGAGACAAAGCAAAAGAAGTTGAGTCTGTCTGTGTCCAGTTCCAGCCCCATGCCATCTCCAGGTGGTAGGACTTGCATTCATGAGTACAGTTAATATTTTAGAACTTTCCCCCAAACGATTAAAATATTACAATCAACTAAGAAAGAGGAGCAGCCTTGGCCTGTAGCAAGCTTTCTATATAAAGTATGCACGATGTGGTTATACTTGTAAACTGAAATGTGATAGAAAGAGGCTATTCAGAAAAATAAAAATAAGCTGCATGTCGAAGAGTGAAATGCATATCCTTGATTATTGTAATTTATAAAATGTATATTTTGCTTTTGCTTTTTTTAAAGGCAATAAAAATCCTTTGTAGGTGTCCCTGTACAGTAGCTTTATGTTGCCCACTCAAACAGAAATCTTAATTAGAACGGCTGTTATTAAGTGCAGGTGTATTGGTTCTTGTCTGTGGAGTCTGGCTGACTTGGTCTATATTAATATATTAGCTCAATTACACAGTTGTGACTTAAATATCACTGCTGTTGGTCCTGGTGAACCCCAAGGGAGGACAGCGATTTTAATTTCACACTCCAGTGGTTACAGTTAGTGACGGATGAGTCTTGCAGATAAGGGAATCACTTTGTAAATTGCCCATTTCTACCTCTAGTATATATGTCACTGGAAATGACTTTGTTTCTATAAGCTTATGGCAGCAGCAGCAATAGCAGCAGCACATAACCCATGTGCTTACCTCATCTCCTCCCCTTAAGGAGGGGTAAACCTCTGAACTGACACCCACATCCTTCAGACAAGCATGTTGTTATTGGAGCTGCTAATTAAATGATGTGCATCATACCAAGGGAAGTGAAACATGGGCAGCTATTTGGTATATAATCCATGCACCCAAGATGCAGTAAAAGTGGGATGTATTCTCAATAAAGCATTTGGAGATATGTCCAGACTATCAAGTGAGAGAAGGAAAGAAGTAACACAGATTTTACTCAGGATTCTGGAGCTGCAGTACTGGGCAGATATCATGGCTGAGTGGCTGTACAAATTGTGTTTTGTTTTTGTAATCTTTTCTTACAGTGTTGTGTGTATTCACTTTTGATTTAGCTTAGATTTTAAAATATGCAGTATAAATAGCATCTTTAATTTTTTTTGCCTTTATTTTTCTTGATTCAAAACAGAAAAAAATGTTTTGAAAATGCTAATAAAACTTTGAGTTAACTTTTTAGATGTAGCAGGTTTTAAAATCCTCCGCCAGCCCAATATGGTTTGGATTTTTAGTTTGCACAACAAACTTTATAAACATTTGTTTTCAGTAAAGCTATTCTTACTGGACAATGGAATTAATTTTTAACTTTTAAAAATTGACGTTTCATATCAATTTATGTTAAGTTTTAATTAGTTTATGAATTGAGAGGAAATGAATTCTTATTGTTAAAAAAATGTCCAAGCTAAACCAGTCAGAGCTAGTGTGAAGTGTAGCTTTTCCTTCTATGGGTGGTGAACTGCAAATTCTGAAATTTATTGTTTGCTTTATTTCTTCATTGTATTGATTTGCAAAATACTAAATATTGCTTTTTTATAGGATATTGCAAATCATTCCTGTGATATGCCTTTGTCTCATGTACCATATGAATTCAGAGATTGAATTATCCTTAATTTTAAAACACAGTGTTTCTAGTAAATGACCCAAGTTAAATAGTTTAGTAGTTTTTCCATAAACAGTAAGGTAATATATTGGTGCTGTATATGCTTTTTTTAAAAATGAATGTTAATAAATGTTTCTACTCATGCTGGTTGCTGGTACACTTGTTCATTAAATTCATTCTGGCAAGAATTTAGAAAGCTCAATGTTTACCACCTATCTGGTCTCTGAACTCTACTTCTGATATTATTTATCATACCTCTGCTTCTCTTTAATGCCTTTAGAGTAAGGCAGAGTAATGGAGTTTTCTCATATTTTTGTCAGATGGCCTTTATTGTCCTGAGCAAAGATGATGGAAAATTGGGGCTTTCTTCCTCCTTCTATTTAAGAAAGATTATAAAAGATACACAGGAGAGTTTTTTTATATATATATATATAAAATACAAGGGGGAAAATGGACTAAATCCAGCTGAAGTAGACTCATAAGTCTACACTTAGGTAAGTCCCATTGATTCATTGGATATATATCATAAAATTCCCTTCAAGAAGGTGTTCATTGAGTATCAATATTGCTTCTGGTTTATGTAGAATGAATTAAAACGTGGTAACATAAGCAAGTTGGTTGCTGTGTTTGTCATGCCTTTAATGAGCTGTAATTAAAAATCTGATAATAGCCTCTGTATTTGACATATATGGAACCAGTTCTTTGTGTCAGCCATGATGTAACATCTTTCTACAGGCTCACGAACGATCAGAGAGCTCAGAGGTGGCATTTGTAACCCAGCTGGTGAAAAAGTTGATGATCATCATTGCACGGCCTGCACGATTGCTAGAATGTCTGGTAAGTAAACACAGTCTTTGAGGAGCTGTAGCAATGAAGAATTGTTCCAGGAGTCTGAAATTAAACTCAGTGGAATCTAACAAATTTTGCCAACCAATAATCTGTACAGTAAAAGAGGTTCAAAAAAAGATTTTATAGAAGGAACTTAGAGAGAGAGGACCTGGCAGTTAGTAAGGAACATCTTGGATGTCTATAATGTTGCCTGAAGTGTTTCTCTGATAAATAGACCTTGCCCTCTTTCAGATGTTACTGTGCACACAGATAATGGTTATGGCCACATACCAAGTCTAAATAATACTGTCCTTGGAAGTAGTTCCAAAAGTAACTGGTTTTCAGTTAAGATTAGTTTATCAGAATTACCTTCTCAATCCTTTTGGGGAAAAAAATGGAAACAAATGTAGACAGCAATGTCTCTGAAAAGCTGAATAATGAACTCTGAAACTTGTTGTGACAGTCATAAAAATTATGTGACAGGACCCCAAAATATAAACTAGAATGTTTCTGATTTAGGTGTTTCACTAGTGTTCAGCCTGTCTTACCTGTCTATCCTTTTTTGATGTGTTTACTGTGCTATGTAGCCACAGTGACAGCTTCAGCTTATCATTTATTAATATATATTTAGTAGTAGATTCCCAGCTCTTACTGCTGTTGATTTGTAGTAACAATAAAGAGTACCTGGCTACATTCTTTATATTTTTGTGTAGGTCATTGATTGATAGATGAACTTTTGGATGCACAGAATTGATTACTGCAGATTATTTGTTTATAAATGTTTCACTTCCAGCAATGTAGATGACTTCTAAGGTACAATTATGGTGCAAAATTATTAGAAAGTTTAACAGTGAAGGGTAAAATTTTTAATTACTTGTGCTTTTAACAAACAAGCAAGCAAGCAAGCAAGCAGGTATTATCTTCTCTTTGTGTTCATGCTTTATGTGCCAGACAGCTGAGTGCCAAACTGAGGGTATAATCCTGAACACTTCTGAAACAGAACTGTTCCACTGAGTTATATCAGACTGTTTCTTTTAAGCAGTATACTTAGATTGCCCACCTGATCCCATTTTCCACCCATTATATACTGTGTATTTTAATGTTCAGTGCAAAAGTATGTAGCTTCCTTTGGTGCAGTAGTTGAAAAAAAGTATAATGTTTATACTCCATCACATCTTCCTAGCTCCACCCCCCACCCCCATTGAGCAAGGTAAGCACTTCACCACACAAGCTGTTGTTAAGTCAAAAAAGGTACTAAAGCACAAATGTTGAACTTTGCAGACATGAGAAATATGTGTGAAATCTTAAAATAATTGTCTGATGGAAGCATGCCAAAGAAATGCTAGCCACACACACACACACACACACACACACAGTGTTATATAAAATGTTGAATTTGCATTAGGAAGCTTGGACAAAGAAGTGTGCAACTTCCAAAGTGTATTAAAAACATTTTGCAGCATGTGGTACAAAGTTGTACAGAAAGTAAAGGCATTCATTGCTCAGATAGGAATATAGTTGTCCCTTCATGCTGGGGTTTGGTTCCAGTACCCTCCGTAGATACCAAAATCCATGAATACTTAAGTCCCATTCTATGCAATGGCATAGCAAAATGATGTCCCTTATATAAGATGGCAAAATCAAGGTTTGCTTTTTGGGTTATTACTTTTTAAAGAATATTTTCAAGCCATGAATACTTAAATCCGTGGATACGGAGGGACAACTGTATCTATAATCAAACACAAACTATACCTGCCCAGTAAAAGTGAGAATGAAAGCAGAATCCATACAACAGTTAAGAAGGCTGATGTGTTGCCTGGCAGATACACTAAATTTTGTTTGTTCAAAAATAAACATTTTTGCCTACTTGGTAGTACTTTTATGATAAAAACACTAGTTGGCCTAATTTGTGCAACTGCCCCACATATTGGAAAACTAGGAGTTTAAATTTTATACATATTTGCAAGAAAAAAATCCTTTGTTTTTCCTTTGCTTGTCATCAATTACTTTCTCTTTTTTTCCTGACTTATTGTCATTAGCTTGAACTCATTATAGCTCTAGCACTCTCAAACCCCACCCCCCACTCTTGGAGCCTCCTGGAAGCCAGCTCTAGAGAATTTCTTAACTCTCTGCCATGGAGAGAGAAGACTGGATCCTGGCCATCTTTCTTCATCATTAGTTATCCTTTCTCATAAATGAAGCCTGCTTTGCGGGATTTGGGAATGAGAATTATATGTGCTTTTAAATTACAGAAACATTTAGCATTTTATAGGCACATAATATTACAGGATCCAACTGATTTAAATCATGGCAATTTAAACCAGATCTGACCATAAAACTACATTATTTTACATGTAAATTAAATATATTTTAGACTGTTGTTTCATTTTTACATTCAGGACTTGCCTCTAGTTTTCACATTTCCCTTTTTCTGGTATTCTTACCTACAGAGGGCATGCCTTTAAATTATTCCTGTTTAGAGTCAATTGTATGATCATGAGCCATAACTGCTTATGAAATTAACAGTACAATCCTATACATGTTTACTCAGAAGTAAGTCCCATTGAGTTCAGTGAAGCTTGCTCTCTCATAAACAGGTGTAATGTTGCCATTTCAGATGTGTGGATATATAAATCTGCATGTTGGACACTATTGCCCTCACTTTACAGTATTGTTTATTTTTGTTTCACTCTGCCTTGGCCACTTCATCATTACAAAAACAAACTAGCAAGCAAAAAAGAAAATGCCCATGATGAATCCAGTGAAGTAAGGTCCAGTATTGAGTTACCAGAGTAGCTTATTTTCATGAGGTAAAATGAAATGTTCATGTTTGGTAGGTAGAGTGTAAATATTCATATTTGAAGGATGGTCAGATTGGTTTTCCATTTGCAAAATGTTCTTTAGTATCTGGAAAGAAGCATTTGTATTAGAGATTAATTCTAGAGCTAGTAAGCTTATGCTCAGGTTAGTTGATACTGACCAAGTTATTTTTAAATGAAATAATCAGTATTTAAAACTTATTTTAAAAGTATTTTAATATTAACATTTTAAAAAATATTTTAAATCACATTTTGAAACATGTTATCAGCTCTTCTTATTGTAATCACACTATGAAACAACATAAAGAATGACCCTAGAAGATCAACCTTGGCCTAGCCCTTTCATGATTTTATGATCTCACCCCCATGTTTGTCTGTTGATCATGCTTTCAGATTAAGCATTGATGTTGGCTGTCAGTTGCTGTTCTCAGTGAATAGAGTTTTACCAAAGATAGGCCTATGCTAAAGTCTGTCTGCTTTTACAGCTGTTCCCCATCCATAGAATACAGGGAAAGAGACCTGTTTCTGTGACTCTAAAAGACACAAGAAAATGTTCTCCTTTCTGTTTTGGTAACAGGGCAATATATGGATGTCATTGTTATGGTTTTGAATACATAGAATGTAAATCTAGTTGTTGTCCATTCTGTTACTCTAGAAAATGCATGAAGTGTCATAGTTCTGTTGTGTAATTTTTCTTCTCTTGTTCCTGTGTTGCCATAGTAAAAAGTAATGGTGACATGTATGTAGTCACCTTCAAGAATTGTTAATCCAGTGATTTATATTTTTTGAATGCAGAAAGATACATAATGTTAGTACTATACATACGTGTGCTATTGCTAAATTGTGTTGTGATTTGTGATATTTGGTTCCGAATTTGAATATTAAATAAGCCCCTACCTTCAAGCTAAATTATGCACTTTATTTTCTTTTTCTCCTCATTCTTAAAATGAAGTTATATGCTTCTGTTTTGGAAATCAGATTAACTGTTGTCTTTTTTATATCCTTGAACTTCAGGAGTTTGATCCCGAAGAGTTCTACCATCTGCTAGAAGCTGCAGAAGGCCATGCCAAGGAAGGGGGAGGCATTAAATGTGATATTCCTCGTTATATTATCTGCCAGCTGGGCCTTACCAGGGATCCCCTGGAGGGTGTGGACTTTCTCTTTCTATTTTTTAGAGCTATATATGGAAAGAACACAAATAGGTTACAGAATCTAAGACAGCTTTGTTGTTCATTTTGTTATTGAGGACTGGTCTGCGCATTATGAAGTTTGTGTGTGTTGTTTAAAAGGTTCCCTTTATGCAATACTCTGGGTTGTATTGAGAATGGCATAGAACAGAACTCCAGACTCTTAATCATCCTGTGGGTGGAAATGAGGAAAGGAGATAATCTTAATGCAATTCCTGTCTCCTGTACAGCTGCTTATTCCCCCTCCCCCTAACAGTGTATGAGATGGAGGCAGAGGGAGGGATTGCTGCTGGAGGACTAGGTGAAAACAGCCTCATCTTCATTCTCTCTGCCAGTGAAATTTTCCATTTTCTGAGGGTCACCTTCTGATCCATCCTATTAATGCCATCTACAAAGTGGCCTTGTATGGCCCATCTTCAGTAGATACAGCTTCATTGACAGTGTTTAGCATTCCCAAATGTCCAGCTAAACAGTGGCTAGTCTGATATACCATTTGATCTATGAGACAGTATTCACACTCCAGTAAAATAGATTACTATTTTCCCCTCTTGTAAATCATTGCATTATATGGAAATACACACATTGCAATATGAATGATGGATGAGGAAATAAGTTTTTGGTAGCTGGGCATGTTATTTGTACCATTAAGACACAGTAAACTTATATTGGAGTTGATGCAGACCAATCATCAGAGTTTGGTAAATTATTGACATTTTACATTATTGTCTCTAGGATTTGGCTGAAATTTAATACATGCCAGCTTATGAAAACTGGCTACACGCAGCCTGCTTCTTCAAGAAATCCATATTTCACTTTCTTGCATAACCTTCACAGTTAGATGTACTCTCCAGTTGTAATAACCATGTAATAAGGAAAAGAATGATGGTGTTTTCTCATCCTTAGACCAGCAACATTGCTGATATTTATAGAAGCATTCTGCACTTAATTGTTACATTATTTACTAGAAGGACTCATTAAGATTACATTCTTACTTGTAAAAATATACATTAATTTCTGCATCATATGTTTTGGCTTTGTGTTTATTTAAAGTGGAATCATTTAGCAATCTTCCATGTATTGATTTTTATTTATTTTTTTACATTTGAAACTGTAATGCATTTGTAAAATATATTTTTATTTAGGGAGATTGAACCTGAACAAATGGGATAAAACCATTCCTAACTCTGCATAGATTGTAGCAAAATAATTGGATATGTAACAGACAATCTTTGTGGTACTATAAAGTATGTTATATTGAGCCACATCACACATTTCCTCCAAATGTGCAGTTCTAATATGATTGGCTAAAGCCAGTTGCTACCGCAGCTAAAGTCTATCTATGGAATGAACAGGACTTTTATAAAAGCTCAGTTTATTTGCCAGATACTTAAAAATCTCCTAAACATGCTACAAAATGGTTTTCTTTTTGCCAAGGAAACTAATTTATATTGTAGTGTCATTTTTTTTTAAAAAAATCACTGCTCGCTGATGATAGTGTGCTTTTGGTAAAAGATTTCCACTAAGAAAGGTCACACAAGCCACCATTTTTTAATATATTTTTTTGCACTTCAGCTTCAGTCATCTTGAAGCTGTGTAAGGGGGACGAGCAAGTGGGTGAAGGAATTAGGTTGTATAGCATTACATCCTAAAAGTGTGTTTTTCTGCCTTCCCCTGCTCCAGAAATGGCCCAGTTGAATAGCTATGACAGTCCAGATACTCCAGAGACAGATGATTCTGCTGAGGGAAAGGTAAATGAATTAAAAGTTTAGTTCTACGATACAGTTTGTTGTTGTCTTTTCTGACCAGTAGCAGGTGTATAATAAAGACATCCATTTTAATAAGGTATTAATAAGCTGTTCATGAATATAATCTCTTCTAATAGTGAAAAATACTTGACTATTTACCCTATAACATTTTAAATTTTTATCAATAGCTTATCGAGTATAATATTAGGATATATTTAGAATATGACTACAGCAGCAAATTTATTTTATATTTGAAATATAAAAAAAATTAGAACAGCCACCTGAACGGAACTTGAAAGAGAGCCACATTGTTACAGTAATGGTAGCCTGAAATGTTGAAAATGTGTCTCTTCCTCTCCCTGCAGGGTGCCTAAACACAAATACTGCATCCAGACATAGGAAGATTTGTTCCAGTTACTCTAAGGAAAGAGCAGCAAAAATAGTTTAAATGGTCTGAGATAAAACAGCCTGAATATAGTTCAAGAATAGATATTTTAGAAGTCTATTGAAATAATGCATCTTCTATTCAGAGATCATTCCAAAGCAAAATTGCTTAAATATGTTTTTAAAAAACTAATGCTAAAAGGAAAGTGAGAACTCTTTCTTGTCTTTTCAGAGCCGTGGAGCCACTGTGCAAGCCAAGAAAACTCCATCTGAAGAAGAATTTGAAACAATTAAACTGATTAGCAATGGGGCATATGGGTAAGAATATTAGACTACGTGTAGCCAATTTTTGAAAAATCATTTGCACCCTAATAAAACAAACCAGCAAAAGACAAAGGTGTGGGAGATATGCGATTTTGATTTTAATCAGATTATGTAAGGTTTTGATTATAAATAATATGGGAGGTGGAGATTAGAGTTTTAAATGTTGGTCTCAAGTTTATTATAGTGATGTACATCTTTTGAAAGTTCTTTAGAAAGTTTGCATAATGGTAAATCAATGCTTGATTTTCCAAGATGGTGTAGAAGCCATTATCACTTCATGTTCTTAGTATGGCGTCATCAAGACTGCTGCTTTGCATTCCTTGGGGTCCTTAAACAATGTTGATTACTAGATTAGAAAAACTATAACATTTTTACAAGATTAAGATGTTCAAATATTGAATGTTTATTTACATTCTTAGCATCTTTCTACAGAGGGTTGAAGACTAATTGTTCACATTCAGATGTTACAGCCAGCTGTAATTCAAAGACTTTCCAGTCATCCAAGATGAAAAAGGTTGCTGGTGTATGCTGGGAAAACCCGGTACCTGTAGTTGCAGTAGGATATGCTAAATAAACCATGGACCTTTTTCATTTTCATTGTGACATACAAATCTGGCATGAGTTAGCTATCCCCCTAGACAAGCTGAGGTAGGGTTGGGCTACTTTGGCTTTCTTGCTGTTATTGAGCTGCAACTTATACAGCTATAGTGTAGAAGAATTATGGGAACTGCAGTCCAATATCTGGAGGCCACAGTTGCATACACCTGAGCTAGAGAAACAATCAAGAATTGGTTGTATGTATGGAGAGTGGGAGATGGAGACCAAAGAGATGGCTCCCTGCCAGGTTTGCCCATCAAAATAAACAAAGCTTCTGCCACTGCTAGTGACAGTGGATTGGCAGCGTGCAAAAGTAAACTGCTCATCCTTGATAAATCAGGGTTCCCGCAAGCAGCAGTGGCTATACACACTAAACCATAGTTGCTTTACCTACGAAATGTAACATTGACATAGACAAATAAAAACACAGTTTACTTTTCTAAGTTTGTGTCTGTTTCTATCTCATTACTTTTATCAGCTGATGTCTCAAGGTCAGCAGCTATACAAGCAAGCCAGAGACAAGCTACAGTTCTCAGTTCAGATGTAACAACATGCCATGATTTATAGAAGCAGGAGTCAGCCAATACCAAATTGTTGTTTCTAATTATAATTTGTGGCAGGCTAATAAACTATTGCTTGTTTGCAGGTCTGGGTTCAGGCCCAACAACAAATTAGAATTCAACAAATCACTGCTTAGTTTACCATTATGTGAAGACCTGGTTATTTGAGTATGGCGTATAGCCCAACAGCCTCTTCCAGAGAGAAGGGAATTGATCAGATTATTCAAAGAAAAGACACGGAAAATGTTGATATATTGAATCCCATTATTGGAGGGATAGGACACATATAAAAGAAGTGAATGAATGAATGATAGTAATGCACAGTCAGCAAATGATATGAAATAATATAATTCAAAGAAATATTTTATTATGGATGTAGTGCTTTCTTGCAGGTGCAGAAATGTTGTATGTCTGTGGAAAGTTTTAGTTGGCACAAGGATTAATTGTACTACAGTGATAATTTTGTTTCCAAGAACTGGTTCTTCTATTACTTCACTTCTTGTTTTACATTTGTATTGTAATTGGGGACTTGAACTTCTCACTCTTACTCATAACGACTCTTAATCCTAGATGAAATCTCATGTGTCTGCTTAACATTTCAGTAGATGTAGGGAATAATGAATAATTCTTTGTTCTTCATTTACTGCCTTCTGGTAGTTTTTTTATGAACTGATCAAACAATTGAAACTTCAGAGAAATTTCTAGAATTAAGAACCCCTGGAGTATACTCATGGCATCGCTAACATAGTGCAATTTTCTTCTGTTGTCTTAGTGCAGTGTTCTTAGTGCGCCACAGAACTACCCGTGAGCGCTTTGCAATGAAGAAGATCAATAAGCAGAACCTTATTTTGAGGAACCAAATTCAACAAGCTTTTGTGGAGAGAGACATTTTAACCTTTGCAGAAAATCCCTTCGTTGTCAGCATGTTTTGCTCCTTTGAAACCAAGCGGCATTTGTGCATGGTCATGGAGTATGTTGAAGGTATTGTTTTACCACCACAGAACTCATAGAATCATAGAATTGTAGAGTTGGAAGAGACCACGAGGGCCATCCAGTCCAACCCCCTGCCATGCAGAAAATCACAATCAAAGCATCCCTAACAGATGGCCATCCAGCCTCTGTTTAAAGACCTCCGAGAGACCCCAGCATGCCCCGAGGGAGTGTGTTCCACTGCCAAACAGCTCTTACTGTCAAAAAGTTCCTCCTAATGTTGAGGTGGAATCTCTGTTCCTGGAGCTTGCATCCATTGCTCCTTGTTCCAGTTTCTGGAGCAGCAGAAAACAAGCCTGCGCCATCCTCAACGTGACACCCCTTCAAATACTTAAACAGGGCTATCATATCGCCTCTTAACCGTCTTTTTTCCAGGCTAAACATACCCAGCTCCCTAAGTCTCTCCTCATAAGGCATGGTTTCCAGACCTTTCACCATTTTAGTCGCCCTCCTCTGGACACACTCCAATTTGTCAATATCCTTTTTGAATTGTGGTGCCCAGAACTGGACACAGTATTCTAGGTGAGGCCTGACCAAGGCAGAATAGAGTGGCACTATGACTTCCCTTGATCTAGACACTATCCTTCTATTGATGCAGCCCAAAATCGCATTGGCCCTTTTAGCTGCTGCATCACACTGTTGACTCATGTTCAACTTGTGGTCTACTAGGACTCCTAGATCCCTTTCGCACATAGTCTCATTCATCCAGGTCTCTCCCATCCTATGCATTTCATATTTCCGCCCTAAGTGCAGTACCTTACATTTCTCCGTATTGAATTTCATTTTGTTAGCTTTGGCCCAGCTCTCCAGTCTATCCAGGTCATTCTGAATTTTGATCCTGTCCTCTAGGGTATTAGCTATTGCTCCTGATTTGGTGTCATCTGCAAATTTGATTAATATGCCCCTAATTCCCTCATCCAAGTCATTGATAAAGATGTTGAATAGCACTGGGCTCAGGACAGAACCCTGTGGCACCCCACTGGTCACATCTTTCCAAGAGGAAGAGGAGCCACTTCAGAGCACCCTTTGCGTTCGGCCGGTCAACCAATTACAAATCCATTTAACAGTTAACCTGTCTAGCCCACATTTTAGAAGCTTGTTTGCAAGAATGTCATGGGGAACTCACCTGATCGTAATGTTGATCTTACATTTCAGTTGAAACAGGTTGCTTTATGACAGAAGTACAGAGCATTGCATATGCTGCCTTCTCATCCTTTAGGACCCTAGCATGCCAATTAGTTTCTGTAAATCTCTGAGTTCCCCTTAATTACTGTCCACAAGGGCACAATGTAAATCCTCATGGTACCACAATGTTATTAACTTGAGACAAGGAGTGGACAATCCCTTGAGATGGTTCTGCTAAACATGAAATGGAAACCAGCCCCTACAAGGAACAGTTGAAGAAACTGGGTGTGTTTAGCCTAGAGATGAGAAGATTGAGAGGCGATGTAATAGCCATCTTATAATGTCTGAAGGGCTGTCATGTGGAAGATGGAACAAACTTGTTTTCTGTTGCTTCAAAGGCTAGCATCCAAATCGATATATTCAAATTACAAGAAAGGAGTTTCTGGCTAAAAGTGAGGAAGAACATCTGAAACTTGAGGGCTGTTTGACATAGAGTGGATTACTTGAGAAGATGGTGGGTTCTTTCCATTACAGGAGGTTTTCAAACAGAGATTAAATGGCCACTGTCAGGCATGTTTTAGCTGTGGATTCCTGCATTGGAAGGGAGTTGGACTAGATAGCTAACACTTGGGGTACCTACCAACTCTACAGTTCAGTGATTATATGTTTATAATTACTCTTAAAGTTATAGGTATTGGTATCTTACTCTGAGGGTTATATGGAAGGCAAGAAGTTAGAGACTGTTTAGAGATATAAAGCCAGAAATATATACTTGCATTATGTTATCTTGCATAGGTATACAGATCTGTTTTTTGAGGCCAGCAAATGAATATAATAGAGTCCAGACAAAACTGGTATGCAGTGGTTGGTGGAATGTCCCATAATTTGTGAATAACAGATGATTTATTCTGTGGTCAGCCTTTTGTATTTCTGTAATTATTTTATTTCAGGCATTCCAGTTTAACTGATGTCTGACAGCAGCTTTTTTACTAACTACATTTAACTTGAGAGCTGAACTTTTTAAAATCAGTTTTTAAAAATTGTATTTATTTATTATTTATTTATACCCCGCTCTTCAGCCAAAAAGGCTATCAGAGCAGCTTACAAATGGTTAACTTAACGGCAATCCAACAATGTTGATACTTACGTTAACTCAACAATACCTGTTTGTGCCTTTATAGTCCAAAATAGTGCACTTGGCAAAGAGCTGACCTTGCTGATTCTGCAGACACTTCAAGTAATGCAAAAAATGGGTTACCATGTCCTTCTAAAGTAGATTGCTAAGTGCAAGCATCAGTCTTCCACTGCCTATGGTGGTTTTTGTTTTAATTTTCAGGATAGATCAAGATTTTGATTTGGAAAATTCTCAGTGCATTGGGACCAGCATATTTTAGAAGGGGTCATGTTCCCTTTTCCCATTCTCTGCATTACCTCAGTCTACATGATAGAACAATTTTTTTCTCTTGTGGTTGTCCTTGTATTTCAAGTGAGGGTAGGAAAGCTACCTCAGACTTATCATTTGCTATCTCAGAGCTGTGGAGCTTACTGTACTTGGAGGCTTGGTAAAACCTGATACTTTTTAAAGTGCTGCATTCATCAGACTTATCCCAAACAAATACCATTGTCTGCTCCAATGAACGCATATGTTCCCTAACAACAACATAGTTGTGACTATAATGTTTTGAATCTCCATAATTCATAGCCATCCTGGTACCTGTGGAATTTGCCTTCATTACCTATGGAAACTTTATGCTTTCACCATTTTGTGTCTTTCTGTGTTAAGAATTATTTTTTTGAAAACTTTAAAAGCTGAACATCCTGTATGATGCTTCTACAGAATGCCAAATTAAATAAAGACAAGATTATCCAGTTTCTTTCAGAAATGCCTTACTAGTTGTAAATTCATTTGCCCCTTTTTCTTCCTTTCAGTCCATGTGGGAACTGTCCCTCTGATGTGTACATGTTTGCTGAGGAGGACAAAAAAATTAGATGAATTTCAAAACTATTATGCTACCAACAGTACTGAGCCAAAACATAGCCCCACTGTAAAAGAAGATATTACATAGCAGTACTCTAAGGCTGCAGTCTTGTTCCCAATAACGTCAGAGTGTGTTGTTCATTGGTACTTAATATCCCAATGGACCAGTATAGGACTTCAGGATAACGAGTTGAATTTTGTCAGCTTTGGCTGTTGCCTGATAACTAGTACAAATGTCACCCTCATGTGTTGTGTCTTCATTGTAAACCAGGAGGAGATTGTGCAACCCTTTTGAAGAATATTGGAGCTTTGCCTGTTGATATGGCAAGGATGTATTTTGCAGAAACCGTTCTGGCACTGGAGTATCTCCACAATTATGGCATCGTCCACCGTGACCTAAAGCCTGACAAGTATGCTTTTAGCTTCTCATGTTTGAACCTGTAGTTGCAGCTGTCCATGCTAAAAATAGTTATAGGAACAATGTGTGCCATTTTTTTGTGTTCTGCAAGGTTAACCATTTTAATTTTGTGTTTGTTCTTGTTACTGAGCTGCTTTATGGCAGATGTCATGTTGTGATTACCTAAAAATATATATTTCAAAATCTCATAAATGGAGCTCTAAATTTAAAGTGGGAGTACATTTGAATGTACCAAACATTTTCATTGTCCATTATAGCAAGACATTTCTAAACATTAATAGCCATTAAAAATATCTAGACTAAACATGTGGTATAGTTTTAAAATAAATAGACTTTGCCCAGACTTTCAATTTATGGTGTGTTGTATCCAGATACAATCAAGTAAAAAAAGAGACCCACTGAAATCAGTTGAGCTTGACTCACTGGTTTAATTTATTTTAGTGGGTCAGCTGTAAGTATTACTAACTATGGATTTGACTCCGTTTATGTGTATTAGATGGTTTAGATCTTGCTCAACATAGACATTGACATTTTGTGGATCAGCTTCCAGCCATGTAAGGTGTTCATGTTGACTTTGAGACTCCTGTGTGTCCTTGCTCTTAAATACCTCTCCCCACCAAAGGCCTGATATTCAGAAGAGCATTACATTTTTTTGCCTAGGCTGCACTCCTCCTTGGGGTGGGAGGATATTGGGAGAGGTTTCACCTCCGGATGAAGGAGTTAACCCTCATCCCACTGCAACCAAAAACTGCTCTTGATTGCATTTTGGGTTAGGGAATAAAGCCCTTCAATCCTGTTTTCCTTCCAAACTTAATTGTCACATTGAAAGTAAGGGGTTGGCAAGGCTGAAAAGGGGACAATGCAGGACCAGTCCAAAGGAACCACAGGCCACTGATTCCTCATCTGTTTTATTGAGGGGTTTAGGAATGTGAGTATGATACTATGAAGCATTTTTGATATTTTAAAAACAATAAACATCTACTATCTTTCCATCTCATCACTTCAAGTATTGAATAAATTAGTTTAAAGTGCCTAGATCTCTGTTAGTCATCATCAGCATACATTCATACATTAGGAGGCCCTCACTGGCAAAGTCAATTATGCCTGCATTGATTTAAATACATAGCAGTTCAGTTGATGACATTAGTTTTTCCGAAGTCTGCTCTGTGATAACTAAAATACAAAGACTAAAAGATTGTGTGTGTGTGTGTGTGTGTTTAAAATCTTGCTTCTTTTAAACACTCAGCAAAGCTCAACTAGTTTTTCACCTCTGTATCTTCTAAGTCCTCCTTGGCTGCGTCAGTAAGTTCCCTACAGTAATAACATGGTGTCAAGTGTTAAAAGTGATAAATTTGCTTGTAATTTGCTTAACTTTTCAGAAACAGCTTTCTAACACTGATCTGTGTTCCATTTTTTCAGTCTTCTCATAACTTCAATGGGTCATATCAAGCTGACTGATTTTGGCCTCTCTAAAATTGGCTTAATGAGTCTGACAACCAACCTGTATGAAGGTCACATTGAGAAAGATGCCAGAGAATTCTTGGATAAGCAAGTAAGTTGAACTTTTTTTTTTTTTGAAACCTCTATAAATAATTGTATACAGGCATCCACTTAATGAAGTAGATGTATTCCTGGTCATTATTTCTTTAACAGAAAATTTAGTACTAGAGGTAGAAATAACATGGAGAGAATAGTGATGGGTTCCTACACGACAAAAGAAAAGCAGTTCAACATGTTTCAAGATTTTATCCAAAACTAACAATATGCCCATGAGAAAAAAGAAACAACCAGATTGGGGAAGCTTTACATAAGTAAACAAAAATATTTTTAAACCTTCTCTAGAGACTTACTTAAAAGCTTCTTCCAAAATACACCCAGCAATGACTTTTACTTTCACCTGCCTCCACTTTTCTTATGAGTTCTACTTTGGTGGCCAAACCTATAGATCTGTGCTTTTTAAAATGCTGGAGGCTAATCTGCTTTCCCTTTTTCCTCTTTGTTTTACTGTCCATGCATGCTCAGTAAGGAATTTTTGAAGCAGGCTCAGTTTACCTTACTTCTTGTAGGTAGGCATACATGGCTACAGTATGATACACTAGAGTAGAATTCCATTCTTTCCCAGAGCAAGCTGAGGTATGCCTGTACTCTGTTCTTCAACAAGTGTGCTCAGTACAGGTTTTGTGATGTTTAGACCTTTGACTCAGAAATAGTGCAAATTTATTTAAGGTCCTTGATAATATTGGTCCAAATTTATTTAAGCTTCCTGATAATGCAACTAGAGACAGAGTTCTGCTTGGACTGTAAAGTTCTTGATCATTCTTCTTGAAACATTTTTGTAAAGTTGTACAGATTTGCAGTTTGTAATGAATGTTTGGCTTCTTTTGGTTATATAGGTATGCAGTATATTTGTTACATGTCTTAACAAATACATTTTCTTCCTGAAAAGAACTTCATCTGTAAATGCTCAGAATTTTGTTTTCAAAGTTTTCAGAGCATGCTTGGGACAATACATTATTTATGTAACTTGTTCCATACTCTATGAAGTTTGGAGGTTAATAACATTGAGTCCTATCATCTGAAATGTTTCCATTAGGAAAAATCATCTGCATGTTGTGGACTATGGGGAACAACATCTTTAAATATATAGGTTTCTTTCTACATCAGAGCTTTTTTTCTGCCTTTCCAGGTCTGTGGGACTCCAGAATACATTGCCCCAGAAGTGATCTTGCGTCAGGGTTATGGAAAGCCTGTGGACTGGTGGGCCATGGGAGTAATCTTGTATGAGTTTCTAGTTGGTTGTGTTCCTTTTTTTGGTGACACACCAGAAGAGTTATTTGGGCAAGTAATCAGTGGTATGTATGATGCATTGAGAATCAGCAAGTATTGTCTCTCTGTATCTGTTGGATGGCTCCAAGACCACTTAATCAACATTCATGTTCCCAAGAGAGTTCCTTGTTTTGTTTTTTAATTAAAATAGTAAACATTAATGCAATTGTTAAAAGAGCAACAAGAAAGGATACATTGGATTTTAGAAAGCAGAATCATCTTTCATCTCTAAAATGTCAACTGTCTGCCTTGAAATTTGCAAGGCCATCTGAGACATCAGGGCAGCTGAGCCAGTGACAGCCTAGGCAAATATCAGATTTGATATGAGACATTGTAAGCTATGGTCATGTGGTTGATCCACTTTCTAAAATAATGCAAGCTCACTGTAAGAATCCTGTTGGAACAGACCAAAAATCTATCTGGTTCCCCAGATTATTTTCTAAGTAGCCAGTCAGATGCTTTTAGGAATGCACAAACAGGTTCTGAAATCGAGAGCTCTTTCCCTCTTTACCCAGAAAGTAGTATTCAGAAGCACACAGCCTCTTGGCCTGGGTGCTATATTTAGTTCTCCTGTTTTCTTGTCCCTTGATCTGCTAAATTGGGGGCACAGCCTGGGGGTTGCACATTGCCTTTCCAAATACAGATGTACATCCTTTAGACATCCTTCACCACTGATTCCCTCATGGTGATTTCTTGACAATTTCCCCCTCTTTGTTGCTGCTTCTGCCATTTCTTCTTCCGCTGCTTGTTCTGTGCTCCTCTCCAGCAATTCTTCCATCACCATTTGATCCTCACAAGTCCCTTCATTTGATTCTCACTGCTGCTATTTTTATGCTACAGAAATGGCTGCTGCCTTTCTAACGACATCTGTCTTAGTGATATATAGCAATGCTCTCAGTACAACTCTGGATACTGTCCTCGGAGTGTGGAAGCCAGACTGTCTTCCAGCTGGTGTTCTGACAGACACTGTCAAGGGGCTCTAGCATTCCTACCCTGTGAGCATGGCTTCTGCTATGCATGAGGAGCCTAGCTTTTTAAAGTACAGTTGTCCCTCCATATCCACGGATTTGGTATTCACGGATTAAAGTATTCACAGCTTGAAAATTTTCTTTAAAAAATAATAATCCAAAAAGCAAACCTTGATTTTGCCATCTTATATAAGGGACACCATTTTGCTGTGCCATTGCATATAATGGGACTTGAGTATTCACGGATTTTGGTATCCACGGGGGGTCCTGGAACCAAACCGCAATGAATATGAAGGGACAACTGTAAATTGGATAAAGTAACTTGTAGTCATCTGTTATCAGAGAAAACAGTGGAGTAGGGGTATGAGGAAAATAAAAAAAGGTAAACTAAACTAAAATTAAAAAGAAATGTAATGGAAAAATAAACTTAAATCGAAACTACAAATTAAATTTGCTTTGTAAATTGTGCACATGTGGATTGAACGTGCACATAAGCACATATATGTGGATGCAGGCCCCCCCCAGTGGACAGTGGATTTGATATTGGGACTGAGAAGGTTGTAAACTTTTGGTGAAAGCCTTTGTCAGAACCTTTTCAGAAGTCCAAGTATATGTTGTATACTGGACTACCTCATCTCTGTACTTACTGATGGAACTTCAGAAGGCAGATTAGCAAGGCAGCAGGATGTAGACTTGCAGCTGTAACTTTATATTCTATTTATATGCATTTTAATCTAGTGAAATCATAGAATTGTAGAGTTGGAAGAGACCACGAGGGCCATCCAGTCCAACCCACTGCCATGCAGGAATACACAATCAAAGCATCCCTGATAGATGGCCATCTAGCCTCTGTTTAAAGACCTCCAAGAAAGGAGACCCTACCACGCTCCGAGGGAGTGTGTTCCACTGCCGAACAGCTCTTACTGTCACAAAGTTCCTCCTAATGTTGAGGTGGAATTTCTGTTCCTGGAGCTTGCATCCGTTGTTCTGTGTTCTAGTCTCTGGAGCAGCAGAAAACAAGCTTGCTCCATCCTCAATGTGACACCCCTTCAAATACTTAAACAGGGCTATCATATTGCCCCTTAGCCGTCTTTTTTCCAGGCTAAACATACCCAGCTCCCTAAGTCTTTCCTCATAAGGCATGGTTTCCAGACTTTTCACCATTTTAGTCGCCCTTCTCTGGAAGTGCTCCAATTTGTCAATATCCTTTTTGAATTGTGGTGCCGAGAAGTGGATACAGTATTCTAGATGAGGCCTGACCAAGGCAGAATAGAGTGGCACTATGACTTCCCTTGATCTAGACACTATACTTTTATTGATGCAGCCCAAAATCACATTGGCCTTTTTAGCTGCCGCATCACACTGTTGACTCATGTTCAACTTGTGGTCTACTAGGACTCCTAGATCCCTTTCGCACATAGTTTCGTTCAGCCAAGTCTCCTCCATCCTATATCTTTGCATTTCGTTTTTCCGCCCTAAGTGCAGTACCTTACATTTCTCCGTATTGAATTTCATTTTGTTAGCTTTGGCCCAGCTCTCCAGTCTATCCAGGTCATTTTGAATTTTGATCCTGTCCTCTAGGGTATTAGCTATTGCTCCTGATTTGGTGTCATCTGCAAATTTGATAAGTATGCCCCTAATTCCCTCATCCAAGTCATTGATAAAGATGTTGAATAGCACCGGGCCCAGGACAGAACCCTGTGGCACCCCACTGGTCACATCTTTCCAAGAGGAAGAGGAGCCACTGCAGAGCACCCTTTGCGTTCGGCCGGTCAACCAATTACAAATCCATTTAACAGTTAACTTGTCTAGCCCACATTTTACAAGCTTGTTTGCAAGAATGTCATGGAGAACCTTGTCAAAGGCCTTACTGAAATCAAGGTATGCGATATCCACAGCGTTCCCTTCATCTACCAAGCTGGTAACTTTATCAAAAAAAGAGATCAGATTAGTCTGGCATGACTTGTTTCTCTGAAACCCATGTTGACTTTTTGTGATGTAAATATTTAAGGTGACTTTATTTGTAAGGTCTACTTAAGGTAAAACATTGTACAATGTTACAAGTGATGCCACTATGCTCTGTGGGATGGTTTCTGTTGTCTTGGATCCAAAGGAGTGTGACACACCTGAATGGAAATGCCTCTTAGGAATTAGTCCCATTTTTTTGCCAGTTCCTGCTGCATCTTAAGTCTGTGCTGTTTTCCCCCATATTCAAAAGTAGGGTTTCAGTGCAGGTAGGCAGAAGAAGGGAAGAGAAAGAAAAGTCTTAATTATGTGAGTGGAAATCTGCTTATGGAATTAAAATCCATGCTGCTGGCTATTCTAAGAAGAATCTGGGACAGTTGTAATGCAAAATTGGATTATTTCCATGATAGTGAAAAATAATTTTATCCCTGGAGGAAGATAAAACGGCATCATTAGTTAGGCAATAAATGACCTGGTATACAATCCATAATTCACACAATTTATTTAGATAATGAGGGGGTATTTTGCCTGTTTAATATATTTAATATTATGTCTTGGATCCAACTGAGCCATAGCAGAAGCGGGAAGCACTTTGATTAGCCCATAGTGACACACACACACACTCAATTTTTTCCTTTCTCTGCAGTCCGTGTACTGTATCTGTCAGCCAGAGGTTTCCCAATTACAGGAATGGCTTTCATAGGGTACAAGAGATTGGGATAGGAGTAGGAAAGCCTTATTTTGAGAACAAAATTCTGTTCACACTTTAGCTTAAGTCTCTGGAGTAGCATTTTACCCCTAATCTAATCGTAGTTTGATTTCTGTAGATGGAATTGCCTGGCCAGAAGGAGATGAGGCTTTACCTCCAGATGCACAGGACCTCATTGGTAAACTTCTCCAACAAAACCCCTTGGAAAGACTGGGAACAGGTACAAACTTATTTTTATAAAATGGTTGCCTGAAACATTGGAAGTTGAAGTAGAGGTTGTTTAAGGAGAAAACTACGTTGACCAAATAATTATCCTTCTCAGTTCTATAATGTTCCTTCTGTGTATAGTATAATGGTCATCAGAAGCGTGAACAGTTCTGCAGCAGAAATATGTCATTATATTGGCAGAATAAGAGTACGAGGTCTGCCTATTAAATAACAAGACTGATACAACAACCCATCTTTATTTATATGTATTACAATTCTAATGCTTAACCCCTTCAATATACTCCCTGTTCACACTCACACACTAATGCAGTCTTGTTTTCCACTGATCAAAGATGTGGCAGATCAGTTTCTGTCAGCTGTTTCAACACATCTGCCATTTTCTTCTTTACTGCATCAGTTGACTCAAAACATGTTCCTTTCAGCACTAATTTCACTTTAGGGGAAAGAAAAAAACTGAATGGTGTCAAATCTGATGAATATGGAAGATGTTCAAGTATAGTAATGTGTTTATCGACCAAAAACTGCTTCACAGAAAGTGCTCTAAGAGCAGGCACATTGTCTTGATGAAGAATGAAACCATTTCTCCATAGTTCTGGCCTTTTTTCCCCCTGACTCTTTCTCTCAGCTTTGTCAGAACTTCCTTATAATAATGCTGGTTCGCTGTTCTGCCTTCTGGAACCCATTCTGTCAAAATTATACCCTTGATTAAAAAAACAACAACAGTGAGCATGGCTTTGAATGTAGACTTGCTTTGACATGCTTCTTTCAGTCTTGGTGATGATGGTGTTTTCGAGTGCCTTGACTGTCGTTTAGTCTCAGGATCACACTGGAAGATCCAGGTTTCATCACAAGTGATGACTTTTTGAAACAGGTATGGGTCCACCTCAGGTTGCTGCAGAATGTCAGCCCAAATTTCCTTACAGCACTCTTTTTGCTCTGGTGTGAGAATCCTAGGGACCATCTTGGCATAAACTTTTCTCGTGTTGAGATCCTCATGCAAAATTTTCCACACAGTGTCTTTGTCAATGTTCATGGCTTCAGCTATCGTTCAGACACTGAGTCGGTGGTCTCCTCAAACAATCTGGCTGATTTTTTCCACAATTTCTTCTGTTCTTTAAGTGAAAGGTTGTTAGGGCATTCATTGTCTTCCACATTCTCACGTCCTCCTCTGAATCTTTTGTGCCAGTCAAACACATGCACACGAGACACGCAGTCTTCGCCGTAGGCCTCAGTAAGCATTTGAAAAGATTCTGTTGGTGTTTTGTTCAATTTTACTAAAAAATTTAAATTGACATGTTGCTCGACTTTTAAACTTAGCATTTCCAGCACACAACAGACAACATAGCTGCTTTAAGTGATAACTGACAATTAACTGAACAGCCAAGAGTTTTTATATTTGTCATGCAGGTTCAGACATATTCAAGGTAACCACTCAAGTGTTCACAAAATATTCTCTCTGATTTGTCTGAAAGTAGAAACAAAGTCTCGTTATTTAAGAGACAGACCTGTATAGTGCACAGTTTTTGCCATTTCCTAACTTGTTACAGTGATCACAACATTGCATCTTCCAGCAGCTCCACTTTGTGTTGACTAGTGTTTAAAATCTCAGTATTGATTAGTATGTGTGTGTTTATGTGCCTTCAAGTCACCTGTCAACTTAAGGCGACCCCATGAATTAGATAATGGTATCTATGGGCATCTGCTAGGTCCTCCAGCATGACTTTAAAGTATGCCTGCTTTTAATAGGGTTTGCTGTTATCCATGGTTTCTGGTATCCACGATAAGTCCAGGAACATATTCCCTATGGCTATGAAGGTTGCACTGCATATATGACATCAAAGCTGTTTCACCCTTTGAGGCTGGATGGCCATCTGTCAAGGATGCTTTGATCGTGATTTCCTGCATGGCAGGAGGTTGGACTGGATGGCCCTTGTGGTCTCTTCCAACTCTATAATTCTATGATTCTATGAACATGTCACATTCATTGTCCCCCCCCCCCCGCCTGCTTTGCTTTACTTGAGATGCTAGTCAGACCTCATGCACCCTGAAAAATTTGTTTGCTCAGATACTTGAGATTAAACATGACATATCCTGGAGATTTCTCTCCTCTTGTATACAGTGAGCATGTAATAAGAGTGAAAAACAACAGTGAACCCCCACCCCCAAACCTCTTCATTTCTATAAGCAAGGGGATCTTCTAGCACCTTTGAGACTGAGAGAAAGAAATTGTAGCATCAGCTTTCATAAACATGTATCTGAGAAAGTAGACCAAATCTATGAAAGCTTATGCTACAATTTCTTTCTCTCAGTTAGTTTCAAAGGTGCTGCAAGATCTCCTTGCTTACTGATATTCCAGACTAACAGGGCTATATTTTTGAAGTCTTTAGTTCTGGTTACTTATAATACCTGGCAAAGCACTCCAATGTTTTTGCCTTGTGATTCTCAGAAAGACATGACAAAACACTTTTTATCCCTTAGTAATTTTATTTATTTTATTTAGAGCAGGTTTGGACCACCATCATAGGTCCTGTGCCATTTTCCCACCCCCCAGAACCTGTATGGAGCAGTGGTACGACATTGAAATTCAGCAGGGTGACAACAACATTAGCAACTCCTAAGTGCATCCCTGTTTTAGATTTATGTTCCCAGGAGGTTTCCAGGAATGCAGTTCTCCTTTAAAATGAACATGCTCCCTATGTACCTTGATTTGTGTTTGAAACCAACTTTTTTGCTGCCATACCACCAAATGCGATGGTTGCAAGTGACCACTGGGATTGGATTAACAAATGGGGTGAAGTGAGGGGCTAAATGTAGCTTGTGTGTTGCCCTCCCCTGATTTAAATTTATGGTCATTCCCACTTCTATGACAGATAGTAGCAACACTTTATTTTATTCTCACATTACAGTTGTCCCTTCACATTCGCGGTTTTGCATATTCACGGTTTGTAGCTGCTGCTCAACGAGCTCAAACTCCAAAACCCCACCCTCCTCCTCCTCCTCCTCCTCCTGTCCTGGCAACAAAACACTCCAGCTTGCTTTTTTACCTAGCATCAAAACAGCATTGCCCGTTTAAAACACTCAGTAAGGTTGTGTTGTTGGCAGGGCAGAGGGAGGGAGATCTGGGGGGGGGGGAAGGGGAGTGTGGGTGAGGGCCATGATTTGTGTGTCCAGGGGTGGGTGGGTGGGTGTTGCTACAGTTGCAACTTTTAGCTTCAGTTTGGAAAAGGAGCGACCTTACTGTTTTAAATGGGCAGCACTGTTTTGATGCAAGGTAAGAAACCAAGCTTGAGTTGTGTTGTTGGCAGGGCAGAGGGAGGGAGAGCTGGCAGGGAGGTGAGTGTGGGTGAGGGGCATGGTTTGTGTGCCCGGGGGTGGGTGTTGCTACTGTAGTGACAAATATTGGCGGTCCTGTTGGCGGCAGAGGAGTCTACAATACTATAGTGTAGTACGTATGTTGGGGGCAGGGCTTAACTTATTTGCGGTTTTTTCACTTTCACAGTGGTGCTCCATCCCCTAACCCCTGCAAATGTGAAGGGACAACTGTATTTATTTGAGTTAGTTAAGCTGTGGTTTTTCCCTGGCTAAGCTATGGTTTCAATCCAAGTCTGAGATGCATGAGACTGTAGTTCTGTCCAAGATGCTAGTGCTATTGAAAGTGATCGTCCATGGACCAGTGCTGGTCCGTGAACCATTGGCTGCTGATCTGTGGCAAGCTTCCAGGAAAGAACCAGTTTTAGCCAATGGCCATAAATTTGGTGCAAACCTGGGCACATGGGGGTGGGAATCTGCTACCCCCCCCCCATCAAATATCTTAAGAAGCACTGCATTAAGTTGTAGTTGCTCCCCTGTGATTGTAATCATTCTTTACAATGTTATCATTACAGGTAGTGCTTTTGAGGTGAAACAGCACAGGTTCTTCAAGGACTTGGACTGGAATGGATTACTCCGGCAAAAAGCAGAATTTATTCCACAGTTGGAATCAGAAGATGACACAAGCTACTTTGACAGTAAGAAAGAGACTGATGTTTAATTGTAGAGGATGTTTTAAAGATCTTTTTAGCATCAGCCATTAAGATGTTCATATGAATAGTTTACAAATCTGTTCATGAGAACAAACCATGAGCAGACCTTGAATTTTAAACAGAATATGTATAGCAGGATCAGACTCCAAGGAAGGAGGCATGAAAATTGGGGGAAGGAACATCAACACTTTTAAGATAAACCGATGACACTATATTGCAGGTTTACATCAGTTAACAAAGCCAATTACAAAGAAACTCCATTTTAGAAATTATTTTTATGAGAGCCCAGCCCAACACCGCCCAATTTCTTATCTTCTGTATAGCTGGAAGGGTGTCTCTCCCCCTTCCCTCCCCAGTATTGGCATTGGGAGGATGGTGAAGGAAGGCTGGAGAAAAACAGATTTTCAGTGTTGGGTTGCAGCAGCGTGTCTGCTGTAAAAAATGCAATAAAGCCTGACCTGGGAAAGGATTGTAATCTAGGTGCCCCTGCTGTAGTTGTGTGTGCTCCCATACAGCAAGCGATGTAAACAGCTGCTTCCATAATCACTTAATGAGCATGTGTGAAAAGCAAAACACAGAATAGGGGAAAATGGATTAGCCTGCCTCACCAGCTACCCTGGCATGTTGAAGAAGCATAGCTCTATACGTTTTGCCACCAAAATGGCAATCATAAGAAAAGCGGAGGCTGTTGAAAGGGGGAAAAAATCATCTTGGGATGCATTTTAGAAGAAGCTTTCACGTTGTCTCTAGAAGTTTCAAAACATTAGTTTTCTTGTGCAAGATTTACCTGGCCTGGTTGTTTCATTATATGTGTATAATGTTTCGTTTGAATAAAGTTTGCAGCAGCATTTTGAATTGCTCTTCTTTTTATGGTGTAGGAACCTATCCCTATTCTTTCCATGTTCTTTCTACCTCTGGTACCGAAGTTCTGTTTGTCATGGGCCAGGACTCAGATGCAGAAGATGAGGAAAACCCTGCAACTCACCCTGTGGAATGGCATACTCAGGAGATGCAGAGCCAGGACTCATTTAAAGCTGATCCACACAAGCACCATCAGATAGCTGGAACAGTCAGAGGAAGAACCATAGCCCCCAAGCCCTCAGACCTGGTGAAGAGAGAACAGAGCAGAACAAAGGTGTTCTTGCAAAACAGGAGAAGCACTCTTAATCATGGGCAGCTGACTGCAGCCAATTTAAGAGACGCTCTGACTCGGGTTTCCTGCTAGGAACAATTGTATGATTTTTGGCTCTGGCTTGGCGTTCCTGTGTTCCTGCTCAAGAATCTTAAGACCCAGACCATTGCAGTGGCTGACAACCCTGCTTGACTCACAGAACTGTCTTGACCTCTCTTCTGCACATCTCTTTTGCAAACGGACCCTTGCAGACAAGAACACACTCTAGCAATGGTCAGTGAATGTGCCAAAATGTGAACCAGGACACTGTTAAAGACGTAAAGCTCAGGAATACATCTACTTCCTTAATTGAGGTATACCTGTAGTTGCAGAAAATAGCAAAGGCCTATAGATGAAAATTAAGGAAGAAGGTGTAAAAGCAGGGTTCTTCTTCACGGTCTGTGGGCCTCACAAAAATGGGTTTTACACCTGCACAGAGACTCCAATTGGAATGTTCTACAGCTGAGTAGCTTTGGGGGATCCTTGCCCCCTCCTGCCTATCATGCATGTCCTAACCCATCAAGCTACTGTCCCCTCGGTTTCTCTCCATCTGCTGGCAGAGTGACTTCCTTTTGGTTGTTCTCCTTGGCTGAGTAGATCCTCCCTTCTTTCTTTCACTTCTGTTTCCTCTCATCCTTTTTACCTCTATCCAACTTCATTCTTTCTTCTCTTTCTACTGATACATATCTTCAGTAGTTTCTCCCTCACCCCTTCAGATCCCATAACCTCCCTCTTTAAACTTTGTACCTCTTGCGGCCACAAGGTATCATTCTCTGACAGACACTCTGGGTGTCTTTTTTTTAATTGGGAGAGGAGAACATTCTGGAAAGTGTATCTCCTGTGAATGAGATTTGTCTCAGTGTCAACCACCTCCTCCATTACCATGACAGGAATGATCTCTCTTTCAAAGAGAATGGTCATATGTGTCCATAAGACCATCATACGGGGACTACTACTACTGGGAGGATTCCCTGTACACTTCAGTATCCTACATTGACTGGTACTGGCATGAACACTTATGGAGAGAGTCCCTGAGGTCCTACCACTCATACACTCCATTGTACTGGGATTGGTACCATCATCATGAATATGCTTATTACTGTCACTCTCCCTGCCACTGGCATCAAAGCTGTTTTAGGTCTCTGCGTGAACACCTGTCTGTAGATTTGCCTCGGCATCATTCACCTCATTCATCCACTCCTGATTCAGCACTCATCAGCATTGTCTCAGCACCATCCTCCATCTCCACCTCTGAGGACAACTGCTATAGTGTCTGGCCTCCTCCTTCTCCAGCGCTAGTGCCTTCTATTTTGCCTCCATCTCTTTCTACAGTTACTTGTACTGCATATTCAGCTCCTCTTCCCAGCATCATCCAATGCTCGTCTGTTTCTACAGTTTCTGCAGCACCTCCTTCTAGTCACTGCTATTGCTGCTCCATTGGCATCAGTTACGTCTACCACTTCTACAGCTGTCTGTGCTCACCCAGATCCTCAGAAGCAGTTTTCACCGGACTCTTCGGATTGGAATTATGATTCAGACTCCTCCTCTCCAGCCTCACCATCTCCTCACACTTTTTCCTTTGGAGATGTTGAGGATGCCACTCCACCATTGCCTCCACAGGACATAGAAATGTTTGCTGATATTGTTCTACTGATGGGCAAGTCTCTCGGGTTGGATGTCACACTTCCTCCAACACCAGTTTAGGATCCAGTGCTTCAGTTGGCTGACACCCAGATTCCAACCTCAGCTATGATTTTCTTGTTACCCGCCTTGCAAGATTTCACCAAGCAGTCTTGCCTTAAGCCAGCATCATCATTTGCTTCTCAGTGCTTGGAGAATTTGTATAGAATACAATATCAAGGTGCAGCCTTCCTTTTCCAACATCCAGCTCCAAATTTAATCATAGTAGAGGCTTCTCAGTCCAGGAGTGGGAGGAAGACACCTGTACACCAGTTGATAGGAAAGGTAGGCACTTGGACATTTTTGTTCTATTTGTCGGTAGCCCTGACAGTGAGAATAGCTGACATACATGTCTGCTTACCAGAGGTTTCTTTGGGACAAGATGCTTTCCTTCATCCTGCATCTCCCAGAGGAGTAGCGAAATATGGCACTACTCTTTCAGCAAAAGGCCCACTCTTTGCCAACACAACAGATCCAGTTGGCCCATCACTTCATGGACTATACTGCCAAGGTAATGTTGGCTGTGGTCCTCCAACATTACGCTTGGCTGCACGTAGTGGGACACATGGAGGACTCAAGGCATCGGATCAAGGACCTCCTCTTTGGTGGGGAAGGATTATTTAATGCCAAGATGGATAAGGCCATTATGCCACCTGGCAGAACAGTACCACATACAATTGTCTGGGTTATAGCATAGCGTTCTCAAGTATTCCACCCATTGGTGTATTTATCCATCCAGAGACCTGTTAGACGAAATCACTACCTTGCTGCAAAAAGATGCTGTAGAGAAGCTACTGGATCATTGTAGGAGAGACAGACACTTCTCCAGTATTTTACAGTTACAAAGAGAGGTGGTGGCGGTTGCCTGATCTTAGACTTTCATAGTGTCAACCGATATCAGACCAATCAAATTCAAAATGGTGACCTTGCACTTCATTCTCCCATTCTTCTGCAAAGGGGATTGGTTCATATCGATAGACCTTTGGTGTGCTTATTTTCATATCGGGGTAAGGCCACAGCATTACAAATTCCTCAGATTTGCAGTTGAAAAGGACCACTACCAATACAAGCTGCTTCTCTTCGGTCTCTCTTTAGCTCTGAGAGTGTTCACCAAGTGTATGACAATAGTGATCTCCTTTCTCAGACATGAGGGGTAGAGATTTACCCATATTTGGATGATTGGCTTCTAGTGTCATCCTCTCAGAGCAGGCTCTTCCAGGATGTTCATCTAACTCTATCCCTTCTTCAGTACCCGGGTTTCAATGTCAACCTCAAGAAGTCGATTCTGGAGCCAAAAAGGTTCGTCGATTTTACAGGAGGGACATTGGACTCGCATACAGGTCGGGCATACCTCCCCATTAGCAAGGTGGAGACCCTTAGGGATAGAACTCGTGTGGTGCTCTTTCATCCTCACTGCTCTGCACTTAACATTCAGAAGCTCCTGAGTCTTACAACTGCTACTACTGCAGCTACTTACCCAGCTTGCCTGAGATTCCAGACTCTTCAAAGCTGGTTTCTCAAACATTTCGACCCTCTCTGGGATCATCAATCTATGAAGTTAATGTTCTTCTTCTTGGTCTCTGTGACTCACAAAACTTGGTTATTCTTGCATCTGTACAGTGCACTTTGGAACCTTCTAGAATAGTTATATGATGCTTTTTGGCAGTAGCTCCACCCACCCCAGTGGTCCCCTCAGGCATTCCTGCTCATTTACCTCAGTTCCTTTTTGTCCGCTGTGCTAGCAGCACCTAGGAACTTTTTCTCTTTGTCAATAGCTCTCTTAATGGTTTTTGACTCGGACTGTTTTTGGACTTCGCTTTTGGACTGATTTTCTGGTTGTGATTGACTCTGACTGATTTGGACTTCTTTTTCAGCTCAATTTCTCTTGCATTTGACTCGGACTGCTCTTGGACTTCGTCTGCCTGCTCCCTTGGCCTTGTCTTCTGATTACTGCCTACGACCTTGGTCTGTTAACAATTCTGCTCTTGGCTTAGCAATTTGTTCTAGTTGGGTGGCTTGTCATGGCTCCTCCAACCTCCTTCAAGTGGCGTGTGGAGTGTGGGGCCAAGTTACTGGGCTCTGACAGCCATTCCCAGTGCCTTCTATGCCTGGGCAAGTCGCACAATGTCTCGTCTTGCTTTCTTTGCAAGGCGTTCACTCCCCAAGCCCATAAGAATCGGCTGTTGCGTCTGAAGGCTCTTCTTTATGAGCAGGTCTTGAAACCATCTGTGCCATCCTCTGTAACAGTCTCTGTGCCACCAAAGGATTTGGGCGAGTTGACACATAGTCATTCTCTGACCCGCAAAAGGGCCCATGCCAGCTCCTCAAGCCCTGACAAACGCCATTGCTTGGATTCGACTACTGAATCCAACCCCTTGATCTTGAGCTCTCTTCTGCTTGGTCTTGGCTGCAGACCGCCCCCTCGAAGCCAGGTGGCTCTGTGGTTTCCTCACAGCACTTATCGAAGTGGGTTGTCTCCACCAAATTTTTGGCCTACGAACTGGCTAGAAAGCCTTTTCCTTCTCGAATTCGAGCTCACTATACGAGGGCAGTAGCTGCATCTGCTGCCTTTCTCTCCATTATCTCTTGGGAGGAAGTTTGCAAGGCAGATACTTGGTCTACTCCTTTGACTTTCATCTCCCATTACAGACTTGATAACAGGTCTAGGGATGCTGCTGCTTTTAGGAGACCTCTTCTCTTATCTACATTGCAGTAAAAAATTTATCTGTGGTTAACTGTTACACCGTGTCTTTGTCCTTTCTCTCTTTGTTGGGCATGACAATCCCTCCACCTACGTGAAAGCTTGCTAGTCTTCCTGTTGTAGAGTCACAGAGACCATGAAGAAGGACAAGTTGCTTACCTATAACTGTAGTTCTTCGAGTGGTCATCTGTGAACTCACACAAACCTGCCCATCCTCCCTTCTTTCTCCTGCTGTTTTGTAAGGTTGTGATGCTGTTATTGTGGCACCCTTGGAACTGAAGTAAATGAGCGGGAACACCTGAGGGAACTGTTGGGGTGGGTAGAGCTGCCGCCAAAAAGCATTATATAATTATTCTAGAAGGTTCTAAAGTGCACTGTGCAGGTGCAGGAATAACCCAGTTGTGTGAGTTCACAGATGACTACTCAAAGAACTACAGTTACAGGTAAGCAACTTGTCCTTTTTCCTTGCATTACATTATCCCTTGCAAAAAAGTGATGTCCTAGAATCCTCCATAATCCCTGTTTCGGAATTCCAGCTTCACACATTGTCCACATTACATGATGGAACACAAGAAAACACGCTCACTAGCCCCACCATTTCCATAATATATCTGACAACGTACCCCAATGCCTTCTGCTTGTTGAGGCTGAATTTTTTAAATGAGACACCTGCTCAAGGTGCTTTATGTGCTCTGCATGATTAGCGTTTAGATTACATGGGTATCCTATGTGTGCTTCAGAATTTAAAGTCACAATGCAAAGAAGATGGTAGTGCTACACCTATGAAAATGCAATAGAGAGTATGGAGCTACTGGGTGCATTTCTGCTCTTTCATTTTGGGAAAGGCGTGAGACTGGAACTGCTGAATTAGGGCTAAAGTTTTAGGCAAATCTGATTTGTATTGTTCACATATTTATTCTGTGTTGTGTGAAGAATACTGACATAGTTTGCTGTCAGTTAGGGGAAATACCATTGACTCAAGCAATTTAAAAATAAAACTTCATGCATTGCAAATTGGTGTTAAAAGGAAAATGAATATGAATTAGGAAAGGGGAGTTGCAAAACTGATAAAGATTTATCTCTTGCATAGATTGGTCTGTTTCTAAAGAATCAAGTTCCCATTACAGAATAAAATGCAAGTTTCCAACCCTTAAGAGGCTATTGTTCAGGTGCCTTCTAGTTTTGGAAGTGTGAATAAAATCTGTGAGTAGGTTACTTGACATAGATATTCTCTTATGCTAAGCCTGACAGGGACATCATTTTTGTGCTGCACAGATGGTGTTAAACCCCACCCCCAAAAGAATTTCTCTAAGCCAACTGCAATAGATATGTTACTTAAAAAAAAAGTGGATTTATTGGTTTCTGCAGCCAAGGCACCATAAGTTGCATGATTTTTTTTCTTAACTGTTTCCTTGGATTTGAGAAATTGCTTGCAATACAGGAATTTAAAAGCAGATAAGAAATAATCATTGTCAGTGTGATTTGTTCTTGTTAGCCAATTGAAGACTATTCTTTTTATGGATTAATTAAAGTCTGTCAGAGCCAGAACTATCAGACTTAGCTTGATCCATTTTGTGCTGAGAGAAGCTGTAATTATGATTCCAGCAGATGCCCTCAACACTTTTCAATAGGTGTTGCTAGAACACTTTTCAAATTATTCTTATAGTGTACAGAAAATTTCCTGAACCATCTTGTTCCAAATGTTCTATTGTCAACGATAAATTGAGTATATTTCTGTCTTGGCACACTTGAGTAGTGTGAATATTTGTCCAGCCAAAAGAAAATAAGAGTTTTTACTCACTGATAATAATGGGGGAGTAACTGAAGCAGCACTCTTGAATGCTCTTGTGACAGCAGACATCTGAAAATTTAATACACTATGACAGATTACATCAAGGTTGGATTTGTGATATTTGTATATGAAACTTACTCTTCTTTTATATCAGGGTGGGCAGCCAATAGACACCACATGAGCCCTCCCAGCTAGTAGTACCATATATTGTGGTGTATAAGACTGCTTTTTAACACTTGAAAATCTCCTCAAAAGTGGGGGGGGGTCTCTTATAGGCCCAGCAGATCTTTTCCCCTGCTGTGAGAATGACTGCCTTGTCTTTGAAGTGTTAAATTGCCTGGGCAGTTTTCCCAGCAGATCCTTCCCCCTGCTGTGAGAATGACTGCTTTGCCTTTGAAGTGTTAAATTGCCCTCCATTTAGCTCATTTAGCAGGAGAGAAGAAAAACAGTCCACTAAAATTATGTTAGCCTAAAATTAGAATTTCTGGATTCAAACTTATCATTTTGCATCAAGTTTTGTCTATGGCGAAATTCTCTTATCTGAATAAAAGCTTCTGGCAGAGTTAAATCATTCTTTAATTGCAAGGTATTTATTATGGGATTGTATTTTGGTAAACTTGCCAGGAAGATTCCCATTTGCATAGCTTTGGGGGATTTCTTCTCCAGGAGTTTGCAAGTGGCTCTAAAATCATTAATGTGCTCATTCAAAAATTTGGGATTTGATAGCTTCAAATTAACCAGCTTCTTATTAACCAACTTAATTATTAATGCAACCTTACTTTCCAAAGATTGAACACCACAGAGATTTTTCAAAGTATCCCATGCTTTTTTAGCTGTTCTCAGTCCTTTAATTTCACAGACTATTCCATCATCTACAGCCACTGAGCTGGCTGGCTGGATGGTGGGGGCAAACTCTATATTTTAACTTAAACTGGGGGTCCGACTTATGCGCCCAGTCGTCTTATACGCCAGAATATACGGTACTTAATCTGCTACTATGGCAGTGAAATCCTCTGCAGTGTTTCCTTTAAAACAAGGCACATGTTACCTGTGCACCTTGTTTTAGGCAGAAATGTGCTTCTGGGAAGATGATGGGACTTGTAAACAAGTCCAACAAGGAATACACACCTTTGAATTAAAACAAGACTGCCACCACTTCCACCTAATGACAAATTTAACATGGGAGGCAGGGATGCAAAAATGCCTGGTGGGGGGCTCTGTGTTTCGCACCCGTTTATCATATAGCCACAGTGGACTGACAGGAGAATTGCTTATATTTTTGTTTGAATTTAAAAGTTCAGAGGCTGTGTTTCTATAGTCTTTAGACAAATAAAAACTTGGTGAAGAAGAAATTTGATTTCTATGTAAGAATCATGCCAAGCTTGTTTACCTTGTTTTTAATTGATGGACTTCAGAAAAATTCCTGATCACAATTACAATACTTTCAATTTAGAATACCTCTGTGGCAAGCTGGGATCAAATCTGTGTTCTTGTTTGCAGCTCGTACTGAGCGGTATCAACATTTAGATTCTGAGGAAGAAGAAGACACAAATGATGATGACCATGTAGAAATTAGGCAGTTTTCTTCGTGTTCACCAAGGTTTAGCAAGGTATGTATGGAGCTGAGAAAATGGGATTTGAACTTGTTTGTGCTTAATACAGCATGAAGGTCTGTGATCTTTACCCAGAATGGAAGCTAGATTTTTGGGGGAGACAGTTATTTACTTGTACAACAGCTGTCCATTTATAAGTGGGCTCTGTGTCCAACATAATTCCATGCTGTAGCTGATGGGATTGGACTAATATCAGAGTCAAATATTTGTTAATAAATATTAAAGAATGTCTTTCTTAGAATACATATACATCTTGAGTTTGATATAGTTTGTAAAGATGCATGTAAGCAGGTCTCAATTATTTTAGTTGATGAGGAAGAAAAGGAAAATATAAGGTAACAAGTGGACATTTACATCAGCATTTTCAGAAGAGATTGAAACACATCATTGGTATTGTTGGGCCATGGTACTAGAAGGCATATGAATGGGATACTGTCCTCTTGTTATGTCCTGCTTGTGGAATGTTTTGGGAAGAATAGAAATTGTTTCTGAAATTTGACTTTATTCCTTAGTATCAGTAGCTTCAGCAGCATTTCTCTAGAATAAAATATTAGGTTGGAATGAGACATTCCTAACAGAATCTTGATTAGCATTTTTATTTTACAGAAAATGGTTTCCTCTCCTAGTGGTAGCTGTACCTTGTTGACAGAAGACAGGGGTTGAGGCTAAAAGTATAGGTCAAACCGAGGCATAAAGTTGTCCATATTAAACATAATAAGCAAGGTGAGAAATAGTATAAACCTGATGTCAGGCCAAGGTGCTGGGACAGAAGTCCAGGACCTTCACCTGTAGCAAAGCAAAGCTAACTTACTACATAATGAATACATGAAGTAATGTCTTGCCCCCCCCCTCTCTCTCTCTCTGTGTGTGTGTGTGTGTGTAAGTCCTTACAGTAAAATGGGCAGACCCAAGCTTCACCCTGTCTCAGGGCCTTCCTTGCTGCCACATGAGTGATTTTAGGCTTACTTTTGTTAGCTACCTTTGATAAGTCTTCTGTTGTGATCTATCTGTTTGATAGTGAAAATTCTATTGATTCACCTCTTCAAAAGGTTTTTGAGCAATAGTAGCTATATTAAAAGGATATTAATAATGTGAAATGGCTACATAATTCCTGTATTTGCATCTGTTCATTCTGTGAAGTAAAAGATATTTTGAGTATTTTATGAAAATGCAGTATAGACTTCTTTGTACCTGCACCTGTTTCAGTCACAGTAGGTTAATAGTATTATTAATCTTAGGAGTGTGGTGATAACTTAAATCACAAGAAAAATGCAATCATTTCTGATAATTTGTGGGAAACAAAAGAATTTTTTGTAAATACTTAAGTGCTTACTTTCTCACTGAATGTAGATAACGATTACTTTTTCCTGGCTTGATCTCTCATATTTTAAGACTTTTAAAGGGGATTAATATAGTGTTATCTTTGTATATATTTTGTGTAAGGTTCCTCTTTTTGGCAAACCTGGAATATGAAGAAATTAGCATCTTGATGAAACAAAAATTCAGCCTTAGTTAAATGATGAAATGGTTGATAATAAAATGGGCAAGGAACAACAATCAGGATTTGGGCCACTGAACCTGTATTTTTATTTATTTATTTATTTATTTATTGGATTTCTATCCCATCTTTCTGCTAAGATGGGATTGCAGACATAAGGGAAATTGTGACAAGATTAATACCTCTTTAATGAGGGATGAACTTCCATACAAAGTAGTCAGGGATGCTGATCCTGGATACACAGTGATGGGGCAAAGAATAAGGTACATATTGAACTAGCATCTTGCAGTATTTTGGAGAGGGTACATTGTGCAAAAACAGGCTGGTACAGGCTTGCCCTTATCTTCAACACTGAAAAATAATACAGCATTCATAGCATGGGTGGCATGAAAGGCTCATTATATTTTGAAAGTATTGTCTGACAATTCAGCCAGATAATTTATTAATAGGTATCCTGTTGATGTTGTGAATTTTTAATAAAGTTGTTTTCATCAGTCTCATATGCAAATCAGTTTCTCAGCTGAGCTCAGTCTTACAAACACGGATTTCTTTTTTCCTCCTCCTGTTAACTGTTGAATGATTTAAAATGTCATTGTAAAGCAGTTGAGGAATGATTAGCTAAGCAATAATTCTTTCTCCCCTCCTGCCCAAACTTTCTCTGGGTTAAACTTGTGCTTTAAGGTTTTTAGAAATACAGTAGATTGTCTCTGAATGTGAATTCTCTGAATGTGAAAATGTTAATAATCGGGCCTGTCCTTAGCATTAAAGTTGTAAAACATTGTTTTCCACAATCTCTGTTGCAATTTTCATATTAAAAATGTCTTCTGTAGCAAAATCCGTATAACAGAATGCATGGCTTTTCTCTGGCTAACTTTGGCATAGTGAACGTAACATACTAATCCTTACTGCTGTGGCTCCTTTCTTGGCCCTGACCAAGTTGTATGTGCCACCATATTTTTATTACATGAAACTGTGAGGCAAAGAAGATTATCAAATCCACCATTTTTCTTTTTATTTTCTCTTCAGAATCTTACTGCGATTCTGTAATATCCTGTGATTTAACAGGGTTTCCTAATGACCTCTGACATGTTAACATACAGTTGGATTGTCCCTGTAGGTATACAGCAGTATGGAACGTCTTTCAATCCATGAAGAGAGAAAAACACCACCACCCACAAAGCGTAGCTTAAGTGAGGAAAAGGATGACAGAATAGATAGTCTTGGTGGCCTGAAGAGTCGTGACCGCAGCTGGGTGATTGGGTCTCCTGAAATGTGAGATTAATATCCTTGCTAAAGAAAATTCTAGATGCACTTTGACTCTTCTGTTTATCTTGTTTGGGTAGGAAGTGCTTTTGAAAAAGACAAAAAAGGACTCCATGCACAGATGTTACTTGTAATGTACAGTGCCGATATTTTTTCCTTTCTTTTTCTTTTCATTTCTATTCCATTTTTTCTCCCTGCCCCCCAGTGCTCTGAAGGTAGCTTTCTTCTGATTTGTATATATTTTATAATAAAAAACACTAAGTTTTCATCATAGCTTTCTAAATGCTCAGTTATTTTCCCAAAGTGCAAGTCTAAACTGATATAACATATAAAATGGAAAAGCCTTGTCTACAGTCTACAATTCAGGATAAGTCTACCCTACCTTTTAAATTTTTTTGAGATAATATATTAAAGTACAAGATTCAGTGCATGATAGATAAATATTGCTGCTATTATTGTTTCTGCTATTGTTATTGCTGCTATTAGTACAAAAAGTTTCAGCTTCCTGAAAGTTTTATTTCTGACATGAAAAGCAAAATCCCGTTATATTTGGATTTGGTGTACTGAAACACATGGAAAAGAAAAATCACAGCTGTTTATGATATTAGGAAATCTATGAGGTGATTTTCCAATCTTCTCAGTCTAGCCAGTTTCAGTTCTGTCTTGAAGCAAACATCATCATGCTTGATTAACAAATGAAAGCACATGATTTTCTTGCCCTGTTCACAAGTCTCTCTGGCTTTTAGAAGGATAAAGATTAGTCTGATTTTTATTTTCTTTTTTCATCTCTCCCTTTCTTCAGTTACTCTAAATAGGTTGTCACTTTACTGTACTTGCACATCAAGAACACTTACAGAATATTAAGTATCTTAATATTCTAATGTCATTGCAAAATACATTGATAGGAGTTTGTTCTGTTCTTCCCCCTCAGAGTGCGTAAGCATATCTCAGTGTCTGAATCCTCTCATACAGAGAGTGACTCCAGCCCACCACTGACTGTCCGTCGACGTTCTGGGCTTCTCGATATGCCCCGCTTTGCTATTTCAGCTGAGGAAGAAGGGAAAAAGAAACCATTGGATGGGACATTGCTGCCAGTCACACAGCCACGGGAAAGTCTTCCTCTTCCAATTCCAGAGCAGCCTGTAGAACGAGAACTCCAATTGGATGATGGGGATGGGCTAAAAACACCCTCTTCAACTGCTAGTAACATGAGCAGCTCAACACTGACAGGTACATACATACCTATGTTGATACAATTACTGTCTTTAAACTATGCTAAACTAATATGCTTGTTCACATTTAGCTGATGCTCCTGCAGTTATCCCTATATATAGTGGGGAAACAAGGTCTTGCATCTCCACTGAGTGGATAGTCCAGTCCTGCTAGATGTCTGTGCATAGGCATAATGTTTGAATAAAACATATATCATAATATTTAACTCACATAGACAAGAACAGTGGTTGATACTGCCTGTGCTTTCTGGAAATCAATGTGGTTCAGGTGTGTGTGTACTGACTTTTAGGTGCAGAAAATAATATTCAAATATTAATTCACACATAGCCATCTCTGTGCTGGATCTGGAAGATAGGAAACAGTGGCCTTGCCCGCCTGTCACATACAGGGAAATTATGTGAATGAGAAAGTTTATTCAAGGTTCCACAGAATACAAATAGGCCTCATGTTACACCCATTAAAATCTGGTCTGTCTTTTTGTTATCCATGTTAAAAATACTTAAATTTATAATGTCAGTTTATAATGCAAAATGTCATATCTAGTAGGTGTGAACAGCTTTTGGTCTTTAACATAGCAATCATATTTCCTAATAAGTCTAATTGGGGTGCTCTTCTCAGATTTCTTCCTGTTATTTGGTTCCTCAGTTCCCCCAATATCTCAAACTTTTACTACTTTTCCACACTATAGTAGACTTAGTTTCATTCAGTGGGGAGGAGGTTATCTTTCTTTAGCTTAATTATGTTAAATATGCCTGTAAATAAGGCTATGGGGCCTGGGTTTGCTTCTGAGAAAAGTTCACTGTTGGATTGTGTGTAAACATGACTTCAGTTTCGTATATGAGCATGCAGGGGAACTGCCTGTTAGGAATTCCCTATGGTTCTAATCTGTTTTAATTGAAACTGTAGCTGGGAGCACTACAGACTTCTGTGATCAACGTACTCGCAGTAATAGCAACGAGGGCCCAGAATTTACTACTCCTAAGGCCACAAGTGATTTAGCAGTGCGAAGAGCCCGACATAGATTACTCTCTGGTGAGTCGGGGGAAAAACGGACTTCACGGCCTGTCAATAAAGTGATTAAGTCTGCGTCAGCCACTGCCCTCTCCCTCCTAATTCCCTCAGGTAAGATACTAGAAAAAATAACATTTATGTGACTCTTCTGCAGTACTTTTAAGCATCAAAAAACCCTCATACCTTTATCTCTTTCTGTTTCTGTCAAGAACTGCTTTTTCCTAGCAGAGGAGTTATAATTGTTCGTATTATCATTTAGGGCTGTACTGGGCACTTGTGTTCTCATTATGATTGTTTTATTCTAATTACCATAAGCTGTTATATTTATTAGTTATATTTGCACCCCATCTTTCCTCCATTTTGCTCAAAGCAGAGACATAGCTCCCCTTTTGTATTATGATTCCTTACAGCATAGCTTGTTTTGTTGAAATTCATTCCAGTGATTTATGCTTTGCTGCAGCATGTTAAAATTACTAGAAAAGAGAAAAGGTAATTGTAAATCTAAATTTCTTGGTCCTCAGTAGCCATTTCTTTGCATGCTGTTGAGTGTTTGTAAAACTTAGCGCACAGCTGAGATGACACCACAAATGTGGACTAAATGGCTAGCTTGGCATTTCAAGCACTGTCCATAGGATCAGAAATCCCAACTCCCAAAGGTCAGGATATGTCTCTTAGCTTACCTGTTTGCCTGTAACCTCTTGACGGCGCAGCATTAGCTTTCCATAGCAGTGAGATTGTATGCTCCAGTGAGGTAAGAACTATACTCTCTGTAGCATTGCTTCTCGTAGAATCTCCCATGTTAGGCGGCTTTTGTTGAGAGGAGTCAGATTAAATGTGCTGGGCAACAGCAGTAGTGGGGGTGGGGAAATTTGACATTCGTAGATAATCTCTCAGAAACAACAGCAGTAGCACTTTACCGAACTCTTTTTAGTACTGTGCAAAAGAAGGCATTGGTAAACCATTCCTGAGTGTGCCTCAGAGAAACCTTGTGATGGTGAGACAACACAAAATGAAACAAGAGATAGTGCTGGAAGATAAGACTCCCCAATCAAATGGCACTCAACTAGCTACTGGGGAAGAGCAGAGGACAAGTACAAGTAGTGCTATGTCTAATGACACAATGGAACTCAGACCAAAAGGACATTCAGCTGCTGACATGTCCAGATGTGAAAGAAAAGTCTGAAGCTGCACAGTGCATATAATAGGAAGATGGAATGTGAAAAGCATGAATCAAGGAAAGCTAGAAATTGTAAAATAAGAAGAGGAATGCATAAACATTGGAATACATGGTGTAAGCAAATTAAGTGAATAGGTATAGGATGTTTCCAATCAGATGTATTTTACTGTGGAAATTACAATCTAAGAGGAAACAGAGTGGCATTAACAGTGAAGTAAGATGTAGCAAAAGTAGGCAGTGAGAACTAGACAGGTTGGGTTAAAGAAACAATAAAAACCCTTTTCTCTAATCTAGAGAAGGTGTTGATAGCTGACCAGAAGCAGGTGATTCGAGGCAGGTTAGAAATAACAGAAAGCTTTATTCAATGCCAGGAGTCTATGTTACTTGAGAAGGCAAAACATTCCCAGGTTCTTCTTAAGGCAAATTATACATTCATTCAGAGCACTTAACAAAATAAATCATAATCTAACACAAACTAACTAAACATTTCCCTAAAGTACTAAATGCAAAGGTAACTTACAGTCTCTGTGATGGAATTCAGAGTCTTTTTGGACACTCCAGTGGGGGTGAGAAAGCTCAGTTCTGACAGGAAGGAAATACTGGTGGAAAGAAGATTGCTTTTCAGTCATGTGTGGAAGCTGACAACAACAACAACAACAGAGAAATGGGTTCTTGAGGTCATTTCAGAAGATTAGAAGATTCAGTTTTCAAGAAGACTGAAAAGGAAATATCTTCCATCTTTGTTTCCAACAAATGTAATAGAAAAGTAGTCCAAGAGGAAATAGAACATTTACTGCGTATGGGAGCCATAGAACATGTGCCTTCACAATCAGAAGTACAAGAGCTTTTTTTTTTTTTTTCTTCAATATTTTCACAGTGCCCAAGCACGAGGAGAGTTACAGACCAGTTCTGGATCTGAAATACCTCAGTGGAGACCTTTTAGACGATATTAGAAAAGTTGGAGTTAGGGACTTTCTTCTTTCAGTAGATTTGAAATAAGCATATTTGTATGTTCTAATGACTCCAGTTTGCAGGAAATACCTGAGATTTGTCTTCAACCAGCATCATTATCAGTTCAGGGCACTCCCATTTGGGTAGGGGTCAACTTCCAGAGTCTTCACCAAAGTGTTGGTGCCAATAGTAGCCTTTCTAAGGCAACAAATAATACAATTGTTTCCATACCTGGATGACATTTTGGTGAAAGCTGGAAGCAGAAGGAAAGCTGAATCGGAACTCTCAGTAACATTGAAATGTCTACAAATCCATGGGTTTCTAATAAATTTCACCAACAGGCATCAACAATATTGACACATTTGGGAACACAGAAAAATGCTGTGTATTTCAAAAGAAAAAAAACAGAAAATAAAAATAGCAGAATTACTTCTGTCAGGTACAGCAGATTTAATGTATCTGGCAAAGATTTTAGATCTGTTAATTTCAGCAATCCTAATAGTGCCTTGTATAGAGCCATTGTATAGTGTATAGAGCCATTGTATTGTCTATTCTCCTTTATGGGTCTGAAACATGGGTCACCTATAGCCACCACTTACGACTCCTCGAACGCTTTCATCAGCGCTGTATATGCACAATCCTAAATATACACTGGACTGACTATGTGACGAATGTTGCTGTCCTTGAGCAAGCAGGGATCACCAGCATTGAGGCCATGATATTGAGAACACAGCTGCGCTGGGCAGGGCACATTTCTAGGATGGAGGACCATCGCCTCCCAAAAATACTTCTCTATGGTGCACTCGCCACGGGTCAGCGTAAGAGGGGTGCTCCAAAAAAGCGATACAAGGACTTCCTGAAACAACATCTCAGGCTCGGCCAAATTGATCACCAACAATAGTCCGCCCTGGCCTCACATCGGGAGGTATGGAGACGCACTATCCACAATGCTGCAACCTTATTTGAGAACTCATGCCGAACAAGTCTTGAAGAGAAATGACATCGCAGAAAGAATCACAACCCGGAAACATCACCCAAGAAGACCTTCTGCTGTGCTTTCTGCAACCGGACTTGTTTATCTCGGATTGGCCTTTTTAGTCATCAGCGCACTTCCAGAAAGCGTGGGATGAGTCCTTCCTGAATCTTCGTTTGCAAAGAAAAGCCAGAGAGAGAATAGTGCCTTGGGCATGGTTTCATACCAGGGCATTGCAGCTGTTCCTGAAGTCTCATAATAAAAAAATATCATTACAGCCTGACTTAAGATTTGAAATGGTGGATTTCCAAAGAAATATTGAACAAAGGCAATTATAACAGATGTGAGTCTGTATGGATGGGGTGTTCACTGCTGTGGCCAGGCTAACAAGGGAGGTCAGAAACAGAGAAAGAGCTCAGCATCCATTTGTTGGAAATGAGGACAGGGAGCCTATCTTTAGTACAGTTTTCACCAATGCTACAGCATCACAATGTTCAAATCTAAACAGACAACACGACAGTGGAGGCATATCTTTCAAACCAAGAGGGATCCTATATGTGTCAGCTGATAACAAAATTGACCAAAAAAAAAGTTAAAACGGGCAAAGAAATATATGAATTCTTTAACAGCTGTTTATTTTAAAGGAATTTTGAATTGGAAGGCTTAAGTTAGCTGTGACAAGTTTTGTGAAATACTGAACTTTCATATTCCTGATGATTTTCTTTTTTTCAAAGGTGAAGAAAACAGGGAATAACTATCACTATAAGTGTTTTCAAGTGTAGTTACAAGTCTCACACAATCAGTAAATTTAATTTCCACTTCTTAATGTGATGCAACTTGTGTTTTCTCTTGAAAGCTAGGCTAATTTGGAATTCCTTTACATTTTCATATAGATCACCATACGTGTTCTCCACTTGCCAGTCCCATGTCACCTCATTCTCTTTCCTCCAACCCATCTTCAAGAGACTCATCTCCAAGTCGAGATTTTTCTCCTGCTGTTATGAACCCTAAACCACCCATCATCATCCACCGTGCTGGGAAGAAATATGGCTTCACGCTTCGTGCCATCAGAGTTTATATGGGGAACAGTGATATCTACACAGTGCATCACATGGTCTGGGTATGTTTGTGCTTATTTGATTTCACTCAGTCACTATATGACATAGCTATAGACTAATTTGGGATGAAAGGAACATTTAATAATCAGAACCTAATAAAGTCCCCTGTTTTTACCTAATCATCTTCCTGGAATCATCTCAGGAATAATGACTCATTTCCATAGAAATAAGTGTGCATGTATGTAGGGGGTGTTCTCTACCAAAGTTGTAACCTGTAGGTTAATTACATTTAATTCCTTCTGAGCTATGTTGATGATGGTCTGCTTCAGATCATCTCCTTCCCTTAGGATTTTTCACACATCTGCTTGGAGTTGATTACATGTCTTAAAGCATCACTGTCTTCTCACTGAATTGACTAGGGATTTGGGCTTCAGTTCAGCCGTGAATTATACAAGTGGCTTATTATTGTGTACTGTTTCTCTTTTATCCATATCCATGGTCAGCCTGTCTTGAGCATATGTTTTCTTTTTGATGTTCTTGGAGTTGTTTGCCTCAGCTATTCCCCACAAATAATTTTCCCATTTTTAATTGAGCTCACAGGTAGAAGAGAAAAGGGATGCGAAAGCATGTCCTAATTTCCCTATAGATATTACTTAAGTTTTCTTCATTTAAAAGGAGATTATTGATTGACTCTAATTATCGCTGATACAATAATAATATGGAATAGTATAATGCTTTTGTAAATATATCTCTAATCCTTATTCCATTTGACCTTGACAAGGACTGTATTATGTAGTAAGTTCAGCTTCAGTAAAGCTCAGGTCACATGCCACAAATTCAATTCTGTCATCACTGGGATTGTTTTTATTGTTGCCGTCAACTGTTTAACCATTTTTTACTCATAGATGTCAATTTGGATTGAGAGGTAAATGACAATAATGCAGAGACGCAACACATTCTTTTTGTACATAAAAGGGCCCAGCTCCAGCTCCTGACATTTCTAGGTAAAGGACCCTAGGTGTCTAAGAGCTGGGAAGGCCCACTGCCTGAGATCCCAAAGAATGTCTGCTAGGTGAGCTAGTGGTGTGGTTTGATGTGAGGAAGCATCATTACGAATGACAGAAAAAAATAAACTGGTAGATAGCACTGCCGCACCTCATGGCATATGTGTTCTGAAATGTATGCTAGCCAGAATGCTTTGTATGTGGAAATGAGAAGCATCACTCATATGGGCAAAAGATCTCTGTTTTTGAAATTAACAATTTTTGTCTCTAATTGACAGCATGTTGAGGAAGGTGGACCTGCTAGTGAGGCAGGTCTGCGGGAAGGAGACTTGATCACTCATGTGAATGGAGAGCCTGTACATGGATTGGTTCATACCGAAGTGGTGGAGTTGGTCCTGAAGGTACAGAAACTGCACATCTCTTCTGTGAAAAATATAATGTGCTTAAATCCAAAGAGCTTTGTTGGGTGTCTTGGGAATTGCACCAAGATCTGTTTTCCTCATTTCAAAGTGCAGGTTGCACAGAGCGCCTTTTACCAAGATAAGTAATTGGCTGCAATCCCAACCGAACAGAAATAACCTGACCACAGGTACTCATCTTCTGGTAAACTCCAAGTACACTGATATAATGCAATGTGTGGGGAAGATGCCTTTGAAGAAAGTTTCAAAATAGAGTTCACAGTAGAGCTGTTAAGTTGCTAACTGGGTCTAGGAGTTTTGATTTTGTCATGTTGGTTAGTGCTTTGCCTTCACTTCCCGGCTGTTTCTAGGCTCACTTAAAAAGGCTATTTTTTGACCTGTAAAAGCCCTTTACAACTTGAGACTAGTGGCTTGAAGGATTGATAGACTCATATGTGCCTCTCCATACATTAAGATGTTCAGCAGCTATGTTCACTGGGGAAACCCATCATCTGAGGTGTAGAGACGAAAGGGTGGTGCCCTGAATGCTTTCCTAGGTAGGTTGCGTGCTGCCTACCATTTTGTCATTTGGGCAAAGTCCTGTTAAACTTGGTTTATGTTATCTCTGTTGTTGGCTTTATTGTCTCAACTGGTTTTAGCCTCTTGTTTTTAGGGTGCTGTTTATCCATTTTAATTATTTTATTGTGTTGTGACTAAATTCTTGTATGCTGTCATGGAATTTTGCCTTGAAGAACAGGGTAAATGGCACAAAAATAATAAGAGGTGGAAAGGATGCTTGTGTTTTTAAACTCTACAGCAATCCAGACTTAATATATTATGCTAGAAAACAATGTTACCTCATGGAAAATATTATTTGAATTTTCTTATAATTTTTAAGCTGCAAAGAGTACTGTATTATCTTTTATTGTTGTCTCTTCATAGACTGCCAGCAATATTGCAAAAAGGATTTGCCATGATTGATCTTAGGAACTTTGCATATTGGATGCTTCTAGCACAGTAAATGTGCAATTGTTGTTTGCTTTATATAGGAGTTCCAAGTGTTTCCGTTCAAATAAATATTTTTGATTCAGATATACAACATTTTCCTACTACTGACATAACAATATTTTGTTGCTGTAGAAATGCTTTGTGCAGCTGGCCAGGTGATTACAAATTGGATTACTTTCTGGATTAAAATAGCACAAGTGCTATAGGAATCAGTTAAATTGTGATGCTGTCACAGCTAACTAATGGTACAGTTTGTTCCTGGACTGTGTTGTGCTGCTGACAGCAGAGGTTTTTGACAAAAACAGAACATGCATGGGAAATACATTGGTGCAAATGCTTTGGAACCAATTGTCTGCAAAATTACTTACAAAGTAATCTGAATAAACACTTCTAGTTCTTACACAAAGATGGTTTCTCTTTGATGCCAGTTCTTTAGTAGAAGAAAGAATGTGAAATATAAAAGCAAATAGCTATGCTAGACTTGGAAAACTCCTTGACAGAATTTGTAGCATGAAGCTACTGGTGGTGGATGTGTTCTAATTTACTTGACTGCCTGCTGCTTACAAAGCTTATGTTGGAAAAATGGGGGGGGGGATCACAAAATTAGAACTCTCTGAATCTGTCATTCAACCAGAAAAATCATTGTTTAATCAGTGAGGTTGAAGAAGTGCCTCTAGCACTATCTTCTAAAGACAAAATAAATATTGGAAGTGGAGAAAAAGAATTAATCAGGGGAATTTAAGACAGCCAGTGATAGACTGGAATTTCCCTTGGTTTAACATGTAGCTAGCTACTCAGAAGGGATGAATAAAAGATATTAGAATGTGTGTTTTTCTTGCTGGCAGAGTGGGAGTAAAGTATCCATATCTACTACACCTTTCGAGAACACATCAATCAAAGTGGGGCCAGCTCGGAAAGCCAGCTACAAATCAAAGATGGCACGGAGGAACAAGAAAAGTAAAACAAAAGATGGACAAGAAAGGTAAGTGATGTCTTTCCATGGAAAATGAAATTGTGCTCCAGTAATCAATGCCAAAATAATTGGTGGAAATAAACTTCTGTCAATATATGTTGTTTTTATGACACAAACATTATGCAGAATAAATGAGCCACAATTTTTAGTGGATTGTGGGTTAGATCCACAGTTTAATGAGTAGAGTTATTAATTATGGACAGGGTCTTTCACATTTCACTTTTGTTTGCATCCCTTGAAAGTCTTGGAGGGTGAGGGTAGGTCTCACTCAAAACCACAGGGAGGAATCAGGAATTGCCTTTCCCCTTCTTCATTTCCTTTTACAGAAATCTCATTGGCCCATGCCTCATCCATACATGGAAGAGTCTCTTTGCAGATAGAAAAACTCTTTCCAGTTTAGATCTAGTCTTGTTGTTTTTACAGATGATCATTCTTCACTTTCCACTTTTCCAGTAAGAAGAAGAGCTCTCTGTTCAGAAAGATCACCAAGCAGGCATCTCTGCTTCACACCAGTAGAAGTTTATCTTCTCTTAACCGTTCTCTGTCATCTGGGGAAAGTGTTCCTGGTTCACCAACTCACAACCTCTCCCCTCGTTCACCAACTCAGAGCTACAGATCTACTCCTGAGTCCACACATTCAGGTAGAAGTGAAGACAGTGACAGATTTTTAACTCTTTAATCTGGGTAGCATTGTGGTGTTTTCTAAGACTGGGAGACCCAACAGATACGTGTTATAAATTATTAGAATACTCATACTGAACCAAGAATGCACTAGAAGAAGTGGAAGAGTCTGAGTGCTACAAGTCAAGTTACCTCTGTGTATGGGAAGCAAGTAACAGAAATTCTATGTGGTATAGAAACAATGAGGTAAACTTTACAAGCAAGAAGTATCTGAACAGGTGGGGAGGCTTGTGGCCAGGATGAAATTAGATTGTTGGAACCAGGCAAATGTATACACTGAGTTTAGGGAAAGACAGATAATTTAATAATTTTAGAAGAGAAGCATAGTTCCATAGTGTCTGGGAAACAGTGATTGGTATACATTTATTTTTATATAGTAATGGATGGAATAGAATAGAAAGTCAGACAGCACATATAATTGGGAGTTCCCATTGCCATGCTAAAAACTGTTTCTCACCTGCATATCTACAAATCAAAAAGGAGGATGTCCTTCAATCACCTGATCTAAAGATATACCCATTTCCCAGTTCCTGGCTTATCCAAGATTCCTTTGCTTCAATCGTTGGGAACTATCTGTAGGTCGGCTGATTTTGCAGTATACAGTGAGATTTATACCTCATAAATCTCATCAAGACAGCTTACTAATATAAAAGTATATATAATTAAAATGACAAAGACAACTGTTGTAGGCAAACATTTTTTTAAATGGCATGATATAAGTTTTAGAATTGAAATACATCAACTGGATTAATTAATTAATTAATTGATGATTAATTAAAAACAGAAAATCTGGAAGCAATTGAAAATAAATTTGAAAGTCCTGAAAAAATGTGTTCAGCATGAGCAAACAAATTGCCCCCCTAAAAGCAGGGCTTTGGAATATTGCATCTATTTTTCTTAAAAGTAACTTTCCTATACTTCTAAAAGTACCCTCAAGTGGGCACTGGCAGGATAATGCTCCATATCCTAGAGTTGCAAAGACAGTGTCAGGCCAACATGCTATAAAAACTAGACAACAATATGGCTGGGTGGGGCAGATTGTAGTTAACTGGCACCTGAGATTTTCAGTTGCAGTAGACCACAGCTACAGTACCTTATTAATTCATTCCTGCCAGTGCAAGGTTTCAACAGCCCATTAATCTCACATGTGACATACATATTACAGCAATTACTAATGCTTTTCAAATTTCTTGGCACGTTTGGTGTATAATGTTCCCTTTTTTTAATGTTTACAGTGGGTGGAAACTCTTCTCAGAGCAGTTCGCCTAGTTCCAGTGTTCCCAACTCTCCAGCTAGTTCAGGACATATCCGGCCCAGCTCTTTGCATGGACTAGCACCAAAGCTTCAACGGCAGTATCGATCCCCAAGACGTAAATCTGCAGGGAACATTCCTCTCTCACCACTAGCACATACTCCCTCACCAACTCCACAGTCCACATCACCTCAGCGCTCCCCTTCCCCTTTGCCAGGACATTCAGTTGGGATTTCAAGCATTATGCAATCTTTCCCTGTAAAATTACACTCTTCCCCACCTCTTGTTCGACAAATTTCAAGGCCCAAGAGTGCTGAACCACCAAGATCCCCTCTGTTGAAGAGAGTGCAGTCAGCTGAAAAACTAACCTCTTCACTATCCTCCTCAGAAAAAAAGCTGCCCTCTTCACGCAAGCACAGCTTGGATATTTCCCATTCCGAATTCAAGAAGGAAATGCTTCAGAGAGATCCAGGTCTCCAAAGTTGGCAAGAATCAATTAATGAAACAACTGGAGGTAAAGTTGGGCTTGCAGAAAAGGGGACACTCCAAAAACCTTCTTCCAGAAAACTAGGGGCCATTCGTCAAGATAGGGTGGAGAGAAGAGAGTCTCTGCAGAAGCAAGAGGCCATCACAGAAGTGGATTCTTCTGAAGATGAAACTGATGAAGGATCAGAAGATAGTCAAGATGGGAAAAGATTGGACAGGCCATCCTTCAGCAGAGACCACCAAGTTTCTGATTCTTTCACTGAGGATATGAAGCTTTCTTCCAAGTTGGAAAGCAATGACAGTATGGAAGAAGACACTTTCCTTCCTGAGGAACCAAAAACTGGTAATTTGCAGAATTGGGCAAATCAACAGCTACCAAAGGACATTACAGGGACACCACTGCCTGATATAGCGAAGTCACAATCTGAGACTGTTGTGAGAACTTCACCAATAGAAAAACCTGGTGACTGTGAAACAATTAAATTAGCATCCAAAGCTGAAATAGCACCAATGTCTATAGAGGGCCATAAAATTAGTGATATCGAAGATGCTAAAGATCCTAAAAAAACTTTGATTATCCAGGAAAGCATAGATTGTCCAGAGCATGTGAAATGCCTACCACTGAGATCCCTGCAGGTTGGTCAAGGTGACTGCTTGGGGCAGGCACGTGACAAAGATAAAATTAAGAAGTCTGCTTCTGAAGGATCCACTTACGTATTATCTCACAAATCCATGCCTTTGTTAGCACTTTCTTCTACTTGCACAAGTAGCACAAATTCTCTTCCACTACTAAGCCAAAAAGACTGCAAAGATACACCTCAGAAACAGGAGCACCAACCTACCCTGGAAAGTCCCAGTATTTGGAACTGGGCAAACAGTGGCAAAACATCTGCACAAAGATCCTCTGATGCTGAAGAACTGCAAGAAATACCTTCTAGAGTAGCAATTTCAAAACACAACAATCAGTCAAGTGATAAAAACCTAAGTTGTTCTACAGGAGATCCACTTGAAAGTGGAAAAGTTCCTTGGCCAGCTCATTTAGTAACAAATGCAGAAGGTATGTTGGACCCAGAAAGTTCCAACATGTCTGGCACAAGGGTACTAGAAAAAACAAGAGAGAAGTTCCCTCAGGAGGAATTGTTTTGTATGAAAAAGAGTGTGTCCGAGCAAGGAATGGAGGAGACTCAAAGAAAGAGTTCAAGTCCAGGAACAGCCAAAACTTTCAGCATAGGTGATCTCACTGAGGTATGTAGTTCTCACACCAAGTTAGAAAGCACAACAATGTCTTGGAAGTCAGACTACTCAGTGGGAACAGAAAAAGAAACAGGCCCTGACAATTCTAACATACCTGAAATTTTGGAGGCTAAGAGTCAAATACTTCCACCTGAAGGTCAAGCAGATGACATTGTGCAGCTGAACATGGGGGCTTCTTCTGGACCAGATGGCTGTCTGAGTTCTAAAAAGGAGATTACTCTGATGCCACGAAAAATCAGAGAGGCTGGAAGTCAGTCACAGACAAAAGACCTATTGTCAGAAGGCGATGCTGTGAAGAAAACATAGCATCTCTGCATTCAAAAACAAAGACAGCATTAATAGAGCGTAAATATAAAGCAGAAAACCTGTACATCTATTTTTTGTAGGTTTGTGTTTTCACACTCTTGCCTTTTTTCATTCTTGCAATTCTATTTTTGTACACAACATTTGCCATTTGATGCCTCTTAACAGGGTATCTTTAATGAAAAATTACAAACTGGTTCGCAATGTCCCCCCTCCTTTAAAAAATGCCCTCATTCGGGAGTGTCATGTTCATAGTCTTCCTTTTGAGCTTTTTGAGAATATACACTTAACAAAATAAGGCTCACTTTAGAAGGATACATTTTGACCATCAGTTCAAAATTTTAGTCATTGTGACCCAAATTTTAGGTCACTTCTTTACATTGGCAAGGATCTAGAACAACACCTTTGACAGACTCTTATTTTCTGTCACTGCATGCCTTCTTTTCATACATATCATGGACCTTTGAGGGGAGCCTTGTATGAGCTTGTGCAATGTGGCAGCATCCTTTTTTTAAAAAAAAATCCTGTTAGCAAAATGTTAAATTTTCAGTTTGCATGTGATTTTTAAATTTTGCTTTAAAAGAAGCATGATGCTCCATCTTCAGCTTTTAAAGAATTTTTAATGCTTGTGGCCTTACCAGCCTTACTTTTCTCAGAGTGGGCAATTACCTAAAAGAGATACAGGCAGTATCATTTAGCTCTTACTGAAGTAGCATCCTAAACTGCGCCCCTGAGAAGTTGCTGGAGGAAGTGAGTATCCAAGAGTATACCTACTCATCTTGTGGGGCAGGATAGCTACTAGTGGAAGCAAGTAACCATTGGCAAAGAGTTCAGATTTGACTTAATTGGTAGGAATTGATTTTTACTGATTAGTCAGGAAAAGGCCAAGACAAGCCACTGTAAGTGGGGGAAAAATCCTGTTGCCTTCAGTGCCACCTTTCCAATTGTAAGTATACAATTAACTGGCCACTAATCACAAATGAATGATACATTTTTGTAATAATTTAAATTTCTCTCTGTTGCCCTATTGCTTAATTCATCTATTTATTTTCTAAAATCCTGTTACCTAAGTAACTTTTTGAAAACTCAATATCAATTAGAGCTTTTTTTAAAAAAAAACAAGCTGCCTGGATCAGTAATACTGCACTGATATATAGACAGATAGGTATACATATACACAGCTAAGCAGTATCTGAAGCATTTCATATCAGTTCCTTATTGAACCTAATTACAGTGTCTAGTCAAAGGCGGCTGCTTGCACAAACCCCATAATTTTTGTGAATTTAACTTACGGCCTCTGTATGTGTGTGGGCAGAGAAAGTAATCATTTGCATAGTCTGCTGTTCTGGGTAGACAAGAGGTGATCATATGGCAACTGTAATAGCTCCCTAGGGTAAGTGCTACAGTTAATTACAAAACAGCTTCATTATTCCGCCATGTTTCTGATATAAAGCCTTCTGCTGTACCATTTTGCCTTACAGAGGTTATATGTACTTTTTGCCTAGGAAGCTGATCTTAAATTTATTATCACATTTCAAGGGCCTTTTGTTTCTTGCTTGAACTTCCTGATTTTCCTCCACTGCCCACAAATTATTCTACTCCTAGCTACAACTTCTTTGGTTTCAGTTTTGGACCAACTTATTTTTGATTTGGAATTCTTTTTACATTAACCACTGTGTTCCTGTGTGTGTGTGTGTGTGTGTGTGTAAAATGATTTTTGTGTGTGTTGTAATGCTGTAAAAGAAGATCCATTGGTATTCTTGTATGTAGGCCTGAAGCTTCAGTACTCAGAGTTTCAACAGTAATGGTTCCCACAGATAAAATACGCTAATCACCTTAATCCTGCCACCAGCACAGAAGAGTGACAGGCATGCATTGGCATCTAGGCCAGTGTCTTAACTGCCTTTTCTCTCACTTTGCTGCATTGAATTCCAGGCAAAGGCAGTTGGGAGTGAATACATACACTCAGTTAGAAAAAGGGAATTGTTTTTCATATCAGTTGATAACATAGCCACTCAAACTACATACTAATTTAAATAATGTAAAAACATTAGATGTCATGATATACACAGTATGGATCTGAGCCCTGTGGATAAATGGTGTGGCTTCAAATATACCTTGTAGCATCTATACATGCATAGATAGCCAAAGGATTTATTTCTCTAGTTTAGCCAAATAAACCATATTGGGCCACCTCATTTATGTATTATAGATATGCTACATAGATGTTACCTTTTTTTATGTGTTTACCTAATAGGAAACCTCTGTTAAAGCCTCCAGGAGCATTCATTTTTTTCACCACTACTTGGTAGATTCATTTATCTGTGGGCCTACTTTAGTAAAATTCATGGCTAGAGAAAGTTCCATCAAAACCCCATGTTAATAAATCAGATTTACACATTGACATTTAAATACAAGAGTTCTGACAATCACAATGTTACAGAGGGTAAAATTTAAGATGTTAAAAGCACTTATAGCCATTAAGCCTAACAGGAGGTGGCATGTAATAGGCCGCTTGAATTCATGTTCTTAACATGTTGAGGGAAAACCAGTGTTAGTTTGACTATTTATAGTCCAGTTAAGGCACTCAGTCCATACATGGTGATACAGCTAGTTCAGACTCCCATCACCATTGTGTTGCATGAATGGAAATTCTGTTTAGCCATCGCGTAGCCATCTTGCTTTCCCAGTTTCTCATATTTTAGTTTATTTCCCAGTTTCTCATATTTTAGTTTATCTATCTAGAATTTCATTTATTTTCCTCATGCAGCTTTAAACTTTTTAAGTATCTAGGTGATGCATTCCTCAGCAATACTTCACACCATTAAATGGTGTGTCTCAAACCATCATCAGGCTGATATTTGGTGTAAATATTAGCTTTTAGCATTGTTGAAAGCCCATCCTGGGAGAAGAATGTCCAAAACGGTATTGTGTTCATTATGCTATGAAAGGATACTCATCATTTAGCAGCATAAGGGGAGTGACCTGTGGGTTTATCCCCGCCCCCCACTAGCACTGAATTAAGGTATGACATTTGACATCTTGGTTTGTTTTTTTTTTCCTCTGGGGAGGGGTGAAATCTTTCTCCAGTTTTATCTTTACTGGACATGAAGAATGGTGCCGTATTTCTGGTAGATTTTATAGCTGTGTGTGTGTTTACAATTGTGTTTTGATTTTTGTTGTTTTGGAGGCTGTGAGCACAGCTTTCACGCTGGGTTCCAATTTCAAGCTGGTGCCAGTCAGCACCTGGCTATCAGAGGACAATGTGGGATTTAAGTGTTTTTAGAAACTTGAACAATTGCCACGTAAGAAAGGTGCAATAATTTTTATTCTTGTTGTACCTGCATGTTGATGTTCAAATACTCTTCTGAAATACACTTCATTTTTTACATAAACCTGTGTCCAGCTCTTGACTGAATTCTGTTTCTTCCGATGTTTTCTTGTGAGTTGTTGCAGTAATCCTGTGGTTTCATGCAAGCATGCTGACTGTCTTGTGTCAAGCCTAATGGACCTTGGCACAGCGGGATCACATAGATAACCATTTATTATCTGTTGCCAACAAGCTTTCTTTTTGATATCTCCGATTGTGTGGTATTATTTTTTCTCTCTACTTTGATAACTTCACACTTGGTCATTGGGCACCAGAATTTATTCTGTATGTCCCATGGAAGCTGTAGTTCAGCATATGACTGCTTTTGTGTCTAATGGTACACTCTACCAACTTGGGAAGATACCCATGGGCAATTGATTCCTTTTTAATGGAACAGTCCTCTTTGCCTACCACTGCATCTTGAGACTATATACAGCCAAGGGAAGTGTATCCTATATAAGAAATAAGTGCAGGCATACAAATTAGATGAGAAAGGAGTGTGGGATCCACCATTGTGTACTTCAAAGGTTATTCCACAGACCATTTGGAAGACTCCAACCCTGCATTTCACGCCAGGAGCAGGGAAGAGGCAGCAGCATATTAAGGAGAAGAGAGAGAAGAGCTGCATTTCTTCCACATAAAGCATGGCCTGGGGACTTATAACAAGATATTGGACTCCTAGTAACTATTGGCTCCAGCCAGCATGGCCAGTAACCTTCACCTCTGGGGATATTGAGAGTTGTCATCACAGTATCCAAATGGCCATGCATTCACTTTTCTAAAATAATGTTTAAATGAGCTTCAGAGGTGTTCTTAAGCTTCTTAAAAACAAAAACAGCTGTTTGAATGTAAAACTACTAAGACCTAGAGCCTCTACCCACAGTTTAACAGCCATCTCCTTTTCATACTCCACTGGGAAGCAGATGGCCTTTCCGCCAGCCCTTAACCTTTAACTCTACTCTCTACCCGTGTGTGTGTGTGTGTGTGTGTGTGTGTTTCTCAGTTAATGAAGTAGATGTTTTCCTGGACTTTACTTCCACAAATAAGAAGAGCAGTTCATCATGTTTCAGTGAACATCTTACTCAAAACTAACATGCACATGAGAAATGAAGCAACAAGGTCAGGTAAGCCTTGCATAGGTAAACAAAAACATTTCATATCTTCTAGCGAACACTTGAAAACTTCTTCCAAATTGTGTCCCAGGATAATTTTTTTCTTTCAACACCAGCCACTTTTCTTATGATTTCCATTTTGGTGGCAAAACTTATACAGCTTTTTCAACATGTCAAGAGGAGTTGGTGAGGCAGGCTAATCTGCTTTCTCCTTTTCTTTCTGTTTTGTTCTTAATACATGCTGAGTAAGTGATTCTGGTGGCAGGTGTTCACCTTGCTTGTTGTATGGGAGCATACATAGCTACCTAGAGTAGAATCCCATTCTTTCCCAGGCCAAGCTTTATTGCATCATTTACTGTAGACACACTGCTGTAACCCAACACTAAAAGTCTTTCTCCAGCCCCCCTTCACCATCCTTCCAATGCCAATGCTACCCTCAAAAAACAAACCAAAAAACAAACCTTGCAGCTAGACAGAAGATAAGAAAGGGGGTTGCTAACTGAAGTATGCCTGTACTGCATTTAACAGGTGTCCTCACTGATTTTAATGCATTCTGCACTCCAACCTTGGGTTCACCCAAAGCACCTCTCAAGAGTCAAACATTGCTTTCCCTCTGCAAAAGAAAGGAACACTGAAACTCTTTGTAAAAACAACTTAAATATGAATGGTGCCATACTGTTAGCAGTGGGGAGAGAACTGAGATATCGGCCCCATTTGCCAGACCCAAAGTCTATGGGCAAAACAGCAGCCCTGGATCCTGGATCCCTGTATAAAGGCATCTGCTATCTTTGGCCAAATAGGTCCCTTCTTACCTTTGAACAGAGACTCACAAAATCAGTGTCCGGAACCAGCAAAGAAGACTTTATTAGTGGAAGCTAAAACCTGCTCACAAAGGTTCAGATTGTTATTGACACATGTGTTAAAAGAAGATTCTTATGATATCATGCAGTAAAAGTATCCAACTGTAGCTAACACAAACAGTTAAAACAATGGATTATTCACTTTACCAGCGCTAACTCATGTTGCATAAATGTTGCAGAAAGGGATACATTTTATGCTGGGAATAGCAGCTCAGCAATTTCATAGCTGCTTCAGTATCTCTGATTGTACTGTGCTGTCCAGGTTACTTCTTTTTTTAAAAAAATATATTTTTATTGTATAAAATGATAATCAACAGAAAAGAAAAAACCAAAGTGGATAGCAAGATCATACAATATACATCATTTGCGTCATACATCTTATTCCATAAACTCCATAAGATCAGGTTACTTCAAATTATTATTGCTTTGGCATGTATCAGCAATCATGGCTGCTCTCTAGTTTTGCTTAACTTTGATTCATGTAGAGGAGAATACAATCAGAGACCCTGATCTACCTATTGTCAAACTGGAATTACTAGCATAGAAAGGGGACTATCATAGAAAGGAGGCTTCTATTTCTGATTTCAATACTGCCTGTTAATTCTGCCTGAGAGGTGCAAGGAAACCCATCTCTTTGTGGCAGTTACTAGCTTGGGATCTGGTACGGGATCACCTTGTGTCTGATCTCTGAAATTGGGGGGCTAACCCCCTTTTACCTTTGCAGTATCGGGGCCTTTTCCCAGCTTAGTAACTCCATCTAACCTAAACGTTTTAGAATGCTCTGTGGGAGACCACAAAATTTATAATAATGAAGTTGCTTTTTGTCACAAATTACTTGATTGTGTACAGTTATGATATCCTGCAACTAGCGAGCGTGACCCTAGTATGAGGAAGGAGGCATTTTTAGTGAAGCAATCATTGTATGCCTGCCTGTCACTGGTATACTATCAGGACCAACAATTACAACCTGCCTTATTTAGTAACTATTTTTAAGTTATAATAGCATAGAGGGCTTTCTCTTGATCCTGCCACCATCACAATCATGGTTGGTGAGAACAGAGGAGAGCTTTCTCGGTGGCTGTCCCTAAGCTGTGGAATTCCTTCCCATGGGAAGCTAGATTGGCCCCCCTCTCTGATTTCTTTCTGCTTCTTTACCCAGTCCTTTGGCTCTTTGCTGGCCATTGCAGGAGGTCTTTTAATTGGGGTGCTGTGTTTTTATCATTATTGTTTTAATAGCCTTTTTGGCTTTTTTTTTTTAATATAGGTATTAATTTAATGTGTATTATTCCTTTTTTATTACTATATTTAGTTTTTACTTACACCGTGATCTGCCTTTGGTCCCATGCTAGGAAAAAGGAGGGATAAAAATTAATAAAGAATTAAAATACAGTCAGACCCCGTATCCATGGGGGTTTGGTTCCAGGACTCACTGGGGATACTGGAAACCACAGATAACAGTGACATGACTGAAATAATGGGATTTCCTGTTACAAATACCATAGAGTTGCCTTGGAGGACCTAGAAAATATCTAGAGAGGATGTCTAGGCATTTTCTAGGAAGACTCTATGGTAGATGTACTGTTTTGTGTCCCATGGATAACTGAAACCGCAGATATTGGTTCCGTGGACTGTAGAAAGCAAGGCCCTGACACACTGCCCCCAGTTGTTCCTGCATTGGAAATACCTCTAACACACCTATTTGTGCTCAGATTTTCTGGCTGTTGATAGCAGAAAGGGTGAAAAAATGATGAGTGGTGGAGGTTTATTGGACAAAAGTATCCTGAGTGGCTGGTGGGTGGTTTTTTTTAAAAAAAAAGAATCATAGAGTTGGAAGATACCACAAGGGCCATTCAGTCCAACCCCCTACCGTGCAAGAATACACAATCAAAGCATTCCCAACAGGTGGCCATCCAGCCTCTGTTTAAAACCCTCCAAAGAAGGAGACTCCACCACACTCCGAGGCAATGTATTCCACTGCCAAACAGCTCTTACTGTCAGGAAGCTGTTCCTAATGTTTAGATGGAATCTCTTTTCCTGTAGTTTGAGTCCATTGCTCCATGTCCTAGTCCCTGGAACCGCAGAAAACAAGCTTGCTCCTTCCTCAGTATGACATTCCTTAAAATATTTAAGCATGGCTATCATGTCACCTCTTAACCTTCTCTTCCCCAGACTAAACATACCCAGCTCCCTAAGCTGCTTTTAGTTAGTTAGTTAGTTAGTTATACCCTGCTTTTCAGCCACAAGGCTATCAGAGCAGCTTACAAATTGTTTTAAGCAACAGCTATTTACACATCTACATCTCATAAGGCATGGCTTCCAGACCTCCCACCATTTTGGTCGCCCTCCTCTGGACAGTTCCAGCTTGTCCGTATCCTTGAATTGTGTTGCCCAGAACTGGACACAGTATTCCAGGTGAGGTCTGACTAAAGCAGAATAGAGTGGCACTGTTACTATTATTAATCATCACAATCGGGGGTTCAGTCATACTACACAATTATTGTGCTATCATTCTACTTTAACAGCCATGGTTCTGTCCTGGGAATCCTGGGATTTGCAATGTAGGTGGGGGGGCTTTAGAATTCTCAGCCAGAGTGTTCCAGTAGACTAAAGGATTCCCTAGAATGGAACTATGGCAGCTAAAGTGGAGTAATAGTACTGTAGGCCTAAACACCCTAAAAGACACCAGATCCCATCTGACCTTGGAAGCTAAGCATGGTCATCCCTGGTTAGTACTTGGGAGACTAGCAATGAATGTCAGATGCTATAGGCTATATTTCAGAGGAAGGAATTGGCAAAATCACCTCTTGATATTCTTTGCCTAAGAAAACCCTATGAAATTCATGGGGGCGCTATAAGTTGGCAGGTGATTTGAAGGTGCATGCGCAAGTGTGTGCATGTGTGCACACACACAATAGCACTGTAAGTGTGTAGTGTGAATGCATAGGAGAGATTTTTGGTTCCACTTGCAGGTTGTGCTGCTATTATGAGCTACTGTAGTTTTTTAAGGGAAACCATTCTTTCACAAACCATTGTATTTATCTCACTCTTATCCAACAGAAAGTCTCCCTTCCCAAACTGGGAGTTCTTAGGAGAGGGGGCTCTAATTTACACCTGGGATCTTCCCGTTTGCCTGATTTCAAGCCTTGATTGTTCGGGGGGTCAAATCAGAAGGGAATGTGTGTGCCAGGGGTAGCCAACGAATTTTGTTCCCTAAAGTAAAGCAGCAAATTATGCCTCACCCAGGTCAAGATGCACAGTACCAGATTAAGTTAACCTGGCACTAGAAGCAGCAAATGCCCTAGAATAACCATTTCTCTTGAACCTTTGATGACCCCCACAGTCATCTACCTGAAACAGCCACCACTTTCACCCTAATGACAGCCCTGCTCTCACCGTACTATTGCATGGAGAATAATTCCTGGACAAGGTTCCTCTAGACCAATGTTTCTTCACTGGGGTTCCGTGCAACGCTAGGGTTCCACCAGACATCCCCAGGTTTTCTGCGAGAAAACAGTAATAAATAATCACAGAGAAGTGGTTAGCTGAAACGTAGCAGCCTCCAAAGGGGCCTCTTATGGGTCAACGGGGTATTCCTTCCCAGCTTTTGCTGTGCCTTGGCTTATATCTCCCCTCCACAACAGAGAAAACCAAGAGGAGGAATGAGTGTGTGTGAATGAGCTTTTACGCCAATGGAGCACGCCTCCTGCAAGCACCCAGTTCCCCACAGACCCAGCGTGCCCAGTGAGAGAAGGAAGCAAGAGAGAAGTCTGCTTGTCAACACTCGAGCCAAAGGGGTACAAACTGGGTCCCCACCCCCAGTAAGGTGTCCTTTTATCATTTGCCAGAACTGAGGACAAAAGAGGACACTGGTTTGCATAAAACTGATTTAAAGGTACAAATGCAAAATGAAGTGACTTTTTTTAAAAGTTCAGAACAATGGTAAGAGCCTTCCATTTACCATGACACTGGCTTGGCAGGAAGCTACAGCCTCCCTCTTAGCCTGAGCCTGGCTGCTTAGTTGCTGAATTAAATATTTGTTTACCAAAAGACAAGCATAGGTTTCACATTAACAATATTATCATAATAAATTATTTGTTTTTCATCAAATATATTTGGTATTAGTCTTTTTTGGTATTTTCATTCGACATTTTTCAGGTTTTAATGTTTCACAATAAATATATTTGTTTTTTATTTTATTTTTTATTATAGATTACCCTTTTAGCATTTTCATAGGATATTCTGTCAGTATTTTAATCTACACTATAAATACTTCTCTGCCAGTATGCTCTTTCAGACCTGTTACTTTCAAGTATCAAATATGTATTGCTAGCAATGTGGAATATAATAAGCATCTATTTTTCCCTACTGTTTCTGTATTTTTTTTAAAAAGGGAGCTGTAGGTTTAAGAAGGGAGCTATGCAATTTCTTTACATAGAGGTTCCCTGAGACCTGAAAATTATTTCAAGGGTTCCTCCAGGGTAAAAAGGTTGAGAAAGGCTGCTATAGACAGTGCTTTGGGAAATACATGCAAAGCTAGAAAAAGCCGTGATATTTCACATTATGGGTATTGTAGAATCAGCCCAAGATAGGGGCTCCTGGTACTGGCAAGTGGTGGGAGTGGATGGTCTAAGGAAACTGATGCATACAGTTTGAGGTTGCTTATTGACAATGAAGCAATGGCAGTGTCTCAGTTAATGAAGATGAATCTATGCCACCTACATCTACAGCAGGCAGAACAGTTTCTGGGGAGTGCTTTTTACTATCTGATTGCAGGCACTGTGTTTCTGGAAGAATGTAATTTCTGGAGAAAGAAAGAGGTCAGAACCAATCATTCAGCTTATCTGAGATGAGTATTGGACAATTTCTTAAGTTTGTACCTTCTGGGAAACAGCAACCTGACAGAAATCAGTAGGATGGGAGAGAGCAATGTCTGTGATCCAAGAGCAGTTCTTTTAAAGGCAAAACCAATTGCTGCAAGGTAGGTTTCTTAAGCTGGTTTCAACATTTCTCAGTGCTTTTTCAGTAGCTATTCTTCCTCAGGAGAAACCTAAAATAAGTGAAAAAGCAATATTCTTAGAAAACACATTCACATAGAACTTAGACAGAATGTAGCCTTCCATAGTAATGCATATAGAATTTGTAGCAACTTATATTCAAGGAATGTTTTTATGTCTGTCAAAAACTCTTTACTGATATCTGAAAGACATGTTACAATTGATATAAAATTACTACCATACCTTAAAACTGTTAGAAATGGCAACACACTAGTACCCGCAGCATAAGTGTTCACCACCCAATCCTCCCTCCTGCCCCAAATATATGGGCCCCAAAGACCCATGAATGTGTTACACCTCAAGTAAAAACTATGAAGTGGCATCAGAGCACACCAATTATAAAAATTAATTTATTTAGTTTATCTAGTTATCTAGCTACAACTGGACCAGAAAAGAAGAGTTCTAGAATTTGTCATTTTGTAGCATTTGTATTTTATAGTTTGATGCTTGTGTGTAAGAGTTCTCACTTGAGACATCAAACGGCCTTTGAATGAAGAGGACACCAGGTGAGATGGCTGTCTCCCACTTTTGTATTTAATGCCAGATTCTGTTGTCACAAGGTAATAACTCATTCTGCTTGGCCAGAGATAAGGAGGCACATTTTATTCAAATGTTAGGAGACATACCATACACACCCCTGCAATTTAAGTGCATGGATTGTATTTCAATGCATTTTCAAATCCTCATGATGCAGTTGGCTTTCCTTGTACACCACCACAGTGGAGTACCAATCTTGTTAATCTTTTTCACACAATTAAAATACTGTATACCCATGTAAGAAAAGATATGTAGGCTATTGTACTAATTGGATTGCAGTTCAAAGTGGGGGGCGAGGGGAGGTTACAAACTTAATATGTGCTTTCAAGTGAGCATATTTGCAGTAGGAGCCATGTTGTTCTTCAAACAATATGTTCAATTCCTGGTTTTCCCTATATTCAGTACTGTTGTACTGTATAATGGTGGGCGGGGGGGGGGTACAGCCAGCCCTCCGTATCCACAAACTCCACCATCCATGGCTTGAAAAACATTTCAAAAATAAGTTCCAAGAAACAAACCTTGATTTTGCCATTTTATATAAGGGACACCATTTTACTGTGCCATTGTATATAATAGGACTTCAGCATCTCCGGATTTTGGTATTCACAGGGGGTCCTGGAACCAAACCCCAGCAGATACCAAGGGCCCACTGTATTACAAGTACTGGAACTGATATCATTATGGTTGGAGTGGGGGGACAGTTATGTCTCTGGACACCATCCTCTCAAACTACATCCAGTAGGTAGTAATAATGCAACTGCATTTTATTTAGTGAATATAATAGCAGTAAATGTGCTATACAGGAAGGATTGGGAAATGTAACCACTTCCCAAATCCAAAATATTTTTGATCTTCAAAATATAATGCATAAGTGCAACATTAAAGAAAGTTGTACAGATGGCGAGATGCAAACAGGGAAGAAGTGTGTCTTCTACAAATGTAAAAAACACACTAATTGTGAAGAAGGTTGTGAATATGTTCAATTTTTATTGCTGTTGTAAGTAATATCTCCCATTATGTGATAGAAAAGGAACTTTGTCACTTGGAGGGCTCCTATGAATTGCTCCACATAGCACTCTGTAATAACCAGGTACCCATGTCAATGCTGCTCCCATCAGCACTATTTTAATGTGGGAATGATTTAGATAATGCTATAGCATGGATGTTGGATGCTAGATGTTGGACTGTGACTCCGCTATGCTGGCTGGTGTTGCTGGGAACTGCAGTACACCTTCTGGAAGGCAACATGATTCCTATGCTTGTGCTGGAGGCAGGTTTGTACACTTCTTATATGAGCTATCTGCAACCTTGATCTGTTGCTCCATATAAAGATGTGGAGGAAAAATATTCTCTACTGAAAGCAATAGATTCCCGTAATGCCTTATCCTTGCACTAGAGGGCACCATTGTCATATATAAATAAGGGCTAAAGCCAAAGTTAAGTTCTTTGGTGTGTAGGCTGAATTTTGGAGATGTTTGTTTGTTTGTTTGTTTGCTCAGGTGGCACTAATACATGAATGCATCATTGTGCAACATCATCACATAGCAGAATATATCCCAGTGTTGCTGCAACTAATTATTTCAGCCAAGCATCTCATATAATGCTGGGTTCCATTATGTCAAATTACTAAGTAAATTGGTTGGCTTTCTTCTTAAAGACCTTGCGTACCACCCAAAATTAATCTCTGACATTGTTTAATATAAAGAGAATAATTTTTCTCTGCATTTCTGCTCTTTTCCTAAAAAGGAGCATGTGTGTTCGGCTTAAAGCTAGTCAGACTTTAGGGATTTTTTTGTTTAAAGGGGCTCAACATTTGCAGTGGCCATTAGTAGTGGCAGGTGCTAATGGAGAGTAGATGACAATAATTCAGTTATCAGTATCAATCTTGACGGGTCTAAGTGTAGACACATGATTATACCACTTGGACTAATTTTCATAACTCTTTGTTTTTTCTCTTTCCCCCACACACTCTGATCTTGCAGATCTCCCACCTATATTTCATCTCCTGTGGTATGGACCAATTCACATTCACCCCACAGATTTACAAATGCACACACGTTTTCCTCTCGCTATCTAATTCTTTTAGCATACGTATTGAAGATAATAGTAGTCAGCAAAATTCCTGGCATTTGGCAGCTTGCATCTTGCTTGTCCACCAGCCCCTGCAGATGCCCAGCCATCACTGGGTCTAATTTGCCTTGCCACTTCCCCCCTGCAGATGCCCAGCCATCACTGGGTCTAATTTGCCTTGCCACTTCCCCCCTGCCCGAAAAACCCTGGAGGATATCTGGAGTGGAGGTTGCTTCAGGGGAAAAGCAGAAAGGAACTGGAGACAAAGTTATGGTGTGCCTTCCAGTTGACTCCAACTTATGGCAACCCTATCCTAGAGTTTTCTTGGCCACCTTTATTCAAAGGAGGTTTGCCATTGCATTCTTCTAAGGCTGAGAGAGTGTGACTTGCCTAAAATTGCTGAGGGGTTTTTCATGACTGAAACAGGGATTCAAACGCTGGTCTTCCAGAGTCCTAATCCAACACTCAGACGGCTACACCACTCTGGCTCTTAAGCAGAAAGGAAGATTGATGCTTTTAGTGATCCCCCCCCCCGCAAATGGCTAAGATTTCAAGGACTAGGCCAGGGCTTGCACTCAAGTACCCCCCCCCCACTTGAGACAGAGCACTGAGCTTAGAGTAAGCTTGTGTTAACAGCACTGGGGGTGGGGAACACCCAACTCCTGGTGGGGAGGCAAATGAGCAGCAACACAGAGGAAGGCCTTCGAGCCTGTGCAATGGATTTTTCTGGTGGAGCGCAGCATGCACAGAACTGGCCTTACCAACCAGGACTACAATCAAGAAGGCTTGGAATTAAGGCAGGATGTTCTTAAGGGCAGGATGAAGTCCCGGGAAGGCAGGTGATGGTTCCTGCTAGAAATCTAAATCTTAGTCTTATTGTGTTTGGCTGTACATATAAATGCAAAATGGTCTTGTAACACCATTGAGACTGAGAAAAAAAAGCTGTAGCATGAACTTTTCATAGACTTAGGGTGCATTTACATTGTGGAAATAATGCAGTTTGACACCACTTTAAGTGCTGTAGGTCCATCCTGTGGAAATCCTGGAATTTGTAGTTTTGCAAGTTGTTTAGCCTTCTCTGCCAAAGAGTGCTGGTGCCTCACACAATTATAAGACCCAGGATTCTGTAGGATGGGGTCATGGCAGAATGGTGTCAAACTGCATTATTTCTACAGTTCAGATGCACCTTCAGTCTACTTCCTCAGATGCCCCACCTTAAGAAGTAGACTAAGTCTCCAAAAGCCATGCTGTAGCTTTTTTTCTCTCGGTCTCAAAGGTGCTACAAGATTCTTTTGCATACTGATATTCCAGACTAACATGGCTACGTTTTTGAATTCTATATGTAGAAAGTTTGCCATGTATCCTCAGCTTTTGCAAGAGTGTGGACCACCCAGTCCAGAACAATCCAGAAGATTCATATAGACAATAGGGGGGAGAAGAGGAATGTTGTAGAATTTATCCTAGCACATCCCTTCCTTGTTCTAGACATTGGTGGCTGACACACACTGGGGTTGGTGGTGGAGAGCAAGGCTCCCTCATAGGTTGAGGAAGGGATCCTCAGAGGGAGAGCCAACTACACCCAGCTTGTTACCCATCCTCTTCCCATGCAAGGCCTAAGTACACCTTGTAGTCTTGTGTTGGTTGGAAAGGGTGTTGAGGAATGTCCCATGCACAGCAGACAGTCTCAGGTTTCCTGTGAGAAATCTAGGTCTTGTACTGTTTTGTTTGCCTATTGTGTAGAAAGTTTGTTCTTAATCTTTTTCAGTAGGGTGGACCATTCTATCCAGAATAGTCCAGCAGCAGAGATAGAAAAGAAGGAGGAAAGTGAATTGTATAGAGATGTACTCCAGCTTGCTCTTGTTCTGTTCCACATGTTCTCCTATGCTTCATTTGCATGTATCCTCCTAGGCAACCACACAATACAGTGCTTCCTAGTTCCTGCCTATACTGCCCTTTCCTTGCCCCAGCTCTCTTACTGAAATATTGTAAATTTATAAACATTGTAAATTCTACTGCCACAGTGACTCCTTCATATTTCAAAGTTACCACGTAGGCAAGACAAGCAATAAACTATGCTGGGTGGTATTGATGGGACCTACAGTCCACCAACAGCTGGAAGGATGCAAGTTGCCCATCTCTGGTCTAGAATATTAATACTCATACATACCCACCCCCCAAAACCACAGTGGGCCTTGTTCTCTGGAAGCAGTCATAGTCTCCAAGATCAAAAGGTCATTACAAAGAAAAGAAACAACCAGATCAATATTTCAGATTAAAAGCCATACCTCTCCCATCCCAGCAACTTTCCAAGTTGCCATTTGGAGTGTGTTGAGTGAGAACATTATTGAAGAAAAACAGTCTGCCATCCCCAAAGTATCAGGAAAGAGTTCCCCCTCCTCATTTCCCCCTTCTTATTTACTACATTAAAAAAAAAAACATCTAAGCAGAATGTTCTGAAGAATCATGCAGTTATTGGTTTCCCACACTGTGTTATGAAGGACTTTTGCCTTCAGGCACAGACAGTAACACGGGGCAAAATCCCATGCCGCAGCTTATTTTCATAACTTTCATTTACTTTTCCTATAAATGTTTTATTTTTCTACCCAAGGAAGAGAGAAGGGTGGGCTGGCTAGCTGGGGTCTTATAATAGTATTGCTGATTTCTACTCAGAAATAGCAATAGATGTCATTGCTGGTAGATTTGGGGGTGAATGCACAGAGAAGGGAGAAATGTGGGCAAATCACAGTTGTTCTTTCTTGGAAACTATCCCCCCCCCCCAGCAGTGGGAGAAAGTGTTGGAGTCGGTGGATAGTTATGCCATATTTTATTGCCACTTCCCTCCCACCCACCCACACTTTCTTATTCTCTTTGAAACCCAGGTGGGAGCAGCTCATGCAATTGCATATCTTCCTTTTGAAATCTTCAAAAGCTTAGGGGAGCAGATTGAGTTGGATACATACAAAGAGAGGCCTCTAAGGGCTCTAAGTGGGAATGGAGAAAGAAAGACAATTGGAATGAAGCTGTTCTATTCTGCTGTTGATATTTCTAAACAGAGATGCTGCCATCTGGCTTTTGTTTTCAAGATGCTTGGAAACATCCCTCTAGCCATGATGGTTTCCCCAAAGGAACAACTTCTTTTCTCTCACACAGTGGTACATACCCCAGATGAGAAAATGACCTGGAGATCTTAAGTCTAGGCAAATCGCTATTAGTTGCAACAAAGAAAAGTTGGAGCTTCCATGTTCAGAGGTACAGGTCAATGGATACAGCACATGCATTGCATGCATAATGTCTCTTTCTACCTCTGGCCTCTTCAGGTAGGGATGGCAAACACACACACACACACACACAGAGTCTGGAGACCACAAAGAGCAACTGCCATTCAAGGTAAACAACATTGAGCTAGACAGACAAACTACCAAGACTGAGAAGGGGAGCTTCCTGTGTTCCTTTTCACTATAAAGCCCTGCTGGTAGACTGCAAAGCCACCTACCTGGTTAAGCCGAATAGCAGACTAGGTGAGCCTGGTCTGATCCATAAGTTGGAAACATTGACTATTTTGGATTACAGTTCTCAGAATTACCCAGCCAGCCTGCCCACCAGATTCTGGGAGTTCTTAATGTCAAAAAGTAACCTTTCCAAGCTCTCATTTATAGCAAGCTTAAGAGTGCATGCACAGTATTGCATCACACACACACCCCCGTGATTTAACTCCAGAAACATTCTACATACAACTTGATTCATATGCTTATGGTCCACAAGGGTCACATTAGCACTGTAACAGCAAAATAGACCACATAATCATGAGATCTATCTAGCTCTTCCTAATGGAAGTGAGGAGGCAACAATAATGAAAAGAGATTGCTCCCAGATTGACCCTGAAGAAGCCACACCATATGATAAGGATGTGGTTAAAGCCTCCCTCTTGTGGTCATGAGGCTCCCCTCCCTTGTGTGTGATAGATTGTAGCAAGCATGTTTGTGTGCACATGTGAGACTCCCTCTTAACATCAGTGCTGAAATACCCACTGATGAGCTAAGTCAGGTAAGATTACACTTCTTTAGAGGTTCTCTGCCTGACTTGATGTTTTCTTGCCTATAACTCTTTTTCAGGTACTCCTTCCAATGTCTCACTATGACCTGGGTCAGTTGTGCATTAAGATAACCCTAGCATCACATTTCTGTGTATTCAATAATATTCGAAGAAATTAAGAATGTTATAATTTCTAGATTTATATTTCCTAAAGACTAGCCTCTGTCTTGAGCTGGAACAAGTTATTCACATGTTACTGTGATTGGTTTCCCTGTACAGCTGCTTTAACATGGGGAAACTGGTAGTGGCCAGTGTCTAGTGCTCAGATCTAGGGATTGGGCTGAGAGTAAAAAAAAAAAGTAGGGGGAGGGGAAGCTGACAGGAAAAATCAACTCATTTGAAGTACCGTGTTGGAGGATAGTTCTATAGATATGACAGACCACCATAAATAGAAATAAATGGGTCAGAGAAAATCAAGCCCGAGCGCTCTCAGTAGAAACCAAATTAATAAAATAAAGCTCTTGAACTTTGGAAATATCCTAAGATGACATTGCTCACTGGGAAAGATAATGATGTCAAAGGTGGTAGGAAAAGTGTATAGGGCTTAACTGGAGCAAGAGCTCACCTTCTGAAAGCCTTTAGCTCTAGAATATGTGAATGGAGAAGAACAGTTGTTCCTGAACATGCCAAGTTCCTGAACATTTCTATCACACTGAACAGGCACAGCTGGTGCTCACACATCTGGGATTAGGTCTAGTTTTTTGTTACTATTGATTTATTGATTTTGTAGACCACATAATAAAACATTTCAAAATGGTTATAATTAAAAGCATATGTAATGTAACATAAAGTACAGTAATACAAAACAGTTTAAAAGCAAATTGAAAATAATAGGTTCAAACAAATTAAAAACACAAGGGACATAATTATTAGCTGGAGAAGGCCTGCATAAATAAGACAATTTTAAAGAGGTATTTAAAACTCGAGATAGCTTCTACCTCTCAATTTTTTAAAGGGGAGAGTGTTCCAAAAGGGGTGGAGGCAGGTGCCACCACTCAAAAGGCTTTTGGGTTGGGAAATTTATGGACATCCAATTGCTCTTTAAGAACAGAAGAAGAGAGCAGGAACATCCAGGTTGTCTCAGGACTTTATCAAACCACCCCCCTTTTCTGTTCTTTTGCCAGCATAATTTGTGATGATTTTATGCCAGCAAAAGAACCCCCTTTACCACACTTATCTTGCATGCCATCCAGAGGCAGCCCCTGCAATGACCGAGAAGTGAATGGAGGTCCCTTCACTTCCTGGAATGAAATCCTGTGGATTCTCATGAGAAGATGCGAGCACAGGAAATTAAAAAAAAAAAAAAAAAGCCAAAACCACACACACAAACACACTTTAAAAGTCCCAAGTAAACAGGGCAGGTTCATAAAAAGAGCCTCACCTATCTGGATGTCGTGATCTCACCTGGAGGTGTTCTGGCCGGACCAGCCATTAATGCTGGAATGACCGGCGGGGGGAGGTGTGAGGTTTCAAACACTGGCAATACTGGCAAAAAAATCGCAACAGCCGATCTATCGATGGCTTGTTCTGTCGATAAAATAGATCAGCTTATGGACAGTACATAAATGCAAAATGGCAATGTCATCTGGTATGTGTGTCCTTTCGTGTTTATGTGGTGGTATTATGACACTGTATTTGATGTGTCTAATAAAAGTCCTCAGTCTTATGTGGAGTTAGCTTGGTAGAAATATTTTGAGTTTTATGCCATTCATTCATTCACATACATAGAATCACTTATGTATAGAATCACACATGCAAACACTCATATATAGAGACTTTTTAAAAAAGTGACTCACCAAGCTCTACTCTACACCAGCAATCTGGAAATAAAGCCTCCATTACCCTACATGGAGGGTTTCTCTTTCAAAGCAAAGGAGGAGATGTAGAGCCTAGATGGGACAACAAGGGAAGGCAAGGGATTAAGTCCTCCGTCAATATCTTTATCTCATCATCACCATCACCACTGCTGTTAGAATTTTGATGAAAACAACACCACTGTTGCTATTGATTTTACAGAGCACCACTACCACCAGGCAGTTCCAGGCTGTGTGAATAGTTTTTGGCCAAAAACCTTTTACATAAAGTAGGGGAGGTGGGAAGGAGTGAAGCTTTTCACCCCTTCCCTAGCCCAGCCAACCCTTGTCTGGTGCTTTCCATATATATTTGACCAGTGTTTCTCAGGCTAGCTGATGTGAGGTGCCAGCAAGTCCCCCCTCCCCCAATGTGCTAGGGACTGGCACCACATTTGTACCCATTGGCTGGCTGTTTCTTTTCTGGAAAAAGGCCATGGATCATCAGCCAGGGAGCACTGCTTTGAGTAGCATTGTGTTAGATTGCAACTTCCAACTGTGTGTTTCTGAAGAGCGCCATTCTTAGTCAGGGCTCAGAAATAGCAAGTTTAAAATAACATCTATACTGATTACATTTTCTTAGGGCAATGTAAATATTAAGCGCCCCCCCCCATAACTACCATTTAGTGGAACTTCAAAATATTGCTTTATAGGGGCCATTATGAGGAATATTTGGCCTTTTAAATTTTGAGTTAGCTTCTATTTTAGAAATAAATTGAAAGTATCACATTACTAAAGAGTAATGTAATCAATTACTCATGAGTAATGATCAACAGATTGCTTTTTAAAAATGTGAATGCATTCGCTTTCTTGGTTTTTTTTTAAGTCGCATGAATACATTAGCTTTCTAGTAACATTCCCAAATTCTGATTTCAGCTTCTCTTCTGAAGCTTAGCCTCTTTATTCTGAGCTGCTGTGCTGATCTCATGGGCATGGTCCCTGGAAAAGGAGGGGGGCTTAAGCCTCCCTAAGCCTGGGGAGGCTGAGCCCTTGCTGAAATGATCAGGCAAAATTGGACCACCAAGACTCCTACATAGTTGAGTCCCCTCAGTCAGAAGTGCACTTAATGTCCATTATTTTGCTATTTGTACCAGATCATTATCACCTTCGGTTGGATAATGATGATATTTTTACTGCAACCTAGTCAATATTTTCATTGTTTTGTAAATGCATACCTGCAAGTAGTCAAAATTACTCATGATCTGTTTGCCAATATTAAGTCCCCCATACCTTATTTTATTTTATTTATATCCCAACTTTCTCCTTGTACACTTACCTACCCTGACAGCTCCCATCTTGGAATGTTGCACCATTAGCAAATATTTAATAATCTGACTGGATGTGGCCCTCCACGTGTTTGGCAAGTAAACCTGGGACTCCCCAAAGGTCAAGACTGAAGATATGCTTAACAGCATGTACAACCTAGGTATGGGGCCATCTAAATTCCTATAGCCAGGTCAAGTTATTTCCTGAGGCCATTTTGGAGGTGAATCATTCACTAATCCACTCAAAAACAGCAGAGTCCTCAATGGTTGCAAAATGGGTTTTTCCTCCCTATCCTCACAATAGCAGTTGCCTGCTCTTGTTTAATTCCAAATGTATTGCCCATTAACAATAGTTAACTCTTCTGGAGAACCCTGTTTTAAGCATGGGAAACTCCAACAGATATTGTATTCCACTCTAAATTCCATCCTTTCAAGGGACATTTCAGATATAAATATCACCTTAAAACTCCACCTAACTGTGCATAGACCTCCTGCTTTCCAACTTCAGGTCAGTCTGTGTCACCATTCTGCTTTCTGTACTTCCTCTCTGCCAGTTTACTTTGTGATCTTAGCCCTCCAGGATTGGTATAGTATAACCCACAATTCCCTCATCCTTGTTTCTCTAGCCAAATATTTCCTACTTCCTTCAATAGCCTTGTGTGATTGCTTGAAGCTTGAATGCTAGCATGAATGCTCTTAAGATTGATTTCTAATAAAAAACATTTTATTTTACGTTCTGGCTTGAGCCCATTCACTGAGTACAGGTCACAAGATCCCGTCATTACCTGACCTCTTGCATGCCATTTTTTGAGCTAATTAAATCCCCCAAATTAGTATTCAGACATGTGTAGAAATCCCACGGACACTAGCAATTCAGACAACAGTACATGACCTAAGGTGACTTAAAAACAGTTCCAGGGTCTTTGCTCATGGGTGCTCCATAGGAAAGGCCTTCTCTGAAAGAGGTATTCAGGGGACAGTTCCCATTCTACCTGAGGAGAAGTAGGGGAAATTATATTACTTACTGCCCATAAATTAACTATGTTGCTTTCCCTATCCCATCCTTGATTGCACAAAGGAGCTTCGGAGCCCAAGACAATGAGTAATGAGTGATACTGTCTCTCAGATATGGTCATCATACTCTTTCTTCTTTTCTTCTGGGGATAAAAGAGGAAGCAATTTGCCATGAAAGATTTTCCTTCTTGGTTAAAAGCATGGATCTTGGGAAGGTGAACTAGTGTAGCAGCAGTATTTGACATTTTATAAAATATTTATAATATTCTTTTAATAACAAAAGCCACTGACAAAATACCTGTGTACAGCAACAAATCAAAATAACCAGAAGTGAACAACTGTGTCATTTGTTGTTGTCATTATGTCTGCCAAGTCAGCTTGGACTTAGGGCAATCCTATAAATGAGAAGCCCATTAGAATCATAGAATTGCAGAGTTGGAAGAGACCACGAGGGCCATCCAGTCCAACCCCCTGCCATGCAGGAAATCACGATCAAAGCATCCCCGACAGATGGCCATCCAGCCTCTGTTTAAAGACCTCCAAAGAAGGAGACCCCACCACACTCCGAGGGAGTGTGTTCCACTGCCAAACAGCTCTTACTGTCAAAAAGTTCCTCCTAATGTTGAGGTGGAATCTCTGTTCCTGGAGCTTGCATCCATTGCTCCGTGTTCCAGTCTCTGGAGCAGCAGAGAACAAGCCTGCTCCATCCTCAATGTGACACCCCTTCAAATACTTAAACAGGGTTATCATATCGCCTCTTAACCGTCTTTTTTCCAGGCTAAACATACCCAGCTCCCTAAGTCTCTCCTCATAAGGCATCCTTTCCAGACCTTTCACCATTTTAGTCACCCTTCTTTGGACACACTCCAATTTGTCCATATCCTTTTTGAATTGTGCTGCCCAGAACTGAACACAGTATTCTAGGTGAGGTCTGACCAAGGCAGAATAGAGCGGCACTATTACTTCCCTTGATCTAGACTTCTATTATACTTCTATTGATGCAACCCAAAATCGCATTGGTCTTTTTAGCTGCCGCATCACACTGTTGACTCAGGTTCAACTTGTGGTCTACTAGGACTCCTAGATCCCTTTCGCATGTAGTCTCATTTAGCCTCATTATTATTATTATTATTATTATTGTTTCCAAAAATCTCTTCCACAATACTTCAAGTTCATACATTACATATTTGGCTTTATCAAAATCGATTGAATTAAAAATTTGACAATTTCAACACTACATCTTTAACATAAATAAGCTTTTACCAAATATCCAGATATACAACCCAAAGCTGTCTGTTTCTTTAACACTTCTTGACTTTCCATTTTCTGAATTCTGATTTCTTCCCCTATTGCTTTCCTCTTGCCGGAGTATATTTTAATCCTAAACTTAGTCCCCGTTTCCCGCTTTTAACCTTGCTACATTTTCTCCTGATTGAAAATTGTACATTGTCTTATAGAGTTGGCCTATTGAATATGCAGTTTCTACCTGTAACTAATATGTATCCACATTTAATATCTGTTCTTCTGTATATCCTTCCACCTTCAAATACCCGTATATTCCATTACAGGTCAACTATATCAATATTTCCCCATTTCTTTTTCAAAAATTTTATAACTGATTCCCAGTCCTTCTTAACTTTGTCAATCTTGCTTTCCTTCAATATAGCAGTGAGTATATCCATATCTATCATCTCGTGTAGCTTTGTCAACCATTCGTCTATGCTAGGGTGTATATTCATTTTCCATTTCGAAGTGTACACTAATCTCGCCGCAGTTATCATGTATAGTAAAATTCTCCCACTAAGGTTATGATATTTTTCTTTAATTTTATCTATCATGTTGAGCAGGTAGATCTCAGGATCCATTCTATAGTTCACATCTAAAATTTCAGTTATTGCTTTATGTATTTTTTCCCAAAATGTTTCCACATGTGGAATAAATTTCCTTTTGCTTGATCGTACTTCCAACATACATTACTGGCAGTATTATGCATCTTATTAATGAGAACCGGTGTCAAATACCATCTACCATAACATTTCAAGTAGTTTTCCTTGAAGCTCTGGGACAGTGTGAATTTCTGTGTTTCCTTCCATGACTTTTCCCATCTTGTAATTTCAATATCATAACCTATGTCCTGTGCCCATTTTATCATTGGTTCCTTTACAAAATCGGTTTCCAATTTCCTTTCCAATAGTAAATTATAATATTTAGATATATGATGTTTCTTCTCATATGGTGGTGCAGTGGTTAAATGCCAGTCCTGCAAGTCACCATGTTGCAAGTTCGATTCCAGCGGGCTCCAAGGTTCACTCAGCCTTCCATCCTTTCGTAGGTCGGTAAATTGAGTACCCAGCTTGTGAGGGCAATTAGCTAACACACATTGGAAACTGCTTAATGCAGTGTAGATGTGTAAATAGCTATTGCTTAAAACAATTTGTAAGCCGCTCTGATAGCCTTGAGGCTGAAGAATGGGGTATAAATAAATAAATAAATAATAAAAAAATAGCTGTCAATATATTGATATCAACTTTAAGTAAGGATATAGTTAGCACAACACATGCGATCCTTACCATGTTTAGGTATCAGGGTAATATAAACATCATTTCATGATGAAGAGAGGGAGTCAGATTCTAAGATATGTAAAGCTGGAGCAGTCTTGGTGTTAACAGACTGGAAAAAGCATTGTACCATTCAGCTGGAAACCCATCAGGGCCAGGAGACTATCCGTTTTCTCATACTTGCTATAACATGGATAATTTCCTCTAAGTGTAAAGGTTCCAAAATAAATTGTTGCTGCGATATGCTAAGATGGGGAAGGTCAATATGAGGAAAAAAGTCTCCACATCCTGATGGTGAATTTCATTATTGAAGCTATAAAGATTTGCATAAAATTTCAATAACTGTAAATTTAGATCTCTAGATGATGTATATAAATTATTGCTTTCATCTTTGACAACTGAAATAATGTTGTGTTGCTGTTGGGGCATTCCCCATTTTCCCAATGTGCTTGCTATAGACACGTCAAAACAAGTTCTGTTTGTTGCAAATACTATTGTTACCCTAAGAAGTGGGGGGGGGCATTGGAGTCCCACTCACAATGCCAGTGTCTCCTTAAAGTATGGGGGAATTATTAACTCAAAAGGAGGCCTGCAAGAGGAAGGTAACTTTAGGGATCTTTTCACCTATGTATACCAGTATTAACTGTAGAGAGAACTCCAGTTAAAGTCAAACAAAGTATTTTACTAGAATTAATACAGTGTATAAGAACACACACTCTTAAGAACCATACAAGGCTATTGGAAAGTAAGGAGTGAAGGGTTGGATAGAGAAAAGTCAGGGGTGGAAGGGTGATAGTTACCAGTCTTAAGAAACAGGTCTGTGCAGCAGAGGGACTCAGACAGCATCTGAAGGTGTCACAGAGGAGTCTGGCAGAATGGAGGGGTCTGTCAGTCTGTGGCATACTTAGCTGGAGTCTGGGGTCTAATATGTATACCCTGTTTCATATCCTGAAGGGGTACTCTGGTTATGACAAAGCCTGGATGGCTTTCCCACCGGATAGACAAAGGGGACAAAACTCAACTGGTTCTGCAGCAACCTCTTAATGTTTGGTCAGGTAGGGGGTATAGGAGAGATTTCTTAGGGAATCGTACTTAATTGCTTGATTAAATTATTGCTGGGAACACCCAAGATTGGAAGAAAGGATTAGCACATACCCCTTAATGACTGGGTTGTTAGTATAAACCCATTACTGGTGTTTCCTGCTCAATCCTAATATGGGTTTTCACACCATTATATTTCCAGACACGTCTCAGGTCATTGTGACCTCCAACTGATCTCTGGTCTGCCTCTTCCAGCCTGACCCTGAAAAGTGTCCAATATTTCCAGTTATGAGATGCTGTGGGGAGGGTATAGTAGGGCATACTAATACTATTCAATTCATATTTAGCTTTTTGCAATTCTTGATAAAGTTGTTCAGATCGAGAAACAGCAAATTGAGATACCAGAGTTTTCTGCTGTTTGTTCAATAATTTCTTTTATTTTAATTTTAAAGTCTTTTAAATAAGAAGAGTAAGCAATGATTCTGTCCTGAATGTAAGTGTTGCATGCTTTCCATTCGATAGCATATGAACTTGTAGAGCCTTCATTTGTTTTAAAATACCCCATCAGATACGCTGACATTTGAACCCTAAACTATTCATCACTGAGAAGCAAAACAGTAAAACACCAGAGACTAAAGGGTTAGGAGCATTAGAAAAGTGCAATTCTATAAAAAGCCGAGTATGGACTTACATTATCAAGGATTCAGTTTTGCATGTATTCATATTACTAACCAATGATGCAGAAATTAAGAAATAATCTGAAATGACTATGGCAGACCAGAAAGATAAAGGTAAATTCCTTATCTCCTGGGTGTACAGTTCTCCATGCATCAATTAAACCATATTCATTCATATATGCCTGTAAAGTAGCTCTTACCAGCAACATTCGTCACATAGTCAGTCCAGTGTATACAGTATTTAGGATTGTGCGTATACAGCACTGATGAGAGCATTCAAGGAGTCTATGTGATGAATGTTGCTGTCCTTGAGCAAGCAGGGATCACCAGCATTGAGGCCATGATATTGAGAACACAACTGCACTGGGCAGGGCACGTTTCTAGGATGGAGGACCATCGCCTGCCAAAAATGGTACTCTACGGTGAACTTGCCATGGGTCAGTGTAAGAGGGGCACTCCAAAAAAGCGATACAAGGACTCCCTGAAACAACATCTCAGGCTTGGCCAAATTGATCATCAACAATGGTCCACCCGCGCCACACACCGGGAGGCATGGAGACACACTATCCACAATTCTGCAGCCTTATTTGAGAACTCACGCCAAACAAGTCTTGAAGAGAAACGACAATGCAGAAAGAACCACAACCCAGAAGCATCACCCAAGGAGACCTTCCGCTGTGCTTTCTGCAACCAGACTTGTTTATCTCGGATTGGCCTTTTTGGTCATCAGCGCGCTTGCAGAAAGCACAGGATGAGTCCTTCCTGAATCTTCATTTGTGAAGAAAAGCCTGAGAGAGAGCTCTTACCATGGTGGAAGTGTATTTTTGTCTAGCAAAGGATCCAAGAATCATCACCAATAATCATAGAATCATAGAATCATAGAGTTGGAAGAGACCACAAAGGCCATCTAGGCCAACCCCTTCCATGCAGGAGAACCCAATGAAATCATTCCCGACAGATGGCCATCCAACCTTTCTTTAAAAACCTCCAAAAAAGGAGACTCTACCACACTGCAAGGCAGCGCATTCCACTGCCAAACAGTTCTTACTGTTAGAATAATAATATTCTAAGGAGATGTTCACACTATACTTATTATAGTGTTACTATTCCACTTTATTTGCTATGGCTGCCTCCTGTGGAATTCTGGGATTTGCAGTTTAGGGAGGGGCATTTACAACTCTCAGCCAGAGAGCTCTTAGGCCTCACTAAACTACAAACCCCAGAATTCTACAGGAGGCAGCCAGAGCAGTTAAAGTGGAATAGTAATACTATAACAACGTCGTGTGAAAATCTCCATAATCAATGAGTTTATTAAAACAATTATGAAATGTCTCTGGTTCATCACTGTTAGGCCCTTAAATGTTAATTAAAACAATTAATTTTTCAAAATATCTTATAAGTAAAATAAAAAACCACCTATTATTGCGTGCTGTACAGAAAAAGAAAGATGCTGGTGTACACCTATATACCATCTAGAAACATTTGTAACATTGACCTCATCAGCCCACTTTTTCTGAAGGTTGTTCACATCCTCTGCCATAAAATGGGTTTCTTGTAGGAATGAAATGTTTAGCCTTAAATTCTTTTAACTTAGAAAGTTTTGTTTGCTTATATCTCACAGCCCTTTGACATTCCATGAAATTACATTAAGCAGTAAACCACCAGAACATTTTAGCATCTACATTACACCCATGATTTCCAATATTACAGTACTGTTTTTTAAAAGCTTGCTTATAATGGCATATATTTCCTAAGCTGTGATTTGTAGTTATTAATTCCATAAATCACCACTTCACTGCTTATACTGCTAATGGTAATCTTACAAACTCTGAGAAACCTTATAAAATCACTTATGTGAACAAAATGGAGGGGCAGTATTTGATGTTATGCTGTCGTAATAAACTCTGTGTATATTAATTTATTTTACTTACACCTCAGTTTTCATCTCAGGACTTCTGTCTGAGTGCCATGCAAGTGATGTCTAGGCACCTTCCATCCCAACAGTTTACAGACCTTGGCCTGGTTTGCCTTGCTGGTGGAACTTAATCAATGTCTCTTCACCCCATCTTGGTGGGGAACTAACAATGAGGTGTCTTAAGTCAGGACTGTCTTGCTGATATTAAGCACCTTACACAAGGTTCGGCAATGTACAGCCCTCCAGCTGTTGTTGAACTGCAACTCACATGTCCTTCACTGCTGGCTATGCTAGGCCCATGCTAGGGCTGATAGGAGTCACAGTTCAACAGCTGCTGAGGGACCCCATGTTCCTTACCCCTGATCCAGACATTTCACCATCACCTTATCCACTCTGGGAGCATGGGGTTATCTTTTTAAAGGAAGAGTTATTTGCAGGGCTCCTTCTATTTTTTTCTTGTTGTGAATTTCAGGCACTTTATTTTCCATAGCATTCTGGACACTCTGTTCCCCTTCCTGGTTTTAGTTTTTCCTTGAAGCGTTAACCAAATGCCCAGGACTGAAGCAGCCACATGCCATGGACATTAACTCTGAGGTGTGATGGGAGCTTTGTTGATAGCACATGGCAGCTTTCAGGAGCCTTTTCAAGCCTTTTCTGTCACTCAAAGGTAGGGCTGGGTGCAGGAGTCACTCTGTGGGCCTGGGAATACAGAGGCATAATTACCAGTTGGGTAATGAGGACTGATAGAAGAGACCTCAGCTGTAGGCCTCTTCCCATCACCCTCTCAATAACTGCACTGTTTGGGTACCAAATGGTGAAATTGCACTATTCCATTCTGAAGACCCCAGTGCTAGAATCTAGATGGTAAGAAGGAAAGCTAAAGGCTACTACTGCCTCTTATACAAGTGTACTTCAGTTAACAAAGCAGATGTATTCCAGGGCATTATTTCTTTAACATAAAATATGATACCAGAGACAGAAATCACATGTAAAAAGAAGAAAAGTTCATAGAATCATCAAATCATAGAACTGCAGAGTTGGAGGAGACCACGAGGGCCATCCAGTCCAACCCCCTGCCACGCAGGAAATCACGATCAAAGCATCCCCGACAGATGGCCATCCAGCCTCTGTTTAAAGACCTCCAAGGAAGGAGACCCCACCACGCTCCAAGGGAGTGTGTTCCACTGCTGAACAGCTCTTGCTGTCAAAAAGTTCCTCCTAATGTTGAGGTGGAATCTCTGTTCCTGGAGCTTGCATCCATTGCTCCGTGTTCCAGTCTCTGGAGCAGCAGAAAACAAGCTATCCTCAATGTGACAGCCCTTCAAATACTTAAACAGGGCTATCATATCACCTCTTAACCGTCTTTTTTCCAGGCTAAACATACCCAGCTCCCTAAGTCTCTCCTCATAAGGCATCATTTCCTTATGATAAGTTCATCATGTTGTAGGTAACTATTCAAAACTAATAATATGGGTGTATGAAATGAAACAACCAGGCCAGATAAGCCTTTCATAAATAAACAGAAACATCTTCAGCCTTCTAGAGACTACTTGAAGGCATCTTCCAAAATGCTGGGATTTCTGCCTTTCCTTTTTTTTTTTTTTTTTTTTTTTTTGCTTGATCATGTTGTATAGGGTTGCCAAAGTGAAAATTGGAGATGGCTACTGTATATTTAATAGTTTTGTGGAAGAGGTAATTTCAGCAGATGTTGCTCATTACTTGTTTGCGTAACAAGCAACACTTGCTGAAATTCCCTCCTCTACCCAATAATTAAAAGAACAGGAGCTGTCTCCAGTTTTCAAACTGGCGACCCTAGGCATTGCACTATACCAGCATGCACGGCCAAGAGTTTTAATCCAACAAGGTTCTGGAAGTTATAGTCCCCCCCACCCAAAAAAAGCCTTTCCAGAGTTCTGGAAAAGGAAGGCTGATCAGCTGCTTATGATATTTACTTCATTTAATCCAGAATGTTAACAAAGAAAACTTGCATCCATTCCACATTGCACAATTATAGTACTATGATACCACTTTAACCACCATGGTTCCCTCCTATGGAATCCCGAGATTTGTAGTTTGGCCAGCATGGTATAGTGGTTTGACTGTTAGATTACAGCTCTGGAGACCAGGGTTCAAATACCGGCTTGGCTATGAAAACCCACTGGGTGACTTTGGGCAAGTCACATACTCTCAGACCTCAGAAAGCCCCATGATAGGATCACCATAAGTCAGAAGTGACTTGAAGCCACACAACAACAACAAAGCTATTTAGAATTCTCAGCTAGAGGACTCTTAAGTACGTCACCAATCTAGACATCCCAGGGTTTTGTAGGATGTGGCCATGACAGTTAAAGTGGTATCAAAGCCGCAAAGACCTTTCTGTTTGCCCAGCCTGTCCATCATGTTTTGTAGATGGGTTTATTTGCTTGTTGTATTCTGTTGGCATTTACTATTTTGTTACACTTTGTTTCTGTGTTAATACTTTAATTTTTGATATTGATTTTTCTAGCGTGCTGCATTCTGTTCTAAGGTGACGTGCATAAGAGGTTTTAATCTCAGTAAATATGTCTGTGGAAGCATCCGTGACTTCATTATCCATCTGAGGAGTGACAGTTAAGGGAGATGTAAAGGATATGGGTGGTGGGGTAGCTAAGACTGTACTTTGGTACTAAATCCCACTCACCCACCCCCACCCCAGTAACTACCTAGAGACTGGCAGATGATGAGGACATTGACAAACAGATCCATGGTTATGCTGGGACCTACCAGGGGTGGACAGGAGACTGGTTGCTGCTGCATGCATTTCTCTACTTTAAATATATATATATATATATATATATATATATATATAAATGGTCAGGCATGTTGGATATGTGTGGAAGCTCATGCTTGGAATAAGTGGCAAATACCATTTAAAGTGACATGAAAGATGTTTATTATACAAACCACATCCACATGACCTCCAATATTTCCCTAAACTACAAATCCCAGGATTCCATGGCACTACTATGGCAGTTAAAATGGAACCATAGTGCTATAATTGTGTAATGGGAAAGGGCCCTTGTGTGTGTGTTTTCAAGTTGCCTGTCGACTTATTAATTCATTTCATAAGGTTTTCTTAAGCAACGAATATTCAGAGGCAGTTTTGCCAGTTCCTTTTTCTGAAATATATCCTATAGCACCTGATATTCTTTGGTGGCCTCCCATCCATGTACTGACCTAGACTGACCCTGCTTAGCTTCTAAGAGCAGACAGGAGCTGGTGCCTTTAGGATGTACAGCCGGAATAATATGTAGGGAAAAGATGAGTGCTCATTTCTTACATAGGAAGCTATCAGACAATATTGCCTACCCCAAGGGAGAACAACCTTTTTGGTTCTATGTGATGCTGCTTTGGGGATCAAGGACTGCATTTTGTGCTGCCCTAAAGAACAGTGGGAACGAAACAGGAGACTGTCTCAGCTGAGCTTGCTATTAACATGTTCCAAATAGCAAAGTCTCATCCTCTCATTTGCTGAGATACTAATGAAACTAATTTATTCTTTGGAATGCTCTGATGGTTGCCAACTATAATCAAGAGTCACAATTCTATTCAGAACCTGGTCTCTGCTTAGTAGATCCAAAGACATATGCACTGCCTACTTTAACCTCATTTTTTTCTTGGTACCACATTCCCTTAAAGAAAAATTGATTGGGAACTTTTATCTACTTACGACCTGAATCCATATTTCTGAGATACGTTTTTTCTTAAACCATAACAGCCCTACAATGAAAAGAAAAAAGCTGACATTCTACAGAAAACAGAGGGGAGGCGATACACAAATGTGGGATTATCTCATCATCTTAAGTGAAGTCATTTGGAAAGTCTGAGACACTAGGTGGCATGCTATTCCATGTCATGTATAAAAACTCCAATGGTCTGTAGCATTGACTGACAATATTTCATGCTCAAAGTCTCATAAGAACCAACAGCAATCCCACATAACAGGCCACAGTGAAACAAACAGAAGCAATCACTGTTTATATTAGACTGACAAAAGCACTATTTTAAATCTTTTGTATTTGTTTTAATTAAATGGGTTTTTAAACGTTTTAAACAGTAAAGTTTTACTTTGACCTAAGACATGTATTTTGAAGCAGGTACCTGTAAATCAAAGGTGGACAGAAAACAGAGTGGAATCTACTGGTAGATAAATCTGGTGATTTTCAGTGGATCAGCAAGGGTTTCCAACTCCTGGTAGCTTAACAACACCAAAACAAAGAAACAAACAACACTTTATTCCTCCTAAATTAATTTTCTGAAATCAAGAAAGCTTGGAGAAAAAATGGAGTTGATTTGCACATGGAAGTATTTGTGTGCAGATTCCAGTTTTGTACTGTAAACTCTTTCCTGTCCCGAGCACCCACTCAACCACACCTTCTTCCACAATTATATGTCAGCCTTCCCGAGCTGCTGTTTTGCAACTGACCTCACTTGGACCCGTGCTACAAAAGCCCTACAGCCACAAAAAGCTCTACTATTGTCTGCATTACTCTTTCTAGTAAAGTTCTAGTGCCCTCCACTGTCTAGCTTGTGTAATGGCTCCTGTTAGAAATAACTGCTGAAGTACTGTACAGTTGTCCCTCCACATTCGCGGGAGTTAGGGCCACAAGACCCCCACAAATGTGAAAAATCCGCGAATAAAAACTAGGTCACCCACCGCCCTCCCACCCCTCCAGGAGCAGCGACGGGGCTTGGCAAGCCTCGTGGCTGCTTCCTCCCACCCCCTCCTGCCCCCCCGGAGCAGTGACAGGGCTAGCCAATCCTTGTCGCTGCTTCCTCCCATCCACTCCCGCCCCCCTAGGAGCAGTTTTTGGATGGCGGGGGGGGGGTGCTCCCAAAACTGCAAATAGTCAAAACCATGAATCTTAAAGCTGCGAATGTGGAGGGGCAACTGTACTCCAAAAACTATACATGAAATGATGTGTGTGTGTAGAAGGACAAATCACCTTTCATACACAGCGATTAATGTTCCTGATAATAGGCTAATGCACATCCTTGTCACCAAAGGAGTTTATTAGGTAAGTCTATAGGTACAAGCAACCCTCTCACCGTGGCACTTCCTTTCCATGGTGGTGGGATTGCATGCTCCTTTGAGGCAAGAGGCTATGCTGATGGTAGCAGTGCTGCTAGTAGTGTCTCCCATGTCACATAGGCTTTTGCTGAGAGCCAGACTACACTATTATAGTGCTATTATTCCACTTTAACTGCTAGGGTGCCTCTTATGGAATCCTGGGATTTGCAGTTTAAGGAGGGCATATAGTATTCTCAGCCACAGAGCTCTTGGGCCTCACTAAACTACAAACCCCAGAATTCCACATGAGGCAGCCATAGCAGCTAAAGTGGAATAATAGCACTATAACAGTCATGAATGTGCCAAATAGCTTCTGGGCAGCAGCAGCAGTAAGGAGTGGGGTGACACTGATGGAGGATCTCACAGAGACAACAGCAGTGGCACCACAGCTAAGACTTGTTAGTACTGCACAGAAGGATGCACAATAAACCCCTTTTGAATGTCTTTTACCACAAAAAGCCTATGATCAGACAATCCAAAATGAAACAAAGAGATAGTGCCAGAAGGTGAAACTCTTAGGTCAGATGGCACTCAACAAGCTACTGTGGTATAGCAGAGGACAACTACAAGTAGCACTGTGGCTAATGACCCAATTGGACTCAAGCCAAAAGAACGTTCAGCTGTTGACATACTCAGAAGTGAAAGGAAAGTCTGAAGCTGCACAACACACGTTATAGGAATATGGAATGTGAGAAACATGAATCAGGGAAAGGTAGACATATAACCATAATCAATATAACCATAATCTAAGTTTATGCTCCAACTACAGGGGCAGAAGAAGAAATTGAAAGATTCTGTGCTGGAGTCCAGGTGGAAACTGATCACATACCAAACTGGACTTGTTAATCATAGATGATTGGAAAGCAAAAGTAGAAAATGTTTATTGTTCAGTCCAAAGACCATTGCAAAGAGCAAAAGTAGAAACCAGAGCAGAATCTAAGACTGTGGAAAATTTGGCATATCATCAAAAAAAATGAAGGCAGAAGATGGAGAAGCTTTGCAAAAACAAGACCAGGAGCAAATTGTGGCATAGACCATGAATTGCTAATATTAAAAATTAAAGCAAAGCTAAAGAAGAACACTGAACCAATCATTGTGTCAAACTACAGTTGACTCTTCATATCAATGGATTCAACCATCCGTGGCTTGAAAATACTGCCCCACCCCAAAAAAAAACAAAATTCCAAAAAGCGAATCTTGATTTTGCCATTTTATATAGGGGACACCGTTTTACTACACCATTATATATAATAGGACTTGAACATCCACTGATTGTCCTGGAACCTATCCCCAGCAGATACAAAGGGCCCACTGTACAACCTGAAGAACATCTGCATAGAATTTAAAGATAATGTAAAAAATAAATTTGCACAATTAAGCCTAATTGACTGGGAGCCAGAAGAACTCTGGACTGAAGCCAGGGACACTGTCAGGGAGGAATGCAAAAAGACACTATTTGCAGCCAAAAGACATCTCAATGGATGACAGATGAAACTCTTCAAGCAGTTAAGGGCAGATGAGAAGCAAAGGGTTATGGAAAGGAAGGGGCACTAGGGATGATAATGCAAACAAATGTTGGATAACTGAAAATCAGCCTATGCTTTAGAGATTATAACAAAGCGTTTGATTATGTAGGTCATGGGAAACTGTGGATCTCTATTAAAGAAATTGGTGTGTCATAACATTTGATTGTCCTGATGCCTAACTGTACTCAGAACAAAAGGGTACCATCAGGGTAGAATGTGGAGAAATGGAATGGTTTCCAATTGGCAAGTGAGTCAAGGCTGCATTTTATCACCCTACCTGTTTAACTTGTATGTTCAACATATTATATGTAAAGCAGGATTAGACTCAGAGGAAGCGGGTGTGAAAACTGGAGGAAAGAACACCAACAATTTAAGATATGCACAATTCTTGTGTAGCCAAAATGGCATCATTCATGCTCAAGAGGCAAGGCATGTACCAGCAGGCTAAGGGGAGCCTGAAGGTTTGCAGAAGTACTCCCCTTGTAGGAAAAACGAGTGTCTTAAGGAAAGGAATGCCCGCACAATCCAATAAGGACTGAACATTCTCATAGGCCACAAAATAATGACTTACTGTACTATTTGCTGGGGAAACAATGTGGATGGCTGAAAGAATGAAATGGATGATCCTAAAAGAAGCCACAGACAGACAGTTGACATACTGAAAAGGAGCAGTCTGTGCTACAACATTTAGTTGCAGGTCCCACTTGTGCTATGTACTGGACTTGCATATGCTCCAACATTTCACAGATGAAAACTGGGACACCTGTGACCAAACAACATCAGAGTGTGATCAAAATAGCAAAACTTATTCATGAGGAAAAACAGACAAGCTAGGCGAGGCTCTAGCAGTTTGCTTTTGCCTGAGTCTACAGGGAAGGGCAAGATCCCGCCCTCTTCTGTCTTCTCCCCCCTGCTATGCTAATTCAGTGGAAACTACTTTTGCACTTTGAGCTCAAGTCTGCAGCGATGGAAGTAAGCTGAGGACAAAAGGGGGAAATGGGACATTTTAAAATCAGCTGAAAAAGTAGGATGACAGAGTATTAATCAGGACAGTCCCTGCCAAATTGGAACAGTTAGAGGGCATGTACTAGTTGCCCTTGGATATCCTAGTAACCAATATATGACTTGGGTAAAACCACTCCTGCTAGTATTAAAATTTAGCACACTGTCCAGCAGGTTCCCTTTTGTAAATAAAGCCAAATATGCTCTGCTGCCAACAATCTCATTCTCTCCGCCATCCCCATTCCCTGCCCTGGTAACCTGGAGGATCCAAAGTGCACAGACTCTGGGCCTGACACCAAAGACTTTTTTTCTAGCCATGCTTCTGTTTGTTGTGAATCCAAGCACTAGGATGTGAAGCTAACCCAAACACTACAAGGTTCCAAAATACAGATATGTGGAATAGCAACAGCATATGGCCTGGTAACTCTTGCTCCTTTCCTCCAGCACCACTCAAATACTGGGCTTCTGTTTCTTGCTGCTTAAGCAGTTTATATTAGACCCTGAGGAAGGTGGGGAGGGAGCTGTGGAGCAGGGAGAATAACATTTTTCCTGCAAAGACGATGACTGCATTAAACATCAATTTCCTTGTACTTCTTTCACTGGGATCCAAATGTTGCTTTTATGAATCTGGCAAGCTTTATTTAATTTTTTTAAATTAGACATCCTTCAGTAATTTCAGGGCTTTGAAACTGGCTAAATCTTGTCAGGAGGCCACTGTGTTTTCTTTTTATTTCCTGGAGTCCCTCCACCTCTTCTCCAGACTCCCTGCCAAGCCCTCAAGGCCTTGATTTTTCACAGCAGGGCCAAAACCTGGAGACACTTGCAAGGCAACTCCTCCTCCTCTCCTGGCATAAGAATATTCATTTGGAAGTTTTCATGAATTAGGTTCTGTTGCCCTTTCACCCTTCCCACCCACCTCCAAAGTCCTTTGTGCTTCTATGGCACTGCTGCCATTCAAAACCTTGCTGGGTCAGCACATTCCACACAACCCGGGCTTCACAAGAGCTTGGCAGAAAGCACCCCCCCCTTCAAAATCCACAGGATCTGGGCATTCCTCAAGTATCTTGGGGGCTGAAACACCTTTCAAAAGTGGCCCAGTGTGTACATTTAGGAAATACAGAGCTGTTAAAAACAATCCACCTCTTTAGCCGCCTCTCCTTCCCCTCCAACCTAGTGCTGGATCACACCTATCAGCTCTCAGAGTTTGCTTTTGACATAAATGTATTTCATTTTGGAAAGGAACTGGGTTCTTTTGAAGCTCTAGTCAGGGAAGGTGTCAGTGTGGCTCTTGGACTTAAAAAAAATAAAAACCAACATTAAAAGCATATCAAAACATAGAACTATAAAAACCTCAAGATTTTAAAAACATATAACTGGGAAGGGAAGGGAGGTTAGAGGCCTATAAGCAATATAGAATGTATCTTGTAAGATGGAGGTATAGATGGTGATATCAGTTTCTACTGTGAGTTTGTCTTTTCTCTCCCAGTTCCCCTGCACAGGATCAAGATGGAAAGAATCAACATTTACACCAGGCAGCTTAGAGGGTAAGGCCACTCATGTAGATTCAGATTCAGCAGTGATCAGTCTGGGGTCTTGTCTTTGCTGTTAATTCCTAAATAAAGTCCTAAATAAACATGGCAAAGTAGAAGTTTACATCCAGCCACCTTTTCCACCACACCTTGCTTGTGGAAAGGGTGCCTACACAGAGGCTTGTGTGTGTGTGGGACCCTATCAGTAACTATTTACCACCTTTATTCCATCACAATGATGAAGACAGAATGTCTGTGATTTTATATGTGATTTGTCTTGTATGCCAACACTTTAACTGAAATACATGGATATTAGAGCATGGGGAAAAGAGGAACCTCACCCCCTGTATCCTGAATTTATATACTGTATTGTAATAAATGTGGACAGATAATTGTATTTCATTGTTGTTGTTCAGTTTCCTGGCTGTTGGTTATTTCATGAGAAAAAGCCCAGAGGGCTCCAAGGTTCACTCAGCCTTCCATCCTTTCATAGATCAGTAAAATGAGTACCCAGCTCGTGGGGGCAATTAGCTAAAACACATTGGAAACTGCTTAATGCAGTGTAGATGTGTAAGTTGCTATTGCTTAAAACAATTTGTAAGCTGCTCTGATAGCCTTGTGGCTGAAGAGCAGGGTATAAATAAATAAATAAATAAATGGGGTTGGAAGGTTCATTGTGGTAGCAATTTCTTAAGGGATAGAGGGCTATTATATGAGGTGAAGGGAACCTGGAGGAAAACTACAGGTGCATCAGCTACAGGTGGAAAGACACATTCCAAATACCAGGTCTATTCCCTGGAGAGCTACAGACAGTAATGGACTGGATGAGGGCAAATAAACTGAAGCTTAATCCAGAGGAGACACAGGTGCTCCTGGTCAGTTGAAAGAAAGATCTGGGAATAGGGATTCAGCCTGTGTTAGATGAAGTTACACTTCCCTGAAAATGCAGGTTTGCAGCTTGGGAGTACTCCTGGATTCAGCTCTGATCCTGGAGGCCCAGGTTTTAGCAGTGACCAGGAGTGCTTTTGCACAGTTAAAATGAGTGAGCCAACTGCACCCATTCCTGGAGAAATCAGAACTGGCCAGGGTGGTACATGCATTGGTGATATCCCATTTGGATTACTGTAATGTGCTGTACATTGGGTTGGATTTGAAAAGTGCTCAGAAACTTCCATTGGCCCAAAGAGCAGCAGTCAGGTTGTTAACTGGTACTGGCTGCAGGGAGCGCACAACTCCATTGTTGCAATGGCTCCATTGGCTGCCAGTCCATTTCCAGACACAATTCAAAGTGCTGGTTTTTACCTATAAAGCTGTACAAGGCTTGGGTCCAGGTTATTTGAAGGACCGTATCCCCTTTATGAGCCTATTAGAGGTCTAAGGTAATCTGCAGAGGGCCTTCTCTCTGTCTCAACAGGTCCCCAGGTTTGTTTGGTGGGAACAAGGGAGAGGGCCTCCTGAGTGGGTACACCCAGACTTTGAAATTCCCTCCCTAGGGAGGTGAGGATGGCCCCATCCTTGCTTTCCTTCCATCAGCAAGTCAAAACATTTTTATGCCATCTGGTTTGTACAAACTGACTAGGGTTGAACTTTTAATGCTGTATGGTGCTGTTTTAAGGTTTGTATATAGTCTTTTAATGGACTTTTTCAGACATTTAAAAAGCAACGCAAGCAGCCTCGTCAGCTTGCGAGCCTGCTGCGCTGTAAAGTGTCAGTTTCGGATGACGCTGCCCTCTAGTGGTACTGTTGCGGTACCGCGGGGAGAGTTGAGCGTCATATTTGCTTGATTTTTACTTGTGAGTTAAAGTGGAATCATAGATCTGAAACTGTATAGCATGAAAGGGCCCCTAGTCACTGTACTAGCGTCACGTCTCTGTATTATTTTTTATTCATTTATAGCCTGTGAGTAAAAATCAAGCAAATATGACGCTCAACTCTCCCTGTGGTACCGCAACAGTACCGCTAGAGGGCAGCGTCATCCAAAACTGACACTTTGCAGCGCAGCAGGCTCGCAAGCTGACGAGGCTGCTTGCGTTGCTTTTTAAATGTCCGAAAAAGTCCAATGAATTTTAATATTTTTAATGTCTAATGTTTTAACTTATAATTTGTTTTAATTGCTTTTTAAATCTTATGTTTATACTTTTATTAATGTCTTTGTATAGTTTTTAATTTGTATTGTTTTAAATATGTTGTAAGCTTTAGCCCCATTATTGGGAGAAAAGCAGGCTATAAATGAATAAAAAATAATACAGAGACGTGATGCTAGTACAGTGACTGACTAGGGGCCCTTTCATGCTATACAGTTTAAGATCTATGATTCCACTTTAACTGCCCTGGCTGCATCCTAAGAAATCCTGGGGTTTGTTGTCTAGTGATGCACTAGAGTTCACTGGGGAGATTATCATACGCTCTAAATATGGCATGATCATGACGCCAGGAGATTGCTAAAGGGCTTCCCTTTCACATGATGTCGTTCCCCTCTCGTAATGCTCCTGTTCGACTGTTGTTACGCCAGTGCCGCTTTTTATTGATGGCTAAACCGTCAATGGATCCCCCATTTTGTTTCTGTCATGGAATGTCCTGGGACTGAAAAAAGTGCCCGTTTTGCTGGCGCGATCCCATTGTCAATGGGAGGTCCGTCCCAGAAAATGTCTGGGTGAGATCAGGACATCAAGGTAAGTGACACAGTTTTTTGTACCCTCCCCACGTTACTTGTAATGTTTTAAGTGTGTTTTTGTGCTTAGTGTAACTTTTATTGTTTTATTTTTCTTTTACAGTTTGAATTTCCTGCGCTCTTGTCTTCTCGTGAGAACAGCCACGATTTCAGACCAGGAAGTGAAAGGAGCTCAGTTAGAGCTCCATTCACTCCTGGGCTGCTGTGTGTTCCGTAAAAAGGCAGGTCTGAAAACTTTCATTGTTCTGCCGGGACAGGGACAGAAGAGGGGTGGGAGGGGAGATTGTGGGACTGGAACACTTTTTTTGTTCCTGTCTGATGATCTCCTGGGTGAGAATTCTGAATACTCCTCCCTAAGCTGCAAATCCTCAGATTCCATAGGAGAGAGCCATGACAAAGTGGAATCATAGCGCTATAGCTGAGTAGTGTGAAAAGGCCCAGACCTACTTGTTTAGGCAGAACTGGTGTCCATGTTACTACATCTGATTTCTGATAAACTATTAGGACCAGGTTCAAACACAAAATGTGCAGATCCAAAATAAAAGTTCAAAGCTCAAAATTCAAATAATGTAAATATTATTTTATGATAGGTGATTTGTGGGCTGACCATGATGTATAATGTGAAATAAACAGTCCAGGAGGGCTCACCAATGTTTCCATGATGAAAGAAGCAATGGTAGTTCACAGGGACTTTTCTCATGACAAGTCTTAAGAAGTTGCCACTGTTATAAAAAGGGTGGTGATGCCAGAAAATACTGGATGCATTTTAGGTCCCATATTTGTTCATTTGCACCTCCTGCTTCTTTTAAAGTTTTTTTTAAAAGTTTCTCACTTCATATAGGCCTTTATTGCAGTTCTTGAAGCTTCTTGTGTTCTGCATAACTTCTGTCAAATTCCAAATTCTAAGGATTTTCTTCCTCCTGTTTGTAAGTCTTGTAAATCTCATTGAATATGGCACTAAGGATCAAAGAATATGGACACACAGACACATAAGGAAAATGCATAGATGTGTTGTAGCAGCCTGTGTTATTTGCACAAGTCATGTTCACACACAACTGTATAGTTTTTCCCTCCTGTGGAAAAATTCCTGTGGTTGCCCTTGGACAAATAGTTTGCTCTTTGAGAGAAAAATTATCATTCCTAGTGGCAAAATTTAGGAGCAACAGTAAAACAAACACCAAGTATATTCAGCTGACTTGAATCACACTTACTTAATACACATCAAAGATAACAGTTGACTGTATCAGTCTGAGTACTATTGTGAGCCATACCTGAATCTTCCACACCTCTTTGTAACTATGGTTCAGGGTTCTCCATGGAATAGCAGAATGGACTGTTTTTGTCAAAGTGAAGCAAATGCCAATAGACTGCTCAGGAAACTGTGCATGAATCCTTTGGGATTGCTTTGGTTTGGCAATGCAAATAGGTGTAAGATTTCAATCTATGTTGGGCTGGGCTTGTATTTCTTTTTCCACAGCTCTGTGTCAGCTCTCTGACCCTGCCAGAATCCAGATACAAACATATGCATATCCTGCTCTCAGTTTTCAGGTACATTTACTTGGAACTGAACTGCTAAGGGGTTATTTTCCTATTTCCTAAGGGCTGCTCAGCAGAAGGATAAGTTGTTCTGTGATGGAACATATTGGAACATGTATAAGACCTGCACACACCTTTGGTCAAGCAAATTCTTGCTCTTTTGATACCTGTGCGCTTACAACAAAAACAATGGCTGGAGTCCACAATCCATTTACTGTAGATGTGGCCTGAAATACTAGTCCTCTTGAATACTGTGAAGCAGCTCCCCAGGAAATGGCTAAAAAAAGCAAGCTGTGTTTACACTGTTCTTTTACCTATGCTGGTTCAGAGAACAGCAGGCAAAAGAAAAATGTGTTGAGACGATTATTCCCCCTACAATATCCCAAGACTTTAAAAACCACTGCAGTTGGATCAACTGTTTCATGGCCTCTGAGAGCCACGCAACAGCCTTGGTTGATTTCTATAAATGCTAGACGTCAAGTTATCCCTGAAATGAGGATGTCTGCCTCAGAGGCCCTGCTCTGTGGGCTCAGATATGTGAAAGGAGTGCCAGATTCTCAACCAAGCTATGGGGTATGTGTGGGATTAGGTACAGGCACCCACCAAGCCATTTTCTACAGCAACGTAGGAAAACATTTCCAGATCCTTCCCCCCCCCCGCCCACTCTCAATCAACCTGTGGCTGAGTGAGTGCTGCCGGCCCAACTTCTCACAGAAGCATACCATAGAACAATGGTTCTTAACCTGTGGTCTGTGGACTGCCAGAGGGCCGCAATGTCCTCACAGGGGGTCTGCAAAGGCCTGAAGGCTGCTTGGTTCACCACCTCCCTGCTTTGGAGAAGCCATGTGACAGGAGCCAAGGCGCTGGCTGGCTGGCTCACCCTGCACATTGCCATTCAAACCGTTCCAGCCACAAACTTGCAGGAAGAAGCAGGAGAAAAGTCTTCACTCTCCCCCCAGTGCCTCTGAGGGAAAGTTTAATGGATAGTGTAATTGCATCATCATCATCATCATCATCATATTTATTATGATTATGATTATGATTATGATTATGATTATGATTATTATGATTATGGTTTTAAATCTTGAGTTAAGTCTTAGGGATCTGTGGCAACAAAATATATTTAAAGGGTGTCCCTGGTAAAAAAAAAGTTAAGAGACGCTGCCATAGAATCTTGCTGAAGGGCCTACAGAATGCCTAGAGAGGACATTTTTTCAGATGTGGGTAAGTGAAACCGCAGATGCTGGCCCATAGATACGGGGATTGATCTATATTATTTAAACCAGAGTTTATATAAACTGCTTGACTAGGGGCTTATCTAGACAGGCAAAATGCCTTGTCTTGCCCCTATCTCAGAGCCCTAAAGTCCATACGACACAGGGCGTTTGTCCCATTCTGTCCCCGGGCAGTCCTCACCACCGTTGGAGCAGATACAGGGGTGAGACAGGAAGGAGGGGTAGGCCCGATACAACATTAAAAAAAAATACCCAGTTTACTCCATTACTACTGGTAAAAATGTTTTGGGCCCCATATACCTGCAGGAGCCCATCCCTGCAGGCTGGCCCTTGCCGCTGTTGCTGGTGCAGTCCCTCTGGCTCTCCTGGAAGGCAGGAAAGAGTCCCGCAGCTTGTGATCGAGGGCGGTCACATGCAGGGAGCCTCAATCACTGACTCTTCCTGCCTTCTGAGTCAGTGAGGAAAATGGCGGCAGAGGCAGCTGCAGTGACAAGCTGTCATGTCCACCAGGACTTCCTCCCATTATGTGCGGGTAATGGGGGAAACAACAGGCAAGATCCATGGCCAAGATACACCAGTGGGAAGCCTCCGTATCCTGACTTGTGTAAATGAGCCCTAGGTTGTAAGAATATTTGGTATCTATATTATGCAGAGTATGGCAGGCATATTCCAACATGAGCTTATGGCAGAAACAAGAGAAATTACTCTGGATGCTCTTAAAAGGGTCAACTTGTGTTTGTCTCAGGGTTTGGAAAGCACCAATGCAATAAGCATATTATAGGTTTTGGTTATTTACACAGAATTTATTTGGATGGTTGTATCTTGTGCATTTTGTTTTTGTTTATAAAGTAGTAATTTGGGCACATGAAGTTTTGAAAAACTGAAATTGCCTCTGAAGAAGACCCAAAATGGTTGTTGGAGTCCTGGGAACTCTGGTTGTATGATTTACAGCCTGCCAGTCATCAGTAATTGCTGGACTTCTGAATATATTATTTGTTATTGTTGGGTTGTCCTTCACTCTTACATCAACTACTTGATGCTACATCTGGAGTTTGTTTACTTGTATAAACCTTGGTCTTTATGTTGCACATTTGTACATTATTATATATTTCATTTATTGTCTTGCCGTATATGTAATGTGACTTTTGGCTATGTTGTATCTCTATGTTATTTTTCATTTTGTTATGTTGGGTATTCCATTCTGTTTAACTCCCTATATATTTTCAATTCTCTAATGTTAATAATTTTGATAAATATTATATCTATTGTTCATTTCTCTATTTTCATATTTTCTATATCTATCTATCTATCTATCTATCTATCTATCTAATTCTCTTGGGTATGTTGCCATTCCCAGTGTCCTGATTGGCTGCTTAGGAAACATACCCAACCAATCGTAGTGCTCTGTTGGCCGGCCAATCAGCAGCTTGAGGGCATTTTTCAGCACCACCTCCTTGGCCTACAGCCACATCTTTGCCTGTTGAGCTGCAGTAACTAAATACTTAGCCAGTTCCCGTTACTGTCTTAATAAACATGCATGGATAAAATTAATGTTGTTTTTTTTCTGTCCCCACTGTCTTCTTTCTTCTTTTTCCTCCTGTACTACCCTGCAGGGTAGGTTTTTTTCCCTTCCTCCACTCTTCACCCCTTCTGCACCCAAAACCTTGAGCCCTTTCCTTCCTCCTCTGTCAGAGTAATATTGCTTTAAGTGCAAAAGGAAAAATGTTGGAGCAACAGACCACAGACTAGCATAGCTGAAGTGGATTTGTTCACATCTGTGGCTAGGCAGAGGGCTGACTAGCAAACACTCCTATATAGCCAAAGCACACGATGCATTGTGTGTGGGTTGGTGTTGTGGAGGAAGAGGAGTATTGCTGTTGAGTTTGTTAATGAGGTTTGCTGTGTATATACTGTGTTTGTTTACACTGAAACTGAAGATAAAGACCTCCAGATATTTTTGGATAAACTTTCACTGTCTGTAAGTCTTTTTGTGTGTTAAAGTGGGTTAAAGCTATGGAACAGCTGCTAGCTGAAGCCTTTGTTTTTGTGCCCTTTCTGCTGTGCAGTTCTGCTGTTTTGGCTACTGCTGGGTTAGTTTGTCCCCAGGCTGTGCAGGTGCCTCTCAGTGAGCCTATACTGAGTGGACACCTTCTGTCCTGAGGAAATTACAAGCGGAAGGAAAAAAAAAACCTGGAAAGGGGTGGGAAGCCACCCTGGGGTTCCAGGCCCTCTTTTTCCTCCTTGGGATCCTGTGGCCACCCCTGGCACTGCTTCCTGTGGGGAGAAAGGCTTTCTTTGCAAATGCTGCACCAGATGGACTGCTGCCTGCTTTAAAAAAACACTCTCCAGCCAGTGGGAGGAGCCAAAGCCACTGAGGGAGGGGGAATAGAATGGAGTAAAGTGGCCTCTCATTGGCCGCCATCCTCACCCCAATGGGAATCCAGCATTCTGCCCCCAAAGGGCAGCTGATGTTGGAGCAGAAAGCTGAGGCTCTATAGTCTGTAGGCGGAGCAAATGCGAGCCCAAGGACTCAAAAAAAGGTTAGAGGTGACCATTCCACCCCTTGCTGGGGGGACTCCTTTGCTCCCTTTTCTATTCATTTCTATTTTAACAAGTGCTAGACAAGGGTCCCTGGGGCCCCTCTTCTCTAAAAAAGGCAGAGCTTTTGCATGCTACTTTTCCCAAGTATCTAAACCAACGGTTCTTAACCTGGGGTCCGGGGACCCCCAGGGGTCCTCAGTGTCCCACAAGGGGTCCACAAAAGCTTGAAGGCTGCGCAGATCACCTTCTGCCTACAGTGGAGTAGCTATGTGACAGGACCCAAGGCAAAGGCTGGCTGGCTGGCTTGGCTTGTGCATTGCCATTCGATCCACTCCAGCCACAAACTTGCAGGAAGAAGCTAGAGAAAAGTCTTCCCTCCCACTCGGGTGCCTCTGAGGGAAGATTTCATGGATGGTGTAACTGTATTATTGTTGTTGTTGTTGTTGTTTTAAATCTAAAGTCTTGGGGGACCATGGCAACAAAAGATATTTAAAGGGCCACTGGAAAAGAAAATGTTAAGAGGCATTGTTGTAACTGTATTATTATTGTTGTTATCAGGTATTGTTATTATTGTTAGGGTTTTAAATCTCAAGTCTTACGGGGGTTCCATCGGAACAAAAGTTCTTTAAACGGGGTCCTTGGTAAAGAAAAGATTGACGGCCACTGGTGTAACTGTATTAGTATTGGTATAGGTATGCCCTGCATAACATACACCGTTATGGGCCCTGCTGGTGTTTCAAGCGGTGGTTGCAACATGGAGTTTGGAGTGGCAGTGTTCCTTTCACATGGTTCAGCTACATGTTATTATTTTAGGAAAAAATATTGCTTTTTTATTACATGTGGGTGGTGATTGTCTGAGGGGGTGAGAGGAGGGAGGGGCCCTTGTGAGGCTGGGGGTGTAGGTGCAGATTGAGCGGCAGGAGTGGATTGTGAGGTGTTCATGGAATTTGCATGTGGTTGGTGATTGGCTGAGGGAGTGAGGGGATTGGTTGGGTATGTTTCCTAAGCCACCAATGAGCACACTGGGAAAAGAAACATTATATGGTTTGATGTGAAGTCGAAGGCTTTCACGGCCAGCATCTATAGGTTTTCTGTGGTTTTTTTTCCCAGGCTGTGAAGCTGTGTTCTGGAAGAGTTTATTCCTGACGTTTTGCCTGCATCTGTGGCTGGCATCTTCAGAGAATGGTTGGGTAGGGGTGTGTGGGGTTTATATTGTGAATCCTGCAAGGGTTGGTAGTTAAATTGTTTCATGCTCCTGCCATGGCATTTTCGCCATAGCCAAGGACCTGTTGTCATTCTATCCTCACAGCGCACAGCCTCACAGCCCAGAAAAAACCCGTAGAAAACCTATTATATGGTTTATTTTGTACGAATTGAGTCAATAAAGATGGGCCTCCCAGCTAATTAATTGGATTTTTGGAATAGCAGACATTCTTTACTGTTTTATAGAACTAGACCAACTTTTGGTATGGGTTTTGATATCACTCAAGGGTTCACATCATCAACTCACTGTCCCTGCTGCTGCCGCTGCGACAGGAACCAGGCAGTTAACTTGTGGCGGTGGCATCGGTGGCAGGGCAACAGAGCAACTCACCCTTAATGCACCACCGGCGTATGTTACGTCGGGTATAGCTAATCCTATATATTGGTTGTTGGTATTTGTTATATACTGTGTTTGTTTTACTTATGTGATGGTGTTGGGTGTTTTTTGGACATGTGGTTGAACCCTGCCCTTATGTGTTTGCCGTTTCAGGGATAGGAAAGGAGACAGACAAAAGGAGTTGAAACATCTTTGGCTAAAAGAGCCACATGTGCGAGGGTGGGTGGGGTTAGAGAGCTAGCAACCATTACTGGGGAAGACACAAGTGAAAAAGAGGATAGAGGTCCTCCTACATCTTTCATAGTTGTATAGCAGAGGGCGTTCGACCCAGTGGGCATACTGCCCGCCAAGTGTTGCTCAAAGTGGGGGTCCCTGGACTGGAGAGTTTCCAGGAGAGAAATAAACAATTGTAGCCAACGGGCACAAATATGGTACGCATCCCTGGTGTATTGGGATGGTGGTGGGGTTGCTGGTCCCCTACATCAGATAGCTTAAGAAGAACTGGTGTAGACCATTGTGAACGGTATAGTATGAGCCATTAAGTGAAGTGATCTGTTTCTCTGTGTGTATGTTATGTAGTTAACCTCAGAATTTAGAAATGTTACTTTTTTGAACTGCAACTGAACCCCAGAATCCACTAGACAGCACAGCCACTGCTACAACCAAAAGCTCCAAGCTCTGGTTAACCTAGGCCACTTTGTTAAGAGATAATGGTCATGGCCCACTGACCACTTCCCTGTTATTCACATAGTTCAGGACAGCTCCCAATAAAAAATGGGTGACTGAGAGTGCAACCATGTCAGTGAACGCTAAATTAGATTATGTTTGTTTCTTGTGAGAGGAGGCAATGCTTTTGTTGGTAGAGAGATGAGGATGAGGTGAGGTGCAAACTCCCTTTTCCTGTTAGGTCTTTTAATAGTATATAGGTCTGAATGACTCTGAGGGGTTATTATTATGTACTGTATTTCGCTTGGAGAGCATTTCTGGGTGACCTTGGGCAAGTCACACACTCTCAACCTCAGAAATGATAGGTTTGCCTTAGGGTTGCCATAAGTTGGAAACAACTTGGAGGCACACAAGAACAACAACAATGAAGGAAATGTCTCATAACTGCTGTTAAGAGGAGAGGGACACCTGTTCATTACTTATTTTTAAATATACAGTATCTGCATCTGTAGCTATTCTAACCTTCAGGGAAGCCTATAAAATTTAATTCAAATAACATAAAAAATCCCTTATAGAATCATAGAGTTGGAAGAGGCCACAAGGGCCATCTAGTCCAAACCCTTGCCATGCAGGAATACCCAATCAAATACCCAAAGCATTCCCGATAGACAGATGGCCATCCAAGCTCTGTTTAAAAACCTCCAAAGAAGGAGACTCTACCACACTACGAGGCAGGACATTCCACTGCCAAACAGCTCTTACTGTCAGGAAGTTCTTCCTAATGTTTACGTGGAATCTCTTTTCCTGTAGTTTGAACCCATTGCTCCATGTCCTAGTCTCTGGAGCAGAAGAAAACAAGCTTGCTCCATCCTCAGTATGACATCCCTTCAAATATTTAAACATGGCTATCATGTCACCTCTTAACCTCCTCTTCTCCAGGCTAAACATGCCTAGCTCCCTAACCTGCTCCTCATAGGGCATAATGGCTTCCAGACCTCCCACCATTTTGGTTGCTCTTCTCTGGACACATTCCAGCTTCAATACAACTACAATAACAAAATGGCAAAAAAAAAAAAAAATTTATAATACTCAATAAGTGTAAAATTCAAAGATAAAAGTTTGGTAAAGTTTGGAGGGGTAATAGTTGAAGGAAAAGTAGTTGTCTGGTGCTGAAAATGCAGCAACACTTCAGTTAACAAAGTAAATGTGTTCCTGGGCATTGCTTCTTCAACTGTAAAAATTGGTACCAGAGACAGAAATACCATGGAAAGAATAGGGAAGAGTTTGTACACTAAGAGCAGGTCAACATGTTTCAGAAAATCTTTAAATTCAAAACTAAACGATATGCACATGTGAAATGAAACACCCAGGTCAGGTCACCCTCAACTGATTGTAATAGTTTTTAAAAATCTTTTAAATTGTATTGTATCCATACAATTAATAATAGTTCTGAACTGTTTTAATACTGTGATTAATTTAATTCCATTTTTGTATTAACTTTTTGTATGTTTTTAGTCATACTGTTCTTTTAAAACTATATACCACCTTGAGTCCCAATTTTGGGAGAAAGATGGGGTAAAAAGAAGAAGAAGAAGAAGAAGAAGAAGAAGAAGAAGAAGAAGAAGAAGTTGTTGACTTAGGAGATTTTCACACGGGGCCAAAATGTCCCGTTACTGCCCCGCTACCTCCTCTCCCGTTCCTGCCACGGAATAACATAAATCTTTCACAGACTCACCTTAATTCCGCAGCAGGAACGGGCTCCCCCTCCCCTTGCTGGCTGGCCGTAAATGCAGCCGTCGTAAGGCTGCTTTTACGACCGGCCATCTGAAACGTTATCACGTTATCACGTGATAACGCCGGACAGTAAATTTAAAAAATAAAACTCCCCCAAACATAAAATCAGTTCACCAAGCACAAAAACACTCTTTAAATCACATAATCAAAACAGGGAGGGTAAAATAAAGGGTGCCACTTACCTGGATGTCCAGATCGTACCAGGAAGTGCTCGGAACGGACCTCCCCTCCATGGCTGTCATTTCGGAACAGGAACGGGGCTCCTGTTCGCACACCTGTGATTCCGTGATAGTGACGGAACGGGAGGTCTATTCACAATGAAAAATCATGATTACATTGTTCTGGAACAGTCACGGGAGTAGGACAGATGAAGGACAGAACGGGGTCAACGTCGTCCGAAAGGGAAAACCTTTCCCGACCCTGTTCTGTTCCTGCCACGGGATATATAGCCCGTGTGAAAATCTCCTTAGCTGATAGGGAGAAGGCCCTTTGCACATGTTCCCGGGCATTCTTTCCCCCCTGTTTGTAACAATATCTAAAGTTGAAACCTAGCTCTGGCGCAGGTTTACATCTAGGTCCTAAGTCAAAATGAGCTAGCCACCTTTCCTGTTATGACAACGTTTGTATGCTCAGCAAAACAAGTGTCTGCAAAGTTTACTTGAGAGCCAGTATGGTATAGTAGTCTGAACATTGGACTACAACTCTGGAGACCAGGGTTCAGATCCCCGCTTAGCTATGAAAACCCACTGGGTGACTTTGGAGAAATCACATTTTCTCAGCCTTAGATAAAGGCAAAGGCAAACCCCTTCTGAAACAAGTCTTGCCAAGAAAACCCCATGATAGGTTTGCCTTAGGGTCACCCTAAGTCAGAGATGATTTGACAGCACACAACAACAAAGCAAATAAACCCATGAAGCCCTGCTCTCCCCACGTGGGGTGGGAGAGGTTTTAACACCCCCCCAGCTATTTCCCCCTAAATTTACTCTTCCAGAGTGGGGGTATCTATTCAAGGCAGTAAAAGAATAGCAAGCAACATTTTAAACTTTGTCTCCACGTGTTTGGTGGGCCTAATCCAGAGTGGGCCTTGGCATGATCACTTGCAAAACAGGAAATAAGGCTTCATTGCACTCTATGCATTTAGTGTAGCATCAGGTTAAATCTGAAAGAATCTGCATAGATAAACAAGGCTAAATACTGTGCTTCTGTAGAATAATCTCTGTACCACCTTTTTCCATTGAGAAGGATGCTGTGTAATGTGAAAGCATTAATACTGCATTGTGGATACTGGTTGATCTTAGTAAAAAATTGAAATGCATTATTTTACAGATCACATGGCTAGGTAGTATGGTAGCATTCCTTAAATGTGCAGATGTATTCCTACGTCATTCAGAAGTTATGACATGAAAACAGATGCATGCCCGTTCTGTAACAATAAAAATATAATTAAATAAGGACAAATTAATAGAATAGGATTAAATAAAAAAACAACATATTCGTTGAAAACTGTGCAGGTTCTGTTCTCCTTTTATTCTCTCATCCACAGCTCTTGCTTGGAAACAGGATGTGATTAAGGCACTGTCTGTTAAATGCGTTATTTTTTCATTTCCAGGGCCAAAAGACAAGGGAGAGAGGTTACTTTATGGAAAGTGAGAAATAGCAAAGGGCAGCATTTCTGACTGGAATCCAATTGCCCGGCCTTAGCCCTTCCTCACCAGTTTCCACAGTCCCCTCAGCATTGGTTTTTAGGGGCTGCTGAGAAGGATGCACATATTCAGAAAGGAGCCATACAAAAAATACAACAATGATCAAAAAGATAATATGTAGGGTAGGAAAAATAAAATGGCTACACTTCCGGGTAGTGGTTCTAACCTGCTATATCTATACAGTAAGCACACTTTCAAAGTCGGCTGAGTCTCAGCTACATGGTTTGTAGCCTCAGCATTTTAACAAGGATTTGTTATTATGAACTCTTACGAGTTCAATTCCTTTTCCAGTTAATTCTTCAGGCTGCCTTTATAATCATGTAAGCAGAAGCATTCCTCACGCCACTTGCTTTTGGTTGGCCTGATGTTTCTGCATCTCTGTAGAGGTGATCCCATCCCACCTACCTGATCTGGGCAAATCTGTCAGTTTTTGGTTTCTGATTTTTCTAGTCCTTTGTTCATTCAGTGGATTGTCTCATCATAGGGTTTTCAAACAAAAGACATTCACAAATGGTTTACTAGGGCCTCCTGAACAATACTAAATGCAGTTTAGCTAAGGTGCCGTTGCTCTTGTCTCTGAGATACTCTCTGCCACAGGAGCATGCAGTTCCCACCACCACAGAAAGACGGGGCTTTATCTGACCACCCCCTTAACTCCATTCTTTTGCCAGCATAACTTTGCCATTTTTATGCCGGTAAAAGAACTCCCCATGCCACACTTACCTTCCCTCCCGTCCAAAGGCTTCCCCGGCAATGATGGAGGAGAGAACAGAGTTCCGTTCACATCCTCATTCAAAATCCCATGTATTCTTGCGAGAAAACATAGCTCGGGATTTTTTTAAAAAAAAAATAACAAAGTAAACATTTTAAAAGCACATAAACACACTAAAAAAAGTCCCAGGTAAACTGGGGAGGGTCATAAAAAGGGTGTCACCTACCTGGATGGCGCGATCTTCTCTGGCTGGACCAGCCATTGACGCTGCATTCATGTGAGTTCAATGGTGCATGGATTCAAACACTGGCAATGCCAGCACTAAAGTGCTAGGGGAGATCTATTGACGGCTAAGCCACCAATAAAATACAATGAGTTTTGGCCAGTACACAAACACAAAAGGGCGACGTCTACTATGCATGCCCTTTTCGCATTTCTGTGGCGTCATTATGATGCTGTATTTGGTGTGTCTGATAACATCCGTAGTGCCATGGGGTATGAGTAAATGTCTACACTGACTATGACTAAAATGACTACATGATTAAACTGTGGCTATTGTATGTTGGACATATCATAAAATAATATGGCTTGTTGGAAAAGATGATAATGCTTGGTAGGGTAGAAGGCAGCAGGAAAAGAGGAAGAGTGCATTTCAGGTGGGTAGACTCAATCAAGTTATGCAAGACATTTTTGCAAGACGTGAGCAGGATTGTTTATGACAGGGTATCACAGAGGCCCCTCAATCAACAGGTGGCCATAAGTTGGAGCCAACTTTATGCCCAATAACAAGTTCATGCTGTCTCCTTTTTGTAAGAGGTTTAAACTTTGTTTTTTTAAAATGTCCACATGAAAATTCTCTTAATATATACATTTCATATGGATTTTGCAATATATATATATGTGTGTGCGTGTGCGTGTGCATGTATATATATGTGTGTGTGTTAGATAATATACTAATGCTAGCAAACAGTTTTTCCTTATATAATACCTTTTCCTATGTTTTTGCCTCCTAATATATGTATAAAAAATAGTTCAAAGAATTGCATCACAAAATTCCACAAAGTGCAAATACTGCAGGATAACTGCACTGCAGTTTTGGAAGGTACAAATCTGATATGTTTCTGTGAAAATATGAATTGAACAATGTTCTCCCCTGTTCACTGTTGGTTTACATCCTCTAGGGCCATCATGCAGCTAGGGCTTCACTCCTTTCAACAGCAGCTGGTTTCAATAAACGGCAGGCGTATTTGAATCTGTTGATCAGGTAAACAATGATCAGGTTGATCCGTGCCTGCTACCTAGCTCAGCAATATTTATTTTTGTAAATGTACTTTCCTATGGCAAGGGCAGGGAAACTTTTTACAGCCTGTGGATGAATTCCAAATTTGAGAAGGAGGAGGGGGTGGCGTTGTATTTCCCTTCCAGTATATAACTACTAAGGATTTGTTCCCACCAAGCACACAGTATACAGCTCAGTCTTGCATGTCTACTCAGGAGTAAGCCCCAGAGCAACAACTTTCCTGCCTTAAAAACATACTTCGATTCCAGACTCCAGACTTCCTGCCTGTAAACCACAGCTCATTTCTACAAAGTTTAATATAATTAAATCACCTGTTAATTCCAATTCAAATGGAGATTATCTCTCAGTAACAAGATATTACACCCTGTTCTTGCAACCATACCTAAAGGGAAATTCTCTCTCACCCACAGTATTTCTTTTTACATATATATATATTACAAAAACTTAAAAGATATTATGATTCATTGCCATGGTTAAAAATCCAAGTGAACTTCTTCAACAAATCCCGCATATTGGTTCCATTTGCTTAAATAACTTCCCCACTGTAGAAGAAACCAAGTTCAAGCCACTGGAGAGCAGGTTTCCTTCCCTCCCTCCCTCCCCCGCACCCAGCACCCCTGTCTGGCACACAGTATTGATGGGGAAATATGGATTGCAGCCACATACAAGGTAAATATTATGAGCAGAATGCAGCACAGTGGGGAGAGGTGTGTACATTGCTACCGTTAGACTGGCCACGGAGGTGCTCTGACTTGAGTGAGTCTTGTCGCTCCTAACACAATGAGGCCCTTTCCCTTCAAACACCCCCAGACACATCTGGCGTGGGCTTGACACAGAGGCTTACACCTGAACCATGTCAGTTTTGTAGGTCTGCCTTGGCACAGAAGACTGGGAACTGGGTGCTGCTCCACAGCCAACTGGAACGCAAACTGCTTATATTGCCATTTTGCCGGGGGCAAAGGCCTGTGTTTTAACTAAACAGCAAATGGGTTTTTGGCAGGAGGCGGTGCTGCCAATTAATTCCAGATGTCCCCAGTGACGTATGGATATGTGTGTGTGCTTTTCTTCTCTCATTGCCTTTGCTCAGCAGCTGTGGCCTGACATTGCTTCCATTCCAAAGCCAACATCCGCCTGGAGGAGCTTATTGGTATATCATTCCTCTGCTTGGTTATTTGGAGCACAGACGTTCCATAGTTGCTCCTCTTAGCCTTTCTCCCTTTTCTTTCTCTCTCTATTCCCCTTCTACACCAGCTCTGCCAATTCCTCGCTGCTGGCATTGCTGCAAGTCTCATTTCCTGCTTGCTTGGGTGAAAGTCAAAACTATTCAGGACATGAACTGGAGGGTGTGCAGAGCTTTTACTGGCCCATCCTGAGGAGGCTCCCTGTCCGCACCCACTGTGTGTTGGGCAGCTTTATGTATACAGGTGCAATGGCTTCCCGATATGCTGAGTACCTGCCAAGAGCACTGGGGAAAGGACACCAACAATTCTCCTTCTGTGCAGGAGAGAAGAAAGAGTGTCTGGGAACCAAAGGTCAGCTGATGGGTTTAGACCTGGCTGGACGCCAGTGGCCTCCCTCCCTTGGCTCTCATTGGCCAGGTTAAGAGAAGGAACTGGAGCTTTTAAGGGAGAAGAAAGGATTCCTGTAGTGAGGGGGGGGGGAGTTTATCCAAGTTTGGCTTCAATGTTGTTGTTTTTTAAGAACCCCTCCCCCATAACCTTTTGGGAGCACTTGCTCTGAAAACAGATATTTTTTTAAAAAAAAATAATGCTAACATTATGGCATTATTGCAACCAGTTTTGAACAAACCAATGAATTAAAGTTTAGATTCTAAAATTCAGAAAACATATCAACTGAAGAGCAAAGAGGAGGACAAAAGAACCAAAGCCCCTGGATTTGTTGAGCAGTTTGTATGCCAATTAATTCTCCTCCAAGCCCGGTGTAAGGAAGGGAGAGAATTGGCTGTGAATGTAAACAAGAGCAAAACTGAAGATACAGTTCTATGGGCTTCCATATGCAAAGGAGAAATCAGGTTTTAGTGTTAAGGGCCACTGATGTGTTACCAGAAAAATTGGCCGTATCATTTAGAATTAGAATTTTGAAGTAGACACATGAAGGTGTGCATCCACCTTCTAATTGATATCTAATGCATTTAGTGTCCACTCATGCTGGTGAGGGAGAGAGGAAATTAATAGTTGGTGGGACTGGGGTGTCAGTATCATATCCCTTTGAACCCACATTTCTGTATCCTACTGTAGGAACCTTCTGAGAAACATGTTGAGAAAAAGAAGCAACATAACCAGAGTTGAAGTGTTAATTTATAAAATGAACAAGTTACATTACTCATTATTCCTCTTGTTACTGTTACTACAGTGCAGAGAGTAACTCACTGAATAATTTATTACTAACACATGATTGTTATTTCTGTGCCATTTGGAAAATAAAGGAAAATGCTCTCTGGTGTCTTCCCTGCAACTCTGAACATCGTAAATTTGAGTAGATTATCTTGCCAGGATCTTTCCCCCACTCACCTACACAGACACAGCATAGCAAATTGCACAGCTTTAGAGATGCTCTAGACAAGTGTGCAGGAGTAGTCACTCACCCAGTCTTGCTTTCCTATCTTGCTCAAACAATTATAAATCTCATGCCTGAGGCAGCCTCAGGTATGCAGAGAAACACCCCTTCTCCTCTAAACTCTCACAGCCCACACCAACCTAACCAGTCCAAGTGCCTGCCCTGTGCTGCTGTTTGGAGCAGCCATCTCATAAGGCAGTCTCTCCCCCACCATAGATTAATGCACATCTCCCACAACTGATCCCACTCATATAGGCCACCAGCTTAAAAAGATCTGTTTTAGTAAAAAAAATATATATATATATTAATGAAATTGTGAAGACACTTCAAAAGCAAGGTGACATACCTGTGTTATCTGTGTTGGCTGCTGCTCTCATCTGGTTCTGTGTGCAGATGTGAGGTACTATTTTAAACCATAAGCAGAAATGGCTAATTTATTGCATACCCTCCAACCAGGACATGTGTGGCCAAGCAAGAGTGTGGTCAAGGCAGCAAAAAATATTAATGAGGATGAGCAGATAAGCTAGGAGAGGTGGCAGCAGTTTGCTTTTGTTTGAGTCTATAGAGAAGGGTGGAGTTTCTTCCCTCTCCTCTCCTCTCCCCACTGACATTAATTGAGTGCAAAGTACTTTTGCATTTAGAACTCAGTTTGCAGCAACTGGAGTAAAGTGATGACAAAGGGACAAATTGGGATGATGGGAGAGAAACATGGGCATTTTAAAACCAGATGAAAATGTGGGATGCCAGAGGATTCATCGAGGCTGTCCCTGCCAAATTAGGACAATTGGAGGGTATGTCATCAGAGCCCATTTCCCAAGGTAAAAAGCTGTTCTTGTCCTCCATAACTATTCAGGCCTAGTACAGTAGGACTTTTTCAGATGCTCTATATATAAAAAAAACCTGCAGAGGACAATGCTGTCCCACTTCCGGTGGTCGATTTTGCATGCCCCGTCCTCCTCCCATGCTTCCTCCGTGCTTCCTCCATGCTGGAGCAACGGAAAAGGTGCCACTTTTCATTAGAATTGTAATACATACAAATAAAGATGGGTTATTTATCAGTCTTGTTATTTAACAGACAGACCTTGTATATCTTCTCTTAGTTGCTTAGTTAGGTTTGGGATGCTTTTAAAGCTTTCATTAGAACTGTGTGTTTCCTCGGCAAACAATGAGTTACCATAATTGGTTTATGCTGTTTACCAGTTAGGCCACGTCTACTGCATTCTATAAGATGGCATGGGATATTGCATGAGGGAAGGGAAGTGGCTTTAAAACCCAAGAGTAGCGCGTCTCCCATGGAACCAGAGTAATGCATCTCCCACGGGACCAGAATGGGGGAACAGTTGAACCATGCCAACATCATGCAATAAGGCAAGGTGGGACGCCTTGCCTTATCGCATGATGTCAGCATGGTTCAGCTGTGCTCCTGTTCTGGTCCGTGGGAGATAGTGGTAAAGGCGAGTCTTTTTGCTAACAGATTTTTCCAGATAGTAAGACTTATGTTTATCACCATCTTCCATGGGCCTGGAATGGAAGAACAGCAGAAGCATGCTAACAGGCAAGGCGGGATGCAGTATTCTTGGGCTTTAAAGCTTTAAAGCTGCTTTTCTTCCCTAGTGCGATAAGTATCTTAATCAATGGCAGTGCCGGTGCTCTGTGTCAAGTGCAAAAGTCAGCTTTGCATTGGTTTCTCCTATGTTGCCTCATTCCTTTCCAAAGGGATATAGTCTGTTCATGAGAGAATGAAAACAGCTTCAAACTACAGGTAATGTGAATTAATGTGCACAATCACCATCTACTGGCTACAATACTGAGTGGTGGTCTGCATGTGTGGAACAGCCAGCTGTGGTGATACAAATGTTGTGTTGCTGTGTACCTTCAAGTTGTTTCTGACTTATTATGACCCTATCATGGGGTTGTCTGAAGCTGAGAGTGTGTGACTTCCCAAGGTTACCCAGTGGGTTTTCATGGCGGAGCAGGGCTTCAAACTCTGGTCTCAAGAGTTGTAGTCCAACACTCAAACCACTACCTCACACTGGTTGAGTACCCCTTATCTGAGATGCTTGGGACCAGAAGTGTTTGGGATTTTGAATTTTTCTTTTTTTGAATTTTGGTATATTAGCATATACATTATGAGATATCTTGGAAATGGGACCCAAGTCTAAACACGAAACTCATTTATGCTTCATATACACCTCATACATATACAGGTTGCCCCCGTGTCTATGGGGGATACATTCCAAGACTTCTCATGGATACCTGAAACTGTGGATAATAGGGAACCCTATTATTTTTAATGAGACAAATGCCAAAAGTTGACCATAGAATCACATTGGAGGACTTAGAAATGCCAAGAGAGAACATATTTTTTTTCAGCGGTCGTCGACCTGTATAGCCTGAAGGTAATTTTATACACAATGTTTTTAATAATTTTGTACATGAAGCAAAGTTTGTATACATTGAACCATCAGAAACTAAAGATATCACTATCTCAGCCACCCATGTGAACAATTTTGAATATTGGATTATTTTGGATTTCAGATTTCCAGATAAGGAATACTCAACCTATACTAGAAACAGCTCTCAGACGATTCCCAAATATAATACTTTACAATGATTACATTTTACATATTTCACCTACTGCAAGAATCATAGAATCATAGAGTTGAAAGAGACCACAAGGGCCATTCAGTCCAACCCCCTGAGTGGGGAATGTTGGGCTGCCCAAATGTTTTGGGCCTAAATCTAGTTGCCAGTTCCAACCAGAGTGTGATCAGAGGGTTTTTACCTAAGTGTTGACTTACCATTCTGCAATTGATTTAGTGGGGTTACTCTGTTTTGCATTAGCAGTTGGGTTTAGGCCTTGGAACTCAGTTCCCAGGATGTCTAGTCACACTGGCCAATGGTAAGACATTGTGGAAATTGGAGGCTAAGGGGCTTATCACACAAAGGAAGGAAGCAGCAGTGCACCCCAATAATAGCACTGCCTACCTTGCCTTATTGCATGATGTTGGTGTGTTTCAGCTGTTCTCCTGTTCCAGCCCCATGGGAGATGGTGGTAAATACAAGTCTTTTTGCTAACTGAAAATATCTGTTAGCAATAAGACCCACCTTTATCACCATCTCCCATGAGACCATAACAGGAGAACAGCTGAAACATGCCGACATTGTGTGATAAGGCAAGGTGGAACGCACTACTCTTGGACTTCACTTCTGCTTCCCTTCCTTTGTGCGGTAAGCCCCCAAAACTTTCTCAACCACTCTGACCTATTGAGCAGGTGGAGGATAAGTGCTCTGTGCTACACAATCCTCTGTTTGTAACTTGCTGCTGTAATACAGTCATTTTAATTTAGGCCTCAGAAAACTTCATGATAGGGTTGCTTTAGGGTCACCATGTCAGAAATGACTTGAAGACACATAACAACAAACTACAGTCTTACAACAGTTGTATTCACACAATTGGCTAGCTTGTGTACCCTCAGCCAGCCTCATTCAAGTAATGTAGATTGCATGGTGATTATTTCTGAAGACTGTAAGAAGGGGAAGAGGTATTATAGCCTGGTGTTACATGGAATCCTGCCTTCCCCTTGTCCCACTTGGAGAGCTGCTGCTATCTGATCAGATAGCCCTGGTTTCAATGGATCTATGGTCTGGCAGTGTAAAGCAAATTCGTATGTTCAGCATATGCAATCACTTGTGACTGTCTTCAAATTAAGATAAGTATGTGACGAATTTGGCACATGTCCAGGTCTTTCCTGCCTTCAGGGAGTTACTGTTGTACAAGTGTAATGTGGGAACTAGCCCCAAGCCCCAATTTGCTCCAGTAACTTTGTTCGCAACTGGAAGACCCTATGGGTTGTGTGGTCCAAGGCTCACACAATACACAATCTTCCCATCTTCCTTCTCATTACATTGCACTGGGAGGGCAGCCATTTTAAAGGAGCAGTCTGTTGGGCTTTGTGAGTTCCTCTTCTTCTGTCACTTTAGCCAATTCTGTTCTTTGCACACCGACAGTGTGGCCTTGTGCCTGCGACAGGTGGCAGTAGATTTAGTTCATATGTTTTGAAGGGGACATATGAGGCATGTGAGTAAAATGTTTAATCATATATATATATATATATGGCTTTTCTTCGCAAACGAAGATTCAGGAAGGACTCATTCTGCGTTTTCTGCAAGTGCACTGATGACTAAAAAGGCCAATTCGAGATAAACAAGTCTGGTTGCAGAAAGCACAGCAGAAGGTTTCCTCGGGTGATGTTACCGGGTTGTGATTCTTTCTGCGTTGTCGTTTCTCTTCAAGACTTGTTCGGCGTGAGTTCTCAAATAAGGCTGCAGCATTGTGGATAGTGCGTCTCCATGCCTCCCGATGTGAGGCCATGGCGGACCATTGTTGGTGATCAATTTGGCCAAGCCTGAGATGTTGTTTCAGGGAGTCCTTGTATCGCTTTTTTGGAGCACCCCTCTTACGCTGACCCGTGGCAAGTTCACTGTAGAGTACTATTTTGGGGAGGCGATGGTCCTCCATCCTAGAAACGTGCCCTGCCCAGCGCAGCTGTGTTCTCAATATCATGGCCTCAATGCTGGTGATCCCTGCTTGCTCAAGGACAGCAACATTCGTCACATAGTCAGTCCAGTGTATATTTAGGATTGTGCGTAAACAGCACTGGTGGAAGCGTTCGAGGAGTTGTAAGTGGTGGCGATAGGTGACCCATGTTTTATATATATATATATATATATATATACACACACACACACACACACACATATATATATATATATATATATATATAATATTTCTCAATACAGTTGTAACACTGGAGAGGCCTGGCTATAGACGTTTGCTTTGGTTTCTTCTACTGCCCAAGCTGCAGTTGTTACTAACATTATCATGCTATACTTTCTGCATACACCTCCAGTCCTTTAGTAACATCTCTGTATGACTGATTTCTTGAGCCAGAGTAAGAAACTAGAATCTCTAGTTTACTCATTACAAGGTGAGGACTGTCCCACCAACACACTGTGTCTATCATTGTTCCCATCCACAACGTCATGCCTTAATACAAGCTGCATACATAGACAGGCCAGAATCTGTGAATGACTGGATCTGACACCTCTGCAGCCCACCCACATTCCTCCCTGTTGGCAGAGGATTCTTGGCTACTGCAATCCAGGGTTCTGGCTGGCTGGACGATATGTTTGTACCATCTTAGCTCAGCCAAGGAGGATTTGTCTATCCTAAGAAGATAGAGGAGGGTGGCAGGGACACCCTGGAAGAATCCCAGAAAGGAACAAAAAGGAACCCCAGGAAGGAACAAAAAGGAAACAGCCCTCCAGACATTCCTGACCATGGATTCAAAGGGGAGCAGGGATAGAAAATTCTAAGTAAGATGAAACAGTGCATGTGGAAAGTCTTTAGATTCCATTTGCCCCAGTATATATTGGCACAAGCCCTAGGACTGTTTTTGTGACCCCTAGCCCTCCCCAAATTTCTTACTTTCCCCCCAAATGGGGGAGGCAATTTTGGTGTTGTCCTCCCCCTCCCCAAGAGCCCACAGTTTGGTGAAATTTTCTCATACCCTCTAGGATGAATTTGGAGACAATTCGTGTGTGGGTGTGGGAGTGGGTGTGGGTGTGGGTGGGTTGTATGTGTGGCCCTCCATATTCACCTTGGGGACCAATGTGCCCCCCCCAACTCTGGCAGTTGCCCCTTCTCTGATTTAAAACATAACTGTGAAAATAAAAGTACAGCACGCATTTAAGCAAGCCTTCTGCAATAATCAGTTAATCACCAAAATGCAACCTAAATAGAAAGGTCTTTGCCTGCTGGCAGAAGAAAAGCAAAGAGGCCAGCCTAGTATCCCTTAGGAGGGTGTTCCACAGCTTGAGAGCAGCTACTGAGAATGCCACTGTTGTATCTTCACCAAATAGGCCTGTGACCAAGAGAAAGCCCTCTCCTGGGAATCTTAAAACCCGGGGCCTTTCACACTACACAATGATAGCACCATGATTCCACATTAGCTGCAATGGCTCCACCCCATGGAATCCTGGGGTTTGTAGTCTGGGGTGAGGTGCAATGGTTCTCTGTCTGAGAATTCTAAATGTTCCTCCCTGCTAATCCCAGGATTCCAAAGAATGGAGCCTTAATGTAGAAGTATAACACTGTAATTGTGTAGTGTGAAAAGGCCTCCAGACAGGCTCATAAGAGGGGGAGATGAGAGCCAGGGTGATGTAGTGGTTTCAGCATTGGATTTTAGCACCGGAGACCAGGGATCAAATCCCTGCTTGGCCATGGAAACCCACTGGGTGACCTGGGCCAAGTCACATTCTCTCAGCCTCAGGAAAAGGCAAAGGCAACCCCCTCTGAACAAATCTTGCCAAGAAAACCCTGTGATAGGTTTGCCTAAGGGTTACCATAAGTCAGAAACAACTTGAAGGCACACAACAATAAAACATATTTCCGATAGTCAGGACCCAAGTTTTGTAACTTTTGTTACAAAGTTATTCTGGTTTGTGCTGTAAACCAATATTTTATTGTTATAAAATAATATATTATAATAGATATGTTACCTTTCCTGTATCATGGAATAGGATTTAAGGCAGCTTAACATGAGATGACTCATAAAAGCAACCCCTTAATCATCAACAGGGAATTGAATCACTTTGAAATATATTTGAACAGTGTTCTTTCTTGCCCCATATTTTACTTCCAAGGTAATAATCTCCACCTCTCCATTGGCACCCCGTTGTCGTGAGAGAGAGGCTTGCGTACCCCCTAATGATGTTTTGAGCTATGCTGGCAGTGGCATAATAGCCACCGGTAGGGTCTCCCATGCCAGACTGGTCAAAACCAAAGGGTCTGACAAAGAGCGTCAAAGGGTAGGATAGGCTCTCTAGCCTTATGGCAACCATCCTAGGAGAAGGAAAACTCTAATCCCAAACCCAAACAGATGGTGCTCGTCAACCCTGTAAGGTCAACCATCTAAGAGAAGGAAACTCTAATCAGACCTACGACCCGAGGACCTCGCTGCTACCATCCATACTTGCAAGGCCACAGCAGATGAACCTTTGGTTTAAAGGGTGAGGCCAGTTCTGTGCATGCTGCGCTCCACCAGAAAAATCCATTGCACAGGCTCGAAGGACAAATCCAATTCCAAAAAAGCCCTGTAGCGATAGGCGAGGGACGAAATGGCAGGTGTAAAGATGCACTGGAAGCTGCAGACCCAACCCTGCATGCAGGTGGTTCAGGACTTTGGTCACTCGAGGCTGACCCAGGAGATGAGTCTTGTTCGGCAGCATCCTGAACAACCAAGCAGCCTTTTTAAAGGAGAGCACTGCTTGCTCCATATTGAGAGGGGCCTAGAAAAGGTGGCCTAATGAAAGCTCATCCCCATCTACCTGGTTGGCTAGCCGTGGCCAACGGGAATCTTCTGATGTGGTCAAACCAAGGCAAAGAAGCAAAGGCACACCAGCCTCCAAAAGTGTAAATAAACTGACGCTTGCATGCTGGAACATCAGAACCATGCAAGACTCTGCAGACAGTGGACGGCCTGACCATCGTTCTGCTCTAATAGCCCATGAACTATCACAACTTAATATTGACATCACTGCTCTTAGTGAAGTTCGTCTCCACGAGGAAGGCAGCCTTAAAGAACATGGTGCAGGCTATAGACTTTACTGGTCTGGCAAACCCAAAACCGAAAAACATCTTTCAGGAGTAGGCTTTATGATTAAAAACTCCATTGCCTCCAAACTCGAAACCTTGCCAACAGGACACTCTGATTGCATTATTTCCTTACGCTTCACATATGTTGTTCTCTTTAGTATATATGCCCCAACTATGCAAGCCGACCCTGTAGAGAAAGACAAATTCTACACAGACCTACGCCAAGTCATACAAAAAGTCCCTGTAGAAGAGAAAATTATTATCCTTGGTGACTTTAATGCCAGAGTAGGAAAGAACTCTGAAGCCTGGAAAGGTGTTTTAGGCAAGCATGGTGTTGGAAATTGCAATGATAACAGACACCTCCTGCTAGAGTTCTGTGCAGAACAACAGCCGACTATTACAAACACTATCTTTCAGCAGAAAGATAGCTTGGAGATAACCTGGATGCAACCCTGATCCAAACATTGGCACCTCATTGACTATGTTCTAGTCCGCCAGAGAAACATTCACGATGTCCGTCATATTCGAGTGATGCCCAGTGCAGAATGCCAAACAGATCATCGTCTCATAAGATGTAAATTAAATCTTCATCTTAACTTCAAACCTAAGAGGGATGTCATCTTAAAGAGGAGACTCCAAGTCAACAATCTTCAACAAGCTACCATGAGAGACAACTTCCAGGCAAATCTGCAAACAAACTTGAAGACCATCCTACAGATCCTTCTCCTACAGTGCTGTGGCAACATATCAAAAATAACATCCTCCAGCCTGCGGAAGAATCCCTTGGGTTCTCCCACAAGAAAAATCAAGACTGGTTTGATGAAAACAACCAAGAGATCCAGGAGCCGTTGGCAAAGAAGAGAACTGCTCACCAGGCATACCTTGCCCAGCCAACTTGGCATGTAAGAAAAGCAGCTTTCCGTCTCACATGTAGTAAACTTCAACAAAACTCCGAGACATGCAGAACAAATCGTGGATCAATATAGCAGAAAAGAAACAATGCTGTGCAGATCTGGGTGATCTTAGAGGATTTTATGAAGCTCTTAAAGCAGTGTTTGGACCTACTTATCAGGTCCAAAGCTCCTTATAACAGTACAGATGGTCAAACATTAATTACTGATAAAGCCTCCATCCTGAATCGATGGGCTGAACATTTTCAAAGTCTCTTAGTGCCAACCGAGTAGTCCAAGGCTCAGCTATCCAACATATGATACAAAAACCGATGAAAAATGAATTGGACATAGCTCCCACTTTGGAAGAGACCCTTAAGGCCATACAGCAGATGAAAAACGGCAAAGCAGCTGGGATCAATGTTCGTGAGTAGAAAAATGCCAAATATAACGCTGCTGCGTCCCCGCGGTTACGCAATAGTACCGCAAGAGGGACAGCAGGGCAGAGCATCATCCGAAAGGGACGCTCTGCAGCGCTGCAGCCTTGCAACGGGGACGAGGCTGCTAGCGTTGTAAACTGTCGTCCGAAAAAGTCCTATGTAACATTTGTCGACTTCACCAAAGCCTTCGACACTGTGAGTAGAAAAGGTCTGTGGCAGATCCTGGAAAGACTAGGATGTCCCCCCCAAATTCCTTAAAATGGTTCTCTTGCTATACGAGGGCCAGCATGGTCAAGTCAGATATGCCGATGCTCTTTCAGAGCCCTTTCTAATAACTAATGGAGTGAAGCAAGGTTGTGTTCTTGCTCCAACTTTATTTACAATCTTCTTCAGCATGATGCTCCAAAGGGCTACGGCAGAGCTTGAAGAAGACGACAGCATCTATAAACGTTACCGTACTTATGGTAGCTTGTTTAACTTAAGCCGTCTGAGGGCTCGCGCTAAGACTCTAAACTATCTAGTCCGTGAGCTGCTCTTCACTGATGCTGCTGCCCTTGTTGCCCACACAGAAGTGCAGCACCTAACATCCTGCTTCACAACAGCTGCAGAGCTGTTTGGGCTGGAAGTCAACCTTAAGAAAATGGAAGTTCTTTACCAGCCTGCACCACAGGACGAACACCACCATCCCCACATTACCGTCGGCAAATCTGTGCTCAAGTCCATTCAGCAGTTCACCTATCTGCGAAGCATCATCTCCTCAGATGCCAAGATTGACAAAGAGATCGATCACAGATTAGCAAAGGCATATAGCGCATTTGGAAGACTTTACAAAAGAGTCTGGAGTAATAAACCTGAGACGAAGCACAAAAATCAGTGTGTATAGAGCCATTGTACTGTCTATTCTCCTTTATGGGTCTGAAATATGGGTCACCTATTGCCAACACTTACGACTCCTCGAATGCTTTCATCAGTGCTATATACGTACAATCCTAAATATACACTGGACTGACTATGTGATGAATGTTGCTGTCCTTGAGCAAGCAGGGATCACCAGCATTGAGGCCATGATATTGAGAACACAGCTGCGCTGGGCAGGGCATGTTGCTAGGATGGAGGACCATCGCCTCCCAAAAATAGTACTCTACGGTTAATTCGCCATGGGTCAGTGTAAGAGGGGTGCTCCAAAAAAGCGATACAAGGACTCCCTGAAACAACATCTCAGGCTTGGCCAAATTGATCACCAACAATGGTCCACCCTGGCCTCACATCGGGAGGCATGGAGACACACTATCCACAATGCTGCAGCCTTATTTGAGAACTCACGACGAACAAGTCTTGAAGAGAAACGGCAACGCAGAAAGAATCACAACCCGGAAACATCACCCAAGGAGACCTTCTGCTGGGCTTTCTGCAACCGGACTTGTCTATCTCGGATTGGCCTTTTTAGTAATCAGCGCGCTTGCAGAAAGCTCGGGACGAGTCCTTCCTGAATCTTCGTTTGTGAAGAAAAGCCAGAGAGAGAGAGAGAGAGAGAGAGAGAGAGAGAGAGAGAGAGAGAGTAATCTCCAATTTCTAGTTTCCAGAGTTAACTTTGGGTTGGATTAATGATTAAGAACAAGAGCAGAAACTTATAAATCTCTAACACTGCAATCCTACACCCACTTATCCAAGAATAAAGACTGCTAAATTCAGGGCCTGTCTACACTGCAGAAATACAGCAGTTTGACACCATTCTATCTACCATAGTTCTATCCTATGGAATCTTGAAATTTGTAGTTTGGTGAGACACCAAAGTTCTCCGATAGAAAAGGCTAAATACTTCACAAAACTCACAGATACCACCATTCTATAAGATAGAACTATGGTGGATGAAGTGGTGTCAAACTGCTATTTTTCTGCAGTGTAGACAGGCCCTCAGATTTATGTCTGAGAAGATGTGTAAGATAGTACTGTGCTCATCAGGTGCGGGTAGATGTCTGGCTTGCCTTCTGGGATCTGCTAGTATAATTGAGTCTGTCAAAACAAACCATGTGTAAAATAGTGGCTGTGGCATGGCTGTGGAGCCAATTAGGAAACAACTTTGAGGTGGAGTCAGTTACCACCACAAGCCATTCAACAGAATTAGCAGCACATGTGCAAGTGCAAATCTACATCGGTGCTCAGGGTTTTGAACAAAATGATTTTTTTTTCTCAGTGGCCATGCTAGCTAGGCAATTCTAGGAGTTGTAGTTTTAAAAAGTAACGTATCCAGGTTCCAGTGTAAGGAATGTATCCCCTCCCTCTTTCGTTAGTGTTGTTGCTGTTTGAAAAACCACATCTCCCTATATGAGCCTGCCTGTGCTCTAAGATCTGCAGGGGAAGGCTTTTCCTCCATCCCAGGTACGTCTGGGGAGGTCACAAGAGAGAGCCTTCTCAGTGGCGGCTCCCACATTATGCAGCTCCTTTCCCCAGGAAATGCAGTTGGCCTCCTCTTTGCTGTCTTTCTGGTGGCAGGTAAAAACCTTTTTATTTAAGGAAGCTTTTGGGTTTTAGCTCATTACGGCAGATAAATCTTTTAATGATGTGTGTGGTGTGGTTTTATTTTATTATATTTTAAGTGTCGTTTAATGCTCTTTTTAACTTCTGTTTTTTAAAATAGAATTTTAATTGTGTTTTAACTTTTGTGCTAAGTGGTTTTTTAAAAAATTGTATTGTGCTTTTAAAATATTGTACACTGCCTTAGATCCCATGCTGGGAGAAAGGCAGGTTATAACTATAATTAATTAATTAAAGAGTTGGGAGTCTAAAATTCTGACTGATCAGCAGCACATCATAATCCAGTGATTTGCCAGAAGATTTGCCAATCCCTATTCTAAGGACATTATCACACAAGGCTGTAATCGTGTGATTATAATGGGATGGTAGCATGAATAGGCTCCCATTATCGCACTATGTCATTGTTGTAAGGGTCCTTTCGGACTACACAGTTATAGCACAATTGTACCCCTTTAACTGTCACGGCTGTATACTATGGGATCTGGGGGCTTGTAGTTCTCTGGCTGAGAATTCTAAATGCCCATCCCTAAACTGCAGAGCCCAGGATCCTGTAGGATGGAACCATGGCAATTAAAGTGGAATTATTGTGCTATACCTGTATAGTGTGAAAGGGCCCTGCAGGGTCAAAGCACCAAGGCTTTTTTTATTAGCAGGGCCAATGACATAATATCCCAGTTTGCCATCCCTCCTCCTACCTCCACCTTCCCTGTTCTCTCTCAGTTTGCTTGCAATTCTCACAGTAGCTGGGGATTTGATTTTTCCAATAATAATGCATTGTGACTTTGTAGGTGTGTGCGCGCACATATACACACTTGGATGGGTGGATGGGTGGGTAGATGGATGGACAAATATGAATCAGCATAGCTGCTGGCATTTTTGGACTCTATAGGGTCAGGGTGGGGGAATGGCTATGGGGACAGCCTGGAAGGAGCCCCAGCTTTTCAAAATTAACTACCATGTTGGAGTTTGCCTTTCTTTTCTTCACATGCATGCTTCAAATCACAAAAAATGATGGTATTTTTGTTGTTGTTGTTGTCTTTAATAAATAAAAGCCAGTTTTCTTTTGAATGATGGATAAAAAGGTGACAGGCAATCTCCCTGGATGCTGTTACAGCTTCCCCAAAATAGCTGCCGCTCTCATCTAAATGAATACTGCTAGACAAGTCAGGGAAAGTTTGTCGGTGTGGCTGTATCCTCCACTCACGAAAAGTGGCTGTCCCATCTCCCAGGCCATGTGTTACTATGTGGCTTTGCTATTTTTGAAGCAGGGAAGGCTGCTGTCTGTGAATGGGACTCATAGGTGTTGTGGAATGGAAGAGGAGGTGAGCCCTCTGTATGTTCCTCTTGCTTCTATTTAACTGTAACAAAACAAAACCATTTTCATTTAAAAGCTGCCTATTATCCCCCCCTTCATGTTGCAATTACCATCTTTTAAATTTTCTGTAGGACATAAGAATTACAAATGGTTAATTCAGCATAACAGGTGGGGAGGATATGACTGATATTTTGAGTGCTGTTCAAACAACCACTCCTAGCATCGCTGTTTTCATTAATTTCCTTTGGAATCAATTTTTATGTGAACACAAAAAGTGGGTCTTACATTGTCAGAGAGGAAAGACACCAGGGTCAAAGTGAAACAGACACTTGAATTCTACCATATTCCAGGTGTTGGGAGATTACTTGCAGAAACTTTTCAAAAATAAAAATGAATACAATGAGTCAAATGTTGCATGCAATATATATGCTGAACATGGAGCTGAACCACAGCTTGGTGAAGTTCTAGCCAGTGGTCATGACGGCTAAGGGATTCTGGGATTCTTGAGTTCTCCCAAAAGGAACTTTACTGAGCTCTGAGCTGAACTATCTTTTCACATGGTTCAGCTTTGGATTTGCAGCCAACATAAAACTGCCTGTCTGTAATTGGGGTTTATCAAATCCTCTAACATACTATAGCTCACAGGCTATGAGGGCAGTTGGAGTTTATTTCTAGAGAACAAACAGTATTATAAGTATGGTCTTATATAGATTATAAGTATGGGCTGTGATTCTATATCACCTACTTAGCTATGTACCCACCTTAGTTATGTAGCTAAGTAGTGTCTCCCAGCCCAAGCCCAAGCCCAAGCTCAAGCCCCCATCCTCACTTACTGAGCAGCAGCTGCTGCGAGTGACAGAGGTCTGTTCCCTTGTTGATTGGGAAGCAGCTGACTGACATTTTCACCTCCTCTCATGATGCAACAGTCAGAAGCAAGATCCCTGTTGCAATTCCCCCTCACACTGGAGATTGCTCACATTGGATGGAAACACCAGTCAGCTGCTCTATGACCAACAGGGAAACAGACCCTTTTGCTCACAGTGGTCATTGCCTGGTAAGTGAGGGACTTTCATGGTCCCTACATCTTCCTTAAACCAGTGAATACATGGGGATCATGAATACAAACCAGTGGCAAATGCATAACTCTAGGTTGCACATTCATAACTACCTTAGTGAATTCAAGCCATGGTCTTGTATAGTGAGAACATGAAGGGGCTACAGAACTGAGTATGTGTGGCACTATCCCTTACAAGTCACATTCTTCTTTCTTTGCCTTTGGTTTCTTTAGATCTTCTCCTCGGGTCATTGCCTACTTTGCTCCACCTCTAAAACTATTGGCTGAGCTGTTCTGACAGCACATGTTGGACTGAAAAGTGCCACAGCTTCAGCTCTATGAGACCTTCCTAGCATTTAAGAACTGATGAAGTTCTGCCTCCAGCTTTCATAATCATGGGATGAAAATTAATCACACAAAGCCATGCATGTTCACTGTGAACTGAATCCTCTTGTGTTCAGTAGGGCTTGCTCTAAAAAATGTATTGTACTGGAGAACAGGATCCCACAGTTATGCCTAGACTTCATAAACTGGGCATAGGCAACTTGTGACCCTCCAGATGTTGTCAGACTGTCACTCTCTTCATTCCTCAGAATTAGGTTTGCTGGCCAGGATGAATGGAACTTCAGCATGCAATTGGGAAACTGTCTGGATTGCATATTTTGTTTTCTACCCACAAAAATTACAGTGTCTAAATGGAGCTATCACTTGGCATAACTGAAAATATTCTTAAGGAATAGCCAGTTTAATTTGTCTCTATACTGAAATACCCAGGGACAAAATATTAAACATAACGTTCAGAATGGGTGATAATATGCTCTTATATTATATGTTCTCATATCTTTGAGGAAGACCTGTATCCACATAAGATGGGAGAAGGAGGCTGAGAGAAAGCAACTTTTCCTAGACCATCTGCTAGGGCTGGGAATGGAATATGTATGAAACCACAGTATCTTTGTTGTTATCCTAAGAGACTACTTCTGACATTGTTTCTCAGTTGACTCACTTCTTAAGAGGGTTCAATGGGCAGAGGCTCTCCCCAATGTGGACTGCAAAAGACCATCACTCCTGAATCCACACACAAGTCTGTTAGTGCAGCTATAGTGATGACTTAGGTCTTGGCATTTGTGCTTTTGAAGTTTGTGCACAGGAGTGCTAAAAGGAGATGTCAGAGCAATATGTCGCCTACAAACTCTTTCTCTTCCTTGGAAGTTACATGTAGAAAAGTTGATGGCATGAAAAGGTTTTCATGTGCCCTTAAGTGTGTTTCTCGCCAATTATTTATTGATGAATAATGGAACTTTTGAAGCTGCATCTGAAACTTATGTAACACCATCAACACTGCTCTGGCTACAGGATTCCTGGCACACCACAGGCAATGGATCTGCTCATTCTTGAGCCTTTACTTTCTCTCTCTGACTGTCAGAGTGGTTGCCATGTGACAGTGAAATGAGCTGAACACAAAGTGTTCATAGCAGGCTTCACAGAAGTAAAAGATCTGCATCTCCCTTCTTGTAGAATCAAAGGACATTATTAACAGAAGCATTTCTCATAATGTGGATGTATGATCAAAATACAGTACTCACTTACACAAGATCCTTATGACATTAGCCTGTTGCTTACTAACAGATTACTTTATTATCATATCATAAATGATGAATGGAGTCCAGGAGAAACTGACCTGCACATGTCAGTTAGGTCTGTCTTTAGGTCAAGTTTCCTTTTTAAAACAAAGATCGATATGCCTGTTCAAATATGTGTTCAATATGGTAATAATATAAACAACCCTTGAAACTCAGAATAAATTCTGTAGAACAAAAAGGAATGAGATGAATCATTCATGGTTGGTGAGAACGCTTGCTCTGAACAATGAAATGGCATTCTACTTTTGGCTAGAAATAGCACGGTGCAAGCTAGACCTCCTTGTGATTAATAAAAGGGCAGTTTGGTCAGCCATTGTTCCCAGACCTTATCACTGGTCCTATGGTGTCAGTAAGGCTGTTGTTACCCTTCCCTGTGATGGAGTCACCTGTTGCAGTTCAGCCTTTCTACACACCCCTAGTGCTGCCACTGCACTGGTCCAAAGAGTTTTATTTATAACATGGAATTTGGCAACTGCCTGAATTAGTAGAATTTGTTGGTTCTACTTCCTGGGTGATTATTTCACAAATTCTTCCAGTCATCTTTGATCATTGGGGACAGACAGAAAGTAGCCTTGGATGTGTGGGAAGCAGAGTAGAAGGAAATTAGAGGTATATGTGCCCTAGACTTCATGTCTTGTATAATGTCTGAAATGGTTCATTGTTTACTGAAGGGGAGATGTGTGTTTATGGAAAGAGATGAGCCTTCCTCAAGAGAGAAATGTGTGTATTTCAAGAGGGAGAAGATTGTATTCAACCTGTATCAGGTCTGGAACCTGGGATCTCCCCATAGCTGGACCAAAGAAGAATCTTTTCTCACACGGCTGGGCCAAGACATTTTGCTGCCTGTGGAGCAGCAAATAATTGCACTCACAGAGCAATGATGCATAGCTAGGGACAAAATGCCACAAGGCTCCACAAGGTGGAGGGCCTGAAATAGATTGGTTCATACTGTCTGTGGTTAGTAAATAAAGAAAATGGCAACTGTTGTATTAAAATCTTGATTTTATCCATCAGTTTCTATGGGCAGCTCTTGCTTCTGTCTCTGGGCATATTTAAAATTAGCTCCTGACTGTGAAATAGGAAATGACTTGTCCAGATGACAAGATTATAGAATCATAGAATTGGAAGGGGAGTGCAAGGGCACTCTAGGCCAACCCCCTCTCATACAGGAATGTACATCTAAAACACTCCTGAGAAATGCCCTTCCAAAATCTGTTGAAAGCCTTTTAAAGAGGGAGAGTCCACCACCCTCCAAAGCAATCTATTCCATTGTCAAACAGTTATTATAGTAAAAAGTTCTTCCTAACGTTTAGGGGGAATCTCTTTTCTTGTAATTTGAATCCATAGGTTATCATTTTATTCTTTTGAATAGCAGAGATGGTTTTCTCTTACTTAAAAAAAATCTCAATGCATCTCTTTCTCTGTCCTTCTCTCCAGATATTCCATTCTATTCACTCTTTAAACTGGGGAGATTTTCAGATAGGGTACAGTTGTCCCTTGACATTCGCGGGGGTTAGGTTCCACGGACCCCCGCGAATGTCAAAAAACCACGAATATTGATTGCCCTCCCCCCTCCCTCCCCGGGGCCTTCACGGAACCTTCGAAGGCTCCGTGAAGGCCCCCGCGGACTCCCCCCACCCTCCCCAGGCCTTCACGGAGCCTTCCAAGGCTCCGTGAAGGCCTCCCCCCAACCTCCCCCCTCCCTCCCTGGGGCCTTCAAGGAGCCTTTCAAGGCTCCGTGAAGGCCTCCGCAACCTCCCCTCACCCTCCCCAGGCCTTCACGGAGCCTTCCAAGGCTCCGTGAAGGCCTCCCCCCATCCTCGCCCCATAATCCCCCCTCCCTCCCTGGTGCCTTCAAGGAGCCTTCCAAGGCTCCGTGAAGGCCTCCCCCCAACCTCCCCCCTCCCTCCCTGGGGCCTTCAAGGAGCCTTTCAAGGCTCCGTGAAGGCCTACACAGCCTCCCCCCACCCGCCCCAGGCCTTCACGGAGCCTTCCAAGGCTCCGTGAAGGCCTCCCCCCAACCTCCCCCCTCCCTCCCTGGGGCCTTCAAGGAGCCTTTCAAGGCTCCGTGAAGGCCTCTGCAGCCTCCCCCCACCCGCCCCGGGGCCTTCACGGAGCCTTCCAAGGCTCCCTGAAGGCCTCTGCAACCCTACCCCCTCCCTCCCCAGGGCCTTCACAGAGCCTTTCAAGGCTCCGTGAAGGCCTCCGCGGACACCCCCACCCTCCCCAGGCCTTCACGGAGCCTTCCAAGGCTCCCTGAAGGCCTCTGCAACCCTCCCCCCTCCCTCCCCGGGGCCTTCACGGAGCCTTCCAAGGCTCCCTGAAGGCCTCTGCAACCCTCCCCCCTCACTCCCTGGGGCCTTCATGGAGCCTTTCAAGGCTCCATGAAGGCCTCCGCGGCCTCCCCAGGCCTTCACAGAGCCTTCCAAGGCTCCGTGAAGGCCTCCCCCCTCCCTCCCCGGGGCCTTCACGGAGCCTTCGAAGGCTCCGTGAAGGCCTCTGCGGCCTCCCGCCACCCGCCCCAGGCCTTCACGGGGCCTCTGGAGGGTCTCCAAAGGCCCCGTGAACGCCTCCCCGGCCCTCCCCGCTCCTTCCCAGGGCTTTCAAGGGGCCTCCGGAGGCCCCTTTTTGCGGTTTTGGGGGGCCCCGGGGGGGCCCTCCCAAAACCGTGAATAATTAAAACCGCGAATGCTGAGTTCGCGAATGTGGAGGGGCAACTGTATTTATTCCGTGGGAGACACAGAGTAGGGTCAGGAAAAAGTCTCCTTTCCAGAAGACGTTGACCCTTTTCCCTGTCTCCCCCATCCCCATTCCATATTTCCCCATGATATTTTCATCACGGGGAAACGTTGTTTTTGGGCCGCCTGTTCCATTGTAGTAACGGAATCACGGGTGGTCTGAAAGGTGTCCCGTTCCTCTCCCATGATAACAGCTGCAGGAGGGAGGTCCATTCTGGACACTTCTGGGTAGGAATGGGACACCCAGGTAGGTGGCACCCTTTCCCCCCACTCCCTGGGTTACTTTTATTTTTTGGTATGTGTTTTTGTGCTTGGTGTAGTAATTTGACAGTTGGGGGGTTATTTTTGAATTTCCCTCCGACACGTTCTCTCGTGAGAACGGGCGGGATTTCAGTTCCTGGTTGTAAAGGCAGCCTTACAACGACTTCATTTATGGCCGGCCAGCTTGGGGAGAGGGAGAATGTTCCTGCCGTGGAATAAAGGTAAGTGTTTGAACATTTCCCCTTTATTCCGTGGCAGGAATGGGATTGGGGCTTGTGGGGCAGGAATTTGGCCCCATTTGAAAATCTCCTGGTTGTTATTTTTCCCCACAGTCAGTGAAGAGTGAGTACCATTCAGCAGTTTCTTGTTGAGACTCACTTGATTCCCCCTCCCTCCCATCATAAGATTGGATTGTATCCTCCTGAAGCCTGAGGTTACTACAAGTCGGCTTATACCTCCCTCTTGTGTGCAAGTGCTGTGAAGTAGGAAAACTTGAACCAGAAGTAGAGAGAATTAATATAGCACATGTTGAAGTTATGTGAAGTTTTGCCATACCATTTTAATAGCTGTTTGTAGATATTATGGTGATACCTACTGGTAATTTCCCAAGACTAAACTTTTCTTTTGTATTCCATTAAAGCAGTTTGCAATATAGTGAATTGGAATTCACAGTTATTAATGACTTTGTCATAATTAAGCCTACATAGCTGAACTATATAATACATTATGCAACAAAATCCAAAATCCACAAACAAAAGAGCAATATCTTTATTGGCCAACCATAATACAGAAAATATATCATGTAAGCTTTCAAAGCTTCACTGGCTTCTTCATCAGGCAAAGATACTAAAAATTATACATGAGAAGAAAGTGACAGTGTTAGAGTCACAGGCTACATTTGGGGGCTTGTCTACACTTGTAAAAAAACAACAACCTGCACTCACCCCATAGTCATGGTGCAGTTCCCACACAATGTTTGCAACAATTTGCATCTTCATTGGGGTTTCTGAAGGAAAATCAGGATCTGAAAAATTTGTGGTTTGCTCCACATTTGAGGGGAAAATCTGGCTTATTGGCCATGTGGCAGCTGTGTATTGGCTTCGGAGTGAAGCTGGTGGATGGGACTCCATTCTGGTGCTTTAATTTTTTTTTCCTGATTGTGCACATATCTGGATAAGCATATCTCCACTTATCCAGTAATGTAGTACTCTGGTACATATAGTACATATTTGCATGCATGAACAAACAGGAAAACAACAACAACAAAGCAGCCCTAGCCATGTGGCTGGAAAGAATGCTATGCATAGGACACATGATCAACACTGCCTTGTCCTTTTATGCCAATGTGAGTTTGCCTATGGTTACAGTGTGGCAGGATACTCGGGAGAAGCCCCAGAGATTGTGGCATTTATGGGGTTGCTGTGGATCAAAAATATCCACAGGGACTGTGAGGTGGGTTTTGGGTCTCCTGCCAGTGTAGACAAGCCCTCTGGTCTCAGATGTTACTTCTGTTGTCCGTTAAGATGGTCTAGACCAGTGGTGCACAACCTGCGGCCTTCCAGATGTTTTGGCCTCCAACTCCCAGAATTCCTGACCATTGGAGCAGCTGGCAAGTTTTACCTACAGGGATATCAATGCAGGTTTAGAGGGATATCAGTGCAGACAGAGGCCACTCCCCTTCTTGGCCATGTGGGGGCCGGAGGCAAAGGGCAATAAAACATATGTAATAAAATTTGAACTCCATAAGCAACAGAAAAGTAACTTCCCTTAAAATCCAGGTTACCCCCCTACTCTGTGAAGCTAACTGCCCCCTTTTTAGGCAGAGAACATTGAATTTTTCAAGAAGTCCCTGTACTGTTACATCTGAAAAAAACATTTAGGTTCTGTGTAGGTAAAACTTGCCAATTGTAGTTCAAATGAAAGAGTTTTACCTTTGTTTGAGGTTAAAACTTTAAGAATTAAGTCCCAGTCCATCAGTTCCCCCTTGTTAAAGTTTCCCCTGTCATGGCAAAATTCAGCATCTTCAGATCCAGGAAACATATTCAGGGGTAGCTGTGTTGGCTGTGCAGCAAAATACAACAATATCCGAAATCCAGAAAAGAGCAATACCTTTATTGGCCAATCAAAAAGCATAGTACATTGTTGTTTATATTCCATGCTCTTAAATATCTACAATGATATCTACTGACAGCATTAGAAAGAGGGTACAGAATGAGTGCCTCCAGACTATGGACTTTATCAGACACACAAAATAAGGCGTCATAATGATGCCATATAACTGCGAAAGGGTGCGCATTATCAGATAACGTTGCCCTTTCATGGTTAAAATCAGCCCCAAACCTATACATTTTTATTGACAGCTGAAGCCATCAATAGCTCTCCCTTGGTGCTTTAGTGCTGGCATTGCCAGCGTGCGAAACCTCGGGCCATTTAACTCTTATGTCTGCAGCGAGAATGGCCGATCCAGTGTAAACACTTCCGGGTGACATCGGGACATCCAAGTAAGTTTTGCTCTTTTTCATGACCCTCCCCAGGTTATTTGGGACTTTTAAAGTGTGTGTGTGCGTGCACTTAAAAAAAAGCTTTATTTTTGTTTTTATTTATAAATTTCCCTCCGACAAAGTCTCATGGGATTTCGAATGAGGAAGCGAACAGGGCTCTGTTCAGTTTCTCTTCATTGCCAGGGTTGCCTTTGCCAGGAAATGAAGGTAAGTGCAGTGGGGGGCATTCTTTTGCCGGCACAAAAATGGGGGGGGGGTTATGCCAGCAAAAGAACATTTTAAGGAGCTAGTCTGAAAATGCCCTATGTTTAGCCCCAGATAACCTCTCTATGACCCTACCCCCAAGTTAAGACGACTGTACCCCCCAAGTTAAGATCCAACAAATTGCTTATTTTGAACTAGTTATTTGGTTTCAGGGAGGGAAATGGTTCAGATTTTGTTGTTGGGACCATTTTCAGTTCATTGAAGGATTATTATTTTTTGTCCTTTAAGTCGGGAGTTCAGATTTATTTTGACTCTCTGCCTCTGTCCTATAACACACTAAGCCCTGCATACCTTCATATGTTTAAAGCTCTTCAGACTTTGCTAAATGCCAAGGCCTTAGAGATTCCAAGAAGTTGGAGTGGAAAACCCACCAGGCCTTTGCTCTTTCTGTGAGAGGACATCAGAAGCAGGATTCATTTTAGAGTGCGACAGCATGGAAATTTCCAAACATAACCCTTCCTCCCAGCTCCCATTTCCCCTGCAGTGCTTTCATAACTCAGCTGTCAAAGCCCTGAACGTTATTAGCCAATTAGTGACTGACACATTTCCTGTAACGCTACCTCATTAGTCAGTCTCTGGAACTGGTACAAACGACCCAGCTAAAATTGTAACAAATTCCTTGGTATTTGGGGGCAGGGGAAGGCACAGAAAGTATGGTAGAGCCAACATTTTTTTAGCCTTCCTGGGTGAAACTTAAATGTTTGAAACCTTATGTTAACTACGAAAGGGGATTTAACCCTTTAGTATTTTTCTGCCTGGTTCTTGCTCCCAGGAGAGCCAAAATTTTAAATGCCAAGAGTCAAAAATTTGGGTCAAGGTAGTTCAGTTTTGTTTTCCTTCCATAGAGTTTTATAGACCAGAGACTACAAGAAGGCTGCAGATTTAACACCACCTTGCACTCATACAGGTAACCCAATTTCTCTCCTGTTGTGTGTCCAAATAAATCATCCTTATCATTATCCTTATTTCTATCCCACTTTTCCCCACCCCAATTTGGGACTCAAAGCGGTGTACAATAAAAAGACATTGTTAAAATTAGAAAAATACAAAAGTTAAAACAATTAAACAAGTAAAAAAATTAAAAACTGCTTAAATTTAAAAAACATACACACATACACATGCACGCATACACAACACACACATATACCCTAGCACAGCCATTAGCAGAGATTCGCAAAGGCCAGATGAAACAAGAAAGTTTTTACTTGGCTCTGAAAGGAAGGCACAGAGGGTGCCAATCTGACTTCTCTGGGCAGGGAGTTCCAGAGCCTTGGGGAAGCCACTGAGAAGGCCCTCTCCTGAGTTCCCACCAGATGTACTTATGAGAGTGGTGGAAGAGAGAGAAGGCCTTTGCAGCAGATCGAAGAGCCCATGCTGGTTCATAAGGGAGAATATGGTCCTTCAAATAACCTGGACCTGAGCTGTGTAGGGATTTAAAGGTACCAACCAATAAGGGGAAGTGGAAAGAATCTTAAAGTTCATGCAAGGTTAAAAAATGATCCCCTCTAAAAAGGGAAGTGAATGAAACCGTGAATGGATATATTTCTTATAACTTCTGGTTCTGTGCACCTTGTTGATGTTTCTATGTAAAAGAAGTCAAGTGCTGGATTGGGCCATCCAGTGTCAGGTGCAGAAGGAAGGTGTGTGTCCTTACTTTTCCACACAGGAATGGGTGACAAGCATTGTTTCTCTTCCATAAGACTTGCACAGAGAAAATGGAGGCACATTTTTTAAAAATCCTTGGGATGAAAGGTAAGCCTCCCTCTGCTGACTTTAGTGTCTAGGGCAGATTTAATTTCCTTGTGTACAACTGTGTTGCAGTTTATAGACAGTTTACTAGGTCACAAGAAACTAGCTGTAAGCCTGAGCCACTGACTGTGCTTCTCTCAGAAAAGCCCCTTGCTGCATTCCACTTCTTGCTTGTACTAGAGTGTAACAGAACCCAGGACTGGGAACTGGAGGCATCCACTGGGGGGAGGAAGAGACAGACAGATCGGTCTGAATTGGTACAGAGCTTTATTTCTATTTATACCCTGACTTTGTATCTTGTCACACATACACCAAGCAGTTTTCGGTATATAATTAAATAATATCAGGGATTAATGCTGATGATGGCGGCACCAGTGGTGGTATTAGAAATGGCAGGAAATTGCCACATGTTGCTTATTATATATGCTTGGTGGGAGCTGAGAAGCATCATTTAACTGGACTTTTGCTGTCATAGACCTTATTTGTCCTATTTATTTCTGTCAAGACATGGGGTGGATAGGCTAGGCATACTACCAGAGGAAAAGCATGATGACTGTGTGTCTGTGGTGGTGGTGGTGGTGGCACTCCATCAATGAGTGCCACCTGAATGTTCACAATGCCAAACAGAAGTGAAGCACCACTGTGGAGCGTGGTGGGCAAATACAAAGGACTTGTCTACACTGATGGGAAACCCCAATCCCACCTTATAGAGGCTGCAGATGTTTTTGATCTGCAGTGACTCTGTAAACACCATACTCACCAGGGCTTGTCCAATGGGAGATTGCAGTATCCTGCTGCACTGTAATCTTAGGTGAACTCATTGCATTATTTCCAGCCACATGGCTGGGGCTGTTCCAAGGTGTTTTTTTTTCTGTTTGCTTGTACGTGTGAATATACGTTGTCCCAGAGTACTGTATTATTGGATAAGCAGAGATACGCTTATACAGATATGCACAATTTCACTTTTTTTAAAAGCCTGCACACTGGAAGAACAGAGTCCCATCCACCAGAAGCCCTGCCCCTGGCTTAGCACGAAAGCCAATCCGCATCCACCTCACAGCCAATAATCTAGGATGATCTGTGAAATGCAGAGCAAACCATGAATCTTTTAGACCCAGGTTTTCCTACAAAATTCCCAATGAAGATGCGAATCATCAGGAAAGTTGTGTGGCAACTGCACAGCAAATATGAGGTGAGTACAAGGTTTTTTTGCTAGTGTAGATAAGTCCCAAGTTGGCTGCTTGGCACTAATTGAAATGGTAGGAATCAGAGATGACTTGCAGGCACACAAGAGGAAACCATTGATTATTAGTGGAAACAGGTTTGAGCATTACAAGAAACTAGATTTCAACAAACCAAATTTCAGCTTGTCATGTTGTGCAAACAGTCTTAGGATGCCTCAGAAAGAACAATTTTAGCTATGTCTTTATTGTACCTATCACATGTAGCTCCCATCTCATTTAATTTTTATCTGTTGCTACAAGAAGCTTCTCCCTTGGTATGTGGCTCTTCCTTTATTTGTGAATTATGAATATCACACTCTGATTCTCCTTTTACACTCTCTATCTTCTCCTTAAATGCCTATGTGTGACACCAGAGATTATTTGTCAATGGTAGATGGTATGGAGCCAGTGAAGTCATTTTGCTCGAAATGAGGACTATTGATGCTGGATCAGCAAACAATACAATGTGCTTAGCATTGTGATGGAATGGCCTTATAAAGTGATTCTTAGGTTCTGTCATGGCCAGCCAGGCTGAGGAGGACTCAGAGGCTGAGGGAGCTGAGCCAGCTCCAGCAGAGCTGGCTGAGCCAGAACCTAGCTCTACTATGCCAACTGCAGCAGAGCCCATGACTCAGCAGCCTAGCCTCCCCCCCCCAACAGAGATTCCAGGCCTGGGAGACATAGAGGAGCAGGACAAGGAGGTACCTACCTTCAGTCAGAGAAGGACAGAAAGGGCGTGCCTCCGGCAATCCCGGAGATTATATGAGAAACGCTCAGCAATCACCAAACAGCTGTGATTAGGAGCTGGGCCAATATAAACAGCTGTGAGACACCGAGCTTCTTCTTCAGAGTCTATCTGCATTCCCTGGTGAAAGCATTTGACTCAGACTCCCTTGTTGCCTGAAACCTTGCCTCCTAGACCTTGTATTGATCTGGAACTCTTGAACTTGGACTGGACTCGCTGACCTGCTTTCTGGAACTCTTGACCCTGGACTGGACTCACTGTCTTGCTCTCTGGACTTCTGGACCTTTGGCTTGCCCCCTGGTTTTGCTAATTGGACATTGAACTGGTACGGTGCTTCAGAATTATTTTCGTGTTACTGCAAAGCCTTGCATTTTGCCTGTATTATTCTTATCAGCCCTTCGGTTGGCTGCTTTCCCGGAGCCAACCACTGCTTTCTCTGGGTTTGACCAGCACTATTCAGCCCTCAACATTACTATCACAGCAGTCGGTCATTGAAATCGATCTTGTAAATAAATCTCAAGCATATTCACGTTCACCCATTGTTCTTTTAAAGAAAAATGGAGACCAGATCCTGCACTTGCCCCAATCATAGCTTGAAATCTCCTGAATCGCTGGAATCTACTGCCTCTCTTTTAATTCCATATTATCATATTAGCATGTTAATACACAGGCTGTAAATATCTTCAGACATAGTACATAGTACATTTGAACTATCTTCTTCGACTTCTGGACTTTTTATTTTTGCAATGTCCTTTGTTTGCTCCACCATTCTTGCTGTTCATTCAGAGCTATTTAACATTGGCTTAAATGCTCTAATGTCATGTCTCTCTCTGGATTTTCTTCACAAACGAAGATTCAGGAAGGACTCATCCCGCGCTTTCTGCAAGCGCGCTGATGACTAAAAAGGCCAATCCGAGATAAACATGTCCAGTTGCAGAAAGCACAGCAGAAGGTCTCCTTGGGTGATGTTTCTGGGTTGTGATTCTTTCTGCATTGTCGTTTCTCTTCAAGACTTGTTTGGCGTGAGTTCTCAAATAAGGCTGCAGCATTGTGGATAGTGTGTCTCCATGCCTCCCGATGTGAGGCCAGGGCGGACCATTGTTGGTGATCAATTTGGCCTAGCCTGAGATGTTGTTTCAGAGAGTCCTTGTATCGCTTTTTTGGAGCACCCCTCTTACGCTGACCCGTGGCGAGTTCACTATAGAGTACCATTTTTGGGAGGCGATGGTCCTCCATCCTAGAAACGTGCCCTGCCCAGTGCAGCTGTGTTCTCAATATCATGGCCTCAATGCTGATGATCCCTGCTTGCTCAAGGACAGCAACATTCATCACATAGTCCATCCAGTGTATATTTAGGATTGTGCGTATACAGCGTTGATGAAAGCGTTTGAGGAGTCGTAGGTGGTGGCGATAGGTGATGATAGGTGATAGTAGGGTAGTAGAGAATCTATTACAGTTTCCTGCCAGGGAGATGAAGGAGAGCAGCTTCTGGGCAGCCATTTTGAGTGGGTGAGTTGGTGGAGCTTCTGTGAGTCACATCTGTGCGTCACGAGGGGGTGGAGCTAGGTGCCTAGGCCTATATAACTTCTCCCAGAGGTGCGCGCCTAACGTCGTGTGAATTTTATCAGCCGAGCAAAAGTACAGCTTAGGCAGCAGGGGAGCAACAAACTTTGAGATCTCTATAAAGTTATTTTGCCAGTAGATTTTGCTCACTGACAGAGATTGGTGAATACCAGAGGATTTTTTGAGGAGGAAGCCCACAGTCCTGTTTCACTAATAACTTAAGACTTCTCAGCATGGACACTGAGGGAACTGCTGCAGTCACCTGCAACACTTGTGGGATGTTTGTCTTCTTGTCTACAGATGTGGGAACTTCATATGCATCAAGTGCAAATTGGTAGCCCTCTTGGAGGAGAAAGTCCAGCAGCTGGAGACCTGGGTAGCTACACTTTACCATATTCGTGAGCAAAATGTTTTCCTGGACAGAACAGAATGAACAGTCTTGGATGCGGACCATACAGAGGAAGTTGCTGGAGAGGAGAGGGTCACTTCACAGACACAGGAGGTAGACAGCTGGAGGAATGTCACACACAGAGGTAGAAAAACCAAGGGTTGTTCTGGCAACTTGCAGCTACAGAATCAATTTGAAGCTCTCTCCCTTATCAAGGACAACGAGGAAGAACAGCATGGACAGACTTCGGGGGTAGAGCAGGGGACCCTGAGAGTACCACCGCAAGGAACAGCCGCTGCTAAGCCTTGGCGGAGGCATGCGGTGGTGGTGGTGGACTCCTTGCTGAGGGGTACAGAAGCAGTGATTTGTGGGCCTGACACAGGAGGTGTGTTGTCTCCTGGGGCAAAGATCCATGATGTGACCGAGAGGCTGACAAGACTGGTCGAGCCTACTGATCATTACCCCTTCCTTTTGGTTCACGTGGGAACCAATGATACTGCAAGGCACAGCTTTCCAAATATCAGAACAGATTATGAGGCTCTGGGGAGGAAGCTGAAAGAAATGTATGCACAGGTTGTCATCTCGTCTCTTCTGCCAGTTGAAGGGCATGGTCCAGGAAGGGAGAGGAAAATAGCCGATGTAAAGAACTGGCTCTGTAGATGGTGTCACCGAGAACAATTTAGATTCTTGGATCATGGGCTGCGGCTCCATGAAGGGGGAACTTCTGGCAAGGGATGGGGTGCATCTCATGCCAGTTGGCAGAAACATTTTTGCCAACAGTCTCAAGAATTTGATCAGGAGGGCTTTAAACTGAGTCATATGGAGGAGGGAGACAGTATTCTGGAAGGCAAAAGGGCTGGAGGAAATAGTCAAACTGTCATAGAGGGAACATGGCAAACAGTGCAAGGACCCAACAGTGGGAAGCAAAAAAACTTGCACAGGCAGCAAGTAAAGGGAATACATGGTCTTAGATGTCTCTACACTAATGCACAGAACATGGGAAATAAGCAAGATGAACTTGAACTCCTAGCACAACAAAGCAAATATGATAGAATAGGCATTACTGAAACCTGGTGGGATGAGTCTCATGATTGGAATGTAGGAATAGAAGGGTATAACCTTTTTAAGAGAAACAGGCCAGACAGGAAAGGAGGAGGAATAGCATTATATGTCAGGGATATTTACATCAGTGAAGAGATCCATGGCATCAATACTGGAAGCCAGGTGGAGAGCATCTGGATAAAAATTAAAAGGGAGGGAAACAACAGAGATGTTATTGTGGGACTCTACTACAGACCCCCAAGTCAGACAGACGAATTGGATGATGCCTTTCTAGAACAGATGACCACACATGCAGAAAGGAGAGATGTGGTAGTGATGGGTGACTTCAACTATCCTGATATTTGCTAGTAATCTAACTCAACCAATACTTCAAGGTCTAGCAAATTCCTTAGTTGTCTGGAAGACAATTTCATTGTTCTAAAGGTGGAAGAGGCAACAAGGGGGTCAGCTATTTTAGATCTGATCCTAACCAACAGGGATGGCCTGGTTAATGGGGTACAAGTGGTGGGATCCTTACGTGAGAGTGATCATGTTCTCCTGGAGTTTGTTATACAATGGAAAGGAGAAACCAAGCATAGTCAGACACACATTCTAGACTTTAGGAGAGCTGATTTCAAGAAACTCAGGGAAATACTGGGGGTGATCCCATGGTCAGGAATACTAAAAGAGAAGAGACCTCAAGACGGATGGGACTTTCTCAAAAGGGAGATACTGAAGACACAATTTCAAACAGTACCAGTGAGGAAGAAAAATGGGAGGTGTCTCAAGAAAAAACCAGGATGGATGACTAAAGAACTTTCAATGGAGCTAAGTTTTAAACAGAACATGTATAGGAAATGGAAAAGGGGGGAAATCACCAAAGAAGAATTCAAACAGATAGCTAACACATGTAGGAGTAAAGTCAGAAAAGCTAAAGCACAGAATGAGCTCAGGCTCGCTAGAGAGGTTAAGAACAATAAAAAGGGTTTTTGGGGGGTACATCGGCAGCAAAAGGAAGAAGAAGGAAATGGTAGGGCACTACACGGAGAAGATGGCAAAATGCTAACAGGGGACAGAGAAAAGGCAGAATTACTCAACACCTTCTTTGCCTCAATGTTTTTAGAAAACGAAAAGGATGATCAACCTGAGGAGAATGGAACAGAGGACACAATAGGGGAAATCCTGCTCAAAATAAGTAAAGAGGTAGTACAGGAATACCTTCTTAAGCTAAATGAATTTAAATCTCCAGGACCAGATGAACTACATCCAAGGGTATTAAAAGAGCTAGCAAATGTAATCTCAGAGCCATTAGCAATAATCTTTGAGAACTCCTGGAGAACAGGAGAAGTCCCAGCAGACTGGAGGAGGGCAAGCGGTGTCCCCATCTTCAAAAAGGGGGAAAATGAGGATCCCAACAATTATCGTCCAGTTAGTCTGACATCAATACCAGGGAAGATTCTAGAGCAGATCATTAAACAGACAGTCTGTGAACATTTAGAAGGCAATGCCATAATCACCAAAAGTCAACATGGGTTTCAGAGAAACAAGTCATGCCAGACTAGTCTGATCTCTTTTTTTGATAAAGTTACCAGCTTGGCAGATGAAGGGAACGCTGTGGATATCGCATACCTTGATTTCAGTAAGGCCTTTGACAAGGTTCCCCATGACATTCTTGCAAACAAGCTTGTAAAATGTGGGCTAGACAAGTTAACTGTTAAATGGATTTGTAACTGGTTGACCAGCCGAGCCCTGGTGGTGCAGTGGTTAAATGCCAGTACTGCAAGCCACCACGTTGCAAGTTTGATTCCAGCAGGCTCCAAGGTTCACTCAGCCTTCCATACTTTTGTAGGTCGGTAAATTGAGTACCCAGCTTGTGGGGGCAATTAGCTAACACACATTGGAAACTTTTTAATGCAGTGTTGATGTGTAAATAGCTATTGCTTAAAATAATTTGTAAGCCACTCTGATAGCCTTGTGGCTAAGAGCGGGGTATAAATAACTTTTTTTAAAAAAAGTGCTCTGCAGTGGCTCCTCTTCCTCTTGGAAAGATGTTACCAGTGGTTCTGTCCTGGGCCCAGTACTATTCAACATCTTTATCAATGACTTGGATGACAGAATTAGGGGCATACTTATCAAATTTGCAGATGACACCAAATTAGAAAGAGTAGCTAATACCTAAGAGGGCAGGATCAAAATTCAAAATGACCTGAATAGACTAGAAAGCTGGGCCAAAGCTAACAAAATGAAATTCAATATGGAGAAATGTAAGGTACTGCACTTAGGGCGGAAAAACAAAAAGCATAGATATAGGATAGGGGAGACCTAGCTGAATAAGACTACACGCGAAAGGAGTTCTAGTAGACCACAAGTTGAACATGAGTCAACAGTATGGTGCAGCAGCTAAAAAGGCCAATGTGATTTTGGGCTGCATCAACAGAAGTATAGTGTCTAGATCAAGGGAAGTAATAGTGCAGATTCTATTCTGCCTTGGTCAGGCCTCACCTAGAATACTGTGTCCAGTTCTGGGCGCCACAATTCATAAAGGATATTGACAAATTGGAGCGTGTCCAGAGGAGGGCGACTAAAATGGTGAAAGGTCTGGAAACCATGCCTTATGAGGAAAGACTTAGGGAGCTGGGTATGTTTGGCCTGGAAAAAAGATGGTTAAGGGGCGATATGACAGCCCTGCTTAAGTATTTGAAGGGGTGTCACATTGAGGATGGAGCAAGCTTGTTTTCTACTGCTCCAGAGACTAGAACACGGAACAATGGATGCAAGCTCCAGGAACAGAGATTCCACCTCAACATTAGGAGTTACTTTCTGACAGTAAGAGCTGTTCAGCAGTGGAACACACTCCCTTGGAGCGTGGTGGGGTCTCCTTCTTTGGAGGTCTTTAAACAGAGGCTGGATTGCCATCTGTCGGGGATGCTTTGATCAAGATTTCCTACATGGCAGGAGATTGGACTGGATGGCCCTTGTGGTCTCTTCCAACTCTACAATTCTATGATTCTATGATTCTATCTACATGTTTACTTGGCAGTGGTGGGCAAGGCTGGGAGTATGTAGCCAATGCCTCCCTAGTCTGTCAGATTTCTTGCAGACTGCCTCTCTCCTTGGCCCTGTGCTCTTCTACAGTCCCACAGAGGAATCCAATACAGAAAATTTTAGACCTTGGAAATAATGCATTAATAATATTGTGTTATGCTAATTTATTGTGGATTTTTTGAATAATGAGGGGAAATTATTCCACATGTTGTTTTTAAGTTAACACGACCTATGCTCATTAATTTTTGGCACAAGGAATAGTGATTTTTTTTTACTATTATTTCATGGAATCATAGAGTTGGAAGAGACCACAAGGCCATCTACTCCAACCCCCTGCCATGCAAGATTACCCACCAAAGCATTCCTGACAGATGGCCATCCAGCCTCTGTTTAAAAACCTCTGAAGGAGAGTCTACCACACTCAAAGGCAATGCATTCCACTGCTGAACAGCTCTTACTGTCAGGAAGTTCCACCTAATGTTTGGTGGAATCTCTTTTCCTGTAGTTTGAACCCATTGCTCCACGTCTTAATCTCTGGAGCAGCAGAAAACAAGCTTGCTCCATCCCCAGCATGACATCCCATCAAATATTTAAACATGGCTATCATGTCCCCTCTCAACCTTCTCTTCTCCACACTAAACATACCCGGCTCCCTAAGCCACTCCTCATACGGCATGGCTTCCAGACCTCCCATTATTTTGGTTACTCTTCTCTGGACACGTTCCAGTTTGTCAATATCTTTCTTTTTAATCTGCCCTTATCTTGGATCAAGCCAGAGAAAAGGAACTATTTAAAGCCCAAGAAAGTCTTGTAATTGTATGAGCTCTGGTTTGCAGCTCTGGAGGGTTTTTGCGTAGAACAAGCATAAAAAAAAACAAAAAAAAAAAAACAAAAACCCAAACCCAAACTACTTTCAAATGAAGCTATTGTGATTCCACTGTTATGTTTCCATGCTAAGGAATGCTGAGATTGACAGTTTTGGGAGAGGCATTTAGAACTCCCTGTCAGAGAGCTGTAGTGCCTCACCCAACCACAGCTCCCAGGATCACAATTCTATCACTGTGTTGTGTGAAAGCCCCCATCTCTCCATTCTGAATGTGACCCAACATTCTCCCTCTTTCTCTCTATTGCCACAAAGCATATGTGCCCGGGCTGGATGTTTATCATTTCAGTCAGTGGTTCTTAACCTGTGATCCACATACCTCCAGGGGCCTGTGATGTCCCCCGAGGGGGTCCGTGAAGGCTGCTTGGCCCACCTCCTCCCTGCAGTGGAGTGGCCATGTGACAGGGGACAACAGGGTTGTCGAGACAGTGAAAATACCTCTCATGGAATTCACTGGAAATCCTACCTGTCTAAGTGGGTTCCTGCACCAATCCACACTATTCAGAAGCCCCCCCCCCAAAAATGGCAAAAACAACAGCCTGTACTTTTTAAAAAAAACTGCAAGGGGTGTGTGCATTTGTGATTGTTTGGACTATTGAATGACAGGAAATTTGAAGGGAAGCACAAAGCTGATTGGCTGGTGGGGGTGGGGCTTGCTAGCAGGGCAAGTGCCCATTGCCACCATGTTGGATTTCACACTTTAGTGATCGCTTGCTAAGGTGATGAAATAGGATGGTTATTTTTTGTTTTACTCTCTTATAAAATTGAAAAATCGCTCTGTTGCTCCAGCACACCTTGGACAACTTAAAAAACAAACAAACAGTGGTGGTGAAGAACTAATGTGAATACAGTTGTCCCTTCACATTCTCTGGGGTTTGGTTCCAGGACCCCCGTGAATACCCAAATCTGTGAATACTCAAGTCCCATTCTATGCAACAGCATAGCAAAATGGTGTCCCTTATATAAGATGGCAAAATCAAGGTTGGCTTTTTGGATTATTATTTTTTAAAGAATAGTTTCAAGCCGTGAATACTTAAATCCGTGAATATGGGCAACTGTAAATCACTCGCGGACACCACCTGGAATGTGAGGCTTATGGGGGCTCCTGAGATGCCACTATGAGATGCCAATACTATGAGGTATACTGTACTCTGTTCGCCACCCTTGTGTAGATGAGCCCAAGGCAAAGGCTGACTGGCTGGCTTGGCCTGTGCCTTGCCATTCAATCTGCTCCAGCCACAAACTTGCAGGAAGAAGCAGAAGAAAAGTCTTCCCTCCCCCTCCAGTGCCTCTGAGGGAAAGTTTAATGGATGGTGTGATTTGTATTGTTGTCGTTGTTGGGGTTTTAAATCTTAAGTTTTGGGGGGGGGGGTCCACGGCAATAAAAAGATATTTAAAAGGGGTCGCTGGTAGAGAAAAGGTTCAGAACCACTTGTTGCCCTACAGAGGTCTGTGTGTGTGTGTGTGTGTGTGTGTGTGTATAAAAAGGTTCAGAACCATTGATTCCAGCCATTGTTGTCCTACAGTGTTTGTGTGTGTGTGTGTGTGTATAAAAAGGTTCAGAACCACTGATCCCAGCCATTGTTGCCCTACAGAGGTGTGTGGAGGTGTGTGTGTGTGTAAAAAGGCTCAGAACCACTGATCCCAGCCATTGTTGCCCTACAGAGGTCTCTCTCTCTGTGTGTGTGTGTGTGTATAAAGGTTCAGAACCACTGATCCCATCCATTGCTGCCCTACAGAAGTGTGTGGAGGGGTGTGTGTGTGTGTGTGTGTGTGTAAAAAGGCTCAGAACCACTGATTCCAGCCATTGTCGCCCAACAGAGGGTGTGTGTGTGTGTAAAAAGGCTCAGAACCACTGATTCCAGCGACTGTCGCCCTACAGAGCTGTGTGTGTGTGTGTGTGTGTGTGTGTAGAGAAAAGGCTCCCTCTCCTGCGCTCCTGTCCCTGGAAGTGGCTCCATGTTCCAGGCTGTCCCCCGGCCGGCATGGCGGGGCGTCCCTTCCCGGCTCTCCTCTCCTCTCCTCGGCTGTTGCTGTTGCCGGGGCTCTCTGAGTGGCGGCCGCGGGAGCCACGCCGCGGGCCGGGATTCGTCGCCGTCTCCGGAGCCGCCCGGTCCCCCTTCTCTTTCGGCGTATGGCGAGAGGCGAGAGCCGCGGGGGGAGCGGCAGGCCTGCCTTGTTCACATGGAAACTGCGCCCGCGCCGGCGCGCCCAGGGGCGGGCGGGGGGATGGGGCCGGCGTGCCTGGGACGGGGCGGTGGGCCTGGCTGAGGAGGGGGACGCCTATGTGGAGGAGAAGCAGCGGGTTGGCTGCGGCGCCGGGCGCCGTCAGTGGCTGGGGCTGGTTGCTACGCGCTGGAGGAGGCCAGGGATGCCAGGGCGGGCGGCGCGGCAGCCAAGGAGGCCGGCCAGCCAGGTTGCTAAGCAGTTTTCACCGGCTCTGAGAATTATTATCATTATTTTTTTTAAAGTATGTGCTGTGTCAGCTATTTCGCCTTCCCTTCCTCCCCCCCCCCCGCTCGCCTCCCAGTTGCCTTATGGAGAAGGAGGAGGAGTGGGGAAACTGGGGAGGGGGAGACCGGAGGCAGGAGGAGGGAGCCCACAGCCTTTTTTCTCCTTTCAATTCCAAAATCCCAGTTCTTGGGCAAACGGCCAATGAATGAATGCTTCTCGCAGGGGTGGGGTGGGGGAAACGCTAAATATAACCTGTTGTTAAGGGGTTGCCAGATTAACCATTCAATAATAATAATAATACGAGAGAGAGAGAGAGACATGGGTGCCTTACAAAGCAGAGCAGAGGCTTCTGTTGTGTTCTAAGAAGTCGATCTGATTTGCAAAAAGAGACACTTGCTCAAAGCAAGGGGCTTGGAGTAGGTTGCCCAGCTTTTGGAAACTTCTCGCAGTCGGGACACCCTAGTCTGTGGTATTTATTTTATGCAAATTTATGCCCATTTTAAATAGCACATTGCCCCTCCTCTTTGAAGCATTTATTCTTTTAGAACAATTCTGTCACCCCACCCCACCCAGTCCCTTTTACTTGGCCAAGTCTGGCAGTATCAATAATCATATTGGCAAATGCAGAAGCAGAGCAGAAAGATAGGAATTGAGACACAGGGCGGAGAGGTGAAAGTTGGCCAGTTTTCTAGAGCAGCCACCTTGATCCTTACTGAAAAATAAGAGGGCAATAATTCACAGAGTTTGGAATGGCTACTTTCTTGGACTGCAACTCCCAGAATCCCCTAGCTGGCATGGCTGCCATTAGATTTTATGCTTTTCACAGGGATATCTGTTTTTATTGTTTTATTTTTGTGCAGTGCTTTGTACGTTGAAGGTGCTATATTAATAAATAAATAAAGTTTCTGAGCTCAGGTTGGATTTAAAGGAGTACATATAGGATCTCTTTGTGAGGTCTTTGTTAGGAGCAAAGAACCTGGTTCAGGAGAAACAGTGTAAGTAACGGCTGGAATCCTGTTGGGGATGTATGTCTTCGTAAGTGGACTTATGTCTCTGGGAAAATAGAATGAGGTGGTTCTGTTATGTTTGTATCCAGGAAAGGGCTGCTTTTACATTACTATGTAGGGGAGCCAGCAAAAGCAGCTGATGTGCATTGGACTGAGGCACATCAGTCCTGTTGTGCATTGAGACACCAACTAAGGAGTGCCAGTCTATATTGGTAGAGCCCAATGTGCATCAGGGCATTTTTAACAGTCCCCATTACCAATCTTCATAATTAATTAACAGGGTTTCTTAGCACCTCTGCTACATAGCTAAATATACATAAAATTATGAACATACAGCACGATAGAGGATTCCAGCCAAGATTTATTACAGGAATCCAGCCTAAGAATAGGATAGTTGCTTAAGAAACTAGGGGATTGTCTACACTGGCCAAATACCCCAGCTTGCCCCCATCTCAGAGCCCTGCAGTCTAAACGACACAGGGCGTTTGCCTGTGTACCCAGAAGACAGATATGGGCTGAGATGGGGGAAAGCCACATAGGACCTTTTACTGCATTTTAAAATGCTATCTGGTTTACTCCATTTCTGTTGGAATGGGACGTATTGGGTCCCACGTGTCCATGGGAGCCTGTCCTAATAGGCCAGCCCTCGCTGCTGCTGGTGGTTGCATTTACTCTTCTGGGTCCAGGCAGCAGGCCTGCAGCATGTGATCAAGGCTGTTCACATGCGGGAGGCTTGTCACTTGGTGCAGCTTGGCTGCCTGGTCTTGGCAGAGCAAGGAAAATGGTGGGGGCTGCAGTGAGAGGCTGGCATTCCTGTGTGGATTCTGGCCCATTTTCTCCAGGTAATGGGAGCAGAACGGGCCACCTCCACAGCCAGGGCACACCAGTGGGAAGCCGGTATATCCTTCCAGGTGTAGATGAGCCCTAGGCTAAGCTTGCTATGTGCTAGGGACATAGTTGGAAGAAGTGGGGAAGAGGAGCGGGAGTATCAGTGTATATCACAAAGGCGAAAGTAATGGTAAAACAGAGGGGAAAGGCTTAGGTTGCCTTAACTCTCTTATTCATATTACTAACTGCCCCATGCAGGCTTTCTTGGTTTGTAGTGTGGTTGCCCGGAGCCTATTCACACTACATAGCACTATTATTCCATTTTTTACTGCCAGGGTTCCATCCTATGGAATCCTGGGGTTTGTAGTCTGGTGGTGTACTAGAACTCTCTGACTGGGAATTCTAGCTATCCCTCACTAAACTGCCAGTCCCAGGCAGAACTATCATGTTAAAGTGGAATGATAGTGCTATAATTCTATAGAGTGAATGGGCTTCTAGCCTCTGCTTTCAAACGAACTGGGCTGCTATAGTGACACCCACCCTGGATCTAGGCCTGATTCCCTCTTCTGTGTTACTTTGGCATAGTTTTGTTCACCTACAAGGTCAGATTGGATAAGGCAGTTAGTTCCCACCTGCTGGATCCCTTGTATCCTCCTTTTCTACCTGATCCCCATGCATCTGGCCCTCAAGTCATAAGGGTTTCCGGTTGCTACTTAACATTTTACACCTGAGACTTGGTTCCGCTAATCAGTTTGTTGCTTGCTTCCATTAAAAAAAAAGCCCTGTTCACACAAGTGGGCTATTCCTGTGAGCTGTATAACTTGGGAGTAGCATATTTGAACAAGGTCACCTTCTGCTTTTATAAGCTGATAATTGCCTGGTGCTGATTTTTCTTCCCAGATCATGGAAAAGACATAATCTCATGATTCACTGGACAGTCTGCTTGAATTCTGTCACTTGATCCTTCCTACACATAAAAACTATGTACGGAGTTGCAATTTCACCAAACCCAGTTTAGGACTAGGTGCTTTGGGTAGAATAAAAAACAAATAAGAATGCATTTACAGTCACATTAGATTTGGTGGACATGATTCAATATAAGTAGATGCATGAGTCCACAAAAGGTTATTCTACAGTATAATAAGTGTATGAATCTCTAAGGTGCTGCATGATGGTTTAGTTGCTCTTGTGCAATTGCAGACTTGACATAGCTACCTATCTAGTACTTAGTAAGTTGCTAGATAGCTGAGTATTAAGGACCTACTGTTTGCTTCCACTATGGCTCAAACAGGTGAAAGCAATAGCAGATCAAACAGTTGATCTTGTGACATATGGCAACCTGTAGTAGAGCAAGAATGGATGATGTATCTAGAATACCATTGTATCTCTGGGGGCTTTGCAATAGAACAGCCGGGATTTCTGGTGCTGTGTTGTTTAACAATAGCAAAATGGTTCCCCCTTTCTAAAGTGAAGAAAGCTTGGGGTTACCAGGTGCGGTTTTGTATGGATGGACTGTGAGTGCTAGTTAGTTCTTGTACTCAAAACCAATTGTGTGCTCAGAATTCTTTAACTCTGGCTCTTGCAGTAGGCTGCAGATGTTCTAGCAAAACCACAACAGGTGATACTACAAGCTAGTAGTCAGCCTGCCCCAAATAAGGACCAGTCTGAGCATGAAGTACTGGCCTAAATTCTCTGGGTTTGCCCCAGTCAGAGCAAACCTACAGTGTCAATGAAATACAGTATTTATAAGTGTTGAACTTAGCAAGTTACTATTTATTCAATCAGTCTTCTCTTGTTAGGACTAAAAATAAGATTTAGGGTCATGATTCTGTATCACTTGATTAGATATGTAAGCACCTTAGTTACATAGCTAAAAATGTCTCCCAGCCCAACTCCCCCAATCCTCATTTACTGGGTAGCAGTTACTGCAAGCAATAAGAGTCTGTTCCCCTCTGGATTGGGAAGCAGCTAATGGATGTTTCTACCCCCTCCTGTGAGCGGTCTCCAGTGCAATAGTCACAAGCAAGGTCCCTGTCACAAATTCCCCTTACACCAGAAGAAAGGTGGAAATGTCAGACAGCTGTTTCCTAATTAACAGGGGAATATACCCATGTTGCTTGCAACAACTGCTGAATAGGTAGGGCGTTTTGATACAAACCAGTCATGAATGTGTAAATGTAGGTTATGTATTTGTAACTGCCTTAGTGAATTCTGGCCCATGTCATTATTATTGTAATTTTTGCCAAAGTGTACATACATATATGTCAGTCCTGTCATACTGTGGATTAGTCAGTTCTGTCAGGTGGAACGGATCAGATGCAAATGAGAGAGACAGGCTCTCAGGATGTGTAGACTTTACTCTGCAAATTATCCCAATTATCAGCTAATTTAAAGAAGAAAACCTTTTTTTTTTTTTGAAAAATACATCCTGATACTCTAGTCTTGCTTTTACATCTGATTAAATGGGCTATTTCCAGTTCTTCCTTCTTCTGCCAAGTGCCTAGACTTATGATCTTTTCTGCCCCACATATTCACAGCTACTTACATTACAACTTAATTATTTCTTTATCTACTTTGTTTTGTTAGTTTTTCACCTCATGGAAACATTATGGCTTTACTCATTTACTACTCAGAAGCAGGATTCCTTGAAGTTCACATCAGGGCAGGAGCAAAAGAAACATCTGCCTAATAAACGAGGTCATATCCCTTGCAAAGGCGGGCACAGACCATTGCTCTTAATTATGTTATAATCTAATCTTCCCCAACCAATGTACGAGGCTTGCCTTTGATGTGCCATCTAGTCCAGATCAGACCTCTTTTCCCTTTTTTGGTTTGTTCTTGGCTCATTCTAGCTGGAAGGAAGATGAGATTAATGAAAGTTAAGAGGTTAGTTTAGGTTTTCTTTCATTTCTCCAAACAAATTGGCCCAATCAAATATGATGCTCCTTCCTCTTCTCTTGACATGCTCCCAAGTGATGCCAAGAAATGCCTTTTAATGTTGATTGCTGCTATAGTAAAGAGTGATTTTAAAATCAAATATTTGACTTCATTAATATGCCTTTCATTTGATTTACAAACTGGAGATAGCAAAATACATATCAAGTGTGTGTTAAAGACATTTTGGGATTTTGCGAGTCCTTTAAGAGTGTGCAGTCACTCTTGATGTCTGACAGTGAGTGTTGTGAACACACTTAGGTACGAGGAACACCAAGGGCTTGTCTATATGGTGAAAATACTCCTCATAGAATTCAAGAATACCTTTTGTCCCAGTGGGATCCTGTATCATTTTGCCATATTTGGAAGGAGGGGGGCAAAAACTCCAAATACTCTGTGCATTAAAAAAAAAAAACCAACTCCAAAAGAAATGTGCATTTCCCGCTTGTTGGGACAACTGATTCACTTTGCTGTGCTTTCCTGATAAGAGCGGAAGTGGAAAGCTGATTGATCAGACATGTGCAGGGGGCAGAGCTTGCCAGCAAAGCAGTGCCTGGAACTGCTGTTGGATTTTCACCGTAGTGCTCATGCACTGAGGTAATGAAACAGCCTTTTTTTCTTTCCCTCCCTGTTTATTTAAGCAGAAGATCACACTTCCACACCTTGAATTTGCTTTTTAAAAAATACTGTTTGGTGGCTGCAACTGGTGGGAATAAAAATTGAGTAATTCACTCATGCCCACCATCTTGATTTGCAGGCATCTTGATTTGCAGGCATGCCTATTTGAACAACAAATGTGTATGGCTTCACATGCCTGTTTTCATTCTATATTGCTCCTTTTCTAACAATAGAAGTTCTCGATTGGTAATGTAAAGCTTCATGAAGTGAAATACATAAAGGCATCTTAGAACATAATCTTGTTTTATATCTAGTCCACATGCTTAATAAAGAACATCTAATAAAATGGTTACTAAAGTCATCATTTTCCTTAATTTTGTTATACTAAAGATATCCATGCCAGCCAAACCTCAAATCAAATCCTTCCAGTTGTAACAATCTTCTTTTCTTTAACATTATCCAGTCTTTTAAACCAAACTAAACAACAGACTGAAAAGTAAAATTTCAAATCTGGAAGTCCCAGACCATATACTAAATATAGTAGATTGTAAAAGGAAATAAGATGGGCAAATATATGTGTGAACTGTACCACTTCACTCTGAAAGTGGGAGCTTATCTGACTGGGATGATTTTTCTTTCACCAGTCTCCACATTTCTAATATTTTGTATACCACTTAAGTCTGAAAGTGGGAGCTTACCTGACTGGGATGATTTTTTCTATACTGGTGGCCAAAACATATAGATCTATGCTTTTTTTTAACATGATGTGTGATGGAGGATGGGGAGCTGGTGCAGCTTACTTGCTCTCGCCTTTTCTCCCTGTTTTGGTGTTCACACACGTTCAGTAAGGGATTCCAAAGGCAGTTGCTTTTTACCTTGCCTGTTGCAGCAGACACACATGGCTACAGTTCAATTGACTAGAATAGAAACCTGCTCTTTCCCCACTCAAGTATTATTGTGGTTTTTACTACAGACATGCTTCTACAATCCAACACTGAAAGTTTGTGTTTTTCCAGACTTCTTTCACCATCCTTCTAGTACTGATGTTGCTTAAAAAATTCTAGCTAGACAGAAGATGAAAAAGGAGGCTGAGCAGGCATTTTAAAAACTTTGTAAATAGAAGCTTGTTTTTCAGAGGGCTTGTCTATATGAGGCATTAAAATGTGGATTGATGCACACTAATGCCAATTCGCAGCAGCTTTCATTTGTCTTAACAATTATTTTGGCAAGATCATAGGGATGTGAAGCTATCTGCATTTGTTGTTCCAGTGGGCATGCCTGTGAATCAAGATGGCAGGTGCGAGCAAATTACCATATATTCCTCTGTATAAGACTGCTTCTTAACATTTGAAAATCTCCTCAAAAGTGGGGGGGGGGTTGTCTTATACGCCCAGGAGATCTTTTCCCCTGCTGTGAGAATGACTGCCTTGTCTTTGAAATGTTAAGTTGCCTGGGCAGTTTCCTCATCAGATCCTTCCCCCTGCTGTGAGAATGACTGCTTTGCCTTTGAAGTGTTAAATTGCCCTCCATTTAGGGATTGTATTTTGGTAAACTTGCCAGGAAGATTCCCATTTGCATAGTTTTGGGGATTTCCTTTCCAGGAGTTTGCAAGTCTACCAATGTGGCTCTAAAATCATTAATGTGCTCATTCAAAAATTTGGGATTTGATAGCTTCATATTAACCAACTTCATTGTTAATGAAACCTTACTTTCCAAAGATTGAACACCACAGAGATTTTTCAAAGTATCCCATGCTTTTTTAGCTGTTCTCAGTCCTTTAATTTCACAGACTATTCCATCATCTACAGCCACTACACTGGCTGGCTGGTGGGGGGCAGGCTTTCCAGCTGGGCGGTTGACTGGATTGGGGGGGGCAAACTCTATGTTTTAACTTAAAAATTGGGGTTTTTTCTCATGCGGTCATCTTATATGCCGGAATATACGGTACTCACATTTTTATTGTCACCAGTTGCCACCGCTGTTGTACAATGTGTGTGTGTGCGCGTGTTAAAGCATATCCAAGGTGCAGAAGTGCGATATTCCTCTTAAATAGACAGAAAAAAGGGGGGAGGCTGTTTCATCATTGGAGCACATGATCACTATGGCAAAAATTGGTTTCAGGTGCTTGCCTTGTTAGCAAGCTTCGCCCCCTGCACATGTCCAACCAATCAGCTTTCCACTTCCACTGTTATTGGAATGTGCACCAAAGTGAATCAGTTGTTCCAATGAGCTAGAATGTATATTCCCCATGGAACTTTTTCAAAACTTTGCTTTTCTTGTGAAGTTTTTAGCATGTTTGCCCCTCCTTCTTCTGAATATGGTGGATTGATGCAGGATCTCATTAAGACAAATCATATTCTCCTCAAATTCTACGAGGAGCATTTTTGCTGTATAGACAACCCCAGAGGCTCTGTTAACTGAGGTACACCTGTATATTTGCTTCAGAGCTTTGGCAGGAGATAAATATATATTTATTTCAGGACTTTGGAAGTAAAGCATTTCAAATCATGTTGTAACATTGTTACTTGTACCATGTTACTTTTTGAGATAAGGAGGCCTAGTTACATTATTTAAAAATAATGTAACAACTACTAACATTGGCCAAGATCATGTATCCTCATCATAACTATGATGAGACCTTTGTCATCATAGTTATGATTGATGATTCCCTCCAGTCTACCTTTCCAGGCTGGCAGCACATTGACTAAAGTGTTTCTGCGGCAGTGGAGACCAGAGTGCTGGGAAATGACACCAGCATCATGCACCTAGTCATAGGGTGCCTTGAGAACAGGCAACTGGAGAGATCCCTCAGGGTCTTGCAACAACTGCTTGTCACAACGCACCCTGTGACCAGAAGTGCACTGTAGATGTCATTTCCCAGCACTCTCATCTCCAGTGCCACAGAAATGCTTTGGCTGGAGTGCTGCCATGCTGTGAAGGTAGGTTTTTGGGATTGTTGGGATATATAGTTGCAATCCAATATGCTGACTTCTTTAACTGCAGAAAGGGTTAAATGGTAAATGTAAACAGAGTAGATGAGATGACGTCCCGTTTGCAATGTGAGTGTCTTTCCAGAGAAGGAGGCGTGTCTTAACTCTTTTTGTTCTGAGAAGATACCATGAGAAAAAAGATGCCATGAAGACATTCTAGGGGCAGGAGCTGCAGGACAGAACTCCTGCATATTTTAGTTTTTAGAGATGTAGCTTTCAATATATATTTTGTTATTTTAGTTTACTTTTCAAGTTATTACAGCTATGATCTTTGAGATGCATATGAAGCTCGTGAGTAAAGTATTTTTCTATGGTTTATAAGTTACATTTGACTACTTTGATTCTTTTCAGGTAGAGTGTGGAAAGTGGTGGGGTGAACTGGGTGAATGGCTATTTAAAACCTGTGTGTTTGGAATCAGTACGTTTTTCCTGCGCATGTATCTTTAAACAAAAAACTCTACTAAGTGTGCTTTCAAAAAGGGATTACAGTCAACCGTTCTTTGGCACCAATTTTAAGGTCTCCCCAGTAAAGCACAGGGGTAACATTGACAATCACCTTTAAGGGTCACATTTGTTTGCTCATGACCATCAGTTAGGACAGCTTAAGTCCAATTTACAATATTGTATGCCCAGCTTATGATATTGTAACCACTAAACAGGATGGCAGTCATTGTTGGTGTTCTTTTGTGACAATGAGTAATGTTTTAGACCTTTGCCTGAGTCCCTAGAGAGCTGCTGCCAATCAGTGAAGACATTACTAAGTTAGATAGACAATTTGTCTGACTTGGCAACAGTCAGTTTTCTGTATGAGCAAAAATGACAAATAAAGCATTCATTCACCCTGTTATGTTTGCTCTTCTTTGGTATGGATTGGACTGGGCCTTGGGCTACTCATTTCTAGTCATAGTGCTACACAGACACTAAGGACAGTTTTGACTGGTCATAGAGCAATAGCATATCTATCTACAGTACCTCTTTCTGAGACAGAGAGTGGAGATATATGGGAGTACACCAACCAGCCCGCCACCATAAACGGTGACCTCAGAAGTTATTGGCTTGTCTTCCAGGGAAGCTCCCACAGGGAAGGCATCAATGCAGAAAGTCTCGTTTTGTGTATGCTAGGCCACTCTCTCTCATGTACTGTTTACCCAACAGACTTCAAGTTTGACAATTTCTCATTAAGCTGATTTCGATTCAGTATCACTGGAGCAAGCTCTTAATTACTTGCACTTTCATCTGTGCCCACTGATGGAATGGAGATGCCAGGAGGGGCCTTCATTTGCATATATTGATTAGAGCTAACCAAAGCTCTATTGTGTCTGCCCATCATGTTTAGGAAATGTTAATTCACTGTCTGCTGCGGCTGCTGCCCAGATTCTAATAAAGGGATGGCAGGAGTTCCTTCAACATGAGGGGGTTTTGCTAGCTGAGGACTCCTTTTTCTGTGAGACAGAAGCAGAAAGGATCCTATTGACAAACCCATGTTGGTTTTGCAACATTTTCTTCTTTGTTTAATGCCAAAAGCTGAAAATAGTTTTTCTTTCAGATTTTAGGCAAGGAAGATATTTCCTCTCATTCTCGGTATATAGTTTATCTTGCAATTAGGAATGCTTGAGGAATTTCTTCGATCTGGATTCCAAAATGAACTTCCTGATCCACATCTCCTGGTCTATAATGTGTGCATTGGAATGTAGTTCTCTGGAATCCACACTTGGAAGAAATTTTATGAGTTGTTTTGAAGGCTGCCTTTAAAAAAAGAAAAAGAAATCTTTTAAAGCAAGTTATAATCTCTTTGTGTAGTTAGAAAATCCAGCCCCTCAGCACCCCACCATATTCTTAGGAGGGATATTATCACATGCTATCTCTCCCAGGGGTACTTGCAGTCTAATTTTGAATGCACATGGCAAGGGCTGGTGTTTCAAGGCATGTGGAGCTTCTTTTTTTTTAAAGATAAAAAGCAGCCCTCAGACTACTGCATATATGGTTTAAAATAAGAATTTCATGCAGATTTAAGACCAGACATTAAGCCAGAAATGGGATGAAACTGATCTAATGATTAACACTTGCAAAAGGTACATATATTGACTTTAGATGGATCTGTCCATCTTTGCTATGTCTGTTATAAAGATGCAAAAAGACCTGTTTACACAGTGTCAACCCATGAGTTAGGAGTAGCTGGATGAATAGGGAGAAGGGATAACTTGTTATTTCAAAGTTATAAGCATATGTCTAGGTTAGAAGTTGTCACTTCCTACAGCTGTTGTCTGAGATTAAGGTATATGGGATCACTGAATGCAAAGGAAGATAATCAACTCATTTGAAATGTTGTGCTGGAGGTAAGTTCTATAGATACCATGGACTGCCACAATGACAAATAAATGGATCTTAGAGCAAATCAACCCTTAACTCTCCCTAGAAGCCAACATGACCAAACTGAGGCTATTTTACTTTGGACATATCATGAGACAACATGCCTCATTAGAAAAGATGATAATGCTTAGTAAAGTGAGAGGCAGTAGGAAAAGATAAATTATTTATTATCATTGTATTTTCTAAATTTTTATACCACTTATCAATGCCAAAGAAACACCACATTACACGTGGATAGCCTCAGTCAAGGAAGCCATGGGCCTGAGTTTGTAGGACTTGAACACAGGTGTTGATAACATAGTGACTTGGAGATCTTTCTTTCATAGGGTTACCTAAGTGGTCATGGACTCAGATTTCTCTGCCAGAGAGTTTTAATGTTGTGGTTCAGGGGAATGCAAAAGAGAAATTTAAGTACTTCAAACTACAAATCCTGGGATTCCATACTTTGGACCCATGGCAGTTAAAGTGATATCACACTGGTATGATGTGGCAATGTAAGTAACAGTGTAAAAGGAATGTGGGCAAAAGGCAATCTATGATCAGTTTTGTGATCAGTCCTTGGTCCGGCAGATTATATATTCTGATGCATGTGTTAACATTATCCTCATGCCTTCATGAAGCTGATCTCCTTTCATATGTAGCGGTACAGTAAAAGTATTTGTAATTCCTATGAAATCAATGGTGTATAAAAGTTCTTAACTTTGACTGGGTCAAGCTTTGTGTATCTCAAGGGTGAGTTTTTCTGAAAGAAAACCCATCATCAAGAAATAAAATAAGATACAACTGCATAAGATTCCATGAGCATCGCACATAGTAAAATATAAACCTCATATAATGCTTTTATTTGTTTGGATCCCAGGTTTCACCCATATCTTACAACACAGGATAAAAAAAAAGAATATAGCTACAATCAGCCATAACAATAAAACAGTTTAAAAAACCCCAAATAATCCTATTAATAAGGGTACTGAATTTTAAAACAGTTTAAAAGTATTTAAAACATAACAGGTAGAAGATAAAAAGCCCAGTATTCATCATTAAAACAAGCTAATGGACAAAAGTCTGTATAAATAAAAAGTTTTGCCTGCCTGCAGAAGGAAAGAAGAACGGGCTAAACTAGCCTTTCATAGGAGTGGGTTCCATAAACTAAGAGCTGCCATCTAGAATGTCCTCTCTCATGTCCTCACCAGGTACACCTGTTATGGTGGTGGGACTGAGAGAAATCCTTCCCTCAAAGATCTCAAAACTCAGGGAGGTGTGTATGGGAAAATAGGGTCTCTCAGAGAGTCCGGACCCAAGCTGTATAGGGTCAGGAGTGTGGATTATGTCAGAAATTGACAGGTAGCCAATTAAGCTGTTATAACAATGGAGTTAAATGTGACCTATAACTCACTCCAGTCAACAGTCTGGCTGCAGCATGTTGGGCCCACTGAAGTTTCTGAACATTTTCTGAAGTTTTCTGAACATTGCAAAGGCAGACCCACATAAAGAGCATTAAAGTAATCCAAATGGGATATAATTAAGGCATATGTCACCATGGCCAGATCAAACATTTCCAAGAATGGGCAAAGCTGGCAAATAGTTTTAGTTGTGTAAATGCACTCCTGGCTACTGCTGAGACATGGACATCAAGGCTCAGGGCTGAATCCAAGAGTACTGTACACTTAAGTAGCAAACCTGAATTTCCAGGGAGAATGTAGCCCTATCCGGCACTCACTAAATCCTATTCCACAAACAACTTTCAACTGGTTTATCAACAGGTTCAACAACAGAGAAGACGTTTTCAGCTGTGCTATGCCACCTAAAAATGTCCTTGCCCAGATGATTTTTGTACCTGATATTTTTACTGTTTGATCTTTATTTCTTTCATCAGCTACTGCATATACATTAGCTAGAGTGTGGACTATGAGCAACTTTAAAGGAGTAATTACTATAAAGCCCCGTAAGTAGACTTAAAGGTCCACCACCAATACTAGCTTTGAAACTTTGCCTAAAGTGAGATCTGGAAAAATGAAGATAAGGAGATTGATGTAACAAACCAAGATGAAGAACAACAGATGCAATTGGAAGCGGAGATGGAAAAAGATTCTGCTATACTAGTGCTGCAGGTGTGGACTCTCCCAAGCTGTTGGCCTAATTGTGGATTACAAATGCCTTATGTTGAATATAAATGGAGTGAATGCTACACAAAAGAGGGAAAATACTTCACTGTTTGAAAAAAAAAAATCTGTTTGAAAAAAACAGGACATAATTTGTCTGCAAGAAACACATACAGTATTGGGGGGGGAGGCTATAAAGTAATTGATCTATTAAAAATTAGGTGAATAATGCATTTCTGCTGGATCAAAAAAGAAAAATTGAGTTGTTTTATTTATAAATCCTCAATTATGTCCAGAATTGGTATTGTCTGATGAACAAGGTAGATATGTTGGGGTGCAGGTTGACATGCAAGGGGTTAAGACTTTGGGTAGGGGGTGAATGTCCTGAATTAGGACACAAACCAACAAAAGCCCCTACAGCTAGAACACCCAAGACATATGATGAAAAAACCAAACTGAAGGGTTCTGCCAAAAAATAACCAGGATAAACCAATCCCACTTCCAATTATAAAAGAGCACCAATGTGAAGAAATAAAAGGATAACAAAATCCTGGAGCAGAGAATCCAATAAAATTAAATTTCTGAAAGGGTAAAAATACCCCACTAAGAAAGTACCAAAAACCAAGGCCAAAAAAACCTGACCCCTGAAGTAGATGAGTCAGTAAAATTACTAAAAGGGTGACTATACCCCACTGAGAAATATGCAAATGCTAAAAATAAAGTATTATAATAATAGTAAATAATAAAAACTCAAGGCCAGACGCGTTACGACAACAGTCTTCCTCAGTGGCCTACAAGTATTCAATATATATATGTATATGTATATGTATATGTATATATATATATATATCAACTCAACAGCTCACACAATGTGACTCTGCTCAGTTCAAAAGCAACACGGTACTTCTCCTGCTCACAGAGTCTCTTATATAACCAGCTGAACTGGTGATGGGAACGATCCTGCCAAGTCTCAAGAAAAGAAGTAAGGGAAAATTTAAGGTGTGGAAGGACAGCCAAAGACTCAAACTAGCCAATTCACATATTCATTTAAACCCACCAGGGATTCAGATTTCAAACGATGAATCACTTTGAGTTCCAATATCTGTAATTGTTTTATGTTTTTAGTATTGGATATCCCATCTATGCACCAGAATTTGAATGAATCATAAGTATGATGTTTCTCAAGAAAATGTTTTACCAATGGGGCTTCTATTTTATGGTTTTTAATACAACTTCTGTGTTCTGTGATCCGAGTTCTTATCACCCTGCTGGTCATCCCCACATAAATTAATTTGCAAGGGCATTCAATTATGTATATGACATTTTTACTAGCACATGTAAAAAATTTGTATATTTCATCAACAGTATTCACAAAACATTTCAGATTATTGCTGTGTCTGCATACCGAACAATGTCCACAGATGTAATGTCCCTTGCCAATCACACTATTTTGTACAACCGGAAAATCTGCCCGTACTAGTATATTCTTGATGTTTTGAGTACATTTGTAGGCAAACATCGGTTTATTTTTATATCTGGGTATATTTTCCAGTAAGTGCCAATGTTTCATAATACTTTCTTTAACCCTCTGAGAATGTGTGTTAAAAGTCAGTGGTATAACCACCCTATCGGGTGCTCTCTTTGGTCTGGAATCAAACAGAAGTTTCTTTTGATCTAAATTACAAACCTTGTCTTGTGCCTCTTTTATAACCTTTAAGGGATACCCTTTCTCCAAAAATTGGAGGCATGTAATATTCGATTCCCTTTCAAACTCTTCCAGTGTTTTACAATTTCGTCTATTACGTAGAAATTGTGAATACGGAAGGTTATTTTTAAGAGGCGTTGGATGATAGCTGTCATATCTTAAAAATGAATTAACATCCTTTGGTTTTCTATATAAGTTCGTTTCAAATGAGCCCCTATTTGTTTGAATGTTTATATCTAGGAAATTCACTGTGCAGGAATTATATACCATATCAAATTTGAGGCTTTCATGGATACCATTAAGAAAAACCATAAACTCCTTGAGAGAAGATTCAGATCCCACCCATATACAAAAAATATCATCTAAAAATCTTTTCCATGTATATATATGGGGGAAAAACCTCATTGCTTAATATATAAGAACGTTCAAAATGGTCCATATATAAGTTTGCCAACTCTGGGGCAAACTTACAACCCATTGCCACCCCAGAGGTTTGCCAGTAGAATTGGTTACCGAACTTAAAATAATTCTTAGTTAAAGTTATTTCAATGAAGTGTAACAAAAAATGACTAGGGGGAAGTCCCATAGGTTTAGACAACATAGCTGCTTCTAAGATCTCCAAGGCCTCATTCTGGGGAATGTTAGTGTAAAGTGATATGACATCCAATGTCACCAAGAAAAAATCCTCTACAGGTGGTGTTAGTTCCACATATTTAACCAACTCCTTGGTGCAATATATATATATATATATATATATCCGGAATTAGAGGTTTCAGAAAAGATGAAATATATGTAGCCAACGGTTCCAGGATAGATCCACAGCCTGATACAATAGGTCTACCTGAAGTAGGAATTTTATCCTTATGTATCTTAGGAAGTAAATAAAATGAAGGAATTCTACCTGGGGAATCCAGTAAATAATCATAAACATTAGTTTTTATATACCCCATATTTAATGCCTCTTCCAGAGTGATTTTAATCAACTTCAAAATATCTTCTGTCGGGTCTTTCATACATTCCTTGTAGTGTTTTACATTTGATAATTGGCTGTATGCCTCTATTTCATAATATTTCCTCCCACATATGACTATAGCACCTCTTTTATCCGCTGGTTTAATTATATCTTGCCTTTTTTGCAAGTTCTCCAAAGTAGCCTGATGTAGTTTGGATAGATTGTGCCATCTATTAGATTGGGAGGTAAAGGTATCCTGCATGTCCTTTAACACCTTGTCTTGAAAGACCTTGATGTATGGGTCATCTATATTGGGGTTAAAGTTATATTTTTTTTGAAAATTCTTATATCTATCCGTATCTGGGGGTCCCAGGTATTCACTGGTTGTCCCATTCCTAGAAAAAAACTTGGCCAATCTAATTTTCCGAAACAATTGATGGACTTCCCGCATAGTATCAAAAGAATTATACCTAGGAGTTGGAACAAATGAAAGACCTTTGTTTAAGACTTCTATTTCCAAGTCAGATAATGAGGATTTTGATATATTGACTATCTGGGTTTGGAGAGGTGTCTGCCCTTGTACATTTTCCTTCTCTCCATATCTCTGTCTTTGTATCTCCACCTGTTGGACTGTTTTTCTAAAAAAGGTCTACTACTGGTTTTAAAGTGGTCCACGGAATGATCAGTAGAGGAGTCAGTGGTAAAACCCCCAAGGCTATTATCTTCTTTACTTGTATCTATACTGTGGTCAAAAGAAACTCTTTTCTTATTATTTGTAGAAGTCAGAACAGTATGGGATTTCCAGGAATAAACCTTTCCTTATTGGTAATCCCTGAGATCACTTTGACATTTTTTGAATTTAAGATCTTTGAGTTCATTCATTTTTTTAGTTACTTGAATGAACTAAAAAAACGAATGAACTTAAAGAGAGTGTTTTATCCAGATAATTCTGAACTCAAGAGAAAGAGGCAAGGGAAAACTCGATTTTGGATGAGATAAAAAGAAAGGTAAGTGAGTTTTTAAAGTTTTCATCAAGGACATCTACTACCAATCAAATCAAGATTCTACAGAGACAGTTATCTGTGTCAATGGTGGATGAGATTGAGAAAAACATGAACCATGTAAAGCAAAAGAAAATTGAATTTGCAAATAAACCAGGGAAATGGGTAGCATATACTGTAAATTGTGAAGACAAAGTGATATTAAAATTACAAAATGGAAATGCTATAATAACTGATTGTGTAAATATACAAAAAGTGTTTTGATGTTATTCTTTTTTATATAAACGTTAAGAAATTTCTTGGAAAAAATGGATGAATATTTGGGTAAGCAGAATTTACCAAAAATCACAGAACATCAAAGACAGACTATGAATCATTCCATAATGGTAAAGGAGACCTCCCCGTTCCACTGGGAACTGCCTCCGGAGATTTAAAATTGGTTGCAGTGGCAGTGGTGGTAGCTGAAACTGCAGGAATGGTGAGGACAAGGTACTCCATGTCCCTGCAGAGAATAATAATATGTAGAGCTTTGGAGGGAATGCGGCAGCATGCAGGCAAAACTCCATTTGGAGTTTTTGCTCCACATGTAGACATGCCCTTACTATAATTTTAGCTGAAAGACTGAAAATAATTCTGCAGGATTTTATCCATGGGGACCAATGTGGATTTTTTCCTAAAAGATAACTATGGGCCTGTCTAAACTGTGAAAATACCCCTTATGGAATTCGCTGGGAATCCTACATGTCTAAATAGGATCCAGTGCCAATCCACACTATTCGGAAGGAGGGGGCCAGAAACGGCAAAAACAATGCACTAAAAGCCTTTGCAGATTTCCCCATACTTTTTCCAAAACTGTGAGGGGGTGCACATTCCTGCTTGTTTGGACAATTGAACGGCAGGAAATCCTAAGGGAAGCAGAAAGCTGATTACTAGGTGAGAGCACGGGCAGGGTTTGCTAGCAGGGCAAGTGCCCACTGCTGCCATGTTGGATTTTTGCCTTAGCAATCACTCACTAAGGCAATAAAACAGGATCAATATTTTCTGTTTTGCTGTCCTAGCACATAGGAAAATTGCTCTATTGCACCAGTGCACCTTGGGATATCTTTTAAAAAAAACGGCAGTGAAGAACTAATGCAAGTAAATCACTCGTGGCAACTATCGAGAATGCGAGGCTTATGGGGCTTTTGAGGCCAGAAAAACCATTTAGACATGTCGCTGCTGTGAGATGCCAATACTATGAGGTAGTTTAGATTTTTCCCCTTGTGTAGATGGGTCCTATGAGATAACATCAGAAATTTGTTAGATATTTTTTGAATACTTAGAACAATATAATAATAATAATAATAATAATAATAAATTATTTGTGTCCTGCCCCTCTACAAAATGCAATCGGGGTGGCTTACAACAATTAAAATATACATTCAAGGCCCTCCATCCCACCCCTCCTTAAAATACAATTAAATAATTTAAAGAAATGGAGAATATGCAAGAACAAAATATTGTTGTAGCAGGAGATTTTAATATGCAAATGGAAAGAATAAAAGACAAATCAAATTATTCATTAAGGGATAAATATGATAATATTGCAAATTTAAATAAAATAATAAAAAGAAAGGGGTTGAAAGATGTATGGAGGTTGGTAAAGGGAGATGAAAGGAAATATACATACTTTTCAATGGTACATAAGAGTTATTCAAGAATTGATTATATTTTTGTATCAAAAAATTTGATTGATAAAATCATAAATTCAGAGATAGAAAATATAAAAGTAACAGACCATGCCTTGGTCAATGTGGAGATTATAATGAAAAGAGATTATGAACAGGTGAAAAGGTGGAGGTTGAATACAAAGATTTTAAATTATAGAGAAATAGTAGAAAAAAATTGAGCATGAATGGCAAGAATTATGGGAATTAAATGATAAAGAAATATCAAAAGGAATTTTGTGGGATACTATGAAAGCTGTGACAAGGGGGATATGCATAAAAGAAACCTTTAACTTAAAAAAAGGCAAGAAGAAAGAAAAGGGAAATTAGAAAGGGAAATAGAATTATTGGAAAATAAATATATATTAAACAAGGAAAAGCAAACTTATATTGAGTTACGAGCAAAGAGGGAGGAATTGGATAAAATGGAAGTAGATGAAGTACAGGAAAATTTAATTTATTTAAGAAGGGAGTATTTTGAATTTAGTAATAAAAATTCAAAAATGTTGGCTAGATCCACACAGAAGAAGAAAATGGAAAATATGATAAATGGGATTAGAGATAAAACAGGTAAAATGTGTAATACAATGAAGGAAAAATTAACAATTTTTGTGGAGTTTTATAAAGACCTGTACCAGTCAGGGAATAAATCAGTGGAACAAATAGAAAAATATGTAGGGGGAAATTAGAAGATTAAAATAGAAGAGGAAGATAGGGATTTATTAGAAAAAACAATTACGAAAATGGAAATAGAGGAAGCAATAAACAATTTAAAAAGTGGGAAAGTTCCAGGAATGGATGGGTTAGGACCAGATTATTATAAAGTATTTAAAAAGAAGTTGATACATAATTATTAGAATTATATAATAATATAATAATGGGAGAGAAAGTCCCTCCATCATGGCAACAATCATTGATAATATTGATACCAAAGCCAGATAAGGATTTGTTGGACCCTGGATCATACAGGCCTATATCATTGATAAATCAAGATGCAAAGTTATTATCAGCAATAATGGCAAAGAGAATGAATAGTTATATGTATAAATATATACTAAAGGATCAATGTGGATTTGTGAAAGGAAGACAAATGTCAAATTTAATAGGAAGGGTGTTAAATAAAATACATAATGATTGGCAAAACAAAAGTAAAAGCAGGGATATTAGCATTAGATATATTTAAAGCATTTGACTGTGTGGAATGGCCAACATTAAAAATGATCTTGAAAGAATTTGGAATGGGGAAGAGGTTTAGAGGATTAATAGATCAATTGTACTCTCATAACACAGCTATAGTGATGGTTAATGATGGAATAACATGAGAAATAAAAATAACGAGAGGAACAAGACAAGGTTGCCCACTTTCTCCAATATTGTTTGCAATGGTAATAGAAATTCTAGCAAATGTGATAAGAATCGATAATAGTATAGAAGGAATTGGAGTAGAAACAAAACATAAGATATGCTTGTTTGCTGACGATACATTGCTAACAATTAAGGAACTGGTTAACGGAATAGAAAAAATTAAAGAACATTTAAAATTATTTGGGGAGATGACAGGCTTACAGGTTAATTGGAACAAATCAGATATGATGTTGTTTAACTATACTAAGGAAGAAGAACATATATTTGTAAAAGAGAAAAAATTGGAAGATTAAAAAGTAATATTAAGTATTTAGGAATAAATAGTACAAAAGATTTAAAAGAACTAGAAGAGAAAAATATTATGGTACTAAGGAAAGAAATGGAAAAGAAGTTGGAAGAATATAAAAATGTTCAACTATCATGGTTTGGAAGAGTAGCTTTAGTTAAAATGAAAATATTACTTAAACTAATTTTTTTGTATAAAATGTTACCAATAAAAGTATCAGAAGTAGAACTGACAAAATGGCAAAATATGTTGAATAAATATTGTAATGGAGGGAAAAGGACAAGATTAAATAAATTATTTTGGTATATATCACAGAAGGAGGGAGGACTTGGTCTTCCCAAAATAAAAGGATACTATGAAGTTAATCAATTGAGATATGTTATAGAAGGAATTGTAGGACAGGGGGATTCAGAATGGTTAGAGATAGAAACAGGGAGAATAGAAAAGAGAATATGGAACATATTTTTTGATAATTTTACAAAAAAGGAAATTAAAGGAATTGAGAACCCATTTCTGCAAAATATATGGGAAATATGGTATAAATATAAGAGAGAATTTTTGCCTATTGATTCAGTATTAACACCGGTTATAATGGAAAAAAAAATTCCAAATAATTTGAAGGAAAAAAATGGGAAAGGAATTAAAGAAAAGAGGACTAGATAAAATAGAGGGATGGATAGGATGGATGAATGAGAAAGGGAGTATAAGAGAGGAATTATGTGGATTGAAAATTTCATGGTTTAATTGTATACAGTTAGAACAATGGATTAAAAATTGGAAAAAGAATTATAAAGAAAATTTGGTGAAAAGAGGGATGATAATGAAAGTATGAAAGTTATTACAAGTGAATTATATAAAATATTGATTAAAAAAGGGGAAAAAAGACAAAGTGGAATATTTAAGGAGAATATGGGAGGAAGATTTGAAACAAAAAATTGGAGATCATGAATGGGATAAGATATGGAACCAAAGACAACTAAAAAATATGTCGATATGGATAAAAGAAGATTATTATAAAATAATATGGAGATGGCATTTGACACCAGCAAGATTGAATAATATAGATAAGAATAACTCTATATATTGTTGGAGAGGTTGTCAAGAAATAGGTACATATATGCATATGTTGTGGAATTGTAAATTTCTACAGCAGTTTTGGGAAATGGTTTTCATAGAAAAAGAGAATATTCTGAATAGAAATATAGAAAGGAAACCAAGCATAGCATTGATGTCCATTTATAATGGAGAGAATGGGAACCAAGCAGAAAAGGTTTAATAACAAATTTATTAACGGCACCAAGATTAATTATAGCAAGATATTGGAAAATGCAAATAAATGTACAAGTGGAGGAGTGGTATAAAGAAGTTTGGAAGATGGCAATAAATGATAAATTAACATGTAGAATTAAAGTAAGAAGAGGAAGTGGGAAAGAAAGTGACTTTGATAAAATTTGGAAAGTATTTGTTAAAAAAGTATTACAGACAAAAGATGGGAGGTTACCTCCACGAGAAGAAATGAGATTCTGGAAAGATTAGGTAAGGGATAATGGCTCCGGTGAAGGGGAGCACTGAGGTGGGGGGGGGTTAGGGGAATTAATATTTATGAATAGAATTATAGTAAAGAATCTATGTTAACTTTTGAAATTAGTTAATAGAAAAATTGCGATGTTTATAGTAATTTTATTTGTTATACTAACTAAGTATTGATTGGATAATATAATGTATGATTATAACATTAATAAAAATATATTAAAAATACAATTAAATAATTCAAAAAATTAAAACATACTTAATAAATACTAAAAATAAACAATAACGATGGCTGTATTGGGATCGGGCTAAGTTAGATTTTTCTTTCTGCTAGCCGGATATCTATTCAGGAAAAGCCCACCAGAAGAGATCCATTCTAAGAGCTTTTAAAAAGCTGTTTAGGGTGGTAATATGATGGATCTCATCCGGCAGGCTGTTCCATAATGTGAGAACAATAGCCGAAAAGATCCTCTGGGAGGTTGAAGAGAGTCTAGTTTTTAAAGGTTGTAGCAGATTCCTCCCAGAGGACCTGAGTGCACGGGGAGGATTATATGGCAGAAGGCGATCCCAAATATAGGTTGGACCCAAGCAATTTAGGGTTTTAAAGGTGATAACCAACACCTTGTACTGGGCCTGGAAACTAATAGGCAGCCAGTGGAGTGATCTTAAGATCAGTGTTATATGGTCTCTTCTAGATGTACCCAAGACCAGTCTGGCTGCCATATTCTGTTCTAGTTGAAGTTTCCAGACCAAGCATGAGGGTAGCCCCATATAGAGTGCATTACAGAAATCAAGAGGTTACCAGAGCATGTACCACGGTCTCAAGATCTCCGACGTCCAGGAAAGGGCGCAGCTGGTGGATCAGCCGAAGTTGATAACAGGCACTCCTGACTGTCGCATTTACCTGATTCGTCATCTGGAGTGACGAGTCCAGGAGTACCCCCAGACTGCGAACACAGTCCTTGGAGGAGATTGTGACCCCATCCAGGACTGGAGGTTGTATCCTAATACCTGGGTTCAGGGCTGCTACCGTGAGAACCTCCATTTTGTCTGGATTCAGCTTCAATTTGTTTCCCCTCATCCAGTCCATTGCTGCTCTAAGACAATCATTGAGAGAAGAGAAGTCAGAGCCGAAGACCGAGACATGGAGAAATATATCTGGGTGTCATCAGGAGAAGCAAGCTATACTCATTTTTATTTTTATTTTTTAGATGTAGAAAAGGCCTTTGATAATTTGAACTGGACTTTCTTATGCAGAGTTTTAGAAGAGATGAATGTTGAAGATAATTTTATTAAATGGGTTAAATCGATTTATGCTTCACAGAATGCACAAATAATGGTTAGTGGAGAATTGACAAAACTGTGTGAGATTCAAAAAGGAACAAGAGAAAGATGCTCATTGTCTCCACTTTTGTTTCTCTTGGTTCCTGATGCTTTGAATAGAGACATAAGGCAAGATGAGAGAACTTTGGGCTTAAGGATTAAGAAAGAAATGTATAAATTAAGGTCATTTGCTGATGTCTTGGTGATAGTTTTAGGAAATCCTTTGGAGGGTATAGCAGTGTTAATAGGAAAATTAAAGGAGTTTGGTGAGCTGGCAGGTTTCAGGATTAATAATCAAAAGACAAATTTGTTGACTAAAACTATGAAAGTGGAAGATAAAATAGAATTGATGAATAAAACTGGTTTTAAAATTCAGAAGAAAGTCAAATATTTATGTATTACTGTGACAAATACGAATTGTAAGTTGTTTCAAAATAACTATGTTAAGATGTAGAGTGAAACTAAGAAGCATATGTGAGGATGGGAGAAGTTAAACTTTTCATTGTTGATAAAAATGAATGTTTTTCTAGAATGATATTCTTATTTTGATAATTCATTCACCATTTAAGCAATGACAGAAGGATTTATCTAAGTCCATATGGCAAGGGAAAAGATATAAGATATTGCAGGATGCAAAAGAAAAAGAAGGATTGGTATACCTGATCTGAAATTGTATTTTGCAGGATGTTGTTTGATTCGGTTAAAAGAATGGAGGGTGCTGAGAAATAAAGATTATTAGAATTGGAAGGACATGCCTTGAAGTTTGGATGGCATGGATATTTATAGTATGATAAAGTTAAAGTGAATGTAGATTCTTATAATCATTTTATGAGATGTACCTTATTAAGAACATGGAATAGATATAAATCCAGGTTGTGTCTGAAAATGCCTTTATGGGTCTCAGCACAAGAAACTCATTATAGAAGAGAAACAATGGTTAACGTACCAAGAATTACAAAGGAGAATCTAAAATTAAATTGAGTGAGCAGAGGTACATAGTTTTCAATGTTCATAGTTTCCTATCTACAGTTATTTGAAAGATACAGGAAGGATAAAAAGAGTTACGGTTTTGAACAGAATAAATAAGAGTTTGAATTGCAATTGTGTACAGATTATGAATACGTGATTGGTAAAACATATAATCTTTTGTTAAAATTTGACATGGAGTAAGAACAAGTGAAAGATTTTATGATAAAATGGGCTAAGAATTTTGGATGTAATATGCAGGTAGAAAAATGGGGAAAGATGTGGTCAAAGGGATCGAAAATTACATTTTGGAACCAGAGCTCCACAGAGTGCACATGCTTTGCATGAAGAAGATTCCAGCTCTGAGCCCTAGCATCTTCAGTTAAAATGATAGCAAATTATGAGAAAGACCTCTGTCTGGAAGTGTGGTGAGACCTGCTATCAATCAAAGTAGGGAATACTGTGCAAGATGGACAAATTATTTGACCTGGTATACAGCATCATCCCATGTATTCATATGGAACAAAATACTACCATAGCTCTGTTTGGCTAGGTTCTTCTCTACCACATGCTTCTATAAAGCCTGATTCTCCATCCCCTACTGTCACAGGTGACCCAGAAATAAACTTTTAGCTGCTCAGCATTCCATGCCTGTGGGAAGTGTGTGTGTGTGGCAACAGCAACAGAAATAGGGAAACAGAGCCTAAAACAACAAAGAGAATGGGGTTGTGGAGGTGTTTGTGGCTCAGACCAGATCAAAGTTCAGGATGAGGTTTCTGTGTATTCAGGCACAAGAAGGCCAGGGGTTATGATGATAAAGCGAATGTGTCAGGCATTCATAAAGGGGACCCTAGGTTAGAATTCAAGCAGCTCATTTATGTATTACCCACAGTTTAAATTTTGTAGACATTCTTGTAGCAGGTTTAATGCCAGAGGCTAAATCATTGGCAGCTGGATACTTGCTTCAGTGTTTCTTCTTTGGGGCAGATTTTAAAGAAATCCAATAAAGTGTCACTTGAAAAGGTCAGATAGATTAGATGGTCACCCCCAAATATAAGCAATCTCAGCCGTACAGAATCGTTTTGCCATAAACTTTGGATGCTGCTTCAATCCAGAGGCTGCTGCTGCCAAGATGGAAGAAAAAAAGCTAAGGGTGAGTTAAGGATAAAACTGGAAACAATTTCACTTATAGTTGCATCTTTGTTGTGTGATGCCTTTTCTAATCTTGAGAAGGTCAACAGAGAAGTGATGGTCAAGTGGTGGAGGATGTTGCTGTTTTGTTGTCAGTATCAAAGCAAGTAATATCAGAATGAATAAATAATAGGATTTTGATAAAGTCAATGCAAGGATTCAGCTGAGAAACTTTAGCCATGCAATTGTGATTCTTCTTGGAAAGTGCATTATCCATGTGAACGTGAGAGGACCAGAGAAAAGCAAAAATAAATAAATAAAAATTCTATGAAGTTGTGTAGCTGTGTAGGTCCTTTCCTGCTGCTGAATTCTACATTTGTGCACACAGGAAGAAATGAAGTGTGTATAAATGATGATGATAGATAGATAGATAGATAGGCAGACAGACACATAGACCACTAGTGAACATGGGTGAGAAGGAAGGAGCAAAAAGTCATAATCTTCCAGAGCTATCTAGAAGTTCCTGGCTGTGGTCTTCACATCCCTAATCATCCAATTGGGACCACGTAGAACACACAAAATATACAGAAAACTGGAAGGTCAGATGTTTTCTGGTCACTGATTAGATGCTTCACTGACAACTCTTGTGTGGCAAACAAAAGTTAGGACTAAAGAATTTAACACCCTTTTCATCTACTTAGGAGACTTGAGTACAGAGTATTTCTTTAAAAGAAATGACAAGAATTAAAATGGGTTAAAACTGAAATTAATTTCTCATTACTTCTCAAAGATCTTTTTGCCTTAATGAAGCACAATCCCACTACTGTGCTGTGCCATCTGAGCCTCTTTCTTCCTTTTGAGATTCCATGAAGACTATTCCTACTGGAGACAGGGGCAGGTGTGATCTGCAGAACTCGAAGAATAGCAGACTACTGGATGCTGCCTTGACATGGAAAGGAGTAGAGTTGCTTAACTGATGCACTTAATCTAGGTTGTGGTGATGGCATAGTAGGATGTGGAAGTGCATCCTTGACACAGGAAATCCCTCTTTAGATATACATTCCCCTTCTTTGCAACTGTGGAACTGCTCTTCAAGATGCGGGCAGTGGGACATGTTGCTTCCTTTTCCTTGTTCAAAGTATGTGCATAGGTTTAGGGCAGAGCTTGAAAAAGCCAGTGGCCATGCTGACTAGAGGATTCTGAGAGCTTTGATCCAACATGTGATTTTTCCAAGCTGTGGATAGGGAAGGAGGAAAGCTAGTGGTAGCCTTCTGACTATGATAAGAGAACTACAGAAAGTTCCTCCACTCCCAGATTACTATCTTCCCATCCAGCACAAAAAATGATGCTATGATATAAAGCTTCCTTCAATATAACCAGATATAATTCCCCACAAGAGAGCTTGGAACTCAGAACTCAAGCTATGGGTTCAATAATCATGTTGGGTCAAATGTTCTGCACATCTCTGAAGGCTGCTCCTCCATCCCAGTGCAGTTCGTTGTGGGGAATGGGAAGAGCTACCCAGCTGACTTTTCCCTGACAGAGCTCTTTCTTGTGAGAAACCTATTTAGAAGAAATGATGGCCAGAATCCTGTTGGGGATTTACGTATGTGTAAACACTGTAGTTAGGGTGCTATGCAGTGAATCCCTACCCAATCCCTCCATCCCTATTTACTGGGAAGCAGCTACTGCAATCGATGGAAGTCTGTTCCCCTGTCTATTGGGAAGCAGCAGATTGACGTTCTCACCCCCTCCTGTGAGTAATATCTGATGCAACGGGCAAAAAGTAGGACCTCTGTCACTATTACCCCTCATGCCAGAGAGGGTGTAGGACCATCAGCCAGCTGCTTCCTGGTTGACAGGAGAAGATGACCCCCATCAATCACAGCAGCTGCTTCTTGCTAAGTAAATATTGGAGGACTTTCATGAGTCCCTATGTGTCCCTTAAACTAGAGGCTACATAGGGATTGTGAATACAAAAGGTTATGCATTTGTAATTGCCCAACAGGATTCTGTCCAGTGATGGTATTACGAACTGTACTGCTTTCAGTATTATTAACTTGCCAGTTGTTAAAAAATCATGTTAAAAGTTGTTATAATTCAAAAGAAGGAATGGGGAGTTGCCAACTCCACTGAGACCCATTTATTAGTGCCTTTATTTATATCCCATCTTTCTTTCAGAATCAGAACTCAAGACATCTTACAAATTAAGCCAGCTATGATATGGATTAAAATATACAAATATTATAATTAAAATATGATTAAATACTCAATAACATTAAAACAATATAAAACATAAATAAAAAGAATGAAAGGCAGTTAAAAATGATATAGTACTCTATTAAAATTGGAATAAAAAACTCTTTGCCTTCAAACAGAAGGATAACAAGTTTGGGGGGGGGAGGAAACATTTGAGCCTCCCTAGGAAGGGAGTTCTGGTGTCCAAGAACAACTAGCAAGAAGTCCCTCTCTCACACTCTCAACAGAGTGCTTCTAAGTCCCATCCAACAAAGCTGACCTGGATACCATGAAACTTTTTGGTCATTTTAGAAGCCAATGTGGAATCTAAAGGGGCAATAGATATAGATAGTCCATCTCATCCATGAACACCTGGAGCTGGGAGGTGATCACACACTGCTGTACCTTGCCCCAAAATGGATTGTTATCCCATATGGTGGGATTCAGGGAGGGCTTTTTTAAAAACAACAACAAAGGTCTTACATTGACTTCTCCCTTCACCTTCTTGGCCAGCTCATTCTTGGTCCTTTTTATGAGTCAGGAAGGGCAAGGGTCTAGGTTGTATGTAGTGGCAGTCACCTCTTCAAAGTTTCTGTCCACAGCCAAGTCCTCAGGCTGGACAAATAGAAAAGTTTCCACAAACACCAGAACTGCATCATCTATAGTATCCAAGTCAGAACAAATCTGAGTGATTTTATTTGCAAAGTGCTGTGCAAATTCTCTACAGCAAGCTAGCAAGTGACCTGCATTCTCTTCTCATGATCCAGGTTGTAAAAGGCTTCTGACCAGTCAAAACACCTCCACTGGACAGCTCTTTGCAGATTGCATGGGAGCAGAAGTTGTGTGCTTTGGGGTTTTTTTTTGGGGGGGGGTTGTCTTTTCTGCCCACATTACTATGGAATAGGATTTAGTCTGTGTCGGTCTGAGTTTTCTAGCAGCGTTATTTTAATCACTACCATCTCACTTGATGAATCACTGCCAATTCTCTGGAAAACCTGTGGGAAATGTAACATTCTTCTTGCACCCCTGCTTAGTAAGTTTAGGAAATTCCTTGCATGCTTGAGTTCCTACCCCCTTTCTCATCTCAAGCTATCTTAGCCATTTGGAGCTATGGGGTGACCATTGAATCATTCATCACATGGCCTCCTAATTTAAATGTTTTATGATTCTTTGACCCTTCTTGGGGTGTGCTGTCTCAACACAAGGTACCTTCATTCCCTTTTCTCCCCTTTCCTACCATGCATCTGCCCTCCATACATGAAGAAGAGAGATGAGCTCTTGCTTTCCTACAATCACTTCTTTTTTCTGAGGAAATATGGATGTTACTGCTGTAATACTTAGAAACTTCTGATTTGATTATCCTAACCTGAACCTCCCAAGATTGGGTGAGCTTACTACCCTGAACTGTAATCCTCTTAGTTAAGGATCTAGATTTGTTTTGAATATGTAGATTAAAATTGCTAGATCTTCAGTAAATGTTTTTGATATGCATTTTTAAGCAAACATCTTTGTTATCCTTAATTTGTCTGGTTGACTTTAATGACTGGGTGATTCAGAACACATACAAATGCAAATTGATTAGTCTTCCCTAGGCTACTCTGCTTACTTTAAAAGAAACTTTTCTTAAGAAGATATTCCTCAAGGGCTTGCTCCCTTGAATCTTTAATACATTTTTAATTTTTATAGTCATACACCCCAACAAAACCAAGGTTTGGTTTTGGTTCTACTCTGTGGAAGGGAACACTTAGGAGTGATTGTGTCTGCTGCCTGGCTACTTCATTTCCCATGTCATAAATCAAAGGCTTCAACAGAATCACCTGATGACAGGAAACTCCTCAAGAGTAATCAGGAAACCATCTAGAACCATCAGCCTGTTGGGGAAGACCATCTTAATTAGGCCCCCACCCTGGCAAAGGCTTCAAGTCCCAGCAAGTTTAAACCGCACCAGGTAGTTTTTGGACATGACAACAGAACTACAGAAAGTTCCTGCACTCCCAGATTACCATCCTCCCATCTAGCATAGAAAAATGAGGTGTGTTTTATAGTGTGAGTAGGGCCAGATACCTTTTCCAACATGTGAATAGTTGTCATGGCAGACATGAAATCCTGAGCCATAGGGCAACCTCAGTATGGATGTTGAAGTCCCCCAGTACAAGCTAAGGGAAACCAATACCATGCCCGAGACCATTCTGGCTAGATCTGAAGGGGAGACTGTTAAGAAGTGGGCTGGGCAGTATACCGATCGAATCCCTACTCTGTGCTTGGTATCCAAATATACACGCTTGAACCAAGCAGATAGATGGTTGGAACACCTAGTCAGTGTAAACTCAATTTCCTTGCCCCTTGTTTGGTGCTGCAGAGAACCTTGGTGGGCAAACCTGAAAAGGACTGACACCCCCTGTCCCTGTGGGTAAACATGCTGGCCTGGCTTTATGCAATGAGGAGAAACAACTAGAATCAAGTCCTGGATGGCTGTAGTTTTCCTATTCATTGGCCTGGCATTCAGTAACAGCATTTACAACCCAGGGGGGACCAGTTGCCAAGGATATTCAGACTATTTAAACTGGGAGACAGTTTGGAAGCAACCAGCACTATTTTGTTAACTTTTCCCGAGAGCCCCACCCCCAGCAGTCTCCTCCCCCCCCACCCCACATGTAATTTTCTTCTCTACCATCCTGATGGTGGCTCCATTTGGACTAAGAATGATGGTGGTATTTATTTGTTTAAGGGAACAAACATACTTTAGCCTAAAATATCCTTGTATTTTCTGTTTCCAGTAGACACCTCATTTATTGGCCAAGATCCTGGATCAGGAGAAATATTGCAAAGTGGTACTATGAAACATCTTCCCTCTCATCCCCCCACCAAGTAACCTCTTAACTGAAGATAAACTGGCTAGTGGTTAAATCAGTTTCACCGTTCATGATAATGTCTTGAGGTTGCCCACAAGGTTGAAATGAGTGCTTGACTAGAGGCAAAGGCTTAAAGATGGAGCCTGTGTGTGTGTGGTAGCAGTCAGAATAACTGACAGGATTGAAATCTATTTTGTCCCCCCCCCTTACTTATTGTTGTTTCATTATTGTTGTAACACTTTTCAGGCATAGTTTATTTTTACTGTGTTTGCTATTGAGGCCAAAATAATTTTGAATATGTAAGTGGTGACTGGCTTGCTTTGGCCCTAATCATGCTTTTTCTGAGATTGCATACCTGCAAAGACTATATACCCAAAATGCATTTGCATCTTTGCAGCCAGAATTGAACTGGGATTTGGTGTTTCTGCTAATGGACAAAACCACCTTACCAACCAGATTTTTAAGATGGGTGTTGGAGATTCTACAATAAGTGAACAACCAAAGTTACCAAGATTTATCTGAATGGATCTTTAAGAAAAATATGCATCAAAGTTTCAAAACAGAGCCAACATATTTTACCTCTTCATACCAGCTAGGCTGTATTTCTGAATTTATTAGAAACAGCGGTCAGTACATCCTTCTAAAACATTACATTTAAATGTGCTTTATTGCAATCTTTTATTGCATTTTTATTCTAAAGCAAAGTAGGCCAGAATGCTTAGTGTCTGGGATTCCAAAGCTCAACCATCTATTTTAAAAAATAGAAACATACAGTAAGATCATAGCACATTTGGTGACAAGTACAATGTTGCATTACTCATCTAGAAACTACAATATGACTAACATACAACTGTTTTCCTCATGAAGCAGTTTCTCTTTAAAAGTTAAACTACATGAAGTTGACTATACCATAAAATGACAGAAGAACAGGTTTTACATACCAACAAGACTACCAAGGTTACATGCTGGAATTCATATTAAAAAGAACAAAAACAAAAACAATCCCCATTGCTTCATGAGAAGCAAATCTTGGACAAATAGCATCCCTTAAAAGGAAAACCAAAATGGATTTCAAGAATGTAATGTTCATGTGCGGGATGTACAAAGGAGTGCACAGTCCTGGTGTGTCTCAATACATGATGAAATTACCCACTCATTCTTACTTAGATACAAACGTTATACTCTCCATACACAGTGATTAATGCTACAGAGCTCTCCTTTGCACATTACTTCTAGATAAGAGTTTCCACTGATTTGAAAATGTGCAATTGTTACTGTATCTCAAAGGAAATGGAGCTTATATAAAATGTAACAACTTTGCTTTGAATAAACTTACATGTTTTATTTGGATCATTAAGTAAAACACGAAGAAAAATAAGAAATAAAAAAGCACATCAAGAGTATTAGTGATGAACTCCATGTTTTTTTGAGGAGTGGGCAGAGGGAGGCAACAAAAAAATGATCCCAGCTTTCAGTTCATGGGGTGAGTAAAACAAGTGCAAATAGTGAAATGGGATTTTCAGAGGGGCAGTGCCACTTTTGGCCAATGCATATAGGACATGTGTATGTGAATTTAGTTTTCATATATCTATATACATACAGTACATATACACACACACAGAGCAAGAGAAAGAGAAAGAGGGAGAGATTGGTTGCAGACCAGTACAATCCCATGGTGCTGTAAACTGGCAAAACTTACAAAGTTATTAACAGACTGAGTCAAATTTCTTTGCAGTCAGTCACTCAAAGACCAAACACTCTGCACTTCAAAAGATGGTGCACAAATTTACTTGCACAGCTGGCTGGCATACCTAAGGGTGAAAGTAACAGACATATGATGAAGAGGGAGAGGAGCATGTTGACCCCTGAAAAATATCTTGAAATAGTAGTTTTTTAGCTGCTGCAAATGTCTACTCCCTGCCAGAGAGGGGAGGTGCTCCAAGATTATGATGGTAGAAAGTGCAATCTTCTCATGGATATAGGGCAAGATACAAAGCAGTATGAAATCAAAGAATGGACTTTAAACAAAAGCCATTGCTACATGCAATACTCATTGTATCAGTGAGATGCTGAGTCTTATCAAACACAAAAAATGCTTCTGTCCCATTCACTGCACAGAACTCTTCAAGTTAAGTTCTAAGTCAATAGGAACATTTAAATTTGCCATGAGAGGACCAAGGCATGTTGTCAAAGGACTGTGAATAGTAGAAAAATCTGCATTAAAATTTATGGAGCCAGCCCCAAATGCCAGTGCTTAAAATTTTATCTTCTAGAAAAGTCACAGACTGATATTAATCCTCATGTACCCTTTGGAACAAAACAGACATGTGGGTTACCCAAGAATACCCCCTGCCCCGAGAAATTTTCTGCCAGCAGAATATCAGATTTGCAAAACCTTCACTATTTCTTATGGTCAAAACATATTCCTACCAAGCAAAATTTTTGCTCAGGACCAAATTAGATAAAATGGATTGATTATTCATGATTGGATCTCCTCTGTAGTGTTTTTAGTTCAAAGCATCTATGTGGTCCCCAAATCACACAAGAGGAGTGGGACATGGAGAGGGTTTGCTTGAACATCTACCCTAGTGACATCCCATTCTTAATGAAACCTCAAAACTGGTAACTGCTACGTTGGGAAGCAAGGGCAGGGACAAACAGGTAACACACAACTGTGTATCTGTTCTCCACAAGGCAAATGGCATCTGCAGGAGGGGTGTGTGATTTAGATTTAGGTATGACACAAGAGGGGTGGGGGAAGTTAAGTAGTCCTCCCACAAATCTATTTCCCAAATCTGCCTGCAAGATTTTGGCTGCTTTGAACTGAAAGCAATACTTAAAGAAGAACGGACCTTGATCTTTTAGCAATCCTCTATCCTTTAGCTTTTAGTACTGTTCTCAAACAGTTTTTCCTACTTTTTTTTTAAAGCTTCACTGAATTCCCATCTTATATGACTTGGGCCAAAAATGTTGTTTTGTATTAAAGTCAAGAAGGATATTGTCTAAGATTTAAGGTTTACATGATATTCAGTGAGCAGTTGTGTGTAAACAGCCATGCCTAGAGACCTGAATCCACACTGTACATTATTTACATATCACCACTCAATATTCCTCTCTGTGGCTTGTGACTACATGGAGACCAACTCCTTGATGGTGTGGGAGTATATGAAATGGCTTTTCCTTTTAGTAACTGCATCACATGAAAGGGATATACACTTGCTGTAGATTTTTGGAGGTCCTTCAGATAAGACACCATAACAATTCCCCACTTCCATGACCAAGCTGTTAATTCATTCCTGCTGCTGTCTTTTTTGCCAAGTTTCCTCTCTATCCTGCCCTCACTGTGGAATGGGTGTGTGTGTCACATGGGCAGGGAGAAGAATGTGTGGGAGCCATGCCCAATTGATAGGAAAGAAAAGCCAGGGTGAGCCACAATGGTTATAGCTGGCAAGTAATTGAAACTACTAAAAACATGTTAGGATGGCAAATACTGTCCTAAATAGCATAGAAGTAGGCAGATGCCATGACAGACATGACCTCTGTTGCCTAGAGAATGGGTACATTTTCCTACACTGGTGATGACTTGGGTGAATTGGGGTTGTTGCTCAGATAAACAATGAATTTCCTGACTTAAGAGGCTATGATACAGTGAGAATTCCCTGACATTCTTAGGCAGCTATGGAAGAGCCAAGGGAGTAACAAGAGAATGAGTGTAGGGGTAACAACGACAAAGGAAGAAACAGTATTTTAAAATATAACTTTACCTGTCAACATATTACATGGTAGTATTTTAAGAGAGTTCATTTTTGGAATAAGAACTTGGGGTGGGTAGGAGGTGACTCTTAGTGAAGAAACAGAGTGCCATATTTAAAAGTATGGTTAAATCTTGTTGCACCATCAAGCAAATGGAGTTTTCAAGAAGCTAAAGCCGGAAGTCTGTCTGCTTTCAGCTATAATCATTTTAAAGGGCAAACCAACAATAAATGTAAGTGTTTACTTCTGGAATATTTTGAAAATTCTCAAACCACAACGCAGATCTTTAAGAATTCATGTTAACAAATAAAGTAAAAATGTGTACAAATAAAAATAAAAATAAAGAACATGAAACAAAACTTTGAATATACACTGAAATGCATGCCCAGTTCTGCACTTTATCTTACAAAAAAAATAATAATCTGTATATGCCTTTGCACACACAGAATATTCACTACCACTTCAGATTTTTATTCCCTGTTTTAGTATGAATTAAAAACACCACACACACATTCAAAAATTGTTCAAGTACCAAAAAGAAGATTTTCTACATTTGCAAATGTGATAGTAAAACAGGAAAATTGCTATGTGAACAGAAACAGCATTAAGTCAGTGTAAATGTTGTCAAGGCTTTCCATAGCAAGCAAACTACAGCATAATTATAGACCCAAACCACCCAAGCCCTTTAATATAGCACTCAATGTGCCCACATTTCAATCTTTTTTAGAAAAAGGCGTCTAAGAAATCTGTTAAGTTTAAACATTTGCTTCTACAGACTATTATTGTCTGCCTGTGCTGAGAGAAGCTAAAGAATTGCTCCTATCCCAGTTCCTGAGCTTGCACAGGTTGGTGTTTGACAGTTACATAGAAAACAGTTTGCCATGGTTCTCACTTATGCTTAATGTTACTGAAACACCTACAGTTGTCAGTAAAAAGTGCTGGGATTGGAGGGATTGTGCATGCCAATTTCTATATAGATAGGGCTGCAAATGGATTTGGTGGGTGGAGCTAGAGGTAAATTGTTTAAAGCCCTTGCCTCTTTTCATTTGAGGCCAGAATCCTAGAGTTGCACAACCAACTCTTTGTATGTGCTAAGAGTTTTTAAAAAGTTTGCTTCTGGCTAGCAGTAGCCCCAATTGCTTGACAGGTCATCTCTGAGATTCAAGAAGTTTAACATATGGTTTCTGATGTAGTGCAAGGAACCAGTGATGTGGGGGTGGGGAGCAATCAGCTCTAACACGCATATCCAAGCCCTTATGTATACCTAATATGGATCTCTGATTCATAGGCTAGAAAGGAATCCACTGATGCTGGATTTATTCCTAAATTGTTCAAGGGCCTGCTTTGTACAAAAGGGGAACTGAAAGAAAACAATGCTGTACCCCTCCCCCACCAATTCTTCCGGGAACATTTTATCAAACATATGTGTTTGTTCTTATGGAGTGTGACTGGCAAAGAAACGAGTCAGCAAAAGGACTGGCAGTTCAATTACTTTTCATTCTTCGCTAATCTACTGTGCATCACAATTATGATAGTAACTGAGGAAGGAAAAGCAGTGTTCCACTTGGAAAAAGCAAAATACTGCATCATCCACAGTCCTAAAAAGTACATCTCAAACTGTGAATATTAGAAGACACTATTTTACCCCACCCAACCCATCATCATGTAACACTGGGAGCGGGGATCTACATAGATGGGTTACTTAGACCAATATATTTCACAGCAATCAGATTTTCAAAAACCAACACATACATATGCTACCAAAAAGAGCCTAATTCAACTGGCTTTGAGAACAGAGTGAACTTTTCTGAACGTTGGGCCTACACATTCATCCATTTAACTTCCGCCATTTTCTCTTGTGCATTTGTTTTAGCCTCAAAGATACTAGATGATACTAGCAGGACGAATCCTAACAATTAAAAGGTGAATTGAGAAAAGAGAATTAAGAATGCAACCAACTGAGGTCAGCTAAAGGTGAAAAGTGGGGGGAAGCTGGATAATGAAGGTAGTAAAAGAGACTGTACAGTACTTGCTAGTAATTCAGCTCCCTTCAAAATGATTTTTCACTTGCCAAATGTGTCCAAAGTCTAACACAAGAGGCATGCAGAAGTGTGTGAACACCAGATGGATAGCATTAGCAGCTGTTACTTATTTACCTAAACCAAATGTAAAGTGAAGCAACTCAAAAGGAAGCCATATATAAACTTAATTTGTACACTGTCCTAATCCAGGTATATCAGAATATGCACATTTAAATGAAAGTACAGTAAGGAATCTTTTGAAGGGACATGTACACAAAGTTATTTGGAAAATTTAAACATGAAGTTTAAAGGAAGCATTATTTTTGAATTTATTAATATTTTGAAACAAAAACAGAAGTCAAAGGGCAAGATCCTAGTTGAAACTCCTATTTGAGCATTAAGTTCCACATGTGTACTTACACCAAGGATCCCAGAGGTCAAAGGTAAAGGGAGGTCAGTGTAGGAGGGGAAAGGAAGCCAGCTGATGATGTAACAAGGGGACTGGAGGGCTGAGCTGTGCCTTGGCACTGTCTGACAGCCATTGCTTAGTCTGCCAAAACTCTTCTGTAAGGAGGTATTAGATACCTCCTTACCTAACATCAGAAAAAGGAGTTACATTGGCACAAGTCCTGGTTGCACCAATGTATGTCACTAACAGGATTCTGGTCAAATAGTTTATATGAGTAAAAGAGGCTAAGGTTATCTGAAGCAGCGGAAGTTGTGTAGTGATGCCTCATATGGCCTATGAGTTTATTTAATTGGCTATACGTTAAGTTGAATAACTTCAACTGGTGTTCCTGCAGAAGAGGCCTTTAGATTCTAGGCAAGATTGTTTGAGGGAATATTAGGTAATGTGCAGATATCAGATTAAAATGTGCAAGTTGATCAGGTCCCTGGAAGATCTCCCTGCTGTCTCTAAAAACTAGCAAAAGCCAGAGCAACACTTAACAAAAGAAGATATTGCTGGTGACTGAGGGGGAAGTGGGACATCTAGGCATGGGGAGAGAAGGGCTGTAGAGAAGGCAGCACATTCATATCTTCTCCCAAAAAGACTACAGGGTAATTTGATAACCACCATTCCAATTTAGAAGATGCTGCTGCAGGCTGGTTAGCCAGCACTCAGCTTAAGTGGTGGTAGATTAGTGCAAAACAGAAGTGCTTTGGGGACATGTCAAGCAAACTAGTTTGGCCCCTCCAACTGCTGATTAGTGCTCAAGATTCATCATTTCCTGTTCAGCAATTCCATATTCTGCATAATACTTCTTTGCTCCTCTATAGTGCATTCTGCTTTGTGTAAACATTAGTCTAACAGTCTGGGGGTTCAAGGTGGCACTGAAGGTATGGTGGAGCCAGAAATGATCCATGTCCCAACTCCCTGGCATGCACTTCAAATACGACACCAGAAAAAAAAAGGAAAGACTTCATGCTGAATCTACTTCTTTCTTTCTTTCTTTGAGTAAGGAAGTGTTCTAGCTCAAGTATCATCTTTAGTAATCACAATAAAGATTCAACAAGGATGTATGTGTAGTGACAAAATAATATTACAGGAGCACTAACTCTCACAGTCTAATAGATCCAGTTTTCACTCTGCTATAATTTCATTATCTGGTGTTACATATAATCCAGATGAATTGGACGTGGCAAATGAAGACCAAGCAAAGCTGTTTACATATTGATAAATTCTACCACTTTATATCTTGACTAGTTTCACAGAACTCAAATGCCCAAATATTTTGCCTTATTGTAAACCAACAATGAATTCTAAGTATACAACCTGTGCAATGGAAATAATGATTTTGCATGCGATCCAAATATGTTACAAGTATATTTTTGTAGTCAGTTTCAATCATGTGGACTGCACTTAGTTTCTGTTGTTGTGGGGCTTTGTTTTGTTAGGGTTTTTTTTTTGGTTTAGCAAGCCACTGAGAAATAATCCATTGCACTTTTGAAGTTTTTTTTGAAGAACAAAACAAAATGTTTCCAAACAGAATAGTAATCATTTAGCATCTTATAAGCATGCCAAGAGCCAGCTTCATTCTGGTTTACATTCCAAAGCTTAATATGTTTTAAAAACAAAATCTGACATCCTTGAAAGAAAGAAAATGTATTTTGAAAATAACATGGGGAAAAAGGTACAGTTACAACAGGTCAGGTTACAGTTTTGAAAACTACACAAGAAAGTTTTAGCTTTTACATTTTTATCTTCAAGTTTTGGCAAGTGTGCGATTGCAAATGCAATTTTTCTGATAAGTGCTCAATCCAGCAATGAGAGAAGTTTTGGTGGGTTCAGTTTGGTTTCTCTTATTTGAAGACCTGTAGTGCTGTTGAAACCAAACTTTGTTATTGTTGGTAAAATATAAAGCAACATTTCTTTGAGGATATTCCTTTTAAATATGAACCTGAAACTCTCCCCATAATTCCTTTGGTCTCCTCTCATCAAATACCATGCTACATCAAGATGAGCCCTCAATTTTTAAGTTTGTCTGACTTGCAGCAAGGCTGCAAAAATTAACAAGGAAAAGTTTCTGTAATGGAGAACTTTTCCTCATTTTCCTGGAGCATAAGACTGAAAGACATTACCAATACCTCAGAAAAACAAAATCCAAGTAGAAGTTCCGCTGATGGTGCCTGGCAAAAATGCTTCTTTCCACAGTTTTGCTTGTAGGTGTTTTGTATGCATTTTGAGAGTTTACTTGTTCCTTATAGGGAGAACAAGAGACAGTGTCTCCATATATAAAAACACATCCAATCTTCAGGTAGCACCAGGGCACCTACCCCAAAGCTGTTATCTTGTTGCTGCTAAGTTTCCAATTCACATTCATCAAATCACTTCTTGTGCAAAACAAGCAGTCTAAGGAGAAAGAATGCCCTCTGGGTTCTAGTAAAAACTGTAGAAAAGAAATCCAAGATAACCAACACTTCACCTATATTTCACCCTCCTAGAATTTATCTACAGAGGGAGGACATCTGTGCGTAGACAGGATAAGCAAGCCGCACATTGAGGGAGTCGTTGTGTTGAACAAGGGAGGTATGCTGGTAATGAAGGACTAATTCTTTAAGGGTGCTATAGAGGTTATAGGGTTCGGCAAACCCATAACCTCTAGGAGTGCTGTAAATCACACAGTGTTTAACTTCACCATCAGCTCTGTAAAGGAAAAATAAAGATCATCAACTAAGAGGATTATAGTCAATAAGATATTGAGATGTCATAATGAACAAAGAAGCACTATAAGCGGTCATGCACAAGTAATGAGTTCTAGATTTAAAATGGCTTGCCATCTCATTAATGGTTTTCTGTCGTACAGTCAAGACTATCTTTTTAGGAAGGCTTTTGGACATTAGTAGTTTTAAAATAGTTTAGTTCTGGAAATTTCTTTTAATAGATACATTTATGTACAATATTCTGTTCTTTGTTTTGTTCTTTTATCTTACGTTGTTTTCAAATTCTCTCTCGATTAAACATTCTGAACACAGGCACAGTAGAAACTGATGGTTTTTTACAGATAAATAAAACTAGTTACCAAATACCCAGTCCTAGATTTTAATACAGGAATAATTTTTTGGGGAGGGGGATGCATCGCTATTTTCTCTGTTATGACAAGAGAAGCTCCACTTGTTATGTAATTTTAACATAGGTTTGCTTGTAATTCAACCATCTAGAACTTCATTTAAGTCACTTATACTTAAGAAATCCATAATGTTCTGGTCAGCTTTGGGACTCTGCCTTTGATTATCACCATTTTATAAAACATGTTTAATGTAAAAGACATTTACAGTATGATATCAGAGATCCCTCTGATACTATAAGATACAGGACATTAAAAGAGGAGGTGGTGAAAGGGCAGCCAGTAGGCCACACATGCTTCCAGTTGTTGTCCAAATGTCTCCAGACCATTTTAATTTTGGCAGTGGTGAAGATTACTAAAAAAAAACAACCCCAAACCACCACCTGGAGCAGCATTATGCTTTAATGCCACCATTCCCACTTTTTCAAACAGCAGCTAAAACCAGGCTTAAAAATCAAGGAAATGAGACCAGGAAGTGACTTTTAACCTTCCTGTCTTCGTTTCTGGAACAGGAACAGAATCTTTAAAAGTTCAGGGCCCTGTGTTCAATGACTATGGAGTTCTGGTAGACTTAGCAAGATTGCAGAGCTATTTAGTTGCTGATCTTGAGGTGAGAGTGAAGAGGAAACCTGTGGGTTCTGGGAACTAAAGAACAAATCACTGAAGAAAAGAGGGAAAGGGGGGGCAGGGAAGGGGGCTTTCATCATGGACAAGAATTAGCAGGTCTTTTTTTTAAAGGCAGCCTAATGGGCAGTAGAACAACAGAGAGCTGTGAGGCCAGACACTTTTACTTTTGTATTTATTCATTATTAATATTGATTAATCAAACCACAAAATCTGTACTTCTGATTAAACATTATATTCACTTCTGATTAAAGCTAATGATAATAATACAGTTGTCCCTTCACATTCCCTGGGGTTTGGTTCCAGGACCCCCCGTGAATACCCAAATCTGTGAATACTCAAGTCCCATTATATGCAATGGCATAGCAAAAGGGTGTCCCTTATATAAGATGGCAAAATCAAGATTTGCTTTTTGGATTATTATTTTTTAAAGAATATTTTCAAGCCATGAATACTTACATCTGTGAATGCCGAATCCGTGAATGTAGAGGGACAACTGTAGTTTCTTAAAAGATTGAAAAGAAAAGTGGTGGCTCTTGAACCACTTGGAATGCTGTGGTTCAATGCACCGCAGTGCAGTTGCCTACCCCTACAGTAAAAGTTCAAAGGAAGGACCAAGCATATATAGCAATATCATCCATATGGACAGAATAAATGCACCACAAAGCATTTCATGAATAAGAAGTTACCACCCTAATCCAAAGAAATGAACATATTATCTAGTTCTTGTAAAGAGTCCATTATACTTCTTTCATAACAAGAAGATAGTTTATGGTTGAAGTTATTATTGATGGCACTGACCAGCAGTGATATTAAGAAGAAACAGACTATGAACTGCTCTTGCTATGCTTTGTGGTAGGCAATGGCTAACAAAATGGCAGGTTTAGATCAAATTCCAGATTTGCATGTAAGTAGTAAGAACTTCCGTCTCCTGAAAGACTAAAATGAAGGACAGAGAGACTAACTTTTATGCAAAAATTTCTCTCAGTCCTGCTATTAAAGATACCGAGAATACAATATTTTTTAGAAGACTGTGCTATGGCTAATTTGGAGCTGTAGCCAATGTTTATATGACAGATACCAAGACATAAATAATACAGTTGGCCCTCCTTGTCTACGGATTCTGTATCCATGGATTCAACCAACCATGGTTCAAAAATATTTTTTTAAAAAAATAAATTCCAAAAAACAAACCTTGATTTTGCCATTTTATATAAGAGACACCATTTAACAATGTCATTGTATATAATGCAATTTGAGCATCCCTGGATTTTGGTATTCATGGGGGATCCTGGAACCTAACCCCAGCGGATACAGAGGACCAACTGTACATGTATGAGTAAGTAATTCTGAAGCAAATGTAGAAGGTATGACTTAGAGTAACTCTAAGCAACTGTCCTATGAGTAGTTACTTGTTTTTGCTGAGTAGATATGCCCACTGAAGAACTGGAATCTTTGAATGCTTTTGTCAAGATGACCACCCTAAGAATGTAAGTGGGAATGGTCTTAACTTAGAAAATAGCCATAAAAATGTACAAACTATGGGGAGTACGGTGGAGAAAGAGTCACTGGTCTACACATCTTAAGATAAATTGCCTGTGCCTGATAAAGTAGTAAACCAAGAATCACTACTTACACCACAGAACAAGCATAACAGCCTTTCTTGCTACTTTCTCGGATTAAAAATGCTCCATCAGGTTTTCCACAAAGCAAATCTTCTGCTTGGATACGATTGAGATCTCCTACAAACCAAGTCTTTTCATCATAATGTGGCAGATTTTCATCCTCTTCGTTTGTAAAGTATGTACTAGGAAGAGACAACAAATCTTATTTCCTGGTACAGAATATCTCTCCACATTAAAATTAAAGCATTTTGAATAAAGCAATTCATGCACTTGGAAGCCTAGAAACATAATGCCTGACCACCCCCTGCCCCGCTGTACACTTAACACTATCATTCCTAACTCCCTTTAGAAGGCCAACCCCTAGATCAGAGATGGGGAAAGTGTGGCCTGCTTCCTCTCCCACCCAGGAATGTTTGTTCCCCCTGCAGACCTATGTTTGTCCCAAAATACCCTCTACAGGCGTGGGGGCAATTTTGCCCTGTTTTTGGGTTCTCTGGGCCATTTTAAGCCCAGAGAAGGCCTCTTTTTAAACAGGAATGGAACCTAAAGTTGACTTCCAAGTCACTTCCTGATGTTTTAAAAAAGACTCTCCTGGGCCTACAAAAGCCTGGGGAGAAATACTGAAGAATTTACCCGCACACCCAATCGAGGGCATATGGGAATAAAAAAATGATTTTGTGTGTGGTGTGTGTACAGCCCTCCAAAGTCTCCTGCAGAGCCAATGTGACCTCATAATCCTGACAGTTCCCTCCCCACATCATTAGAGTCATGAACACAAGATCAGACAAGTGGTACACAAGAAAACACTTCCATTGTCTTAGATAATCTTATTCCATTTGTGCATTAAGAACAGCACATACATTATTACTAATAATACTATACCACGTCAAGTATTAATTCCTTTAAATGCAGACAGTTCCCAACCAGTGTCTGGTTGTCACTACTTGCATATCATTTATGTTAAATTTATTACAGTAATGGATACAAGTTTTTTTTTCCTGAATGACTCCTTTGGCAGCCTACACATCCATAAACAAAACCTACTAGCTTAAGCTATATTAAGGTTGATGGGTCTCTTTGAAGTATTTCTACATCTGAAGCCAACCCATGGTCATTAGCTCAAGAACAGAGTATGCATTCGTAGGGCAGTTACATTAGTGTACTACAGACATTATATTTCTGTTGTGCATTTTTATGCAATTTAGTAATTCATGTTATAAAGTGCTACAAAATTCAGGCTACTGCTACCAAAAAAACAAAACAAAACAAAAAAACAAAACAAAAAAACCCACAAAAACTTACTCATCAATGTTTTCATTTTTTATTCCCAGCCAGTCGTTTATTCGTTTCTGCCTCACACCTTTATGATTGAGCCAGCTGCCAATGAGATACAAGACACGTTAAAATGGTCTAAAAGTTGGGATCATCTACACAAAGACACTCAAAAATCCTCAGACCATCTTGAACCATAATCCCTTTTTACCGCACTGTCCTTATTGAAGATATATACCTACATTATAAAAAAGCTTATCCAGTTGTGCAGGGGCATACGCTGTGTAGCATCTTGCTGTTTCAGAAAAGGGACTATAGTTCAAATAGGACCTCTACCCAAGGTTACATTCCCTTTTCTCTTTTATACCCCACCCAAATGTGAGAATGGGCCCATTTGATCAATGATGCCCCAGTTGCATATAGAGGACATACAGAACACTAATGCCAGAAAGTAACATAAGCATATGAAGATATATGGTAGTTTAGTTCTCTGCTCTGACTTGGTTTGTTCAACAACATGGATTCTGTAAAGGCTGTCTTTCACTTCCTTCAAAGTGAAATAAAATATTTACTTGGAACTAGAAAAGTTCCATATCGAGCACACTTTAAATTAAAAGTTACTAATAAGCTGTGCAGTTATAGTGCTGTATAGGCTAGCCAGGTGTTAAAATTTTTCCATGTTGAGAGGCCCAGCTTTCCTTCCATTAATATACTTGATGGTCAAATTAGACAAGATACCATTAGTACAATTAGCAAGTCAATGCTGGCAGGGAATACAGGGCTTCAGTCCTTTAACGTCTCTGTCCATGGAATCAGGTCCCCAAAATCTTCTATTTATTTTTGAACTATTCAGACACTTGCTAATTGCAATAATGGTATCTCATATAGTTTGGCCCTCATAGTCCATACATAAGGAATCCTTACTTACACAAGGTACTGATCTCTGATTTTGCGCAGCTGGATAAGATCAGGTTTGATACTGTTCATTTTCTTGTCAATTTCACGATTGTCCAGAGCTTGCTTCTTCAAATCCTGTTCCAGTCGCAACTTACTATCATGAATCTCTCCCAGACGTGATTTTAATTTTTCATAATTCATCATTATCCTGTAAAGCAATGTATGATGTTTCAAAGGTTACACTTACTCTTAAAATAGGCACAGAGGCTATCTATGGCCACACAGCACATAAAAACTGAGATAGGCACTGTACAGGACAATGTCCTAACTTCATCATCTGTAGATGATGTGAATGTGAATCTACTAAAAAGCATCATGTTCCCAACTCAATACTTAAGCACTAAACCAGAAGCATAGAATGATGATCTTGGAAAAGTAAATATCAAATATAGCACAGAAGAATCCAGCAAGTTCAACCGTATGACTGGTCCAGAAACTGTCACTTTGTTCTACCTGATAAAATTTAAATGAGAATAACACTTTCCTGCCTATCTAAAACAATTCTAGGTGGAGTTATCTAGATTTCAGCTAACTGGAGGGGAAAGAATGAATGAGCCGAATATTTCCCAGGCTGTGCTTTCATCTTCAGATGTATATGGTGAGTAGTCATGGCAGACAGGCAATCTAGTTGTAGAGCACTCTCCCCAGTTTTATTAATAGAAGCCCACATTATTAACATCTTGCACCTCATTATTTCTTTTAATTTTCCAGATCCGGCTGCACCCAAGTGTCTTTTCTCTTTCCTTGTATGGATCCTGCTAATATTAAAATTAGTATAGCCATGTTTTTATTTTGTTGATGGTTTTTCTTACAAAGAATCATTTCTAAAGTACATCATAAGTTTCCTTGTCTTTCACACTGTCATTACAGTAAACAGCCACCTTACAGTCCACATTGTCTGATTATTTAACAGTCATATAGATTTTAAATGAAACCATTGAAGAACATGCTCTTGTTTGACCAGTCAAAAGTCAATCTAAGCCTTAACAAACTGTCTTCAACAGTGGCCACAGTATCATAAAACAACACTGTTTTATTAATTGATTAAATAAATAAACACATAAGTTCAAAGAAGCAAAAGAAGCAGCTGCATGCAATAGAAATGTGCATCAAACTATGTGTATAACAGAAATGTGTATCAAACTATATATTAAATTATAACAGAAGTATTAAATATGGATATTTTTAGAAGTGGCTATTATTTTTAACATAGTCCAATAATCCACCTCCTGAACCAAGTCCCCCTCTCTCTGACTACAAAAGCTTGGCTCTGAGTGACATCTTTCATTTTAGAAACTAGTGGGTTTTTAAAAGATACAGAATTATTGTAATTTTATGGGGAAAGTTTAATTTTTCTTTTCTGAGAAAGATCAGTATATCAAAAATAACTGTTTTGAGTGCATGTGCAAAATCCTTTAAGCATACTGTGCAATATGTATGATTTCTTCTTTATTAAAAATAATAATTTAAAACAAAAGAAACTAGTGGGTTTTGGTGTGGAATTGTAGGTGTAGAGCTTGAATTTGGGGTGGGGTGGGTGTGTTTGGTGACATGTCTGTGGATTGGGCAGTGACAGCCTTACAAGTGGGATTTTTAGATGTAGGTTCATAGATGGTTCAAACAGACTGGGAAGGGTGAGTTTTTACTTTTGAAAGAAAGGGAAGTTAACACTTGTTTGGCTATGGAAATTATGGACTGGACAGGGGAGGCATTACACATAGGCTTTTATTTTTTCCTGAAGGAACACTGAGGCTTCTATGGCCATAGGAATTAAATGGGGGAGGGATACCACTTTAAGTGTACTTATTTTCTTTGTATGTGAGAGAGCATTTTGCTAGGCAGTGGCATGGGCTCAAGAGAATATTTGAGGAAAGTGGGAAGGTGCACACATGCTTGACGGGCATGACCAGACCAGTGGCAGGCAGCCCTCCTTTGACTGGATGGCTGGGGAAGAACCACCAAGTTCCTCACTGCCATCACCGCTGAGTGGTGGGAAGCAGAGTTCAGTTGGAGGTGCTGGCTGCATGACATCACTGCCTGGGCTGGCTATAGGCTCTCTGAGGGGTGGTGGCTTTGGGCTCAGCCTGCTTCATTCAGCGTTTTCCGCAGCCAGTGTGTGCCTGTGGCAATTGTGGGAGCTCCCACTCTGGCAGTTTACCTTACCCCTTGGATCTCCCAACAGCCACAGGTAAGGAAAAGTGGAGAAGAAGGAACACTATAAGCATCCCCCACTTATTTGACAGGTTAGGGATAATATCACATAATGGTTTTGTGTTTTGACCATTCCCACTTTTTGACAGTGCTCTGGTCCCTAACCTGTTGAAAAAGCAGGGGACGCCTCTATTGACAAACTACATATTATTTATGAAACTAGGGTAAAATATATACTTTAGCATTCTGTTTGATTCAGATTTTAAAAAGCCTAATAGGAAGAATTCTAATTATGGAGAAGAGGGATGCAGTGCTACACTGAGCCAGACACTCCCAGCAGATACAGTGATTTGGTGGACCTACCTTTCAATTTCTTTTTCATTCCCTTCTCTTCGGAATCGTTCAATATACTCCTTGCTATATCGCTCTTGTGTGTGACATTGTTCTTCAAATATTTTAATTGTTTCATTAAATGCTTCTATTGCTGTTCTCTTCATTTGAATTTCCTGCATGGAAAAACCAGTTTCAAAGATCATCATTAACCACTGGAAACACAAAACTAAAGTATTGTCTTCAGCCTTCTATTTATTTATGATTATTTATATAAAACAAAGCAGATCATTAATTTAGAGTTCTGAATATATAAAATGTGATTCAATAATGAAAAGTTTTATGATTCAAAAATTGAGAAAATGAAATTAAACTGACAAGAGTCATTAATTGCTAGGTATTTCAACTTCTATTTTTCACCTTATAAAAGGTGACTCAAAACTCTGAGTATGAAGAATTGGATGAAACTATCTCCAGTCCACAGTGTCACAGTCCACAGTGCCACAGTGCCAGAAAATATGGATGTAGCTTCAGTTTCAGTTCTCAGTATGGACACGATGGGAGCTCAGAGATGGGAAACCACTGGTAACCTTTTAAGAGCTCACTGAGATTTCAAGTGCAAGGTTAGATGCATGCAGCAATAGAAGATATAAACTCTTGTACTATAGTAACATTTCTAGTTATCTTCATATGGACATTGTTTCTTTTTGTTTCAGACAACGTGCATGGCTGTTTCTCTTCAGATAGGAAACTAAGTCACATCAAGGAATGATTATACTGTACAGTAATACCCAACCAAAGCAGCTTTATCCAAGTCAGACTTTCACATTTTTAAAGGAACAAGATGATGTCTTATTTTCCATCCAGTCTTCTGCTGGGCTACCATTTAGAAGAGTCCCGATGCTCTCTTCTGAGACATTCCAAAACAGAAGAATGCCTTCCTGCTAGACTGACATCCAAGACTGAACACACAAGGACATTCAAAATCTGCAACAATGCTCTTCAGCCAGTCCTTGGTCAGGGCAACAATATGTTCCAAAACTTGTACTGACCTTTGGCATATAATGTAGAGGTGGGAGGTAGTGAGCAGGGAGAATATTCTTAACCACTTCCTCTAGCTGTTTTAATTATGCAAGCCCTCCCACCTATAGTTTTTGCCCTATCTGGTCTTGACATTTTTTCCCTAGTACAGTAGAAAAAAATATGTGGGGCAAGCAAGCAAGCAAGCAAGCATCCAATTATGAACTGGAGCAAGTTGTCTAATTCTAGCTTGAGCCTAAGACATCATGGAGTCTAGTGCAACTTGCAACATACCTGTGAGGTTCTGGTGTATTCTTCATATAATCTGTCATACTCTTTGCTTTTCTCTTGATATTGAGTGTGGTACTCTTGAAGTTTTTTGCCTACAGCATCAATATTATCTTCTTTTACCAACTGATCCTATAGATGTCAAAGAAAAAAAAGATAATAATAATAATAATAATAATAATAATAAAATTTATTTATACCCCGCCCCTCTGCTAAAAACAATCGGGGCGGCTTCCAACAATTAAAATATTATAATAATGACTAAAAACACCACCCACCCCCACCCTCCCACATAAAAAGACATTAAACACAATAAGATTAAAACCTTCTAGCTAAAAAACACATTTAAAAACAAATATATACATAATTTTTAAAAAGCCAGGAGACTGAGTTCCTGAGGCCGGGATCTAATCAGGAAAGGCCTGCCGAAAGAGATCCGTCTTTAGTGCTTTTTTAAAGCTACACTGTTCTAGAAGAGAGGTTCAAATACTGATCTGTCTGAAGAACAACCCCCATGGAACACAGGTATTAAATTAATTTTCTTAACCCTGAACTAAGTCTTCCTATGTGACTGCACATTTATGTGGTTCCATCGAGGCCATACATGTGCCAACATACTTTTCTTCAGCATTTTAATGGTGACTATACCAATTACTTCAGAAATATGTATAAACGTTTGACATTAGGTTAGTTTTTGGACCTTTGTGTGAACCAGTATTTGCAGCTGGTTACACAGCATTAACCTCTTGACATCAATTGCTTAATCTTCAAGATTTCTTTTAGAGAGAGCATGACAGCCTTTCGATACTCTTAATTTTCTCTGTGAAATACACACACACATACAAAGCTCTGAAGGTACCAAGAATAAAGTAATGACAATTAATATGCCATGATCCAGAGTTAGTGGGAAGCAAGAAGCAGGAAGATAATGATCAACAACCCTAAGGCATGCAATCTATATACAGGTTTTATAAAATTGATGTGCTTCAACAAGATGTAGAATATTAATCCAAAGTGGGATTCTAGTCAATTCCTTAATATAACTGATGCCACAAGTGACAGTAGTTTTATGAGGAAGTGCTGAAAAGTTCTTGGCCCAACCCACTTCCCAAAATCTGAGCATAATTTTGTCACTGTAGCTTGAAAGAGTGTTCTTTTGTATTATAAATTGCCAATTTGCAGGACTGTAGGCCTAACTTCTGAATTCTCTCAGATTGCTGATAGAACCATGTCAACAAAAATTGTGGAATTTTCAAGTGCTGAACTCTGGGTCATCATGAAGTTCCCACTCCTGCAGAAGAAAATTGCAAAGGAAATCCATGAGGGTATGATGCACACTTTGAGTGAGGAGTGCTCGTCATACTCAGTTGTGAAGAAGTGGTGTGCCAACTTTCAGCATGGAGTTTCGAGTCCAAAGAGGTGGAAGGGCCTGGGAGGCCTTCAACAGTGTCAACTCCTTAAATTGTTGTGTGTGTTCATGACCTGATTTTGGCAGATCGGAGAATCTCAGCTAAAGCAATTGCTGAGACACTAGAGATATCCTGGGAATGCATTGAGTTTATAATTCATGAGCAGTTGGCTATGCAGAAGATGTCAGCCAAGTGAGTGCTGAAAAGTTTGAATGCTGACCAGAAACAAAATCAAGTGGATACCTTCAAATTGATTTTGCAGCATTTTGAGTGATAATTTTTGGACAACTCATCACTGTTGATGAAACATGGTTATAGCACTATAACTGGGAGACCAAGTAACAGTCCTTTCAGTGGCGGAACTTGGGTTCTCCATGGGCAAAGAAATTCAAGACTCAAAAGTCAGCCAGAAAGGTCAAGATCACATTTTTGGGGGATAAGGAAGGTATTTTGATGGCTACCTTCAGAAGGGCCAAACAGTTAATGCAGAATACTACTCTAACTTGCTGTGTTGATTAAAGGAGGCATTGAACCAAAAACAGCAAGGGAAGCTGCGGAAAAGTGTTCTCCTTTTGTAGGACAATGCACCTGTTTACAGGGCTGGTGAGATGATGAATGTTTTGAAGAAATTTGGGTTTGAGTGCATAAATCATCTACCATACTCACCATGTATTACTCCATCTATTTCCTATTTCCAAATCTTAAAAGGGGTTTGACAGGAAGAAAATTTTCAAATGATTCAGAGGTGAAAGCAGCAGCAAAGCAGTATTTCAGTAACTAGACATCAGGTTTTTTTTCCCTGAAGGGTTAAAGAAACTTGAGAAACTATGTGCCAAGTGCATTGAACTTTGGGGTGAATATGTAGCATATACATTTCATGGCTCTAGTTCATTTCCTTCCTGGTCGGATTAAGAACTTTTCAGCATCCCCTCATACATTATTTTTAACACTGAAACATCAACTAGCCCTTTATAGTGTTACATACGTGGCAAATTAAGTTAGTGAATAACTATAACTAGGTTGAATTTAAAAGAAAATAGTCATGTTAGGGATCTCACTTCTGTTTTATCAGGAAAATCTTTAACTGTAGTTGAGATTAGTGCTCACATTCAAACTCATGTCTCTAGAAAAAAATAGTTTACGGAAACCACAATAACAATTGCATTTATAATGACAATACTAGGTTCTGTGAAGACTTTACCTGCTGGTATCTGGATACAGGGTACATCAGCTTCACATCAAGTTTAGGATTATATTGGGCAAGAGACTCATGGTGATAGTGGTTAATTAGCTCCACAACAGAATTAAATGTCAATGGATCAGAAAAACCATATTTTCCATCCCGATGATAAATTTTTATTAATTTATTGTTGCCACCTTTCCTAGAAAGGAAATAAAAAGGTATATCACAATCTGTCACATACATACTGTAACTATGCTAATACAGAAGTCCAAACTCACCCTTTCACACATTTTCACTCTTACATGTAGCATGACATCTCATATTGTAATTTGAGAATTAGAATTTTCATATCAGACTAAATCCTAAATGTGGCATTCACAAAGCTTCACTAATTTTTAAGAAGATTAGCTAGAACTTTTCCCAAAGGAATTTCTTCAAGAGTGCATGGAACAGCATGACCTTTTTCTAATATTAAGGAATTTTATAAAGGCATCATTTGACCTTTTAGGCTGTTCATGTGATTCAGTTACTTTGGCATTACTCATAGGGATACTATAGAACTTAATACCAAATATCTAGTTGGCCTCTGATATACCTCATTAGTTTGCATGCTTTTGTGGCTATAGGCATACCTCTTCTGGATTTATTTTCTTAAAATTTGCATAAGATAGAAAAGCATTCAATTGTTTTCTCTTTCTAGGTTTTATGTCATTGCACCATACTTTATTTTTGGAAACAGTGCTTCTAGAACGAATCAAACTAAAAATGCAACAGGATTTTCTATAGCTCTCAAACTTATGGTTCTTGTATACAAATACAGACCAAAATTAAATATATTAATTGGCTGCTAGTTTATCCTAAGACAAGAACTTCTTCCCCCTGTTATCCTCCCAACAGGAAGCCAAAACCAACCATGCCTGACCCCAGACAGTACAGTAATGAACAGGAACTCAACAGGGAGGCAGGACCTCACTTCTGTGGGAGGGACAAAGTTAACAGTGTCCCTCTTCCCCCCCAGATCAGGAGGTAGGTACAAGAGGGAAGGCAACAATTCAGAACAGTATCTTTCCGCCCCACCCTTCACCCATCTTTTGAGTAAGAAAATAGAAAAGTATTTACTTTCTCATCATGAACTACAGGCTATGGTTTAGTTTGATGTGATTTACAAGGTTTGGAAATGTAGGTATGACTCAGTTACTTGCTCTTGCTGGGTGTATGGGATGATTAAAAGGAGCCAAACTGGAGAAAGGACTCAGATTCTTCACCCCTCACTTTCCTGTTTGGCATTTATTTAATGGTCAAGTGAAAATATCTGGCTATACATAGGACCCCCCGTATCTGTAGGGGGTTGGTTCTGCCCCCCACCATGGATAACGAAATCTGCAGATAATAGCGAAAGCCATTGAAAATAATGGAACTTCCGGTTTAAAATACAATAGAGTTGCCTTGGAGGACCTAGAAAATGGCTAGAGAGGACACATTTCCTAAGAAGACTCTTTGGTAGCTGTGCTGAAACTAAAACAGCTGATAATTGAATCAGTGGATACAGGGGTCCTACTGTATTTACTTTGTGCAAAAGAGATTCTAAATTGTGTGTCAAACTTTGCCATCAAAATTAAAGATAGATAGGTATTTATTTGGCTACCTTTATTTTCACCTCCAAAACTGCTGTTTTTCAAAAATGTTTTAGTAAAAACTGGGGAGCTGAGAAAGGGAGGGACATAGGTGGGGAAAAGTTATAGGGAAGTTATATAGGCAAGAACTATAACTGTAGGGAAAACAAGGACCTGGGAAAGGTACTGGATCCACAGGATTTCTCCCCACTCTGTTCTGGCTTCAAACTTCATAGACTTGAAGGTCTGCTTATTTTCAAGTATATTTGCAGTCATAATGGCTAGAAACCAGTTGAAACCCACAGAATTTTAGGATGCCAAATTCCACTGCATTGTTTTTTGGTGGAGCCCAAGCTGCTTGCTCCTGGCTTACTGTAAATTTTGAACTGTATGAATTCATCCTGAAAATCCCCAGTGGGAGTCTAAAACAAAAACAAAAAAGTGCTCCACAATGCAAGCAACTGTGCTCATCCACATGTATTGTGTGTTACATACTGTATACCTACACATTAATTTAGCTCACAAAAATGTATTGTTGCTGAAACAATCCTGTCCCCTGCAAGCTGCTGGTGAGTACTGCAACTCAGAGGTAACAGGGAAACTTGAGGGTGAAAGGAGGGTAGAGAACATAATGATTTCAACTACTGCTGCTACTAAAAAAAAAATATCCTGGTCCTTTGACCATGGAAGCCCTTGTTCCAGTACAACTCTGTTCACGCCTACCCTGTAATGTTTTTAAAACCTAGCAGATATGAAAAAACGGAAGTTCCAGGACAATAAAAGATGCTGTTGCTGTTCATATTCAAATGAGCTACAATACCTATCATTTGGTGCCACCTACAATTTGGAGAGGACAACAGACAGGACAAAGTCCCAATTATTTACCTCAGTGTCAGTGTATAGTCTCCCTGTTTTTTTGTTGAGGCATCTCGCACCAGGAAAGTTCCATCAGGCATGTCTCGTAGTTTGTCATTTACTTCTTCCCTGGGAGAATGAAAGGTAGATGAAAACACATTGATGGACATGAACATTAATATACCGTTGTTTTAGGAACATCATTAAGTGCAAAAGTGTATGAAGGGTTCTGCTCTACTTTGCTTCTTAAATGATCACATATTTACTCTTTACTCTTTAAACTGTCACCTTTCAGATGTGTTTGAATAATAAATCGAACTTGCCATCAACTTTTAGGGTTGCCTTAGGTAAGTTTTACATTTGAAATAAAACCCAGGCAGTTATGCTTAAAGCCTCTTTTTAAAAAAGATATTAATGCCTGAACACTAACATTAATTGTACCTGATCAGAAGGGACAAAGGGGCTGCTTCAAACCAGCCTAATTTCCTACAGGCAGGTGGTTTGGTTTCTTTTTAATTGCTAAGAAAAAAGGCCAGTTTAAGTCATTTAAACCAAGTTTTCCGTTTTTTGCAATTCTGTGTATTTCTCATAGAAGAACACATGCTAATTGGTAGTTACAAATATTTAACATGTACTGCTTTATAACTAACTAGACTGGGACTACCTGGACTACAATTTACATCCTCTGGACTAGAGGCTTATATTTGTTTAGAAACAGGAAAGCAATTGTGAAATTAAGGATTTTGTCTGACTCGTCTGGGTCCTCTACAAGGACAAAACATAGAAGCACTTATTTGAAGACAGAGAATGTTAAAGAAGCAATGTCTGACAATTTTTGTGCAGAAGAGCTCTTATCCCATGAGATGCAAACAAAGTGGGAATGCTGCTTTATCGACAGAGTGAAAATAGTTATAATTTGCACAATAATAAATATAATGTAGCTCCAACGGTGGCACCTGCGCACCTGGTATGCCTGCAAAAAACACCATAGGAATAGATGTACAACTGATGGGGTGAGGAAAGGATTATGTTGTTTTGGTCTTTGATCAAGAGTCCAAAACCCCCTTATTCGTTCACATGCCTATGCCAGTCTGGGAGCTGGTATAGTTAATCTTCTACCTGCTGGTGCTAACGGAAGGGAAATAAACACATAGAAACATTCATACAGGGAACAGGAAAACAACAGGCCAAGTTCCCCCTCTCCCACTGGCCTATCAGGCTGGCAGGGCACAGGATGTGGCAGCAGCTCTGGCACATGTCCCACCCTTACTTCCTCCACAAGGCTGCTCTGTAAATCATCTATTTTATCATGTTTATAATGCTTAACCTCGTGTATTTTTGACCAGGTGTTCCTTCTTTCATGGTAATAGAATATCAGACTGTTTAAATTTATTTAGGTAATTCTATTTATAGTTAGCCTTTCATTATAATCCCTAGAAAGACAACGGCAACATTAGAATGAGCATAAAAATGTGTCTGATAGATGGGCATGGGTCCAGTCTGAAAAGATTATTCAACTCAGATTCAACTAACTTTAAACTGGGTTATCTGAGAAGCTAAATATAACTTCAGTTCAATTTGAGTTTTTTTTTTTAAAATAGTTTACATAAGAAAACCAATCCTTTTTTTAAAAAGTAAGACATTTTTCAATCCTAGTCTCATTTTGAGGACTCCCATAATGTCATTATTGTTTAATAATGATCAGGATATGTAACATAGTTAAGAAAAAGTACATGTGCTCAAACTTGTTCTTCAATTTGAAATTCAATTTCTTCACAATGTTGCCTAAGTGGCCACACATTTGTAATACATGCATATAAGAGGAAGCCAAGAATTCAGCCACACTAAGTACATAATATTATTTACCTTGAGATGTCTCCCCAGTACCATTCTGCATCCTGCAGTGATAAGATGCAATTCTCTTTTAGTTCATTTGTATTTACTGGAGTTATTGGTTTCGAGGGCTTTGGAGGAAGAGCTGGAAAAGAAATTTTGCTGATTTAATTTTCTGACTTTATACACCAAGTTTGTTTATTAAACGCGATATTCAACTACAAAAAAGAAAAAGAAAGACATGGCATAGTATAGTATTAAAGACCTGTCAGAACTGAATAAAGCATAAAGTATATTTTATTTCTCTAGCTAATATTTCATTACTCATAAAAACTATTTCAGTGGGACCTTAATTTACATATTTGCTATAAAAATAATTCCACTATCATGCATATATTTCTGTGCACATAGGCCACTTCAATTTAACTGGTTCAGACAAGGCAGATGGTACAGATACAAACCTAGTCCTGTGTGTCCAGGAGATTTCAAGTACTATAGCTTTAGCAGCTTTAAACTCCAACAGTTGCTACCACCAGCCACAAAGCTCTGTTGCAGCCCTTTCTATTGTGCCACAACTACTAGCTTCTCCACAATTTTAAGCAGTGCCAGGCTCCTTCAGGAAGAAGGAATTCCACTCCCTGAAGGTGAATTCCTAGGTGTGTTAATGGTTATGACAGTGCTATCGAGAGAACAGGAATGGAGCCGACTGGTTACAACAACCAGCTGGCTGCCCTTACTGCTGCTACAACCATCAATAGAAGTTGGTCCATAATCTCTCAAATGAGCTAGTCCATAACTGTACACATAAATTGGATACAAATTTGTAGCTATGATATATAAACTGTGTTGTTGGTAACTTGCCATATTTTTCTAATACTGTACTGAGTATTTCTACAAGCAGTGCTACTGCACACCAACAAGAAATCCCTGGTATCATTAAATCTTTCTATGAGTTAACGACTATATTAGATGGTAAAGACACAGCAGCCAACATTGTGTAGTGGTTTGAGCATAGGACCACGACTCTGGAGACCAGGGTTTGAATCCCTGCTTGGCCAAGAAAATGCACTGGGTGACCATGGGCAAGCCACACTCTGACAGCTTCAGAGGAAGGCAAAGACAACCCCTCTGAACAAATCTTGTCAAGAAAACCCTGTGATAGGGTCACCATAAGTTGGAAATGACTTGAAGGCATACACAACAAAATACATTAAGCTGAGTTTAAAACACTTCTTGTTTAACTGGCATGTGCTGATCTGCATGCGTATATATATGTGCATGCCTGAGGCGTACACCCTGGAAAACTGGGCTATCATTTAATGACGAACACCAGTTCAGCCTCTGGTATTTCTGGTTAAAAGATTACTTACAAGGGCTGAGACATATCTCTACAAGGCAGAATAGATAGCCTATAAAGACCAATGGTCTCACTGCCTCTGTGACAGGTAAGTTCATCAGCAATAAAATTAAAACATGGAGGAGTCATAACACACCAACACACAAACCTTGACATGGTCAAATCGGAAACAAGTTGTCACCTACAATGCCTGCCACACCAAGGCTGTAAGCATGATGCACACATTTCAGTTTCAAATGCTACTTTTGAACACCCTAAGCATAACAGTTTACTGTTTTCCAAAGCAACCAGTCCTTGTTGAATCAAGCCAATTTAAAGATCCAAAATTTTGACTGAGTCATTCAAATTCTGGGTTGCTGACTAAACATAATTCAGTTGGTTGCACTCATTCTATAATACAAAATACTCATGTTTCAGAATACAGGATTTTGCTCAAAATGTGCAGATACACCAAAGTTTGGGGACTAATGTCAACTTACACCAAAGTCTGTCAACTTGCACCAATCAGTCTAACTACAGTTTTATTTGCTTCTCTGGAATACATGTTTTGGGCCACATACCATTAGAATTGGACAGACACAAATAAACCAGAATTGATAACCCTTTCCCCCAAGTATCAATGTTCAGTTCTGGGGATACAAGAACCCATGAGACAACTGAAGGGCAAGCCTTCCAGTCACAGTACTGCCTTCAATCACAATGCAATCGTTGAGCCCAACCAAGTGACAGAGGGGGGCTGATGGAAAGCAGCACACCAAGTTGCTTAGCAACAGTTTTGAAGTTGACTTTGAATTGTTTGGGGATCAACTCCTGCCCCCCCCCCAAGCAACTGCAACTTGTTTCTGTCTTATTCATTCAGATGAGGCTGACCTCTTCAAATATAAAAGGAAGGTGGCACATGATCCAAGTTCCAGCCCTTGATCCTAGGACTGGCCGTGTTCTAATTTATTTTACTCAAAGTTAGCCTAAGGCTATGTTTGCAAAGAGGAGGTCATGTTTGCATTTTCTTTGTATCTTCCTGCACCAACCTCAACAATGTATGCTATACTGCAACTCCTCTAACAGTATACCACTTGGCCAATTGGATCTCTTGGGTACTTGCATACACTGGAGCAGCAGGACTTCAGAAATACATGATTCTAAGTAAACAGCTGGATTTTATACTTTCAAAGACAGGGAATCAAACTTTTCCTTTTGCTCTCAGAAGTTGCAAGAGCAAATGCAAGGGAAACATGAAACCATGCCAAAGCCTATCTGAAGACTGATCATTCACACACCCAGCACTTTCAACATTTAGTCAGCATGTCCCCACTCTTTTTTGTAGCATCTTACCCAAGGCAGCTGCTGGGCTCAACGGGTGGCCCAGGCGGCCGCATGGCAGCTGGCATGGGGGCCGCTGTGTTGGGCCTCTTCTTCCCAGCCTGCTCTGTGGGTTGTGAGGAGGGTGCAAAGTGGTAGGCCAATCGGGGCAGGCCTGTCCTGCCCCGATTGGCTGGCATGGCCTGGGGGGCGGGTCTTCTGGCCAGATAACACTGCCCTGCGTGGCATTTTATGACAGCCACTTTATGGATGACGCTTTACGGCACCAGGGCCAGTATATAAGCCAGCCCTAGTGTCGTCATCTTCAGTGGCTCACCAGGAGCTGAAGACCCACCCTCCCTCCCTCTTCTTTCCAGGGTTACAGGAACTTGATTAGTGTGTATTGTTAGTGTGTATTGGTAATTATGTTTATTCCTCATCACAACTTTGGGAGAGCGGTTGGCATGGGTCCCGATCAGAATAATTGGTTGGGGGAATAGGTCTCCGTCAAGGTCTAGGTCAAGTTCATGACCAAGTTTAAGTTCACAGAGACCCCCACTTTTGCCATAACCTTTCTTGTTTCACAGGGGAGGGGAGGGTCGTCAGGTGGATGGCCTGGCCAAGACTCCTCACCTCCATGATGAGTGGTTTTGGTATTGACTGACAGTGCCATTAGCCAGCAGTGGGTTGGCTAATGAAGGGATCCGGACCCATGTTGTGTACACTAACCATTATCAGCCATTATCAAAGTTTATTGCCATATATACTCTACCTCATATATATTTTATCTCATACTTATCCATATCATGTACTATGTTTATCCTCATTACATATCTCAATATATTTTCTGAAGATAAACTCTGTCAGTGTCTTATGTTATATGGGCAAGGGAACAGTCCGGCTTGGGCCCGCAAATGAAGAGATTTTGAAAGCTTGCGAAATTATGTGACCTTTTGATTTGGCTCTTAAAGTGATTATACTAATAATGGATTTTCAAATATCATTTCTTCATTTAAAGTGGCTCTAAATCCACATTTTCATCTATTCAAGCGTATTTACAATAAAATACTAATGCAACATTCATTTTTTATTCTAAAAATTATTTTCTTATTGTGACAAAAATGTACAGGAAAAACATTTTAGTGAATTTCGAACTGAATCTACCTCTGTAGCCTCAAATGAAAAACGTTGGCAACTGATTTCTCATAACATCTGCAGTGTCTTCAAGTGTAAAGCAGCACTATGATTCATATTTATACTCCAGACTGCTTCTAGAGTTTCCTTAGAAAAATAAATTAAAATTCACTCAAGATTTACTGTATATAAGATAGATATATCATGTAGCTAAAGAATAGAAATACTTAAGAAAAAAGGCACTTCAAATGCATATACCACATGCATACAATTATGTATTTGCTAGACATGCCTCTTCCAGTATTTGCTAGACATGTCTCTTCCAGTATGTACCTATATACCTGAAGTTGTTGCACATATGTATTCTCTAATGTTTTTATAGGATATTTATAAATTACCAAACTGGGTCTTGAAACTCTTTTTGTTGCCCTGGTGAATGAACTTTTGCTAGGTTGGTAAGTAGATGGAAGAATGCATCTAGCTCTTACTTCTCTTAGGCCTCCTTTTCTGTTTTGATATAACTGCCCATGCGATCCTTCTAGTTCATCTGCCAAGGCATTATGGTAGTTCCACTTCTTTCTGTTTACAACCTCAGAAGGTAGCACTGGGGGATGTTAGTGACTGTTGTGTGGTTCAACCTTGTCCCTCATGCTTTTGTTTTTAAAAAATAACAGCTACAGAAAACTATTGGAAAGATTAGCCAAGGGTCTGAAATTGAGCATTACCAATGTCACACAGCTCTGTTTTTCCTTTTATCTATGATGTGGCTGAATGGATGCCTGGCAACTGCAATGACCAGAATGAAGATTATTAAACTGAAATCAAATCCAAAAACAAAAAGTGGAGAACGTGACACTTCCTGGTTCTTCTGTACAGGATGGGGTTGTTCCTCCCTTGAAGCACCAGGTATATATAGCTGATGGGTACCTTTTCCAAGCTTATGTTAGTACATCAGCTACAACCATCAATGATGACCTTGATATTGTCATATGTTTTGATGACTTCAAGGCTGGACTATGACTATAGATTCTATATGAGCCTGTCCTAGATTGTTCAGAAACTGACTGGGCTTAAAATGTGGCATGTTGCATCAGAGTAAGCCAAAAACATATCAAATTTGTTTATATGCACAACCCAAAGGGCTGGCATTATTTCAAGTCATAAATGGTCTGGATCCAATTACTTTACAGAAAACCATTTGACAATAACCATTCAGCTCCTGCACAGTGGTCCCATAAAGGGGTTGGAATCCTGTTCTCTACCAATAGTTAGACAAAGAGACATAAGGAAGGCCTCTCCACTGGTTGCACTCCTGAACCCTGTCAGAATTGTTCTTTTCACCTTCAGTGGACTAGGCTTTCAATGACAGGTTATTTTAAAACATTGTCTGTTGCATACTTTAAGCTGACATAGTGTTTGAACTGGGGCCTGACTGAAAAGGCTACATAATTTTGTAACCCCAACTACAAAAAACAGGGGGCTTATATGGGGGTGTTATGGTATGGCTGCCCCGCCAGATACATTTAGACTGTTCTGCTCAACCCCTGGCACAGTGATGGTAAGTAATAGTGAAGCTCTAATGCAAACACTTCCATAGCCTATTATTTCTCAAAACAGGATTTTTAATCCTCCCTAATTACGAGTCATTGACTATGAATTTAGGTCTGGCTGATTTACTGATTTATTTATTTTTTCTAGGGCAAAGTGCAGGCAGCAGGGAATATCTTGTTGAGTTGTCAGTCAGGGCTGTGAAGACATGCTAACCAAGACAGGCATTCTGTCAAAGCATTCAGATTAAAACAAAACAAAACCCTGCAGTTCTAACTTGGGAGTAGTGCAAATTTTAACTAATATCTGACATTGGTTTTATATTATATTGGTAGCTGTCCAGGAACTCAAGCCATATTGGTGGGATATTAATCTCATTAATAAATGCACATGACAAGACCAGTGTATATAGCCAATTCTAACAAGAGGTATGCTTTAATCTGTAGTGCAGGAAGTGATCCTCAGCTTGTATGAAGGACATGTTGATACAGATCTTCTGTTTCTATGTTTCAAGAATGCTACATGAGAAGCACCTTTCTGTGGCTGACTGCAGATGTCATGTTCATGCTTTTCTGCATAAGACTAGGAATGTGCTGTAGCATGTATATTCTCTTTTGGGATTTCTTCCATTATGGTACTGCTATGCCTATAATGGCTCTAACCACCATTAACACCAGACAGGACTGACCTAACTACATTCTAATACGAATTTACACATCCTATTGCAAGGAACCAGGTTAGAGTCTACAGGACTGACACCAATACAGATGCTATAGTACATAATGATTAAAGCAAAAGGAAAAAAGAAGTCTTGAGTGGGAGAGAAAAATGATATGTCCAAAACACACTCCTAGCTTTCGTAACTGTAATTGTGAAATCAGGGTTCCAAATCGGTAATACAGTGAAATTGGGAATCACAATGGAAATACACAAGTGAGGTGTTCTATAATGCAGCGTATATGGAAGAGGACTATCATAAAACTGTGGAAAAGAGAAAAAAATTGTTAGACGCAGAACCATTTTAGAAGAGGCACCAGGTTTGTCACTTCTGTAAATGGCATGCAGCCACATCGCAAGGTAGACTATTCCAGAAGAACTGAACTGACTGTAATAAAATCATAGAGTTGGAAGTGCCATCTAGTGCCATCTAGTCTAAACCCCTGCCATTAAGGAATACACAATCAAATTATTCCTGACAGATAGCCATCCAGCCTCTGTTTAAAAACCTCCAAAGAAGCTGACTCCACCACACTACGAGGCAGTGTATTCCACTTCCGAACAGCTCTTACTGTCAGAAGTTCTTCCTAATGTTTAGGTGGAATCTCTTTTCCTATAGTTTGAACCCATTGCTCCGTGTCCTAGTCTTTGGAGCAGCAGAAAGCAAGCTTGCTCCATCCTCAGTATGACATCCCTTCAAATATTTAAAAATGGCTATCATGCCCCTCTCAACTTTCTCTTCTCCAGACTAAACATGCCCAGCTCCCTAAGCCACCCCACATACGGCATGGCTTCCAGACCTCCCAGCAACCTGGTCGCCCTCCTCTGGACACGTTCCAGCTTTTCAATATCCTTCCTGAATCGTGGTGCCCAGAACTGGACACAGTATTCCAGGTGAGGTCTGACCAAAGCAGAATACAGTGGCACTATTACTTTCCTTGATCTAGACCCTATACTCTATTACTGCAGCCTAGAATCACATTGGCTTTTTTAGTGGTTGCATCATACTGCTGACTCATGTTCAGCTTGTGGTCCACTAAGACTCCTACATCCCTTTCACATGCACTGCCATCAAGCCAGGTGTCACCCATCCTGTATCTGCCAAGTGTACTATCCTACATTTCTCCCTGTTGAAATTAATTCTGTTAGCTTTGGGCCAGCTTTCTAATCTGTTGAGGTAATTTTGGATTCTGATCCTGTCCTCCTATTAGCTACCCCTCCTAATTTGGTGTCATCTGCAAACTTGATAAGCATACCCTCTATTCCCTCATCCAAGTCATTGATAAAGATGTTGAATAGCACTGGGCCCAGGACAGAACCCTGTGGCACCCCACTAGTCACTTCTCTCCAGGATGAAGAGGAGACATTGGTGATGAATATCAAGAATTCACTATATCAGAGGTTAACAAGATTTGACATAGGGCACCAAGCCATCCATTATGTAAAATCCTATACTACTCAAGAGCTTTAAAGTAGCGTTCAGAAAAGTTCTAGAGTATTTCATATTGCTTTCACAATAAACATGCAATAATTAGGGCTGCCAGATTAAAAACTGGAGGGCTTCTACACTTTAATGGTTGTGTGTAAGTGGAAATTTCAGCAGGTGTTGCTTTTATCTGATTGTATGAGGAGGAACACCTGCTGGAATTTCCTCTTCCACACAAGTATCAAAGGTACAGGAGCCTTTTCCAGTTTGCGCTATAGCAACCCTAGTAATAATCCTTCTGACTGCAGAACTGAACTTGGAAAGGCAACAATATATATAAACACAGCAGTTATGAACCATGCAGCTCCATGAGAATTAAGTATAGTAGGATCCCCGTATCCGCGGGGAATTGGTTCCAGGGGTCCCTGCAGATAATGAAATCCGCAGGTAATAGTGAACACGCCCCTCCCCCCGTTGTCATTCCAGCCACGAGAGCAGGAGATCCCAGGGGCGAAGGAAGGAGGGAGGTAAGATCTCCTCTTCCTCCTCCTCCTCCTCCTCCTCCTCTTCTTCTTCTTCTTCTCCTCCTCCTCCTCCCACCCCCCCTCCTCCCTCACCCCCCCCTCGCTGTCGCCATCCAGTTAACTGAATCAGTGGGTGGCAAATCAGTGGATACGGGGGTGCTACTGTACAGACAGACCCCTGCATTCACAGTTACAGCTACCTACAGGACACAAAATAGACACACATACCATAATGCCCAGAGAACCATCATCTCTAGGCATCTTCTAGTACTCCAATGCAACTTGAGGGTATGTTTTTACTCGAAGCCGTTTATTTTAATATGATTTACTGTTTTCCGTGGTTTCTGGTATCCGCACTAAGTCTGGGAACTGAACACCCGCAGATACGGAGGTCCGACTGTACATTTATCTACTGTGATTCAGTGTTTGTCATACACATGCTAACTACACATACGTACTTTACAGTCCAGCCAGCCATATGGGGTCCAGAAATATAGGTCCAGGCTAAGCAGTCAATTATTATGTGTACTGTATGTCAAACGAGTCAGAAAAGGAAGCTGAGAGGTCTCTCATTGATTTGGTCGGGGGAAACTGGTATGCTGCTGGGCATTTTCAAAGGGCCAGGGTTACATACTCCAGCAAGTAAATTTGTGAAGACCAACATACACCGCTGTATGGAGGGCAGGATGCATGGATTCTTTGAACGATTAAGTCATGCTGTTCATTGGGCTTTGCAATTCTGCATCTCAGCTGGATGCACAAGCAATACAGAAGGCAACCTCAGGTTCAGTGCTCTGCTCAACAGAGCACATAGCAATTTAAGTCTACATATGTACTTCACACACATCCAGTTGTGAAAGATTATTAAAGGCCTAAAACAGTAATGTTAACAAAAGGCCTTTCCAGAACAAGTGGGCTTTGCAGAGGAATCTAAAGGTCAGAAAAGAGGATTACTGAAATTTGGAGCAGGGATTCCTCAAACATGGGGATAGTCACAGAGAATACTCAGTTTCCTATTAACAATTTGATATCCCTAATCGGAAAGCAACTGGACAAGGGCTCTCAGTGAAGATCTAAAACTATACGTAAGCTCTTATAAGGAGAAGCTCTCTCTCTCCTCACACTATAAAGGGCTTTAAGGCTAAGAATTCTTACTTTGTTCTGGTTTTACTTAGCTTTTAATATTCATTATTTTGGCTTTCTTGTTCTACTGTTACATGTATTGTTGTTATTGCTAGCTTTAATTTTTTATGGAACCATTTGAAAATGCTTAGTGTTTGAAGAGTGAAACAGCACATTAATTAGGCCCAGAACATCAGTAGGAGCTAGCACCAATTAAAAAAAAAAATCTGTTTAATACATTTAATACATTCCTATTTGATATCACCAACAAACAAGCAGTCTATGGTGATCTACACTAACCTTCAGCAGCCTCATTCAGAACTACACTATAGTAGTTACTCCTTGATGTTGTGAAGGCTTGGATAATTGCTGCAAGTCCTAGGATCTCACCAATGAGATGCAGTTGGTATAACAGATGTGACTGAGTGGAACATTCTTGCCACATGCTTTTTTTTACAGCAACAGTACAGATCAAGGTCAGCACTCATGCTTTGTATCTGTTTCTATACAACTACAACTATACTATGGATATCAAGTACACTGCATATTCCTAAAGCATCAGGCCTCTCAGTAAATAACACTTTTAGCTTATTTGGATTCAGTTTCTGCTTGCTAAATGATACCCACCTGGCTGCAGCTTTTAATAATAATAATAATAATAATTATTATTTATTTATACCCTGCCCCTTTGTTAAAACAATCGGGGCGGCTTACAAAAATTAAAATACAATACAGATAAAAATCCCAAAACACCACCCACCCCCACCCACCCCCATAAAAAGATATTAAACAAATGTAAATTAAAAGCAACTAATCTACAATCACATTTAAAAAACAATAACTACAATAAATAGCCAGCAGACTAAAAGAGGCCAGGAGCCCCTGAGGCCGGGATCTAATTAGGAAAGGCCTGCCAAAAGAGATCCGTCTTTAGTGCTTTTTAAAAAGCTACTCAGGCTTGTCATCTGACGGATCTTGTTCGGCAAGTCATTCCACAATTTGGGGGCGATTACCAAAAAGGCCCTCTGGGAGGTTGCAGACAGCCTAGATTTTTATGGCTGAAGCAAATTCCTCCCAGAGGACTGGAGTGCACAGGGAGGATTGTATGGGAGGAGGCGGTTCCAGAGATAAGTTGGATCCAAGCCATTTAGAGCTTTAACACTTTTTAACACTGATTCAGAACCATTACTTAAAGATACGGAGCCCAAAGCAGTATCAACACTTTACAACAGCTACCCATCCCCAAAGCTCTTGGAAATCTGTTGCAGCACCTTTATACAAATGACATTAAACAACATAGATAAATTTGACCCTGTGGAATTGTCAACCTGCATCTTCCAGGGGGTAGAGCTAGCACCTCTAATAACCACCTTCTACTTTTACTGGTTATAGGAAATATATACTTCCGTATGTCTTTGGTTTATTATGCTCCTATTTTTTACTAAGATATTTCACAAAAATAAAAGTACAGGTTAGAAACTTTGTAGTAACCACTAGAGTTCTGGTTTTAGAGTACAGAGAAATTCAGACCTATAGTATAAGGGCCAGGGCTTTGTGGAAAATAATGCTTGATATGTACAGATCTTCTCGATGTCCCATTCCTATCAGTTTTATGGAAGTGCATGGTTTCAAATCTGCCCCCCTTTTCATCCCTTTTTGCTGCTTCCCATAACAAATGGAATATCAAAAAGAACCATGCAGACATGTAACAGTAGCATATTTCTATCATTATTGTCTTGCTCAAACATTGAGTTAAATTGTCTGTCTGGCTTTGAAGTGCTGGCTCCTTTAGCCCCTAGCTCCAGATGCAGGTAGGAGATGGATTGTCTAGTGACTTTCCTTTGAGCACTAGAGAGATGTTCTCTGTGGCTTCCTAGGGTTTTTCTACTGGACTAGTGTAGAAGGAATGAGACACAGGGTGGGATGAAAGGGCTGGTTCAAGGTTTCTTCAATCTTGAAGCTGAACATACTTTCCTTCCTGTTTAAAATCTATCTCTAAAAGCTCTGCTTAACTACCATGGACAAAATGAAAACAATAGAGAACACTGGTGGACCTTTCAGAAGAGAGGCTTTTATCCTTATTGGTGGGGTCTATCTAACTTTACACTGAGTTTCAGAGAAAGGACACTTGATGCCAAAAATTAGAGAAACATTAGATAACTCACTGAAAAATTAGGCTTCTTTTCATATACTACAAAAAAATAAAAAATAAAATCCAGCTTTTCTTTAAAAGTTTCTTCTCAAAGACATGGCGGGGGGGGGTCACAAGAAAAAGACACTACTTTAGGGTGGAAAATCCTAATTTAAGGAATATAGCCTGTTGAAAATAATGGGACAAAATGCTCTGGGTATTGGTTGTAGATGGCTTACAGTTTCTTAAAAGCAAAATACCCCGTTACTTTGCTACACTGAAAGAACTTCCTTAAAGTCAATGGTACTATTCATGGAAAGATGGAATAGTCACATGAAAGGGCCGCAAGACTGGGCACTAGGTTCTTAAGTTTACAAGCCACATGTACCCTTTGATATGATTTATACATCTAATGTAACCTGACAGGCTCTATGGTCAATTAGCATCTGTTTGAAGCAAACTGCAGATGTTAAAATAATTTAGATCCTTCATTCCATAAAGCTCTACAGCTGAAGTATTTAATTTGCTGAATTAACAAGTCTCTTTGGTCTCTTGCATACAGTGATAATGCAGTCACTACCAACGTTGGCTTACCAACAGTGTCAGCACAGCAGTAAGTTACAGAATTGTACGAATGGTTATATTAAAACAGGACTGATGGATCAGCAACGTAAATACTGAAAGAATAATCATTGGCACATGTACTACGGATTAAGCTCTCAGATTTAATTTTACAGCCTCCAAATATAATATGGCCCAACATATTACTGTGGCTAGAAGACAAAGAAAGTAATAATCACTGAATTGTGTGTGTGCATGTTGTTTTTTGCATAAGACAGGCCACTGTGCAAAATGTCGATTTTCCCCAATTTAATGAAATACAAGGACTAATATATACATCTCAAAGAAATTTTGCAACACTGAGTAGATAGGCAACTTTCACCCCTCAAGGCTTTCCCCACCCTGACAGAATAGATTCCGTACTCTTGACAGAATCCTAGTAATGCCAGCTTTTTAAAAATATGGTTTTTAGCCTTTACAAAGTTTAAAAGCAGGACATTAAATATTTTCAATATCATTTTCATTGCCAGAAAAGCTACCCATCCTTGTATTAACTAGAATTGTATTTCTGCCAAAATCAATCCTAAAAAAATAAGAAAATCTCAGATTTTATTTGTTCACTGAAGCACAAGTACTGTAGTTTTTAACAGCAAACAGCTAGTCTTTTCCCTGCAAGATTAAGAAGCGTGTGATTCAATGGAACATTTCTTCTTTTGTATCTGTGCCTAAACACGATCAGATCTAGACTTCAATAGCTAGCTGGTATGCACAGCTAAGTTAGACAATTTCTCACAAAGGCAAAAACAAACAAAACACCATCTCTCACACTGGAATGCTTTCTTGAAAGCCTGCTTATTAGTAACCCTACTCCCACTCCTAAACCAGCATCACCATCCAACCTGCTGCATTGAGAGTTCAGCTGACTCTGATTGGGATTTGGGAGACTGAACTCTGAAAGGAAACAGCACTTCAGCCAATGACAGCCCAGTAGCTGAGATCATACGTTGGTGACGTCAGTACATAGACTGTATCTGTGGAGGTTCTAGCAGGTAGCTGCTCAGCTTTTGCAAATCATTTTCCTTTTCTGTGTGCATACATTTGGCTTTGCAAATTCCAGGCTTTTTCTTGTAAAGACATTTACAGTTTAGTCCTATGTTTATAGTCCTATGTGTATACTCAAACATAAGTCCTTCTGAGTTAATGGCATTACTGTCAGAAAATGTGTACAGAATAGCAGCTTTGTGCCTTAAAAAAAAAAAGGCAACATAAAGAAACAAAGGTATGCCTCATTCTTAACAAAACAGTGACTATCCCAATAAAGAGTATATTTTCAAAATGAGACAGTGAAAGCCATCTTTTCGTCAAATTTTACTCGTTTCCATTATCTTCTATTGATAAAGTATACAATAGATACTTAGGGTAGAGCTACAGTTTATGCAGTCTGATGAAAATTTACTAACTGCATGTAATTTTATGCCTAAATAAAGCATCCCATAATGTTTAAAGTGTAGATTCTTTTTAATAGTACTGACTTCTAGCATAATCACACATACATAAACAGTAGTGCTTATTTCTGAGTTCAGTGGGATTTACTTCCAAGTAAATAAACCAGATTCATATACTCAATCAAAGAGGCTACGGTCTTGAGACTGCAGAACCTGAGCAGAGATATTGAAGATAGGTTGTCTTGGAGGTGTCTCATTCACAGGGTCGCCATTAGTCAGGGTCAACTTGAAGGCAGTTAACAACAAGTATACAACTGCAGCATTATTGCTTATACTCCTGCATTAGTTATCAATTTTATGTCTGTACTTTCAGATGTTCAGTATAAAGTCAAATTATACCTTTATGACCTGTGCAGCCAGCATGTCTGTCGGCAGTTTTGAATGGGATATGGAAAATAGCCAGAACTGAACATGTACATGTTTGGGGATAGAGAATCTTAAAAATTATCACAGCAAGCCTCTACAAGTCAAGTAAAATCAGCCAGGCCCTCCTTGCCTATAATTAAAGGGCTTGGTTATACTGTATCTAAACACTGATCCCACTTAACATAGTACTGTATTATTTATAGTGTATAGATGGAAATCATCCTGCAACAATCCAGTCTGTTTCTGCATCCTCCTACTTTCCCCCACTAACAGAATTAGTTAGGAGTTTGCACAATTCTCATATCCTATTTTGAGAAACTCAACCATAGCTACATACTAGAATAGTGTTGGAATACTTCCAGGCACATACATTTGATCATGCCTTATTTGCATTTTATTAATTTTGTGCAGTTTGGGGCATTTAAATACATAGGCTCTGTGGTATCTAAGTCATTATAGCATGGGTTTTATAGATCAGGGCCTAACATCATCACATATAATAAACTCTAAAATATATATATATTTGTAAATCAGGCAAAAAGTAGACACTAGAATGCTTCTTATGAGCACTCTTAGCTTAGGCACTGTTCTGATCATAATCTTTTATATATACGGAGTTAAATAAGAAACTTTCAGTTAAACAAAATTTTCATAAGCAACTGCATGCATGCCATCTGAATCGTGATCAAGCTATATACAGATGGTTGTCTAAAAAAGCACCAGGCTGTCATGGGAAAGAAGTAATAGCAGACCCAGAGATGATTCTTATAGTGGGCCAAATATTGGTGCTAATTCTGCACAAAGATCTGCCCCTTTTATTGTATATGGTATCTATGAAATTAAAGGACAAACAATTTATTTAATAATAATTTTAGTTCAGCATTAAATTTTGGGAAGAAGCCTTTCTATACTGAAAAGAGATGATGTAAGGTTGAAATCAAATTAAGTCAAAACAAATATATGCAAATACAAATGTAATGTGCCATTTAAGATGAGTATTTCAATTTCAGGATGGCAACTGTAGACATTTCTAAGTAATTTCTTCGCTTTTACTCTGAATCCAGAACCAAGACTCTGACAACAAATCAGCTAGAAAGACTATTCTCAACGACATGTCTCCACTAGGTGCTTCTCCACTAATTTCAAACCAATCTCACCCCTGAAGCTTCTCAGCAAAACCAAAACACCCAACACACCTGATGACATTTTTATAGACATGCCAGTTTAATGTGAAAAATAAGAGTTAAACATATGAGTTAAGTATAGTGAAGTGACCATCAAGCTGTTGATGAGGCTATTAGGACCATCAAGAAAGTAGCTATTACTGTGAGAACTTTTTTTTCTATTTTTTTCTAATTAAGTAAAGAACATAATTTGCAGTGCTTTTGAATTTTTCCCCCTAGAACGGCATTTATTCATAGGAACAGAACAAAAGATCCAAATTATTCTATTCATAGCTGCACCACTTGAGATTATCTGATTTAGTATCTTCTAGAGGAATAGCCATTTTAGTCTGTTACTACCTTCTTGTGGAATGCTAAAGATTAACAAATTTAGTATGGCATAAGCTTTTGTGCATCTAATGAAACTGACTGCAGTCCACAAAAGCATATAGTGTAGTAAATTTGACTTTAAGATACCTTGAGATTCTTTGTTGGATTCAACAGCTTTCCTTGCATTATGTATGTTATGATCCTCATCCAGAAGTTTGAAGGTTAGCAGCTCTAATTCATTTCTAGTCAGTGGCCTGGATGGGGATATGCATTCTTTTTTTAAAAAAAGAAACAGTCATATGAGTGGGACCCAGATAAACAACACATGGCATGCAAGTATCCCCTGTTGGATTAGGACTGATGTATGGGGGTGGGGGACACTTGCAGAACAATCCTATGTATATATGTTCAGAAGTAAGTTCTACTATATTAAATAAAACCTCACTCTCAGGTAAGTATGCATAGGTTTTGGCATCAAAGCTGACATGTAAATACTTTTAAACTGCTAGATTAAGCTACCATTCATTGTCATGGCTTCTTCCCTCAATAAAGAAAAGTGTCAGAACACCAGGACCCTCTACTCTTTATGCTATTAGGCATAATTCAGCAAGTGATTTCTGAACTTTGATAGTACCGGTAAGTGTCTGAGAAGAAAAGTTTAAACCTCTAGAAACTAGAGACTTAATAGACACATCATGAAGGAAGAGTAAGAGAGCTTGTATTAGTATAAAGCTGAAACACAAAGAGATCAGATGCTCACAACTGACAGAGTGGACAGAATCCTGCAATTATCAGATCTCACTTTCCAACAGTTGTTAACACAGCTATCCTCCCTTATCTTCCTACTCTTCAGAAACAAAGCCATCTTCTTTCCATTGCTCTTTGCAACTTAAAAGTGTATTTGAAGGAGATGATTCAGCTCAATCCTTATTGGTCAAGACCATTACCCTATTCTTCTGCAGGAAGTACCCTCAGGAAACAAATCTGATAAGAACTGTATAAGCAAAATAAAGAATGCTAATATTACATTAGTTCCTGTGTATACTCTGTGGTAGAAAATGACCTCAAGACGCATTAAGCTAAACATTTTTTTAGAACAGCCATGACAATCAGAATATACTTTAGGTATCAATTAGAATCTACTCTCCATCTCCACTGAACAATGTTGTAATTTGTTTTTATGTAAAGCAGAAAGTCCTTGGAGAGTGAGGTAGAAGAGATACCAGAGTACCTAGAATAATACTAATTAGTCTCTGCTGCCTGTTTGTCTCCAAGGAAAGAAGTAATTTGGATGCTAGATAGAGATCTGTATCTTTAGCTTAAAGTAGACTTCACAAGCATTTTAGAGGCAAACTACATGGCATATTGTGTGTGTATGTGCCTTCAAGTCACCTGCTGACTTATGGCAACCCCATGAATTTCATATGGCTTTCTTGGTTATACCGGTATTTATATAATGCTTCCCACACTGGCTAGTGGAGAAGGACATGGGCTATTTAGTTAGGTAAAATGGCATGCAGAATAATTCACTACATTCTGCCTGAAAATTGCTGTTTTCAGACTGAGATCCTTCCATGACAGTCCTTAATTTTAAAATAATTCATTAGGATAGCCAATAGCAAATCTACATAATGTGCAGTTTGGCCCATACATTGCTCATAGATAATACACAGCTTAAGTGGCAAGCTTGCTGTTGATTTCACATAGTCTCCCCTGTCCCCCCCACCCCAATACCTATGATCTTCCTTAGAGAACCAAACTCAGGAGCCAAACCAGTTCTTCCTGTTTATGACAGAAGTCAAATGTACAGACTGCTGATTAATTATCTTTTGGCAATTACAAAGCATGGTTTCAAGTGTTCTTTAAAATGGATTTGCTTTTTAAAGACATTAAATTATTGAACTGACTTTTATCCTTGATATTCATAATCTCAGATGAATATAATAAAGTTACAAGCTATTAAAATAAACAGCAAAACCATAATGTTAACACTGCAAATGTGAGTGAATATCTGAACAATAACTTGGTCTTTAGCATTGGGGAAAAATGTTGAAGAGGTACCAGCGCTGGATATCTGGGCCATAAGCAGAAGCAAGGCAGAGGGTGGGATGAGAGTGCTCACCATGCAAGCAGAAAGGACTACTCCAGCTCCTGTAGGTTGGCACATCTTTATAAACTCTCACATTTCCCAAACAGAAAAGCTATTCAATACCAAAAAAACAGTATTGAACAGGCAATCCCATGAAGTGTGCATATGATAGCAGCCTACACTATCTATTCATATATGTGTGAGTATGTATGTATGCTGAAACCTTTGGTATGTACCATGTAGAAATTACTAGTCATTTTAGAGGTATGCATTTAATAATATATTATAAATTATGCATTCTATAATAAATGTGGTGCCTTCAAGCTATTTTTGATTTTAGAGACCCTACGGGGGTCCCCATGGGGGATTTTGGAGACACCATGGGGATTTATTGGCACAATTTGTTCGGGGGGGGGGGTTGCTCTTGCCTTTCTCTGAGGCTGTGTGTGTGTGACTTGCCCAAGGCCACCCAGTAGGTTTCCATGGCCAAGTAGGGCCATGATCTTCCAGTGTCCTAGTCCAACACTCAAACCACTACACCACACTGCATCTCAATAAATGTGACAGTCTCAGAACTCTGTTGTTTTAGAGAAAAGAGTAAGATGGCTACCCTCATAGGGAAAAATTCTCGTTCTTTTGAGGAACTGATAACTCTGTACATATTTGTAGAGTTAGCACCAAATTTTGCTGCACAAGACCATGACAACAAAAAACAAAAAAACAAAAACAAAAAACCAGTATTTCTTCCACTGAAATGGGTCTTCCTAAGAAAACTTTTTCAACAATTGCATTAGTTACCCATAACCTTTTTTCAACCATTTTTAAAATCAAAGCTACCACCTTCTCTTTCTGCGTATTTTATAGCTTTTACTTTCGTTTTCTGCAATATATACATGTGATACACACATGCGCACATGCACCCCAACTCCTGGAGAGATGGCACAGTGTGGCAGCACTGCTACAGCTTCATCTCTCAGCCAAGCAGCTCCAACAGTATCGTCGGACTCCTTCCAACCAGGCCTCCTTTCTTTCTGCAGTACCTGGCCACCAGAAGTAGAGGGTCACAGGCTGCAAAGAGCACTACGATATTAATAGACTGCAAAGAGTGCTGTGCATACTGTGTCGTTTGTCCGCTCTGCTGCCCCCTCCCAAATGGCATAAGCAGAGAACAACAGCACTGCAGCATTCTTTTTCTCAATGTGCAAAGAGAGTACCACAGCACTATTAAGGCTACATCTTCCTGCTTTAAAGGGTTAACAGAGAGAAGACAACAGCCACTTGCCTGAGCCATTCAGGCAAATTGATACTTGCCTATCTGTTGTAAAGTGCTACTGGAAAATACAGCCTCTACCCTGTTGTACCCAACATTTTAATTAATTGTGTGCTTTTTCTTTGGCACTCATGTAGTGACCCTAAGTTCCTCAGTGCAAGGCTGGTACAAAATCATAGCTAGTATATTTCTCCTAGCAGAATGCTCCTTGGATATTTCTCAAGCAAAATGTGACAGAGTAGCCATACTGTGTACAAGATACTTGAAGGACTCCTGCTTTCTATTGGTGAAGATGATCAGTTGGAAACCAATTTAAGTGCACAGTTAAGAATTTTTCAGCTTTGCAAATTAACATTCTTCAGCCAGAGAGAAATAAAAAATTAAAACAGTTTTCGCAAATTTCTGTTTGCTACTCCACCTAGTTTTCCAAAACAATTTTCAGTTACTCAGAACTATGTTATCTCCAGAATTTCTTTGATTGATGCTTACTGTTCCATATAAAAGAAAGTAGTTGTCCCTTCACATTTGCTGGGGTTTGGTTCCAGGACCCCCGTGAATACCCAAGTCCCATTATATGCAATGGCATAGCAAAATGGTGTCCCTTATATAAGATGGCAAAATCAAGGTTTGCTTTTGGATTATTAGTTTAAGATTATTTTCAAGCTGTGAATACTTAAATCTGTGAATGTGGAGCGACAACTGTAGCTGTTCTTCTGATACACTGCATATATCAGCCAAGCTTTGCTCTCATTAGGTGAAATCCTAGAGAAATGGTCTGGTCAGTTTAATACAATGTAAATACTTTGCGATAACAAAATGTTAATGTATACAGAAAAAACTTTCAATAATACAAGAGTATCAAAGGAGATTTGTTACAACAGAATGAGCCAGAGACATGCGAAACCAACTCAGTCTGGAATGATTCTTGGGTCTTTGCCTCTGTTTTCTGAAAAGAGTAAGCCTATTTCTCTAAAGTTCTACAGCAATAAATGGAAGCTACTGCATGTGCACCCATGCATGCATATATAAAAATAGAAAAGTATATAGCAGAAATTGTTTCATTGCATAGTCTGGAACAGACTAACTTCAATGCTCAATTTATTCATGCATCCCAAAATATCCGATAGCTACTGTGGGATTCTCCATTTAACACTTTATGTTGAATGAAATAGGAAGTACAGTACTTGCAACATTGTGTTTAATTGATTACAGCAGTGTACATGACACCAAGGCACTCCAATAAATACCCTAAAGGCACCAGACCCCACCTGATCTTGGAAGCTAAGCAAGGTTAGCCCTGGCTAGTACTTGGGTGGGAGACTACCAATGAATACCAGGTGTTCTATTTCAGAGGAAAAAACTGGCAAAAACACCTCTGAGTATTCCTTCCCTAGGGAAACCCTATGAAAATTCACGGGTCACCATAAATCAACAGGAAACTTGAAGACAGATGAGACCAAATAGGCTGTGATATCTGATCATAAGAAATGATCTTTACTAAGCTCATCACTTTCCTTTAATTTTAGCTGCAAAGAGGATATGTAGAGAAATGTGCAGACAGTCCCCACAACACCATCTCAAATCTCAACAGACAAGAATGACAAGATCTGGTGCTGATCAGAATATGCCTTCATAAATCTCCATCAATTTTTGTTTAAAAGACCCTAGTGTTTAGAGATCTAAAGGCAGTGTACAGTATTTCCTTCAACACTCTATAGTTCTATTCTTTGTTATTTAGTTTACTTATTTTAAGGAATAAATTAATTATTCATTTCAAAGTTTATTAAAATATTTTAAGTGTTTAGGGGATTCTATAGCTAAAACTTTAAAAAGTAGTCCCCCCACCCCCAGTAACTAACAGGATCAATGCCAAACAAAGTCAGGATCATCCCTATACTAAGATAGTACAAGACATATTTTGCCTGCTTTCAGATTAATCAGATATCCTGTAAATCAGTGCTACTCAAAGTGGTGGTATGTAGACTGTTGATGGTCCACAAGCCATTGACTGCCAATCCACAGCAAGTTACCAGGAAATAATGCAAATAAACAGCATAGCAAAAATATGGTACCAGTCCTAGCATAATAGGGAAAATTGCTGGTCTATCACATACAAGTTGAGAAACACTGGTAATATAAAAGTAAATTAAATTAAACTAAAAAACACTGCTTTAAATACAATCTATAGGCAGCAACTGGCACATAAGACTATTCTGTATGGCCTCAGAGTCCTTTTAAAGTAGGGATAAGGAACATGTAGACCTCCCCATGTTGTTCAACAACAGCTCACCTCATAATCATTGGTCATACTGACTGATGGGAGCCAGTATCCAACAACATTTGGAACACCACAGGTTCTCTATTTACTACAAGGCATCAGCACCTGTTCTGGGTGCTGCCCAGAAAATTCACTTATATATAGGCAATGTTATAATGAAGGAACCACAGATACCCCCCCACCCAAGTAGCCATGCTAGATCTGCCTGATGTAAGGAAAGCCCTCTCACACACATTCTAGATCTCAGATTCCAACTTCCACACAATTGCTCATTTCAGGTGGATACAAACACATTTATCCCTATAAGCTTAACAATTTGATAATCCTTATACTACAGTCTGAAAGAAACAGATAAAACACTTCTAATAAAATGACCCGTGTTAGAAGCATTTCTTGATTTAAGGGGAAAAGAGCAGAACAATTCAAACAACTCCATCTCCATAGGAATGCAAAGCCTGCAACCACACATATATACATTCCAGAATCAGTGCCAAACTGACCTGGGATTTCTTCTTCATCCCAAATACAATGACCAGGATCCTGAGAACAAAGGAAATTTGTCTAATACACATCTGAGATAATTTCCTAATCTTGTACTATGAGCTGCCCACTCCTGTTCTCTCTTATATCAGTCATCTAGCCTCTGATGGCTCAGAATGGATGCCCCTCTACCTAAAAGGTCTTAACATAGGGAAAAAAGCCTTTACATTATGCTGTGCCTTCAGGTCTGTCAGATAAGCTAAATTAGTGCATGAACGCTACCTGTGCGCACACACTCTTTAAATACTTCTTTTTCTACACTTGTGGTAATTTCAGTGTTGTATGCTTACATAAGCATCCACATGTATTACTTCACATTTAGTCCTTTGAAGAATACTTTGCCAGCAAGAGGGAAACTGACCAATGGAAGGGGGTGGGGGTAGGAAAAAGCCATCAGCCATAAATACTGGCTTGTCCTTCAGAAGCCTTGCCTCATGTGTTTATGGATGCATGCACTGTTTCTTAAATTAGGAAGGTTCAAAACAAAATTATGATGCCCTAACTTTTTGCTCTACAAATCTATTTTCCTAGCTGAACAGAAAACAATGGAAAGAGGATACTCCTGTTCTACCAAATTATTTATCCTATTTGTCAACTTTTAGGGCTAGGGCCATAAACAAACAAATAAATGGAAGAATCTATAGCTCTGGGGCCAAACAATTAATTGCATATAGTCAGGATTCACCCTATGGAACTGCTGGGTATTGTCTTCTGATATCTAAGTAAATCCTATTAGCTAGATACCTCCTTGTTACTACTATATTTGCATTACTATTGAGGCCAAAGGGTGAAGGACACTGTGCCTCAAGCTTGCAGAGACCTTATTTTTGCAGCTCCCTGGACATGTTTATCTCAAGGATACACTGAGGCTACATAAGACATGAGGACAACAGAGCTAGGCACTATGGTGGCAAAAACTGGGAAAGCAGGGCTGTGCCAATCAGTCCATTTGGCTGGACTACTAAAAACCCAGTTCCAATTCTGGAGGGAACACTACCTTATAAAGGGAACTGCACTGCATTATAAAAGGAACTACACTACCACTTTGCAGTTTTCTAGTGTCTTGTTTTGATGCATCCTCCAACACAAACCAAAGATTGTAGTGGAACGTCTTGGTGCCTTGCAACTCTGGTCATATAGCAAGTGTTCATGTTCAGAACCTACTCCTCAACTTCTCCCACATGAGACACATGTCAGATACAGCTTACTTTTGCTTCAGATTTTGCTTCTAGCCTAGCAAAACACACTTAGGGATTATTTTGAAGTAGATAGACTTTTTTTTAAACTAGTATACAAAAAGCACAAAAACTACACACAACTTTTCAGATGAGACAATTCTACATTTATCTTTTACATTGCCGTATCCACACATTTATCCATCTTAGCAAGTGTGGCTTCCTAGTTTGTGACCATCTAATTTTCACATATTGAATACCATTTCCTACACAAAAGGTTTTTTGATGTCAGAAAATTATTGCATCCCAAAGTATTATTATTATTATTATTATTATTAACACCCACCTCTCCCCATGGATTGAGACAGGGAACAACTTTACACAGCAGAACATGGTTTTGTTACTATCTTTGCTAGTCATGAATACAAGTTCAAGGAAATAAGTTACATAATTCACTGGATAGTCAAAAAGCAACTGTTGTAAATGGTACATTCTTTAGTAGGATCCATTCAAATGTCTAGTCAAATACAATATAACTGACCAACACAAAGTTTGTTACTACAGCAGTTCAAGTTAAAAGGCTTTTTGTCCTTGCCTTCCACTGGAAGTCTAAGGTTTAAAGTGTATACTGCTTTAGTGCAGAACCTTATTTTAAATAGCTTATCATTAACTATCTTTTCCAGAATTCTGAACCCCCTACTTTCTTCTTTGGAATAAGGGATTAAGTGAAGTTATCGACTTGCCACTTAGCAACTTGAGCTAGGATGAAGTAGATAACTTGTATGTTTCAATACAGCAGTAACAGGTCAGGATGCCATGTTGGGAGGTATTCTGAGCCTAAATCAGCTTTAACTGATTTACTGCTTTTACTTCTGAGGCACAATCAAATTTCAAAGGGGAAAAAATACTGTATACAAGCTACCTTAACAATTAAAAAAAATATATAAACTTGGATGGCGTCCATTTGTTTAACAACCCTTCTATGATTACAGTGAGCTTCCGAAAATCCAGCCATATTCTGATTGGGGGAAAAAGCCCTATTTTAGCCAATAATTGAAGAAAGGTGAACATAAAAAGGAGTTTCTACCTGTGAACAAACCAAAAGCCTATGCCATTTTAAATAAATACAGTTATTCTACTGAAGAGAGTTGCCATCAAAAATTATATGGATAGAGCAAGCTTGTTTTCTGCTGCTCCAGAGACTAGAACACAAAGCAAGGGACTCAAACTACAGTAAAAGAGATTCCACCTAAACATTAGGAAGAACTTCTGACAGTAACGGCTGTTCAGCAATGGAATGCACTGTCTGGGAGTATGGTTGAGTCTCCTTTGGAGGTTTTTAAACAGAGGCTGGATGGTCATCTGTCAAGAGTGCTTTGATTATGTATTCCACAGGGCAGGGGGTTGGACTAGATGGCTCTTGTGGTCTCTTCCAGCTCGATGATTTTATGATTTATTATAAGACAACTGCTTAAAAGTTTACACAATGGCTTAAAGTTAGATCTACCACAAAGGCTATAGAACTAAGACAACATAGCCTGTTACATAATGTTTTGATCAGGAATGTCAGAACACCACCTTCTTGAATAGAACTGCTGAAAATTATGTCCATTAATAAAGCGGTTTCAAAATTATTGTTAACTACAGCTTGCCAAGTGCTGTAAAATAAGGCTAAACATTATACAAAAATTACGAGCAGACTTTGCTATTTATACGTTCTCACATATAGTGGGCAATACAATGGTAAGGTTACTAACTGCAAGCTATTGGATAGTCCACAATTGTGCTTCACTGCCACCGGAGATGAGGCAACCAACTAATGTGCAGAGCCACAAACCACATTAATAGTGCCAACACATTATGCCAAACATCCCCTATTAAATGCTACCAAAGTAAGATCAGATGTTCTTGACAATTTTGGTATCTTCCATCTCTCATACATAAGGGATGTAACACAGTGTTACAGTGAAGGTCAGTCGGTGGCTGTTGCCCAGGTTCAATCCCTGCACTTCCAGGTTTGTCTAGGAAAGAATTCAGCTTGAAACCCTGAAGCCAGTCAGAATTGACAATACTAAGCTGGGATGACCATGCTCTGACTTGGTATAAGGCAGTTCACTTTATATCTACATGTTTCCTTTAAACTCATTTCATGTAGGAAGTTTCCAGAGAAACTATGGCATATAGCATAAACTCGTATTACAGGTTGAGTATCCCTTATCTGAAATGCTTGTGATCAGAAGTGTTTTGGATTTTGGAATATTTGTATATACATCTTGGAGATGGGACCCAAGCATAAACAAAAAAGTAAGTTGTATGGCGCACTATCCACAATGCTGCAGCCTTATTTGAGAACTCACGACGAGCAAGTCTTGAAGAGAAACGACAACGCAGAAAGAGTCACAACCCAAAAGCATCACCCAAGGAGACCTTCTGCTGTGCTTTTTGCAACCGGACTTGTTTATCTCGGATTGGCCTTTTTAGTCATCAGCGCGCTTGCAGAAAGCGCGGGATGAGTCCTTCCTGAATCTTCGTTTGCGAAGAAAAGCCAGAGATACATATAGCCTGAAGGCAATTTTATACACGGTATTTTCAATTATTTTATGCATGAAACAAAACATGTGTCCACTGAACCATCAGAAAGCGAAGGTGTCACTCACTACCTTAGCCACCCACATGGACAGTTTTGGAGCATTTCAGATTTCCAGATAAGGGATATTCACATATAGTAGCATAGAAGAAAGGCCTCTTACTTTGCAATCTTACTTTTATTTATTGTATTTCATCTTATTGTATTTGACCTTTTATAATGTTATGTACACTACCCTGAGATCCCTTATGAATGAACAGGCTTATAAATTTGAAGAATAAATACTGGGCTATCAGTCATGATAGCTATATATTATCTCCAGAATTAGAGACAGTGTGCGTCCGAACACTAGTTGCTAGGGAACATGATCAGGAGAATACTAGTCCACTTCTGTCATGCCTGTGGGCTTCCCATAGGCATCTGGTTGGCTTCTCTGTGAACAGAATAGTGGACTAGATAAGCATTATTTGGTCTGTCTGCTCCAGCAGCAATCATCTTATGTTCTTAGAGTATAAGAGCTCATTGGTAAGATACTCAGACAATTCTGTTATTGTCTAATTGAGCCCTATTGAGACAAAAGCTGTCTTTCAGTTCTCTCTTTTAGATTTGCTGCAAAATTAATTATATATATTTAATAACTGAAATATTGCATTTAAGTCTGACTTTTACTCACCATACTAAGGACAAAACTATTTCATTTCTTCAGAGCCTAGACTTACCATCATTATTTTCAGACCCATGTTCTTTACTAGGAATAAGTGGATTTCTTTCCTCTTTTAATGTTTTGATACTGTAAGAGGCTAGGACTTTACACCTGTAAATTGTATCACAAGACTACAGAGCACTCTGTTTGCAGCACTCCAGTGGTCAATCTCAAGCCATTTATTTTAGCAGCCTACTATGAGTAGGGCTATTGTATCAAAACTGAGCATGTTAGATTAACTCATTGGGATATACAAGTAATCAAGATATACAACAATTTAAAGTGGGGCACTCTTGCTTGTAAAGAAACCATCAAAACTCTGACAAGGCCTGCTCCAACTCAGTGCTGCACTCATGGACAAAACAGTTCTGTAGAAGAAATATGCAATAAAGATTATTATTGTTAAATTTTGCTGGAAATGAAAGAAGGTTTACCCATGTGCAAGAACTGGATTTCCCTAATTTGACCCTTTAAAATTTTAATGTGCTAGTTTGATTTAAACATGAACACCCTTTCTTAGCAACACCCACAATTATTACATCTGAACCCATCTTTCCTCTCTATCCTGCCATTTACTTTTGATCTTTCTTTCTCATATTTATCTACTTGATTCTAGCCAGATACAGTCAGCAAAGGATTTTCAGGGTCTTCCTTCACCTTTAATGAACCTGCCTGTACTAATTTGCCCAGGGAAGTCTGGGTAAACCATCTTCTCTGTGTGTGTCTGCCTTCAAGTCACCTGTCAACTTATGGTGACTTCATAAAATTCATAGGGGTTTCTTAGGCAAGGAATACTCAGAGGGGGTTTTACCAGTTACTCCCTCTGAAATATACCCTACAGAACCTGGTATTCATTGGTAGACTCCCATCCACGTACTAATCAGGGCTGACCCTGCTTAGCTTCCAAGATCAGACAGGATCTGGTGCCTTGAAGCTGTACATCTTCTCTAATGGTTTTCAAATACAGAATATAGTGTTTCTGACTGGTTTAGATGGTCTCCAAAGTCTTGGATAAATCACTAAGAAGTTTTCTGAGGAAGTGTGACAAGAAACAAAAGATGGAACATTTTGGAATCTTGTAAACACTCCATGACATAGTGAAGTCCACGGAACAAGCATATTTTAAGAGTGCCCATAATGGGTGGATGTTACATTCTTGTAAATATAATCAAGCACTTTTGAATTTAAGAAAAAGAAACAAAATCCTGAAAACAAGTGCAGGTTGAGTATCCCTTATCCAGAACTGCAAAACACAAAACCCAAAATATTCCAAAATCATCCACATGAGAGTAATACCTTTGCTTTCTGATGGTTTAATATACACAAACTTGTTTCATGCACAGATTAAAAAATATTATGTATAAAATTACCTTCAGGGTATGTGTATGAGGTGTTTATGAAACATAAATGAATATCGTGTTTAGACTTGGGTCCCATCTCTAAGATCTCAATACGTACTGTATATGCAAGTATTCCAAAATTAAAACAAACAAACAAAAAACACAACCCCAAATACAGAACACTTCTGGTCCCAATCATTTCAGATAAGGGATACAGAACTTTTATTCAAAACAGAAATGCTAATAAAAGTATTGTATCTGTATTAGCATTCTGTTGTACAAAAGTTAAATAGCTAAGAAATATACAAATTAGAACGGCTGCCATGCCACTCTCCAACAAATCCAGATACATTTAAAGTACCAATATCTACACATTAATAATTGTATGTTCTTTTAAATACCCCCAGGATCATTATGCAAGGATGAAATATGCAGAGAATGTCAGCTTGAGCCATTTTTTTATAATAGGCCAAGTTTCCAGTCCTCATGGTTGTGGAGAAAAAAATTAACTGTCCAACAAAGCATAAAAAAATCTTAGTGGGGGTGTGTAGAGCTCTACTGCTTTGTGCATTCCCTTCTTATTACTACTACTACCTGTCACCAGCTCCCACTGGAATTATAATATAATTCTATTTATAACTATTAAGCCTTTTAATGTCACCCCCAGTCCCAATTTATAATGCCCTACACCAGTCTTAAACATTATAAATCCTTGAAAAGCTTTAATTTTAGGATACACAGCTATGCAAAGCAGAACCATGCACGCCTGATGTATTTGAATAATTCATTTCAAGTACAGAATTTTGTTGTTTTTCTTGGGGGCACAAAGAGGTATAGCCCTAGTCATATTTCACCCTTCTTCCCATTAAGACTGAAAATATAAAAGCAAATGTTGCTGATGAATTTGTTTGCTTTGTTGGACTGTTAAGATATATTTGTAGTTTATATTGAGCTATGCATCAGCTTATTAAAGTGAAGTACTCTTATTCAAGAAGCAAACATTTAACAAAGGTTGAAAAGAATTTATCAGCTAGAGGAAGCAAAAACCTGAACAGTTACACAAGTCTGTATAGCCTAAACTTGGAATATTTGGCTCACCATATTTTACTACAAATTACCTTTAACATTCAAGAGACTCAAGATGATAGGCACTGAAGTTCTTAACACATAGGAGACACTGAAAAACTGGGCATGTCTACTTTATAGACTAATAGTACTGTAGTCTTTAAAATTCCATTGATTTCAATGGACCTTAAATGCAGGTTTGTAGCTTAACAGGGAGTAAAACGGTAGTTTTCAAGTACCCAGAAAACTATGCTTTAAGAAGCATCAAATGCATCAGAGAAATAGGACTGAACTTCAGAGAAATGCTGAAGCTGCAGCTTAAAAAAAACTTTGGCAGGATGTCTAAAAATGCTGACTTCAATATGCATTCAGCAATAGGTTTTCTTAGTAAGCTACAGAATGTCCTTTACTTGAGGCTTAAGAGAAGTACTGTGTGGTTAAAGTCTAAGAAATCATGGTACAGTACTGCATCTAGATGAGCAGGATAATCTCTGACTTTACTTTTACCACTTTGATTCAACTGAAATAGCTTGAACATCTTAGGTCATAAAGGACCACATATCCACATGACAACAGAACACCTAAGTACCAGCAGTGATGATTTCTTTAAATGGGGGGGCTCTGAACGTGATTACGTTTTCATAAACAGTTTCCAAATGAAATTATATATATATATATATGTGTGTGTGTGTGTGTGTGTTTTCCCCTTCTGCATGTTAAAATGGTGTCACCGAAAAGGATCACAAGCCTGAATCAATTTCACCCTCACAACCATAATTCTGAATGGATCCAGCTTCCACTAGTGATTCAACTGATCTCTGGCTCTTGTCACATCTCGGTCCTCCCTAGACACAAAAGAAGTACGGTACTTTGCCAGACTAAAGTGGGGACGATACCTCTCAAGCAGTGGAAATAATGCAGATAGTATAGCCTATATTGGACTTGCAAGTCTGTAAAGATCATTAGTCTGCAATCTTTTACCTTACTCACTTGGTAAGCAAACCCAACTGAAGCCAGTAGGACTTACTTCCAAGTAAAGAAGCAAAGGATCGGGCTGCAAGAGTTTCCTTAACCCAAACCAGTGCAGGACCAAAAGCTTTTTTTTTTTTAATGAAACATTTCTAAAAACAAACGAGTGCACAAACCATTAAACTGAGTGATATGCAAACCAGATTTTTTTTTTTAAAAAAAAAAGATTGTATGTAGGATTAGGAACGTAGATACACAATATATACAACTTTGAACAACAAAAGGAAGAAAAACAGAAGGTTTGCTCTGGACTGGAAACAAAGGTGCCTGTTTCTACGAAATGCAATCTGCAAAGTCGAGGCATTTGAAACGACTTGCTCAACGGACAGAGGAATAGGGGGAACCCCCCCCCGAAAGTTTACACGCCTGTTTTAAGGACAGTTCTCTGCCTTTTCAGCAGCGAAAGCTATTGGAAGAGAAGGAACAATCACCTCCTGCTACAGATGCCTGACTCTCCAAATCCAGCACGATCTAAGCCCCTTTAAAGTACGGTTTTAAACCGAAGTGTGTGTGTTTTGTTTGTGGGTGGTTTTTTTTTTTTGCCTTACCTGGAGGGTCCATTTCGATATAAAATATCAACTCGGTGGAATAGGGCATCATCATCTCCCTCCAATCCGTGTCATCGCGATCCATATCCCACACTGTATTGTACATGGTGACAAACAGGCAGATGGATGGATGGATGGGCGATCTCTGGGATCCCTCTTTGTCACCTTCTTTCTTCTTCTTCTTTTTTAAAAAAATAACTAGTACGACACACCACAGAATAAAAGCTTAGCCGTCCATAGAGCGTACCAAAAACAATACAATATATAATATATTTTTAAAAAGGTGTGTGAGGAGAAACTTTCTTAAGAATAGCTCAATGGTTTCCTGTTCAGGAAAACCACTCCCCTCTCTGGAAGCGAGAGGAAAAACCAAAGAAATGCTTTCTTTTTTTAAAACAAAACAAAACAAAAAAATCTCTCCTTTCTTCGTGGAAACGGGAGTAGGGGGGGAAAGGAACCACTGATATCCCCGCTTCCTCCCTAAATCCAAATTAAGCAAAGGAGAGGGAGGAAGAAAATAAAGAGAAGTATTCTTTTAAAGTGAGACTATGGGAGGGGGGGAGAGAGGAGGAGAAGAAAATGGGTGTGCGCGGAGGATTGTTGCGAATTGTGTGTTTTGCTTTGTTCTTAGAAAGTTTTGAAGACAGATTTGAGGGAACTGAAAGCTGTGGGGGCAGCTTGGTTTCCCCCTTTTGAAAAAAAAATTAGTAATAATCCTCCTGCTCTCCCCTCAAAGGGAGAGAAGGCTCGCTTTCTAAGCCCTCAGGGAAAAACTCGTCCTCGTCGTCGGTCCAGCGGCGCTGTGGCGGCCGCCTTCTTGCTCCCTGCTGCAGGCAGCGGCTCCTCACCCGCTCCCCGCCGCCCGCTCTCGGCTGCCCGACTACTCCCAACCCCGCTCGGTTTCATTTTAAAGAGGCTGAGGGCCCCAACCGTCGCCAACCGCCGCTCGGCCGGGGAAGAAGCTCCGCCCACCTGAGGCGGGGGGAGGGAAAGAGGGGAAAAGAACGGGGGTGGGGCTAGCCAGGCGAAACCCCCGCCCCCTTTGGTTAACCCTTTCGCGCCCGCTCTGCCGCGTGGCGCCTCGCGAGGCTATTTTACCTGAATACAGAAGAGAGGCAAAAGCTACCACTCGGATAGGCTGTTGCTAACTTACTTTATTTACCTCGGGGGCTCTCTTGTTAATATTTGACACATAATACATAGAAGCGGCGGTGATGGTGGTGGGTTGCAAAAAGAGGGGGATACTTGCAGCTGGAGATGTCCAGGTTGCCCCCTGTTCCCCATCGTCCGCCTGCACCATGTGGATGGATGCAGGTCCCTTGCTTGCCCAGAGGTAAATCTGGCAGCTTCAGAACATGCAGAGGCAGAAAGGACTCTCTCTCTCTCCCCCCCCTCCCCTTTCCCTCCCAAACGGGACTCAGAAGATGATGCAAAAGAAAGTGTCTCCTTGCTTGCTGATATGCCTGTTAACGCATAGGAAAGTAAGTGGCTTGCTGTCTTTTGACCACATACTTCCCTACGTTTTCGTTTTGTTTCGCTTGTATGAACAGTCGTCGGGGTTGTGTGTGTGTGTGTGTGTGTGCTGGATCTGTGGATGTTTGTGAACGGTGCGGTTGGGCTATGTAGAGCGAATATGGATTGCTCTTGAATCTGGACTGGAAAGGGATAAATACTCCTGTCTGAATGTGCATGAGGGATATTGTGCATCTATACATTGATTAAAGTATGTATAATTATGAACAAAGCCATAGTTAGCAGATCATCAACTCCAGAACATTCCCAGTGACTCTTTGCAGGATTAGTCCAAATTAAGTGTGGTGTGGAGACACCAGTCATGTACTTCAGGTAGTTTATGAATAGCTCTGAATATGTACGTATTATGGTTGTGAGATGTGAAATGTCAGGTTGGATGTCAGACTCATAAGTATCCAATAAATGATTTTAAAAAATCTAAATTTGTTCATGTTCTTCATGCCATACAGCTCTCCCGATGCACAGTAAATCCCACTGTATGAGTGAGTTGGACTGATGTTTGGAAAGGAGGGAAATAAAAAACCAGACGTGTTCAGTATAAATTAGATCTTAATGGATGCACAATATGGGGTGATAGGGTGGGTTTTTTGTGGCATTGTGGCAAACTGTGTGCCAATTCCAGTTTACCTATGTCCTCCACATGGCAAGATCACTACCTGTCCACTCCTGGTTATGGTTGTAAGTATACTTTTGTTACACTCTTTACAGTTGTCCCTTCATATTCACTGAGGTTTGGTTCCAGGACCCCCGTGGATACCAAAATCTGTGAATACTCAAGTCCCATTATATGCAATGGCATACCGAAATGGTGTCCCTTATATAAGATGGCAAAATCAAGGTTTGCTTTTTGGATTATTATTTTTTAAGAATATTTTCAAGCTGTGAATACTTACATCCATGGATACCAAATCCGTGGATACGGGGGACACAACTGTGTAGTAATTTACTCCAGAGTTATCCTGTTAAAGTCAGTGGCCTGAATCCTATTGTTAGACTCAACTAGAGTAAACCCACTGAATGAGAAAGATTTATATAAGCGTTGACTCATCATTCAACAATTGATTCAATGGGTCTGTTCTAGTTGGGACTACCAATAAGATTCAAGCCAATGCGATAAATATGGACATTACAGCAACACTGGCTTGTGGGGAAGCATTGTGTTATTCTTTGTGTATATAATGTGGTCTGTTGCTGAGCTTGGATGGGTGATTTGAAGTGTCAGTGCAGCCCCATCAGAACTATGGTGACTCAGGAGTAAAATCTCACTAGGGGTTTTTGCCTCTCAATATTTGACTATAGGATTCTAGCAATCATATGGTCTTGTATCTGGCAGATTATACAAGATAGTGCTTGTGTCCCAGTGTGCTGTGTCAAAAGCAGTTTGTATAGTTTGTCTGCAAGACACTTTTGTGTTTAAAGTTTATAAACAATGACGTGTAAATTATATACCCTATTTGAATGTATTTTTGTTTGTGCATGGTGTGACCTGACACAATAGGATCTGGCTTTATAGGTGAAATTTGCGGGGGGTGGGTGGGTTCTATTGCCTTTTAGCCCAACATTGATGTTAAAGAGGTAGGTTGCAGAGGTCTCCCTGCAGCCACTTCCATAATCATCCAAAATCTAGCATGTTCATGTTAGAGGATTGCTCACAAAGATAATTTATTCTGCAAATGGTACAAGTATCTAACAAATAATATTCAAGGAAGTCTAGCAGCAGTTATTAGCATCCATATATTATATTTTGAATGTACATTTGGAATCAAAATACCACCAGTATACCACAGTTTTAAGCAGCATTCATTTCTCATGTGCGTGGTCATTCACGGCAATATTTTTGGCTAATACCCAAGCAATGCAGGTATACAGAATATTTTTAAAAAAAACACCTGTACATGCCCAGTCACATTGAATAGATTCACACTTGTCTATTTTTGCTGCATGTTCATGTGATGTCCTTATTGTGCTGTGAATTCACGGCTTCTTTCAGATGAGGCTTTTTAGTGTGCAATGTCACTGCCTCATCCAAAGTATTTTAAGGGAAGTAAAGATATCATCACCTTCAATTTGTTAGCACACCTATGTTTCTCTATGATCCCCCCCAAAAGAAGAAAAAAGTCTGTTAGATGAATAGCTGCATGTTGTGTTTTGAGTGCCCTCCATCTGGATGCCCCGAACATCTGGACCTACCTTCTGTGGTCACCGTGTGATAGCATCTATTTTTTTTAATTACAAATGGAAGCTTAACATAGGGCTGAGTGCCTCAGTCTTTTAATTTAACTAGTTAAACCACCATTTGTATGGATGTTGTGCTTAGACCTTCCCATGGTCTCTTGGTGAGAGCCTGGCTTAGTTTTGCAGATGTGATAATGGATAAATAGTCCTAGTAAGTGAAGTCGAAGGCTTTCATGGCCGGCATCCATAGGTTTTCTGTGTTTTTTCCCCCGGGCTATAAGACCGTGTTCTGGAAGAGTTTATTTCTGACGTTTCACCTGCATCTGTGGCTGGCATCTTCAGAGAATGGTTGGGTAGGAGTGTGTGTGGATTTATATAATGTGATTCTGGAAGAGTTTATCTCTGACGTTTCACCTGCATCTATGGCTGGCATCTTCAGAGAATGGTTGGGTAGGAGTGTGTGTGGATTTATATAATGTGAACCCCTGTTGGGGAGGATATGTAAATTTGTGTATTTGAATGGTTAGTTTCTGGGTGTAGATATGCAAGGAGAATTAGTGTCTGTTTGTCTAATGGTTAGTTGATGACCCATTATCTATCCTAGTAAGACAGGCTTGTTCCCCCAGGACCACCATATTGCTATCTTGCAGCGTTTTAATAGTCTGGAAGGCTGTAGGAACAGGATTTTCATTTTTTTAAAAAAGCTTTCTTTCTGTGCTATAAACGGAGGTGAGTTATTTAAGCACATATCCTGAAATGACAAGCCGAACCAACGGTTTGGGATGTGATTCTGAACTTTGGGGGCTTTATGGGGAGAGTTCCCGAGTTGGATTAAGAGAGCTGCAAAAAAAGAAAAAAAACACACACACAAAACCGGAGCGTTGCTTTGGCTTTTTTTTTTTAAAGCAAACTATGCCTACGTTTCCACCTTGCCTCTCCTGCTTTTAAGAGAAGAAGTTGCACATTCCACCTCTGGCTCGCGGCCAGAACGGACGCCAGTTCGGCGGGAGGGGAGGGGGAAGAGAGCGGCTTAGTTACCCCAGTTTGTGAGAGCCGCTTTGCTTGTCTTTTGTCTGGGAAGAAGCATCGGGCTTGACGATTGGCTGAGAGGCCCTCCGCCAGCTCGACCAATAGGAAAGCTAGAAACCTGGTCGGCCGGGTGAGGATTGGTTGGAAGCCCCAGTTACTAAGCGGGACAAAGAAAGGAGGGAGGAGGGAGAGAGGGGGAGAAACGAAAGAGCTTGTGGTACCCACGTCTTTTCTTCTTCTTCCCCCTCAGTTCTTCTCAAATGGTGTTTTACTATCAACATGACCAAAAGTCACAAGTGATACAGTACTAAATGGCAGCGATGAAGTCTGGGGCTGTACATATTTCACTGTCTCCCTGTCCCATAGAGTGTCTTTGAATATTACTAAGAGTCAAAAAGCAGCTTTTTACCAGGGCTACAATTTCAAACTCACAATAAAGGGAACTGTTTATAACATCCATTGCTAGTTCCTCACCCCTCTGCCTCCTAGTTTGGGCGCTCGACCCAGTAGCCCCAGTGCCCTTTCCAGCTGTTTTGAGAGGGGAAAGGGAGATAGCACTTCAACAAATAACTCAAGGCTTTTGAGTGGCTCAATAATAATAATAATAATAATAATAATAATGCTCCATTCTATTCAAATGCTCTGAACATGCTGTATAGCTTTACCCACTCTTTAGAAAGTGTATTCAAATGGAAATGTTCCTTTAAGCTCTTTGGAAAGAATGTCATAGTTAAGAAATCAAGAGTTTGAAATACACAGAGAGTGAGGGAAGAAAAATGGAGATAACATTCAAAAAGTGATTAACAAATTCTAAAGGGGAGGGAGCCCTAAACACCTGCTGTGAAGGTTTAGATAATCTGAACGGTGGATTAGTCCCACAATTGATAACATGATCCTAATCATGTTTCTGTGTATATGTGCCTTCAAATCTCCTGTCCACTTATGGTGACCCCCATGAATTTTCATAGCGTTTTCAAGGAACACTTGGAGGTGGTATTACCAGTTCCTTCCTCTGAAATACACTATAGCCTTCAGCACTTGGTATTTGTTGGCAGTCTCCCATCCAAGTACTAACCAGGACTGATACTGCTTAGCTTCCAAGGAAGATCAGGTGAGATCTGGTACCTTCAGGGTATTTAGTTTACTCAGAAGTAAATCTCACTGAGTTCAATGAGACTCTGCTAACGTAGAACTTGCTTCCAGGGAAGCATACTTAGCACAATTTGCAGCTTGATGCAGCATGTTATCACTTCTACGATACTTGTTGCAGCTCATCCAAAATCAAAAGTAATGTGTATGATGCAGCAGTCAGGCTGTGACCAAAAATGGCTAGATACAGTGTTATTGCTATGTTTTTTTTTTCAATTAAATGTTTGACACTACTCTTATTCACTGCAATAGAGGAGCTGAAACAAAGCTGAGTCTCAGAGAGAAAAGAAACAGTTCTTTAAAAAGAAAAAAACAAGTTTTCTGGAAATTTCCAAACAATACGACACAGTCACAGGAGCATGGATCATAGGGACACATTTACTGGGCTAGTGATGGTATCAGTCTGATGCTGAATGCTGGGGGGTGGCAGTTTATGATGTTAGAATAAAAAATGTTAAGATGCAAGTTCAAAAGATTCACTCAAACCTCGTATAGGAATGGTTCTATACCAATGCATTGCATGGACACACAAAATATACTTCTATTTTTTTTAAAAATCACATATTTATTTCTCCAGCTTACATGGTTTTGTTGGATGTTTTTCTTTACTGCAAAATAAACATTCATGATGTAACCCTTCCTCTGTGATGTCTGTGCACATCTTGAGACAGAAAGCTTAATTAAGACATGTTGTAAAATGTAGCATTAGAAGCAGCTTTGAGAGAGACAGATTTGCTTCTTTAAACAGGTATAGTTTATTGCTCCAAAATCCAAGCAACTGATAATTTTGCCAACCAGAGCTTTTATTAGACATATACATTCAGATAATATAAAATTCATGCCAGTCAACCAGCCTCGTTGCTAATGGAGTTGATGTGGGGTTTTGGTGTATGCTGCAAATGGATAAAAACTGTGTCAAATAATTAGAAGCCCACATTCAGTTTACAGATGTATGGCAATAGAGAATTTGAAGTTTACTGCTGCTGGTTGAATAATCTCTATAGCAAGTAATTGAAAGAAATCTGCTGCTACAGTAACCAGACTCCTTCAGGGAGAGAGAGCTGCATAAAAGCACAGAGCTTTCATTCAAGTAATTCGCTCTAGATAAATTAATTTTATATCCCTATTCACTCTCTGATTAATCCGTGATAGGCAGATAGGCTTCCTTCTTTTTTATACTTTGAATAAAAACTCTTAGAAACTACTTCAGTATGTTTCTATTCAGCATCCTCTGACAGAAACAGTGTATCCCCAAAGATATTCAAGAGAACATTGGTTAGATACCCTCTTTATCACATGGACTTTGACAATCAGCATGCATATGTAAAACTGTCAAGTAACATCCTTAATGCCCCTTGTATGGTTTATTTTGCTGGAATAGCTCTTTATATACCACCCTCCTTAGTCATTAGAATAAATTGTTAAATCATCCTAGTCTCTCTTCACAGAGTCAGGATGTTAAATGCTGTTAAAAAGTTGGATTTCTTTTGCTTTATTCTGATTTGGATACTGGTTACAGAGCAGAAAGCCAGTCTACAAAAATAAAATAAAAAAAATTGATTTTTTTAAAAAAAATCTGATTACTTAACCTGGAATGAAGCGGTACCCCAGGTAACTTTTTTCCAACCCTTTCATGTCAGTGTGCACATATACTACTTTAACTTGGTACACGGCAACTATATCAGGCTTGTCAAATCATGGAAGAGTTTGTAGCATAATTTGTTCCTAATGTCTGTCCAGAACTATGTGCTTGTTAAAAGGATTTATTAACAACTCTTCTGCACACCAGGGCATCCAAAGTAACATATAATAAAATGTAATAAAACATGATTTGAAAAACAGATTAAAAGCTATTTTAAAATCAAAATCCAGACAGACTAGTACAGTCTTGACTGCCTGCTGGAAGCTCAACAAGGTTGATGCCAGCCTGACTTTCCTCAGGAGGGAAATCCACCATAAAGTTGCATAGACTGTAAAAGGGATTTGATATGTTATACTATTTTGCGGTGGTGGGGGTCCTGTTGTTTTGAATTTTGGAAGTTGCTTTTCTTGACATTTTTAATTATAGACCTAACCACCATAAACGTTATTTTAGTGGAACAGCGGCTTTATATATGTTTTAATAATAAAGATAAACTTTGGATCTCACAGTTGAATTCTGCATACTTTCATGATCCATCGGTGCAAGATTCATTGTCTGAATTTTGTTCTGCTGCATCTTCTTAGTCAGGTTCTATGTCATTTTTGTTTATATGTTATCAGTAAGTACACGAGATTGATTCAGTCAAGGAAGCCACAGCCTGAGTTTGCAAGAACTGATCAGAGCTGTTGATGACCAGGTCTTGGAGGTCTCTCATTCATTGGGTTGCCGTAAGTCAAAGCTGACTTGAAAGCAATTAACAATAATAAGTACACTAGATTTTGCTGTTAAAACCAGCGTCTTTCCTTTTCATTAAAAAATATAATTAAATATAGAAGCATTGACATTTCAAGGCTCAGAATGGTCTCAGTCATCTGTGATCCTCTGCTGAAGTCATGGTGTTTCCCCTGCATCAGCCCCAAATATCTCCACTGCATTTAGATCAGATCAACCTTGCTGAATCTGTAATTCTTTTCCTTCTTAAAGCAGTAAGAACTATGTTGCCTATAATACGAGCAACAGCTGCACTGTTACAATTTGGTACAACTGCATACATATGTACTCAAAGTAAGCCCCACTGTGTACGATAGGGTTTACTCTCTTGTAAGAAAGTAGAGAAAGTACAGCTTCAGTATCTGTTGCAGAGGTAGAAAACCTTTGGTGTCCTATATGTTTTGGACCTTAACATTCAGAAGCCTGAGCTGGGATGGCCAAGTGATTATGGGAATTGTAGGAGAAACAGTTTGGAAGATGAAGTTTCCTCTATCTTGGTCTGTTAGTTCAAAGAATTCCAAAAGATAGGATCCAGGATTTTTTTGAAGTTACGCATATAACTTGTTACAGGGATAGGTCAGGAGTGCTCTCCTGTTATAAGTCTTCAGCTGGGACAACACATAAGAAAGTTATACAAGCTGAGCATCCCTTTTTCAGAACTCTGAAATCCAAAATACTCCAAAATCCAAAATTTTGCACTTCAGTGTGTAAGATAGTGATATCTTTGCTTTCTGATGGTTCGGTGTACACAAACTTTGTTTCATGCACAAAATTATTAAAAATATTGTATAAAATTACCTTCAGGCTATGTGTATAAGGTCTGTATAAAACACACATGAATTTCATATTTAGACTTGGGTCCCATCTCCAAGATATCTCATTATTATATATGCAATACAGGCATTCCAAAATAAAAAAAAAAATCTGAAATCCAAAACATTCTTGTCCCAAGCATTCCGGATAAGAGATTCTCAACCTGTATATGCATTCTAATTGCAACTAGAGGCAGAAATGTACGATCCAGGAGCTTTCTTGTAATATATTTCCAAGCATTGACAATATGCAAGATGACAATCCATATAAATCCATCCAAGTTAACTTTGTCTGATGTTTAAATATCTTACTTTAACAGAGAATTTATTATGTTGGTATTATATGCAGTCTAAATATCTTCTTCCCTGGTTTTATCTGTTGTGCCTCACCTCAAGAGCCCTGGTGGACCAAGAGCAATAAATAAATATAATAAACCAGAAAAATAAATACCGTGTTTCATCTTAGCCTAAGCAGTGCTTTGTTGTTGTGTGATCCATGATCTCTGGCCTTTTATAATAAAGATAATAATATGATGATGATCCTAAAAGACTTGAAACCCACATAACTCTGCCTGTTCCCTGATGCAACAAAGGTTGTTGTTGTCAGGTGCTATCAACTCTCTTTCATTTCCTTGCATCTGACAATTTGTACATTGAGGCAGGATTAAATATTAAAGACCTGAGTGTTTTCATGTGTTTTGGAAGAAGCCAAGAGAACTTCCAGCAGAATATGCTGAACATAGGAAAGACATTTGATCCAATCTGCTGGGCTTCTTCTTAGCAATTAACTGAAAACTTGCTAACTAGCGACCTGATTTAGGCTCAAGCATGCTCCTGTACAGTGTTTCTGTGCATGTAGTGAAGTAACTCTCCCCTGGAGCAGAGCTTTGAAAGCTGCATTTAAGAAGGACGACTATGATGACATGCTGAAGGCATCCATAACTGAGTAATGGAAGAATGATGCTCTGGGATCCAGAACATCATCCAACTACTGTTCAGTTGTGGATGGCTTTAGCAAATCATTATAACCATTCTTATTCAAGGTAACTTTCCAGGTTCTGCTCTGAAGATAACTATTTGCACAACACTGGTAAAAGACTAGTAGGAGAGATCTTATACCAAAACCAAATTATTTGATAGAGGATAGAGGAAAGTATGTATTGTATAACAAGGAATGCATGGAAGTTCAGGAATCATTTCTAAATCAGACGGTCTAGGGGAAATCGTGGCCCGGTCTGCAAATCTGGTTTGGTGGTGGGTGAGCTGTGCCCTCTGCAACTTGGGAAGCTGAGAAACCCTTAATCCATGAATGCATCTGTGAATATGCCATGCATCCTACCTATTGAACTAGGTGGGCCCAAATTAAAGCTTGAGAGCAAAGAGTTAAATTAATTATCCTATTAAGTTTATTCCTGTATGGCAGGGGGTTGGACTGGATGACCCTTGTGGTCTCTTCTAACTATGGTTCTATGGTTCTATGGTTCTATGAGTAAATTGTTGAACCTCTTGGGGAGAGGAGGTGGAATAACCTATTTTGTTCAATTCATACAGCATTTTGAATACTTTGAAAAAATTCTCTGGGTAGTATTGTTTGTCACCAAGAGTGATATTTTTCACTTATGGAAGATCTCCTTGTCAGGCACGGGAAATTGAAGCAAATGGGAGATGGAAGGTCCAATTAATCTCTTTAATTTACTACACAAAAATTTGCTGAGCTTCTGTGTGACTCAGTGAGTGTGTGTATAATTTGCAGCTTTCTAACATACAATCTTTTCAACAGATAGCCAGCCCTACACAGAGTGAAGAGCCACAACCTTTTGTTCTCCCCACTCCTGCCACTGCCCATCAACTCCTGCAGGAACTGCCTCACATTCACCCTGATACTGCAGTAAAAAATAGTTTTAACAAAACTCCAACATGACCCAAGCAGGCAAACCCACCAGAAGGAAAAGCAAAACTCCCTCAGGATCTGACCAATTGATCTGATCTCAGCCATATTTGTACACAGGAGAAATTTATCAATCAGAATGTGAAAAGTAAACCCGTCTATAAAACATCCTTAGTGGAAATATTTCAAAGCAGTATAGCAGTTATCCACTTCTTCCATTATTATGTTTCTGTTTGCAATGGAGGTGCTAGAAAAATGGTTTGCAAAGGAGGGCACTAGACATTTTTTGGAGGGTAAACAGAAGCAGAGGGAATTTTGGAGAGAAGAAGCTGTGTCTTCAAGTCTGAACTATTAAGGAAAGGCACAAAAAGCTTAGAGGGGGGTCTCATTCAAGAGCTACATTTCTAGGAGCTGTCATTGACGAGTACCGGTAGTTATTACCTGGGCAATAGTTGTTCAGCTTTGTCACAACTTTTCAACAAAAAGACATTGACTGAGTTTCAGAGGGATTTTATTTTACATCCCTCATTTCCTCTTCCAGATTCAAATACAGATGGTATTACAACTTACTCACTGTGGTCTGAGCTTCATATGAAATGCTACCATGTTCTGTTAGCCATCCAGCACAGACAGAACTGCATTTACATAATGAAGTACTCATATCTTTTGTGATTGCTGATAGTATAATAAAATCAGAAGCTGAACAAAATGAAAAATATTCTTAGTTAAAACAGATGCTAATTCTACCAGCTTGTACATGTTTATTCAGAAGTAAACATGTGAGTTCATGGGGATGTACTCCCAGGTAAGTGAGTGTAGGAATGCAGCATTAGCGCTTTAAACCCTGTTTAGTTTATATAGTGGTGAGGAGGGAAACTGGGGTGAGGGGTGAGTGCTTGTTGACTCATACCCCCCAGGCCAGTTTTGCCTCTCTATGATCTTTTAATTTTTTTAGGATGAACAATTTCTGTAGCCTATAAGGTTTGGTGGAAGTGTCTAATTGGATAAGAGGAAAACGATCTGGTTCAAATTAGACCCACTCTATTTGAATCAGGATGGGCAGTACTGTATATGCCATGCACCACTCAAACTAGGTATCCTGCTGCCTTTGGGTGCAGTGTAGAAAACTGACATGTCACCAGCACTGAAAGAAGATCCAATTACCAGACCAGTCAGTTTCTGTATGCAGAATGGGCGCATGTGAAAAACTTACCTGTGGTCTGAGTCAGCAAGTTTATGAAAGTGGCCACTCATTTGGGGAACTTAATTCGTCAAATAAGTTGATAGGTTTCCAGAAGGCTACCTATCCTGGAACAGGGTGGATTTTCATAGTAACAGATCTTTCTTTCTTTAAAGCCCAGGGTCATATTTGCAGTCCTTGGAAGAGTGGGCCAAAGGCCCAGAAGCTACTAACTCTTCCCTTACCATGCCCACGTTTGCTCCATCCATCCATCAGCTTGTGTTCCCAATTGTAGCCATTTATGTTATCTCTCATCCCTGATTGTTCTTGTAAAGTCCCTGACTCTCAGCATGTGTCTCTGATTAACTCATTTAACAGTGAAGAGATCTTTGCTCAGCTATTTTTCTCATTTCTGTCCAACAAAAGGACTGGGATAGGCAGAAACTGCTGCAGAAGTGGAAGAGTATGATGGCAGCATAATTTTGGTACAAAGAGCAGAAAAGTCTCTCTCCACTGTTGTCCTCTGCTTGTGTAACTAGACATTCCCTGTCTTTGTAGGAAGTTGTTGCTTCCTCCCACTCCAACAAAGGTTTTCAGTCTCCACCAATATCTGTAGCCTGCCTGTGTACCCCCACCCTGTTCACATCCTTTCAGGAAATCTACTTCAAAACATTGCTATTCTAGAAAACAAATATCCATCTTGCATAAAGTTAATTTTTAATTTTTAACTTCTAATATCTTCAAGATTCTTTCCCCAAAGACAGCTCACAACATGTGCAGAGAACTGTAATTCTTTAAAATATATTACTTCATTTCATTGATCATAGCGGGGGGAGGGAGTCCTTATTGTGACACTCATTTCAAGATGGGCTGCCCCTCTTTGCATTTCATTTAAGGGTGATGATCCAGTTTTAAAGCCGAGGGTTTGAAAACTACTACCCGTCTTTCAAATAGGATAATACAGACACTTGTGTATAATACTGCATTTGGCTATCATAATTTTGATGTCATCTGTGGGATGGATCACACTCATTTAGGCCAAGCCAGAATGTGGCTCTAGGCAGTATGTATTCACTGCATAGGAACCCCCACCACCACCGACATTCAGTGAAAATGAGCAAAATTTTCTAGGATCATCAGGTTGAAGTCTTTTCTGCTTGGATAGGAATGCTGTTAAAGCAGTTCCATTCTCCCTAGATGTGTGGGGACAGGGGAGTGCTATTTGGATCCCCTTGACAGATCTGTAATCTTGCTGTCATCTTTGCCACCAAGAAAGGTGTGTGACTACAATCCAAGGCCTGTGGGGCGGGAAGGATATGTGCAAAGCTGAGAAAAGGAAGGAAAGGACTAGAGGGCATGAAAAATGTAAAAAGGCCACATTATTTCTTAATAAGTTGAACTAAACATTCAGAGGCAGACACCACAAACAAATCTTTGTTGGGGCTATCAGTTTCTTTCTGATAGCACACTGGCAATTTGTGCCTCCAAAATGACCCATTTTACCATAATGCATGGTTGCTTGGCTACATACACTGGCTCTCCTTGTACATTTTCTCAGATGGAAACATGGTTATGTTTGCCTGCAAGAGGCTGCTTTTTCCTGGCTTCTCTTTCCTTAGGGACACAGAGAGGACAAGAGCAACCTCTTAACATCAGGTGAAAATTGCAGCTGCTGTATGAAGTTTTATTTCTTTTATTCAGAAGAGAAGACACGAAAACCTAACCCCATCTTAACTGGTAAGCCCCTGGTGGGAAATGGGGAAAGAGAAAGAATACAGCTAAAACGTAGTATTCGGCAGTGTTTATTGAAGCTTAGGTCTGGAACATGTGACTCAATAGAAGAGTGATTCTGACCAAATACAGAATGTCTTTTCTTCACCAGCGATCCACTACGGCCATTTCCAGACATATGGGAAATGGGAAGAGCACCAGGATCAGACTGGTGGTTTGATTCACAGGCGGATTTAAGATCTAGCATTTTTTGTTTTAAAATGTAAGCACTACCTTAGACAAACAGTATTGCAAATGGAAACCTTGCAGAGTTCTGTTTAGTGTCATTCAAATGAAAAATTCTACTTTTTTGGCAAAGAAAAGTGAGTCATTACAGCATAAAAGCCACTCCATCCTTATACCCTGGTTTTGCTTTTTCTTTGGGATGGGGCAGGCAGGGCACAATATTCTGAAGTGCGGGTATAGTACAAAAATATGCTGCATTTAGCTAAGTGTAACAGGTTTTCATATACAGTTAACAAGTCCTATCACTATTGCTAAACTGTACTGTGTGTTCCCAATCATCCCGCCCTTCTTGCTGTATATTGCTATCAAATGATAATGTCTCCCAATCCTTTATAAACTGGATGATGGTACCTGCTTTTCTTTCTCTAAAACCCCAGAACATGTCAGAATTCAGTATATATGGGAATATGTTACTCTCAACAAATCTTTCACTATTACAAAGTCAAAATCAGGGCAAAGCCATATAACCTGTTTCAGTTATGGGAGCCACAATCAAAATTACATTGAGACACACAGACCTAGGATCTGTTTCTTTGATCAAATGAGGGGTTTGTTTATTCTATCACTGAATAATAATAATAATAATAATAATATTTATTTATACCCCGCCCTGCTGTCAAAACAATCGGGAGGGCGTACAAAAATTAAAATACAATATAGATAAAATCCCCAAACACCCCCACCCCCACCCTCCCCCATAAAAAAAATATTAAACAATTATAAATTAAAACCAACTGATCTAAAATCACATTTAAAAACAATAAATACAATAAAATACAATAAATGGCCAGCGGACTAAAAGAGGCCAGGATCCCCTGAGGCCAGGATCGAATTAGGAAAGGCCTGCCGAAAGAGATCCGTCTTTAGTGCTTTTTAAAAGCTACTCAGGCTTGTTATCTGACGGATCTCATTCGAATAACCAAGACATTTGGGACCAGGGCTTCCAGATTGCAGGGTACTGCCTCTGCACAGACGTGAACCTTAAGCTTTTCATTTTAGAAACTGGCCACTGTCCAGCATGGCTCAGAGTGCCGCATATAAATCTAGGAGATGCAGGCTCAAGTTCCAGATTAATTTTTAAAAGTCCCAGTTTCATTTGGAGAGTTCAGACACATGGCAACTTCCCCATCTCCCAGCCTTTGGACATCTCCATGTTAACTATCACAGATGGTCCTTCTCAGCCATTTGGCATCAGTGAAGAAGTGATCATTCTCCTCAAGTCTGCAAACCTATGTAATATGGGTGGCACACTCAGGAAAACCTGAGCATTCAGCTTGCCCAGTTCTTACTATGGTGATGGGTGTGGGGTCAGGGAGTGGGGAAAGATTACTATTAGTAGAGCCGATGTGTCCGCTTGACTAAGGGAGGAAGTCTAACTACCCCTAGCAACTCCTGGCATTTCCAAAAGGAAGGGTTGTCTCATGCTTTTAGGTCTATAGTTTTAGAGGATTATAAAACCACAAAAGTTAGCTTTGGCTTTACACTGCACTAAGAAATCATGAGCTGTTTATTGTTGCCAAGGTGGGGTGGGGGAAGGAACAAGGTAAATATTGAAGTGCTGATTAATGGGCCAACATACCAGTGCAAGGTTTAATAACAACAATCTCTAGGCCAAGAACCTGCCTTGAAATGAAAACCTCAGTTGTTCCTATGCAAATCACAGCAACTAGGTTAACACATCACTTTCCCCCTCCCCCTCTCCCTTGCAACTGTAATATTGCTGTAAAAGCTGCCAGCTTTTAGAAGAAGTCTTTATTACCCAGATCTCTGAAATTCTTATCTTCCCTAGTCAAACAAAAATTTAAACAACTCATATGTTGCCTTGGTAGCAATTTGAAGATAGTCAATTACTTCCTAAAACACTTTCAAGGGTTAAATTAATTAGACTATTTAAAAAAAAACCAGGCCTGAAAATAGAAAGATCAAAGAAAGCAATCCACACATAAAACAGAGCTCACAAATATTAAAGTGAAATTGCAACACCATAGACAGACTTATTCATGCAGTTCTGCACTTGTATATGTGTCATAATGACCACCAACAGATTTGCATATGTATAGTGCTCCCCATCATGCATATATGTGCAAATGTAAAGGGTTCGGTTTTGGTACTGAATTTAAAGTAGGATGCTACTGATAAGTACTAATAAGGACTAAAGACATAGTTTGTTGTGCTAGGCAAATGTCCAACAGCTCTCTAAAACCGCACAATAATTTGGTAAAACCAAAGCTTCCAGTCCAAAGCAAGAAGTTATTATGCACCTTGAAGTCAATTATGACTTATGGCCACCCTATCCTAGGGTTTTCTTGGCAAGAAGAGGCTTGGTGTTGACTTCATCTTAGGTTGAGTGTGACTTGCTACAGGTCACCTAGTGGGTTTCCATAGCTAGGCAAGGATTCAAACCCTGGTCTCCTAACCCAACCCTCAAACTACTATACCATGCTGGTTCTCTTTTCCCAGAATCCTCCAACTGGGGAGTGGCCATGCTGGTAGGGAGTACTCAGACTTGTAGTCACTTTGATTTCTACACTCTTATTGTTAGACCATTTTTCAAGTGCAATCTTCATTTGAATTGGAAATAACAGACTATTGAATGATATTTAAATTTTGTAGCAATGAGCTGTGGTTTGGAGGCATGAAGCCTGAAGCCTGGAAATGAGGCTTTTCAAGCAAGAAGGTTGTTGCTCCAGGGCTTACTCCTCAATTGACATGCAGGACTGAGTTGTGCATTTTGTACTCGGCATGGAAACATCCTCAAGAGTTACATACTGGAATGCAAAATTCTGGCTCTGAAAACTACAATAGCAATACTCATACTGAATGCAATAGAACTAAATATTGATCAGTTGGACTAGCAGAACAAGATTACATCCATTTACTAGACATTTTTGAAGTTTAGGAGATAGGCACCACCATTTTGTTTTACTTGTGAACCTCCCTAAGGAAGGGGTATGACTGTCAGAGAGTGCTAGGGCCGATGGACCACTGATCCATCAGTGGCCCACAAAATGCACATGCTAACTGGGTAAAGATTAGGTTCCAATGAAGTTAGAGTAAATTGCACTGAGTATTATTAGCAGGGGCAGAGAAGAGGTCAGAGGTGGCATTGTGAAAAAATGGAAGCTACAAATACTCATCCAAAATCAATTCCACATACAGATGGACCTGGGAAGATCACAGCAGAAGACTGATTCCTTCCCTGGTGAACAGTAGTCCCTTATTTACCTGTGATTCTGAACATTTAACTTTCAAAAATGTGTATTACCATGGCTTAATCAGATATTCTTCTAAATATTCCCAATTAGTTCTGAAGCTGCTGAAAATGAGGTCATCTGAGGACTAGTTTTAGGCTGCATGCATTCACTAGTCACACGGCATGTGTGTGTCATATTTGGCAATGTAATGGTAGACAAATGTGTGTGATCACTTCTTTATATTTGTAGAGACTTCAGTCCATTAAAATGTCATTGTTCCACCCATTATTTGGCCTATATGAATACATCTTCAGTTTTCCCATCCCTTTTGTTTGTAGAATACAGTACTAGTTAATGCTTTTGACACTGGAGTAACAACCAACAGCCTGAATAATGGGTGGCAGTCTGGCCTTAAGAGACTTCAGTCTGTCTTGGGCAGAGAATCAGCTTTATTATTTTCATAAGGTGTGACTGCACATCTCTGCAGTGTTATATAAAGTAAAACAATGTCAGCCAAGAAGTGCTATGTTTTCATTTCTGGTTTGTTGAGATGAGGAGGTGAAGGGATAGGCAAACTGGTCTTAATGCCAGGAAAGGCAAGAGATGGGACAGCTATCATGAGCAATAGTATTGCAATTGTTTGACGGGATGGGGGAAAGCTTTAAATTAATTTGGGTGTGGGCTACAAAACAGACTGGAGCCCATCTCCTGGGAGAGTCATTTTAACTGGATATGGAAAGTGGGGGGAGGACTCTTTTTTAAACAGAAGGACTGCTGGGATAGTAGCATGAGAATGAATGAATAGTTTTCAAGAGATCACCAATAAGCTGCCAGAGCAGCAACAGCAAAAGTTGAGCCATGCACCACTTTCAGAACCATTACCGTACTTAGGTTGGATAAGCAACTCTACAGGAGCCCTGGTAGATTATCCCTGGGTGTTAGTTTCAGGGTGGCAGACTAATTCCAGTTTATGAAACATGCTGCATATTTTTTTTTTCATTTTGCATTTTGACCTAATGAAACTATACAAATAAAACCAAATGGATTAATTAATTGGGCTGATAAAATCATAATTTAAAATGAGGATTCTATGTGACTTGTAACTGGGCTTTATTAAAAGACATTCGACTTTTATTGCGTTGTTATATAGTTTCAGTTAATTGACGTAGTGTCCAGATTAAGTGAAGTAGTAGCGCCTCTCTATTCTGCTTTGGTCAGACCTCACCTGTGTCCAGTTCTGGGCACCAGAGTTCAAGAAGGATATCGACAATCCGGAATGTGTCCAGAGAAAGGTGAACAAGATGATCAAAGGTCTGCAAACTAAACCTTATGAGGGTGCTGGATATGTTTAGCTTGGAGAAGAGAAGACAGAGAGGTGACATGATGGCAATCTTTAACTAGCTGAAGGGATGTCAAGTAGAAGGAGCAAGCTTGTTTTCTGCTGCTCCAGAGACTAGGACATGGAGCAATGGATTCAATTTACAAGAAAAGAAATTCCACCTAAACATTAGAAAGTACCTTTTTTACTGTAAGAGCTGTTCAACAGTGGAACAGATTGCCTCACGGGGCAAAGGACTCTCCATCTTTGAAGGTTTTTAAACAGGCTAGATGGCCACCTATCAGGAGTGCTTTGATCAGTGATGTAGGCACAAGTCAATTGACTCAGACTCAAGTTGGACTCAAGTTGCTTCAATGACTTGACTTGGACTTGACTCGACCATAAATGATGTACTGACTTGACTCAACTTGCGACTTACATACTTTTAGCAATTGACTTGCTGGCTTTGGTTCAGTAACCTAACACATTCATCCAGAAATGTTATGGAGCAGAAAACAGTTTTCCTTCTTTGAACAATGCTTCCATGATCTCACTGCTTGTCCCATAACGGAAGTGGTAACAGCAAATGGGCTTGAGGCAGAAGGCTCCTTCTGAAACTTTTTAAAAGGTTTAGAAGGCTCCTCTTATGTGCAGCAGAGACAGGCCGCTGAGCAAACCTCAATCCTTGCCTCAAGCCCATTGCCTAATGTATTTGCTAATTTTTTTTTTGTTATCTAACTTTGTGCATGTCGTCTTGATTTTTTAGTTATTGAAACTCCACCCACCACCCCAACACCACCTCCTTTTTTTCAGTTAAAATTGGCTCTCAGAGTTGAGACTCAACTTGAAAGTATCTTGCAAGGACTTGAGACTTGGAGTAAAAGACGTGAATACCGTACATCACTGGCTTTGATTGTGTATTCCTGCATGGCAGGAGTTGGACTAGATAGCCCTTGTGGGCCCTTCCAACACTATGATTTTGTGACGAATTGATTGTTATCCTGCCTTCCTCCCAAAATGGGACTCATAGCAGGTTAAAAAATAGGTTAAAACAAAATAGCCAAAACAATATGTGATACAAAGGTTTAAAAACCATTAAACAAGCAATCTAATTAAAACACTACTTTTAGGACACTAATTTAAAAACACTCATCAAACACACATCAGATTAAAAAAAAAACAGCACACCCACTGCACACCCCTCTACCTCAATCAGTTAAAGGCTGAAGGCTTGTTTAACCAGAAAGGTCTTTGCCTGCCGACAGAGAGCAGAGAGTGGGGCCAACCAAGCCTTCCTACGGAGCAAAATGCATATCCTAGGAGCAGCCATTGAGAAAACTCTCTCCTGTGTCCTCACCAGCTAAACTTGGGAGGGTGGTGAAACAGAAAGAAAACCCTCCTGCAAAGACCATAAGACTCAGACAGCCTCATATGGGAAGATGCGGGCTTTCAGATAGGTGGTGCATGGCTCAGATTTTGCTGTTGTTGCCCTTGCAGCCTGCTGGTGATCTTTTGAAAACCATCCACTTAAGCTGAATACAGCTATTTAACAACAACAACAACAACAACCAGTGCCTCAGTGGTCATTCTCTAGAACTTTTTGTACAATAACCACACCTGAAGCAGGCTGGTCCTGCCTTTGGGCAGAATGAGGCCTGATGTTGGGGGACAGCAGTAGGTGCCTCCCAGCTGTTCCTCCTGAACTCCCCAGTACTTTTTCTCTACTGAAGGATAGAGTTCTGAGTGGCACTGACCCTGTCCTGAGCGTCACTAACTAGCCTGCTGCTTCTGGTGCGATGGAGGATACTGTTTCTTTTTTCTTTTTCTTTTAAATATTTTTTATTGAGTTACATAACATAACATAACATAACATATTCGTTTTCTTTCGAAGATATCGCTTTTGATATATAATCTTATAGTACATGCAACTTAGAAAATTAGATAACTAAAAGAAAAATACATCCATTTCGCAGTCAGTGGAATATTACACATAGTATTGGTATATTGAAATACTTCAGCATATCATTGTATAACCAAGTTCTACTTCAAATTTTTCCTTAGTGTTCTGTTTGATTTTCTGGATTTCCTAATTGTTTCCCCTTAGATACACCAGAGATATTTCTTATTTATCTACATATCAAGATGTCCTATTTCTTCCGAATAGCAGGTACTTTACATTTCTTCTAAGCTTCCTGTTGCTATATGTCTAATTCTGATCTAAAACCTCGTCAAACTCAGTATATGGTTCTTTCTTATAGATCAAGATTATTTAGATTTTTCCATTTCTCCTTCCAGTATAGTTTTACAGGAGCCCACTTCTGCACTATTACCTCATTCGTCTTGTCTTTCAGTAATACCGTTAGCTTATCCGTCTCCATCATGTTGCTCAGTTTAATAATCCATTCCTCAATCGTTGGAAGCTCTTTTTTTTTCCATTTTGCAGGAAACAGTAACCTAGCTGCTGAGATCCTATACAAAATTATCTTCCAGGATCCTTTTGTAATTTTGTTTTTTATTCCATCTATCATATTTAACAGATATATTTCAGGATCCATTGGAAATTTTAAATCCAAGATCTCACTTACGGTATTTTACTGTGTACTTTTTCCCAGAAACTTTTAGTTTTGGGACAGTTCCACCAGATATGGAACATGGTACCCGTAGCATTACCACATTTACAGCACTCAATTTTACCTGTTTTATATATCTTATCTAGTTTTACAGGTGTGAAGTACCACCTGTAAAAAAAATTCATGTAGTTCTCCTTCAAATTTTGTGAGAGGGTAAATTTCTTTGTATTTTGCCATGCTCTTTCCCATTTGACCAATTCAATAGTTTTACTTATATCTTGCGCCCATTTGATCATTTGGTCTTTCACAATTTCACTCTCCAGTTCTCTCCCTAGACAGGTATCATAGTATTTTGCCACATGGTGTTTCTTATTATAAAATATAATCCCATCTATTTCATTTTTCCTCATATCAAAGTTTTCTAATCTGAGGTCCATTTTAAATCTTTCATACAACTGTTTATATGGGAACCAATTCATTCTGAAGCCTTTAGTTTCTAGATGTTCTCTGGAATATATTTGAATACTTCCACATGACTCTTTCTTTATTAAATCTCGATATTTAATCCAGTTTTCGTTTCTCGATTTGGTTCTTCCAAAGAACGCCTCTTCTGTTGATATCCAAAGAGGAATCTCTTTGTAGTATTGTTTCTTAATACTGGACCATATTTTAAAAAGAACTCTTCTTACTATATGGTTGTCAAAACCTTTGTGATCTTTTCTTTTTCCATACCACAGGGAGGATACTGTTTCATAGGCCATTGTGAGGTAAGGTTCAGCTGCCAAGTCAGTTTGCTTCTGTCTTGTGAATGGTGATGGAATGCTAGTTTGTTATTTGCCTCAGGCAGCAGAAGGTCTTGAGCCTGCCCTAACTTGAAAGTGACAAAAATGCACGATAATAAATTGCCCATGACCTTCCCACATTCTAACTACCAGTACTGCTCTTTTGAGGGTTATAAAGCTGTTCATATTTTTAAATGAGACATATATGCCAACATTGTGGGAGCCTAGGCTGGGCCCCTCCCTGTTGCTCTTCTTATGGTAAGCAAAGACTTTTCTTCTGACAGGACTTCAGCAACTGATGTCTTGATGCAGACAAGAGTTTTGAATAGATGAGCTGGACCTTTTTATATTTTAAATCTCTTTATTGTTATTAGGGAGGGTATTTCCCCCCAGCCATTTAAACTTACATTGTATTTTAATGTGCATTATTTATTGTATTTTTTACTGAGACTTATTTTTTAATTGTTTTGGAAACCAACTTGGATTCTGGCACTGGGAGCAATGCAAGATAAAAATCAAACAAACATTGAACCCTGCAGCTGATATATTCATTGGCTAGTGTATATAGGACTGTTAAATGAGGGAAGAATTAGGAAACTTCCCATAGTGCAATCTGGGAAATAAGCATGGGGCTATTCTTAAAATCTAGCTATACCCAGCGTAACATACACTGTTATAATAGATTTGAAAGGTTCACACATTTCAGTGTTTTACATGTAGTTTTTCACATGGTTGAGTTACACGTTATTTTAGGAAAAAATATTGCATTGTTTTACATGTGGGTGGTGAGTGGCTAAGGGAGTGAGAGGAGGGAGCGGCCCTTGTGAGGCTGGGGGTGTAGATACAGATAGAGTGGCAGGAGTGGGTTGTGAGGTGCAAAGGCAATTTGTATGTGGGTGGTGCTTGGCTGAGGGAGTAAAAAGAGGGAGGGGATTGGTTGGGTATGTTTCCTAAGTGGCCAATCAGCACACTGGGAAAGGAAACATATCCAAGTGTTTTATATATATAGATGTGGGCTTAGATGAGCTGAGTTCAAATCATAACTCTGTCCTGAACTGCAGAAAGAATGGGGAAGGAAGGATGCTCTGCTAACCAGAGCTAGGTGTGCTGCAGCATTCATTTTAAGATCTTTTTGTAGCAGCAGCTTCTACAATCCACTGTTGATATTCCTACCAGCAAGGCTGTATTATGTACTGTGTCCCATGGATGCTCAAAGTTTGTGATGTACACCTGCTGTTTTTGTGCAAAGCTATGCATCACATTAAATTGGTAGAAGGATTTCCTGTGATTGGTGCAGTTTGAATGAAATTTTCTTCCTTTTCCCCATGTATGCAAATTAATTTGCACCAGTGTTTCAGTGCCCCCATTTAACTAGACAGATTGCTAATTTTCTTCACTATGGTTATTCCATAGGCCTAAAATCAGGTACTTTACCACTGAGTTTCAGAGCCCACCACTTTTAATGCATATGATGAATAGATGTATGGATGCAACTAGAGAAATTCAGTCTTTAAGTAAAAATGGACACCCTTAGTATGAAACTCTGGGATGAGAATGTGCATATGTATGGGAACTTCATTGTGTTTTTATCAGAGAACGATCAAAAGAAAGAAAGAAAGAAAGAAAGAAAGAAAGTGTGATAAGTGTGTTGGCATAGATACAATCATTCAGTATTTGAAGGGAGCAAAGGACATGTCAGGATCTCCATTAGTGCACAGAGGCCTAAAGCAATCCACACCCACACCCACACACTTATTTTGTCAGCCTTTGATGACACGCAGATGGTAAGTAGCCAAGCTCCACATACTAGCTCCTGAACCAATTATGTGGGGAGAGAGCACCATCCCAAAATCTTCCATATATGATGGCTATATTGTATTTACAGCCCATCTACCAGCACGTTATTCTTCAGTATTGAATGCTGAAGGATGATGAGTGAGAACTCCTCATTGTTAGGCTGAATAAATAGCCTCTAGAACAGAGGTGAGGAACTGTGGCTTCCAGATGACCTACAACACCCATTAGCCCTCGTTAGCACAGCCCATGGTGATGAATGGTTGGAACTACAGTGGTGAGACTATTCTAGACTTTAAAGGAGGAGTACAGTGTTCTGAACTCTACTCTCCATAGTTTCAGCACCTTGGATAGCTCCTTTGAAGTTCAGACTAAAACACCAAAGAGATCCACCACCCCAGTGATATGGGAACCACCAGCTCCTGTAGCTAAAATGGAAGGACAATTTTCCATTCTGGTCGAAAAAGTATAAACAGTTCAGTCCAAAGCAATAGTCTGGTGATTGTTTTGGGTAGTTTCATCTCTCAAATAATAATTAAAAAAGCTACAAATCATGCCAATACTTAAATGGAAGGACATCTGGAAGCCTCACCTGCCTCCATGGAAGAAGAGACCTATACTAATGAAAAAAATAAACAGCACTTCAAATGGCTTTAAATGTTAGGGCCCTGACTTTGGCATTCACTTGGTTTGCAGAGTCAGGGCTCTAATCACCAGGTCAGAGCCTTCACAACAGCTTCTCAAAAAGGCCAATAAAATATGTGTGGCAGGGAAAAAATATACATTCATTAACTGGATTAATGTTTGGCAACTCTAGACTTAATCCAGCTAATGAGTGTGTTAATGTCAGTGCTAGCACCAGAGTTAATTCCTTTGGAGCAGCTCAGATCAAAGTTATCCTCTTTGTTCCATATGGGGATCAAGCAGAGAAAAGGGACAGGCAGCTTTTTTCTTGAAGCAAATGCCCCCAAAGCCAGGTGAGCAAATCTTGACTAGGTCTTATAATGAATTTCCTGTGAGACCTCAGAGAAGTTGCTCTGCTTCTTTGACCTTCCTTTGTAAAGTAGTGAGATGCTGCTGCTGCTTCCCTGTCATGGATAACAACAGATTAGTTTAAAGTGGAAATCTGAGGGGCAGACAGCAAGGTCTGAAAGTTCATTCAATGTATAAAATGCTTTTATAAGGTACAAGGATGCTGTTGATTAAAAAAGGGCAAAACCAGGGCTATGTGCATTCCATTTATGGATATTCACGATTCACATGCAAATATTTTCTAGTAACACATGTGATGTGATGTCATGGGGCTTCCAGGGTGGCAAAGCTGGAAACTTTCTGGACGCCATGGGCTTTGTCCACCCTGCTGTCACTGGCAGTGTGGGTAGCCTTGGATAAGCACAAGGGTGACTTGAAAATGCTGAAAATGTGAACTTCAAGGCCAGTGGGCACACTTTGGTGACTCAAATTGTGTTAGTACAGTCGTCCCTCCATATCCACGGGTTTGGTATCCATGGATTTAAGTATTCACGGCTTGAAAATATTCTTAAAAAAATAATAACTGAAAAAGCAAACCTTGATTTTGCCATCTTATATAAGGGACACCATTTTGCTATGCCATTGTCTACGCACAATCCTAAATATACACTGGACTGACTATGTGACAAATGTTGCTGTCCTTGAGCAAGCATGGATCACCAGCATTGAGGCCATGATATTGAGAACTCAGCTGCGCTGGGCAGGGCACGTTTCTAGGATGGAGGACCATCGCCTCCTAAAAATACTACTCTACGGTGAACTCGCCACGGGTCAGCGTAAGAGGGGCGCTCCAAAAAAGCGATACAAGGACTCCCTGAAACAACATCTCAGGCTCGGCCAAATTGATCACCAACAGTGGTCCGCCCTGGCCTCACATCGGGAAGCATGGAGACGCACTATCCACAATGCTGCAGCCTTATTTGAGAACTCACGACGAACAAGTCTTGAAGAGAAGAGAAACGACAACGCAGAAAGAATCACAACCCAAAAACATCACCTAAGGAGACCTTCTGCTGTGCTTTTTGCAACCGGACTTGTTTATCTCGGATTGGCCTTTTTAGTCATCAGCGCGCTTGCAGAAAGCGCGGGATGAGTCCTTCCTGAATCTTCGTTTGCGAAGGAAAGCCAGAGAGAGGAGAGAGAGAGAGCATATAATGGAACTTGAGTATTCACGGATTTTGGTATCAATGGGGGTGGGGGTGGGGTCCTGGAACCAAACCCTAGCGAATATGAAGGGACAACTATATTTCCACATGCTTTCAAGGGACATCTTGGTGGTGCAGACGAAGTTGGTGGTTTCATAGCTGTTCAGTAGAAACAGATAAATGACTTTTATTTGATTTTTAAAAAATATTTATATCCTTCATTTTATTACAGGATATCAGATGTTGTTGTTGTGTGCCTTCATATCATTTCTGACTTATGATGACCCTAAGGACAGGACAGAAAATCTATCATAGGATTTTGTTGGCAAGGGTGTTTGACTTTGTTTTCCTCTGAGGCTGAGAGGGTGTGACTTGTCCAAGGTCACCCAGTGGGTTTCCATAGTTGACCAGAGATTCAAACCCTGGTCTCTGGAGCCATAGTTCAATGTTCAAATCACTATACCACAGTGATATCAGGTGACAAAACACTTAAAAAATCTAAAACAATATGTGATAATCAGAATAATTTAAACAGGCAGAAAGCATATTAAATAATCTGACAAGTTAAAAACAAGGCAGTTTAAAATCAGTTCAGGTAGGTTAAAACCCGGTATAAAGAGGTTCCAAAGGCTTTTTGTAAATAACCATCCTTTTACTTGGTGCTAGAATGATACCAATGTGGGTGCCAATCAGGCCTCTAAGGGGAGGGTTTTCCACAACTAGTGTGTCACTGCAGAAAAGGTCCTCTCCTCAGTTCAACCACGGGTGAGGGATAAAGGACCCATAGCAGACCTCAGTTCTCAGGCAGACATCAATTCTCTCTCTTTCATCACTCTTTTTAAAAACTATAATTTTAAACACACTTCCTCATCTGAAAAATGAGCATTGAAGAGCAAAAATACAGTCTGTCCCTTAAAGGAGGAATGATTGTGGTCATTGTGTATGACTCCTCAACACTTTTCAGACTCTTCTACCTGGAAATTGCTGAGATCTGATTTATTCTATGGAGAAGCTGCATTAATAAAGTAAACTAGCCTGTGCACTGTGAAGTAACTAAAATCAAAGAAAGAGTATGTTAAAGAGCATGTGGTACAGAATGCCACCCCCACACAGCATACAACTTCAGTGTACAACCTTTAATTATATAAATAAATTCTTAAACCATTTCTCAAACCATGTAATGCCTCTTATGATTTTATCTTTCAGGATCACAGATGCATGAAAAGTCACCAGGGATATTGTAGACATTTGAAATGATTGGTAATTATTTAGGGCCAGCATTTGCTGGGAATGTATCCTATGGAGGCCAGGCCTGAGATGCTATCATGCTTGTGTGGAGCAGATTATAGAGGAGGACTTTCCCACACCTAGTATGGTGATGGCCTCCAGATGTTTTGAACTTCTGCTTACAGAAGCCCCAGATACAGGGCCAATGGAAAGTGTATGGTAATTGTATTCCTGCCCATTTGGAGGGCCAAAGATTCCCCAACTCTACACTAGTAGGACTTGGATTCAGTTGGCATAAAGATGGGACTCTTGGAGCAGAAAGGCACAGCTTAGGAACCTACCTTATACTGAGTTCAAACTATTGGTTAATCTAGCCCATTACTGATACTGACTGGCAGCAGCTCTTTTTCACACTACACAATTATAGTATGATGATTCTACATTAACTGCCATGGCAGCATTCTATGGTATCCTGTGATTTGCAGTTTAGGAAGGGCTATTCTCAAGAAGGGCCTAAATACCCTAAAGGCACCAGATCTTGTCTGACCTTGGAAGCTAAGCAGGGTCAGCCCTGGTTAGTACTTGGATGGGAGACCACCAATGAATACCAGGTGCTGTAGGCTGGAAGGAACTGGCAAAGCCATCTCAGCATATTCCTTGAAAATTTATGAAATTAATGGGGTCACCATAAGTCGGCAGGTGAAGGCACAAGCACACATCTAGAACGCTCAGTCAGAGAGCTGTACTGCCTCAGCCTACAAACCCTAGGATTCCACAGGATGCAGCCATGGCATTTAAAATGAAATCATAGTGCTATAATTGTGTAGTTTCCAGGCAGGATTTTTTCACTTCTAAGTGGAGATGCCAGGGAAGGCACGTATGGAACGTTCTCCATGCAAAGCACTTGCTCTACCTCTTTAGTTATTACTCTTGACCTTGATGGGCTCAGAGGCAGTGTTGTCGCCTCTCTCTGTGCACACCAAGGTGGCTTGAACTGTGGAGCAGCAGGACTCTCAGGCTGGAGAAGAAGAATGGATGCTCCTCTGAGGATGTATGAAGCAGTCAATTGCCCATTGGGGGAGAGAGGGAAATATAATGTAAGAGGGAGAAATTACTTCTGTTGGGATGCTACCCAGCAGGTCTGGTCTATCAAACAAAGTAAAGATTGTATATTGGTCACATGGGCTTGATAGCGACAGGGGAGTTTCAACAGGGTTGGTCGGTCTGTGCAAAAACCCAGTATTGGACCAGCAGTGTTTCTACAGATTGGCTCAAGTGAAATAGGTGTGCAGCCTTCCCTCTTCCTGGACTCAACCAGGAGTTTCTGTTATATAAATTGCAAGTTATTCCATGAGAGTAGGGCTCCTTCTGCAGCTACTGGCATCTATGACTTGAGTGTGGAAGACAAGAAAAACATCCCAATCTTTCTTTGCTGCTGTTGTGGCTGATTGGTTAGTGAATTGCTCTGTAGAGCTCACTGTGTAGGTTTCAGTCCCCAGAGCTCCCACTCTTTTACACCTGACTTTTGGGGGGTGGGTAGACAAAAAAAAAAAAAGAAAGAAAAGAAAAGAAAAGAAAAGAAAAGAAAAGAAAAGAAAAATAGTTTGGCCATGTTTCCCCTGATGGAGCTCAATCATGCACTCTTATTTCCCAGTTCCATGCACCTGCAGTGAGTGGCTGGAGTCTGCTGTGTCAGTATGTGTTTGCGGCTCTTCCCTTTGCTTGCTTTGCTCCCCCCAAGGAGCATCTACAGACAGAGAACTCTCCTTAAAAAGCAGGGCATGTGGCCTGGCCATCATCCTGGAAAATACTCTGTGCCCTTGGTATCCACTGGGGTTTGGTTTCAGGACCCCCCCGTGTATACCAAAATCTGTGGATGCTCAAGTCCCATTATATACAATGGCACATTAAAATGGCATCCCTTATATAAAATGGTGAATAGCAAGGTTTGCTTTTCAGATTTTTAAAACATATATTTTCAAGTTGTGGTTACTTGAATCTGCGGATAAGGAGGGATGACTGCAAATCCTTCAGGTGTGAGAGTGGGGAAAAACTGAGAAGACTGCTGCACTATAGGTTACTTTCCAACACCATTTAAATATTTTTTTTGTCATATAGCTGTCAAGCAATTTTCATTGGGCTTAAACTGAAATAGACTCATAGCAAACTAATTTGGGCATGATTTGACTCGGGTGCAAAGATGAACTAGCTGCAACGAATCAACTTCAACTAAGGCCTCTCTGCCACTGCCTCCTTGCTCAAACATACCTTGTAGCCTGGTGAGGGGAGAGAATGTCAGCAGGGAGGTCTCTTGGACATTGGAGCAATCCGGCCTTGGGCCATAAAGCCAGATTTTCTCCCATCTTCATTGGGAAGCATGGGAAACAGCTTTCAGAAAGCACCAAGATCTACATTTTCCATGCCCTCAGTGGCAATATGAGGTCTCCCTATCTTATTCTCCACTGGCTACATTGCAAGATTGAATCTGAGAAAGGAAGTCCTACAGCAGGATGATCTGTCACTGTTTTAAGCTCACGAGTAACTGGACTGATTCCCTTGGAGGCGACCAGGCCTGATTTGTTATGTGTTTGGTGGAGGGATGAAAAACTTTGAATTCCCTTTTTGATTCTCTCCTTAAAAATGCTCAACACCATATCTAGCAATTAGAATCCTGGTATTTCCTGCTGTGACAGCTTTATGCTTTCATTTGTAGAAATGAAAATAAACATTGAACTTCCAAATTCTCTTTACACACAGAGGAAAAAAAGGGGGGAGCAGAGAATTAGAAATATACAATGTAGGGGATTTTGTTTTAGGTAGAAGGCATTATGGGCATATGAAGGAGAAAAAATGGAATTAAAATATCATAGAAATTGTAACTGCAGATTTCATAGTCAAGGATAATACACTTATAACTTACTTGACTCATATAAAACATATAGATGTCATTTTAGAAAAGGACTTCCTGTTTTTGTGTCAGCATATAAGGCAATGCACATCTAATGCCAGATCACTGAAAGCAATGGCTGTAGCTTATTTTCAGAGTTTCTTCTGTAAGATGAAATAGGGATTCAAGCCTGTCTTCCTATTACTATCCACAGTATTATTGATCTGCTATCTTTAAATCTAAATGGCATTTCCATGTCCTTTCCATCCGCCTTGCATATTCCTCTATATGTGAACTCCAGTCATTTTGGATCATTTTTTTAGACAATATTGTTGCCTTTTAATCTAAGCTTCTCTGAAATGCTCTTTGGTCTGTATATTTATCCAATGTTAATCCCATAAAAATGTGTAGAGAGATACCTCCTTTGTCATGTTAATTTGTGCATCTTTAACTTCCAGTTAATGGTTCTTATTCTGCCTCTTTTGGACAGGCTATAGGGCCTTCTCACTGCACGTGTCTTTCCCGTGAAGATGCTTGCAAGGTTCTCTCTTGGTTATTCTGTTCTAAAGCAAAGAGATTTACTTAGCTACACTTCATTCAAAGAAAACCTCACTAGGCAGAATTCACTCAAGATGAACATTCTCCAGTGGTCTCAAGGTTTGTGAAGTTCTTTGCATGGCAAACAGAGAATACTATTGTGAAATTATTCAATTTTCAGTTCCCACCATTTCAACTCAAACTTTCAACATCATGTAAGGGCAGTCACTTGTTTTGCAATTAAAAAAAATCATAATAGTTCAGATGAATTGTGAATAATACTTTCCAGTCCCTCAAACAGAACATAGAAAATACCACTCCATTTCCCAACATGAGATATATGGTCCCATTTGTCCATTGATAAGGCATTTAGGTTACCTCTCAGAGATTCTCTCTCTATATTTGCAACCAGCTTGTATCTTAATTCCATGGTGCTCTTCCCCAATACTTTCACTTACCCACCTAGTGAGGTGGTCAGGAGGAGAGAGCTTTGTACCACAAGCCAGCAGGTTAGCATTTGGGTTTTTAAAAAGTAAGTAGATGTATCAATTTTAGTTACTTTTGAGAAAAAGGAAAGTAAATACTACTTTTAATCAGGGATCCCAGAACTGTTTTTAAGGATGTAGGGCTCAACACAGGCAGGCAGGTCATTATTAGTTTTGACTACTTACTGCTATGTTTTTACAAAACAATGAAAACACATAATACATTGCATTTAAACAATCATCATTGTCCAATTGAAGCTGGAAACAATCTGAATACAACTGAAAGCAGGAGCAAAATAATGATCATTTAGTAGAGTTCCAAATAAGAATTCATAACTGGGCTCAACTTGATGTCCCAATCTTGCCTGCTCATTTCAGGGCAGCTAGTCCCCCTAATGGGGGGAGGGTTTGAGCCCCCCCCCTCATTCTTGGGTCCATGCTTTTAAATATAACTATAGTGGGAGTATATGGTTTGGGAGGACTTAAAACTTTTAATTACTTTTAAAGTAGCTCTTCAGGGTTTGGTCTTAAAATAGGCCAAAACACAGGGTCAATATTAGAAGCAAGGTCAGAAGGCAATATGAAATTCAAACATGGGGTGAGGGGCAGTGAACAGTCCTGCAGCCTGTGCCACCCTCTTGTCTGAAAGCTGACACACAAACTAGCATTTTGTGCCTACCACTGAAGGCTTTTAAGCCTGCACTTCCAAAGCCTGCCTGCAAGTCCTCAGTTATCACCTGAGGACTGGTCTACTCATGGAGAGTGCCTTGTTCCTCACAAGTATGAACTTACTCACCAGTAGGGATGCCATAGTGAAGACAGGAGAGGGCTCCTGTACCATTAATGGATGTGCATAAAAGGGAATTTCTGCTGATGTTGCTTATTTCCTGGTTGTGTGACAGCCCAAACCTGCTGAAATTCCCTCTTCTGCACAACTTTTAAAAGTACAAGAACTCTCTCCAGTTTTTAGTCTGGCAACCTTACTCATGAGAAATTGCCAGGTGGGCACAGTTGTATTTGGTGGCTGACTGGGCCTGCACTTTTGAGTGCCTGCATTTCCAAGGTCTGGGAGGCCACTCAGTTTCTGCCTCTAAATCAAAGCAGGGGATATTTGTTTTTTGAAGGGGGATTTTGATTTAAGTCTCTGCCAAGGACTCAAGGTCCCCCTCGGTGCATGGATTGATATAGTCTGGTCTTGCTTACTGTGAAGCTATGGAGAAAACAACATATATGTTATTTTGGTTAAGACCTTGGCAGCTGAGGAATCAACTGAAGAACAAGTCTCTTGACACATAACTATACAAGGCAATTCAGTTTACTCAGAAGTACGTTCCTTTGAGTTTAATAGAAACTTACTTCTAGGTAAGTTTATATAAGATTGCTGCCTAATTGAGCAAAAGGCCTTGCTTGGTAGCTGTGTGGCCAGCACCTGCAGTGATAAAGAGGACTGAGAACATCCTTATCTGCTGGTCATTGGTTGGTGAAACCATGACAGTGATAAAAAATTATGTAAATGTTGTGTTGAGAACAATGGGGGAAGGGAGGCTGCATTCAAAGAAGAGGCATTGGAAGTGGGTGTGCCAACCAGATAAAGTATCCAGGTGGGTAAAACTTCAAAGAACCATGAAAAAGACTATGCAAAAGCAATTTCAAACAACAAAGAGCAAGAGTTAGATGTTCCTATAAATAAAATGAGATGCTAACTGGGAAGAATGGAATCACCATCTCAGATTAGTATATGACTGAAGCGTCTCATCATGGTGGACCCCACTTGTAAAAGTTACAAAAGCCAGGCAGTGGAACTGAAAGGTGTGTTTTCTTTGATACTTATTTGCTTTTCTTCTTCTCTCTTGATTCATCACTAGAACCAAGAGTTGGCGATTATGGACTTGGGTTCATACAGGCTTTTATACTTTAACTTTGGCTGAAGCTAGGATTCAGAGAAGACTTTCTAAAATATTATTTTGCCAGTTGGAAACCTTTTTGGACTGAGTCTTAGGCATGGACTTAAACTCAACTCAGATCCACTCAGTTCAATCCAACAATTATTGTCTTTTCAAAGCTTTGTAAACAGTTTCCAGCATTTTAATCTTTTTAGTATAGTTTTCTATTTTTTTACTTTTAAAAAGATGTATTTACCTTTTTAAAGCATTCTTTTTTTTTTTTTTGTAATTTTAACCTACCTTGGAGCCTTTTAAAGATCATTTGTTTTTGTACTCTATCTCTCATACATTTAATTATTTAAGTGATATATTTAATCTCTTAAGTGCCTTAGAGAACTGCAGCTTTATCTTAGCTTTTGAAATTTAAGCAACATGCTGGAGATAAGTGGAAACTGTAATATTTTGCATATTTTAGCTTCAGCACTTTAAAATCAAATACTCTAAAGGAAGGAGTTAAGTAAAATAAATCTTTTATTATTAAGTGGATGTCATTTCACGTAGCTGTCTACACTAGTAGTCCAACTAGCCATTCTACTTGCTACTTCTGTAGTGCCATCTTTGTCAACTGCATGGTTTTTAAAATAATTTGTCTTAAATTTATGTTACATTTCATTTCACTGCCACAAATGTAACTATAGCAACACTTCAAATTTTGACAAGCTTTAATATGATGCACCAACTATAGATTTCCAGAGTTTTTGTCAAAATGGTCAAAACCACCATGCTGACCATTGTATTTTGTACTTCCCACTCAAATAAAGCGTTTAATGTATTCTAGTGAAATTATGGGTCTGTAGTGGGGTTTATGTCCCTGTTTGGACCTGGCTTCTTTACCCATTGCGTATTTCAAACTCATATAGCTCTAGATCTTGTAACTAATAATTGTCATCCTCATCACCAGTATATAATTCTCACTAATTAGGACCACATCTATAGCTACCATTATACATGTTTGCATTAAAGTGTAGCTTGTCCCTTAATGAAAAGAAGAAAGTGGGAACTGAGCAAAGAGATAATGTAGAAAGCTGATGCCTTGCATTCCTACAGCAGGCACTCCTATTATTTTGACCTGTGGCATTTGAAAGTAGACTGGAGTTCTATTAAAGGGGGATCCACAAAAGGACTGGTAGTGGACTCTAGGCAAGCAGGGAAATGGGCTACACCTAATGAATGCTCCCATTCATGCACCAACATATATACCTTCAAGTCAATTTATGGCAACTCTATCCTAGAGTTTTCTTTGCAAGAATTATTCAAAGGAGGTTTGCCATTTCCTTTCTCTGAGGGCGAGAGGATGTGACTTGCCCAAGCCCACCTACTGGGTTTCATGGCTGAGCGGAGATTTGAACCCTGGTTTCCCAGCCCTAGTTCAGCACTCCAAACCACTACACCACACTGGCACCAATTCTTAGTTCTTTCTTAATCCTTTGACTGTTAAGCTAGAATATTGTTAATATGGCTATCCTGTTTGGTTTTATTTTTGTATTGTAGTTTTGCTCCCATATTAAGGACTTGCATCATAAAGTTTTAATTATTTCCTGCATTTATATTTTGCCTTCTTTCAGGGACTTTGGGGCAGCTTCTATGGTTCCCTCATACATGTACTGATAACAATCCTATAAGAGATGCATTAAGGCTGAGAGAGATCCCAACACCACCCAGTGGATGTCAGCCTGTCTTTCTATTAAAGACTACTGTACACCATTGAGTAATACTTCTAAATAATATTTTTCTTAAGTTACAATTCTCTCTAGTAACTTTCTCTCAGGTCATACATGCAGTCCCCCCTCCCCTTTTTATTTAGCCTTTTCATTTAATTGTGAATTCCTCCATAGTTTTGTTGCCTAGACGTGGAAGGCCCTGCAGTCCAAAGCTACCATGGTACCTTTGCATCTTGCACTGGAAGAGCAGCCTCATAAAAGAGATACAGAAAGATCTTGGGACCAAGAGGCCAGCACTTGGGTTAGGCTCATACAAATGCATTAAATGTTACACTTGCAACTTTATTGAGACCATCATTAACGAAAACTGGGTAACAGCAGCTGTGTAGATATTTTGATTCTCACCATAGCCCTCCCCCTTGTTTTCATTCCATGTAAAACCTTATTGAACTTTGGACCTGTAGCTGTCATTCTGCAGAACAAGGGCTCTGGGAGGGTGGAGTGAGGACAGAAGCCCCACAAGTCTGTGCTTTAGCATAGCTGGCATCACTAGAAATCTTCAGACTGTGTTTTCCTTTTTTTCCATGGCACGTGCAAAGAGAAAGGAAGCTTGCCAGGCCCAATACATCAAATGCAGACAGCTGTAGAGAGGGGAATGGTTAAAAGGGAGTGAATCCTTGCAGCTATTTATGTGGGTACTCTTCTAGTTGCAAGTGAGTTCCACAGGCTGGCTGGTAGGAAAAATGAACTTGTTCTGCCATGCCAGAGGAGCAATTTTTGAACATTGCTGAGTCTTCAAAACAAATCCATGACTTGGCTTCTACTGAAGCAGCAGAAGCAGACACACAGCAAAAATGTGCTGGTCATGATCAGCAGTTCCCAGTGGGTCCTCTAGAGCAAAGCCTGTTTTTGTAATATAGAAGCCAGAGAGCAAGGAGTACCACAATCTTATTTTTCAAAGCTACCAAGGGGCAATTCCTGACTGGCCAAGTGGATGCTTCTACTTAACTGGCCCTCCCTTACTGGATTTACTTTCTAGAACCTACTGTGTCCAATGCACAAATGTATATGCATCATAAACCTGAATAAAACCAATGCAGTGTAAAATATTGTTTAAAAGTAATAAATAATGACGTGAAAATTGATGGGCAGTTGGAAACCTAGCATTTCCCCTTCTTGGAAAGCAGGTGGGGCACACACTTGAAACCTGGTCTGACTGCTGTCTTCCCCCAACCCCAGTTGTCTGCTCAGCTCACCATGCTCCAGCAGAGCAGTTAAAAATGGTTTAGTGGGAGAGTTAAAAATTGGGTGCACATTGGACATCATGGGAATTATGCATCCTGGTTCTCTGTCACAGCCTCCTGCCACTTTCTTCTTCTTCTTCTTCTTTTTTAAAAAATATTTTTAAACAGAGCAGAATTTGAATTATCTTATGTTACTATGGCCCAGGTGGATGAAAGAGTTCAACGTTATTGCAGAGATAAGAGGGAAGAAGTCACAGAGCAGATTCTGAAGCACCTCCAGTTATTTTAAGATTATTTTAAGGTTAAGATTATGGGGCTGCATTTGGAAACTGTTGGGAGACTTCAGTGGGTCCAGAATGCTGTGGCCAGAATGCTTAACGGAGCCAGTTATAGGGAGCATATAACTCCCTTGTTAAAACAGCTTCACTGGCTACCAGTTTGTTTCTGGGCACAATTCAAAGTGCTGGTCATGACCTATAAAGCCCTGTACAGCTTGGGTCCAGACTACTTGAAAGACAGTATCTCCCCATATGAACCTGCAAGGGTTCTAAGATCATCAGGGGAAGGTGTTTCTCTCAGTCCCACCACTATCACAAGCTCATCTGGTGAGGACATGAGAGAGAGCCTTCTCAGTGGCTGCTCCCATGTGTTGGAACTCCCTTCCATGGGAGGCTAGGCTGGCCCCTTCCCTGCTTTCCTTTTGCCAGCAGGCAAAGATGTTTTTATGCAAGCAGGCTTTTAATACGTAGCTGGGCTTATGGAGGCTTTTTATTGGGGTGTGTTTTTATTTTTACTTTGTTTAATTTTATCTTTTAACTGTTATATGTTTTATGTAATTTTAGATTTTTATATCGTGATGTTTTTAATGGTTTGGAACTGTATTTTATGTGATATTTTATTTTTTAACTTTTTATTTAATTAGGTATTTATACCCCACTCTTCGGCCACAAAGGCTAGCAGAGCAGCTTACAATTTGTTTTAATCAATAGCAATTTACACATCTACACTGCATTAAGCAGTTTCCAACATCTGTTAGCTAATTGCCCACACAAACCGGGTACTCATTTTACTGACCTACAAAAGGATGGAAGGCTGAATGAACCTTGGAGCCCTCTGGAATTGAACTTGCAACATGGTCACTTGCAGTACTGGCATTTAACCACTGTGACATCAGTTCCTCTATTATATTTTCTGGAATGCATATACCTGTGCAATGCTATGCATATTTTACAAATGGGCCAATAGGATAAGATCCTACATTGATCAGACAGAGTGTAATGCTCTGGCTGTACAGTTCTGTGTTCTCCCTCCCACCTGGAGGGAGGAAGAAAGAGGGTGTGCTCACAGATGAAGTGAAAACTCCTTTTCCTTCCTCTGAGAACCCAGAGCAGCCATATCTTCAACATCTGAACTGCTTCCCCTGTCTCCCTCCTACCCACCAGTAAAGAGCAGCAGCAGTGACCCCTCCCAAAACCTGTCAACTGTCAGGCGGGGGAGGTATTGAATGGAGCACATAGTCAATAGCCTATGTCCTCTGTCAAAAAAGAGACATACGGGCATGTAAACCACACTTGTGCATGTAAATGTCACTAATAGGATGCTGCCCATTGTCTCCTGGTGTAGCCTTTCATGAAGATGGACATCTTAGGAGATTGATGGAAAATCAGAATTTTTGCATCTTTATCAAGATAATTGAGCCTAAATACAGTAGGACCCTGTATCTGTTGGGGACTGGTTCTTGGGTGGGGCATGGATACTGAAAACAGTGGATATTAGTGGACGCCATTGAAATTAATGGGACATCTGGTTTAAAATACCATAGCATTACCTTGGAGGACCTAGAAAATGGCTAGAGAGGACACATTTTCTAGGCAGGCTCTATGGTAGATGTGTTGTTTTGTGTCTCATGGATAACTGAATCAGTGGATAATGAATCAGTGGATATGGGGGTCTTTCTGTACCTGAAGATACCAGATCCCATCTGGTCTTGGAAGCTAATCAGAGTCAGGCCTGGTTAGTACTTGGATGGGGGAACCATCAACAAATACCAGGTGCTGTATGCTATATTTCAGAGGAAAGCAATGGCAAACCAGCCCTGAATATTCTTTGCCAAAAAAAATCCCTATGAAATTCACGGGGTCACCGTAAGTCAACAGGCATCTTGAACACACACACACACACCAGGATAATCACAAAATTAGCATATGGGTACAGCCCTCCTGATTCAGGCTGCAAATTACCAGCATTCTTAACAATTGGCTATGTTTGCTAGGGCTTGTGGGACTCACATTTAAACAGCATCCAGTGGGCTACATGATTATACATGAGTGTATAAGGACTGTGGATCTGTCTGAAAAGGACAAAGTAGAAACTGGCTAAAAAGGATAAAAGTCTGGTATATTTTGTGAGCTGTCTTGGGTCCCTTCTGGGAGAAAGGCGGCATATAAAATAAATATTTTTTTAAAAAAATAAAATAAAAATAAGACTATATAAATAATGGAGGGTTGTGACAAATTCTGCATTCCTTTACTAATCACATAAAACTTGGGGCCATTATAAGGTTGTTATGATTTTTGGTTTTTGGTTCTGCACTGCTACGGAGTTGTTAAACATCTAGTGTAACATACATCCTATGAAGCCAAATAAACATAAGACTAGGAAGAGCCCCACAAGAGAAGAGACAAGCAAGGAAGCCACAGCAGCCCAGAAGAAGGAGGTACAAGTACTGCACTTGCCTATTAGTTTCTCATCTTTAAAACAGTGAATAGTAACCTGCAACCACTCAAAAGAACTGAGTAGAGGGTGAAATTAAAAACACCGTGTTGTCTCTAATGGTGGCTTTGCCTTAACAGTTTAGCAGAAAACATTTATATTTGCACAAGTTGGCAAGACCCGCTTAAACCTCCGTCAAGGCTACAATTGAAAATGGGGAGAACATCTAAAACAGAAAGGGATATGATGCTGAGGGCTACAATAAATAAGGAGAATCAGTGAAAACTAGGTGCTTTCTCTTGGGTGGTAGACCATTATAATACACCATTTTATAAGTTGGTAGGGAAAAGGATTGTTGCTGTTGTGTGCCTCCAAGTCATTTCCTGACTTATGGCAACCCTATCATGGGGTTTTCTTAGCAAGGTTTGTTCAGAGGGGGTTTGCCGTTACGTTCCTCTAAGGCTAAAAGAGTGTGACTTGCCCAAGGTCATCCAGTGGGTTTCCATGGCTGAGCAGATATAAAGGGATACCTTTTTGTTTTCTTGTCATTCCACAAAGAGGGCAATGACAGTGGTAGCTGATGCCTCCAACAGCAGTGATGTGGCAAGCTTGTTTCAGGTTGAAGTCTGAACTTTAAAGGTGCTATCCCTTATTCTCCAAAATGGTTCAGCATCTGGGATGGCTCCCTAAAAGCTCAGCCCAAACCAGAGCAGATTCACCAGCCCACCAACATGGGAGCCACCATCCACCCCTTGGCAATATGCCATTGAGGCGCTGGAGCAAGGATCTAGGATCCCATCATTCAGCAGAAGGGCTGTCAAAGTAATCAAGCCTACTTTAAAACATTTTGAAGTAAGTGAATACATAGTAATACACATTCCTGCCTAGGTGGGTATCAGCCCATTAAGTCCAGAGTCTGCTTTACCATTGAGAGAGGGTACCCTTTGGGGTTAAAATGAACAATACCCAGATGAAACATGGGTTGGGATTAGATTTGTACATTTACTATTATGCAATAATTGCAGAAATGATTAAGAGGGCCCAGTGCTGGCATGGGCTACCTCTTGGGTCAAGGAAGATTCCAATCCTCTTATCAGAATAAATACAGTTGGCCCTCTGTATCCACAGATCTGGCATCCACAGATTCCACCATCCATGGCTTGAATATATATATTCAAAATCTATAAAATCTAAGAAGCAAACCTTGATTTTGCCATTTTATATAAGGGACAGCATTTTACTATACCATTGTATATAATGGGACTTGAGCATCCACAGATTTTGGTATCCACAGGGCATCCAGGAACCAAACCCCAGCGGATACTGAGGGCCCACTGTACAGAACCTGAAAAAGTTACTTATGCTACACTACAGTTTCCAGAATCTTACAGCCAGCAAGGCCAGTAGCTGAGATATCATCTTTATTATACTGTTAGTTATGGTAACGTATTTCATAGAATTGTACCCTATCACCATATATTGCTGGGATCAGGGGATAGTTTCAAAATCAGTGCAGTATTAACAGTCCTTGAATTACAAAGAACATGGAAAGGCAGGCTTCAGGGAGATTTCACAGAGAGCACACGCAGACACAGGAAGCAAGGCCCAATTGTTTCAGTGGGATATGGCTAGTTTTCCGCCTACGGTACTTCAAACAAGCCTCATGGATTTACAGTAAATTGCAGCTGTGCCCTGTATATCTCTCTGCCAACGTAAAAATACTTGCTCTGCCTTAACAATGGCCAAGTGAGTCATGTTGGCTTTGTTCCTAAACAACACAGGGGGTTCAAGTTAAGAGAACGGCCGATTCAGCCACAATGTCTCTCACTAATGCACTTTGCCCCCCTTAAGGTGCCTTGGTGGAAAGGACACACTTTTCTCTCTTTCTCTCTCTCTCTCACACACATACAACTACAAAACTGCTTTTTATAACTTTCTGGCAGTACTGGATAGAAGTAGGCATATGCAAAACATATTTAGGAATGAATATCACACAAGGGAGAAAGGGGGGACCTTATATATCCCACCCCCACAGTTGCTCCACATTTTTCTGTGATAATGGAGAAAGTCTGTGCTGCTAAGTGGCAATGAGAACTCTAGCTAGAGGCTGTCCAAAGCAGGATCCTGACTGACACTTCACTTTTTAAACAGGGGTACAGTTTAATGACTTGAACACATCCATTTGTCTTTGGACTGCAACTCTGATCAGCCTCAGCACAGCCCATGTGAAGGAGGATAGGAATTGGAGCCCAACAGTATGTGGAAGGCCACAAGTTGCTCATTCCTGCTATAAACCTATAATACCTCCGGCAGCCCTGGACTGACTCAGGGCGTTAACCCCCTTCCTCCAGCCCCAACAGCATAGATAGATAAAGAAATCAGGGAGGCAGCCAAAGGAGAAAAATATAATAATGGGTGACTTCTACTACCCCCACATTGAGTAAATGTCCTTTCAGATTGTAAGAGATGAAAATTTTAGATATGATAAATGATCATCCCTTAGAACAGTTTGTATGGAGTTGGCCAGAGAAGAGACAAACCTGATTTTAATCCTAGGTAGTGCCCAGCCTCCAGTGTATTACGTAAGTGTTGTCAATCTGCTCAGGAAGACTGATTGCGGTGCTATCAAATTCAAGATATAGTTGAGTTGAAAGGTGCCAAGAGAGTCCCACAATGGCTTCATTTCATTTTAGAAGGGAAACCTATTTAAAACCAATCATTTAGTAAAAAGGAATGGAAGAATCATCAAGGTGGAGTTTTTGAGCATGTTTGGAGGTTATTTGAAACCACAGTAGTAGAACTGGTGATAGAATGTACAGTGCAGATAAGGAAAGGAAGAAATGCATTTAAGGGGATACCAACATGGTTAATATACAGAGCTAAGGGGAAAGGGCTACCCTTAAAAAATGAAGGTCTATTTAGAAAAATATAACAGAGCATAACTCTGACAAATTTTATTGCTAAAAACATTAAAACATACAATAAAATATATTTAAATGTATGAGAAAAAGACAACACTGAGGGTCTTAGAAGAAAAGTGGCAAGGCCAGCAGGAAAGTTCTGTTTTTTGTGTTGCCTTACCGCATGGTGTCATCATTTTTTGGTTCTGGTCTCATGAGGGACAAAGGTACAACCGTGTCTTTTTGCTAACCAGAAAAACCCATTAGCAAAAAGATGCAGTTTTAGTTTGGTCCCCCACAGGACCAGAACGAAAGAACTCCTGAAGAACAGTGATGTCATGTGGTAAAGCAGCAGGGAAGATGAAATGTTCCTGGCTGCCTTTCCACTTTCCTTCGGAGTGTGGTTAAGCCTCTAAGAATATAAGAGTTGTGGTGGATCAGACCAAAAGCCTATCTAGTCTAGCACTCTGATCATATAGTCACCAACCAGGTGCTTATGGGAAGTCCACAAACAGGATATGAGGGCCACAGCTCCTGCCCATTCAAGTTCCCTAGCAACTGGTATACAGAAGCAAATAGAGAAGTGGTCACAGATGGCAAAGCAGTGAATCAGTCTTCACTGAGAGACTGGTTGAGGAAATTCCCCTCTTTCACAGTCAGTCCACTTACTCAAAAGAGGTCCATAATGTGAGTATCCATATTACTGATTTCTAGGTGTTTTTGTTCATTTTAAACAGCAGCATCTTCATTGTAAATGTTATTAAGAAAAAACAATACAACAGCTCTAATCAGTAGTTTCACGCACCATGTGATCAGTCAGATCAAAGCATTTGTCTAATTTTCTAGAGATGGTAGGTCATAAAAGGGACCAAGCAGTTTGATACTGCTTTAACTGCCATGGCTCAATGCTATGGAATTTTGGGATTTGTAGTTTTGTGAGATATATATCCTTCTCTTTCAGAGAGCTCTGGTGCTACAACAAACTATGAATCCCAGGACTCCATAAGATGGAGCCATGACAGTTAAAAAGTGGTGTCAAACTGCATTAGTTCTGCAGTGTGGCAGCAGCCCAAGATGGTGCGCAGGCTTTCTCTTGTTACTATATTGGGCCTAGGACAAGGAGATAGCTGAACAGGGGACAGGTATGTATTTGATTCAAACAATGGCTAGGGATGAGTGTGGGCCCTTCTGTGCAATTGAACTTGATTCATTGCACCCAGGCCAACATTGGGGTAGAAACTATGCAGTCTCCTAGGTGTTGTTGGACTGCAGCTTAAGTAGCTACTTAAAAAAAGGGGAGGACAGGTATTTGGGTGGCTGGGTGATAAAGGGGTGTTTTTGTGCCCAATGGGGAGGTTGTTATAGGCACTCCGGGCCCCCATGAGAGGGAGAGGATTCCCAAATCTCGGGACCTGGACTCTTTTTTCCATTCCTCAGGGTGAGAAGAAGAATCTTAGGATGACAGAGATGCTTTGAAAAGTGTCTATGCGTATGTATACTTCCTTCACTTGGTGTTTTCCATTTGAATTGCTTACTCTGTGTGGCTGTGGTGGGTGGTTAATGACCTCACCAGGGGTTTGCCCCTAGCAACATCAGTCTTGTGACATCACCAGGGTCTGCCTTTGGGACACCACTAGGGGTCATTCCTAAACACCAGATTTGGGTCCTGAAACATCAGGGCCTGGGATAGTGTTGTCCTGGCTACCCTATCAGTCACCACAGCCGATGATGACAAAGGCTGGGCATTGCATTCCAACAATATCTAGAGGGCTACACAATCCCTGCACCTGCCATATGTTATTCCTTGGGTTACACATCTGTTTCAGGGATATTCGGTTTTCTGGCCATTAAAAACACAGTGTTTTGTGCCTGGGAAGGTATACATTTCCTCCTAGATAATGTGTTGATTGTTATTAGGCTGAGTGGGGCAATCACCTCAGGTAGCAACTTCTGAGAGGCAGGGAACAGACTGAGCTGTGTATTCCATGCAGTCAGCCTGCTGTCCTCAGGTGCCGTGGAGGACATTATCCTTTTACCAGTGCTGAAGTAAGATTCAAGTGACAGTTTGGTTAGGTATTGTACATGGAGGGAGGCATTCTCTTGTCTGCCTGAGGCAGCAAGATGTCTGGGACAGGTCCTGGATTAGTACAGAAACTTAATGGATCTTCTTGTGAAGCAATTCTTGGCAAGCCATGTGACCCCATGCTGCGCCTACTATATTATACGAGGCTATTAGTATTTCTTAAATATTTTAAAAAAATACTGTTTGACACTGCACATCTGTAGTGTATCACTCCAGTACAGCAGTCATCAGATAGATGTGTGTATAGCTAGAGATCAGGAGTTAGCAAAGTGTAGCCTTCTAGATGTTGAACTGCAACTTCCAGCATTCCTCACTATTGGTTATGCTGATTAGGGCTGATAGGAACAGTGGTACAACATGTGGATGTTTTCACTTTAGTCACACCCCTGATAAAGAAATATATAGATATAGGTAAATATAGATACAGAGCACACATACAGCAAGTTTAAATAGTTTTTTAAAAATATATCTTTGTCTGTGGGTTTGGTCTTAATCTCCTTGTGGAGTCCCTTTTGACACAGTACAGTTGTCCCTCTGTATCCACGGATTTGGTATCCACGGATTTAAGTATTCATGGCTTGAAAATATTCTTAAAAAAATAATAATCCAAAAAGCAAACCTTGATTTTGACATCTTATATAAGGGACACCATTTTGCTGTGCCATTGCATATAACGGGACTTGAGTATTCACAGATTTTGGTATCCATGAGGGGTCCTGGAACCAAACCCCAGCAAATATGAAGGGACAACTGCAGTTTGTTACTAATATGTCTGTCAATTAGCTTTTTATATCTCATACTCCAGTGTCTGGTGTAATCTGTAGACTGTATTTTCGGGCAATATTCTCAGTGTATGTGGATGAGGTTTATCAGCCTTGGTTGGTGCTTCATATGAAACACGTATGCATCCTAGAACATGATGCAAAATCCAAGTCATAGTTGTTCCTTGGCAGATATCTTTTTATGTGGGAAGGAGTCCATGAAGGTATAAAGTTTAAAATTATAAAAGAGAAAATTTTCATTAGTGCAACTTATTATTTAGGTATCAGAAACACCTGCTGAAATTTCCCCTTCCATGCAACTGTTCAAGGTAGGGAGGTCCTGTAATCTGTTATACTTTAACACATTCTATATTTCCTCTATGTTTGTCTGAGATTTGTCATTGGAACTTAATCTCTCAAAGTTATATATATATGTGCATTTCTTTAGTTCTGTGATTTCAGTGTTGTTAGGACCATAAACTCCAAATAGGGCAGGTGGCATTTTTAGCTGAAAGGCTGCCCTTCTGATAGAGTTCAAATCAGCGCAACACTTGGGTTCTTGGCCTTTTGCCAGGGTAGATTGGTGGATCCTGGATTGAAGACCCTACTTCTCTACCACTCTAACTTTTCAAGGAGGATGTAAGCCTTCAAAACGTTTAGATAAGGAGCTCCACAAATAATTTTGCAATAATAAACTAGCTGACATCATGAGGGCAGTTATGAGGTTACATAAATGTTACTGGGAAATGAAAACTCAGAACAAGGATTTAAAAAACCAGAATGATAAAACAGCTATTAATTTTTATAGAAAGGAGACTTTGTGAACATTGCAATACAGTATCCTTCAGGTCCAACCTGTTAGATCACTTCCTTAAAACATGTCTGTTTGTAGCTCCATCTCTGCTGGAAACTGCTATAATGAAAAGAGTAGGAAGCATTTTGAATGTCTTCATGTTTTGGATGTACTTCGATCTCCTAAGGTTTCTTGCTATACCCTGGAGATTTATGCTGCCAGATTTTGGTGGCAATTTCAAGACTCCAGAATTTGTGGTATTTCTTGACTTTAAAAAAGAGTTTGCATGAGTAGCTCAAGAAGCTGACAAAGAGGCTGAGAGGATGCACGTGACCCTGCAGATTCCAATTGCTCAGGAGGCCCAAGTCCACATGCAGTCATTCTACTAAAAACACTGCAGAATATTACTGCACGTATCATTTGGAAAGTAATTGAGACAGATCCCTGAATGAGTTAGGAACTGCTTGTATGACTGAAAGATAAAATTATACACTCAACAAGGTAGACGAGAATAATATTGACTTGAATATAACATTAAACTGGAACTGAGTCACTATCTCATGCCTTGCAAAAACCTCTTACTTCCATTTCCCCAGTACATAAAGATTTTTATATATTTATCATTTTTTGTGCTTGAAAATACAGCCTATAGATATATGACTTGTACAAAGTCTCTTTGCTAGGATTAGAAGAAAACAAACCTGAATAAGTTTCTATAAAATGTGTATCCCAATTCTTGTCATCCATTTTCAGAATATAGCATCATTGCCAACCATTATCAAATAGTTTTGCTATGAGGCATGAGAAAGCATGATGGAAAATAGATTAAGGCTTGTACAAAAGAAGATGACAGTCTCGAGTAAGGGTGTGCTCAGATTTTCTTGTAGAGCATAGTAACTCTGAGAGAGTTATGTAAATAACCAATCACAATACCACAGTGTTAAATCTTTGAGAGCTAACTTCCTTCCCTATTTACACTTTCCCCACAACTGTTTTTTTAAGGTGAACTAAATAATACTGCATGAAACTGAGAATCCCTATTGACCACAAAAATCCCCCCCCAACCTAGCCAAGAGCAGTGGTTGTGCCAGCTGATAATCTCATGGTGTGTTTCTGAAGGGTAGGAAAGAAGCTTTTTCTGGCAAAGAAGGATTGCTTCTTGGTTGTCACAAGGCTGTCTTTCTAATCCTGTTACTTTTTTGCAGGGGGTACCATGGCAACACATGGTATTTCCAATTGCAGAGCAACTAATGTAGTCCAGTGGAAGTCACATGCATAAGAAAGGTGAGCAGCTGATCTCATTCCTGGGCTGATCTGACCTGCCAATACCCAGCTGACTCAGGGAGCATATGTCATAGCATTTTTAGGAGAGTAGGCTGAACGTGTCCATTTGGTATATTCAGTTTCTGTAAGTCACGTGGAATCTGGTATATAACCTGCCATCCTTTAAATAGGAGATAAAGGACTTTTTCAAACGGGGGGGGGGACCCAAGGAGGTTGGGAGAAGAACAGGGCTTTCGCGCTTACAAAGCCCCATTTCAGATGACGTAGTCCTCCTCCATCCTCCTCCTGACATGCTCCTGATTTTCCCCTTGATGGAGAATCTCTGTCAATAAAAACCGGTGCCAGCAGCATGGGGGAAAGTCGGAAGGAGGATGGAGGAGGACTGTCTGAAATGGGGCTCTGTAAGCGCGATAGCCCCATTCTTCTCCCGACCTCCTTGGGGGGGGGGGTTCCTCCATCTGAAAAAGTCAAAAATATGTAAAATGTAACAATTACATGGAAATTGGTTATGCATATATGCTTATAGCTCCATATATTTTATTGTGTGTTGTTCTGCTCATGTACGTAGCTCCAAAGAAAATTGGAGTGTATGTAAGATTTGCATTTTATATATGCATCATAATTTAAAAGTCATGCCATCAGTGAATTTTTTTAGATCAGAAAACGTCATTCAGGGAAACTGTGCATATTCTGTGTATCCATGTGCATATAATATATACAGTCTGGCATGGAAGGATGTGACTGTAGGAATTGTAGGCTTTCCTTGGTTTTTTTCTGGGTTGTGAGGCCGTGTTCTGAAGAGTTTACTTCTGACGTTTCATCTGCATCTGTGGCTGGCATCTTCAGAGAACGGTTGGGTAGGAGTGTGTGTGGAGTTTATATGCTTTGAACCCCTACTGGGGAGTATATGTAAATTTGTGTATTTGAATGGTTAGTTTCTGGGTATAGAAATGCAAGGAGGATTAGTGTCCATTTGGCTAATGGTTGGTTGATGGCCCATTATCTGCTGCATACCCAGAAACTAACCATTCAAATACACAAATTGACATATCCTCCCAACAGGGGTTCACAGCATATAAACTCCACACACACTCCTACCCAACCATTCTCTGAAGATGACAGCCACAGATGCAGGCGAAACGTCAGAAGTAAACTCTTCCAGAATACAGCCTCACAGCCTGGAAAAAACCCAAGGAAAAATCTATGAATGCCAGCCGTGAAAGCCTTCAACTTCACATTGTATGTTTTGTTCATTTTAAATACTTTTATAGCCTCCATAACTCCAGAAAGATCTTTGCAAATGCATGACTGACCAATCTAGGTTCACTAGTTAGAAGGAAGCTTAACAAGGTGTTAGCATGAGTCCATTCTTATCTTGTCCTTTCTCCTCCAGTTTGTACCACAATGATCTCCTTCTTGAGAAAACACAACTTTGCAGGTTTATTTGATAGCAACAATTGTTTAGTGCCCAATTAGCAACGTTTCTGGGTTCAGAGATAAATCACTGGGCATTGCATTTCAAGATTCTTTGTGTGAATATCTTTCCCTGAAAAACAATGTGGGTTTTTTTTGTACAAAATACAACACTTTTGTGCAATATATATAAAAGCAATATTGCTGTTACTCTTGCTGGGAGTGAAATGTGCTGGCCTTTTTGTTCCCAGAGTGGTTGCCATTTGGGGGCGGGGAGACCCTCCTTCTGGATAATTTGAAAATATTCTTTATATCTCTAACTCTGGCTGGCTAACAATTAAAAACAAAAACAAAATCCAAACAGAATTCTAATGAGGAAGCAGAGCAAAGCTACCACCATTAAAAAAAATAAAAAAATAAATCAGTTGAGCTAAGAAATACAGTTCATATTAAAATATCTGGGAGAATAAAAAGGTCCTTATTTGGTTCCAAAATGTTATATTATGCTGGGTGAATTTCTAAGGATAGCATTCCACAACTGAATTACCACCACCAAAAAGTCTCATTCTCTGGCAGCGATTTGCTATATCTCATTTCATAGGATCATTCTAAAAAGAATCTCTAAAAATGACATTAGACTCTAGATGGGTAAATACATCAGGAGGAGGTCCTTCAGATGAAGTGGCTTCAAATTATTTAGTGCTTTAAAGGTAAAAAGCAGCACTTTGAACTGGCCCTAGAAATGGGTAGAAAGCCACTGCAGATGAAAATGTACTGGCAGGATAGGGCCACAATGACCAGTTCCAGTTACTCATCTCTCTGTATGTACTGTTTTGGACCAGCTCAAGGGTCTGGACCATTTTCAAAGCCAGCCTCACATATCACAGATTGCAGCAATTCAAATGGTAGGTTACCAGAGCATGGATAACTGTAGGAAAGCTGTCTCTGTCCAGATAGGGTCGCATATGGTTTTTCAGCTTTAGTTGATAAAAGGTGCTTTGCACCACTGAAACCACCTGAGCCTTCAGTGACAATGATGGATACAGAAGCACCCCCAAACTACAGACCTGACCCTTTAGCAGGAATGAACAACTCCCAGATATACTGGCTGCTGGGTAGATACACCAGCTGCTAACATCATCTCTGTCTTCTCTATATTGAGTCTTGGTTTATATGGGACCTCATCAAGGCCATTACCATGTCCTTGCCATGAATAAGAACATTCTCTACCTCACCTAGATTAGATGAAAAACAGACAGGAGAACTGGGTTTCATCTGCATGTTGATGGCACCTCAATCCACATCTCAGGATAGCCTCTACCAGTAATTGCATATACAGTTGTCCCTCCGTATCCACGGATTTGGTATCCACGGATTTAAGTATTAATGGCTTGAAAAATATTCTTTAAAAAATAATAATCCAAAAAGCAAACCTTGATTTTGCCATCTTATATAAGGGACACCATTTTGCTATGCCACTGTATATAATGGGGCTTGAGTATTTACAGATTTTGATATCCACGGGGGGTCTTGGAACCAAACCCCGGTGAATATGAAGGGACAACTGTACATGCTGATTAGATATGATGCTGTACATGTTGAACCTGAAAATGTTCTGCTAAAGGAGACAGCAGTAGCCTTCTAGCACTTTCTTCTGGAATCAGCATAGTCTACCCACTAGCTACTTGTCAATTATAGAACTAGGTTCAAACTTTTGTTGTTACCTTTCACACCTCAGGATACCTTGCAGACTGCATTTCATTATACATACCCAGTCCTTAGTAGACTCCCCATATGGTCTGAGAGAAAAAGATTGTATTCTAGGGTGGGCAAAGTGCAGACCACGCCGGCCAGTTCTGGGGGCACCTGAGGTTGCCAAACTCACCCTAGACCACCTTTTCTCTGCCTCCAGATAGTCATTCACCATTTCAAACAGGTTGCTTGCAACTTTTAACATAACAAATATCCCTTCTTTTCTTCCAAAACCAGAAATGGGCACCTGGCCACTTTTGTTTTTGTTTCTGTTTTCACTCTGAGGTGTTTTTGGCTCTCCATGCAGCTCCTGAAGGGGTTATGGGGACAAAACAGCCCCTGGACCTGCCAAAGTAGGTCACCCCTGAGGTATTCAGTTTTAAATGCCTACTGAAAACATGCCCAGTTATTGATGTTCACTCACTTTTTCTATGGTTTTAATCATTTATTATGATTTTTAAATTCTTTTATACTTTTTATATAGCATTAGAGATGTATTTTAATGTAAACCACTTAGGAATTTTATCAAGTGGGAAATAAATAAATTAAGCAAAGCCACTGCAACACAGTACATGCAACACTCATTTCAAGCAATCCGTTCAGAAAGCAACCATGGTCGATGGTACTGAAAGCTGCTGAGAGGTCCAGATGAAACACCAGGGTTACCCCGCCTCCAAGCTCTCTGCAAAAGTTATCCAGACAGCGCAAGTGTGGTAATTTTTGTTCCAAAGGCGGTCCTGAAGTTTAACTGAAATGGAGCTAGAAAAAAGTTTCATCCAAGAGTGAGTGAAGTTGGGTAGCAACCCCCACTGCAACCCCTTGTCCAGGAAGTGGGGGAGATGGGCTTACAACCAGTTTAGTTGTTTATATCTTCTGGAACCCAGTTAAGTTTCTTTCCCTCCCAGAAGCAGTATTTTCTGGCCTTTTCCAAGAGGCTGGAACCACTCTCTCGCTCATGGATGAATTTACAACCTCCTAGACACAGCCAGACATCCCCTCCCTATTATAATAATATAAAACAGGCAAGCATTGAGCCATCAGGTGGTCAGCCAAACCCGCTCAAATAGCAGTGCCAATTCCATCAGAAAAGTGTGTGTGATGTGATTTTGGGCATTAAATCATCATAGGAGGTCCATGGGATGAACTGACTACATTTATCCTTATGTGGCCTACACAGGAAAACAAAAAGATATATCCTCCTGGATCAAATCTGTTCCTAATACATTTTGCTTCTTATCAGTTGCCCTGGTCTCACCGCCAAATATCTGAACTGCAGATGAGAATAGCTGAGAGGCCAGTGTAGGAGGCACAGTCAACATACCCACAGAAATGATGCTGGAAAAGCTGCTTTGGGGGACTACAGCTCCCAGAATCCACCAGTTAGCATGGCTACTGTCCATGCTGGTTAGAGAATTCCAAGGCCAAATCCACACTACACAAATAATCCAGTTTGAAACTGGATTATTTGCCATGGCTCCTTCCTATGGAATCCTGGGATCTGTAGTTTGGAGAGGCACCAGCACTCTTTGGCAGAGAAAGCTAAAGACCTTGTAAAACTTCAAATCCCAGGATTCATTAGGAAGGACCCATGGCAAATAATCCAGTTCCAAACTGGATTATTTGTGTAGTGTGGATTTGGCCCAAGTGTTACAGTCCTCCAAAGCAGTCCCCCTGCCCTGAAAGCTCCTGCTGTGTTGCTTTTGTGCACATCATTTCTTCTTTTTAAGAGAACATTTCTTATGCTCTTGGTTTGTTCCTAAAATGTCAACCAGGAACATGGGAAAATTCTTGTACATGTGCATTCTGAAAGTAAATTTTACAAGAAAAGCTTACTTTGGCTGCTGTCATCAACATTTTTGCCCCATTTGGAAGCATCCCATTTTATTTTTATTTTAGCTTGTCAAACTGTAGGATAAATCGATAGGGCTGGAGATACAAAATAGTTTCTTACAAATGAATGCACATGCAACAAATATATTAGTTCCCCTCACTTAAAATACAGACTAGAAGTGCAGTCTTATGTAGGAGTACTCAAAAGTAAAACCTAGCTTTAAAAAAAGAAAGAAAGAAAGAAAGAAGAAGCAGCAACTTTTCTCTTCTGAAGTGAAATGTGACTTTGTTGAACTTGATTGGCAATTTTCCACTTAGATGCATGGTACATTGAATCTCATAGTACTGTGGCTGCTGTTTTCAATCATTTCAACAAGAGTAATATGTCTTCTTCCTAGCTGCCTCTCAGGATTGGTTCCATGGTCATCCGTACTGAGCTCACAATCATTTAGGATACTTACACGCTATGCCTCTTTACCATCACCAGAAAATCTATGTGAAGGAAAGTAACTCAAGTTACTATTACAAAACATTCTCTTTCAAATGTCTCCTTGATTTCTTTCTCCATCTCAGCATCACACACACACCCAGCTAAATTACTAGCTGCCTATGTGCCCTATGACCATTCTGCTAGTACCAGTGCTTATGATTTTTTCCTGCTTCTGGATTAGCATTTTCAAACTACTAAATTCATCACAACACTGGAAAACACACTGATACTGTGTTGGCACTGTAATGGGACTTACAAGCAGGACAGATAAACAGTTGTACAGTTGTCTCTCCGTATCCATGGATTTGGTATTTATGGATTTAAGTATTCACAGCTTGAAAATATTCTTTAAAAAATAATAATCCAAAAAGCAAATCTTGATTTTGCCATCTTATATAAGGGACACTATTTTGCTATGCCACTGCATATAATGGGACTTGAGTATTGACAGATTTTGGTATCCACGGGGGGTCCTGGAACCAAACCCCAGAGAATATGAAAGAACAACTGTATTATAGATTAACAGATAACAGACAGAGGGATAGACAAACAACTGAGTGGTCAAATGCAACTGCTCAGGAGGATGTAACCATGATAGTATCTGGATGGGGCCAGAGCCTGGATGTTACTTTTACTACAACTCCCAGAATCCCTCAGCCAGCATAATCTCTGGAAGATTCTGGCAGTATGTAGTGGTTTGAGGACTAGACTGTAACTCTGGAGACCAGGGTTCAAATCCCCACTCAGCCTTGGAAATCCACTGGGTGACCTTGGCAAGACACACTCTCCCAGCCTCAGAGGAAGGCAATTTGTTCCACTGAACAAATGTTGCCAAGAAAATCCTGTAAAGCCTTAGGGTCACCATAAGTCAGAAATGACTTGAAGGTACGCAACAAAAATAGTCCAAAAAGTAATTCTGTAAGCTGTGGATGGGACACTGCCTGGGGCTATATGTAACCAACTCTAAGCTTATTGGCAGTAATAAAATTATAAAACCCAGCTACATCTACTGTATAGGTATAACTATCAGCATAAGGGCCACCAGAAGTGTTTTTTAAAGTGAGGTAGGGGGACCCTCAAGACTGGCAGGTGGGTCATTTTGAATTTTGCATACTTGCATGTATGCTTTTACAAAACAGTAACAACACAGACTACACTGAAAAAGAATATCAAGTAAAGCATTTAGCAATGTGACTACAATGAAGAAAATGACAAAATAATAAATGCAATATCAAAAAATGATTTAGAGCCTAAAATTAATACATCAAAGAACGGGGAAGTATATAAAACCTATTAAGTGAATGCAAAGATGGCTTTAAACTACTGGTAAGATCCTTCAGGGATAGCAACTACACAGAAGTTTTGGTGGTCCTTGGTGCCTTATCATTTTGGAGGTAGACCATGCTCCCCCATTCCATGGTTCATGATCTGCATGCACACACAAACATGCCCAATCACATTATACAATGACTTCATGAGAACAACATTGTTATATGTGAAGATCCTCCAGAGTTTCTAGTATATTTTTGCAATACACAGAACACACCAAGCATTTGATTTTTCTAACATTTATCAAACAAAGAAGTCCTGGCATTCACAGGATGAGAGGAAAATCCATAACAGTCTGCTTGTTCAGTTACCCACCTACACAATTGAAAGGTCTTTTAAACCTTTTTCTGTTCCCAAAGCTAAAATTGAACTCAGAACAACCCAGAGATGGAGATCTCAGACTGAATGGCAGCAATAGCCGGTCAAACCCACTGGTGCTGGCAGCTGATCCGGAGACACATTGTTTGGCCGAGATCATTTGCATTGAGCTGAGTTTCCGTTCATTGTTTCAGGAGGAGGAATACAATGAGGTATGTGACAGCAGAGGATCAGCTGAGTTACATATTAGCTGCATTCAGTGTGCTTAGCTGATGTTTAGCTTAAAGACTGTGTGAGGTTCTCCTCTTACTTTCTGATTAATGAGATGAGATCTTGGAACACCAGCCTGGATAATTTTGCCTCCACTACTCATGGATACTCACCAAAGAAAGGACCTTCAACTCAAAGATAGATTTATGTTATCCCAACTATGGTTTATTCCTCTTATGTAATCCTGGCTATGGCTTATTCCTTATCTTTTAAAAAAGTACATACAAGGGCTAGTCTATTGTGACATTTTTATTTGTAAGTCACACTTAGACTGATACCTTTTCACAGAAAGGTAGGATGGAAATATCCAAATCAGTCAATCTGTCAATCAATCAATTGATTGACCATTTGCTTTCCCAAAGCCATAACTTCAAAGTCCTCAATGGAAAACAACAAGCAGTATTCTGCCTACAGTACCTTATTGATTAACTGGAGTAATTAGTCTATTACATTTTTATCCTACCTATCATCCTAAGAGCTCAGGTAGCATAGCTTGGTAGCAGCTTTATGTACCTTCAGGCCATTATCTTATGAATGTGGCTTACCATCCACTTATTAACAGGCCTTTAAAATAGTGTGAATGTACCCTTTGTTTTACAGTTTGCTGCTTGCCCCAAGTTATCTTTATGGTAAGTATGTAGGACAAATGTTAAAACAATAGCTTCAGTCTTACAGAGCAGATGTAGGAACTGTATGGCCCATCAGTTGTTGTTGGACTGCAGGTCCCAACAGCCCTAGTCTGCAGGGCCAGTGGTGAGGAATGCTGGAAGCTGCAGTTCTACAACCTCTGGAGGTCACACAATTTTTATTCCTGATGTCAAGCAGGGGGGAGGCGTTTCCAAAGGAGCATTCTCCTCTTTGCCCTAACCCCTAGTTTAGCTTTTCTAAACAATGAAAGACAGGGATAGAACTTGAGAAATTTATATATATATATATATATATATTTACTACACTTCCCAGAATGCCCCAGCCAGCATGGCCATGGTGTCTGGGGGATTCTGGGGGTCATAATCTAGTAAGTAATTCAGCTGGGCTCTGCCTCAAACATCATCTTGATACCATTACTTTCATATCCACTTGAAATATTTTTAGCACAATATAAACCATAAATGCAAGATATTGAAATGGTCACTTACTAAACTGGGAAGCTTCACTAAATTCCCTTTCACATCTTGCCAAAAAAAGAAAAAAAGGATACCATTCGATATAATCTACTCCTCTCCCCTGTCCCACTAATCTGCAGGATGTTTGCTGTGTATCTGATGCCCACTTACTTAGGAGTAAGCTACACTGAACACATCGAGGGGTGACTTCTAAGTACACATTCTACGTTTATTCATGATTATGGATGGGAAAGTAATTTGGCCTCCCCCTGCAAGTTTCTGCAAGTGGGAAAATTAATAACCTGCTTAACCATATAGAGCATCCCCCTTAAAAACAGTTTCAGAGTCCCTGCATGCATGCGCACACACATGCACACATGTACACTGTCAGAGGTAGCTTAAAACTCAAAACTCAATGTTCTGAACCTAGACACTATTACAGAGTTTCAGAATGACTGGGGAGAACTATGCAATAGAGTACACAGCAGCCTTAACAGCTGAAAGGTGAAGTGGTTGAATAGAATCATGGTTAAAGTCAATTAACTACAGCAGTGGTTCATAATCTGTGGTCTGGGGACCCCTAGGGGGCCACAATGTCCTCACAGGGAGTCCGCAAAGGCTTGAAGGCTGCTTGGCCCACCTCCTGCCAGCAGTAGAATGACCCACATGACAGGAGCCAAGGCAAAGGCTGGCTGGCTTGGCCTGCATGTTGCCATTCAATCTGCTCCAGCTACAAACTTGCACGAAGAAGCAGGGATAAAAAAGTTTCTCTCCCCCTCCAGTGCTTCTGAGAGAAGGTTTAATGGATGGTGCAATTATATTGTTGTTGCTGCTGTTGTTTTAAATATTGAATTAAGTTGTGGAGGTCAGCAGCAATAAAAGACACTTAAAAGGGGTCCGTGGTAAAGAAAAGGTTAAGAGCCATTGAACTCCTGTATAGTACGCTTGCAAAAAAAGGAGTGCAATTCCAGATAATCTGCCCCACTAATAGAATACACTGGGGCCTGAAGAGCTGCTTTAATAAAGAAACAGAACAGTACAGTGTTTTGAGTATTGGACTAGGATTCTGGGAGACCAGGGTTCTGGCAGACCATCCTTGCTGTGTTATGTAAACCCACTTGGTGACCTTGGGCAAGCCACACTCTCTCAACCCAAAGAAGGCAATGGCAAACCCACTTTGAAGAAACCTTGACAAGAAAGCTCTAGGATTTGGTCAATTGGTTCATCTAGTCTAATGTTGTCTACTTTAATACCATCTCTCCAGGGGTCCCAGCAGAGTTCTTTCACATCCCCTACTATTTCAGGGATGGGCAGCTTTCAGAAATGGGGAGTGGGGGTCTACACTGCCTCCTCTGTTCAAGACCCCACTCACCACCATTTAACTGCCACTATCAAACCTGCCAACATTTCACAGATGAAAACTGGGACATGTGTGGTCAAGCCACATCAGAGTGTGACCAAAACATGGCAAAAGTTCTTAGTGAGGAAGAACACACAAACCAGGAGAGGCTACAACAGTTCAGTTTTGCCTGAGCCTACTGGGAAGGTCAAGATTCTGCCCTCTCCTCTCCCCTCCTCTGAGTTAATTTGCATTTTGAACTCAGTCCTCAGCAACTGGAATACAGTTGGCCCTCCACATTCACTGGGGTGGGAATGCTGGACCCCCGCGGAAGTGGAAAAACAGCAAATATCTCTAGCTCCCCTCCCCCCAAAAAGACCATATTCAACACACAAAAAGTACAATCTGCAGATTCAACCCACTGCGGATGCCTTCGAGGCAGCAGGGTTCCTTCGCAAAGCAGGAGCGGGTGGCTGGCAGGAGTTACCGCCTCCTCCGCTGCTGCCCTATGCCATTTTTAATAGGGACTTACAAGCCTCGCTGCAAATACACAGTCTTTGGGGTTGTCTGAATGGTAAAAAACAAAAACAAAACACGCTCATGGAATTTGCTGTGAATCCTACTACCTGTCTAAATGGGTTCATGCACCAAGCCACACTATTTGGAATGAGCGGGGCCCAAAATGGCAAAAAACAATGCAGGAAAAGTCTTTGTGGCTTTTCCCATAGTTTTTTAAAAACAGTGAGGGGGGGGTGCACATTCCTGCTCGTTAGGACAAGTGATTCGAAGGGACGCACAAAGCTGATTGGCCAGGCGAGAGCGGTGGTGGGGCTTACTAAGAGGGCAAGCACCCACTGCCACCATGTTGGATTTTTGCCATAGCGACTGATCGCTAAGGCAATAAAACGGGGTGTGTTTTTTTTTAAAAAAATTGCATTTCTGTTAAATCGGAAAGTCACTATATTGCTCCAGCACACCTTCAATGACTTGTTTAAAAAAAAAAAAATGGCAGCGGCGAAGAACTAACACAAGTAAATCACTTGTGGCCACCATCTGGAATGCAAGGCTTATGGGGGCTTCTGAGGCCAAAACCCCCGTTAAGACATGTTGCTGCTGCTGCAGAATGCCATTACTACGAGGTACTCTGTCTATCCCCCCTTGTGTAGATGGGCCCTCTGTCTCACGAGGTTTACAGTCCCTATTAAAAACGGCATAGGGCAGTAGCAGAGGCAGCAGCAAATAATCCACTAACAATCAAATCTGCAAAAGTTAAACCTGCAAATGTTTACAGTAATCTGACAGTATTCTGAGGACAAAGGGGGGAAGTAGAAAGAAACTGGGACATTTTAAATGCAGCTAGAAAAGTGAGATGACTAAGGACTGTCCCTACCAAACTGAGAGAGTTGGATGCCACCAGCAAAACAAATTTGTTTTTCATTTAAAGATGAGGTGCATGGGAAGCACACAGTTTCGCTTTCAAGCAGAAGCATGCATGTGTGTAGAGCGAGCAGAGCATGGGGTGGCGAAACCACTTTGCTGCCTCCCTGAGGCATCACAGGAGCTTGTGCTCCCACTGTGGAGACAACTGGGATTAAAAAAAGATCAAGGGGGTTGTCTCAACGGTGAAAATAGCCCCCATGGAATTTGCTGGTAATCCTACCTGTCTAAATGGGTTCCTGCACCAATTCATGCTATTCGGAAGGAGGAGGGCCCAAAACGGTAAAAGAAAAAAAAAGGGAGGGGGTTAAAAGCCTTTTCAAAAATCTTTTTCAAAAACTGTGTGTGTGGGGGGGGTGCGCATTCCTGCTTGTTCAGACTATCAAATGATAGGAAATTCGAAGGGAAGCACAACGCTGATTGGCCGGGCAAGAGTGGGGGTGGGGCTTGCTAGCAGGGCAAGTGCCCACTGCCACCATGTTGTATTTTTGTCTCAGTGATTGCTTGCTAAGGTGATAAAATAGGATGGTTATTTTTTGTTTTACTCTCTAATAAAATTGAAAAATTGCTCTATTGCTCCAGTGCACCTTGGACATTAAAAAACAAAACAAAACCAAAAAAATAAAACAAAACCCAAAATGGCAGCAGCTAAGAACTAACGTGAATAAATCACTCATGGCCACCATCTGGAATGCAAGGCTTAGGGGGGCTCCCGAGGCCAGAAAACCTGTTAAGATATGTCACCGCTGCTATAAGATGCCATTACACCGAGGTACTCAGTCTCCCCCACTCCTGTAGATGAGCTCCAAGTGATGGTCTACAGGCCCAAATGATTTTTAGTATGAATTCAGTTGTAAATGGATTTTTGGAATGGATCCTAACATCCAGGAGCCCAAATGACACAACCCCAAAACTGCCCTAATTTTTAAAAATGGTGATAAGCCTAAAACACCAACCAAGTAGAATAATAAAGCCTCGCATCCGTTCCTCTGCCAAACCTCTGTCTTTCTCAGCCTAGGACTTGAACCTGGGACTTTCTGCCTGCCAAACCTGTGTTTCTGTGGCTGAGCCTCAGGGGTGCCCGCATGTGCTTTGCTTGATCCTAAGCAAGCAAGGAACCCAGCAGGGAACTTGGTTTCAGCCCCTTTCTGGTCGGATGACTCACAGCAGGGAGGGAAAAACCTGGCTCCCCTCCTTATGCCAGCCCTTGCTTTTAAAGTACAGTAATCCACATCCTGACCCGATCCTTATGCAAGCTTGGAGTTTCCTCTCCCAGCAAAACGGGTGCTGAAGGGAAAGGGGCAAGAAAGGAACATATTTTGGGGAGGTGGGGGAGCCCTTTATTCTCTCTCAAGGGAGGCTGGGTCCTCCCCCCCAACCCCTCACATTTTTATTCTCAACCTTGAGAATGCACCGATCTTCGCTCGCCTCTGCTCCCTCCCTCCGCCCAGCTTTCCCTGGGTAGAAAGGATGACGATTTCTCTTGACTCTTTTCCAAGAATGCTGTCTTCTCTTTATTGATGGGAATTGCGCTGTTCATTCTTATCGGAGGAATAGGTTTCAGCTATGCACTCGCTCCATTAGCTCCGATACACCGTGGGGAATCAAGCTGCCCATCTCCTCCGCTGCGATTGCCGGCAACGGAGCGCTTTACCCGGGTTGCTGCCAACTCAGTGATGTCATCTGCAACTGCAATGCGACCTCCCCTCCTGGCCTTGTGCAAAACTCCCTTAATGAGGCGTCTGTGCTCCTGGCTGCTTCCCTGTTGGCACGGGGGAAAGCAAAGGGCGTGCTGCACAAATCCATCTTTGCAGGCATTCATCTTTATTGTTGCAGACTGACCCAAAGTACCTCTCTCCCTCCGATGAGACTGATTGAAATTCAATGGGAGAAAAATATATATATATGCCAGGAGAACAATTTGTCCTTAACTAAACACCCCCCTTTCCCCCCCTTCTCCTCCCTCCCCAGCTTTTCCCCCCTACGTATCCCCCCACCCAATCTATGCAGGAGGAATTGCTGTTGTAGTTTGTTTCCAAGATCTCCTTCTGGCAAGGAGAAAAAGATTGGGAGCCTGAATTTCTAAACATTAGCTCAATCTCAATGACTAAATCCCACCCACCCCTCCGAATAAACACCTTTCCTTCATGCAGCATTTACAATCAGGTGCAACAAACCACAGACAAGCCACAGAAATCAGCTCCAAGGTAAATGAGTTGTGATTTCTTGGGATATAAGAGGCATTTTTCTTTCTTTCTGGACAAACCCTGAACACCACAAAAATCAACATCTTTTTTAAAAAATTAATGGCCATTAAAAAAAAAATCCAAGAAAAACAGCATCCCCAATTTGAAGCTAAAAGGCAGGGTCTCCTTCTGGACTTTGATCTTTTTTGTTCAGAGCATTTTGTGAGTGGATATATGGATGTCATCTATATGCCGTTTGTACCCAACTCCTTACTCTCTAAAAACAAGTCTCATATGAGGAAAAGTTACAATATTTGGGGATTTCTAGGGTTAGGGGAGGAAAAGCAAAGAGATGACAAAACAGAGGAGTATAAAATTATGCATTGTGTATATAAAGGGAATAGGGAGAAATTCCCCTTGCCTCATTATACTGGAACCTTGGGTCATCTTATGAAGCTGAATGGTATGAAATTCAGAATAGATAAAAGGCCATACCTCACACAGAGCATAGTTAATCTATGGAATCAGCTACCACTAGATGAAGGGTGCCTTCACATTACACAATTATAGCACCATGATTCCACTTCAAGTGCCATGGCTGCATCCTATGGTATCCTCAGGTTTGTAGTTTAGTGAGACTCTTGAGCTCTCTGGTTGAGGATTATCCCTCCCTAAACTACAAATTCCACAATTCCATAGATGCAGCTATGATAATTAAAGTGGGGTCTTTGAGCTGTAACTGTGTACAGTACTGTGAAAGGGCCCACCAATGTTAAAAGGGGAGAAACTCATGGAAATAAGGTTCCCAATAGCTCTCAGTCATGTTGGTTATATAGTCCCTCTAGTATCAGAGACAGTATGCCTTGATATACAGGCACTAGAAAACATGAATGGGAGAATGCTATGTCAGTCTTCTCCTTTTTGCAGGCTTTCCACAGCTATCTGATGGCCACTTTGTGAACAGAATGCTGGATTAGTTAGCGCTTTGATCTGGTCCACTACAGTTCTTATGGTCTTACCTGTAACTCCCATTTTACACCCATAGCAATTCCGTAGGTTAGGCTAAGAATGTGACCTGCACAAGGCTAACCAATGAGCCTGATGGCCAAGAATTTTGATATAAGCTTCATACAGTCAAAAATGTGCTACCACCAAGTATGACAGACACAGCAGTTTCATATAATCATAAGAGTTGGAAGAGACCACAAGGGCCATCCAGTCCAACCCCCTGCCGTGCAGGAATACACAATCAAAGCATGCCCAACAGATGGCCATCCAGCCTCTGTTTAAAAACCTCTAAAAAAGGAGACTCCACCACACTCTAAGACAGCATATTCCACTGTCAAACAGCTCTTACCATCAGGAAGTTCTTCCTAATAGTCTGACCAAAGCAGAATAGAGTGGTACTACTTTCCTTGAACTCTTATTGATGCAGCCTAGAATCACTCCTACTCCTTGGAAACATGCCTAAGACTGCAGCCCAAGTCCTTTGATCTTCCAAAAATTCATCCACAGCTCTGTTTAACGGCTTGTGGGGGCACTTAGCTAACACACCTTGGAAACTGCTTATTGCAGTATAGATGTGTAAATTGCTATTGCTTAACAATTTGTAAGCCGCTCTGATAGCCTTGTGGCTGAAGAGCGGGTATAAATAAATAAATAAATAAAAATAAATAACTCAGGTATGTGCATAGCTTTTTTTAAATATATATATATATATATATATATATATATTTAGGTAACCAGTGAGAATATTTCATCCATTCTGTCCTGCATGTGAAAGGCACTGAAGGTTCTGTCAGATTATCACTGCAGTCAGTGAGAAGTCCTGTTGACTTTAATGTGTATGTATATGTGCCTTCAAGTCACCTTCATGGTGATCCCATGAATTTCACAGGGTTTTCTTAGGCAAGGAATACTCAAAGGTGGTTTTGCCAGTTTCTTTCTCTGAAATAGAGGGTTGTCTAGATGAGAAGATATAATGCTGATTGCTACGCATTAACACAAATTTGCAGCAGTGTTCATTTGTCTCCATAGTCCTTTGGCAAAATCACTGGTATGCAAAGTTATACATGTTTGAAGTTCACACACAGCCATGCCTGCAAATCAAAATGGTGGCCAAGACTGAATTACTCACATTATTAATCTCCACAAGTTGTCACCGCTGCACAGTATTTTTTTAAAAACTACATCAAGGGTTGCACAGGTGTGACCTTTCACTTAAAAATGCTGTTTGGGCATCTCAGTTCAGCAAAAAAGTACATGATCGCTAACATGGAACTCCAAAACGGTGCTTCCAGACACTTCATTGCCAGCAAGCTTGCCCACCATGCACATCTGACCAATCAGCTTTCCACTACTGCCCTTGCTGAAAATGCGCAGCGATGCGGATCAATAATGCACATTTCCACACATTATTTTAAAAACTTCAGGAAAAGCTGTGAAGGTTTCCCCCCACAGTTTTTGGAGTTTTTGGCTGCCCTCCTTCTGAATAAGGCAAATCACTGTGGGATCTCATTGGGACAAAAGGTATTCTCTGTGAATTCTAATAGGATTTTTTTCACCATCTAGACAACCCCATAGCCTACAGCACCTGGTATTAGGAAATCAATAATGTCTTTAGGGCTGGAAAATGTCACTCCCTATGATGGTGAAGCAGAAATAGCTTCATATCCATTACAAACATAATGGGGAAAGGGGAACACATCTATGAGATGCAAGCAAGTTTCCATCAATTCATCAGTGGTCAATCTGTTCTGGTCTCTAGACATGCTTGCAAAAAGATAGCAATAGCACACTCTTGCACCCCAAGACCTTACTGTTTTCTCATGCATGAGTCAACTGAATGGAAAAATCATGAGGGAAGAGGTGACAATATAAGCCAGTGTGTGGACAGCAACCTCCTTATAATGCTAGCACACAGCTTCACAGTACGTTTGCAAAGCTTGTGATTGGTGTTGAGGGTCACATGATTTGCAATAAAATCACAAGAACAGATGTCTCTGTGTATTTGGCAAGTCCACAGTATCTTCCTAAGACTGAGACTTTGTGATTGACTAATCACCAAGTGACAATCAGTATGCAAAGTGCTTCTAGTCTACTCCTCTAATTAACATCTCCGCATCAATGTTGTGCTAGGCACTGTGTAGGCCACAGAAATAATACATAGCCTGCTGAGCAGCCTTACAGTCTACACTAGCTAGGCAAGACTGGAATGGACAGAACCAGGTGATTAATACATAGGGTACTGAAAAGTTAAATAACAATGGAGGAGCAAATCTGAGACTGTCATGGTGCTTGCAGGTTATAAAACTGAAAAGGAATGTTTGCAATAAGAGATATTGGTCATTCGGTAATTATGGTGAGGCATCTCACTGGAGTGACCATGAGTCTTACTTTACAAAGAAAAGTAAGCAAAGCATTGGTGGTCAGAGGACAAGTATTGTTTAAAGATAATAATAAGTAATAAAGGAGAGCAAGGGCTTTGATAAGTTGCCTGCCAGCAGTTAGCATCTGGATAGCAGACCAAACAGGTACATACAGCTCATCTGGTTACACTCTTCATCCCAATGGTAAGCTGTATTATATCTTTATTTAAATTGACATTCTTTTAAATGTTCATCTAATAAGTATCTTTTATACAAATTTCTTTTCTCCTTGAGGTTTTGGTAATACTCTTCCTCCTTTTTATGGCAGGTGATTCATGTGGCTACCTGGCAACGAACCTTTAAAAGCCATGTAATAGATCTACAGGCACTAAATTATAATGCTATTACTACAAGTTCTCTTTTCTGTTTGGAATAATCAGATATGTTTTCCATAGAATTCACAACACTATAGAGCTGCAACCTGATCAACGAGATCCTGGAGTTTCAGCACAACTACCAACACTTTTCACTGATTTTATGACTCTATCCTTCTGGTCAATCCAAGCTTAAGCACTTTTTAATTTCTGTTCTTATTTTATATATTCAGCAGAGTAGGGAGAAAGGGAATGTGTCTGTATAATGATCTTTCTCAGTTTGTATCATGCTGCAATCAGCAGCATGTATGTGTAAAGAATTGGATACTAGCCCCAGGCACCGAAATGTCCAGTACAACACTGCTTTAAAAAGGATGACCTCTGAGGCAGTGCAGCTGGTAGTATACACTGTGACCAAAGGAGCTGAAAGAGGATGTTGGAAGCATAGCTTGGCTAGGTCAACACAGTGTTGATGTATGGCTCTTGACCAGCCAACAGCATCCTATGCTTGCAGTGACATCACCCATCTGTGACTCATGTGGAGAGGTACTGTCACAAATGCAGCCATGGTGCAGCTCTAGCTGTCCTGTGCCACTAACACTGCCATGCAATTCCTCCTGCCTGTAGGAGGTTGGGTTGTACTCCCACCCACATTCCCCTTGACTACTAGCTATTGTCACTCCAGCTTTCCCCTGTTCTACATTTTTTTATACCTGTACCAGATCCACTGAAAGAGAATACAAAGTAAAGAAACTGCTGGAAGTAATGAAAATTATTTTCTTTCCCTCTCTTCCCTGCTCTTGCCACACCACCCACTCTGCCTCCACACATGCACCATCATCTATTTGCATAAACTATTAAGCAGCCAGCTAAATAGATGTGGCCTCTTTAGGCTGCAATCTAGTACTGAGATGAGCTAAGCACACACCACTTACTCTTCCATGTAATCAGTTCCAGTGCAGCACACTCATTATTGTTGCCTCTAGCATTAATATGTCTCATAAAGCAAATGCTCCAATGTGTTGCCCAGGACTCAAGAGTTTGTTTGCTGCCCATGGCACACCACTTCCCTTTTAAAAAAAGAAAAATTAAAAAGGCAGCAGCTATAACAAGCTCCTCTGCTTCCATGAATTTACTATGTATCCACTGATCTTCTGATGTCAAGGCTCAATCATGGATACCAATCCAAAGTGAGCTAGTAACTGTGAGACAAGCCAGCAATGAGGACCAAAAAGTAAGTTAGAACCAAAGAATAAACCAGGAGGAGGACTGAGGAGTCAGAAATCAGAACCAAAAGATTAAGCCAGAAATAGAGCTTGGAGAAGTTATTATTTTTGGTTACAACCCCAGGAAGAATGGCCCCCATGGTAGTCCAAAAAGGAACTTCTTCTAAGCTATGGTAGACTTCAGGACCCAAGGGAAAGTCAAGGCCATAGGACAAACTAAGAAATAGCATCAATCATCAATGAGCCAGAAGGACAAAAGAACAATCAAGGATGCAAAAGCCCAGGGGGGCCTTGTTCAAACGAAGGCCAACTGCAACAGAAAGCCCACTTCTACTCCTTCCTGTCCAGGAGGAGCCAATGGCCAGCCTTTGGCAGAATCCATCCAGCCTGGGGCAATTATTGCTCATGGACTGTGTGTATGTGTGTGTGTGTGTGTTTGCACCTGTTTGTGGAGGTCCGCCCTGCTTGGTCCATGAAGATACTATACTTCACTGAGAATCTCCCATCTCCAGTCTAGTGGCTCAGCATAAGCAGTGGATTTCCCCAGATCCTAGCAGCTCCTGACACCATGCCTGTGGCTTCCATGATTCCACTTTTCCATGGCAGACATATCAGGGTATTGAATTATACCAGCCTAAGCTAGGCGGACTATCTAGGCATTAATGTCCTCTGCTAGTTGGAACGTGTGATTTATTGTGCCTGTATGTACAGATTTCCAGATTTGGTATGCTCCAGTGCACAGCTGCCTTGTATAAACCACACTGTGCTGTGTAACAACACCATCTTCATCACTGGATACTCTACATTTTAGAAGATTCAAGCTTGGCACACCAGGGAGTGCTCAGGAACATAATCAACTCACAGTTCCCCCACACATGCCATTCCCATTTAGACATGAACCACTTGTTGTATTCCCATTGCTCCTGCTTCAACCCAAGTGGAGGCATGATTAATTGTACTTCAGGCATGGCCTGAGTTATGAGGCATTCATCTAAACATGTTAACTACTGTTGTGGTCAATCAATCAAGGAGGTAAATCATGAAAACAAGAGGGGATGATTGGAATAAGTAAATCAAAGCACTACAGAAGTCTAAATATGGCTCCCTTTCAATACTAAACTCAGAGTTTCTATTACTATGCTACTAAAATCCATATGCCCACTAACTAGTGGCACCTTGGTTGCTGAAAAGGCAGGGAGCAAGTATCTCCTCTTCTAAAACCTCAAGATTTTGGATGGCCTACTTTTAGATGAGAACCCTATCTCTCACTATTTCTTGAGGTGTTACAAGACTTCTTGAGGTGTACAGAAATTGTGGCTGATTTTTGTATTTGTTGTTTGCTGTTTTAGTTTATCTTACAGTGGTGCTCTTAGACACTGTATGCTGGTTTGCAGGTTGGATGACTGGCATATAAATATTTCAAGAAAAGTAATAGTGCAGGCCATAGCTACCCAGAAGCAAATCCTATTGACTTACTGCTGTGTACTTATAGGATTGTAGCCAAAGTGTAATAATACAAAGAATGGCTTTCAGCCAACTCAGAAGCTATAGATTCCAAGTCAGCAGGTATCTTGACATTTCTCAACTCAGTGCTGTGCTGCGTGACAGGAAGGCACCGAGAAGGGGCCGAGCCCCAAATGCACCAAAAAGAACAGGGTCCCTTCTTTCTATGGGGCATGGAACGACTTCCTCTGTCACAATCTTACTGATACTTCAATTGGGTGGCACAGTTCATGGGCTGCTGCTAGAGGCAGGGAGTGGTACAGCAGTGTGAGGAAGATGTACCAAGAAGAAACTGGCTCTTCGTTTCATGGTAGGTTTTCTCCCCATGCTCAACTGCTGGGATGGAGATGCTGATGGAGACTAGAGCTGTGGCCCCACCATAGAGGCTGCATTCAGACTCAAGGGCTACCAGTTCCTTAGCCCCACTTTAGATGGTTAATTTCTAGACTAATTTCTTTAACGGATCACTCTTGTTATTCCTGCCCACGCATTGTGTTTCAGCTCCAACCTCACAATACAAAGAAATTCCCCCATTTGGGGTGGGGGAGAACTGTGGACCTTTAGACAATGCTGAACTCCAGCTCTCCTCAGCCACATCTCACAGGGCCAGAGCTCAAGAATTATGACAAGATCTACAGGGCTACAGCCTCCCCAGCTGTCAGGATTAGTCTATGATGTGGCCTGTTCCTGCCACTTTCAGTGTCTTTCATGTAACCTTGCTGTTAATTGTGTTTTTTTTATTTCTGTCTGCTTATTAATGAGTGTTTTGTGACAGGGGAAAGGGGGAGTATAACGGTTGCTAACATGAGTGGGGAGATAAGGTGCAGCTGCAACTCAGAGCTTGGGAAAAGTGGGCTGAATGCTTCTATGAGAAAAGGAGGTCAAGGTATGATGGTCAACCAATAGTATTATAGCCCACCAGATTTTGAGATTTCAGTATGCTTTTAATATACTGTTAGCAGTCTAAGTTTCAGTTTTGAGCAGCAACCTTGTATGGTTTGCTTTCTGGATCCTGTGCCAATAAGGTCTTCTTTTTAACTCTGAAACTTGTGGTCACTGCATCGGGGAATGCTAGTACATGACACCAGCATTGCTACAAGGGATTCAGCTATCATTTGAATGGGACATGTTCATCTTGAGAAGCGCCTGTGTTGGCTCTGCTCGCTGCTACTGAATGCAATATCAAACAAGCAGTGGTCAGATTAAGATGGGTGGGAATCATGTGGCCTTCCAGATATTGTTGGATTGGAGTTCCCCCATTCCCTCCCATTGGCTTTGCTGGCTAGGGTTGATGAAAGTTGTAGTTCAATAACATATAGAGGGTCACATTATTCTCACCCCTCTACTAAAGTCACATGTGTTGCTTTAAAAAATGGAACTAAAATTACATATTTGAAGATGGCTTGTGCACCAGTACAAAGGAAAGCATCAGCTGCTCTCTCTCTCGCTCTCGCTCTCTGTGTAGTGTATATATGAATGCATGGAAGTAGAGGAGGAGCATGTGGCTTTGACCCTGTCTCCTTTTAATTTTGGCCTTGTCCATGGCTGTCCTGTGGCCCCCAGAAGGATGAGGGAATGTGACCTCTGGGCTGAATAAAAATGGTTGCCCAACTTCCCTTCTTCCAAAATGGCAGCCACTCACAGCATAATTCTATGCATGCCTACTCAGACATGAGTGCCATGGAATGCAGGCTTACTCCCTGGATAACTAGATATAGCATTGCAGCCCAAATCTCCCAAAATCTGTGCTGGCCTGGATGACTTAATCCAAATGGTTCACTTCTCAAATCTCTTTCTGAGCCTTTTTGTCCTTCATTTTCTAGCTGGTAAGTCTACACAGAATGGCCACATATATTTTTCCAGTACATGATGTGTTTGATGTCCATTTTCTCCATCTGAAGAAATCAATGTCTGCATCAGCTGATGAATGTATCGGTTTTGCCTCTCCAAGGACAAACCTTTTCAAACAAGATGGTGTATTTTAGCCAGCCTTCTGCAACCACGTCATTTTAATTAAAAGTATACCAAGGAGCTATTCATACTGGGGGTGCACAAAAGGTTTCAACAACATGCCCTGGAGCAGTTCAAACTACATAAAGTCAAGGTGGGCCTTGGAGGGCACCCAGCTTACCTTTGATGGAGCCAAATAGATTTCTTACAGCAGAGTTTTGTTCTTTGGCAAGAATATTTGATGGGGGATTATGCTTGGACAACAAAGTACAGGGAGAGAAGTCATTGTAGAAGAGGAGAAGGAAAGCCTTTCTTGTTTGGTTCATCAGAGAACTCAGATAGGAGCATGGACATTAGCTTGAAAGAGAACAACCTCTTCCTTAGCATGTTTAATTTCAAAACTAGCCTGGACCAGAACCAGTGGCAGCACTGGGGTGTGTGGAGAGACCAAGCTTCACCAGGTAACACTGTCAGAGGGAGGGCTGACACCAGCCTTACTAACACCATAGACCAAAACACAAACTCCAGGCTTATGTAGCCACCCTTGCTCCCACCTGCATTATCCCATTTGATAGCTCAGAAAGAAGACAAATAGTGCAGGACTGACTAGAGTGGGGCAATAAAATAATGATCATGAATGTTAAGGATATTTAATCATTGAGCCTATCAAATAAACCAAGAGCCATTCCAGTGAAATTTGGAGGCAACATTCTTGTATCCAGAGGAGGGTGACCAAAATGGTAAAAGGTCTGGAAGCCATGCCCTATGAGGAGTGGCTTAGGGAGCTGGGTATGTTTAGCTTGGAGAAGAGAAGGTCAAGAAGTGACATGATAGTCATGTTTAAATATTTGAAAGGATGTCATACTGAGGATGGAGCAATCTTGTTTTCTGCTGCTCCAGAGACTAGGACATGGAGCAATGGACTCAAACTACAGGAAAAGAGATTCCACCTATAACATTAGGAAGAACTTCCTGACAGTAAGAGCTGTTCGGCAGTGGAATGTGCTGCCTCAGAGTGTGGGGGAATCTCCTTCTTTGGAGGGTTTTTAAACAGAGGTTAGAATGCTGTTGGGAATGCTTTGATTGTGTATTCCAGCAGGGCAGGGGGTTGGACTAGATGGCCCTTGTGGTCTCTTCCAACTCTATGATTCTATGACATTCCATGATCTTTCCTTCTCCTTCTGTAGCAGAGGCCAACATAAGGGCATAACATTTCAGCCATCATTTGAGGAAATATCTTAATCATTTTGGTATGCCTGTGAGGAGATGAGGCATTAACATCATGATGTACGATGTTGCTGGCTTTATAAGCAGCTAGGGACATTTTTCCTTTCCTTTCCTTTTTTTTTTTAAAAAAGCTTAAGTCTAAAGCAGCTTAGCCAACTTGCTCTAGGAAGCTGTTGCTTCTTTCTAGTGCTCTTTAGTTCAACCAAATGTAGCCTGCGGGCTCCTGAAAGTATAGCCAAAAGTTCCCCTTCACCTCTATGCAGGAAATGTCCCAGAGCTCTTTATAATGTGGGCTGTGTAGTCAAGGGCTAGGCCATCACAACATTTTAATCCATGGCAACCAGATGATATAATGGGAGTACAGTTGACTAATTTGAAAGACGGATAATGACCTACAGTGAAATGTTGAGGCTTGTTGCAGGCTTCAAGGAAAGCAAGGTGGCAAGTTGGTCATGCTTCACTGGGTTTAGGGAACTGATAAAGAGCCAGGTGCCGTTTACACGATGAAAATGTCCCGGGAAGAATGTGTGTTGATCCCTGGCAGTTTACATGTACATCGGGTCGGGTACGTGATTTTCGGAAGGGGGGCCACCTTTTATCCCTCAACCTGCGGGACTTCCAGTCCCGCGGTTTGTGCCGGTTTTTAAAAAGTCACTGGAGGATTCGGAAAATCGGAAATGTAAACAGCCTGGGACAAAATATCTCGGTACTAGGGGATGACGGGAAATGGTGACTGGGTGTAGGCTTAGAGATCAGCGACCAGAAACTGAGGGGTCAGTCACCCGTTCAACAGATCCAGCCTCACCAGCTGAAAACAAAGGCATCCCTTCCAGCTGCACGTAGGCTGATGTGTGTGCGCGCGTGCGTGTACTCAATCACCTTTTAAAATGGATTTCTGCACTGCAAACCCTTCAGCTTTAACCTCTTCCTTAACTGCATGTTACAAAGAGATCATGGTGGGCAGAGGGTCGCCCATTCATCCCCTGCCTTGATCACCTTCCTGGGTCTGAACGGGCACAGTAAAATATTGCAGCCTCTGAGCGAATGAACACCCTTTAATTCCCCCTCTCTGTGTCTGTGTCTTTCAAAATGCCTGTCTGTCACTGGCTTGAAATCATTCAATCAGCAAGTTCACCCTGCTGCTAAAACTCTGCTGTAAGGGTTAACATTTTAAAGAGGCAAGGGGAAACCCAAGCCTCCCCCCACCTCACTCGGCTTGATTTCGAAAGGAAAGCACTCCCTGCGTCTGAGCAAAAGATCTCAGTCTGGGTCTTTCAAAATGCCTTCTGCCTCTGCTTAAAGGGTTAACATTTTTAAGAGACAGGATAAACACAAGCCCCTCCCCCCCAGCCAACCAATAGCATCGCTCGTGGCGCAGAACTCTAAAGGAAGTGCATCACCGAGGTTGTGAAAACACGAGTAATCGCATCCGTGATTGACAGCCAAAAAAATAAAATAAATCCTGGTAAGCTAAACATGTGTAAACAGCAAAAGCACGGGATATAACAGTGCGGGACCAATAAAGACTTTTGTCATGTAAATATCAATCACGGGATCTTCCAGGATTTCCTAAAGAGTGACAAAAATCATATAAACAGCGAGGGACGGATACGGGATCAGGAAGTCATGGTAAGCCTGGCGACAATTTTTGTCGTGTAACTGGCACCCCAGTTGTAATGTAGTGGTTTGAGTGTTGGACCTCGACTCAGAGAGACTACAGTTTGAATCCCCGCTCAGCTATGGAAATCCATTGGGTGACCCTGGGCAAATCACTCTCTCCCAGCCTAAGAGGAAGGCAGTGGCAAACCCTCTCTGAATATTGCCAAGAAAACCCATATAGGGTTGCCATAAGTAAAAGTTGACTTGCAGGCACGCAACAACAACAACAACAACAACAACAACAACAAAGAGTAAGGCTATGATAGGGCATGCAGATAGGAAAGAAATAAGGGAAGAAGCGAGGGTAGATCCGGAGGTCTGAAGAGGTACTAAAATTCTTTTTGGGCAAGTCACCAATAATATATTGTTTCAAATATACTATTAATAAAAATCAGTGTTGGTCCATGAGAAGGAAAACCAAGATTCACACCTGCAAGTCTGGAGGATTAGCCTGAATGTTCTTTGACTAATCCTTTAAAGCAGTGATCCCCAAACCTTTGTCTTCCAGGTGTTTCAGACTTCAGCTCCCAGAAGTCCTAACCAGCTGACCCAACACTCAGCAATGTTGGGAGCTGAAGTCCAAAAATATCTGAAGGACCATAAGTGTGGGAAACACTGCTTTAAAGCCTTTTGATGCTGTGGCTTTATGCTTGGGATCTCAACAATTATTTAAATGGTCAGACCTGCCAAACAGTTCTTGTTTTTGCTCTCTTAGGTAAAACAGTGGCCAAATACATATTGTTAAGGAGGTTTCTTGTATAGCTGGACTCGCCTAAAAGGAAATAATCATTTGGAGATGGGGACTTAGCTTTTTTCTTCCTTGTGGAAGATGATGTCATCACATCTTCTATAAAGAAGTTGCAAGCTGGGTTTTGATGCAGCTGCAGCTAGAGTTAAAGCTTAGCTTGGAACATTACAATTGTAAGTGAAGAAATAATGTCCCTCTTTTCATGGTGTAACTGTAACTTCTTAGTTACTTGTATAGTTAGTTTTGTTTTATTGGGTGTGGCCTCACTAAACTTTGGAGGTGGAATAGCACATTGTTCAAATGCTGGCCTATGATGTACTGCCATGTGTTCTGTTGTTGTGGGTGGTGAACTGACATTGTGATGGAAGGGTGGAAAGTGTTTTGTGTCACAGGCCAGCAGTTTTTAACATGCAGATGTTTTAAAGAATAAATCAGTAAGAGTAAGCATTTTTCAATACTTTTGAAAAGCAATAAAATAAAGAGTTGCTTTTAAAACCTGTAGCTAAAATGGAAGGTAATTACTTTGGAGTCTCTTGGACTTATATATATATAACTCATTACTTTTAAGAAGTACCTCTACAAGCTCTCCCACCCAATCAGTCAGCATTTTGTGGTCGCTTAAGACACTCAGTTCTCATGTCACTGATTTTATGGCTTCTTCTCATCCCAGTTTTTTTTTAAAAAAATTCTAAAGACTGTTTGCACTTTTGCAAATCTGTTTTATACTTTTGCTAATCCCCAAACTTGCTGGTACACCCCTGTTTTAAGGGGATGATGCCATTCTACCTATATAAGAAACAAACTAAACACTAGTAATACAAGACACGTGTCTGTAAGTGTAACAAACACACCCCTCTATCTTTATCTGGTGCAACTTCCTGAAAGAAAAAAAAAGTTTAGCATCAAAAAGAAAGAAAGCCACATTATGTACTCCTATGCAACACTTTTTTTTTGCTCTGCATAATTGATTCAGCTTCTAGGGTCTATGTTTTCAAAGAATTTAGCTTTTTAAATCTTCTGTGGTGGTAAAAAGCTTGGAGGAGAATTGAGAATGGAAGTTGGCTCTAGTGGTCTGTGTTCTAGCCAAGGCCTTGTCAATTAGAGCCTGAGCAGAAGGAGAGGAGCAGTGCCCACAAACCACAGCCCCCCCCAGCTTCTCCACCAATTGCTAGTAGCATGATAGTAAACCTCAAGCAATGTTAGTTTTGTTACTACTTCTGCTGCCTGAGTTGTATGTATGTCATGGGTGGAGACTGATATTTAGATCTTCTAGGAAAAAGCTGTATAAGCACTGACCATCAGTCCACACAACATGTGAAGAGGTAGTAGAAGGGGATGGCATGAAGAGCATTAAGAGAAGGGCCACAGTGTTATCTGAGTTACCCCATTACTTATTGTACCACTCCATCTGATTGGCTGTATCCCTGCACTGACTCAGAGGGCAGGAGGGAGGTATGCGTAAGTGTATGCATTTGTCTTCTTAGCATTTCCTTGGTTTTTTTCTGGGCTGTGAGGCCATGTTCTAGAACAGTTTCTTTCTGACATTTCATCTGCATCTGTGGCTGGCATCTTCAGAGAAATTCCTAGCTTTTTCTTCTTTTGAGACCATAGTTAGAGAACAAACCTGGGAGCTCCTGTTCATTGGGCTACAGATCCTCATGTAACGCTCTGGGTTCTGGTCTTTGTGACTGTTCCCTCAGTGCCACACATGGGGAAGGTGAAGGAAAGCTCATCATTTTATAGATGAGGCCCTGGGAGTCTACAAAACTCCATGAAGCTTCTGACTTATTTCTGGTTCTGTGACCATGAAATTAGAGTTGCTCTGTTGGCTTGTATCAGACTGAGGAAGCAGTTCTTTTTTTTTTTTCCTAATCAGTTACCTTTGAGAATTTTTTTTTTTTTTGCAGTAGCAAGCTAGAACTGAGTTGCTTTTTTTCCTGTGATGCCAATGGGTATAATTCATCACTTTTCAATGGAATGGAAATTATGGTCTATCTGTTACTCATTACTAGGAATAGTGAGTGAGAAAAGGAAGGATCAGATGGGTGTTTGCCTCATGCTGCTGCTGGGAAGAATTGTTTTGTAATGTCTCTTGCATTTTTCTCAAAATTTCTAAAGTGCAATGACTGAATTAGCCACTTGGGGGGACCAGAGAGTAATTTCCTGTATTTTCCTGTAGCACAATGTTGGATAAGCAGGGGCTTCCTGTAATGGCTAAACCAACTAGTTTCTTTTAAAAAGTAACATTCCAAGCTCTGGCTTGAGTTCCAGTTCTGTTGCTGTTCTAAAACCACCGGCTAACTTGAACCTCCCTTTCTCATTTCAATGCTTTTTGCCTCTGTGCTACCAGAGAGTTTCCAGGGACACTGTAAGAGTGACCATTGGTGCTGCTACATTAGCTTTAGCTTCTATTGTTGCAGTGTTGCTTCCCTGAGAATATACAGTGAATTTGCTCCTACTGGACATAGTAATGACCACCAAGCTGGACAACATTAAAGGAGATTAGACAAATTCATGGCAGGTAAGTCTTTCAATGTTTACTGATAATTCATAATGATTGCATATTACCGGGCCACATATCAGGAACAATATGCCCTTTGAACACCAGTTGGTGGGGAACCTGAACAGGAGGATGTTGTTGCCTTTCCATCTTTCCTGTGGGCTTCTCATAGTCCTCTGACTGGGCACTAGGGAACAGCATGTTGGACTTGATAGGCCACTGATCTGATCTAACATGGTCTTGTGTTCATAGTGGTTTACAGTTAGGTTGGGCTGGATTTAACCCTAGCACAGTGGGACTACAGGGCCACCTTGAAGCAACTCTGATACTATAAATCAACAGGGCTCTGATTAGAAATACTGTATACATGAACATAAATAAACCTGACAGATAGTGTCAATGTGTAGATTATTTTTCATTTCTTTATGGAACTTACATTTTCATGAGAGCAGGAAATTAGAGGGAGCAGACAATCATTATTTAATGACAGCAGAAGCTGAGTTTCAGATGCATATCTAGGCAAATTCTGCCAAGCATAGCATACATTTTTTCTTCATATGAAATGAATGCTGTCTTGGCATATACGTCTCCTCTGAGAGTCAAAGATAAGAGAAAGCTGTGCAGGTCAACCCGAACATGAATCATTGATAAAATCTATATAATACAGCACAGCACCATGGATTACTGTATATGTACAGGGGAGACAGAGCGATGGCATCCTAACATTTACTATAGTAGCCCACACTGGGGGAAAAAGCATAGAAGAGAATATGGATAATTTGTGGAAAGAATAGATTGAAGGGACATGGGACATGGGGGCACGGTATCAGTTTAGTGATACCAGTAGGGTTGCACTAATACTCCTCTGGTTTATAGCCTGAGAAAGTGTTGCATTGGGGTTGTCTAAACAGCAAAAATACTCCTCACGGAATGCAAGGAGAATCCTACCTGTCTTCACGGCATCATTCTACCATATTGTGAAAGAGCGGGGCCCCAAACGCCAAAAACTACACAGGAAAAATCTATGAGGCTTTCCCTGGAGTTTTTTTTTCTTTTTTAAATCAGCGCTGGGAATGTGCATCCCTGCTTGTTGAGACAAGTGATTCAATATGAATTGCCTTCCCATATGAGAGGAAGCACAAAGATGATTGGCCGGATAAGCGGGGTGGAGTGGGGTTTGCTAACAGGGCAAGAGCCTGGTGCCACCATGTTGGGTTTTTGCCTTAGCATGTGAGCACTAAGGAGAAAAAATGAGATGTGTTTTTCTTGTTTGATAAAGGCAAAATATCACACCAGCACACATTAGAAATACTTTTTAAAAAAAATAATAAAAGTTCAATGGGGGCAAATTAAGGTAAGTAAAAAAATTGGGGGAGGGAATCACTTGCAGCCGCCATCTTGACTTGCAGGCATGCAAAGCTTATGCTTGCCAAACACACACACACACACACACAAAAAACATTAAGACAAGTCACAGCTGCTGCGATCTGATGTTATTGTGGAGCAATCCAGGGTTTTGGGGCTCATATAGACAAGCCCATTGAGACCTAACTCTGGATTAGACATGCCTAGAATTCTGTTATTCTGTTCCTGCTTGCAAGTTGTTGCCACCTTTTTCTTTTTGATGGGCTATTCCTCTTTAACTTGCATATAGATGGTAAGCAGGTTCAACATGGCCCTCTCCAAGCTGAGAACAGCTGTATTTATCTAATATGTCTGGTGCAAATGGGGTTAGAGTTCATGCAAATTTCTCAAAATTTGGAACAGCAAGAACCTAAAGTTTAAAAAATTAAAATGGAAGAGAAAGAAAATTTCCACCTTAGACACCCTGCCCCACAGAGATCTGGGGCTTTTTCACACTACACAATTATCACTGTGAGTCCACCTTGACTACCATGGCAACATCCTATGGATTCTTGGGATTTGCAGTTTATAGGTATTTAGAATTCTCAGCCAGAGACCTGTACTGCTTCAACAAACTACAAACCCCAGAACTCTATAGGATGCAACCACGGCAGTTAAGGTGGAATTGCAGAGCTCTAACTGTGTAGGGTGAAAGGGCCTCTTGGTCTGTAGGATACTGTGAACAATCTAGCAGTTATTTGTTACTGGTTGATTCTTTTCAGAGCTGTATTGCAGGCAGTCATGACTAGAAGGGTGTCGGCAACAACCCACTTTTGAAGGGAAAAGACAGAGAAAAAAAAAAAAAAATATATATATATATAGTGCTTTGCCTCAGGTGTTTATTGCTCCAGACTCTTTTGTGAAGTCTTCCAAATGCGCTATATGCCTTTGCTAATCTGTGATCGATCTCTTTGTCAATCTTGGCATCTGAGGAGCCCTGGCCTCACACTGGGAGGCATGGAGACGCACTATCCACAACGCTGCAGCCTTATTTGAGAACTCACGCCGAACAAGTCTTGAAGAGAAACGACAACGCAGAAAGAATCACAACCCAAAAACATCACCCAAGGAGACCTTCTGCTGTGCTTTCTGCAACTGGACTTGTTTATCTCGGATTGGCCTTTTTAGTCATCAGCGCACTTGCAGAAAGTGCGGGATGAGTCCTTCCTGAATCTTCGTATGTGAAGAAAAGCCATATATATATATATATATATATATATCTCAAACAGTGAACAACAAGCAGCCACTGAATGCCGGAGATTAATTATCTGGCATACAGTATTATTCCCAGGGAGACTGATTAGTGAGCAGGTAGAAATAACTGATCACTCAGTTCAACAGCTGATTACTCTGGGCAGCAGTTTATCATGTACTTATCACACTGCCATGGCTTAATCCCTGGATCCTCCCTCCACATGTGTGGGAACTAACTGTGGTGACTCAGGAAAAAGGTAAGGGGCCAGTGTGGTTTAGTGATTAGAATGCTGGACCAGGACGTGGGGATCTTCAGCTCACATCCCACTGCTCCCTACACCAAATGTGGGGTTTTCAACCCTCTGTCCCACTGCTAGGACCACCAAATGTTGGTTTTCCACCCTTTATGTCACCACTGTGTGCAACAAATGTGGGGTTTTCCACTCAGGCCATCACACCAGTGTCATCAACTGTGCAGATTCCTCTTAGGCAATCCCACCACTGTGGCCAAATGGTTTTTTTACACTTAGCCCGCTGCGCATCCTCCGTGTAAGAGCATTTCTTGAGCCCCATCTCTAACCAATGTAAGGACTTCTTCCTGTTCCCCTTGTGTGACACCAACTGTGGGGGCAGTCTAAATGCCCTCAAAGTGTCTATGAGGATATATACGATTTTTATCTGCAACAGGACACCACCCTTCCACCTTCACTGATGCCACCACAGACTCCTTGTCTGAAACAAAATTCTCTGAATGATAACATTTCCAGAGGCCAAAAGTGTATAAAAACAAAAACAAAAATGTTAAACAAAAAATAGCAGATTACTTATATATAACATTTAAAATACCACACTCTGTTCTCTCAAGCTAAATCAGACCCTTACCAACCACCAAATTCAAATTAATTTCTCCCAATCCAACCCTAGTCTAATTTAAACCCTTCTCAAACTCTTTTCCTTGCTGCACTCTTCTCGAACCCCAGGCTAACTAACTTCCACTCAGTCTCTAACTTCTGTTCACCAACTGTCCCATATGAATCTCCTCAAACATCCCACTAATCAGCATCCACTTTATCACTCCATTCTTTTCCCCTTCCCAACAGCTACTTAACTCATACTCACATAATAAATCAAGCAACATTTCTTTATACAAACTGATGATATCACACTGGGAAATACAGATTTTGGTCCCACTGAGTTGTGAAACTCACGGGGTGACTTTAGGCTGCTCATCTGTTTCAGCCTGATCTACTTCACAGGATTGTTGTGAGGATAAAATTGGAGGAAGAAGAGCTGAGCACATCACCTTAAGCTAATTGGAGGGAAGGGAAAAGTTCATGTAACTGAGCAATACATCAAATAAATAATTGAATAAATAAGAGCAGCACTCTTCACATGCTCAAAAGCATTCCACATTCTGCAGTTCAGTTTCAGAGAAAGTTCCAGCTCAGCAATCTTCAGTGTTCACTAAGCATGGGACCAACTTAGGGATGGTTAGCTTTTAATGTGTGAATCAGATTGTTTGGTGTTCTCTAATTATTGTACTTACATTATTTACTCTGTCGACAAGTTGCTAGAATATGTCTAATTTTTGCCAACACTGTATCACACCAACCCAAGCACATGCCTTCATGGAAGATTGCTGCCCTTTCAATTCCATTCCTTATGGCATCATCCCCTTAAAAGAGGGAGGGATCAGCAGGTTTGGTGATTAGCAAAAATACAAAAAAGATTTGCAAAAATACAAACAATCTTTGGATTTTTTTAAACATAAAAATACAGTAGTGACATGAGAATGCCTGGAAGTAGCTTTTTAATTATGCTTGCTTTCTTAGATCTTGAGCCCTTTAGGATCATAAGGCATCTTTTCACAAGTATGAGGAGAATTTCCCCGCACATAACTAAACTGTGTGTGACTTCAGTTTCTCTTGCACTATGTGCACACTTGTATTAAATGTTGTTAACTTGGGACACAGAACAGAAGATAGCTCTTCTTGCAACTGACTGTGCCTTGTAGCCAGCATGTGATTTATATATGAGAGCTTCAAGCAGGGTGGCCACTCATTTATCACTATCTTCCAAAAGTAAGGGTTGCCAAAAAAAAAAAAAAGAAGACAAAAGTTTCATAGGATTTGCATATATTATGTAGGGAACCACTTTTAGAAAGAATGACTACAGTTTAAATAGAAATACAACACACCTCATCATAGTGGAAAAACAATGACTAGGTGACCTGAGCCTTCACTCATGCTCTGATTGGTGCAACCGAGGCACAGGTCTATATTTCTCTATCCCAGCGTCACATCCTAGTTGTGCTTCTGAATCCCCAGTGCTCCAGTGGAGCTGAATAGCATTGAGCTCCAAACCTGGTCCCTCCCTCTGCTTTGGAATAGTGAGGGGAAGCAAGGAGAGGGTAGAGGAAGAGAATCAGGCCACCTCATGCCATGTGACTACATCCATCCTGGAACTGAAGCAAAGGGACCTATCGCAGTGGAGCAGCTGCAGAACAATAGTGATATTGGAAGCTATTGATGGGATTTCCCATAAATTGAAAGGGGCAGTAAGGACTAGAATGCGAAGCACCAACAGGATAGCCACAACATTGTCTGATAAATACTAGCCAAATTCATTACCATCCTGCTGAAATGCTGCTTTAGCAGTCTCGTGTGATAAAGTCCCTAGAGTGACAATCTGTCAGAATACTCTAAGGCTTTATGTGGTATCCTGGCCACTCATTGAAGTGCTGACATTATCATACCAAGGTGCCCATCTTGCCCAGGTTCGCCTCTTACTTGGAATAGGTCTGATCTCATACCCTCTAACTGTCCCAATTTGGGAAGGACAACCCCAAATCTCTGTCATCCCACTTGCTCAGTTTCTTTTAAAATGTCCTAGTTTTTTCTCTCTTCTCCTTCCACATTCCCCCTTGGATTCAATTGCTTTAAAGTCAGTTCAGAGTGCAAAAGTAGTTTGCATGCAATTCATTCAGGGGGGGGGGAGAGAGGAGGGGCAGAGTCTTGCCCTTCCCAGTAGGCTCAGGCAAAAGCAAACTGCTACAGCCTCTCCTAGCTTGTCCTTTCCCCCTCATTATTAACTTTTGACATTTTGACCACACTCTGAGGTTGCTTGGCCATATGTGTCACAGTCTTCGAGTTCATCTACATGAGCCAAGATACGCCAGCTCCCTGTTGGCATAGCCTGGCTGTGGATCAGGCTTGTGTCTCCTCCATTACCTCAGTGAAATGGGCCAGAGTCCAGACAGGAATGCCAGCCCGTCACTGCAGCCGCTACCATTTTCCTTGCCTTCCCAGCATTGAGGAAGCCAGCCACGACATGTGACCAAAGGCAACCTGGGTCACATGGTGCAGGGCCACTTCCAGGACTTGGAAAAGTAAAGGCAATTGGTAACTGGAGTGATGGGCTGGCCTGCCAGGATGGGCTCCTATGGACACGGGCCGCTCTGTTTTTCTGTAGTGGCAGCAGAGTAAACGGGGTATTTTCTTATAACACTGTATTGGGTCCTACTCTAGCTGGCACCTGTTTGAGCCCTATTTCTACCCCAGGGATCGTAAGGACTGCCTGGGGGCAGAACAGGGCAAATGCCCTGTGTTGTATGGACTGCAACACTCTCAGATGGGGGCAAGCCAGGGTAAATTGCCTGTGCAGATAAGGCCTTCATCTGTGAAATATTGGAGGGTATGAAAACATTCACAGGGTGTGGTGGGATTATTACCTTGGCATACTGGGCGATGCCAGGAATTGAACGTGGACCATTCTTCATGCAAGTTCTTTATGTGAATTAGGCTGTGTGTGTATTTCCAGTTGCAAGACAAGAAATTACTAAAAGAATTATAAGATTATAGAGATTCTCTTCAGCAGAGTCAACCGTGTTACAGGAATGCAGTGTGTTCTCAATTCCCAATTCTCCTCTGTTGTTGAATGCTTTCAAAACTCTTGCAATAGGAACAAAGTGGGAACAGGACACAGCTGGACAAGGCTGGGCTGGTCCAATTGTCTGCCAGCTGGGAATGCATGAAAAAGCCGAGCTGGCATTACTGTTTTTCTCTTTCAGATCTTGACATTAATTCTGTGAGGAATGGTTTTGTTTTAAAGAGAAATGGAAATATGTTTTGTTTTAAAAAGAAATGAGAATGGAAATATGTTTTCCCTTTGGATGATTTAGAAGTGAACAGAAAAAGTTTTTGGGCAAATAGGTGTTTCATCAAATGTCTTTGCCAATTCCTGGAATTGCTAAAAAGCAGAGACAAAAGGAGAAATCTGCAAACAAAAGGTTATGCTCTGCTGCAAGAACAGAAGATTAAAAAAATAAAAATAAAGTAAAAAGCAGCATTTCACTATAAGGACTCACTACAGCAGTGAACAATCACTTAGAACAACGGTTCCTAACCTGTGGTCTAGGGACCCTGAAGGGTCCGCTGTGGCTTCACAGGGGGTAGGCTGCTTGGCCCACCTCCTCCCTGCAGTGGAGTGGCCATGTGACAGGAACCAAGGCAAAGGCTGGCTGGCTTGGCCTGCACATTGCCAGCCACAGACTTGCAGGAAGAAGCAGGATAAAAGTCTTCCCTCTCTCTCCATTGCCTCTGAGAAGGTTTAATGGATGGTGCAATTGTATTATTATTACTGTATTATCAGGTGGCGTTATTATGGTTTTAAATCTTTGTTAAGTCTTGGGGGTCCACAGCAACAAAAGACATTTAAAGGGGGTTCCTGGTAAAGAAAAGGTTAAGAACCATTGACTTAGAAAATTTAGACTGGGGAAAGCCTTGATTAAAAAAAAACACAGGCAGGTGGAACTTGTGATTTAAAAGTACAGAAGCAATATATATTAAAAGGATGCTGAAATGTACCCCTGCACATTTCCCAACACCCAAAATTTCTTCCTGAAGCATTCTTACTTTTTGCAGGACTAACACAGAGCCTGCCTAGAAAAAAACAAGCAATTTCGGAGAAGAAATATGTGTGTGTAGGGAGGAGAGAAGGATGGGGCAAGCGAATGGTTCAGCGCCTCCACAGATCCCTTCTGTACTTGAAATTGCCAGTATTTCTCTGGGCGTAATTATTATTCTTATATAGAGGTCTGGCACTATCATATCTAATTAGGCAAACCTTCCCCAACTTGGTGCCCTTCAGATCTGTTGGACTACAATTCCTATCCACTGGTCCACAGGCAGACCTCCTCCCATGCAGCTGCCCCGCTTCATATTCAGGCCATACCTTTGAGGGAGTTCGGACTACATTGGTTTGGGAAAGACTGAATTAGACAGGCGCACACCTTTGGTTTCCAAACCAGCATCCAAAGAATCTCAGAGGCTTTTGGTTTCCTTTCATACATACATGGTGGAGATCCACATAGTCTCCAGTATGATTTTGTATTTAAAGGTATATGTCATCCATAGATGTTAACACATAGATCTGTTATTGAAGTCATAGAACTTTATCAGACTAAAAATGCTGTAATTCCACAAATGAAGATAGCAAGAACATTGTGGCATTATAACACTTATTATCACACGTGGCTGTAATCACACGAAAGAAATGACATGGAATTATTGCATGATGACCACTAGCTCTTTAAGAATGGGAGTTTACTTCCATGATTTGGCATGACCAAGATTTCGGCTTTTCTTGCAAGAAGATGCAAGCACACTTAAAACTCACCCCCTCACCAAATTGATAAAGTTAATGAACACACAAGCACTGAAACAAACCTAAAAATGCGCAAACTAGATGAGACAGTTCATAAAAAGATCATCCTGTGCTTCATTTTCATGTTCTCACCCGGGCACTTGTTTGATGAGGACTGCCCATTTATGCTATAATATCACAATTACAATGGATGTGTTTTTGCACGCCCTCAATACTGCCAAAAAAAAAAGGGGGGGGAAAGAAAAAAAAGAGCAATACTGGTGATCTATTGATGGTAAACATGAAATGACGATGACATCATGTGATAGCTGCACCCATTCATGCTACCATTACATCATAATCCCGTGAGTTTTGCCATGTCTGATGAAGTCTGTAGTTACTAAATACATGCTGGCATATTCACAGTGTCAGGATCCATGTGCCCATTGTGAAAAGCCGCTGTAAAGTGGAAGAAACAGCTGTATGAATGCATACCCTCCAGCACTTCACAGGTAAAATATGAGACATGTGGCCAAGCAACCTCAGAGCGTAGTCAAGATGGCAGAAGTTATTAATGAGGAAGAACAGACAAGCCAGGAGAAACTGCAGTAGTTTGCTTTTGCCCGAGCCTACTGGGAAGGACAAAACTTCACCCTTCCTCTCCCCCACCCCACCAAGTTAAATGAGTGCAAACTACTTTTGCACCTTGAACTCAATTTGCACCAAAGGAAGTAAGCTGAGCACAAAGAGGGAAAGGAGGAGAAGGGAAGAGAAACTGGAACATTTTAAAAGCAGCTGAAAATGTGGGATGGCAGAGGAATAACTGGGACTGCCCCTACCAAATAGGGAAAGTTGGATTGTACTTTACTGTATTTTAGTAAATGAAAGGGAAATATTACTGCAATTTTTGCAAGAAAGCTTTAAAAAAGCATTTCTCTCACAAGGCAATTCTAGGTCTGAAAAATAAACAGGGTGTCCATGTCCGTGTGTGTGTGTGTGTGAGAGAGAGAGAGAGAGAGAGAGGTAGGTAGGTAGGTGGGTAGGTGGTGGTGGTGGTTCCATTCTTCCTGCAGCTTAAAGGTCAAGACAGCAGACTGTGGATGCCCAAATATGTCACAGTGATGTTTCTGGCCTGGGGCTCCCTCCTTTGAGAAGCTCTGTTGTTGCAGCTGAGTGCAACTCCAAAGTTTCTTTGCTTATTGGGGAAGTAACTGTGTTACTTGATTGTGATAGGTTTAACTCCCCCCACTTACCTAAATAAAATTCACAGTGGAAAGGTTTAATTCTAAGGAGATGGGAGAAGTTGCTATGTTGGACTCAAAGGCCATGAGATTTTAAAACATGATTTTAAAAATGCTGCTCGATAAGCAAATACTTATTAATTTTTTTAAAACCATGTTTTAATTAAGTGTAATATTCTGTTCTATTTGTATACAGTATTGGTCTTTGACATGTGGGACATGGCCCAGAACTGGACGTTTGGAATAGTACTGGATGAGCAGCAGTGTTCAGGGATGGGCCTTATGCAAGTTTGTCTGCACCCACAATTTAGCCCTGTTTGCAAGCAAGTGGACATGCTTGGTGTTCAGGTCTGAGGTAAATCACATTAACAGGATCACTGCTATTTTCTTTTCCCCTTTGTCTCATATTTCTTTTCTTTTCTTTCTTTCTTTCTTTCTTTCTTTCTTTTTTTTTTTGAGAGAGAGAAGGAGGAAGAAAGAAGAGAACAAACTGTGAAGAAGAAAACAGGCCTAAGAACAGGCCATTAAAAGCCATGTTGCAGAAGACTGGTGAGAAGCACCATATAAGCTATGACTTTCACATGACCTTTTGGGCTAGTGAAACATAACCATTTTCCTGCACCTACACCAACTTAAGTTAGTAACGGGTGGGGCAGGGATGAAAACACCTGCTCACCATGTTTTACTTACTATGTATCTCTCAAGGTTTAAGACCCATTCTGATGGCTAAACACATATCTAGTGGCTTCACTTCAGCCTTCCCTTTTATGTTTATTGCCAACTCTGTATCATTTTAGTTGCTCCCTATTGAATCCTTTTCCAGTTTGCTTGCATTCTTTAAAATATGCTGACCTACACTGGCCATTTTCCAGCTAGCCAGTGCTGAGCCGAGGACTAATTTTTACCTCCTGCGCCTTGAATCACATTAAAGGCAAGTTCATCTGAGAGGTGTTTCTAAGGGATATTAGCAGGCTGACTAATCAGACAAATGACTTGAGAGGTGTCATTTGCCTACTGATAATTTGTCCACCCTGCCAAAACAGAATTCATTTTCAACTTGGTAAGTTCTCCTGCAAGGAGGACGTGTCATCTGAAAGTTATGGATTCAATGAGAAATGCCTTGGGTGGGCAGTGAAAGTGTGTGAGAAGACCTATTTTTTGATAGAGCTCTTCTGAGCCTTGGAAATACTTCACTTTGGGTTCATTTTAACTGCTGTAGCTTTGCAATTGTGGAGGTGGATAAGACATACTCATTGTGTGCTCCTGGATACACAGCATTGACAAAGGCCACAAGTTCACATAGTGGAAGGAATGAAGAGGAAATATTGTTAGCAATAAATACATCGCACAGGTTAGTTTTGGCAGATTTAACGAGGTGGATTTTTATACTATAAAGCTTATTTATTTAATTTATATGCCACTTTTCTCTCAGTATGGGACCCAAAGCTATATAAAACTAAAGCTAAAACAATGTGTACTACAAAAGGTTTAACAGGCATTAAATAACCAATCCAATTTAAACATTAATTTCAAAGTTCAACACATATTACATATTAAAAATATAGTGCATCCATTGACCCTTCTTCATCTCCAACCAGTTAGAGGCTGAAGGCCTGTTTAAATAAGAACATTTTTGTCTGCCAACAAAAACAGCAGAGAGGAAGCCAACCGGGCCTCCCTTGAGAGGGAGCAGCATAGCCTGGGAACACCCACTAAGAAGACTCTCTCCTGTGTCCTCACCAGATGGATAAAAAGAAATATAGCTACATTGGACTGGGTCTAAGTGAGCACAATGGGGCTTACATCTCAATAGGTATGCATAAAATTGCACTGTAAAACATGGATGTGGGCACTGCTAACCACTAGTACGTGAGTAATTCAGTATATTTCTTTATTTTAAAACAGCACTGTTCACTTTGAGATAAAGCAGACATTCTGTCAGATATTTCTTAATGGGAGCAAGAATTATCTAGCCACACACTGGCTAAATGTCCTGTTTCTCCATCTTCTGCCCCTATCCCCACAATGCCTGCATTTTTTAACATGCATATCTACCTGTTATCCAAAACACTGGGGCCCGTGAGGACCCTCTAATGTACTAATATTAATATGGGGAATTAATGCACTCGACTTGGCAATACGAGAGTTGGGTAACAGCAGGACCTTTTAGCCTGTGTATAGTAGTAGGATAGTATAATATATGCGACTCTAAGCCAAAAGGTACAATTAAATTATCTTTATTGGAAAATAATATCACAGCATAACGCAAACACCTAGGCTTCAAGCACTCACACAAGGCTAACAAAAATAGTAGGAAGTATGTGGATAGGGGAATAGATTGAGGGGATGATGGGTGATACGACACCTGTCCAGTAGAGCAGAGATTCCTGCAGCAATGGGGTCTTAGAGTTGCATTCTGAGGGCACACAGCAAACCGGCAGCATGGAGGGAGGAGATGGGGTGGAACTGTGAGCAATTTGGTGGTGTTTTAGGGTGATATTTATATGAAATGGTTCCCTTACAGGGATAGGAGTTGTGAGTGAAATACAATGGTTCTTGGAGGTTCCCAGGGTACAACAAAGGGTACTCTGGAAGAGTTAACAATCGCTAATGATTGATACTTTTGGAATTGAACAGGAAACAGGCAAGGTCTATTGTTGGAAGGAGCAGAAGAGGGAAATCCCATTTTACAAGCAATAAGGGTTTCTGCCACCACTGAGTGGATCAGTAATTGACTCACCTCCAGGTGTTGAGTCTCATTTGAGAGTGTTTGTTTTTGGAAATGTCCACAGGTCCTCCTTTGGTGCATACATGAATCCAGTCTTATTTGGGGATCCCTGGTTTACCTGTAACCATGTGGGTGGCCACCTTATTAAATATAGCCAATTATTTGATATTCCAAGATGGGAGCTGTCAGGGTATGTAACACATACCCTGTGTTTACCTATCCATTGCTTGCTTCCATGTTTCCCAACTTGGCAAAATTCTTGGTATTTCAAAATCCAGTTTTCAGGCACTATCGGATGTACAATTTGCATATCTAACAAACACATGCAGTGTTCTGAAGGATATACAACTCATCACTGGCACATCTAGCATTATTTACAAGGACTAACCATCTTAGCCTTAGCCCCATTCTAAAAGTCTACATAAATGAAAATCAGAGGTGGGGAAAGGTAACCATGCTGGCTGGGGGATTCTGTAAGCTATAGTCCAAAAAGTGACTTTTCCAGGTTCTGAGATTAACAAATTAAAAAACTGAGAGGAGAATCAGACTGTGCATATATAAATTGTGTTTCTGAGCCTGATTTCATGTGATGCTCAGAGCAATGTGAAGAGCCCACTGCAAGCAAGGAGTTCAAGCCTCTGCCAAAAGCAATCAGTCCTCCCCCAGCAGCCTTTTGGACAGGAAGGGAGAAGGAAAGAGAGAGGGGGGGGTATCAAACAGTGAACAGGAAAGGAAAGGGGATGGCAAGTATGCACATGCACACACACAGAAGGAAAGGGGTGCAACAAAAAGAGGTAGCCTTGCCCACTTTGATGGTTGTCCAATGTTAGTTGGTATACAACTCCCTGACAGATTACTCTTAGTGACAGCTGTCAGCTTCCACATCAGTGGAACAGTGAATCTGCTCCAAGTTTTGGTCTGGATTTTAAAGGAGTTACCTAAGGTGCCAAGCACTGTTCTTCAAATGGGATCAACACCTTCAACAGATACTTTAATGTTAGGGCTAAAACCTGCAACAGATTCTCTGCTGAAGTAACATGGAAGCATAATCTTCAACGTTTCACATATAAAAACCAGGACACATGTGGTACAACCTCCGAGTGTAGTCAAGGAGGCAAAAGTTGTTAATGAGGAAAAGGCTAGGAAAGGCTGCAGCAGTTTGCTTTTGCCTGAGCCTACTGAGAAAGGCAAGATTCCACCTCCTGTTCTCTCTCCCTCTGCTGAGTTAATGGAGTACAAACCACTTTGGCACTTTGAACTCAATTTGTAGCAAGTGAAGTAAACCAAGGATTAAGGGGGAGAATGGGACGAAAGGACGAAACTGGGGCATTTGAAAAGCAGCTGAAAAAGTGGAATGATATAGGATTAATCGGGACTGTCCCTGCCAAATCAGGACAGTTGGGAGTGTCTATGAGAGCCATTAGCTGCCACTGATTGTTCCTGAGAAAATGTGGCCCTTAGTTGGGGAAAAAAGAGAGCCTTCTCCTGATATAATAGCTACCGGTACATTCTGTACAGGTACAGCCATAAACAAAGAGAACAGGATCCAGAAAGTTAAGATCTGCAACACGGGGGCACTAGAAGGGTCAGTGAAGAGGAAGAGGGTTTCTTTAAGAAGGGCTGGTTTGAGACCGAGGACTTTACCAGACCACCATCACCCCATTATTGTTCTTTTGCTGGCATATTTTAGAATGTTTTTATGCTGGCAAAAGAACCCCCCCCTCACCAGACCTTACCTTCTGTAGCATCAAAGAGGAAGCCCAGGCACTAACAGAGAGCGAACAGTGCACTCGTGATCTTTGCAAATCTCTTGAGAAGATGCAAGCGCGGGAAATTTAAAAATAAAAGTAAAATGAAGTAAAATAAAAAGTAAACACAAGCACAGACACACACTTAAAAAGTCCCAAGTACATGGGGAGGGGCTACCATAAAAAGAGTGTCCCCCTACCTGGTTGTCCCAATCTCACCCAGAAGTGCTTGTCCATTGATGCTTCATTCACATGAGCACAATGGCGCTAGGATTCAAATGCTGGCAATGCAGGCAACAAAATGCCATAGGAGATCAACTAATGGCTTGGCCCATCAAGCTGTGTTTTCTGTGCTTTGTTGTTGTTTCATCTCCTTTCATGCCCATCAGTAAAATAACACCCGAAAGCAATGGTTCTTAACCTGCGGTCCACAGACCCCCAAGGGTCCATGATGTCCTCACAGGGGGTCCGCGAAGGCAGTAGAGTGGCTATGTGACCGGAGCCAAGGCAAAGGCTGGCTGGTTTGGCCTGCACATATCCATTCAATCCACTCTAGCCACAAACTCGCAGGAAGAAGTAGAAGAACAGTCTTCCCCCTCCAGTGCCTCTGAGGACAGGTTTAGTGGATGGCATAATTGTGTTTTATTTATTTATTTATTTATACCCCACTCTTCAGCCACAAGGCTATCAGAGCGGCTTACAAATTGTTTTAAGCAAAAGCTATTTACACATCTACACTGCATTAAGCTGTTTCCAATGTGTGTTAGCTAATTGCCCCCCACAAGCTGGGTATTCATTTTACCAACCTAAGGAAGGATGGAAGGCTGAGTGAACCTTGGAGCCCGCTGGAATTGAAGTTGCAATGTGGTGACTTGCAGTACTGGCATTTAACCACTGTGCCACCATGTTGTTGATGTTATTATTGTTATTATTGAGTTAAGTCTCAGGGGCCCCTTGAAACAAAAGATATAGGAGGTCCCTGGTAAAGAAAAGGTTAAGAGCCACTGCGCTAAAGGCAAGGGATATCACTTCAAACATTTCATATTATCTGGATGAATGTGGAATCTAAGTGGTCAGGCTGTTCCATGGGCAATGCTTTTCCCTCTCCCCTTTTCCTGGCTCCTGTGGAGTGTTCCTTTATACACAGCCAAATAAAAAGCCACCAGGGAGGTGGGTGGTGGGGTCATGGTGGTCCTTGGATTTTGCAGTTTGCTTATTGAGGATTTTATACACAGAGCGGACAGAGAATATGGGGAAGCTCATGAGCAACAAGCAAACAAAACAAAAGAGGAACTTTTGAGCTCCATGGGTCCCATTCTTGAGTTCCATGGGTCCCATTCTGGGAGAAAGGTGGCATATAAATCAAATAGATAGATAGATAGATAGATAGATAGAAAGATAGCACTTTGTACTTGAGAAGGGGCTATAGGAATAACCTTCATAATGTTTGTTGCAATTTTTTTTAAAAAAACCCAAATGTACTTCTTCCTAGGATCTGTTAAAATGAAATATGTTATCAGAATATAATAGTCATACTGGCTTCACTCCAACCAACAGAGACACAAACCATATACAGGCCAACCCCCGTATCTGTGTGGAACACCTTCCAAGACACCCCATGGATATCTGGAATGCTGATAATAGAGAACCCTATTATTTTCAATTAGACAAATGCTAGAAGTTGACCATAGGATCAAACTGGAGGACCTAGAAATGCCTAGAGAGAACATTTTTTTTCCAGATGTGGATAAAAAATGTGGATATGGGGATTGACCTATATTTATAGTATGCCTGAAAGATGTTCAGTTTTGGATTTTGGTGAGATTCCTAAGGAAGGAAATCCTTGAATAATGGGATTCATAATGTTGGAGGAGAAAACAGGAAAGTTACTCCATGTACCTTCAGTGTGGAAGTTTAGTAACAGGGTACTATATTAGGATTCTATGTTGTTTTTACTACCAAGAAAATACTGTTTGATCTCAAAGAACATTATAGAACATAAGGGGAAATAATTTTTTAAGGGACATAATGTTCCTTTACTAGCATGAAACATACATTATCAGTCCCTAAATATGAACTTTGATGCACCAAGGAGAACTCTGAAGAGCTTTGCCACTCACATACAAAATGAGGTAGCTTGAACATCTCTGCAGTTTACTTTTGTAATATTTGTTTATAGATTTCTTGTTTTATACACACACACACACACATACATATACATACATATGTATAGTAATGAACATCTGAATCAGTGCATCTCAAGTTATCCTATATGGGGGACTGGCAATTTCCCCCACTACCAATGTGCCAGAGACTAGTAACATACTTGTGCCCATTGGCTACAAATCATAGAATCATAGAATTGCAGAATTGGAAGAGACGACGAGGGCCATCCAGTCCAACCCCCTGCCATGCAGGAAATCACGATCAAAGCATCCCCGACAGATGGCCATCCAGCCTCTGTTTGAAGACCTCCAAGGAAGGAGACCCCACCACGCTCCAAGGGAGTCTGTTCCACTGCCAAACAGCTCTTACTGTCAAAAAGTTCCTCCTAATGTTGAGGTGGAATCTCTGTTCCTGGAGCTTGCATCCATTGCTCCGTGTTCCAGTCTCTGGAGCAGCAGAAAACAAATCTGCTCCATCCTCAATGTGACACCCCTTCAAATACTTAAACAGGGCTATCATATCGCCTCTTAACCGTGTGTTTTCCAGGCTAAACATACCCAGCTCCCTAACTCTCTCCTCATAAGGCATGGTTTCCAGACCTTTCACCATTTTAGTCGCCCTTCTCTGGACACGCTCCAATTTGTCAATATCCCTTTTGAATTGTGGTGCCCAGAACTGGACACAGTATTCTAGGTGAGGCCTGACCAAGGCAGAATAGAGTGGCACTATTACTTCCCTTGATCTAGACACTATCCTTCTATTGATGCAGCCCAAAATCCATTGGCCTTTTTAGCTGCCGCATCACACTGTTGACTCATGTTCAACTTGTGGTCTACTAGGACTCCTAGATCCCTTTCGCATGTAGTCTCATTCAGCCAGGTCTCCCCCATCCCATATCTATGCATTACTGTAAGAAATACAGTACCTTACATTTCTCCTTATTGAATTTCATTTTGTTAGCTTTGGCCCAACTCTCCAGTCTATCCAGGTCATTTTGAATTTTGAGCCTGTCCTCTAGGGTATTAGCTACTCCTCTTAATTTGGTGTCATCTGCAAATTTGGTAAGTATGCCCCTAATTCCCTCATCCAAGTCATTGATAAAGATGTTGAATAGCACTGGGCCCAGGACCGAACCCTGTGGCACCTCACTGGTCACATCTTTCCAAGATGAAAAAGAGCCATTGCTGAGCACCCTTTGGGTTTGACCGGTCAATCAATTACAAATCCATTGAACAGTTAACTTGTCTAGCCCACATTTTACAAGCTTGTTTGCAAGGATGTCATGGGGAACCTTGTCAAAGGCCTTACTGAAATCAAGGTATGCGATATCCACAGCATTCCCTTTATCTACCAAGCTGGTAATTTTATCAAAAAAAGACATCAGATTAGTCTGGCATGACTTGTTTCTCTAAAACCCATGTTGACTTTTTTTGATTATGGCATTTTTGTGATTCAAAACCACAATTCAAAAAGGATATTGACTAATTGAAGCGTGTCCAGAGGAGGGCAACTAGAATGGTGAAAGGTCTGGAAACCATGCTTTATGAGGAGAGACTTAGGGAGCTGGGTATGTTTAGCCTGGAAAAAAGACGGTTAAGAGGTGATATGATAGCCCTGTTTAAGTATTTGAAGGGGTGTCACATTGAGGATGGAGCAGATTTGTTTTCTGCTGCTCCAGAGACTGGAACACGGAGCAATGGATGCAAGCTCCAGGAACAGAGATTCCACCTCAACATTAGGAGGAACTTTTTGACAGTAAGAGCTGTTCAGCAGTGGAACAGACTCCCTTGGAGCGTGGTGGGGTCTCCTTCCTTGGAGGTCTTCAAACAGAGGCTGGATGGCCATCTGTCGGGGATGCTTTGATCGTGATTTCCTGCATGGCAGGGGGTTGGACTGGATGGCCCTCGTGGTCTCTTCCAACTCTACAATTCTATGGTTCTATGATTCTATGAAAGGGTAGTGCTTTTGTAGCCAATGACAATGACATTACATACAAAGGTCATCACCCTTTCAAGAGGGTTCAGGCATAGAATATAGCTTGAAAGCTCTTTTATGAAGGCACATAGTAATTTGGAGATTTGGGTATATTGTCCAGAAATGTAAGGCATTTCAACCCCAATGATTTTACACTGCTGACAGTCAGCTTCTCTGCCAATAGGCAGAGAGGTGTCCCAAAGGGGAACACTACTGTCTTTCCCTGCAGCCTTTTACATACTGCCAGTTGTGCACTTCAACATCTAAGCAGAGGTTGTCATTGGATCACGTATTAAAAGCACCTGGGTGAACTGAAACCTGTTGGAGTCTATTCAGATCCCTTCCAGTGATCAAAGGGCAGAGCTGGATGAAAATTCAGAACTCCCAATCTGTAAACATTTACGCTAAACTGTCCATAAAACCTTACAATCTCCCTATGGCCAAAATGTCCTGTAAACTTTGCTTTGATCTCATTAGGTTCCCTGCATCATTCTCATACAGGAAGAGCAACTGCTTCTTAATGTATGACCTTTCCAATGCTTTAGTTTTGAGTCCAAAGCCACAAACCCTCTCCACACTGAGAACCTCACTATGGGTATATATTCTCACAGAGCATTACTCTGCGTATTGACTTCAGGGTATTCAATGCAAAATTTTCCTAGTGACTCTTATCTTCTGTGCAGACTTGCTAAGTTTCAAGCAACACTACACCCTCAAGAAAGACGTGCAAAAGAAGTGAGGAGTTTGAACCTGCAGAAAGATCATAGGGGTGGGGTGAAGAGTCTTGCAATCATGGGCTGTTATCTTCCCAGAATGTTTGGAAGAAGGCTTATTTTATCCATGGTTTGATAACACATTCCTATGGCTGCAGGCACACTGTGAACTGCAGTAGATGAGTGACAGAGTCTGCTAATTATAGTTAATGATGGCCTTAATAGATATATAAGTGTGTGTGTGTGTGTCCCCCCACATCTGGCTGAGTTGGAGGGTATAATAAACTGAATTCATAATCATTATTATAGTGGAGCTAGGGAGAGTAACATAGGAGATCTTTGTAAAACCATAAGCGCTGTGGATGCAACAATGAAAACAAGAAAACTAAGCAGATTAAGTACATTGTGTCAGAAGGCACCTTAATCATGGGGGAAATTCCCCAAATATGCATGTTTTTAGTATTAAGAAATAGGAACGGTGACTTCCCATTCCTTTCCTCCCATGAGATGATTAAAAGCCAGCCCTCTAGTCCTACCTCTCAGGGGAAATGGGAAGAAAGTTGTTTGTATCCATGGTGTTGTCATCTTGTTTATTGCAAGTATGGTGGCCTCTGGCCCGACATAAGACAAGACAAGACTCCTGCCCCTTTCCTAGTTGTCTGGAGGGAGGAATTTCATACACCTTCTACCCTTTTCTACTTCTAGCCACTCTAATTACAACAAATGGCATGCATCCTTAACTCTATGGGACCTGACAGAAGGTCAGATACATGACTGTATTTCTTCTGTAATTCCATTAAAACTTGAACTGGGACTCACAACAACCTGGCTGCTGATTCAAATATTTTGAATTTGCCCTCCATTTTAATATAAGAAGAGACTTAGAACAAACAACTTCCCTCCCACATCTCCCAGACAGAGGGAAATAAGAGCTGCTATCACAGCATTAGGCCAAGCAGAGCTTTCTATCCAGTTGAAGGGTTAACTTTCCATTAATACAATAGAAAAAGTCTCAAGTCCTGAAAGAGCTGGTTGATGGCCCCTTACTCTCCCTTCCCTTTTCCTCCTGAATCAACACAATTCTATTTGACAGCAGGAATCTGGGCAGGTTAATGAAGCAGCAACAGGCTAGGAGGATCTCAGAGCAAAATTTCACCTCAGCCAATCACAGAATTGATTATCCTTTGCCTGAGTGCATTATGATGACATCACCCCATCAATGCACTGCAAGCTGATCAGTCACCCAACTCGGTTATTTCCATTTCTAGGCAGTTCCTGACTGGATTATTCGCCAACAACCTATCTTGAGTCTGCTTTTAATGTGCATCTGATATGCATTTAGGAGTGTACTTCTTCACAGAGTTTTTTTTTAAAGGTGTGACTTTATTACTTTCTGCCAAAGCTCAGAGCTTCTGGAAACAAATTCAGACATGTTCAAGGCAGTGTTCTTACAAATTCATACATGTTCAAGGCATGTTCATAGAGATCATTGCCAGCTAATCTAGAATGGTGTTCTCTTGATGGTCAAAGAGAACCAACTGGTAAAAATAACATTGAGCAGTAGCAGATAGATAACTCTATGCCCATTTTAGATTATGTTGAAGCTGGAGTCTTCTAATGGGGCTTGGTTCTGAGGAGATTATCACACTACACTGTTATAGCACTATTATTATCTCTGAAGATGCCAGCCACAGATGCAGGAGAAACGTCATAAGTAAACTCTTCCAGAACACAGCCTCACAGCCTGGAAAAAAAACCAAAGAAAAACTATTATTCCACTTTAACTGTTCTGGTTGCCTCCTGTGGAATCCTGGGATTTGCAGTTTAGGGAAGGACATTTAGTTTTCTCAACCAGAGAGCCCTTAGGCCTACCTAAACTACAAACACCAGAATTCCACAGGAGGCAGCTATAGCAGTTAAAAGTGTAATAATAGCACTATAACAGTGTAATGTGATAAAGGTTATCAGACAGGAATGCAAAAAGTGTTCCTGTCCCACAATCTCTACTCCCACCCCTGTCCTGCCACAATTGCCCTCCCCACTGCACTTACCTCCTCTCCTGTCAACAGGGCAGCCCAGGAGTGAAATCCCGCCTGTTCTCGCGAGAAGATGCGAGTGTGAGAAATTCAAAGTTAAAAAGAAAAATAAAACAGTAAAAGTGATAGCAAGCACAAAAACACACTTTAAAATTAACAAGTAACCTGGGAAGGGTCATAAAAAGAGGGTAGCTTACTTGGATGTCCCGATCTCACCTGGAAGTGTTCTGGCAGAGACTGCCCATTGGCATTGGGATCTCGCCAGCAACACGGGGCACACTGTCACACACATGGAAACCTGGGACAGAAACAGAATGGGGGATCTATTGATGGCTTCTCCCGTCAATAAAAAACAGCACCCAACGAATGGGAGCAGAATGAGTGCATAACACAATATCGTCTGGTAAGGAAGCCCTTTTGCAATCTCTTAGCATTGTTGCAACACCACTTTTGATGCATCTGATAATCTCCAAAGTCCTTTAAGTCATGCAACTGTATTTTCCTAGGGTTGAAGAATTGCCATGTTTCCGCTTTAATAGTTACATAATAAGAATGGCCTTGCAAAAATGATGCCATGTGTCAAAAGATGTTTTGCAAAAAGATTTGTTTTCTACCATTATTTCAGGACTTGGTAACTCACGTTTTTGGACCTCATTTAAAGGTTCCCAGATCTCTGATCCTGGACCCTCTTCTCTAGTCCTCGGGGGGTGGGGAGGGGGAGGAGAATCTCAAGGTAAGAACACCGCCTTGAACATATAATTCCTCATTTGTTTTTCGTTGGAATGGTAGACTCTCTGCAATTGCAGTTGGTGCTTAATGTGTCATGCTTAGTGACATCACCAGCGACTTCTCCTTGTAAAATATCACTAGGGTCTACCCTTTGTGACATCACATCATCCCTATTCTCAGGTTTTGACACCAAAATTTGAGGGGCTGGAATAATCCTAACCTGGCAACCCCATTTACCATAAAAATATGAAGAAGAAACATTGCAACAGGAAGGTCTCAAAATGGTGCTTAAGATTTTCTTCAGAGATCCTATTCTGTGTGTCCTTGCCAAGTGAAGTGAGGTGGGTGGCTGCTAGGAAGAAGATATTATTATCTCTGTAAGGGTGGCTTTTCTGGTGCTATCTTTATAGTCTATTTGGTGCCAGGTGAAGAAGTGCAACACAATTGAATTGTGTTGCACTGTATTGTATATTGTAATGTTGTGATGTTGTACCCCACCCCGATCCTGAGGGGAGAGGCGGGTAATAAATAACTAAGTATCATTATATCATATAAGGCCTTTTTATTCACATAGGTCATGTAAACTACTAGTGTTTTAAACAAACACAATCTGGGCTATCCTTGTGTAAGCTCTCTGCTTTATTTTGTAACAAAGAGAAGATATTTTACATGCTGTATTTTAGAGGGTTTTAAAAAAATTATTATCTTATATTTTCATGTTCTTTTTTATTTCTTGTTTGGTGAGGGAACAACAACAACAACAACGAGTTATTTATTATCAACCTCTCCCCTCAGGATCGGGGCATGGTACATACATTGCAACACGTGTTGATGAGCAGTTGTATAATTTCAGTTATGATGATGATAGGATGTTTTTGTTTTTGTAAAACAGAAAAAGCCTTCATTTGTATATTTCCAGTAAACAACTCTCTTGGTAAGCTTAAATTTTGAAGTTATCACTCTGCTCTTAACACATGCCATGAGGATAAAATGGCAAACAGCTAAAAGTACAAAAATTCGTAACAAGATCACCCATCAGAACCTTTGGTTCATGAGAACGCAAAGGGCTTGTCTATACGAGGGGGGAAAAACTGGATAGCTCTACAGTAATGGCAAATCACAGCAGCTGCAATTTGTCTTAATGGTGTTTTGGCCCCCAAAGGCATCACATCAAGATGGTGGCCATGAGTGATTTACTCGTGTTTTTAATTTGTCACTGAAGAACTTTTTTTTAAAAAAAACTATTTTTTATTGTGTGCTTCAATGATATTTTGCCTGTTAGGGGAAAAAAAACATACCATTTTTGTCACCTTAGAGTTCATTTGCTAAGGTGAAAATTCAAAATGGCGGTGCCAGGCGCTTGCCCTGTTAGCAAGCCCTCCCCCCCTCATCTGGCCAATCAGCTTTGTGCTTCCTCTCCTATGGGAAAGCAATTCATATCAAATCCCTTGTCCCAATGAGGGGGAAATGTGCATTCCCCACGCAGTATTTAAAAAACACTGCAGAAAACTGCAAAGTCTCCTTGTGCGCAGTACATGGCAGTTTTTGCCCCCCCTCCTTCTGAATATAGCAAATCGCTGCAGGTTGCCATTAAGACAACATGTGTTCTCCTCAAAGTCTACGAGGATTATTTCCACCATTTAGACAAGCCCAAATTGTATATTACAGAAGCATGAGCTCAGAGCTGATTCTTACATGTCTGTATATCGTTCAGGGACAGATCACTTGCTAGCAGGCAGGATCAAAAGCTATAAACTGCTTTTGTATTGGAGGTGTTATCAGGACCCTGTGGTGGTGTCTGTGTTAGCTGTTTCATACATGCAACACTTCTTAATGTTACAGTCACTGAATAATGACCATGCATATCTGAATTGACTCCTAGAACTGGTATCCTGAGAGTGAATGGTTTTATTTATGAAGTAATATTTTGTGCAAATTTAATAATACATGAAATGTTTTTCTGGAGTGCTTTGACTACAACAATGTTCCTCCAGACCAATAAGTCTGATAATCTGATTGCTTTCCCTGTTGATGCACACCAAAACGCATATTCCAATCCCACTTTCCCCATCTTGTTTCCCTTTTACCCCGTCTGTCTTGTTTGAGTAGAAATTAATAAGATATTTTCTACCATTCTGCTGAGGCCAGAGGCTATTAACAACAGAGACATAATGTAATTATTACAGGCCTCTTTTCATTCTGACAGTTTTGTTCCAGTTTTTTTCCCTTACTGTTATTCACATCTTAAGAAACTACTGGCACCAAAGAACACAACTATCATTTAAGGATGACTAGATGTAAAGTCATGGGAGTAAAATTTATAGATCCACATGAGAGGCCTTTCTCAGTAGTAGTACCCCCAACTGGGGAACTTTCTTCTAAGGAAAGTCAGGCTGGCTCCATCCCTTTGGAATTTCCAGCAAGCAGCTGAGATGGTGCTGTTTTGCATAGCCTTTGGTCTTTGAAATTGCTCTGGCTATCTGGTTTTAAATCCTTTTAAAGGGTGTATTTGTGGTCTTTTAAAAATTGTGTTTTTCAAAGTTTTTTTTTTTTAAACTCACATATTTTATCCACTGGAGGCGGTGTGGTGGTTGGAGTGTTGGACTAGAACACTGGGGGCTTGTCCACATTAGTGAGAAACACAGATTCCCCCTGAATCTGGCCTGATAACACCACAAAATTTGCATTCTTTTCCCTGAATCTGATGCAATAATGCCACATGATGTACAGCTCTATCTGCAGCAGACTCAGGGAATACTACCTTAATCTGAGTTTTAGAAAACTCACAGTTTTCTCTGGATTTTCCTTGAAACTCCAGACAAAACTATAGTGCGAACAATGCATTTGCACTGGATTCAGCGGCAGGGAGGCGAGAAAGGACAAGCATTACCTGAGGCACCACCATCCTCCCCTTGGCACCACTTCCTTGTTCTAAAGGCAGAGTTTTGGCTTTAGTGGCCAGCACCAGGGCTTTGCTTTTCTGGCGCTCAATTATCTGCTTTGAGCTTCGTGAAAGTGGAGCCACAGCTCTAATCGCTCTCTCTGAAGTCAGAATGGGTGGCAAGCCTTGCGATGGCAAGGCTGGCCAGTCATAATGACCTCAAAGCAGGCCATTATGCACCAGAAAGGCAGAGCCCTGTCACTCTCTTTGCCCATACCAGTGGCAATGGTGCCACAGAGGTAGCTGGCTAGCAGCAGCGGCAGACCTGTAGCTTCACTGGGGGTAAAAATCCAAATGCAGATTTGGGCTTTGGCAGGTAAGGTGTGGCACTTAAATCTGGGCCAGAGTAGTCTAGATTTCATGTGCCGCAGCTCCGGGCCAAAGTAGTCTGAATTTCATCCAGATTTTTACCCCCAGTATAGATAAGCCCTGGGAGACCAGGGTTCAAATAGCTGCTTACACATGGAAACTCACAGAATAACTTCAGGCAAGTCATTCACTCTCAGCCTCAGAGGAAGGCAATGGCAATCCCTCTTTGGGCAAATCTTGGCAAGAAATCCCTGTGATGGGGAACTTAAGGTTGTCATAAGTTAGAAATTACTTGAAGGAACACAGCAACAAATTCTGTCCATTGAACCTTGCCCCAGAGGTCCTGGCAGACTGAGAGGTGGTACATAAATGCTCTAAATAAATAAAACCATATGGCTAGAAATACATACAAACAAAGGTTATTTTCTGTGGGTCTGTGCTACAGAACAGGTCAGGGAACCATGGGAAGCCTGGCTTGTCCTGTGCATGCTGCTTCATCATCCTACTTGCAACAGGTGTGTATGTGTGTGTGGGACTTTGCTGGTGACTTATCGGTGGTATAGGCAAAATGCAACACACGTACAGCATATATTGGTGCTTGTTCCTTCAGTCCTTGAGTAACCCCCTTCTCCCCACATCAGTCACAAGGCTATCAGAGCGGCTTACAAATTGTTTTAAGCAATAGCTATTTACACATCTAAACTGCATTAAACAGTTTCCAATGTGTGTTAGCTAATTGCCCCCACAAGCTGGGTACTCATTTTACTGACCTACGAAAGGATGGAAGATTGAGTGAACCTTGGACCTGCTGGAATTGAACTTGCAACATGGTGACTTGCAGTACGGGCATTTAACCCCTGCGGCACCAGGGCTCCTTTGAAAATATGACAATTGCTCCTCCAGGACTAATGATTTTCATCTCAAGCAGTGGTTCTTAACCTGTGGTCCGTGGACCCCCAGGGGGCTACAATGTCCTCACAGGAGATCTGCAAAGGATTGAAGGCTGGTCAGCCAATGTGACAGGATCCAAGGCAAAGTCTGGCTGGCTTGTCCTGTGCATTGCCGTTCAACCTACTCCAGGTACAAACTTGCAGGAAGAAGCAGGGGGGAAAAGTCTTCCCTCCCCCTCCAGTGCCTCTGAGAGAAGGTTTAATGGGTGGTGTAATTATATGGTTATTATCAGGTATTATTGTTATTATTTTTAGGGGTTTGAATCTTAAGTTAAGTCTTGGGGGGCTGTGGCAACAAAAGACATTTAAAGGGGGTTCCTGCTAAAGCTAAAGAAAAGGTTAAGAGCCACTGATCTAAAGATGGGGGGGGTTGCTTTTGTCTGTGTGTGGTTTTTCTGTTGTTGTTTTTAAGAGTGCTAATAATAAAGAGCACTGCCTGTGGCAGGTCTCAATGGGTCTAAACTGGAACCTAGCCTCTCTAAAATTGCCCATCCCATTTGACTGTCATCTCGCCATGGGAAATTTCCCTTCTTCAATTTGGTTCCTCCCAAGAAACTAGAGGAGGAGGGAACTAACAATAAATCCTAGATTCTTATCTGATTTGTTGGAAAGCCAGATGATACAATAAACCAGCTGAGAAGCAAATCTCTCTTTACAAGGAGTGTTTAAGCACCATGCACCCTACCACATTGCTCATTCACAGTAAGATAGCATTCTTATGGATTTCTGGTTTATCATGCCATGTCATGCAAACACATCCTGTATGTCTTCCCAAAAAGTCCACAAATGAAGATTTTTTTTTGGGGGGGGGATTCTCCTAGGTAACAGAATCAATTTCTGTCCTTCTGCCCACTCCTGTTTCTACTCAGTTATTTGGATGGTAATTGCTGGCAAGGTAGTTTTAGTGCTGGAGCAGGACTCCAGGGGGTCGTTTACACGGGCAAATATTCCTCTAAATATACCGCTAAGATAGCTCATAGTTCCCACAGATCGCAGCACAGCATCGCCTCATTCAGAAGAGGGGAAGGTAAAACACCCAAATATAGCATGGCAAGGGATGTCGCTACTTTTGCAGGTATATTTGCAATGTAGCGCATTATTGGCAGTGTAAACAACCATTCTGCTAAGGGATACAGCAGAGCTGCATTGTGATTGGTTGATGATGCAGGGGTGAGCTTAAAAGAGGGGCAGGGAGGGAGGGAAAGACAGTAGCGATTAGAGGAAACTTTGAAAAATCTTCTCTGCTATTTTGCAAGCCAGTTTGCAAACAAACAGGATTCCTAACAATTTTCATTCAGGGAGCATTCCTTCTCATTCTCTCTGCTGTTTTGCAAGTATGTAAAAGCTCAGTTCGTCAGCTGTGATCCTGTGCATGGGGGAGGGAGAGAAACCATTTCATGAAGGGCTGTATCAGAGCTGCACTGCTATTTTCCCTCTCTCTCTCTGGCTTTCCTCTATTTGGGAGAAAATGCTGTTAAGCAAGGAAACCTTCTGTTTGATTTGTGGGAAGGGAGTGGGGGGGAGGGGGACTGCCTCTAAGCTGTTAAGCACAGAGTTCAGTCCAGGGCAGACATTCCTATGGCATTCCTTTCCCTCTCCAATGCCCCCAGCACTTTTGGCTGTGTGAACCTCAAAGTGGAAAAAATCAAAGAGCCACAAAATATAGCTGTGTAAACATATACCGTGTAAACTACCCACCACTGATGTGGGAAAACGCTAAAGCGCAACTTAACACAATAAAACCTGCCGTGTAAACCAGCCCCAGGAGACCAGTGTTCAAATCCCTACTTGGCCATGGAAACCCATTGAATGACCTTAGGCAAATGGCACTCTCTCAGCCTCAGTGGATGGCAATGGTGAACCTCCTCTGGACAAATCTTGCCAAGAAAACCCAACGATAAGTTCAACGTAAGTTGGAAACAACTCGAAGTCAAACAGCAACAACAGTTTTGATGGCAACAATTGTTTTGGAGTCTATGGCTCTGTAACAAATAAACCAAACTAAACATACATACAATATATCCTTGAGAGTTTGAGATGCCCCAAAGGAACCTTCTCCCGTCTCATCATCCTAAATATGCCCCTCCATGTTTCAAGGAAGGTCTATAAAGCCTTCATTTTCATTAAAATAAACTTTTAAAAAGCCTGACACTAGGATGGGAGAGAGGATGTAAAATCTCTTATCTCTGATCACTCTGAATGGCATAAGGTAATGGGAAGCCAAAAGGACCTCCTGTGGACCGTATTAGCTTACAGACCATAGGTTTCCGCTCCTGCTGTATCAAGAAGAAGGGAAGCAAGAAGAAGGAGAGGATGAAAAAGTAAAGGAGAACAAGATTATTTTTAATAGGTGTACAGAAAGGAAAGGATTTCAGCCATATAGCTTTTCTCAGTCTAATAAGACCAGATGAAGGCAGCTATGGGGGGAAGGGGGAGGGGGAAGGGAGTCATTGCTTCTACACAACCGTTAAAGGCACAAAAGCCTGTCCCTCCTTTGCATCTGTTCATCCAACTTTAAATTATTACTTGGAGAGCCTGGCATTTGCAGCTCTGGCCTTGCTCTTAGTGTCCTACTTTGACTCCCCCACAGGCATTAGGCATCATGCCAGCATGTGATCCACCTCTCCCAGGGATTAAGCTCCTTTTTCAAACTTGCATTTACCTAACTTACAACAAGCCAGACTCCACTTGCCTAGCTGTAGATAGAGAAAGAAAGGAAAGGGGGGAAAAAGCCACAACCCTAATCAGCTGAGCTGGTCACGTAGCAAACGTTCTAAGCAGAGCTTGGCTATGTTGCTAGACAGTTGGAAGTGGAGTAGAGAGTATGCCTAGCAAAGGGGAAATTTATTAATTTTCTAGAGGTCAAATTGACAGCAGAGAGGAATGAGTTAAATGCTCCCCTCCCCCCAGTGCCTGCCTATCATATGCTCTGGGCCTGAAGAGTCAGTCACTCACATCAGTTTTTTATTTTACTGATTAATCCCACAGATCATGTGTTTCAGGTGGGGCAGAGAATCTGCTGGAAGGTGTTGCCCCCTCCTTAATAATTTTTTTCTTGTGCAATCACAGATTAAGCAAAGGTCATGTTTGTCCATCTGTAGTTATTACAGTTGCCAGATCTCAGGAACTGGCCCTAAATCTCCAATTTTTTAGTTGACTCAGCTCTGGGCAAGAGGAAAGGGCTTAGTGCAAATCCCTTTCCAGCCCACCTAGTAGAGTGGCAGCATGCAAGGTTAATTGATTTGTTGCTGCAACTTGCAAAGCCTCCAGGTCTCTCTCTCTCTCTCTCTCTCTCTCTCTCTGCATATGTGTGTACTTAGTTTCCTCCTTCCCACCTAGTTACTGGACTTTTTCAAATGGTTGAAAAAACCCTGAGGAGGTCGGGAAGAAGAATGGGGCTGTCGCGCTTACACAGCCCCATTTCAGACAGCCCTGTCCTCTTCCATCCTCCTCCCGACTTTCCCCCATGCTGCTGGAGCCTCTTTTTATTGACGGAAAACCTCTGTCAGTAAAAAGTGGTGCCAGCAGCACGAAGGTCGGGAGGAGGACGGGGGCTGTCTGAAACGGAGCTGTGTAAGCGCGACAGCCCCGTTCTCCCGACCTCCTCGGGTATTTTTTCAACAATTTGAAAAAGTCCACTGTAGCACCAGGGCTCACCCACTGCTCTGCTCTGTATCCATCTCTTCTGGCTAGGAGCAAGTAGGCTAGATTAAATGTTTCTTATTCTGTCTCCCTAAGTATGTGAGAAGGAACAATTCCCTCATTACACTTTGATCTGGGAACAGCCGCTAACTCAGATTTCTGTCTTAATGTCCAAGTAGGAAAATATGTTCTCTATGTGTGTATGTTTGTATGCGTTCGAATGACAAGCTGTGAGCAACGGTGGTTGGTACTTAATGCATAATGCTTAACGACCTCACTAGGGGCTGTCCCTAGGTCTCAGGTTTGGGCTTGGAAACCTCGGGGCCTGGGATGATCCTGAACTGGCAATGCTAATCATTATTTAGTGTTGATTATGGCCTGGGTTAAATCCTAGGTATCCCAGACAAAGTATCGTAGGGTATCTAAACAGAGGTGCATTATGGGACACATCACATTACATATACACACAGAAAATGCTAATCTGAGAGCCAGTGTTTGAAAATAAGTGTATCACTTGTAAGACTACATCACCACATCGCTGCTTATGATAGGAAAGCTTTGAGGTGGCAAACCTCTGTCTGTCAATTCTATCTGAGAATCTAAAAGAGAGTGGTTTAGGAGCCACCTCCTTATCCAGAAGCTCATAATCCCTGGGATATGATTACAGTAAGAGCAGTATTTACACACAAACACATACATGCCACCACACTGCATTAAATGTATTTTGTTGGTTAAAAACACTGTTTATTTATTATCCCATTTATATCCTGCCTTTCTGTTGCAAACAGGACTTGAGGCAGTTTATGATTAAGAATATATACAATTAAACACATACATATGTTTACATATGCAGTTAAAAAATAGAATTAAAAAAACAATTTTAAAGCAGACCAATAAAAGAAAATACAGCACCCACCCAGTTATTTGAATAGCAAGCAAGGTCAGTTGCCAAAGGTCTGCCTGAATTAAAAAGCCTTTGCCTCTGAGCCAAAAGGCAGATAGAGAACCAGCCCAGCCTCTCTTGGCAGGGAGTTCCAGAGCCCCAAGGCTAGGTAACACTTCTTATATTTAGAGTTTAGGAACAAAACAGTGAGTATAAGTTTCTTCAAAGTATAACCTTAAGGTTACATTTTCAGGGATCAGGTCTATACAGGTTGAGCCTCCCGTATCTGAAATGCTTGGAGTCATAAGTTTTTTTGTATTTCGGATTTTGGAATGTATTTGCATACACACAAACACACACACACATACACACACTCCCACCATTTCAGAGATCCTCACCTCCAACCATTTCACAGATCTTCACATCTCTCTCCAACCTTGCGTCTCATACACAGACAAAACATGAGGCTGGAGAGAGACTGTGGGTCTGTGAAATGAGGGGAGACATGGATTTGCACCAAGCACTATGCTTCAGGAGATGTTGAAGAAATATGTACTAACAGAAGCCAGTTGCAAGCTGAAAAAATGGCAGAGGAGAAGCCTTTAAAATTCAGGTGAACTGGGGTAATCCTACAGCTTTAAGACCTGAAAACCTCTGAAGAGTGTGGATGGAGCTGTGTAAGGAAACATAAAAACATACCAAGGAAAGGTGACAGTTCATTAAAAGAGCATCCTCTGTGTCCTGTGTTCTCATTGGGAAAGGAGAGTGGGGGGAAAGGACTGCCCATTCATGCTGTAATTGCATGACATGCAGCGGGACATGATTTCACAGGCTCATCAATACTGTGAAAAGAGTGGTATTGAGGGCTATTCATAGATTTTCCCGTCAGTGAAAAGTGACAAGCAATTAATGGGTGGAACATACGTTGACCATGGGAGGACAACAACATCATGCGATAATGGGAACCCATTTGCAGTACTGCCGCACTGTAATTCTGCAATTACAGCCCCATCTGATAAAGTCCTCAGACATTCATCTTCCTGATTTCTGAATTCCCCACCCTTATTTGGTGCAGCTTTGCATGTGGCGACCACATTTTGTTATGCTAGAAGCTGACATAGAAGCTACCTTTTTTGTATGTGTGATGCTTACTCAGAACCCACACATACAAATACAGTAGGAACCTTGTGGGGGAATGGTTCTAAGGGGCTCTGCAGATAATGAAATCCACACATAAAAGTGAACGCCCCCTGTCACCATTCCCTCTACAGGAGTGATCCCGGGGCGTGATCCCAGGGGTGAAGGGAGAAGGGAGGTGAGATCTCCCTTCACCCCCCCCATTGCCATTCCTGCCGCAGGAGCGATTCTGAGGGGTGATCCTGGGGGCAAAGGGAGGTGAGACCTCCTCCCCCCTTCAACCCCTGTTGCCATTCCCACCATCCTCACCCCCCAAATAGCAGATCTTTCTCCAATATATCATTTTGTAAAGCTTGCTATCTCTTATATTTGAAATTTTCGCTGAGTATGAACAGCCCTGACAAGAGCGGCTCTCTGATGGATACTGTTGTTCTCATCTCAGTTTCTGCCCCAGTAAAGAGTGCTCAATGAAACACCCTACAAGAATATGGCTGTTCTGCTTTGAGGTGCCAGTGCTTGCCTTCCTAAACAGCTAAATTACAAGGCTGGATTGTAATGATCCAGTCATTTAATTAGCAGGAGGGGAAACTATCTAGCCCTTTATTAAAGCATGGCTCTGTATCTTTGAGATACTACTGTGCTCCCAGAAAGTTCTTGGGTTCTTCTGCAACAGCAAATACACTTCCTCTATTTTGCTGAGTTCTCCAGGGAGCATTAAGGATTAGTGGAGGGATTAGTGGGACTTTGTTAAGAAGAGATTGCATAAAAAGTAATCGCCTTCTCGCTTTTAAAAGGAGAGAGAGAGAGAGCATCCCAGGAGAATGGCTTTGTTGAGTTAGTTGAACCCATAGTTTTCTTCTATGAGATTTGAACTCAAAAGCATCCATCATAGGATGCCTGTACTAGACATTCCCTGAAGCTTAGTCATCACATGTGATGTTCCCATTGCAAGCTATACTACAGTGAGTCATGATTTGATGCCCTGCCTGTAGGTGCACAGGCAAAAGAGGATGCCAGTTGATTGACTGTAGGCCACACTGTGTGCCTGCATGGGATTCTCATGTCCATGCTACAAGATCTTTATCAGGAATGGGAGAATGGTGAGTGTAGCCACCTAACCTAAGCTGAACCTCTTGTTGACTGAAAAAGCACCATGACAGATGAGAAGGAAATGAACGACGCACCCTATCTGTTACAAGTACTAAGTGAGAGGTAGATATTTGCATGCGAAAACCAGCATGATGTAGTGGCATGAGCACTGGACTACAGCTCTGGAGACCAGGGTTCAAATCCCTGCTTGGCCATGGAAACCCACTTGGATGACCTTAGGCAAGACACTCTCTCAGCCTCAGAAGGAGGCAAAGGCAACACCTTTGAACAAACCTTGCCAAGAAAACCCCATGATAGGTTTGTCTTATTTATTTATTTAATTTTTATGCCGTCTTTCTCCCAGAATGGGACCCAAGGCGGCTCACAACATATAAAATACAATTAAAATATAACAATTAACAATTAAAAACAATTTAAACAACTAAAACAATTAAAATCATGATAATTTAAAACATATAATATAAAGCATATAAAAGTTGAAAGAATAACAATAGAAAACACCCCCAATAAAAGCCCACAGGTACAAATTAAATGCCTGCTGGAATAAAAGTGTCTTTGTCTGCCTTAAGGTCACCATAAATTGGAAATGACTTGAAGGCACACAACAACAACAAGATGTTTGCATTATTTGAGAGGCAATGTAACTTGCCTATCTGATAAAGGAAGTTGTTGGTGCTACCAGCAAGACAAGGTTGTATAGGCTGAAAGATGGGTTATACTGTATATTATTTTGAGGCATCAGAAAGGAAATTATAGGATCCAGGTCAAACCTATTGGCTACTGAAACACATTTGGACTTCCAAAGAACTCCAAAGAATCCCATACCCTCCAAATGTTCTGATCTAGCAAGGACAGCCTTGATTAATCTTCTGTCACCCTACTTTTTCTGCTGCTTTTAAAATACTGTATCCCAGTTTCTCTTTCCTCCTCCCACTTTTCTCCTTTGTTCACTTACTTTAATTGCTGAAAGCTGAACTCAAAGTGCAAAAGTAGTTTGCACTCAATTTACTCAGCAGTGGGGAGAGGAGAAATGGGGCAGAATCTTACCCTTCCGTGCGGACTCAAGCAAAAGGAAACCGCTGCAGCCCCTCCTAGCTTGTGTGTTCTTCCTCATCAATAACATTTGTCGTTGTGACCACACTGATATTTGCTTGGTCACATTTATCACAGTTTTCGGAGATTTTCACATGGGGTCAAAATGCCCCATTACTGCCCCGCCATCTCCTCTCCCGTTCCTGCCACAGAATGGAGAAAAATGTTCTCACACTTACCTCCATTCCAGGACAGGAACGTCCTCACCATCCCCAAGCTTGCCAGCCGTAAATGCAGCCGTCGTAAGGCTGCATTTACAACCAGGAACTCAAATCTCAGCCATTCTCGTGAGAGAGTGGCCATGCGCCAAATTCAAAAATATCCCTGCCAAATGTCAAAGCAAGAAACAAAATACAAAAATAAAATTTAAAAAATACAAGTAACCCAGGGAGTGGGGGGGAAAGGGTGCTACTTACCTGGGTATCCCATTCCTGGCCGGAAGTGTCCAGAACAGACTTCCCTTCATCACGGGAGAGGAATGGGACACCTTTCAGACCACCCTGATTCCATGATAGAAACAGAACAGGGTGGTCATTAATGACTTCTCCCCATGATTGAAATATCACGGGGAGAAAACAGAATGGTAACGTTGAGGGCACAGAAGGGGCAGAATGTCGTCTGAAAGAAAAATCTTTCAGCGACCTTGTTCCGTGCCTGCAATGGAACAAATAGGTGGTGTGAAAATCTCTTTCATCTGTGAAATTTGGAGGGTATGGAATTTCAGATCTCTAAATCCACTCCCTTTTTTAGGTACTTTAGCTGGAAATCTGCTTTCCAAGGTGACCAGCCACTACCAACACAGCTGGGGGAAATGACTCATACAAATTCTTGACAGACTTTTCTAGGAAATGTGTTGGTTGCCATGCATTTCAGATGCCTAGAAAGTCAAATGCTAATATTACTGAAGTCCACTTGAAATAATACTGCAAGGCTATAGATTTCCCTTTACAATAAAATACAGTATGCAGCAGCAAGTCCTTTTCTTTGTTTTCCTTGTTGCGGCACTCTGATTTGCCCATATAGGTAGACTAAAACCCCATACAAGTAACTATGATTTACAGAATCTGGTGTTTACTTTTCTCTTCTTGTGTGCCTTCAAGTTGTTTATGACTTATGGCAACCCTAAGGCAACACTCACACCACTATAGCATGCTGGCCTCCTGTTTACTTTTTGGACCCCTGAAAATCTTGACAATTACTTGCTTTCCTTTAAGACAAACCTAGTTTTTCATACTCACTTCTAAAGGCTGAGTCTCCCTAATCTGGAATTCTGAAATCTGAAATATTCCAAAATTGCCCACATGGATGGCTAAGATAGTGACACCTGTGCTTTCTGATGGTTCAGTGTACACAAACTTTGTTTCATGCACAAAATTATTAAAAATATCGTGTATAAAATTACCTTTAGGCTATGTGCATAAGGTGTATTTTGAAGCATAAATGAGTTTCGTGTTTGGACTTGGGTGCCATCTCCAAAATATCTCATTATGTAAATGCAAGTATTCCAAAATCCGAAAAAATCTGAAATATGGAACACCTCTGGTCCTATGTTTTTTGGATAAGGGAAACAACCTGTTCTGAGGAAAAATGTCTATTAATGATTTTTGAGACAGTATGTTCTCTCTCTATAGCTTCCTAGTAGCTACTGTCACTAACTTTCCCTAGTGCCTCTCCTTCCATATGCAACCCTATCTTTGAAGGATTTACCCACCAATGTTCCCAGTCCTTCTGAAAAGACTTAAAAAAAAAAAAGCAGTCAGGCATTCTATGCAAATTATATAGATGGGTACGTAATTTTACCAAATTTATAAATACAGGATGAGTGGTGGTTAGTGTAGATCTCTGGAGACTACAGTCAAGCTGGCTCTTGGCAAGACACAGATCTCATATATTCAAATCCCTTAATGCAAGGCTGGAGCTTGAGCAGGAGCAGGAGGCTTGCACTCAGATCACTTCCTATTTAGAATGTTTAGTTTCAAAAGACAAATATAGAAACATCTTGCAGCATGGGAGCTTCCTTCCCTTGGTGTGCAGCTGCCTTTACATGCTTGCTGGGCTCTCACTTGCTTTTCCCATTTGCTTTCAGTAAAGGGGAGGATTTACAGGCAGCCCATTCCGTTTTTAAACAGTTCCTGGCAGCACCACATTCTTTTATCATCTGCAAATAGTTCAGATTTCCTTGTGGAGCACAGCCCAGAGAGAGAAAAAGAGACCATGGTGAGCTCCTTTACATTATGCTTGTTCCTCAGCCAGCTTTGCACCCACACACATGTGACATACTTCTGAGTCATTTGACTGTCCCTTTCCAAGATGGTGGTGGAAAGTTCTCAGATCCTAGCAGGATCAAAATGGTGTTGAGAAGAATGTCCTGCCCCTTCCTGTATGGCTTAATTCCAAGGAATACTGTATTCTCCAAGGGAAATAAGTGACCGTTTTCTTTCTCTCTTATCAGCCCTGATTCAATGCCAGGAACTGTTTAGGAAGTTACTTCTGAATAACTCTGTGGTTGTAATAATAGCAACTTAGACGTGGAGATACTAAACTTAGCCACTGACCAAAGCAATCTTGGCCTATGGGGAATAGACTGACCTGGGACTTTTTTTTTCTGAGGGTTGTTGCCTCCAGTCTAATGTGAAACAATCCATGGGCCTGTCTACACTGCAGAAATACAGCAGTTTGACACCACTTTATCCACCATAGTTCTGTCTTACGGAATCCTGGTATTTGTAGTTTGGTGAGGCACCAGAGTTTGCTGATAGAAAAGGCCAAATACCCCACAGCTGCATGGATCCTCCCTCAAATCCACCTTAAGTAAACACCTCAAACAAGATTCAGACTTATAATTCTTTGCCTGATTATTAATCCAGTGGGCGTTGAAAGGTAGCTAGATGTATTTTGGGGCTTTTGGATGGTCTACTAAGGGTATAATCACAATGTGTACTTTGGATTTTGTTTTATGGTCAACATAGTTACCCCTGCTTTTTTAAATAATAATAACCCAGTTCATTAGCCACAGCTTGTGAAGTCATATGCACCAAGACTCTTGGGTTCATTGGCCCAAGTCTAACAGAGATACCTTGGTCTTGAAAGAATTGGCCTCAGTCAATCTGAAGTGGTGGATGACTTACATTTCATTGCCTTTGTAGGACTTAAGTCATAAGTACCTCAACCAGGGTCAGGACAATCACTTCTGCCAAAGAGAATAAGCCACTTACTTTTCTCTCTGTATCTCTTAATTTTTGCAATGGGATAGAATGTCTTCTCTATTTCATAGAATTATAGAGTCGGAAGAGACCATGAGGGCCATCCAGTGCAACCCCCTGCTATGCAGGAATACACAACCAAAACACTCCCAACAGATGGCCATCCAGCCTCTGTTTAAAAACCTCCAAAGAAGGAGACTCAACCACATTCCAAGACAGCACATTCCATTGCCAAACAGCTCTTACCACTAGGAAGTTCTTCCTAATGTTTAGATGGAATAACTTTTTCTGTAGTTTGAGTCCATCTATGTCCTACCTAGTACTTTATCAGACAAGCCTCTACAAATGTTCTTTTGCTACCATATTTTGCACTGTTTTTCTGCCAACAGAAGAATCCTTTTTATCAGAACTACCTGTAATAGCATTTAAAGGCAACCCCAGCATTACTGGAGCATGAACACTAGCACTACTTACTTCCACGTTTATGATCTCAGCAATTCTTGCACGAAGACATAACTGTGGTTTAATTTAAAAATACAGCAAAGGAAACACAAAAAAGTACACATAAGAACAGAATCACACTCATAAAGTCCCAAGTAACCCAGGGAGGTTCATAAAAAAAGTGTCTTGTTCCTGGCTTTCTTGATCTCAAACAGATGTGTTCTGCCCATTGACACTGTAATCACACGAGGAAAATGGTGCATGGTTTCAGATGCAGGCAATACTGGCATTAAAATGCCATGGCAGATCTATCGACAGCTTGGCCCATCAATAAAAAAAGAACGCCTTATTCTCTCCACATAATTGCAAAAGCATGATGTCATCTGGCATGCACACCCTTTTGCATTCATTAGGTGTCGTTATGATGCCATATTTGCTGTGTCTGATAAAGTCCCCAGTCTCTGGAGCAGCAGAAAAAAAAGCTTTCTGCCTCTACAATATGCCATTTAAAATGTATGCTTTATTTCACAGCCATCTAAAATGATGAAGCCTTGAACATACACTTGTACTAGACAGCAAACATGCCCTGTGATTCAACTATGGTAACTTGTTTGTATTCATTTCTGGAAAATCACATGTTTCTCATGGTATTTAGGCTAAACTACAGACTATAGATGGCAGAGAGCTAGAAACTTGACAGGCAATTGAACTGATTTTCTTGTAGAGTACTAATTTTAAATTTCACTTGCTTATCTTGCATTATACCAAAAATGTTGGAACCATGTGCCACTTCTTATTTCAAGAAGAGAGTTTCTTAAGGCACTGCTGTGACGAAATCACCAGCCAAGTTTACCTCAACACTTAACTTGGCCGCCTGTCAATGCCACCATACCTACAGATCCTCCTTTGAAATTCCTGGGTCTGGGTCTGAGTCTTATATGGATAGATTATGTATAACTGTTGGTTTATTATACTCAAAATTACAAACTTCAATTGTTCAATATTCTGCACATAACATTGTTTCTGGTTCTTAACTCCACTGTTTGTTACTTTTGTTGACAGACTATTTATTGAACTAAAGACTCTATAACTTCAGTCTCTTGACTAATTTATCCACATTTCATTCATATATGACACTCTTATTATCTTTCAGACTACAGACTCATCCACTCAGCCTCATCTCTCAACTTCAACTGACTTTAACACCAATTGACTTTCTTAACTGACATTTACTCATTTCATACCCCGAGAAAACCCCTCCCATCACAGTTTCCTGTGCTGGTATTGGCTCCCACATTCTCTCATCTCATTCCTTTCAGAGGCCCCTCCCATCACAGCTCCCTGTGTTGGGATTGGTTCCCTTGTTGCCATGCGTTCCAGCTCTAGTTCACACTGGCATTCTAGAAAGATCAGAGAAAAGGCCCATATGACATTGTGCATATGATCATAGATGCAAAAGGAGGAAAGTAAGGTAACCTTGCCCAACCTGGCACTCTTCAGTTGGGTTGGACTACAACCTCCCATATCCCCAGCCACTGTTGGTGTTAGCTGGGGATGCTGGATGCTGCAGTCCAACAGATCCAGAAAGTGTCCAGTTAAAAAGCAATCCTAAAGGCTTACACGTTAAAATAATAGAAGAAACCAGGAGGCATTTTAAACACAAAAAAACAGAGCCTATAAGAGGGGCTTCACCTGGTACATTGGTCCAGGGCCCAGCAAGCCCAGGAGGGGCCCATGAATTTCTGACAGCCCCCTCTTTCAAAAATAATAATCTCACAGCCCCTTCTATTGCATTATTTTACAAAGGTTAGCGAACATGTGGCTTTTCAGGTATTTTCTTGGCTTTTTACCAGGACGTGTCTATTTTCCTTGAAATGAACGGACCATTTCACCCTGTGAAATGGGGTTATTTACTTAGACTTCTGAATTCAGGGTGTTGGTCCATTTGAACCTTAAATCCTCAATTTTGAGAGGAACCTTCCCGCCCCTGGAGCCCGAAAACAGTCTTGTTCCACCTTGCAAAATTTCCCTTGCCAAAAAGTATGAAAAAAGCCAGAGCTTACAAAGTTATTTTTAAAAGTTCATCATTCCTGTTATTCATTGTAGTGTTTTAAAAGTAGCTCATTGCCATTATAGTACAATGCTGCACTGTGTCTTGTGTTTACTTGTTACTTTCATTGGTTTTTTCTTTCTTTTTTTTTGGCAAAAAAAGAGAAGTCCTTAGGGCTGATAATAGAATGGTATTAAACTTGAAAAATTCCTGTCAAAATGGGAAGAACAAAGCACTTTTAAAATAAGTTTTAAAATGTTTGAATATTTTATGCATTACACCAACAAAAGTAACATCATGTTTTCTTCTGAAATGCAACTGTGATATTCCCTCATCAGAAAATATGGATGGGTGTGTACACTTAATTAAAGGGGCCAATATCTCCCCCCTGCATGTGATGCAATGTCCGGCAGCAAACTCAAATGCCTTTATTTTGTTCTTCAGTCCCTCTATAAATGGCAACAGGAAATGACAGCATATCACTTCCATTTTGTTACCATTTGAGAGGGACTGAAAAGGAAAAGTACTGTATATTCCTGTGTATAAGACTGCTTTTTAACACTTGAAAATCTCCTCAAAAGTGGGGGGTCGTCTTATACACCCAGCAGATCTTTTCCCCTGCTGTGAGAATGACTGCCTTGTCTTTGAAGTGTTAAATTGCCTGGGCAGTTTTCCCAGCAGATCCTTTTCCCCCTGCTGTCAGAATGACTGCTTTGCCTTTGAAGTGTTAAATTGCCCTCCATTTAGCTCAGGAGAGCCAAAAAGTAGTCAAAATGATGTTTCTTTTCAGGGCAAGTTAGCATTTCTAATCTAATTAGCACATTAGAATTTCTGAATTCAGACTTATCATTTTGCATCAAGTTTTGTCTATAGTAAAATTCTCTTGTCTGCCAATGTGGTTCTAAAATCATTAATGTGCTCATTCAAAAATTTGGGATTTGATAGCTTCATATTAACCAACTTCACTATTAATGCAACCTTACTTTCCAAAGATTGAACACCACAGAGATTTTTTAAAGTATCCCATGCTTTTTTAGCTGTTCTTAGTCCTTTAATTTCACAGGCTATTCCATCATCTACAGCCACTGAGCTGGCTGTCTGGTGGGGGGCAGGCTTTCCAGCTGGGGGCTGGCTGGACGGCGGGGGGCAAACTCTATATTTTAACTTAAAAATTGGGGGGTCGTCTTATATGCCCAGTCATTTTATACGCCGGAATATATGGTATGCTGAGTAGTGTGGGGTTTTGGGGTGCTTATGGGGGTAGGATGGGGTTAATTTTGTATGTTTTTGCACCTTTGGCAGTCTTTCTGTATGGTTAGGGGACAAAAATGCCTGAAAGTCACATTTGGGGGGCTTCAGGGGCCACATACATCCCATGGACTGCAATTTGCCTACCCTGGGATAAATTCTACAGTGGTATCTTGCATAAATGGGGGCGGGGGAGAGAGAGTTAAGAAGCTAATGTTAATTTTTTTTTTATTTTTCACTGGTCCAGAAAGCATGTGTGACCTAAGGCCTGAATGGTAGCCCTGACAATCAACATCAGACATATTCTGATATAACAGGGGTGGGCAGCCTTTCTGGCAAGGGCCACAGTTCTTCAAGGTTTGTCTGTTTGGGGCCATATAGTTGTAGCATGGTTTAGAAGTAGCAGGCTCTAACCTGTACTGAGTTGCTTTAAAAAAAATTGTAATGGGGGCATTCTGTGATTTCATTTTTACAAAAGTGTGTGTATGTGAGCCTTCAAGTTGCCTGTTGACTTATGCTGACCCCATGAATGTCATAGGATTTTCTTAGGCATGGAATACTGTACTCAAAGGTGGTTTTGCTAGTTCCTTTCTCAGAAATACAGCCTATAGCACTTGGAATTTTTTGCAGTCTCCCATCCAAGTACTAACAAGGGCTGATCTTACTTAGCTTCCAAGATGATCCAACCATTAAAAACAAATCTATTAAAAAGGTATAAGGTAAAACAACCCTCTATTAAAAGCCCCTGCAGTCATTTTTTTTAAAAGCTGACTGATCAGAATAGAAGTTTTGACTTGCCAATGGGAGGACAGCAAGGAGGGTCCCATCTGAACCTCTCTAGAGAAGGAGTTCCAAAGCTTTAGAGGAGCCACCAAGAAAGCCCTCTCCTGTGTTCCCAGTGCCTGTGAAAGTGGAGGGAAGTTTTTTTTTTTTTTTAAAGACCTTTCAAGTTGGTTGGGCTAAGGTTTGATGGGGCAAGAATCAAAAGTAAGTGACCCCATAGCCTCCATCATTTCACAGATGAAAACTGGAACATATGTGGTGGCCAAGCAGTGTCCGAATATGATCAAGACAGCAAAAGTTAATGAGAAAGAACACACAGACTAGGAGAGGCTGCAGCTGTTTATTTTTGCTTAGTTCTGCTTGGAAGGGCAAGACTTCACCCCACCTCTCCCCTTGCTGAATTAATTAAGTGCAAACTGTTTTTGCACTTGGAACTCAGTTTGCCGCAATTGAAGGAAGCAGAGGACAAAGAGGGAAAGAGGGAAGAAGAGAAAGAACCTGGGACATTTTAAAAGCAGCTGAAAAAGTGGGATGATAGAAGATTAATCAGGACGGTCTCTGTCAAATATGGACAGTTAGAGGGTATGGGTGGTCTCGCTTCCATGTCTCTCTCTGCTTCTATCATTTCCTTTTTTCTTTTCTTTCTTTCCTGCTCTTCCTCCCAAGAAGGATGGGACAAGAGCTGATCGCTTTTTAGAGGGCTTTTGAAGTTGGGCTTAGAGCTGCATGAGATCAGGCTGAGAACCGCAAGCAGCCCATACCTACTGTACAAAATTCCATGCAACAACATTCAGAGTAAATATAATTCACTGTGTAATATGCAGCAATTATAATGACTAACAACATCAACCCCTGTATATGGTCTTTTAAGCATACAAAATGCTCTACAATTTATGTGTGATTTATCCTAACAATGCCCCTATGAGATAGGGTCACTGTTATCTCCTTTTTTCTTTTTTTCTTTTTTTAACAAATGGATGACGTTGGCTAGAGAGAAAATGGTTGGCCTGGGTCACCTAATACATGCATAATGTGGATGAGATAGGACATGAAGACCTAGGAGATTTTCACACAGGCTATATATCCCGTGGCAGGAACAGAACAGGGTTGGGAAACGTTTTCCCTTTCGGACGACGTTGACCCCATTCTGTTCTGCATCCATCCTGCTCCCATGACTGTTCTGGAACAATGTAATCATGATTTTTCATCATGAATAGACCTTCTGTTCCGTCATTATCACGCAATCACGGGTGTGCGAACAGGAGCCCCGTTCCTGTTCCGAAATGACAGCCGCAGAGGGCAGGTCCATTCTGAGCACTTCCTGGTACCATCTGGACATCCAGGTAAGTGGCACCCTTTATTTTACCCTCCCTGTTTTGACTATGTAATTTAAAGTATGTCTTTGTGCTTGGTGAACTGATTTTATGTTTGGGGGAGTTTTATTTTTTAAATTTACCGCCTGGCCGTTATCACATGATAACGTGATAATGTTTCAGATGGCCGGTCATAAAAGCAGCCTTACGACAGCTGCATTTACAGCTGGCCAGCGAGGGGAGGGAGAGCCCATTCCTGCCGCGGAATTAAGGTAAGTGTGTGAAAGATTTACGTTATTCCGTGGGAGGAACGGGAGAGGAGGTGGCGGGGCAGTAATGGGACATTTTGGCCCCGTGTGAAAATCTCCCTTGTCCCACATCTGTGTCCTCACAGGCTCAGTTATGGTTAACCAGTTAGTCAGCTAAAGAAAAACTTCAAACATGAGCTTAGACAACAGCAGTGGGAATCACAATTCAAAAAAGGGTAAAGTGCAGATTGTTGGTCTCAGAGACACATGGAACTATCTGAGTAGGGTGGGAGCACACTATACAAATTGTATGGTTAATAATAATAATAAAATAATAAAATTTATTTATACCCCACCCCTCTGTTAAAACAATCGGGGCGGCTTACAATGATTAAAATACAACACAGATAAAAATCCCAAAACACCACCCACCCCCACCCTCCCCCATAAAAAGATATTAAACAAATATAAATTAAAACTCAGCCTTCCATCCTTTCGTAGGTCGGTAAATTGAGTACCCAGCTTGTGGGGGGCAATTAGCTCACACACATTGGAAATTGTTTAATGCAGTGTAGATGTGTAAATAGCTATTGCTTAAAACAATTTGTAAGCCGCTCTGATAGCCTTGTGGCTGAAGAGCGGGGTATAAATAACTAAATAAAAAAATAAAAAATAAAAATAAAAATAAAAATAAAATAAAAGCAACTATCTAAAATCACATTTAAAAACAATAAATACAATAAATAGCCAGCAGACTAAGAGGCCAGGAGCCCCTGAGTCCGGGATCTAATTAGGAAAGGCCTGCTGAAAGAGATCCGTCTTTAGTGCTTTTTAAAAGCTACTCAGGCTTGTCATCTGACAGATCTCATTCGGCAGGTCATTCCACAATTTGGGGGCGATTACCGAAAAGGCCTTTATTTAGTTATTTATACCCCGCTCTTCAGCCACAAGGCTATCAGAGCAGCTTACAAATTATTTTAAGCAATAGCTATTTACACATCTAACTGCATTAAACAGCTTCCAATGTGTGTTAGCTAATTGCCCCCACAAGCTGGGTACTCATTTTACCGACCTACGAAAGGATGGAAGGCTGAGTGAACCTTGGAGCCCGCTGGAATCGAACTTGCAACTTGCAATGTGGTGACTTGCAGTACTGGCATTTAACCACTGCGCCACCAGGGGTTGCAGACAGCCTAGATTTTTGTGTCACAAGCAAATTCCTCCCAGAGGACCGGAGTCCGCAGGGAGGATTGTATGGGAGGAGGCGGTTCCAGAGATAAGTTGGACCCAAGCCATTTAGGGCTTTAAAGGTAATAACCAGCACCTTATACTGGGCCCGGAAACTGATAGGCAGCCAGTGGAGAGATTTTAATACTGGAGTTATATGGTCTCTCCGAGATGTTCCCGAGACCACTCTGGCTGCCATATTTTGTACCAACTGAAGTTTCCGGACCAAGCATGAGGGTAGCCCCATGTAGAGCGCATTGCAGAAATCTAGACGAGAGGTTACCAGCACGTGCACCACAGTCTCGAGGTCCCTTATTTCCAGGAAAGGGCGCAGCTGGCGTATCAGCCGAAGCTGATAGCAGGCGCTCCTGACCATCGCATTCACCTGACTAGTCATCTGTAGTGATGAATCAAGGAGCACCCCCAGACTGCGAATACAGTCCTTAACGGAGAGTGTGACCCCGTCCAGGACTGGAGGTTGCAACTGTTTATCCCAAGCCAGACCACTGGTTTATCTAGACTACTGCAGTGTTCTTTGCGTAGCGGGGGCTCTCCAAGATTTCAGGCCATTGAAGGGCCATTCCTATCATTTGCTATTACACCCCTGCTTTAATTAGAGAAGCTGGGACCTTCTGCATGCAAAGCCAAAAGACCTCTAGAAGGTTAAAATAAGCACCTATGTCCAATGAAGAGAAAGCCTGCAATTGTGCCATAAGAACAATTCTGTGGCTGCTTCTGGCCTCTCTAGGATGTGGTCCATATATTTGTTATCTAAAACCACTGAAACAACCCATGATTTGGCTTTTTCCCTCATGTGTAGTAAGCAGCTTCCAGAATAATCACAAATTCCAACAAATCCTCAGCTTCTCCCGTTTGTCTACTTATTTATATATTTAAATCACACCACACCTTTCTCCTAATATGGGAGCCAAAGCAGCTTGCTTCTGCCCAACCCCCATGACATTTTCCTTTAGTCCCCAACTTTATAGCACTGCAGTAACTTAAAACTTCAGTTGGGCATTTAGAAATAGAGTGTAGGCATGCAAAGAAAAAGGAAAGGCGAAGTTCCCATGCAAATGTGAACACAACAGATATGAGTTCTAGGCGCAAACTATTTTCTATGTGTCACCTTATACAATGCTAGAAATTTGAGAACTGAAGGAAAAAATAATTTTGGGGGCATATTTTTTATTTGATGGGGCAAAGCCCTAATTTTGCTACACCTCTGATGCATCCCCTAAGCTACTCTAGCGTACCAGGCACCAGTAGAAGTTGCTAACAAAGCATCTGTGTTAATTACTTACGGTTTAGCTACAAATCTAGTTGACTTTGGTAGATGGAATCTGGGCCGGGGGAATTTGGTCGCTTGCCTCAGGCAGAAGCGTGGCTTAGGCTCAACTGGACACAGTGGAAATCATTGGGAAGTTTTATAATACAACTTCCTTCCCTCAACCAAAGATCCCACTTTTTTTCTATTGCTCTACCAAGACCCATGCTAAAACACATCAGGACAGGGGTCCCTGTCTGCTTCTCTTTCACTGCAGGCATCATACAATTTCTTTTCCAGAGCAGTATCTGTGGATACCACCCATTCCCACATTGCTTCTTTTTGTAGCAGCAGCAAGGAAACTGTGTTCAGATTAGTGCTAAATTATTGTCCAGAGAAGGCTGGTCTGGTGGCTTGTGTTACGAGTGTACGGTACATTGCTGTTATTTCTGGACATGTCACAATGCACAAGATTTAGCAATGGCAGAGCAGCAACAGTGTAGCCAACCACATATCTGTTCTGTACTATTCCAGATCTTCTTCATAGGATCTGTAACAGCACATTCCAACTCAGCTGAACTCTCACAAAGTTTCAAGAGGGTGGAGATTACCAAAAGCAATGCCAAAAATGGTTCATTCATGAGACACTAACTATCTGAAGTCCCCTTAAGGGAGCAGTGGCATATTTAACCAAAACAGCTTGTGAAGCCATCATTTCTCTCAGCTAGTACAGTGTTAGATGCTATGCAGAGAGCACCCAGATCCAGCTGGCAAATATGCCAGCTAATGGAATTAGCTGTTGCTTCTCGGAACAGCCCTGATTCTGCCTGAGAACAGCAATAAAGAAATGCTCTTGGTTAAAGAAGAACTCACTCATCCTGTCTGGCAACCTTTTGGATTAAATACATGTCATCATTGCTGTGATGAAAATAACTCCAGCCCCATAATGCCTGGAGTCAAACAGAAATAGATACAATAAAAATAATGTAATATGAGTCCTGTTTTGTGTATGGTAATTGAGAACCCTAGATATTAACTCACAAGTATTCAGGTCATGTAACTAGTTGGTGCCCTTCATGTGAGCCCTAACATACTGCATGGCAAATCCAGCCTCTTATTTGGCTTTGGGCAAACACAAGTAGTCCCCTGGTAATTATACTCAATTCCACTGATTGTGGTTATAACCCTCATCCAGGCAGATGGGATGTTTTATTCCCTCAGCGTCACTGTTTGTTGAAGAATCCACACAGAACTAGACCTCTAAGGTAGGTATTTTATGACATTGTCACCTAAAGAATTGTAAACAATGTCTTTGTGTTGCAGCCCCATGGCACGTTTAGATTTTTTTAACAGACAAAAATACCAGTATTTTTAAAACACAAAATGTAAGGAGGAGGCTAACAGGCACTCCAAAAAAAAAAGAAAAAGAAAAAAAAAGTTCCATCTCATGTGAACATGTGTTTCCTGACTCTGTATGTTTGGATTTTGTGGTATACCTTTGGTCCTGCAGCCACAAACACCCCTGTGGATATGGGACATTTTTATGCCTCACAGTACACTGGAATTCTCATTCGGGTGTGAACCCTTCCCCCCCATTAAGGCACTCAGTACAGGTTTTATTGTTCTTATTAAATTCTGCCTGGATGATGTTTAATCATTTCAATCCTAGTCTTTTCTTTCACATCTGCTTTACAGCCACAGGGAACTTTCAACTGTTCTTTCCCTCTTTACAAATCAACTAGCAGAGGGATGATGCTGAGTTGCCTCTAGAAAACAAACTCAGGAAACCGGCAGACCCACTCACAGAAAACTAGTTCCAATATTATAGATAACAGCATTTCAGCTTATTAGAAACTATGAGAAATACTTGTGAGTAGCTGAGTTCAAAAAGATCAGCAAATATGGACACAGCTCCTAAAAGAGTTTTGAGGAGGGAGAAGTGAATGAGAAGTGCTCAGATCTGGCAATTGTGATGGGATATTATTCACACATCTGAATTCTTGATTCCAGAAAGTGAGACATATGCACACATACACACAGTAATAACAAAATTTAGTATTGGTGAAAATGCAGAAGATTCTCCTTGAGCAATTTTTCTGCTGCCTTGAGCTCTTCCATGTTTCTGCCAAGTGATACAAGTCTCATGAAGGTTTCTTATGCTACTAGTTTTCTTTTGGTGGTGAGTGAATTTTTTCACCCAAGTCTCTCTCTCTCTCTCTCTCTCTCTGTGTGTGTGTGTGTGTCTGTGTGTGTAGTTTCTCCCATATTCATCAGGCATGAAAAATCATCTGATAATTTTAAGGCATTCTTACCAACTAGACTGAATGAGATTTTGATCAAGTGCATGAAAACAATGTAAGAACATAAGAAAAGTCCTGGTGGACTAAACCAAAGCCTAGTTAGTCCATCAGCATTATGTTCCTGTAGTTCTTAATTAGATGCTTTTAGGAAGTCCAAAGTAAGACATGAGCGCAACAGTAGCCTCCACTCATGTTCCCCAACAACTTGTGCTTGGAGACAAACTGCTTCTGATCCTGGTGGTAATATACAGTGAGCATTCTATTCAGTCTTTAAGGCTCCCCCCATGCTGTCTAGTCTACTGGGATACCAACACTACATTGTGTAGTAGGAAATGCCATAGCTTACCTATGTACTGTTTGAAGAAGTATTTTCTTCTATCTGTCTTTAATCTTTCATTGTCTAGGTTTGTTGAAGGATGATGATGATGATGATGATCACCACCACCACCATCACCACCACCACCATCATCATCATCTCCCTGTTCATTTTCTCCACACCAAACATAGTTTTATAGGCTTCTTTATCATGTGCCCCAAATACTCATCTTTGCTAAGCTGAAATGCCTCAAACACTAAAATCTAGTCCTTTGATAATTTGGACACCCTTTTGTCTGTCAAATATCTTTTTGAAGTATGGTGACCAGACCTGCACAGAGTATTTCAAATCTAGTCACACCATAAATTGGTAGTGAGGCATGATTATATCAGTTCTTTTATTGTTTCTTTCCTAATGCTCCCAACACAAATTTTGCCTTTTTCAAAAGCTGTGGTTCAGTGACACTCGCCAAATCCATTAATTAGGAGAACTCAAAAATCATGTAGTCTCAGCCATCCTATAGTGTGTTGGTAGAATTTCCTTAACACAAACAGGCTGGCAAAGCTGTACATCCAGCCCTCCTCCTAAAATTTTCAGGAAAGTAAATTCTTCAGATATATGTTTTGGATCAGAGCAGGCACACACAAGTCACACTGCCTACTGGAAGAATAAATCAGAGGAAGATTTATAACTATCCATTATGCCCTGATTATTATGGATTGAAATGGGCATTCATCTTTTACTTCTATGATAATTTTAGACATGAACCTCTTTATAGGCATGTGCATTCAAAGAGAGGACACAGACATCCTGTGCCCTGTGTAGACTACAGCAACATAGGAGAGGCTGGGATTAACTTCTGGGATTGCATGTTCTAGCCTGTGCTGAGACTAGCAAATTATAGCATTTTCCTCCATCCTTTATAATGCTGCTTTCAGAAAAATAATAATGTGTACTTATCTGCCAGATGTGCTCTTGTCAGGTGCTCACTTCTGAATCAGATGTTATAGTTGGAAAACCATCAGCACCGTACAGCACCCTCTGAAATGTTCATCAGTGCCTATGTGGACCTAGGGGTGCTATAGCTACCTTAACTGCAAAAATAAGATGCCACCTACTTCTCTGCCATTCTTTATCTCTGTACTGAGCTCCATATCCATGCTTATGTCATTAAGTCACTGCAGTTGCTGCTAGTGAATGTGTCGACTACATCTGTTGATGTGTCAACACAACATGATGCTCATCTGATGGAGAACCCAGGTTATGGGGTGACTAAACAAACATGCTGGAAAAATGTCAGAATGTGTGGAAACTGACATGAACATGAGGCCTTATGGTCTATATTCATGCTGGTGTATTCTCAAGACAAGTTAGCATCATCAAACATTTTCCGTTATCAGTAAGGTTAGTAAAATGAGTTGGCCTTTCCTTTAACTGTCACTGGCTTTTCTTCACTGAGAAAAGAACAATACCTCTGCTCGACGGCCTCCCCTCTGTTTATAATTAGAAGGAGTAGCTGATCTTCATAAGAAAATAAAGGAAAGGACAAGATTTTCTTCCAACCTTTCTCTTCCCACCCTCCTCACTAGGTCTGCTGTGTTTGGAAGGATTTGGGTAATGTTTTGCATACTTTTGGTCTTTTGATCTCTGGCAAATATATTTAGTACAAAATCTTCTCTGAATGGACTTGAAAGGCTCTTCAGCAATGGTGATTCAGGAAGTCCCACAACATATGATTGATACATCTTTTCACTAGATGCACGAAAAGGAAACATTAAGATTCTAGGGCAAAGGAGGCATACAAAATGAATCCTATTTTGGGAGAAAGGTGGGCTATAAATATAAATAATAAATAAATACTAACTATGGCAAAGATTGGGGAAATGATATATAAACGTGTGAGGAGGGCTAAATTTGCTCTGTCATGGCAAAGCATGACATGCCATTTGGATCATCTTTACTGCATGGCATGGTAAGTTTGTTAAAGTTTCTACCTCCTGGTAAACAAATTAGATAAAATTTCCACATCCCTCCCTTCCCCATACAAAAAGCCAATTGAGTGTCCTTGTTCCCACAGTAGCTCAGTGTACATTATGGGTATTTGCTGTACTCATGCATGCCATCATGGAAAGGCAAAGTAGTTATTTAACAATCACTGATAATTTTATGGAGATGAATTTGCAATTGGTTGTAAGAGATTCTTCTGTCCTGCTCTGACCTGGTCCACACAGCAACCAGTGAGGAAAACAGCACCTCTGCTGGATAGCCAACAGGAAAAGTGAGGCTACTCACTTATGGGCATGTCTGGCCATATCAGTTAACTGACTAATGCAGACTGCATTTGGATTCTTGCAAGAATTCTATGATATATTAAAGTCCACTTACTTGAATGGCTTGTATATAAGATCATAAGTTCAGGTTATATAAGATCATAAAGTATGTGTATATAGCTATATATTGTGTATAACATTCTAAGCATCTGGATAGGAAGGAATAAGATTTATGCTGGCAGAGGGTTCTGCTAATGGAGCCTGATACTTACGTGATTTAAAATCAGGACGTTTTGAATGGTGGACATTCAAAGTCAGGAGCAATATTACATGAACTTATGCCTTCTGGTTAAGCAAAGGGAAGATTCTGCAATGTATTAATTAAACTGTAAGAATTGTCTGCCATAAGACTCTGAGCAATTCCATTCATCCCTGTCATATACTGAATTCTCTTGGCAATCTTCATGAGTCTTCACCTGCTAAAATGATATGTGGTCCATACAATGAAGTGCTGGGCCTTAGTGAACTACATTCTTCCGCCAGAAACACACTGGACAAACTTGTACACGTCTTGCTCTTTGCTGTAGCACACACTAATGTTGGTAACCTTTAGCTTAAAATATTTTGAAAGACTACAGAGAATATATTAGGCTGGCTGAAGTTAAGGTTTTGCCCATCTCTACAATCCTGTGCTGTGAACTGCACAACCTTTAAGGTCAATGATGGCTGGTTGGCACTCCAGGTGGGAGACCTGATCTCAATAAAGAGAGCCTAGGTTCTTTTTGGTGGTGGGGGAAGGATAGCATAGGAATATGTGGTGCCCTAGGAGAATATAATACAACCAGAAAAGAATATGCTGATTTCACCTTTGCATGAACAAATGCACTTAAAAAAACCCATAATATTCAAATATGAAAAATATAAAGTCAACATTCTATTCCATGGCACTGAAAGAGTCTGTAACATGGAAGGACAATGCCAGGGTCCTCTTGAGCTGATCCTCCTGACAATCTCAGGACAAATCCTTTTATGTGACATAATCCCACTGTTAACATGTGGGACAAGTAAAGTGTAGAAAAAGCAGTTAAAATGCTCATGTCCTTAAAGAGAGACAGATTTGCCTTTCAGCATGAAAACAATTAGTTGTAGAACCCTAAAACAACAATCTGAACACTAAGTGAACTGCTAGTACAGTGGACCCTTAGTATCCGCTGGGGTTTGGTTCTAGGACCTCCCATGGATACCAAAATCCATGGATACTCAAGCCCCATTATATACAGTGGCATAGTAAAATGGCACCCCTTATATAAAATGGAAAAATCAAAGTTTGCTTCTTGGAATTTATTATTTTTTTTGAATATTTTCAAGCTGTGGATGGTGGAATCTGTGGATGCCAAATCTGTGGATACAGAGGGCTGGCTGTAAATAGAGCACGTGGGCTGGAGTTTCATCATATAGGAGTTTCAATGAGCACAGCTGGCACATGATGACCCAAAACATTGTCTCTGTTGTATGCCAAGAAAGTGATGAAGAGGCAGGGTCTAAAATAAGGCTATGAGTGTTGCAATACACTTCTCTTGGTTTAGTGGGAAGAATGTCATGAAACAGGAAATCCCTGTGGTTAAAACTACTTTAGGCAACTTGGACTAGACTGGAATAATCATTGAGGACTCCTGAATATGAAAAATTCCTTGATCTGCGCACACATTGCATGGCTGTCCAGAAAATAAGTACATCTGCATGTGCAAAACTGCACATGTCACACTCTGCAGAAATTGATACACACAAGAGAAGCTCGGCAGACAACCATGTGCGAAGGCATCCAGATGACCTTTTGTTTATTTATTTTTAATAAAGGGTCTATTTTAAACAGTTGTCTCTTATTTCAAAACCACATGCTCCTACAGACTGTAAGCAGTTAGCCTTTGCCACACCCTCCAACTTTTCCTAAATGAAAACAGAGACACAGTTCGAACATCCCCATTCTCATAGCAAGGATCACCACCCAATGAGACCTACACCCAAAATATAGAGACCTGGGATCAGCACCTGGCAGAGTCAGTCAAATGTCAGGGTCCAAAGGTACTGGAGGTTCATTCCGAAGAAGAAGAAGAAGAAGAAGAAGAAGAAGAAGAAGAAGAAGAAATAATTACCAAACATACACACACACACACACACACACCAAACCCAGCATGGGGAGAAGCAGCTGTAGAGATGGCTGTAGCTGCCTTCTTTCTCCTCTCCAATTACTCTGGGCCCTTCTCCTGGTAAGTGGATGGGGAGGAGAAGCCAGAGGACAGCTTGCCCAGGCCTCACTCAGACCTAGATCTAGGTCCTGACTATTACATATTGTTGAAGAGTCTGTTCTACACCCTCCAAGATTTCAGAGATGAAAACTGAGACACACGTGACCAAACAGTATCAGAATGTGGTCAAGCTGGCCAAAGTTATTAATGAGGAAGAACACACAAACTAGGGAGATTTTCACACGGGGCCAAAATGCTCCGTTACTGCCCCACCACCTCCTCTCCTGTTTCTGCCATGGAATAACGTAAATCTTTCACACACTTACCTTAATTCCATAGCAGGAATGGGCTCTCCCTCCCCTCGCTGGCCGGCTGTAAATGCAGCCGTCGTAAGGCTGCTTTTACAACCAGCCGTCTGAAACATTATCACGTTATCATATGATAATGGCCAGATGGTAAATTTAAAAAATAAAACTCCCCCAAACATAAAATCAGTTCACCAAACACAAAAACACACTTTAAATCACACAATCAAAACAGGGAGTGTAAAATAAAGGGTGCCACTTACCTGGATGTCCAGATTGTACCAGGAAGTGCTTGGAATGAACCTCTCCTCTGCGGCTGTCATTTCGGAACAGGAACAGGGCCCCTGTTTGCACACCCGTGATTGTGTGATAGCGGTGGAACGGGAGGTCTATTCACGATGAAAACTCGTGATTACATGTTTGGAACAGTCATGGGAGCAGGATGGATGCAGGACAGAACGGGGTCAGTGTCATCCGAAAGGGAAAACCTTTCCCAACACTGTTCTGTTCCTGCCGCAGAACAGTGTGAAAATCTCCTTTGAGAGGCTGCAGCAGTTTGTTTTTGCCTGAGCTTATTGGAAGGGTAAGAATCTGCTTCTGCCTCTCCTTCCCCCCTGCTGAGTTAAGTGAGTGCAAAATTATTTTTGCATTTTGCAATTTTCAGCAACTGAAATAAGCTGAGGACAAAGGGAGAAGTCAGAGGGGAGAGAGAAACTGGGACATTTTAAAAGCAGCTGAAAAAGTAGGATGATGGAGGATTAATTGGGACTGTTTCTGCCAATTCAGGACAGTTGGAGTGTATGCTGTTCTCCCTTCGATGTCTACTATGTTTCTTTATTCTGCAAATGCCTAGGAAAAAAAAGATAATCATCCTACAATGTGTTTTGCCTCACAAGCTGCAGTGTGGGAAATGGCAGACTGTGCACTGCATGGTGCATTTTATATATTTAAGTTGTACACACCAAACTCTTTTGAAACAGCAGAGATTCTAAGATTTTGCTCTACCCATTAAATTAACGGTGCTTATCAGAGGCACAAAGCTGACTCTGTGAACAAATCTATTGGATTTTTTTTAAAAAGAAGCAAGACTCACCTACTCAATGCTCAGAACTAACTAATTATTACAGGAGGAGTAATACTGTATTGTATAAACAAGTTATAACATGCAAACTCACACAGCACCCCACACAGGCCAAATAACAATTCCATGAAGGAAAATAATTAAGGATTGCAATAGAGATCAATTGATACTGGCACAGCCTACAATAATAATCAATGAGATTTTCATACACGACACTAGAAAGCTAGTTGCATTGCTTCCAATTTGAATATAACATCTACACTGCCTAGAAGATAAAACTTGCATTCCCAGTTCCAGTTAACATTCACATGCATACATATGTGACTGATGTGGGAGGCTCAAAGGCAATGTGGTGCCACTGCTCAAGGGGTCCTCTTCAGAGGATGATCCACAGTTTCTAGAGTTAGATGGCACTGGGGAGCAGACTACTTTGAAGATGCTGGAGCCGTAGGGCAGAGGGTGGTAGGGTCCCTTCCAAACAGGCCCAGTTCTTAAATTCTGAACTGGGGGCTCTGTTCCTGGGTCAGAGGATGATGCAGTGTCACAAAGTGGAAGTATAAATGGGACTGGAGGCAATCTGAGTGTTTGTGTATCTGCAGGGGAAGACCTCTTGGGAGTATGGTCCTCCTTGAGAGTAGAGGGTCTCATTGAAAGGAGGGTCCATCATACACAGACCATATGATGAAATGTCTATAGGCAGTGGGTAGGTTCCATGTCAGTGGGATGGTAAATTCACTCCAGGTTTTAGTCTGAACTTTAAATGAGCTAGCTGTGGTGCTGAACCCTATCCCTAAAATAGGTTCAGCACCTTTTACTCCCTTGGAGTAAAAGCCAGAGTGAATTCACCACCACATTAACATGGAAGCCCCCAGTTGCCACTATCTACAGCTGAGCCCTGATTGGGACTACAAAACCCACCATTCCAATCAAGAGGAGCTGTTGGAAACACTGTGTGGATCCAGCCTTTGTTAGAATCATAGAATCAGAGAGTTGGAAGAGACCACAAGGGCCATCTAGTCCAACTCCCTGCCATGCAGGAATACACAATATAGAGTCATAGAATCGAAAATACTGTTTTCTATGCAGGAAGCAAGGCAAAAATGTTGTTTTCTCTGCAGAAAATGTCTCTGTACCCATGCAGACCCAACTAACCTATATCCTTGAAGTCCTTGACTTTGCTTCCAGTGCTGGCCCAGTTTTGGCCTTGTGTGAAACAGAACAGATAAGCTTAATGTTCAGTGAAAGTGGCCTAAGATGAGTAAAGATAGAGAATGATCCCCATATCCATGGGATTGGTACCCACTTTAGTAATCACCCGCATCTGAAAAAAATGTTATCTCTGGGCATTTTCTAGGTCCTCCCGTGCAATTTTATGATATGCTTCTGCCAGAAGTTGGCCATAGAGTGGCACTGAGGGACCTAGAAAATGCCTAGAGAGGTGTTTTCTCTAGGAATCTCTAGGTCCTCTAGCATGACGCAATGGTATGCTTGGGCTGTAAGTCATTCATTTTAATAGGGTTCACTGTTATCTGTGCTTCCACAGCAAGTCCAGGAACATACCCCTCATGGATATGGGGGTTGTACTGTACAGTACTGTACTTGCTTTTATTCGTTCAGCTGACTGAACAAAGAATTGCACTTCCTATTGTTGGCATTTGATTTGTTTGTTTGGGTGGCTGGCTGGCTGGCTGACTGGTTGGAGAACTAGCACCATCTCCTAACAGGGCCACGTCTCTCATTATGCTCATGCATCAGTAACCTTTCTCAAGTGGACATATTCAGGGCTAGCCATGTAGGCCTTGCAACAAAATACAGTAAAATCCAAAATGCACAAAAAAGTGATACCTTTATTGGCTAACCAAAATGCAAAAACAAACAAACGGAAAAAAACCATCATGCAAGCTTTCAAAGCTTCACTAGTTTATTCATCAAGCAAAGATGTTAAAAATCATACAGGAAAAGAAAAATGACAATGAGCCACAGGCCTACATTTTGTCTCAGATGTTTGTCAGTTAAGATGGTCTACTCTAGAGGGATATAAATGCAGGCAGAGGCCACTCCCCTTCTTCGTCATGTGGAGACCAGGGACAAAGAGCAATAAAAGACAGGTAATAACATTTCAGCTCCATGAGCAACAGAAAAGGAACTTCCCTTGAGATCCAGGCTGCCTCTGTACTGTGCAAAGCTATACTTTATATAGCTCACCTGCTGCCCCACAGCCCCTTTCTTAGGCAGAGAACACTGAATTTCTCAAGAAGTCCCTGTACTGTTACATCTGCAAAAATGTTCAGGTGCCTTATAGGTAAAACTTGCCAATTGTAGTCCAAACGAAAGAGTCTTACCTTAGTTGGAGGTAAAAACTTCAAAGAATTAAGTCCCAGTCCATTAGCTCTCCTTTGTTAAAGTTTCCCCTGTTGCAGCAAAATTTGATATTTCTGCTTCTCAAGCGGAAAACCTTTCTATATACAGTATTGTTCAACACACAGACAGCAGCAGGAGGCAGGGGTAGCTTAAATGGCCATGAATTGGGAGGCATCTGAACCCCTTTGCACAGTGTAATAGCTCCATTGAACACTGAAATCTTGAAATGAAATTTGCAACAGTTCACTGTTGTTTTTGAGAAGGATAGACGAACAAAATAATTTCCATAGATGTAAATGTTGGAAGTGAAGAAGCATCAATGCTTGTTTACAATTCTGTGTGTGTGTGTGTTCCTGATCTGTTTACTTCCTGCTTGCATGCAAAGGTTACTTCCCCTGCTTTTTGCTGCAAGTAGTTTTAGTGTTTTATAACCCTTTGTTTCACAAGCAGAAGCTAGCATGCATGAGACAGCTCTGCCTCAAGATGTCTTACACGCACGCATGAGAGTCAGCTTTAGGGATTCTTCCATCCACGTTAGATAACTCTCTTCTGTCTAATTTTCCTATCCAAGATGTATTCTCTGCCATAATAAACGTAAGTTCTGCTTTATAACTTTATCTGAGCATCCTGCATGTTTTATGTTCTGTTTTGTACCATAAGCTCATGATGCACTGGGGCTCTGCTGCAATCTGCTCAATATAAATAACAAAAATAACAAAAATATCCTACAGTAAATGCCTTAGTAGTGATCATCTCTTCCTCCTCCTCCTCCTTGCAATGTGGTTTTGATTTTGGAGCAGTGATGTCACACATTCATTATAACCTGGTTATAATTCCATTAGTTACCCAGTCTTCTAATTAGCACTGAACTGCTTTTCCTGCTCCACTTTTTTGAATGAAATATTGGTGAAATAGTGCTTAAATGAAAGTTATATTCGTGCATATTGCTATCATGATTAGCATCAGCAGAAAGCTGGAGACATGTCTTAAGTTGCTCAACGGATGAAGGGTTTACAAATAAAAAGCCCAACACATTTTGGCCTGTTTAGGCTCTTAAAGGCCTTCTTCAGGGGCTACATACAATCATTAAGAGACAAAAATAAATAAAACAATGCATAATTTTACAGTATGTGAAATCACTATTACATTTGTGCAATGCCTATGAACTGTAGACACATTTGAAATTTAACTTCAGAAATTTCTGGAGCTGCAGCTCTCTCATATTTTGGCATATACAGGCCAATATATATATATATATATATATATATATATATATATATATATACACACACACACATTCATACATACATACATATACAGGCAGTGGTTAAATGCCAGTACTGAAAGTCACCACGTTGCAAGTTCAATTCCAGCGGGCTCCAAGGTTCACTCAGCCTTCCATCCTTTCGTAGGTCGGTAAATTGAGTACGCAGCTTGTGGGGGGCAATTAGCTAACACACATTGGAAACTGTTTAATGCAGTGTAGATGTATAAATAGCTATTGCTTAAAACAATTTGTAAGCCACTCTGATAGCCTTGTGGCTGAAGAGCGGGGTATAAATAAATAAATAAATAAATAAAAATAAAAAAAATAAAAAATACATTGGGCTTTTTATGATAAACAAACCATTCATCCATTGAGTGCCTTGAGACATGTGTATCACTTCTTCTGCAGATTTTATTTGGTGCTCCCCAGTTATTGTTTCCTATCATGATTTGTAGCCACTAATAACTTCCTAGTCGAATTCTTCTTTAAAGCTGTCCAAATCTGCAATACCATAACTTCTTGCAGTAGCAAATTCTAGAGTTTAACTATGTCCTGTGTCCAGAAATACTTCTGTCCGTCCTGAATTTATGGCATAGGGCAGGCCCCAGTGGGGGTGGGGAATGGTCCCCCTAGCAAGGGTTGCCAGGTGTTTCAAACAGCAACAGCCCACTCTGTTGACAGGCAAGCTCAAGGACTGGCTGATAAACCTGAGGGAGGCCTATATAAAGCCTTGTGTGAGGAGGGCCTCTCACCAGAGTTCTAGGCTCCCACAAGATTAAAGATCTCATGGGTGCCTAGGAACCTCATGAGCAGCCTTCCTCTCACAACACTGAAGGGAGGCCTCCTCATATGCTCCTCTCCTCAGTTGCCTGGGCCTGTAAAGTGAAGAGCAAGAGGAATGAGTGTTATCTCTCTTTGCAACAGGTAAACTCTTAAAGCATTTGATGTAAAATCTGAAGCCATTTCACTGCACATAAAATGCTTGGCAAGAGGCAGGTCTGTGGTGAGCACAGCTGCTGCCCACTTTTCCTGTTCTCACTGTTTTTTTTTTTTTTAAGAGATGTTGGTGTTGCTCTGCCTCAAAGACAAAAATATACACAACATCGTTGGCTCTGGGATGTCTTCTGGATTTCTGGGCCCTGGTCATTTGTACTGGCTCCCCCCCCATTGCCGCTGTTGGTTCTGCCTCTTCCAACTTTTGATGACCCCTGCCAGGTTCTACTATTATGGTGGTGGTAGGGGTTTTCTATCCACTTTCTCCATGCCATGTATAATTTTCTACACTTCTGTCATATACTTTCACATCTATTCACAACCTCTGGCCCCTGACACTACCATTTTTGTTACCATTTCACCCTGAACCATTACTGAGAATGACTGGGAGCATGGACGGAGCCTCCTATCCCATTCACATCAGACTAGGAGTATCTCACACCCAACACTGGAATTTCTTCCTTCATACAACCTCCCTTTTCTGTTGTACCCTTGGGGAAAATAACTGGCTGTCTAGCAAATGGGGTTAGTGCAAATTATTTCTGTATAAGATATACTCCAACAGGGAAACAAAGAGCCAGTCAAATATGTTGCTTGATACTAATCTTCTCCTTTTCCCCAGAGGGTATTCCACACCCTGGGCAGTGACACCCAGTTATTCATGAATACTCAAAGTGCTTTGGAGATGAAAGTGCTATATGTGTGGTAATCACAATTAACAACCAATAATTTAGCCTCCTGAGGCTCGCTTGCAGCATTTTCCCAGGCAAAGGTAGGGTGGCCTATCAGTCACAGCAGCTAGAGCAGAAACTTGGTTGCATTCTCACCCACTGCCTCTGTGAGATGAAACAACGAGAAGGAAAGATTTCCTGTCACAAGTTAGATTTACACAACAAGGTTAGGTAGAAATGTCGTACAGAGTTCAGGGGTGTAGCTACCATGGGGGGTGGGGGATATGAGGGCATTGATTTTCACAAATAAGAATTCTGCCCTTCCAATGATATTTTGCTTCTGTCCCCAAATTTCTAGCACTGCAGAGAGTGAGACACTAAAAATCATTTACATCAGTAACTTATATTTGCTGTATGTGCATTCCGCAGGTAACTTTGCTTGGCCCTTTTCTTTGAATGCCTAAATAGTAGTTCTAAATGCTCAACTGAAGGTTTAGGTTTCTACAATGCTTAAAATTAGGGGTGTGAAAGAAAAGTTCATTTGGAGATGGGATAGGGACTGGATGTTGTCATGTAGAATATGTAACATTCTGTAACATTCTAATACAAAATACGCAGTGTAGTTTTCTCAGAAGCAATTTATGTGGTATTGTACTACAATCTGTAGTTTACATGCATTAAATTAAATCACTTCATGTACTGTATCAATCAATTAATTAGATGGTCACTAGTAGAATAGTAAAAAATTAATAAATCATCTCCACTCCTTTTACAAATGTAGATTTCTACTGGCCACTATTTCTTAGTCTTACTGTCATGCTAAATTTTCACAATTATGACAGCTGCCAAGCCCTTTTATACATTTTTTACATGTACTCATTTACAGATTCTGGACATAGTTATGTTGTTGTTGTTGTGTGCCTTCAAGTCATTTCCAACTTATGGCGAGCCTAAGGTGAACCTATCACAAGGTTATGCCTAGTTAGTTACCTGTAATTAATATGTACAGTTGGAACCCCATGTCCATGGAACCAATAGTTCAGTTTCCATTTTCTGTGGGACACAAAAGGTGACACATACCATAGAATTGTGCTGGAAAATGCCTAGAGAGGTGTCTTCTAAGCATCTTTTAGGTCCTTTAAGGCAACTCTATGGTATGTTTTTACCAGAAATATTTTATTTTAATAGGGTTCTCTGTTATCTGCAGTTTTGGTATCTGAGGTAAGCCCAGGAACCAAATCCCCATGGATAAGGTCCGACTGTGTTTCCAATTATTGAGGTATAGCAACATTATATTATGATTTCACTTTAGCAGTAGATAACTTCATTCCTTTTGCAAAGTAAATAGAACTTTTTAGATACTTTATAGTCACACGGGTGTGCCAAAGTAAGGAGCAGAGGAGAAATATCACATGGTACAAGTGCTGCCTACTGCTCCATTGTGGGTTTGAAGGGTTTTTTTATTTTACTTTTTTACAATGCATACAGTATAAATTTGTGGGTTTCAAGTTGATGACAATAAGGAGGGTGGATCACAAATGTTTGTGTTTCATACCACAACTAGCAGCTAATGTTCAGCTATTGTTTTAAAAGGAACTAAAACGTAACTATTTCTTATTTTCAAGGAATGGGAAAGTAAAACATTACTTTTAAAAAACAACAACAACCCAGTTGTAATAGCAACTAACTCAGTTCAAAAGCCTTGGAACTATCACAGGAACTAGTTACAGTTGTCCCTCCACATTCACGGATTTGGCATTCACGGCTTGAAAGTATTCTTAAAAAAATAATAATCCAAAAAGCAAACCTTGATTTTGCCATCTTATATAAGGGACACCATTTTGCTATGCCACTGCATATAATGGGACTTGAGTATTCACGGATTTGGGTATTCACAGGGGGTCCTGGAACCAAACCCCAGCGAATGTGAAGGGACAACTGTAAATGTTTAAAAAAGTCAACTTGACGAACTCTGCTTATTTTTATGGTTTTTCAGGAGCCTTTTTTTTTTTTTTGCAATCATCCACTTTGCTACTATGGACCGGTAATAACTCATTGGTTGGCATATTTTTATTATGCAGGAAAATTTTCCTACCTGAATATATTTGCAGTATCATCTTATGAACTTGGGCATGGGTCATCACCCATCTGATATTTTAGATATGGCCTTCTCTGTACACTAGCTGGAAAATTAAACTGGTGAAGGTACAGACTAGAGCACAGCTTTCTTGCTTGTAATATTCCAGCTATGCAAATGCTTTTTTAACAAAAAGAAAGAAAACCAAAAGCCTGCCTGAGGCCAGTACTAGCAGGATTTGTGTGTGTGCATATATATATATATATATGTGTGTGTGTGTGTGTGTGTGTGTGTGTGTAGAAATATTTTAATTTCACACTTTTGGAAGGCTAGTTGCCTCAATCACTACAATTCAGAGATTTTTACTGGATTTTTAAAAATACTTATGTTTTATATAGCACTTTGGGTCTCTTTAAATAGAAGAAGAAGCAATTAGGACACAGTTCAAGGTCTTTAACTAAGCAGCTGTGTGACTTCATCCAAACAATTTGCAATGGGATACACAATATCCTTTGCAGTCATCCTCAGTTGCAGATTCCATATATTGCCTTGGGAATGCTGATGGCGTAGAATTCTCTTATGTGTGTACTGTATTTGCCACTACTGCATTTATGAGATCCTCAGTTGTTCAGTGATTACTTGGCAGATTGTCATTTCTTTTCTCTTTGTATTTAACTCTTCTTCCCTGAGTTCTTTTCTGCCTCCTTTGTACAGATTTGGAACACATCTCTTCTATGAGTAAAACATCAGTGTTACAATCATTCTCACATATGGGTTGCATATTAAGGATGTAAATCCTCAACTATTCTGTTCTCACAGGTGAAGGTGAATAATTACAATACGTACAGTTTTCTGCCCACTGCAAGAGAAAACAAATATCCCTTCACTGTACTCTCCCTGTATTCAATTGTCCTGAAGTGCTGCAGAGAAATTATTCTGTGGTAAAGCACAGTATTTATTTATTTAGCAGAACACCCTTGCTTTTTCTGTGTAGGAAATTATGTTTTTTGTGTGGGGGGGGTTGCACACACACAAAAAAAGTGTTTATCCTCTGCAGAATAATTCCTCTTCAATACTTTGGGACACCTGATTACTTGGGAGAAAATTGTGCAAAATTCTTGCTGCCCTATTATTTTTCCCTAGTGGGGTTTCCAGGCTGCGAAAAAACCCATTCTTCTACCAGGCAATGAATAATTACAAATGTTCTTTCCATCCCTAGTGGACATCTCCCATTTTAATATTGGGAGAATAAGTTTCTTGTATGGCAATGAGAGGAGCAGAGAAAAGGCTGGTCTCTGTGGTGGAATTCTGCAAAGTGAAGAAGTATAATCCAGAGTGACTGTTCCTTTTGTGTGTACAATAAGACTCCCTTATTCATGGGATCACTTTCCACAGTTTCAGTTATCCATGGTTAATAATAATAATAATAATAATAATATTTATTTATATTCTACCTTATCCCTAGGGAATCAAGGCAGAGCACAACATAATTATAACAATAAAATATTATAACAATAAAAGCTCAAAGTTAAAAAACAATCCCATCTCCCATCTCCCCCATCATAAAAACAACAAAGAATAATAAAATAGAAATTAAATAGCAGAATATATTAAAATTAGAAATACAAATTCAATAAAATTGCAGGTTTTTGGTTTCTGTTTTTGATCTGGAAGGCTAATCTGGAAAGGCTTGCTTGAAGAGATCTGTCTTAACGACCTTTTTAAAGGCTTCTAGGGAGGTAATATGACGGATCTCATCTGGCAGGTCGTTCCATAGCCTGGGAGCGGCAGATGAAAAAGTCCTTTGGGTCACCACAGCCAATCCGGTCTTCTTTGGCTGCAATAGGGTTTTCCCAGAGGACCTAAGTATGCGGAGTGGATTATGTGGAGGAAAGCGCTCCCGCAAGTAGCCTGGACCCAGGCCATGTAGGGCTTTAAAGGTTATAACCAACAACTTGTACCTTGCCTGGAAACTAATTGGCAGCCAATGAAAGGATTTTAAGACAGGTGTTATGTGGTCAGCTCTAGATGAACCCGCGACCAACCTGGCTGCCATGTTTTGTACCAATTGAAGTTTCTGAACTTGGCACGAGGGTAGCCCCATGTAGAGCGTGTTGCAGAAGTCAAGCCAAGAGGTTACTAGCGTGTGTACCACTCTTTCTAGGTCACCCTGCTCCAGAAAAGGTCGCAGCTGATGTATCAGCCAAAGCTGATAACAGGCACTCCTGACCGTCATATCTATCTGGGCTGTCAGACGGAGAGACGAGTCAAGGAGCACCCCCAAGCTGCGAACACAGTCCTTCAGGGGAAGTGTGACCCCAATCCAGGACTGGTGGACATATTTCCATTCCCGGGTTAGGGGTCCCAATAGCAAGTACTTCTGCTGCTACCAGAAGTGTTTTGGGGCATCTTTCAGTTCTCCAGCATGATTCTATAATAATTCTAAGGCCGGAAGTTGACTTCTCCCATTTCTCTTGTTGTGTAAGGGGTTGTTGAAGAAGCAATGAGAGGAAAGTTGGGAGCAGATCAGTTTCCGTGCCCTCTGTAGGGCAGCAGGTGAGCAGGGGGAGACTTTAAAATATAAACCCCTTTAAAATATAGGGTCCAGTACTATCTGTGGTTTCAGGCATCCATGGGGAGTCTTGGAACGTAACCCCTGGTGGATAAGGGATCTTACTGTACTATGGAGCCCAGCTCTTTAGAAAACACCGTGCTGATTTCTTGTCAGGCAGACTTGACAGCTGCTGCCCCTCAGCTCAAAGGGTTTCCTATGCAAATAAGCCATGTTTGCAAACTCATGGGTATTAACATTGCTTAGTGGATGGCTCAGAGGGCCTGTAATCCTAGCATCTATGACACGGAAGCCCCTAATTGAGCTTCACTGAGTAGGGTGATTTAAGGCAACTGGTATTATCATAAGATCATTCAGATGCTCCAGCTGAACAAAGGAGAAAGGACAGGTGGAGAGAAATGTTGCTGGAACCATAGTAACTGACAGAGATGCTCCTCTTTCATCTTCTGCAAGTCCTTTGGAATTGTACATACAGAGGAAATGATGAATGCTGGTTAATTATGCAAGAGGTGAAACGTCTCAAACTGTACTCAGATCCACTAAACAAGGAAGAGGATAGGATAAATAAAGTGACACAAGGGGAAGAAGCTGTACTATATCATCCTTGGTGACCTTGCTAACCGAGCAGCTTCAGCACAGCCCCCATGCACATACAGTACTCTCCAACTGTCCTGATTTGGCAAGGGATAGTCCTAATTAATCATTTGTTACCACACTTTTCAGCTGCTTTTAAAAATCCCAGTTCTCAGCTCACTGGAGTGAGACAACAGGAAGGGGCAGAATCTCACTCTTGCCAGTAGGCTCAGGCAAAAGCAAACTGCAGCAGCCACTCTTAGCTTGTGTGTTCTTCCTCAGTAATAACTTTTGCCATTGTGACCACACACTGTCGTTGCTTGGTCACATGTCCTGGTGTTCATCTGTGAAATGTTAGAGGGTATGCACGTGTGGCTTGTGAGTTCAGACATAAAACCTGTTTATATAAAAGAACCTTTAAAAGCACAGAAAGCCTGAATTTGTCTCCTATTTTTGCACAGCAGTAGTACACTTCTTGCTGTGGAGTGCATCACTTAAGATCCCCAGAATCTGCCTTGTGGACAGGTAGGGGCAATTGTGTATAGGCACGGTGACTTCCAAGAACTCATGACATACTTATGTGACACATCAGTGGTGATGCCATGAGTTAAAACTGCTCAGCTCAATATGTGGTGGAGTCTCCTTCTCTGGAGGTTTTTAAGGAGAGGCTGGATGGCCATCTGTTGGGACTGCTTTCATTGATTGCTGCATAGCAGGGGATTGGATTAGATGGCCTTTGTAGTCCCTTCCAACTCATAGCATCCTCTTGGATCGCCTGAGAGGGTTAGGAATCGGAGGCACTGCACTCCAGTGGTTCTGGTCCTTCCTCTCGGGCAGGTCCCAGAGGGTGCTGCTCAGGGACAGCTGCTCCAGCAGAAAGGAGCTTACTTGTGGCGTTCCGCAAGCCACCATCCTGTCCCCGATGCTGTTTAACATCTATATGAAGCCACTGGGTGAGATTATTTGGAGTTATGGGGCTGGGTGTTGTGTGTACTGATGACACCCAGATCTATTTTTCCTTGTCCTGATCGTCAGCCTCGAATTCTGATAGCGTCACTCCTCCTAATGACTGTCTTAAAGCAGTAATGGGCTGGATGAGGCAAAACAGATTGAGATTAAATCCAGACAAAACGGTGGTGCTCACGGTAGCGGCCCCGAAACCAGGAGTTGAATTGCAACCTCCAGTCCTGAACGGGGTCACGCTCTCCGTTAAGGACTGTGTTCGCAGTCTGGAGGTACTCCTTGATTCATCGCTTCAGATGACGAGTCAGGTGAATGCGATGGTCAGGAGCACCTGTTATCAGCTTCAGCTGATACGCCAGCTGCGCCCTTTCCTGGAAATAAGGGACCTCGAGACTGTGGTGCTTGCGCTGGTAACCTCTCGTCTAGATTTCTGCAATGCGCTCTACATGGGGCTACCCTCATCCTTGGTCTAGAAACTTCAGTTGGTACAAAATATAAGAGACCATATAAATCTAGTATTAAAATCTCTCCACTGGCTGCCTATCAGTTTCCGGGCCCAGTATAAGGTGTTGGTTATTACCTTTAAAGCCCTAAATGCCTTGGGTCCAACTTATTTTCTGAACCGCCTCCTCCCATACAATCCCCGCGCACTCCGGTCCTTTGGGAGGAATTTGCTTCAGCCACAAAAATCTAGGCTGTCTGCAACCTCCCAGAGGGCCTTTTTGGTAATTGCCCCCAAATTATGGAATGGCCTGCCGAACGAGCTTGAGTAGCTTTAAAAAAGCACTAAAGACGGATCTCTTTTGGTAGGCCTTTCCTGATTAGATCCCAACCTCAGGGGCTCCTGGCCTTTTTTTAGTCTTGCTGGCTATCGTTTGTTTTTTTAAAATGTGCTTTTAGATTAGCTGTTTTTTTAATTTTACACTGGTTTAATATCTTTTTATGGGGGAGGATGGGTGTGTGTGGTGTTTAGGGATTTTAATCTGCATTTGTATTTTAATTGTTGTAAACTGCCCCGGTTGTTTTTAACAGAGGGGCGGGATAAAAATAAAATAATAATAATAATAATTATTATTATTATTCAGTACTCTTCATTTGATGATTTTGATAATCATTAATCATGTTTGATCTTCATGCCTTCCCTTTCAGTTCTCAGTTTTGCTGCCTAGGCTGCCAGGTTCTCATACCCAGAGCTTGTGCCTATGTTTCATAAGCTCTGCAGGGAATGCATCCTCCGGCACAAAAATGCATTTCCCAGAACTCTCAAAGAACAAAGGGAGGAGTAAAGGCAACAGGAGCAGTGAAGGAACAGAAAAGGAAGTCCAATGGCTGTAGTCCCATGCAGAGGATTTAAAGAACACAGCCAACCACCCAGCAGGCCTTGCTGTGCTCCTCATCTCCAGCAGGCCTTGCTGTGCTCCTCAACTTATGCACCTCATCTCCAGGTGAGCATCTGTCAATTCTGTTTCCCTCTGTCACCCAGTCATTAGGGAAAGCCAGTCCTTCTTTGCAGAGAAAGACACTGCCCTCTCATTCCCTGTGGCTTGTCTTCCCACAGGGACTTTCTCTAAATTTCATCCATGGCCCACAGAATTACCGTATTACTTGTTTGAGACAGAGAACGAAAACCTGGCATTGCTGCAAAACACCAGATCTCAAGCTCCGCTCACGAGACTGCCAACTGCATGGATTTGGTGGGATCCTGGGAACAGGGATGGGACAGGATAAAATTCTAATCTGCCTGGCAGCAGGTCAGTTGGGTAGCTCCAGTTTGGGCAGCGCTCTGGTTCAACAGCAAGAGTAGCTGAAAACATGGCTGAACAGTGTGCCAGGGTTGGGGATTAATCCTGTATAAAGTCATGTGCAGAAGCAACAATAATAATTTCAAAATCTTCCAAGTAATACTTCCTCCAGACTCCAAGTGTTTCTGTCAGGTTTTACCCTGCCTCATCCACAGAATTTAATAGGGGGTTGTCTTCCATTTGTACCTTTCTTATACTTCCCCATACTTCCCTCTTTTCCCTTACCACATAAAATTAGTTAAGAAGGGAAAGATGGAATAACTACATAGTGCCTTCTGATTGGCAATTACAGTGGGCCCTTGGTGTCTTGCTGCGGTTTGGTTCCAAGACTCCCTGTAGATACCAAAATTTGTGGATGCTCATCCCATTATATACAATGGCATAGTGAAATGGTGTCCTGTATATGAAATGGCAAAATCAAGGTTTGTTTTTTGGAATTTGTTTATTTTGGAATATTTTCAAATTGGGGATAGTTGAATCCATGGATACAGAATCCATGGATATGGGAGGCCGAGTGCACCAGGGGTTTCTCCACCTGGAAGCACCCTGTTTCTTGCAAACCCTCCCACCACAACATTTCTGAAGTTTGATATGTGGGTTGTTTCCACATTGCACAATTACAGCACTTTTTTTAAAAATATTTTTTATTAAAACAATCATTAACATAACATAACTTAACATAACTTACATTCCTTAAAGTAACATAACTTAACATTACATAACATACATAGCATTTTCTAAAAATAAAAAAAATAAAATAAATAAAATATACACCTAAATCTTTCATACTTTCATGCATCCAGATATCTGTAATTATATTTATTTTTCTCATTATTCTAAGCTATCTTCTTTCTCACTTTCTCAACTTCATACATCTTCATACTTTCTTCCTCACACATTGGCTTCCTTTCTTTCATTATCCAGGTCTATAACTCTTTATATTCTTTCCCCCTCTTTTCTACTATTCAACCTTTCGTTTAACCTACTTATCCATCTTTATTTGATACTTTATTCCAATAAATTCCACTCCAATATTCCAATTTAGGAATATTACTAATTCATTCCTCCTCTAGGTTTTCCTCCAAATTGATTATATCTTCCCAACCTTCCAGGTCTTTCCATGTTCTTTTCTCATCCAACATTATTGGCAGTTTTTCCGTATCATAAAATTCTTTCATTTTCCTTATCCATTCATTAATTGAGGGAAGTTGTTTCCCTTTCCACTTCCTAGCAAATAATAATCTGGCCGCAGTTACGGCGTATAATAATATTCTTCCATATTTCTTTCGGATATTCGGACTTAAATTATGTAGCATATTTAATAGGGACAATTCCGGTTCTATGGGCAATTCTATTTTTAATGTCTTGGCAATTACTTTATAAATCTCCTTCCAGAACTTTTTTGTCTTTTCACAAGTCCACCATATATGCATGTAAGTGCCTTTCGCTTTCTCACACTTCCAGCATATATTGGGTACGTTTTTATAATTTTTTTCCATTCTCTCTGGAGTAAGATGACACATATTCATCAATTTGTAAAAAAAATCTTTCAATGTATAGCTTCTTGTAAAGCCAATATTTACTTTCCAAGTTTTTCCCCACTCTTCTAATTTTATTTAATGACCTATTTGTTGGGGCCATTTAATCATGTAATTTTTGACCACCTCTGTTTCTAAAGTCAATTTCAATAGCAGACTATATATTTTTGCAATCAACTTTTTCTTTTCTCCAAATAAGATTTTATCACATTCTGCCTCTTCTATATCGATACCTTCTATTTTGGAATCTATTTTGAATTTTTCGTACAATTGCTGGTATAAAAACCAATGACACGAGATACCTTCAGTTTTTAACTCTTCTTGTGCTTTCATTTCAAGTTGACCTTCTTGTTTCTTAAGTATCATTCTATATGTCAGCCACCTTCCCATATATAAATTTTCTTTTTTATAGACAGCCTCATGGTTTGACATCCACCATGGTATTCTTAAATATAACTTTCTCTTATATATTTGCCCAACTCTTAACAAGGCCCTTCTAACATAATGATGGCTGAAATCCACAATTACTGCACTTTGATACCATTTTACCTCTCATGGCTCTGTCCTACAGAATCTTGGGATGTATAGTTTGGTGAGGGACTTAGAATTCCTTGCTAGAGAACTCCCATTCTGTAATTCAAGGGAGTGGATTAGAGCTCTTTAGCAGAGAATCCTAAATGCCTCACTAAACTACAATTATGGTCAAAATCAGTTTGTAAGTATGCACTTTAGAGCAAAAAATTAAGCAACGCAAAGTATGTATTCAGGAGGTACCAAAGGTAGTTAAATCATTAAGTCCAAAATCTTATTATGATTTTTGTTTTTCTCCCTGAATTTGACTCTGGGATTTTGATTTGTATAGCACAGTGGTTCTTAACCTGTGGACTGGAGGTCCATGAAGGCTTAAAGGCTGCTTGGCCCACCTCCTCCCTGCAGTGGAGTGGCCATGTGACAGGAGCCAAGGCAAAGCTGGCTGGTTTGGCCTGCACATATCCATTCAATCTACTCCAGCCACAAACTCGCAGGAAGAAGTAGAAGAACAGTCTTCCCTCCCCCTCCAGTGCCTCTGAGGGAAGGTTTAATGGATGGTGTAATTGTATAATGATTGTTATTGTTATTATGGTTTTAAATCTTGAGTTAAATCTTGGGGGTGCATGGCAATAAAAGATATTTAAAGGGGGTCCCTTGTAAAGAAAAGGTTAAGAGCCATTGGTATAGCGTAACAGATAAATACTTTAAGTGATAGTGCAAATAAAAGATTAACACTCAGTTAGGATCTAGGACTGAGTGTTACTAAACCCCAGAGATGTTTCTCTATGTACCTGAAATTAATTGGTGCAAGCCAACATCTGCATCATGTTTACCTAATGTTTTGGCACTATTTATTATTTATATATTTATCCTACCTTTCTACATGGCTAACAGGATTTTTTTTAATAGTTTAATTACATTTTAAACTTTTGTAGGAGGTAAATTTTTAGCAATGTTTGATTTAACTGCTGTAAGCCACCTAACATCTTGGATTGGGAAAAAGCCAGGATATAAACAACAATAACAACAACAGCAGCAGCAGCAATAATAATAATTTTTAAAAATCCTAAGAAATACAGAACAGCCTATAAGATAAGTGTGGGTTAAAAACCTCCATGATAGATGATTAAAACAGTCAGTTATACCTCATTAAAAAATGGACCAACGTTTAAATAACCTATCCCTGAAACACAATTCCTCAATTTCATGCATGTTGGGAACACAAACACATTAAAAATGGAGTGACACTCCTTATGTGATGGAGAGTTAGAGAACACAACTAATTGAAATTGTTGGGGGATGATAGGACACTCAATCCCCGGCAGAAGCCAAAAAATATTTCAGGAGACTCAGCAGCAACCCATTCCCAAGAATACTCACACACGGAGTGTTTGTCATCCAAACAAACAGGAGGTACTTTATCTTCAAGCTCAAGCCAGTTGCAATATGTACAGATATATGCAGCAGACAAACTCCTTCACCAGACATCAAGGTATTTCAAGAGAAAGAATGCTCTGAACTGAGTCTCCTTTTATACAGATTTACATAACATCATTTACATACATTGTAAGACATCATTCATCTTGTGCAGCTGTGGACTCAAGGCTAGCATGACTTGGCAGTTCCTTGGCCTTGGCTAGCATGACTTAGCAGTTGTCTGGCCATTTTCTATGGAAATTCGAAGGCTTTCACAGCTGGCATCATAGACCTTGGGTTTTTTCCAGGCTGTGAGGCCATGTTCAACCAACCATTAGCCAAACAGACACTAACGAGCCTTGCATTTCTATACCCAGAAACTAACCATTCAGTTACACAAATTTACATATACTACCCTACAGGGGTTCACAGCATATAAGCTCTGCATACACTCCTACCCAGCCATTCTCTGAAGATGCCAGCCACAGATGCAGGTGAAACATCAGAAAGAAACTATTCCAGAACACGGCCTCACAGCCCAGAAAAAACCCAAGGAAAATCCATTTTCTATGGAGTTCAGCCTCTGACTCCTGACAGAAATGGCATGATTGAGCTATAGATCTGTGTGTGAACAAAACAACACAAAAACAAAGACTTCAGCTAGAAGCTGTTTCACTGCTCTGACCCACTTTCACACACAAAAACACTTACAGGCAGTGAGGTTCATCCAAATATCTGGAGGCCTTTATCTTCAGTTGCAGTATAAACAAACAGTATATATACAGAAAACCTCATTAACAAACTCAACAGCAATACCTCCACACACAATGCATTTTGTGGTTCAGCTATATAGGAGTGTTTGATTGTCAGCCTTCTGCCTAGCCACAGCTGTGAACAAACCCACTTCAGCTGTGGTAGTCTGTGGTCTGTTGCGCCAACATTTTTCCTTTTGTACTTAAAGCAATATTACCCTGACACAATAACCAGAACCCAAGGTCTGAAATCTATTCTATGAAAAGGTCTATGATGTTTGGCTAATCTTATGCTCTTGGAACTCCAAAACCAGTTGTTTTCAAATGTGGCATTGCTACTGTTGTAGACAGGCCAAGAAGCAGAATCTGTGGCTTAATTCTGAAGATAATGCCACTGGTTATAAATAATCCTAAAAATCAGTTGCACTGGGGGCTTTAAAAGCAGCAACCCTCCCTGTACCTCTAGGGTTAATGTTAGTCCAAAACACCAGATCCCCAGCTGTGTTCCTAAGACTGCATCACTAGTTAATTTGGCTTAAATAGTCAGTAAGTATAGTGCAAATTTCTAGTTATTTTGAAACTGCTTTCCTGCAAGGCAAGTATGAAGTTCTTCCCTCCATAGGCATCCTAATAGGTGTCAATAAAGATTTTCCTTCCTTCCTTCCTTCCCAAAGTTCATTGGCCAATGCAATAAGACCTTTTACAGCAGCAGTCTCCCCTACAAAGAGAAATTTTCTCTTTCCTGAACTGTGAAGGACGTTCCAAATGTGACTGCTCCAGCCTACATCAAACCAATGCTGAAGAGCTCATTAGCTGGAAAGAAATCCACAAGCTAACACCCAGTTGTAAATAAAAGATGCCTGGTCAAGATAAAAGGAAGGTGAAAAACAAAGGAGGTGTCAGTTGCCATGTTCAGCTTTCACTACCTGTCTTCTTGGCCTTTTGGCCAACTTGTTTGCTTGCACAAGGCAAGGTGAGGTCCAGGTTTCAGCTCTGAGTTGAAAACAAGAAGCGCCAAGTTTCACCACACATAGGACTGGTTTAAGGCACTGGTGGCAATAGCATCCGCAGGGGGCCCCATCACTGTGGGGGCCCCGTAGTAATCCTCCTCCTGCAAAAACATTATTAGCAATAATCTGAATATCCTGTACTGTGAATAGCTTAGGCTGCATTAGGTTACATTGACCGGAGATAAACATATGGACCCCCAAAATAAAGCATTGCAGGCCCCCCCCAAATTCCTTAAACTGGTCCTGACCACACAGTAACACATGTTGATGTTTCCGCCTCAGTTTTTCTGACTGCATTAAGGATCCTTACTGTTGTAACAGTGTGACTTGCTCTGTGTTTCTGGAGCCGGAATTTATGTTTGGTTTTCTGAAATATAAGATATTTCAACAAGTCTTGTCAGGAATTGGTTACTGAACCCTAAATTTTAAAATGGGCAAACAACTGCAGAAATCCACAAACACGTGGACAACTTCAACAGGAAAGAAGAAACCTTAAAAGTAAACAAAATCTGGCTCCCAGTTTTGAAGAACAATAGAATAAAAACCCAGCACTTACAAAGGAATTCCACCCAGGGACAGGGGGAATTCCAGCAGATAATGGCCCATCAACCTACCATTAGCCAAACAGACACTAACGAGCCTTGCGTTTCTATACCCAGAAATTAACCATTCAATTACACAAATGTACATATACTATCGTACAGGGGTTCACAGCATATAAGCTCCACATACACTCCTACCCAGCCATTCTCTGAAGATGCCAGCCACAGATGCAGGTGAAACGTCAGAAAGAAACTATTCCAGAACACGGCCTCACAGCCCAGAAAAAAACCAAGGAAAACTGCAGAAATCATGCTGAGTCATGATGACTGACTCCATGACTCCATGAACTGCCAGTCATGCTAATCATGCCACAACTGCATGAGAAGGGTTATATCAGAAGAAGGGTTAATGGAGTACAAAGCCATATAGTATGAAAATCTGATGTAATGTAACCATATGTTTGGGTAAGCCAATGCTGTGCTGAGATGTATATAAGAGAGCCAGGCCAGTGTTCATTCTCTTCCTATGATCCTCTGATGCCTGGCGTAGCATTTTGCTTGTAAATACTGTTAATGGCTGAAACTACTTTGAAGATCAAAGCACCTCATGTCTTTTGGATGCCAAACACTCTGTATGTGAGTATTATTGGGAAAGGGTTGCTACCTAGTCTGCTGAGACAGTTTTTGGCTTCTGCCAGGGATTGAATGTCCAGTCATCCCCTGACAAATCTAGCTCTACAATTTTTTTTCCTTTTTAACCTGGGGCCTCTCTAGACAGTGAAAAAAACTCATTGTGGAATTTGTGGGGAATTCCATCTGGCTTAATGAGATCCCACATTGAATTGCAGTATTCAGAAGGGGGGTGGGGGGCAAAAATTGCAAAAACTATGCCAGAAAAGATTTTGGGTCTTTTCCGCACTTTTTTGTTTTTAAGGGAAAATGTGTACTTCTGCTAATTAGGACAACTGAATCGCATTGCTGTGCATTCCCGAAGCAGATAGCTGATTGGTTGGATGTGTATGGGGGTGGAGCTTGCTAACAAGGCAGTGCCCAGAACCATCATGTTGGATTTTTGCCATTGTGACCATGCACTGAAGCAATGAAACAGCCTTTCTTTTTTTTTGTTTTTGTTTATTTAAGTGGAAGATTGCTCTTCCGCACCTTGAATTTAGTTTTTTTTTTTAAACCACACTGTTTTGCCAGTGGCAACGTGGGGAAAATAAAACTGCAAGTAATCCACTTGTGCCCACCATCTTGATTCGCTGGTATGCCTGTTTGAACATGGATAGCTTCGCACACCAGCAATCTTGAAAAAAAAATTGTGGAGACAAATGTACGTATTAGTGTTACTACGCACCAATCCATATTTTATTCCCTCGTATAGATGGAACCCTGTTTTTGTAGTATTATATGCAGTGTGAATAGCTAAGTCTTTTTCAGAGGAACCTTTCAGACACTTCTGTAGACAACACTCTGAGATGCTACATTAATTAGGAAAGTCCAAGAATCCGAACTAGTAATACTGTGCATCATTCAAGAGACATTTAGCACTGTGTGACCCATACACTGTAAAACCTCATGTTTGATCATAAAGATTCTGCAGATGTATGAAGTCATAGAAGTTGAAAAACAAAAACGTAATTAAAATTAAACTGGCTGGCAGAGGGGGGCACCCAAAAACCAGCCCCCAGTGATACAGCCCATGCCATCTAAATCACCATGTTGATCTCTTCAGGTGGTTTGAAAAGGCGAGTCAAGACACAAAGTGCTGGGGAATGTGAGATACTGTAGTGTATCTTGCAAGCAGAGTAAATAATATTTGCAAGCAGAAGGTGAACAACAACCAGTTCCAAACCACCAGCACCACACACAAAGGATGTAACAAAGAAATAAAACAGACTTAGGGTGTTGTTGTTGTTGTTTTGTAAAATCATATGAAGCAGGTTTACTTAGAAATACCAAAAGGTTCATAACATCTCCTTGTGAGAAGCTTGGATGGTGAATCAACAGATGTGGGGGTGCTACTGTAAAGTGGTTTTATAGTGCTCACTTTCTTATTCATCCCTTGCCTCCTGGTCATTAGACAATTTGTCCAGCCCTACCATATTTGAAATTTGAACAGCTCCTTACACAAGTGGCAGTATTTGTCAGGAACAATTTGGTAACGGATTGGCTGACCAGCAGATGAAGGAAAGTGGACAGAATGACTTGATTACACAGACAGATTTGGATTTTCAAGTACATGGAGTCATGGTCACAGCAACAGGAAGTTGGATTACCTTGGAGGGGGGGGCACTGAATGGCCATGCTAGCTAACTCAGTGGTTGGCCAGGGGGAGTACAGATTAGAAGGCCACCTGATTTTTGTTTAAGAAATACAATTGCCCTGAAATATTTTAAAATTAAATAATCAAAGTTCTACTGGAATGGGAAGGTTGTCACCAGTCCTATGCCAACCACCATTTGAAGAAGATTTCCACAGTCAGATTTCAAAAAGGGAAATGTGGTATTCCACATCAAACGTTTAACTATATCATGATATAGGGAAGAAACAGTATGTCTGCAGTACTCTGAATGGTAAGCCTGATGTGGTCTTCAGTCACCCATTTTTGTCAGCTGTTTAACCTTTCTGGAGAACTGAAGCCATAAAATATATCTTGTTTGCATCAGAACAGTTTGCATTTGAGCAGAATTCTGATTGGTTGGCCCTTGTGCCCATCAGAAAGCCACCTCTTTGCTTCCTCCCTCTGCTGCTATGCAAACAGATGATTGCCTGTTCCTTACAGTAAGTAAGCAGCTACTTCCAAACAAATAGACAGACTCACAGAAAAAAAAGTGTGAAACACATAACCATATCAGACACTATTTATCTATGCTGAAAGCCTGCCTGAAACATGAGGTAGGAGTGAAAACAAAGATTAAATATGGAGCCAGGCAAATGGATCATTATAAGAGTTTACTTATGGGAAGCAGTGCTCAGCTGAACCACAATAGCTCACTGTTTCCTTTAGGTAGATGTATTTGTATTTGTATTTGCTCTGCCTTTAGTGCAATAATGTCAGTCTTCTCAACATTATTTAGAAAAAATCTGTTTCTTACTGAGAAAACTACACATGAACACACATGTTGGGTGCATCCAAACTACACAAATAATCCAGTTTGAAACTGGATTATTTGCCATGGCTCCTTCCTATGGAATCCTGGGATTCGTAGTTTGATGAGACACTAGCACTCTTTGGCAGAGAAGGCTAAAACTTTAAAACTAGAAATCCTGGGATTCAATAGTAAGGAGCCATGGCAAATAATGTGGTTTCACACTGGATTATTTGTGTAGTGTGGATTAGGTCTACGTTTCCCCTGACATTTCTTTTTCATAAACAGCAGCTATGTAGCCTGTAATTTGTAGAAGATCATCCATGTGGGGGGTGGCAGTCTTAACCCCTCTTCCTTCCAGTACTTTTCATGTTAATATTCCCTCCCTACACTACTTTTCCTCCCCCTGTAGAGGAAAAGATATGTGTACCCATGATCTTTTCTCCTATGACTGGCAGAAAAGAACCCCTCCCTCATTTTTAGCAGAAAAACCTCCAGGAGGGAAACAATTAAGAATGCTCTCCTTGCTGCATGGAATTTTCTACTGTAAATTGGGGCTTTGGAAGCTGTGTTTGTCATGAAAAGAACAGAAAACATCAAAGGAAAACTGCACACAACTAAATATCACTTATAGTGTGGTCCTAAAATAAAATATGAATGTATGACTTCATCCTCAAGCAGATGCCCGGTGTCTACTGATGAAATCACCTGCTACAGATGAAGAATGTTATGATTTGCAATCTTACAGCCTCGCCATTGATCACAATCACTGGATTTGTAGTAGCTATTTAAAATTGCTAATGTATGACCTCTCCTGCTGGATCCTTGCCCATGGCAAGCTGAATTTCTACATTATTTACCTCATGCATAGGACTGGGCTTTTGACATGCCAAGGCAAGTTACCCTAAATGTAGGTTAGTGTTTAGCAGCCAGAAGAATCTGCCTTCACACACCAACCCAAACCTTCTGCATGTTCTGCTGACATTATAAGGGCCTGTCAACATGGGCAATTTACCCTGTCTTGCCCCCATCTTAGAGCCCTGCAGTCCTGTTGATACAAGGCTTTTGCCCCGATTTGCCCCTGGGCATTCCTCATGACACCCCCCTGGGGCAAAGACAGGGCAAAGACGGGGTAGGGCCTGATAAAACTTTTTAAAATAATACCTCTATAAATCTGTTCCAGCTGGAAAAAAATGGATTGGGCCCTGCATGATCGCAGGAGCCTGTTCTGGCATGCCGGCCTGTTGCTGCAGCTGTCCTTTGCCATACTCTTCTGAAGCCAGGAAGGGGACCTGCAACATGTGACCAAGGCTGGTCACACGGAGGGGGCATTGCTCATGTACTACTGGCCTTCTTCCTCCAGCCCATTTTGTGGAGGAGGGGAGGAATGGGCCTGATCCACTGGCAGGATATACCAGTGGGGAGGCAGTGTATGCTGGCCCAGGTAGCTGAGCCCTAAATTTAGGTTCAGACTGTGTTATACCATACATGAGTTTGAAATAAATAGGAGAATGGGATGAAGGGCTTGTCCAGATGAGGCACATGTTTTAGGTGGTGAAGGTATCTGTTGTGGTTCACACTTTTTTTTTTAAAAAAAATATCCAAATAACTTTTTGCTGTCCTAGACTATTTGTTGGCAAATCCCAGTATCAGTAATTTTTATTTTTATTTCCACCTTTGAATGGGTTTCTTTGTAATTCTGAGATATAACTGAACAACAACAATCTCCTTCTTGTCTCTTCCTTAAAACAAGTCCTTAGAATTATAGTGCTATACTGCACCAGTGAAATTGTATTTTTGTGTTTTTTTTCTGGGCTGTGAGGCATAGCCTCACTGTCCGGAAAAAAACCACGAAAAACCTATAGATGCTGGCCGTGAAAGCCTTCGACTTCACAGTAAAATGGTACTTTTGCACTATAGCAATATAACTCCATTTTTTTAAAATTGAGAAATTTTGCCCCTCATATCACAGGATCACCTCAGCAAACCATGCCCTCCATTAAAACAAATTGCAGATCCAAGAAATAGTTACAAGCAGCCTTCTAAAAGAGTGGAATGAATGAATGAATGGAAAACCATCAAAACAAGGAGATGTATCACAAGAACTCATGCTTCTTTAGACCTAACTGGAACAGCCCAAAGTATCTTACTTCATATTTTATTTAGGTTTATGTATTCTCAGAATTTGTAACTTGCATTTCTGACAGATAGGGCAGGCAAGGCATATTACAAACAGAAGAAGAAGATTAAGATAAGAGGCTTCACTGTAGAAGTGGCCCCCCATCTTTCACCAACTGAGTGTTGATCATACACCACACAATGCTAGACAATGCTCCCTTCTTCCTTCTACTAGCCATGTCTCTGCTGCCAAGACAAATGCTGTGTCACCATGTGCTGCTATGGAGTGCTCCTGCTCACTGCAACCCAGAGTGAAGCATGGAAATAAAATCAACTGTGACTTGATGGAGGAAATTAAGGCATGAGCACACACTGGACACTAACTCTCTCAGATCTGATTCAATGTGTTTCTTGGAACTTTAGGAAGATTTTCCAAGTGGTTAGGGCATGCATGAGCTCTCTCTCTCTCTCTTTTCAGTTCTGTCTCTGGAGAATTAAAAGGTAAACCTTTCAGGCATTAGCAACTCCACTGCTTTGGGAGTAACAGCATGTTTATATTTCCACCTCATTCCCAAAGCCTACTGAGCACTTCCTGAGATCAGAGACAGGGCAATGGGTGAGGTATGTGTGTGAGAGAGATGCTATGATCTCAGGCCAAGGTTTTGGCCACTGCCCCAGGAAGTCAACAGAGGGCAGTTGGACAGGCTGATAAAGAGAGCGGCAGCTGCAGAGGGAAGAAAGCATCAAAGCCGCTTGATGTCATTATGCCCCACATCTGTGGTCCCACAGTTTTGCTATTTTTTTTTAAGGCAATCTTTAATCAAGCTACCTTCTTGAATGGGAAAAGTCCATGGGAAGAAACAACTCTTCTATCCACTGCAACATTGCCCTTCCAGTGAGACAGCATTGCTACTCTTTTGCAAAATCTTCAAAACGAATAGGAATCCTATCAGAATTATAAAACCAGAAAACTAGAGGTTGGGCTGCTTGATACCTTAAACTGGCTAAACTATCTTCCATTCAGCCTTTTAAAAGTATCAGATTGTAGGGAAAGCTGTGGCCATATTTAAAGGTAAATATATTTTAGCTCATACCATATTCTTCAACTGTCCCAGTTTGGCAGGGACTGTCTTAATTAATCTTCTGTCAGTCCATATTTTTCAGCTGCTTTAAAATTGTCCCAGTTTGTTGCCCCTTTTCCCACAACTGCTGATCTACTGCAAATGGCTCTCAGATGTACCAACAGATTTTGATCTATCATCTGCTTGTCATCCATCTAGATCGGCACTTTGTAGGCTGATGCAGAGTCCATACAGCACAACTAATTGTGCAGTAGTAGAAGAGAGCCAATATTTACAGGGACTACAGTGCAAATAGAGAGCCAGCATGGTGTACAAGTTTGAACATTGAACTACAGGCCCATCTATATGGGGGTGGGGGGAGAATGGAGTACATCATAGTAATGGCATTTCGCAGCAGCAGCGATATGTCTTAATGGTGTTTTTGGCCTCAAATGCTAGATGGTGGATGCAAGTGATTTACTCATGTTAGTTCTTTACCACTGCTGAACTTTTTTTAAAAAAAGCCACCTAAGGTGCACTGGATAGATACAGCAATTTTTAAATTTAACAGGAAAGCAAAAAAAAAAAAAAAAAAAAACCCACCCTGGTTTATCGCCTTAGTGATTGCTCGCTAATGCAAAAATCCAACATGGCAGCAGTGGGCGCTTGCCCTGTTAGCAAGCCCCACCCCTGCGCTCGTCTGGTCAATCAGCTTTGCTCTTCCCTTCGAATCACTTGTCCTAATGAGCAGGAATGTGCACTCCCCTTGCTGTTTTTTTTTTTTAAAAAAAACTACAGCAGTTTTTTTAAAAAACTACAGTTGTTTTTGCTATTTTGGGCCCCCTTCTTTCCGAATAGTGTGGATTGGTGCAGAATCCCATTTAGACAGGTAGGATTCCCAGTAAATTCAATGAGAGTTATTTTGACCATTTAGATAAGCCCTGCATCTCTGGAGACCAGGGTTTGAATCCCTGCTTGCCCATGGAAACCCACTGGCTGACCTTGGGCAAGTCACACTCTCACACCATCAGAGGAAGGCAAAGACAATGTCCCCCTGAATCAATTTTGCCAAGAAAACTCCCGATAGGTTTACCTTAGGATCGCCATAAGTTGGAAATTACTTGAAGGCACATAGCAGCAGCAGCAACAAGAACAACAGTGCAAATGGGGAACAACAGTTTATGAAGACTTATATATGACAACATGTTCAAGGCACCAAAAAAAATCCAGGAGGGGTCTTCACCATGAAGAAATTTGCTGGTGGAAGACAGTCAAGTGAAAAAGGTCCAAATTAAAAGCATCCATAAAAAGCCTATTAAACTATTGAGGCTTATCGCACACCGAAGTAAAGTGGCAAGGCAGGTGGAAGGTTCTGCTTTCTCGGCTGCCTTACTACATTACGTTGTTGTTCTTCCATTGTTGTTCTTCCATTCTGGTCCCATGGGAGACCAAGGTAAAACCGTGTCTTTTTGCTAACGGGATTTTCCATTACCAAAGACATGGTTGTTGTTAGAGAGAATGCTGATTAATAATAGTCCTGGGTGACAGATGTTTCATAAATAGGAGATGGGGGGAAAATATGTTTTTGAATGAAATCTCCATTGAAACTTCTGGGAAATGATGCGTCTTCAAGTGAGTGGAAGGATTAGACATGTGGGGGTAGGGTGAGTAAGTGAGTGAATAACAGCATTGTTGGAGTTTGGACAGGGAGGGAGGGAGAGAGTTTGAAAAGAGAGTTAGAAAGAGGCAGAGAAGTTTTAGCTGGAACAGGGTGTGGGGCTTTGATGGTTTGCCCAGTTGTGCTCTCTGGAGCATCCTGTCTTGCAGGAATGCCTCTCAGCCTCCACTTTTGCTCTGCATGTGTATTTGTAAATAAAGCAAATATTAGAAAGGCATACTGTACTTTATAAAGCCCTTATGTTTCCAGGGTTCTCCCCTCTGAAGCAAACTAAACAGGTACTTCTTCCCCAGAAAACTATCTGTGCTTGAAAAAGTGCAGAAGGTCCATCATCATAATCTTTTTGTTAACATACTTTGCCAAATTCTGGTTCTACCTGCTGGTTTGCACAGGGGACCAAACTAGCAACTCGGCTCAGATAAAGTGTGTGTGTGTGTGTATGTATGCATGTGTGCATGCATGGCAGAGAAACAGTGGCTGCTATTTTGCACTATGATATTAAGTACATTTATTCTACCTCCAGAAATTTGCTGTTGTTTGCTACATGTGCAACGGTAGAAGATACTGCCCCAGATGTTTTGAAGGGCATTTATATTCAAATACCCTTCAAATGCCTGTCTGTACAAGAAAAGTAAACACTTTATCAAGGCTTCTGAGCTAGTTTTAGTACTTTGGGGTTTAAGGCTAACACACTGCCTTCAAATGCTACAGAAGAGAGACAGACTGTTGATGAATTATGGTCGCATTTTTTACCAACCAGGCAGCCATTAAAAAAAATCCACCCAAACCTGCCTTTCAAGCAGTGCAGCCCTTGCAACAAAGCCATTTCCATGTTTTTGGAGAGCAGGGGAATCAGCACGGATGCATCAAGCTATTTTCCTGTAGCTGCAAGGACCTCCTGAAGATTCACAGAGGTGTCTGCTGATGCCTGCTGCAGCATGTCCCAGTTACAGAAAATATCCGAATGCATCTCCACTGATCCTCCTCCATTCTCCATTTGATGCAGAAATGGCCATGTTGTGTGGACTGTTTGAAAAGTGGGTTCTTGGAGGGAGGAGAAATAGCTACATGCCACCCTACATCTCCTGAAGCAAGATTCCAGCCAATGGCCAACCCATCATGGAAAAAAAGCTTTTGCTATAGCATTTTGTAATCCACCCTGGGAGCTTTTTGAGCTAAAAATCTTCTAAATTTTCCAATTGAAGTTGAAGATTAAAATCTTCTCAACAAATAACAAATCGTGAAGTTGAAGGCTTTCACGGCCGGCATCCATATATTTTCCTTGGTTTTTTTTCAGGCTGTGAGGCTGTGTTCTGGAATAGTTTCCTACTGATGTTTCGCCTGCATCTGAGCCCACACACACTCCTACCCAACCTTCTCTGAAGTTGCCAGCCACAGATGCAAGCGAAACGTCAGAAAGAAACTCTTCCAGAACACGGCCTCACAGCCCAGAAAAAAACCCAAGGAAAATCTAAATAACAAATCAATAATGGGAAAAGTGGCCCACAGAGTGCTAAGAACTAGTAAACAATGGATTTTTATTTTATTTATTTATTTATTTATACCCCGCTCTTCAGCCACAAGGCTATCAGAGTGGCTTACAAATTGTTTTAAGCAATAGCTATTTACACATCTAACTGCATTAAACAGTTTCCAATGTGTGTTAGCTAATTGCCCCCCACAAGCTGGGTACTCAATTTACCGGCCTACGAAAGGATGGAAGGCTGAGTGAACCTTGGAGCCAGCTGGAATCGAACTTGCGACGTGGTGGCTTGCAGTACTGGCATTTAACCACTGCGCCACCAGGGCTTGACTCAAAGACACTGAAAACTAAATCCAGGAATCCCTTATGTATTGTGTGTCAGTGCTGGATTTCATAGGAGGCAAGAACAGCAGGAATGTGCATCATGGGCCCTAGAAGTGTAACACACCGACCAGATGGATCACCTGAGGGTAGAGGAAGGGAAAAAATAAAACCCTGGGAGAGCAGTAAGAAAGCACTGTAGTCTGTATGGATTATCAAGGAAAAGAAAACCATTTGTCTCTAGCTGGAAATGGGCAGCATAGTTTTTGTGATCCAGAAAAACTGTTCCTGTTCCTTGTAGAGCTTGGTTGTTTCTTCCATTGGCCTTAGTAGTGTGGAAGCAGGGGGTTGTCTAGATGAAAAGATATAATGCTTTTTAATGCAAATTCGCAATAGGGTTCATTTGTCTACACTGTCCTTTGGCAAAATTGACTGTATGTGAAGCTATCAGCCTTTGAAGTGCACATGTGGCCATGCCTGTGAATCAAGATGGTGCCTAAGTAAATTACAACATGTTATTATTTTCCACACATTGTTGCACTGCACAATATTTTTTTTAAAAAAGCTGTAAATCAAAGGTGTACAAGTGTGACATTCTGCTTAAAAAAGCTGTTTGGTCTCCTCGGTGCAGCAAAAAGCACACAATCAATAACGCGAAACTCCAAAATGGTGCTTTCGTCCAATTCTTTACCGGTAAGCCCATGCCCCTGTGCATTTCCGACCAATCCACTCTCCACTTCTGCCTTTGCCGAGAATGTGCAGCATCCTGAATTGGATGTCCAGATGTGCAATAATGCACAAGCCTGCACATTATTCAAAAAACTTTGGGGAAAACCACGAAGGCTTTTCCTGCACAGTAGATGGAGTTTTTGGCCCCCTCCTTCCAAATACCACAAATTTTGTTCACAGCATCTTGGAACAAAAGGTATTCTCCTCAAATTCTATGAGGAGTATTTTCATCGTCTAGACAACCCCCAGAACAGAGCGAGCTATTACCTCAAGCTGGAGAGCTCAAGAGATGGGTACAGCAGAGGAACACTTGAATTAATTTAAAAAAAAGTGGGGGAAGATTTTGGCATCTGTCCAAACAACAGTGCAACAACAACATAAATCATATGGAATGTGAATTCACAGCTAGAATGGGGTGGGAGGGGTGTGTGTCAGGAGGTAATGTCAAAACTTGATAAAGCATTTATGGGAGATATCTACAAGGTCACTGCTACAGTTAATTCATTATGAATCCAATTCTGTGTGCATCTCCTCAGGAGTAACCCACACAGAATTGGGTTTTCTCACAAGTAAGTGTGTATATGCTTGCAACCTTACTTTCATTTTACCAACTCCTTATTTGTCTTCTTCCCACAATCTGTTAATTTGTCATCTTCTCTTTTTCCTCTCATGTTTTGCAAGCATGATAATGTATACACATAAGCTCTGGGTTCTGTCATTTCCACGTTCTAGACAGCAACTGCCATACTACTGCTATTAAACCAAGAATAAACAGAAATAATGATGATGGTACACTCTAATTTTCACCATTAAAATACCTTGCCCTCAAAATCCAAATGAATTGCTCTAAATAAATCACAGGTATTCCATTTAGTTGGGTGATGGATTCCAAGCAGATGCTAAGTCATAACTCCTCGCCTCCTTTCTTTAAAATAGAGGTGAGCAAAATGTGCACCCCAGCTATTGGTAAAGAATGCTGGGGGTTGTAATGGGGCTTACCACACTCCCAAGAAAAGCAGCAAGGCAGCAGGAACATTCTGCCTTCCCTGCTGCCTTACCGCATGGCGTCGTCATAGTTTCATTCTGGTCTCATGGGGGAGCCAAAGTAAAATTGTGGGTTTTTGCTAATCAGAAAAACCCATTAGCAAAAAGAGGTGGTTTTACCTTGGTTCCCCAAGGGACTGGAGTGAAAGAACACTGGAAAACAACGTCATATGGTACGGCAGCAGGGAAGACAGAATGTTCCTGCTGCCTTGCTGCTTTTCTTCAGAGTGCTGTAAGCCCTGTAGTCCAGTGAATATAGTTGTAGTCTAGAAAATATCAGGTCCACATGAGTCCCCCACCCCATGCCCGGCCTAGCAAGCAATGAGTAATACTGTGAACTGCTGTTGAACAACATCAAATGGACCACACTTTGCCTACCTCTGCTTTAAAATAAACTTTGGTTACATCATCTGATGGATTCTTAACCTATTCCTCGGTTATCTAAAATAAAGAGCATCAGATGGTGGCCTGCAGGCTGAAACCATCCTATAAAAATATTTTATCTGGCCTCCACCAGCTCTACCAATTTTAACTATGATGTGGTAAAAATACAACCCAGAGTTTCACTCACAAAGAAAATACTTTCCTCCCCCTTAAAAGTTGTGAGAAAGTAAAACTGAATGTAACATTTTACAGATGTACACTGTAATGTACATCTATATTTAGGTTTTGATGTAATTCGTGGAGCCTCCAGCTATCTGGAAAAGCAATAAGGCACAGTATGTACTCTTTTCATATACATTTTATTGTGCTGCTATTCTGCATATGTTCTACAAAAGAAAAAAATCCTTGCCGGTTTTCCTCTTGAAGAAAGGGAAGGGCATTGTAGATGGGTGAGAATTTCATTTAATTCATTTTTATAAGAAGACAGAAAAGTGCAAATTTCTTGATATTTGGGATGGAAAGAACTTGATAGTAAGGGGGGAAAGTCAATCATGGGAGAAATTAAAAGGACAGACTTGTTCATTTTAGCCCATGGTTTTGAGTGCTTAACTTTTAAAAGTCTGGCTTTGAATCACTGTGTATTGAACTATGTTTATAGCACTGACTTAGGATTACCAACTTCTTTTTTTTTCTGAAAAGTTCCTAATATTTAACACCTATATGGCAAGTAGGTACAACTCCTTAATGTAGAGATAGCTGTAGCTGTTGAATCTGGCTGGTACAACTAAGGTAGAATTTCATTTCAATTTGTTTGTAATCAATTTACCAAAACACATAAATTTATTTATATCTGGAACAAAAAGAATTTGACTCCAATGGAGGAGAAAACAAAATTGACAGATTTCTCCATTTTAGTGTGCTTATTTCTCAGAGCCACAAGTTGACCACCTTGTACTGCCCAAGTGCATGAGCTTGGATTCCCTTATCTGCTGGGGAACACTAATATTGTTACAGCATTTAACTACTAGTGAAAGCTTTATGTCATTGGGCCTTAATATATTGCTGGCCATTATACTTAATCCAGAGTGACTCCTGGAATAAATGTGGATGAGATGAGTCTGCATTTGCCACCAGAAGAAATTGTCTTGGGTACTTGCACAGTTCACAGAACACTACTACACAACTCCAGACTAACATGAAGAGGTTTAATATTATGCTTACTAGTATAGACAAGAGGCTGCAGTACAATATTCACCTCAGCGTGGCATTTCAGTTAGCCACTTAAAACTCAAGAGAGAATGAGAGAGAGAGAGAGAGAGAGAGCGCCAATTGGAATTCCTTTACAGGGAAGGTCTACTACCTGGGCGCCACCACCAAGAAGGTCTGCTTTCATGTCACCACTAAGTGAATCTTTAAAGGAGGAAGAACAAAACAAAGCACAATCCCCCTTCTCCTCACTATTCCCAAGTGGCCAAGATTGTTTTTTTTCCGGTGCCTTTCTTTTTTTCTGTTTTTTGCTGTGATTGTGCAATTACAGAAAAATGATAAAATAAAAAAAATCATGTTTCCATTATTATGAAATTGTGGCGATTATTTTTTAAAAAAGAAAGGCATGTATGCTCTAAAGATGGGGTTATGAAGCTGGTGCGGAAGGACAGAAGATTGCCAAAGCAACACAATTGCAGCACACTCACATGATTGAGGAGACAGTGTGATACTGAATGTTTTCAAACAGGTATGTTCCTGTTTGCTTCACTTACGTGACTGCTGAGAGAAAAGAGGCTGGTGTGATAAAGTCCTGGGTCTACTCCAGTTGAAACTAGCAGTTAAAATTTAGAGCCCAGCACTAAGCTAGGGATAGGAATCATAAGGTGCTCCAGATGTGGTTGGACTGCAACTCTCAGCAGTCTATCCTGCATAGCCAATGGTGAGGAATGGGGAAGTTGCAGCTCAATAACACCTGAAGGATTCCTGCACCTGCACTAAGCTGTTTAGCACATTATAGGGATTAACCATCACTTTGGTTTGTGATTGGAGACTACTGGAAGCCAGTGCGAATGAAAGAGAAGTGGTGTGCTCTCCTGAGAAGCAAACACCAGAAACTGCACTGGATCACTTCTTTTTGCACCAGCTGGAGCTTCTGGACACTTCTCAATAGCAGCACGTCACAGTGATCCAATTTGGATATGACCAGGGAGCAAGTGATGCTGGCAAGATCTGCACCATCCAGGAAAGGACACAGCTGGTGCATGAACCAAAACTGAGCAAAGGTATTCCTGGATACAGCTACCACCTGTGCCCCAGGACCACTTTCAAATTGCAAATTTGATCCCTAAGTGGGAGTGCAACTCAACTACCTCCAGCACAGGCAAAAACTCTAAGCCCAGATTCTACTGACCCAAAGTATTTTAGTCTTGTCTAGATTAAACTACAGCTTATTTGCCCACAGTCATTCCATCACTGTGTTTAGACAAAGGTTTAAGATCTTCACATCGACCACATGAACAAAGATATTCTTATTTTATGAGATCTAAGCATTTTGTAATTGGTTAGCTAGGAAGCAATAAAACTAGATGATTTCCAAGGGGGGGGTGGCACAGTGGTGTATGCGCCTTCACATTGCCTATTGACTTGGGGTTTTCTTGGACAAGGAATACTCAAGAGCTGGTTTTGCCAGTTCCTTCCTCTGAAATATAGACTACAGCACTTGGCATTTGTTGGCAGTCTCCCAACCAAACACTAACCAGGGCTGACCCTGCTTAGCTTCCAAGACCAAACAGGATCTGGTACCTTTAGGATATTTAAGCCCATATATCCACTAAAAATTATGGAAATGGATCCCATTTTTTGTATTAATCTGCATTTAAAAACTTCATAAAATCTCACATATGCATTTTAGAATTTATCCTCTCAAAATACACACTTCTAAATGTATTTTATCTCAAGATAAGTAGTTTAAAATATAGTTGTTTTTTAGTCAAGATCTACACTGGAACATTTGGGAGGAGCAAGAGTTGGTTGAGAAATAAGCTCTGGTCTTCACAATTGTCCAAGAACTGTGGATCAGGCCTGTTTATATCAGACTTCATAATGATCAGATTTCCACACACTTCTCTGAATGCTTATGTGCAAATGTTCCAGGTTTAATCCCTAGCACAGCCACTTAAAGCTAGGGAATATCTGAAAACCAGGAAAACTGCTGATAGTTAAGGTAAATTTTGAGCCAAATAGATTAATAGTCAAGACATAGCATTTTATCAGACAGGTGTCTAAAAATGCTGTAATTCTGCTATTGAGGAAAGCGGAAACAGGAGATCTTCAGATGGGGGAATCCTGCCCCCCCCCGTGGAGTTCTGGAGAGAAATGGGGCTGTTCCGCTTCCAGCGCTCTGTTTCACATACCCCTGTCCTTCTCCTGACCTCCATTTGTTCTCCCTCCGTCCTGCTTTCATTTTCCTTCTGCTATTTTCCGCTAATTTTTACTAACGGAAACTTCCATTAGTAAAAAATAGCAGAAGAATTATGTGTTCTTGTTGGGAAAGGGGAGGATGAAAAGAGGACTGCCCATTCTTGCTGTAAAGTGGAGCACACATGGACAACGGGAGGACAACAACATCATATGATAATGGGTGCCCGTTCATGCTACTATCCTGCCTTAATCGTGCAATTTCAGCCTCATGTGATAAAGTCCATAGTATAAGGCCTATGTCCTAGCTGAGTCTATTGTTAAACAACAAAGTATCTAATATGACACCTTGAAACTTGTTGTTGTGTGCCTTCAAGTCATTTCTGACTTACGGCAACCCTAAGGTGAACCTATCACAGGGTTTTCAGAGGGCTGAAAGTGTGTGACTTGCCCCAGATCATCCAGTGGGTTTTCATGGCCAAATGGGGATTTGAACTCTGGCCTTCAGAGTCATAGTCCAACACTCAGACCATTATGCCATACTGGCTCTCACCTTGAAGACGAAGGACATTTTCAGACGCGATTTTCGCAGCAAATATCCCAAAACAGCTCTGTTGCTGCCACACAGCAGGGGAGCAGTTTCGTACAATGCTGTCCCTCTGCTGAACCCCTTTGTGTCACTTCCATGATAGAATGGAGGAAACTGCGTCATATTTCACTCATGGGCAACAATCATGAATGAAATATGACGTGGTTTCCTCCATTCTGTCACGGAAGTGACATGGAGGAGTTCAGCAGAGGGACGTCATTGTCTAAAATCGCTCCCCTGCCGCGCAACAGCAACAGAGCTGTTTAGGGATATTTGCTGTCGAAAATCACATCTGAAAATGTCCGAAGACTAAGACTAAGGGAAGGTACAATAAAGTTCTTGCTACAATAAATTTGTTAATCTTTAAGGTGCTACAGAATATTTTATAGGAACACTATCAGTACTCACTAATTTCTGAAAGTGTACATTGGTCCTGGAAGTGAATCTTCCAGAGACAGTTATCTTAGGCAATGTGTAGAGCTGGACTAGACTGTCCTAGAAATTTTATCCAGTACTATGACTGTTATATTTGAGAGCCTGTGTGGTGTAGTGGTTTGAGTGTTGGACTATGACTCTGGAAACCAGGGTTCAAATCCCCACTCAACCATGGGAACCCGTTGGGTGACCTTGGGCAAGTCACACTCTCTCAGCCTCAAAGGAAGATAAGGCAAATCCCCTCTGAACATGTCAAGTCAAGAAAACCCCATGATACATTCACCTAAGGGTCACCATATGTTGAAAGTGACTTGAAGGCGCACAACAGGCTTGTCTAGATGAGAAGATATAATGTGGATTGGTGCGCAGTAATGCTAATTTGCAGCAGCGTTTATTTGTCTTCATTATTTTTTGGCAAGATCACTGGTATATGAAGCTATCCATGTTTGATGTTCATACGGAGGCATGCCTGCAAATTAAGATGGTGGTTGCGAGTGAATGACTTGCGTTTTTATTCTCCACAAGTTGCCACTGCTGAACAGTATATTTTTTAACTCTAAATTTAAGGTATATTTTTAACTCTAAATTTAAGGTGCATAAGTATGACTTTCCATTTAAAAAGTTGCTTGGTTACCTCAGTGCAGCAAAAAAATGCAATGGCAGTTCCATTCCAGCCACTTCGTCCCCCCCCCCCGCCACGCATATCCAACCAATCAGTTTTCCACTTCCGCTCTTATCCGGGAATGTGCTGCGATCCAAATCAGTTGTCCTAATGAGCGAGAATGCACATTTCCCTTGCATTTTTTTAAAAAAACTCAGAAGTCAGAAAGGCTTTTCCCATGGAGTTTTTGCAGTTTTTGGCCCCCTCCTGAACACAGTGAATCACTGCAGGACAAAAGGTATTCTCACATATCCATGAGGAGTTTTTTTACCATCTAGACAACCCGATTGTTATATGAGAAATTAATGTGGACAATTGAGATGATGTGTCCTGATTAAGCAAAGAGAAGGGCCACACACCGTTTTAACCTTTGGAACTATTCATGGGATGGCTCCATCCTATTCAAAGACTGATTGAACCTTGAAGTCTTATGTGTCCAGATTTTCTGAAACAATATATGGGTCTTTTATTGGTTTTGCTACAACAGACTAATATAGCTACTCCTTTGGAAACTGCATATGTTCAAAGTATCACCTAAACCTAGGCACCCATGCCTATATCTGAAAGACTGAGTAGGAGATGCTTCATTAGTAAGTAAACAACAGGTACCCTTCAGTAGTTGGCACACATAAAAAGAAAAAAAAACCCCACACCAGTCTTTGATCAGTTATACTTGAAGTTTATAGTGAGATTATATGTGCCTTCATTATCCAATAATTTCCATGAGATGCATGCCGTCCAAATGTCCCACTTTGGCTGGGACAGTGATGATTACTTTGCTGTCACCCCACTTTCAATTTCTCAGCTGCTTTTAAAGTATCCCAGTTTCTCTTTCCTCCTCTTCCTTTCCCCTTTTGTCCTCTGCTTCCTTCAATTGCTGCAAACTGAGTTCAAAGTGCAAAAATAGTTTGCATTCAAGTAATTCAGCAGTGGGGAGAGGGGTTGAAGAGGCAGAATATTGCCCTTCCCAGTAGGCTCAGGCAAATGCTAACTGCTGCAGCTTCTCCTGGCCTGTGTAATCCTCCTCATTAATAACTTTTGCCATCTTGACCACACTCTGATGTTGCTTGGTGACATGCGCCGTATTTTTCATCTGTGAAGAGTTGCAGGGTATGGAGATGCATCCACATGATAAATATGGATTAGATGGAGCCTTCATTTATTTAAAAGAAAGCTTCATTGTTGTTGTTTTTTCCAGGAAGAGGGCAGTGTAGACCACTTATGGTGGGAAAAACCATGAGGGTTTCCTGCTGTGAGGAAGGTTGTGTAACCCATACTGACCGAAAGCTGCCTTTTGAGAGAGCAGGAACCCACATCAGTCACGGCTCCCGCCTCCTTTCTTTCCTGGTTTTGCCAAATGCAAATTAATGTGAAACAGCAGCTGTTGTATGTTTTGAAGCTAACGGGAAGCTGGTGCCCATTACATCACAGGGTCTCTTCTGGGAAGTGGGATGTGTGCACATGTGCGTATGAATTGTGTGGGCACAATTCAGCTAGCTGGCATCTTGTAAGAATCTTGTGAGAGGTGGGGGTGGGTCCAGTCTAGTCATTTTTAGCACAGCTGTCTTTTCCTAAGAAGTAGTTCTCTTTAGCTTCAGTCTCAATTGAAGGGACAAGAGAACATTTTTTGTTCATACAGGCAACCTCTTGTTCCACTCTGAAGACAGTGGTTGTTCCACCATTTCATACTTTGATTGGCATATCTTTTTTAAAAAATTATTTATTCATATTCTTGGCTGAAATGGTGATGGCAATAGAATATTATGGTAATGGAGGTCTTGGAGAAGGCAGAGCTAGCACAAGGGTATGGATTATATAGGGACCTCTCTCCTCCTAGTTTTTTTTATAGACTACATCATTGCAGAATGAGAGTGAAAACAGAGGATACCCTATCATTCCAAGCCAAGGTTTCTATATGATTTATAATCTCCTGTGTTTCTTTTCAACTACAGACCTTTCTTACTATGTCTTCCTTTTCCAAACTAGTTCATAGTCTCACCTTTTTCTTTGCAACATTCATTCTTGATTTATTTTGTCATAAAGATAGCACAGAACAGTGACCAGGGAAAAAAATGTTAGCAGTAGCAACTTCAGTACACTTATGCTCAACAGTTGCTAGTTTGCGTGTTTCTTTAGGAGTTAAGGTATAGCACGTATTCATGCCAATTCCTGTTTGATGGTCTTAGCCAAACCCACTTTCTTCATGCTTCAGTCTGCAGTTAGTCCATGTTTGTTCTCCATTTTATAGTTAGAAGTTATCTCTCTTGCCTCCATTTTTGAAGATCACATGTTATAGAGCCTCTTCCTGCAAGATGTTATGAAACCCTTAGTATTTGCAAATAAATCTACTTCACATATTGTTATGAAGAAAAATAAGCCTGTTTTATTTCTCTGCTAGACTCTGTGTGTATGTGTGGGGGGTGATGGTGGTGATGGCAGCATGGGACTGGTTGTTGCTCACTTTCTTGTGAATACCAGTTACTCTACTTGTGGGATACACTACTCTCACATTCCCTAACAATAAAGACCTAGGGGTTGTCTAGAGAAGATGATATAATTGCTGATTGCTGTGCATTAACACAAAATTGCAGCAGCATTCATTTTGTCTCCATGGTCCTTTGGCAAAATCGCTGGTAAGCAAAGCTGTCTGTGTTTGAAGTTCACATGCAGCCATGCCTGCAAATCAACATGGTGGCCGAGATTGAATTACTTGCGTTATTATTGTCAACAAGCTGTTGCCCCTGCACAGTATTTTTTTTAACTGCAAATCAAAGGTGCGCAAGTGCAACCTTCTACTTAAAAAAGCTGTTTGGTCACCTCAGCGCAGCAAAAATGCACATGATGGGCAACATAAAACTCCAGAATAGCACTTCTGGCCACTTCTTTGCTGGAAAGCCCACCCCCTTGTGCATTTCCAACCAATCAGCTTTCCACATCTGCCCTCACTTCACCTAGAATGCACAGTGATGCGAATCAGTTGTTCAAATGAGCGCTAATGCACATTTCCACTCATTATTTAAAAAACCTCAGGAAAAGTCACAAAGGCTTTTCCCCTGCGGTTTTTGGAGTTTTTAGTCCCCCTCCTTCTGAATAAGGGGAATCACCACAGGATCTTGTTGGGACAAAAGGTATTCTCTGCAATTTCTGTTAGGATTATTTTTACCATCTAGACAAGCCCATAGAGACTGAAGAAAGCTGCAGCTTGAGTACAGACCAAAAGGAAGATTCTGAGGTGATACGAAAGAAAAAAATATATATTGGGAAACCACTGGAAGAAGGTGTCAAGAAATCAAAGGGGAGAGTGATTTTATGTGCAAACAGGTAAGAGGAAAAAGAATCAGAACCTAGCAAATATTCATGGTGGATAATAATTGCTCACCAAAAGAAGTCTTTGATACTGGTGAAAAATCATGAATAGTTTAGTGAACAGCCAATGTTAATAATTGTTACTATCTTCTGCATCTAAATTTGCTATCATGTCACTGTCAACATCCCACCTGTAATGATTTGCTCTGTTATATGTATACCTGAACTTCTGTAACAAAGGTGGGCAACTGTACTAGGGTTGGGGCCAATGTTTACCCCTTTCCCCTCAGCAGGCAGCATAGGTAGGATTTCCTGGAATTAAAAGTTATGTGAGTTTTGGTTTCATCCTATTTTTGGCCACTTTTTCAAGGGCTTAGAGGTCAGGGGATGAGTGAAGCAAAGCTGGCACGTTTTTAGATGGTTTTGTGCAGTTCTGAGCTATAAGAACAAAAAAGGTCACCAGAAAAAATTAAATTGGGGGTGTCCTTGGGGACTTGGAGCCTGCAAAAATAAGAGGTCACAAAGGACACTCAGGCCACATTTTCCCCATCCTGCTGTAGACTATATACTCCATTCATCTTGCTATGAAAACTCATGCTATACTAAATCAGCACAGAACTCTTCATTGTTTTAGCTGCAAAAATCTAACATGGCTACACTTTTTTGAAATCATTCCAGAGACTGGTGTCAGAAACACATTTTGTTGATTCTGCTTTCTGCACACTGGATTATACAATGCAGATTTAAAGCTTCTTTTTTTGGGGGAATGTTCAAAAAGTTTTGTCTTCTCTGTCCCGTATCTGTTATGTTTGGGTATAAGGTGGGCTAGACCTCAGAACCAGGTTCCAGGAGAAAGACAAAGAAATAGGTATATGGTAGGGCTTACTGAAGACATTTTGCTGCTTGAGGTAAAACAAGATGTCTCCCACTACCCACCAGAAGTTGACCTAAGCAGAAATTGAGTTGCATTTCAACACTGGCATTGGGAAGTATACCTTGGAACATGAGGATCACTTAGGGGATGCAAGTCAAGCTGTATAGCTCAGACAACTCTGTCCTCTGACAATTCACTGCTCTGCCACAGCATCTGCTACTTGAGAGAACTGCTTCGCTCTGTGTAAGGATAGAGCCAGTCCCTGTATATTGGACTATATCTAAATTCTGTAGTCATGCTTAGTATGTGCATAGTCCCTGGAATGGGTGGTGGTGGCGGGGGGCCTCAAGTCCCCCAAGACTATGCTTGGGGGCTGAGCTCCCCCTGACATAATCTGGCAAAATTGGACAACCGTGACTCCTATGGAGTTGAGCCTCCTCAGAAATGCTCAGGTGTACTACATGATGAAGCACTAAGAAACATTAAGACAGCTGTTATCATAGAGCCCTCCCAGGAATAACAAAGGCTGTCTGCAATTTATCCTATGCACAATTACTTGGGAGTAAGCAACACTGAAGATATGGAGGGCACTTCTTAGTATGTACAGTATTGTGTTTGTCTTCATATTTAAAGACTCTAGTTGCATGTTTCAATGATAATGAAGGGGGAAAGTAATTTGCTCTCCCTCTGCAAGTAGGCAAAATTAATAATGACCTGCTTGCCAAAGTTGAGTCCCTCCCCCTTAAAAACAGTTCTGGGAGCCCTGAGTATGTGTTAATCCAGAACAGCTCTCTTTGCTTCCAGACTTCACTATGTCTAGCAGTTGCTCTGTGCCAACCCCAAAAGCAGTGGCAGGGTCTCAAGCTCCACTGCACCCCAGGATCCCACCAAACATATTCCACTTCTCCTGACTCTCACACATGCACAGGTTTCCTTCCTCCTTCCCTCACCTTCCTCCCTGTTTTATCCCAGCCAGGTGTTGTTGGATCAGGAGAAAAAGCATTCTGCCATATCATGTAGCTGGCTCCTGCTTGTCAATTGAGATGCTAAATGCTAGGGATAAAGAGCTTGTGGAAAGATAATAAAGCAAAGGGGAGTAAATTAAAGTAGCTATAAATAGCACCAGGAGAAAGGAGAAGGGATGATGTCACCCACATTTACATAAGAGCTGGTATTTCTATCCAGTCTTCCCCACCAAGACTCCTCTCTCCCTTTGCCCTGTGTTGGAAGTGGTTCAAACTGGAGCCAGACTGTCCCTTACATGCAATCAGCTTTAATCTGAAGTGTGGCACATGACCCCCATTCTGGTCATACATCAAATTCACGTGTGTGTGTGTGTGTGTGTGTGTGTTATAAACATGAACTGAAGATCTCTTGTGCTGAGTTCAACAAGTGGTGAAGTGGTCATGTGACTGTCTCAGCAGGTGTTCTTTGCCTGCACTTCAACTTGTTGAAAAATGCTACTGGATGGGAATTGTGTGATGATACCATGAATAAGGCTGCCAAACTTACCCAGTGGCCACTTTGCAGTCCTGGCAAGGGGTCCACCCCCCTTTTTCATGGTGATCAGGCATGGCCATCGCCATGCGGCATCTGATCTGTTTTCCCCCCAGTGAGCTTCCGGGTTTGCTGGGAGGATAATGGACCGGCAGCCAATCAGGGCAAAGCTAGCTTTGCTCTGGTTGGTTGGGGTGTTTGCTCCCCAGCCAATAGGAGGCAAGCATTCAGCTCAAATTTGATTGGCTGGGGAGAGAGGGAAGCTGCCTCTGTTGGTAGGCTTCCCTCTGGTCCTGCAGCCTGGGATAAATTCCCAGCTGCCTCATGGGGACTCCTCCCCTTCTTGGTTTTCACTTGTCAACAGGCAGGTCAACAATGGATTCATCGACCAACAGGCGAGTTGATCAATGTCTGGATCTGGACCCATGTGTTTGTGCCAACCAACTGCAGCTGTCATCAATAAAGTTGTGGCCATTTATTGCCAATATTTTTCCAACTTAATTCAGTGTCTGACTGTTATTGTGGTGATGGCGGGGGGGGGGGGGCTGGCATCTTGCCTGGTTCATGCTGGATTTGTGCAATTCATTTAAGGTTGTCAGGAGATAGTATGATTGGGCTACGAATAATGTGAAATAGGAACTAGTAGAAAACTGCAGATGAAAACAGGAAGTTGCATCAAGAGTCCAGACACTGAGTTATGGGTTATGTGGAAAGGCCACAACTTTAATAAACAACAACAATTGAACATAATTACATCCAAAACAATTAACATCCAAAAAGAGCGGGGGGGGGAGACACTGGGCACTGTGGGTTCCAAACCAATTCCTGCCCCAGCAGGGCAATAAGCAATAGGGGTCTCGTAGCAGCTAGCAACACTTGCCATAATCAGGCAATCTGTGGAGTGAACCCCAGGGAAGGTGAAAACCCATGTTACAATAATACCGAAAAAATTCCTTCCCTGCCCCAAAGACAACCACTCATAGCCTGGGGGATTGGTTGAAAGGCTTGCTGACATCAAGGGAGGGAGTGTGGGTGTGCTGAAGATCTGGCTAGAAATGGCCAGCTGGGACATTGGCTAGGCTTAAGCACTGTGCTATCTCCACATTGCTGCAACATTACCCCCCCCACACACACAAAAACATCAAGTGTAAGCCAATTAGGAAGTTGTTCATAGCACTTTCAAAGGAAGTTAATGGAAGCTACTTTATGACAGCCTATGTCATGCCAAGCTATGTTATACTAAATCAGATTAGAACTTGGGAAAAGTACTTTTTGGCTGTGGGAATCTTGAAAGTTGCAGTAAAAGTAACTTTTCCAAGCTCCAGGTCAGACTGTTTCTTCACCTAGCCAGTGTTGTCTATTCTAGCTGGTATCAGCTCCACAAGTTCTCACAGATAGCATTTTTTCTTGTCACACCTGCCACCTGATGTTTTTAACTAGAGATCCTAGGGGTTGAACATGGGGCCGTCTGCCATGAAAGGAGGATGTTGGATCACTTAGCTAAACATAAAAGGCTTTATGTGCCAGCAAAAAGAAAATAGGAAGAATGCCAGTCTAATTTCCCTGGGAAGGCTGTTTCAGAGTCTGGGGGCAGCCACTGAAAAGACCCTCTCCCTTGTTCCCACCAGACATACCCGTGAGGGTGGTGGGACAGACAGAAGGGCCTCCCCAGCAGATCTCAAAGCACAGGCTGGTCCGTAAGGGAAAATATCAGCTGTGATCCTTCCCATCTTTTGCAGTTCTCCTAAAGTCTTGTGACATTGCTCATCATAACTACTATTTCATCATTAGAGCTTGGGGCTGGAAAACAGTGACCTGCTCAAGGCAGTAACAGTGACAAGTTGAAATGCACTGCTGTTGACTTATCTGTTGCATGTGGTCAAGTGTGGGAGACAAGCCAACATTAAGTAACACAGAGCAATGCTCCTTTCTTTGCCCTCTAAAATAGAATGTACAAATCTATGTTAAGAAGAAGGCTATTATACTCTTGTGTCAAAACAAGATCATGTTCTCCTTTCCCCTTGTATCAGCTCTTGATTCCTGTTCATATGGTATTTGCACAGAAGCCTCTGTGTTATTGCAAAGTATTTTTAACTACTTTTCATAGGTATAATTACAAGGCAAGGCTTAATGTGGGATGAGGATGCATGTGGGAAATAGGACAGGATATGGTAAAGTGACAAAGACCTCTACTTCTCCTACTAATATTAACACCAGAAGCTTTATATAGCACCTCCTATGACCATTCATGGTTTTAAGGGACCTTTACAAATATGGGATGAAGCCTCCTACTGCTACGATGTGATAGAAATCAGATTAATTTAGATTTAAGAAGGTTAAAGGGACAATACAAGGTCACACAGTGAGTCAGCAGCAAAACTGGGAAAAATTAACCCCAACATGAATCTAGATGGCTCATACACCACCTGCTTTAAATGTTAGAACTGGTACTATAAACCTGGGACAGAGGATTGTTTTAATTAAATAGGTATATACTCTGTATGCATGCACACATTTTGTAGTGAGATCTAATCTGAGATCTAGGAACAAAATTAGGATTGGGTCAATTTTTAATATTCACAGGGTCTAAGTGTAGCAATTCAGAGATGCCTGGTCCTGTAAAATAGCTTCCCTATGATAGAGGGGGCAGTAGTAAGCCTGGCATTGCTGTGCAGAATCTTTTCTCTCAGTTTGTTCAAGACATATTTTACTATTATGTCAGGGAACAGAAAAAGCCTTGAGCCCCCTGCAGCACTACACTCTGTCATGGTGAAGCTCCAAAGAGCAAATTGCCCTGGAGGAGCTAAGGCTGTTTCCTCCATCAAGCTTGCCTTCTCAGAGCTTGCTCTTTCTTAAACAGCAACAGCTTTGCCCAGCCTCTTTGGAAGGAATTTGGCTGAAATACCATCCAGTGTGTTCACTATGAAATAAAGGCCAGGCAGCAGAAGAGATGTCCTACCAGAGCTTCTTTTTTCCTGAGGACTGCGTCAGTCAGATAAGTTTCACTCCAGCTAGTCAGATACAGAAAATACTTGAGATCCCTGAAATTTCCCCCCTGGTCCCATGAAGTGGAAGGGAGCTGGCTAGATTGGGCATTTGTGCAGCTGGCTCCACTCCCCTGCTCACCTTTGGTAGAGTCAATATCTGCCACATCTTGTCTATTTGCTTCAGGACAACAGCATAGTGACTGCAAAATCGAGGGATGTGAACTGAAGTAATCTGCTTTGTTTCTTTAAGATGACTACTGGGGCTCAATGCTCACTGTGCCCACAGGCAGCTCTACTATACATGACTAATCACAGGACCAAGAAGATGATTCTCCTGGGCATTTTGGCCAGCAGAACATATTGACTAACTAGCAACCAGGCTAAATAAGCAACCAGAAGTTCCTGTCAGTCACCATGTGTGCCTTTTCATGATGGTAATCCTAGTCCTTATCAGTGTCACCACCCCCCACAGTCAGCCATTTTTACTAGCATGCTGCACATAGCAACACGTAAGATAAAAGAACGTCTTGGTTAGCTCTGGGAGGCGGTTTGAGACCTAGAGAAAGATATGAAGGAAGTGAAGAGCAATGACTAGTGCAAGTGGTGGGTGTCCAGGCTTCGCTTTTCATAAATTTAGACTGCACCTCTCACAGAATTCTTCAAGTGGTTTATAGTTCAGTGCTAGAGCAGATGCTTTTTACCAGGGCAGGAAGACTGTGGGCTACAGGTTGCACATGGTTCACAAGGCTGTTTTCACACTCCCGAAAGAAGCCCCCATACCCTAACGCATTTCCAAACCTTTTTTGGGGTGGGGTGGTGGGGGAGAGGGCGTTCTACTCTTACAGACCTACAGGACTGGCAGTTTTTGCAACGGACAGGTTGGAGCCACCCTAAGCTCACCCCCCATGCCCAAATCAAAACTAGTAGCAGACATCTAGCCACTTCTGGTTTTGATATTTTTGTTTCTTTTTTGGCTGTTTTCTGACCAGGTGTGGTCCATGGTGGCTGATTAGGGTGGGTATTTGTCTCCAGGCCTGGATAAGGTCCTAGGTTCAATCCCTGGCCTCTCAATGTAAGGCTAGGAAAGATTCCTCTGAAACCGTGGAGATCCACCATCGGTCTGCATAGACTATATTGAGCTGGATACACCAATAGGCTAACTGTTCAGACTCATTCAACTGTGCATACAAACAAAGTGACCAACTTTTTATATGGATTCCTCCTCACAGAATCATAGAATCATAGAATTGTAGAATTGGAAGAGACCACAAGGGCCATCCAGTCCAACCCCCTGTCATGCAGGAAATCATGATCAAAGCATCCCTAACAGATGGCCATCCAGCCTCTGTTTAAAGACCTCCAAGGAAGGAGAGAAAGTTCCTCCTAATGTTGAGGTAGAATCTCTATTCCTGGAGCTTCCATCCATTGCTCCGTGTTCTATTCTCTGGAGCAGCAGAAAACAATCCTGCTCCATCCTCAGTGTGACATCCCTTCAAATACTTAAACAGGGCTATCATATCACCCCTTAACCATCTTTTTTCCAGGCTAAACATACCCAGCTCCCTAAGTCTTTCCTCATAAGGCATGGTTTCTAGACCTTTCACCATTTTAGTCGCACTCCTCTGGACACGCTTCAATTTGTCAATATCCTTTTTGAATTGTGGTGCCCAGAACTGGACACAGTATTCTAGATGAGGCCTGACCAAGGCAGAATAGAGTGGAACTATTACTTCCCTTGATCTAGACACTATACTTCTATTGATGCAGCCCAAAATCGCATTGGCCTTTTAGTTGCCGCATCACACTGTTGACTCATGTTCAACTTGTGGTCTACTAGGACTCCTAGTAGACCACAAAGTTCTTTCTCACTAGCAACAGCATTTTGTTTCAGTTTACATCCCCACTGAAATTTTGTGTATCTAACTTTCCGTAGGAAAGAAGATTTTGTATCACTTTTTTGTCTCTCCTTTTTTTAGTTTTGGCATCATCTTCAGCCTACTCTAAATAAAACCCTGACAGACAGACAGACAGACAGACAGAGCTTGTTTCCTAACTGAACATATTTTCCTGCAGATGTCTTCTTCTGAGGAGGTTCATTTAAAATCTCATGGTGCCTCTCAACCATTTCCAGTACCATAATATACCAAATACACTGGAAAGAGAGGTGGGGGAAACTGTGATTTCCTAACACATGGCTGAACTAAAGGAAAAACATGCATACTGACATTGCTTAATTGATGCAGGAGAGCTCTGAGTAGAGCAATAAATGTAAGTTGTAGGTTAGCAGTGGTTGATTTATGAAGATTTACCAGAAGAAATACATGTGTGCATATTATATGGCAAAGAGATGACGAAGGCGGGGTGGGGGGTGAGGAGACAGAAACCTCTTGGAAGACAATTAGCAAACAGCACTTTCCTTTTCATGCACAGATGACGCATTGGCTGAGAGTTATTCTTTCCTCATATAATAGATGGGGAAAGGGAGGTCTAGAAGCAGCTATGGATATTTTGCTGCCTGAGGCAAAGGACAAGATGCTCTCCCTCCAACCGTGGACTGAGGCCAACTGCCAATTGAATCTTATTTGAACGCTGCTGACAGGACAGCCTCTTCTACTGCTCCTGGGGCAGTGGGCGAGTTGAGGGGGCACAGGTCAGGCCATATGGTGCACATACACACAGAGAGCTCTGTCCTCAAATCACCACCCCTTGCTCCTTAGCCTCTCATGCCTGAGGCAGCTGCCTTATTCAAATTAATGGGCAGGCCCTAAGGACAGATTTACTCCAGAGGGAGAGTTGCTTTTATATATTAATATATATGATGTGGTAGCTGGGAGAAGAAAATACAGCTTTCAAATATTTTTTTTAAAAAATTCATGAAGGCAGATGGAGGAAGGCAAATATTTTAGGAAATAGCACACACTAAATGTGTTTCCACAGTACACAATTATATCAATTTGATACAATTGTAGTTTTCACAGGTCTATGCTGAGGAGTTGTAGAATCTGTAGTTTAGTGAGGTACTAAGATGGTCAAGGTGACTCACAACTTGGTTATATTCTCTTTGCCTGCATCTGCTTTTGGAATATGGTCAGAAATTTCAGTGGGTCCAAAATGCTACAACCAGACTGTTGACCAAAACTTGTTACAGGTCACATATAACACTGCCCCAGGCTACAACAGCTTAACTGGCTAACTATGAGTTTCTGGGCATAATTCAAGTGCTAGTCATGTCCTATAAATCCCTACATGGGGTTTATAGTCCAGACTTTCTGAAATAATCTCTTTCCCCATACAAGCCTATCTGAGTTTTGAGATCTTTGAGGGAAGGCTTTCTTTTAATCCCATCACCATCACAGCCAATTTGGTGACGGTGAGAGAGGCATTCTTCTTGTTGGCTGCTCCGTGGCTGTGGAACTCCTTCCCACAGAAGGCTAGGCTGTCTCTTTTTCTGTTCTCCTTCCAGTGACAAGCAAAGACAGGCTTTTTATTCAGACAGGGTTTGGGTCATTAAGTGGTTGCTGCTTTTTACTCCTTTTACAAATTGGGTACATTCTCCCTTTTTTAAAAGGTGTAAATGCTTTAAAATAGTATTAAAAAGAATCAGTGCTGTTTTCATATGATAATTTAATGACCTTTAAAAATTGCTTTAGTATTATGATTGATATATAGCTCTATGTTATTTCAATCCACCTTGCATTGGGGCAAAAGAAACAAATAAACAATGAAATAAAAATAAATAAACAAAATACTTTGAATTCTCTGCTAGAAGCTCACTGTAGTCCCCTAAACTAGACCCAATGCTAGAGACTGGCATTTAAATGAGGAGTGCAGTCCTATACAGAGACTGAATTAAATGGGAGTTGCAAAAGTATTGCACTGTTTCCTGCACAAAGAATGAGTATGTGAGCAGTAAGAGGTATCTCGTTTTTTCTCTCAGTGAGTACACCACAGCTTGGAAGTAACTAGCAACATTTGTAATTAATTCTTTTTCCAGTAACTTTTCACTGTAGCTTTTAGTTCCTTTTATAGTTATAGGGATGTGGTCACACCAAATGGTAGAGGAATTATCACATGGTTCAAGTGCTGCCTCATGCTCTGTGGTGGGTCTCGAGGCAACAAGAAGACCATGTTTTGTACCAAAGGCCAACTGAGACAGTGTCCCAGAACCTATGATGTTGCAGAAGATTATGGGGAATAACTTTGAGGCCTGTTTTTACTGGAAGAGACACATAAATATTTGAAATAAGCAAATGACATCAAACACTCTTTAATTTACCAAGGGAACAACCATGCTAGCAGCAGTGGGAGTCAACTTATGTTCTACACTTTCAGCTTGGCCATGCCTCTTTAATTGTGCCATCTCAGGAGGCAGCCTCATTCCACACTTCAGCCTCCTGTGGCATCATTTTATAGTTTCCAGGAGAAAAGATTACACCTACTGTTGATCTGAGAGCTCTTCCACAGTGCCATCTACTGTAGCACTAACTAACAAAATACTGGCTGCATTCCCTCCCCCATAGTAAGTTAATAATATAGACACAAATGGAATGAACAAACTTAAACCACTCATAGGCATCACATATTCAACCAAATGCCACCACTAGTAACAGAATATTATCTGGTACTCATTTTTCTGCTTTTGCAAATGGAGATAATCACACACTGCTGGTAATTAATTCCTGCTAAACACAGAGAGAAATGCCTTCTTACCATATTTCTTAATTGTTTCCAAACAATTTAGTTTCATTTTGCTGAAGTCACCTATTTGAGTTACCCTGAGTGGGGAAAAACACTCAACAGAAATCTGCAGGCTGTGCAACTTTATTTAGTGCATTTGAGGGCTACACCTTTATTGATTAATGTCTTTTTTGGACTAGGACTTAAAAACAATAAGGCCACTTTAGGGTATAGTGTGCTCATGAGGGAAAGGCCTCAGTCCCACCATCTGCCTCAAGAGCTACCTCTTCATAACCCTGGTGATCAGATGATAAATGCAAACAGGATCAGGAGCCATCCCTTCTGCCAATAAACCTCATGTGAGCAAACAGTGAACTGGAAAATACAGCGACAGAACTTCCTTTCTCGTTCTCTTTCTGTGTGCTGGACTCTTCCCAAAGTCAACCCTCACCAAAGGCGTTCCTGTAACATCACCTCAGCGATTCCCTGAAGAGCAATTAAACCATCCCCAGCTGCAAGCAGTGCTGCTGATCAAGCTAACGACCATGGACAAAGACAAGAAGGTGAAACAAATGTGGATCTTCCATCCATGCCCAAGGCATGGTTGATAGAAAAGGGGAGGTCACCAGGGCCAGGTCTAGGAAAGCAAGCATGGGACTGACAGTGGCGCTGTAAATTTCTCAAGAGTTCATCTGTTTCCTTCCTCTGTGATGATCAGAAGCATGCCTGTGAGAGGAGGAGTTGTCTTTGCAAAACCACAGAACAGGTCTACCTCAAGAGACTTCAGTGAGCCTTCACCTGTCAAATTGCAAGGCAAGGAATCAATCTAGTCCAGTGTGGAAGAAAAGAGATCTTATTTATTTATTTATTTATTTATTTATACCCCGCTCTTCAGACGCAAGGCTATCAGAGCGGCTTACAAACTGTTTTAAGCAATAGCAATTTACACATCTACACTGCATCAAGCAGTTTCCAGTGTGTGTTAGCTAATTGCCCCCACAAGCTGGGTACTCATTTTACTGACCTACAAAAGGATGGAAGGCTGAGTGAACCTTGGAGCCCTCTGGAATTGAACTTGCAACATGATCACTTGCAGTCTTGGCATTTAACCACTGTGCCACCAGTGTTCCTCTCTTCCTTCTTCAGACCATGACAACAACAGATAAGGATACTATAGGAGTAGTCAGTAGTGTGTTTCTGCCAGTCATTAAGGTCATTACATTGATAGCCGAGTTGCTTTGCAACTGTGGCTTTGCAATCTGCACACTGGAAGAGTTAAGGAAACCACACACAAATGGGAGTGTTTGTGCTTTTCCTCACCCCCTGGGACACAAATTGCAATTCAGGCTGGGCCATACAAAAGTGCCCCCTATGGGTTTCTGACACCCTAGTCCCCACAGACTGCACAGCTCATGGAAGACTGCAAGCAATGTGAGCTCAGGAATGGTACAATCTCTGAGCTTGTTTAACTGAAATTGGCCAAGTTCTCCAACCCAACTCATCCTTCCCCACAGTCTCTTTAGTTCTCCCTGAAGTCACGTAATTGGTAGCTGCCATGCAGCACCACTCTTTCAGCCATGTCTACAGCAGGATGGTGTCGATTTGAGATGGGAATTATGGGTCTCTCCACCTGTTGTTGGACTGCAGCTCCCAGAATCCCTCAACATTGGCTATGCTGCCTAGGAGTTCTGGGACCTAAAGTCCAACAGCTTTTGGACAACCACATGATTCCCACTCCAGAATTAGCTCAGGGACTCTACAGTTCCCTACAACAGAAATGGGGACTCTTTAGTCCTCCAGGTATTTTGGATTACTATTGCTGTAACTCCTTACTCCTAGTCATGGTGGGTGGAAATAATGGGAGGTTATTACACCACAACTGTCCCCCCTCCCCCCAAAAAACCTTTGGAAAGTTTTCATTATTTAGTTCCAGTGTCCTAGACTTAGGAGATTATCAGACACAGCAAATGTGGCACAATAATGACGCCAGTGGAACGCAAAAGGACGCCAATATCAGAGTACATTGTCCTTTTGCATTCTGCTGGTGTTATTCTGGCATTTCTTTTTATTGATGGGCCGGAGCCATCAATAGATCCCCTGTCGTGATTTGGTGCCGACATTGCTGGTGTGCAAAACCTCGGGCCATTTAACTCGTGAATGCAGCATCAAGGCCAGTTTGGTGCAAGCACTTCCAGGTGAGATTGGGACATCCAGGTAAGCTTCGCTTTTCTTATGACCCTCCCCGGGTTACCTGGGATTTTTAGTGTGTCTAGGTGCTTGGTGTAACTTTTTAGGCTTTATTTTTGTTTTATTTTTGAATTTCCCATGCGATGAAGTCTCACGGGATTTTAACAAGGAAGTGAATGGGACTCTGTTCATTTCCTCTTTATTGCTGGGGAAGCCTTCTGCCAGGAAAGGAGGTAAGTGCAGTGGGGAGTGTTCTTTTGCCTGCATAAAAATGTTTTTTTTTTTAATGTTCACAAACAAAGATTTGCAAGCCAGCAAAAGAACATTTAAAAGGGGATTGTCTGATAATCTCCTCAGAAAGTTCAATACACCAGAAATGGAGTTTAAAAAGCAAGCAATTAATTAAAAAAAAAACCTTTAAAAGTCTATTCTGGTTCACCTCTGGTTGTAAGACGTATGTCTGCAATGTAGTAGTTGATCTCAGACTAATTTCCTCTGACTTATTGCTTTTAGAGGCATATCTGTCCTTAGTTTTGAAAAGATTTTGGAGTGCATTTTATTAAAGCTAAGATGAAACTGTGTGCATGTGTGCTTTTTGCAAACCTTTTTCCTTCTTTTCAGTATTTTGGGGGGAGCTGCAAACCATGTTCATAGTATTTACAGCATTGTTCTCGCTCTACACATTCAAAATGTGGGCAGTGCTTACTGCCCTTACACTGAATTGGCTTTCTGGCATCATCACCTAGTCAACTAAGATTGTCTCATTGACTACATAATCTGAAAAGAAAAATTGAGGACCATGTAACCAACATGATTATATTATGATGGTACATTATGATGAATCTACCCTGAGGCTAATTCAGAACGAGGGCAAAAATCTTGACTACCACTCTGAACTGGCTTTGTGATATTGTCACATAGGCAACTATAACTATATACATTGTATCATCATGGAGGCTATGTGATTCCCCAACAGGCTGGGATCACACAGTCAAGAGAATACGATGCAATAAAAAAATGACACTGAAGCAGCAGCTGATCCGAACTGCCAACACGGTATGCTAGCAATGAAAATGTTGACTAAGGGAGGTTTAGGAAACATTTCAGAAGCCCTGTTTGTACAACCAAAATGATTTTACTTGCAAAGACTTGGTGCAGAACTCTATTTTATGAACTTCTAGATTCCATGTTAAATGCACCTAGTTGCTGATTCTGTACAACTTTCCTGTATATCCTGCTGTCTAAAATAAGCATGGCATCAGCCATGAGGCTCTGGTCTATGCAGCAAGTTGTTATCAAACTGAGGGAATATGTTTCTTGCTCTTCCTCAGGAATCTCCCTAAGAATTCGCTTTGTTTCCAGTATGGTGCCAAAAGTGTTGAACAGAGAAAGTTGATACAAAGCTTTCAGGAAGTCTCATACTGGTAAAGTATAGAGCTTCTCACTTCCTCCATCATCTCCGGCTACAGTGATAAAATAGTATGGCTTACAAATACCACTAGCTGTGGTTAGATGCATTCCATAGGTAGAAACTGTAGTGAAAACAAGCCAACAAAACTCAGATGAACACATTCCAAGCAGCTGCAGAAACTGGCAATGCCTCACTCCAAGAGGTATCTACACCACAGACTTCCTTTGTTCACACGTCTTGAAAATTTGGGGCCAACTGATACACCCCCACACCCTGCCTGTACGAGCACAGTAAATCAAATGCATTTTGCAGGCAGCCACATGGCAAAGTCACCTTCCTTCGTATTATTGACCACAAAGCTCACATACAATAAGACCAATTTCCTCTTCCATTGTGTTTTAGGTGGCAATGTTTTCAGTGATTTCCTACCTGGTGCTGCCTGGACCTCAGACACTCCACCAGCTATGATGAGAGCCTCAATAATCTTCACATGGTGTTCAGGATTCATCTCGATGCTAGGAAGATAATGACATAAAACTTAGTGCAAGATTAGCCATGTTTCCTGCATGTGTAGTGTGGTTACAAGAGCAGATGGATACTCTAAAATCTTGAACATGATATGGCATAGCCAGCCACTACATTTCTGCATATTTTGATATTTCCAAAGAGCCCAGTATACTACAAGAGCTTCACAGGCAACATTAGGAGCACCACAATTCCCAGTGATACTCCTAAATCTAATGTTAACCATAGTTTAGTGTTTAAATTATTTACAAGTTACTTTAACTGTGGTGACCACAGTCCTGTGCTTGCTTGTTTCCATGCTGTTCTGGTTATGTGTTTGCTTATATTTATTTATTTAACTGCATGCATTTACCACCTTCTGTCAAAGCACACAAATTACTCTACATTTTATAATAATGCGCCTGCTATCTAGGGCTCCATCTGCACTGCAGAAATAATCCAGTTTGACACCACTTTAACTGCCATGGCTCAATGCTATGGGATCCTGGGATTTGCAGTTTGTTGTAGCACCAGAGCTCTCTGACAAAGAAGGCTAAATAGTTCACAAAACTACAAATCCCAGAATGCTATAACATTGAGCCATGGCAGTTAAAGGCAGTGTCAAACTGGATTATTTCTGCAGTGCAGATGCAGCCTTGGTTACATGATACAAAAGGAATAGAAGAGGAAAATAAGAGAGCTTGGGTAACAATTCTTGCATAAGATTACATAATGGATTGTGTTTGCATGTAATGAAAAAATGGTGGGTCATCATGATAGGAACAACCCTAGTGTCCTGTAGGCTCATGCAACCACATTCCCCTCTCCTCCTCTGATGTATGTACAAGGAAGTTGGAAGCCTTCATTCATATTTTTTATTACCAAGCTGTGTCACTGTGATTCCATTTCACTGTGATTTGTTTGAAACACGTGAACTGCAAACTATGGTTTATGAGGCTGGTTTGTTTCAAGAAACTATAGTTAAGGTTAACCACAGTTTGGGGATTGGGTAGGAAACTGAACTGCAATTTATCTAAAATGGAAGCAGAAAATTCTGATCTCCATAGCCAAGCCAGAGTAGGATGAAACAGAGGACCAGGAACATGCAAGGCTAAGGGGAAACTGGCCAAGGTTTAGCTGGTAGCCCTAAACCATGGTTTGGGGTTAGACCTGAATCTGAACAATGAAATTATCTGATGATAATTGTCTAGAGAGATGTGAAAAGAGTAAAAAGTCAGGAGAAATTACAGTGTTTAGTTAACATTTAAATTACAGATGGGACAGTAGGTATACAATGACTTACTGAAAGTCTTTGTCCAAAGCTCATTGAGTTTTGAATCAGGGTAAATGCTAAAGGATTTGTGAAAATGTAAATTCACAAATGACATTTTTCAGTAGCAGATACAACGTGAATTTTTTTTTCCTCCTTCCTCTCCACACACAGCAGGAATCACATTTTTATTATTATAAGCCCAGTTTTAAAATAGAGTTCTAGACAGGCCAATTTGCTCAAGAATAAATGCAAGGAGAATTAAAATAGAGAAAAAAAAAGAAAAAGAATCCACCCATCTCCATATTTCTGGCAAATAGTGATGTCTGGTACATGACCCAGAAGTGTTACCTTGATGAGGATGTTTTAAAAAGTACTTCACAAAAGGCCTCTCCAAGTAACCTGGGTGTAAGGTGATTCTTGCTGCTATTCTGCCACAGTTTACATAAATGTCTGGTCAGATGTTGCAGAAGGAGTCTGTGCCACTGGGGAAGGCAGGAAGATTCCAGGAGCAACTTTATTTGTTGACCACACTCTTCCAAGGTCTGTATTTCTATAGGAGAGAATGGAGAAGAGTTTTTATGTATGGGTAAAAAGTTCAAGGAGGTGACTTCAGTGCATCTAATAGGAATAACTCATCTCTACATGCAACACTGTCTTCAGTCCCTTTCCCTTTATTCTACATAGGTTTAGCTTGCCCAGCCATCTTTTCCAAGAAACCTCCAAGAATGCAGGCACCATCTTGCCAGCTTATTTCAGGGACTGATATCACTGATCTCTCCATGGAAATGTATTATGAGTCAAAATGCATGCTTAGTAATTCTTCACTAAGTTTCTTCTCAAAGGGAGCAATGAGTGATTTCAACAATATTCTTCCTGCTGTGAAAGTCTCTGAAAACCAAGCAGTTTTCAAAGGCTATTTGCAATTTGGGACTTATTCTGCACAAAATTTACATGTGGTTGTTTTCCTGCATTTTCCATGCAGGAAACAATAGAAAATACTTTTTTTCATGCACAAAACAACCATGTGCAAATTTTGCACAGAATAAGTCCTGAACTGCAAATATTCTCATCAGTCCAAGATTCTTCTCATCAAGGTTGCTCAACACTTGAAAAGCATGTTTTTGACCATTTTTTCAAGTATTTTCACATATTATTTCCAATCCTAATACTTACATATTAGAATAAAGGCTACAATACAGTGGGCTAAACCCAACATCCTGCTAGAATGTTCTTCTCCCTTTCTCCATTCAGCCAACCAGCAGAACACCGTCACTGGATACACTGTGCGTCCCATTGTGTGCATCCATTTTCAGCTGACAGTACATGATGCAGTGGCCATCTATCATGTATGGAAACATGTACCAGGAAGACAAGAAGAATCTTGAAATCCTGTAACATATGCTCACTTCTATTGTCTATTTTCTTACCTGATGATGTTGATTTCACATATGTTAAAAAAAAGAACGAGAAATTGTATACAAAAGTTATTGTTGTTTTTCTGTGCTTTCAAGCTGACTCCAATTTATGGTGATCCTATCATAGGATTTTCTTGGCCAAATTTATTCAGAGGAAGTTTGCCTTCCTCTAAGATTGAGAAAGGGACTGGCCCAAGGGCACACAGTGAGTTTCTATGGCTGAGCAGGGATTAAAATCATGGTCATGCAGAATCCTAGCCCAACACTCAAACCTCTAACTACACTGGCTCTCACAAATACAAATGGCAGAACTTATAATATGATCAAAATCTTTGCTCATATTGTTTGAAGACTGTGGCTTCATTTTCACTTTTTACTCAGTTTTGAACAATATGGTAGTATTTCCTTCCTTTCTTCTACATTTACATAGTGTGTTAATTTATACACTATCATGTATACATATGGTTTTGGCCCAGCTATCTGTATTCCCCTCTATGGGCATGCCTGGTCCCTGAGCTCTTCATAGGAGGGCTTTCTTTTCATTCCACTACGTTCACAGGCACATTTGTGAGGACACAAGAGAGGGCTTTCTTGGTGATTGCTCCCAGGCTGTGGAACTCCTATCTAAAGGAGGCCATCATCATCATCATCATCATCATCATCATCATCATTTTCATTTATATCCCATCTTTCTCCCAACAATGGGACTCAAGGCAGCTAAAACATCTTTAAAATAATACAAGTTAAAAGCAATATGAAAGTAAAAATAACAGTATAAATATAATTTTTAAAAAATAATTAAACAATTTATAAGTTTAAAACATTAAACATTAAAAATATTAAAACGCACCAGATACATTAGAATGCCTTTTAAATGCATTTAAAAAGCATTAAAATGCATTTATCTTGTCTGTTGTCCTTCTGCTGGTAACTGGTTTGTTGCTGAGACAGGTGATTTCAAGGGATTGCTGCTGGACTTTTTATTGATGTTCTACTATCTGCATTAGTGATAGAACCAGTAGCAGAGCTAATAAGAATAAGAAATATTCATATGAATGGGGTAAAGTTTGGAAATATAGGTCATAAAATAAATCTATTTGCAGATGATGTTTTGCTATTTTTATCCAATCCTATGAAATGTATAGAGCATGAACAGCTCTAAATGTCCTCATTCCTCAAAAGGAGGCCTTGCAATACCAAATTTGGAATTATATTATGATGCTTTTTAACTAGTGCAATTAGGAAAATTGGTTAAGGACAATAATTTAATCGCTTATGTACAGATGGAAAGAAGTAAAGTATCAGAAGTTGTCATGGCCAATATGTTTGTGGATAAAGTATGGAAGTTATGAGAAAAACTAGATAATCTGTTTACTGAATGGCTCCTCAATACGTGGCTTAAGTATAAGAAATTATTAGCCCCCACCCCTATCACTTCTTTGCCCATTGTTAGTGTACCAACCCTTCAAACATGAAGGTAAATATAATTAATTAAAGGGTAGAAAGAGAAGGGGATTTACAGAATAAATTATCTATTTTCTATGGGGAAGCCCATTCAACTAGAGCAATTGAAAAACAAATTGAATCCCAAAAACCCATCTTGGTGGCAAATGATGCAAATTAACACATTTCAGACAAATATAATCAGGAAAGAAAGCCCCGCAAGAGCATTAACTCTATTCAAATCAATATGTAATGATAGTCTGAAACACAGCAGAGGCAAACTTCAACATTATATCAGGTAATTCAAGAGGTATTTGGTATGTTAAATTGGTCAAAATTACTATGGGAGTCAGATCTGGGGATAAAAATAGAAGACAAACAATGGAATTCAATTTGGAAAACTCCAAATTATAAATCAGTTTGGCACAAATGAGATAAAATTCATTGACAATTATATACAAATGGTACTATTACCCACTTAAATTACCTAGTTTTGATATTCCATTATTAACCCTATGCTGAAGAAGGGATTGGAGCCACATGTGGCTAACATGTCCAAGGGTACGAAGATTCTGGGATGAAATTCTTTCTTGGATGAGCTGAATAGTGGGGCAGAGGGGAGAGTTTATTTCAGAGAAGCACTACTAATGATATCTCTATATGAAAATGAGAATAAGGATTTATCACATAAAGACCTGTTATTTATGTTATGCAAATTATATAACCAATCATTGCTGTCCTCATGACACCCACAATCAGCTGCCTGATGTGACTCATTCGCTTTGCCTAATGATAGGGCCAACTGTGATCCCAAAAGTAAAAACAAGCAACAGACTAAGTTCACCTTTCAAAATCAGGAAAAAGCCTTAGAAATTAAAATCTGCTTGCATTTTTTTAAACTTGCCTTTTAGGGCTGTCTGATTTCAGAAGATTTAACATACATAGCTATTACTAAATATTGGGGCTTATCTCTACAAACAGTAAGATGAGAAACTGCCAAGTGCTTGATGCTCTTAGTGATCATCTTATTGGTCGAAGCATTAGCTAAAACCAGATGGAGCTGACTACCACTCTTTAGGACACTGTTCAGCCTGTGATACAGCCCTTGGTTCATCTCCCACATTTCTGCTGCTTAATTTAACTATATGACAGGCATCCATTTTGTTCGTGTCATGGAACTCCTGGTTATCCTTTTCATGACTCCTATCTTGCTTCAGGAGTGATTGCCTCGTCTGTTCATCACTACTCACCCGGGTACAATCATGGGAACAGCTAAAGCTATTAAACAAAGTAGCAGAAGGAAGCTTCTTCTCTTGGGACCAGCAGACGCGACAAAGTCTGGAGACAACAGTATGGGGAAACGTCCAAGCTTATCCCCAAAGTGGAACAGATGGCCTTTCTTAGGTCTTCCCTGGGAATTTTAAAATAACCCTTGCAAAGTTCAGGATGCTAGTATTTGAAGGATGGGTGGAAGATACATAAACAGACACAAGCAGCATCCAGTCATAGAAACGTCCATGATTTGGCTTTCAGTCCCACCAATGCAGGCTTTTACATTGGAAAAATAATAACTTTTTGCAATTGAGTGATTTCCCTGGTGATTCCTTTTTGCAACTATTGCCTTTTGGATTTAATGTCGGATATTATGCTCGATTTTGTGGTAACCTATGTTACTTCTGACTATTCTTGTTATGCACAAAATGTAGCTGATGGCTATATATGGTTCTAAAGCTGAGATGGCCACGATCTGTGTCCTTGGAGGCCAATCTGATCTGTGGGCAGATGTCCAGGTCCAGGTCCTAGAAGCCCATTTCATGGCACAACATGACCCCTTCACTTGTGGTCATTCACTCTATATTAAAAGACCCTAGCAACTAGCAGTAAGGACTTCACATTTATGGAGCAGCACTTACACTCAAGCAAGATGAGGATAATATTATATACAAAATCCAAAGTGTTGTGTCTGTAAACTTTGATTATTATTTTTTACCTTGCAGTTTTGGTAAGAGATGTATTTTTCCCTAAAAGCAATAAGAGCAAAATATGTATCACAACATAGCTAAAGTGTGTCGGGTCTCTAAGAGGCCGGTCAGAGTTGCATATCAAACCGGGAGTAGCCACTTGTGCAAAAGAACAGGAAATGCATCCCCAAAGAAGAGAGGATAAGAATATGAATAACATTTGCACAAGCTAGTGCATATGTATCAATGCAAACTGAGAAAGAATCAACATAATTTAAACAGAAATACAACAGCTCTTACCATAGTGGGAACACTATGACCAGCTGCCCTGTATTCCTGCCCAGGTAAGCTTGTTCAGGTACTCATTGTCAATGATCAGCTTCAAAGCCCATGCCTGCTCTCACAGCTCCTTATGGCTCTTTATTTTTAAAGTGGATTTGAACCAGAGAGCCTTTAAAATAGAAGATATCTTCCAATGGAGGACTGGTGTCTTCTGACAGCCTTTCAAATAAAGGGCTGCCTTTTGTAAAATAGGAGACATATCTGCATGCTGGGGAGCAGCTTGTTGCTGGATCACATATTGGAATGTAAATCCTCACTTATGTTTTAATGATATTTTAACAATAATAATTTAATTTAGTTATTTTTTTAACTTTTGTACTTGTGGTGTTTTTAGCTGTATTTTTTAATGACTGTAAACTGCCTTGGATCTCATCTTGGGATAATTAGTGTTCAAAATATTCCCCACCTCACTCTCTCTTGCATATTTTGGTGAATACTTTAAACAAGAAGTCCCCAAATGTGAAAATTTCATGGTGATGAATCCCTTTTTTCCTGGACTGGATGTCTTAATGTGTCGAGATACCTTTTCTCATTGTAGATGAGACAATTTATGAGTATTCTTTACACTCCTGGACTGCATTTGACCCTGAAAAAAATTACAGGTGGTAGCCCTGATCCTATCCTGCCTGACAGGATATGCGTGAGAATATATTAGACTAGGCCGGGATCCACAAGGCCTCCAACTCTTGAATGTATTTCCTAGGGGCCTGAATATATTCTTACACGTATAAAGCAAACATATATTAGAATATGCAACATTTATGCAGATATGTATCCCATGGGCATGTACTTCAAATAATTTATGTCCCTAGCAATGCCACGAATGGGACATTCACTTGTTCAGGCCTCGCCATACTATGTGTGTAAGATAGCCCTGATTGCAAGCAAAGGTAATATATTATAAATAATGATGTGACCTGGAATGTGACATTTTTTGTAACAACGTTATCAACATTGTTACTTTGTAAAAGCAATATGATGACAGATAGTCCTACTATTTTCGCATAATGCATAACATTTACTCTTAAGCCCTAAAATTTGTTTTTTAAGGTTCATGGACGGGGGGGGGCATGATATATATTTGTGTATTTTATTTTTCAGTTAACCTAAAAGCAATTTAAAAATAATGAGCAGAAATGAGCAACATAATGAGTTACTTTAACAATGAGCAACAAGAAACATTTAATAGATTGTCATGGATTTTTTAAAGTAATGAGCAACAAGTAACAAATTACTTCTACAAAGTAACATTCCAAGCCCTGCCTGAAACAAATAATTCCCACTAATCAAGTCTCAACTCTAAATAGAAGCCAAGATAAGTAAATAGAGGCTTTCATACTATGGACATATCAAAAGACAACATGACTCCTTGGAAAAGACGATAATCATGAGAAAAGTGGAAGGCAGTAGAAAAAAGAGGAAGACTGCATCCTGGGTGGATGGATTCAATCAAGGAAGCCACAGCCACATCCTTGAGCTTACAAGGCCTGAGCAGGGCTCATGACTGGAGGTCTCTCATTCATAGGGTTGACATGGGTCGAAGTTGTGTGTGTTGTGTGCCTTCAAGTTATTTCCAATTTATGGTGACACAATCACAGGGTTTTCTTAGCAAGTTTAGTTCACAGGGGGTTTGCCATGGCCCTCCTCTGAAGCTGAGAGTGTGTGACTTGCCCAAGGTCAACCAGATGGCTTCCATGGCCGAGCAGGGATTCAAACTCTATTTTCCAGAGTCTTAGTCCAACACTCAAACCACTACACCATACTGGCTCCTTGTTGAAGTTGATTTGATGGCAAACAACAACAAAAACAACAACAACAACAGTTCAGTTAGGATTGGGAAATTACTTCCTATTTAGGATTTCAGCCAGAAGTTTGTAATCCTGCTGCTAATGTGGCTGGCTCCTGAGAATAGAATTTCTTTGAGATTAATTATGGATATCTTTTGTTGTACAGAATGTTCTTCTGAAGGGCATTTTCACAAATCGGTCAGATTTCTTTCAGTCTTCTGAATATTGTCTGAATGTTACTATCATTGGGTTACTGGCACTTGTTCTGGAAAAAAGAAAACCCTTATCTTGAAAAAGTTTACTCGAAAACCACCATTGGCTCTACCACATCTGCAACATGAGAGGCTGATGATAATAATTAGCCAGCAGGATTTGATGGTGTGGTGCTGCAGCTCGTTAACGAGGCTGTGGGGATGTGAAATGGGTTGGGCTATGCATTGTTAATGAGGCAGTGGGGAAAGACTTCTGACCCAAGGGCCCATCAAACAAGACTGCTGGGAGAGGGTGGGAGGCAGAACAACTCCAGGAAACAGAGCTGCAATTAAGAGCAGGCAGACAAAGAGAGAATCAAATCAAAGATAAATAAATGTGGCTAGGAGCCGAGGAGTACATTGGCTCCAGCCCCAGAAAATCTGGGTCATTACAGCTCCCTAAATGCCCATGAGGGAGCATGAAGGGTATTTGCAATGTGATGAAGTAAAGGCTTTGAACCATGTTGGGATAAGGAAGTACCAAATGTCATGCTGGTCCCTCCCCTGCCCAGCTTAGATCTTTGCTGGTATAATGCTATGAAGCAAAACTGCTCAGTGCCCTACTCAGTTCAAGTTGCATTGTCTTTACTAGGCACACCATCTCTTTTTATAGCATAAATCACACCTAGTGTACATGTGATGGCATGCCAAGGTATAGATTAGCTATACTTTCAAGTCCCCACAAAAAGATGTGTCTAATGCTTCCCTCTAGTGGATATAAGCAGAGATGCTGTACTATGGGCCAAGCAACATCAGAGTGTGGTCAAAATGGCAACAGGTATTAAATGAGAATGAGCTAGGAGAGACTGCAGCAGTTTACTTTCGCCTGAGACTACTGGGAGGAATGAGGGAGGAGGAGAGAGAAACTGGGACATTTTAAAATCTGCTGGAGAGGTGGGATGACAGAGGATTAATTGGAACTGTCAGTGACAAATTGGTACAATTAGAGGGTATGCTAATTACTTACTCAAGAAGTCATCATCAGTGAATGGGGAGCTTTCTTGACCTCTCTATAGGAGCCTTTAATGTTCATCTAGAAGAACTGGCATAGCTGAGCAGGTTTTTTGGTTTTTGGTTTTGTTTTGTTTTAAAAAGGCCATCTCAAGGACAGCTTAACAAACCCCCATACAGAGACAGTACTTGAGTCCATTTACACGAGGGGAAAAATCTGAAGTACTTCAGATTGGTAACTCGCAGCAGCAGTAGCGACATGTCTAAACAGTTTTTCTGGTCTCAGAAGTCCCCATAAGCCTTGCATTCCTGATGACAGCCGTGAGTGCTTTACTCATGTTAGTTCTTCACTGCTGCCACTTTTTTAAAAAAGTCATCCCAAGGTGCAATAGAGCAATTTCCCAATTTTATAGGAAAACAAAACAAGAAATATTCATCCTGTTTTATCACCTTAGACAGCGATCACTAAGGTGAAAATCCAACATGGCAGCAGTGGGCATTTGCCCTGCTAGCAAGCTCTGCTCCCGCTCTCGCACATCCAATCGACTTTGTGCTTCTCTTTGAATGTCCTGCCATTTGATAGTCCACACAAGAAGGAATGCACACACACACCCCTTGTGGTTTTTGAAAAAGTATGGGAAAATCTGTGAAGGCCTTTACTGCGTTGTTTTTCCTGTTTTAGGCCCCCCTCCTTCCAAATAGTGTGGATTGGTGCTGGATCCCATCAATGTCTTCACTGCCTGATAGCACCTTTGTATGGCTCAGTACTCAGTACGATTTTGGGCTGTATCAATAGAAGTATAGTGTCTAGATCAAGGGAAGTAATAGTGTCGCTCTATTCTGCCTTGGTCAGACCTCACCTAGAATACTGTGTCCAGTTCTGGGCACCACAATTCAAAAAAGATATTGACAAATTGGAGCATGTCCAGAGAAGGGCAACTAAAATGGTGAAAGGTCTGGAAGCCATGCCTTATGAGGAGAGACTTAGGGAGCTGAGTATGTTTAGCCTGGAAAAAAGATGGTTAAGAGGCGATATGATAGCCCTGTTTAAGTATTTGAAGGGGTGTCACGTTGAGTATGGAGCAGGCTTGTTTTCTGCTGCTCCAGAGACTGGAACATGGAGCAATGGATGCAAGCTCCAGGAACAGAGATTCCACTTCAACATTAGGAGGAACTTTCTGACAGTAAGAGCTGTTCGGCAGTGGAACACACTCCCTTGGAGCATGGTGGGGTCTCCTTTCTTGGAAGTCTTTAAACAGAGGCTGGATGGCCATCTGTCGGGGATGCTTTGATCAAGATTTCCTGCGTGGCAGGGGGTTGGACTGGATGGCCCTCATGGTCTCTTCCAACTCTACAATTCTATGATTCTTCTGCTAGATAAAAGTTTAGTATCATAGCTTTCACATGGGCTTTGCTGTCTAATTCCTCCCTATTCAGTGTCCTGAATTGCTACGATGGATTCCCAAAATTCCTCATTAGTCTAGCCAGACTAATAATAAATAAATGAATAAATAAGAAAAATAAATAAAAATATTGTTCAAAATGGTGTGCTCTTGTAACCACTATGAGTATTCCTTTGGCCAAGGAGATGGGGGAAACCCTAAGAAAATAGCTGTACAGTCAGCCCTCCACATTCACAGGGCTTAGGGACACAGGACCCCTGCAAAAGTGGAAAAATAAATAAATAAATAAATAAATAAAAGTCCTACCAGGGCGAGAAGCAGTTCCAGGGCAGCACTGGAGGTGGTGCCAAGGAGCACTTTCTTCATGTATGTCCCCCTGCTCTGGGGAGTCTGCCACCTGCCCACTTCTTTTGCTTGTTCCAAAAGTAGAAGTGGGTGCATGATGGACTCCCTGGTGGGTAGGGGAGCATGGAGCATGCATGTCTGGCAGCCAGAGCTTGCTGCTACCCCCGCTGCTGCCTTGGGACTGGTCAGCCAGGATGTGGAGGTAAGTGGGAGAGTCCTTATAAAGTATATAAAATGACAGAGGTCTGCTTAAAGGCAAACTCAGGAATAATCGTATATGCAGATGTTAAACCCATGAATGTGGAGGGCTGACTGTACTTGCTGGTTGAGTTCAGAAGGAGAGAGAGAGAGCTGGAGCTGTAGTTGCCAGGGCTAAAGACTAGGCCCTTTTCACCTTGAACAAGGTATTTTCAGTTGGTATTCAGTAGGGTTAAAATGGGTGATTTCTTTGTAGTGTAATTTCTATATTGCATTTGCTTCTATTTTGTATGTGTATTTTTTTTTTTTATTTAGAGCTTTAAGGTTGGATCAAATGTTGCAGAAATACTGAGCAGCGCAGGCAGAAGAGTCCTGGGGCCTGTCTAAATGGTGAAAATACCCCTCATGGAATTCGCTGGGAATCCTACCTGTCTAAATGGGATCCAGCACTAATCCACACTATGTGGAAGGAGGGGGGCCCAAAATGGGAAAAACAACGCAGGAAAAGCCTTTGCAGATTTCCCCATACATTTTCAGAAACTGTGAGGAGGGTGCACATTCCTGCTCGTTTGGACTATTGAATGACAGGAAATGTGAAGGGAAGCACAAAGCTGATTGGCCAGGCAAGAGCAGAGGCGCGGTTTGCTAGCAGGGCAAGTGCCCACTGTCACCATGTTGGATTTTTCCCTTAGCAATCTCTCGCTAAGGTGATAAAACAGGATGAATATTTTCTGTTTTGCTTTCCTATAAAATTGAAAAATCACTCTATCGCACCAGTGAACCTTGGATGACTTTTTTTTTAAAATAATGGTGGCAGTGAAGAACTAACATGAGTAAATCACTCGCTGCCACCATCAGGAATGCCAGACATATGGGGACTTCCAAGGTCAGAAAATCGATTTAGACATGTTGCTGCTGCTGGAAGATGCCAATACTATGAGGTACTTTGGATTTCCCCCCTTGTTTAGATGGGCCCCTGCAATCAAACCCTGCAATGGCATATCATTGCATGCATGGAACTTTTGGGAGTGTGCATATGTGTCCAATTTTATATATAATTTGTATTGTTGCTAAAAATATATATTGAGATTTAGGACCACTCTCCATTAATGTTTCTTACCCATCGTATTTTTATGTGTAATTGTCCAGGCAAAATAACCCTTTCTATGTGAAAAGACAGCCCCAGCATTGACAGAGCACAAACGGAGCTCTGTTTACTTCCATGTTTGTGATCTTGCCGATTCTCGCGAGAAGACGCAAGTGTGGTAAATTTTAAAAATACAGAAAAATACAGACACAAAATGTATACACAAGTAGAGAAACACACTTTAAAACTTAAACGTAAACTAGGAAGGTTCATAAAAAGAGCATCCCCTATCTGGCTTTCGCGTTCTCATCCAGAAGTGTTCTGCCCATTGACGCTGAAATCATGAGAGGACAATGGTGTGAGGTTTCAAATGCCGGCTATACTGGCAAAAAAGCACCATGGGAGAGCTATTGATGGCTTGGCCTGTCCATAAAAAAGCCCTGTTTACATGATCACGAAAGGATGTCATCGTCTGGTATGCGCATCCTTTCATGTTCATTAGGCATCATTATGACACCATATTTGCCACATCTGATAAGGTCCTTAAAGTACAATTGCAGGTGCAATATTCAATTATAGCTGGCCCCATAGAACCCAGAAAGAGGTACAGTACAAGTGTGGGGCCCTGTGGCGTCACTAAGGCTGGTGCCATCCCTCCCCGCTCCCCGATGGTGTCACCTGGTGTGGTTCAGCTTCTCTGTACCCCCCTCGTGATGCCACTGCTGGGGGTTAAAGTGAAAAGGACTTATTCCTTAGCGGTGGCAACTGCAGCTCCTCTCCCGCTCCAGTCCTCCCTCTCCTTCTTGAATTTAACCAGCAAGTTCAGCCCCTTCCTTAGGGCTTCCCCACCCCCTTCTGAACCAATACTTGTCAGGGGTTATATCAGGTTTTTAAAATTTATTTTAAACTGCTTTTAACTATGTACTTTTAGGAGAACTGACTAACTTTTTTTTTTTACTTTTGTATAGTACACTTTTTAGCTAAACTTTTATTTTAAGTTTTGTATGTTATCTTGGGTCCCATGGCAGGAGAAAGACAGGATATATATTGAATAAAACATACAAATAAATAAGAAAAACTGATATCAGATAGAAATTCTATCCTTTCTGGAATTTCTGATACATGTTTAGCAAGAACTCTAAAGACTAAATACCAATGCTTATTGTGGCACAAGCTTTCATGGGCCAAAGGCTCCTTCATTAGATCTTAGAACATAAAAGCTTATTCCATAATAAATTTGCTAGCCTTTCAGGTGCCACGAGACTCAGCTTTTGCTCCAAGAAACTAAGGGTTTTTTTCCCACACTACCTGATTACAGCACTTTGATGTCACTTTAACATTCATGGCTACCTTCTACAGAGGTACTTCCATCATTGGCCCTTGCTTGCTCCTCTTAAGTTGCATTCATGTGAACAAAACAAGACCAGATTCTTTTAATATTCAAAAGCATATGCGCCAACATTTTGTAGATGAAACCTGGCACATGTGTGGCAAAGCAACATCAGAGTATGGTCAAGATGGTAAAAATTGTTAATGAGGAAGAACATGCAAGTTAGGAGAGGCTTTGCAGTTTACTTTTACCAGAGCCTACTGGGAAGGGCAAGATCCCACTCCCACCTCCCCTCCTTGCTGAACTGATTGACTATAAACTACTTTTGCACTTTGAACTCAGTTTGCAGCAACTGAAGTAAAGGGAGCGAGTGGGAAGAGCAGAGAGAAACTGGGACTTTAAAAGGCAACTGAAAAACTGGGACAGCAGAAGATTAATTGGAACTATCCCTGCCAAATCAGAACAGTTGGAGTGTATGGAATTTAGGCATTGTAACAGGCAAGGCACATCAGCAGGAGCCAAATTAAGATTGCTTCACTTTAGGATTAATCACAGGAGGATTAACTGGGACTGGCCCTGCAAAATTAGGACAGTTGGAGGGTATGCAAAATGTTGTGCTTGGCTTTGGCACCATTCATGTGTGAATTGAAATACATTCTCCACAAGGAATGAGACTTTAATGTGAAAGTTCCCTGGATTCCTGCTACAAATCCATCTACAACAGAGGTGAGCATGATATCCCCAGGAAAATGTTCTCTCTCCCGTCCTCTCTTCACTCTGTTGAGAAAGGAGTGGGGAGTCCGGATTTTCTTCCAGTGACCGAACAGTGTGAGGGATCCTACTGAGATCCCCTAGTCCTCACTTAGCCCTCAGACACTGGATGTCGGGAGCAGATGTGGTGGAGACCTCTGGGTCCTCATAAAATGTTGTACTGGATGGCTTGGGGTCTTACTTGTCAGAAGCAGCAACAACCACAAAGGATCTTCCCCTAGCCGGGCAGGCCTCAGGCCCCCTGGATTGCCCCAAAGCAGCAGCACTTTTATACCTACCCCCCTCATTTGCCCTGGAAAACAAGCAGCCCTCACCCCCTCCCACCAGTCTGAGGCAGACGCTATGTAGTGGTGCATATGTGTGCATGGCTCCAAGCTGGAAAAGGGGGGAAATGGCAGTTCCCATGAAAAAAATAACACCCTTTGGTGCAGGATCAATGCTGAGACTAAACTGGGGTGCAGAACACACATAAAAAGAATTACCTCCCCCCCCAACCCCCCCCACAGGTTTAAGGGAAAGAATAGGACTGAAATGTCATCCTTTTTATCCCAAGTTTAATGCAAGGGAGCAGGAAGAAATGAGGGTTTGACTCAGGAGTCAGCAAATGGCATGTACCAATACAAACAGGGCTGAAATCCATTTTCAGCTCTGAGTAGATTGGGCTTAGGAGTGATGTGATATCACTTCTGGTCATCCAAAATAGCAGACGGGACATCATGGAGTAGCCCTCCAGGGCTCTGGAGGCAGCCAAAATGAGATGATGAGGCCCTTCTGGGTCTGAAGTGTGCCCTGATTTATTAGCCCAGCAATGCTAGACTCAGACATTGTAGAACAAGATGGAAGAGACTCCACTCTGATAACATTCTTCAAAGCAAATGTTCAAAGGTGTGTGCGTGTGTGCGTGTGTGAGAGAGAAAAAGAATTATCCTTCTCCTCCTAAAAAAAAGAAGAAAAAGAATTCCCATTTTTTCCTGCTCCTTTTTTTTTTTTGCTTTATTTATTAAGCCTTCTTTAAGCAAGGAGTAAAGAGATAAAGCAGGATAAAAGTTTGTCAATCTACAGTTATTATAAGTGGGGCAGAGGACAAATGGCCTTGCCACATGAATGCGTGTGCACGCGCACGCGCACACACACACCAGTTTGTGGTCTCTTTGATACCACGCTGGGTAGTAAGTAATCTCAGAAAAGCTGCTACAATAGAATAAATAAATCCCAGCAGCACTCACAGGCAGCTCTCCTAAACACTGGGGGGTGGTGGTGGATTGGGGGAGCTGAAATCTGCTCGGCCACATTTCCTCAGCAAATAGGATCTGGGCAAATCCACTTAGTAGTGGAGAAAGCAAAGCCTTTGGGCTGGCTGTGTAGCTGCTGCTCTTCATCGCTTTCTGTGGCACTTACTCACACCAACCCCCCCCCTTTTCTCTCCAGGACTGGCAAAGTCTTCCTTTGATGTCTCATTGGCACCCTCACTCCCACCCTGCTCTTCATTAGAGCATTAGCAGCACTCCATGTGCCTGACCTTTCCTCTAGTAAAGGATTCAAGGAGCTCATTTGATTTAAAGAGGCCAAGAAAAAAAAAAAGCCTCAGCAACAACATATACTCTATTGTTGCACCTTTAAGATGCTACAGCCACCATTGTGGACAAATATGTTGAGAGGCTTGCCATTTTAAAAATGTGTTTTACTAAAACATGCCCAGTTTATACAGAACCTAAGGTGGGAGGGCCAGTGGGAAAGAGCTTGAACCATAACACTCCCTGGAGCCAGGTTGCAAAGAGTGAGAGATATTTTAAATAATGCCACATACAATGAATAAACTAACAGTAGATTTTCCTTGAGTTTTTTCCAGGCTATGAGGCCGTGTTCTGGAATAGTTTCTTTCTGATGTTTCGCCTGCATCTGAAGCTGGCATCTTTAGAGAATGGTTGGGTATGTATGAAGTTTATGTGCTGAGAACCCCTGTTGGGGAGTATATGTCTCTCTCTCTCTGGCTTTTCTTCGCAAACGAAGATTTAGGAAGGACTCATCCCGTGCTTTCTGCAAGCACACCGATGACTAAAAAGGCCAATCCGAGATAAACAAGTCCGGTTCCAGAAAGCACAGCAGAAGGTCTCCTTGGGTGATGTTTCCAAGTTGTGATTCTTTCTGTGTTGTCGTTTCTCTTCAAGACTTGTTCGGCGTGAGTTCTCAAATAAGGCTGCAGCATTGTGGATAGTGCGTCTCCTTGCCTCCCCATTTGAGGCCAGGGCGGATCATTGTTGGTGATCAATTTGGCCAAGCCTGAAATGTTGTTTCAGGGAGTCCTTGTATCATTTTTTTGGAATGCCCCTCTTACGCTGACCTGTGGCGAGTTCACCGTAGAGTAGTATTTTTGGGAGGCGATGGTCCTCCATCCTAGAAACGTGCCCTGCCCAGCACAGCTGTGTTCTCAATATCATGGCCTCAATGCTGGTGATCCCTGCTTGCTCAAGGACAGCAACATTCGTCACATAGTCAGTCCGGTGTATATTTAGGATTGTGCGTAGACAGCGCTGATGAAAGCGTTTGAGGAGTCGTAGGTGGTGGCGATAGGGGAGTATATGTATATTTGTGTAATTGAATGATTAGTTTCTGGATATAGAAATGCAAGGCTTGTTAGTGTCTGTTTGGCTAATGGTTGGTTGATGGGCCATTATCTTCTGGGAATTTGAAAACACAGAAATTCTAGACCAGGCCAACAACTATCATGTCAGAGTGCACAGAGAAGCTCTTGAAATCCACAAACACCTGGACAACTTCAACAGGAAAGAAGAAACCTTAAAAGTAAACAAAATCTGGCTCCCAGTTTTGAAGAACAATAGAATAAAAACCCAACACTTACAAAGGAATTCCACCCAGGGACAGGGGGAGTTCCAGCAGATAATGGCTCATCAACCTACCATTAGCCAAACAGACACTAACGAGTCTTTCATTTCTATACCCAGAAACTAACCATTCAATTACACAAATTTACATATACTCCCCAACAGGGGTTCACAGCATATAAACTCCACATACACTCCTACCCAACCATTCTCTGAAGATGCCAGCCACAGATGCAGGTGAAATGTCAGAAAGAAACTATTCCAGAACATAGTCTCACAGCCTGGAAAAAAACCCAAGGAAAATCTATGGATGCTGGCCGTGAAAGCCTTCGCCCTCACAATAAATTAACCACTTGGATCTCTAAATCGCCTTCCAAAACTCACTTTTGCTAATCACAACATAACATATTTTTTAAAATGTGGAGATGTCATCCAGCTTACTAAAATGTTGAACTCTGTCCCCTGCCGTGAGCATTTTCTCTTGGTGCATTTTCAACAAAGTGGGTGTTGGCACATCTCTGTGTTTTCTTTTGCTTTCCTTCAAGTTTTCAATGGGGAAGCTAGGGATATTATCACACGTGGCTCGTATTCCGGAATTACAGCAAGATAGTAGCACATGTGGCCCTTACTTATTGCATGGCATTGTCTCTATCCCATTGCTGTCTTGGTGTTCATCTGCTTCTGTAGTGCATCTTATAATTGACAGGGAAAACCTGTCAGTAACTCCCAATATGCTATGGCAGCATCCCCCTCTGTACAATAAGATACTACCATGGCAGTAGTGATATGAAAGAAGTCACATGGCATGAGGGGGCCATGGGACTTCCTCTCCTCCTCCTTTCCCCCTTCCCCCTCACTATTCCAAGCTGGCAAAAATTGCTTTTTCTCCGTGCCTTTCTTTCTTTTTCATTTTGCTGTGCTTGTGTACTTACAGGTCCTCTAGGATGGAGGACCATCACCTCCCAAAAATAGTACTCTATGGTGAACTCACCACGGGTCAGCGTAAGAGGGGTGCTCCAAAAAAGCAACACAAGGACTCCCTGAAACAACATCTCAGGCTGGGCCAAATTGATCACCAACAATGGTCCGCCCTGGCCTCACATCAGAAGGCATGGAGACGCACCATCCACAATGTCGCAGCCTTATTTGAGAACTCACGCCGAACAAGTCTTGAAGAGAAACGGCAACGCAGAAAGAATCACAACCCAAAAACATCACCCAAGGAGCCTTTCTGCGGTGCTTTCTGCAACCGGACTTGTTTATCTCAGATTGGCCTTTTTAGTCATCAGGGCTCTTGCAGAAAGCGTGGGATGAGTCCTTCCTGAATCTTCGTTTGCGAAGGGAAAAAAAGCCAGAGAGTACTTACAGGGAAACAATAAAACAATTTTTTTAATTGTTTCCCTATAATTATGCAATCATGGCAAAAAGAAAAAGGAAGGCACACATGCACTGAGTGGCGGGTTTATGGAGCTGCTATGATAGGATGGGAATTGCCAAACTAGCACAGTCGCAGCACACTCACACAAATGAAGAGAAGGTGTGATAGTTTTGGCTTCAATACCAGTACTAGTGAAGCAATACCATTTGCTTCACTAACGTGATTACTGCAAGAAAGGAGGATGGTGTGATAATGTCCTAGGAAAAGTGCAAGGAGTGGAAGGAGAGCTGGGATTCATGGATCATAGACAGGTGAGGCAAAGGTTCTATGGGAAATGGATGTCGGTTTTCAGGACTGGTGAGAAACTGAAAGCTTCACTGGTTCTGATGGTCAGTACATTCTTCTCCAAATAGGCCCTTTTCTGCTCCATCTAATCCTTTATCAGTGTACATGTTGTTCATGTTTGCTCTGCACTTAAGGACTAAAAGAATGTCTCTGGCATCATAGGGCTAGATTCTTGCAAATATGATTAAGTAGCCAATTGTTCTTTACATCTTTAGGATGTATGACTGGAGAATTGTGACTCTACTGGGGTTTTGGCAGAACCCTTTCTTGCCCTTGCTATTTGACCATTCTTAGCTGGAGATGCCCAAGTTATATCCGCAGATCTTCTGTATGCAAAAACTAACCATGTTCTTTGCCACTGAATTACAGTCCCTTCCCATCTAATCTCTGTGAAAGATCTATGTAAGAACAATTTTAATAACACACTATTGATACTGACAATACTTTTACTGTGGGTTTTTAAAACTGTGTTTTAGATTTGTTAAATGCTTTTATTTATTTTATATTTTAATTGATGGCCACCTTAAGTTTCATTTGTATGGAGAAGGAGGAATATAAATTGAATAAAGAGCCATCCGCTTCATAGAAGGACATGGTCATCTGGACCTGGAAACAATATATTATAAGTAATGATGCTACTCATTTATATCATGTTATTTTTGGATTATGATGTGACCAACATCATTGCTTTTAAATGGTAATGCAACAAGTGGCAATATCATTGTCTTGTTGGCATAACAAGTAACTTTTAGAATGTTGGTTTGGGAGATCATTGTGGGGACACCTTTGGCTGTTTTGGAGGCATTAAAAAGTACATTGAAAGTATCTAAAAGTAACACACTTCTAACAGGTAAATGTTACTATTTAAAGGTAAAATAGTAGGAGGCATAATGCAAGGATGCAGGAAACTAAAACTACTAGCAATGGAGAGGTGAAGGAGTTATATGACTCGTTAACCTGACTAACTAGCAGTGGTGGAACTGGGATGGTTGTGCAGAGGCCGAACTGCGCCAAGTGACACCAGCCTTAGTGATGTCACTGCTATCTAGGAAGCCTAGACTAAACATTTAGGCAGGGATGTTGTCCATGAAAAATCTTATGATGATGAGTAGGGAAGGTTAAAGAATTTATGAATTTGAAATAATAAAGATTCAGAATCCACATCAAGCAGGGTGGTGATGTGTCCTACTTTACAGAGAACAGTCTTCATTATGAAGGATTATCAGGGGATGTTCCTTTGAATGTTTCTTGCAATCCCAGTCTGGTTTAGGGGGAAAAAATGAAAAAGAAAAAGCAGGCAAGAGCAGGCATATACATCACCCAGTCACAATGTAAGCTATAGTAACTATTTCTAAAGTTGCATAGTGGCATAAGGCAGCATATGCTGATTATTCCCTTTAGTTTTTTGTTTTTTTTTAATTAAAGCTTTCTGTCTTTCTTTGGCTATGTGTAAGTAGCCATCCACCCAACTTCAAGGCAATGTGCCAAAATCTCAAAATTTAATGGCCCTTTCCAGATTTTAGCTGAGCCAGAAACTTACAGTTTGGTGGCTGACTTTGGGACTCTACTATCAGGTTAACTCAAAATGTAGATGTACTCAAAGGCTTTGTTTAGAATTGTATAATCTGAACACCTCTGTGGAAGGTGGAAGAGACCTTGCCCTGAGCAGCAGATACTGCCATATTGATAAGCAAGTGTGGACCTGATTCATATCTTTGACAACAGACCCCTGAGAGGCCCATATCAGAGGACATAAATGCAGTTGTCCCTTCATATTCATTAGGGTTTGGTTCCAGGACCCCCCATGGATACCAACATCTGTGAATACTCAAGTCCCATTATATGCAATGGCATAGCAAAATGGTGTCCCTTATATAAGATGGTAAAATCAAGGTTTGCTTTTTGGATTATTATTTTTTAAAGAATATTTTCAAGCCGTGAATACTTAAATCTGTGGATACCAAATTCGTGGATATGGAGGGACAACTGTATAACAAAAAATATTATATATTTTTTAAGAAAACAAATTTTGGAGAGGAAGAATCTATGCTGTATCTAATTGCTGAAAAGATAAATGTCAAAATTTCACAATGACAGAAATAATTTGATCCAGTTTAAAATATGACAAGGATGCAAATATTTTGGTGCAAAATAGATCAAACTATTTTGAAAATACAGGCATCTTAAGAATACAGGAGGGTCAGGATGGTGTAGTGTTTGAGTGTTGGACTAGGACTCTGGCAGACCAAGGTTCAAATCCCTGCTTGGCCACGGAAACCCACTGGGTGACCTTGGGCTGACCACTCTCTCAACCTTAGAGGAAGGCAATGACAAAACCCACTCTGAACAAATCTTAGCAAGGTGATAAAGTCACATTAGGGTTACTACAAGTCGGGAATGACTTGAAGGCACACAACACAACAGGAATATATGATGCCACAGCTGGCCCTAACATTAGGCACAGTAAAACAACGCTGTAAGGAGAAGATGCCTGGGGAGGAAGGGAGCAATCCTGAGCCCATCATTCTGAATACAGTACCATAGCCATTTCCTTTTGATGGAGGAATGAGCTGCACCTACTCTGCATGCCGAAAACTAGCTGACTGCCCTCAACTGCAGCAGAAGAAACCAATTCATCACTGGTGCTGAAGTGGCCAGTCCAGTTAACTATATCTGTACAGGTGCAGCTGTGTGTGTGAGAAAAAGAGTGTTTGTATGAAGTTGGGTTTTTTTTTTCCTTAAGCAGGAAAAATGTCTTGGGGCAGCACTACATAATGCTTATTGATGGAAGCACAGCACTGCCTCATTGGTTCTATGACATAATCCTGGTAATCTGGCCATCATCATATGAAGATTAGTGCTTTAAGGATGTCTGCATCCTGTTTGCATGTTTCTGATTCTCTTGTGATCACAAATGCCAGCAACTACTAGCTGAGCTACTCTTGTACTGAATGGCTTCTTTATCTTACTGATAACTGATGATAGCAGAAAAGGAAAGAGGTTGATTACCCTTCAGATCTGATAACCTAAATTAATTTTGGAGACAGAAGAATTCCTTGCATAAAAAGCTATTGGGTTCAGTAAATACGATGGTAGGTAACATGAAAGATTTGCTCCATCAAGGAAAATGGTAGCAACGGCTAGTGGGTTGGTATCACAGGCAGTGTATGGCCATTACTGCTGAATGGCAACCAATGGTGAAGTGACATTATTGTGATGGGACACTCCTGCTGATGCAGGGAAGCACAACCAGGCATTCTGGAGATACATAGTTGACATCACTGGCCTGCGTATGATACCATGTCCAAAGTAAAATTCTACCCATTCATGGGTGTGAAAATGGGGTGGTGGAAAGGCTTACTTCTGCCAAGTCCACTGTATTCAACTTGGTGGGCACCATCCCACCCCTCACGTCCTACACTATCCTAAAACACCCCAAATGTAGCATCACTGGGGGAACTGGAAATGGTGCCCCACCCCACTGATCACTGGCATTTTTGTAATAGTGACAGCCACTTACACACAGAATGCCCCAAAATGAAATTCAAACCTGTCACAAAACTCCTTGTCAGTAACAACACATTCCATCTTCACACAGTACTCCATGATTGCACCATTTCATTTCTAAAAATGGCAAGATAACATTTTGGACTGATCATTAATGGTTCCCTACTGCTGTTTAGGCAGCCTTTTGACTACCCTTTCCATGGACTCACTCTCTTTTCCCTCTCCAACTACCCAACCAGGCCACGGGCAAAGATATTCCAGCACTTTTACTTTTCCCAGATTAAATGGCTCATGTAACCCCACAAAGCCACACACATATGCTGCTGCTTCATATTACATCCCTTTGACAGCCCCTGCATCATTCCTTTAAATATTCAATCATCCACCCTAAACACCTACACTAAAGATTCGCAGAATCATAGAACTAGAAGGGACTGCAAGGGCCATCTAGTCCAAACCCCTGCCATGCCAGAAATACATAATTAAAGCACTCCTGAAAGATGGCCATCTAACCTCTGTTTACCAGCCTCTGAGTCAGTCTGTTCTACTATTGAACAGCTCTTGATATCAGGATGTTCTTCCTAAAATTTAAATGGAATCATTTTTTGTCTAATTTGAATCCATTGGAATGTGTCCTAGTCTCTGGAGCCAAGAAAACACATACTTTAATTCATTGGCTCAAGCACTCATAAGAATGGGCTTAGTGGACTTCCCTTGGGACTGACTTGTCTTCTACAACACTGGAGAAATCATGAAGAAGGCCCTCCTTTTGATACAGGATAATCTTATTTTAGACACTGGTAGTACCTGCAATGTCTTACTAGGTGGTCTTTATTCACTGGGGAAGGGCCATAGAAAGCTGAATTATACAGAAAGGTGAATTATACAGAATGTGACTTGCACACAGGAGGTTCCAGGTTAAATCCCTACTACTAGGGAGAGCTGAGACAGGCTTCTGTCTGAAATACTTCCCAACAGTGCTACGAGGAACCAGTTTGGAGTGCTAGACCAGATCCACATCCTGCCAACCCTTCATAGGCTGGATGATGTTGGGGTGTGTGATCACACCCCGATGCCATGGGCTCCCTAGCTGAAATGTCACCTGGAGCTTCAAACCAGTGTTGTGGGCAGGGATCCAGCTTCTCCATGAAGGAAAGGCAAGGGCGGGAAAGAAGCTAGACACATCCAGCTGATTTTTGGAGGGCAAGCTAATTCTCAGCTTCTACACTTCAATCTCAACTTGCCTTCCCTGAATGGGGAAGATGAAAGCGGGAGCAAGGTCAGACTCTCTCAAGCAATGCTTTATGAGAGTTAGTTGAATCCCATCCACAGGGTTCAGGTAACAACACTTCAGTGGCTTTGCCCACATTACCCCATTACCTTCCTTGAATGGTGAAGGTATGTGGGGAGTGAAGTGAGGTTCTCTGAAAAGCCCCTGGAAGTGCTAACTTGGAATTTGAGAGGGAGTCTCCACTATCTCTACTTGGAGGTGGAATATACAGGTTGCCCGTCGTATCTGTGGGGGATAAGTTCCCAGACTTACCACAAATATTTGAAACTGTGAGTAGTAGCAAATCCCATAGAGTTGTGCTGGAGGACCTAGGAAAGGCCTAGAAAGGACAGCTCTCTAGGTAGCTCCAGCATGACTCTATGGTAACTTCTAGCAGAAGCTACCATAGAGTAACACTGGAGGACCTAGGAAATGCCTAGAGAGACCATATTTTTCAGACAACTGATAATTGAAACCGTAGGTTCTGGTTCCGCACATATAGAGGTGACCTGTAGTGGGAACTTTCTCTCCCTCAATTTTAGCCTGGAGGGCAGCACTGGATGGGCTAGATGAAAGTGAAATTAGTCACAGAACCCAGTGGTGCCAGATTCTCCTTGTTCTGAAGGGGCAGCATTCTTGTGATGCTGGATTGAATTGTCTCAAAGGAATCTATGGGACTGTGGCGGGGCAGGAAGGATCCACTGACCTTGAAATTTAAGGAAATATTTACTTATACATCTGTGGGGGACAAAGTGCATTACTTTTGAAAGTGATAGATGCTGATGAAAGAGATGCAAATAAAAGAGAAGGGAGAAGCAGCACATTTTTGCATACTCAGATGTGCAATCCTGTCTGATCTTGGAAGCTGAGCAGATTCAGGCCTGGTTAGTACTTGGAAGGGAAACCACCAAGGAATTCCAGGTGCTGTGGGCTATATTTCAGAAAGGAAATATCAATCCTCCACTAAATAAATCTTGGCAAGAAAATCCTATGATAGGGTTGCCAAAAGCTGGAGTCAACTTGAAGGCAAATAACAACAGAAAATAAATGGCTTTATACTAATGCACCTTGTAGAAAAATGTGTGTTATATCTCTATTCTATTCTGCCCAAAATCCACTAGAGTGAAAAAAAAAATCCAGAAAGACCACTCTGCAGATGATGGAGAGGACAAAAACACTTGACCTGCTGAAACACATGAAGGGATAATTATCCTTCACTTCATTAGGCTACTTGGACTATATTAGGTGTGGACCATTGGTCTGATCTTATAAGACAGGTTCCTTTGTTCCTGATTATAGGGAAATGTACTCAACAGTGAAGTTGTTCAGGATCTTTGAAGCCCAAATCATCATCTTGAATTTGGCTCAAAACCAGTGAAGATAATATAGAACTGGTGCTATATGGCCATTACTATAAATGGCTACTAGCCATGATGGCTGTACTCCCAGTATTAAAAGCACTGTGTTCTTAATACAATGGGGGGTGTTGCTGTGTGCCTTCTAGTCATTTCTGACTTATGGACACCCTAAGGTAACCCTAGGACAGGGTTTTCTTGGCAAGATTTGTTCAGAGGGGGTTTGCCATTGTCTTCTTCTGAGGTTGAGAGAGTATGACTTGCTCAAGGTCACCCAGTGGGTTTCCATGACCGAGCAGGGCTTTGAACCCTAGTCTTCCAAGTACTAGTATGATATTCAAACCACTACAACATGCTGTTGTAGCATATTGTTGTATTCCCTTCATGTTCTGCTGATGGGTTTCTTGTTGGGTTGGCTACTGTGATACAGTCAGCCCTTCATATCCATGGATTCTGGATTCAACCAACCACAGCTTGAAAATATTCAGTGTGGAAAATTCCAAAAAGCAAACCTTTGCTGTTGGACATTTCATATAAGGGAAACCATTTTACTATGTTATTGTATATAATGGGACTTGAGCATCCACAGATTTTGGTATCCACAGGCACATCCTGGAACCAAACCCCAACTTTCAAGCCGATGCAGGGTTCTAAAACCACTGCCAACCAAGTGATACAGCTTTTCCTCAGTGTGCGCTTGTGCACCTGCCTCTGAGGACTTGCTGCCTTATGAGATGCAATCTGGGGATTCCTCTGCCTGGGAATTCCCCTTAATTGTGCCTCCTTTTCTCTAGCTGCCACCACCCTTTGAATTCTACCCCCACTTACAACACAGTCCAAAGGGAGACTATGGGGTTTCCTTCTCTACTTTCTGCCACTTGCAGAGATTTACCTCCCCCTCCCTTCTACCCCGAAGAGGAGAGAAACGACTGAGCAAAACAAGGCACATGTACACATCAGATGAAGAAAGATTAGAGAAAGCTTATTTATTCCAAGCAGAATATTATTTATTCAGAACATGCAGATAATTCTCATGGAAAGGCCCTTCCTTCTCAGGTACATTCTTAGAAGTTACAGACATAGTAAAGCATTCAGTTAAATATTCAGCCAAGTGGGAAAATAAACACAATTCCCTAACACAATCTAGCTAATACATTTCCTGATCTACTCACTGACCAAGAAGCTCAGTCTGTTGAGTTCAGAGGAGGCTGTGAGCCAGGGCTGTCCAGCCCGTCTCTAACAGACTTCCTCCAGCTGCCTGAGGTTCTCACCCAAGGATGCTTCTTTGTTCTCTCCCTCTGCCTTGTAGCCCTGAGGCAGTATTTATTACCTTGTCTTGGAAGTTTCTGGAAGATCACCATTCTGTAAGTCTTGAGTGGTCATTTGTTTCTTGTGACCTGTGACATCTGTGATGATGCTAAACTCTAAAGGTGTTACCTTTCTCTAGACCCTGGTTAACCCTTTGTTATCTGATTGCTGAGCTGGCAGATAATGGGAAATGGAGTCTTCCCATTATCACAGGATACCAAGAGCCCACAGTAACAAAATGCTACACAAAGTAGGTCTTTGCTCTGATCCTGCTGAGCTCTTCTTATCCTCTTGTATGGTAAAGTCCAGATGAAAGCTGAGTGGCTGCATCTGGGGCCAATTAAATTTCCAAATTCTTTTCAAGGATAACCCCACATATAGCACATTACAGTAGTGAAGTTGAGAGATATTACCACAGTAGTCAGGTGCATAGTCTTCTTCTATAGGAGAAGATTTTTTTTTTTTAGAAAAACACCAGTATAACGTGACTTTCTCTCCCAGAGGACAACTTTTAAATGCCTTTGTTAGAAACACTTTTTGACTCTTTGCTGCAGGCATTGGCATTCTCCTTGCATTTCAAAATGAACAAAGATCATACAGCTACCCTGGAATTTTAGGAATGCTTTGGCTGAGAGGTGTGGGGAAAGCAGGAAGGGGCAGGGAGAGATGGCTCTGCTTTGAAGTAATTTAATGAGCAAGCCCAACTAATTGCTTTCTAATTAAGATTTTTGTTTCTTTCTTGGACAGAAGACACCCTTTGATTTCCACTGGAGTGCACAGGACAAGATATGCAGTGCTGTACACCCTTCAGAGGCAGAGGCAGGATGAGATTGGAAGAAAAAGGACTGAGTGATCAAATTAAGTGTGGGAAAGTTTGGGGTAGAGCAGAGGAGATGTTTCAAATGAAGGAGAAGATAACCACCAGCCTTGCTGACAAGGGAGGTCAGTGGATAAAAGAAGCAGATGCAGGATACTTAGGCAGAGCTTGAAACAGTTTCTTTCTGGACAACTTCCAGACTCCTCTAGCCAATACGGCTTGGAACTAAGCTCATGGTCATAGTTGGCAAAGTAATTTCTCTAAACTCTACTGTATGTTTAAGTACAGAAAACCCGAAGAATAGTAAGTATTAAAGCAATGTTGCTCAAAAGTGGTGGTCCCTGGACTGGAATCAGTCTGCAAGACATTGGCTGCTTGTCTGTGGACAGTTTCCAGGGAAGAAAAGGAACAATTGTTTCAGTGGGTACAAATACAATATTGGGCCCTAGTACATAAGTGGGGGGAGAATGGTCCATCCCCTCAATCAGATAGCCCGAGAAGCACTGTATTAAAGGCTAGAGGAAACAGAAAGGGGGCTATGAAATCACAAGTAATACTGGGGATGGGAAAAACTGTAAATGTTGGTTGTTCTTTGTTCTTAATTTAGTCTTACATATTGAGAATTTTTCCAATTACAAGTTCAATTTAAAATTCTGTGTCATGGTTACATGGAAATTCATATTCATTTTTGTGTTACATTTCATTTCATTGTTGTTGTTGTGTGCCTTCACACCATTTCCAACTTATGGTGATCCAAAGGTGGTTTGCCATCTTCCTTTGAGGCTGAGAGTGTGTGACTTGCTCAAGGTCACTCGGTGGGTTTCCATGGCTGAGTGGGGATTCAAACCCTGAACTCCAGAGTAATCATCCAATGCTCAAACTACTACATCATACTGGCTCTCTTTTCACTTCATACCTGTTTTTTTTTAAAATTTACAATGTTGTCTAATATGCACCTTTTTGTAAGGAATTAGTCTAATATAATCAATTTAATGCAATGTTCATTAATATTTGCATTTTTGTAAGCACTTTTTTCCTAATATACATCTCTATACAATTTTTGATAGGAGAGTTTCATTACTCAATTCAGAGAAAGGCAAATTTCAAAGGATAACTATTCATATGCTGGTTTAAAATTTCAGAATACGTGAGTTCACTTCAAAATGAGAACCAGAGGATATTCTCCCTCTCCATAGGTGATTTATTATGTTACTGTTAATTCCTGTCATGTTGACTTTGATTTCTGGCAGTCCTAAGCATGAGAGACCTCCAAGTCACCCTATCCTCAACAGCCCGCTCAGGTCTTGCAATGCAGGGCTGTGGCTTCCTTGATTGAGTCTATCCACCTCGAGTGGGGTCTTCCTCTTTTCCTACTGCCTTCTACCTTGCAAGCATTATTGTCTTTTCTAATGAGTCATGTGTTCTCATGATATAAACAAAATAGGATAATCCCAGCTGAGCCATCTGTATTGGCCACCAGATGACATAATAGGTGATACTATGGACGTATTTCTGTTCTGAGACTCAGAAACCTATAGAAGCAAGGATTCAGAAAGGACTGTTAAGTGGATCTTTCCAGCAATCTTTTGGGAAGGCATAATGTAGAATTCCATTTTGTAAAGTGAAAGTCAAACTGGAATCGCCAGTGGGATTTTTGTGCACATTTAAACTCAGAAATCCCGTGTACATGAATGAGGGATATAGGAACTTCTCCTCGACTGTGGCTTATCTCTCCACAGCTTCTCTCCTCATGTAGTTTTCTCCTCAGACAAGTTTTGATACTAGAAATTGCCTCACGTGAATGAAGACTTGGGGGAAAGGGCCATAAGGAATCAAGTGGCAGGTGTTTGTGTGTGTGTGTTCAGTACTTTTAACAATGCCCCCCTCTTTTCAAAATGGTCATGAGAGAGCATGCCATGAACAACCTCCACGCCTGGGAAAGCTGTCAGGGGATGACAGGACATTCAATCCCTGGCAGAAGCCAAAAACTGTCTCAGCAGACTCAGTAGCAACCCGTTCCCAAGAATACTCACACACAGAGTGTTTAGCGTCCAGAAAATAGGAGGTACTTTAATCTTCAAGTAGTTGCAGAAATTCACAATATTTACAATCTCATAAGTCAAAATGCTACACCAGACATCATAGAATCGCAAGAGGAGGATGATCTCTGGTCTAGCTCACTTGTATACACATCAGCAGAGCATTGGCTTACTTAACGACATGGGTACATTGCATCAGATCTTGTGCATCATAGCTTGCCCTCTAGTAACCCTCCTTTTGCATCTGTGTCATGACTAGGCATGACTTGGCAGTTCACGGATTCAGCCATTTTGACTAGGCATGGTTTCTGCAGTTGTTTGGCCATTTTAAAATGGAGTTCAGTCTCTTAACTCCTGACAATCCCCTCCAAAATGGTCAAACTACTACGCAGGACACATGTTATCATCACAACGTACCATCATTAACATACATTGTTGGACATCAATTGTCTGTCGGTTGACCTTCCCTTTTGACACCTTTCACATTACACACTACAAGGCCCAGCCTCTTTGCCATTTCCTCATGGCTTCCTGCTGGAAGGGCTTTTGTGAACAGGTCTGCAACATTGTCCTCAGATAGACAGTACCTCAGACACAAGACACCTTCTTGTATTAACTGCCTCACATTTTGGTAGCGTATCGCAATGTACTTTGTCCTACATCTCAGGTTTTCTGCTTTTGCCATAGCTATGCAGGCTTGTGAGTCCTTGTGCACCTCAACAGGCATTTGACATGGCTCCCCAAGGTCTGCAAGCATCTGCCTTACCCATTGTACCTCACTTGCCACCTCAGACAAGGCTGCGAATTCAGCTTCAGTGGTACTAATGGCTACACAGCTCTGCTTCCTTGATCTCCACACTGTGGGGCTCTCTGCGTACCTAACCACCAACCCGGTCACTGACTTCCTGTCTAAAGTCTCTGCAGCAAAAGAGCTGTCCACATAGCACTCCAGGGTCACCTTACTTCCTGTCAGCTTCAAGCTCATGTCCCTGGTTCCCTTGAGAAATCTAACTACCCTCTTCAGGGCTTCCCAATCTGCCCTCCTTGGCTTGGAGACTCTTCCGCTGAGCACCCCAACTGCAAAACTGATGTCAGGCCTTGTGTTTGCAATAAACAACAGACTGCCTACCACTGAGTGGTACAGGTCTGGCCTCTCAAACTCCTGTTCTGCCTCCAAGTTCACAAAATCAGTGGTCATTGGTGTCCTGACCACTTTTGCCTCACTTAAGCCCACATTTGGCCACTAGACTGTCAATTTTCTTTTTCTGGCTTAGGAAGAATTCTCCATGACCAGTTCTTTCTACCTCTACTCCTAGATAACATCTCAGGCTGCCTAAGTCCTTCAACTTGAACTGGATTTCTAACTCCACCTGCACTTTCTTGACATCACTGGCACTCTTTGCTGCCACACAAAGGTCGTCCACTTAGATAACTAGCATGACAGCACTATCACCTGCCCCTTGGTATACACACAGCCATCAGTGACACTCTTTGTGTAACCTAGTGACACCAAAACATGGTGTATGCACTTGTTCCAGCAACGTGTGCTTTGTTTCAAGATGTAGAGTGCTTTGTGCAACAAGTACACCTTGCTTTCACCTGCACTGTCATACCCTGGGACTTGTTCCATGAACACTGTCTCTTCAAGATCAGCATCCAAACAAAACCAGGAAGCAAGCAAAGATCACCCAATATCTTGAAAATAAAATAGATGTTGCCCTCTCTGAAAAAGCTCCAAATCACTCAAATTCTATAGTGGACTTACAGGTACCAATGGATGCACTTTCTTCTGGACATCACACAATAGCAATGAGAGATGCAGATCTTCCACCCGTCCCAGAAAAAAAACACAACCCATCGATAACAAAATCCAGTTAAATAATGCAATTGCTAAGCAACTACAAGAACTTGCTGAAGACAAGAAGAAACTAAACCAAGTCATGCTTCCCACTTTCAAGAGAATCTACCAATCGCAGGATGGATTTTCTGGCTGATGAAGGAGATTGAGAATATAAAAACTTTCTTACTGGCAAGCAACAATCTTCTAACACTATTACAAATAACATAATCAGCTCAAGTGCCCCAGGAAACAAATCAATAAATAGTAAAATTAGTCCAAGTATTCCAAGAAACAAATCATCAAACAATATTAGCATTTATAACACAAGAGCAACTAAAACAAAGGGATCAAGAAACCTCAAGGGAAAAACTAAAACTATCATGAGAAAAAGACCCAAAAGGTTGAAGCTACTACACTATAGTGAAAATAAATCACTAAGGAAAAAGGTTCCAAAAGAAAATAGATCAAACAATATTGAAACTCCCCAAACGAAAGAAATAGCTAAGATACGAGCAGATAATACAGAAGAGCCTGAATTAGTAAAGAAAATTGGACTACATACACACTCAACTCAGTCAAGAACAATAGAGATACAAAGAGAACAGTCAATCTCTCAAGATCCCTGGAACCTTCTCTTGTTAAAAAGGAAAGCCTCTACTGAGAAGGGCATTAACACTGCTAACAATGGAAAAATGGAACTTAAAATTAAACCATCAAAAACTGGACTTGATCAACTTCCCTAAACCTAAGGGTCTCATATCACAGTTCGAACGAAAGTACCATGTATTAACCATATTAAACTTATTAAAACATTACAAGTTCTCTACAAAGGATATAAACAAGTTGAATATATTTTTTACAACTTTACCCACGCACATGCAGTGGTTACCTTTATTGAAAAGGACATAGTCAATATAATTTTGGACTGCAAGAGCGCCCTAGCAAAATACGGAATTTTAGTCTCTAGATTCTTTGAGAATCAAGCTCCCCCACAGGAACTAGTTCCCACACACAAAGTAAAACAGAGCAAAGATGGCCACCAACAAAATGTAATTGTTCTCGAAACACCTAAACATTCATACTTTGATGAAATAAAGAACTCTTATTCAATTAAATCACTTCCTACTAAGTATACTCTGTTTGGCAGAGAAGAAAACAAATTAATCAATTCTTTTTGTGCACTCCCCATGGAGGCACAAGTTGAAATAATTTCGAGACTAGATCTTTTGAAATCCCATTTAGTTGGGTTGTGCTCTGATAAAAACACAACACTAAACAGTACAATGAAAAATGATATTACAAAGTACTCCACCTTTCTCAAACATGTGGAAACCCTTAAAGGGTGAGAACACCACCCTGAGTCACATGTGGTAAACAAGGCAGACCTTAATCCTGTATTAAGTGATACCCAGACTAGAAACAATGAAATTTACCTATCTGAAAATATAAAAAAGATGGAACCCTTTACATGGTTTGAAATGAGATTCCTAGATGAAAATGAGGTAGGATCACTAGTGAAACAACCATCTTTGCCTACTTGTCAATCTAATCAAATTAAACAGATATTTACAAATGTTAGTAGGCCATGTCTCAATTTTGAAATTATCAAGTATATGGAAGACACTGAAGAAATTCCAGGAAAGATACATCCAGCACATCATCTTGAACAGAAAAAAAAAGCTGTTAAATGACAAAGAACTGTCTTATCAAACAACAGAGCAAACATCACAAAAGAAAGCTCCATTAACCAAAGCAGTAATGCAACACCTGCAGAGACTACTATGAACTTCCATGACCCACCCCTACAAACATGGCAAGAAAAGAACACCAAAAAAACCACATCAAAGAAAACAAGACCTGACTGTATTATCTTGGAATATAGCTGGCTGGCTCAGTAAATCAGTGGACCCAGACTTCCTGGACTTCATATCTAATTATGATATTATACTATTACAGGAAACTTGTGCAAGAGAAAATCTAGCTGTAAATGGATTTTCCGCTTTCTCATTGGATGCAGAACCTAGCCTCCAAGGAGGACGTTCAAAAGGTGGCTTAGCCATTTTGATATCCACCAACATTCAAGCCAAAATTACGAGATCAACATCTTTACTAAACCTAGCAATGTCCTTGGTTATCAACTTCAAGTCATTCAGTTTACTGATAATAAACATATATCTCCCTCCATCAAATCTCCAACAACCAACTAAAATAAATTGGGTAAATCTAGAAGAATCTATCTTTAATCTAACAAACCTTTATCCAAAAGCACATATTCTTATGGCAGGTGACTTGAATGCCCGAATAAGCCAATCAGATCAAACTCTTTATTCTTATTTCAAACTAAAATGCGCAGAAACAGACGTTGATCATCCTATACCCACAAGACATTCAAAAGATAAGGGTTGCAACTGTGCTGGACTTCATTTAATGCAGTTGGTAAACAAATTTGATTTAATTATCCTAAATGGGAGCGTTAGAGATGACACACCTGGAGAATACACTTTTCTATCTGGAACAGGAGCTTCCACCATAGACTATTGTATAACCTCATACAGTCTGCTAAATACCATATCCAGTTACCATGTGACTAAACGATTAGAGAGTGACCATCTTCCTCTCATATTAAAACTCAACATCGTTAACCAGAATACTTTTATAAAGTGCACTGAGATGCTAAATCTTGACGCTGAAAAAAGATTTACAAGGTTGAAATGGTCAAACACATTAAGCCAAAAGACAATAACACTATTACATTCCGATACCATTCAAAGCCAACATGAAGCTTTGTTGACTGCAGATTCTCCAGAAATAGTTATTTCTATATTCCATGAATTAATTTCAAACCTGCATACTTGCTTGAAACCACCAAATGCATCAAAAGTCTATAGGGAAAATTCCAAGCGATGGTTTGACCATGAATGCATCACCACGAAAAAAATCTTTAATAATGCAATATCAACAATATAGAGAACAGAATTTGCATACTCTACCCCCTGAATGGTTCATGTTAAAAAAGAATTACAAAAAAATTGATTGAAACAAAAAAAAGATCAGGATATAAGATCAACATGGCAAATCTTAATAAATGTGTCAAGGACAAAAGACTTTGCAACCTTCTGGTAAGTGGTGTCCAAGGCCTGGCCAAAAACAAGTCCAAATATAGATTACCACATTTCCCCAAATTGCTGGGAATCTTATAGAATCATAGAATTGCAGAGTTGGAAGAGACCACAAGGGCCATCCAGTTCAACCCCCTGCCATGCAGGAAATCACAATCAAAGCATCCCCGACAGATGGCCATCCAGCCTCTGTTTAAAGATCTCCAAGGAAGGAGACCCCACCATGATCCGAGGGAGTGTGTTATTTTAGTTCTATTTTTGCTCCATACAAGTTCAACTATCTAGTTCTGAGGACAGATATAAGTAATCTCCCAAAGTGGCCCCCGGTTTCTGAAAAGAAAATACGTCTCCTGATTTCCAACTTAAAATTGGGCAAAGCTCCAGGCTGTGACAATATCCCACCAGAGCTATTAAAAACAAACATAGATTGGTGGGCACATGTTCTCTCAAATTTGTTTACCTGGATTGACCGCACGGCATATATTCCTGAGGATTGGGGATTAGCCATTATTATTCCTATTTTCAAAAAGGGAGAAAAATCAGACCTAGCCAATTACAGACCCATTAGTCTTCTGAGCATAATCAGCAAATTATATGCTTCATATCTCCATGAAAAACTGATTGACTGGATAGATCAAGAAAACATTCTTGCAGACGAGCAAGCTGGTTTCAGAACAGGTTGAAGTACAGTTGACCAAGGACTTATCCTTCAACATCTGGCTGAAAAATATGCATAGACAAGATGTATTAAAGAAACAATAATGCACTTTCCTCCTTCCCAGAGGAGTGTAGATAGCTGATCAGATGCAGGCAATTTGAGAGACAGGGTTGAAAATAACAGAAGTTTTTATTTCAGTCCTAGGAGTCTATGTTGCTAAAAAGGGCAAAACATTCTTAGGTTCAACTTAAGGCTTATACAGTTTGCATTCATTCAGAGCAGTTACAAAAAAACCACAAATCTAATGCAATCTAACTACACATTCCCTAACTATTACATGCAGATTAATTTACAGTCTCTGTAGATGGAATGCAGAGTCTTTTTGGATCCTTTTGGAGGCCTTTGGGTAAGGTTGGCTTCCCCCAACCCTTTGGTATCACAGATTATCTTTTTTGGGTATTTCATGGCTGTGTAGGCCATCTGGCCCCAGAGCTAGGCCATGGGAGTCAGAGTCCATCTTATCTAGCTCCATCTAGCTAGGCCATGTGGTCAACCAGTCTGACTCAGAACAAAGGAAAAGATCAGAACCTTTAAAAGTCCTTCTTGTTGATTTCTAATTGGCTCTGCCAGTGCCCAATCAGGGTGGCTATCTAGTCAGGGGAAGTGACATCATGGTTATTTAATGAGGTTCTCCCACCCACTTCCCATTTCCAAATAAGGAGTGGAAAAGGTATCCATGATGCTACCTTTGTAAGCCGTTCTGATAGCCTTGTGGCTGAAGAGCGGGGTATAACTAATTAACTAAATAAAAAATAAATAAATAAAATACCTATAGGTCATCATGACAGGGTCATCTAACAAGGAAAATATCTACTCACGTTGGGGTAAGACAGGGATGTATTCTAGCCCCTACCTTATTCAATTTCTACATCAACTCCTTGGTTCGACATCTGAACTCGATAAACTCTCATCCCCCCAGTTAGCTGACAGACCAATTTCTGTGCTATTATACGCGGATAACACAGTACTCTTATCTCAAACAAGAATAGGCCTGAGACATCTTCTAAGTGCGCTAGCCTGTTACTGCAAAGAGGAGCTGTTGACAATAAACTATAGTAAAACAAAGATACTGATATTTAACAAGAAAACGATTAAGCACAAATGGCAGATAGATGGCCAACCAATAGAACAGGTTAACTCATACAAATATCTAGGTCTAATATTCCAGTCAACAGGTTCTTGGATTCTGCAAACGAAGCACATCATTGCAACCGTGCAAAGAAGTACTAAAGCATTCCTTTCCTCTCCTTTTTTTATACCAAAGGCAGCCAATACATCCCTGCAGCAATTCAAGTTTTCATCAGTAAAGTAATATCACAAATGCTGTACGGCTGTCAGATTTATGCAAATGAGGACTACAAGCCTTTTGAAGTTGTACTTACTAAATTCCTAAGAGGTATTACAGGAGTCCCAACCTACGTCCCAAATGTAATACTTCGTCTGGAGACTGGACAAATTTCTATGGAGGCCCAAATTTTGATAATGACAGTAAATCTTTTGATAATGACTTTTTTGCCTATGAGTCTTGTGCCATTAATTCTGATGGACACCTTCCAATCTAAATGGGAAAAAAATTGACTACAAAATTACAAAACATGGGTCTTCTGCCAGATACTCTTAGATTCATGGGGCACTCAAAAGCTAAAACAACTATACTCCAACATATAAAAGATCTAGATCTCCAAAATCATCGTAGTCTGTCCGCGAGATATTTCAGCTATTGGGATTGTGTTGGTACATTTGTTATTGCAAATTATTTGATGAACCTAGCAATACCCAAACACACAAAAGCATTCCTGTTAGCCAGATTAAAAGTATTACCTTCAGCACACCTTGAGGGAAAATACAATAAGACTCCTGTGCTTGAGAGAATATGCCCTTGTAATACAGGAAACATTGAAACGATCAATCATGTATTATTCCACTGTTCTTTTTACTGTGACGCCCGCAAAGATATGATCACCCCAATCCTTCTAAATAAAATGGGGAGATCAGAAACTTTTTACTTAAAATACCTTCTGTCAGACTGCAACCCACAGATAACTTGTAAAGTGGCACAATTCTGTGCATCTGCAATTACTTGCAGGAAAAGCAAAATTAAATCTAAGATAGCAGAACATATTGCATCTGAATTACTTTAATCTAGCTGACAGAAGTTGCTTTTTATTCTTACTTAAATTTACTTTCTTCCTAAATTGATTTATTTTACCTTAGCAGATTTATCCTCCTGCGATTTAAAAACAAAGCACTTAGTTGTATAAACTATCCTATGTATGCACTTTTTTTATTGTATTGCTTGTTAATGTAATATTAATGCATTATTATTTCTGCATTATTTTAATTTAATTTTGTTATTTTAATTTAACTTTATTGTTTTAAAGTTTTTTGTTTCTTTTATGCTGGTCTTTGACCATAATAAAGTATCATTCATTCATTCAGGTATGCTGTTTCAAAGTCAAACTGTTGCACAACCATCTTCCTCTTGCCTGCTACAGCTAACACTAACCTAAGACTTTTTGGCTTTGCTGTGGGCAAAAAAGTTTTGTCAAAATTTGTGTAGCACTCCTGCAAAAAGCCTTTCGCAACCAAGTGTGCTTTAAACTTTTGTGCCCCATCAGGCATGTCCTTCAGCTTGTACACCCACCTGCAACCAACAACCTTTTGGTCTTTGGTCCTCTCTACTACCTGGAACACTTTCCTCTCCACCAGTGACTCAAATTCAGAGTCCATGTCTGAATTCCACCTCTCCTCCTCTTCTTGGGGAAGTTTTAGGAGATCCTGAAAACTTGCAGGCTCCTCTGCCATGACATTGTATAGCCTGGCCTCCTGAACAACAAATCTGTCAGGAGCCTTTCTAACCCTCCTTGACCTTCTGGGGATGAGCACCCTAGTTCTGCCTGACTCATCCTCACTTGCACTGCTGCTGCTGCTTTCTCTCCCTGTGCCAGGTTCTCTCTTCAAAAACATGTCAGCTCAATGTTTGTTTGTGGTGTGTGTGCTGGAGTGGCATGGGAAGTATCAGGCTGTTCTTCTTCTGCCTCCCCTTTATCATCATCAGGCTTAACCACCCCTCCATTTGTGGGACTTTTGGAAGTTGTTGGAATATCCCTCCCCAAGGGAACAAAAACTTCCTGATTGCAATGCAATCTATCCCACCCCGAGTGCATTTCAAACTTTGCACTCCTGGAGAACATCACCTTCCCAGGATGGAGAGAAAACATGTACTTATTACCCTCACAGTCTAGGAAACATAGCCTCCTGGTTTTAGGCTGGCCAGACTTCCTTAGGCTCGGGTGAATCAGTACATTTGCATACTGTCCAAAAGTCCTCAGGTGCTTGAGGTTTGGTGCTCTACCATACAATAGACAATATGGTGTCTGGTTGATACTAGACATCCACAGACTATTTAAATGGTAAACAGCAGTCTTCACTGCCTCCCCCACAGCCCAGCTGGAGTTTGTGCATCTTCCATCATGCACTCCATCATACACTTTATCATCTCAATTTTCCTTTCTGCAAGCCCATCCTCCCCTCGAGATGCTGGGTTTGTGGTCTTGTGTCTAATGCCCCTCCTACACGTCCAGGTCTGCAGACTGTTGGATAAGAATTCCCCTCCCCTATCTGTCACCAGACTGGAAACCTTATGAGAAGGAAATTCACATTCCATAGTGTTCAGCCACTCACAGAACCTGTCTGCAGCCTGACTTTTCTCCTTCACTAAGTATACGTAGGTATACCTAGTGTGTCTGTCCACAATTACAAACAAACAATGGTTACCCCCTTCAGTGGGCTTATAGGGGCCTGCCAAATCAGCATGAACAACTTCAAAGGACCTGTTGGTGATACACTGGGTCTTTTTGGCAATAGGGAAAGCTTTCACCTTTACTTTCCTGCCCACAGCACATTCTAAAAACCTTGGGCAGTGTTCATGCTTAGACCAGGGCAAACTTTTGCTAGCTCCTTTAACGCTTTGTACCTAGCATGGCCCATTAGTCTGTGGTAATAATGAACACACTTATCATGTAGGGGTACATTGTCTGCAGGGTTCACATTTGCCACCTTCCCTCTAGGCAACATGTAATACAACATGTAATACAACCCATGTTTCTTTATCTCTTTTGCACAGACATTATTCATGTTATGCTTTTCTGTTATTGTACATTGGCCCCCCTCAAATATCACTTTATAACCATCAGTAGTCATATGGGACACACTCATACAATTCTCCAGTTTGTTAACATACAACACATTTTCAAAAATTTTACCAAAAGATGGCACATATGCAGTGCCCATTTTCTGCACCTTGCTGGGAGCACCATCTGCAAGGGTAATATTGGTTATGGAAGCATTTTTAACATTGCTTAGCAGTTGTATATCATTTATCATGTTGTGGTTCGCCCCACTATCCAATAACCGAATTCTTCCGTCAGTACCACCAAGATGGTGCTTTGCTACCAAGACATGGTTTGAAGCCTGAGAGGATGTACCCCTCCTTTGCCCTATAGCTGTGCCACCCCTCCTGTCCGGTGCAGGCATCTTACAGTCTTTCTGAAAATGTCCAGGCTTCTTGCATCTGAAACAGCATTTCACATAGCTGCAGGCTCCCTCCTTCACAGATGTCTCTGGAGTTTCAGTGCTCTCCTGATTGCATCTGGTAATTTGTGGCTGATTCCCCTCCGTCCGGGAATCAAAGTGCTTGCGTTGGACCTCTTCCAGAATACGTCCAGCTACCAGGTCTACAGATAAATCACGCTCCCTGGTGGTCTGAAGACAGCAGATTAGGAAATCCCATTCCTTTGGCAAACTGCCCAATAATATAAAACACTTATGGGCTTCTGGAATGTCCACCCCTATATTGACCACCTCTTGAAAAAGCCTCCTCATTTCCTCCAAATGGGCTTTCACGCAGCCTCCTGTAGACAGCTTTGTATTATAAAGTCTCTTGGTCCATATCATCTTTGAGAGGCAGGATGAATTCTGATGAACTGTTTTCAAAGCTGTCCAAAGCTGAAAAGCTGTCCCTGGGGATGCGTGAATTAACTAGGAGGGGCTTAGAGATAAGAGAATTGCAGCTCTAGCCTTCTGGTCTGCTAGCCTGAATGCTGCTTTTTCATCTTCTGAGCCATCTGGAGCCACACTTTGATTCTCCAAAACATTCCACAAATTGTCCTTAATTAATAAAGCCTCCATATACATGCTCCATGCTGGATAATTGCCATCAGTCAATTTCTCAAAGCGAACGAGACTAGTATCTCTAGTATCTGTCGTTGCATTGCCGGAATTTAAAAAAAAAAAAAAAGCTCCAGCTATGGAACACAAACAGCTGGAAGCACTCCAAGGTTTCTTGAAGGTAAACCCTGGCTGAAACAGGGCCTGTTTGAAACTTAACTGTTTCTCAGCCAACTAGTCAAAAACACTCAAAACAAAAAGAGTTTCTGGGAACCTTTTCAGGTGCACCTTACTAATCTGAGATCAATCAGCTGGGGCAATAACCATTGTCAGGGAATGAGAGGACATTCAATTCCCGGAAGAAGCCAAAACTGTCTCAGTAGACTCAGTAGCAACCCTTTTCCCAAGAATACTCACACACAGAGTGTTTTGACATCCAGAAAACAGGAGGTACTTTAATCTTCAAGTAGTTGCAGAGATTCACAATATTTACAATCTCATAAGTCAAAATGCTACGCCAGACATCACAGAATCACAAGAGGAAAATGATCTCTGGTCTAGCTCACTTATATACATATCAGCAGAGCACTGGCTTACTTAACGACATGGGTACATTGCATCAGATCTTGTGCATCATAGCTTGCCCTCTAGTAACCCTCCTTTTGCAGCTGTGTCATGACTAGGCATGACTTGGCAGTTCATGGAGTCAGCCATCATGACTCAGCATGGTTTCTGCAGTTGTTTGGCCTTTTAAACCTGGAGTTCAGCTTCTAACACCTGACAAAAGAGGCTTTGGTTGACTGGCTAGAATGTTAATTTTCCAGACAACAGCAGTTGAGCTCAGCACGAGGCCAAAGGGTGAAACAAGAGCCTATGATGCCACTCCCTCCAGCATAAGGGGAAATGCCTGCCTTGTGTGCAGTTCTTGTGTTACCCAAGTTGGCCAAGTCACTGTAGGAGTGAGGGAGGAGAGTCACCCCAGGCTGGCCTGCCTGCCTGAGATCTCTCAGTACTCTTGCCTTTCCTTCATGAAAGCTTCACTATAGATGTGAGATGACACTAAGCTCTCAGTTCTTCTGAGAAATTTTCGAGGAAAACATCTTCACCAGTCAAGGGAAATTTAACAATTTTCAGGGGTCAAAGTTAACAATAAAATACTGAAGTGTATTTAATCAATTTTGCTCCAGTTCAGCTATTCTGTGTACAGTAGTTCCCTAAAGGCTGTCACTGGCAGAAAATCTGTACCCAAGTTTAGGTCTGGCTTTAATACTGAGAGGCTCCTGAGCAAAGGTAACCCTATAAATCCCCTCCTTTTTCAATTGTCAGTCCCCTTGTGGATTAGCAGATCCATAGTCTGCATGTTTTTACAGGATGTGTGTTTGTGTGTGTGTCCCTTAGTCTGCTCCTTGGTTAGACCTGACTGAACCTGACCTGGCAACAGCACAACTCATAACAATGTGATAACCAGTCTAGTTGCCTATGACAGTGATGCTAAGTCCGGGGCATCGTGAAAAATTCATTTGGCAGTTACTCATATTGTCCACTGTGGAGTCAGAGACTACGGGGATTGTTTAGCTGATAAAAAAAAATCCGCAAAGAATGCGGGCAGAATAACTTTTGTTTAGATAAGCTCCCACCAGGATTTGCCATATTGGGAAGCCCCCCCCCCCGAAAACTCCAAATAGATTGCAATAACAGCATTCACTGTTTCTCATGATCTTTTGAAAAAATTGCACAAAAATGCTCATAACAGGCCGTCTGAACAACCAATTCGAATAGGGGCACATAGAAGAACTCAAACGTGATCGGTCAGACGGCGGGGGCAGGCTTGCAAGGGATGAAGTGGCTGGAGCCGACTTTTTTTTTTTGGCTGGGTGAACAATCGTGTACGTGATCGTTCGAGCAACGGAGCAAAAAAAATTTTTTTAAGTGGAAAATAGCAATTCTGCACCTATCATTTATTTTTTTAAAAGGGGGGAGGATGGAGGAAGATTTTCGGCAGGCAATTCACTCACGGCCACCATCTTTTTTCAGGGGCATACTCCATGTAAACTGCAAACTCAGACAAGTTTCCATGCCAGCGATCTTTCGAATGAATCGTGGGCACAAATGAACACTGCTTCGATAGGGAGTTAAGGTGCTATTTTTCACTATTAATTCTCCCGTCTAGCTACGTCCTAGATTTTATTTTTAATGGAGGGCTACCTGAGGTGCCAGCCTGTGCCCAAGCACTGCAGGTGGTGACTCCTCTTCCCCAGGAAATAGGGCAAACTCTCCATTATTCCTTTGCTATGTTGGCTTTGCTACATTCCAGTTGTTTCAGCTATGGACATGTCCATATGCTGACTTGAACCACTGCCAGTTTTGGCTTCTTAAGGAGGTACCACATTACAAATACTTCATAGAATATTTCCATATGCTGATGGTTACTGGAATATTTTATGGATAATGTTATACCACATTTTCCCTCAAGCCTTAAACTACTAATATAAACTCATCTTTAAAAGGATTTTTAAAAAGGTATATGCCAGAAGATCAGTGAAAGAAGATTGGTAGAAAGGTACACCAGGAGTACAAATTAATGTAATTTGACAGCTTGACAAAACCAGAAGTTGTAATACAGTTGCCCCTCCACATCCGTGACTTTCACATTTGTGGTTTTGATTATTTGCGGAAGGCTTCCTCCCCCCCCCCCCGCTGCTCAACACCGCCTCCCTTCCCAAGGCAGCAAAGGGCTTAGCCCATCGCTGCCTTGGGAAGGTGGTGTGGGAAGCAGCTGGCACGCTCGCTCTGTGCCCCACTCCCTTCCCAAGGCAGCGAAGGGCTTCTCAGGAAGCTTGTCGCTGCCTTGGGAAGGGACTGGGGTGGAAAACCGCTGGCCCACAGGCTCATTTGTTATTCACATTTTTTTCACATTCGCAGGGGTTGTCTGCCCCTAACCCCCGTGAATGTGAAGGGATGACTGTAGTTGCTTTTTAATCTGACAACTACCAGAGTCCCCCAGCCATTCTGGGAGTTGTTGTCCAAAAACTAACCTTTTAATTTGGGGGTAAGACCAAATGAAGCGTAGAAAGGAAATGTCTGCATAGTGGGTTTTTAAGAAGCATAGAGTCAAGGCTCTGGATGCTATGAAAATGTTGACTGCCTTAGAAACTTGTAAGATTTTAGCATACCAAGGAAGAGATGTAAGAATGAAATATAAGAATGATGAAAAAGGAAAAGGAAAAAAACACACACGACAGGATGGGAAATAAGATAAAATGGAAAAACTTAAGAATGAGATAGATAATGTATATATGAACATACATATGGAAAAGGCAATTACAACTGTGTTGAGTTATTATAAGATTATTAATAAGCTTGAATTCCCAATTTTCTCTTCTGTAAATATATATATATATATATATATATATATATATATAGAATGCTGACTGCCTTATGCAGAAGTATCACAGGTATTGTGTGGGTGTATCTGTAGCCCTGTGTGTTGGGGGAAAGGATGTACAGTAGCACCCCCACATCCACTGATTCGCCACCCGCGGATTCAATGGCAACAGTGTGTCTGTGGGTGAACGGGGGAGGAGAAGAGAAATGGCATCACAGGCCAAAATGGCAATGCAAGGGTGAAGGAAGAGGAGGTGACATCTCCCTACCTCCTCCCTTTGCCCCCGGGATCGCTCCCCTGGATTGCTCCTGGGGCTGAAAATGGTGATGCAGTGGCGAAGGGAGGGGAGGAAAGAACTCCCTCCCTCCTTCCTTTCCCCCAGGATTGCTCCCTGGGCCAAAATGGCGAGGTGGGGGTGAAGGGAGGGGAGGAAAGAACTCCCTCCCTCCTCCCTTTGCCCCCAGGATAACTCCCTGGGTTCACTCCCAGGACAGAAATGGTGATGCGCAGGCGAAGGGAGCGATCTTGCCCCCCCTTCCCCCGGGATGGCCTTGGGATGCCATTCACTATTATCTGTGGAATTCACCATCCACAGGAGGGACCGGAACCAATCCCCTGTGGATGCGGGGGGTGCTACTGTAGTTCCCTTTATCAGACATGCAGTTTCCTTAATGAATATTTTCTTTTCACTTAAGATAGCCTTTGATAACAATTCCAAGTAGCTGTCTTCCACACACCACTAGAAATCTTAACCCTGTTCCTCCATGCAGATAATAAGAAAGAGTAACCTACAAGAACCAAAACAAAATTGAACTACCAGGTTCTTCAGTTATAGCAAAGTGCTTGTTTTTCATTCAGAACCACATCTCGCTCAAACAGTTATCGTGCAAGCTGTTGATACTGGATCACTGTTATTCTTTACACAATGATTTTCTGGTCAGATTATCTTTTTCCCTCCAAAGATAATGTAAAGGTGTGCATCCACTTAGATCAGGAGAGAAATACTTTTTATACCTCTTAGGAAAGGATAGAGTCTTGCTACTATCTTGAACTATACTTGTTCGATTCCAGCCGGCTCCAAGGTTCACTCAGCTTTCCATCCTTTCGTAGGTCGGTAAATTGAGTACCAAGCTTGTGGGGGGCAATTAGCTAACACACATTGGAAACTGTTTAATGCAGTGTAGATGTGTAAATAGCTATTGCTTAAAACAATTTGTAAGCTGCTCTGATAGCCTTGTGGCTGAAGAACGGGGTATAAATTAAAAAAATAAAAATAAAAACTACAGTTAGGGTTGCCATACCCCGTTTGTTGGGTTTTACCTGGACTCTAGGCACACCACCCAGTGCCTGCTGGGACTGTCATATGGCCCAGATTCCAAGCTTGTGTGCTCTCTCTCTCTCTCATTTTTTTTTAAAAAAGCAAGTGTCTGTCCCATTCGGGAGCTGAGGTTTGCAGAGGCAGTGCTCTGTCAAAATGCAGAGGCACTGTTCTGTCAAATAGCTCTGCAAGAAACAAGTCTACGCCTGCCTTTTAGGCACATAATTAGAATGATTTGCATAATACACAAATTAGACACGTGGATTTGAGGAAGTAGAATATGGCTACCCTAGTTACAATGAACATGATGATTTTAGTGGCAGAAAAGGTGGTATCCAAAGTTTAGCTTAGGCACATACAAAGACATTTGGAAGTTACAATCCAGGTTTCAAAGGAATGTGTTTTGGCTGGACCAAGCTGAAAGGATTTTGTCTTTGAAAGACTCTGGGAATGCAGTAAGAAAACAGTGGCTTTCTGTGGTATGAATCAAACTGTAATGATGTGAGACAGTTCTACCGCTGATCCATGAAGTGATGAGATTGCCTCTGCCCTTCTGCACAGGAAATGTATGTCTCATTTTTGTTGTTCCTCCAGGTGACAGAAATGGTTAGCAAATGAGGAGCACACACAGAACATACAGAGGATGTACCTCTTCTTGCAGAAGAAGCAGGAGGTGGGTTGACACCTGAAGGTATAACCTGAAGGTATAGTTTTTGTACGATTAGGAGATGTGTATTGGAGGAACAGTGTGCCGGCCTAGCTAGGCCTGATGTCTGATTCAGTATGGCTCTTTTGGATGACATCAAAGGCCTTCACAGTAGCCAATTGGACACCAACATGAAACCAACAAAGGTACTTCATAGGTTTGTAAAACAAGTAATAATCTGTCATTGTTACAGGCCTTTTCTTAGTCTTACCAAAAATATCCATAGTGAATATTACCTATCAACATCATCCCATGCGTATCAAGAAATACAAATCTGCCAAAATAAAGCACCACATATCTTGATACCATTGCCAGAAATAGCTTGGGAAAAGAAAGAAAAGGGTTTGAATGAATTTGGAGGTAGAAAACTTTTAGAGAAAGGTGAACTTTTATGAAGAAATATTTTGTTATTAAGACTTGATGTTCTCCAGAAAAATTAAGATGTCATCACGCAAATAGAAGATTTGGGTTGAAAAACATGCAATAACAAATGCTATATTTGGATTCAGGTGTTTAGAATTGTCTCATCTCTTCATATGCTGGGATTCTAGTACTCTGAACAGGGTGCTGTTTCATTTTCATAACTGAAAATTCAAGAGGGATGCAAGTGCCTGTCCTCTCCATCTCTTTGTTGTAAGAACTAAGAAACCATGATTAGATGCATAACGCACTAAATCCTATTGATCAGTCCCAACTAAAGTACACCCATTGAACTGTTTAATGGTGAGTCAACATATAAGTAAATTCCATTGATTCAATGGGTCTACTCTACATGGGGCTACCAATAGGATTTGGGCTACTGTAGCCCTAGCCAAAAAAACAACAACCCTGTGTTGAACTGCAAGCTGTAAAGACAGCCAAAACTATTGCAAACCATGATACACTGGATATAAATCAGAAGACACATGATAACATGTAAGCATTTGTATATACTGTAACTGTTTAGAAAGGGATGGTACTTGTAGGGTGTAACTGGGTGAAATGTCACCCACAGGCTGCATGTGGCACTCAAGGCTGCTTTTGCAGTCCTCCTTTTGGGGGCTTTAAATTGGTCAATTGTGCTCCCAGAAGCCTTAAGGCAGTGCACATTACCAAATCAGGCCCTGGGGTATTTTAGACTGGGAGGTGGATCTAAACTGAAAGTAACTGAATTTCACTTCGGGTTTTGGAAGAAAAAAGGCCCCTCTGGTCTTAAAACAGTTTCACCAACTCCAGATGGCCCCAGGTAGTCAATCACAGTCTCTGGAGGCTTTCGGGGATGGGACTGACCAATATTAGAACAAAGAATTGGGGGAGGGGGAGAAGATGACAAGAAAGGATGGGTGTAACCCTCCAGGATCCTATGGGGATGTTGCACTCTGTCCCTGGAGGTTGCCCATCCCTGTTGTAGTGGATAAAAGGGAACATGTATCATCTCTGATCTCAATATATTGTTGGTGATGCTAACTAAACTCTAATGAGCTGGAAAAGAGCATAACTGTTTTAGTTACTGGAAGTGATACCTAAGAACATCCTTACCTTACTTGGAGTCAGTTCCTCACCCTGGTCCAGTGAGGGAAATTTGGGCATAAAAGCTGGCTTCCATACCTATAGTTTGTGTATAAAAGCTGGTTCCTTGTTCCATAAATGCAGATGCGTGCTAGCTAGCATGGTGCTGATAATCCTGTATCCAGTACTTAGTAACTCACAAATGGTTTCTGCTGTTGGATCAGGACCATCTGCAGAGAACTGAGCAAGTGCTTGGCACTATCAGTTTTGACAGTGGTAGTCACCAGTTTAGAAGGGATGAAGGAAAAGATACAGGCTTCCCCATCCCTTCCCAGAGGCAACTGGCATTGGCAAAAGCAACAGCATCAACCCTCTGTTTGTTGGGTGCATGCTTTTTCCATCAGAGCAGTGTGAGCTAGTAGCTCTAAGTTTGACAGATTATATATATATATACACAATATCTAGAAGACAGTTACAGATAATATATGCAAACTAAGTGGCAAACTATCTCTTTTCTTCATAGGTTATGGGTGGGTGGGTGTCATTAATCATATTGGGTCTAAGTTCACATAAGACAAATGAAGGCTGGGATGCTCAGGAACTGCATGCCTATAATAATTCTTAAAATAAAAAGTGCATGTTTTACAAGGGCTTTAGAACCAAGTAGCTGAGATTCTCTGCCTGATAACTGAGGAATCAAAGTTTTCCCTTCCAAGTTTTGTTTCTTTTAACTTTTGCAGTTTCAAGTATTTATTTCAAGTATATGGTTCCAACAAATAATTCCAGTAAAACTTAAAACTAAGCACGGAAACATATTTTTATATAGGGCCAAAAGAGGAGAGCCACAGAAAGGGAGAGAGAGAAACTCCACAAGAACTGAGAGTGGCTTCCAACATGCTGAGCTAAAAATGAAAAAAAAAAAAAAAAAGGCCCCAGAGATTTTCTATGCCCATATAAAGCCAAAAAAGGACTCGTTTACAGTAGAAACCTACAGGCAGCTCAGCCAAAATATTACAATAACACTTTCTTTCTAGGCCAGTATCACAGGGACTTGGCAGCCATTTGGGCTTCTGGCCTGGAGTAATATGCACGGATCTAAGCTTATATCCTTTTCAGTGCTTGAGGCAGCTCTATGTCGCCTGATGTGCCCCGTCTGCTAAGAATAGGAAGAATGTGAGCTGGAATTTGGACAGGGCTCTTAACAGTTTCCAGTCTCCTTCTGTAATTTCTTCCAAGGCCAGCTCTCATGATACCCTTCCCTCCCACAAGAACTGATTGATGCTGGGTTGAGCATTGGCTGCTACTACTAGTGTTCCCAGATTTCAGGGCCTAGCCCCTCTTTTCCTATTCTCAGGGCATGGAGGAAGAATCTCAGGGTAAGAGCACTGTCTTGAAAAGTGTGTGTGTTGTATGTGTGTGTGTGTGTGTGTGTGTGAGAGAGAGAGAGAGAGAGAGAGAAGTTTGTCTATTAAAAAATGAGACTGTGTTTCTAGCTTTCAGACAAATCAGGGAGAACTGATTGTGAATGTTTGAGTGGTGACTTTGAACATATCTGAACCTGCATGACAAACATCAACACTCTCAGCCATTCAGTTAATTGCCAGTCATCATTTAAAGAAGCTGTGTTGTCTGTTGTGTGCTGGAAAAATGCTAAGTTTATAAGTTGAGCAACGTGACATTCTGCAGCAATTTGAGGTGAACCCAAACCTTTTTTTTTAAAAAAACACACCATCAATTGTGATGAAACCTGGATCTTCCAGTATGATCCTGAGACAAAACGACAATCAATGCACTCAAAAACACCATCATCACCAAGAATGAAAACAAAGCGTGTCAAAGCAGGTCCACATTCAAAGCCATGCTCATTGGTCTGTTCGTTTTCTTACATCAAGGGTGTACTTTTGGCAGAATGGGTTCCAGAAGGCAGAACAGCATTATTATAAGGAAGTTTTGACAAATCTGGAAGAAAGAACCAGAAAAAAAAAAAAAAAAAGACCAGAGCGGTGGAAAAATGGTTTCCTTCTTCATCAAGACAATATGCCTGTTCACACAGCACTTTCTGTGAAACAGTTTTTGGCTGATAAACCTATTACTACACTTGAACATCCTCCATATTCACCAGATTTGGCACCATGTGACTTTTTTCTTTTCCCTAAAGTGAAATCAGTGTTTAAAGGAACACGTTTTGGGTGAATTGATGTGTAAAGAAGAAAATGGCAGATGTGTTGATGCAGCTGACAGAAACTGATCGGGTAATACGTATAAATAAAGATGGGCGATTGTATCAGTCTCATTATTAAATAGACATACCTTGTATTTTCCTCATTACTCAGACTTGGTGTTTGTTTTTCATTTCATTGCTGTATTCTGTGTAACTGGTTGATGCCTAATTTTTCATGCTTAATGACATCAACAGGGCTGCTCCTTGTCAGATCATTCTTGTAGCATCACCAGGGTCATCTCTTGTGACATCACTAGGTATGATCTCCAGGTCTTAGGTTTGGGCCCCAAAATCTCTTCAAAACCTAGCTACCACTATTTCTGGCATGCCCAGGCACCTCAGCAAACTACCTGCAACATGTGTAGGCAAGTTCCGTGATGTAATAGCACTCCTGAGCCAAAAAGGGCACAGCTCCAACCAGCAACAAACCTTATGCACTCCATTTGGTAATTCTGCTTTTATTCTTGGTAGCATAGGCATTCTATTAATCTTGAATGGACAAAGTGGAACTAGAGACATGCCTAACCTTCACCTTGCTATTTTAATTTTGCCATTTCATTTTTTTAAAAGGGCATGAATGATGCAATAAATTGCAACTGAATCAATGCAGGAAAATGGGCGATCAAACTGAATAAAAGGTAAATCAGCAAACCCAGCTTGCCAAGACATCTCCTTTGTTCTTAGAGCACTTGTAAAAAGTCATCAAATATGTACCTGAAAGGAACTTCTGCAAAACAGGAATATTTGGCACATTTTAAAATAACTAGCTGGCAGTATTATCTAGTGCACTGAGGATAGCTGCCATTTGGGCCTGGTAGCCAAGGAAAGGCAATTAAATGCTCATTCCCCACCACCCCATACTAATAGAAAAATAGCAGAAGCAGGCAGTTTCAACTAGGGAAAAAAAAAAGTCTAGAGGCAAAAGGTGAAGGAGACAGTCTCCTCTCTCCATTTAAAATTTGTACCCTCTCATGTTTATTTTGCAGGGTTTTTTTTTTTTAGTTCTTGCTGCTGCTGCTGTGTTTTGTTTTGTTTCAAGATGGATGAACCATGCACTTTTAAGATGGATGAACCATGCACGTGACTTCATGCCACATATAGGCTGGACCTTAAGACAAGGTCCTCCACATATCAATGTCCACTTGCATCTCATATGGCTCAGAATCAGGCTGTAGTTTGCTATGGCTAAACAGGAGCAGTGAATAAAGCAGAGCAACCTAGACAACCTAAAAAACAGTTCAGCAGTGAGCCTGACTACAGACTAGAATGGAGGATAACCTACCCACCAAATAAAAATAAAAATAGGGTATTTGACTGGTATTCCAAAAATTTGGAATGTTATCCTCCTAGATGATAGCTTCCAGAATTTCTCAGCTAGCATGACTACTGAGAGGTTTTAGGAGTCATACTCCAAAATGTAATTTTCCCAAACTGTAGAGCAGGGGTAGGGCAAATGACTTCTGTGAGCTACATGAAGTTCCCCAAGATCATTTTTGGAACCCCAAACCACACCAAACACTATTTTTGATTTTTTTTTAAAAAAACCCAACAACTCTCAAATGTCCTCCTGAAACCAGGAGAGTTCTTTTGAAAGCCAAGAATGAATTGAGTTTCCAGCTTACTTTGTCAATTAAAAAAGTACACCCAACCCCAACCCCCAAATATGGCAAAATTGCCCTCTACTCTGTAGAAGGCACAGGATGGCATTTTCAGTTCCAATGTGGTGGGGTGAGAAGTGGCCCCCTCTGAGTTCCCACAAGGGACCAATGTGCTCCACAACCTTGGCAGTTTCCCCATCCTGCTGCATGGGATTCCTGTCCCCTAAGCAAGCCTCATACATGGCAGTGGATCAGGACGGTTTGCTTTTGCATCAAAGGGCCATGTTCTACTTGGATCAGCTTTCCAGTCGATGTTCTTCCCTACTGTGAATATATACACAGGCAACTTGTTGCAATCCTTTGAAACTTTCTCGAAGACATCCTGTGGATAATTCAAATCTCTTCAAACTCAAATATCAATTTATGATATTTTTCAATATTTCATGTAACTCCAAATGTTTGTGGTGGGGGGATCCCAACTCTTGAAAAATGTCATGAAAGGGGTTCCCTTTTCTTACGTTTTCCAAAAGATGCTCACTGCAGGTACTGTTGACTTGAATTCCAAGTTGCACAGGCCAATCTGCTTATTATCAGAGCTCAGACAATTTACTTTTCAACATTACATATCCTCAAATCCAGCAGCCCATGTGGCTATTTTGCAAGGAGGATCTGCACCAAAGTGCTCCTGGCAGTGAGTACTGCAATGTCTTGGGCTTTTCCACACCAGTCTTTTGTAGTGGAATAGAGGTTGCATAGCATTATCAAGGAGTGGGGCTTTTTGCATGGCAATGCCTGTCTTCCATTTTCCTTCTGCTGTAATTATAGATTTATTTATTTATTTATTTATTTATTGCCCCAACCCAGTCTGTTTGTCAGCCCCACTTAGGGTACTGAAAGCAATACAGTAAAGCCTCTTGTATGCCATTTTCCTCTCATATCATTATTAGGCTGAATAATCTGACTTTTTGCAGAACTCCCCACACCATGACAATGAAAAGATGCCCCTAGAAAGTGTCTCTGACAAATCCCAGGTTAGGAATGGGGGTTATTTTGCTTTGTGTTGAATAGTCACCAACCTCATAGAAAGTGCAAAGCTAGGATGGAGGTGGATGTGGGTAGTAGCAGAACTTGTGTTCCAGCATTTCAAGGGAAGTACCAAGCCCCACAGATACACCCTCCCAGTGGCTAGCATAACAGGAGGGTGGGTAGATAAAGGGCAATGAATATACTTTGATCAACACCCACTGTTGCTTAATCAAGCAGATATGCATTTCTAGAGATAACAAGAAAGAAAAAGAGGCAGAATTAAGGCATGCCCTTTAACCAGGACAGTGTAACAAACAAGAAACCCAGAACTACCCTATCCTAGCACAAGGCAGAAAGACAGCAAGTGGGCATTTTGGGGGACCATGGGAGAGAGAGAGGCAGGGACAGTAAACTGTTTTAAAACAGGGGTGGGGAACTGTGGGAGGTTCAGGAACTACATTAGCCCCCAGGAGACCTTGGAGGGCTGAACCCTTCACTCCACCCCATCAAATTTTCTTTGTCCCAAATGCCCTCTAGGTGCTATGGGGAAAATTTTTACCATTTTTTAACCTCCCTTGGGCCATTTTAGATCTAGGAGAATCCTTTTTAAACAACAAAAAGTGTTTGGAAGCTACTTCAGCTTTACTTCCTATTTTAAAAGGGCTTTTTCTGGGCCTAAAATGGCCCAAGGAGAGCCAAGAGGGCATTTGGGGGAATATTTGGGGGGGGGGGAATTTGGAGTTTGGGTTTTTAAATTTTTATTTATTTTTTATTTATTTATTTATTTTGGTGATCACTGGGGGCACTAGGGGCCACAAGGTGTCCCTGAGAGACACACATTGCCCACCCCTGGTTTAAAATAATGATTGCTAGGCACTGTCAGATGATAAAAGTTAAGGTACCATTGTGGTTGTCCAGGGCCACCATTTCCCCGTGGGCTTGAGGATCTGTCTTGGCATTCCCACCTGCCATCTCATATTAATGTCTTTCTCATATCACAGGTTCTGCTCTCCCATAGTTCTGCTCGCTCTCTTGCAACTGGAAGAGTAAGAGTGAACAAGCTACTCCTCATGTCCTCACTCTTCTGCTCCTCAACTCTTGCTCACACTGCTGCCTGAATGCTCCCCCAGAGTTGTGCTGGAGCATATGAGGTGTGGTGTCACACTTCTGATATTACCCCCACTGATGTCTTTGTAGCAATACATGCATGTCGTTCAACTGGTACCTGCTGCCATCTAAAAATGATCCCAATCTATGCTTACTTGCTTCTGTGGGGACCCAGACTCTTTCTCTGCAGGCTGTCTGGGCACAACCTGGGTTGGCTCTACTGTGAGACAGTATCCCCAGAAGATGATTTGGGGGGTTATGAACAAACAGAAAATTGTTCGTTATTTAATTTATTATCATTGTTACGACTATGAAGGAAAGAGGCAACTGTCTCAGGTATCAAAATAACTTGACCAGCCTTCAATATCACACACTTTGTCTTGGGAGAAAGGTGCCATTTTCTCCTTTGTCTTGGTCAGACATCTGTCTAGGATAGTCCTGGACCGCACAGGAACAGAGTGACTATTTAATCCCCATAACAAGTTAGAATGAATAATTTCCAAAGTTTTCTCTCTGCTGCCGAGAAAACAAATATTTTTGCACTGTTCTCCCCTGGTATTTCCACATCCCATAATGATGCGGGAAAGTATTAAGCACATGGGTTTTTTTTTTTTTGCATGAGAATTGTGGTTTTGTTGCACAAAAACTTTTTTCAGACAGTCACATCTGTTTTTTGTGCAAGATAGTTGTTTTCTGCCAAAAGACAGCAATCCTGCATGCACAAAAATATAACCACATGGTGTATGTGCTACTTTTTGGGGTGCAAGATTGCAGGTATTTGGGGAAAATGTTGCATGAAAGAATATGGGTGTGTGTATGCAACAAAATACGTTTGTCATGCAAAAACTCCAGAAACATTTCTGTGCAGAATAATTTCCTGAAAAAGCTTCAAGATATGCAAATTCTGAGGGCGGGGGGGGGGACTGTGCAAAATTCTGGCCAATGTGATAATTTTTCTAATTGGATTTCCTGCACACTGGAAAACCCATTTTTCATCCAGGAAACAAATAATAGCCAATATTATTTCCATCCCTAACTCCAAGCCTGTTAACAATGTCTACTTCTGGAACTACTGATGCCATCCTCAGACCTCTTCAGAACCAAGTTGCCTGAGGCTCAGAGGCAGCCTAACCATCTCCAAAACTGGAATATTCATCATAGAAGATGTCTCATCTGAGGTGTTTACAGAGCTTTACTGCAGCCATGGATGAAAAACACTAGTGAGATTGTTGCTGCACTGATTGCAAAAAGTTTTATTGACTCATGTGTGCAAGAACACAATGGGCTCAGCCTAAGACACATATTCATTCAAACACACACAATTATACCACCAGTAACAGACTGCAGACCATTCAAAAAGAAAATAGGATTGAGTCAGAAGCCTCCAGTCATCCAGTCAGGCCTCTTTTGCAAGATTTCCCAAAAATGATAACTGAACTCCTTACCTTTAAAATGTGGTAAGAAACACAGTGTGGACATTTACCTTGAACTATGTAGAGCAATTCACTATATACTGCTGGATGGATCACAGGGCAAGGAAGTTCCTTCAAATAGTACCTAAGCATTTCAGCTAATATCTGTCCATCAAATGAGTCCAATTCAAGTGATGCCATGTCTGAAAGGGGGGAAAAAAAAGAAGGGGTGGTTATCTCCTAAAGTAGCCATTGGGACAAGAAAGAAACTCATTTTCAAGTACAAAATCATTGCTTGAATTGCAGAAACCTAGCTTTGGAAGAAGCATTACAAATTCTCATGTTGGAAAACAAATTTGACTAAATCACATACCAAATGTGCCTTTTCTTCTGTATTCATCATAAAGAAGCAGGAATTTTTCCCCTCTTTCATTCCCTCTGAACTACTGAATTTGAAGAATTCTGAACCCTACACAGAAAACAGCATATGGAAATGTCTAGAGGCCCAAATGCAAAGTAACGTCTCAGGTCTGCCTTCAGTCTATTCTCTTAGGGAGTTTAGGGACAGATTATCCTTCAGGTATAGGTTATATTGCAGGCTAATTAACAACAGTCCACTAACCCCTTTTAAAAAACAAAATAACCCAGAGATGCACACCATTATGGTACTCTTAGTATCACATAAAGTCTCAAATGCCTATGTTTCATGGTTTCAGAGTTATGCTGGAGGCAGACACACGCTTATTAGTAAAGAAGAAAGGTGATGGAAATCACCTTTGTAAACCAGCACCAACTCTCATAAAGTATTCCATACACCTCAAAATAGTATGGAGAACGAAATGAAATCACAAGAGCCAAATAACCACACCTATTTCTGATTTCCTCTCTCCCCACTCCCCCGCCAAAGCAAGCAAGCAAAAAAGAAAGAAAGAAAGAAAAGCCTGACTTTTTAATATGCAGTCACTCATAGTAGGTTTCCGACAGATAATTATAAACACTGTACCTTTCTCTTCAGGTAGAACTATGATTCCTCCCCCCACCTTTTCAAGGTACCACAAGCCACTGAAAAAAAAATTGCTTCATAGCCATAATATATTACAGGAAATGGAGCAATTTTGAAGATAACAAAATATTTATGATGAGTAGTTTTGGGCTCATACATTTTTAAAAGGATTACATCAACAAAAGATTGTCTCTGTTTCCTTAGAAAAGAGCCTATAATTTGCCTAAAAATAAGAACTGACAATTAGAAATGGTAGGCGACCACAAACCATGGGGACACCTAATTATATTGCCTGTGTCCTACATGTCACCCCTTGGAAAAGAGGTGTGTGACGCAAAACTCAGCCTCAAGGCCACTAGTTCCATGGAACAGTTTATGTGTCCAAGCAATTGCACAAACAGAGGGACTTCCATTCCTAGTGATCACACAACAGAGGTTCAGGGCCTTTAAATGACACATATGCCTGGGTGGGGGGAGGGAGAACTCATTTTAGCCATTGCACAACACTCCTGTATTAGAAATGTGACCCATATCCTGACTGCTAAAGCCTAGCCAGGCTGGCTCCCCGTTTTTTCAACCTCTCAAAAACTCTGCTTTATAGCTGATTTTCTTCCATCAGTTCTTAGCATGTGAAACAAGGCTCTAGGAAATGGATTTTTCAATATCTAGCATTCTGTAATTTCTTTTTTTTTTTTTTTTTTTCGGTGTCTGAATCTATTTATTAGCATATTTAACAATGTTACAGTTAAACCGCTTACACTTTGACAACCAACTTCTTAAATTTAAATGACATACATCATAATTTTACAAAGTTATATGAAATTTTCCATAACATACATGATATCATCGGCTTTGTAAAAAGATCGAAAACAAATGTTATTTACAAGGTTACCTGTCCCAAAGCTTCTCTGTGACTTCCTATTTGTTTTCTAGTGAATATCCGACTCTTAGCATAAAGCAGTTCTAAATTTATAATGACTTTGACATTTCTATGTTGTTTATTCTTATAACGGCTTATCTTTCTTCCTTCACTGGAGCTGCTTAACCGCCTATGTCGTAACTACTTTGCCATTCGCCCTTGCCTTTCCAGTATTCAACCACTGGCTTCCATTCTTCTCTCCACACATTTTCTTTCTTGCTACGCAATTTTTTTGTTAGTATATCTAATTCTAGCATGTCTACCAGTCTATTTTTCCATTCGCTTATCGTTGGGCGTTCTGCTACCTTCCATTTTCTAGCAATCACCAGTCTGGCTGCTGTAATCATATACAATGCCGTTCTCCAGTAAGCCTTTCTTTTCTCCTGCTCCAACCCCTCAATGATGTTTAATAAATATAACTTAGGGGTGAACTCAAAGTCTGTTTGGAGGATCTCTTTAATTATCTCATGTACCTGCCTCCAGAATCTCTTTATCTTCTCACAATGCCACCACATATGCATCAATGTTCCTTTGTTTTTCCCACACTTCCAACAGTTGTTTAACACATTTTTATTCATCTTATTGAGTCTTTGGGGCGTATAGTACCATCTAAGAGCAACCTTGATATAGTTTTCTCTCAAATTTTGTGACGCCGTAAATGCAAATGATCTTTTTCTTGCATTTTCCCACTCTTCAATAGATATAGCCTCCCTTATATCTAGAGCCCACTTTACCATGTATTCTTTAACATATTCTCTCTCAGTGGATCTACACAATAATAGTTTATAAAATTTTGTGATGGCTTTAGTATTACTCTCCTCCATTAGTAGTTTGTCTAGCTCATTATATTCTTTCTCCACCCCCTCCTTCCTTATGTCCTCCATAAACCTTTCCTTTAACTGCAGATATTCGAACCAGTTTATATCATATCTTTCTTGCAAGATTTCCTTGTCCTCTATTCTTAACCGGTTATCCACCCCTTTCTTACTAATATCTATGTATCTCAACCAGTAGTCCGTATTTGTCCATCTTGACAAGAAAGCTTCTTGGGTTGATACCCACAATGGGATTCTAAAATAGAAAATTCTCTTGATGTTTCCCCATACTCTCAGTAGGCCTTTCCGCACACAATGGTTGACAAACGCCCTATTTGCTTTTTCTTTATCATAGAACAAATAACCATGCCAGCCAAACCTGGCGTCGTGGCCTTCCAGAGTCAGTAATCTTCTATTTCTAAGGTTTACCCATTCCTTTATCCAAATCAGTGCTGATGCTTGATAATAAAGCTTTAAGTCTGGAAGGTCACAACCCCCTCTTAATCTTGTGTCCGTTAGATAGACCTTTTTAAATCTTGCCTTCTTCTTTCCCCATAGAAAAAATTGAATGTCCTTATCCCATACCCTAAATATTTCATTGCTGTTCAGAATTGGCAGATTTTGAAACAAATATAGAATTTTAGGCAAAATAACCATTTTTATAGCTGAGATCTTACCGAGTAATGATAAACCTAATTTACTCCATCCCTCAAACCCTTTCTTTATCTCTGCCCAGGTGGTTTTATAATTGTTGTCAAACAGTTCTGCATTCCGCTTTGTTAACCATATTCCTAAGTATTTTACTTTACTGCTAATTCTACACCCTGACATCTCTACAAGTTCTATTTCCTCCTGCTGGCTCATATTCTTAGTTAGTATCATTGTCTTCTCTTTATTAACTTTAAATCCGGAGAATTCGCCAAATTCTTTCATGACGTTTAAACATTCCCCTATTTGCTCCTTCGGGTTCTCCATAAATATAATCATATCGTCTGCGAACGCCCTTAATTTGTATGTAAAACCCCTTATCTTGGCCCCTGGTATATTCCCATTTTTCCTTATATTTCTGTTCAGCACTTCTAACACCAAGATAAATAAAAGGGGCGATATTGGGCATCCCTGCCTAGTCCCCTTCTGTATTTTGAATGTACCCGTTCTTTCACCATTAATAATAATTTGTGCCGTCTGCTCCTTGTAAATCCTCTCGATTCTTTTACAGAAATTTTCGCCTATTTCTGTTCTCCTCATCACTTCCACCAAAAAATCCCAGTGTATGTTATCGAAGGCTTTTTCGGCGTCTACCAACATCATCCCTATCTGCTTTTCATTATGAACATCATAATATTCCAGCATATCCAACGCTATTCTGATGTTGTCGCCTATCCTTCTACCCGGTATGAATCCATTTTGATCTTCGTTTATGATGTCTGGGATGATTCCTTTTAGTCTATTTGCCAGTATCATAGTGTATATTTTGTAGTCTGTGTTCAGGAGTGAAATAGGTCGATAACTTCCAATTTCCCTTGCGTCCTTCCCTTCTTTCAGGATAACGGTTATATTTGCGTTCTTCCATGAATCCGGTACCCCATTCCGTTCTATCTCGTTGAATGTTTTATATAGCGGTAATGTTAATTCATTTTCAAGTTTTTTATAGAACAGTGCAGTGTAGCCATCCGGGCCTGGGGCCTTATTTTTTTTCAAATCACTTATAGCTTTAGATATTTCTGCCATGGTAATCGTTCCGTTCAGTTTTTCAGTCTGCTCTCTTTTTAATTTCTGGAAATCTTGCTTATCTAAATAGTTTAGCATTCTTTGTTGTTGTTCTTCTTGTCTCCCTGCATAACTAAATAAGTTTTGATAATATTTTCTGAATGCTTCCTGAATTTCCTCTTGTCTAGTCACGCATTTTCCATGATAGTTAATTTCCGTTATCATTTTTCTTTCCGCCTCTTTCCTTAATCTATATGCCAACCATCTACTTGATTTGTTAGCATATTCAAAATTCACCTGGCGGGTTTTATTCAATTGTCTCTCTATAGTTGTCATAGTTTCCAGATTTAATTGAGTCTGGATAAGCTTGATCTGCCTAATCAATTTTTTACTTGAGGGGTCTTCTCTTAGCTTTTCTTCTTTTTCTTTCAATTCTTTCGTTAGATAATTGTATCTAGCTGTATGCTGTTTTTTGACCTCTGCCCCTCTTTTAATTAACATGCCTCTAAAAACGGCTTTTGCCGCATCCCAAACGGTTTTCATCAGGCATTCACCATTTTCATTTTCTTTAAAGTATAGGATTATTTCTTTTTTGGATTTTTCCATAAACTGTTCGTTCCTCAATAGGTGTTCATTCAACCTCCAACTATTTATCTTCTTATCTGTTTTTAGTTCCATCTCAATCGGGGCGTGATCAGATGTGATTTTTGGGAGGATCTCCATGTTTTGTACCAGTGGTATAAGGCTCTTAGATAGTAGAAACATATCGATTCTAGACATAGTTTTGTATTTTTCTGAATAGAACGTATAGCCTTTTTCCTCCCCGTACTTTTTTGACCATACATCGTCCACTGAATATTCTTCCTTTATATCAAAAAAACTGCCTGGTAGCTTTCCTTGCAGCCCCTTTTTCTTTCCTTTAGATCTGTCCGATGTAGGATCCAGAACCCCGTTGAAATCTCCCAAGATAAGAACCTTCTCGTTCACCTTCTTTACCATCAGCTCATGCAAACCCCTGTAAAACTTTTTCTGTTTTTTATTGGGCGCATATACCCCTACTATCACAATTTTCATTTTTGGAAGAGTCACTTCTACTCCTATGTAGTTTCCATTGTCATCTTTAAAGAGTTCCTTTGTAGCATATTTCTGATTTATGTATAGTGCTACTCCCCTCTTTTTCTTCTGGGTATTTGCCGCGTAGAAGGTCTGACCAAGTTTAGGATTTTTCAGCAATCTAATATCTTGTTGTCTTATCTTGGTCTCCTGTATGCAAGTTATGTCTGCTTTCTGTCTTTCCAGAAAATGTAAAACCTGCCGTCTTTTAAATTCAGAATTCAGGCCTTTCACGTTCCATGAAATTATTTTAAGTGTCATGTTCGTCTGGAGTTTCTCTAGCTTCCTCTTCTTCTTCTTCTTCACTTTCTATTTCTTTTTCTTCTTCTTCTGACTCGTCTTTTCCCTTTGTATCTACTGTTGGTATGGTTTCTATTTCTTCTTCTGCTTCTATTTCTGCCGATCTTTTTTCTTCTTCCTTTTCCGCAGTCTTTTTATCTCGTCTTTTTAGTCTTATGACTTCTTTTTCTTCTTCTTTATCCCCTTCCTTGTCCCCTCGTTGACCGGGCTCTCTATGATGCGCTTTTTTATCGAATCTTTTACAGAAGTCCGCAGCCTTCTGCACAGAGTCTATATTGTATCTTTTTTGTTTGAACATAAATGAGATACCTTCAATTTTGTTCCATCTATAATTCACTCCATTTCTTGCTAGGAATTGTGTAATCGTTTTGTAGTCTTGTCTTTTTTTTAGAATGGTTACTGGTATATCTTTGTAGATTTTTATTTCCTCATCTCCTATTTTTAAAGTATCTCTATAACTCTGTTGCAGTATTGTGTCCTTTATCTTTGATTTAGTAAATTGAATCACTATATCTCTCGGTAGCTTTCTCTCCCTTGCCACCACCGAGTTGATCCTAAATATCTTTTCTGTTTCTTCTTCGAGATATTCTTCAGGGTAGTCTGCAAATTTTGCTAAGTCTGGGATAATTCTTTCGAATAGATTTTCATTTAATTTTTCCGATAAGCCTCTTAACTTCATACACTTTTCTCTGTAGCGTAGTTCCTGGTTTAGCAGCAATATTTCATCTCTGTCTTGCTTTTCTTGTATTTTCTCAGTTGTTTTTACAGATTCTTTAGCCTTATCCTTTAGCTGTTCTATTTCTTTTTTCATACCTTCTACTTCTTTATTTATCTTGTCCAATTTTTTACTCAATATTTCTGTTTCTTTTTTGTAGTCTTGCTTAATTTCTTTTCTAATATCCTTCAATTCTTTTCTAATTTCTTGTTTAAAGTTTTTGAGTTCTGACCTGAGTTCTTCCAAAATTAAAGTATGTACCTCTGGGGGTTTTTGTAGCTCCACTGATGGCCTTCTCGTCGTTAGGGTCTGGGACTGAATCTGAGCTGTCGTTTTTCTTGTGCTGTAAGCCATTGCCTTATTTTTAATCCCAGCTGATTTTATCTCTCTTTTTTTTCTTTTCCTTCTTTTTTTTTTTCTGTTGTTCCCAACCCTTTCCACTTACTTCTATCTACCTCTGCAGGCTTATACTATTAACCCTCTTGTTCAATATTCTATTTCACCTTCTTTTGTCTTTGATTCTTCTATCTCTATTTCTATGTTCCTCCCTCCCCTTTATATCCTTTCCCCCCTTTGCATCTCCTTTCCCTTTCTTGCCTCTGAAGTTGTTGTGTATTAACCAGGCTCAACTAACGCCTATAACTTGTGACAGGCAACAGATATCTGAAAATTTAAAGTAAATATCTGATAATTTAAAGTAAGTATATTCAACTGTCACTTTTACACCCCAAATGGGCTATGGTCCTATAAGTATCCTATAATTTTATGATTTTATGATTGTACTTATTTTACACTATATGTAATACAATGTAGTACATTATCTAATACAATACAATGTAGTTTTGTGTTATATTGTATAATTAATTTGAAAATCTGTATATAGTTGATTTCATTAACTAGTCCACCCAGGATAATAAATCAAATGTATTGGTTAATTGACCATTTAACCAGCTACTTATAATAGTCAGCCAAACCCAGTCCGTATAGTCCAAATAATCAGTATAATAAATCAGTTTTCTGGGTGGCTGGCCTGCGTAGAATAGTTCATTAAGCCCAACAGGATCCAGTAAACATATGCGTTCTCATTAACTAATGCTATCAACATATACATATATACACACATTCATGCACAGTCACATATGACATCTTCTTCTCTCTCTGCCATGCTGTCTCTTTTATTTTCTGTCCCTTTTGTTTTCTAGTTAAGCTTCGAATTCAAAATAATGATGCAGCTGCCTTTAATCCCTTGAGGACAGTGTCAGGTTAAACGTATCAGCCTCGTACTTCTAACGGAGGGGCTTTCGAACAACGTTCAAAACAAGATTCCAAATAATTCAGCAGTTCCAGAATAATTCGACAGTTCCACGGATTGAGCAAACCAGCCAACTCAAATTTCCAGAGGTTACCTTCAAAAACACTTCCGTAGCTTGAGTTTTTAAGCCCATAAATCAGATCTAATTAATCAATTGTTTTAATCCTTCCCTCAGTTCTCTCAAATCTTTCTTTGTTGTTCTGCTTCACAGCTGGTTCTGGGCTAATCAGTCCACCCTCCTTCTCTAGCCTCTTGTAGAGGGTACTGGTCTCCTAGCAGCTTGTTCTCAATATACCATTAAAGTCAACCAAACACTTGGTTATCTCTGTCCCAGAGTCCTTAAAGTCCCAAAAGCCGAAAACTAAATAACAACTTGGCTGGAGCAGCAAAACAAGATGCTTTAACTTACTGGAGACACTTTCAATAGTCGCTATTTTCTCTTCGTTCTTTCTCTCAGTGGCTTTCCCCTCTCCCTTTACTCCTTTTCACTTCTTCTTCTTCTCTTTTCAACATGTATAGCTTCGAAAATTATAAAGCCTTTTAATTTTCAAAGTTACCTTCCTCCCAGTCTTCTTTCACCAGAATATAAACTAAAAAAAAAACCACCAAATTCTCTACACCCTAGCACCGGGTGTAGAGGCAGCTCGCTTTGTAGCCGATGCGGTGAGGCTCCCGCCCCAAACGGAGTCCAGCTGCGATAGGCGCGCCCCTTCGCTTTCGGTCTGTTCCCTCCGATGAAGCCAAACCTCCGTTTCGCTCCCTAGGAGGGCTCCCCAAAAGCCACAACGGGACTAAACACCCCCCCTTTCCTTCCCAGGAAGGGGGTGCCTCCTTAGAGTCTAGTTTGGAGGCTCTATCTATTGCAGCGGATCGGACTGTGACGGAGCGCTTTCCCTCCGCGTCCGTCGCCTCCCGCGCTCAACCGGAAGTCCAGCATTCTGTAATTTCAGAAACATGAGCCTTGCTTCTTTTTAACAATCTGGGAAGAAAGTTTGTTTTTCCACTAGATTTTTTTTTAAAAAAAAACTTCCCTCTTTCATTCTTGTTCACATGTCATCTGATACTGATGCCTACAAATAAATCTATTTTTCTATTCAACCAAATTTCTGTGCCTATGGATTGAAGTCCTCTATGCCCAACCATATTTAAATGCTCTGCTGTGCTCACTCTGCTGGAAACCAGATAACTTTTGAATTAAATATGAGAACTGTGTGTGTGTGTGTGTGTATGTGCCTTCATGCTGCCTGTTGACTTATGTCAACCCCATGAATCCCATAGGGTTTTCTTAGATAAGGAATACTTGGAGGTGGCTCTGCCAGTTCCTTCCTCTGAAATACAGCCTACAGCACCTCATAGTCTTGTCAGGCTCCCATCCCAGTACTAACCAGGGCTGACCCTGAATAGTGCCTTTAGTGTGCCCCCAAATGCCTGAAGGATAGCTGGGCATGTAGCAATGTTTAAATAAGATGCCAGTGAAGTGGTGCTTCCATTCAGAAGCCCTTTCCAGCTAAGGAGAGGATTTTTAATACAGCATTCTCCTCAGTGAGCAACACAGCTGATTTCACTCATTATATCACCAATGCATGCTAACCAGCAGAGCTTGGAAAAGTTCATTTTTTTTACTCCCAGAACATCCCCCTCCAGCAAGCATTGCCACCAGTCATGCTGCCTAGAAGATTCTGGGCATAGTGATTAGGGTGGGTAGGTTAGGGTATGCCAGGCCCTAAGATTTAGGGGCCAAAGCTGAAACTTAGGAATGACCTCTTGTGATGTCACAGGAGGTGGAGCCTGGTGATTTTACAAGGATGATGTCACAAGGGGCAGCTCCTGATGATGCCATTTAGTACGATATATTAAACATCAACCACAGTTGCAAAAAGTATGCTATTTAAATTTTAAAAAATCAAGTCCAACAAATGAGGGACATAGCGAGAGTGCAAGAGAGAGCAAGAGAGCGAGCTTCCAAGACAGTGCTCTTGCCCTGAGATTCCTCCTCTCTCCATCCTAAGAACTGGAGAAGAGGGCCCCAGCCCCGAATTCTAGAATACTAGTTGTGATTAAAAAACAAACAAACCCGTAACTCCCAAGCTCTACTTATGAGTCACAATTCTAGCACAGTACACCTTTTTTTTCAACCGGACGTCATAGCAATGAACATGTCACAGTGGGAAGTTTTAAATTCCCTCTGGTACCATATATTTCACTTTGGATGCTAAGAAAACAGATATTCCTGTGACAGAAGTACTCCTATGAGTGAAAACATGTGAGTTATATACTTCAAATGGGAAACACATTGTATACACTGACTATGCACAACAGATTTTCAAGAATCAATTAAAATTTGTGTTTCTTGTTGGAAAGCTATGTGTGCCTGGGTTACATGCTGTCCTTCTTGCGACTTCAAACAGCAGCATGGAGCAGCAATCTACTGCAGCTTCTCAATATTTCTCCTTGAAAGTCTGAGTAGAACATGAGCAGATTCAGATGAACAGCTGCCTTCGAGAAATGGTTGTTAGCATGAGCGCACTGGCATGACTTTGCAGCAAAGGAGTGAAAGCACAGCTCCACTGAGTTCTGCTCACCACAAACTCTAAAAGGAGTGTCAGAATATCCACCTTTTTGCAGTGATATTACCAAATATTCATATTAATTGCCCACTACTAGGTGGCTGTAGCCACCCCTGTTCAGTTGCTTATACTCCTAAAATATAGGAGGCCATCAGAAGCAATTGTGGCATCAGCAGTGGAGCTAGCTTGGCATAATGGTTAAAATGGTGACCTAGGCCTTGGGAGACCTATTCAGTCACAAAATGCAATCCTAACTGAAGCTGAAGGAGGGAAACATCAAGTTAGGTTTTCAGGTAAGAAGGGCAGGGCTGCTGCTAGATTAGAAGTAGGCAGAGAAAGCAATTACTCACAGCGCCATCTACAAGATGGGGTGCCAGGTTTACACATACCCTAAGTAAACTACAGTTCAGGGTCTAGATGGGCAAAGTGTTACACATGGCCTGCATGTGCGCCCTCAAGACCATTTTGGGGGCCTACCCCTGCAGCTCCCCAGTGCCTCTTCAGTGGCCTCCCTCAATTCTCAGGGTTTCCACTCCTAGAAGCTTTTAGAAGAGGAGATTCTGGTATCATATATGGTACCTCTTGGTACCACAGGAAGAGATTCTGGTACCACAAGCATCCTAAACAACATAGCCCCCCAAAAGTAAAACAAAAACAAAATTGGAAGTGGACTTTTAGCCACTTTTGGTTTCAGTTGTTGTTGTTGCGTGCCTTCAAGTTGTTTCTGACTTACGGCAAACCTAAGGTGAACCTATCATGGGGTTTTCTGAGGCTGAGAGTGTGTGACTTGCCCAAGGTCACCCAGTGGGTTTTCATAGCCGAATGGGGATTCCACCCTGGTCTCCAGAGTCACAGTCCAGCACGTAAATCACTACACCACACTGGCTCCTTTTGGTTCCCATGGTCATTTCTTTATGATATTTATGGGGCTGATCAAGGACATGGGTGATTCTAGGGGCCAAAATTGAGCTCCCCTGATGGTAAAAAGTTGCCAACCTCTGATACAGACGAGGGGCCTCTGAATGCAAACAATACCAAACACTTACTGACTTTTATTAATTGTCTTTTACAGATTTTTTAAAAAATAAAGTAAACAAGGATGACAGACTCCAAATATCATTCTGATATGACTTTTCAATGGTGTTGTGATGTAATACTCTGAGCTGTCATAATGTGAACACTGCTTAAGCCCTTAGTATGTCTAAATCCAGCCCTGACAGGAGGATGCTGTTGCCATCTGCATATGCTTGTGCACCTTCTCAATTGCACTTTCCCCTTCCTTCAGCCATAGTGTGAAAGTGAGATGTCAGGGGTGCCAGTGCTTTGGGGAGGAAGAAGCAGGGGACAGCAAGACACAGCCACAGAAGCAGTGGCACGAGTGTTGTAGAAAGGGTAGGATGGGTAGCCTATGAGGAATGACTCCTGCTGAGACCTTTGCAGAACTAAATAGTCCTTTATCATTCTCACCCACCACAACACACAGTTCTTTGCATGCTATATGTATTTTCAAAGCAGTCACAAGCAGTGAGTGTCTATTGGATTGGCAACACTAGAAGCAAAACCAAGAGGTTACTAGGCACAAAAGCAACTACTTCTAGTTTGCTGCCCAGTTTGCAAGATCTATGATTGTGGTGGTTTGAGGGTTGGGCTGGTACTCTGGTAGATCAGGGTTCAAATCCCAACTCAGCCACAGAAACCTGAGCAACTTACACTTTCTCAGACTCAGGGAAGGGAACTGTATAATCTTGCCAAGAAATCCCTATGATAGGTTTGCCTTAGGGTTGCCATAAGTAACTACTTGAGTCATGCAATAGCAAGGACATTTTTATGTTTCTGCTAGTTAGTAGGTGGGTTTTGCAGCTAGCACTCCATCTGCCCAAACAGTAGGACCACCTCGGTAACAAGTTTAGACACAGTATCTACTCAAAAGTAAGGTCTGTTGATTTCAGTAGAACTCTAGGGAGTGACAGATGACAGCAGCACCATGGCTATGCTACACACACAAAGGGTGTTGGTGAGATAGAAGTCTGGTTATGAAGAGGAAGTCCTCCTGAGATCTTATCAGAGCCAGAATGGAATTGTGAACCATCAGTTTCTTCTTCGACAGAACCAGAATGAAAGTTTTCACCTAACTCAGGCCTGTTTCCTCCATAGTCCCTAAATCATTCTGAAGCATTAAAATGAAGAGCAGGGATGTCTACTGGAAACAAGTTTTTGGAAGAGCCATCTATAATAATAAAAGGAAAGTGTCTGCATCTCAGTAGCAGCCATAATGCATTGGGACATCATATGTCATCTCAAAACCTGACAGAGTGTGTTTTTTTGGTTGACAACCAAGTTGCACTGCACTGTTTCAAGTAAAAATTCCAAATGGGGGGGGGCTCACTAGAAGTAAAATAAAAATAAAAATGGGGAGCCAGTCATAACTCATCAGGAAATTATAGCAGACACCACAAATTTTGACAGTGTTTTTGGTTTTTGTTGTTGCTAATCCATTTGCAATGCCCAGTTTTAAGTAAACAAACATGAAATTCCAAATGTGCATTGGTGGTAGTGGAGAGGCTTCAACAGAGAAAAAAAGAAAAAAAGAAAGAAAGAAAAAGAAAAAAAATGTGGCGAGACTTTATATATATTTTTAAGGGCTAGAAAATAGGAGACAGTTCTCTGAGGCACTGCTACTAAGAATCCCAAGGCATTGAAAAAGTCATAATACAGGAAAGAGCTAAGACACTGCTGCTAAGATTTAAGTTTTTAAAAGGGGAAGAAAATGGGAGAGGAACCTTTGAGGGTAGGGGAGGAAAAAAAGGACCTCCATGGATCCCTTTGGGGGTACTGAGTATGGACCTGGAAAAGGCTGCTGCATGATTTCCACCGAAATTGGTGTAAACTACAGATGAGCTACAAATAAAACGAGGAATGGATCTTGAAATGAAAATGAAATGAAATAAGATGGGTGACAAGAAGATAAATGAAATATTATATTTCCTTTACTTATCACTTAACAATTCCCCTCTCCCCCAATACTCTGCTTTGATGCTTGTTCTTTACAAATGTAAATGTGCTTTACCTCAGAGCAGACATGCATAGCATTTAGTTGTGATTAACGTGCAGAGATCCATTTTGGGGGATGCTTTGATCGTGATTTTCTGCGTGGCAGGGGGTTGGACTGGATGGCCCTCGTGCTATCTTCCAACTCTGCAATTCTATGATTCTATGATTCTATGATGTCCAGGTCCAAAACTGTACTGCACCTACAGTGCCACAATACTTTCAGATGGCCATGAAAAGGGGAGGCTTTCAAAAAGTGTGAAAAGACATTTTTTACCTCACACACAGAGAGATTTTTAATGGGAGGAGGTCAAACTAGTCCTTGGTCCTTCTGCCAAAAGTAGCACGTATACTATGCTTCTTGTTTTGTTTTCTAATATCCACTCCCAGACTTCTGTGCATTGCTTCTGGGAAATCAGCTCAAAACAAAAGCCATATCACTTCATCTGTGCCATACTTGGCCAGGGCAGTATTCCCAACATGTCTCTCTGCTACCAGTTTTCTCACGGGCCCTCAAGCGCATAAAACCTGCCAAGGATTGCTATTTTTCCCAAGGGCATTGCAATGAGGTTTGTGGTCACTCTTGTGGTCACCCTTGACTATGAGATAGTGTATCCAGCTGCTGGGTTAGAGGTTTCATTTCTGGAGGGAGTGTTTTCCTTCTCCACCCCAGCTTCTTTCTTGTTCTGCAAGCTGGATATACTGCCAAGCACTGAGCTGAAGAAGTGGGGTAGAAGGTGAACCTACACAGACATTTGAAAATAAGCAACCTGCTGATCCCCCCCCCCCTTTAATGTCAAGACATTTTAACCAGCTGCTTTCAGAATAGAACATTCATCCTGTTGTCCAAATTTTACTTTGGCAACCTTCAGGGGACACAAGCAAATTAGTTCCAAAGCAAGATGACACCATTTACACTAAGGACAGGTACTTCCCTGTACTTTCCACCCAGGCATTCCAGCTGGTTAAACTACAACCAAGCAGCCTCAAGGAAATGGAAAGTCTTCTTTCTAAAGACATCCAGGCCCAGCCACAGAAATGAGAAGTAAGAGCCATAGTGGGAGGCCTTCCTTCACTTCCATCTCTGCAGACAACATACAGGATCAGAGAAAAGAAGTAGGAAGGGTGAGGAGAAAATACAAAGTTCCAGCCTTGGACTGCCAAAAACGTTTTTTTTACAAGTGCATTTATTTAAAGGATGTGTCTTTAAAAGATATGTTTAGGAAATAAAACTGTATTATGTGAAAGAAAAGAAAAGAAAAGAAAAGAAAAGAAAAGAACCTATGACTGACCTTCCTATTTGTTAAATCCTTGTACAGTACTATGCCAAAGCCTTATTATTATTGAGATATAATTTATTTGTAGTGGTTTAACTAAGTGACTGAGGAATATGTGCCTTCTCTTGATTTAATTCACTGGCAGCTTCTGATCTTCATAAGGCTACTAAAAGAAATTCAGTGTTGCATTCTCTTTTCTCAACAGAAAGAGAAACACACTTGTCAGATGAAAGAGTGGCAATTTCAGTGGCTTGTATATCAAGGATTGTAAATTGTTCCTTAAAGCTGTTCTACCCTTTTTGGACTTGCTGCTTTTAAGGCAGGGATGGAAAATCTGTGCTCCCTGCAGTGATGCTGAACAGGAACTCACCATTGGCTATGCTGGATAAGAATGATGGAAGTTGCAGTCTAACAACATCTGGAAGGTCATACATTCCCCACCTCTGCTCTAAGACCTTTCACTATTCATTCTGCAACAGATGGGATTCTGCTAATGCATGCCCTCCAACATTTCACAGGTGAAAACTAGGAATCATGCAGCCAATCAACATCAGAGCATGGTCCAGATGGCAAAAGTTATTAACAACATGCAACCTAGAAGAGGCTGCAGCAGTTTGCTTTTGCCTGCCTCTATAGGGAAGGACAAGATTCTGCCCCCTCCTCTCCTTCCCCCTCTGCTGAGTTAATTGAGTGTAGGGTATGCTAATAAGTTAATTTAATATAGGGTATGCTAATGAGCCCCTAAACTATCATGTTTAACTCTCTCACCCCATGTATGTTACATAAAGGTTGAAATTTAATCAGACACCATAAACTGTGGTTTACTTAGAATCTGGCTCCCTGGCATGTGTACCTCTCTATTAGAGGTACAGTTGAAAACTCAGCCTGCATACTTCACTTGTTTAGCTGTGCATGTATACATTTTACATGTACACCTTAAACCATAAAGGTGAAGGCTGCCTCCTCTTGTAGAAGATTCAACTCTCATCCTTACGAGAGCCAGGTGCTACCAGACTACACCTACTGTTGCCTGTTTCAGAAGATTAAAGTTCTATAAAACTCTGGAGACTAGATGTTACAATTTCAGTGTCCCTAACACTGGACATTTTTCCCCTCTGGAAACTCTATACAAGAACTTTTATTTTCTGCATTCAGCACAGTACACTCTTTGTTGGACTATTTCAGATTTCAATATTTGATTTAGTTTTCTTTTTTACTGTAGCCAAAAAAGTGAGAAAACAACTCCTGTTATTTTTCTGTTAATCCCCTTTCTTGTACATCCCACTTGTAGTGGGGCGGGGGGAGACTTGTAATTATGGGATCTCTATTTTTCTTTGTCTCTGGACAAGAGTGGGAGGAGGAAGAAATGTAGCTTTCCTTTGCTTTGCACAGTAATTTTGACCAGGTCTCCTGATGCGGAAATAATGGGTGGCAATTATTTATCTTCCTCCCCTTGGTAGTCATTTTGTACATAATTTCCCATTTTCTCATCTGAATTTACACTTGAAATAATTACCATAGATTGCCTGAAACAGCTCCGGATCACTGATCATCAAGTTACAAGTGATACGACTACTGAAAGCCAAACAATCTTTCAATATCCCATCAGAGAATATCAGCAACACATACTTCTATCTTCTTCATTTTATTTCTTCTCAGTTTCTTCCAAAGACTGTGGTTAGGTGCATGAAATAAAGACTAAGAGGATCTGCCTGTTAGGTGTAATGCCGCAGCATGGAATGTCTGATCTATTTTGTCCCATCAAAAAATGTTGGACCAAGTAATACATAAAAAACCCAACAAAATAGATCAGACATCTATTTTGGGATAAGTTTTTAGTCAGGTTTTGCCAGTGTGAATCAAAGCTCAGCAACTGATGTGTTCCCTTTTGACCACAGCTCACTCTTCCTGGTATGTTTGTTATTAATGTCTTCTTTTTCTGCAACACCTGTGGGCTCCTGGGGGAGATCTTCCTGTCCCTCCACTGTGGGCTTGACTATACGAGCCCATAAAAAACAGAGTGCCTTGTAATAAGGACATTTCACAGTAGCTGTGACCTGTCCTAATGGTATTTTTGCCCCTATAAGCTTTGCATGCCTGCTAGTAAACATGGCGGCTGTGATTTACTCACATTTGCACTTACCTCAATTTGCTGATGATGATTAAAAAGAATAAACAATGTCCAAGATGCGATTAAGCAATTTTTCAATTGAACACAAAAGCAAAAACAAATTTCACTCAATTTTCTCACCTTAGTGCTTGCTCACTAAGGCAAAAATCCAACATGCCAGCAGCAAGCGCTTGCCTTGTTAGCAAGCCCCACCCCCTGTGCTCATCTGGCCAATCAGATTTGTGCTTCCTCTTGTGTGGGCAAGCAAATCAAATTGATTTGCTTGTCCTAATGAGCAGGAATGTGCACCCACATCTCTCTGGCTTTCCTTCGCAAACGAAGATTCAGGAAGGACTCATCCCGCGCTTTCTGCAAGCACGCTGATGACTAAAAAGGCCAATCCGAGATAAACAAGTCCGGTTGCAAAAAGCACAGCAGAAGGTCTCCTTGGGTGATGTTTTTGGGTTGTGATTCTTTCTGCGTTGTCGTTTCTCTTCAAGACTTGTTCGTCGTGAGTTCTCAAATAAGGCTGCAGCATTGTGGATAGTGCGTCTCTATGCCTCCCGATGCGAGGCCAGGGCGGACCACTGTTGGTGATCAATTTGGCCAAGCCTGAGATGTTGTATCAGGGAGTCTTTGTATCGCTTTTTTGGAGCGCCCCTCTTACGCTGACCTGTGGCGAGTTCACCGTAGAGTAGTATTTTTGGGAGGCGATGGTCCTCCATCCTAGAAACGTGCTCTGCCCAGCGCATCTGTGTTCTCAATATCATGGCCTCAATGCTGGTGATCCCTGCTTGCTCAAGGACAGCAACATTCGTCACATAGTCAGCACCCACATCACTGCTTTAAAAAAAAAATACGGGGAAAACCACAAAGGCTTTTCTGGTGATGTTTTTGGCCTTTTTTTGCCCCCCTCCTTCACAATATGGCAAAATCACACAGAATACCATTAGGACAGGTAGGATTCTCCTCACATTCCGTGAGGAGCTTTTTCACCATTTGGACAACCCCTGTGTTTCTGACACATACAAACCAGTTCTTAATGACAATGCCTGAAATATCTTCACACATATAATTTCCTCTAGACAGATGTGGTGCCACCTTGGAAAACTTCAACAACGTAGGCCTTTTCAAATGTGGTATATTTTAAAATAAAGTAAATTCATATTTTTTTTATAATCCCACCCACCCACCCATGGAGCTGCTTTTCCTGTCAACTTCACCACTAGTCTTCCAGCTTCCATCAGATGAGGTGCAAGATGTATAGAGACTGCAGAAGCTATGAGCATGTTTCCACTAGAACCCAGTTTCTAAGTTTTTTTATATAAAATAAAAAAGCTACCTTAACCTTTGTACTTTACTGTATCATACAACCCCTGTGCATTACACTTTTTCCTATTATTTGGTAAAATAGTTAATCTTTCTTATTTTTGTTTTATTTAACATGAATACCTATCTATTTGAGAGCAGTGGTTTGAGTGTTGGACTAGGGAGATTATCAGACAGGAACCAAAAAAGCGTTCCTGTCCCACAATCTCCTCTCCCATCCCTGACCTGCTACAATAACCAAACTTTTCACGGCAGCCCAGGGGTGAATGGAGCTCTAACAGAGCTCTGTTCATTTGCTGGAGTGAAATCCTTCCTTGCGAGCACAAGAAATTCACAGTTTAAAAGAAAAATAAAAGAGAAAAAGTTACATCAAACACAGAAACACACTTTAAAACTTCCAAGTAAAACAGGGAAGTTTTAAAAAGTGTGTCACTTACCTTGATTTCCCAATCTCACCAGGAAGTGTTCTGACAGGGACCTCCCATTGACATTGGGATCTCACCAGCGAAACGGGGCACCTTTTCAGTTGCTGTCAAATCCATGACAGGAATGCAACGGGGGGATATATTGACAGTTTCTCCCATCAATAAAAAGCAATGCAGGCAAAACAGCAGCAGACCGGGTCCATTATGAGTGGGGAACTATGTCATCTGAAAAGGGAGCCCTTTAGCGACCTCCTGGCTTTGTTATAATGCCATTTTTAGCACATCTGATAATCTCCTAGGACTCGGGAAGACCAGGGTTCAAATCACTGCTCAGCCATTAAAACTCACTGGAAGACCTTAGGCAAGTCATACTCTCTCAGCATCAGAGGAAAGCAATAGTAAACTCCAAACAAATTTGCCAAGAAACCTCCATGACTTACGGTCACCTTAAGATGGAAACAACTTGAAGGCAAACAACCACCATCACCACCATCTATCTATTTATTTCCTATCACTCTCAATACCCTTACACCTATTACAAAAAGAATACACTAAAATAATATATTCAACCTCCCCACAGCTTAATAATTATGTATTATTTATCCCTAATTTGCACAGCATACTTCTTTCCAAAGAAGGCATGAGACAGTTAGTGAGATGAGAAGATTCCTAACTTTCCCAACTTTTGTAAATATTACTCTGTTATTCTTTTATTCTTTCTACAAGACAGGAAAGTGCTTGTATTGTTATATTCCTGAAATAGCAGAAGAGGCTGCCCTTCAATCATGAGAAATGTTTAGTAACCAGGAAGTCATCCTAGCTATGGGGATGGATGAATCAGCCATTTTTGGTTTCTTTCCGTTTCTCTTTACCCGCCCCCATCCCAGTCTTAAGTTCAATTTGTTCTGAACTTTGAACATTTTTTCCACTCAAATGTTCAGTTCATTCTGAATATGTTTTTTTTTTAAAAAAATACAGTACTTGCATGAACACTTGTTGGCATTTTGATGCACGTTTCCCTTAATTAATGCATTTTGTTTGCCATTTTAACCACACACACACACACACACACAATTACAAACAATTTTACTAATAAAATGCATTTGTGTACATAATTTTCATAAATAGATTCAATTAGGGGTGCATTTTCCCTTGACATAAACTCTGTTGCAAAATTTGGAGGAGTGAAAATTTCAAAGGCTGAGTTGCAAGCTGCACATTGATTCACATTCAAATAAGTTACATTCACAGTAAAATGAAAGCTACATCAGTTTTCTCCCTTCCTTTCCCCACTGAGCAATAGACCTACGTATTTTTCTCTTGTTGATGATTATACTTTCATTTGGGGATCCAGCATTAGGGTATCAGATTTTCAAGGCCTAGCAACAATAATTTCTGGTCTAGTACATCATGGACTTTCAGTTGTTCATCTAGGTCATCTTCTCTAGATGAACCCTGTGTGATGTCTCAGATACCTTACTTCAGGGCACTGAACAAGAACAAGGATTCTCAAAGGGTCTTTTAGTGGGTTAAGAATAATTAAGTCTCTACAAGTGTAAATAAACCATCACTAGACAGACGACTTGGTTGGTGGTGATTACTCTTGACTAGGAACTACTGGGGGCAAATTAAAGGGTGTCAGGCTGGACAAACAGACTCACCACAGCATAGTTAAGTTTTCAGAAATCCCACAGAAGTGAAAATCCTATTGAAATGGTGTTGGATAAAAACACAGTGTCTTTTCAAATTGGTAATTCAGTAACCCTCACACGAAGAGCACACACCTATTCATTCTACACCTGTGTACAAAAGCTAAATAGGACCAGCTCACACTACCAACCTGCAGAACTACTTCTAAAGACTTTATCAGACCATCCAAATACGGCATCATAAGGATGACTAATGATCGCAAAAGGGCGCACGTACCAGATGACATTGCCCTTTCATGATCATGTCCAGTTTAAAACCCATCCTACTTTATTGATGGCCCAAGCCATCAATTGACCCCCTGTGGTGCTTTTGTGCTGGCATTGCCAGCGTCTGAATTCATGCACCATTTTACTCACATGAATGCAGCATCAATGGCCGGTCCGGTGAGAACACTTCTGGGTGAAATTGATCCAGGCAGGTGATGCTATTTTTATGACCCTCCCTTGTTTACTTGTAAGTTTTAAAGTGTGTTTATATGCTTTCTTTCACCTGTTGAGTGTTATTTTTTGTTTTTGTTTTAATTTCCTGCACTAGGTATTCTCACAAGAATCCGCAGGATTTCAATAGAGGAAGTGAACAGAGCTCCATTCACTCGGGGAAGCCTTTAGCACAGAGAGGAGGTAAACATAGCATGGGGAGTTCTTTTGCTTGCATAAAAATGACAGAAGTTATGCCGGCAAAAGAACGGGGTTTAGGGGATGGTCTGATAAAGTCCTAAGACCCTTCTTACAAGCTGACTTTGAGAATCATGGCACTAGAACCAGATTTCTTCCACCCCACTAATTTATGGTTCTATTGTGTGTGGTATTGACTTTTCTGCAATTTGGAATGGATTCACAAGCCATGGGATCCAAACTGACCCAGACCAGATGGACAGATGGATTGCATGGGTTGTCTTCCCTCCCTGGAGATCTTTATCCAATCCTTGACCTTAAGGTTGTGTCTGGCAGTGACCACTGGTTTGTAGCAAGCAAAAGACAAAGGGAAGCATTCATAGTGTGCCAGCAAGGATGACCAATGAAGTCATTTTGGTACAGAAAGTATTTTGTTCTGCTGGCCTCTGTACTGGTGTACTGATGTGACTGAGTGACCTGACGGTGCCCTATGCTCAGTGTTGCTGGAACCAGGCTTAGAGAGACAGTATGATGAGTCACAGTTTCATCTAAATCTATGACATCTAGGCTCAGAAGTCAAAATAAAGGAATGATTAGTGAGATCATCTCTCTGTGCACAGTGCCTTTGAGGTTTGCTCTATGCTCTTGTTTCTTTGAACGCCATTAGGTCACAGAACTGTACGCTTCCTCCTACTGGGAACTCAGGGGTGCAATTCTCTTGTTCCTTGTCACAGATCACCCAGTAGGAGACTGCCCACCATCACTTTACCACACCAGAATACTTGCTGGAATTATGAAAGTTTTCTATTCTTGAGATGTCTGTTCTTACAGATAGCCATGCATATCAAAGGAGAAAATCTGATATTCACATTCAATAGCAGGACTTTGTTTGGGGACCATAGTAAAGTGGTAGAACACAAACTTTGTATTCTGAAGGCACTAGCTTCAGGCCCTATCATCTCCAGCAGGTAATAGAAAAAGGTCATTGTCTGAGACTCTGGAGCCACTGTCAGAGTAGACAATACTGGAGGTTAGGTAGACAAATAGCCCAAGATGATAAAATATAGCTTCCTATGGTTCTAATGAATTTGAATGAAATTCCCCACAGAAATCAACTGCTGCTAATACTGGGGCAAGGAGTGATTGGAGGCAAGGCCTCTCCCACAGGCTTATCTCCTACTGCAATAAAATCTGCCCCTTTTGATTATTAACCCTTCAAACCTACAGCTTACTTATTTCTGAGGGGGCTTCTAATCCCAGCTGTGATTCAAGATCCTTGTAGTTTAATAAGAGCAGATAGCCCAAGAGACATTCAAAGAGAAGAGCTTTTTTCTGTTGGGCTCTTCAGAAGTAGCAGGACCAAAAGAGAATTCCCCATTAGCCCGAGAAATGCCAAGGCTAATAAGATAGTCAGTGCTGCCAGACACTAACCAGTCCATCTCAAGCATGATGTGGGTGGAAAATTCCAGAGCGCATGCAGGCAACAACATGAAAATGAATTTCCATTCTATTTTCAGGGAGGAGTACTTCTGGAGATACAGCATTGCTTGGCCTGCCCCCTTTGCCCCCCTCCCCAAGCCTGCATAGCAACCTAAACCTCAGGCAGCCACCACCACAATAGTAGGGGGAATGGCATAATCGCTCTTCATCCAGTGTGTCAGCAGAGAGTTCGCCACTGGGTCCTGGCTTTAATGAGGATTGACTAGATGGGGTAAAACAGCAGCAATCTGCTTCTGAACTAGGTAAAGCTGCTCATAATTGGTCCAAGCCTCAGGCTATTAGCCCTGGGGACCCCCCTCCCTCAACTAATTGGATCATTTGCATATTTCTTCATAACAAGGCTTTGGGGAAAGGATTTCAAAGGCAAAGACTTGATCTTTTAAAAAATATATATATTATTTTATTTTCATTCTAAAGCAAGCTATCTCACATTTTCCAGTGGCAGTGTATATACACAACCACTAGGAAACAGAAAAGAGCCACAAAGTCAAGAATTTTGTGCTCTTCACACTTGTGGACAGAGCCTGGAAATGTTACCTTTTTTTGGATGACATATCCCAGAATTCCTCAACAGCTGGCTGAGGTCTCTGGGATTTTTAGCCTGAAAAAAAAACTTTTCTACACTCTGCTTGCAGCTTCCTGCACCACAAGCTATGAATCCATCATTCAGAGGTGCTTCAAATAACATGTACAATTGTCCCTTCATATTCGCTGGGTTTTGGTTCCAGGACCACCCCCCTCCCCGTGGATACCAAAATCCATGAATGTTCAAGTCCCATTATATGCAATGGCATAGCAAAATGGTGTCTCTTATATAAAATGGCAAAATCCAGGTTTGCTTTTTGGATTATTATTTTTTAAAGAATATTTTCAAGCTGTGAATACTTAAATCCATGGATATCAAATCCGTGGATACGGAGGGACAACTGTATCCTCTATGGAAAGCATATCCATGTAGAAACATTGGTTAAATTTCTATGTAGACTGTGACATGTAACAAGTGTGTAGCTATTTAAAAACATATTCAAGCATGCTACCCAATTATGAATTCATTCTGAAATAGACAGATAAATGCCTATCTAAAATTTACAAGTTAGTTTCACACATTTTTCTACTTGCAAATAATATCTGTGTAGGAAACATTGCTGGCCTGACACATTTTGCCATGTAAAATGAAAGACAAGATGGCTCCCATTTCTGTTCAATATATAAAAGCCAACTGCATCAATTGTTGAATCTTACTTCAACACTGATGATCAAGAGCAACCCAAGACACACTGCTGCTTGAGGCAACAGCAAGATGGCAGCCTTCCATGTAGAAGAACTGACTGGATTACATCTTTCTCCACCACTGGAATTGGAATAATATCCTCCACCATACTAGAAGCAGCAGTCTATCTTAGTGGTACAGGGTAAGCCATATGATTGACACTTGTGTACTCCAATATTCTGCTACTACTTCCTGGCAGCTTCCTCTAGAGGTGACTGCTCACTCTGCCTCATGATTGAGGCAGTCCCTTAGTGATGACCCCTATCACACTTGTAAGCAGTAGGTTAGTTTAGGAGTGTGAAGTAAACAAAGTCCACAGCTTGGCCTCAGTTCCAAGATGGATGAGGTAAAGGCTTTGTGTATGTCTAGATGAGGATTTCACCTGCAATTGCCCTGCCTCAAACACAGTATTTTAAGTGAGAATCTAGTTGACTACATTTATAACCCTTCTTTTTTGCCATCTTTTTTTCTTACTGGAAAGAAAAACTTAGTGCACGCAAAGGAAAGAGACTATATGTTTCCACTTCTGCTTTGCACAAGTCGGTCCTCAAAGTAGGACCCTAAACTGCAGTCTTTGTTTAGTCTGTCACAATTTTCTGTCCACCACTGCTCATTTTTATGAACCAACAAGTTATCACTGGTCATTATATTAAATCTGAACTGAGCTATAGGAGGTTTTAGAAAATCACCCAATAGATATGAGAAGGCTGGAATATTGCAAAATGAATAAATAAATAAATAAATACAATGGATTGCCACATTCATCAAATGACCCACCAGCAGCAGCCACCCACCCACAAAGCTTTTGTGGCCTCACAGGTAGTTCCCACTAGCAGAACTCATACACTGTTTCCAACTGGAGTGGAAACGTTGACCTTGGAGGCCTCCCATCCCTCCATTCAATTAGTGGCCTTGGCTATCCACAGGTCTCCTGCAGATATCAGGTTGAGATTATAGCTATCTATAATAAGTTAATGATGTTTTGGCACTGAGCCACTTCTCTCCTGTGGCTCTCCAGATGTCACACGAAGGCAGTCCATTACTGTAGGCTTTCATTAAGGAGGCACCATCCCTTCCCAAAATGACAGAGTGAAAACTTTTGGTTGCTGCTGGTGGTCCCGACCCCCCCCCCACCAGAAAAGGGCTGTTTTAGGCTACAATAACATTTTACAAACATGAAACAAAATATCCTCTGTTCTGATGATCCAAACTAACCTAAACCTCCCAGCTGTCCTATTATCTAGCTTCCAAGGGCTTTTTCTCTCTGGTCTCTGTCCAGGAATGAACATTTAGCCTTGAGGCAGATGGCTAAGCGCCACTGTTTTTATTGCTGCTTTTAAAGGGCAGAAGTGAAAAGTTAAAAGGCCCCCTCTACCACCCCCTCCATTTCAAGTCTTAAAATGACCACTAGGTCATACAACAAGGCCAAAAAAATTGCAATGGATGTTTCTCCTCCTTTGCTGAAGGAGAAAAGCTCTCTGAATTGGCAAGATAGCATTTGTTGTTGTTGTTGTTGTTGCTTCTCCCCAACCCACACTGGGACATCTTCTTGAGACCCATTCAAAACTTGAGCAAGCAGATTAATCTCAAAACTATACTTATACAAAATAGTGGTTATAGATTTAGGAAAAAAATTCTACATGAGTAGCCATTGCATATTCCAGTGTAACTTCCCTGTCTCTGCCTTTCTGGGTCTTAGCATGGAAGAAGGTCTGTACAAATGTCTGAAAGAAAAAGATTCAAACCATGCTGGATTAGAAAAGCAGTTAATAGAGCAGAATAAAGATGTCTTAGTGAGTGTAATTCCCCCCCCCCATTTAAATCATCGACAGACCCTCTTTGATGTTCTAAATGCTCACTGTCAAACCAATATGGTCAGGTTTACTTGGTTCTACCAGGAGGCAAAAGAGATACCCATCTCTGACATTCTCCCTTCATACTATTAAGTGAAGGACCAAGAAGCTGACTTGCCAACATGCTCAACACCCACTAGTCAGACACTAATTTTGCTAAGCTGTTTCCCTAGGAAACAACACCAGTCAGACCAAACCAACAAGAATAGCTTCAGACTTCACAGCAACAGAGTCCTGTTGGACCAAACCTCAAAACTTCCCGCTGTTGAGGAAGCCTCTACTCTTGAGGGGCCTCGTCCACCTAAGGAAATCCTTTTTCCTGCAGAGCTTGGTGTCTGCCACCCAGTGAAGCAACATAGTATTACAGGGTTTTGTTTTGCACCTTCAAATCATTTCCGACTTATGGTGACCCTAAGGCAAAAACCTATCATGCGGTTTTCTTGACAAGATTTGTTTAGAGGGGGTTTGCCTTTGGCTTCCTCTGAGGCTGAGAGCATGTGAATTGCCCAAGGTCACCCAGTAGATTTTCATGACTGAATGGGGATTTGAACCCTGGTCTCCACAGTCATAGTCCAATGATCAAACCACTACACCACACTGGCTCTCACAGAAGTCTTTGGAGAAATATTAATTTAGTAAAATTAATTATTAAGTTTTAGAAACAAAATAAAACTGAGATGCACATTCTCAGGTCCCTTAGTATTCATGTCAACTTTCAGATGTCTAGGTTTCACAGTTTTTGAGGCATGGTGGAGACACCCAAGACATACACTCCATTCTATTCACTTCTTTCTCTCCCCGCTTCTCTCCCTCCCTCTCTCATATTACAGTTATTGTTAGAAAGCTGTCAAAGTACAAATTGAGAAGCAGTATATTTCGGTCAAGTGGCTAGTAGTTGGACATATAACTGGTGTAATCTCACAACCACTTGACTGCATAATGATGCTTGGAATCATTAAATCAATACTGATAACATACTAACTCTACACATGGATAAAGGCTCACGTTTTCCATAGTGGTTGTGTATTAAACAAGGGCTGAGTTTATCTTTGGAATGTAATGTAGAAAGCTAATGCTTCAGTTTATGCTGTGTGCTGAATGGATCTGCAAGAACAAGGGCTATATCTACATGTGAAATTTACACCAGCTGGACCCCTCTGAGAGCCGTGCAATCCATATAATGCAGGGCATTTGCCCCATTCTGCCCTGGCCAGATCTTATGAACCCCTGGGCAGAAACAGGGCTCAGACAGGGGAACGCTGCGGTAGGGCCTGATACAGTGTTATAAGAAAATACCTGGTTTACTCTGCTGCTACCGGGGGGAAACAGAGCAGGCCTCGCATGGATATAGGAGCCTGTCCCAGCAGGTCAGCTCATCATGGCAGCTGCCAGTCGCCCTTACCCTTCTGGGTCCAGGAAGGGGTCCTGAAGCATGTGACCAAGGCTGGTCACATACAGGTGGCCTTTGCACACATGTTGTGGTTGGCTTCCTCAATGCTAGGAGGGCAAGGAAAATAGTGGCAGCAATGGCTGCAGTGACAGGCCAGCATTCCTGTCTAGACTCCGGCCCATTTCATCGATATAACAGGGGAGAGACACAGGCCTGATCCACAGCCAGGATATGCCGGTGGGGAGCCAGCATATCCTGGCTCATGCAGATGAACCCTATGTTTCACACATTACTTTAAAAATTAATGGATTAAGTTATAGACCCAAGGCCCCCATAGTAGTATGTTGTTGTTATAGCCACTTAAAGTTGTTATGGCCACTTCTTGCTTCTAGCCAGAAGATGGATGCAGAGCAGGAGGTAAGCCCTAGTGCCACAATGACTGGAGGGAAAGAAGGCAGCTAAGTAAGTAAATCCATACACTCCTAGAGAACCTTTGCAAAATTTAGCAATGAATCAATGAAGAATGTGCATCAATAGCTTGTATAATGTATCAAACTACTGTTCTCCTATCTGAGCTGGAGATTTGCACACAGCCCTTTCTTCTTGCCCAGAGCTGAGACCACTAAAACTGGAGAATTTGCACCCTTGTCTCCTGCATGGAGATGGACAATGCTCCTGCTCCTCCCTGAACAATGAAGACTCATGGCCAGGGCCTGAGATCTGGCAACCCTACTCAGCCACCATTTAATGAGGTTGCACTATCATGTGCCTTTTTTTTTTCATGGGAATTAATTACAAAAAAAGGAATTAATTTCGTTATTAGTAACTAGTTGTCCTAAGCTCTGGTTTCACAAAATAAGGCATCACTTAGGATGTGTGTAGAGGCTTTTGTGACAAACCACTAGCACACGTCCAAACAACAGCTTTATGCATGACTGTTTTTGCTCTACAGTTCTAAATCAAACAGTATAGAAAGCTTGTGTAAAAGAAACCCCAACCATTTCCACCAAACTTGGTGTGGAAGCAGGATGTTAAAGGGGCAGGAGAGAGGCAGAAATGGAAGAGACCACACTTTCTCACATAATTTGCTGGTTAGGACTCTGTCACCTGTGCTGGTTCTGCTTGGTTAGCCCCTGCTGTGCTCTTTGGGATAGTAGAGAATGGATCAGCACACTCCTTGTCTGATTTGGACATACCCAGAGGTTGGCTGAATAAGCACAACTAACACTTTACATTCCCTGTTCCAGAAGAAACTTATGTTGCCAGATGTCCAGTCTTAAGACAAATGCAATTCTTCACATCACAGAACTTGGAAGAAGTGACTCAAAAGAGAGGCAAAAATCCCACGCACATATACAAAGAGATGAAAAGGGCAGCACTCCTTCCTGAGTAGCTCAAAATAGCCAAGAGTAGTGGGAGGAGATAAGCCCTACGCACAGATGAATTTGATTTGATTATGCTCTTCATGCTACGGATTCCAGAGAGTTGGCTTGACTGTCTTATTTGGGATTTAAGGGCGGCTTTGTTTAAAGCTGACTCCAGTTCTTTGGCTATGCCCTGTGGTGACTGGAAATCAAATCAACTGGTCCAGCCTTTCCTCTAGTAAAAAGTTCAGGGCCTTCAAAAGGAAAGGCTGGACCATCCTCCACAAATCAGGACAGATGGGCTTTGTTACATAGCCTTATACATGCATGACTTCCCAGAAAAGATCTAAGGCACTTCAGTGGCATTGCCTGCCCCCATATCAGAGCTGCTATTAACTGTGTTTTAAAAGTTAAGCCTCACTCCCAAACCATTCTGAATGATTTAATTCATATACATGTGAATATATGTCAAGGACCCTTTCCGAATGCTGGTCAAAAGGGGACATACTTACCCTGAAGTTTGAATTTGGATGAAGATATCTCCTGCCTACCCAGCTTATATTTAGGAGACAAACACAGGACTCTTCTCTGAGGCATCATATGCACTGTTGAAGCATTCTCAGTCTCTGAAATGCCTACATACATAGTAGTGCTATCTATGCTGGTCTCCCACTTAATGCCTACAGCTCCACGTGCAGAGTCTGCATTGGTTCTCCATCCATAACAATTATACCTAATGCCATTATAATGCTTTAGAGTGTTCAAAGAGTTACACCTGTCATTTGATGTCAAACTCACTTCCAGTAGTCTGTACAATACCCCTATATGGTAGACAAGCATAATTGTCTTTATAGTGTGGACAGGGAATGGAGGGGAGCAGGGCTAGACAATGGGTGGACTAAGTCCATCTAGTGAGATAGTGCTTAAGACCAGAGCTTGGTAAACTTACATTTTGGAATACAACACCCAGAATCCCCTACCAGCATGACCATGGCCATCTTGGTTTGGGGGTTTTGGGAGCTGCAGTGCAAAAAAAGGGTGACTTTTCCAAGTTCCAACTGAGTCATATGTTAAACACAGGACTGTTGTATAGCTTTGATTTTTAACAATAATAGTGCATCTGCTCCAGTATGACCGAGAGAGGCACACCCAGATTGAGCTGTATATTTTGTACTGCTGAATTTCTGCTAGGTATTATGTGAAGGGGCCAGGGCCAGCATCTGATATTTTCAGGTAAATGCTAAGGACCATGTGTTCCAGTGGCCTGGAACCCACCATTTCAAATTATCCACAATGCCCCAGAGTATCCAACACAGCATCTGTCTTGAGCATTGAACACAACACCTTAGTGTGATGAAGCCTGTTTTTCTGGGGTTCCCTCAAACCCAGAATTAGCCTTGTTGTGGGAGAAAAGGTAAAGTGTGTCTTTTGTGCAGATACAGCCCACACTTTCAGTTACATCAAGACAGACAAAGCTGCCAGGTGGGCATTTCTTTATCTTTCTATTTCTCTACATACCTTCCTACAGTGGGCTCAAAGAACATGCTGGGCATTGATACAGGAGATATAAAGTGGGCTCTGTATATAGGTGCTGTAGGTTATGGAAATGATCACACCAGCCTCTTTCTCACAACAATCGCATTAGCAAAGCAAATGGGAACATGCCTATTTGAAATAATTCATTATCACTGTCTGTTCAATCACACAAGTACACTGCGATTATTGTGCTTTGCCAATCATCTGTCCTTCCACACTGGCTCCGTACCCTGCCTTCAGCGCATGCGTGCTTTTCTTTTTAAAATTATTTTTGCTGCAATTGCACATTTATGAGGAAACAATAAAAAAATATTTTTTTTATTTTATCATCTCCCCATAATTGTGCAATCACAGCAAAAAGAAAGAAAGAAAAGACAGGCATGAAGGAACAACCGTAGTCAGTTCAGAAATAGCGAGAGGGAGGGGAGAGAGAGGAGGAGAGGAATGTGACTTCCATCATACCACTACTGCCATAGAAGGGACTTATCACATGAAAGGGAATACTGGCATGGCAATGGTATTGAGAGACATTGGTGGGTTTCCCCCATCAGTGAAGAAGTGTGCTACAGGAATGCCTGGAAAGCAAACCAGCAAAGGGATAGAGACAACGTTGTGTGATAAGTACTGGCCAAATTTACTAATATCTTCGTGTAATTCCGGAATAAAGCCTCATTTGATAATCTCCTATATATCAGATGAAGGAACTGGGAAAACCACCTACAAATATTCTTTAACTAAGAAAACCCAATGAAATTCATGGGGCTGCCATAAGTCGACAGGCAGCTTGAAGGGACACACACAGAGAGCTAAGCTACACTTTGAGAGAGAGGGAATTTGCTTTCATCTTACTTATCTTCACTGATTCCTTGGTCATTTGTAGACTTTAGCACCACATGAAAAATGAGGCAGCTTGTGGGGCTTCTGTGCCTTAAAAACTATCTGAGTGGCAAAAACTAAACTTGCAAAATCTCAGTGCCTGGAAAAGCCATACAAGTTGAATTCTGCCTAGGGCTGCCATAAAATCATATGACTCCTGCCACAAGTAAATCCAAACCATATTATGAACCCTATCCCCTAGGGCATGTATCATACAAATCTATAAAAAGGTTGGAACTAAGTGATTCATGGGCATATATCACTGAAACTTGAACATTGCGTTCTTTCACAGTACACAATTATAGCACTATTGTTCCACTTTAACTGACCTGGTTCATTACTATGGAATCCTGAAATTTGCAGTTTAGGGAGGGATATTTAGAATTTTTAGCCAGAGAACTCTAGTTCTATCCCAGACTACAAGCTCCAGGATTCCACAACATGCAGCCATGACTATTAAGTGGAATCATAGTGCTATAATTGTGTAGTGTGAAAGGGCACATTTGAATACACAAATTATTCAAGATACCCTAACTGCTAAAAATTTGTAAAAAATATTTCCCCACACAACAAAAGACCCACAGAAAGATTACAACACCTCCATACCAAGCACAAATCTGATAGTTAAATTTTGTAGACATATTAGTTCTGTTCAGGCCTATTGATCCCAGCCCTTCCATCCTTGACTTCTCTGTATTTAAAAGGAATATCTGAAGAGGAACGCTTAACTGTGTTTGGATAAATGTAGCTACAACACTCTACGGTAGAGATGAGGATACACTTTTGGCCTAGGGACTGAATTCCAATCTGGGAAGGGCCTTGAGACTGGCTTCCAGCAGTACGTGGGAGTAAGAGCACAGAGTGGGGCCAAAGTAAATTGAGCAGGACCAGATGTATATCTTGCCAATTTGCTCTAGCACAATACCCTTCAGGTGTTCAAAAGCTTTCCAGCTAGCAAACCAAGGCTCCTCTTCCATATAAAGCCTTGCCAGCCTGCAAACCAGATGCAAACCTGTTCCATCTTAAACTTGCCAGTCTGACAGCAAGAATTTCTGTTTCGTGCAAAATCTAGCCAATGTACAAATGAGGACTGTTCTGTGTGAAACCCTGACATTCTGCAAACCAGAGTTTCTGGAGAATGAAAAATTTTCCAGACCTAGAAACCAGAACTCATGACATCACAAAATAGGGTGGGTGTGTATGTGCCTTCAAGTAACCTGTCAACTTATAGGAACCTCATACTTTTCATAGGGTTTTCTTAGACAACTCAGAGGTGGTTTTGCCAGTTCCTTCTTCTGAAATATAGCCTTCAGCACATGGTATTCATTGGTGGTCTCCCATCCATGTACTAACCAGGGCTGACCCTGCTTAGCTTCTGTGATAATGGGGTCCCCTTATTATCTGGCCAGCACAACAATCAGGTAAATGAAGGGTTAACTAGATACTGAGAGGTAAATTTACACCTTATTGGGGTCAGCATCATCACAGATGTCATAGGTCAGCAAGGACAAATGACCAATGGGGAATTAGAGAGTGTCTTTCTTGGAGAGCCTTTGATGAAGAGGTGATAAATACTGCCTCGGGCCATAAAGAACAAAGAGAGTCCTGATGTGGGGGGCCTCTTGGCAGCTGGGGAGAGGAAGGTCATTTTGAGATGGGCCTGATGGCCATGGCTCACACCTCCCCTAAATTCAACAGACTGGACTTCATATTAGTGAGTAGACTAGAGAAATGTGCAGCTTAGTTGCATCAGGGAATTATGTTTATTTCTAACTTGGCTGAATGACTAACTCTATCTGTAATTCTAATGACTACCTGGGAGGGAGGAGCCTCCCATGAAAGATATACCCTCATATTGTGAACTCTGCTTATAATAAAGAAGCTTTTCTAATCTTTCTTCCAGCTGATGCTTACATGTGCCTTTTGCTCGGTCTTTCTTTCTCCTCCTCTAAGTCTCGAAGTGGGGGTGGACTGGTATCTCACTGCAGTGTCACAGATACAGACTATCAACCCAACAGTCTCCCCTTGGACTGCACACAAAGGGTTAAAGATTCAAGGGGTGGTGGCAGCTAGATAAAGAAAGAGGTAGTTCAGGGGGGTCCCAGGGCAGAGGAACCCCAAGATTTCACCACAGGGAAGCAGCAGAGTCCTCAGAGGCATGTGTGTGAACAAACACGGAGGCTAGGGCTGCATCACATGGTGACAGCGGTGGGCACAGCTTCCAAGATCAGACAGGATATGGTGCCTTTAGTTTCTTATCTCTGCACTTGATCACTGATTACAAATAGGGGCAAAAGAAGCTCTGCTGCTAACGGGGAACCGATGGGGCTCAATTAAGGTGGCAGGCTATAGGTTTCCCTCTCCTGCTCTAGGGGATCAAGAATGAGGGATGCATGAGAATTTTTTCTTAGTTCACTTTTGAGTTGAATGTATTCAAATTTGCAAATTCTTCATATTTGGGACGGAAAGTACTTGTAATTTTAACATATAAACTGTGGGAGAAACCAAAACAGAGAATCACTCATCCAGGCTCAGGGCTTTGAGTATTTACCCATCTGAAACATCTGGTTTTGAATCCCTGTATATTCTGCTGTCTTAATTGGAAATTAAGGTGGGCACTTTTTCCCCCTTGAGTGGTTTCTCCAATTTTAATACCTATATGGAAGGCAAGGACAACACAGTCTTCTTTGTCATTGATATATCTGTACTTTGAATGTTTCCAGTACAAATGGAGGAGAATTTCATCTTGATCCAGTTTTGGAAGCATGTGCCAAAATTTACACATTACTTCATATTTGAGATGGAAAGAACAAGGACGGTTTCTTTAAAAAAATAAGCATGGGGAGTGGGGGGAGAAAGAAACTGACAGATTTTCCCATCCCTGTCAGGAATTCTGTGCAACTGGGGTTTGTGACTGCACAGAACACTATAATGGCCTTCAGACAAATGCAGTTATAGTTCCTCTCATGACTTTCCATGTCAATATAGGGAAGCTGGGGTTGATGTATACATCTCTTCATGCTTTACAACTGTTGAAGAGTGATTGTGAAAAGCATACTCTCCAACAGTTCCGATTTGGCAGGGATAGTCCCAATCATTACTCTATCATCCCACTTTTTCAGATGCTTTTAAAATGTCCCGATTTCTCTCTTCTACTCCCACTTTCCCCCTTTGTCCTTGGCTTACTTCCATTAGTATGGATTGAGTTCAAAGTGCAGAAGTAGTTTGCACTCAGTTAACCGAGCAGAGGGGAGAGAACAGGAGGGGGCAGAGTCTTGCCCTTCCTAGTAGGCCCAGGCAAAAGCAAACTGCTGCAACCTGTCCCAGCTTATGTATTCTTCTGTCATCTTACCACACTCTAATGTTGCTTGGCCACATTGTGCCCCAGTTTTAATCTGTGGAATGTTGGTGGATGAAACCCCAAGTTAAAAACTTAGTTCAGCCATTAATTCACTCTATTGTCTAAGACAAGTCAGACTCCTATGGTCTCTATTGACTGTCTGTGAAATGGGAACATTCAGGGTCCATTCTAGACAGCAGAATTGTTAAAGTAAGCAGAGCTCTCTCTCACACACACATCTCTTTAGCTTTGTGACTTGGTCCTGAAGAACTGGCCACTCTTCTGAGATATGTGGAGCAAAGTAAGATTGCAGTGACAGGTGGCTGTTTCAAGTCTATCAGACTTCAGTGGAGACAGAAGATCCAACCAAGTTCAGAGCAATGAAAGCAGCAGAACTGTTTCACCAAGAAAGAGGGAGAGGAAATGAAGAAGGGTAGCTAGATGACAAGATGAGACAGTGTTCAAGTTCCGATGCCAGGGTTGGACCTAGAGCTTAGAAAAGTTAGGGCCTTATCACATGAAGTAGGTAAATCACAATAGTGCCAGGGTAATAGCATCTCTCGGGGGTGCCTTACCACATGACAGCATCACTGTTTCTTGTTGCCACATGGGAGATTGTTTTAAAAGTGATTCTTTTTACAAAAAAAGAAAAAACCCATTACTGGTCCCTTCTGTCGTGCTCTGATTTCCTGTGCGAAAGTTTCATTGTGCCACAAGGAGAGGTGCCTCATGCAATAAGGCTGTTCTCATCACGAATGAGGCTGTGACTGATGGATACTGCTAAGTCATTGCTCCTATTTGTTCTTGGCTTATGTCTTTGACTTATCCAGAGAGAAAGAAGTCAGATGCTTGGTTCTGATTCAGAACTCTGAAAATTTGCCTCTTTGTATTATAACACCTGCATTTCCCCAGCCAGCATGACCAATGGGTCTACAATAAGCAGTACATAGATTGAAGGTCAATGGTTTGTTCAGCTACTCCCACTTGCAGTGATAGGCAGGCAACATACAACATTACACTGCCTAGGTTCCCAATAAACCAGAATGGAAAGAATTATGGCTTATTGGGCTTTCCAAATGTGCCCAGTGTTTTATATGAACACTGGACCTGACTGAATAAAATCAGAAGAGCCAGAAAGATCCCTCTTTTAGGGTTCTACATGACAACTCCTGCTTCCCACCCATCCAACTCTATAATTCTATGATTCTATGATTCTAAGTGTTGGTTGCCGTTTCTGCTTGGTCTTTTCAAAGGGCCCACATCAGTGGTCAGAGTTTGTGCTGAGTAAAATCTGACAAATGGAACAGGAAAACAGGCATCTCTAGTGCTATTTCCTTTACATCATGAGATGAATGGGGGCTGTGAGCCATGGAATTCAGCTGACTCAAGCCAGACAGGAAATGGTATTAAACCTTCTCCCATCAATATGAAATAAAACAGGGGCCGAGGCAGGGAGACTGCTGTGTGACTCATGAAAAATAGGGGTGGCTATGTGTGCCTCCAACGTTACTTTCAGTAACCTGGGAGGATGTTTAGTTAGAGAAACTGGCAAAGGAGCAGAAACAGCTGCAGGGGGGAAAGTCTCTTCAGAGACAGCAGCGTGACATGATGGACGCCCACATTTGGAGTTCTAGTTTTCCAGCTATGCTCCTATTATTAAATATACTGCTAATTTCCTTCCCAATGCTCAGAAACAAATCTACTTCAAGACAGATTCTGTCTTCAAATCTCCCACCAAAAAACTCCACTTTTATCTTTTTAGTGTCTTTACCTCTTCTCCCCCCCCCCCACTCCTTATAAATCATACAGACAGAACAGCCCCATCATTGAGCTATGGGTTTGTCTATATGGGCAATTTACCCCATCTTTCCTCTGTCTTGGAACCCTGCAGTCCTGACAATTCAGGGCTTTTGTCCCATTTTGCCCCAGGCAGTCCTCATGACCCCCAGGGCAAAGATGGGGTAGGGCCCATTACAGCGTTTTAAAAAGATACCCAGCAAAATCTGTTCCAGCTGGCAAAAAATGGATCAGGCCCTGTATGACTATAGGAGCCCATTCTAGCATACTGGCCCACTGCTGCAGCTGCCCTCTGCATCACTCTTCCATAGCCATGAAGGGGGCCTGCAGCATGTGACCCAGGCTGGTCACACGCAGGGGACTTTGGTCATATGCTGTGGGCTGGCTTCCTGATGTCAGAGAATGTGACACAGAAAGTGGTGGCAACAGCTGCAGGGGTGGACCAGCGTGCTTGTCTGGACTCATGCCTGTTTAGCACTGGTAATGGGGGAGGAACGGGCCAGATCTGTAGGTGGAATACGGTGGCAGGGAGCTGGAGTAGATGAGCCCTAGGACTGATCAGTTTAGACATAAATCAGAATCCTATGCTTGCTGCCCAGGAGGGAGGGATGTACATCCCAATTAATGGGCTAGGGCTTAGAAAAAATACTTCCAAGTTGGACTACAACTCCCATAATCCAGAGCCTGAGAGATTTGTTTGAGAACACAAACTTTCTAAACTTGAATTACATCTACAAAAGAGGTGGTATAAATGGAAACATTGTAATCAATAGTGACCTATGGGCAACTGGTCCCACTTCTGTCCTTTCCACTCCCACAGCCAGAGGAGAGGATTTGATTCTAAAACTGCAACCCACCACCTGGGATCAGGAACGAAGCACCATTTTGGGATGGCCAGGAAGGTGTAATATGGGTCCTCCCTCACATACATATATCATAATCCTGTACTATACCTTCATTCTCATAAATAGTCATGAAAGAGACACCAGAGTTGGGGAAAATTTTGGACTACAACTCCCAGAACTCTCTAGTCAGAGTGGTCACTTGATGGAGGATTCTCATTACTCTGGTTCAAAAATCCCTCAACCCAAAACACCACTCATCCTTGAGTTCTGAGAGAAGGTTCTGTAGTGCCTTGCAAAGTATTGTTTGTCACTAGAAACAGGTGCTTTTAATCTGAGATCTTGTGGCACTGGAATTGCACTTAACTCCACTCAACTACTTAATGTGACTTCTGGGGGCCATGGGTTGCCACCGAGTTTAGCTGTCTCACAACAAAAGGAATGAAGACATAAGAAACCAAGTGCCAGTTTATTTTTGGTTACTTAACTTTTCTGCAATGATAAAACTATTATTCTCCTTTACAGTGTTGTGTATATTGTATATATCAAGAGGAAACAATGGCAGTTGAATCAATTTCAGCTTCAGGTTGTAACTCACACAAAAATGAGAAATTAAGTGATGGAGGCAATACTTCTGCAAGGCACTGAGTTTTAAACATACTCTCCAAGATTTCATAGATGAAAACTGGGACACACGGCCAAGTAACATCAGAGTGTGATCAAGAAGGAAAAGGTATTAATGAGGAAGAAAAAATAAGTTGATCACACTACCCTGTTATAGCACTATTATTCTGCCTTAACTGCTCCGGCTGCCTCCCATGGAATTCTGGGGTTTGTATGAAGCCTAATAGCTCTCTGGCTAAGAATGCTAAATGAATGTCCCTTCTCAAACTGCAAATCTCAGGATTCCACAGGAAGCAGCCAGTAAATAGGCAGTAAAATCTCTCCCAATGCTTGACCTGTGCAAGTTACATGTTCTGTCCTGCAGCACAGTGTAGCCCTGGTACATACAGAGCAAAAGGAAATCAAAGGAAAGGGCTGGAAAGAAGTAGACTGGTAAAACTAAGTCTTAAAATATAAGGTTTATGCAAATATCAAAAACAAACAAAACTCAGAAGTGTAGAGAGGAGAGGAAATCATTCAAATCAAGAATGCTCCTCTACAATGTTGATTCTATTTTAGGGAAATTAGAGGTAGTGGTCAGCCTAAATACCCTAAAGCCACCAGATCCTGCCTGATCTTGGAAGATAATCAGGATCAGTCCTGGTTAGTACTTGGATGCAAGACTGCCAATTAATACCAGGTGCTGTAGGCTATATTTCAGGGGAAGGAACTGGCAAAACCACCACTGAGTATTTATTATCTAAGGGCTTATCTAAACGGTGAAAATACTCCTCCCAGAATGCGATGAGAATACAACCTGTCTCCATGGGATTCCGCATCCCTCCACTGTATTTGGAAGAACGGGGGGGTGTGTGTGTGTGTGTCAAAAATGCCAAAAAGTACATAGGAAAAACTTTCACAGCTTTTCCCAAAAAATTTTTAAAAACAGTGCAGGAAGTGCACATTCCTGCTCATTGTTAAAAGCAACTGAATTGATTCACTTTCCCAACAAGAGCAGACGATTGCTCAGACATGTGTGGGGGCAATGCTTGCTAACAAGGCAAGCAAATGAACACTAAAGCGATAAAATGGCTTTTTTCTGTTTGCTTTTTTATTAAAGTGAAAGGTCACTCTTGCACCATAGATATGGTTTAAAAAAAAAAAAAACTACTGTCCGGCAGCAGCAAATTAAGGTAAGTAAAAACATAAATTGAGGTAAGTAAAACCACGAGTAATTCACTTGCAACCACCATCTTGATTAGCTGGCATGCCCGTTTGCATAGCAAACACAGATGGCTTTGCATACCAGCAATCTTGCAAAAAAACAACAACGTTAAGACAAATAGTAGCTGCATGAACTGGCATTACTGTGAAGCCATCCACATTTTTTTTTTTTGCCTCATATAGACAAGCCCTAAGAAAACCCTATGAATTTAATAGGGTTCACCATAAGATAACAGGAGACTTGAAGGCACATACTGTACACACACACACAGAGGTGGTGGTGGTGGTGGTGGATCCTTGTGTGTGTGTGAGAAAGATGGATTGAGAGAATACCTGGAGCACAGTTTTGGGTGTGCTCTAATTCAAAAGGAATCTCCTTAAGGAAAATATCTCGCCTTCCCTACTTTCTACACGCTGTTTATTCCTTTTCCTTACCTCCATAAATTGGAGTCACACAGTAGAGGATCTTGTGTCCAAAGGTAGGAGAAGATGCAGGAAGAGTTGGGTTTGGGGTTGTTGTTGTTTTATTTAGACTACTGGAAAGAACAACATTCCACCCCCTCCTATCCTTCTTGTTGAGTTAATTGAATACAAACTACTTTTGCACATTGAACTCAGTCTGCAAGAACTGAAGTAAACTTAGGGTGAAGCAAAAAATGGGAGGAGCAGAAAGAAACTGGGGCATTTTAAAAGCAGCAGAAAAAGTGGGATGGTAGAGGATTATGTGGGACTATTCTTGCCAAATTGAGACAGATGGAGAGTACCCTGACAACTTACTCAAGAAATCATCATCCATGAATGGAAGAGCTTTCTGGACCTTTGTATAAGAGCCTCTAATTTTCATCTGAAAGAACTGGCATAGCTAAGTTGCATTTTAAAAGACTGTCTCGGGTAAAGCTTGAAAACTCCCAGCTAGAGCCAGCACTAGAAATTTTACACAACTACAGCTGGCCCTCCATATCCATGGATTCTGCATCCTCAGATTCAAGTATCCATGGCTTGAAAATATATTTTTAAAAAAATCCAAAAAGCAAACCTTGATTTTGCCATTTTATATAAGGGACACCATTTTACTATGCCATTGCCACTACCTACGACTCCTCGAGCGCTTTCATCAGCACTGTCTACGCACAATCCTAAATATACACTGGACTGACTATGTGACGAATGTTGCTGTCCTTGAGCAAGCAGGGATCACCAGCATTGAGGCCATGATACTGAGAACACAGCTGCGCTGGGCAGGGCACGTTTCTAGGATGGAGGACCATTGCCTCCCCAAAATAGTACTCTACGGTGAACTCGCCACGGGTCAGCGTAAGAGGGGCGCTCCAAAAAAGTGATACAAGGACTCCCTGAAACAACATCTCAGGCTCAGCCAAATTGATCACCAACAGTGGTCCGCCCTGGCCTCACATCGGGAGGCATGGAGACACACTATCCACAATGCTGCAGCCTTATTTGAGAACTCAAGCCGAACAAGTCTTGAAGAGAAACGACAACGCAGAAAGAATCACAACCCAAAAACATCACCCAAGGAGACCTTCTGCTGTGCTTTTTGCAACCGGACTTGTTTATCTCGGATTGGCCTTTTTAGTAATCAGCACGCTTGCAGAAAGTGCGGGATGAGTCCTTCCTGAATCTTCGTTTGCGAAGAAAAGCCAGAGAGAGAGGAGAGAGAGAGAGTGTATATAATGGAACTTGAGCATCCATGGATTTTGGTATCCACACAGAGTCCTGGAACCAAACTCGAGTGGATACCAAGGGCCCACTGTACTACAAGAAGGCAAATAATGCCCAACTGTTCGCTGCATTGTAGCATCACTGAAAGAGATGGGGTTGTCACAACTTTTGTATGTCTTAGCACTACTGCCTGATGAAAATACAGTGGAATGGCAGAGGATTAACCAAAGCGATCCCCGTCAAACTAGGGGCCTCCGAAGCATATTAAGACTTATGTTTATCACTCCTGGCCATTCAAGCAAAGACTTGTCTTTTAGGTTTTGCTCCTTTCTCCACAGATAATGTGTTTGCAGCAATAAGGAAGCCCATTGGCTATTTTTCTGTTTCAAAATAGCCAGGCTCCAATTCAAACACATTTTTATGACGGATCTGCAATATACGTATGTATCAATACATATGACTTCTGACCATCATTCTCCATGTGTACGTACGTGATGGAAATGGAAATGGAGGGAGAGAGACTAGCAAGCCTCTCTCTGCTCACATATGTTCTTCCTGGGGAGAGAGGGGAGGGAGAGAGCCCTGAATGCTATATTGGATATTGTGGTTATATTCTGTGATGTTTTGGCTACAATGTCCAAGGAGGAGTTGTATGCTACCCCTTGTGAACATAAGGAACATATGTATTATAGATTTGTACATGGATTTGTTTCTGACTCCCATCTCAATGGGACATTGAATCCAAAATCCCCCAAATAGGTTCAGAACTATAGGTTTCATCATATGTGCAATGGAAGAAAACCCTTATGGCACCAGCCCTGCCCTTGTAGCATTTCCAATTTCATGATTAAGTGAAATAGACTGTTGCTGTGAAAAAAACATACTGCCATGTTCAGCCCACAGTTGCATTTCCTACTTTATTGTTTCCCTAAGCCTTGACCTTCTCCTGCTTACTTGTGTGACAACAGCTGATGTCGTGCAGAATCTGCTTTGGTCAACTTGCCAGCTTTGCAGCTCAAGTTTGTCTTAGCGGTAAAACACATGAGAATGTGTAAGGATTTGATCTGGTAGCTGAGGGCAGTTTTGCACTGAGGCTCTGAGTTGTTGGAATTGGGAGCACAGCTCTGGGACAGATTAATTGCTGATAGCAGTGTTTAGAAAACACCACTGAGGACCAAGCTGACCAGAAGAGTTGAAGTCAGGCAATCAGATTACAGAGTGTAAGAACAGAAAAGTAGCTTTGAAAGTTTTCTCACCTACTCAGAGCCAGCATGGTGTAGTGGTTTGAGCATTGGAGTATGACTCTAGAGACCAGGGTTCGAATTCCTGCTTAGCCATAGAAACCCAGTGGGTGGCCTTGGGCAAGTCATACCTAGCCTTAGAAGAAGGGAAAGGCAAACTTCCTCTAAACAAATCTTGCTCTTGCCTTAGTCCGTCCAGAGGGAACCTAAAGGAAGCACTGACCCCTTCCACTCTCCTTGATGCTGTGGCAGCTCGTTGGCACTTCCCTGCCATGGAGGGGAGAGAAGAACAGGTTGGTTCTTCTTTTACAGGAGGTTCTCCTCAAACAGACTAGTCTCACCTTAGTCTGTTCCAGAAGAACCTAAAAAAGTGCCAACTCCCAATACTCCTGCCTGTTCACCCCCGCTCTTTCCTCCTCTCCTCACCCTTCCTGTTTCCTCCATCTACCTTGGAGACCTGCGTACCACCAGCCCTCCCTCCTCCTGCTCTTCCATCCCATCCCATCCCATCCCATCCCCTTCCCCTTCCCCCTCCCCACCCCAAGGGGAGTGAGAGAATGAGGGACTATGTGTGTGGCCTTGTTGGGTCTGGGCTCAATCGGGATTCCTTCTTTTCTCTATCTCCACATATGTTTGTGCACACACAGGGAGAAGGGGTTTTTTGGGGGGAGGGGTGTCTCCCTTAATTCATTTCTTCAGTGTCCCTGAGTTCTGGCATTATGAAAGTGTGGGTTGAGGGGGGGAAAGAAAGAAAAAATTTCTTCTCTCTTTCTCCACACCACACCATGCTTTCATTTGATAAACCATCATGAATACCCCCTTTGCACTTGCAACCCCATCCTCATTTCAAAAGCCTGCCAAACCCACTGGCTTTTCTTATTGGGGACATTGATTCTGCCTCCTTTTTCATGGCTCTAGAATATTCCCCTCAGCTCCGTTCTCTGTGTCTCTCATGGGTATCTTCCATGTCCCATCACTTGTGGCTCAATTAGTGTGTATGTGTAGTCTTCCCCCTCCATTGTACTGCAGCCCCTTCCAACTGCCCTTGCCCTCCTCCCACTACTGCCATCCTGCCCAGGGTCTCTCCTTCTCTGCTCCCCCATCCCATTCCTCCGTCTGCCCCAGAGATCCATTCACTACCCCTCCCCCTCCTCCCACTCCCCTCATCCAACCCCCTGTCCCCCTTCATGCCTGAGAGGAGATTTTCACACGGGGCAAAAATGCCCCATTACTGCCCCACCATCTCCTCTCTCGTTCCTGCCACGGAATAATGTAAATCTTTCACACACTTACCTTAATTCCGCAGCAGGAATGGGCTCCCCCTCCCCTCGCTGGCCGGCCATAAATGCAGCTGTTGTAAGGCTGCTTTTACGATCGGCCATCTGAAACGTTATCACGTTATCACATGATAACGGCTGGGTGGTAAATTTAAAAAATAAGACTCCCCCAAACATAAAATCAGTTCAACAAACAAAAAAACACACTTTAAATCACACAATCAAAACAGGGAGGGTAAAATAAAGGATGCCACTTATCTGGATGTCCAGATCGTACCAGGAAGTGCTCGGAATGGACCTCCCCTCCACAGCTGTCATTTCGGAACAGGAATGGGGCTCCTCTTCGCACAAACTGTGATTGCGTGATAGCAATGGAACGGGAGGTCTATTCACAATGAAAAATCGTAATTACATTGTTCTGGAACAGTCACGGGAGCAGGATGGATGCAGGACAGAATGGGGTCAACATCATACAAAAGGGAAAACCTTTCCTGAACCTGTTCTGTTCCTGCCATGGACTATATAGCCCATGTGAAAATCTCCAGAGAGTGAGAAGCAAGAGAACATGCATATGGCTGGGCACACATCCTGTAAATGTGGAGCTTAGTCTGTCCTGGGAGAACCTTAAAAAAGTACCAACCCTCTCTACTCTCTCAGTGCTCCTTTGAGGAGAAGTGCCAAAGAGCTTTCCTCACCACCATTTTACTGCCCAGGCATTCAAAAAGCCAAAAGTAGGATCATGGCAGAGAGAATAGAGGGGGTCAGTACTTCCTTTAGGTTCTCCCAGGACAGACTAACCTCACGCCTTTTACCACTCTACTTAGAGAAGGGGAAAGGGGATGGTTCATTTTTTATATACTGTATATATAGAGAGTTAATACTGTATCTTAACTTTTATCAAAAAAGGAACCACCCCCTTCTCTGAGTAGAGTGGTGAAAGGCCTTTTTGAATGCCTGGGTGGAAAAAATGGCAGTAGCACCCTGAGGCGGCGTTGGTGCTTCTGCCTCTCCACGGAATGGATACGAGGAACCCCATGTTGAGCCCCAGAGTTTTACCCTCAACTTATCCATGGGCTATATCAAAATCTATAATTTTGGCCCCCTAACCTGCCCTCAGCTTATACGTGAGGTTGACTTATATGCAAATATATACAGTATACAGCTATTTCATCATCATATCTGAAACCAAGGGCCTGATTTGACTCATGAAGTTTAACAAAAACAGGGAGTTGACAAGAGAGCCTGTTGATATTACTGGGAAATCCCTGACTTTGCAGGAACTGGAGATTGAAACAGATAGGCTGTACTACGTAACATTTGTGGCTGCTCCTAGGGCTGAAGCTGACATCATCCTACTTGAACTGGGAGAAAGCAAACGTTTCCAAATGCCACCTCTGTGCCTGAGAACATAGTAGGCCTGCCTGAAAGGCTGTCTCTGGGAACTAGATGGAGAAAGCATGAGTCATAAGTGGTGCATCTTGGCCCCATTGTGTCTGGGGGATGAGTCCCATTTATTTACCCTTCTCTCATCAGCACCAAATATAACAGATGAGCTCATGGCTATGATGGACTTGGGCTTTATTTACATGGCAGGTATAAATAAAATGCTGGCTGCTAGACACAGGGCGCACAGTGAGCTAACCCCAGCAGGAAAGCTTAGCTTGGGAGAGTGTGTAAACACCAACAGGAACAACAACAACTATCACAACAACAACAACAAAACCCTTTCAGGATTCACATACCCAGTTTCCACTACTAGGTACAAAAACTTATACAATGATACAAACTCTGAACAGCTCTACACAGATCCATCTATGCTCTGTGCATTTTTGTAGCCTGGATTATGATGTAATTTCATTCTGAGCTCATCACAAAGGCAAGCAGCTCGCCTTGAACGTCTTTTCATGTAAAACATATTCTCCCCAAGTCCCCCCATGATCATGTTCCTTGCATCCAAGTCTGAAGAATAATTTCTTTTGAGATTCTCCCCCTCCCCACTGTGACAAATGCAAAACTGAAAAAGCAGAACATGGACAAAGAAGGTACCTGAGCAGAAAACCTCCCCTGCCCCTAATTCTGAAATTGTAAATCCTACCACAACTGCCTTCATCAGTTGTACCAGCTATCCCTATCAGGTGGGAGACATTCTACGATAAAAGCTAAATTCCAACCCCTGTTTTATTAGACTTTCTTTGTTCTGGTAGCACTTGTACTGATGATCCCCTCTCCTTTTTAGAGCAATGATGATGACTTCCCACACAGTTCTACAGGAACATTAGCCCCAAGTCTGCAGCTGGTAGATGAAGATAGTTTCATTGTTGGAGAAAAAGTCTATATCATTCTTTAAAATTGTGTGTGTGTGTGTGTGTGTGTGAGAGAGAGAGAGAGAGAGAGAGAGAGAGAGAGAGAGAGAGAGAAGGCATGGTAGCAGGGTCATAGATGGTTGTATACTATTGATGGAGAGAGGAATTCTACAGTTGAAGAATAGAATAAAAAATAAAATAATTTTTGAAGTGGGGAATGAGATTTTTTTTAAAGTACATGAGTACTCATATGGAAGGGAGATGAATGTTCATTCTTTAATATATTAATGTTTTAATAAAGAGCCACTGCTGAACAGTTCCAAAACTGTGCTGAATGTGATAGTGTGTGTGTGTGTGTGTGTGGCAGGGAGGAGTGTGGCTGTAATCAAACATCCTCTAAGTGTAACATAAATATCCACATGCAGAGGTACTCTACATAAGTGTGATGCAACTCCCAGAATAGCAACATTGAGCAACACACGTTCATGACTAGGTGCTGATGTGCAAACTACAATACGTGATGCACAACAAAATGCAACGTATAGCTGTACAACTACAATGAAAAGTATAGGATGCACAACCACAGCATGTAATGCACAATGTGCAACTTGCAAAGACAAGACACAGATGGAAATGCTTTCTGTGCAATTTCACTTGTGCTGCTATCAGCAGAATGGTTGAACAATGGTGACTTTTTGGCCCAACATACATACCATGATTCACATGGGTGTGTCCCTAACAGAACTCCAACCCTTGTCAGCTGGTGGCCCATGTCAGTGGGACAGTGGATCTAAATTCAGGTTTTACTTCAGATTTGAAGGAGTTATTCAAGGCACCAAACTCTATCCCCAAAATAGGCTTAGAACTTTGTACAGCTCCTTTGAAACACAGGCTAAATCCCAGCATGGATTCACTGCTCCACTGACAAGGGAGCCACTAGCCCCCACTGGTGAAGAAGTGTGACAAGGGGTTATAAACACGATCCAAGAAACCCCTGCAACAGCTGCATAATAATGGGACATCTGTTCAACAGTCCTGGCACTGCAGCTGGGAAACTGGTTTAGACCAGTGGCTTTTAACCTGTGGTCCAGGGACCCGCAGGGGTCCAGGATGTCCTCACAGGGAGTCTGCAAATGCTTGAAGGCTGGTTGGCCCACCTCCTCCTCACAGTGGAGTGGCTACATGACAGGAGCCAAGGCAAAGGCACAAACTTGCAAGAAGAAGCAGGAGAAAAGCCGTCCCCCCCTTCTTGAGTTAAGTTTTGTGAGTCCACGGCAACCAAAGAAATTTAAAGGGGGTCCCTGGTAAAGAAAAGGTTAAGAACCACTGGTTTAGACAGTTCAAGGCAAAGGCTAGCAATCCCACAAAAACCTGAAAAACAGGTTTGATTGTGACCTATGGCCAACCAGGAAAAAAAGAAAGAAGAGAAAACAGTCCAGAAGAACTAAGGTCTACTTTTCCTGTCTGAAATAAACAGATTGCCTGTGACAGAGCAATGAAAATAGCAATACTGCTGAGGTCCTTTTCAGGCTATGTAAGTGTTATAACTTCTTTGTGTGCTTGTACCTAAAGCTCCCATCCAAGGAGCTAGTTGTTTCATGAGATTTCAGCCCGCCAGATTTACCAGCGTTATAACCGTAGACTCCAAGCAATGACAAAATTTAAAGCTACTTTAGGTATATGAAAATCTGTCAGTCTCACTGTCAGTTGTGTTTCTCAGAATCCCCACCAGCATTTTTGTCCAGTGGTTTCTGATGGCTCCCATGTCAGGAGCTGCCTTAGTCTGAAGTTCAAAGGTGCTGTCCGTGGTGATGAACCAGTTTTGGGGATGGGATTCATCTTCTTTAATGTTTAGATGAAACCAGAGAGCAGATGTATACTCCACTGAAAGCGAAGCCATCAGCTGCCACTGCCCTTGTCCCATCCAAATTCAATTTCAGGTTGAAGGACTTTTTTTACTTCTCTGCCCCACAATTTTTCCTACAGGTGTAAGCATCTTTCTGTACATTTTCCAATACACACATTTTTAGTCAGATGCATTTACTTGTGTATAATTTTGGAGGGGAGAAATGAAAAAATTGACACTTTGCTATCTTCTCCCAGTGATCAGAAATGGAAAGACACACATTCTAATAAAATGCATAGAGCATGACTGTGATAAAAATCATGAAAAAAATGGCTGAGTTCCACACCATTTTAAACAGGCAGTCCAACATCTTCAATAATTCTACTCAGTTTGAACTCATGAAAATATTTCAAGATAGACCCAGCTAAATCTAGCAGCTCGAGGGTAGGAATGGGGTCTGATTGAATGCAAAACCTTAAAGTGGGATTCTGGCTTTCAAATCCTTATGGATGAAGTTGTGAACATAAGAACATTGCAAAGAGCTTTACAAAAATAGCATAGCTCAAAGATAACTGTGCATCCCACCAGGCAGGCTAGTGTAGCAGTGCCATCTGGGATCGTGCAAGGTGACTGCTCCAACCTCTGGAGAAGATGGCTTTTGTCGAGGATGGTTGCCTAAACAGCTAGCACTAAAAATCAGCACTAAAACACTTATAGCAATGAAGGTGCCCTGACAGAATGCAAAGGTTGAAGAAAAAACTTTTAGGGATCTTTGTCCAGGCTAGCATGACGGGTCAGCCAGGAAGGTTTTGAGAGCAAATGAACTTCATAGAAATCCAAGCTGTGGTAGATCTCCAACACTGACAACAAGGTTTTGGAAGAGATCCCAGAAGCTACTCAAAGAGTGTTCTGGTGCATATTGTGTGAAAAAAAGAGTGGATGCTCTAATAATCCAAATATCATCATCTAAGAAAAAGGGCATTTTTTCATGAAATGTCACTACACAATATGCTAGATAAAAGTATCACTACACAATGTGCTTGTGTTAGCTGTAATATACAGGCTCACTCACACTGATGAGTTCCACACAGAACATCAGATATAGACTAATAGACAATCATTGTATCTTAGGGAAGTGAGCAGGCCCTTCATAGCATATCACCATGGCTCTTTCACAGTCTGTCTCTGCCTGGCCACAGTGGCTATTGGAGAAGCCAATAGCAATATCCCCTTGCGGCTTAAAAGACAATGGCCTGCCAGAACTTTTCTTAATCCTAAAAGAGCCATGACCTATTTCTCGCACATCCAGGCCTGTTTCTAGGCAGATTGCTAAATACTGCAGGATACAGGTCAATGTATGCACAAAGCAATATCACATCCATCGACTGGCCCAATAATTGTCCTGACTGGTTACTTCACATTAAAAACAAAAAACAAAAACCACCGATATCAATGTTGAGTTCAATGAAGTACTAATAAGACCCTGAGCTTTTGTAGTATTTTCAGTGGGTAAAACAAATGGTTGCTAGACCAATCTGATTTTCAGTGTGAAATCAAAATGTTGCTAACTATGGATCTCAGACAGGATTAAATGGGATTTTAGACTTTGTTATTAATTCTCTTTGTTGACATCCAGGAATAAGCAACTGCATGACAACTGCAAAACTGATCACCTAGTGAGGCAAAGGGGGAAATTACAGAAGGGCAGTTTCCCCTTTCCTCTTCATGATCCTCTGTACAACTATGAAAAAGAAGCATAGGCCCTTTTCTGAAAAGATGCCTATGTATGTAATCAAAGCATTGAGTCAACCAACTCACCCCATTCTTGTGGGACCGGAGATACTGAACTAAAGTCTGAAGCACAGAATCCTTTCAGCATTCAGCCAGAGGCAGCTGGCAACTTCTGTTTCATTGAGGTGGCAAATGTGTACCAAGTCCAAATTTTAAAGGAGCTATCCAAGGTGCTGAACTCTATCCCAAACGTAGGTTCAACACCTTAGGTAGCTTCTTCAAAATTCAGTCTAAAATCTGGAGCAGACCTACAAACCACCAACCAGCACCGCATGCAACTATAGGCACAAAGGCTCTGTTCACCTGGGTATCCTGCATGGCTAGGGAACCTAGATGCCTGGAAGCCTTTGTGCATACAGCTGTATGCTCAAATGCTTGCCTGCTATAGTTGTTTATGCTGTATGTGCAGATGTCTGGTTAGTGGTGTCATCAGATAAAAATTACTCATACCTGGGACTCATTACAGGGACTATACAACTCCCTTGCTAGAACAGCTCCATTGGCTGCCACTCTGCTTCCAGGCAGAATTTTAAAAAAGTGCTGATTATGACCTAAATTGCCGTATACATCTTAGGTCCAGGTGTTTTGACAAACCATATCCCTCCTCACCCCCATGAGCCTGCCTAGGCTCTAAGATTCTTAGGAGAGACTCTTCTCTCAGTCCCACCTTTTTCAGAGGCATGGCTGGTGGGGATATGAGATAGGTCCTTCCTGATGGCTATCCCAGGTCTGGAATGCCCTTCCCATAGAGGCCAGAATGGCCTCCTCCTTGCTGTCCTGCCCCTTTTATTCTGGCAGGCTTTTAGACCTGAAGGTTTTAAAAGGGTTTTTAAGAGGGTGCTGTACAGATCACTACCCCCATCACCCCATTTTTTACATGGGATCAGTACCTGCAGTTTCACTGACCCCTGATTGGGGGGGGGGAGGTCTGTCTAGACATCTGGAAGATCATAGTCATGCTGGAGGTGGTCTCTCTAGGCACTGGGAAGTCATCCAGCCACAACTCTGTTGTTAACGTCTGCCAGAAGTTGACCATAGAGTTGCACCAGATGTCTAGAGAGGTGTCCTCTCTAGGCATTTTCTAGGTCCTCTGGCATGAATCTATGGAATAATATGGCAGTTCACATATCTGTGGTAAGTCCAGAAATGTATCCCCTGCGTAAATGGGGAGTAACCTGTATTGTTTTAACTATCATGTTTTTTAACTGCTCTTTTTTAATTGTACGTTTGAAATGTCTGAATATTGCTAATAGTTTAATTCTATTTTAATGTTCATCTTTTGTATGTATACTGTGCTCATTTTTATTTGTAAGCCTCCTTGAATCCCAGTTTTTGAAAAATAAAGTTAATAATAATAATAATAATAATAATACAAATAATTTTGGAATGTAAGTCCAGTGTCTGACTCAACAGAATGACTGAGAGGGAGCTAGTGTTTCACATTTTATGTAACTGGAATAATGCACATTACCATCTAATAAGCTGCCCCTCCCATTCATAAGCCCAACAAGTCCACAGTCTAAAATTGTCCAACTGCACCAATCAGTTGGTACAGCTAAGACTTATCACTCATGCATTTGCTTAAATGCCTGGCTATAACTACATAAGAGTACTGAATAGACATGCAATGAAGAAGAGCAAAGACTGTGCCAGATTTCAGGTGTGCAACCTCTTGCAGCAACACACTGTTAGCATCCATATGTTTTCCTGCAAAATGGATCAAATGTAGGAATCTCGGCCACAAGCTACTCTGAATGAGCATGGAGAACTAACTAGAAATGCCACAGGGGGCTTGAAGTTAGAGGGGAAGAGATGAAATGGGGCAAGGGATATCACAGGCAAAACACTAGAGTACATTGGAAAGACTGTAGAAGATGGAACAGAGCAAGACAGAAGGCCTTAAGGATGAAAGGATCATTCATATAGGGAACCTCAGCCAATCAGATTATGGGACAGAAACAGCTCATCAGGTAGGCTTTGATCAGAATACCTTTCTAGGGATACTGTTCTAAGGTTCTTGCACTTCTGAAACTCTACCAGGCATTTCCATTCACCTCACCTTCATTGTTATCCTAAATCTTCTACCAGCCCCTACATTGATGTGAATTTGTTGTCAAATGGGTAGTAATGCACATTTCCACGCATTTTTAAAAAAAACACTTCAGGAAAAGCTACAAAGGCTTTTCTTGTGCACTCCCCCCCCCCATTCCTTCTGAAAACAGTGAATCACCATAGGATCTCGTTGGGACAAAAGGTATTCTCCTCGAATTCTATGAGGAGTTTTCTCACCATCTAGACAACCCCCCAGGAAGCTCAGCTAGGATGACTGGTCCATAGTATCTGCTACCAGATACAGTTGCCTTCCTTTGCCTTATAGTAGGGCTGGTCCTGTGTGGTAGCAATGTTTCAGTATAGAGCAATCTGTCTGAAGTGCTGTTTTGAACGCTCTCTGTAATGGACCCCTGAACAAAAATCCAGTTACTTATTGCCTCTCCATAATTCTCTGCCTGTGTGGACACACAAGGGAGAAATCTAACATGCCATTTTAAATCTGTAAAAATTCTGCCCTACCACCCTCACAGGCCTAAGATTAGGATTAAGCTATGCCTTCACTTAAAGATGTTTTCTAAGAAGAACTACCTTTTGTTCAAAAAATACTGTATACAGTATTTGAATGTCTAAGCAGATTTCTTGGTCACACTCCCTATTCTTGTCCTCTGCAAAAGCATGGGGCATCATATTGCATTTGTGCTTTGCCATGTTATATGGCCTAGCACATATGTGTATAAGTGTGCAGATATACCTACTCACTTCCTCTCTCTTTATCTATCTCTCCTCAGTAGCTAAGAGCAATGAAATTAGTTGCTGAATGTGCTCCAACCATTAATACTTCTCTGGTCAATGTATCACAGTTACAATACCAAATATGATTTTACTCTCCTTCTGTTGAGTTCTAATTTTTGTGTTTTTCAGGACTGGCAGCCAGATTTTGTACACTTTTAGGGTTTCTTCTTTCCTGTTGAAGTTGTCCAGGTCTTTGTGGATTTCAATAGCTTCTCTGTGCATTCTGACATGATAGTTGTTGGCCTGGTCCAGAATTTTGGTGTTTTAAAATAACATTTTGTGTCCAGGATGGTTTATAACATGTTCTGCTATTGCTGATTTTTCAGGCCGGCCCAGTCTGCAGTGTCTCTCATGTTCCTTGATTCGTGTTTGCACGAATTCACCCAAATTCTGGACCAGGCCAACAACTATCATGTCAGAATGCACAGAGAAGCTATTGAAATCCACAAACACCTGGACAACTTCAACAGGAAAGAAGAAACCCTAAAAGTAAACAAAATCTGGCTGCCAGTCTTGAAAAACACTAAAATCAGAACTCAACACTTGCAAATGAACTCCACCCAGGGACAGGGGGATTCCAGCAGATAAAGGACCATTAACCAGCCATTAGTCAAACAGACACTAATCCTCCTTGCATATCTCCACCCAGAAACTAGCCATTCAAATACACAAATTTACATATCCTCCCCAACAGGGGTTCACAGTATATAACCCCCACACACACTCCTACCCAACCATTCTCTGAAAATGCCAGCTACAGATGCAGGCAAAACATCAGAAAGAAACTCTTCCAGAACATGGCCTCCCAGCCCAGGAAAAAAAATCCCAAGGAAAATCTATGGATGCTGGCTGTGAAAGCCTTCAACTTCACAAAGATAAGTTTATTTTAGACACAAAGTTTGTGTCTGCACCTTTATTCTTATGCCTGAAGGAACAACACTCTGCTGTTTATTTTTGCTGCCTGGACCGGTTTAAGTTCCCAATGCGCACTATCACCTAACACAGATGGCTTCTGTAGATAAGGAAGGGGTGTTCCTCAACCCAGGGAAGAAAATGGATGTGGCTCTCCTGTCTATACAGGGCTTTAAGTTAAACTTTAGCCACATTTCCCAAATGAGAAGAACACCAGTAGAAAAAGGGAAACAGGACCAATTCATTTTTTTTTTTTTTACTGATACCTTACTTTTACTATTCCCCCAGTACAAAATGAGGGGAAGGGGAAAAGAAGGACATTTCCCTTCTCTTTAAGTATATGTAAATATGTGTGTGTGAGAGTGTGTACACACACACACACACACACACACACACACTTCTTTCCTTACATCTAAGATCCATGTAAGGATTCAGTCTTTTACCTGCTTGGAACAAAAAGCTTATATAAATCTATATAAAGTATGTATAAGGTACAGACACACATACCTCAGTGTGCATCTGAGTACTAAGACTGGCCCTGCATATCTGCAATGTGTCAATTTCAATAGAATGTACACTCCAATGCCATCCAAGCACTCTCCCCATACACGCATCACCATGGAATCTATCCTGAGTTCTCCACTAAACATACATTCTTAGAAGCAACTTTCAGATGTGACTCTGAGCCACTTATGAACCCCCAAAAGACAGATATAAGCCACTGGTTCAATCTACATGGTATCTTCTTTGTATCCTGATTATTCAGGAGTACCTGACAAGGTAACTTCCCCTTGCTATGCTGTAGAGTGAGGCAACCTACTTCAAATGGCACCCTGAGAGTGAGATGATACAGAAAAAGGCAAGAACTGGGGTCTTAATGGCACACCAAAGCTTTTTTTTTTCAAATGTTGGCCTCGGAAGGAGGTTGGATGCTATTTGATACCTTGGGACAGAACTACTGTACTGATAAATTCCAATTTAGGTCTGCAGTGCAAATGTATGCCAGCTCTAATGAACCAGTGGGGATGGAACTAAACTGTAGAAGAGGATGTCTACCTATAGGGAAGCTTTGAAGAGTCATATGTAGGTATTTTCTAAGGATGCTAAGTGTACTGCAAGATAATCTTAGACCTTGGACTTAAAACCACAATCCTATACAAGTCTATTTAGAAATAAACCTCATAAGTTTCAATGGGACTTAGTCCCAGGTTATGCGAGTATAGGATTGTAGGAGATGCATACTTTCCATCTCGGTTTGGCAGGGACTGCCTGAGTTAATCCTCTGTTACCTGGCCTTACATGCCCTCCTTCCAATAATTCATAATTTGGAAATATATAATAGTTCGTGAGGTCTATGGTAGACCAAGCCACCCACAGATGGGTTCAAGTAAAGGTCATCTAAATACCTAAGACATTGTCTTGGAAATTCCCTTAAGCCAAACACTCTCAGGACAAGATTAAACGAATCCCCCTTAAACAGTTCATAGAATCATAGAATTGTAGAGCTGGAAGAGACCATGAGGGCCATCCAGTCCAACCCCTTGCCACGCAGGAAATCACGCAGGATCAAAGCATCCCCGACAGATGGCCATCCAGCCTCTGTTTAAAGACCTCCAAGGAAGAAGACCCTGCCACTCAATTAAATCAGCAGGAAGGAGAGGAGAGGAGCGGGTGGAGTCTCACCCTTTCCAAACTTCATACATACATTCCAAGGTTTTTCTGCTTTTAAAAGTAGTTTCATATTTTATTTCTCATTAATAACTTTTGCCCTCTTGTTGCCTGGCCACACACTTTTAACTGTAATACTACCTTCAGTTGTGAAACACAGTTAACATCCCTTCTACTACTTCATGATTTACAACTGCTCGCACATTCCCGATATGTTCAAGATGGGATGGGATAACAGCAATGGGTGTTGGGGCTAATTTTCCACACTGCAGTGGGCCACACTATCTCATTTTCAGCCAGAAATGAGATCGGAAGTGATTCCAGGTTTCCGTGCCTGGTTTGGGTAGCGCCTTGGTTTGTGTTTGTGGATGTGCTACATGCAGATGTGGACCACACTTGCCTCACATGCATGCAGAGGGGGACCAAATAAAAGACAGTGTTCCAACCCCAGTTAAAAGAAAATATTACCATAAGCAGTTTCACGCTCTAAATTCACTTAAATGATAGCACCAATATGACTATAGGAATCAAATACTGCTTTCTTTCTGATGATACACTCACTTACCCTAGAAAGAGCACCATGTTGTTATAGAAAGGGATCATATATATTTTTAAGGGGGGGAAATGCAGTAAGCATCTGTAACCATCTAAATGTCCTGGCATGGGCCAACAATTATAAAATGGTCTTTAAAATAAGTAGAAAGCCAAATAGCAACTGATGCCAGCCACAGTGAGCTATGGCATACCAGTGCTGACATGCATGTTGATGCTAGGTCTGGTTGCTCCTGCCCCCATCATCTGCCACTTTCTGGGAAGTCACCTAGGTCCCGCCCCCAGCTGCATCAGTGCTGCTTCAAAACCAAGCTTTTCATGAGTGACAAGTGACTTTTCATGACTGACAAGTGGGATTTCCCATAGCTAACAAATGCAATCCATACAGAAACTGTGCAGGAGCATCATTTAATAAGTGCACAGGCTGTTTACTTACATCTCCATATTTCAGAAAACATGTGATTATTCATGAGGAGCACATCTATGTTTCCAAAGGGTAGCTGTGTTAATCTCCCACAGCATAAACAACAAAAGCCCTGTGTCTGGCTTCTTCAGCAATTAAAAAAAAGTTATAGCAATGTGTTAATTATAGCACACTTCTAGAGCTTAAAAAAAATTCCTTTTTAAGATTACATTTCCCAGGCAACACAACCACTGTTCTTCTTGGCTGTGGGGTGCTTGGTGTTTTCCATATTCTGCCCACTTTCAGATAGCATGAAATTGTATCAGAATTCTTGTATATGCTGGTGTATGTATGTATGTATATGTGTGCATATCTATGATGGTTATTATGAGGTGTGAAAAATAACTCACCATGTCAAATATTCTTACAGTTACAGCTCACTCTCCCCTTTTTGTAGTAATCCACCAGTAGGCTTGTGAAACTGGCAGAGCACAAAACATCTTCCTCCTTTGCATGTCTTTCCTTCTCTCCCTAGCCTGAAATGCAACCAGTGCCCTTGGGACTCCAGTAATTCCTAGCAGGTGTGGGACAAAACCAGCAGTGTTAACACTAAATACCACTTGTTCCTGGAGGCATTTTTCTCCTCCCACTTGAATGCTACAATCCCTGTGGGAGACAGTGATCTGCATGTACTGCCCTAAATCAGAGCCCATGACAGTGAGTCCAGCCCTGTAGCCATCAGCCAACTAGATTTACTGCAAGGTATTAGTGGCAGGTAGGAAAGTGCATTGTTTCTCCCACTCACCAAAAAGGGTCATCAGAGAGTCTCACCAGTGATAACCAGTGGCTTCAATGGCAGTGAGCTGGGGAATGTAGTTTGGGTTTTCCAGGTCACCTCCCCACATCGACAGGGGATAAGTTCCCGGACTTACCGTGGATACGTGAAACTGTAGATAATAGTGAAACCTATTGAAACGAGTGACTTCTGGCCCAACTTCTGGCAAAAGCATACCATAGAATTGCACTGGAGGATGTAGGAAATGCCTGGGGAGGACATATTTTTTCAGATGTGGATAAGTTAAAACCATGGATGCTGGTCCCGTGGATACCTGTACTCTGGACTTTCATGGAGCTAAGGTGCTGAGCCTGATGGAGGACGGGGTTCAGGACCATGGATAGCACTTCAAAAGTGCACATTAAAACTGCCCCATCTAGCATGAAAGCTAGCAGCTGGACTGATTCTCACCTCCCGCCCCTCCCCAGTAAACAGAAGGAGTGCAGAATTGATGTCAATCAGAGCATTCCTTATGGGACAAGAAGGCTACTGAAGGCAGCAGCTTTCATGATAAGACTGAAGAGAATAGTCAGAGCTCTGGGACCTGCCCTCAGTTTGTAATACAGCTTGTCCATCGACTCAAGAAAATGGCAAGCAACTTGTGTAAGAGCCTATGGAGGGGGGGCTAATTAGCGCTGTTGGGAAATGGTATGCAAATAAGTGGAATCTGCACAGCACTTTGAGATTCAGCAAAGTATTGATGCACTGAAGGGTGGGGAAGAAACCCTGAACCTTAAACAAAGGAAAACAACAGCACACATACAAAAATCCTTTTATTTATCCCAGTGAAATCAACAGGCTCCAAAGTAAAAACACAGCTCTTCTCTCAGATCTATATCCACCAGTGTTTGAAAATTTATTCTGATCAAATCTAATGTGACACGCTTTTAGCAGAAATAAAAGGAGATTGTGCAAGCAGGATTTTTTTTTATTTTGTTTAATCTTAGCTTGGTATTCAGATGAGTTGTTGAATTCTCTGTGCAGGCAGAGCCCTGAGAGGCTGCTTAGGTAGATCTAAGCCCTCATCCCAAAATATCATCTGTTGCCTAGCACTCTGATTGGCCAAATGAAGAAGGAATTTATTGGTGGAGAATGAAGGAGGAGGGGAAGGAGTTAAGAGAGCATAGTGAAGAAGATGGGTGCCTATTCTTGGAGTATCTATGTCCAGGAAATACACATGACTGTATACAGGGACTAATTTGCAAATGAGCACATTCATATTGATGCATATCCAGGCCTGTGCAATGAGTGCATCAGTGTTCATTTGAGATCACAGGCATTTTTTTTTAAAAAAACCACATGAAATGTTTCAAATGTGTATGCTTATACATACAGATACACAGAGAGTTATTGCTTACTGTATGCATGTTAAGGCTTGAGAGTGCACATCTATACATATTTACTTGTATAAAGTTGCCAATTCCAGAGTCCTTCTGTATCTATGCACAGTGTTCCTCTTTCAAGAGAGTCAGCCCATAGGAAAGGGATGTACTACTCTTTATTGTGGTGCATCTCAAGTCAAAAGAAAGGACACTGAAGGAAAAGGATCAACACAGAGGACTTGTCTAGATGCAACAGTTTACTTTGAGTGGGTGCACATTTTTTGCCCATTTGCAGCAAAGTTGACTTGTTTTCACCATTTCGGCACCTATTCACATCCATTCACATTCATTTGAATTAAGTGGGCACATGTGTTCATAAAGGGCAATTGAGCAAAAATGTGCAGCAATGCAAATTCAGACAGCCACATGTCTGAAAATGCGCATCTACATGCATTTTCCAGGAAGCTTCAGGGAAAACTGCAAATCCTTTTACTGTATGGTTTGTGGAGATTTTAGCCCTCTCCCTCTGAATACAGTGAACCCACTTCAGATCTTGTTTGGACAGATTGTGTTCTCTGCAAATTCTATAACGAGTATTTTCACCATGTAGACAAGTCCTGAGAGGCCTTTAAAAATAACAACAGCCACCCTCTATAAATCAGTATCTGTAGCCCAAATTTCTATAATAAGGCTCTTCACAAGAAGCATAACTTGTAGGTGCTTCAAGGACAGTACAAAGAAGCAGCCAAGCCATGTTAGGTTTGTCTGATGAAGCAACACACTAGTAAACTATAAGGTCCAGAACTTGAAATCAAGCTGGAACAGAAGTGTCTTCACCAATTTCTGGCATGGCAGCCCATATTTGACCAAGAGTGGGGCTCACAGCCAGTCTGCCCAGAGCTAATTCGGAAACGGCCATCCTGCACTCTTCAAATGATTTTGCCCTTTTAGTGTAACTTCCTTGGCTGTGGATTTCACCACTAGATCAGACTTCACTGCATTCATGTCCCAGGTGTTCTTAGTTCAATCATTTCTTGCCAATGGCTATCCTGCCTTGGGATGCATTGTAATAACATCTGAAGGGCCACATCTTCTCTGGAGAGAAACATGCTCTATACTGACAGAGAATAGGAAAGCCCCCCCCCTCACCTTTCTTGGAACCTTTTGGTTTCCTTTTGCCTCAAAGCTGCTGAACTGATCACCTTTCCTTGGCAAGCAGTTAAGCTGCATGCATTTTGGGTATGCGTGTGGCTGGGTGTTGGACAGAACCCACTGTATTTATTTTGTCATCAGACTTCATAGCTTAGTTAGCTGAGGGATCCTTGCATGTCTTGGAATGTAGGATTGTTGTTTCTTGGGGGGTGGGGAGGTGGAAACTTGCCACACAGCAGTCTGTATCTGGGTATCCCCCTTCCTGACTCTCACAAGATTCCTCTCTGCTGTGATTGAGAAGCAGCATCAAATGCCTGATAAATGGGTCTGTCCGTTGAAAGGGAGCTGAAGAGTAAATTACTGTAATAGAAAACGGCTTAAGTAGCAGTGTACGGTTCAACTGCTTTTACTGCAAAATCCATAGCGTTAATTGCTTATTGACTCTCCAGCCTGGTGACATCACCATCAGCCAACCAGCATCTTCCATGCAAATGAAATGAGGGGGGATTGGAAAGAAGCTCAGTGGCTTTACAAAAGTCATGTATGGGTCTAAGATCAGTGCTGCAGTGGGTGGCAGACAGGAGGGACTGATAGGAAAAGTATTAATTTTTTCTCTCTCTCATATAGTCAAGATAAGGCAAGAAAATGCACAGGGAGGGCTCTCAGATCAAAGTTCCCTGGCTTATATTCTTAACTTTGGGGACTGGAGGAAGTTGAGAGTTTTGATCTTGGTGAAGTTAAAGAAGGATTTCTATACTGACAACAGCCTTTTGATCAGGACAGAATGTGGGTCTCGGGAACACAAGATAGAAGCTTTCAAGACTTGAGGACTGTATTAGACATCCAGGCTGGAAAATCCCAACTCACTACCATGCATGAATTCTACTAGGTGTGCAGCATGCATAATGGCAATGATGTAACACTAGAGCAGGTGCCAGACATCAGGGAGGGAAGGAGCTACCATTTGCCTCTGCCTGCTCTGATTAAGGGTGCAAAGCCAAACAGAACTGGCAAAGTGAGATGGCTGCCCTCAGGCAAACCAGCACCATGAAGAGCAAATCCCCTCTGGAAGCCACAAACACAACCCCTTGCTTCCCTACCTTCTCCTTATGACACACTTTACCTTGTGGCACCATTGGCACTTGCCTGCCCTGTATATAAGCTAGTAACATGTACTTTGCAAGCAAACAGCACTGCACACAGTAGGTGCCTGTGGTGGTCACCATTGCCACAGAAAAAGGCACAGGATAGGTAAAGCAGGGAGAAGATGCCCAGGGGGACATGAAGTGGCAGTACTCCTCTATAATTATTGCCTCCCTCTTCCCTGTGCCTTTCCCCTTTAAGTTGGTTTTCACAACTCAAAACCCCATGACAATCTTGCTATGGGGCACTACTATGGGGGAGCGGGGGGGGGCTCTATTGTATCTGTCTTTTTCTTCCTTCCACAGGAAATGGCAACTTTAGGAATAGGATGATGACTGTTTATGTCACAACTCTGAAATGGCAAAGAAGAGAGAGAGTTAACTCCTCTCCTCACTTCTGTCTGTAGCCCCAGCCCACATTGTGAGCCCTGCAGCTGATTTTAGCAACAACACAAAGCAGCAACAAGAAGTCCTCCAATGATCTGATCATGGATCTCCCATGTCACATCTGGTTTGGCTTTCCAGTCTCAAGAGGGGTAGCTAATACCCCAGAGGCCAGGATCAGAATTCAAAATAACCTTAACAGATTAGAAAGCTGGGCCAGAACAAACAAAATGAATTTCAACAGGAAGAAATGTAGGATACTACACTTGGGCAGTAAAAATGAAATGCACAGATATAGGTTGGGTGACACCTGGCTTGATAGCAGTGCATGTGAAAGAGATCTAGGAGTTTTAGTGGACCACAAGCTGAACATGAGTCAGCAGTGTGATGCAGCAGCTAAAAAAGCCAATGTGATTCTAGGCTGCATTAATAGGAGTATAGTGTCTAGATCAAGGGAAGTAATAGTGCCACTGTATTCTGCTTTCGTCAGACCTCACCTGGAATACTGTGTCCAATTCTGGGCATCACAATTCAAGAAGGATATTGACAAGCTGGAATGTGTCCAAAGGAGAGCAACCAAAATGGTGGGAGGTCTAGAAGCCATGCCTTTTGAGGAGTGGCTTAGGGAGCTGGGTATGTTTAGCCTGGAGAAGAGAAGGTTAAGAGGTGATATGATAGTCATGTTTAAATATTTGAGGGATAGCATACTGGGGGTGGAGCAAGCTTGTTTTCTGCTGCTCCAGAGACTAGAACACGGAGCAATGGACTCAAACTATAGGAAAAGAGATTCCACCTAAACATTAGGAAGAACTTCCTGACAAGGAGCCATTCAGCAGTGGAATGCACTGCCTCAGAGTATGGTGGAGTCTCCTCCTTTGGAGGTTTTCAAACAGAGGCTGGATGGCCATCTGTCAGGAGTGCTTTGATTAGGTATTTCTGCATGACAGGGGATTGGACTAGATGGCCCTTGTGATCACTTCCAACTCTATGATTCTAAGTCAGCCACTCTTTCGGAATGGCCTTGATTTCTTCAAACCAGCAAAGGACAGCAACTGTCTTCCATGTTTGACTTCAGCTTGGTTGCTGTAACACTAGGACAGCCTTCCCTTACTAACCTGGTGCCCTCCAATGGTGCTGGTCTACAGATGACACTATCCTTAGACAGCATGACCATTGACAAATCCAGCTAGTGTGGTGGAAGCTGCAGTTCAGCACATCTGTAGGGTAACAGCTGGGACAAGGCTGCTCTGTGTGGAAGTATAAAACACAGCTTTCTTCAAAATGTACACACAGTGAAACACATTTCCATAGGGTCTTTCCTTCTTTGCCAACTTCTTATTCTTATTCTTTTCATTTATATTTATAGGTTAAAAATATTAAACAGTAAAAATATTAAACTGCATTAAGATTGTATAAAAGATCCATTCACAATCTTAAAAACCACAGCACATAGCCTTATATGCCCAGCCCTTGTCAGTTCATAAAAACCGGGTGGCATAAAACAGTTTCACCTGCCACCAGAAGGACAGGAAAGATAGGGCCATCCTGGCCTCTCTGGGGAGGGAGTTCCAAAGTCTGGGAGCCCGTGAGAAGGCCCTCTCCCATATTCCCACCAAATGAATCCAAGAAAGTGGTGGGACAGAGATAAGGGCTTCTCCAGATGATCTTAAAGCTCTAGTGGGCTCATAAAGGGAGATGTGGTCCTTGAAATAACCTGGACCCAAGCCCTATAATGACTTTATAAGTCAAAATCAGAACTTTGAATTGTGCCCAGAAATGAACTGGCAGCCAATGGAGCTGTTGTAACAAAGGAGTTGTGTGCTTCCTGTTGCCAGCTCCATTTATCAACCTGGCTGCAGCTATTTGGACCAACTGTAGTTTCTGAGCACGATTCAAAGGCAGCCCCACATAGTGCCCATTACAGTAATCCAAACGGAATGTAACCAAGGCATATAGCAGCATGGCCAGATCCAACTTCTTTAGCCCCAATTTATCGTATTAGTTTCAATCTTCAAGTGTATAAATGACTTAGACCTAAATCCAGCTAGAAGAGATCTGTTACCAAATTCTCATTCATTCATTATGCATACCATAACTGGACCAGTAGCACAGTAGTACATTTTGAATTGCAGGCTATCATCATGACAATTCCTGTAGCCACAAGCCCATGGAGAATAAAAATAAAAATATGCATGTAACTGTGTTGATCTATCTATTAAAATATGTTTAGTAATGTATAGTACTTCCACCAGGGGTATGACTTTTGTAAAGCTTATGGGTTTTGTCGAAACATAAACAAGCCATCTGCAAATTCTTTGGATTACACCAGAGTGTCTCATAATAATATGTTGGTGCTGAGGGGAAAAAAAAACCATTTGTTCACCAGCTAGTATGGTGATAGCAGCAAACCAGGGGTGAGGAAAATGTAGGCTATGGACCCTACGTTTGCAGCTCCTGAAGATCCTAGCCAATCTCTTAAAGCCCCCTGAATCTCTCAAAAATTCTTTTAAATTTTGGGGTGTAATTTTTGAGCAAAAATCATCTGAAAAATCTCACCCAAAGCCCTCCCAAATGTATGCAACCAAGCAAAAAAACCAACCTTCCCACCCACCCCTTCAGAACTTGCATCCTCTCTCAGATATCTTCTTTTCCCTCCCTTTTGTCTTCAAAATGGCAACAGGAAGTAATGCAATGTTACTTCTGATTACCATTTTGAAGGATAGATGGAGGGCGGGCGAAGAAGGTATTTTTGGTGTGGTCAAAAGGGTGCAATCTGTTTGTATGGGGGTGGTCAGGGGTACAGAAAATCTGTCTCTGGCCTCCATGCAGTTGCCCATCCCTGAGCTAAACCCATGGAACAGGAGAGAGTCCAACAGGACGGAGGATGGGGGTGATGTCACAGTCACTGCTAGTCAAAAGTTCCAGGCCTTCAACCATGTGAGCCCTTTCTCCATTACATCACTGGTTAGGACTAACAGTAGGATTTAGGCCTTGGGGGCCACATATATCAGGGAATGGACTCCGCCTGAGTTTGAATTTGCCACTTCTCTTATAGCTTTGGCTTGGGCAGGGTGGGCAGAATTTAACCTTTGAGATGTTGGACTGCATCATCCCTAGCCTGTATAGCCAGTGGTGAGATATCATAGAAGTTGCAGTCCAACAACATCTAGAGGGCTGCATAATTCCTACACTTGACTAAGGGTTTTGATCTAGGATCCCACACTGAGAGCATCTTATTAAATTGCTTATGTCTGTTTATCACTAGCAGAGAGAGAGAAAGAGACCCTATTTATAGACAGCACACTGAGGAAATCTATCCTTGTTGTGCCCCCAAAAGGCAGAGATGAACATGCTTCAGTAGTAACTCCAGCCTTACAGGACACCCTTCCGATAGCACTCTGACTCTATCAATTATTTTTGAGCTAACTAAAGGAAGTGAAGATACAGTCAGCCCTCCATATCCACAGGTTCTGCATCCAAGGATTCAACCAACCATGGCTTGAAAATATTTTGAAAGAAAACATCCAAAAAGCAAGCTTTGCTGTTTGCCATTTTATATAAGGGATGCCATTTTACCACACCATTGTATACAATGGGACTTGAGCATCCATGGATTTTTTTGTTTATGGGACGGGGGGACTTGAACCAAACCCCAGTGGATACCAAAGGCCCGCTGTAGTCCTATTAGTATATACTATTACTACTACTACTATGTACTGTTTGGGCTGGAAGTCAAACTGAAGAAAACGGAAGTTCTTTACCAGCCTGCAACACAGGATGAACACCACCATCCCCACATTGCCGTCGGCAACTCTGTGCTTAAGTCCATTCAGCAGTTCACCTACCTGGGAAGCATCATCTCCTCAGATGCCAAGATTGACAAAGAGATCGATCACAGATTAGCAAAGGCACATAGCGCATTTGGAAGACTTTACAAAAGAGTCTGGAGTAATAAACACCTGAGGCGAAACACAAAAATCAGTGTGTACAGAGTCATTGAACTGTCTATTCTCCTTTATGGGTCTGAAACATGGGTCACATATCGCCACCACTTACGACTCCTCGAACGCTTCCATCAGCGCTGTTTATGCACAATCCTAAATATACACTGGACTGACTATGTGACAAATGTTGCTGTCCTTGAGCAAGCAGGGATCACCAGCATTGAGGCCATGATATTGAAAACACAGCTGTGCTGGGCAGGCCATGTTTCTAGGATGGAGGACCATCGCCTCCCCAAAATAGTATTCTATGGTGAACTCGCCACGGGTCAGTGTAAGAGGGGCGCTCCAAAAAAGCGATACAAGGACTCCCTGAAACAACACCTCAGGCTCGGCCAAATTGATCACCAACAATGGTCCGCCCTGGCCTCACATCGGGAGGCATGGAGACACACTATCCACAATGCTGCAGTCTTATTTGAGAACTCACGCCGAACAAGTCTTGAAGAGAAACGACAACACAGAAAAAATCACAACCTGGAAGCATCACCCAAGGAAACCTTCTGCTGTGCTTTCTGCAACCGGACTTGTCTATCTCGGATTGGCCTTTTTAGTCACCAGCGCGTTTGCAGAAAGCACGGGATGAGTCCTTCCTGAATCTTCGTTTGCGAAGAGAAGCCAGAGATGTACTATATTACTAATACTAATATTATAAATACTAACTGCTTTGATTTCTACCTTGTGAAAGTTAAGATATAAGGTAAATAAATTAACTAAAAGCTAGGGTTTTTAAAAAACTGATGTTTCTCATTTATTTACGGTAGAGTAGCCATTGCAGACTCCCTTGGCAGAATGTCTGAGTACATTTAACAGTAATGAGCTGTTGAAAACAGGGGAGTGAACAGGAATGGTCTTTTTGCTAAGTCCCAAGAGGCAATAGGTTGACCTTCTAGAGATCCTCTCTCTGATTCTATAGCCCCATTGAGCACTGGACTTAAATCTAGCCAGAGGTCTTCAAGCAGTGGCTAGACAAAGGACAGCTTTCTGTTGGCACGCTCAAGCTCTGGATTTCCTCCACTGAACCAGGACTGTTGGGCTACATGGCCTACAAGACCCCCTTCAACTCTGATTCTGGACAGAACAATTATTGATGATGGCCAATGAGTGCAAAACTGAAAAAGTTTATGACAGGCCAAATAACTTCCTTCAACCACCACCTCTGGTGAAACTGGCACCTTGTAATTGTCTTCTGAGATTGACAGAGCAGCTCCCTTACAGCAAAGACAATGAGGAATTATAGAACAAAGAGTGTTTAAATGGAAACCAATTGCAATAAGTTTATATCTTTTTAGGGAACATATTTCAGGCTGGAGAAATGTATCACAAAGATAGATTCATTTAGCTGCTGGATGCCACCGTAGTTGAAATTAAGCACCAGAAACAGAGGGAAATGGAAATAAGAAAAATGTTTAAATAATGCTAAGCATTTACTATATGGCAAATGCTCCTGAATTGTATGAATAGGTCTCTATAACAATATAATAAATTAAATAATACAAAATCACCTTCTGTGTTAGTATTTAGTTCTTCCAGCAATTTTCTTTTCCACAGCAAATATGACCAAACTTAATTACCTCTCTGTTTCATTGCGAGGATGACTCAGCACCAGAGTCATAAATAAATCCAGCAAGATTCCTTGCTGTACTCCTTTGATAGCTCTTTGGTCCACAGTCCTTCAATCTATAAAGATTTGGATGTGTTACTTTGTGCTGGTTTCACCTATCCCAACACTGAGCAACCAACAGGTGCCAGACTAGAGAGGCTGGTTTTCAAGCTTTCCTCAGCCTAGTGTCCTCCATATGTGTTGGATTACAACTTCCATAATCCACAGCTAGTATGTTTGGGGAAGATGGGATATCCAAACACATATGGAAGCCACCAAGTTGAGGGAGGCTTGATATGTGTTTGTCATGTTACGCAATGCCACATTACATGATGAGAACAACCTTACTCAGACAGGTCCAGTGGTCAGTTCATTTGAGGTGCATCCATGCTGATTTGTGACATATGCAGTCTTCAATGACATTGTAGAGACAGACCTATCACCACACACCTACTTGGGCATATATTTCCCATCAGTACCATTTTATCAGTGTTTTTAAAACTGATCTTTTAAATCTTTTGACTTGCACCAAAATTCCCTTTTCCTTCCACTTGTTTTTTAAAGTTACCAAAAACATTGTGAAACACTGTTCAAGTGAATAAGAACTTTATGACATATTAAAAATATATAATATGCTGTCTTCTGGTAGATCTCATTTTGTTTTTGTATCAATTCCTCCCTGATCTTTTTATTGAATGCTAAAACACTGTTTAGATTACCTTTAAAATGTTCTGAAAGTGACTTCATAATAACATTTAAATAAAGGACAAATTAAATAACTGTTTTTAAAATTGGATTGGGGTAAACAAAATGCCCAGGACTGTGCTTTCCCCAGTCACATTGGCTGTGTCACACATGATCCTCTAGACCAGTGGCTCTTAACCTTTTCTTTTGCAGGGACTCCCTTTAAATACCTTTTGTTACTGTGGACCCCCAAGACTCAACTCAAGATTTAAAATCCTAACAATAAATAAAGATGATGATGATGATGATGATGATAATGATAATACAATTACATCATCCATTAAACCTTCCCTCAGAGGCACTGGAGGGGGAGGGAACACTTTTCTCCTGCTTTTTCCTGCAAGTTTGTGGCTGGAGCAGTTTGAACAGCAATGTGCAGGACAAGCCAGCCAGCCTTTGCCTTGGCTCCTGTCATATGGGCTGGGCAGCCCTCAAGCCTTTGCGGACCCCTGTGAGGACATCACAGCTCCCTGGGGGTCCATCAACCACAGGTTAAGAACCACTGCTCTGGACAGAACATAACAAAATGTCTGTGCATACACACACACACACGATAGGCACAAGTCTGAAAACACTCCTGGCTGCTTCAGAGACAGTTCCCAAGAGACTGTTGATCGATACAGTTAGCTTTTACTTCCATACTATAGTACTGGTTAGATACTTAAGGCACTTTCAAACACCATTTTTCTATATCTTGTTACCCTACCCCCAGAGGAAAAAAATGTGTACCAGGCTTGAGAGGGCTTACTTGAATTGCACTCACTGAGGTTATCACAAGATTATAGACTGTGGGCTAACTTTTGCATCCAAATGGAACTTGAGAACATGTTATTAAATTGCTTATGTCTGCTTATCTCCAATGGGGAGAGAGACCATATTTATAGATAGCATACTGGTGAAGTCTGTCCTTGTCGTGCCCCCAAGAGGCAGAGGTGAACATGCTTCATAGGATTGCTTTACAGAATGTTCTTAGGAACTTTCCCCTACAGGTTTACAGGGAAAGGGGCAGCAATGGAAGAGGAAAAAAGCAGGATGGAGAATTCCTGGTGATTTAGAAGGCCTTTTTGAGGGCAAGTGACTGCAATACTTTTCAAAGCATCTTTTAAGATGTTTCCTCTCTATCTCTCAATCTTTGTTTTAAACTCTTTTTGTTTTCCCCTAGCCACAGTGCTTGTCTGTCAGGAATTATCTCATCCCACAATGCATCTGAAAAAGGATGGTATGTTTAATGTCCTTCCAAAGATGCATTGTGGGATAAGGTAGTCCCTGATAGAGATGTTTTGCTGACTTTCGACAACTTAACAAATTACAAGTTACACATTATTTCTGATGTGCTACTACCAAGTTCTGCTTTTAACAGCTGATGTCTTTGACTGCTTAAAATGGTTGGGACTTCTGTAGCCCTCCAAATGTTGTTGATCTCCAATAGCCATCAGGCCTAATCAGCACAGCCAATGACGAAGAATGCCGGGAGTTACAGTCCAACAACATTTGGAGGGCTGGACTATGTCCATCTCTGGCTTAAAATTTAAGTCTTCAGAGGTTGTCAGAAATGGAGGCAGGTAAGGTGTTACCACATGTCCCTCAGATACAATAAAATGTCCCCACCTTTTGATCATGTTTCCAACATTTGTTTATCAGAACCTTACACATCTTAGAAAGTCTGTCCAGAGTCAAATGCCATCTATATCATTTTATAAAAAATATTTTTCAAATCATAACACAAAGTAAATTTTAAACTCTTCATCCATAACTTTCCCATTGATCCAGATGCAACAAGCTACCAATGTTCTGTGACCATTTTATCATGCATTCCTTGACCTGTTCATCCTCCATTTCCATTTTAAACATACATCGTAGCAATCAAATGATCATCATCAGAACAGAGCTGAATTTCAAATTCTGTTTTAGTTACTTCAAATCCATACAACTTCATATCAATTTTAAATCTCTCAGTAGGTTGTCTGTATAAAAACCAATTTAATTTATATCCTTTTACTTCCATCTCTTCACCTGTTTTCATTCTATATTGCCCATTTTCTAATATTAACAAATCTCTGTAAGTCTGTCTTTCAGCATAATCTCTCCTCTAAACAAGGCTTCAGGGGGTGAACTCCAAAGAGGTATCTTAGCATAAAATGTAGACTTGTATCTATTCCAAATGCTCAACAATGATCGTCTTACAAAATGATTATTAAGGTCTACATTTGCTTTAATTTTGTCATACCAACAGTTGCCAAAACTATTGACAGTGTTTAGAAGAACTGGAAGCCTCTGACTGTGTTATTGTTTCCTACTGTTAGAAATGTAAGCAGCCCCATCTGAGAAAACTTTCTGAATTATCCATCTTTGCATCAGTTATAACTGAGAGGAAGCTGCCTTATACTAGGGTGAACGTTCTGTCCATATAGTCTAGGGCTGGGTAACATCAGATGGTCCTAGGGCCATTTTTAACTTTCCTCTGGACCTTGTTGGTTACAGACACCCATTTTTCAAAACTGGCCATGGCTAGAAGATTACTTCTTATTTTCCAAAGGCTATTTTGAGCCTAAACAGGCCCATGACATCCCACCCACATCTCACAAATAACGTTACATGGCAAATTATTGCTCTGGAGACTTATAGGACCCATTTTCATGTTGGAATTATTTTCAGCATGGGGGGAATCATTGCAGCTGGAGGCCCAGGGAATTAGAGGTCACATGTGTCCCACATACAAGAATCTGTCCACCCTAATCTAATTCCTTCTCCGGGGAGTAATCTATATATTACATTAACTGTGGAGAGCATAGCATTTTAATTTTTTTTTACTTATCAACCTCAATTGTTCTGATCTGATTTGGGTAGTGGGGGCTGAAATCTCTCATTCAGACAGTCTAAACCTGTATTTGCTCCTCCCCAGTATGTAAGGTTAAAGAAATGAATTAACTCCTTCATGGTTATGGAAGCCCCCCCCTCCCCCCGCCGCCTTTTATCTCAACCTGTGGAAACAGGCTTAGGTTACAGAATAATTGGCTAAAGGAGGTTTAACCCACCCACTGAGCACAGCCCTGTCACAGTTAATCATGAATAAAAAAGAAAATAATGGTCACCTGCACATGAAACACAACATGTAGTTTACAACATGTAGTCTTTCATACTATTTGTCACTTGGTCCCTCTTTTAAATTGTAGGTGACAGGAAAAGGGACCTTCTGAAGACATGCAACACACATGATCTATTACCATGTTGTGTAACTAAGAGAGAATTCATATCTTGGAAAAGACCTACCGGTAACTCCCCTGCTTCCTAAAACTGAAAGGTAAGACTGTATCACACAAGGATGAAATTGCACAATTATGACAGGATAGTAGCATGAATGGGTTCCCATTATTGCATGACATCATCGTTGTCCTCCCATGGTCCATGTGTGCTCCACCCATTAATTACATGTAACATTTGACTGATGGGCAAAAGCCATAAATAGCCCTCAGTATCACTCTTTTCGTGGTATTGACAAGTGTGCGAAATCACATCCTGCTGTAATCACACAATTACAGCGTGAATTGGTGATCCTCTTTCCCCCCTCCCCTTTTCTAACAAGAACACATAATTAAACTTCCAGGGAAAAACATGAAGACGACCAACAGGACGCTGTTTTAATGAACTGTAGTCTTTGCTTGGTACATTTTTATGTTTGTTTAAGTGTTTATTTGTCAAATTCTTTTGTTACGTATTTGCTTTTAGTGTTTTAGAGCAAAGTCTTTGCATCTTGTCACGAGAATAGCTGAAATCTCGCCCATGCAAAATCACAGAAGTAAGAGAACATTTTTCTTAAAGGCGCATGCATGGGCCAACATGAAGCATGAATACTCTGTCATTAGAAGGAAATGTGAAGAGAAGTGTTACTATTGCATGAGCTGAAATCCCATTTTTAAACCACTAGTGGTGGTTGTGCAATAATTTCATAGTGGTAGTATTGCACAAATATGGTGACGTGTGATAAAATACTGTAATCATGTCACTATGTTTCCACTTTTCTCAGTTGTGGAATTATAGTGTTTTTGGATGCTGGTGTGATAAAGTCTGTAGTCTCTATGCTGATGAAATTCCAATGTGCAATTAAAACCAGCTTAGTTGTAACAGAAATGATCACAAATTCTGGTTCATGTATAGCAAGGGTAGGGGAACCTATGTTCTTCTGGACAGGTCCTCCAGATGAAGTAAACGTTGCTGTTGGCTCCTGTATTCCTTCCTTGCAGTTCTTGGGTTGTTATAAAAATAACTAGGTAACATTTGTGTTATCCCAGACTAGTCAGTGGAAGTTCCCAATACCAACATTTTATTCCCACCCAGAGGGTATTTTGTTCTGTTTTGTTTTTTAAACCCAGGATATATTCCAACAACAACAATAAAAAAATCCCAAGGCACTGCATGGTTCTATAGTTATGGTTCATACTGGGTTCTAGGCCATTCCTTCTCCTCACTGCCTGAAGGTGGATGGAAGCAGATATTCCTTATAGTTTACATTAAGAGTTTTAGAACACTGTCACTTTAAAAAAGAAGGTGTGCCCACACTTGGGCTCAAAATCTAGAACCAATAGTGAGTAAAGGCACTGAAGAGGTCTGCAAGATGACTGGCCAAGTCACCTAGAGTGTCATGAGAGCTGAATGATGATTGGCTATGTTGCCTATGATGTCATACAACTGACTTCATACTCCTGCTCCCCCATCACCTTTTATAGGAACTTTTTAAAAAAGGTTGGAGAGGTTGTATGTGGATCCAGAGGCAACATAAAGAGGCACCAACCAGTAATAGGTGGGGAACTCTGTTGTAAGAACTCTTGCTTCTTTGTGCTAGTTTGGAAGAGCCTTTTGTTTGACTTCAATGCCCACAGTCCTGACACTTGGCCAAGATGGTTGGGAATTATGGAATTTGAAGTAAAAACATTAAAACACCCCTGGATGGACACAGACTCCCTATTTTTGATCTAGAAACATGCTATGAAAATTTGTTGCATTTTTGGAATCTTATTTGTAATGCTCATTTACATTAAGTGGGATGGGTGAGATTCTCTAAGACACACAATGCATGTGAAAAGTGGTGCAATTCATTTCTTTCACCATAATTCTACGGGGAAATACAGCATGGTACGCCCACGCCAGTGGGGCAGCAAATTTGCTCTGGATTTTAGTCTGAACTTTAGAGGAGCTATTCAAGAATCTGAATGCATTTTGGTGATAGGGTCCATCCCCTTAGGTAGATCCTTTGAAGTCTGACATAAAACCTCAAGAAGATCCACTACCCTACCGCCACAGAAGCCAGAAGCCACCACTCCACCTGCATGTCCATACACTTACTATTTATAGGTCAAATAGTATCTTGGAGCAAGGGCAGGCAGCCTTGGAAAAATAGTACAAGAGTAAAGAGTTAGCTCTACTCCTACTTCTGCATTGCAGTCCCATTTCTGACTGAGGAAAAGACAAGAGGTAATTTCCCATCATGTCTTTGGGCCTGTGTAACAAAATCAGCATTAAGAACCACAGAGAACTGACCTGACCATAGTCATAGAATCATAGAATCATAGAATCATAGAATCATAGAATTGCAGAGTTGGAAGAGACCACGAGGGCCATCCAGTCCAACCCCCTGCCACGCAGGAAATCGCAATCAAAGCATCCCCGACAGATGGCCATCCAGCCTCTGTTTAAAGACCTCCAAGGAAGGAGACCCCACCACGCTCCGAGGGAGTGTGTTCCACTGCCGAACAGCTCTGACTGTCAAAAAGTTCCTCCTCATGTTGAGGTGGAATCTCTGTTCCTGGAGCTTGCACCCATTGCTCCGTGTTCCAGTCTCTGGAGCAGCAGAAAACAAGCCTGCTCCATCCTCAGCGTGACATCCCTTCAAATACTTAAACAGGGCTATCATATCGCCTCTAAACCGTCTTTTTTCCAGGCTAAACATACCCAGCTCCCTAAGTCTCTCCTCATAAGGCATCGTTTCCAGACCTTTCACCATTTTAGTGAAAGTCTCTGGACTCCATGACTGTTCTTACTTGAATTGCACTCAAAGAGGTTACTACCGTATTATATACGACACTGTGAGCTTACTTCTGCATCCAAATGGAACCTGAGAGCATCTTATTAAATTGCTTATGTCTGGAAAATTGGTCTGCTTATCTCCAAGTGGGGAAAAGAGACAGTATTTATAGACAACTTGCTGATGAAGTCTGTCCTTGTTGTGCCCCCAAGAGGCAGAGATGAGCAGGGCTTTCAACCTCCAGCGTCCAATCTAATTTTACACTTCATCTCTGCTTGCCAGCTTCTGGAAGCCATTACTCACTCATTAAAGCCTTCGTTTCCTCCTGTAAGTTCCATCTAATATTCTGCTAGTTCCTTTACATCACTGCAAGGGCTCAAATGCCACTGGAACCATGTCATAGGATGCCAAGCCATTCACCCCTCGGATGCAAGGTCAGATGCCTTCTGCTAGGGTAATGACATATACAAGCTCCAAAACTATACACAGGGGTCGGGGGGTGGGATATCACTGTAAATTTGGAAACCAGGATAAACACATTCAATCATAGTTTTGGTTCAGACCACAAAATATGATTTTATCTGTCAGACTATGGGGATCAGGGGGTGCTGGTGGAAAGCAGACAGGACAAGGCACATATGACAAAGAAGAGAAAAGGAAAAAGGAAAACAGGGCATTTGTACCAAGCTTCATGAACTCCATATCCTACACTTACACCTCGTTAATCCTTTGAAGTCCTTAGGCCAATCACGAGGTTTACCAAAGTTTAATAGCAGCCAAAATTCCCCAAATTCCACAAAGGCTACTAGACTGCATGCTGACAAGCAATTCCATAATTTGCTAATACGATTATGGACTTCAACCCAGTGGAAGCTGGTGGCTCTGATGCCAATTTTGTAACGAATCACTTACTTTGAAAGGACCTATCCAAGGCGCTAGATTATATCCCCAAAATAGGCTCAGTACCTTGGATAGATCCTTTAAACCCAAACAGAAATCCAGAGCAGATCCACAGTCCTACAGACATCAAAGCCACCAGAGCTTCAACCCTTTCCTTGTCTATCAAGGGTAGTAACAGTAGCAATTGAATGTTGATATGAATGACTTTTTCATTGCTGGTTGTCATTGTGAAACATTTCTCATATTTTTCTTCTTACTAGTTCAACTTACTAGTTCCAGGAAGATGAAAGCAAATTGGAGATAGACAAGCAAGGCTGAAATGAAAATTGCACAGAAGATACAGTGACATTTCTGAGAATATGCTTTCTTGCCCCCTCTCCACAAAAGGAGGCCATTTTCCAGGTTCTTATGAATACAACCTGTGGTAGGTGATAACTACCATATTTATCCCATAATATTCCAGAATTATACTTGGTTACTTAAGCCATTGTGGGTGCATGTGTGGAAAATTGCTGTCAATTTACCAAAAGAAGAAGGGGCGGGGGAGAAAACCTTGAGGAAAAAGAGAAAAGCCACACTGCTACCACTGTTGATTAACAACTCCACCCTGCAGAAACCTTAGAAGAATGTTTTCTTTCTCAGAAAATATTGCACAAAATTTTACACACACACCTATTTTTCTTCCTGCAACTGGAGGAGAGAACTGGGGAGTAGACCATTTTCGCTTAGTTCAACTAAAATGATTGTAAATAGGAAAACTAACCAAAATGCCTTTTGGGGTGAGGGAAGAAAGGTTTCCTATTACCCTTCTGATCTTCAATGCACAGCTAGGTTAATGTGAGCCTGGATGTTACAAGAACCCTCTTCGCTAGCACCAGAGATCAAAATGGAGGCCCACATAACTTTCTAGTACCAGTAAGCAAGGAGAAAAACCTGGGATATTTTGCAGCTTAGCCAGGTTGTGGGAGCCCTGCTTGTCTAAGCACTCCTCTGCTATTTCAGCGGCAAATGCATGGCCTTTCTCCTGTAGCAATTTGTAAAGCATTTGCCTTGATTAATCATAGTTCCATCAAGTCTGGATGAAGATGCATTGGTGTGTTATTATGCCTGATCTTCTTGAACCCCTGCAGCCAATCAGCAATCCAAGTAAGGGATGTGTCTGTGAGCACCCCCCCCATGCTGTTGCACATCTGGGGTGAGGAGTATTGCACAAGGAGGTACAGGATCCCTCCTTTCCCAGCATTAAAAATTCGTACACTGTCACACCCAGGGATTATGCCATCTGTACAGTATATAAAATGGTATAACCAGGGGTTGTACCATGCCTCATGGTGAAACAGGATTTAAAAAAAAAAATCAAAATCTTCTGTCTCTCTTTTGAGAAACAGGATTCTAACTAGAGATAGCATACAAGGACTTATAGCTATCCATGTATTTTTTTTTTTATTTCAGAAACTCCTGCTTAGCTATGCAGGGTTTCTGTAGCTACTTTCCCTTGCCTGCTCTCCCTCCCAGCCAATTGAAAATTGTTACTACATTCCACCTCTCAACTGTGAACAGCAGGCACATCTCCTTCAGGCTTTGTCTCACACCTAGCTGTTGTTGAGGAGGTGCAACACATATACCTGTTTATCAAAGTATGTGACATCTTTTTTTAGTGCCTCTAGCATCAAGCCTCTTGGATATAAAAATGTTCTGCAATTACACATGTATCATTATCAGCTACAAGTGTAAACATCTTTTCTAGTTCTATTGCAAGATAGGACCTAGGGAATCAAACCAATGCCCTGCTGAAAACAAGGGGACCTGAGTAATTATTATAATCCATATTCCGGAGAGACAGCGAGGCAGCCTCCCTCACACAAGGTTTCAGCAATGTATCCAAGGCAGTTTGTCTCACATCAGGGCCCAACTATGTGTCATTAAATTGTCCCACAATGGTAGTAACAGGGGATTAGGATCAAATTACAACAACTAAAACAAGCAAGATTTGTCAGATGCCCAACATGTTCCTGGTGGAGGTGAGGGATCAAAAGTATTATACAATCTATGGCATAGATAATTTTTTTGCCAGTTTATAACTCAAAACCACACCGATCGCTAGGGAAGTGTGGATGAGTCATCTTCTGTGGACTGGGTGAGAAGGAAGAAAATTAACAATAAAGCTGAAAGTAAACAATTTCCCTCATTTTCAGACTGAAACCATTGTCCCATCATGACCAGCCACACCTTCTCCGCTCCATTTTTTTTTTTCTTACAGTGGCCATTTGGAGTGAGGCATCAAAGAACCAAGACATGTTTGATTCAAAATGGCAGCCATCTCAGATGGCACAACAAGGCTCCCACTTGGCTTACAACTGTGAAGAGTTGACAAATCAATGCTTCAATGAAAACTGTATTTGTGAAGTGCTTTTTATGTGTTCTATATTCAATATTGCCCCCCTGAGACTGGACTACCTGTAGACATGTATTGCTGGTAAACTTAACTGATACCTCCCCCTCTTAGGAAAAGAAAAAGGTATGCTCTGGGGAACAGGCAGTTTCATAGCCCATCCTTTCATCATAGCAACAAGCTCAAGAGAACGTCACCTTTGGCTGATATGATTCCCAAAACCGATATTAACAGCAGCCCAAACCCTATCATTAGTTCCAAGTAAATATATTGAATGAAGTAATTACTAATGCCAATTACAGAGATTCAATGGGATTACTCTAGTTAGGGTTAAGAATTGGATAAGGCTGCCTTGAGTTCCACAGCTTGGAGAAAGGTGCATATAAATAAATAAAATAATAGTTGGGACTATGGATTGGATTTAGCCCATGCAATAATATCCACTTCTTTTGCAGTCCATACACATCGCAACCCAATTCTGTTTTACAGGAAAATAAATTACAACCATGTTGAATAAGGAATCTGTGCTCAAAGCACAAAGTGTTAAATGGAAAACAATCCATACACAAGATGCTACTGCTCTGGTACTGAGGAAGAGGTGTGTGTGTGTATGGGGGGGGAGAATGTGTGTGTGTGTGTGAGAGAGAGAGAGTGAGTGAGAGAGAGAGAGAGAGAGAGAGAGAGTCAGTCAGTCAGTCAGTCAGTCAGTCATGACCTCTTTGTCCATTCACTGCATACAGGTTGATCAGAAGTGAAGCTTGGATATAGAACACATGACAAAATGGACTTCTACAATTTTGGATCCAATTTGACCATGGAGACTTTTCAATGAACATTCATATTGTCTCTCCCAGCAAATGCTCTCACACAATTCAGCTTCACTGAATCCATTTCATTTTCTTATTTAACGAGGTCAAAATTCATTGGATTCATCCATGTCGACTTTAATTAGTTTAGTCTCCTTGCATATCAAAGTGGAAATCAGCAAAATTGAACTGAAACAGATTCAGCTTCATTAAAGAAGCAAACTTAGGCCCAATTCCAACATAATACTTAGCAATGTTTCTTGTGGCTACATTACTTTGAAGGCATTTTGGGAACTGATCGAGGCAACTTGCTCATAGACAATCTGAAGACCACAAACTGTTCATAACAGTACCATTACGGCTCATAGAACCACCTCCAAGCAGGTTGCTTGCTGACATTTTTGAACAAAACATTTCTATAAGCATGCAGTGACAGGAATTAGTCCATGTCATGAACTATCCCAGCTGTTTCTAAATGTTATGTTGGGAGGGTATCTTAAGTGCCTTGGACATAGTTCTTTGTTTCTCTTTGAGGGTAGTGTTGACAAGTGCCGACCAATGATCCAGATGCCCCAAAATAGTTTTTAAAAGTATATTACAAGTGAGAACAAGAAAGATGCGTGTCTCTGTAACCAGCTCTAGTCAACTCCAAACCCTTCAACATTTCATATGTGAAAACTAGAACACATGTGGCCAAGCAACATCAGAGTGTAGCCAAAATGACAAAAGTTATTAATGAGGAAGAACACACAAGCTAGGAAAGGTTACCAGCCAGTTTGCTTTTGACTGAGCCTACTGCGAAAGGCAAGACTCTGCTCTCTTCTCATCTCCCCACTGATGAGTTAATTGAATGCATACTACTTTTGCACGTGGAAATCAGTTTTCAGCAATCAAACAAAGGTAAGGACAAAGGAAGAAAGTGGCCTAAGAAGAGAAAAATTGGGACATTTTAAAAACCACTGAAAAAGTGGAACAACAGAGGATTAATCATGACAGCCCCTGCAAAACTGGTATGGTTGGAGAGTATACAACTTCAGCCCCACTCTAGCTGCATCTCTGTAGGTCAGCTGTAGTTAGCCCCATGTAGAGTATGTTACACTCATTTAAATGAGATGCAACTATGGCATGTGTCCCAACAGCTATCTCAGATATTTCCAAGCACAGGTGTAGCTGGTTTTGGTGTATCCCAGGGGTATAACCAAAGTGCAAACTTTGATCTTTTGAGGGAATGTAACCTCATCCAGCACAGGTGAAATTTCCATACTCTGGTCTTTGTTCTGACTGACCAAGAACACTTCCATCATGTCTGCATTAACCTTCAGTTTGTTCACTCTCATCTAATCCATTACTAATAAAAGACAGTGCTTTAGGACAGAAACAGCTTCCTTGGATTTAGATGGAGAGCAGAAGTAGAGCTGGGAGTCATCAACATACTAATGGCACTGGACCGCAAAACTCCAGGCAACCTCTCTGAGCAGTTTAATACCAGGGCCTGTCTATTCGAGGCAAAAAAGCCTGAAGTGCTTTGTAGTAACTGCATTTTGCAGCAGCAGCAGCAACTTGTCTTAATGGTGTTTTTGCCCCATAAGCCTCACATGCAAGGTGGCGGCCATGAGTGATTTACTCACATATGTACTTTACCATCACCAAACTTAAAAAACAACAACAATGTCCAAGATATACTAGAGTGATTTTTCAATTTAACAGGAAAGCCAACCCCCCAACACAAAACTCCACCCCATTTTATTGCCTTAGCAATCGCTTGCTAAGGCAAAAAACCACCATGGCAGCCGTGGGCGCTTGCCCTGTTAGCAAACCCCTCCCCACACGCTTGCCCAGCCAACCAGCTTTGCACTTTCTCTCCTATGGGAAAGTGATTCATATCGAATTGCTTGTCCCAATGAGCAGGAATGCGCATTTCCCTTGCTGTTTTTAAAAAAACTCTGGGAAAAGATGCAGAGGCTTTTCCTATGGTGTTTTTGCCATTTTGGGCCCCCTCCTTCCAAATACAGTGGATTGATGTGGGATCCCATTTAGACAGGTCGTATTCACAGCAAATTCTATGAGGGTTATTTTCACCATTTAGACAACCCCCAGTGTTAACTGTCACAACTTTGTCTTTTCAGGAATCATCATCTGGCTCACTGTTCAACCAGTTTAGGATTGTGCTCTCAGAGAGAGAAACTCTATACTTTCAATTAAGAGTGTGTAGAATATCCCTCACACTTATAAGAAATGCCTGTATGTTCCAAACATTGGCTATATTCACATGCAACAATAAACTAGCATTCTGAAGTATGCTGGCTTATCACAAATAAGGTGTGTACTCTTCACACTCCTTAATCAAACTGTTCTTTGTTTAGTCATCCATTTAGAAGGGAGGAGCAAAAAAATAAGGAATAGCCACATACTGTGCATGCAGTTAGCTCAGGATAAGCCAGGATTTTCTTTATCATTTCTTGGGAATGCAGCCTTTGTATATGTGTCTGAGTCTTGCGGACTTTTATATCATGCCTGTACCTTCAAAATCATTGGGATAAAAAGCTATATAAAAAAAGATTAAAAAATTATTTAAGTATACCTGTGGTGGTGGTGGTGGTTTCAAGTCATTTCTGACTTATGGCAACCCCAAGGCATGCCTATCATGGGGATTTTCTTGGCAAGATTTGTTCAGAAGGGATTTGCCTTTTCCTTCCTCTGAGGCTGAGAGACTGTGGGCTCATCTAAATGGTGAAAATACCCCTCATTGAATTCGCTGGGAATCCTACCTTTCTAAACAGGATCCAGCACCAATCCACACTTTTCAGAAGGAGGGGGGCCCAAAATGAAAAAAAAAGGGGGGGGGGCTAAAAGCCTTCATAGATATTCCCGTAGTTTTTCAAAAACCACAATGGAAGTGTGCATTCCTGCTTGTTTGGACTATCAAACAACAACAAAATTGAAGGGAAGCACAAAGCTGATTGGCCGGGCGAGAGTGGGGGGGGGGCTTGCTAGCAGGGCAAGTGCCCCCTGCCACCATGTTGGATTTTCACCTTAGCAATCGTTCACTAAGGTGATAAAACAGGACGAATACGGTAGTTTCTGTTTTCCTGTCTTATAAAATTGGAAAATCGCTCTATCACACCAGCGCACCTTGGATGTGTGTGTGGGTTTTTTTTGTTTTTTTTTTTAAAGCAGCAGTGAAGAACTAATGTGAGTAAATAACTCATGGCTGCCATCTGGAATGTGAGGCTTATGGGAGCTTCGGAGGCCAGAAAAACTGTTTAGACATGTCACTGCTGCTGTGAGATGCCAATACTACAAGGTACGTTGGATTTTTCCCCCTCATGTTGATGGGCCCTGTGACATGCCCAAGGTCCATGCTGTGAATTTCCATGGCTGAGTGGGGAATTCAAACCCTGGTCTTCACAAAGCTCAAACCACTATACCACGCTAGCTAGACTTGTTTAATAGATACAATACAAGTCATGTATTAGTATGATAGCCCTTCAAATGAACTTTCAAAACTTAAAGGGATGACTTTATGTAACAATTGTTTCACGGTTAAGCCAATCTTGAGTAGCAGCCTCTTAGAAGTACAGAGTGCTGCCTCAGTCTGTGGGGGGGGGAGCACATTTGATTGCCTTCTAAAATCCTAGCTGCTGGCCTTTAACCAAAGTCATGCATCTGAGACAGAGGACTCCAAGAGACTGATTTAGTGTGGCGAGTCCCATGTGGCTTGGCCTGCAGATGAGATAAAACACTTTGTCTCCACTTGAATGCGAGAACGTTTTCCGTTGCCACTGCGTGCTTCACTGCAGACAATGAGGTATCTTGGGACTTGGTTTCTTAGTTCTGCTGAGAATGGATGAGCTCATGTTTCTTTATATAGATATCCCGTCAGATTCCTCACCATAGCAACACGTCCTGCCGTGACAGCCTCTGGGCTCAGGCTGTCAGAGAGTCTGGCTGCTTGAGCCTGACACTGCATCCTCCCCATCATTGCAAAACAGCACCTGCTCAAACGCAACAGAGCAGAGACGGACCAACCCAGGTAAGAGGAGGAACACATCAATAGCAGGCTGCTCCTGAGCATCATACTGCCTGTTACACACTCAGCCAGGAACAGAACTGGTTGCCATGCTGCCTGATGTCAGAGTGCCATCTGCTGGCCAAAAATATTCAAGACTGCTTCCTGAGTATATTACATCATTACTCTCCCCAGCCCACCCCGCCAACTCACTATTTTCCAGAGCTTGGAAAGCCTATTTTAAAATAAAAACTCCCAGAATCCCCTAGAAGCTGTCATCTTTAAAAACGAACCTGTCTAAGGTCTGCCCATTTATTTAAAAATCAGCAGAAAAATGCAAAATGCAGCAGGGTGATATTTGAAGGTTGTTTTTGTTGTTGTTGTTGTTGTTTTTTGCTTTAAAAAAGAACAACAGAGACACTTGATAAATACGTGATGGAAGAAAATCATAACATTACAAGAGCAACCCAAAAGGTGCTGCTGAATATGTGAACTCTCCCTTTTATCCCTTATGGGGCAGCAAGGATATATGGTTTATGCCAAAAGCTTAATAAAAATTTAATACAAAGTAGCATGTGTCAATGCTGTACAATTCAGATCCACACACTGCTTGATCCTTTAAGGTACTAAGGAGTTCCACATTAACCAGCCTACCGAACATATTTTGTTGCCTGGGGTAAAGGACATGGTGACACACACACAAACACACACACACACACCACCACCATCCATTTCATCTATAGAAGTCAGCTGGACTGGCAATTAAACCTTACTTCAGCACTAGGAAAGAGTCATCATCCTTTACCACTCCTGAGGCAGCAGGCTAGTTAAGGAGTTGGATGGGTTGCGCAGCTCTGGATTTCAGTGGAAGGTGGGAGGGGGAACTGGAATGTTCATTGGAATCAATGGGAAAGCTGCCACCATTGACTCCTTGCAGCAGTCCTTTCTCTGCCTAATGTCTCAATGGTTACGACTTACAAAGTTCTATATAGCTCTAGCCCAGGTTGTTTGAAGGACCGTATTCTCCCATACCAACATGCCCATGTTTGGAGAGCTTCATCTTCTCTCTGACAACCACTCTCGCAATGGGACACAGGAGAAGGCCTTCCTCATGGCTGCCTCCAAGATCTGGAATTCCCTTCCCAGAGAGGTTAAATTGGCTCACTCTTTCTGCTCCCAGGCGAAGACCTTTTTTATTCTGGCAAGCCTTTGAGAATTGGGGAAATAGGTCTTGTATAATGTGCTGGACTTTTATTTGTTGTTTTTAATGGTTTTTGCTTTAACCAGTTTTTAAATATATATAATTTAATTACTTTTTAAACTTCTGTATGTTATGAATTTTAACTATATTTGTTATAACTGTTGTAAGCTACCTTAAGTACTAAATGAGGAAAAAGGTGGGATGATGATGATGAGGAGGAGGATTATAAAAGTGCCAACAATGCTATAACCAAATGATCTGTGTTTCATGTCCCTCTAGCTGGGAGGAGATAAACCATCCAACCCATTTCCATTTCTCCCAATGTCATTGCTTTCATGGATATTTCTATAGATGGAAAGAGATGTCACATCTACAGTAATAGGGGGAAGGTCATAAGTAAGTGCCTAAATACCCCAAAGGCATGAAATCCTATCTGATCTTAGAAGCTAAGCAGGGTCAGCCCTGGTTAGTACTTGGATGAGAGACTACCAACAAATATCAGGTGCTGTAGGCTATATTTCAGAGGAAGGGACTGGCTTCCCTAAGAAAATCCTATGAAATTCATGAGGTCATCATAAGTCAACAGGTGACTTGAAGGCACATAAACACACACATTAGTAAGGAGGACAGCAAGCCAAGCTATTATTCACAGGAAGCTCTTTCTATTGGCTGCTTTTTAAAAAAATGGGTAGCTGGGGAATTCTGGAAGTTGTAGCCCAAAAAGATTTAGTGATGCCATGATCTCTTACGGACATGTTGCGGAACCAGCAGATCGGAGGCCCTCTCTGTTCCAAGCAGTTTTTATTATGTTTTTATTATATTTTATTATATTTTTTATAATATTTTATTAGATTGCATTTTTATTCCAAGAATAATATTTGTTTTATTTGTTAATTAAAAGAGTTATATCATACTCTATATGCAAAGATCTCAGGATGCAGCTTTCTAATTCATTTACTGCAATTTAAAACAGTATAAAGTAACTTACATTCAAAAACATATTGAACATATGACAAATTACAAGAGGTTAAAATAACCAAAATCATGCATGTGTGCACAACTGGATCAAATCATTACAGGTTGCCTGCCATATCCACAGGGTCACATTCCCTTCATTTCCCTTCATTTACTGCCAGTCACAGATTTGTGGCAGAGGTTGCCCTCATGACACACACAGACACCTCATGCCAGAAGTTGCTCTACTCCTACAAAGGGGCACTTTCACCCATTCCTAACCACTTCCAGGCAGAGTTTTGGAACTTCTCCTAAGTTACTGGCTGTTGCAGATGGCATGGCTGTCACAGAGCTTGGAAGTAACAAATATTGCAGGGATCGCTAAAGAATTACTCCTCTTTTATGGTGGCCATGAAAATGCAACAAAGTCATATTTCCAAAAAAAAAACCCCACAACCCATGCGAACAAAGTAACAATTTCGAGTTGCTTTTTAAAAAGATACTTTGTTTAAAAGGACATTTACAGAGACAAAAATTCAAGTTCATGGCACTTTTACCAATCCTAACTGTATTTTTTAAAAAAGTAATGGAAAGTACTAGAAAAGTAACAATTGATACAAGAAGCTACTTTCAGCACCATTCTAATGATGGACAGCAGTAATTTACATCTCCAAACACTATTATTCAGTAATGAGAACAAATTATGTTTTTAAAACTTAACTTTCCAAGCTCTGGTCTGGCAGGCCCTAGATCAGAAATCTACCCCACTGGTATCCAACATTTCAAAGAATTTCTGGGGCCCAAAATGGGCTCCAGAAATTCTTTAACATGTTGGACACCAATGGGGTAGATTTGGGGACATTAAAAGGGTGGGTTTTTATATCAGATGCAGACATTAGCCAGTTTTCACCCAAAATCAAACAGCTGTTCTTTTTGAAAATCATTTCTAAAGCACTCAGGGCCACTGATATGGGATTCTTTCTTCTCTTCTCTTCACACCACACTGTGAGTTCACCTATACTGTTTCAGATATATCATCGCCTGTTGGCCACTCAGTGTAGGAGCAGAAATGTGAATCCTAATGTCATCAATCCACATATGAAACTTTAACTGCTATAAAAAAAAGAAGAAGAAAAAGAAAGGGCCTAGTGGCATCTGAAAGACAAGCAAGTTTTATCTGGCATAAGCTTTCATGGACTGCAGCCCACTTTGTCAGAGTCCACTGGCTCTACCTTGTATCAAAAGAGACTACAAAATGCTGCTTTCCAACATACATGAACTCTGCAAAAGCTATCACAAACATCTGCCCAGAGACATTTCACTTTGTTTTAAAGCTGGGTTGGGCAAAGTGCAGCCTTCCAGAGGTGGTTGTCTGGCAACTCCCAGCAGCCCTAGCCAGCATTGCCAAGGGTGAGGAATGCTGGGAGTTGTACTCCATCAATATCTGAAGGGCTGAAGTTTGTTCATCCCTCTTTTAGAGCAAACACAACTTTGACCTAGTTTAGCAATCCAGATGTCCCACTCGTTCAAGATCTTTTCCTGTTTACTCAGTAGACTCTGGCCACTTATTTCTAGACAAAAATGGTTCCTGTTTTAGCGTTCACACAGTCACCAGATTACTCTAGTCTTTTACAGCTACAATAAGCCATTGCAAGAAAGACTTCCCTGGTTGCCTTCAAGACCTCAAAAACCATTACCATAAGATGCCATAGCTCTCTTACCTGTCAAAAGAGCCTCTTTGAGCTGAGGGTCCCAGAAAGAACTAGGAGGGGATCGGTAAAGAGCTTCATTATCTAAGCCTGTAAATGCAACATATATAAAGAGGTGGGAGTCAGATGTTCATTCCAATGATCAGCAAATATATAAGTAATATAGTATAATTTTATATCATATCAGTAACACACACACACACACAAAATACTATAATATACTATAATACTTAATGAGGATCCACAGTGGTGAAGTCACAATATCAAAGTAAAGGGGTAGATTGCATAAAATATTCTGTTTAACTGAATGACTGGTTCTTTTAAGAACTGCGTTTTCAGAGGCTTTCTGTACAGTTTCTGCAATTTAACTTCTATGGATGCACCCTACAGAATCCTGGAACTTGTACTTTGGTAGGGTCTTTACAATTCTCTGCTGGAGAGCAATAATAGTCCTGTTCTGCAGAGGAAGCACAGAAAGCCCAAGATTGTGTAGGATGGAGCCACAGAAACTAAAGTGGCATCAAAACATTATAACTATGTAGTGTAGATGGCTGGCATTTAGGAGAAAATGAGAGACCTAATCATTGGCTTTAAGGAACACCTTACATTTAATGTAAATATTGTATGGAAGAGGCCACACATGACAAATGACAGTACTTCAGAAACACTCCTTGAGGAGGGAAGGATGCAAATCAAACAGCAAAGTGATGCTTAACCGCTGGCACTTCTCTGCCTGACATTTCTCTCTTCCAAATAACCTTTCTTCAATTTTCATCACCCCACCACCAAAACAGCTTTCCTAGGGGGAAAGAGCATGACTACCTCTTTGCTCTTTCTGGAGGCCTCTGCTGCTCTGGTAGTTGCCATTCTGATATATACTAATCACCACAGAGGGAAAAGAATTTCACTGGATTCAATTGTCTTGATTGAAGTAACCTTTTCTCATTTATCAAGACTCATTGCAAAAAACAAACAAAAAAATACCTTGCCTCAAGAACTCACACACTCACAAAACAATGCAAACATTTGAAAATGTGAACAACTAAAATGTCCACAGTTGAGCAAAATACAACGAAACATGCTTTAGTCAATGAAGGAAATGCTTAAATAGGTACAAGGCAATTTAGGCAAAATTTAGATTTGGGACATTTTCAGATGGGGCCAAAAATGTTCGCACACTTACCTTCATTCTGCAGCAGGAATGTCCTCTCCCTCCCCTCACTGGCCGGTCATAAATGCAGCAGGCTGCATTTATGACCGGCAAATGAAATCACACCTGTTCTCACAAGAGAACGGGTGTGAGGCAAATTTAAAAATAAAAATAAACCCAAACATCAAAACTGAAAACAAAGCACAAAAACACAGAAAAAAAATACAAGTACCCTGGGGAGGGGGGGGGGAAGAGTCCCACTTACCTGGGTGTCCTGATCGTGCCTGGAAGTGCTGGGAACAGACCTCCCCACTATGGCTGTCATCTCGCAACAAGAACGGGGCTCCTTTTCCTACACCCCTGATTCCGTGACTTCGTTTGCAAAGAGAAATGTAGAGAGCAGAACAAAGGTCTCTATGTAACATTTGTCGACCTCACCAAAGCCTTCGACACTGTGAGTAGAAAAGGTCTGTGGCAGATCCTGGAAAGACTAGGATGTCCCCCCAAATTCCTTAAAATGATTATCTTGCTACATGAGGGCCAGCGCGGTCAAGTCAGATATGGCGATGCTCTTTCATAGCCCTTTCTAATAACTAATGGAGTGAAGCAAGGTTGTGTTCTTGCTCCAACTTTATTTACAATCTTCTTCAGCCAAAGGGCTACGGCAGAGCTTGAAGAAGATGGCGGTATCTATATACGTTACCGTACTGATGGTAGCTTGTTTAACTTAAGCTGTCTGAGGGCTCGCACTAAGGCTCTAAACCATCTAGTCGGTGAGCTGCTCTTCGCTGCTGCTGCTGCCCTTGTTGCCCACACAGAAGCAGCTCTGCAGTGCCTAACATCCTGCTTTGCAACAGCTGCAGAGCTGTTTGGGCTAGAAGGCAACCTGAAGAAATGGAAGTTCTCTAACAGCCTGCACCACAGGATGAACACCACCATTCCCACATTGCCATAGGCAAATCTGTGCTTAAGTCCATTCAGCAGTTCACCTACCTGGGAAGCATCATCTCCTCAGATGCCAAGATTGACAAAGAGATCGATCACAGATTAGCCAAGGCATATAGCCCATTTGGAAGACTTTACAAAAGAGTCTGGAGTAATAAACACCTGAGGTGAAGCACAAAAATCAGTGTGTATAGAGCCATTGTACTGTCTATTCTCCTTTACGGGTTTGAAACATGGGTCACCTATCGCCAACACTTATGACTCCTCGAACTCTTTCATCAGCACTGTCTATGCACAATCCTAAATATACACTGGACTGACTATGTGACGAATGTTGCTGTCCTTGAGCAAGCAGGGATCACTAGTATTGAGGCCATGATATTGAGAACACAGCTGCGCTGGGCAGGGCACATTTCTAGGATGGAGGACCATCGCCTCCCAAAAATACTACTCTACGGTGAACTCGCCATGGATCAGTGTGCGAGCAGTGCTCCAAAAAAGTGATACAAAGACTCCCTGAAACAACATCTCAGGTTCAGCCAAATTGATCACCAACAATGGTCCGTCCTGGCCTCACATTGGGAGGCATGGAGACACACTATCCACAATGCTGCGGCCTTATTTGAGAACTCACGCCGAACAAGTCTTGAAGAGAAACAACAACGCAGAAAGAATCACAACCCAAAAACATCACCCAAGGAGACCTTCTGCTGTGCTTTCTGCAACCGGACTTGTTTATCTCAGATTGGCCTTTTTAGTCATCAGCATGCTTGCAGTAAGTGCAGGATGAGTCCTTCCTGAATCTTTGTTTGCGAAGAAAAGACAGAGAGAGATTCCGTGACAGACACGGAATGGGTGGTCTGTTCATGATGTTTCATCATGAATAGAATGTTCTGAGAGCAGCACGGGAGCAGGATGGGAGCAGGATGGAATGGGTCGACATCATCTGAAAGGGAGACCCTTTCTCACTCCTGTTCCGTGCCTGCCACAGAATATTGAGCCCATCTGATAATCTCCTTGGTAATGTGCATGAATAAAGGCATGCATTAGGAAATGCATTTAAAAAGGGGAGCATGAATTTCCATATAAAAGCCCTCTCTCACAGAAACACAAGTCTCACAACAGGATGAAAAGAAACTGTATGTGGGATTCAGAGAAATGCAACAAAACAAAAACAAAGACTTATATGGTCTCTACTATTAGTTCACTCATTGTTCAAGTGCTGATCCTTCTGCAGCCAAAACATGATTGATGCATAAGTGGGTGTAACCTGCAGACTCCTGAGGTTCATGGAAGTATGAAAAACAGCACTTTTCCTCATTCTCTTTCTTCCCATAATGTGTGTGTATATATACACACACACTAAGTGGGGAAAAATTCCCACAATCCAATGATAACTCAGGGCGCATCTACACTGTAGTTGCAGTTGTAGCTCCATCCTATGGAATTCTGGGATTTTTAGTTTTACAAGGTCTTTAGCCTTCTTGGACAAAGAGTGCTGGTGCCTCACAAAACTGCAAATCCCAGGATTCTGTAGGATGGAGACATGGCAGTTAAAGTGGTGTCAAACTGCATTATTTCTACAATGTAGATGCATCTGAGATAACTTAACAGGCATCAAATGTTGGCTGATTGTTGCTGTAGGAAGAAATGTGAGCTTGGAATGAAATATCTGGGGAAAGGGCATAATATCCTAGAACCCCAAATGGGAGCAACACCATGCTGCAATATTTTATTACATGCCTCACTTGCCACTGCTAATTTTTCCCCCTTTATGAAGCAGATTATCTGAAGAACCAAAACTGCTGTTACAAAAATAGTGGGCAGTCCTGTGTCTGGAACAGCATAATAACTAAAAAGACTTAACAGTTGAACACTAATCATTTTGTGCCAGTGACTAAAATTAAGAATTATAGAAGGAATGTATGCCCAAAGAATACAATTGTAAAATATGTTTGAAATTCATGATGAATAATCTATATAACCAGCTCTGTGTCTATGGACATTTAGTATTTTTTTTTAAAAAAAACCATTATCTTGTATTTCTAAAATGAAATATTTGATTTAAAAAACCATGTGAATGGTACCCACCACAGGGTGGAGACAAAGGACCTGTGCATGGAAAAAATATCAAAGGCAGACACTAGTCAAGAGGAGGAACAGTTGGTATAAAACAGCCCTGTCATTTTCCTGGAAAGCTTGACAATTTTTCCATAGGTAAAAATATCAGTGCGTTTTGCAGTTGCCACAACTTATCATTCTAATCAAGTATGGCCACTTATCAACATGCCACACCAACATGTGTAGAGTAGTGAAGTTTCCAAACTGCAGCTCAGGCTATCAAAATATTAAACTTGAAAATATTGGATGACATTGTTCATGAGGCAAAATAGCATTTTTTTAAAAAATGTCATTTTCATGGTTTTATGATAATCTTCAAAATCCAAAAAATGAAATCACCCAAACCACCAAACAATATCAGAAGCAGCTAGTGACTATTGCTCAGGATTTCCTGTGCAGAGGGCTGGTTGCTGTACAGAAAGCCATTACCAAAAAATATCAGTAGCAATTAACTGTCAACTTGAACAATCATCAGAAAAACCTGCAAACTCTAGAGGGAAAACATAGTCTCTTTGGCTCCTAGGCTTCAGGCGCTCACCCAAGATATTTTGTTGTTTCAGGAGACATACAGAGTGGTGTTCCCACACTACGTACCAAAGTAGATATTCAAACTGCAGTTGAATTTTGCTACAGCACTGGCTATGGGACTACATCCTCCTCTACACCTGAGAACAGCAAGCTAGTCCACACACACCTGAGACAACGCTCCATAGTGCTTTGCTTTGAGGAAGAACCCTTCGAGTGAGGGATTTGTGCTTTGAGCAGTGTTCTGGAGAACTATGCCAGGTGCTTTTTGAAACCAGTGTGGTTTTCCAGAAAGCTTGCCCACCAGATCTCTCACTCTGAGGGGTCCTTTCCCTTAGAGCAGTATCTCTTAACCTTTTCTTTGCCAGGGACCCCCTTTAAATATCTTTGGTTGCCATGGACCCCCAAGACTTAACTCAACATTTAAAATCCTAATAACAATAATAACAATAATACCTGATAATAATAATAATACAATTATACCATCCATTAAACCTTCCCTCAGAGACACTGGAGGGGGAGGGAAGACTTTTATCTTGCTCTTTCTGCAAGTTCCTGGCTGGAGCAGATTAAATGGCAATGCGCAGGTCAAGCCAGCCAGCCAGCCAGCCTTTGCCTTGCCTCTTGTCACATGGCTACTCCACTTCAGTGAGGAGGTGGGCCAAGCAGCCTTCAAGCCTTCATGGACCCCCTGTGAGGACACTGCGGACCCCTGGGGGTCCCCAGACCACAGGTTAATAACCACTGCCCTAGAGCAAAAGAACAGCTGAATGGCTTCCCTAATGTGTCACTTCAGATGTGTCACTTTAAGGCTGGGGTGGGCAATCTGTGGCCTACAATTTCCCCCAAAATGCTGTCTACTGGGTGTGATGAGCATTTTTGCTATATTTTAGCCCCGTGAGCCATTTTAGACCCAGAAGAGGCCTTTTTTTAAAAAAACACAGGAAATGAGTAAGAAGTTATTTCCAGTCACTTCCTGTGGCTAAAAAAGGCTTTTCCTGGGCCTAGACACAGGATGGTCTCCAGAGTAGGGGCTTTAATGCCTCCTTAAGATGGTAGCATTTCTTTGGGGGGTCGGAAGCACAATTCAGCACCCATTTCACCGCTTGACATGGGCTTTTCATTCCCACCTTCCCCTTGCCTCATGGAAGAGTTGGCCCTTAAGTTGTAAGAACAGAGAAAGAGGATTAGTCTAAACATCTGTGTAGTATAGCCAGATGCTGAGGGGAAGACCACATGCATAACAGGAGTGCACTTGCACCCCAACAGTTGGTATACACAAACATATTGCCTTTGATCCTGCAGGCAATACACAACCATCACTCTTGCAGTCATTCATAGCTTTATCTTCCCTATATTTTTCTAATCCTCCTTTAAAGCTGTTCAAGTTGGTGGTGATCAGCACATGTTGCAGTAATGAAACGCAGTGTTTAACTATGGGCTAGAGGGGGGAAAGTCCTTACTTCCACCCATCTGCCTGCTGCATGATTCTCATTCTCATATGAAAGAAAGGGAGAGGGGAGAGAGTGACTGATTGCTGCATTAACTTTCTCCACACCCCACTTTGTACACCACATTTCATGAAGTTGTCTCTTTCTGTTAACTATCAGATATGCACTCTGTGTTCAGGACAGAGATACAGAATGTGCACTTAGACTATATACTGGTCTGCTGCTTAGAAAGCTGGGATAGGGAGGTGGGAGGCCTGGTACCAACAGAACTTTACTCAGTACCTTCTTTTTCTACGGCTTCCACAAGTCTCATTACAACCAGCGGAGCTTGTTCTGGTAGATTCATTTGATCAAAAAACTCCATCTGCCCAGGGGATCCTGTTAAGAACAGAGAGACAAGTTTAATTTCCATTTTCCTCATTCCAGTAGAACTGTAACTATCATCCTGAAGCAGTGTAGTACATGCCTTCTGTGTACCCTCCTTTGCCTGAGATATTTGGTGCTAGTCAGCCAGGCATGATCTCTGGCAAGGAATAAAAGTAGTTTGACTGCTTAACCAAATTGAATGTGAAGAGAAAGCTCATAAACCAAATGTGAAGAGAATAGAAAGTTCTTACATAGCATTTGAAAATTACCAGTTAAATATAGAAGCAAACTGCAAAGAGATGCCAGTCAAGGAGGATGAGAGAAAGTGGTCAACTGCATAGCTTTATTCTAGATGTAGTGTGAACAAGGGGTTAAAAGAAAAATAACAACTTAAGAGTGTCAACTCTTAACTCAGTGCCAACACATTTTTTTCAGTCTAGAGGAGACTTTTGAATAAACTGATTCTGCAAATGTTCAACATATTTCAGTTGAAGTAAGGAAAAAGTACTGTCTTAGGTACTTGTGCCTGTTGCCTAGCACAAGTGACCATCATCTTGTGCAGTTATCATTTCTTCTGAGATAACACTTTGTTATTAAAGTACATCTTAACAAACAAGATATTCTCATCAATCCCTAGAGCAGTTCTACTTTTTATTTTTAAAAAGTGTACTATAACTATTTCTACACAATGGAATCAGGAAAAAGCAGAATTTGGATCAAATTGTTTTGCTTTTATAAAAAAGTCAGTCATAAAATCTTACTTTCAGCGAATTGTGGATCAGTCTAGAACAAAACACTTTTATTACTATCATGCCTACCTTAGTAAACATAGAAGGGTCTCATCACTATTCTAAACCTTTTGTGTCATACACCTTGCAAAGACTCATAATATCATTTGTCCTCCCACAACCTACTGGGATTATTGAATTTCTACTCCACAATTCACTTCTATTTCAGAGGCACAGAAAAATTCCATGCTGAGTGTCAGATTGTATTGGCTCCTCAATCCTTGCTTTTTTTATTATTATTAAGGTCTTCACAGTCTAAGGCAAACCTATCACAGGATTTTCTTCGCAAGATTTGTTCAGAGGAGGTCTGCCTATGCCTTTCTCTGAGGCTGAGAGAATGTGACTTGTCCAAAATCACCCACTACTAAACTGGAATTACTAACATCAGAGCTTAGATAAGAATACTTTGCATTCTAAACTGAGTGTCCATACCTGTAGCAGATTCACGCAGCATTAAGATTAAGAAGAAGATATAGTATCAAAAGTAAACACAGAATTCAATGTTTAAGTTCTTCATTCATTTCAATGCAGTTTTAGGTACTGGACAGTAGTGTATTCCTCCAGTTTACCTGGGAGAGGGGTTAAATATAGTGCTCTTAAGGTTGCCAAGTTGTAATCTAGAAATCAAAGCTTTAAACTCCCAACTGGGAGACAACATAAACACAACTTTCCACCAGTCCATTTCTTCCATACTCCTTCATACCATTGCCACTTTCCAGCACTTCAGGTGTGCAATGCACAAGGAGATGTGGACAAGAGGAATGAAGGTAGAGCAAGCAGGAAAAACTGCAATAACCTTGATTTCATGCATCAGGGCATTTCTATGTATAATATGGATCTCTGAATTGCAATCTACAAATCAAAGTATAGCATTGGATTACTGAGTTCATCCCCTCTTTTTTTACTGCTGAAGTAAATTGTGCAAGATGGACAAATCCTAGACAAGCCTACTCAGATGTATTTCTTTCTTTCTTTATTGAATTTATATCTCACTTTTCTCCTGAGATGGGATTCAAGGCAGTTTACAACAATTTTTAAAAGACCAAGCTAAAATATTAATTTACAAAAGTTAACAAAGAATTAAATCACAATATTATTTTAAAAACATGGACAAAAACAGTTAAAACAATTACCAGTAGAAAAGATTAAAAACACAACACACTGCTTCACACATACGCTATTGCTCCATAATTAAATTTCAGAGAGCAGGGAGGGAGCCAACTGGACCTCCCATGGAAGGGAGTTCTACAGTGTCTGGGAGCAGCCACTGAGAAGGCTCTCTGCTGAATCATCACAAAACATGCCTGTGAGGGTGTTGGGACTAAGAGAAAGACTTCCCCTACAGAAATGGGTTGTATAAGGAGATACAATTTTTCAGATCTCTCTCTCTGGCTTTTCTTTGCAAACGAAAACTTAGGAAGGACTCATCCTGTGCTTTCTGCAAGCACGCTGATGACTAAAAAGGCCAATCCAAGATACGATTTTTCAGATAGTCTGGACCCAAACCATGTAGACTTTGGAGATCAAAACCAGCACTTTGAATTCTGCCCAGAAATTCAAAGGTAGACAGTAAACCTGTTTCAACAGGGGAGTCACAGAACCAGTCCCGGTCAGCAGCCTGGCTTCAGCATTTTGGGCTAGCTGAAGTTTCTGAAGTTTCCAAAGGCAGCCCCACATAGAGCGTGTTCCAGTAGCATGAATGGGGTATAATCAAAGCATATGTCATTGTAACCAGATCTGACTTCTCAAAGAAAGGGGTGCATATGTGCAAACACACTCCTGACCATTGCTGAAATCTGGGCATACAAGATCAGTTCTGAGTCCAGGAGTAAGCCCAAACTGTGAACCTGAGATTTCAGGGGGAGCGTAATCCCATTTGGCACAGACTGAATCTCTGTTCACTGACCTGGCTTTTGGCTAACCAGGAGTACTTCCATCTTGTCTGGATTAAGTTTCAATTTGTTCATCCTCATCCAGTCTATTACTGATGCCAGACATTAGTTTAGTACAGAGACAACTTTCTTGGAATTGGATGGAAAGAAGAGATAGAATTCTGTGTCATCAGTGTACTGGTAAGAAGTGGGCCTTATTAAATCCAGTTGGTCTGAACTCTCAAGTAAACAAATGCATAGGATTGCTACCTGAATCAGAATGCTTCCAGTCTTGACATCGTCAAGAAATGTCATTGACCAGAAATGCAACAAAGAGAGTTGAACTTTACTTGAATTTAACTATTTGAATCTGTTTTATTAAAATCTATATATTTTTAATTGTATTCATTTTTATAAATTCAATCATTTTTTTTTACATACCTGTCCTAAACAAGCTACTATAGTCGTCCCCCCCCCTGGCTTCTCTTCACAAACGAAGATTCAGGAAGGACTCATCCCGCGCTTTCTTTTGCAAGCCCTTCTGGAGTCCCATTGGGGGCCACTGGCTAAGCGAAGGGGGAAGGGGGAAAGAAAACAGAGCATGGTTGGGGAAAAGACTAAGGACTTGTCACTCCCCCATTTATTTCCTCAACTCTCCTTGCCCTAATTTAAGTGGCCAAATTGTTATTTCGTTGTATGTGATGTGCTGTTACAGCCTCAGCAGTAGACTCAGTAAATTGGCTTGAGATATAGGCATTCAAATTTAAATGCAGCTTGAAACTTACAGGAGAGAAGAAATATCATTCAACTCTCCATAAATAACAGCTGCCTAGAAGTATGATAGGTTTTAACAATGTGCTCAATGTTCCTAGACAGCAGAATAACCAATGATTTTCCAATGAATTGAGCTGATTACCAGTGTAGCTCTATATTGTTTATTAATGTATGTTCCTTCAAGTTGCCTATGGCGAACCCATGAATAGGGTTTTCTTAGATAAGGAGTACTCCAAGGTGGTTTCCCAATGCCTTTCTCTGGCCTGACCCTGCTTGGCTTCTCAGATCAGATAGGATCTGGTGCTTTTGGGGTATTTAGACATATATTTTTATTACTATTGGGGGGGACGGGGGAGGTGGAAATAGCTGGCAAATGATCCATCCATCTATCCTGCTGTTTCCACTGATGAATTTAGGCACCGAATATTACTGGAGTTAAAATTCTACACTACACTATCCATTTGTTTTGATGCCACAGTGCCACTGGAGCATTCTTATGGTTGTTGAGACAAAATGAGAGCTCAGCAAGCTACTGATGTCCAGGTATATAATCCAATTTATTTGAGGTCATATGATTCCAAGTTTACCACTGAGAATTATTTTATCCCAATATGGATTTCTTAATGACATCCCAGAAAGCATAATGGAATTTCCTAAGATTCACAGAGAAGACATAACAACCAAGCATGCATTGTAACTATCCAACTCTACACATTTGACTGGCAGGAGATGGTTCAACTAGCAGTAATCAAAACTGGAAGAGATATTGATATTGCTAAGAGAGTCATAAAAACTGTGCAGGCATGTATTCCATCATGTCACATAGATCCCTGGATGCTTTTGAAGGAGCATTAGATAGTTACTCTTAGACACAACGGTAACTTACATTTGAATTGTAAGACTGCGGTTCCCTTCCTTGTACCTGAAAAATCCTTCAAGGAAATATTTATTAATCCCAAATATAAATCAGAATTGTTGCTGCTGCTGATTGACATCATGTCAGCTTCGACTTCTTGCCACCCTATGCATGAGATACCTCCAAATCCAAGAGCCTTGGTCATCAACAACCCTGCTCAGGTCTTGGAGACTCAGGGTCACAGTTTCCTTTATTGAATCAGTCTGTCTGTAAGGTGGTCTTCCTCTTTTCCTGCTGCCTTCAACTTTACCAAGCATTAACATCTTTTTCCAATGAGTCATGTTGTCTCACGAGATGGCCAAAGTAAAGTTGCCTCAGCTTGACCATTTTGGCAGAAACCAAAGATGTCTTTAGCCAGGGTAGAAATAATGCAACCCTCCAGGTGTTGCTGGACTGCAACTCCCAGAACCCCTATCCAACATAGTCAGTGGTGAGAAATGCTGAGAGATTCAGTCCAATAATATCTGGAAGTATCACGATTTCCACTTCTAATCTATAAGGGGGATAAAGATGTGACACCTTCTTCCAGAGGATGGATGGGTAACAGTGGCCCTCCAGATGTTGGCCTACAGCTCCCAGCACTCTTAGTCAGCTTAGGCAATTATGATGGGAGCTTATAAGAGTTACAGTCCAAAAACACCTGGAGAGCTACAGTTGCCTATCCCTGTTCCACTGAAGGACAATTAACAAGACAATCACTCAAACAATTGTGTCATTAGACCAATCTTCCCAAACCAAGTGTCCTCCAGATGTGTTGGACTACAACTCCCCAACAACAAACACAAAAAGTCAGGTGCTTAAAAGCCATGGAGGGAGGAGCCCAGAAGGACAAAATTCTCACAGTGCCTGAATTTTGGAAATATATTTCCTTCTTTAAGAGCTTCGAGAAGTACAAGAGACAGCATCGAAATATTATTTAAAAACATAAAATCAAAAACATTTTGAAGCAAGAGTGCAAAATACCATTTTCATGCAACACAACCAACTACAGACATATTTCTCATGTCTAATGTATATATTATATTGTGATAGCCAATTAAATTTACACAAAAATATGTTTTTATTATTGAATCCAACCACTTTAAAGAACAGGATACCTTTACACTAATCCAGTTAAGGATACATTGCCAACCTTCTTTCCATTCAAGCCAACTAAAATCCACTTCTTTAGAAACTGGACTGGACTCAACTGAACCTTGAAACTCTGAACATACATTTCTCTGGGAGAAACCATATAACTGACTCATTTGCTTACATCTGTTTCCACAAGCTTCCAATATCCTCTCACATTTCTTCCTCTGCTGAAAGAGGCTAAATAAGGGGGGGAAAAACTGGGCTGTTCCTATAGCCCTCAAATGATTACAGGTGTGCAAAGATAATACAAATTCTTAAAGAGGAAGCTGTTTACCTTCTGAGGAACCCCTCTAGATTCTCATGAAAAATTTATAGCAGCAGCACATATTCAAGTTAATCACTTCATCATTTGGGATTAGGCTTTTAAATTTCAAATTCCAGAATAATTCCACCATAGAAAGTTGTTGCTAGTAAATAATTACCTTTTATTCCATATATTGCTAAAGTGCTCACTCATGCTACTTCACTTGTTGTTTGGTCTGACATACATATATCATTTGTACACCATAAATGTTGCTGCTGCACAAATAAATAACACCAATAACAACAACTTTATTTATACCTGCCTTTTCCCCAAAAGTGGACTCAAAGTGGATTACAAATTAATATGAGTACAATATAGCTAAAAACATACAACAGATCAACATCAAAGTTGAATTAAACTATTAATCTTTAATAGTCAAGAATTACACTGCTAACAAAAACATAAAATTAAAAATCATAAAAGCATACAAAACCTTCCAAAACAATTAAAACAATGCAGTATAGTACAAAGCGAGTTCTGAAGGCTCCTTCATTGTCCACTTTGTGAGTGAGCTGTTTTTTCCTGGTATACAGTGTATTTGCAACCTCAATGCTGTATGCATGAGCAACACCCCCCAGACTCTGATGGCCTTTGGAGGATGGATGGAAACATTGCTTAGAAAAGTTCCTGTTTTGTACTATAATTCTCAGAAACCCCCAGCTGACTTGATGATTGGGAGTTATAGTCTAAAATAAGAATCCCCCCCCCCAATTCTGGTAATTTATCAGATGAGATGAGAAGTATCCACTTTTCCAATAATGTCTGTTATAAGGAACACACTGACTCCAACAGAGGAGGCCAGGGTCTTAATCAATGGTAGCTCTACTAGTTTGGAACAAAACTATCAGGCTGCTGAATATAATTTCTTGGTTCAATTTCCCAGGGAGCAGCAACAGCTCCTTCTGGTCTCTGTACTATGCTGCTCTCCCATTAAGCTTTCCTGAAATGTTATGCAAGTCAATTAAAACATAGCCCCAAAACTTTTCCTTCAGTTTAATTAAATCATCTATTTTAAATGTAATGTGCTTCTCAGAGCAGATGCCTCTGTGGCTACAGAGGAACTGGAGAGCGTTTGTTCTCAATTCATTAGGAATTATTTTGAGCCCTTCATCCACAGAGATGAAGCTGGTGAAACCCTAAAACCACCCCTACCCCCTGATTGTCTCTCAGTTTCATCTCAAAGTCCTGTGTTTGCCTTTCTTCAGGCAACTATCTGTATACCTGAATGTAAGGAGATTATCAGATGGGGACAAAAATAGTGTCCCCATCTTGCAATCTCCTCTCCCGCCCCCTCCTGTCCCTGTCCTGACACACTAAAGAAAAGTTTCACTCCTACCTTAATCTTGCATTGTCTACTCCCCTCAGCAGCCCAGGAGTGAATGGAGCTCTCAAAGAGCTGCATTCACTTCCTGGTTTGAAATCCTGGGCTGGTCTTGCAAGAGGATGAGTGTGCAGGAAATTCAAAGTTTAAAAGAAAAATACACTTTAAAAAGTAAAACCAAGCACTTAAACACACTTTTAAAAATAAAAGTAACCCAGGGAGACTACAAAAAAGTGTGTCACTTACCTCGATCTCCCAATTGCACCCGGAAGTGTTTGACACAGACCTCCTACTGATGCTGGCATCACACCAGCGTAACGGGGCACCTTTTCACTCACCCGTCATTCCATTACAGAAATGGAACAGGCAATCTATTCACAGCTTAGCCCATTAATAAAAAGGAGCGCTGGCCGAACGGAAGCAGCATGGGAGCATGATGACCCAGGAACGATGTCTGAAATTCTTGGTGTCTGTCACACCATATTTACAGCATCTGATTATCTCCTAGACCTAATGACCCAGAACTTGTTATAAAATGTTTGTGAACAACCAAAAATGTGCCTGCCTCTAGAGGGGAGGATACCCCCCACATGTGCTAAGGATGGTGTAGCCTGAACTCAAAATAAGGTGTAGGCCAATCTCAATATGTAGTAGTGCTGTTCCTAAGCAACAGAAAAAATGGAAGCACAGTGAGAACCCTGAAAGCTACTGACATCCCCCCACCTTCTTTTACTTGTCACTACCTTGGCAAGTAACTTGGAATTCAACAGCAGTACTGCAGAGCAAACAGGGGGTTATTTGGAGTGAGAACCATTTAAAAAAAAACCTCAAGGCTTGTCTATGCAAAGGGGGAAAAAACCCAGACTGTTCCACAGTAATAGCAATTCGCAGCAGCTGCGACCTGTCTTAATGGCTTTACAGCTCCCATAAACTCTGCATGCTTGTAGCTGAGACAATGGCCACAAGTGGATTACTCGCTTTTTTAAATCTGCCGCTGCAAAACGTTTTTTTAAAAAAACTATTTCTATGGTGCGCACAAGCAATATTCCACCTTTCAAAAAGAAGAGAGAGAGAAAAGATAGCACAAATCTCCATTTTATCACCTTAGCGATCACTTGCTAAGATGAAAATCCAACATGGTGGCAGTGGGCGCTTGCCCTGTAACCCAGCCCCGCCCCCTGCACATATCCAGCCAATCAGGTGTGCACTTTGTCTTGTACGGGGGACGTGATTCATGTCAAATCGCTTGTTATAAGGAGTGACAATGCGGATATCACTGGAGCTTTTTTTAAAAGTCGGGAAAATCTGGGAATGCTTTTCTCGAGTTGTTTTTCCTCGTTTTGGCCACCCTCCTTCACAATACGATGACATAATGTGGGAGCCAATTAAGACAGCTTGTTTTTCTGAGTAAATTCTGTGAAGAGTATTTTAACCATATAGACAACCCCCCTGTTTGATAAGAAGCATATTTCTCATGAACAACACAGGTGTTCTACCAGTGGGATCAATACAGTGCATGGGGACATGGTAGAGGGTCTTATGACAGTGGATTCAGGAGGTCCAATTGGTATTGATGCTGGCTTCACTTTGGTGCCAAGTTGCAAACCTTTAGGGTCTAATGATGTTGTTCAAATCTGTACCTACACATGGTTTAAGTATGCTTTTGGGCTGTTTAAATTATTCCATACTCTTTAAAATTGCATAAACGGTTATAGATTTTTTAAAAAATTCATTTTATTGTATATCCGCCTGAGAACTTATGACATAGGGCAGGATATGCATATTTCAATATATGAATATGTTCAAAAACATCTGGAGGGTTGAGGTTGAGGGAGGGTGTTCAAGTACATCAGAGTGAAGCCATGGAAAAGAAGGGGAGGATAAATGGGTGAAATGAGCTGAATCCTCCCCTCCAGGAAAGGCCTTATTATTCAGAAGAGTGAGGCAGCCTCCTCAAGCAGCAGATTTAAGGACACTGTGAAAGACCAGCAAATTGTTAATTGTTTGTATTTCTATTGGAGAGTTGCTTGAAGGATTTTCTACCTCCTGTGCTCAAATGCTTGTCTATGCATCTTAGTTTAGGACAGTGAGGTTGGCTTTGGCACTCTGTCTAGGACACCAAAATGTCTTGGACCTGCTGTGCTCCCCTCTCCCAAGCCATCCTCCCCACAGTCCAAGAGTTGGTCTCCATCCTCCCAGTTAAGCGCCAATATTGGAAGTGCAGCCCATGCTGGTATTGCAGCCACAAGGTTGTGAGTTCTATACTATAGGGCTCCAAGGTTGACTCAGCCTTCTATCCTTCTGTGGGTCAGTACAATGAGTACCCAGTTTGTTGGGGGCAATTAGCTAACACATTGTTAACTGCTTAGGGAGTGCTTTGCATTGATAAGCAGTAGAGAAATTTACTGCAAAATTTACTGTATGCAAAGCTACCCGCGTTTGAAATGCACATGCAGTCATGCTTGAGAATCAAGATGGTGGTTGAGAGTACAGTGCATTATTATTCTCCACGTGTTGTAGCCGCCTCACAGTATTTTTTTTTTGTACTGTACTTGTAAATCAAAGGTGCACAAGTGTGACCTTCCATTTATAAAATGTTCATTAGTTGCAAAAAAAGCACACACTCAATAACACAAAAATAAAAAATAGTGCTTCCAGCCACCTCCTTGCCAGCAAGCCTGCCCACCACCTGCATGGCGGACCAATCCACTTTCCACTTCCACCCTTACCAAGAACGCACAACATCCTGAATTGGATGTCCAGATGTGTGATAATGTGCAAGCCCACACATTATTAAAAAAACCCTTGGGGAAATCTACAAAGGCTTCCCCACCCTGCAGATGGAGTTTTTGGCCCCCGTCCTTCTGAATGCCATGAACCTCACTTCCATCGTGTTGGGACAAAAGGTATTCTAGTTGAATGAGGAGTATTTTCACTGTCTAGACAACCCCTAAAGCACAGCCATTTGAGTTGGCATTTGTCACCACAACCAGTTTTCCAAGACAATGCTGTGTAATGAGCAATGAATTTCTCTTTCTTTGTACTCAGCCTCATCTACAGATGATCATTTGTGATGATGCTGGTCATTAAGTGTGATAGTAGCCACAGATTACTTACTCTGATTGAGGAGCAAATGGTGACATGAGGAAGTTGTCTCCCTTGCTTTGGAAGTACACCCCCACATTAATGCTAAGCTGAATGTTCCTGACATCAAATTTTCATCTTAAAAGTGGAGAGTTTAGCAGATTACATCCTCATCATGAAGCCACTGATCTACTTTTTCAGGGCTGTTAACAGGCGTTTAAAATTGTTCTTTTCCAACTGCCTCCCTCACAGTCCACTGCTTTATGCTTCAGCACCACTTTTGCCTGTTTTATTCTCCCTCAACTAGTGGGTAGCTGAATCTGCTCTGAGTTTTAGTCTGAACTGGACTATCTAATTCACTGCACCTATTTGGGAGATAAGGTTCAGCACTTTGGACAGCTTCCTTTAAAGTTCAGACTAAAACCCAGGGTGGATTACCACTCCACTGGAGCCACTAACTACTACCACCTCAAACTGGTCAACCCAATCACATACTTCCTGTTTTTTTTAATTTTTTATTATTATTTTATTTAGTTAGTTAGTTATACCCCGCTCTTCAGCCACAAGGCTATCAGAGCAGCTTACAAATTGTTTTAAGCAATAGCTATTTACACATCTACACTGCATTAAACAGTTTCCAATGTGTGTTAGCTAATTGCCCCCCACAATGTGATGCCATCAAAATATCGGGGTGTAGCTACAGGTAGAAGAGGGATCAAAATGAGGGCATTGACCTGAAATAAGAATTCTACCTTCCAATGAAAATTTATTTCTGTTCCAAACATCTAGCATTGCAGAGAGTGAAACACTGAAATTTGTCCACACCTAGAACTCCTACTTTTGCTGTATCCACAATTCCTTTGGTAACTCTGCCTGCCCCTTTTCATTGTGTATTTCTAAATGCTCAACTAATATTTTAAGTTACTGCAACACTAAAACAATTGAGAACAGAATGGAAATTTCAATTGAAAATTAGAATACTTATCCTAAGGCAATAAGGGTGACATCCCTGCACAGTACTTTGAAGTCACTCAGATTCACCAGTTCATTGATGTCACAAAGAGAAAGCGAAGCCAAAGGTATTCTGGGCAAGCATCAAGAACACTCTAAGAATGAATTAAAGATCAAAAAAGTATTGACTAAAAATTCAAAAGACTAACTTTAAAAAAAAACTTGTGTGTTATTATTTGAGATATAATCTTTAGTGAAATAAAGGCAGGGGGAGAAATAAAAAGAAAATGGAATAAGGATACAAATTATAATAGACAGTAAATCTAAAAATATGAAGTGTGAATATGGGAAAATGATGAATATAACAAAATTTAAGTGGATATGTAAGGTATAAAGATTAAAGCAATAGTAGTAAAATTGTCATGATGAATTACATTGTAGAGATATGACTTAATTATATTTAAACAATACACAGGAAATGTCAGGCAGAAAGTCAAGTGTATGAAATGGCAAGAGTGTGAGTAGAGATATTTGTAATTTATACTCTGAAACTACAGTCTCAGTCTCAGTCTCAGTCTCTCTCTCTCTCTCTCTCTCTCTGGCTTTTCTTCGCAAACGAAGATTCAGGAAGGATTCATCCCGTGCTTTCTGCAAGCGCGCTGATGACTAAAAAGGCCATCAGAATATATTGGGAAGAAAAATGGATTTAGGAGGTTTAAGCACATGAGAAGGTAAGAGAAGGTGTTTTCTTTTATGAAAAAATGAAAAGAATGTGAAGAAGATAAGATATAAAAGAAAGAAAGAATGGGAATCGCAAAAGGATTTGGAATAGTGAATGGAATGAGAATGAAATAGGATGCAGAGAAAGAAGAATGTTAGAGAGAGAATGAGATAGATGGTTCAAGTTGAATACAGTATATGTACAGGAAATTTAAGTAATCAGAATATGTGTGTATTGATATGCTTGATTTCTTTTATTTTTATATTTAAATAAAAATACAATTAAAAAAAAAGAACACTCTAAGAATACCTATTTGTTTTTCAGCCCTTTCACAGCAATTCCAAAATAAATATCGGAGGAAAGGGGCTTTCCAGTGTGACAACACCCAGTCATATCAACAGAACCCTATAGGAAAATTCAATTCAGAATTAAAAAGCTGAGAGGTGCCCAAATTTCCATTAATTTCTCAGGGAGAGTAGGAGCTCAAGCTATATATACAGCTTTACTGCTATTAGAAAACCATTCATCTCCAGCTAGTTGCTAAGACCTGGCCCCATAGATATCACTCTTCCTAGTGTAGATAACATAGAACAGCAAATATTGTGAACTGTAAATCACTTTGATGTCGCAACAGGAAGTAAGTTGTCCTCCTTTTATCCTCAGATACCTCTCTGTTCATTTGAAACAATACTGACTCTTTCCTCGCACCAATGTACTCCACTTAATGAAAGCTGGAGTTGGGTATGACAAAAGCACCTGAACAGAAGAAGAAATTGTTTAAAATCACTTTTACTTTTAAAATCAGCTTTTACTGGGAGCTCTAATTTATTCTTGAAAGATTTGTAGCAAAATACAGGATTTGCTAATTTTTCTGTAGATTCATCTTGTGCTTTAGCTGCAGCCCAGCATTCAAAAAATTATGGGGAAATCTGATGCAAAAAGAAGTAGAAGAAGAAGAGGAGGAGAAGGAAGAAGTATTTTTTTGTTGTTTACATTCTAGATTTGTGTTGTGTTTGTGTGTGCGAGAGAGAGAGAAAGAGAGATCCTGCTGTTAAGGCAAATAAGCAAGGCCAGTAAGTGTGGACTTTATCAGACCACCCCCTAAACTCCGTTCTTTTGCCAACATAACTTCTGCTGTTTTTATGCTGGCAAAAAAACTCCCAACGCCACACTTACCTCCTACCTGTGCTAAAGACTTCCTCGGTAATGAATGAGGAGTGAATAGAGCTTCTTTCACTTCCTCTATTGAAACCGTGCACAGGATTCCTAGCACAGGAAATTTAAAAAATCAAAACAAAAATAACACTCAAAAAGTAAAAGAAAGCACACAAACACACTTAAAAACTTAAAAGTAAACCAGAAAGGGTCATAAAAACAGTGTCACCTACCTGGATGTCAGGATCTCACCCGGAAGTGTTCTCGCTGGACCAACTATTAACGCTGCATTCATGTGAGTGCAATGGTGCGTAGATTCAAATGCCGGCAATGCTAGCACAAAAGCACCACAGGGTATCAACTGATGGCTTGGACCATCAATAAAATAGGATGGGTTTTAGACTGGACATGATCGCAAAAGGGCAAAATTGTCTGGTACACATGCCACTTTGTGATCATTAGGCATCCTTATTACACCATATTTGGATGATCTTATAAAGTCTTGAGAAGTCTTACTTATGGCATTGGGGCTTAATATGTATGCACCCTTCCTACAATAAATTCAAACACACTTTTCCTGTCCACTGGAAGGAATAACAGAGTTCTGCAAGCTTCAAGCAAAAGCTGGTTCTCCTTAAAGTTGTTAAGATGTAGCAACCTTAGCATGCCCATACTCAGTACAGGTCGAGTCTCTCTTATCTGGAATTCCAAAATCCAAAATATTCCAAAACGTGTAATTTTTTGGGGTGCTGACATGACAAGTTATTTTATGTTTTAAGTATTTTCTGATGATTCAATGTACACAAATTTTGCATACACAAAATTATTAAAAATATTGAGTATAAAATGCCCTTCAACCTAAGTGTATATGGTGTATATGAAACATAAATGAATTTTGTGTTTAGGCTCGGGTCCCCTCTCCAACATATCTCATTATGTGTATGCAAGTATTCCAAAATCTGAAATATTCCAAAATCCAAAATCCCTCTGGTCCCATAAATTTCGGATAAGGAAGACTCAACCTGTACTTGCGTGTTTGCACGTTTCTCTGAGGGGTTGTCTAGACAGTGAAAATAATCCTAATAGAATTCGCAGGGAATACCTTTTGTCCCAAAGAGTTCCTGTGGTGATTTGCCTTATTCAGAAGGAGGGGGCCAAAAAACTCCAAAAACTATGTGGGAAAAGCCTTCACAACTTTTCTCAAGGTTTTTAAAATAATGTGTGGAAATGTGCATTACTGCTTGTTTGCACAATCGCAGCACAACACATTCTTGGAGAGGACGGAAGTGGAAAGCTGATTGGTCGGACGTGCACGGGGGGGGGCGGGGCGGACTTGCTGGCAATGAAGTTGTTGGAAGCACCATTTTGGAGTTTCACATTGCCAAACATGTGCTTTTTTGCTGCAATGAGGTGACCAAACCGTTTTTTTAAGCAGAAGGTCACACTTCTGCACCTTTGATTTTCATTTTTTAAAAAATACTGTGCAGTGGCAACAACTTGTTGAGAATAATAACACAAGTAATTCACTTTCAGTCACCATGTTGATTCATAGGCATGGGTGTGTGTGAACTTCAACAGGGACAGCTTCGCATACCAGCAATTTTGCCAAAGAACCATGGAGACAAAAGAACATTGCTGTGCATTAATGCATTATATCTTCTCTTCTAGACAAGTCCTAAGACTTTAGGCACAACATTTATTCATGTAATACCATTTGTTTGTCTGAGCCTCACCCTCTCTCTTCTTGCATGTTAGCCCACAGTTAATCAGACTTTGTTCATCCTCCATTTTGTAGTTTGCAGTTCTCTCTCTCTCCTCTGTGTTTGAAGAGCACATATTGCAGATCTTCTCACAACAAGATGTTAGGAAAACTTTAGTATTTGTGAGTAAACCTACTACATATAAGTTTACAAAGAAAACTAAGCTTTTACTTCTCTCCTAGACCCTGTGGGTGTGGTGGTGTGGGACTGGTTGTTGCCCAGCTTCTGCTTGCAAATACTGATTACTTTGTTTGTGAGATACAATACTATCTCTCACATTCCTCAACAGAGGTTACCAAAAATCCTCCTCTTCTCTATCATTGGGTCAGTTCTATAGATTTTAAAAGCCCTTAATCGGGGAGTGATTAATAAGACAACAAATAAACAGATAAATACTTTAATAAGTAGCAGGATGTGAATATATGTGTGTGTGCATGCATTTTAAAACTTCCATTAAACCTTTTTGTGTGTGTAGAAATGATAAGAATATAGCTACCATAAGAACCTATCTGTGGCAGGCATTCACAATGGGAGGGGGCAACCACAGAAAAGGCCCTTTCTTTGGTTTGTTGCTGTTTGTCTTCAAATAGTTTCTGGGTTATTATTTGAAGTGACCCTTAGGCAAACCTATCACAGATTTTCTTGGCAGGATTTGTTCAGAGGGGGTCTTGCTTTTGCTTCCTCTGAGGCTGAGAGAGTGTGACTTGCTCAAGGTTACCCAGTGGGTTTCCATGGCTGAGTGGGGATTCAAACCCTGGTCTCCAGAGTTATAGTCCAATGCTCAAACTGCTACACCATGCTGGCTTTTCCTCTCCTTAGTAGCCACCCATTAACAGTGGGGAACCTGGAGAAAGACCTCAGAGGATGATCCTCAGAGATACCTGGGAGATGATACACAGTTTTTTGTTGTTATTCTTATTGTTCAACAGAAGAGAAAGGACCATGGGTGGCAAGACCTGTTTAGCTTTTCTGTCTAAGGCCAAGCTTTTTAGTCTGTTGCTCAAAGAATCTCCACTATACAGATTTGTGTTCAGGTCACACTCAGCCACTCCCCCACTTTGATTCCTGCCCAAGGAGCTGATCTGGAACATACCTTCAAAGCAAACAGGCAGTGAGATATTTCTCTTAGGACTTTATCAGACAAGCCTCTTCAAGCATTTTTCTGCCGGCAAAAGAACCCTTTCTACCAGACCTACCTTAAGCAGCATCAATAAGCAGCCCTTCAACATGAACAGAACACGAATGGAGCTCCATTCACTTCCGCACTCGTGATCTCACCAATTCTCACAAGAGGACGTGAGTGTGTTAAAATTTAAAAAAAACAAACAGCAAAACAAAGAAAGAAAGCATATACACAAGCACAGAAACAGACTCTAAAACTTAAAAGTGAGTCTGGGGGGTTCAGAAAAAGAGCGTCCCCTACCCGGCTTTTGTGTTCTCATCTGGAAGTATTCTGGCATTGATGCTGAAATTACGAGAGGACAATGGCGTGAGGTTTCAAACACTGGCAATACTAGCAAAAAAAAGTGCCATGGGAGATATATTGACAGCTTGGCCCATCAATAAAAAAGAACGCTATATTGACCACACAAAATCGCAAAAGGACCAACATCGTTTGGTATGCATGCCCTTTCACGTTCATTAGGCATCATTACGACAATATATTTGCCACATCTGATAAAGTCCATAGTGTTAACATTATATATTTCAGGATAACATCCATTCTTCACCGTTTACAGTACAGTAGACAACTTGTTACAGAGCACAGAAAACCTTATTTTAAGGTTTTGCTTCTGCATAGTCAGTTTAGTTCCATGACCACAAAGTGTAAAAAGGTACTTACTAGGGAGTAGGGGGAGGATGGAATTCACTGTAGAATTCATGCAGACTTTGGAGGACAAATTGTCCAGCCTTAATTTGGAGTAAATACTTTAAAAAAAAAATGCATCTACCCCATCTCATCTACCCTAAGAAGTGTCTGTGACTCTATTGAATTGATAACTGATTGAAAGGGAAGCATGCTATTCTTTCATACTCAGAGGCTTAGCCGTGTTAGTCTGCAACAGAAACAAACAAACACCAAAGAGTTCTGCAGAACATTAAAGATTTAACAAGTTTTATTGGGGCACAAGCTTTCGTGGACTGCAGCCCGCTCTATCTGAAGAAATAGGCAGCAGTCATGGAAAGCTTATGCCCAAATAAAACAACTTCTTGTTGTTATATCTATTTCCATCCCACCTTTTCCCCAGTTTGGGATTAAAAGCAATTTACAACAAATTTAAAAAATCACATAATTAAAATTCCACAAGCTCCAAATGTTAAAATGAGATTAAACAATAAAAAAATTAAAACCAGATTAAAACATACATCATTAAGCACTCACATATGTGCATGTGTGCATGCACACACACATGCACACACCAGCACAACTATTAGCAAGATCCAGCCCAGTGTTTAGGTGAAACCGCCCTTATACAACCACTCACCAAATGCCTGTCAGAACAGAAAAGTCTTTACTTGTCTGCAAAAAGAAAGCCGGGAGAGCACCAGTCTAACTTCTCTGGGAAGCGAGTCCCAGAGCCTGGGGGCAGCCACTGAGAAGGCCCTCTCCCTTGTTCCATGGTGGGACAGAGAGAAAAGCCTCCCCGGCAGATCTCAAAGCACAGACTGGCTCACAAGGGAGAATATTGTCCTTCAAATAATCTGGATCTGTTAGGGGCTTACCATGCTCGAAAGAAAAGCGGCAGAGTAGTAGGAAGGTCCCATCTTCTGTGTTACCTTACCACATGACGTCATTGTTCTTTCATTCCGGTCACATGGGGGACCAAGGTAAAACCACATCTTTTTGTTAACTGGAAAATCCCATTAGCAGAAAGCTGTGGTTTAACCTCAGTTCCCCATGGGGACCTGAATGAAAGAATGCCAGAAGAATCATGATGTCATGTGGTAAGGTATCACAGAAGACAGAACCTTTCTGCTACACTGCTGCTTTTCTTTGGAGTGTGGTAAGCCCCTTAGTCTTTAAGATGTCACACAACACGTTATTTTCTCCCTCTCAAATCCACACAATAGGGGTACAGCTGAGCTACATGTTGAGCCTGCTTTCCCAAAGTCAAATGTGTCTGCCTTCTGGTCCAACTGCCTCCAGTAACACTGCTACGAAGTGGTGCAGACATATATATCCATCACCTCTCACTTCATTACAGTTTTCCAACTGGGCTTCAAAGCTCTCTGCTGAACCTTTCTAAAAGAAGAGGATGCACCGCTGGCCCATCTCTTAATCAACAACAGATTTTTCTTTATGCTCGTCATCTGGGCAATTTGAAAAGATGAAACATTTCTAAATGTCAACAGTATTTTTGTTTCTTCATGGAAACAAATTCCAGAAGTGGCTTCATAATCCTCTCCCCAATGAACCCCATCCCAGCATAAACACTATGTTCCCAGCTGTCAGCACACACAGCCACATGTCTGGCTAGTCACACTGGCTTGCCCGTATGTAAATGATTACCCTGCACACAAAACTAGCTGGAAAACTGGCCCAGGATGTTCCCATCCCTGGCCTGAATTCTCCAGTGGTTTGCACACAGCATGCTCTGGGGGGACATGTCGCTTTCAGACCACACAGTCTATAAACTGTACAATCCCATGGCTTTCCAGAGAGTTCTGCTTTGGTAGCAAAACCTACATTTTACATTTTAATGGGAATGCTTTTGGGGAATGCGTATTTCTTTCCTCTTTAGTGGAGTGATGATGCACAGATTGAGAGAGCAGAGCATGAGAAAGTCTTATGAACCTCAGTGTTTAGCTCAAGGCCAGCCAATCAGAATGCACAGCTCCCAGTCTGGTTGCTGTGCAAACCCACACAGTTAGGAAATGCTGCCACAATTCTGGGAAGCTGTTATCATTTTGAGGCTCACAGAGAAACCATATTACAAATGCACAGACTCACCTCTCAGGTGGCCGAAAGGTGTTGGGGGCAGTGGCCTGGGCCTGGGTTTAGGTGTCGGGGCCACAATCCTCACAGGGCCCAGGTATTCTACATAGGTGCCTGGGAAGTCTCCTTGCTCCTTGGTACGTTCATTAAAGCCATTCAGCCAGCCTTGGGGATTCTTCTCATCTCCTTCCTTGTATTCCGCACACATAAACCCTGCCTTATTGACTGTCAGCAAGTCTCCAGGACAGAGAGCTACGTCTTCTTCCCGGTTCTTCTTATACTCATAGAGAGCTCGATACTGCAATCCATCTGCCAAGGCCATGGCAAGAAAGTCCCAAAGTTTCTGAATTATATACCAAACTTGCCAGCCTTGTACATCCACACAAGCATGGGGAAGAGGAGAAGTGGGTTGGGGAGTAGTCCAAAGATCTGAAATTGTACCCAGTCACACAAAACCTTATGAGTCCTTCCCCAGCCTCTCCCAGTTTCAACTCCAGAGAACAATTTATTCTCATGCAAAGGGGAAATATATATACAGTATACCAAACCCTGAGGGGTCAACAGTCTGCAAAAACTCAAGCCATCAATCTGTCCTTGGCAAGGACCACCCCTACTGTACTTGCTGAGCAACAGTCCATAATGACGCAAGGAAGGCAGTCTCTCCTCTTTTCTCTTCTGTTTCAGATTCCAGTCGGATATTAGCAGATCTCTCAGAAGTTTCTTTTGCTGCAAAAATAAAAGAGCGGTGTAACTGCTGCCCTATGGAGGCATGATTGCCAGCTTTTCAACAGTCTTTGCAACTGTGCCTTAATGCTGGTTGGTTTTATGTACAGAAGAGCAACAAGAGAGAATATTTCCTGCTTCCTCTGGGGAACAACCCCATAAAGCTCCAAAGCATCTCCCATGCCTTTCTTGACCATGAAGGTGAGAAAGGTTTTGAAAGAGGAACCTACAGCTACACAGAGGCAGAGATCAAAGACATAGCCCCTTAGTCTGGAATATCAGTCAGCAAAGGGATCTTGTAGCACCTTTGAGACCAACTGAGAGAAATTGTAGCATAAACTACTCCCTCAGATGCTGGAGTCGCTGAAGAGGAGGAAAGTCAGATAACACATAGGTCTTCCAAAGCACCCTGGCCAGCACAGCATCCTCACAAGATTAAGTGGCAACCCAAGAGTCCGTGTGGACAAGCCGCCAGGGGAACATCTTACTCAAAGCTACATATTGAAGCGGGAAGGGTAGGAGCCAGAAATATAAGCATGGGCAAAAATGCCAGGGAAAGTCCAGCAAAGGAGACCCATTCCACACAGCAGCCGGCAATATCCTGCCTCAGCACTCAAGGCATGCCCAGAGAGCCGTTCACCCCAGACGCTCTCCTCTCTTCCCAGGCTTTTTGATTCCCCACCTCGATGCCACCGCCTCGGGCAGCCAAGCAAGTTGCTCCGGGAGAGAAAGTAAGAGGAAGCAGAGGGATTTCTTTCCCCCACACTTCTAGGTCAATCTTTCCAAAAGACCCCACCCGTCCACCCCGGGCACTAGACCCCCTCCAGACCCACCACCACTGGATCCCTCTCCGCTGCAACCCGGAGGAAAGAGGCGGAGAAGCGTGCAAGCGAACCCCGCGCCTTTCCCCGGCTCCCTTTACGCGCCCGCGGGCTTTGGAGCTTCTTTGCCAAGGCAGCGGGAGGGGAGGAGGGAAAAGAAGAAGGAGGGAGGGGATGCTGGAAGTTGCAGTCCAGCTCTACCTACCCCCTTCTAAAGCTCAGCAACTCCAAGGCAATTGAGGGCACCGGAGGGGGGCATCTTCATCCTCCTCCTCCCGCGACTGAGAAGCCCCCCTTTCTCCACCGCCCCGCTTCTACTGCTGTAGGGGATATTCAGGGGGTGATGTCAGCGGGCAGCCACACGCCGCCGCCGCCGCCGCCTCTCCCCTCCTCCCGGCTGCTTGAAACCCAGCGCTCCGCCAGGCTTCTCTCTCTGCAGTGGGAGAGGGAGCGGAGGAAGGAGCCAGGGAGCAGCAGCAGCAACAGCAGCAGCAGAGCCGAGGAAGCCCCCAGCCCAGGAGGACGGGGGAGCCAGAGATTTGGAGCAGCTGCCCAAGGCCTTTGGAAGAGACAGCGCGAAGGAGAGCATTGCGTCCGAGACAAGCCCGAGCTGATATTTTAAATAAATATTATTATTATTATTATTGTATTTTTGTATTATTTTGTATTTTTTATTAATCTTTTATTGATTTTTTTCTTGTCCAAATAGGTATAATTGAAATGTGTAAATATTATGTGATTATAGTGCGTTTAGATTAAGAGGAAAAATGTATTAGTGTTAGGATAGATAGTTTTATTTTTGTATTAGTAAGAAAAGAGGAAAACAATTATTATGATTTTTGCTTTATTGTTACGGCCTTTTGCGGTCGGGTGTATTTTTCAGTAGAATGGTCTTGTTCCAATAAAAAATTCCTAAAAATCCAAAATTCACACACACACACTCAGGCCAGCGGCCGAGCTTCAGGGCTGCCCCCCAGCCGAGGGGGGGAGAGGGAATAGGCCGCCTGCCTTCCTTTGGCAACCTGGCTTTGCCCCCCCAGCCGGGAAGGAAGAGGGCACGCGAGGGAAGGAAGCCAAGGCGGGAACGGGGGTGGAGATGGTCCCCCCACCACTCCAGATTGGGACTTTTACATGCCCTGTTCTAAAGTCCAGACACCCTTCTATATATGACTTGATCGCACTACTGTTGTCCCTCTGTATCCACGGTTTTGGTATCCATGGATTTAAGTATTTACGGCTTGAAAATATTCTTTAAAAAATAATAATCCCAAAAGCAAACCTTGATTTTGCCATCTTATCTAAGGGACACCATTTTACTATGTCATGGCATATCATGGGACTTGAGTATTCATGGATTTGGTGGGGCGGTCCTGGAACCGAACCCCAGCAAATATGAAGGGACAACTGTTATACTGTTATAGTGCTATTATTCTACTTTAACTGCTCTGGCTGCCCCCTGTAGAATTCTGGGCTTTGTAGTTTAGGGAGGCCTGAGAGCTCTCTGGCTGAGTGTTCTAAATGCCCCTCCCTAAACTGCAAATCCCAGGATTCCACAGGAGGCAGCCAGAGCAGTTAAAGTGGAATAATAGCACTATAACAGTGTAGTGTGATAATCTGGCAAGGACCCCTGGACTGGCTTAAAGGGGTAAGGGTGGGTGGCTGGGGTGTTAATAGGGTCAAGCAGGCCGTTATCCATTTTGACTACTTGCCGCTAGTGTGTTTTTACAAAACAACAAAAACATGAAGCAACTCCCATATTGCCCCACATTGCTATATAGCACTATTATTCCACTTTAATGGCTCTGGCTGCCTCCTGTGGAATCCTGGGATTTGCAGTTGGGGGGGGCATTTAGCATTCTCAGCCAAAGAGCTCTTAAGCCTCACTAAACTACAACCCCCAGGATTCCACAGGAGGCAGCCAGAGCAGTTAAAGTGGAATAATAGTGCTATAACAGTGTAGTGCAATAAGCTGGGCTCCTTGGACCCCCAGGGGTCCACTATGTCCTCACGGGGGTGGGGGGTCCACAAAGGCTTGAAGGCCATTCTGCCCACCTTCTCCCTGCAGTGGAGTGGCCATGGGACAGGAGCCAAGGCAAAGGCTGGCTGGCTGGCTGCCTTGGCCTGCACATTGCCATTCACTCCACTCCAGCCACAAACTTGCAGGAAGAAGCAGGAGAAAAGTCATCCCCCCTTCCAGTGCCTCTGAGGGAACGTTTCATGGATGGTGTATTATTATCATTATTATTATGGTTTTAAATCTTGAGTTATGTCTTGGGGGTCCATGGCAACAAAAGATATTTAAATGGGGTCACCAGTAAAGAAAAGGTTGAGAACCACTGCATTAAAGCACCACTATCACCATCACAATCTGAGTACCCCTGAAAACAGCAGCCAAATGATGATCAAAATTAGGACACTTCTATTGATGGAGATTTCCTCAGGAAGTCTTGGTGGTCCAATTTTTTGCCTGATCATTCCCAGGGGTAGGGAGTCTGCCCTTCCAAGTCTAGTCTGGCAAGGGCTTGAGGCTCCCTCTGTTTCAGGCTTCCTGCGGCTTAGCTGGAAGTCCTCTGTTTGTGGTGCCAGCCAGTCTTGTCTAACGCAGTCGTCCCAAAATGAACACCAGGTAAAGTTACTGCCAGTTAAAATCTGTGGTGAAGAGCAGCTTTACCCTTATGTGAGCGAGGAGGATGGCAGTCGTCCTGACTCCTGAGCACACTTTGAAAGGGAGAAAGCCCCACTAAAAAGAATGGATTTTCTTTTGAATAAATTCCTAAAAGATAGTACTGGAATGCAATCTCTCTCCCCACCACACCTTTTCCCAAGGTTTTTTTTTTTTTTTAATCCAATATTAGCAGGAAGGCTTTTGTAGCTATGCTTTCAGAGAAAAAAAGTAATGTATGAGAGTCCTAATGCTCTACAATGGAAAATTTGCCATTGGCTTTTCCTGACTGGTGCTTAATCATCAAGGGGAGAGGAAAAAAGAGCCACAACCCCCCGCCCAGGGTCCTTTTCACACCACATCATTAGTTGTAATATTTTTAATTGTATCTTGTACATGATGTGTTGTGAGCCGCCTTGGGTCCCGTTCTGGGAGAAAAGCGGCATATAAATCAAATAAATAAATAAATAAATTAAAGCACTCTTGATTCCACTTTAACTGCCATGGCTTTATCCTATGGAATCCTGGGATTTTTGTTTGGTGAGGCATGATAGCTCTCTGGCAGCTACTTCTACGAACTCTCCTGTTCGTTTTTGCCTTCAAGCTGCCTGTTGGCTTATGGCGAAGCCATGAATTTCATAGGGTTTCTTGGGCAAGAAATACTCAGAGGTGGTTTTGCCAGTTCCTTCCTCTGAAACAAAGCATGCAGCACCTGGTATTTGTTGGTGGTCTCCCATCCAAATACTAACCAGGGCTGACCCTGCTTAGCTTCCAAGATCAGACAGGATCTGGTGCTCTTAAGGTATTTAGGCCCTAAAGGTACCAGATCCCTCACAAAACTACAAATCCCAGGATTTCATAGGATGAAGCCATGGCAGTTAAAGTGGTATCAAAGTGTTATAAGTGTGGAAGAGACTCACTGGGCACAAAGAGGATGTTACCACAGCCCAGTCTGCCTGAGTGCTGGTTCTTACAGTAAGAAGGAAAGGAAAACAAGTCAGATGAAGACAATGACCTCAGCTCTATCATTGCTCAGGACTTCCCACATACAGCATAAATGTCTACATATCTGTACTTCTTCCTCTTCCTTCCAAACAAGGCTAACCCATAGGATGTTTGCTGCCCCATACATGATTCCCCCTTTGTGTGTGTGTGTGTCCCTCCCACTGCCACAATACAGGTTGATCCCTGTATCCATGGGTTTGGTATCACAGTTTTACTTGTCCACATAAAAAAAAAGTTCTCTCTAGGCATGTTTAGGTCCTCCAATGTGATTCTATGGCCAACTTCTGGCATTCGTCTCATTGAAAATAATAGTATTCCCTACTATCCACAGTTTCAGGTATCTCCTGCTGATACAGAGGTTGACCTTTATTTAAATATTTCCATGTCCATTATAATTATATGAAGGTTTCAAGAGCACTGATTTAAAAAAAAAAACCTGAATTTATAGGACAGATTGCTGCTATCTTACATTTCCCTACACTATTCCTCTTCATCTGTAGTACCCTTAGAAGAACGTAATGAGTTCTCTTAAATTTTAGTGTCTATGTAAAATTAACCAAGTAGCCTACGTTATTCACAGGCTGAAGGTTAAAACAAAGACAGCCATTCAACTCCAAGCAGCCTGCACTTGTGTTACTGCCAGCTTAACTCTCACTACGTGATTCAGAACAAGCCACAGAATAATACTAATTGCAGTTCCCTGAGAAAGAAGTCCGGTGGGAGGGGGCAGTCTGTCTCGCTGCAGGCAAAGAGAGCTTTGTGCAATGACATTTTATACTTTTTTTGCGTGTACTTCTATAATGTGCCCATGGCCTGGTTTATCACACTGTTTGTGATCCTGTAACATTTGTGGAACATTATTGACATGAGGAAGTGATTTAGTTCAGAGAAGACAAAAAAAGCGGGGGAAGAAAAGAAAACACTTACACGAAAATTAACACCGAGTGATATGGGAATGTGTGGTCGGCCGTGGCATGCTCTGTGCAGCTTTGCCCTCTCTCTTCCCCTGCACTGCTTACATAACCGTCCAGTGAAAAAGTGACTCAACAGAAGCAGAGTTTAATTGGTTCCAGAACTCAACAGGACAGCCCTGGCCTGCATTTTAAAGTCTCCTGAGCTAATGAAGAATATATCTCCCTCAACGCTGAGTAGCTTCAAAATCCACAGACATCAAGTATGAGGGGTAGGTTATTTATTTAGAGCATTTCTATTGCCTCTCAGCTCCCAAGGCCCCTGAGCTAATGTCTCTCTCTGGCTTTTCTTCGCAAACAATGATTCAGGAAGGACTCATCCCGTGCTTTCTGCAAGCGTGCTGATGACTAAAAAGGCCAATCCGAGATAAACAAGTCTGGTTGCAGAAAGCACAGCAGAAGGTCTCCTTGGATGATGTTTCCGGATTGTGATTCTTTCTGCGTTGTCATTTCTCTTCAAGACTTGTTCAGCGTGAGTTCTCAAATAAGGCTGCAGCATTGTGGATGGTGTGTCTCCATGCCTCCCGATGTGAGGCCAGAGCAGACCATTGTTGGTGATCAATTTGGCCGAGCCTGAGATGTTGTTTCAGGGAGTCCTTGTATTGCTTTTTTGGAGTGCCCCTCGTACGCTGACCCATGGCGAGTTCACTGTAGAGTACTATTTTTGGGAGGCGATGGTCCTCCATCCTAGAAATGTGCCCTGCCCAGTGCAGCTGTGTTCTCAATATCATGGCCTCAATACTGGTGATCCCTGCTTGCTCAAGGACAGCAACATTCGTCACATAGTCAGTCCGGTGTATATTTAGGATTGTGCGTAGACAGTGCTGATGAAAGTGTTCGAGGAGTCGTAGGTGGTGGCGATAGGTGACCCATGTTTCAGATCCATAAAGGAGAACAGACAGTACAATGGCTCTATACACACTGATTTTTGTGCTTTGCTTCAGCAGATCAAATCATGTAACACGTTAAATATAGATAAAAACTTTTAAAACACAAACACTCCTTAAAAATAATTTAAAAGCAGGCAGTTAAAATAGCCAGGGAAATTTCAAGGACCAAAGACCAGTACCATCTTAGCTGCTTGATGGAAGTTCTGAAGAGATGAAGCTAATCTAGTTTTCTTTGGCAGGGACTTCCACAGTTAGGGTGCTGCTACAGAGAAAGACCCGTCATGTATACACATCACTATGGAATTGTAACCTCTCTTTCCCCAATACTATTTGAATTAAGGAAAAACAGCATAAAGACACATCTCCTACACAGGCTAAAGGCTCAGCACCCTTCTCCCTATCAGTTAAGTTTCTTGTGTTGTTGTTGTTGTGTGCATTCAAGTTGTTTCTGACTTATTGTTGTTCCCTAAGGTGAACCTATCATGGGGTTTTCTTGGCAAGATTTGTTCAGAGGGCATTTTGCTTTTGTCTTCATTTGAGGCTGAGAGAATATGACTTGCCCAAGGTCAGTTAAGTACAGGTTCCCTTTCTACAATCAGCAAAGTATAGTTGAAGAATATAACTCTGTATATAGCTGAAGTCCCAGTCTCTGGAGCTATGCGTACAGGAGCAAGGTGAACAGAAGAAAGGTCAACAGGTGTGTTTGGCATGGGTGTGTGGAAGAGAGAGCATTGAGTGAGCTTGTGGCTGTTGAATTACACTTCTCCAGCCCCAGAGAGTTCTTGGGAGAGTTTGTTGGGTAGCGCTAGTATACTTGCTTGGGTCAATGCTTTTTGTTTGTGTGGTTTGGGTGTAGGCTTGCCTGGGGGGGACTCATTAGCATTTGTTTGGTGAGCTGCTTGTGTTGAGAGGAAGTAGGTGAGAGGCAGAGGGAGGAGCTAGCAGCCAGTAGCTCTGTGTATAGCTGAAGTCCCAGTCTCTGGAGCTCAGTGTACAGAAGAGAGGCCAACAGGGGTGTTTGGCATGGGCATTTAGTGAGGGAGTTTGAGAGGGAGGCACAGAGTTCTGTTCCAGTGCCTACTTCAGAGTATTCAATATGGATAGTGAGGGAACTGGTGCAGTCACCTGCAACAGCTGTGGGATGTTTGTCTTCTTGCCTGTTTGTCTTTTTGCCTGCAGGAAGTACAAGTTGGTTGTGTTGTTGGAAGAGAAGGTCCAGCAACTTGAGGCCTGATTAACCACTATACAGCATATTAGGGAGCAGGAGGTTTTCTTAGACAGAGCAGAGCAGAAGGTCATGGTTGAGGAACACGCAGGGGATGTCTCTCTGGAGGAAGTTAGTTCTGATACACAAGTGGAGATACAGTTGTCCCTCCACATTCGCGAACTTGACATTCGCGGTTTCGATTATTCGCGGTTTTGGGAGGGCCCCCCCGGGCCCCCCCAAAACCGCGACACGGGGCCTCCAGAGGCCCCGTGAAATACCTGGGGAGGGGTGGGGAGGCCTTCGCGGGACGCCCGGAGGCCCTCCGGAGGCCCCGCGAAGGCCTGGGGAGGGTGGGAGGGAGGGCCGGTGAGGCCTCCGCGGGGCCTAGGAAGGACCCGCGAAGGCCTGGGGAGGGTGGGAGGGAGGGCCGGTGAGGCCTCCGCAGGGCCTAGGAAGGCCCCGCGAAGGCCCGGGGAGGGTGGGAGGGAGGCCCGGGGAGGGTGGGAGGGAGAGCCGGTGAGGCCTCCGCGGGGCCTAGGAAGGCCCCGCGAAGGCCCGGGGAGCGTGGGAGGGAGGCCCGGTGAGGCCTCCGCGGGGCCTAGGAAGGCCCCGCGAAGGCCCGGGGAGGGTGGGTGGGAGGCCCGGTGAGGCCTCCGCGGGGCCTAAGAAGGCCCCGCGAAGGCCCGGGGAGGGTGGGAGGGAGGGCCGGTGAGGCCTCCGCGGGGCCTAGGAAGGCCCCGCGAAGGCCCGGGGAGGGTGGGAGGGAGGGCCGGTGAGGCCTCCGCGGGGCCTAGGAAGGCCCCGCGAAGGCCTGGGGAGGGAGGGAGGGAGGCCCGGTGAGGCCTCCGCGGGGCCTAGGAAGGCCCCGCGAAGGCCTGGGGAGGGTGGGAGGGAGGCCCGGGGAGGGTGGGAGGGAGGCCCGGTGAGGCCTCCGCGGGGCCTAAGAAGGCCCCGCGAAGGCCTGGGGAGGGTGTGAGGGAGGCCCGGTGAGGCCTCCGCGGGGCCTAAGAAGGCCCCGCGAAGGCCCGGGGAGGGTGGGAGGGAGGCCCGGTGAGGGCCCCCCGGGGCCTAGGAAGGCCCCGCGAAGGCCCGGGGAGGGTGGGAGGGAGGGCCGGTGAGGCCTCCGCGGGGCCTAAGAAGGCCCCGCGAAGGCCCGGGGAGGGTGGGAGGGAGGGCCGGTGAGGCCTCCGCGGGGCCTAGGAAGGCCCCGCGAAGGCCTGGGGAGGGTGGGAGGGAGGGCCGGTGAGGCCTCCGCGGGGCCTAGGAAGGCCCCGCGAAGGCCCGGGGAGGGTGGGACGGAGGCCCGGTGAGGCCTCCGCGGGGCCTAGGAAGGCCCCGTGAAGGCCCGGGGAGGGTGGGAGGGAGGCCCGGTGAGGCCTCCGCGGGGCCTAAGAAGGCCCCGCGAAGGCCCGGGGAGGGTGGGAGGGAGGGCCGGTGAGGCCTCCGCGGGGCCTAAGAAGGCCCCGCGAAGGCCCGGGGAGGGTGGGAGGGAGGGCCGGTGAGGCCTCCGCGGGGCCTAGGAAGGCCCCGCGAAGGCCCGGGGAGGGTGGGAGGGGGGCCCGGTGAGGCCTCTGCGGGGCCTAGGAAGGCCCCGCGAAGGCCCGGGGAGGGTGGGAGGGAGAGCCGGTGAGGCCTCCGCGGGGCCTAGGAAGGCCCCGCGAAGGCCCGGGGAGGGTGGGAGTGAGGCCCGGTGAGGCCTCCGCGGGGCCTAGGAAGGCCCCGCGAAGGCCCGGGGAGGGTGGGAGGGAGAGCCGGTGAGGCCTCCGCGGGGCCTAGGAAGGCCCCGCGAAGGCCCGGGGAGGGTGGGAGGGAGGGCCGGTGAGGCCTCCGCGGGGCCTAAGAAGGCCCCGCGAAGGCCCGGGGAGGGTGGGAGGGAGGCCCGGTGAGGCCTCCGCGGGGCCTAGGAAGGCCCCGCGAAGGCCCGGGGAGGGTGGGAGGGAGAGCCGGTGAGGCCTCCGCGGGGCCTAGGAAGGCCCTGCGAAGGCCCGGGGAGGGTGGGAGGGAGGGCCGGTGAGGCCTCCGCGGGGCCTAAGAAGGCCCCGCGAAGGCCCGGGGAGGGTGGGAGGGAGGGCCGGTGAGGCCTCCGCGGGGCCTAGGAAGGCCCCGCGAAGGCCCGGGGAGGGTGGGAGGGAGGCCCGTGGAGGGTGGGAGGGAGGGCCGGTGAGGCCTCCGCGGGGCCTAGGAAGGCCCCGCGAAGGCCCATGGAGGGTGGGAGGGAGGGCCGGTGAGGCCTCCGCGGGGCCTAGGAAGGCCCCGCGAAGGCCCGGGGAGGGTGGGAGGGAGAGCCGGTGAGGCCTCCGCGGGGCCTAGGAAGGCCCCGCGAAGGCCCGGGGAGGGTGGGAGGGAGGCCCGGGGAGGCCTCCGCAGGCCCTAGGAAGGCCCCGCGAAGGCCCGGGGAGGGTGGGAGGGAGGGCCGGTGAGGCCTCCGCGGGGCCTAAGAAGGCCCCGCGAAGGCCCGGGGAGGGTGGGAGGGAGAGCCGGTGAGGCCTCCGTGGGGCCTAGGGAGGCCCCGCGAAGGCCCGGGGAGGGTGGGAGGGAGGCCCGGGGAGGCCTCCGCAGGGCCTAGGAAGGCCCCGCGAAGGCCCGGGGAGGGTGGGAGGGAGGGCCGGTGAGGCCTCCGCAGGGCCTAAGAAGGCCCCGCGAAGGCCCGGGGTGGGTGGGAGGGAGGGCCGGTGAGGCCTCCGCGGGGCCTAGGAAGGCCCCGCGAAGGCCCGGGGAGGGTGGGAGGGAGGGCCGGTGAGGCCTCCGCGGGGCCTAGGAAGGCCCCGCGAAGGCCTGGGGAGGGAGGGGGAGGGGTGTAGTTATTCACGGATTTTTCACATTCGCGGGGGTCCGCGGAACGGAACCCCCGCGAATGTGAAGGGACGACTGTATTTGGAAGAATATGACTTGGAGAAGCGGCCATTCTATGAGTTCAGCACTACAGAACCGGTCAAAAGTTCTCTCCCTTGTCAGTGATGACAAGGAACGGGAATGAGAGCAGCAGAGCCAGGCCTCAGAGAATGTTCATGAGACCTTGGATGGTTCAGCACACAGATTGGCCTCTGCCAATCCCTGGAGGAGGCCTTTGGTGGTTGTAGGAGACTGCTGAGGGGTACAGAATCAGTAGTTTACAGGCCTGATAAGATGTCTTAAGAGGTGTGCTGTCTCCCAGGTGCAAAAATCCATGATGTAACGGAGAGATAGTGGAGGTGAACAACTGGCTGCGCAGATGGTGCTGCCGGGAACAGTTTGGTTTCCTGGACCATGGGGTGCGGTTTCATGGAGGTGGACTACTAGGAAGGGATGGGTTGTACCTCTTAGCAGCTGGCAAGAATGTTTTTGCTAAGAGTCCAAAAGATCTGATTGGGGGGCTTTAAACTGAGCTGGTTGGGGGAGGGAGACAGTATTCACGAGGACAAGAGTTTATCAAGTGCTGGAGATAATAGCCCAAATGTTATATAGAGAACAAGGCACATAGTACAAGAGCCTAACAGTGGGTAGAATAAAACCTTTAAAAGGCAGATGGGGGAATGGCCCATGTCTTAGATGTCTCTATACTAATGCACAACGCATGAGAAATAAACAGGATGAACTTGAACTCTTACCACAGCAAAGCAAATATTATATATATATATATATATATATATCTTGGGTATGCTGATTGGCCACTTAGGAAACTGACCAACCAATCAAAGCTCGGTTGGGCAGCCAATCAGCACACTGGGGATGGGACCATGTGGAAGTTTCAGTCCTTTCTAAACTTGGTGGAGGCAGGGGAGGTGTGAGTAGCAAGGGGGGATGTGGGGTGTGTGTGTGTGTAGCATGGTGTGTACCTGAGTATGGGGGTGGGGGCACGAGCCTAGCAGCGGGAGATGCAAGCCTGGTGGGGGAAGGGCAAGCCTGGCAGGGGGCAATGGGGGTGCGAGCATAGTGGGGGTGATGGGTGTACGAGCATGGCAACAGGGGGCGTGAGCATGGTGGCAGGGCAGTGGAGGTGTTAGCCTGGCAGCGGGGGATGTGAGCATGGAGTGGGGAGATGGAGGCTCGAACATGGGGGCAATGGAAAGCATGAGCCTGTTGGGGGATGGTAGAGGCAGGTGCAAGCCTGGGGGAGTGTGGGTGAGCCTGGTGGTGGGAGGGCACAAGCCTAGCAGGGGGAAATGGGGGTGTGAGCATGGCGACGGGCAGATACGAGGGTGCAGTGGGAGGCAGGGGCACAAGCTTGGGGCCGAGGGGTATGAGCCTGGTGAAGGGTGACAGGGGGTGAGCCTAGTGGGGCAGCAGGAGGCACAAGCATAGCAGTGGGGGGCACAACCATGGCGGTGGGGGACACGAGCCTAGCGGGGGTGACGGGGGCACAAACATGGCTGTGATGGGGACGCAAGCCTGGCAGGAGGTGGGGGGTGGGCATGAGCCGGGTGGTGGGAGGGTGCAAGCCTGGCAGCAGGGGGCATGAGCCTAGATGGGAGCGGCAGGGGCACGAGCCTGGTGGTGGTGGGCGTGAGCCTAGCGGGGGGTGACGGGGATGCGAGCATGGCAGCGACAGGGGATGTGAGCCCAGTGGCGGTCAGTGGAGGTGAGCCTGGTGTGGGGGGTGCAAACCTAGCAGGGAGCGATGGGGGGCGTGAGCAATGTTGGTGGGGGCACAAGCCTAGAGAGGGTGGGGGCAGGGGCTCAAGCCTGGCGACGGGGGGGGGCACAAGCCTGGCGGGGGGGCAGGACCATGAACCTGGTGGAGATGGGGGTGTGAACCTGGCAGGGGCGGCGGGGGGGCATAAGCCTGGCGGGGGTGGTGGGTGCGAGCCTGGCAGCGGCGGGGGGGGGGGAGTTTGACAGTGTATGTTACACTGGTATAGCTAGTATGATTTAATAGGCAGCACTGAAACCTGGTGGGCTGAGTCTCATAATTGGAACATAGTAATAGAGGGGTATATTTTCAGAGAAATAGACCAAATAGGAAGGGTGGTGGAGTAGCATTATACATTAAGGATGTGTACACCTGTGGACAGATCCATGACGTAAATCCTGGGAGTCAGGTTGAGAGCATTTGGGTAAAAATCAAGGGGGAAGAGAAACAGCAGGGACGTCGTTGCGGGCATCTACTACAGACCTCCAAGCCAAACTGAGGACTTTGATGATGCTTTCCTAGAAGAGATGACTGTACATTCAGAAAGGAGAGATGTAGTAGTAATGGAGGATTTCAACTATCCTGATGTTTGTTGGAAGTCCAACTCTGCCAAAAATTTAAGGGCCAACAAATTCCTCACTTCTCTTGCAGACAATTTTATTGTCCAGAAGATGGAAGAGGCAACAAGGGGATCAGCTGTTTTAGATCTGATTCTAACCAAAAAGGTAATCTGATTAATGGGGTGGAAGTGGTGGGATCCTTAGGGGGAGTAATCCTGTTCTCCTGGTATTTGTTATACAGAGGAAAGGGGAAGCCAAGCATAGACAGACATACCTTCTAGACTTTAAGAAAGCTGATTTCAGAAAACTTAGGGAATTACTGGGGGTGATCCCATGGTCAGGAATACTAAAAGAGAAGGGAGTACATGATGGATGGGAGTTTCTAAAAAGTGAGATATTGAAGGCATAACTTCAAATAGTTTCAATGAGGAGGAAAAATGGGAGGTGTCTAAAGAAACCAGTATGGATGTCTAAAGAACTTTCAACTGAGCTAAGACTTAAAAGGAACATGTACAAGAAATGGAAAAAGGGAGAAACCACCAAAGAAATATTCAAACAAATAGCCACTTGTGTAGGGGGAAAGTCAGAAAAGCAATAGCACAGATGGAGCTCAGGTTTGCTAGAGAGGTTAAAAGCAATAAAAGGAGCTTTTTTGGATATGTCCACAGCAAAAGAAAGAACAAGGAATTGGTAGGACCACTGCAGGAAGAAGGTGGCAAAATGCTAAGAGAGGACAAAGGAAAGGCAGAGTTACTCAACACCTTCTTTGCCTCAGTCTTCTCCCAAAAGGAGAAAAGTGCTCAATCTGGAGAAAATGGAGCAGATGATGCAGTAGGGGAAGTGCAGCATAGAATAGGTAAAGAGGTGTTCAAGAACACCTGGCCAGTATAAATGAATTCAACTCTCAGGTCCAGATGAATAACATCCAAGAGTACTAAAAGAACTGGCAGAACCACTCTCAGAACCACTGTCAGTAGTCTTTGAGAAATCCTGGAGAACAGCAGACTGGAGGAGACTGGAGGAGGGCAAACGTTGTCCCCATCTTTAAAAATGGGGGGGGGGGAGATGACCCAAATAATTATTGTCCAGTAAGCCTAACATCGTGCTAGGAAAGATTCTAGAGCAGATCATTAAACAAACAGTCTGTAAGCACTTAGAAAGGAATGCTGTGATCACTAAAAGCCAACATGGGTTTTTGAACAATACGTCATGCCAGACTAATCTTATTTCTTTTTTTCATAGAGTTGGTAGATGAAGGCAATGCTGTGGGTGTAGTGTATCTTGATTTCAGTAAGGCTTTTGACAAGGTCCCCATGATATTCTTGCAAAAAAGTTATTAACCTGCGGGCTAGACAATGCAACTGTTAGGTGGATTTGTAATTGGTTGACTGACCAAATCCAAAGGGTAGTCACCAATGGCTCCTCTTCATCCTGGAGAGAAGTGACCAGTGGGGTGCCACAGGGTTCTGTCCTGGGCCCAGTGCTATTCAACATCTTTATCAATGACTTGGATGAGGGAATAGAGGGTATGCTTATCAAGTTTGCAGATGACACCAAATTAGGAGGGGTAGCTAATACCCCAGAGGACAGGATCAGAATTCAAAATTACCTAAACAGTTTAGAAAGCTGGGCCAATACTAACAAAATGAATTTCAACAGGGAGAAATGTAGGATACTACGCTTGGGCAGTAAAAATGAAATGCACAGATATAGGATGGGTGACACTTGGCTTGATGGCAGTACATGCGAAAGGGATCTAGGAGTCTTAGTGGACCACAGACTGAACATGAGTCAGCAGTATGATGTGACAGCTAAAAAAGCGAATGTGATTCTAGGCTGCATCAATAAGAGTATAGTGTCTAGATCAAGGGAAGTTATAGTACCACTTTATTCTGTTTTGGTCAGACCTCACCTGGAATACTGTGTCCAGTTCTGGGCAGCACAATTCCTGAAGGATATGGACAAGCTGTAACGTGTCCAGAGGAGGGCAACCAAAATGGTGGGAGGTCTGGAAGCCATGCCCTATGAGGACTAGGTTAGGGAGCTGGGTAGGTTTAGCCTGAGGAAGAGAAAGTTAAGAGGGGACATGACAGCCATGTTTAAACAGAGGCTGGATGGCCATCTGTTGGGAATGATTTGACTGTGTATTCCTGCATGGCAGGGGATTGGACTGGGTGGCCCTTGTGGTCTTTTCCAACTCTATGATCCTGTGATTCTATGAAATATTTGAAGGGATGTCATATTGAGGATGGAGCAAGCTTATTTTTTCCTGCTCCAGAGACAAGGACATGGAGCAGTGGACTCAAATGACAGGAAAAGAGATTCCACTTAAACATTAGGACAGTAAGAGCTGTTTGGCAGTGGAATGCACTGTCTCCGAGTGTGGTGGAGTCTCCTTTTTGGAGTTTTTTAAACAGAGGCTGGATGGCCATCTGTCAGGAATATTTTGATTGTGTATTCCTGCATGGCAGGGGGCTGAACTAGATGACCCCTGTGATCTCTTCCAACTCTGTGATTCTGTGATTCTATAATTCTCTTCCCTCCTCATAATAATCCCTTTCCTTGTTTTCCCTCTTTCATCCAGCAACTCTTCAAAAATGCAGTTTCTCTTCCCCCTTTTGGCTCTCATTACTTTCTTGTTTGAAACCTATCTATTCTATTCCTCCCTAACCAGTTAAATTGTACCACCATGTCACCACATCAGCTCAGGAAACTATTTCAATGTCAGGGTTGAATCTAGGAAGAAAAGTGCTTCTGAGCATGTACAGAATATCTTTTGTGCAGGCCAGAACAATGGCAGTCTCCTGCCTCTCCTAGACAGTGTTCAAGAATAAGTTATCTCAAGCATTAGGAAGGATTAGTATATGTGTGAGCAGAGCCCATTATTATTTCCCTCCACATAAAACTCTGTTCCTAGTTATCCTAGTTGCCCCAGTTCTAGATTATTTGCAGTTTTTTTCTCATTCTCCCCATCTTTTTTTTTAGATCAAAGAAGTACCAGTTGAAGAAGTCAATTTTCATTTCCTAATGTTCCTCCAATGGATTGATCAGTAGGAAGGGGAAACTACAAGGCATTTCATTGTCCAAAATTATCCTGGAGTATACTTCCACTACACAGTTATAGGTGTTTGAAACCGCTTTAACTGTCATGGCTCCATGCTACAAAATCTTGGGATCTGTAGTTTAGTGAGGTATTTCAGTTGCCTGTTCTCAAGGTGCCCCATGGCCAGGAGCATTTACCAGTGCTCCAATCTCCAGTGTCTCAGAAACACTTTGGTCAGGGTGCTGCCAGCTTGTGAAGGTAAGTTGGGTGGGGGGCATTGTTGGTCGAAACAATGACAGAGCTCCATTGTAGTTATGATTATTATGCAAGATCTCAGCCTTGTTCTTACTCATGGACCAACACAGCCACCTTTTTAAAAACATGAATATATTCTTTAAAACATAGTGCACTTTTTTTTGGCCTATGGTCTTTCCTTCTTAAAGCCTTCAGTGGCAAAACGTTTACCATTAATGTCAGTTAGTTCACCCAAAGCTGCATGTGAAATCTGAGAGCAGCAGTATTTTACACAGTTATAGTAGCTTGATACCACTTTAACTTCCATGACTTCATCCAATGGAATCCTGGGATTTGTAGTTTGGTGACAGACATAGAACAGGCCCTAGAGCAGAGCAGTTTTGCTAGGGGTAAATATATTGGGTGTGTAACAAAATACCACAAAATCCAAACTATCCATCATGATGATACTTTTATTTGGCCAGCCAAAACATACAAAATACTTCACACTAACTTTTGAAGCTTCACAGGCATCTTCAGCAGGCAAAGATGTAAGAAATCATGTAGGGGGGAAACTCAACATTGTGATGCAAAGCCAGTGGTTGCTCTCCATTTCTGAAGGGAGAAGGACAGCTGGAAGTCAAAGATCTTTCTGTAGTCTCAGGAAAAACATGTAATTTCTTGTCCAAGGACTTCCCAAGCAGAAACCATACCATGCATCAGTGGTAGCTGGTGGATCCCATATCAGTGGCACAGTGACTCCCATCCTGGTTTGAATCTAGACTCATCCAAGATGCTGAACCCAATTCCCAAAAGAGGATTGGGTTAAAAAAAAGAGGATAGCATTAAAAGAACTATCCAAGGTGCTAAAGACCTTGGATAGCAATTTTAACGCTATCCAAAACCAGGGGTGGATTCACTGCTCTGGGAGCCATCAGCCACCACTGCTTTCCAGAAATACGTGAGAGCCAACCACTTCCAGGAAAATAGCAAGATCTTTCCATTTAGGTGATTGTTTACTTATCCAGTGATTGGGGGAGGAGCAGGTGTGACTTTTAATATTAAACTGTCATGTGATATGTAGTTGCTCTTATAACCAGTGTGCGTAGAGAAGAAGAATTCTTGTTCCCTTCTCTGGCCTTGAGGTGATTGATCATATTGATCTTTACAGCACTTTATCTGATCTGTGGAGAGCCTTTCTCCCCTTCTTGATGGCAGAGAGATGCTAAGTTGCCACTTATTTATTACTGTTCTCCACTAGAGCCAAGTGTACCACAATGGGATGAAATTACCCAGAGGTCTGGCTTGATAATGAAACTTCTGAGGAACATTCAGTGTATCCTAGCAACCACATGTATCAAGGTTTTCAATCCCAGAGCAGGTATTAGTAACAGCGGAGATGCCTTTTCTTTCTAGAAGCCCCATTCTCTTGGAAGGCTCCTTGGGGACAAAAGTTAGGGATGGGGCAGTTGCTTATTTAGCAAGGTGAAGAAGCAGCATGATTGACAGCCAATTTACACTACCAGTTTCCCTGTTGTGGTTACATGGTGCAAGGGGACCACAAAATCTAATTTAAAGTAATTTCAACAAAGAACAGCATTCTCAAACATTAGAATAGATTTTGAGGGAAAATACATTGATCAATAGGTAAATTAATACAGGGCTGGGGAATTTATGGACCTTCTAATGCTGTTGCATTCCCATTCCCATCAGCCCTAGCCAGTCTGGCAAGTGGTGAGGTATGATGGGGTCAGAGGTTCATCAGCACCTGGAGGGCTGAAAGTTCTCCATCTTTTTTTTTTTTAAAAAAAAACCTCTTTTATTATAATCTTAAATTTATACATCAAATGTGTTAACAATCTTAAATGATACTTCTTTAACATGGATACATAATTTTCATCTTAATTATTAACATGGATTTAATTTCTCTTTACCCCCCTACAAGTGCTCCCCACCCCCAGGGCCAATTATTTATTCCATTTTCCAAAACTGCAATAATTCTCTTGGAGGTATATACCCCCTTTTTCTTTAAAAAAACAAAACATATTCTATAAATGGCTTCCATATTTCATCAAACTTACAACTTTTCCATAATCCTTTTTTAACTTTCAATCTACACGTTAATATTTCATTAATAACAATGTCCCATACTTCTCTATACCATTCCTCAATCTGATAATCTCCTTGTATCTTTCATTTTCTAGGTATCATTAATCTTGCTGCTGTTAATAAATTTGTAATCAGGTCCTTCACAACTTGGGTACAATTAACCTTGTCATAAATTGATAATAATGCAATATCTAGACACATTTCTAAATCTTGTCCTGTTATCTTTCTTATTTCTTTAAATACCATTTGCCAAAATTTCTGTACATATTTACAACTCCACCACATATGAGCATAAGTGCCTTTCTCTTGACATCCCTTCCAACATAACATTGAATAGTTTTGATCTATTTGACTTATTCTTACTGTTATCAGGTACCATCTCCATACCAATTTATAATAATTTTCTTTTATTCTTACTGACATATGTTTCAAAATGCCCAAATCCCAAATTTTCTCCCAATTCTGATTACTTATTGGATGCATTAAATCCAATTCTTGATTTAACAGAAGCTGCAAAAACAGTGCAGCACAAGCAGTTGTATGCCCTAGCATTAATCTCCTTCCAAATTTATTTTTATTGTAAAATTTCATATGCAAACATAATATTGTTGCATAAACAAAACACACACACACACACACACATTAAAACTAAGGGGCAAACAATACACATTGATAAAAAGCGCTTTCAATATATATTCATGAAATTATGTTCACAGGTGGAATTTAATAATTTACTTGACAAATATCACATTACTGGTGACCATCTACTGATTGCAGTAATACGTTTACACATCAATTTTTGTAATGTGATTGGTTTGACTAACAACAATTGCTTCCTGCTCTGAATAAGTAATTCCTCATTAAAAAAAATAATTCTAGCCCTGCTACGCTCCTTGAGAAGATGGCTGAGGGAGCTGTAAGAGCTTTTGGATCTTCCTCTTTCTGCAGATGGAGAGGGAGGCCTAGTGGAAGAGGCCACTCTGGTGAAGTGGTGGGAAGCTGTACCACATTAGCAGGCTTATCCACAGTGTTCATCAGGTAGCAAAGGAGCCAGAATGTAGCATTCCTGAGGTGTGTCAAGGGGGCCTATGGTTTTGCATAGGTCCCCTTACTTTCCTGATAGACCCCCAAACAGTCTCCAAATTACACCAGACTTTGTGTTCCCAGTCAGTTGTGAGAACCCGCAGGTGAGGAAGGTGTGCAAAGCAGGTGATGTGGTGAACGCACTTGAGGCCCAGTCACACTACACAGTTTTAGTGCCCTGATTCCACTTTAACTACCATGGTTCTGTCTTATGGGATACTTAGATTTGCCTTTTAGCAAGTGGTACTTAGAAGGCTATTTAATATATACATGAAATCACTGGGAAAGTTTGTTTGGAGTTTTGGGGTGTGGTGCTATCAAAATGTGGATGGCACTAAAATCTACTACTATTTTTCACTCCAGTCCAAGGAGCCTGTCTTGGAGGTCAGTTACAAGGCAGTTTTTATTGTGATAGTTTGCACATTAGCGCATTTTCGCACCAGTGCCGCATAGTTTACATGATTTAGTGCAAAATTGGTTGATCTGGTTAGTTTTCGGCTTTGGAGTTCACACAGACAAAGGTGGGGTGTGTGGCCTCCCAAGCACATCTGGGGGAAGATGCTGGGAAGCTGAGAGGGAGGGAGGGAAAGAGAGAGAGAGAGCACTGGCATCTTTCCCTCCCTCTTCTTCCCAAAGTGAGAAGGGTGGGAGGAAGGAGGGAGCCTTTCAGCCACTGAGGAGCCATCCCCCGTTGCTGAGAGCTGGCAGGAAGGAAGACACGTCTTGGGGGGGGATGGTCACCCAGCTGGAAGAAGCAATGGAGTCGTAGGCTCCCCCCTTCGCCCTGCTTCCCTCAAGCCCCCCTTCCCCTCACCCACTTGGCCAGCGGAGCAGACTGCTACTCTCTCTCTCTCTCTCTCTCTCTCTCTCTCTCTCACACACACACACATACACACACAAACAGTAATTATGGCTAAGTGGGGATCCCTCAGCCGGAGCAGCCAAGCAAGCCAGGAGGAGACGGCTGGCTGATCTTTTCATTTGAGGCTCCTCACATCTCTTGCAAGTCTGCCCCCTCTGCAGTGCCGTTGGCCCAACCAATCACGGCTCAGCTCTGCTGTGGCTGTTTTAGGAAGATTGCTGGTAGTTCCCACAGCCTTTTGCGAAATGGTAGTTCACACAACTGATTGTGCACATTTTTGCGAACTTTATCAAAAAAGTCGGGGAAAATAGCGAAAGCTGATACTATGCGACTTATGGGTTTTTTTTGCCCCCCTCCTTCTGAATATGGTGACTTAGATCTAAAAGATGTGGGAACTATTAGGACTCTTTGCGAATTCTTAGAGGATTTATTTTGCCATGTAAACAACCCCATGGTTTTAAACTGGTGCTTATCATCAGTGAGAACAAATTGAAACTTAACCCAGACAAGACAGAAGTGCTCCAAGATACAACTTTCACTGCTTGTGGGTTTTGGGCACAGTTCAAAGTGCTGGTTATATACCCTATACAGTTTAGATCAAGGCTATATGACAGACTATATCTTCCCATATGTCCCTGCCTGAGACATGACATCCTTGGGAGAGGCCCTTTAGGCTTTGGAGGCTGCCTTGCTGTTTCCTCCACTGTGCAACATCTGGTGAGTTGCCTGGCACAGTTCCACCTATCCATCCACTGATTGGTAGCAGGGATGCACTTGGCTTTCTTCCAGCTGCTTTTGAAGAGTAAGCAAGGAAGGATCAGCCTTCAACACCAGCATAAGTCTCCTGCTTCTGCCTTGGCATGGCTGGTAGAGTACAAATACACCTTTGCAACCAGTCAGTGGTTAGGGAGACAAGGGATGCCAGAAAGCCCCTGAGCCACAGTTGCACACAGGGATGGGGGCCTTCCAGAAGGAGGTGCTGGATACCCACTTATGCCTACATATGCCACTGACAGGATGCCAACCATTAGCTCCTGGTTATTGTATGGCTGCTCTAAGACACTGTTAAAAGCTTCAGGCCTCCTTGCTTCTGCTTCTTTAATGAAACAATTGTTACCTTCTAAAAGAGGTTGTTTCTGCCTGCAGAGGAATCCACAGAAGTTTCTTAACAATGATTTGGCTGTCTATATGAATGGAATTTATACATGCATATGGCTCCCAGTCCACCCAATCCCCTGACTTGTGTTCAATATACCACGTGAAAATGTCTGTTGTGTGATAAAATGCAGGGAAATATCTACAGATTTATATCTGACTTACTCAGGTTCATTTATTATATATGTCTAATTGTGTGTGCTGATGCTGAACAAGTGGCACCTTCCATCCTGGCATAAAATATTCTTGATTGACTTGTCCTTGTGCCTTCCTCCTACAGTTTTCCCAGAATCTACAAACTGGATAAAATTGAAGAGTAGCCCTATAACCCCTTTAAAAAGATCATGATGCCATCCATAAATATGCATCTGGAGGCCTTCTTGTTCAGACTGGTCAGGTGCTTGGCTTTCAGCAAAAATGAGCATCCAAGTGTCCTGGGTAAGATAATCTCTAATAGTGGTATGAACAACAGGTATCATTCCAGAATATCAAATATTCTAGTGGTCTGATCCTAGCCACCTCAGCTCCCCTGCCCTTTCAATCCAAATAAATTCTAAGTAGGCTAAAGAAATTATCTCCAGACATTCTGAGTTATAGAAGAGAAATAATGTCTCTTGGACAAATATGATCATAAGAGACTCTTTAGTTCTTAAATCATGGGTGTGTCTATCTCTAGCCTTGTAATGGCCTCTATTTTATCATGTCTGGAAAGTTTGGTTGCTGGTATTAAATACTAGTATATATCTGGACAACTGCTGGTTGAATATTATAATAGTTCCTGTTATGTGCCATTTTATAGTCGAAACTGTCATTTTGTCCAAAAACAGAGCCTCGGGACATCTTTTGGCTTGGGAGCTGAATTCTTTAAAATTTGGGGAGGCACTTGGTACAGGATTCCAGCCAATACATTTTAAAAGTCTACTTCCTGTTTCAAGGGGGCATTTTTTAAAGTGATCATACATTGCATCCAACTGCTTGCCTTTTCCCCCCTTGCCATATAAAGATCAGAGTGATTTACCCACCAGCATTCACCCCTTTGGGAGCAAAAAGGGATTTTAATTGCATTGCCAAGGAAGAAGAGAAGGGGGGATGAAATGCTAAAATTCTAAAAATGATAAATGGAGGAATTAAAGTTTACCTAACACCACCTCGAGCTGATGACCTTGTGATTACAACACAAGTGTCCTGCAAACTTTGCCACCACAGCCCATACAAGCTAGGGCAGCAGAAATCTATCTGAGCTAAAGAAAGGATTCACAGAGTGACGCTCATCTTTCTTTGTTACATTTTAGCAAAAGAGGTCCCTGTTTATTTAAATGCCCAGAGCCTCCCAATTTGCTTAGTTCGGCAGATTTAACTGGTCAGGGAAACCAAGGGTTGAAAGCAGACCCCTGATGGGAAGGGAGTGAGTTTTTCAAAGCACCAGGGGAGGAATACATGTATTTTAAAATGATACGGAAACATTATATTAAATGCATTAAATGCAAGTATTGCTAAATGACTGTATTGGTAAATTTAGCTACTGCTGAATTTTGCAAATTTGGGGTTTGAAAGCTAATGGATAACTCGGGAATGAAGTTATTAGCCTGTGAGTCTGACTGCAGGGAGCAACCACCGGAAGTTGAATGCCAGGGAAGCAGGAGGAACAACACATCAGGGAGCTTTGGGTGGAGAAGGCACGCCTACTCCTCCGACGTGTTTTTACATCAGCCAGTTGCTGTTGCGGAAGGTAACTACTGCACAGTTAATTACTGTGGTTTTGGATCAGAATGGATTCCATTACTTGCAGTGCCCATGAATTAAAAAAAAAAACACTTCTGGGACTCAGTGCAAATGGTACAAGCACCAAAGGGGGGCATTGTCATCTGGTCAGAACAGTTTCAGTTGCAATACTGTTACTGAGTCATTGCGCTGCAATGGGTCATGTAGTATTCCTCTAATTCTGGCCAGTTCAGCCATTTTCTCTCCAAGCTTACAAAGCACAGCTTAGTTCTTGGCACGTCTGCTCAGGAAAAAGCCCTAGTACAACAGCTTTCATTCCTGCAAAACACAATTCAGTTCTATGCAACAGTATTCAAAACATTAATCTAAATGTCTCTCGTGCTAAAAACTAAATAAAAACATCTTTAGAATTTTGTTCTTGTTTATGTGTTGTGTGTAACATCTATCCATTTGACCCTTTGATGAAGTTTTGGGTCCTGGCTGATGGGTGTAGAAATACTTTTACAGAAGAGATTACTGTACAAATTCCCCCTCCCCACCCCACAAAAAAACCCTCTTCATTCAGTGATGGGGATCAGCCATGGACCTTATCTGGCAGTGACTGACTTCAGTTTTGCTTTTCATCCCACATGGCTGCAAATCAACTCCACAAACACAATGAATTTCAAGGTGCCATGGAAGAGCACTATTTTCAGACACTGGTGTGATTTAGGGCTAAACTGTTTTCATTATTTGCTGATTTCACTTAACTCATGCCCCTGAGATGACTGAACTGATTTCCCAGTGCCTCATTCTTAGTAGATATCTAAATCAATCAATGTCTGCTTGAGATGTTATTAAAAGCAGTTTATTCTTACAACAACTTAATTTTTAAAGAATGCCTGCAATATAGGTACTTTAAAACTTTTCTGGAGAGAAAAGTTTGCTTAAAAATGTAATTCACTTCTAAGCCAAAGTAATTTGTTGTTGTTTTTAAAATCAGTTTTTCTCTTTGTATTCTACCCCAGCAAAATCTGTGATGTCAAACTAAAGGATGCAATCATTTATTATAACAAACAGCTTTCTGTACTCTTGGCCATAAAGCACTGATGACAAATCTATGAAACTGGGTAGGTGTTCATGGAACTGCTAATCCATATCAGCAGGTTGTAGAGATAATGAAAAAGTTGTAGTGACCTTCCAATTAATTAAGGAGGATTACACATAGACAAAACTACCTATTATGGATTCATCCATCTATTCTTGCAGGCACACACACTTTTCTTCTTTTTGTATATGTTTGGTACAAATACATTCCTTAAAAACAAGACATTTGCAACCCCACCAAAGATTATAAATAATCCTTTGCCTACAGACTAATAATTTTTGGTGGGTTTGCAAATGTCTTGTTTTCACAAAGTCAATCTGTTGGCAAAGGATGAAGGGCCTATATACTGAAAAAGCATGAAATCCTAGCTGATATTGGAAGCTAAGCAGGGTCAGCCCTGGTTAGTACTTGGGTGGGAGACTACCAATTATGACAAGATGCAGCAGGTTATATTTTAGAGCAGTGGCTCTTAACCTTTTCTTTCCCAGGACCCCCTTTAAATATCTTTTGTTGCTGTGGGTCCCCTAGACTTAGGATTTAAAACAACAACAACAACAATACAGTTACACCACCCATTAAACCTTCTTTCAGAGGCACTGGAGGGGGAGGGAAGACTTTTCTCCTGCTTCTTCCTGTGATTTTGTGGCTGGAGTAGATTGAATGGCAATGCACAGGCTAAGCCAGCCAGCCAGTATTTGCTTTGGCTTCTGTCCCATGGCCACTCCATTGCAGGGAGGAGGTGGGCCAAGCAGCCTTCAAGCCTTTGCGGACCCTCTGTGAGGACATTGTGGACCCCTAGGGGTCCCTGGACCACAGGTTAAGAACCACTGTTTTAGAGCACTGTTTCCCAGACTTTGTTCTTCCAGATGTTTTGGACTTCAGCCCCCAGAATTCCTGACTGTTGGCCAACCTGGCTGGGGCTTCTAGGACTTGAAGTCCAAAACAGCTGAAAGACCAAAATTTGGGAACCATTGCTTCAGTGCATCTGCGTGCATGTTGCCACCATTTTAAGTATAGGATATGATGATCCACAGTCACTTGAAACCACAGATCCAGAACCTATAGGTCAGGAGAGCCCACAATATTGCCTTTATTCCCCCCCCCTCCGCTTTTCAGGAGTAAGCCCGGCTGGAGTTCAGTATGTTGTAAGAATCCAGCTGGCTAGGTTTTCTTATCTCTTGTTTTGAGTTGGCTGGCTCTAAGCCTAGACACAAACTTCAGTCCTGTGTATTTAATATTTTCCTGTATGTTACATAGACATGTACCTTTTAATTTCTTGATTTCTAATCTGTTTTAACTCTGGAATTGGACAACCAGAGCACAAATTGGCAAATTATTGAGAAATCATAACAGCCTTCATATCAAATTGGCAAATTATTGGGAAATCATAACAGCCTTCATATCACATGTTAGTTTTCTTAGTATGCATTGATGTTAATGCTTTTTGGGGGTCTGTGATTACATTAAATAATTGTTCTAAAATTCTATGATAAAAGAGTTGGACTTTCCCATGCTTAACAAGATATTTGGTCCTTTCATGAAGGCATACACCCAGAGTTTAGGAAAGTTTTTTTTTCTTTTGCATTACAACTCACAAATTTCCTCCACCAACATGGCCAAGGCATCCTGAGAGCCATGATCCCAACACATAACGTTTCCATGCTCTGCATGTACTTCTTGAATCCCAGTGTTCAGATTAACTAAAATGACACTAGCATCCAGAAAGCCAGAGGCAGGTGCTGGATAAATGTTGAACAAGAACAATATGGATATCAAGTCTGATCAAGCTGCCCTGCAAGCAATTTCCACTTTGATTTTTATGTGTTAGTAATAAAATGTTGCTTCTGTTACTGCCTTTCTCCTCATAAAGATGTTACAGGTCCATCACAAAGCTGTTCAGCGGAAAATCCATGGCTGTGCAAATTCAATTTACATTGGACAAGATAAGTGGATGGTTAACTTTGGTCTTGAAAATGTGCAGAAAGTAATCCTGTTGGAATACCTGTCACACACTCATTAGATTCACCCAGCCAAGAACCATCTATTACACCCATGAGTTTTTCCATTAGAAAGGCACCATGTTTGAACTCAATATGCATCCAGCTCCAGCAGGGAACAGACACCTGATTTAAGGCATGGAAAATGTAAAATTGTGCTAACACACACTGTGGAGATGAGGTCAAAGAAGTTTTATTCTTTGTAAATGGCTTTGTGAGTGCATGTGTGGGTGGGTGGGAGTATTTGTTTACTTGGAATATCTACTTTAAACTGAGTCTTATTGGCATCAGAGAGTACCCTGTTTTTTAGCTGCTTGAGTGGGTGTTAGAAAGGAATGGCCTGGGGACAAAGTTTAAAATTCCCCTGCTTATTGGTGGTGGTCCATGTTTAGATTAGGGCCCCATGTGCTTCCTGAGAAGCAAAAAGGAAATCAAAGGATGTAATTCTTCACTGATTTTCTTCTTAAAGGAAGCGATGAGTAATTTTAGCCATTTTTATCTCACTGTGAGAAAGTCTTCAAAAACTGTGCCATTTTAAAAAGACTATTCACAATTTGGGACTTATTCTGTGCAAAATTCACACATGGTCATTTTGTACAGAACATCCTGTTTCCTGCATAGAAAATGCTATTTTCTGCATAAAACAGCCATATGTGCGGAGATTCTCATCAGCTCAAGATTCTTCTTGTCAGGGTTTCTTGACACTTGAGAATTTTTTTTTTACCATTTCCCAAACAGGTTTGAATATTCTTTCCATTTCTATTTTACATTACATATCATGTAGTTAAGCCCTTGTTAGAAATGTTCTGGCGAATTTGAGGAAGTTATAATTGATAAGTGTAACTTTCCTTTTTTACATATTTTTACTTTATTAAAGGTTAAGGAGGAAAGCATATGTAATCTAGTGAAATTTATTGAAAGGAATGTACATAAGGGAGAATATACCAGGTATGATGAATTGCATATGTATGTATGTGCAAAATATATACGAAATCTGTATATAAGAAATGTATTTATAGAAGCAATGTATAGGTCACGATGACGAAATACACAATAAAAATAAAATTTAAAAAAAAGAAGAAATGTTCTGGAGGGTTGCAGATATTGTAGTTCCCAAGGGCTCTGTTTTAGAACTCTAATAGTGCATGCCTTCTTACTGGAAAGCTAATTATTCTACTCCACTTCAGATGAAGTTCAAAACTGATTTACTAAAAATGTCTGGTTTTAACAAGCATGTACCAACTTAACAGCTGAGATAGGAAAGAGTCTTATGAGTATGTGTATAGTTCCTTTGCTGCAGAAGAGAACTGGGAATTCTTCAATTGATTGTAGCATCTCATTTCTTCCAATCCAGGAAATTATGATCATTGGATTCAGAACAAGCCAGGATATTAACTAACTTCAAACCATAGTTTTCCATTGAAGCTGTTATGTTTAGCTTTTTCATGGTTTGGACAAAATGAGAAACTACAGTTAATGGAAGAATTTCTGGTTGGTTTCCTTGCATGAAGGAAAGGAGTAAAGGATCTGTGTTTATTGACAAAAGGCTTATTCATTTCTTGACCTCTTGAGATGAATGTGAAAGAAGAAGGAACTAAAATGACTTTGGTATCTCACATGCTAGTTTTACCAGACCTCTAATGTAAGCCTCACCAAGGCCCATACATCCTCAAAGGAATGCAATGTTGACTGCTTGTTGTGATGTGCCTTCAAGCCAACTCCGACCTATGTTGTCTGTATCATAGTATTTGCTTCACAAACTTTATTCAGAGGTGGTTTGCCATTTCCTACTTCTAAGTTTGAGAAAATGAGACTTGCCTAAGGCTACCCAATGACTTGAGTTGGGATTCAAACCCTGGTTCCCCCAGAGTCCTAGCCCACTTTTCAAATCACTTGACCAGATTGGCTCTCAATTGACGGCAGATGTATAGATTTCTAGCTCCATTGCAGGGCTGAAAAATTCATGCTGAACATTAAATAAAGAACGTCTGAACCAGGCATTGCCATAAGAAGAAAGCTGAGCCTATGCAGTGATCACTAGCCTTATTGCTGTTCCATTCCAAATAGAAGGCTGGTGTAGGCTGTAATTTAAACAGAGAATTTCAACGTAATGGAGAAAATAAAGCGTGTTTAAGACCTGGCCCCAAATCCCACCATAGATGTAGGGATCACAAAGAGAGGGGAAGAAAGGTGGCCTCATTTGCCAGGTGTTAAGCTGACTTCATCTGAGTTATATAACTAATTACTCAGCTCCATGCAGTTGGTGTGGGGAAATGTCATAAGAGGAAATTCAGGATTCATTTTTCATTATACTTTCTATGAACAGCAGATGCACTAGCCTGTACTAATTAATGCACGCTCGCCACGTGAATACCAATACAGTATATCCAGCATTTCTAGAATGGTGGTCACTGTTGAAAATTTGATAGTGTTATGGTAACTGTCACAAAATGGCCACCAGGTGATAAGCTTAATCAATTACAGAATGGTTTACCATGGTTGCCTCTCACAAAATAGCTGTTTCCCCAAAGCCAAACTGATGAGGCTAGAAGAAACATAATTTCCCAAGAACCCCTGTACAAGGTAGTATCCAAGCTCCAAAGCATATCTTCTGAGTTGACCATTAAAGGGGTTTGCTGCAGCCACACACCTTTAAAAAAATTATATGAACACCTCAGCTATTTATTTATTTTAATTGAAAATAATTTGTTTTTAAATCAGGAGGAGCAGGGAGCCAGCAGGTAGCAAGGGAATTGCCCATGGGCACTACATTGGGGGCTCCAGGAACAGATCACTGTGAGGCTGGGTTGTTTAGGAATGTGCCAAATCTCAGTCCATACTGGTTTGTATGTGTACTGCCAGCATTCATATGACTAGGATCATGCGTCTTGGCTGAACACCAAGCCTCACTTCCCGAAAAAGTATAATGAAAAATGGGCCTCACACACCCTTTTGTCTTACTTATACTTGGTTAACAATAAACATGTTGGACTAATACTGTTCCAAGATAATGTTATTCTAGACCAATTGGAGAGAGAGAGATTTTATATAGGCTGTTCTCCCTGCCTGATTTGTATTCCATTCTGTGGAACACAGTGTCCTGCTTTGCTTATTGACCACCAAGTACCAAAGTCTGGATTGATTTGGCTTCAGTGCACAGAAAAACAGCTGTGCACTGTAAATCACAGTGAAATTGGCCATATTGCAGATAACTGATGTGCTAGTTAAAGTCCCCCTGAGAACCTGCAACAGCTTCTTGGTATTCCTATACAGACATTGTAATAACAACAGTTAGAAGAGACACTGGAAACAGGTTGAAAATACCCAGGAAGCCACAAGGTTACACAGCAGCAGCACAAAGGTTTTTGCTCCTGTGTGGTCCTTTTTTCTGGGCTGCCGCAATAAGGGGACTTGAGGAGGCTTATTCATACCTACACTATGGCATCAACTCCAACTGTCCCAATTTGGCCAGGACAGTCCTGATTAATCCTCTGTCACCCCACTTTCTAAACTGCTTTTAAAATGTCCTAGTTTCTCTCTCCTCCCATTTCCTCTCTTCATCCTCAGCTTCCTTCGGTTGCTGCAAATGGAGTTCAAACTGCAAAGGTAGTTTGCACTCACTTAACTCAGCAGGGGGAAGAGGGGAGGAAGGGGAAAGAGGCAGCTGCCACACTGCAGAAATAATGCAGTTTGACACCACTTTAACTGCCATGGCTTGATGCTATAGAATTCTGTAGTTTTGTAGTTTTGTGAGATATTTAGCCTTCTCTGTCAGAAAGCTCTGGTGCTACAATGAACTACAAATCTCAGGATTCCGTAAGATGGAGCCATGATAGTTAAAACAGTGCAAACTGCATTACAGTATTTATGCAGTGTGGCAGCAGCCAGAGTCTTGCCCCTTCCCAGTCCAAACTGACAAAAGCAAACTGCTGCAGCCTTGCCTAGCTTGGTTGTTCTTCCTCATTAATAACTTTGGCCATTTTGACTACACTCTGATGTCGTTGGCCACACATGTCCCAGTTTTTGGAGATTTTCACACTATACTGTTATAATGTTACTATTCCACTTTAACTGCTCTGGCTTCCTCCTGTGGAATTCTGAGGTTTGTAGTTTAGTGAGGCCTAATATCTTGCTGGCTTAGAGTGGTAAATGCCCCTCCCTAAACTGCAAATCCCAGGATTCCACAGGAGGCAGCCATAGCAAATAAAGTGGAATAGTAACACTATAACAGTTTAGTGTGAAAATCTCTGTCTGCAAAATGTTGGAGGGAATGCTATATTCAAAGGATATAAAATAAACAGTGTTTTGCAACCTCTGAGAATGCCTCCTACAAATCTTCAACACTGTTGACAATAGATTCCACTTAGCATTGATGTAGCATTTTAGAATGTTCAATTAACTTCAGTCATCATCAGGTAATAGCTACAATGCACCTGTAATACAAGCCGCTATTAGCAGCAGGAACGGATAGAAAGCCAAAGACAGGCTTGGCAGGAGGTAAGTCTTTCTCACTTGTACATGGTCTCATTCTCTCACATGCGTACACACACACACACAATTACCAATTATTTTTTTGACAGGTCTGTTCATTTAATATGATGCAACGGCAAAGCAATATTTATTCCCTATAAATGCATCTGGAAAGATGCTCTATAAGTTGAAATGGCCCTGAATCAGTTTAGAATTGCCATCACCATTTTCCTGCTGCAAGAAAAAAAAAATTAATGAGAGAAAAAAGAAAAGAAAAACAAGTCTGCCACAGACATTCTTAAAGAAGTTTTAATTCTTGTAGGCCCCTAAATCAGCCGTATTATTTTGGCACATGAGACAGAAAATCCCACAAGCGCCTCTCCCCATCCCTGGCAATAAAATGATAAACAATTAACAATTTTCTGCCTTTCAGTAACACCTAAACTCTCTGGTTTGAGTTTGCCTCTTGAAACTTTATAACAGTAGGGCTACTTTTGTCACCCCCGTCCACCCATGTGCCAAAGAACTGCTGGCACAAGCCAATTATCTTCCAACATTCCACAAATGAAAATCGTGATGCATGTGGACAAGCAACGTCAGAGTGCAGTTAAGATTGCAAAAGTGATCAATGAGAAGGAACACACAAGCTCAGAGAGGCTGAGTTTATTGGGAAAGCCTAGACTACTCTCTCTCTTTCACTCACTCACTCTTTTTCTCTCTCACACACACATCCTGTTAAGTTGATGGAATGAAAACTACTTTTGCACTTTGAACTCCATTTGAAGCAGATGGTGAAGACAAAGGGGCTAAGAGAGAGGAAGGAGATTTTCAGACAGGCAAAAATCGCCCCTTGCCGCGCGAGCAGCCTCCCGAAACTGCTGCGCGGCAAGGGTCTTTTTCGGACGACGCTGTGCCTCTAGCGAAGCCGTCCGTGTCACTTCCGTGAAGCTTGGGACGGCTCCGCGCCATATTTCAAGCACGGAGGCTGCCCGTGATTGAAATATGACGCGGAGCCGTCCCAAGCTTCACGGAAGTGACACGGACGGCTTCGCTAGAGGCACAGCGTCGTCCGAAAAAGACCCTTGCCGCGCAGCAGTTTCGGGAGGCTGCTCGCGCGGCAAGGGGCGATTTTTGCCTGTCTGAAAATCTCCAATGAAAGAGAAACCAACATTTTAAAAGTAGCTGAAAAAGTAGGCTGGCAGAACATTAATCTGGTCTGTCCCTGTCAAGTCCCTGTCAAGTTGGAGAGTATGAACCCAGGTTTAATATACTCAGGAACTGGAGTAAACTTACCCATCCAGCTTGGTCAAGCAGGAGAGGTATGTGGCCCTGTGTCCTTCAGTGGCCTTTTGGTTCAGACTTCAAGGCTCCTGGTTCCCTGCTTACCTCTGATTGCTGCCCAGAGAAGGGGCATTTCAGGAACATGAGAGGTCCTCAATAATCGAGACACCAACACTGACTTGCTAATTGTGACAGAAAATTTGTCAAATGTGACATTGACCCTGGACTCCTGCTGAGCTTCTTCAATATTCTGAGTAATTTCAGATGGAGAACATTTAGCCACAGCTTACTACTACTACTACTGCTACTACTAATAATAATACAATTTATTTATACCCCGCCCCTCTGTTAAAACAATCGAGGCGGCTTACAAAAATTAAAATACAATACAGATAAAAATCCCTAAACAACCCCCCACCCCCACTTTCCCCCATAAAAAAATATTAAACAAATATAATTTTAAAAGCAACTGATCTAAAATCACATTTAAAAACAATAAATACAATAAATACAATAAATAGCCAGCGAACTAAAAGAGGCCAGGATCCCCTGAGGCCGGGATCTAATTAGAAAAGGCCTGCCGAAAGAGATCCGTCTTTAGTGCTTTTTTAAAGCTACTCAGGCTTGTCATCTGATGGATCTCGTTTGGCAGGTCATTCCACAATTTGGGGGTGATTACCGAAAAGGCCCTCTGGGAGGTTGCAGACAGCCTAGATTTTTGTGCTGAAGCAAATTCCTCCCAGAGGACCGGAGTGCATGGGGAGGATTGTATGGGAGGAGGCGGTTCCGGAGATAAGTTGGACCCAAGCCATTTAGGGCTTTAAAGGTAATAACCAACACCTTGTACTGGGCCCAGAAACTCATAGGCAGCCAGTGGAGAGATTTTAATACTGGAGTTATATGGTTTCTCCGAGATGTTCCCAAGACCAATCTGGCTGCCATATTTTGTACCAACTGAAGTTTCCGGACCAAGCATGAGGGCAGCCCCATGTAGAGCACATTGCAGAAATCTAGACGAGAGGTTACCAGCGCGTGCACCACAGTCTCGAGGTCCCTTACTTCCGGGAAATGGCGCAGCTGGCATATCAGCCGAAGCTGATAACAGGCGCTCCTGACTGTTGCATTCACATGACTAGTCATCTGAAGTGATGAATCAAGGAGCACCCCCAGACTGCGAACACAGTCCTTAATGGAGAGTGTGACCCCGTCCAGGACTGGAGGTTGCGACCCAACTCTTGGTTTTGGGGCCGCTATCGTGAGCACTCCGTTTTGTCTGGATTTAATCTCAATCTGTTTTTCCTCATCCAGCCCATTACTGCTTTAAGACAGTCATTAAGAGGAGAGACGCCATCGGAATTCGAGGCCAATGATTGGGACAAGGAGAAATAGATCTGGGTGTCATCAGCGTACTGATAGCACCCAGCCCCATAACTCCAAATAATCTCACCCAGCGGCTTCATATAGATGTTAAACAGCATCAGGGACAGGATGGTGCCCTGCGGAACACCACAAGTAAGCTCCTTTCTGCTGGAGCAGCTGTCCCCGAGCAACACCCTCTGGGACCTGCCCAAGAGGAAGGACTGGAACCACTGGAGCGCAGTGCCTCCAATTCCTAACCCACTCAAGCGATCCAAGAGGATGCTATGATCTATCGTATCGAAAGCTGCTGAGATGTCTAAAAGCACCAACAGGGACACATTACCCCTGTCGATGCTTAGACGCAGGTCGTCGGTCAAGGCAACCATGGCAGTCTCAACTCCAAATCCCATCCTAAAGCCAGTTTGAAATGGGTCTAGGTAAGCGGTTTCATCCAAGACCACTTGGAGTTGAAGCGCAACTGCCCTCTCGATCACTTTGCTCAAGACTGGTAAAACATAGAAACTGGCCTATAGTTGTTCATGTCCAGGGGGTCAAGGGAAGATTTTTTCAGGAGTGGCCTAACGGCTGCTTCCTTTAAACAAGATGGAACACACCCTTCCCTGAGGGATGCATTGATTATGTCCTTAAGGAACACCATCAAGGCAGTACCCCCCTGGATGGCCAGCCATGAAGGGCAAGGATCAAGAAGGCAGGTCATCTTCCTCACCCTACCAAGTAGCTTGTCCACGTCCTCGGTACTCATGGATTGAAATTGATCCAGTAAATTTACATCAATGGAGTTGCTGGACACCTCATCAATTGTTTCTGTCAAATTACTGGCATCTAAGTCGGCTCTTATCCAAGAGATTTTATCTGCAAAGAAATTGTTAAATGCGTCACAGCAGGCCGTTGTTGGGTTAAGCAACGGGTTCTGCGCAGGAATAACCTGCGTCATCTCCCTTACCACCCAAAACAGCTCTGCTGGACGGGACTCTGCAGATGCAATACGTGCAGAGGAGAAGGATCTCTGTGCTGCACGTATTGCTTCTCAATAGGACCAAAGAAAGTTCCTATGATGAGTCCTGTTGGATAAGAGTCGAGTTTTCCGCCAGTTGCGCTCTAGTCATTGTCCAACCTGCTTCATTTTCCTAAGCTCTGCTGTATACCATGGCTTACGGTTTGGAGCGGGTTGGAAAGGACACTTGGGAGCGATCGTGTCGATAGCCTTGGTAAGGTCAGTGTTCCAGGTATTAACCAAAGCTTCGACAGGGTCACCGGCGTTACCAACCATTAACCCCTCCAAGGCTTTCTGGAATCCAATTGGTTCCATTAGCCTTTGGGGACGGACCATTCTAATGGGTCCACCACCCCCGGTGGGGCGGGAAGAGACTCTTAGTTCAGTCTTGACCAGGAAATAGTTACTTTTCACACTACAGATCCCGCAATCCCAGCTACCATGGCTATGCTGATTGGGTCACTGTAGTAACTTTTCCAAACTCTGCTCTTAGCATTACCAGTCCAAATAATATTGTACACTTAGTCTTTTTATCCTTAGTAGATCATTTTCTGGTAAAAGAAAGGGACAGGAAAAGTGGAGGGTTACAAATGGAAGACATTGTCTGGACCAGAACTTGTAAATGTTGCTTCGTTGGACTACCACACCCAGACTCCCTCAGCCAGTGTGGCCAGTCCAAATAAATAACTTTCTAAGGTCTGGTTTGGACCTCCTCTAAAATTCTGTGGACGAAGCATGGTGATTGTGCAATAAAATCCTCATCTAGAAACATCCCTCCTCCCTCTTTTGTGGCCAGCAAGTACACTATGCTGGCTACCATCCATCTTGTCCCTGTTCCACCCTTTGTCTATTCCCAGCCACCCATTGTTTAAAAATGCAATTGTTACTCTCTCTGGCTAAGCTGAGCTCTAATATCTGCCTTCCTTTGAATTTTCTAATTAACATTTCTGCTGGATCCATTTTCCTTTGGTTGAATTCTCATCACAGCAATGCCAACATTCATGACTAGTGGGAACACATTAGGCTTATTCATTTTGTGTCTGTGTTTTCAAAACAGTGTCTCTGTTTCTGTCTGGAGTCTCCTCTGATGAATCCATTGTTCTCCCGGCCCTCCCTCCCTCCTCAGAGACTTATTCAAAAAGGAAGAGCTCTGGAATTGAAAAAAGGGAAAATAAAAGAAAAATTAATTTTTGTGTGAAAAAAATATGAACTTTATCCATCTAGTTCTAGCTGATGGTAGGGGAGGGGAATCCTATTCTTAGGATTGTACCATCACCAGTGACTGAACAGCCTCTTCCCAGGTGCATACATGTTTATCTTCTGTGCCCTTCCCCATAGATTCAATGGGATCATAGTTTCTTTTGCTTTTGAACCAAGGATAAGTCCATGATTGTGGGTTATCATCATGTGATGGTAAATGGCTGCACAGAAATGAAGAGCTGGTCCCTAGTGTGTATTCTAGAGAATTAATAATTACAGTACTACTAAACCATGACCAATGAACAGGGTTGCAAAAAGGGTGGCATGCATCAAAGGCCCTGAATGAAATGCACAAATATCAAGAGCCTCTGCATTATGGAGTATGACAATTGTCAGATATTGAAGAACAAGCACTGAGTGATGGCTGTCTTTATCATGTCCTGTTTCTGGGAGTCCCAGTTCCATTTGGCCAGCTGTTTGGGAGAAAGCATGCTGCCTGAGATGAGTAATCAGCAGTGGAAGGGAAAAGGGCACAATTTTGGGGCTGGGTTCTAATTCTTAAGTTGTGTCTATCAGGGCTGCCAGCATTTATTGTACTAGCAAATTACACGAAAATCTGAAGCTGCAGAACTAGATGACCTGGACTGGATAAGAGTGGGCAACATGTCTCTTGAACAAGGGGGTGAAAATCATGAAGCCTTCCTGATGTTGTTGGACTGCAATTCCCTATTCCCTAAAAGTGCCCTATTCAGTGTAACCAGTGGTGAAGAATGCTGGGAGTTACAACCCAACACCTGGAGAGCTGCATGATTCCCACCTCCTTGAACAGCTTTGCAGGCACTGTTGCAAAAGACAATGAGGAGTTGTGTTCTCCTTCTTTGCTATTCTTTCATCTACCCTTACATCCTGCTTATTGGAACAAACAGTCCTTTAAGTTTTCCCCAACACTAGTGAGAAAAGAGGATGTGCAGAAAGATGAGGGAAAGAAGATGGTGGGAGAAGCTGTGTCTACCAAATATTTTCCTGCTTCAGAACTGTTGAATCTCCCTTACCCACATCTTGCCACTAAAGTTAGGTTAGCCATGGCCAGCTTTGTCTTGTATTTCTGCAGTTGGAGGTGGGAGAGGGTACCGTAATTGCCCCATCCCTTTTCCTGTGTTCCCTAATCCCTGTTTTGGAGAGGTGGAAAGCCCTCTGGGGCAGATTTTTGGTATCTTGGAGGGCTGCAGGAGATAAAAAAAGAAAGTACAATGCAAGCTTAAGCATAGCATTTGACCCAGCACCCTCTTCACAGAGCAGTGGAGGCTGGTATTTCCCATGTCAGTGGAACATCGACCCCCTCCAGGTTTTGGTCTAGACTTTGAAAGAGTTATCTAAGGTGCTGAAATCTATCCTACAAATAGGTTCAGCACATTGTATAGCTCCTTTAAACCCCTCCAAACCCCATAGTGGATTCACCACCCCACTGACATGGGTGCCACCAGCTGCTGCTGCTGTTACAGAGGACAGTATCTTGTTTGAAGGTCTGCCAGTCCATTTCTGATTCAGAAGAGAAAGCAGGGACTTTATGCAGGACATTCACAGCATCTGGACTATAAACAGAGGAGGCAGACCTGCACAGTCTTGCAATCAGTCCCACTACAGTGAATTGTTTCATACTTCCATTTATAAAATATTAGTAATGTTTTAATGCGCCTCTGTACTAGGGATGTGAATCATGCATTCATCCAGCTATTACTGAACAGTAATCCTTCTCTCCATTGGCTTTACTGGCTATGACTGCTGGGACTTGCAGTCCAACATCTGGATGGTTGTATGATTCTCTCCCAAGTTCACATACATAAGTTATCATATGTGAATAGTATTCAACTGCATGTCCTATTTTTTTTTCAATGATGTGAGATTGGTGAATCTAGCTGCCCCACAGTTGCCCTAATTTTATCTGATTTAATAAAGAAATTAAAGTGGCAATGCTACATGTAGTCCTATAGTTCTGTAATGAGAGTCCTCCACATCATTTCTGTGATTATGTTATTAATCTTTTATCATACATGCTAGGGACAATGTGACACTATGTCTTTTTGGAAAGAATGAAGATGCACTCCTGGACTAATGGCATATTGATGGGGAAAGATGCATCATGCTTCAGTCAAAACTGGGTACCTTTTTGATAGCTACAAGCCTGCCAAGTCACTTCAGCTGACATGAAATTCACATTCAGTCAACTGGAAATACAAACATTTCACCAAATATGGGATGTGATAGTTCATAAAGGTCTTTTATTGAACAGATTGGCTGCCCTACCAGCCTCTGGCTTGCATTTATTTATTTTTATTTTACAGATCAGTTCAGCAGTTGGATTTCTTGCTCAGCAGATGTTTTCTCAAACTACGGCCAGCAATAAAATAAAATAAAATAAATCCACATATCCTTCCAAAATCCAGTGAAACTTGGTTGATGTCAGAGTTCCAAAAACCACATGTGGATAGTTGCCTGCTCTTCAGATACATTAAAGGGAAGCTAAAATAATAATATACCACAGGAAAACAAATGGGCACTCTTCCATCTGACTGCAGTTTTCCTCCATTCCTAAAATAAAAGCAACGTTTCTTTCCTGAAAGAAAGACTGAGTTCATCATGATGGGGTGACCCCCCAAAATTATAGGGTCTTGACAGTCTCAGCCAGCATTGGCTGATAAATCAAAAGTGCTGGCTGTTAGAATTTAAGATGCAGGTGACTACCATGGCTTTTTCTCTTTATTCTTATGTAGATGAAGGGAGATTAGGACCCTCACATAGGGATATAGGGCTTTATTTCTGCATTTCCCATGAACCTGATCTAGGTTGGTTACCTTGCTCCTTGCTAGAAAGTGAAATTCCAGGGTTTTGGTTTTTTAAAAACCTTTTGTTGTATTATTATTTTTATTATTTTATTCATTTCTATCCCGCCTTTCTCCCACCAATGAGACCCAAGGCAGCTAACATCTTTATTAAGCAATTGATATCACAGACATTAGTATGCATAGGCTGCTATATCAAAGGCACATCTCATGGACTGCTGATCTGTCCATTCTGCTTCTTGGAAGACAGTTGCAAAACTACTGGTTGTTGAGTTGCCTATGACCAGGTTCTGTTTACTGTGATGGTCTAACAAATGGCTGGCCTAGAACAAGGAATGAGAAACTTGCCATACCTTAGTTTTCCGCCAACAGTTACATTCAATCTCTCTATAGAGAAAGTGTTCTTGTTTTGCTTATCTCAGCTTAAAATCTTGCAGAAGTATGAAAGTGGTGGGGAATATCTCCAGAAAATGCTCTTTGTGAAACATTTAGCCGTACGTTGGATCATTTCTTAAGTACTTGGGGGTGTGCTTGGCTTTCCAAAACACCTTGAAGATAAGGAATAATTCTTAAAATGTAGTAGCTTTCTTCAATATAATCAAAGGGCTTGGAGGGAAGAGTAAGGCTCCCTTTAAAAAATGATTAAATTTGGGAAGAGCTGTTTCTTTCTTCTCAGAGAAACTGCCAAACTTTCAGTCCAAAGTGAAATACCTCTAGTCAGCTTATTTATTATTCATTTATTGGTGCAATTTATATGCCACCTCTCTCCCAAAGTGGGACCCAAGGAGGCTCACAGAACAATTAATATCAAAACCAATTAAAAATATACAAAGTAGAAAACATACACAGATAAAACCAACATAAAAAACACACCTCAATGAAAGCTGCACAAGTGCAATTACAGTTGTCCCTCCACATTCGCGGGGGTTAGGTTCTTAAGACCCCCGCAAATGTGGAAAAACCGCGAATAACAGATGCTGCTCCCGCAGCCCCCCCCCCAGAGGGAGGGAGGCAGCGGGCGGGTGTCTGGCCAGCCTGGCTGGCCTCTCCGCGGCCTTTCTGAGGGGACTTCAGGCCTTAGAAGCCCTGGACCCCGCTGAAAAAGGCCGGGGAGAGGCAGCGCAGCCTCCTCCCCACCCACACGCTGCCTTCCCCGGCCTTTCTCAGTGGGCTTCGGGGCTCCAAAGTCCTGGACCCCGCTGAGAAAGGCTGAGGAAGGCAGGGTGTGGGTGGGGAGGAGGCTGCGCTGCCTCTCCCCGGCCTTCCAAAGCGGGCTCCGGGGCTTTGGAGCCCTGGAGCCTGCTGAGAAAGGCCGGGAAAGGCAACGTGTAGGTGGGGAGGAGGCTGCGCTGCCCCTCCCCGGCCTTTCTCAGCGGGCTGCAGGGCTTTGGAGCCATGGAGCCTGCTGAGAAAGGCCGGGGAAGGCAGCGTGTGGGTGGTGAGGAGGCTGCGCTGCCTCTCCCTGGCCTTCCGAAGCGGGCGCTGGCGCTGGCGCTTTGGAGCCCTGGCGCCCGCTTCGAAAGGCCTGGGACAGCAGCGGGCGGGGGGGCGAGCGGGCTGGCGGGGAGGAGGCTGCGCCGCCTCTCTCCGGCCTTTCTCACCCCCCCACCCTTCCCAGAGTGGCTGCGGGGGCTTCTGAAGCCACCGCCGTCACTCTCCCTCACCCCCCGCCCTTCCCAGAGTGGCGTAGGGGGCTTCTGAAGCGCCCGCCGTCACTCTCCCTCATCCCCCCCGCCCTTCCCAGAGTGGCGTAGGGGGCTTCTGAAGCCCCTGCCATCACTCTTGCTCAGCCCCCCGCCTTCCCAGAGTGGCATAGGGGGCTTCTGAAGCCCCCGCCGTCATTCTCCCTCAGCCCCCCCGCCCTTCCCAGAGTGGCGTAGGGGGCTTCTGAAGCCCCCACCGTCACTCTCCCTCAGCCCCCCGCCTTCCCAGAGTGGCATAGGGGGCTTCTGAAGCCCCCGCCATCACTCTCCCTCACCCCCTGCCCTTCCCAGAGTGGCGTAGGGGGCTTTTGAAGCCCCCGCCATCACTCTCCCTCACCCCCCCCGCCCTTCCCAGAGTGGCGTAGGGGGCTTTTGAAGCCCCCGCCGTCACTCTCCCTCAGCCCCCCGCCCTTCCCAGAGTGGCGTAGGGGGCTTCTGAAGCCCCTGCCATCACTCTCCCTCAGCCCCCCGCCCTTCCCAGAGTGGCGTAGGGGGCTTTTGAAGCCCCCGCCGTCACTCTCCCTCAGCCCCCCGCCCTTCCCAGAGTGGCGTAGGGGGCTTCTGAAGCCCCCGCCATCACTCTCCCTCAGCCCCCCGCCCTTCCCAGAGTGGCGTAGGGGGTCCCTCGCTGCCTTGGGAAGGGACTGGTGTGGAATGAGGGAGGCTTTCCACCCCTCCCTTTCCCAAGGCAGCGAAGGGATTCCTGAGAACACCTTCGCTGCCTTGGGAAGGGACGGAGTGGAGAAGGGGGGCAGGCGGCTTTCCACGAATAATCAAAACCACAAATGTGAAAGCCGCGAATGTGGAGGGGCAACTGTATACATCAAAGGCCTGCTTGAACAAAAATATCTTTTCCTGCTGGCAAAATGAAAACAAGGTGGGGGCCAACCTAGCCTTCTGCGGGAGGGAATTCCAGAGGGTGGGACCAGCCACAGAGAAGGCTCTATCTCATGTCCTCACCAAGCGAGCCTGTGATGGTGCTGAGATGGCGATAAAGCCCCCCCCCCGAAGAGCTTAAAACCTTTGCAGGTTTGTAGAGGGAGATACAATATTTCAGATAGTCTGGACCTAAGCAGTGTAGGGCTTTATAGGTCAAGACCAACACTTTGAATTGTGCCAGGAAACAAACCGGTAGCCAGTGAAGCTGTTTTAACACTGGAGTTATATGCTCCCTATAACTGGCCCCAGTCAGCATTCTGGCTGCAGCATTCTGGACCTGCTGAAGTTTCTGAATAGTTTCCAAAGGCAGTCCCATATAGAGTGCATTACAGTAGTCCAACCTGTCCATTGACGCCCCCTTGTCCTGGGAGAGAGGCTTGTGTACCCTAATGATGTTTCTAATAACTAATGGAGTGAAGCAAGGTTGTGTTCTTGCTCCAACTTTATTTACAATCTTCTTCAGCATGATGCTCCAAAGGGCTACGGCAGAGCTTGAAGAAGATGGGGGTATCTATATACATTACCATACTGATGGTAGCTTGTTTAACTTAAGCCGTCTGAGGGCTCACACTAAGACTCTAAACTATCTAGTCCGTGAGCAGCTCTTCGCCAATGCCCTTGTCTGCAGTGCCTAACATCCTGCTTCGCAACAGCTGCAGAGCTGTCTGGGCTGGAAGTCAACCTGAAGAAAATGGAAGCTCTCTACCAGCCTGCACCACAGGATGAACACCACCATCCCCACATTGCCGTAGGCAAATCTGTGCTCAAGTCTGTTCAGCAGTTCACCTACCTGGGAAGCATCATCTCCTCAGATGCCAAGATTGACAAAGAGGTCGATCACAGATTAGCCAAGGCATATAGCGCATTTGGAAGACTTTACAAAAGAGTCTGAAGTAATAAACACCTGAGGCGAAGCACAAAAATCAGTGTGTATAGAGCCATTGTACTGTCTATTCTCCTTTATGGATCTGAAACATGGGTCACCTATCGCCACCACCTACGACTCCTCAAACGCTTTCATCAGCACTGTCTACGCACAATCCTAAATATACACTGGACTGACTATGTGATGAATGTTGCTGTCCTTGAGCAAACAGGGATCACCAGCATTGAGGCCATGATGTTGAGAGCACAGCTGCACTGGGCAGGGCACGTTTCTAGGATGGAGGACCATCGCCTCCCAAAAATAGTACTCTACGGTGAACTCGCCATGGGTCAGCGTAAGAGGGGCGCTCCAAAAAAATGATACAAGGACTCCCTGAAACAACATCTCAGGCTTGGCCAAATTGATCGCCAACAATGGTCCACCCTAGCCTCACATCGGGAGGCATGGAGACGCACAATTCACAATGCTTCAGCCTTATTTGATAACTCATGCCGAACAAGTCTTGAAGAGAAACGACAAAGCAGAAAGAATCACAACCCGGAAACATCACCCAAGGAGACCTTCTGCTGTGTTTTCTGCAACTGGACTTGTTTATCTCGGATTGGCCTTTTTAGTCGTCAGCGCGCTTGCAGAAAGCACGGGATGAGTCCTTCCTGAATCTTCGTTTGCGAAGAAAAGCCAGAGAGAGAGAGACAGTAGTCCAAATAGGATGTAATGAAGGCATGTGTCACCATAGCCAGATCTGATGTCTCAAGGAATGGGTGCATCTGGTGCACTAGTTTTATTGTACAAATACATTTCTGGACACTGATGAAACCTGGGCATCCAGGCTCAAAGTTGAGTCCAGGAGAGCACCCAAGCTGCATGCCTGAGATTTCATGTGGAGTGTAACCCTATCCAACACAGGCAATGTCCCTATTCCTTGATCTGCCTTTTGACTGATGAGGAGCACCTAGAACTTTCAGTCAGCTCTTTGTATTGTTCTGTAAGTTGTTGTTGTTAACTAAAGTCATGTTGACGTTGATCTATGGTGATCCTATGAATGAGAGACCTCCAAGTGGCCTCAACAGCCTTGCTTAGGCCTTGCATAGGGATGTGCCTTCCTTGATTAAGTCTATCTGTCTGGAATGGAGTCTTCCTCTTTTCCTATAGTCTCCTACCTTAGCAAGCATTCTTGTCTTTTCTAGTGAGTCCTGTCTTCTTGTGATACGGCCAAAATAAAACAGTTTCAGTTTAGTCATTTTGGCTTCTTTGGAGAGTTCACACTTCATTTGCTCTAGGGCCCATTTATTTGCCTTTTTAGCAGTCATAGAATCATAGAGTTGGAAGAAACCACAAGGGCCATCTAGTTCAACCCCCTGCCATGCAGCAATACACAATCAAAGCATTTCCAACAGATGCTCATCCAGCCTCTGTTTAAAAACTTCCAAAGAAGGAAACTCCACCACACTCTGAGGTAGTGCATTCCACTGCTGAACAGCTCTTACTGTCAGGAAGTTCTTCCTAATGTTTAGGTGGAATCGCTTTTCCTGTAGTTTGAATTCAATGCTCCATGTCCTAGTCTCTAGAGCAGCAGAAAACAAGTTTGCTCCATCCTCAGGATGATGGCCTTTGTGGTCTCTTCCAACTCTTTGATTCTGTGATTTGTCTTAAAGATTCTGTCTTGGAATCTGTTTTATTTTTCAATCATATTGTCTTTTACTATCCTAAATCCTATTCTGTTCAAATCTGTATTTTAAATAAACATACCTCATTTAATTCAATTGTGCATTTACTGTCCTCAATTGTTATTTTAAATGAATTTCAGAAAGGATTGATCTCAGAGTCAAATAACAGACAGTTGTTACTGCCATACAAAGTACTTCGTGATAAAAATAAACAAGCAAACCCCTGAAGGTCTTGGGGCAGGGAGGCTGATCCTGATTAGGAACACAATGAAAGGCAAAATGATAAAGACTCCCACCTCCCACTATGGCCTGAATAATATCAGGCCTTGCAATTACTCTAAGGTTTGATACTCAGTGCCATCTGCTGGAAGTGAAGAGAAAGTTCCTACCAAGGCTGCTTATTGAGGGTTTTTTTACCCTACAAAATTACAAATCTATCAGGTAATAATTTCACCACAACATTGTCTCATAGTGATATGACAATGAATTCAAACCATACAATTTACAAAATGAATTAAAACAGCCAGCATACTCAAGGTTGAGGAATACTAGAAGTTGCTGCCCAACAACACCTGAGGAATGCATGAATCCAACCCCTGGTGACCTTTGAAGTACTACCGTAGTTCAACTTCCCCCTCCCCACTGCAGCTTCATGATCTTCAGTTGCATATGAACTAGATTCCCATCATCTCCAGTCCTTCACCCAGCCAGGCTGGAGAAGGCTGGATTAGTTGGACAATTTTTTTGTTTTCCTTTCTTTAAAAGCAACATCTAATTTCTGTATCTCTTTCTCTCTTCATTCTTTAAATACACATCAGTTGAAGCTGCTAGAACAGGGCTGGAAATCATGTAGCCCTCTAGATGCTGTTGGATTACAATTCCCAGCATTCCTCATCCTTGGTTATGCTGGCTAATGCTGTTGGCAACTGTAGTCCAGCCACATTTGAAGGGTCACACAAATTACCTACTCGTGTGCTAGAAGTCCTTGGTGTGTTGTTAATCAGAATCTTTCCTAAATGTCTAACCACTTGCCCATGCTGTGAAACTGTTAAAGATGCCAAGGAAATAACATGTGTTCTGCCAGACTAAAGACTAAAGATAGGCAAGGGTTCTCTGGGAGTGCTCTCTCCTTTTCATCTCTGATTTTTTCCCCTTCAGACCTAGGCTATTTTAAAGGACAAGGGTGGCAGGTATTCCCATATAAGTAACATGCAGTACACCCGTCAGCCCTTCTCTTGTGGTACGCAAGCTGGGTACATACCTGGCCATGATATTTATTGCCACTAAGTCATGTGGCATCTTTAAAACTAACTGATCTCTTACAGCATGTGCATTCATGGTCCACCTATGTTTCAGGTATATTGGACATCATTACACCAATTTAGAAAAAAACCTGTCCAATTAATAAAAGATTTCTACTCCATAGTTGGAAAGATAAACATTCACCATCTGTTATTCAATGGTCAAAAGATGTCACTGCTTTAAGCTTTACATGAGGAGTATTTTATAGACATCAAGAAAATGGACTTTTGGAAATGGGATCATCATATATTATTGTATATGCCTAGTCCACATTCACATCCTGTGTTCCCCCTTTTCTTTCCTCTATTTTTCTTTCTTTGTAATCATATAGTATTTTTTTAACTGAATAATTGTTTTAAAAATTGCTACCCACTTTTGCCTGTACTTTCAAGATTATACCTTATGTCTAGATTATACTTTAAGATTATACCTTAAGAACAAAGTGTTCTTATGTCTCCACAGTGTTTTGGCAAAAGCAATAGTATGTGAAGTTCTCATCCTTGATGTTCACATGGCTGCAAATCAAGATGGTGGCCATGTCAGTTTTGCATGGTGTGTGTGTGTGTGTGTGAGGAAGGTGAAGGTGACCTGGCAGCACAGTGCCTGGAGATGATGAGAAAGGTGGTCACTGTGAAGAAGAGGAGGAGAACCACCTGACCTTCACCCATCCTGATGGCAGCAACAGCAGTTGTGGTGGCCTCTGATTCCAGCTGCAAAGGGATGGGAGGAGCCGCCTGGCAAGCTGTTGGGAGAAGGAAGAGGAGGGGGTTCTTCATCACTTCATCTCACCTTCTGCCAGAAGATCCCGTGGATCTTCAAAAAACCCCATGTCATGATGGCCTGCTGTGCCCATCATGGGAGTTCATCTCAACAACCTACATTTTACTACATTGGAAACCTCCACTCCTTATTTGGAAATGGGAAGGGGGTGGGAGAACCTCATTAAATAAACATGATGTCACATCACCTGACTAGATAGCCACTCTGATGGGGCACAGGCAGAGCCAATCAGAGATCAACAGAAAGGACTTTTAAAACTTCTGATCTTCCTTTTGTTCTGAGTCTCTCTGAGTTGAGCACATGGCCTAGCTAGATTGAGCTAGCTGAGATGGACTCTGATCCACATGGCCTAGCTCTGGCCCACATGGCCTACACAGCCATGGGATAACCAACAAAATACAAACTGTGATAACAAAAGAGTTGGGAGGAGCCAATCCTACCCAAAGCCCTCAAAAGGATCAAAAGAACTCTGAAATTCCATCTCCAGAGACTGTAAGTTACTTTGCATGTAATAGTTAGGGAATGTGTAGTTAGATTGCATTAGATTTATGTTTTTATTTGTAAGTGCTCTGAATGAATGCATATTGTATAAGCCTTAAGTTGAACCTGGGAATGTTTTGCCTTCTCAAGTAACATAGACTCCTAGACTTGAATACAAGCTTTCTGTTATTTCCTAACCTGCCTCGAATTGCCTGCTTCTGGTCATCTATCTAAACTCCTCTGGGAAAGAGGAAAGTACATCATTGTTTCTTTAATACAGCTTGTCTAAATCTCACTGCTTAGACAAGAAAAGACCATAAAGACAGTGAGTGGTGGCAAAACAAAGAGGAATCCCTTGGGTTTGGGATTGAAAAAAGGGTCAACCCTGGACTTCAGGCAGCAGGAACTCTAGGGTGGCCATTACGACACTCCAGGAAAAGCCGCAATGGCTTTTCCAGAGGAGTATTTTGAGGTTTTGTCCCCTTTCCTTCGCAATACGCCAAATCGCTGTGGGATCCCATTGGGACAAAAGGTATTCTCCTCACATTCTATGAGGAGTTTTTTCACCATCTAGAAAACCCCTAGGATTCTATTCAGAAACCATATAATACCAGTTCTGAAGGAATTGCACTAGATGTCAATATGCATCCAGTCTGAATTCAGGGTGCTGGTGATAACATTTAATGCCCTAGGGAGCGCCTCTCTCTATATATAAACCTGCCTGAGAATTGAGATTGTTGGAGTAGACCTCCCCTGTGTCCCACCAGTAGGGGAAATACATTGTGGAAGGACATGAGAGAGGGCCTTCTCTACTATGGCACCCCAGTTGTTGAATTCCCTCCCCCTGTAGGCCTGATTGGTGCCAACACTGGGAACATTTCAGTCCCAAGTCAAAACCTGGCTTTTAATTAAAGCCTTCAGGCCTAACTGATTTTATCCGAGTTTCTCGTGTACTATTTAAAATTGTTTTAACCAGTTTTAAATCATCTGGTTTAAACTGAAAAAAAATTAATATATTTTAAATCTTTTTAAACTACTGATTTTTAATTTTTAAAAATTGATTTTATTGTAAGCTGCCCTTAAAGCTTCAGTTACAGGACCGGGTTTAAATATTTTAATAAAACATAAATAAAAACATCTAGTCAGCATATGGATATAGTGTACATGGTTGCTGGAGGGATCAGAACAAAACTGCATGCAGAATCTGTTATCTTAATTATCCCTTGTTTTGTTGCAAAAGACTATTCGTTTCTTTACTTGACATGCCTAACCCTTTGAAAATTGTTCCAAGATCATATTTCTTGCATTTGACAAAGAGGATTGTAGTCCCCAAAAGCTGGTGTTAATCTTATAGGAACCATCACTCTTTGTTGTTTCATTGTAATAGCCCGTGATGTAGACTCCAGTCAATTCACCCAGACTAGAGTCAGACTCAAGTCGCCTCAATGACTCAGTTTGGACTCCACTCAACAATAAATGAAGCATTAACTCCACTCCACTGGGGACTCATATATTTTTTAGCAACTGATTTGCTATCCTTGGTTCAGTAATATAATAGCATTCATCCAGAAAAACCTAAAAAGGGAGGGCGAAAACCCCTCTTCTCCAAATTATTAGCTCTTCTGTTGTTTTCTGAAGTGGGATACATGAAAATGTGAAGAGAAATTTATGGACTGGCTCTCCTAGATGGCGTTACAAAAATACAGTAGCTGAGTGATCCATTTCAAGTTTTACCATAATCCTGGAAAAAGTACAAACTGAAAGTTTAAAAAACAAAGAAACATCCAACCCCAGCCTAGCAACAAGAGAGAAGAATTGCAGTTATCTGAGGTGTGAATATTTTAAAAACCCAACAACAGTCAGATACCAATAAGTTTACTGTTAGCAGTTTTCATGGCTGCAATGCTGTGAAAGATGTAAAGACCTGCCTGATGCTTTTGCATGTAGTCGACCAGATCTATACATGCTTGTTTGGAAATAAAAGAGGCTTACTCTCTAGTAAGAGTCTTTAGAGGCTGAATCAATCTCTTAGGAGATTTTCAGACGCGATTTTCGGGTCTATATATTCCAAAACAGCTCCGTTGCTGCCGTGTGGCAGGGAAGCAGTTTTGGATGACACCGTTCCTCTGCCGAACCCCTCCGTGTCACTTCTGTGACAGAAAGGAGGAAGCCGTGTCATATTTCACTCACGATTGTTGCCTGCGAGTGAAATATGATGCGGCTTCCTCCATTCTGTCACGGAAGTGACACAGAGGGGTTTGGCAGAGGAACAGCGCCGTCCAAAACTGCTCCCCTGCCGCACAGCAGCAAGGGAGCTGTTTTGGAATATATAGACCCGAAAATTGCGTCTGAAAATTTCCTTAGTCTCCACTGGAGGAAACCATTAAATCAATGAGAATTTGAGGAGTCAAAATGTACCTAAGTTTTATTGATTCAGTAGGTCTATTCTGGTGCAGAGTAGTACTGTAATTATTTTGGCCTAAGATTCCAGCTTCACTACACCTTTTAAATGCATTTGGTTCTGCTTTAGTCAGACCTCACCTGGAATACTGTGTCTAGTTCTGGGCACCACAATTCAAGAAGGATTTTGAGAAGCTGGAATGTGTTCAGAGGAGGGTGACCAGGATGGTGGGAGGTCTGGAAGCCCTGTCTTATGAGGAGCGGTTTAGGGAGCTGGGCATGTTTAGTCTGGAGAAGAGAAGGTTGAGAAGGGACATGATAGCCACGTTTAAATATTTGAAGGGATGTCATACTGAGAATGGGGCAAGCTTGTTTTCTGCTGCTCCAGAGACTAGGACACTGGACAATGGGTTCAAACTGCAGGAAAAGAGATTCTACCTAAACATTAGGAAGAACTTCCTGACAGTAAGAGCTGTTTGAAAGTTGAATACACTGCCTCGTAGTGTGGTGGAGTCTCCTTCTTTGGAGGTTTTTAAGCAGAGTCTGGATGGCCATCTGTTGGAATGATTTGATTGTGTATTCCTGTGTGGCAGGGCGTTAGACTGGATGGTCCTTGTGGTCTCTTCCAATTCTATGATTCTATGAATAAGGTTGCCTCCCTTTGCACATGGGAAGAGGGGTAAGAAAGCTTGCAAATTCCTCTCAGCCTTGCTTCCAGAGAGGTACTGCTTATATTTGCTCTTCTATGGCTGTGCGTTTAATAGCTACTGGATAGGCAGACATGTTTCTTTAGCACAAAGGTACTAGTTTGTATATGAACAACTTCCAACAACATTTTTTAAAAACACATTTTTTCAGGTTGAATATATTAACCATTCACAGCACACTTCTTCTATATTATTTGCTAGTCTCTTCTTTCAATGTGTAGGAAAAAAATCTTCTGGGGGTCGTCTATACGAGCAAAAATAATGCACACACCACAGCAGCTTTTTTTTTTTTTTGTCTCCCTGGCATTTTGGCAAATACTGTAGTATTCAAAGTTCTCCGAGGTGATGTTCACATGGCTACAAATCAAGATGGCACCTGTGTTGTTTTGTGTGGTGGGGGGAGAGGAAGGTGAAGGGACTTGGCAGTGTCCGGAGACAACATGGAGGGCGGCTATGGTGAGGAAGAGGAGGAGAAAACTGTCCGCCCTTCACCCATCTCAGTGGTGGTGGAGGTTGCAGAATCCGGCCACACGGCAGCCGCAGCAAAAAGAGGAGAGAGCCGTCCAGCCTTCACTTATCCTGGCGGCAGCAGTCCCCTGACTTCACCTGAAATCCAAAGGGATGGGAGGAGCTGCCTGGCCAGCCACCGGGAGAAGGAAGTGGAGGTCCACTCCCTGCTGCTCTGGCTTCATCTCACCTTCTCAGGCTGGGTTGCTCCTTCCAGAAGGTGAGATGAAGCCAGAGCAGTGAGAACTGGCCCTCCTCTTCCTTCTCCTGGTGGCTGGCCAGGCAGCTACTCCCGTGCCTTTGGATTGCAGCTGAAGTCGAGGGGGGGGGGCAACTGCCAAGATGGGTGAAAGGCAGGCAGCTCTCTCTTTCTCACTGTGGCCGCCCTTTGTGTGGCCAGATTCTGCTGCCGCCACTGTTGCCAGGATGGGTGAAGGGTGGATGGCTCTCTCCTCCCATTCCTCACTGTGGCCGCCCTCCACGTTGTCTCCAGGCACTGCCACAGTTCCTTCCATTTTTAATAAAAAATAGAAAAGTGCACGATTGCTAGTGCTTCCGGGCACTTGACAGCGCACCTCCAACCAATCAGATGGTCTGTTCCACCCCCTCCAGACCATGCAACAATTTAATTTGGGGGAAATTCCTGAAGTCTGTAATCTCACAGTATTTGTGGTCCCCCCCCTTTTTTTCCAAACATCACAATTCAATGCAGTATCTCATCAAGACAGATTTCCCCTCAAATTCAGTGAAGAGTATTTTTGCCTTTTAGACAAGCCCCTGAGTTTTTGAGTCTTGGGGAACCCATGTAATACACCCTGCTGTGGTTCATAAGACTTTATTATTAATTATATTCCATTGCACTATTGTGGTATTTATCTTAAAATAAAATAAAAAATAAATTGTCAGTTGAACATTTAGAAGGGTTAATAATACAACATGAATCGGTATAAAACTTTGCCTCTCAAAAGTCAGTATTGTGTCCCTGTGAGGTCTACCTCTGAGGTGTCTGCTTAGTTGGTGTAATGATGACACTGGCTCTGGGCACTATGCCAATTTCTTAAACAAGAGAGCACGTGTGTCTTTCTTGCTCATATGTAGGCACCCACACACAGAGCTATATTAAATGTTTTCAACTAGTACAGCTCAGCATGAGTTAATCAGGAAGATTCTTATACCTTCATTCCAGCCTAACACACACAGTTGCTATCTGGAGCAAAAGGCGTGTGATGTTTTTCATTGTTCTTCCTTTGCCTCTCTTTCTTGGAAAGTGAAATATTTACAGGAATCCAACAAAACATAAAACAAGAAGTGAAACCACCACAGAAGTCAGCTTCCCCCGCCCCCACCACGGGGATATGCCCTTCACAGTGTTCTGTGTTTGACTGCCAAGAGATAAAATTTGGACTCAGCAAAATTCTTCACAATTTGGGACTTTTTCATGCAAAATTTGACCCTGCTTCCCCACTTATCCCCCTCCCAGCTAACAGCATGTTGAATGAAATGCTTTTACTGCTTTTATTGTGAAGAAAGGTGTGGGGGGGTATTGGAGCATACAGGACCATGTTTGACTTCCCAAGGGGGTTGGTGCTAGAGGCAAAGCAAGCAAGGGTAGAAAGCACACCCCTTCTCCTGTCCTCTGGATGGAAATCCTTACAGAAGTTTAATAGGTACCCAGGTATAGCATTGCTGCCCTGTGGGGCCAACTCTGACCCTAGTCTTTCCTTACCCAGCTTGCCATCAGCTGCCACTGTGTGACACAAAACTCTGAGGTAGGAACAAAGGAGGAGAAAAAAACAACCTTTAAAATTTACCACTATTCCTCTGAGTATAAAAATCTACAATCAACAGGTTCTTTTTTTTCTTCCAAGAACGCCTGCTATTTTATACTGGTATTAAATTGAGAGATTATATGCATAGGACAATAAGATATCACACATCACAACTGTATTGCTGGGGAAGGAAGTGTTTGGCAGCAGCTGACCTCAATTTAAAGGTCACAGAAAGACTGAACAAAAAACACTGATGTCATGAGCTAAGAGGAAATCCAACATTCAAGCCAAAAAAAAAAAAAAATTCTCATTGCCATCCTTTTTGAGGAAAATGAAACTACAAGCAAATGGAAAGGGGAAAAGCTGAACAAGCAGGTTTCAGTTTAGAAGGCACTGCATAGGATACTTGATAGTATTATCTTTGCCCATTAGTAGCTGCCTTGTGTCAGAAGAAGGCATGAGTTGGCTCAGCTGGGTAGGTGAGTATCTGGGTCCCCCATCCCCATCATAGCAGCTGCCTGACCTGCTTTATTTATCCTGTCAAGTGTCCTGTATCTGTTGCTTTCTGTGTAGTATCTTGCTGTATATAGAATTTAAATATCAAATCTGGACTGGCCCCACCATTAGACATAACAAAAGAACATGTTTTTAGGTCTCATAAGCAAAAGTTTAGTTATCCAATTTATTATATTTGAATGTGCTAGTGGTATAGGTGCTTGAGGGATTTCCCTCCTCCGCTACCAAAATATATTGTTTGGTTTTATATACTATGCCCCATAGATTGGCTAGATGGAAGACACATTATGCTACTCCACCTTAGGCACCAAATGGGCTGTAGCAAATGGATTATGCAATATAACATCAGCTTGGGGAGAGCTCTGGCTAAGAGGTGATACAGGAATGTCTGTCATAGGGTGTGGGTATCTAACTCTCATCTGAGAAGTTTCTTGGCCAAGAAGTCCTAGACTTAGGCTGAATCAACACCTGCAAAATAATTCATAGATTTTCCTTGTTTTTTTCTGGGCTGGGAGGCTGTGTTCTGGAATAGTTTCTTTCTGACATTTCACCTGCATCTGTGGCTGGCATCTTCAGAGAATGGCTGGGTAGGAGTGTATGTGGAGCTTATATTCTGTGAACCCCTGTAGGGTAGTCTAGGTAAATTTGTGTAATTGAATGGTTAGTTTCTGGGTATAGAAATGCAAGACTCGTTAGTGTCTGTTTGGCTAATGGTTGGTTGATGGGCCATTATCTGCTGGGACTCCCCTTGTCTCTGGGTAGAATTCCTTTGTAAGTGCTGAGTTTTTATTCTATTGTTCTTCAAAACTGGACGCCAGATTTTGTTTACTTTTAAGGTTTCTTCTTTCTGCTGAAGTTGTCCAGGTGTTTGTGGATTTCAATAGCTTCCCTATGCATTCTGACATGATAGTTGTTGGCCTGGTCCAGACTTTCTGTGTTTTTAAATAGCATTTTGTGTCTAGGTTGGTTTATAACATGTTCTGTTACAGCTGATTTTTCTGGCTGGCCCAGTCTGCAGTGTCTCTCATGTTCCTTGATTTGTGTTTGCACACTGCCTTTAGTGGTCCCGATGTAAACTTGTCCACAGCTGCATGGTATGCAGTAAACTACTGCAGCTGTGAGAGGGTCTCTTGACAATTCTATTACAATTCTAATGCTTGTTCCTTTCAATATACTCCCCATTCACACTCACAGACTGATGCAGTCTTGTTTTTCACAGGTTAAAGGCATGGAGCAGATCAGTTTCTGTCAGCTGTTTCAACACATCTGCTGTTTTCTTCTTTACTGGATCAATTGACTCAAAACCTGTTCCTTTAAGCACCAGTTTCACTTTAGGGAAAAGAAAATACAGTTGTCCCTTCATATTCGCTGGGGTTAGGGATGGAGCACCACCTTTAAAGCCCTGCATGGCTTGGGTCCAACTTATCTCCGGGACCGCCTCCTTCCGTACGACCCTCCCCGCGCACTTCGGTCCTCTGGGAGGAATCTGTTACAGCCTATGAAAACAAGGCTGTCGGTGACCTCCCAGAGGGCCTTCTCCGCTGCTGCTCCCAGATTATGGAATGGCCTGCCGGACGAGATCCGTCTTATTAACACCTTAGATGGCTTTAAAAAAGCTGTCAAGACGGATCTTTTCCGGCAGGCCTTTCCTGAATAACTATCCCGGCCCAAGACTCGGCTGTCCTCCCTGAGCTGTAATCATTTTTTTTTTTTATTTTTAAAAACCTATTGTATGTTTTAATATTTTTCTAATTTATATATTTTTAATTTACTGTATGTTTTTAATCTTTTATAGTTTAATATTGTTTTAAGGGTGGGGTGGGCTAGGGTACTGGGACTATGGAGTTTTTATATTGTAAGCCGCCCCGATTGCGTTGCAGAGGGGCAGGATAGAAATAAAATTTTATTATTATTATTATATTATTATCACTGCAAAAGTGAAAAAACTGCAAATAAGTTAAGCCCAGTCCCCAACGTGCATACTACACTATTGTACACTACAATACACTACAGTATTGCAGACTCCTCTCCTGCCAACAGGACTGCCAATACCTGCCACCACACAACTCCAGCTTGCTTTCTTACCTTGCACCAAAACAGCGCTGCCCATTAAAACAGTAAGATTTAAAGTAATGGGCAGTGATGTTTTAGTGCAAGGTACGAAAGCAAGCTGGAGTTTTTTTGTTGCCAGGACAGGAGAAGAGGGGAGGGGGTGAGGTCTTGGAGTCTGAGCTAGTTGAGCAGCAGCTACAAACCGCAAATAGGCAAAACCACAAATGTGAAAACCGTGAATATGAAGGGACAACTGTAGTTGCATGGTGCCAAATCTGGCAAATATGGAGGATGTTCAAGTGTAGTATCCGTTTATCAGCCAAAAACTGCTTCATAGAAAGTGCTGTGTGAGCAGGTACATTGTCATGAAGAAGAATTAAACTATTTTTCCACAGTTCTAGCCTTTGTTTTTCTAACTCTTTCTCTCAACTTTATCAAAATTTCCTTATAATAATGCTGGTTCACTGTTCTGGCTTCTGGAACCCATTTTGCCAAAATTACGCCCTTCATGTAAAACAACAACAACAACAGTGAGCATGGCTTTGAATGTGGACTTGCTTTGATGTGCTTTTTTCATTCTTGCTGATGATGGTGTTTTCCAGTGCATTGACTGTCATTTTGTCTCAGGATCATACTGGAAGATCGAAGTTTCATCACAAGTGATGATTTCTAAAAAAAGATTTGGGTCAGCCTCAAGTTGCTGCAGAATGTCATACAGTCGTCCCTTCACATTCGCGGGGGTTCCGTTCTGTGGACCCCCGCGAATGTGAAAAATCTGCGAATAATGACTCCCCTCCCCCTCCCTCCCCAGGCCTTCGCGGGGCCTCCGGGGGTCGCGCGAAGGCCTCCCTACCCCTCCCCAGGCCTTCACGGCGCCTCCAGAGGGCCTCCGGGTGTCCCGCGAAGGCCTCCCCACCCCTCCCCAGGCCTTCGCGGGGCCTCCGGAGGGCCTCCGGGGGTCCCGCGAAGGCCTCGCCACCCCTCGCCACCCCTCCCCAGGCCTTCGCGGGGCCTCCGGAGGGCCTCCGGGTGTCCCGCAAAGGCCTCGCCACCCCTCCCCAGGCCTTTGCGGCACCTCCGGAGGGCCTCTGGGTGTCCCGCGAAGGCCTCGCCACCCCTCCCCAGGCCTTCGCGGCACCTCCGGAGGGCCTCCGGGGGTCCCGCGAAGGCCTCCCCACCCACTCCCCAGGCCTTCATGGGGCCTCTGGAAGGCCTCCGGGGGTCCCGCGAAGGCCTCCCCACCCCTCCCCAGGCCTTCGCGGGGCCTCCGGAGGGCCTCCGGGGGTCCTGCGAAGGCCTCCCGACCCCTCCCCAGGCCTTCGCTGGGGCCTCCGTAGGGCCTCCCGACCCCTCCCCAGGCCTTCACGGCGCCTCCAAAGGGCCTCCGGGGGTCCCGCGAAGGCCTCCTGACCCCTCCCCAGGCCTTCGTGGGGCCTCCAGAGGGCCTCTGGGGGTCCCGCGAAGGCCTCGCCACCCCTCCCCAGGCCTTCGCGGGGCCTCCGGAGGGCCTCCGGGCGTCCCGCGAAGGCCTCGCCACCCCTCCCCAGGCCTTTGCGGCGCCTCCGGAGGGCCTCCGGGGGTCCCGCGAAGGCCTCGCCACCCCTCCCCAGGCCTTCGCGGCGCCTCCGGAGGGCCTCCGGGGGTCCCGCCAAGGCCTCCCCACCCGCTCCCCAGGCCTTCATGGGGCCTCCGGAAGGCCTCCGGGGGTCCCGCGAAGGCCTCCCCACCCCTCCCCAGGCCTTTGCGGGGCCTCCGGAGGGCCTCCGGGGGTCCCGCGAAGGCCTCCCGACCCCTCCCCAGGCCTTCGCTGGGGCCTCCGGAGGGCCTCCCGACCCCTCCCCAGGCCTTCACGGTGCCTCCGAAGGGCCTCCGGGGGTCCCGCGAAGGCCTCCTGACCCCTCCCCAGGCCTTCGCGGGGCCTCCAGAGGGCCTCCAGGGGTCCCGCGAAGGCCTCGCCACCCCTCCCCAGGCCTTCGCGGGGCCTCTGGAGGGCCTCCGGGGGTCCCGCGAAGGCCTCCCGACCCTCCCCAGGCCTTTGCGGGGCCTCCAGAGGGCCTCCGGGGGTCCCGCGAAGGCCTCACCACCCCTCCCCAGGCCTTCACGGGGCCTCCGGAGGGCCTCCGGGCGTCCCGCGAAGGCCTCGCCACCCCTCCCCAGGCCTTTGCGGCACCTCCGGAGGGCCTCCGGGGGTCCCGCGAAGGCCTCGCCACCCCTCCCCACCCGCTCCCCAGGCCTTCATGGGGCCTCCGGAGTGCCTCCGGGGGCCCTGTGGAGGCCTCCCCGGGCCTCCCCGCTCTCTCCTGGTCTTTCACGGGGCCTCGGGAGGGCCCGTATCACGGTTTTGGGGGGGCCCGGGGGGGCCTCCCAAAACCGTGAATAACCAAAACCGCGAATGTCAAGTTCGCGAATGTGGAGGGGCAACTGTATTGCTCAACTTTTAAACTTAGCATTTTTCTAGTGCACAACATACAGCACAACTGCTTTAAAAGATAACTGACAATTGACTGACCAGGGGAAAGTGTTGATGCTTGTCATGCAGGTTCAGACATGTTCAAGGTCACCACTCAAGTGTTCACAATCAGTTCTCCCTGATTTGTCTGAAAGGTAGAAACACAGTCTCGTTATTTAATAGACAGACCTCATACAATGAACACATGACTTGTTGAAGAAATGCCATTTTGTGCCAATGTGACTTTGGGTGGGGAAAATGTGTGGTTTTCAAGACTAATTTCAGTTTGGATTTAAAGAGGTGTGTATGGCATTAATGGGGTCAAACCAGGGCAGGATACTGTGCACTGGAGCTGAATTATTTTGCAGGTATGGATTCAGCCTTAGAGGCAGTGTACAAGCATCTCTCTTTCTCTTCACATCACAAGGCAGTGAAATAATAGCAAGGTTTTGGAAGAACATTAGATGTGGACAAAGTCGTATGTGGAGTAATGGGAGGGGATTGTTAAACATGCAACGGGATATCCTACCTATATGAAGGGCCACCCTAACCATGAAGCAAATTGCTGCAGACTGTAGATTCAGGATGCCTTTTATGCTGTCTTAGATATCCTAGCAGTACCAGATCCTGTCTGATCTTGGAAGCTATGCATAGCCAGCCCTGGTTAGTACTTGGATGGGAGACCGCCAATGAATATTAGGTGCTGTAGGCTACATTTCAGAGGAAGTAACTGGCAGTACCACTTCTGAGAATTCCTTGCCTAAGAAAATCCTATGAAATGCATGGGTTTGCCATAGGTCAACAGGCAACTTGAAGGCACATACACATACAGCCATGCTTAATTGATAATCTCAGAAGGAATGAGTCAGGAGTGAGAATCTGCAAAGCAAACACACACACACACACACACATATCCAGGCAACTTGCACAAGAGAGTCAAACCAGATACTACCAAGAGAGAAAGGCCCTTGAACTGAGACTGAAAGACAAAGGGGGGCATCAACTTGTAAGCAAGCACAATATATTAAATTGTAGAATGTGTTCACCACTTAGATTAGCATGAATGTTAGATCCAATTTCTACACATTTTAGTGAATGGATGAATTTGTAAGTGGATTAACTATTCTCTTGAACTGAGGGCTTTTGAACATTTGGCATGGTAATAAAATAACATTGCTTTTGTACTGTGTGTCAAGACCGTCTCTGCTTCTAAAGTGCTAAAAATCCCGAAGAGACAGATTGGAGACGGAGACTCCTCTGTCTACATTGCTCCCTGAAAAACAGTGCTATGGCAATAATCTTGTATCAAGCATGTCAAGGACAATACGACCTCCCTCTTTAGGTGCTGAAGGATTAAGCCCCTTTCCATCCAAAGGTATTACAAAAACAGCTGGAGAATTGGTTTCCATGCATGGTGCTTCCGGTACAACTTCCTACATCAGTTGGTGGGAAATTCACATCCTTTGATCTAGAAATACATAGTTTTTGTAACCCTTACATAAAATTTGGAGAGTTTGATGTGAAGTCGTGGTATGAGGTGGGAAGGGAAATGGGTGAAAGTTGCAGCCATCCTCATTGAAGGTTGATAAATTCAAGAAAACATTCCACAGGAATGAATACAACTGCTCTTTTGCAAGGATATTAAACAAGTACTGTATGTAAGCAAACAGAAAGGAAAAAAAGCAGGACTGGAAGGCAGGCAGTGATTTAAAAGGCTGGAAGGAGGTAGCATTTTTGCTAGGATAATCTTTACTAGCAGCACAGGTGGTCCTGTCACAGGAAGACATGAGCTGGCTCAGCTGGGGAGGTGAGTAGTAGGATTCTCACATAAGGACAGATGCCAAGTTGAAATTATTTGGAAGTTAACCTGTTATGATTTAATTACTTTAAGACCTGCAATTGAATGGGAAGAATGTTGACTATGCATCCATTCTGTCTGATTTTTTTTTTTTACTCCTGCATTTGAGGAAGCAGGTGCTTCAGTACAAAAGCTTATGCCTTTAAATAGATAAATGTACAGTAGTTATTCTTTGAAATGCCACAGCTCACAGACTCTTGGGTATCCCCCCCCCACTGGACTAATCTTGCTACCCTGCTCCTGTTTCTAAATGAAAATTTGGCAAAACAAAATAATATCAGGCTGCTTAAAAGAATTGACATGAGACAAGGTCTCTCACCCAGCTAACATGAATTTGTTAAACTGGACAGCCTAAGCCAATATGAAATAACCTTAATTTTAACCCAGGGCTTAGCTGGCAGGGTGTTTTGTTTTGTTCTGAAATCAATGACTACACTAGGGGTTTGATGGTTACAATCATGGCTCTCTTTATGCAGAATCATGTTATTTTCATTTGAATTGAATTCATTCCACTGTTCTCACCAATTCACTACAGGCTGGAAAGCAGAAAGGGATTGATACTTCTATTGATAAAAATTCATCTTTTGTCCAGAAAACGGGAGTTGAATGCAGGGTCAGGAGGAATCTCCACTGCTTCTTCCTTGGCAGGAAATGTAGCTAAGAGGAAGGATTTTCATCAAAGAGTAGAGCTTCCAGTGTGGAAGGAGACCCAGAGGAGCAGCATCGAAATAGCAAATGTGTTTTTCAAGTTCAACTCATACAACAGAAATAAGTATCACTAGGTTTGATGGGCTTTACTCCTAGGTAATTATGATTGCAGTCATGCCTGATAAACTTAATTATGGGATTTGTTAGTAGTTGAGCAGTGTGTTTGAAAAACAAGATCTATAAAATCTCAATGGAATGACTCTGGATTTTCCTTGGAGACATGGCTATGATAGCTGTCCTGATGCACGTTACAGTTAGGAATTGCCCCCAAATGTGCTTGTGTACCTCTTTTCTTGGGTTCTGTGGGGTCGATTATAAATGCATACTTCAAATACATTCAGACCCCCATATCCACAGAACCAATATCCACGGGACACAAAAAGAGGAACACATACCATAGAGTCTTCCTAGAAAATGCCTAGAGAAGCATCACCTCTAAACATTTTCTAGGTCCTCCTATAGTACTTTAAACTGGAAGTCTCATTATTTCCAATGGTGTTCACTGTTAAGCATGGTGTCCGGTATCTGCAGTAAATCCAGGAACCGAACCCCAGCAGATACGGGGGTCCAACTGTACAACAAGCACAGTAATATAAACAATCTGAAAATTTAAGTCCAAATGTATTTTACAAAACAACATATTCTGCACTAAACTGAACACATATCCGATGTATCTATGTAGTACTTGACTGAATAATTCTTCTGCATATGCTGCTCAGGATATGCTGCTCAGAAGCATATGCTTCTTCTGCATATGCTATTTTTAATGCCATAAAAATATAAAATACGTAGTGACAAGTGCATACTAGAAATACTACTATAAGAAATCTACCCTTTTATCTGCTCTTAAATATACCATTTTAAATCCTACTACCTAACTCAAGGTAACAAGGACCTAAACCCATTCCCTGGCAATTGCAGCACCTCTCCATATCTCTATACTGAACCAGTTGAGTACAGCCCCTGCCCTAGGATTTCTACTCCCATTGGGCCAGATCATCAACTTATGTGCACTCACTTGCAGGATACCTTGTTAAGAATCTGAAAGTGAAAAGAGGAGAATCGCCACTACAATGCATGTTGTTAGAGATTGAATTCATACACAGCAACAGTTTTGCTCTGCAGCAGCTCAGAGAACAGAACTTCATCAAATAAAGGCACATGTGATGCTGTACTTTACTTGACTACAAGTTGCTAACTCACCCTTCTGAATGAAGGGAAAAAATAGTCCTGCAACTGAATGGCAAAGAAAATAAAATTTCTCTCAATTAGTTTTTCTGTTATCTTTCTTCATGTCAAATATCTATCCATTTATTCTCTTTTACTTTCTTTTGAGAGAAAAAGTGATTCCAGTTCGCATCCAGATAGGGTTTCCAGGTATCCCTTATTATAAGGGATGCCCTTATTTGAGTGCCATATATTGTCCCTTGTATGGTTGGCAGGTGTCATTATCAGGGGCATCTCCTATTTGAAGGCTGGAAAGCGCTTCCTTTTATATAGGTGGAAGATGCCAAAAATCCTGTATTCATGGTCCCTCCTAAAGCCAGAAATGTGTGCACTGTGTAATTTATGAGTGCCGACAATATCCTAATTTTATAGAGAAATACATAGCTAAGTTAACTGAAATCAATACTTTCCTTTGGTATTTAGGTAGAACATAAACTTGTTAATAGCTGCTTCCTTCTTGTTAATCCTCAATATCATGGATTTTAACTGTTCCTTATTGCTATTTTGAAAACCTGGCAACAGATAAAGGACCCAAACCGGTTTCAACTTGGTTTCTTTTTGTCCCTGAAAATGTAGTTTACTGGGACTGCCCCACTACTGCCTTTTCTCAAGATAAATGCAGCCAGTGGCATGCTTGTTTAAACGTGTGAATAATTTCTGAAATAACTTGGCCCTTAGACCGAAAGAAGCTCTTGTCAATAACAGACATGTAGAATCAAAGAGGTGTCATCACATAGTCATTGAACTTGGATGCAGCAGGGACCCATTGACCTGTCCTAGCCTTTAACATTTCAAAATACAGTACAGTTGCCCCTCCACATTCACGAACTCAGCATTCGCAGTTTTGTATATTCGCGGTTTCGGGAGCCCCCCCCGCCCTCCCAAAACCGCGACACGGGGCCTCCGGAGGCCCCGTGAAGGCCCAGGGAGGGAGGGGAAAGAGCCAGGGAGGCCTCCATGGGGCCTTCGGAGACTCTCCAGAGGCCCCACGAAGGCCTTGGGAGGGGAGGGGGGATTGCCGGGGAGGCCTCCACGGGGCCTTGTGAGGTTCCGCGAAGGCCTTGGGAGGGGAGGAGGGATGGATGGGGAGGCCTTCACGGAGCCTCTGAAGGCTCCGTGAAGGCCTTGGGAGGGGAGGGGGGATGGCCGGGGAGGCCTTCACGGAGCCTCCGAAGGCTCCGCGAAGGCCTTGGGAGGGGAGGAGGGATGGCCGGGGAGGCCTTCACAGAGCCTCCGAAGGCTCCGCGAAGGCCTTGTGAGGGGAGGGGGGATGGCCGGGGAGGCCTTCACGGAGCCTCCGAAGGCTCCGCGAAGGCCTTGGGAGGGGAGGGGGAGGGCCGGGGAGGCCTCCACGGGGCCTCGGGAGGGTCTCCTGAGGCCCCGTGAAGGCCTAGGAAGGGACTGGGGAATCCGGAGAAAGCGACTATGAGGCCTCTGGAGGCCCCATGGTCGCTTTGCTGGGGGAGGGGGAGGGCAATCATTATTCGCGGATTTTTCACATTTGCGGGGGTGTGGGGAACCTAACCTCCGCGAATGTGAAGGGATGACTGTATACACTAAGTGTCGGGTGTTAGCACGCACTGGGAACCTAAACAGGCCCAGGCAGCAAAAAATAAACAGCAGAGTGTTGTTCCTTCAGGCATCAGAATAAAGGCACAGATACAGACTTTGTGCCTAAGATAAACTTCTACTTTACTTCAACATAATGAAGAGTATTTACAAATATATACAGCTTTCAAAAGAAAACATCTTCACACAGCGAAGTCAAAAACAGAACTGCTTAGTTCAACTCTATAGGGCAAACTAAATACCCAGCTCTGCAGAGTTCCTAGCACCCCCCCCCCGTCAGCTCTGCATCAGAGCTGAGAGTTCATCAATACTGATATACAGTACAGTCGCCCCTCCACATTCGCGAACTTGACATTCGCGGTTTCGATTATTCGCGGTTTTGCGAGGGGCCCCCACGGGCCCCCCCAAAACCGCGACATGGGGCCTCCAGAGGCCCCGTGAAAGCCCTGGGAGGGAGCGGGGAGGGCAGGGGAGACCTCCACGGGGCCTTCGGAGACCCTCCGGAGGCCCCGCGAAGGCCTTGGAAGGGAGGGGGAGGGCTGGGGAGGCCTCCATGGGGCCTCCGGAGACGCTCCGGAGGCCCCACGAAGGCCTGGGGAGGGAGGGGGGAGGGCCGGGAGAGGCCTCCATGGGGCCTCCGGAGATGCTCCGGAGGCCCCACGAAGGCCTGGGAGGGAGGGGGGAGGGCCGGGAAGCTCCGGAGGCCCCGCGAAGGCCTTGGAAGGGAGGGGGAGGGCTGGGGAGGCCTCCATGGGGCCTCCAGAGACGCTCCGGAGGCCCCACGAAGGCCTGGGGAGGGAGGGGGGAGGACCGGGAGAGGCCTCCATGGGGCCTCCGGAGACGCTCCGGAGGCCCCACGAAGGCCCGGGGAGGGAGGGGGAGGCTGGGAGAGGCCTCCATGGGGCCTCCGTGGACGCTCCGGAGGCCCCACGAAGGCCCGGGAGGGAGGGGGGAGGGCCGGGAGCGGCCTCCGTGGGGCCTTGCTAGGCCCCACGAAGGCCCGGGGAGGGAGGGGGGAGGCTGGGAGAGGCCTCCATGGGGCCTCCAGAGACGCTCCGGAGGCCCCATGAAGGCCTGGGGGAGGGCCGGGGAGGCCTCCATGGGGCCTCCGGAGACGCTCCGGAGGCCCCACGAAGGCCCGGGAGGGAGGGGGGAGGGCTGGGAGCGGCCTCCGTGGGGCCTTGCTAGGCCCCACGAAGGCCCGGGGAGGGAGGGGGGAGGCTGGGAGAGGCCTCCGCGGGGCCTTGCTAGGCCCCACGAAGGCCTGGGGAGGGAGGGGGGAGGGCCCGGAGAGGCCTCCGCGGGGCCTTGCTAGGCCCTACGAAGGCCCGGGGAGGGAGGGGGAAGGCCGGGAGAGGCCTCCGCGGGGCCATGCTAGGCCCCACGAAGGCCCGGGGAGGGAGGGGGGAGGCTGGGAGAGGCCTCCATGGGGCCTCCGGAGACGCTCCGGAGGCCCCACGAAGGCCCGGGAGGGAGGGGGGAGGGCCGGGAGCGGCCTCCGTGGGGCCTTGGTAGGCCCCACGAAGGCCCGGGGAGGGAGGGGGGAGGCTGGGAGAGACCTCCGCGGGGCCTTGCTAGGCCCCACGAAGGCCGGGGGAGGGAGGGGGAAGGCCGGGAGAGGCCTCCGCGGGGCCTTGCTAGGCCCCACGAAGGCCTGGGGAGGGAGGGGGGAGGGCCCGGAGAGGCCTCCGCAGGGCCTTGCTAGGCCCCACGAAGGGCCGGGGAGGGAGGAGGGAGGCTGGGAGAGGCCTCCGCGGGGCCTTGCTAGGCCCCACGAAGGCCCGGGGAGGGAGGGGGGAGGCCGGGAGAGGCCTCCATGGGGCTTCCGGAGACGCTCCAGAGGCCCCATTAAGGCCTGGGGGAGGGCTGTGGAGGCCTCCATGGGGCCTCCGGAGACGCTCCGGAGGCCCCATGAAGGCCTGGGAGGGAGAGGGGAGGGCCGTGAGAGGCCTCCGCGGGGTCTCCGGAGACTCTCCGGAGGCCCCGTTGAGGGCTTGGGCTGGAGTGGGGAGGGCTGGGGAGGCATCCACGGGGCCTTGGGAGGGTCTCCAGAGGCCCCGGGAAGGCCTAGGAAGGGAGTGGGGAGGCTGGAGGAAGCGACTATGGGGCCTCCGGAGGCCCCATGGTCGCTATGGTGGGGGAGGGGGGCAGTCGTTATTCGCGGATTTTTCATATTCGCGGGGGTCCGTGGAACGGAACCCCCGCGAATGTGAAGGGACGACTGTATTTGCAAACTTTCTGCAAACTGCCACTAGCTAGCTTTGCAGCTCTTTGCAGCCTGTTTACTATGGACTTTTTTGGACGCTGAAAAATAACGCAAGCAGCCTCGTCAGCTTGTGAGGCTGCTGTGCTGCAAAGCGTCAGTTTCGGCTGACGTTCGCCCCTGCCAGTACTGTTGTGGTACCACGGGGAGAGTTGAGCGTCATATTTCCTTGATTTTTTATTCACAAAAGTTGATTGTGATTAAAAATCAAGGAAATATAACGCTCAACTCTCCCCGCGGTACCGCAACAGTACCCACAGGGGTGAGCATCATCCGAAACTGACGCTTTGCAGCACAGCAGCCTCGCAAGCTGACGAGGCTGCTTGCGTTACTTTTTAAACGTCCGAAAAAGTCCTTCATCTCAATTCTTTACAGAATAAATCTGCTGTATGTCCCAATATCCTGACACTAAGTAGATAGCATCTATGGAGTAAATACTTCCAGGTGACAAAAGGCTACTTTTCCAAATCTGGTACTATAAAGAGGGGACTGGGGATGAAAGACCAATGGGAAAAGTAGGTACATGGACAGCAGATTATTACCCATGGGAATTGTGGGGTGTGCTTACTCTCCACTTTATGGTGTGTGGGAATCTGAACAAGTAGAGAACGGGTTTGGGCAGATATCTGTGGTTAGTATTTAGGAGAGCTATGAGCATATAAAGAATTAAATGAATGCATAAAACATGATGGCTCTGAGAACAGAGATTTACAAAAGGAAGAACTAAAGCTCTGAAGTTGTGCGTGCCATTCCCTACGTAGATAAACTCTCCTGTGGTTGAGACAAGAAATCATAAACACAGCAGAAGCATAATCTGGCAGAAACATGGGATGCATTTGGGTTCAGAGAGAAAGATATAGAGTCATCGAGAGCAGATATGTGTGAACATCTGGACCAAGATAAGAACAAATCAGAGGGCCTAACCAATGAGAACCTGCAGTTCTGTGGTGCTGAGTTCTGAGAAAGGAATGGTACAAGGCTGACAAAAATGGTACATGTGGTTTTTCTGCCTGAGAGGTTCTCCTGATGGTGAGGCTTGCATGCTCTAAACAGAACACACCATGGCCAATCTGTTCCTTTACTCTGTTCTGGACTCTTAATATTATTGGATAAATTGTGCTTAAGGTATGGCTACAAAGTAACTGTACTGTTGATTTTAGTGGACAGTTGGAAAAATCTGACCCAACAGTGGCTGAGAGGCAGGTGTTGTTGGACTGGATGCAGACCTTGAATTTCTAAATACCCAGCTGTCCATATAAATTTGTCCCATGTTAGTAACTAGGAGAAAGACTTTTTTAAAAGGAACCTGCAAAGCTCTTGTGAATTCTCTATCTAAGTGGTGTATTGGATCTGAAGCACCCTACAGATCTGGTCTCCAGACATTAGAAGCCACTAAAACATTGATCCTGCTACCTTAGAAATGTTCCATCCAGATGATTCTTCAAAGCACCTGACAGCCCCATTCAGAATCCATCCAGAACCCTGGTCATGGCTGTGAGCTGCCTGCACATAGCCTGTTTGTCAGTCTGTCTTTCCATCCTTCCTTCCTTGTTATTTTCCTGACATTTTTTTAAAAAAAGAAGTATTCATTGTTTTTGCCTAATTCAAGAACAGGGATATGCAACTAGGCTACCTACAGTTCCTATAATGCATGGCCATGCTGGTTGAGGCTTCTGAGAGTTGTAGCCTAAAACCTCTACAGCGCATCAGGTCAAGAATGGATGACTGTTCTGTTTCCCATAGAAATGGGGTTTTTTGCAGGTTCAAAGAAAGCTGCACAGCCTCTGTTTGACTCTGACAGGCAGTCACTGCAAAGCTGGACCATCTGGAAAAGCAATCGGAAGAAAGCACACTTCACAATTCCAGGTAAATGGATTTAATTCACTTCTGATTGTCAGTAAAAGAGGTTTTCTGCCACCAGTTAGTCTGAATGACAGATGCAAAGAATATTCATTGCTATTTTTTTCCCCCCAAGAAAAAGGATTTCTCATCAGTTGGGGAAAATAATGCAGCCATTAGATTTTTGCACAGTTTTCTCCTGCTATTTGTACATCTCTAAGTGTTCTGGGGAATTGTTCTTTGCTGAAATACTGTACAGTTGTCTCTTCATATTCGCTGGGGTTTGTTCCTGGAACCCCCGTGGATACCAAAATCCGTGAATACTCAAGTCCCGTTATATGCAATGGCATAGCAAAATGACATCCCTTTTATAAGATGGCGAAATCAGGGTTTGCTTTTTTGATTATTATTTTTTAAATTACCGTATATTTTCAAGCCATGAATACCTAAATCCGTGGATACGGAGGGACAATTGTATATGTCTTTGTATAGGAAACATTGTTTCTTGTGCAGCAAATGTGTTTTCTGGGCAAAGCTGTGTGGGATTTTTGCACATGTATTTCTGTACACAATAATTCCTCTAAACACTTTGGGATGTGTGTATATTGAGGGAATATTGCACAAATATAGTTGTTTTCTCCTGCAGTGGGAACCATGCAATGGGCATTATTCATCCTTGTATGTAAGGATGAAATAGGCAAAGGTTTACATCCCTTGTCTGCATATCCTCAAACTCTCCAGATTTGGGAAGGACCGTCCTGATTAACTCCTCCATTGTCCCACTTTTTCAGATGCTTTTTAAATCTCACAGTTTTTGGCTTCTATTTCCACTGTCACCCATGTTCCTTGGCTTTTTTCAATGGCTGTAAACCAAATTCAAAGTGCAAAAACAGTTTTCACTCAGCAGAGAGGAGAGGCTAGAGCCTTGCCCTTCTCTGTAGACTCAGGCAAAGGCAAACTGCTGCAGCCTCTCCTAGCTTTTGTGTGGTTCCTCATTAATAACTTTTGCCATCTTGACCACACTCTCATGTTGCTTGGTCACACAAGTCCCAGATTTCATCTGTGAAATATTGGAGGCTATGAATCTAATCTCAGTGCTCCTAGGATGAATATCTACAGTCTATTTAGTATGAGGTTGCCAAAATGTCCCCTCAGCACCTCAAGAAAGTTTTTTTTTAATTGAAAATGTCTCCCATGCTGCCTAGGGGACATGGGGGTGGAGGGGGATTGCCATATCCTGCCCCCTCCCTCAGGCTGTTTAAGAACCAGGAAAGGGCTTTATGGTTTTTAAAAGGATAAGAAAAGGATTTCAGGGTTGCTGGTATAGCAGGGGCTGATATCCACTGAGGCCCTGGGGGGAGGAGGAATGCATCCCTCAGCCCTGTCAGTTATTCCCTCTTGTTTTAGACCTAATTATTTATCTAATATCCTGCCTATCTCTCTTGACATGGGACCTAAGGTGGCTGTTGTCTGTTCTCTCCTGGCTCACAGACTGTGATCTTTTCTACCACCTGGTAACTAATTCTTGTAGTAATTGGAAATGCCATGGACTGGATCTCTGAGCAAAGTCTGTGTTTTAACAATGTCTTATTGTGGCCTGTCTTCAAAAAACTGGCCTATAGAACAAGGCCCAGGAGCGTCACCACTCCGGGATGTTGCTACTCCACTCTTTCTGAGATCTCACTTCAGATACAGTATAAGAAACCTGTACAACTGTTGGTCAGAATGTGTTTTGATTTTGTTGGCCACCTTCACACTTACAAAGAGAGGATGGAAATATTGTAAACTAGGCAAGAAACGACATGTCTGGGCACTGAAATGAAGCAAACATGCAGATGAGCAGAGAACAGTTATCTTGTGTTGTTAACAACAATGTGTAATCATCACCCCTTTGCTCTTGTTTCTAGACCCCAATGAGTCCTCCCACTGTTATAGGTTTTGGCCTTAATATAGCTTATTTCTGCTACAGCTCTCCCACCCCACCCACTGCCAAGACTCTTTACTTGTCATAGGAGTTGACTTATAAAAAGCTCTCGTCAATGCTATCCATATGAAAACCCATATGAAAAGGGCTACCACAACATTATAGTATTGGGAAGGATCAGAGTAAACACAATGCGCAAGGAAGTTAACATTTTTATAGAGTGGCAGACAGCCTGCCAGTGCCCTAATTTGGATATTATTTTCAAAAGGTTCAAATTAATTTTTCTCAAAGTGCTATTAGGAAAAAAAAATCCAAACCACCAATTTAAAGTAAAACAAACATACCTGACAATTGAAGTTCACTTGTTGTGATTATTTTCTGTCTTTTCTACAATAAATATAGGCATGTTAACAATAGGACTAGGGTTGTCAGGTCAGAACTATCCCAGGCCCTGACATTTCAGGCTCAGACCTCAGAGTTGAGGGTGATTCCTTGTGATGTCAGAGGAAGTGGGTCTGGTGACGTTACAAGAGTGATGCTGCAAGGGGCAACTTCGGTGTGTCATTAAAAATGATATCTTGAACATCAATCACATACCGTCCCCCCAAATGTATCAGTTAGGCAGGGACAGACTCAATTAATCCTCTGTTGTCCCACTTTTTCAGCATGTCCCAGTTTTTCTCTCCTCTTCCCACTTTTCCTCTTTGTCCTCAGCTTATTTCCACTGGTGCAAATTGAGTTCCAAGTGCAAAAGTAGTTGCACTCAATTACATCAGGAAGGAGGAAAGGAATGGAGAGGGTAGAATCTTGCCCTTCATGGTAAGGTCAGGCAAAAGCAAACTGCTGCAGCCTCTCCTAGCTTCTGTGATCTTCCTCATTAATAACTTTTGCCATCTTGACCACATTCTGATGTTGCTTGGCCACACTTGTCCCAGGTTTTGTCTGCGAAATGTTGGAGGGTATGCAACCACAGGTATACAGAATATGTCATTCAAACAAAAAACATCAAGCCTAACAAATCAGGAAAATACATATGTGCACACACTTTCCAAGGTAGTGCTCTCACCCAGAGATTCTTCCACCTGACCTCAATGACCAGAAAAGAGCTGCCAGGTCATGAGATCTTGGAACTATATATTGTCTACTCTTTTTAGCCTCTGGCATAGGGATCTAGAGCTATTCAGGGTGCAAAAACTATTTAGCCTGTACTGAAGATCCAGCAGGAAAGAACTATTCCTAATCTTGTTAACTGTCATCATGTCAGCTTTGACTTCTGGCAACCCTATGAATGAGAGGCCTCCAAATCACCTTGTCATCAACAGCCCTTCTCAGGTATTGTAAACTCAGGGCTGTGGTTTCCTTGATTGAGTCTATCCAACTGGAATGGGATCTTTGTCTTTTCCTACTGCCTTCCACTGTGCCAAGCATTATTGTCTTTTCTAGTGAGTCATGTCTTCTCACGATATGGCCAAAGTATAACAGTCTCAGTTTAGTCCTCTTGGCTTCCAGGGAGAGCTCAGGCCTGATTTCCTCTAGAACCCATTTGTTTGCCCTTTTTGCAGTCCAGAGTATCCACGGAACTCTCCTCCAGCACCACATCTCAAATGAGTTGATTCTCTTCCTGTCAGTCTTCTTCACTGTCTAGCTTTCACAATGATACATAGAAACTGGAAATACAATGGTACAGACAATCCCAACTTTGGTATTCAGTGATATATCTTTATACTTGAGGATCTTCTCTGGTTCCTTCCTAGCTGCCCTTCCAAAGTCCTAGTTTTCTTCTGATCTCTTGACTGGAGTCCCCATTTTTATTAATGACTGAGCCAAAGCATAGGAAATCTTTGATTCTCAATGAGTTCATTGTCTGCTTTAAAGTTATGTAAACCATGTGTGGTCATTACTTTTGTTTCCTTAATGTTCAAGTTTTTAGGAGCAGTGCACTGGATTTACTGGTTTGAGAAAAGAACTCTCCCAGGCACTAACTCTCTGCAGGACCTTACAGGCTAAAGGTTTTTTTAAAACAGACAGTTAACCAGAGTGACTCCCAAGTGAAAGAAATCAGGTTGAGGACTAGTTGATTTTACAGCGAAAACAGTTACTTCCTTATTAAAAAGACAGAAAAAGATAGCAGTAGAAACCAACGGAAGTCTATATCCAATACAAGCTGTTAATAGCAGTTTCTCAAAGAAGATGAGGGGAAAATATGGCACAGATGCTAGGCCCCCACTCTTGACTAATATAAGGGGGGTTGAAGGTATGCATCTTAAGGGACTACAGACCTAGACACACACAGATTTTCTCACCCTCTGGTTTTCTGGAGAGAGCTTCTGGGAAGGAGCATAGAGAGAGGGAGACTCTCCCTTTCTGACCTATATATAACCTTTTTCTATGTGAGCTGTCACCTGGAGTGAAAGTAACACCTGTAGGTGGGGAATGTTATTCTATTGGAGGGTTCGAAAGGCTCTATATGCTTAGAGTAATGAATGCAAAGCCTATGGCTTGTGTACAAAGGGCAGATGTGAACATCACTGACCTCTGCCTTTCACCCTCTGGGCACTGGTAATGACTCTTAGATGGTCTGGGAAAGACAAACAATGGAGTTGCACACCTGAAACAATGTCAATCAAATATAGACCCCTGTCCTATTTAGGACTGCCCAATATCTCTGGAAATTGCACAATACCTCACTGTGTCTGTGTCTGTGTCTGTGTGCGCGCGCGCACCAGTCTGAGCTAGTTATGCAAGGTCTCCTATTCAGTGTATGTAAGCACTGATTGCTCTCAATAAGACAATTTCCTTGTTAGCAGGAGGGAGGAAAATTCCACTTAGTACTTTATTATTTTTTTATTTTTTTCCACAGGTCTTAATCTGCAATATGACATAGAAATTATTACATTCACCATTTTATTTCTTTACAATGTCTTAAACATTCAACATTCAACCATTTCAATCACTTCCCTTACTCCCCTCCATCCACCACCCATCACAATCACAATCTCCCCACCCACCCCATATCCCCATCACCCTTCTTCCACTTCTTTCTTTCTTTCTTTCTTTCTTTCTTTCTTTCTTTCTTTCTTTCTTCTACTTCTCTTTCTCCCATTCTCACCTTTAATTACCTTCCATTTCTTCACACTTCCTCATACCTTCCCACATACCTTCTCCTTCTTATCCCTTTCACATTCCTTCACCCAACCTACCACTTCCTTCAGTCCTGCCTATATCCTGCCTATATCCTGCCTGCCTATATCCTGCCCCTTCGCAAACCGAGCTAAGAGGCAGGAGACGGGCAGGGGGTGAAGCAAAGTGCTCCTCCCTTCCCCCCGCCCACCCCCCGAACATCCACCCCCCCCTTCCTGAAAGTCGCGGGAACCGCGGCTTTCAGGAGGGGGGCTGGCGGAGAAGCCCCCTCCTCCCTTCCCCCCACCCACCCCCCGAACATCCACCCCCCCTTCCTGAAAGTCGCAGGAACCGCGGCTTTCAGGAGGGGGGCTGGCGGAGAAGCCCCCTCCTCCCTTCCCCCCGCCCACCCCCCGAACATCCACCCCCCTTCCTGAAAGTCGCGGGAACCGTGGCTTTCAGGAGGGGGGCTGGCGGAGAAGCCCCCTCCTCCCTTCCCCCCCCCCACCCCCCGAACATCCACCCCCCCTTCCTGAAAGTCACGGGAACCGTGGCTTTCAGGAGGGGGGCTGGCGGAGAAGCCCCCTCCTCCCTTCCCCCCGCCCACCCTCCAAACATCCACCCCCCTTCCTGAAAGTTGCGGGAACCGCGGCTTTCAGGAGGGGGGGTGGCGGAGAAGCCCCCTCCTCCCTTCCCCCCGCCCAGCCCCCGAACATCCACCCCCCCTCCCGAAAGGGAGGGGGGCTGGGAAGCTCCCTCCACCCTGCCACCCGCCCACCCTCCGCCCAGCCACCCCCCTTCCCCAAAGCCTCGCTTTGGAGAGGGGGGGGTGGCTGTGAAACCCCCTCCCCCCAGCCATCCAGCCACCCTCTGCCCAGCCTCCCCCCTTCTCCAAAGCCTCGCTTTGGAGAGGGGGGGTGGCTGCGAAGCCCCCGCCACCCAGCCACCCTCCGCCCAGCCACCCCCCTTCCCCAAAGCCTCGTTTTGGAGAGGGGGGGTGGCTGCGAAGCCCCCTCCCCCCAGCCACCCAGCCACCCTCCGCCCAGCCACCCCCCTTCCCCAAAGCCTCGCTTTGGAGAGGGGGGTGGCTGCGAAGCCCCCTCCCCCCTCCCCCCAGCCACTCTCCGCCCAGCCACCCCCCTTCCCCAAAGCCGAGCTTTGAAGTGGGGGGTGTGGCTGCGAAGCCCCCTCCCCCCAGCCAACCTCCGCCCAGCCACCCCCCTTCCCCAAAGCCGTGCTTTGGAGAGGGGGGTGGCTGCGAAGCCCCCTCCCTCCACCCCCCCAGCCAGCTGGCCATCCTGCATTCCCCAACCCACCAGGAGACTGGGCAGCCTCCTGTGGGTTGGGGAATTGAGGGAGGAGGGAGCCCAGAAGGAGGGATCGGGGCTGTGGAGTTAAATCCCTAGATTCGCTCCCTCTCCCTTGACGGTGGGGAGAGGGGGCGAATCCCGGCGTTTGGCTCCACAGCCCCGCGTCCTCCCTATGGAGCCAAACGGGGCATGTTCGCCCCTTCTCCCCACCTTCCTTGAAGGTGGGGAGAGGGGGCGAATCTAGGGGTTTGCCGCGGCCGCCCCCGCTTCCCCCGCCTTGGTCCCCTTCGGAAGAGCCAAGACGGAGGGAAGGGGGCTGCTGAGGCATACTGGGCATTTTCACCCCTTTCCTCCACCTTCGAGTCCAGTTTAACTGGAAGGTTGAAGAGGGGGGCGAATGTTGCCCTGCCAGCTGATCCTATTCGCTTTCCCAGCTCACGAGGAGATCCTCATGAGTTGGGAAACAAAGAGGATCAGCTGGCAAGGCTCCCCCAGCCAGCCAAATTGGGGGGGGGTCTTATCTGGCGAATATATGCCTAGGCCTAGATTTTTGGCTGGAAATTGGGGGGGGTCTTATACGCCCAGTCGTCTTATACGCCGGAATATACGGTATCTTAAATTGCTGATGTTACTTCCTCAGTTTTCACATCTCCTTCCTCAGAGTCTAGTCTGGCTTTGCATATGATACATTCAGCATACAAGTTTTAAAACACAGGGTAATAAAACACAGCCTTGCATGACCTTTGTGAATTAGAAACAAATGTTTCTCTATATTCTGTCCTAACAGTGACCTCTTATCCTGAGTACAGATTATGCATTAGGATAATAAAATGTTGTGACACACCCATTTCTTTAAGAGTGATCCATAGTTTTTCATGATTTACATACTCTATAAAGAACAAGCTGATTTTCTTTTGAAATTCTTTGGTGCACTCTATTATCCATTGTATGTTTGCAATATGATCCCTCATGCCTATAGGGTTTGGTGAAAGCATAACTTGGAAAAATGTTATACAACCAATATGTTACTAGTTGCTTTATTTATTCCTGTCTTCAAGGAGCTGGTGTGCCAGCTTTGCCCTTTCTTGGGGAAAGAAGATCTGGCCACAGTGGTTCATGCCTTAGTTACTTCTGAGTTCAACTACTGCAATGGGCTCTCTGTGGGACACCTTGAAAAGTGTTTGGAAGCTGCAGCTACTGCAAAACGCTTCCGAGCTCAATTCAAGGTGCTGATGTTAACCTACAAAGCTCTGAATGAACTGGGCCCAAAATATCTGTAAGACCGCTTCCTCCCATATGAGCCTGCCAGAAAATTGAGATCTTCAGAGGAGGCCTTGTCGCATGTCTCACCACCTCATGAAGTTAGGTTGGTGGGTACATAATAACAGGGCTTTCTCTGTAGCAGTGCCTCAACTGTGAAACTCTCTACCCAAGGAAGTTAGGCTGGGCCCTTCTCTTTTAAGCTTCTAGCAGGCAGCCCAAACAGTGCTTTTCTACATGGCAAACAATGTTTGAAATTGCTGTTTTGAAATAACTGTTTCAAAACTGGATTCTACCATTGTTTTTACAGTCCTTTTAAGAGTTTTTAAAGAGCAATGTGGTTAACATTTTAAAATCTTTGTATTGTTTTAATTGGTTTTTATTTATTCATTGCTTCAGGAGCTCTTCTGGGCTGGGCTGTGGCATTACTAAGGCCAGTGTCACCCCTCCCTCCAATGGTGTCACCTGGTGCAGTTCGGCCTCTCCGCAGCTCTGTAGTGCCACCACTGGGGCTCAGAGGCAATACATAGATACTTTAAATAAATAGCTAAATAACATAAGCGTCCAACCTATGACATACAAGCATGTGCACACACAGTGCCCCCCCCCCATCATCTCCCTCCTTTGCCACACCATCTGGTGGTCTGGTGGTCGTATGGACTGGCCCAAATCAATTATTGAGAAGATGCAAATAAAATAGAAACTGGATTGGTAAGCTGGACAATGGAGTGATGGTAGTGCTGGCAGCAATGAGAATACCTAACTTGAGTGAGCAAAACCAGCCACTTCATCCCTGTACAACTTCTCACCATTTGCTACTCCTCTCTTGTTAACTTCACTGATGCTAGGAAAGGGAGGACCAAGGCCTGTGCTACAGCACTAGGGCACCGATTTCTACTCCTCATAGGGCATGTTCCTCATAGGGCATGGCTTCCAGACCTCCCACCATCCTGGTTGCTCTCCTCTGGACACGTTCCAGCTTGTCAATATCCTTCAGGAATTGTGGTGCCCAGAAGTGGGCACAGTATTCCAGGTGAGGTCTGACCAAAGCAGAATAGAGTGGCACTATTACTTCCCTTGATCTAGACACTATACTCCTATTAATGCAGCCTTGAATCACATTGGCTTTTTTAGCTGCCACATCACACTGCTGACTCATGTTCAGCTTGTGGTCCACTAAGACTCCTAGATCCTTTTTGCATGTACAGTTGCCCCTCGACATTCGTGGCTTTCACACTCGCAGTTTTGATTATTCGCAGTTTAGCCCCAGCCCCTTAGGAAAGGCTGCCGAGAGGTGGGGCAACCTCCTGCCTGCACCTTCTCCGGCCTTCCAGAGGTGGCTCCGGGGCTTCAAAGCCCCGGAGTCTGCTCAGGAAGGCCGGGGGGTGGGGCGGGCAGCGTCCCTCCCTCCGCCTTTCCCGGCCTTCCTAAGGGGACTCCGAGGCTTCTAAGACCCGGAGTCCCCTCAGGAAGGCCAGTGAGAGGCCGGGCAGCTTCCCTCCCACCCACCTGCTGCCTTCCCCGGCCTTCCTAAGCGGGCTCCGGGGCTCCAAAGCCCAGGAGTCCGCTCAGAAAGCCTCCTCCCCACCCACACGTTGCCTTCCCCGGCCTTTCTCAGTGGGGTCTGGGGCTTTGGAGCCCCGGAGCCCGCTGAGAAAGGCCAGGGAGAGGCAGCGCAGCCTCCTCCCTGCCCACACACTGCCTTCCCTGGCCTTTCTCAGTGGGGTCCAGGGCTTTGGAGCCCCAGAGTCCGCTGAGAAAGGCCGGGGAGAGGCAGTGCAGCCTCCTCCCCACCCACACGCTGCCTTCCCCGGCCTTCCTCAGCAGGCTCCGGGGCTTCTAAGGCCTGGAGTCCCCTCAGAAAGGCCGTGGAGGGGCCATCCAGGCTGTCCAGACACCCTCCCGCTGCCTCCCTCTCTCTGGGGGGGGGGCACGGGAGCAGCATCTGTTATTTGCGGTTTTTCCACATTTGCGGGGGTCTCAAGAACCCAACCCCCGCGAAAGTGGAGGGACAACTGTACTGCCCTCAAGCCAGGTGTCACCCATCTTATATCTGTGCCTTTAGTTTTTACTGCCTAAGTATAGTATCCTACATTTCTTCCTGTTGAAATTCATTTTGTTAGTATCGGCCCAGTTTTCTAATCTGTTGAGGTCATTTTGGATTCTGATCCTGTCGTCTGGGATATTAGCTACCCCTCCTAATTTGGTGCCATCTGCAAATTTGATAAGCATACCCTCTATTCCCTCATCCATGTCATTAATAAAGATGTTGAATAGCACTGGGCCCAGGACAGAACCCTGTGGTACCCCACTGGTCACTTCTCTCCAGGATGAAGAGGAGCCATTGGTGACTACCCTTTGGGTTCACTCAGTCAACCAATTACAAATCCACCTAACAGTTGCATTGTCTAGCCCACAGGTTAATAACTTTTTTACAAGAATGTCATGGGGGACCTTGTCAAAAGCCTTACTGAAATCAAGATATACTACATCCACTGTGTTCCCTTCATCTATCAAATTTGTAACTGTATCAAAAAAAGAGATGAGATTAATCTGGCACAATTTGTTTTTGAGAAATCCATGTTGACTTTTTGTGATCACGGCATTCCTTTCTAAGTGGTTACAGACTGTCTGTTTAATGATCTGCTCTAGAATCTTTCCTGGTATTGATGTCATGCTGACTGGGCGGTAATTATTGGGGTCTTCTTTTTCCTCCCTTTAAAGGTGGGGACAACATTTGCCCTCCTCCAGTCTGCTGGGACCTCTCCTGTTCTCCAGGAATTTTCATAGATTATTGACAGTGGTTCTGTGATTACTTCTGCCAGTTCTTTTAAATATCCTTGGAAGTTCATTGGGCCCTGGAGACCTGAACTCATTTATACTGGCCAGGTATTCCTGAACTACCTCTTTACCAATTCTGTGTTGTATTTCCCCTACTGCATCATCTGTTCCATCTTCCCCAGGTTGAGCACTGTTCCCCCTTTGGGAGAAGACTCAAGCAAAGAAGGCGTTAAGTAGTTCTGCCTTTTCTCTGCCGCCTGTTAGCCTTTTGCCATCTTCTCCCTGCAGCGGCCCTACCATTTCCTTGTTCTTCCTTTTGCAACAGACATAACCAAAAAAGCCCTTTTTATTGTTTTTAACCTCTCTAGCAAGCCTGAGCTCCAGCTGAGCTTTGGCTTTTCTGACTTTCCCCCTACACAGTGCCATGTTGGTTGGGGAATCCTGGGCATTGATGTCCCTAAAAGTAACTTTTCCAAACTCTGTGCCCTGCAGCTGGTCTCTCCTCCTGGGGTATACACAACATGTATGCTCAAGAAAACAGAGGAATGCTAAGGAAGAATATTCACTTATAGCCACTAGAGAGCAGTAAAGAATAAAGAACAATAGTCTAGTAAGGCTCCTATAGTTTTACCTTTTTAAAAACTAAGTTGATGAGGTGTGGACTTTGCCCTTAAAGAGATTTGATTGGCTGGAAAAAGGGATGCTTCTTATAGGCTGAAAGGGCAATTGCATTAACTTAAGAGGCACAGTTCTTGCTCACTGGAAAGGCAGTAAGGATTATTCACCTTGTTTCTGGTGTAGGTTGTTGCCCTTAAAGGTGAGTCTTTTCTGTTTCTGGGGTGTGGGGGTTGCCTCAAAAAAGTCTTTCCCTGTAGAAGAAAAGTTTTGATGTCTGTTAGAAGTATATCAGGTTTTTAAATAGTCCTGTGTTATTTTAAAAGACCCACATATTCATTATGGTATGAGGGTTGAGTGGGTTTATACGCTACTTCATTTAAAGCTCCAAAGCCAGGCTTTTGACTTGTGTTTGCTAGTGAACAACACATAAGTTGTTTAATGTCTTTTTTTCTTTTTAAAAAAGTTTGGTTAAGGATAAATTGTTTTTCCTTTGTTCCACCTTAAGACTTTCACCCATAACTGGAGAGTGCTATGTAGTAGAGTGGTCAACTCTTTTCTTAAAAATTATTTTGCAATATTTGTATGAAAAAATATACAGTAATAAAAACCAGACTTCTAAGCTTGTTGGATTGTCCTTCAGTAATAGGCCCCTGGAATACTAAGTCCTCACAATAGCCATTTCTGGTGGCTCCTTCTGTCAAAGGTGTGTGTGTGGGGACCAAACAGAGATCCATCTTTCTGGGTGTAGACCTGCTTCAGAGTCCTGTCAGTTATCCAGCAGGTGTTTCTTCTTTCAATAGAGTTGCCACCATTGCATTGACTGTTTCCAGGCTTTAGAACTATTGGGGATAATTGTTGAACTCCTAACAGGATGGGATGATGGAGATAAACAGAGATGTGTGTGATCCTTGCTTTTATTTCCTTTTTGTAACAAAAAAAAGTTTCTGTTTCTTTATAGAAGGTAATGGGGAATTTGCTAACTTTTCTGTTAAAAGGAATATAGTACTTGGTTGAAAGCAGAACAGGATCTTTCGTTCAGTTTGTTTAGGGGATTTTTGGGATGATATATATGACTTCCCCACTTCCCTAAGTTATTGTTTGCTTCCTCTCATGTGGCATCACAAGTGATCATTCTGCCCAACAAACTGCTTCTAAGGGTACAGTACAAAGCGTACCTACCTGCCAGGAAGCAAAAGTACATTGAGTTTCATAATGATCCTTCCTAGTAAACTTGTGATGGGTTCAGCCATAAATTGAACCTTGTGCCCCAAGTCTAGAACACCAAATGGGTTTAGCTACGGAAAGCAACTTAAGTAGCTCTTTAACATCCTTCTTAAATTCTTTACAGATACCAAGATGAGCTGTTTCACTTTCTTGAAGGTCATGATGGTTTTATTTAATCTAGCCATAGTGGTAAGTACGGTACTTATTTCTATAGCATTGTGTAAGGAGGTAGCTGGTGTCCTTTTAAAAGTATAACTGGGTGTGGCATACTATACAGAACACATTCCACCCTTTAGAGATAGTATAGCTCTAGTAAAGGCCCTGCATGCTTAATGAAACTGAGGGGAAAAAATGTAATTAGGCTGCAAACCTAAGTACAGTATAATTGCTTCTCAAGATTTTCCAGATTAAGGAACAGATTTTATAGAGAACAGTTAAGTCTTTGCAAGTCTTCTCCTTGATATCACCTTAAACCAGATACAGTGTATTAATGTGTTATGTGTTTACAGTGAGATGTGTCTTCCTTTTACAACCAATCCCCTTTTATAAATTCCAAAGCTACTACAAGATTATAGAGCATTTAACTAAAAACTACCTAAGAGAGATAACTTTGCTTAGCACAAAAAACAGTATGTGAATAATTTAGTAGGATGAAACCAGATAAGATGGTGGAAGAGCATCAGAGATTTCATAGAGGTATATTTTCTGTTGCAGGTCAAATAGTAGCTTGGTAAGGCAGGGTAGGGACAGTGATGGGGGGCGGAGAAACAAATTTGGAAAGAATTTTAACACTTCCACTGCAGTGCTGTACTCCTAGATTTGGCTTAACAAAACAACAGCCCAGATGTTGACACCAGAGCATGGAAACATAGTATTACTTTTCTGAGCTCTGGCTGGGACAGGTCTGCTGTGGCTTCAGATGTCTTGCACAGCATGTTCTATGAAACTGAGGTCTGCCCAACTACACTCATTACAGCTGTGTCTGCTCATGGATTAAACTGGTACTTAATAACATGAAGCAGTCTCTTAATACTAGGGTTGACTTCTAGAGAACTGCCTCTGTTACTCTGGTTACTCTCTGGAGCTGCCTCACCCATGGGATGAATAGAAGGAGTGCCATAAGGTTCTGCTGAATTTATTAACCCTGATGGTGGGTGTGCCTTAATGCAAAGGCATGCCAATCCCACAAAATGGCAGTGGGTAACAAAAATACAACCATGATGCAAGCCAAAGTACTAATTAGAATGTATATATGTTCCACTAACTTCTTTCTTTCAGACAGGCAGAGTGGGTTTTACAGTTTCTGTGGGAGTTGCATTCAGTTTCATGCTGGAGCTGTCAGTCAGGTTTCAGCAAGCAGCACAGTGACATGCTCCACTCATGCCTCTATGACAGTGCACTCAAGGAGGTCTAGCTTGAGCTTATTTCTTTGGTATAGATGTATCTTAAAAGAGGAAAAACTGAAGAGCTTATACATCCCTCTCTGAATGTGTCATGAATCTAGTCAAACTGGTAAAGCAACCCAGATATTATTCAAGGCAACGAGATCAGTGCCAAGGAAACTCTTTGTAATCTGTAGCATTGCTCCCCAATGGGGCACCCTTCAGTTGTTCTGGGTTACAACTGCCATAATCCTTTGCCATTTGGTCATGTGGCTGGGGGTTGATAGCACCTTTTAGATGTTTTGGACTGCAACGGCTACAAATTGGAAAAGGCTGATTGTAGGACCTGCAACCTCTGTGCCTATAAACATGTGTTCGGGTAGAGAGTTATATATATGAAAAGCTGCAACTTATATTACTGTGTTTAATAGTGAATGCTCTCAAGCCTGGAAATCTTACAGTTCTCTTTTAATGAGTTTTGGCTATTAAAAATGGACATGAACTTCCTGGAGGAAGACTATTTACACAAGACAGTTTAATTGATTGTGTTTGCTCATGCTGTGGTTGCAAGCAGAAAGATTAAAAGAAAAGGAATGTAATTTTGGGCTAGTGTTAGGAAATATCCAATGATTTTAAACTATGTTTTGGTGAAGGGGGCAGATAACAAGCAGAAATTTGCCTGTGGGCACCTGAAAGGCAAATGGGAAGGATTCATGTTAATCTGTGTACATCCTTATAAGGACTGTATACTTAGTCTGTTTTGGTGCATGAACATATATTGGTACCTTTTGCCAGCTATACTTGTATAGGAAGGGTGTCTTTGTACAAAGCAGCTCTTAATCTGCTCTGAAGATCTCAAATAGGTTCTTTCAGTAGACTTTGAATGAGACTGCTGATTCTTTGAATACCACAGCTTCTTTTTAAGGGGAGGATTCTCAAAGTGTTCTCTCCCCCCCCATGCTGAGTCTTGGAAGTATTTCTTGTTGGTCTCATCTTTGATGGTTTGTGGCAAAAAGTACAGTCACACCCCCGTATCTGCAGTTTCAGTTATCCATGTGACCCAAAACAGGGACACATACCATAGAGTCATCCTAGAAAATGCATAGAGAAGTGTTCTCTCTAGACATTTTCTAGGTCCTCCAAGGCAACTTGATGGTATGCTTTTACTGGAAGTCCATTATTTTAATAGGGTTTGCTGTTATCTGCAGTTTCTGGTATCCACAGTAAGTCTGGGAACTGAACCCCTGCAGATAGGGGGGTCTGACTGTAATTTTGAAGAGACTGGTGCTTAACATTTGACACATTCAGCTATTCATAACTGCATGAACAGGGACCAGGCATATCAATGAATTGTTCCTTTCATGCCTGCATTAAATACTTGAGCACAGCCCCTGTGCCTCATTTGTAAGCCCCATAAGGACTGTATCTACATGGCAGGGAGTCCTACCATCCATTGGCTTATTGATCATATGGTCAGAATTCTCTGCCAGTTCTCTACAGCTATATTTTTGTATATTTAAATCCTGTCCTATATCATAAGATATCAGGGTCATAATGATTTAGGTCTTGAATGTTTTTGTACTGGAGGTGGGATGAAAGTTGTCACACTTCTCCTACAGGTACACACATATAACCAGCACCACATGGATGGAACACTTGAAGTGGACTCTGGTTATCTTTAATTAGTTTGATAGGTGTATATTTTAACTGGCATAGCTCTGCTGATCCTATATAGTGAAGGTGGGAGTTAGGTGGCTCTCCAGATGTTGTTGGACTGTAGTTCCCAGCATTTCTCACCGCTAACTAGGGCTGCTAGGAATTGCAGTCCTGAAGGTCTGCACAGTTCCCATCCCTAGTATATACCACCAAATCTCTGGTTCTTTCCCTTTTGCCAAAGAATCTAATGGAAGGGGGTGGAACTCTGCCTTTAACAAACAATTTGTAGCCATTTGTGTCTGCAAGTGTTTTTTGTGGGGAGGGGGTTGGATGGGATGAATAATATATATTACATTATTATTAGGCTTTTTAAAGGATTTTTTAAAAACTGATACATGATTATTAGACTTTTTAGAGGAAATTTTTGAACTGAACAGTGTGACATGTAATTGTAATTTGTACGTGTCATTAACGCACACTTCAACAACACACTATTTCTTGGAGATGCACTCCATGAGATGTTTTCTCAGTAAGGAAACCTGGTATCTGGACAATGTCTTTCCACCTGCAGCTGAAACCCTCAGTTATTTCTCAGCTCCATTCACTTTCTTTAGTTCTTCATTTAATTTCACTACTGCTATGTCAATTTCAGAGCACTCTGTTTTGTATTTCACTGACAACCAAACATGCAGAGAGACTGGATACTCCAAACTGGATGACACAGCAGGGCTGTTGCAATACCCCCACCCCGAAAATGTTTCTTAACAGGACTGGGATCTCTCAAGCCTCAACCATAGTTCCACCCTTTTCAATATGGTTTTAATGATATGGACTTTACTTGCATGCATTAGTAGGGTACTCTTGTGTTTACACAAACACTTGTGGGGAGAAAAAAATATATATCAAAAATAAAATTATGAATTTCTTGACCATGTTACTCTTTTTTTGTTGGGGCAGGAGCATGTGCAGCTATGCTGGATTTCTAAATTGTTTTTGATGGGACAGTATGCACTTTTCCACTAGGAAAGACTGCCCTCTAAAAAGTAGGTGGGGTGTCTTTAAAATAAACCTGGCTGGAAATTCCTTTGCCAGACAGTGGGTAATGTCAGTTATTGCTGTATTTTCATACACTGCCTAGAAGTACTGAAAGGGAGGAGCAGGCTGGGTTTCACAAAGCGAATAGGCAGGATTGTGCCTGCTTATTTCACTTGGTATTTTAGGTTCTACAATGGCTAGAGGCTTACAGTTGAAAGGGAAAGGAAGGAAGCTGAGAATATGGCTCATGATGGGGGACTGCCCCCTGCGTAGTGTCCCTGTGTCCAGTTGGCACCTGTATTTAAGCATGGGTGGTGCTTGCCTTGTTGTTTTATTTGAAGACAAACAAAGCTGGCACCTGTGGTCAAGGATAATTGCTTTGACCCTGCTTGGAATGTTTTTGGAATGATATCAAGTGCCATTGTTCACTTAAAAAAAAAATCAGCACATGACTGGACTGAAACTCTCCTGCAGCTTCTGATAAAACCTTTCTAAAGTGAAAAGTGAATCAGGGCCGTTTCAAGCCCATGTACTCCACTGGGAATCTTCTGCCTCTGACAGTGATGTCTGGTGGCTTCCATGCCAGTGGGATGGTGAATCTGCTCTGGATTTCAGTCTGAATTTAAAGCAGTGTTGGAGGTCCTCAACATATTTTGAGGAAAGGATTTCAGCACCTTGGATAGCTTCTCCAAAGTTCAGGCTAAAACACAGAGCATTTTCACTACTCTGCTGACAGGGAGGCCACCAGCTACCACTGACACCTCTGCTTATTGCATTTTTGTGAGACTTCAGTGCTTATTCATATATTTGAGGGAGTGGTGGGGAAGCATTATGTTGGCTTGAGAGAAAGGAAGATGGTCTCTCTGTGCAGCTAATGACAGTGTAAAACATGAAGTCTTGGCAAGGACACATAGATGTGCAGGTGTGTGAACTTATACCTGCTGAAATCCCATTGTCTACAGAGCTCTTAACAATACAAACTTGCTTCTGTGTTTGACAATCTGATTTGAAACTTAGAATAACCTTGTGCCTCTCTACAATCAAGAGTACAAGGCTGTCTGTTTTAGCTAATAACAGCACAAGGTGGTCTCAGAAGCTTCACTGCGTTCCATGAGGCTTACCTCGAAGTAAATGGATATAGGATTGCAGGCTAAGAGAGCATGGTAGATTTAGGATGGTTCCACATCTTTTTCTTGGTGCTGTCAAGTTAAACATTTTTCTCTACCATATCTAAACATGCAGGGAGTGATCTGCTTTGAATATTTGTCTTTAGTTTCTTTGAGATTTGGTTACTAGGTAGAGGGGTGTATTCAGAAATTATTATTCTCATCTTCTAAAATAAACTTTACTAGAATTGTAATGTAGTCTTTCAATCTAGGTGTATAACTTTCTCAACATTGGCTGTGGCAGCTACCACTGTCTGGAAATGTACCTGTTTATTTGAATGGTGGCTTGCTAACAAAAATACCTTGTGTTCTGGTCTCTCAGAAACCACCTTAGCTGATGAGTATCGTAGGACCAGACAGTGAGCAGCTAACGTCAGTGGGGCAGTGAATCCACTTTTGGGTTTTACAGTAATTCAAATATTAAAGGAGCTATCCAAGTAGCAGAACCTATTTTGGAGATGGGGTTTAGAACCTTGGATAGCTCCTTTAAATCCAGACCAAAATCCAAAATGGATTCACTGCCCAGCTGACCAGGAAGCCATCAGCCACCATTGGAGGGGTGAGGTTTCCTTTCTTAGAGGTAAAAGAGTCTAATGTGATTTCTTAACAGTGATATTTAGTACTGAAATTGAGCTAGGTAGGCTATCTAGTTTCCATCTAAAAGGCCTGTTCAGGGTGTGAGTGGGTGTTGGTCTTTTTCTACCAAATCACAAATGGGAAGAGACTCGAACTATAGGCAACAGAGATATTTTGTGAGACCTGAGTCATCAATCTAGCTGTCTATTATGAATTACAGTACTACCAAAATACATGTATGAAAGAAATGAGGTTGCTGGTAACTGTAAAGAAAAAAGGTAGTCATAACTCTAGTTAATATGGTTTAAGTCAACATAGTCTCTGGAGTGAGGTGATATATGCATGAATTGGCCACAATTCTGGTATGGGAGGTTGGAGATGGGATTACAGCATTGTCTATTTTTGTGGAAAATGCTAAGTAATTAATTCTTATAGATATAGTTTGAAGGAGTTCAGGTGTGCCATTCAGTGCTGAGACACATGAACATTTTACTTACCTTTCTCACTAAGTCCCAGTCCTTTCAGCACACCATAAAGATGCTTCCATGTTTTTCTCTCTTGCAGTTAAAACTATTTTTTTTTAATTTTGTGGAAGTCCTATATTTGCATGAAACATGGAAATCATGCTGTAGTTTTGTATTTCTGTAGAACTCCTCCAGAGCTGGGATGCATACACTCCTTTATACAATGCAAACAAGCACCAGGCAAAGGCTGAAAATTTGTGTTTCTCCCCTCACCTCTGTTTTATCCGTTTTGAGCTCTAGAAACCAGAGAGTGCTGGGTTTCTGTGCAGTCTTCTGCCCTTGTGAACTGAGGGGCTTCTGTATCAGGAGGGCAGGGAATTCACTCTGGCTTTTAGGTCAAACTTGACAGGATCCATCCAAAATGCTGAACATATTTTAGGTGAGAGTGTCCTGCTGCTTTGGGTAGCGTTGTTAAAGTCCAGACTAAATCCTGGAACAGACTCATTGCCCTGCTGACATGGAAGCTGCTAGCCCCCACTGCTTCTGGGACAAATGGCTTCTTGCAGTTCAGCCCTATATTGTACTAGATACAGTAAGGCACAACGAAGGGTGTATCTATACTGTAGAAATGCAGTTTGACACCACTTTCACTACCATGGCTTCATCCTATGGAATTCTGGAATTTGTGGTTTTACAATTGTGGTTTTAGCCTTCTCTGCCAAAGAGCGCTGGTGCCTCACCAAACTACACATACCAGGGTTCTGTAGGATGGAGGCATGGCAGTTAAACTGCATTATTCTTACAGTGTAGATGCACCCTAAAAGTTATATAGAAGATCCTTGCTCAAGATATTACATACTTAAAATGTAAAGTAGTGGTGGAAATATTAGTGGTAATAGGAGCCTACCTTCCTCAGTTGTTTTAGAGGATGGGATGACATGTAGGGCACTTTTGCCTGTATTGATTTTCCCAATTAAAATTCCTTCATGGAGCTGCTATTTGCTTCACAAGGGGAAAACATAACACATACCCCCATACACACACTCTTCAAGAATCATAATCAATCTAATGCAGGGTCCTCTGTGTTTCTATTATGGCTACAAAGTTCCATTGTAGCATCCAGTTTCACCCATATGCCTGTTCCTAGTCTTATAGAAAGCATAGGTTGTACAAATGCAGATTCCATTATTCTCAGCAACTGGGAAGATCTCCCTCTTAGCCTACCCAGATGACATTAAAAAAAAGTCTATCTCAAGAAGCGTCTTACATTAAATGCAGGTGAGATTGGCAATTGTGTGGTTGAACCTTGCAATGTACTTGTAAAATATTAAAAGAGATGATGGTTGCATAGGCAAAGGCATTGCATTCCTTGGTCAGAGATATTTGTATATGTGCTACAAAGAAAATGATGGCTGATTTGCAATTGGCTGTATTTTCTATGGTGTTAACAGTGTCTTGCTGTAAAGAAACTTTGGAGGACTGTTTCTGGCTAATAATAGTGATAATTACCATATTTACTAGTTTGCACAGTGTAACTACAGAATGCCAGCACAACTTGTGCTTCATCAAGCTAAAGACAACATATCATCCATGTATCACGATGCACCAGGGATCTGATCATCTTTCTTTGTTGTCTGCCTCTGATTTCAAAAATGGGGTTGTGGGGGCTTAGGCTGGGGAAGATTTCAAGAGTCTGTCTGACATGATATGGGGCTTAGTGGGCTGTGTTGCTTGATAGGTCACACGTTATACAGACCTGAGTTAAAGGAATGTTCAGAAATGTTACTTTTTGGACTATAGCTCCCAGAAACCCCCAACCAGCCCAGACACTATCCGTGCTGCTGGGTAATGGTGGGATTCCCAAGCTTTGAGCCAAGATATAATAAGCATGTTTCTCCCTAGTACTGTTACTTGGAAATAATTTTCTCTTTCCTCCCCTTCCCCCCCTCCCTTAGCTTGGTGGAGGAACACTATTAGGCATCGGGATCTGGGTCACTGTTGACAGTGACTCCTTCATCAAGATGTTTGGTCCTCTATCCTCCAACGTCTTGCAGTTTGTGAATGTGGGCTACCTCCTCATTGCCATTGGAGCTGTCCTGTTTTTGCTGGGCTTCTTGGGATGCTGCGGAGCTCAGAAGGAGAGCAAGTGTCTTCTGATCATGGTAAAATTCAAATGTGAAGCAGTTTCTGTCTCTTTGTCAGAAGCACATGTGCCCAGTTGTCCTCCTAAAGAGGCAGGATTTGTGAAGGATGGAAGAGAATTGGAACCATCCAATCAATTACCCATGGCATAGAATTTCTGAATCAAGTTACTCACTGTATATGTGTGTGTGGTGGTATGTTTACATTCTACATTTCCTGTGAGGAACTCAATGCGATGTGCATGGTTCTTCTTCCCAAGGTTTTTATCCTTATAATAGTCCTTTGAGGTAGGTTAGGCTGAGAGATCGTGACTGGCTCACGTCACCCACTGAACGTCATGGTTCCTAGTCCAACAGTCTAACCAGTATGCATTTTTTTCAGTTCATATAATAAAGCCAAACTGCTGCTGAATAAAAACAGTAAAAAGGCCTTCAGCTGTCCTTGCAAGAGGCTAATCTGGTTTCCCATTTGGTTAACTTCCAAGCAAGGAGAGATGCAAGCTTGTTGGCTATATCTGCCCATTTTGTGATAGAATGTAAAACTGTTGCTGCAGTATCTGAAACCTATGGCTTGTTTTTCCATTCTTCAGAAGCCTACTTGTTTTCAATAGTATCTGAGGCAATACCTGAAGCGGCTGCCCTCCTGCCTCTTCTTGCTAATACATTTGTATTAGTCCACTGAGGAATGAGGAAGTTATACATATGCAAAATACTCTTAAATGTCCTGAAATGGATCAGTTCACAGAGATAAAAATATCTCTCAGTGCACTGAAAGTTCAAGAATCCAAGCAAGAAAGTAGCTGTGGAAGCAGAATGAGGGGTCTAAAGAGAAGGCTTGATTTTATTTTTTCTGTGGAAATGTCCAGGCTTTTTCATGTCCCATCAGTTAGGGAAATCCTTAGTAGCACAGTTATGGAAAATCCCTCTGTTAGAATGTGGTTTCCCTTTGCCACAGTTGCAACAACTTCATGAAGACGCACAGTCTTGTGACCATTCTCCTCCCAAACACAGAAGGGTGATTATGGGGCACACTGGACCAAATGTATCTTAACAACTCTTGCCTCAATATTGTATCAATGCTTTGTAGCATAAGCAAAATGTCTTCTCTTTCTTTTTTTAGTTTTTCTCAATTATCCTGATCATCTTCATAGTTGAAGTTGCTGCTGCAGTGGTGGCCTTGGTCTACACATCACTTGTAAGTAACATGGAGTAGAAGGGATGGATTTGAGATGTGTGGCATAGCATGTTTCCAGTGGACACTTCTATTATGTAATCACCCCATGTCATTCATGAAATTTATGGTACCATAATAGAGGTCATCTTCCATTTGTAGCCCACCTTTTTTCTTGTGTTCCCTCCACTCTCTAAGTTATTATGCAGTCCTGTTGCCAAAACTGAGGTAAAATTGACCTCCCATTTCAATTAGCATCTATATGTAGAATGGAATGAAGGAGGTGTCATTTTGTTCTTTTTCCTAGGCAGCAAGGTGTTTTAGCCATCCCTGCTTAGAGGCAGGTAGTGTAATTTACCTTATCTCAAAGCAGAAGTTCTCCATCTCCCAAGTTACAAATGTTCCATAGTGGCATCAATTTATTTTTTTACTTCTGTAGTAAGAATGCTGTATGTTCACTAGGCAAAGATTTACAACTGAGAGGCTCTACAAGGGTAAATTAAAGTAGTCATTCTTGAAAGAGCTCTCTTCCCCTATAAGTTAAGAGGAGTTTAAAGGCCAAATCCAGTTGTTAGTCTCAGTTAGAATACACCCACTGAATGAATGGGAGTAGTTAAGTCAGCACTTACATAAGGTTCTAGTCTAATCTAGTTGGAACTAGCTATTGGCTTTAGCCTCAAGAGTCCCATTTCAAGGTAACTGATTTGCAAACATGGCAAAAATTCACATTTAAAACTAATTTACACTGTCATGTCCTTTATGTATCACATTTGGGAACATCAAATAATTTCATTAGCTTGAATAAATACTTGCTCTAACACTATTGATTTAATGGGTTGGGAACTTCTAATTCAGGACCTAATGGCATGTATGGCAGTGAAAAGAAACACTGCCATGTATTTCTTGGGAAATGTAAGCATACATAATAAACAAGAAGGGAAGTAAAAAGGTTCCATCAGCCAATGGCTTTTTATCTTTCTAGAAATAAGTGATGGAGGAACAGTCATGCTTTAAAAAAAATAATAATTAATTTTACTTTTGCAATTTGTTAAATTACCAAGATGTCTAATCATGTACCCATCCTAGTCACACAAAAAAATATAAAGGGAGGATACAAGGAAGGTCTGTTTTTAGAGGGGGGGATCATAATGGCAATGTATGTGAGGTAATGTAACCTTTACCCCGCGTGGGATTATTTAGCTAAGATTCGAACACCACCTTTGCTTTTCTCCACTTTATAGTGGGGTGTGGAAAGCCAAATACAACTCCCACAGTCCATTACTATTGCTTATGCTGGGAGGAGAACTGATGGAAGTTGTAGGTCAAGACTCTTGGAAGTAAAGAAGCATCAACACTTGTTTACATCTCTCTGTTTGTGTCCCTGTTATGTGTTTACTTCCTGCTTGCAAGCAGAGGTCACTTCCTCCCCTTTGCTTCAAGAGGTTTTAGTGTTTTACAACCCTTTGTCTCAGAAGCAAGAAGCTAGCAACCATCATGCACGCATGAGAGTCAGCCTTAAGGACTCTTTTCTCAAAGTCAGATAACTATCTCCTATCTATCTATTTTTCCTATCTAAGATGTATTCTCTGCCATAATAAATGCAAGTTCTGCTTTATAACTTTGCTGGAGCATCCTGTATGTTTTATGTCCTGTTTTGTACCAGAAGCTCATGTTACACTGGGGCTCTGCTGCAATCTGCTCAAAATAAAAAACAAAATATCCTACAAAGACATCCAGTAGGTCAGTCCCCCTCCCCCATACCTGTGTTCCATCTTTGATTTCCCATTTCAGAATAAATATGGTACATTTCATTACCTGCTCTTTGGGGCAGATAATTCTGTTGTAGCCTCTTGCATCACAAACAAAAGGAGTTATTACTCATCTATTAGAACAGGAATGTGGATATTGTGGCTCACAGAACACATGCAGCTCCTCAAGGCCATTTTTGAGGTCCCCCCCATGGGTTACCCACCTCAGGTTAGGGTAGTTGGAATCCCTCACTAAGAAGCTATATTTTGCAACTTAACCTACGTGCTTTTATTTCTACCCAGTGCCTAACCACCCAGCAAGACAGAACTATACAGCCTTGTTTATTCATGTATAAAAGTGAAGGTGACCAGGTGTGATGATAACATCAGACCATGAACATTTTCAGGCATTTTTTCCATAGCCTGGCTCCAATACCAAAAGTGATCCTGGCTGTGGGAATTGTATCTAGAGTGAGGAAGTGTGGGAAGATGATGTGTTGTGTATGTGGCGGGGAGGCTCTCTTTGAAGACAAATAGGATCCCACTGTACATTTGTGATGTGTATTCCTTCTGAAGTGTAGGAGGCAACTCTATTTATGCAATGGATCTGGTAAAGCCCTTGCTAAGAAATGTTAGACATACTTTCTGTGTGTGGCAAGCTCCCCATACCTGAACAAAGGATTCACGAGGTGTTACACTCTGTCAGCATGCTTCAGCATCCTTTTTCAGCAAAGAGGTTTCACTTCTGGATTTTTCTGGAAAGCGCCATGTTGCAGCATGGATGGGTTCCTCACATGAAGAGCAGTTACCTAGGAGAGCACAGGGTAGCCTGTATAAGTGGCTGAAGTATGTGTGTGTGTGAGTGTGTTGCTTGAACCCCTGCTCCTGAATGTTAAACTAAATGTTACAGAGACAGCTCTGTTTGTTCATGTGCTTTGCCCCAATCTTGTGGGAGGTGGGGGTGGTCTGATTTTATCTAATGGAGCACATAGGTGAGCAAAGTGACCTTGAAAATCTAATGTTCATTGACAAGGCCATAGTGCAAATAGAACTGTGAAGCTGACAAAGTCCTGAGAGTCTGTAATTCTACTGGAAGGTGGAGCAAGTGGAAAAAGAAGACTCTTAACAGTTATGGAAATGGTGAAAGCAGGAGTATAGCCTTAAATCTTTAGTTATCAATGAACTTCAACAGTTTGTCTAGATATGTTCTTTTCCATAACTCCCTCCTGTGCTTTTCCTTCCAGGCGGAGACTATATTGCAAGGAACTGTGACACAGCTATTGAAAAATGAATATGGGAAAAATAATGAGACAACTTACGTATGGAACAACACAATGACAGAGGTATGTTGGCCTATTGAATAGTTTCAGGCAATCCAGAATGATAGAGCATCAATGTTTGTTTGCAGTACTTTACTGGTCTATACATCAAGTTTCTACAGAAGTGAAATAGTGGTGTCCTATTATCCCAAGAGTGGGAATCCTATGCCCTCTGCATGTTGTTGAACTGCAACTCCCAGCATTCCTCATACTTGTGTAGGCTGCCTAAGCCTGATGGGAATTCCAGTTTAACAGCATCTGTACAGTTCTTATTCTTGCACAATCCATACTCATTATAAGCATCACCAATCTCTAAAAAAGGTGTTGTGCTGCTTTTTAAAGTTGCTATTCAGTAATGAGCTGAAACTGTAAAAAAAGGGGGGGATTGAATCCTGCATTGGGAGACACATGTGTGGGATGTAGCTATGCCTCTATAGGTACATCTCCCACTGCTATCCCCCACCCACCTTTTAAGTGATGCAGACCCTGACCTCAACACAGCCAGCTCTATGTTGTTGGCAAGTGCAGGGATCAGTGCTATTTTCCTGTGGCCAGATGCACTACAACAAGGCATCTGCAGGGACATCCAGGGGTCCTCAGGAGATCCCTGAGCTGACATCCTTGCAGTGTGGCCTGCTACAGGAAAAAAAAAAAATCTGGATTTGTCCCTGCTGATCCCCATGGTCTCCAGTGTGGAAATGGCCATGTTGTGGTGGGAAGGGGGTTCTGTCACTTAAAAGGTAGGCTTTGGCCATTCTGTGGTTGGCAAAAGAATTCCAACCTCTGTAGTGACCAAAACAGTGGATTATGATAGTATAAGTTAAACTTAAGCAATCATAACTCACAGGATGCCAGCTGTTTTTGTTCTAATGTGAAGTTCTAATGTAATGGTTTCGAATGGTAAGCTACTTTATATTAAGTCAGCCCTTATACAGCCTTATGCTATGGAGATTATCAGACACAGCAAATGTGGCGTGATCATGTCGCCAGCAGAACATAGAAGGACAATATCAGATGATGTCGTCCTTTTGCATTCTACTGGCATTGTTCTTCCATTTCTTTCTATTGATGGCTGAAGCCGTCAATAGATCCCCCATGATGCTTTTGTGCCAGCATTGCTGGTGTGCAAAACCTCGGGCCATTTAAATCGCATCACTGCAGTGGGAATGGCCAGTCCGGTGCGAACACTTCTGCGTCAGATAGGGACATCCAGGTAAGTTTCACTCTTTTCATGACCCTCCCCATGTTACTTGGGACCATTAAAGTATGTGTATGTGCTTTGTGCAGTTTCAGATATGTTTATTTTGTTTTTATTTTTAAATTTTCTGTGTGACAAAGTCTCATGGGATTTTGAGCGAGGAAGTGAATGGGGTTCCATTCACTTCCTCTTTATTGACAGGGAGCCTTTGCCAGGAGATGAAGGTAAGTGAGAGGAGAGCTTTCTTTTGCCGGCACAGAAATGTTGTTGTTGTTGTTGTTTTAATGCTGGCAAAAGAATGCTCTTAGGGAGATCATCTGATAATTTCCTGAAGCAGCCCATTTGTCCATGTAGCTCAGTATTTTCAGCACTGACTAGCAACAGCTCTCCAGAGTTTCAAGGACTTTTTCTAGGCATAGCAGGTGCTCATTCACTGAGGTATAGATGAGATTGTGCTATAGGTTAATAAGTAACTGCTCTGTCCCACAAAAAAACAGCTCTCATGGTAGCGTGCTAGAATACTTTCCTACAGTTGGAATCTCCCTTATCCAAAATGCTTGAGACCAGAGGTGTTTGGGATTTTGAGATGGGGCTTTTTTTTTTTTTTTTTTTTAGCATTTGCATTTACAAAATGAGATACTGTATCGTGGAGAACCAAGAAATTTATGTTTCATATATACCTTATACACATAACCCAAAGGTCATTTTATACACAATATTTTTAATACTGTTGTTCATGGAAACAAAGTTTGCATACAGTGAATCATCAGAAAGCAAAAGTGTCGCTATCTTAGCCACCCATGTGGACAATTTTGGATTTCCGGATTTTGAAATTCTGGACAAGGGAAACTCAGCCTGTAGTTCTCCTTTTGCATGGTAGGGTGAAAAGACTACATGGTGAATGCACATCATCTTGACTTTTTAAACTTCTTCCTCTTCAGCTGAAGTGTTGTGGTCTATCAAATTACACAGACTTTAATAATTCCTTCTACATTGAAAAATATAAACAATATCCACCAATCTGCTGTGGAGACAAAGATCCCTGTGATGTTGCCACTGCCGATAAAAGCAAAGTACCGGTAAGAGAACAATGGAAGGCATCACTTTGACTATCTATTGAGTGGCATTGGAAAAGGATGGGAAAGCAGGGTTATAAGTGCTATTTCTTTGCTGAGTCTTGTATCCAGCCTGTCTTTTCAGAAGGGACCTGTCATCAGAGAGGATAATAGTGCTTCTATTGAAGTTGTATTTTCCCTACTGGTCTAAAACAATTTCAAGGACTCCCCTCTACTGGGTAGAAGGAAGCCAAATGTATCTTCCTATGAGCTAAATTGAATTTCTTAAGTGCAGAAGGATTTTATATAGAACTATGCATGGATTCCAGCCAAATGAGAAGTTGATGGCAAATTTGGGAAGGTGTTTTTGGGCACAGCTCAAATTTAAATGTGTTTCTTAGGTGCCCCTTATTTGCTGTGGTGCAGAAGCTTCTGAAAGTGCCTCAAAATGTACTTACTAGCCACCCTGAGGACTTTGTTAAAGGCTGGATATAGATGTTCAAAATAAATATTAGTACGTTGCTGCCTCTTGGCACCATCTCAGGCTGATGTCTTTTGTGGAGGCTGCAGCTTGCCCGTGTGTAGATTTTGCCCTAGTAAGGGTTGCTGGCTATCTTCTTCACAAGGCAGTGAGGACTTTGTTCACGCTGTGCCCTAAATGCTTTGGCACTGGCATTGTTCATCTGGTTACAGTTCTCATGATGCAGTAGTGTTTCCCATTTGTGGAAACATCCATGGGCTCTGCATGAGCTATAGCCTACACTACGAAAGAAGCAAAAGGATATAGGTAGGACCTGACTCACAAAACTAGTAAAAAAACAAACAGAGACAGGAGACAAACAAGCAAATGTATATTTAATAAACAAATATGAAAAAGTTAGAATAGAGCTACCAAACAATCAGTAGCCCATATATAAAAATACATAGTCCAAACAGTTTTTTAGCAATAGATGTGAAGGTCTGTTAGGCATAAATCTTTAACTGGAGGAAGATCAATGACCATGGATCCAAACAAGGCTTGAATAAAACAAAGGCCAGATGCATTTTGATGTTGTCTGCTTCAGTACCCAATATTAAAGTTCTTTTAATCTTCTAGTTCTTGCCACCAGACAAAGCCAAACACACCCCTATAGAGTTCCTCACAGAGTAAGAATAAATATGCCTCTAACCTTTGCTATCTACAGCTTCCTGTGTGTTGAAACACATCTGGCCCTTGTTTTATTAAAGGCTTGTTTAGGTCCATGGTGCTCAGTCTTCCTCCAGAAAAATTCAAGATGTATGCCTAATGCACCTTCGCATAAATTGCTAGAGAACTGTTATTATTATTATTATTTTGGACTGCACCTTCCAACATCCCTCAGAAAGTTTTTGAAGCATTTGTTTAAAAAAATTCTAAGCTCGGCATGCGCACAGTACAGATTGAGTGCCCCCCTATCCAAGTTCCAGGCCAGGGTGTCATTTTGACTATGTTGAGGACAATGGAATTTAGCTACCTTTCAGTCTTTTTTCAGAATTGTAACCTTGCTAACACATGGAGATCTCTACAATTCTCTGTGCAGATAATACATTTCCTTTTCCTCCCATACTTCCCACCTGGGGCCGTGAGTTTTGCCAAAATCTTAGATTTTTTAAATATGGGAATCTACTGGGGCCAGCTGAGTGACTCCTTTTCCTCCCTTGACGAATTTCATAGAAGATGATTGCCCACTTCTAATGTCCATTTTTTGTTTGATCATGGACTGATGTAACAGAAATGACTTCTTTTTTCTTTTTGTAAAACAAAAACCCACCTTAGGGCTGTTTCCCTAAGTTGATATCTACAATACGTAAGAATGCTGGTGTTGTGGGTGGAGTAGCAGCTGGAATCTGCGCACTGGAGGTATGTTGACAGAGCTCTTGAGAACTGATCTGTGTTATTCCTATTCCACTATGTTTCCTGACAACCATCAGAAATATTCATGTGGGGAGATCTGTGCCCAAGGATGAGACACAACAGATGGAAGATGGTATCAGATACAAGACAAGTAACCAGTCCTACATCTGACATCTTCTGTAACATCTACAAATTTTTTAGGGATTGTACAAAACTGGGAGGGGTAGCTAACACATTGGAAGATAGGAACAGAATCCAAAAGGACCTTGATAAGCTGGAAAACTGGGCTGAAATTAATAACATGAAATTCAACAGAGACAAATGCAAAATTCGACATTTAGGCCACAAAAACCAAATGCACAAGATGGGGGATACTTGGCTCAGCAGTATTACATGTAAAAAGGACCTTGCGATTATTATTGTTCATAAGTTGAACATGAGTTAGCAGTGTAATGTTGCAGCAAAGAAGGCAAATGTTACCTTGACCTGATCACACTCTTTAAACACCTTGAGGGCTGCCACAAAGAGGAGGGGGCAGGGCTGTTCTCTGCTTCCTCAGAGGGTAGAACTAGATCTAATGGTTTTACATTACAAAAGGATAGATTTCAGTTCAACATGAGAAGGAATTTCTTGACAGTGAGAGCAGTTTGGCAATGGAACCAATTGCCTAGTGAAGTGGTGAGGCCTCCATCTCTGGATGTGTTCAAAAAGAAGCTGGTCAGCTATCTGCTAGGGATGCTCTAGCTAGAGATCCTGCATTGAACAGGGGTTGGACCTGGTGGCCCATAGAGTCCCTTCCAGCTCTCTGATTCTATGGTGATTCTATGTTACTAGTGAAGGAAGAAGCACAGGTACCAGAGGATTCTGAACAAAGGCCCACTTACTTATACTAGATCTCACACTGAGAACCATTGCCAGTTGGCCACCATTTCCACAACACATGTACTCCTTAGTTGCATGGAGAACCCAAAGTCTCTTTGCTCCACCCCACCCCTGTTGGACAGAATATCTTCTCATAATGGTGGCTGTTTCTGGCTCTATGGGAAAACAAGAATTTGGAAGGAGATATAACTTTTACATGGAGGCAATTGATGATGAACAGGAAGAAAGCTAAGTGCATCCTAAAATGGATGGTCTTCTCATACATTTGTGGTAGAGACAGACTTTTGTTTAAAGCAGGGGTGAGGAACCTTTGACCAGCCATATATCTTGAACTTCAGCTCCCAGAAGCCCCATCTATCAGGATCATTGATGAGGGATTATGGGAACTATAGTGCAAAGAAACTGGGTGGGTGCGGACAAAGGTTCCTCACCCAATTTAAAATGCTACCTTCCCTCCTCTCTAAGACACAAAAATGTCTTGAGAACATATGACTTCCTAAAGCACTTGGGCAATAGTAGTAGATTTGTTTTTGTTACATGCCTTCAAGCCAACTCCATCTTAAGGCAACACTATTCAAGGTTTTTTCTGGCAAGATTTCTTCAGAGGAGACTTGCCACTGCCTTTCTTCTAGGCTGAGAGAGTGTGATGTGCCCAGGTTCACCCAGTGAGATTCCATGGCTGAGCAGGGATTTGAACCTTTGTCACCCCAAATCCTAGTCCAGTGCTCCAACCACTACACCACGCTCAGTAGTAGTAGAGACTCATTTCCCCCCCTCCCATTTTACTTCCTCTCCAGGTTGCAGCAATGGCGGTGGCAATGTACCTCTACTGTCGCTTGGATGAGAAATGACTGAGTTAGAATGCCAGGGGTTTACCCTGCCAGGAGGCGAGAGAATGGTGCACATAGCAACTTTTTCTTAACCTGTGTCCACAAAAAATCGAACATTTCTTGGGTGTGAAGTGTCACATGATTTGACTGTACCAAACTGGAATCTGTAGTGTGTACAAAAATGAAATAAGGAAAAGTGGTTTGATCAGAAATTTTTATAATGTGAAGGGCTCTTATGTCAAAAGTCAAGAAGACTGACTCAAAGACTGGAAAAAGAAAAACTGATGGCATTTCTGCTTTTTTTTTTTAAATGCCACTTCGGAACTTGTGGGTTTTCCTGCTGGCTTTGATATCTATCATCCGGAGAGACATGTGAAATCTCTAGGAGAGTAAACAGTCTAGAATACTGCTCATACCTTTGAAAGGCCATGGTTCCATTCTTTTGCAAATAAGAGAATCCTGTCTACATATGATATAAAGGGGGATCAGTCCTGCCTTTGCTCCAAGAGACAAGCAAAGATCACCAGCTACTGTTTTCGCCTGAGAAAAAGTATATGGCTATGAAGATTCCTTGCATAGTAAATCAATACCATTCTGCAGATCAGTCCATGTAGTCCCTTACTTCTCCCATGTTCCCCTATTTCTCTCTCCACATCCCCCACCCCCGGGCATGCTCCTTGTGACTTGCCAAAAAAGTCTGTACGGATGTCTGGTTGAGCTGGCTTTATTTGAACGGAGCCCTTTTATCGTAGATTGTATTGTACATTGGCCTAGCTTTCTATTTTTTTACTCTTTGTGGATGCAATCTAACTACCAAATTGATTGTTTGCACAGTCTATTACAATAAAAGCTACTTTTTAATTATATCTTGTGGGTGTGAGTGTCTTACAGCACAGCAGAGAATGTTACTTAGCACTTCAGTTGAAGCACCGCTAGGTCTAAGGGAACTTTAGTAGCTAGTGTAGGCACAGCTAGCCCTAAAATAGTGGTATCCAACCTGTGGCCCTCCAGGTGTTTTGGACTACAGCTCCCAGAATTCCTGACCATTGGACCAGCTGGCTCAGGCTTCTGAAAGTTGGAGTCCAAAACATCTGAAGGGCCACAGGCTGGACACAACTGCCCTAAAGGATGAAACTACAAGGTTGTCTAAACGGCGAAAGTATTCCTCACAGAATGCAAGGAGAATATGATCCGTCTAAATGGCATCCCACATCATTTCGATGTATTGGGAAGGAGGGGGCAACTCCATCATATACTGCATGAGAAATGCCTTCATGGCTTCCCAAAGTTTGTTTAAAACAATGGGCAGAATGCACATTCCTGCTCATTGGGACAAGTGATTCAATTTGATTCGCTTTCCCTATATGAGCGGAAGTTGAAAGCTGATTTGTCAGATGTTTGCGGGGTGCAGTGCTTGCTAACAAGGCAAGTGCTCAGAGCCGCCATGTTGGGATTTTTGCCTTAGCAAGCGAGTGCTAAGGTGATAAAATGGCTTTTTGTTTGCTTTTTTGATAAAGCAAAAGAACACTCTTGCACCTTGGGTATAGTTTTTTTTAAAAATATTGTCTGCTGGCGGCAAATCAAGGTAAGTAAAAATGTGAGTAATTCACTTGCGGCCACCATTTTGATTCACAGGCATGCCTGTTTGCACAGCAAATGCAGATAGCTTTGCATGTCTGCAATTTGCCAAAAAAACCCGTTAAGACACATAGCAGCTGCTGCAAATTGCCATTACTGCAGAGCAATCCACAGTTTTTGCCTTGTATAAAGCCCTACATCAAGAACCACCATTCATCTTTTCTGCTGCAGAGGTTTTTTATTTTAAGAAGTGGTCCATTAAAAAGAAAAGGGGTAGAATTGCATGTGTTTATGCTTCTGTAGCTGCATGCTGGTGGGGGTTGGGTGGGAATTTGAAGTGTTGTATTCCAAAATGTAACTTTTCAAAACTGTATTCCTGGTAAGTAAAGACCATACAACTATGGGCAAAAAGCAACTTTGAACAGTCACCATGTTGTTGAGGTTGTTTTTAAAAAGTCACCTGGGGCCATAATAAATGTTGGAGAGCTTCACAGGTTAGGAATTGACTCTGTGGAACTTAGTTCTGGAAAGGTACATTTGATCAATTTTTCCCCCTTTCAGGACTGAGTGTCTTCTCAAGAGTGATGCTGCAAAAAGAGTACTTGAATTTCTAGTATCTGGATAATGAGACCAATATTATGCACCAATTAATTTTGGTTTTGAATATGGTTCTCCTTTCTTCTGTACTACATTAACATTCAAAAATGGGACTCTGGAGAATAACATGGATTCTTGGGGCATGTTCACAAATAATGTTAACTGGTCCCAGAGCTTCTGGGAAAGGCTAGCTATACGTGGGGTCCTATGTGGAGATCTATTTGCTGTGAAATCATTAGCACATTATGACTGTAACTATGTACTTATCTTTAGGAGATCTAGGTATTTTCTATTTATAATTTGTAAAAATGAAAGAAGGGTGGGGGGCAAAGTAAAGCCCCTCCCAAGCTGCTTTTGAAGTCCTCCTTCCCATTCAGAGCCCTTGAGTTGCTCTTGCTCTGGGCAGAAAAGAAGGGGTGTGTGAGAGGACTGTTACTTCAGAAAACCAGTCCACAAATCCACTACATCTGCTCATCCTTGAACTAAGGTATGGCTTTACAGCTACATCTTTATCCCAGCCAACTCTCCCAATTTGACAGAGATGGTCTGAGTTAATTATCTGCCATCCTACTTTTTCAGCTGCTTCTCCCTTTGTCCTCAGCTTGCTTCAGTTGCTGCAGTGTCTCGACTGAAAAAGTAGTTTGCACTTGACTCAGCAGGGAGGAGAGGAGGGGCAGTGGCAGAATCCTGTCCTTTCCAGTGGGCTGAGACAAAAGCCTCTTCTACCTTGTTTTTTCTTCCTCATTAATAACTTTTGTTATCTTGATCACACTCTGGTGTTGCTTGACCATACATGTTCTAGTTTTTATATGTGAAATATTGGAGGGTATGGATCCTATTGCTATACTAGATATATCTCGCTTATCACTGGAGATTGGCTCCCATAGTAGTATACTATAAAAATGTGCCCATCAGTTTTCTGGTCCCTGGCAGTGTTTAGCATAGTCCAGATTCCTTTTCCATCTCTTGCTCAGAAAAGAGATGCTGATGGAAAAGATACCAGTCCCCATAATGATCTACGCAGAATTGAGTTTTGCATGTATGCAGGACAGAAGTGGCCAGGGTCAAAGGTTGGAGGCCTCATTGGATCACCATTGGTGGGGCTGCACCCCAGCACCCCCCAAAATTGTGATGTTTGTCCCCAAATGCCCCCAAACACTCCCATGGGTTTGGGAAAATTTTTGCCACATTTTTGGGGACTTCTGGGTCATTTTAAGCTCAGGAGAAGGCTTTTTTTTAAATAGGAAGTGATCAAAAGCTCAAAAAAACACAGTTGGCTGCTACCCTCCCCCCATGCAACACAACAAATTGGTCCATGCTTCATCTGCTTCTTGTTATATTTACTTGAGGAGTACTGTATTTGAGTTGTTCCAACTTGGGAAAACCTTTGTCTGACAACACGAAATCTGTTGCTATTTTAGGTGTTTAAGCAAAAACCTGTTCTTAAAAATCTCTTTTCTCAAAGGAAGAAGAGTTGGAATATTGATGAGCCAATATAATGGAATAAAGTTAAGAGGACAAACTATCTCAGATCAAAGAGAACCAAGAGAGCTAAGAGAAAAGGAGTTATGGGAGAGGGCAAAAAGCTGAAAAACGACTCAGATGAGTTAGACGATACTGGGAAAATGAAGCAAAACCATGAGTTTAATCTTACAGATTAACAATTAAAACTGGAATAAAATAAGGAAATTAGATCATTGACATTATAATGTATAACATAATATATATGTATAGAGTTGCATTGTATAACACAGCATATCTGTATGGATATTTGCAAATAAAAGGGATTAAGGAAAACACAAGAATATATTTATATACAGTTAGAGATGTACATAAAGGTAAATTGAAGGAGGTATTGAGAGAAAATTGAATATAAAAGAAGATCCAAATTGAGATGCAAACAATAGGAAATTATGTTGAATGGGAAAAGGGAGAATAAAGATTGAAGTATGTAAGATTTAGAAGAACAGATGGAAGTTGTATGTGGGAGAAAGTATGAGTAAGTCGAAGAGGGATGGGAAGAAGATGGAGTGTATAAGGAAGAAAGAAAGAAAAGAATGGGTGGACCAGTATGTTCTAGGTAATATGAAAGGAAAATGAGTATGGATAGTGGTAAAAAGGAATGGGAGAGAAGAAATAAGAGAAGAGGAAAAGAAAGATAAACAATAACTACATAAATAAGAACAAAATTAATTTTGGTTGTAATGTAATGTATTTATGTATGTTTGTGGATTGAAATGTATGTGTATATATTTGTGGAATAAAAATGGTTAAATAAATGTTTTTTAAAAAATTTCTTTTCTCTCTGTGTTTGAATTAGACATACACACAGAGAAAATATTATGTTGCCCTGAATGTTTAGAAGAAAGGGCAGGATGAAGTTGCAAATTGCTTTTAAAATAAATTAATCAGACGGATGTCCGGAGAGATTATTTGCCATTTAACTTGGACGTGAGATTTGAAATTCAAATGAAATGCAGTAGCGTTTGTTTCATACAAATGCAGGGATAGCTATTCCAAAGTCCCTATTGTGCCAATTCCTTTAACAAGCCAAACATAGCCTTTCTCTCCTCCCCTCACTCTGTTTTTCTTCAGAAATTAAGAGCCAGCAGACAAAGTATAGTTTTTATTTCTATGCATCCTTGTTTTGACCATAACCAAGGGCTCATTTACATTGCAGTTTTTATCCTGGGTAGATTGCAGAAATCATGATCTCAATTCTGTCCCTCACTGTTCCCACAATATGTCACGGGTAACAGAAGTCTCATTTTTTTGGATTTGTTGTTTACACATACCTCCATCCCAGGGAAAGGGGCACACAGCAGAGTTGAATTTTGATTGGTCTGACTTTGGAGGGGGAGGGCTTGCAAGGGAAGCCTGGCAATTCTGAAACCACCATTTTTGCAAGTCCCATTGCCCGCTCTTCCCCCCCCCCACTGTTGCCTCTCCCCTCTCTTCCCCATTCTCAGCCAGTGAACGGGAAGAGAGGGGGAGAAACAGAGGAAGAGGCAGCAGTGGAGGACAGGCAGGCGAGGGGAATGAGGAAGAGAGGGGGAAATGGAGGAAGAGGCCTGTCCTCAGCTGCAGCCTTTTCCTCCATTTTGCCCCCCCCTTCACCATTCACTGGCTGTGAACAGGGAAGAGAAAGGGAAGGAAGGAGGGAGAGGCAGCAGCAGGGGAAAGGGCGAGCAATGGGATCAAGAATTGCAAGGCTTCCCTTGCTAGCCTGCCCCTCCAAAGTCTGACCAATCAGAAATCATCCCATGTCCCAGGATAGTTTCTGATTGTTCAGACAACCAATAGCACGGGTTGTCCCAGACTTTCCAAAAAAAGGCCCTGGAAAATAGAGGGATGGAAAGTCACGGGTTAACTGGGGTTTTTTTGCTACCCCTCCTTCCGAATAGCGTGTGATGGGTGTGAACAAATAGGGTTCAACCTGATTTCTTCCTGGGATTTTTTTGCTGTGTAAACAGGCCCCCAGTGTAAGGACACATGAACACAAGAAAAGTGTGGACTAGCCTACCCTATGTCATTGCATTTATATATTTTTTTAAAAATGGTCACCTATATTGCCTGAAAGGTGGCAACTGGTGCTTTTCCTCCACTGCTCTCCATCTCTCTCCTCCACCACCCCCCACAGCCTGTGAGGAGATTCTTGCCGCCTTTGGCTGTTTTGCAGGTGGGGTTTGGGAGGCCAGTCAACAAGACCGCCAACCGCCGGGTAGCCATGGCAACATGGGGGCCCACCAGGCGTGCTACTTCAGGGCCTAGCAAGGTGGGCTGCAGTCCTCCTCTTCTTCTCTCCCTCCTCTGCTTACACCGCTCTGCCTCAAGCTGGCCAGAGGGCAATGCAGGGCCAGTTTAAGGAATTTTGAGGGCCCCTTGCATCTTTCCCCTTCGCACCTGGGTGGCTGATGCTCCGCATCCTCCTCCTCCTGATGGCTCCACTCCCTCCAAGTCAGGCTCCAGCCTGGGCTGCGTCCTGCTCCTGCTGCTCCTGGCTGGAGGTGCCGGGGGAGCGCTGGAGGTGCTGGCTGGGGTGCAGGGTGAGGCCAGGAGGGCTAGCAGCTGCTTCTGCTCTGAGGTGCCAGGGCTAGGCTTGGCTTCCCAGGGGGCGGTGCTCCTTGGGGGGGTGTTCGGTGGCCATGGGCATCAGGGCAGCGGGAGCATGGGGCTGGTGGGTGGGGAGCCGATGGGAGGTGGGGACTGCCAGCTGCCACTTCTTCCCCCGCTACCCTTCTCCCTGCCTGGCTGCACTTGGCTGCTTGGGGCATGGGCGGCTGGAGCAGCAGGAGGTCGGCTGGGTGACCGGGTGACCAGGGGAAGGAGGAGAAGCCCATGGCTGCTGCCTGGCCGGCCAAGAGTGCCACCCCGCAGGGAATGCTGCCCAGAGCTGGGGGATGGAAGTGTATTGTGGGCAGCAGGGAGGATTGGGGTGCATGTGCTGGGCTGCTGTGGGGGACGGCGTGTATTGGGATGGGGCCCCTGTGGCTATGGGGCACCTCGCAAATGCTGATTTGGCGGTATGGTTAAACCGGCCCTGCAGCTAACGATGACCCTGTTACAGGGTTTTTTTGGCCAGATTTGTTCAGGGAAAGGTTTGCCATTGCTTCCTCTTAAGCTTAGAAGATGTGACCTACACAAGGCCATCCAGTGGGTTTCCCTGGCTGAGCAGGGATTCCAACCCTTGTTTTTCAGAGTCCTAGTCAAACACCCAATCCACTGCACCATGTTGGTTCAAGTTTAGCCTCTCCCTTTCCATGCCTTGATGCTTTCCTACATTTTGTTGGGGAATTTTCATTCCCCCATGAAAGTGTCTACCTGCACAGTCAAGTGTGTTGAATCCATAAGAACTAGGACTAGTTACTCATATCAGTATGTGGTCAGAAGAGCTTGTGTGAACAAAAACGTATCATGTGAACCCCCATCCCAATCCTGTAGACTGTCAATCACTGCAAAAATGAAAGGGGTGAGTCTGCACAGATGACTGCTTCTGGTAGACACTAAGGTGTTGTTGTGTTTTTAAAATAGCAACATAGAATTAAGTCATGCCCAAGAGAAGGTGAGATTGTACAGTGAAGTGAAGACACTGATAAGTGGGTAAATGGGGTGCTGTGAGTTTGTCACCTTGGGTTAGGTGTATCTAGACTGCACAATTATAGCAGTTTGATCTCACTTTCTATCATAGCTCCATTCTATGGAATCCTGGGATTTGTAGTTTGGTGACATACATAGAATTCTTTATCGCACTCCCCTGGATGATAGGCCAAAGCTTTCTGGCACAGAAGTCTTAAGTCCCTGATCAAATTAGAAATCAAGGTTTCCAAAGAATGCAGCATGGCAGTGCTATTAAAGTGCTATAATTGTGCAGTGTAGATACACCCCTTGATAACAAAATGAAGCAACCACATCATTTTCAAGAGTCAAATTCCAAGGTAGTATCCTTTTTTGTGCTTGCTGTGAATTTCCATGTTGAGGTGCCTATTCGAGTAGAAACTGTGTTCCTGTAAAAGTTGCTCTCCTTCCTAATCAAGAAAGCTGTTTTCACAACAAACAGTACCACCTGATCCCAGAAGGAAACTGGGCTCAAGGACAGGCCATGTGCTTCTCAGCTGTTTTTCAGCGGCCCCTTTTTGATATGAAAAAAACCTCTGGTTTGTGGGAACCAGATAGGTTTTCCTCCCTGGGTGGCTTCTGAAATTTCCAGGAAGCTTTGCTTATTTGTATTTGTGGACTGTGAGAAAGGACCAGTAGTTCATTGGTGATGGTGATGGGCCAGGTACAGGAAGTATTTTTGAAAGTATTGATAAGAGCAATTCTCATATATTATAAATTCCTGTTAAGAGTAATGGTCTTGCCAGTCTTGTTGAATACTGTACTGCAGAGATCGGTGGTGCACCTGAGCAAAATCAATAATGTTGTGCCTCTGGTGCCAACATCTCTTGGCACCTTGATGATCTGTGTGTGATTTGTGAAGACTGGCATCTGTACCTCAGTCAACAAAGTACTGTAGATGTGTCCCTCGTCATGACTTCTTTAACAGAAAATTTGGTACAGAGGCAGAAATAACATGGAACGAATGGGTATCTTTAGGGTATTTAGGCCCCAAGAATGTATTACCTGCATGTTATTTCAATATTATTTTGAAACATTATACTATGGTGTTTTTGGTGTTTGGCTTAATTCCTGCACCCTGACACACACACACACACAGAGCGAGCGAATTATAACAGTCTGTGGTTACACATAATATACTACCCACACACTAATTATTGCTCTACTTACTAGTAGGCACCAACCCTATAAATAGCTTCTGTTGTCTGTACAATCTGTTTGCTGAAGCAAAATGTTCAGATACATCCTTGTTTTGCCTTTTACTGTCTCTCTCTCTCTGGCTTTTCTTCACAAATGAAGATTCAGGAAGGACTCATCCCGTGCTTTCTGCAAGTGCACTGATGACTAAAAAGGCCAATCCGAGATAAACAAGTCCGGTTGCAGAAAGCACAGCAGAAGATCTCCTTGGGTGATGTTTCCGGGTTGTGATTCTTTCTGCGTTGTCGTTTCTCTTCAAGACTTGTTCGGCGTGAGTTCTCAAATAAGGCTGCAGCATTGTGGATAGTGCGTCTCCATGCCTCCCGATGTGAGGAAAGGGTGGACCATTGTTGGTGATCAATTTGGCCGAGCCTGAGATACTGTTTCAGGGAGTCCTTGTATCGCTTTTTTGGAGCACCCCTCTTACGCTGACACGTGGCAAGTTCACCGTAGAGTACTATTTTTGGGAGGCGATGGTCCTCCATCCTAGAAACGTCCAGACTTTTACTGTATCTTCTTTCTAAATCAAGATAGATGCTACAAGCAATCTATTGCTCTTGACATGGTGATAGCTTGTCAAAAGCAGCCTCGGAAGCAAAAGCAAATGTGTCTTTGGCATATGCATGAAAGGACTGTGCAAATAGTTTAACCATGAACTGGATTGTTTGCCTGTTGCATTTGTACCCACCCTTTCCTCTAAATGTGCTTGCCTTCCAGAGGGCTGGCTGTGTAGTTTTTGCTAGAACAAACAGACCTAGACTATCATGTTGCCTTTAAAGACAAACAGGTTTATTGGGCTGAAAACTTTTGTATCAGGTGTTACATGATGGAAAGTTTTAAATTTTTTAAAATATAGTTTTTATTGGATATTTTGAAGTATGATTATAAAGACATGAAAAAAGAAAAAATGGGGGAAACAGGGAGTACATAGGATATGGTTGGGGGTTAAGCATTTTTAATGTAAGCTGACCGTTATAAATTATGGGCACAGGAAAAGGTTTTGAAGTCATGACCAAGTGAATGTGGAATATTCTCTGCGATCATACCTGTGTCCTTCCCCAACACCTATAGAAGGGCATTATGAGAGAAAAGGAGGAGTGTAAGAAGATATTTTTGTTCCTATTTTAAAATATCATACCCTGGCTTGTACAAAATTACTGAGAGAAAAAGATTTGTAAGAATTATTTCTATATTCCGCTTGAGGGTTTCTGAACAATTATAGAAAATGCTTTCGTGTTTACATTCTGGCCATGTAAACCAGCAGATGAACAGATCTCCTGAGTAGGAACAGTGCCCAAGTATAAATCTGGAGTCCAGGTATAAATTTGTAACATGGCTCCAGGACCGGTTTAAGGAATTTGGGGGGGCCCTGCAATGCTTTATTTTGGGGGCCCCATATGCTTATCTCAGGTCAATGTAACCTAACTCAACCTAAGCTATTCACAGTACAGGATATTCGGATTCTTACTAATAATGTTTTTGCAGGAGGATTGTTACTACGGGGCCCCCACAATGATGGGGTCCCCTGCGGATGCTGATGCTGCTGGTGCCTTAAACCAGCCCTACATTGCTCTCCTTTTCCTTCTCCCTTCTACAGAAAGCCTTGTCTGTTCTGAAAAACTGGAGACTTAGTTCCCTTTTGTTTAAATGTCTTATATTTCTGGTTGCTCAGTTTGTATTTCTATCCAGAAATGGCAGATAAAAATGTCAGTTACTTCTACAAAAGTGGCAAATTCCCTCTGTGGACTTTCTGTGATCCACTATCAGTTCTTCTATGTATTCTGGAGATCAGAGGCCAAACTCATGCAAACATTTTATCAGTCACATCAGCTTCTGCTGTCCCTGAGATCTCACTGTCCCTGCCTAATTGTAGTGTTTGCCCATCTTCCTGGCTGTACATTGGAAAAGACCAACAGGTACTCCAGGACTTGCAGTTCTTGAGAAAGTGTGACACATAAGGGGGCCGTTTACACGATGAAAATGTCCTGGGAAGAATTCATGTCGATCCCTGGCAGTTTACACGTACATCGGGTCGGGTACGTGATTTTCGGAAGGGGGGCCACTTCTTATCCCTCAACCTGCGGGACTTCCAGTCCTGCAGGTTGTGCCGGTTTTTTAAAAAGTCACTGGAGGATTCGGAAAATCGGAAATGTAAACAGCGTGGGACAAAAAGTCTCGGTACTGGGATGACCGGAAATAGTGACTGGGGGCGGGCTTAGAGCTCAGGGACCAGAAAAGGAGGGGTCAGTCACCCGTTCAACAGATCCAGCCTCACCAGCCGAAAACAAAGGCATCCCTTCCAGCTGCATGAAGGTTGATGTGTGTGTGTGTGTGTGTGTGTGCACGCGCGAATGTACTCAATCACCTTTTTAAATGGATTTCTACACTGCAAACCCTTCAGCTTTACCTTTTCCTCAACTGCCTGTTACAGAGAGATCGTAGTAGCTTGGTCACCTCCCTGGCACATTAAAATATTCAAGCCTCTGAGCGAATTAGCACCCTTTAATTTCCCCTCTCTGTCTTTGTGTCTATCAAACTGCCTGCCTATAGCAGCCAGCTGTAGGGGTTAATATTTTAAAAAGGCAAGCACTCTGCTTGTTTTCAAAGCACTCAGCTTGATTTCAAAAGGAAAGCTCTGCGTCTGAGCGAAAGATCTATCACGATCTTTCAAAATGCTTTCCGCCTCTTCTGAAGGGGTTAAAATGTTCAAGAAGCAAGGGGGAATAACAAACCTCTGCCCCCTCTCTCCACCACCACCCCAGCCAGCCAATAGCATCGCTCGTGGCACGGAACTCTAAGGGAAGTGCGTCACCGAGGTTGTGAAAACACGAGTAATCGCATCTTTGATTGACAGCCCAATAAATAAATAAATAAATAAATTAAAACCTAAACAAAACCGGAACTATGGACGTGTAAATATCAGTCATGGGACCACACGGGATATCCATATCAGAGACATAAATCGTATAAACAGCGAGGGACAGATTCGTGATCACTTTGTCCCGGTAGGCAACGCGACAATTTCTGTCGTGTGACTGGCACCCAGGAAGTACACGTTTTTGTCCCTCCCTCCTCAGGCATCCTTCTTGTGTGAGGAGGAGGACAGTGGAGACATGCTAGCCAGTTCCGCCATCTCTGTTGCATCCTCTGCTCTTCATGGCGACTGTCTTGCTGTCTTGCCACACATATTAGAAACCTGCATGATGAGAGTTCTGAACTGCATGGACTCAGAGAGTCTATGCAGGTACAGTTCTACTGCAGAGGGACCCACTCCAAAATGTGGAAGGCAGTGGAACTAATAAGGAGATCATGGCAGGAAGCACGGAGCTAACACACTGGCTAGCTAAGGCATGTCCACTTTCCCTTCAGGCAATTCTTATTGCAGGAGAACCAGGACTATATTTGTGACCATTGGGTAAAATTGTCCTGGAAATTTGCCAGGGCCTGGCAGCCAATGGCTCAGGGACCACCATTTTAAGGCCACTATTTTGAGTAACACTGCTTTAGGCCATTATGGGCATTTATGACACCAGATAAGTAAACCAAGAGTAACAGCAACAAAAACAACAACTCGCCTTGCCCCTCCCCGTAAAGGGTTGTTGTAGAAAAAGTGGAAAGAAACCAATGTTTGGTAAACTGTCACTGAGGTGACTTTGATTCTGGCAGGTGGACTAGCTCTGAAGTTAGCTGGATAAGATTTCCTGAATGCTACTTTTGCCTTTCATAGTCCATCTTTCTTTTCCCTCTAGTTCATCATGAGACCAACAGAATGGGAAGACTCAGAGGTGCTGGATGCAAAACCATGGATAGCTTCTTTAAGCATCCTTCTTGCTTGTTATTGGCTTAGGCAAACAGTTTTGAATGTAATCAAGGTTCTTCTTCCTGTATTGATCCATTGTGTGTACTTCTAGCCAGTAGTTGGACTGAATTAATGCAGCTTTCTCCATCAGCACACACATACACACGCACCTTCCTCCTGAAGCACAAACTACAATTCCCCACACCAACCCACTTAGGTCAGATCTAAGACAAGGTATACAAGAGTGCAACTTCTTCAGTTATTGCCTTGTTAATAATTGTTAACGCATGTGTATCTCCCCCCCCCATTCCCATTTTTAAAGAAGGCCAAACAAATATGATCTGGCTGAAAAATGTTTGGCTATTTTTAAAAAACTAAAGCTTTTCCTATAAATTCTGAGATACACACAAACACACACACAAGCTATATGAGTTAATGACTTTGGGACTATGTACTGATAAGCAATACAGCAATGTTGATTAGCAGACGGAAGCAGTGATGTGATACTTAATAGGAAGGAGTTTCCATGGAAAGGAAACCTCACACACAACTGGTGACATGTTTGCAGAATCACGTGGATGCAATTACCACTGTTGTCACAAGCTCTTGCATTGTTGTTATTGTGCTAGAGGTAAATGTCAACAAGAATGCATCATATTTCATGCTTAATGAGGACAAAAGACCTTCTGCAATCTAAACAGGAGAAAAGGGAGGAACAGCTAACAAACAAAAATATATGGGCTGCCGTTCCTCTAATGTCTTAAGGGAAGTTCTTTAAAATTATGTTTTTATGTTATGGAGACATAAATTAAGGTAATGTTTGTCATACTTCCATGCAGGATATTGTTAGCTTTATAGCAAGCTGTAATAAAAAGACCAAACTGCCATGATCTCTTGTCATTAAATATACTTTTAAAAATTAGAGGTATATTAAAGATAATCTTCAACAGGGATGAGGATCTCTTTTGTTCCTTGAGTACAAAGAGAAATTTAAGATTGTTTAAAGTACGTACTTCATAAGGAACCAGCCTTGCAACTTCTTCTGTGACAACATACTAGTAGCATAATTCTATATATGTCTACTCAAATGTAAGGCCCACTGAGTTCATTGTGGCTTGCTCCTAGGTAAGTGGGCCATAGAGTTGCAGCCTAAAGCAGAATCTCATGAAAGACAAAAGAACAAACTGATACAGTACAGTTGTTCCTCCGTATCCACAGATTTAAGTATTTGTAGCTTGAAAATATTCTTTTAAAAATGATAATCCAAAAAGCAAACCTTGATTTTGCCATCTTATATAAGGGACATCATTTTGCTATGCCGACAACGCAGAAAGAATCACAACCCGGAAACATCACCCAAGGAGACCTTCTGCTGTGCTTTCTGCAACCGGACTTGTATATCTTGGATTGGCCTTTTTAGTCATCAGCGCACTTGCAGAAAGCGTGGGATGAGTCCTTCCTGAATCCTTGTTTGCGAAGAAAAGCCAGAGAGAGAGCATATAATGCGGCTTGAGTATTCACAGATTTTGGTATCCACGGGGGTCCTGGAACCAAACCTCAGCGAATATGAAGGGACATATGAAGGTACTTCAAACCTGGGAGTAAATTCAACAGAACTCACTAGGGGCTCACACCTGCAGAGAAAAACAGTGGATTATGTTGCATAGCTGCAAATGAACATGTGTTAAGGACTAGTACAGAGAAGTCCTACCGTGCAGCTCTGTAAATAAAGGCATGATTGCATGGACAAATGCCGAGTCTGGAAATTTTACCTTTTTGGACTGCAACTTTTTCAGAATTCCCCAGCCAGCATGTCTTTTCCAAGCTCTGAATAAATGTTAGTGTGAGCTTGGTAATATATCCAAAAGGAGTTGACAGCCTGTTCCCATAGTAAAAACTGTATTCCCTACCCCCCCAAAGTCATTACAGCATAGGAATATCTGTGTGCTGTCTGGTTTAATTGCTGAAGAAAATAATTAATCCCTACTGGTGCAAACTATCTTCCAGTTTCAGGGAAGCAGGTTTTGCAGATGTATGTGTGGGGTGTGTGACTACACTGTCAGTTACTTTCTGTTCTGATGCTCTAAACATAAGGGAGAGGACAAATCAACACTTTTGCCAGATTAAAATGGGAGAGAGATTCTCCATATGAATTGGGAAGAAAACATGTCTGAGCCTCCAATATACTGGAAGTGACAATTACATCTTGACCTTTAAAACAAATTTACCACATTTCCACACCACATTTCTTCTAAAACGGTGTATGAAATTATGTTCTTCCCCATTTTACATTGGCAGCAACCCTATGAGAGCAATTAGTCTTTTCCATAGTCTACCAAGTTTTAAAAATTCCTTGCTCCAATTCCAATACTGTTAAAAGTATGGTATGATGGACAGCACAGGGTTGTAACCAAATTCTAGAATAGATATTTAATGACAGTGAATAGACTTGATAATTTTCAAACTCTGCCTATGGGGTTGAATTCTTGCCTCCAAAGCTCACCCCTTGGAGATTTCCTTCTCACCCTCCTAATAATGAATAGAAAGGAGAAGGGGGAGAACTGGAGGTGTTTGAGTTGGGTCCTGCTCTTGAAGTCATGACTGAGTCCACACATCTCTGTTTCCCTTTTCACCTTCTCTTGCTCAGGTAAAGTTGCCAAGGGAGCAAATCTGCATCACTGTCTGGAAATGTCAGGGAGCTTGTGACACAGGGCAAAAGGAAAAACACCACTAACATCATCTGGTTTGCATGGACTCAGAGGGGTGGGGAATCTGGCCCAGCATGCTCTGCTGTAAAGCAAGAAAACAAGGATGTAGCTGTGAACTATAGCTTTAAAGCGTTGTCTAGTTTTATCCTAAAATTCTTTTGAAATCAATGGGACAAGCAAATTGTGAGCAACAAATCCAAGTGATTTGACAGGCTTGACTGACTTTCTCAGGATCAGAGAAAGAAACTACATCTTATAAATCTACCCGCAGGGTTTGGAGTGACAGCAAAAGCAAGGTTAGAAATGGTCAAACTAAAGTGTGGAACTGTTCTTGGAGTTATTCATTAACTGCACTAAAATGGAACCAGTAGAATGTCAACTGTGTCCTCCAGCACAGTCTGTAATTTGTCCTTTTGCTGCCTTCCTTTGGCTGCTCGCCCCTGGGCAGAGGTGGATATCAGAATGCCATTTGTTTTTTTGCATCAGTCTGTGCGTCTAATGGCACAGGAGTTTACCTTGGATCAGTGGGCTTGCTTTTTAAATGTGAAAGTTTCCTTCATCTGCATGAAAGAAAAAAGGGAAAGGACCTGCCATGAAATATAAACAATCCTCCACTTGGGAGATTATCAGAGGTGTCCCTTGAAACTGTTTCTGTACCGCTACCCCCCCCCCCCACCGGTACCATTCCCGCCCCACAACTGTCCCTTTAACAGAATGATTTTTTTTCAGACACTTGCCTTATTCCATTATAGGAACTGTTCCACCCCCCCTTGGCTTCACTGCAATAAAGGCAGCTGTTGTAAAGCTGCTTTTACTGCAGTGAAACCAAATCCCACTCGTTCTCGCGGGAAATTTGAAAATAAAAACAAAATGTTAAAACAGAAAAGCAAGCCCCAAAACACACAATACAAACACCAAGTAACCTGGGGAGTGGGGGGGGGAAGGGTGACACTCACCTGGCTGCCTCTATCGAAACCAGAAGTCTTTGGCATGGACCTCCTGGTGATGTCATGTGCCGCTGGCATCGCAACAGCACAACGGGGCATATTTTCAAACACTGGTGATTCTGTTATGATACTGGAACAGGTTTCTTATTCACGGCTTAAGCTTAAGAAGTGGGGGAGGGGAACAGGAGCAGGACAGGAGCTTCCTGGACAGGGTAGACATAATCTGAAAAGGGAGACAGATAGCGATCTCCCCTCATCCCTGTCCTGGGTTATTGGACACGTCTGATAATCTCCTTGGCTGCAGCACCCTTTAAAGCAAAATGTTAATTGCTTTCACTGCTCAGGCACTGTCTTATAAGGGTACCCTCCTCTCAGTCTACTGAGGGAGAGACAACTAGTGAAGGTGATGATGTATGGCTAATATAAACACCCACAATGTGGATAGGGTTGCCAGTTCAGGACCATTCCAGGCTCTGAGCTTTCCAGACCAAAACCTAAGACATAGGGAGAGTCTCTGGGGGTGTCATTAAGTGTTATCTGTTAAATACCAACTGCATTAAAATTTATTAAAATTTATTAAAATTTATTAAAATATCGGTAGAAATGTAAGATGATAAGGTAAAGCTTTGATTTTATGCAATGTATATTAAGCAGATAAGATGTCTTTTGAAAATGTTGTATTTTGAAGAGTTTTGAGAATGCTGAATCTTAAATAATGAATAAAATGAAAAACAAAAAAACAACTGCAGTTACTCACAGTTTGTCATTCAAACACTTACACACAGAGAGACATAGAACATATTTTCCTGTACGGAAATTAGGATGGAAAGAGCCAGTGTGGTGAATGGTTTGAATGTTGGACTTTGACCCTAGTGACCAGGGTTCGAATCCCTGCCTAGCCATGAAAACACACCTTGGGGAAGTCACACTCTCCCAGCCTCAGAGGAGGGCAATGGCACCCCCGCTCGAACAAATCTTGCCAAGAAAACCCTGTGATAGCTTTCCCTTAGGATTGCCATAAATCAAAATGATTTGAAGGCACACAACAATTTTCCTAAGGGCTGTTCCCAGATTGAAGTGAAATGAAGGGATTATTAATTCTCACTTACTTAGGGAGACTAGATAAAGAACTTTTTAATCTACCCTACTTGCTTCTAGCTATAAAGCAAATGCAGAGCAGAGGGTGAGCCCTGGTAGGGGAGGAAGCTAAGTACAGTTCTCTCTTCATATTCACTGGGGTTTGGTTCCAGGACCCCCGTAGATACCAAAATCCACGAATACTGAAGTCCCATTACATGCAATAGCATAGCAAAATGGTGTCTCTTATATAAGATGGCAAAATCAAGGTTTGCTTTTTGGATTATTATTTTTTTAAGCATATTTTCAAGCTGTGAATACTTAATTTATTTTTAAAAAATTTTTAAAAAGTGAATACTTAGATCTGTGGATACCAAATCCATGGATAGGGAGGGACAACTGTAAATACATAGACTCCTTAGAAACTACAGTTGCCCCTCCACATTTGCAACTTTCACATTTGCGGTTTTGATTATTTGCGGAAAGCTACCTGCCCCCCCCCCGCTCAAAACCCCGTCCCTTCTCAAGGCAGCGAAGGGCTTAGCCCGTTGCTGCCCTGGGAAGGCAGAGTGGGAAGCAGCTGGCGCGCTCTCGCTACACCCCGCTGCCTTGGGAAGGGGGGATGGGAGCAGCTGGTGTGCTCGCGCTACACCCCACTCCCTTCCCAAGGCAGCAAGGAGCTTATCAGGAAGCTCATCCCTGCCTTGGGAAGGGACTGGGGTGGAAAACAGCTCGCCCACAGGCTCTTTTCTTATTCGCTGTTTTTTCACATTTGTGGAGGTTGTCTGCCCCTAACACCAACGAATGTGAAGGGATGACTGTATTTGCAAGTTGCAGCAACAAATCAAGGAAGCCTTGGAAACTGTAGCAAGCTGCTGCTCTGCTACCTGAGCTGGAAATTTGCTCACAGCCCTTTCCTGTTGCCTGAAGCTGAGCCCACCAACACTGGAGAATTTGCAGTGCTGTTTCCCGCTTGGAGATAACCTACTAAAACCAAAGACAGGCCCTGTCAGGCCTCAGGTCAGGCCCTGAGATTTGGCAACCCTAAATATGGAGCATTATTCTGTAAGGGAGGGGCATAAGGAGGAGGAAGAGGGAACAGGAAAGGGAGAGAATGGAGGCAGAGTGAAGAGAACATAGTGCCATTGTACTTTGCAACTGACTAGCTGTTATGGGTGATGTTAATTGTTGCTTACCAGAAGGGGATTTTTTTTTTTTAACAATTTCTCTATTGCAGGGGTGACACAGCTCCCATCAGCCCTTGCCAGCAGAGCCAAGGGTGAGAAATGCTGGAAGCTGTAATCCAAACATATCTAGAAGGCAAAACTCTCATTATTTAATTAGATGTGTATTAAAAAAAACCTAAAACAGCAGTGACACACATGTAGATATTGATGCAAAAACAGCAGTTTCCTAATGTTGTTGTTGTTACATATTTTCTTGTCTTGTCTTTTTTTCTTTTTGCTACATATTTTCAGAGAGATGGTTTTAAAGACCAGAGGATGGGAATCATGTAGCTCTTCAAGTATTGTTGGACTACAATTCCCAACATTCCTAACCATTGGCTGTGATGGCTAGGGTTGACGGGAACTGCAGTTCAACAACACCAGGAGGGCCAAATGGTTCCTACACCTACATTAGAAAGAAAGGAAACTGTGTCAAAATTAAAACAAAAACAGCTTTTCTGCAGTTCATGTAATGATGTCATTTTCATAATGATGCCAGATGTAACCCTCTGGGAGTGGTAAAAGTGTCAAGGAGGTTTTCTGAGGGATTTGAGCTGGGTAGGTCTGTTCTTTAGCCCTTCCATCCAGATCAAGATATTTAAAGTGTTTGTACTGACCTGGGAAACATGAAGCCCTGCTGAAGGTCAAGGTGACTCCTGTGAGTCAGTAGCCTTGAAGATTCCAGGAAAGAAAAATGTCTCTGTAGTCACACCTTTGGAACCTAAAGGTGTGCCTAGCAATATTATATAACAACTTTTAAAAACTAGGTAAACCTGATGTACACACTCAGAGCTTTCAGAATCTCCCAGCCAGTATGGTCAGCAACCATGCTGTCTAGGGGATTCTGAGATTTGCAATCCAAAAAAACAACCTTTCCAACCTCTCTTACTCCCATAACCTGCATGCTGTATTCTTAATTTTAACCACTCAGTTTCCCAAGCAGGTTCCACTGCTATTTATAAAAACGGTGATTGATTGAATCACAGATCTGCTGCTCTCCTATCTAGGCTCTTTCTTCAGCTTTTACCCCCACCTTTTTTTTGGGGGGGGTGTCTCTTGCTCTTTTATCTTGCAAGCTGAGATAAACATACAGCAGCAGTCAAGAGCTTAATTCTCCCCCAAATGTGTAGCAATGAAGAAGTTTTCTAAGCCCATTAGAGCACTAAGATTCTCTGGAGAGGCCCTTCTCTCTGTCCCACCACCTTCTTGAGCTGGTTTTTATGGGAACAGGGGAGAGGGCCTTCCTGGTGGCTGCTCCCAGACTTTGGAACTCCCCATACCCCTCCTAGGGAGGCCAGGATGGCTCCATCCTTGCTCTCCTCCTGTTGGTTAGTTAAGACTTTTTTATGCTGTCAGGCTTTTGGAGTGACTTAATGCTGTGCAGTGCTGTTTTTAGGATTTGTATGTTGTCATTTAACAAATTATAATGTTTTTAACTTTATCAATTGCTAAATTGTTTTTAAATGGTTGCATTTTACTTTTTTGAAGCTTTTGTATAGTTTTAATTTGTATTGTTTTTAAATAGGTTGTTAGCCAGCATGAGTCTCATTATTGAGAGAAAGGCAAGAAACAATAACAACAACAACAGCAACTACGACTACTCCTAGTAGTTGTTGGACTTTTTCGGATGGCGATCTGTAACGGAAGCAGCCTTGTCCCTGTTGCGAGGCTGCTGCGTGGTAGGGGGTCCGTTTTGGATGATGCTATCCTCCTACCGATACTGTTGCAGAAGAGCTGGGAGGCTGAAGCGCTATATTTGGCGATTTTCTAATCATGGAAGTTGACCGTGATTAGAAAATCACTAAATATAGCGCTGCAACCTCCCAGCTCTTCTGCAACAGTATTGGTAGGGGGACAGCATCATCCGAAACTGACCCCCTACTGCGCAGTAACCTCATAACGGGGATGAGGCTGCTTCCGTTACAGATCACCATCCGAAAAAGTCTGTTGTTTCAGACATAAGTGGGATGGGAAGTGTGGTTAATTAAGCATAACAAACTGGGAAAAATCACACACACACCATGCCTCTGAAACCAGTTTCAGGAACATCACATCATGTTTTCCTGTTTCAACCTATATGTTTGATTAGCTTAACTGGGCCTTAAGCTCTCCGTTAAAGGTGTAGGAGAGGTAAACATGATGTATACCTAGAATTCACTCAGGCAGCACAGGCAGAGGCCCCATTTAACCCATGGGCTCAGGGCTGGACTTTGCATTAGGCCAAGGAAGCTGGAGAAAGGGCACAATGTAGAAAGATGGAATACAGTTGTCCCTTCATATTCACTGAGGTTTGGGTCCAGGACCCCCATGGATACTAAAATTCGTGAATACTGAAGTTCCGTTATATGCAGTGACATAGCAAAATTGTGTCTCTTAAATAAGATGGCAAAATCAAGCCTTGCTTTTTGGATTATTATTTTTTAAAGAATATTTTCAAGCTGAGAATACTTAAATCTGTGGATACCAAATCCATAGATATGGAGGGAGAACTGTACTTTGTGCCTTATGACTTGCCTTCAGGCTGTAAGCTAGCCTGCTACTTGGGCTGTAGTAGAGGAGGATGTCCTGTCACCAGTGTTTCTGAAGTCATATTCAACTGCCACTCAGTTGGCTTTTGTACATAGAATGGGGAAGAGTGCCATCTTGTCCTTTGCCTCAGGCAGCAAAATGTTTTAGTTGTCCCTCCATGGGTTTTATGTTGAAAAGGCCTGCTTAAAGTTAACCCTAGCCCAAAGTGTTATGCAAAGGAATTACACACTTGGCTTGCCTTGAGTATCAGAAACTAAACTGAAGAATGTCCTTAGCCATGAGGCACTGTGGCTAAAGAAAGCAATACTGATTTTCTTAGGATCATAGAATTGTATAGTTGGAGGCATACCCTCCAGCTACCCTGGTTTAGCAAGGACAATCATGATTCATCCTCTGTCATCCCACTTTTCAAATGTCCCAATTTTTCTCTTCTTCTCCCACTTTTCCCCTTTGCCCACAACCTACTTCAGTTGCTGCAAACTGAATTCAACATGCAAGAGTAGTTTGCATGCAGTGAACTCAGCTGGGGAAGGAAGGGCATAGTCTTGCCCTTCCCAGTAGGCCCAGGCAAAAGCAAACTGCTGTTATTTCTCCTAGCTTGTGTGTTCTTCATCATTAGTAATTTTTGCCATCTCTGATGTTGCTTGGCCACACATGTCCCAGTTTTGATCTGCAAAATGTTGGAGGATGTGTAGAAGAGACCCCAAAGACCATCTAGTCCAACCTCCTTCCAGTGCTGGAATTTCTCCAGCCTGACTACAGGCCAAGCTCAATATGCTTGGCATAGCAGTGGAAATGATGGCAGATATATGAATCCCCTTCACACTATCAGTGGGAAAGCCAATAGAGGAAATGGCAGCCCTACCAAACACAACACTGTGAACCAGGGGAAAACCAAACTAATAATGGAAATGTGATGAGATAATGGTGGTGTGATGAAACTGGAGGTCATTTTCTTAACAATGGAGATTCTGCTTAGTCAGTGCAAGCCCTGGGGGATATTATAAGGGCCAATATCCAGGACATCTGAGTCATTTTGCAAGAGGAAGTGAGTGTGACCAAAGCTTTCAACTGTTACTAAAATTAACAAGCTGGAGTGAGAGCATGGCACTCCACCCCAAACGCAAGGTAAACAAAAACATTTTATTTATTTATGTATTAATGCTGGAAGGGACTGTAGATTTGGTGGGAGGCACGGGAATTGTTGACAGGCACCATCAGCTCCCACCAAAATCTCTAGTTCTCCCAGTTACTTAAAATGAGAAACATTTTGTTTACCTTGGGTGCCTGGATGATGGGATGGAGAAGCATTTCCCTGTGTTAATGTGATGGATTAATAGTGTGAACAGCTGGACATCTGAGAACAAAAGGAAGCAGAGATTTTTTTAAAAGGGTGGGAATAGAAGGGAATTGCCTTGGGCCCCAGGACAAATGACAATGAGAAGGCCCTCCCACATGGAGGAGCCACATCAACATTGTGATTCTTGCACTATTGCCAACTCATAGAATTATAATTATTGGCTAGAAACCTCTATGCCAGTTATGGAAGCGTAACCGAGAACTATGCACGCATGACTGTTAAGTATTCATGATCCTTAATTTAGGGGCTACATAGGAAATGTGAAAGTCCAATGGGTGTGTTATTTTGTAGAATGGTTTTATTTCAATTAAAAAAAAATCCTTTAAAAAAATCCATGCTGCCGTTTTGCTGACTGACCTTCTGAGAGCCACTCTGAGACCCCCTACCCTGCTGGTTTTCCTCTGCGACCTCATCTCTTCCCCCTATTTCAATCTTTGCCACTTCACTAGTCTTGTGTGATTGCTTGATGCCTGAATGTGTGCATGAATGTGGTTATTACATTTCCTAATAAAGATAATTGTTATTCTATCCAGCTTGTGTCTCCTCCATAGGACTGGTATAGCTGGTCACAAGGTCCTGCTGTTACCCCACCCTTGCATTGCCACAATGAGTACATTAGTTCCTCAAGTAAATGTCCATATTTTGAGAGTCCCCACAGTCCCAGAGCAATTAGGGTAACCAGGTCAGATCCCACTTTTCTTTTGTACTCAGGTTTTCAGGCAATTGTCTGTAGCCTTAACAGTTTGCCTTTCTGGGAAACTGGTATTTTTGTTACTGGCCATGCCTATCACTTCCTCAAAATCCCAAACATTCCCATTGGTGTGAAAAGATCATGGGCCCTTGCCCCAGACTGCATACAAGCTGGAAAAAAACTAACCATCTATTGTCTTTCTGTGCTCTGTTGCTAGGGTTGAAAGGTGTGGTTAACTCCCTAGTCAGCTTGTGGATATATTTCTGTTGTTGTTTTGTTCCCTCATGTCATTTTTTACTTATGGTGACCCTAAGACAAACATATCATGGAATTTTCTTGGCAAGATCTGTTGCGGGGTGGTGGTGGTTTGCTATTGCCTTCCCTCAAGGCCAAAAGCATGTGACTTGCCCAAGGTCACCCAATGGGTTTTCATAGCTGAGTGGGATCCTTTCAGAGATCTAGTCCAACATTCAGACCACTACACTATGCCGGCTCTCAGTGGATATATTTTTTAGTTATATGTCAGTGGTTATTGTTTTTGTTAACTGCCTTTGAGTTGACTTCAACTCATGGAGACCTCATGAATGAGACACCTCCAAGACCAAAGGGAAGGTATTTTTACCATACATCAAAGGAGTCACAGACAGAATAGGGAAACTGATGAGGAAACACAACCTCCAAACAATCTATAGACCAACCAAAAAAATCCAAGAAATGCTATGCTCAGCGAAGGACAAAAGAGACCCTCTCACAGCTGCAGGAGTTTACCGCATACCGTGCAGCTGTGGACAAGTTTACATAGGGACCACTAAACGCAGTGTGCAAACACGAATCAAAGAACACTCAGCCTTCCATCCTTTCGTAGGTCAGTAAAATTAGTACCCGGCTTGTGGGGGCAATTAGCTAATATACATTGGAAGCTGCTTCTTGCAGTGTAGATGTGTAAATTACTATTGTTTAAAACAATTTGTATGCCACTCTGATAGCCTTGTGGCTGAAGAGCGGGGTATAAATAACTAAATAAAAAAAAATGAGAGACACTGCAGACTGGGCCAGCCAGAAAAATCAGCAGTAGCAGAACATGTGATAAACCAACCTGGACACAAAATGTTATTTAAAAACACAGAAATTCTGGACCAGGCCAACAACTATCATGTCAGAATGCACAAAGAAGCTATTGAAATCCACAAACACCTGGATGACTTCAACAGGAAAGAAGAAACCTTAAAAGTAAACAAAATCTGGCTCCCAGTTTTAAAAAACAATAGAATCAAAACTCAACACTTACAAAGGAATTCCACCCAGGGACAGGGGGATTCCTAGCAGATAATGGGCTATCAACCAACCATTAGCCAAACAGACACTAACAAGCCTTGCATTTCTATACCCAGAAACTAACTATTCAATTACACAAATTTACATATACTCCCCAACAGGGGGTCACAGCATATAAACTCTGTACACACACCTACTCTACCATTCTCTGAAGATGCCAGCCACAGATACAGGCAAAACATCAGAAAGAAACTATTCCAGAACATGGCCTTACAGCCCAGAAAAAAACCAAGGAAAATCTATGAAAACCTCCAAGACCCCCTGTCCTCAGCTGCTCTGCTCAAGTCCTGCAGGCTCAGGGCCGTGGCCTTGATTGACTCTATCCATCTGGTATGCAGTCTTCCTCTCTTTCTACAGCCCTCCACCTTTCCTAGCATTATTTTTGTACATACATATTTTTTTCTTTTTTCTTTATTTTTAACACATTTTAAGTTAATTAAAAATACTTTAGACAGAATAAACATGTTCACACTCAACATTGGACAAACATAGATAAAGAAAAAACTACATTTCACAAGCCAAGAACAACAAATAACCAATAAACACACACACACACACACACAAATAAAATGACTTCCTACTTTCTATTTCCTGGCTAACTTTGAGCATATATTAGTATTACCTTTTTTATATTAGTTTGTTTAATTTGTTATTATGAGTATCTTTGTATATACATATATCTCCATATTTCTTTACCTTTTTTGTTTTGTTTGTGTTTTAAGTTCTCTACTAGATTCCATGTTTTGGTTTTTCTCGTACACACACACACAGTTTCTCTCATGAGCTTGAGGACTAGGAACTCGCATGTCTGATATGGCAGAGTTCAACAGACCAAAACAAGAGGTATTAACTGAGTCTTCTATCAATAAAGCATATGCAACCTCTTTATTTTATCCAAGGCCAAATCCACACTACACAAATAATCCAGTTTGAAGCTGATTATTTGCTATGATTCTTTCCTATTGAATCCTGGGATTTGTAGTTTTACAAAGTTTTTAGCCTTCTCTGCCAAAAAGTGCTGGTGCCTCTCCAAACTACAAATCCTAGTATTCCATAGGAAGGAGGCATGGCAATTTGTGTGTGTGTGTGTGTAGTGTGGATTTGGCCCAAGTTTATAAGAAATGCTCCCCAGCAACTAAGATTCCTTGATGACCGTCATCAGAGATAGAGCTGTGCTCTTGCATCAGGTAGCATAGTTGTTGTCATGTCCAGCACAATAGGACTCAATCAAAGAAACCAAAGCAAAACCAAAATACAAAAGAAACTGAATGAAGTTGCTGATAATTTATCACACAAAGCATCCAATATCTCTCTGTGTATGCTTGTGACAAAAAGAGATATGGCAAGCCCTGCCATTAAGCCGAATAAAGTAGCTGCCTCAGGCACTAGATGCTGGTTGTCATAAAAGGGCAGCACGATGTTAGTTATTTAATGCCTCATGCCAGTAGAAATTATCCCTTGAAACTGTACTCTCCCCTCCCCCAGGCTCAAAATATACATGTAGTTGTTCATGGAATGGAATGTTACCAACAAAATAGCACAAAGACAAGAAGCTATCCCCCACCCACAGCGTTCCTAATCCACACCCGAATTTGGCGGAGGGAACTGCATTCAGGACTGGCATTTTAGGAACAGTGAGGGAGACACAGCATCAGGTCTGAGACATCATGAAAGATCCACAGATTGTTCATCAGTCACACTGGGGTCATCTAGATGGTAAAAATACTCCTAATAGAAATTGCAGGGAATACCTTTTGTCCCAATGAGATCCCACAGTGATTCACCTTATTCAGAAGCGGAGGAAATACAAAAACTATGGGGGAAAGACTTCCCATTTCCCCCCAAAGTTTTTAAAATAATGTGTAGAAATGCACATTACTGCTCATTTGGACAATCAATTTGCATTACAGCACAGAGTGGAAGTGGGGAAAGCTGATTGGTTGGACGTGCACTGGGGCAGGCCTGCCAGCAATGAAGTGGTTGGAAGCATCATTTTGGAGTTTTGCATTGCCAATCATGAGCTTTTTCATTGTGCTGAGGTGACCAAACAGCTTTTTTTTAAGTGGAAGGTCACACTTGCACACCTTAGATTTGCAGTTTAAAAACAATACTATGCAGTGGCAATAACTTGTTGCATAATTTTGCCAAAGGACTGTGGAGATAAAAGAACACTGCTGCAATTTTGCACTAATTCTCAGCAATCAGCCTTTTATCTTCTCATCTAGACAAGCCCATTGTTCTCACTGAATTTTCAGTACAAGAGTAGCTGCACAACCTGAGGGTACTCTTTGATCCAACCAGTCCTGTCACTGAGCTTCATTGGCTCAAGTGTTTTTTCCCAGATTGGCTGGTCTCCCATTCCTGGACAGGCATTATTTGGCCACAATGATTCATGTTCTCATAGCCTCCTATACCAGAGGTGGCCAATTGCAGAGAGAAAAGGGTCCATTTGGACACCCACCATGGACTACACCTGCCCCAGAAGCAGTTGTTGCACTGCATTGCACATGGGAAACCTCAAACCAGAAGTCAAAGGGGACTTTTGCTTTTGGCTGTTTCATGTTTTCTTCTTCTGTTTTTTGGGGGATGGGAATTAAGGGTGCTGTTCTATTGGTGCCACTGTTCACCATACATTTTTTCTCACATTAGGGGAGGGGGAGTTTGGGGCTGGATTTGGAGGTTCTGGTGGTGATCTCAGGGGCCACAGTTTTACCATCTTTGTCCAATGTGTTGCTCAGTGGCCCCACCATCAAAAAGACCTTCAAGTTGAGGTTGTTGCAGAATAGGGCACACAGATGTTAAGGCCAGGCAAAATCATATAACTGTGTTTTTTTTAAAGCAACTGCTTTGTATTGATCATTTATCTGTGTCTGAGCCCAACACATGGGCTAATTTTAAAAGTCCTATGTGGCTTGAAACCCAAGCAACTGTGGGACCGCCTTTTCTGACAGGAGCCTTCTCCTACCTGAAGATTTCCAGAACAGGCTCTTCTCCAGATCTTTTCTGCTACCCAAGGAGAGAGACTTCTTGGTTCTGGCACCCCAGCTGTGGAATACTCTCCCCAAGGAGGTACAACTGGATCAGCATTATAATTATTTCAGTGCCAGTTCAAAACCTTGTTGTTTGGCCAGGCATTTTAATTAGCTGATCCTGTCTGATTTATTGAGTCTGCTCCTTTTCTTTGTTTTCATTATGATGAGTATTTTTATTGAGTCAATGGTATCTGTACATCACCCTGGTATCTTGAAGGATGAAGATTTAAAGAGGTTTTTCATAGTTTTTCATTAAACTAACTGTAAAGTATTTGGTGAGGAAGACTGGATTGATGGGTGACATTTGAATGACTTGTGATTTAACCAAGCAAATGGAAAGATAGATGTCTGGAACTAGGTCTGATTTCTGTAATTTTCACAGAGATGGTTTGCTTTACATTTTATTTTAAATGGTTTACTTTTGTCAGAAAGGCATCCAGAGCTGGCTTCATAAGAATGGCAACAAACAAGGAAATCTCTGTTTGCTGGCTTGCGGTCAAAATGATGTAATCCAAAGAAAAGGGGGTGAGGAGGGAAGAGAAACATTTAAAAAACCCTTCCCTTTAAAAAAATGTTATACATATTATAACAACCTGCTGAAATGGAAATTGCTCAAGGAGAAGAGAAGCAGATTGTGGGATTTAAAAAAAGAAACCCTGGGGAAGGGATGTGAAAAAAAAAGCTAGATTTATTCCTCATGTTGCTTATAGTCTTTCATGAAAAATTCACATACATTTTCCCTCCTGTCATTGACATTTTTTCCCTGCAGGCATTTCTCTCTCTTTAGCATTTTGTTGGAACTGGCCCTTAGTCATAAGTACTGCACTTTGCTACAGAATCTTCATGGGCCTGATAGCAATTGCTTTAAAACTACCCACAAGCACTGTAGGCTTCAGGCAGAACAGCTGTCTTAAAGTTAAGAGGAAGTGATCACCTTCAGGTGGAATGTTTGCGAACAGAAATTGCACTGGTATAAACAAGAAAAGCAGAAGACGGGGGGGGGGGAGGTGGCCTTCATAATGTCTGTTTCTAGCATGTAAGAGTGCTCTTATCAAGGTACAAGTCAGTCTCCATCGTTGACCCTGCAAAGGCCAACCTTTCCCACTTTATTTCCTATAATCTGTGATAAATGCTAGGGGTTGTCTAGTGAGAAGATATAATGTTTATTGCTGCGCATTAATGCAAATTTGCAGCAGCATTCATTTGTCCCCACAGTCTTTTGGCAAAATCAGTTGTATGCAAAGCTATCCATGTTTGAAGTGCACACGTGGCCATGCCTGTGAATCAAAATGGTGGCCAAGTATATTACAGTGTGTTGTTATTTTCCATACATTGTCACCGCTGCACAGTATTTTTTAAACTGTAAATCAAAGGTGTGCAAGTGCAATCTTATGCTTTAAAAAGCTGTTTTGTCACCTCAGTGCAGCAAAAAAGCACATGCTCACTAACTTGAAAATCCAAAATGGCGCTTCTGATCACGTCCTTGCATCAAACCCACACTCCCACGCAGATCCGACCAATCAACTCTTCATTTCCGCCCTTGCCAAGAATGTACAGTGTCCCGAATCAGATGTCCAGATGAGTGGTAATGTGCATTTCAACGCATTATTTTAAAACTTGTGAAAAGCTGCAAAGACACAGTAGATTGATTTTTTGGTCCCCTCCTTCCAAATACCACTAATCTTGTTTGCAGCATGTCATTCTCCTTGAATTCTATGAGGAGTATTTTCATTGTCTAGACAGTCAGTCCCCTAGCAAAAGATTGAGATCTGAGTAATGCTGGCTTGCATATTTTCCCAAGGAGAACAGCTGTTGTCTACCTATGAAACTCTGTACTGAACATAATCTTACCTCTGAATCTGATAAAGTGGACTGAGTGCATGAAAGCTTATGCTAAAACTTTATTCTTCTCAGTAAGCCTCAAAGGTGTTTGTTGTTTCATGCCTTCAAGTTGACTCCAATTTACGATTTGCACATTATAGGGTTTTCTTGGAAAGATTCATTCATAGGAGAGTCGGAAGAGGTTTGCCATTGCCTTCCTCTAAGGGTGAGATAATGTGACTTGCCCAAGGTCTTTCAGTTTCCATGACTGGGCAGGGTTTCACCTTGCTTGTTTTATTTCTTTTTATTATAAAACAGACTAACATGGCTATCTCTTTGAATAATCTGATTTATTTTCCTGTGCAAAGAGCTTTCTATACCAACTTTGACATGTTGCAAACCCAGGTTCCATTATACCTTCTGTCATCAGTGTCATCTTCTCCCCGCCACACACTATTCTTTTTGTTTAAATATAAATCCTAATAAGAAGTTTTGTACAAAACAACAACAACAAAAAGCTAGCTCAAAGCTCCATAATTTTTAGTTGGCCCTTGGCCAAGAAGAGCCAATTAAAAAAATAATAATATATTTCGAATGCTTTGTGGGAGTGAGCCTATGGGCGAAGAATATAAAAGCACGGGGTTGTCTATGTAGTAAACTGTCAGATAGGCCCAATCAGAAATAAAAATAGAGATGAGGAACTTTGGTTTGATGGAGAGCTGAGAATGTAGAAAGAGTGCAGGAAAAAGTGTTTTGTTTTAACTAAAGTATTGTCTATAAAGCAGACCTAATACTGCATGTTTAACTTGTGTGTTATATGATAAATATTTACTGTTTTGTTGTTTACTTCTGCACCTGGATATATTTTGCCTCTGACTTATTAAGAGAGTTAGATCACCAGCGACCAATAGAACTCACCAGGAAACACATTCACCCGTCTGGTATAGGTATCATTTTGGGCCCAAAAACCAGGCACAAGAAGGGGTTTTAAGACTGGAAGGCCAAGGCAAATGATAGGAGTGCAAGGGGTAGATCTGAGGGGATAGTTAAATCTTGTAAACCCTGTCTTAAATCCTGTAAATTTCAATTAATCTGTTTTAAGCCTGGATCCAGAGAATTGTCTTTGTCATCCTTAGAAAAGCCTTGTAAAGAAAGCCTTGTAGTATTACATTTGTTTACAGACAGAAGGATGTCAGGCAAGGACTTGCTGAACACTATACTCTTGAGTTTGCAGTTTGGGTGACATTGGAATTAAGAAATCCTCAATTCAGGTATCAACCTAACTGAAAACTCTGTGAAAGGACTTGATCACAGTTTTTGTAATATTAACTGTTATTAGGAAACCAATATGCAAGGATTTAATTATCAATCTGCAGTTATGACTAATTGTTACAGAAACTGATGCTAAAACAGGGTGCTGGCCTTGAAAGAAAGAGCAAGAACGTAAGTGTTGAAAAAAGTACTGTATTCATTTATCGAGATAAATGGGGATTTATTGGGTCAATTAATCTGTAATACAACTTCTATGCAAGGCTTGGAAAAGGTATTTTTGTGAACTACAACTCCCAGAATGCCTAGGCATCATGGCCACTGAATGTTGTTGGCCAGAAAGTAGCTTTGCTTAGTTCATCTTCTATATTCATTGTGGCGTGCTTGAAAGAGCCATTTTGAAGTCTTTATCACTATACTCTGGATGCCCATAGTTTATCAGGGTTTATCTCCCCACTAGGGAGATAAAAAGCTATGCAAATATTTACTCTTAAAATAAAGCTGCTGTCCAGTAGCAATGTGATGCAAATTTGGGTGGAGGATTGAATGGCAGCAAGCAATGGGACTGTTTATGCAGCTTTTTTTTGGGGGGGGGTCTGCAATGAGATGCAGCAAAGATGAGAATCTTGTGGCCCTCCAGAAATTGTTGGGTTGCAAATCGCTTCTGTCCTAGCCAGCAGCATAGTCAATGGTGCTAAATGCTGGAAACTGCAGTCCAACAGCAACTAGTGGGCTACAGGCTTCCCACTCTAGCTATATGGGATGGGCCAATAAGCTCCAGAAGCCTAGAGTAATATTTTCTGTGTTCCACACTGACTTACCGTATATTCCGGCGTATAAGACGACTGGGCGCATAAGACGACCCCCCCAATTTTTAAGTTAAAATATAGAATTTGCCCCCACCCCAGCCAGCCAGCCAGCCAGCCAGCCAGCTGGCTGGAAAGCCTGTTCCCCACCAGCCAGCCAGCTCAGTGGCTGTAGATGATGGAATAGTCTGTGAAATTAAAGGACTGAGAACAGCTAAAAAAGCATGGGATACTTTGAAAAATCTCTGTGGTGTTCAATCTTTGGAAAGTAAGGTTGCATTAATACTGTAAGTTGGTTAATATGAAGCTATCAAATCCCAAATTTTTGAATGAGCACATTAATGAATGAGCACATTAATGGTTTTAGAGCCACATTGGCAGACAAGAGAATTTCACCATAGACAAAACTTGATGCAAAATGAGAAGTTGAATCCAGAAATTCTAATTTTAGGCTAACTTGTCCTGAAAAGAAACATCATTTTGACTCTCCTGAGCTAAATAGAGGGCCATTTAACTCTTCAAATGCAAAGCAGTCATTCTCACAGCAGGAGGAAGGATCTGCTGGGAAAACTGCCCAGGCCATTTTACACTTCAATCATTCTCACAGCAGGGGAAAAGGTCTATTGGGGGTATAAGACCACCCCCCCACTTTTGAGGAGATTTTCAAGTGTTAAAAAGTAGTCTTGTATGCAGAAATATACGGTAACTGCTTCATTTAGCCCCTTCATCTTGTATCTCACATTTCCAGCTGTAAAAAGAACCTACACCTTTTTGTAACCTGTCTTTTAAACAAGAAGCTAGAGTCCTAGGACTTTTTCAGACGATATTTACCGCACAAGGAGGTCTCGGGAGAGGCATGGCGCTGTCGTGCGGCAGGGGGTCCTTTTCGGACGCCGCTGTCCCTCTTCCGAAATCATGGGTGACACTTCTGTGAAGGATTGGAAGCGGCTGCACGATATTTTAATCATGAAAGTTGCCTGTGAGTAAAAAATGGCCAAATATGGCGCAGCTGCTTCTAATCCTTCATGGAAGTGACACCAATGATTTCGGAAGAGGGACAGTGGCATCCGAAAAGGACCCCCTGCCACACGACAGCGCCCTGCCTCTCCCGAGACCACCTTGCGCGGTAAGTATCATCTGAAAAAGTCACTAGAGCTTTGACTTTAACAGACCATGTAAATACAGCATCATAAGTATGCGTAATGATTGCGAAAGGGCGTGTGTACCAGACGACATCACCCTTTCAAAATCATGTCCAGTTTAAAAACTATCCTATTTTATTGACAGCCAAAGCCGTGAATTGATCCCTTGTGGTACTTTTGTGCCGGCATTGCCAGCGTTTGCATCCTCATGTGATTGCACTCATGTGAATGCAGCATGAATGGCTGGATCAGCCAGAAGCAGAGACAGTTTGGTTTCCGAACGTCCTTTGGCCTGCTGGATAGCTTCCTTGTTATTAAAAAACTAAGATACCTTTTCAACACACTCACACACACACCCCAGGAATTAATCAAAAAGAAAGAAACAGTGCAAGTAACTTCTGAAGTAAATAACTACTCTCAATATAATATATTGCAGTAAATAGCTACTCTCAATATAATAGCTGAACAATTACAATCTCTTTGGCTAAGGGCTCATCTAGACAGGCTGTTTGCCCTCCCTCCACCCATCCTGGAGCCCTGCAGTTCAAACAACTCAGGACTCTTGCCCCCATTTTGCCTCCTGGAAGTTCTGACAACACCCAAGGCTAAGCCGGGATAAAGCCCTTTAAAATGTTTTGTTTAAACACCAGGGAAAACCTGCATTGAGTGGGAAAATCTGGATCAAGTGGGCGGAGGAATGCAGAGTCCGTGCCTGCATGCCAGCCTGTATAGCCAGCCACTGCCACCACGGGAATCACTCTGAAGCCATGAGGGAGGCCCCCAGCACATGATCAAGGCACATAATTGCTAGCGTTTCTGGGCACTTGACAGCAAGCTCACACCTATGCACATCCAACCAATCAGATGTAGGGTTCTGCCATCTCCAAACTGCGCAACAAATCACATTGGTTGTCTGAACGAGCAGGAATGCACATTTTCTTCAGAGCTTTAAAAAAAATGGGAAAACCCACAAAGGTTTTTCCTGCGGAGTATTTGGCGTTTTTGGCCCCCCTCCTTCCCAATACATTGAATTGCCACGGGATCCCATTGGGACAAAAGGTATTTTCCTCTCATTCTATGAGGAATGTTTTCACCATCTAGACTAACCCCTAGAGCAGGGTTTCTCAACCAGGTTTCCCTGGAACTCTAGGGTTCCACAAAAGGTTGCTGGGGTTCTATGAGATATTGAGATTGAAAAAATAAACTTTTTTAAAGCTGTAGATATAACCATTTTTAGGCAGGGGTTTCCTGAGACCTGAAAATTGTTTCAAGGGTTCTACCAGAGTAAAAAGGTTGAGAAAGGCTCCCCTAGAGAAAACATTTGCTCTGTACTAATTAAAATAGCAGTGTGATTCTCTCTGCCTCATGCCTCCAGGCTTCTTACAATCTTGTTGTTGCTGCAAAGTGCCTTCACGTTGGCTTTGGACTGCAATCCCTATGAATGAGACACTTCCAAGAAACCCTATTATAGGTCATCCCCCGTATCCATGGATTCGGTATCCACGATTTCACTTACGCCTGAAAAAAATATGTTCTCTCTAGACATTTCCAGTTCCACCAATGTGATTCTATAGTCAACATCCGGCGTTCATCTAATTGAAAATAATAGAGTTCCCTATTGTCCATAGTTTCAGGTATCCTTGGGTGTGTGTGTCTTGGAACGTATCCCTCACAGATACAGGGGTCAAACTGTATTAACAGTCCTTCTCAGGTTTTGCAAACTCAGGGTTGTCAATTCCTTAATCAACCAATCCACCTGTAGTGTGTTCTTCCTCTTTTCCTACTGCCTTCCACTTTATGGGGCATTATTATCTTTTCCAATGAGTCCTGTTGTTTCATGATACATCCAAAATATAACAGCCTCAATTTTGACATCTTGGCTTCTAGAGAGAGTTCAAGCCTGATTTGCTCTACAACCCATTTATTTTGGCAGTCTGTAGAATTCTTCTCCAGAACCACATTTCAAATTGACTGAATTTTCTGTCAGCTTTCTTCACTGTCCAGCTTTCACATCCTTACATAGATATCAGAAATATTGTGACATGGATAATCCTGATTTTAGTATACAGTTGGCCCTCAACTTCCTCAAGGATTAGGGTTGCAGGATCCCTGTGAAAGTGGAAAAACCATGAATATAGGCCCAGTATATTTTTTTTTACCCAAGAGAACACGTATCTAGGCATTTCTAGGTCCTCCAGGGCAATTCATTGGTCAATTTCTGCTAGGTTTTTTATTTTACCCAAGGGAACGCTTCTCTAGGCATTTCTAGGTCCTTCATCATGATTCTATGGTCAACTTCCACTGGAGGTTGACCATAATCATGCTTGAGAACCTAGAAATGCCTAGAGAGAACATATTTTTTCATCTGCATATAAGGTAGCAGCAGAGGCGGTGGTGAATATAGTAATCTGCAAATAATCAAATTTGTGAATGCTTAACTTGCAGATGTGGAGGGATGACTGTACATTAATACATCTTAACTTTTGAGGATCTCTTCCAGTTCCTTCATAGCTGCCCTTCCACATCCAAGTCTTCTTCAGAATTCTTGTCTACACTCTTCATTTTGACTGAGCCAAGACACAGAAAGAAATGCTCCTGGGAGTCTGACACTGTGTCCATAGCAAAGCACAGAATTATTTTTATGAAGTAATTATTTGCAGCTATATTACCAAGATTTGAATAGTAGCTATCTATAGTTATTTTTTTAAAAAAAGAAACATTCCCAATTTCTTAAAAGATAACTAAAATAGGTACTTCTAGTGAGTTTAAAACAACAAAAACATAAGAGTCAAATGTTATTATTTATTTTATTCATTTATAGCCCACCTTTTCCCCAATAATGGGACTCACGGCAGCTATCAACATATTTAAAGCAATACAAATTTAAAAACAACAGCTCCAAAAGCATTAATAAAAGTGTGAATATAAGATTTAGAAAACAATTAAATGATTTATTAACTTTAAACATTAAAAACATTAACATTAATGAAGAGACTATATACAAACTTTAAAAACAGCTCCGCATACCATGAAAAATCCATCCCAGTCACTTTCTAAAAGCCTGGTGGCACAAAACTGTTTTGAGCTGCTGATGGAAGGAGTGTAAGGATGAGGCCATCCTAGCTTCCCTAGGGAGGGAGTTCCAAATTCTAGGAGCAGCCCCTGAGAAGGCGTTCTCCCTTGTTCCCACCCAAGGAGCCTGAGAAGGTAGTGGGACAGAGAGAAGGGACTCTCCAGATGTATGTGTGATTGTGGTCACTGACACACTTATTTAGAAGCACATTCTCCTGTTCTAGCAACAATCCACATTGCACGTAGAAGGAAAGTAAATAAAATGGCTAAGATGACAAATGCACCCCAAATGTTCAAACTAACTATAAATATCATTAAGCAAAGAGATCTTGTAGCACCTTGCAGAATAACTGAGAGAGAGAAAATTGTAGCATAAACTTTCAAAGACTTGAGGGACTAAGGCAAGAGGAAAGATGTAGCCTATGGCCAGGGTGGGTGGATGGCCATATGAATGTTGGAGGAAGTTTTGGAATGTAATGTAATCCTGGTCCAAGAGCGCCCTCATGAGACTAGGGTGTTAATTAGTGTTACGATATGCATATTGTGCCAGGAAACAAACCACTGTTGATGGACTGGAATTTGTGGATATATTCCAATTCAGCTGTTTCTCTTTCCAATTTTCACCTGTAGTTTTCTTTGTTCAAGTACAACTGTCCCGGGGTCAGAGATGGGATGCCCAGCAAGATTGAAGTGTTCTACAACTGGTTTTTGTGTATTCCCATTCCTAATGTCTGGTTTGTGTCCATTTATCTCCTGGCACAGAAACCCGCTTGTTTGCCTGATGTAGAGTGCCGTAGGCATTGTTGACAGAGGATGGCATATATTACATTAGAGCAGTGTTTCTCAGCCAGGGTTCACTGGAACCCTAGGGTTCCCCAAGAGGTTGCTAAGGGTTCCTCAAGAGATTGTGATTGTGGGGAGGAAAGCAATAGCAGTACTGTATATAGAATAATGTTTATGCAGGGGTTCCCTGAGACCTGAAAATTATTTCAAGGGTTCTTCCAGAATAAAAAGGTTGAGAAAGGCTGCATTAGAGGATGAACATGTGAAAGTATCTCTGACATAGTGATGTGATTAGGTCCTGTGATGGCATTTCCTGAGTAGATGTGTGAGCAGATTTCGCAAGGTCTTGTACCTGTCCCCCCATCTGTGTTGTGTGTCTTCCTGTAAGTAAGTAACTGTTTGAGATTGGGAGGCTATCTGTAGGCAAGTACAGTTCTTCCTTCATATTCGCTGAGGTCTGGTTCCAGGCCCCCCTGTGGATACCAAAATCCGTGAATACTCAAGTCCTATTATATGCAGTGGCATAGCAAAATAGTGTCCCTTATATAAGATGGCAAAATTAAGCTTTGCCTTTTGGATTATTATTTTTTAAAGAATATTTTCAATCCATGAATACTTAAATCCATGGATATGGAGGGACAACTGTACAGGCCTGCCACCAAGAGCCTTTGAAGGGGTAGTGTTATTGTCCAAAACAGGTTGTAGCTCAGCAATGATACATCTGAGGGATCTCTATTGAGATCTGTATATGACCACTAGTTGGGTTCTGTCATGTATAAGCTAGAGTTAAATATTGGAAGGAGTGAAGATATCTCTCATCTATCGTAGTGTAACTTAATTATCAATCGTAGTGTAACTTAATTATACCTTCACTATTGCAGAAATGAATTGATGCAAGTAACTTCTTGTCTATAACAAGTTACTTTGAAGCCCTGGCCTATAACTTCCTGGCAAACAAGGAAGCAGAGGAAGTTTTAAAATGTCCTTTACACACAAAAAAACCCCTTGCAATTTAAGAGGTGGAGTGAAACTAGAAAGATTCCTGAAGCTATGAAGAATCCAGGATATCAGTCACAGTGACCTATTGGTCTGACCCAGCATGATCCTTATGCTCTTAACCTGTAAAAAAGACAGGTATGATTTCCCCTTCCCATAGCTGTAATGCCTTTGCAACCCCATGGTTTCCACAGGGCTCCTGTTAGCATAGGATTTCTTCTTTGCAGCTCTAACCTGTTTCTACCCATTCTAGCTTGAGGGATGTCTTGCTGAATTCAGTGGAGTGCCCCCAAGCTTTCAAGCAAAGCATTATGAGCAGAAGCCTTGGGTGAGTTAAGTGAAAGGAGATGAGTGGAGAGAGAGAGAGCCATGATCAACCAAGTGGAACTTAGCTAGTTCACTTTCTCCCTTCTCCTCCCAAGTCCCTGCCTCCCAAGAGGAACTAAGCAACAGCATGTAGTGTGTGAGTCAAATGATAACAGAGGAGAACTGGGGCAGAGAAGGAAAGCACTGCTTCAACTGATTGGTTTCCTTCTCCAGGCATTTCAGATTTTGAGTATTCATACTTGGATGGGAGACTGCCAATGAATACCAGGTGCTGTAGGCTATATTTCAGAGGAAGGAACTGGCAAAATCATATTCCTTGCCTAAGAAAACTCTATGAAATTCATGGGGTTGCCGTAAGTTGACAGGCAACTTGAAGGCACGTACATATCAAAAGCTGTTCTGGAGGACCAGACATAGATGTCCTATTCCTGTACAGCCTGGGTAGAAAATGGGCAGTTGGCAACCCTAAAAACTAAAAAACAATGTGACCAACAGAAGCATTTCCACCACATTCTATAGAAAATAAAACATAGGCAGTGTAGACATAGCATGTAACAAGCAGGAAAGTTCAAATCAGATAGGTTGCTTTTGTTGGAACAGGGGCCTACAGTTGACTGCCGGGGTGCTGTGCGGAACAGGCTACTGTGGCCTAGGGCACTTCCTCCGTGACTGTCTGCCATGGAGGAAGTGTTCTCAACTGTGGCAGCAGCCAGGGTGCTGTGCTGGACAGGCTGCAGCAGCCAAGGGTGCTTCCTCCATGACTGTCTCGGCTGCAGTAGCCCATTCCACCCGGCATGGAATGCACAAGAGCCGAGCGGGGCAGACCTGGCGTGCACAGGCCGTCCCGCCCTCCCCAGAAAGCTGCTACCACTGCTGGGGAAACAAAGGGATGGGAGATGAAGGGCAGTCACAGAGGCAGTGACCTCGGCTGCAGCAGCCAGCGAGGGTCAGGGCACCAGGCAGGACAGGCTGGTTTGGGGACAGGGAGAGTGCTGGGGTTGCCCATCCTGGGCTAGAAGCAGCATCAAGGAGGAGGAGGGAGAGGAGCCCAGCTCCAGGCCTCAGAGGAGGTGACAGTGGACCCGACACAGGGCCATTAAAAAATGGCAGATCCTCAATTGCAAGGAATCTCTTGCAAGCCCACCTCCTCCAAGGTCCGACCAATCACAATTCAGCTCTGCCCCTTTCCTGGGATGGTTGCTGATTGATCAGACAACCAATAGTGTGGTTCTTCTCAGACTTTTCAAAAAAGACAGTGGAAAATAAAGGGCTGGAAAGTCTTGGGTTTTTTTGTTTCCCACCCATCCGAATAGTGTGAGTGTGGCCCACTGAACATGCGGACCAATGGGATTCTTCCCGGATATTTTTTGCTGTGTAATCAACCTTGGTGACTTCTTTATGCAAGCACATCAATATTGTTTGGGTATCTTTTTATAGTTATAAGGACTGCAATGAAAGTGGGCTTCCTGTGTCTTTGTCAAAAAAAAGATTATTAATTTACACACTCATGCAAGTAGCAGTTTGAATCCTTGCCAAACTTGGATTTTTAAAAAAGAAAATCCAAACGCTAAAGTATACATTGGTGATCACCTTTATTAGGGCAACCAATAGGTGCCCCTCCCCAAAATTATAACTTTCAAAGCACACTGGCCTTTTCAAAAAGGTACACAGTTCATGCAGGGACAGGGAAAGTGATGCTTTTGGAGTCCCAGATTGCAGTTCTGCATGTTGTTGGTTTTAATGTTACTGAGAGAGTGAAAAGCAGATGAAATGTTCAGACCCGCACGCCCTCACCCTGGCTCAGGTGAGGCACAGAAGTAACGGGAACAAAGGCAATAATAGAAGGCCATCATAATTTTTAATGGCGTTTTAAGGTAATCTTTGGCACATCACTGGCCTTGATCTCAATCATCCTATCTGCAAAATTGGAACAATATTACCCACAATTCTCCATTGTTCCCAGTTTTCTAAACCAGCCCTTATTTGCTATTTTATATTTGCTATTTGTCAGACTGTAAATTTCTGTAAGTTACATGTGAACTCCCAGACTGTATGTGTGACCAATGTGTTTGTTGTTTGACTGTGAACAAATCAATTACAGCTACATGTAATTTTTCTGAACATAGTTTAATTGAATTTCATTTAATTAAGCTCACATATAGTTCTGAGGAGCTATCAGGGGACATAAATGTGAAGTAATTAAAGGAACCAATTCTTTAAATTTCCCCATCAATTTTCTTCAGCGCCCTGCTGCATTTTATTTGGCAATAAGAGGACAGAACACTCACACTTGCATAAAGAAGCCACAACAGGGCCATTGACTGTACTGGGTTTATAAGTAACCTAGAAAAAGTTACTAACATTGCAGGACAACAAACACAAAAATAACTATTTTTAAAAGTTCAAGAAAACAGGATTAACTGGGTTTGGTGTTATGCTTTTCTTGGAAATATGATTCTTGCTGTTTGGAAAATAAATGTTAAAGAGGTTGAGAAGAAATAGCATGGCCACAGGCAGGATTCTGTAGACAGTTGTTGTGTCAAATCGGAATGATGCAGCATTTATGTGGCCACCTCCATTTGTAAAAAACAAACAAACAAACAAACAAAAACCTAAATTTGGTGCTGAATTAATTATGCAAATTTGCATATTTTATTCTCTTGGTAAGATGTCAGGAGAGAGAAGTAATTGTCCAGAATACTTCCTTCTCCTTTGCTTCTCACTGTCTCTGCTCTAATTTAATAATGAAATAGTGCATGTTTAATTAAGACAAGTATTTTAATATAGTGTTATGGTAAGGAAAAGAGGTAGGACTGAGCTCTGGATAGGAGGTAGGCACTCCTCTGATCCTGCTCCACCAATATTCATTCCTCTTTTTAAAAATTAATTTTAATATTTAAAAGCCCTGAGGTTTTTTTTTAGAAATTACATAAATATTGCTCCAAACCAGCCTTTTCCAATGTGGTGCTTTCTAGATGTGCTTGGACTACAACTCCCATTATTCCCAGCCAGCATAGCAATTAGTCTAGCAGATCTGGAGGTAACTATGTAGGGGAAGGCTGCTCTAGACTCCCATGTCCATCTTGCAAGTCCCAATAATTCATGAAGGGTTGCATTTATCTACTGAGTTGATAGTAGTAGAAGCACTTGAGCTGCTCTTGCTAAAGATTTTATCATGAAACTAATCCACTTTTCCACCCATTTTTATGGTATTTGCTTATTATATTCTCTTTCCTTCAGAGAGCTCAAGGCCGAATCATAGAGCTGAAAGTGTTCTCATGGATCATCAAGTCCAACCCTCTGCTCAGAGACCAAGAGGTGTGCTTCCATGTGATTTCACAGAGGCAGGGCAGCCCAAGGTTGGAAGGTGGGCCAGAACTGTTTCCTGGTCAGCTGATTGTGGAAGTGAGCATGAAGCCAAACTAGTTAAATGGGTCCAGAAATTATGTACCATGTCAAGTCAGAGCTGGAAGGGGCACTTTTCAGTGGTTCATGAGGAAGAAAAATGCAGCAGCAATTAAACAGTTTCCACCATTCCCTCTAAAGCTGGGCATACAGCACACCTGTCATGGCCTGAACATTTTCAAAAGATGTACATGACCTCCCTCTGGAGTATGGTGCACCGTACACATCAAATAGGGATGGGACTCATGAGGCCCTCCAGATGTTGTTGAACTACAAGAGTGATGAATTCCCACCATCACTATGCTGCCTGGGGCTGCTGGGACTTGTAGCCCAATATATTAAGAAGGCTAGACGATTCCCATCCCTGGCCCAACTTTGGTTTGCTATTAGTTAACTTTTACTGGCCCACCTCAAGGGTGTTTTCAGCAGTCCTTCAACACATAGACTTTTTTTCAAGGTGTAGGAATGAATAGGGTGTACAGCCCTCAAGATGTAGAAATCGGTATGTGTTCAAGCTCTTCAGGCATGTGTTTCAATGACTGTTAACTAGGGTTAACAAGAGTGTGTTGAAGGAACAATAAAAACAATTTCACAGAAAACTGAAGGCTAGAATAAAAACTGTTACTAAAACTAGTAATTGCCTAACCAGGGTTGGGTCAAACCCATGGAGTCCCAGGATCCCCATCTATCTTTCTATGATTATTTTGTGTGTGGAGTGGGTGGGTGGGTGGGTAAAATCACCTTTCAGTTATATTTACCCACAACTTGTTTATTCAGTTATATTTGTCCCACTCCCCAATGGATCAATTTCACTGGTTCAAACAACTTTTCTTGAGAGGTTCATCAAAACCTACTGTGTAAGTGGGACGACTCATTAGAAAAGAGCATGATGCTTGGTAAGGCAGAAGGCAGCAGGATCAGAGAAAGACCGCATTACAGGTGGACAGACAGTCAAGGACCCATGGCCCTGAGTTTGTAAGACCTAAGCACAGCTGTTGATAACAGGATGACTTGGAAATCTCTCATTCAAAAGGTCACCGCAAGTTGAAATCAACTTGATGGCAACTAACCAGTGGGATTTGTGTTAATAGTGTAGTACAGTGTTTCTCAGACTTTGGTCTTCCAGGTCTTTTGGATTTCAGCTCCCAGAATTCATTGGCTGAGCTACCTGGGGCTTCTATGCTAAAATGACCTCTATTTGAATTTCAACAATAAATTGCCTGGATAAAATCTTGCCAACTGACAAATCCAATTCATCAGAGTATAGCTTTTGAGTCCCTATTACAGCAATTCAATCATTCATAAATTAGGGACAATCACCTCACAGCCTCTTTTTGCACTGTAGAAAATGGCACCTAGTATCAACTGCAACTTCTATGCCCTTGACCTGGCTAATGAGATTAGCAGCCATCTTATCCAGGCATCAGTTGTAATCACAGTTAAATGTTCAGTCATAATGCCATTAATTTTTAAGCTATTACATTTTTACCTCTTATCTCCCTTTTCACCTGCTGGGACTATTTTTGCCTTTCAACGTCTGTTTGCACTGGGTAGAAGGTAATGCCATAACGGTCAGAATGAAAATATAAGACAGAAACTCTATCGATAGGCAACGTGGGAAAAGAACACACCCTTTTGTTGCTATGAAACTGAATGACGTATAGGATGAATTTCTGAAACTAATATTCAATTCAAATAAGGTAAATAATGTACCAATGAAAGTAGTGACTTCACTACTTACAGTAGCTAGGATCCAATTGGGTACATTTCCTGATGTGGCCAGTGATTCCAGAGGAGGTGATCCTCATCTGCTTTCAGTATTTGCTGGGTAACCCTCTGAGCAGTTTCCAGTGGCATGGAGGGCTGGTAGAAGAGAGAGGAGGAGAGTGTCTTGTGAGGCACATAGGTGCCATGTGGTGAAAGGATCTCCTGTTGATCCTGCTGGTGGATCTTCTTCCATCAGCAGATGTACCCAAAGGGTTCTAACTTTTCATATGTATCTTCTTACCAAGGTACTTTGCTTCTTTTGTTTCTGTTGAAGAAAACCCTAATCCATGAAATCTTATTTGATCTGAATCCTATTTAGGTCACTGAACCAGTGGGATTTACATAAGGGTTGACTCACTATTAAACAATTGATTCAAGGGGTGTACTTGGGACTACCAATGGACTTTAGGCCATCACAATGAAACCTGCTAGCTCCTGTTAGTTGTTATAGTGTTATTATACTCTTGCCTGTGGTAGTCTTATAGTCTGATAGGCATTCATCATGTTTTTTTCTTCTTCTGCGAACTCAGAATGTTTGGCTACAGTGTTCTACTGTAATGTAAAAATGCTGATTGTAGGTTGGCAGTAGAGAACTGTTACAGAAGGAAGTGCACCTTCCTTGTACAATAAGGAAACTGTGGCATGCAAATTACGTGTGGGTAGAAACATAAAAAGTGCGTAATAAAAATGTGTCCAAAGAAAGTACACAACCAAATGGTTTTCCATTTTATGTTCCCTTTGTGGCACTTCCTGCAGCTCATTGGGTTGTATAATTTACATGAACTTTATTACCCTATGGATACTTACCTCTGCAAGGAAACATTTGTTCTAAGCAAACTGTACCAATCTTATCTAGTATAAATAAAATAAGGGCATTATGTATGACTGAGAAAGCAATTAAGTGTACTTAAATCTCTTTGTTCATAAATGATACATAGCTACTCTAATGGCAGCCACATTATTTGCTATGAGCAAAGCAGAAAACAATCCTTTAATAATAATTGTAGTTGTACCTTCTTGTACAACTACAAGGTATTTAGCCTAAATACTCTGAAGGTACCAGAACCTTTTTCATCTCGGAAGCAGGTTCGGCCCTAGTCAGTACTGCAATAGGGGACCACCAAGGAATACTAGGTGCTGTAGGGTAGATTGCAGATGAAGGAAATAACAAACCAGCTCTGAGTATTCCTTGCCTAAGAAAATCCTATAAAATGCAGGGGGTTTCCATAAGTTGGCAGGTGACTTGAAGGCACATAAACATCTTCTTTTTCCTTTTTAATGTCTGTTTGCCCTGGTTACTATTTAATGCTATATTGGTAGGAGTGAAAAATCTAACAGGCCATGGGTGTTCCTGGCTGACATGGAATGAGAACACAGCCTTTTGCTACCACAAAATAATGAATTGTCTGAACCAACTACTCAGTTAAAACAAGGATGGGATATTTTAAGTTGTGATTTCACACCTTTCAGTTCATTCAACTCATCCTTGTGTATACATACTTACTGATATTTGCCCCACTGCATTGTTCATAGTGAAAGGTGAAATAAAAACATACATACCATGAAGCACTCTCTTGCCTCTATAATGCTGTAAAGGCCAAAAGTGCTTCTACAAAATGTTATTTGGGGTTTAATATTTCTTTTTAAATTACTAGTTTTGTACTTTTGGTTATTGTAGATCATAAGCCAGTTTGGCAGTTCCATTGTAAAGGGAGGGATAGAAATATTTCAATACAACAGAATAGAAAAGACTAGACAAAGAATACATCTGCTAAGGAAGCACCTTCCTCAGAGGGGAAGCTTGGCCTTGCAACATGTGAAAGGTTAATACATAGACTCCTAGAGTTAGAAGTGACCACCAGGGCCATCTAGTCCAGCCTCGTCATATGCTATAGCGTTGCTGAGAGGTAGCCATTTAGCCTCTTTTTAATTTCCTCCAAAAGAGGAGAGTCCATCACCTTGCAAGCAAGCCTATTTCACAGTGGAACAGCTCTTACCATCAAGTTGTTTTCCTTAATGTTTACAGTAGATGGAATCTTCTTTCTTGTAATTTCTTGTACATTACATGGACTGCCGTGCTTTGTGATCACAAGACCAGTACATGAGGCATATAGAACTTGTAGGGAACAGCTCTTTTATTTGTCACCCTTGCTTTTATTTTTGTTCAGAGTGCCTAATGAATGAAATTGCAAACTAAATTGCACATCGATGCATGCTCGGATGGAATTTCTAGTTTCCAAAAGTGTCTGATTTCAAAACGATACCTTTATTCAAAATAGACTCTAATGGACACCATAGAAGGTACTTTGGGGAGTGGGGGAAGGGAGATGGATGTATGTGTAAGGAATGTAATGTTGGAATGTGAATATGGATTGTTCCATAGAATGTTAGTATGTACCAATGTGACTTACATAAAATGTTAGTGTGTACCAACATGACATATTTATAACAGTTTGATATCACTTTAACTCTCATGTAGATCCAACAGACGTCTGGGAGTTGTGTCCACTGAAGTACTTAGAATTCTCTGCTATAGAGCTGTCATGCAGTGCTCCAACCTATACACTGCCCCTCTAGCACGCAAGTCTAAGTACCTTGCCAAACTGCTACTTCCAGGATCTTGTAGAAGAGATTGAAAAGTGGTATCAGTACTATGTGCCACAGCTACACTCTTAAAAGTGTATGAACTGCCACTGTAGTGCTTGCATTGGGGACAAAAATATAACTTTTTCAATAGTTGTGTCCCAAATACAGATATATGGCAGCCAAAACTGCAAGAAAGAGATCTAACCCCAAAGTATGTTGTACTAACCTTCTTCATCATTTTAAACCACTGACACAATCATGCAATTGGATATCAAACAGGAAGAAGTATCATTTAGTCATCTGCCTGTATTTATCCTACATTTTACCCTGTACAGCAGGTTCATAGCATCACTTGGCTCTCAATCTCTTACCTGAAAGGACGTCAGAAAGGGGATGAGATCCATGAGAGCAAGTGACTTCACAGCCACACCTACTGGTAAGCCAAACCATGGCGAAATGCTTAACACCACTTCCTGGGGAATAAAAATACACCAGCTACAAATTACACAGATCTTTCCTTCTTTTGTTTGCACAACAGATCTGTAGTTTAGAGTTTTCTGTTTGGAACTATATGAACTGAGGACCTCTAGTGGAGCCAAAACACAGGTGCCTGACTTCGTGTCCACAGATGTCTGAAAGAATGACTAAATACGTGAGGATAGGAACAACCACTTTTGGATAACCTTTTTGTAAGTTTTTAGGAGTGAAATGTGGCATTCTGCTCTATAGTCATGGAAAAAAGGTGGCCTTTTGTTTTAAATGCGAAGATGTTACTGTGCAGGAAGAGGTGGTGCAAAGGGGGAAAAAAAAGATTTGCAGGAAGTTCCACCACCTTTATTTGTGCAAAAAACACACATATACACGATTGGATTCCAAAATGTTACATTGGGTACTTACCGTGAAGGTACTTTCTGTAGGATAGATGGCAAGAACAATCCAGAAGTATTGGGAACCTGGGACCACCCAGCTCAAGCAGGAGGTAGAACAAAGGCTCTTGGGAGATTTTAGCTCTTTGTTCTCTAGTCCTCCTCTCCCACGAGGCCAGTTCTCTGACTAGCATAGCCCTGTAAAAAAGGTAAGAAAACTCCACTGTTGAGAGAAAGAACACACATTGTTATAAAAAACACCACCTTCACCCTCCCTGAAAGTGACCTTCCTTGACAGTCACAGGGTGGATCGGATTGTTCCTGCCCTCTATCCTACAGAAAGTACCTTCACGGTAAGTACCCAGTGTAACATTCTGTAGGTCTAGATGGCAGGACGAATCCGGAAGTATTGGGACGTACCCAAGTCCCTTGTCTCTAGGGTGGGAGTGACTGTTTGTGAATTTTGACTACTGCTGTACCACCTCGTGAAGAACTCTTCTCCCAAAGGTGGCTTCGGTTGACTTGAACTTGTCTACCTTGTAATGCCTGATAAAGGTAGATGGTGTACTCCATGTTGCTGCTCTGCAAATTTCCTCTATGGGTGCATTTGTTGAAAATACAGCCGAGGTAGCCACTGATCTGGTAGAGTGTGCCATCACCCTGGATGGGCATGGTGTGTTTGCGGTGTCGTATGACAAGAATATGCATGCCTTGATCCATGTTGCCGGAGTCTGCCGAGACACCCTGGCTCCCATTGATGCTGGAGTGAAGGATACGAACAGGGAGTCGCATCGTCTGAATGTTGCTGTGCGCTTGATGTAGATCCTCAGGGCCCCCCTGACATCCAGCTTGTGCCACAGTTTCTCCATAGGGTGAGCCGGTCTGGGCCAGAAGGAGGGTAATATTATATGTTGTGATACGTGAAATTAGGATAGTACCTTGGGTTTGAAGGATGGATCTGGCCTAAGGTATATTGTGTCCTCTTCGAAGGAGCATAAGTGCTCCCTTATGGAAAGTACTGTGAGTTCCGACACCCTCCTGGCTGATGTGATTGCTACTAGAAAGGCCACCTTGATTGTCAGGATCCTGAGTGGTACCTTCCTCAGTGGTTCAAAGGGGCTTCTGGCTAGTTGGCGAAGTACCAGGGACAGGTTCCATGATGGGAATCTGTGGTGTACTGGTGGGGAGATTAGCGTCGCCCCTCTTAAGAATCTCCTGATGTGTGGATGCAGTGAGATCCTGCTTCCCTGTGGGCCCTGTATGAAGGCCGCCAGTGCGGCTACTTGTCTCTTCAATGTGTTCGGCTGGAGGCCCTTATCGAGTCCCTCTTGCAAAAACTCTAAAATATGTCTTGTCGAAGCTTCCAGTGGGTCCACCTTTGCGGTTGCGCACCATTGCGAGAACACTTTCCAGGTCGCCTGGTATATCTTCCTCGTAGATGGTCTGCGTGAGGCCAACAGGGTTTCTATTACCTTGTCCTTGTATCCGCAGTCCTTTAATGTTCTCTGCTCAACCTCCATGCTGTCAACTGAAGCCATGTCACTTCGTGGTGTATGACTGGGCCCTGGCAAAGGAGATCCTGGCATGGGAAGAGCCTCATGGGTGGCTCGACTGACATCTCTGTCAGGTCCAAGAACCACGGTCGATGTGGCCAGTGTGGCACGATTAGGACCACTTGCGCTCTTTCTGCTCGTATTTTCCTGCACGTCTTCCCTATCAGGGGGAACAGGGGGAATAGGTACAGTAGGCCTTTCGGCCACTGGGATCGGAGGGCATTGGTTCCCTCTGCACTTGGATGGAAGAACCTGGTGAAGAAACGCTTTAGCTTGGAATTGTGATGAGACGCGGTGCCATTGCCAGGCCGAAGGGGAGTGCCTTAAACTGGTAGTGTTCCTCCCCGAATGCGAATCTGAGAAACCGTCTGCTGTCCGAGAGAGGCCAGGAAGTCTCCTTCCTATACTGCTTCCCGTATGGACAAGAGCGTTTCCATCTTGAAATGCTTGTAAGTGAAGAATGAGTTCGTGAACTTGAGGTCTAATACCGACCTTAAGCTTCCATCCTTTTTTGGCACTGTGAAGAAGTAAGAGTACACTCCTGAGAAACATTGTGTGTCTGGTACTTCTTCTATGGCATCTATCTCCAGTAGGTGGCTTATTGATGTTCTCAGGTTCCGTGCCTTCAGCTGGTTTGCTGGTACCGGTGTGGGGAGAAACCTGTTCCTGGGTTCTGTGTTGAATTCCACCTTGTACCTGTGGGCAATGGTCTCCTGAACCCACTTGTCCATGCCCAGGAACTTCGACAGCCTTCCTCCCACTGGAGATCTTTCCGAGTCAGGATTGCTGGCGGGAGGAACCTCCCCCGCAACTTGAAGATGGGTTAGTGAAAGGGGCGTGGCGAATGACGTAGTTGGTTCTGGCCCACACTGGTCTGGTGGATCTGTAGTCGGCTCTCCTTCCGTTTCCCCTGTAGTGACAAAAGGAATTGTTGGACTGGGGTGTTCGTCTGAATGTCTTCTTGTCTTGCTTTCGTCCCACTGATGGCATGGACTGCTTCTTGTCCTTCGTCTCGACCAGTTTGTCTTTAAGGGCTTCCTCTACAAAGAGCTTGGCCCCTTTGAATGCAGCAGTAGCCAAGGCGTTTCTAGACCGTCCATTGGCGTCCCACTGTTTAACCCAGCGAGATCTTCTTGTCAGATTGGCTGCTCCTGATGCCCTGGCAGCATATGTTAGGGAATCCTGTGGTGAGCCCACAATGAAGTTGAGAGCAAGTCAGATCCCGCTGAAGGCCTTGTTCAAAGAACCAGTGTCCAGGTCCTCGGCCTCCATGACCTCCTGGAGCCCAATTATGGAAGCCTGCGATATCAGGGCCATGGCCAGTGAGGACCTAATTCCCAGGGCGGATACATCAAACGATTTCTTCAGGGCGTTATCGGCCCTTTTCATTGGCGTCCTTGAGGGCGCCGTCCTCTTCTCTAGGTGCCAGAGAATTGGAGATCATAGAGACCACCGGACCGTCAACCACCGGGGTCTTCGATTTGTCTAGCACCTCCTTGGGAAAGCTGTAAAACCTTTGGGCATCTGCCATTCCCCGCCTTCCCAAGGCTGGCTTGTCCCACTCTTCTGTCACCAAGTTCCAGAAGGCTCTTGGGAATGGGAAGAGGGGCCTCTTTGATTTGTTTGAGGGCATCAACGCTGCCGCCTTCTCGTTCTTGGGAGCATGAGGGTCCTCGGCGGTGTCTTGTTTGGTCACAGGAGGGGCAATCCCAAGTGCGGACAAGGCCCTGCTGAGGAGGTACGAGAATTTGTCCCCGTGGAAAATTCTGTCTGCCGCCTCTGGGTCTGATGTTTCCGAATCTGAGAGTTCCCCTTCCTCTGTCAGGAGTGTGAGTCTCATCATTGTCCCCTATGATATCTAAGTCCGGGTTGGTGTTCCGGAGGTCCTCCCCTTCTGAGGCCCCATCTGACTCCTCAGATGAGTGCCACAAAGGTGGATCCTTCCTTTTCTTGCCCAGCTGATTCCCCTTGTTGCCCTCTATTGGCCTGATAGGGTGGGGGGGCACCTTATTCCTTTTTGGAATGGGTATCTTTCCCCTTTCCTTTCTCTTCCTCAGAAGGTCTGAGCAGTTAGGGGTTGCCTCCTGTTCCTCCTCCTGATCTGAGAGGAGGGCTTCAGAAAGCATCATCAAAGGCCAACCTGATAGGCTCCTTCTTGGCCTTGCCATCATCTCCCTTTTTTGCCTCTTCCTTCCCTTTTCCCGTGTCCCCCACATCCTCATCCCCTTGATCATCTTGGATCAATGGGCTCTCCATTGTTAAGTCAGCCAGTGTCCTGGTCATCCTTTCCCTCCATCCCCGTGGGGATGTCCCCATCCTTCTCCTCCCCTTTGCTTGAAAACTCCAGGGTGTCCAGGTTGTTCCTGGACTTTGAAACCGCCACTCCCCCTACCTTATCCTGGGTCTTCTTTAAAAGGACGTCCAGAAGGTTGGTGGTGCTGTGGGAGGTCCGGGGGGGCAAGGAAGAAACCTTGGCCCCTGCGGTTCCCAGACCCTCCTGCCGCGTTGCTCTCCATTGCGGCTGGTTACTGGTGGCTCTGGGTGTGCTGAGAGAGCGGCCGCTGGCCAGGGCCCTCTCCGCTTCCTTTGCGGCCCTCCTCTGTGGCACTGGGGTGGGCAGGAGGCCAGCAGAGGCGTCGCTGGTCGAGGGGAGGTCACGGCCGCCATTATGGGAGCTGGAGTGCTCCTCTGTCTCCCTTCTGTGCGGCCTCGTGGTGCCCTGGCTCGTGCCGGCCGAAGACTCCTTAGAACCTCCCATTTCTCCTCAAAGGCGACGTTGGGAGGGAGGACCTGAGCAGAGCAGGCAAGCGGGGGAAAGAGTAGCAGCCGGGCGGCTGGCACGGCTGCCTTGAGAAGGAGTGCAGGGGAAGAACAAAGCGCGGTGGGGGGAATTAGGCTGGAGTGGGGGGGGAGGCAGGGAGGGAGCCTTGGACAGAGGGACGGTTGCAGGAGGAGGTTTGTTTGTTTTTGGTGGGTAGGAGGGAGTAAGTGGAGAGATACAGGGAAAAAAAATAAGCACGATAGGGTTAGAAGTGGGGGGGGGGTCTATAGGAAAAAAAGTTAAAAGGGTAAAGACAATCCGGAGGAGTTGGGATACCTGCCTTGCTGGGCTAACAGGAAGAACTGGCCTCGTGGGAGAGGAGGACTAGAGAACAAAGAGCTAAAATCTCCCAAGAGGCTTTGTTCTACTTCCTGCTTGAGCTGGGCAGTCCTAGGTTCCCAATACTTCTGGATTGGTCCTGCCATCTAGACCTACAGAAAGCATCCCTACTCCCTTCCTAGCTGCGTGCAAGAAGAGATACCTCAGCCCAAGAAACTATGCTCTTCTTTACTGCTCTTTAACAAAAAAGGACTACAGGAAGAGATTTTAAAAAGAGAACAAGAAGAAACCAGAAGATGGCATGAACTTTATAAGTCAGCTCCTGATGACATCTTTTAAGAGGATGGCAGAGTTGGAAAAAGTCAATCTTTCAGACAAGTGGCCATGTTGGCTAGGGATTTTGGACCCTGGAGTCCAAAAATAACTTTTTGAAGCTCTTGAGAATGGTTACATCCTATTGAACCATCTGGCACTACAGAGCTTAAGAGATGGTACCAGAATGTTTGCCCCACTGTGCACCACAATGGATAGTTTGGATAAAAGAAATGGCAAGCAACTGAGTAACGTTATCAGAAGATTCCCTAGAATGCTGGGCATCTATGTTTGGAAGATGTTACCTGCCCTGGAACAGAACTTCTCAGGAACTGTGCCTCCTCTTATTTTATTTTATTTTATTTTATTTAAAGCCAAATCCCTTTAAGGACTGAATTGTCCACAGGTTATCCCTTGCTTATCCCAGAACCCACTGCAACATAATTGCCTTGATGGAACAGACAAAGCAGATCTCATCCAATATTCTGTTTCTATGTGTAAGGAGCCACAAAGGGTTTCTCTGAAATAAACAGCAAGGAAAGAGTGACAGATGAACTTTTAAATGCCATCATCTGCAGAATGAACATGTGAAGAACAAAACCAGTGGTGTATAGCCCCTGGATTTATATGTAAAGGATAAGAGACCATCTCAGTCAAGGGGATGGAGGTTAAAGTTGTAATGGAAACATTTTATTCTATTTGGTTGGTACCTAATCCATTTTAAGCATGTTTATTCATATGTAAAACACTGCTAAGATCCACACCCTTGTTGCAAGAACTCATGAATAGGACTGGATTTAAATCATTCCCTTATGATATCCAACACAGAAATCCAAGGACTGCAGCATAGAGAAAGGCCAGAGGGTCTGATCAATGTGAGTAAGACAATTCAAAAGGGATCCTTGGCTCAGGAACAGAGTTGGCTGAACTTCGTACCTTATTTATGAGGGCCACAGCAACCTCATGTTCTGATTGTACACCATGTTGTCCACTCCTTTGTTACTGCTAGCCCTACACCCCTTGTGTTCTTAAATAATCTAAGACACTTTCAATCAATTCTATGTGTCCAATTAGCCTGAAGTTGGAGTGGGGGACAGGAAACAAAACCACAAAAAACAACAAAACTTACCCAACCACCAAAAGGAAAAAAAGCTGTATCACAAGAATTTGACTGTCCCCTTGTGTGCAGTATTCCCTTCCTTCAGTGTTCACTGAATCATTCTATGGAAACTTACATTCCAAACCCAAGGATGTCCCTCATCTCATAAGGCACAGGAAGAGGAAACCACAATTCCCTCTCTATCCCTGAATTGCCACCCTTCCATTCCATCAATCTGGAATCCAGAAGAACCCTTTTCTTATGAATCCACCTGCTCCAGTGTCCTCAAGGGCACACACGTACCTCTGGATCTTCCTTCTGAACAACAGGCTTCAGCAATCTTACCCTCGGGAAAAGACGACTGGCTTCAATTCAATTCAGAACAGGATCTGAATCCTATCAGCTCTACAGGGGAGGGCAGGAGCGAGCTTCCTTGCTAGGCATAACCTGATTAGCAATATAGACGACCAGTTGTGGGTGGTCACTGGTGGGACAACTGCACTCCCTGGTTTGGGTTTTTGAGCCAATGGAAGCCAGGTTCCAAAAGACCAAGCAGAAATAAAATTTGGTCAGATTAGTCCATTTAAACCTTAATGGAGCAAGGCTTCCCAGGCTTGCTCAAGGCACTTTTTGTACCACCCACCTACACTCCCTCTTAGCTCTTTTCACAGGCAACCTACAAACCACACTGCAACTGCAGCAAAGCGACACTACAAGTCTAGCACCCAAGCCTCTACATGTGTTGCTGCTGGTCTGGATTGCTGCAAGAGTTTCAGCTGGGAAGAGATGCCTTGGCTGGAAACAGGAGAACCCACTAGAAACACTGAGGCCAGAAGTTAACTTTCTGGCATGACAATCCTGACCAGTTGGCAGGAAGGGCAGGAGAAAGGGAATTCTGAGCCCAACCATCCAAGAGGGGTAATCCACAGTACTGATACATGAGCCCTCTTCCCAATGACACAGGGCCAAGCCTCCACCTCTGGCTCAAAATTATTATTCATGCGCAGAATAATGTCCACTCTTCATCTGTTCACTCTGTAGTCATTAGCTGGGCCCTGGGTGGTAAATTCCTCTGTTTGAATGCTGTCTCCACATGTTTTCAAGGGCTTTGATTCCCATTATGATACCAGAAAACCACCAGAAATATCAAGCTGGGCAGAATCCTCATTCTGGCCAACACAGAGAGTTAATAAATAATAATAATAATAACAATAAAAATATCCTGAAATAGCAATATGGGAAGAGCTCCTAATGGGAACCAATCCCATGTAAATAGCTCCTCCTGTTCTGGCCCAGCCCCCAATTTGGGGAAAGGGTGGCCAAAATTAGTAAAGCATCAGTGTTAAAAATGAGACAATCAAATTGGTGCAGCGGCATAGAAAAAGACTAAAGGTGCCTGTGACTGCCTTCCCAGGGCAGCTTATCAGCACTCAGCAGGCAGGTTCAGGACAGGGACGGAGGCCACATTTCTCTTGCCCTTTGTTCACAAGTCCTTTAGTGAAAACAGCACACAGATCCCACAGAACTCTGTGGATTCCACTGCCTCTCTTCCCAGCAGGTGGCGAAGGCATTATGGACAACTCTCCAAGCTCTGCTTCACGTCTGCTCTGCTCCTGCTGCTCCCACGGCCTCGTCCTTGGCTTGAGGCTCCAAGTAAATTGGAATCACTGAAGAAGGTTTCTTTAATCTACAAGAAAAATAGTATAATCAATAAGTCAGGGGCCTCAGTTACAGGCCGGGGTGGGGTGAACTAAAGACTCAGGCCAGTGGCAGCTGTAACAGAACATAGGAAACTACCTGATAATTAGGTCAGCCAAGTATTGAGATTTAAAAACACTGAGAGAAGGAGCAGCCTGCAAATGTTCAGGGAGGGAATTCCCGATACAGCCATCTTTATTGTTTGTTTTTAGTATTTATTAAGTATGTTTTAAATTTTTTGAATTATTTAATTGTATTTTAAGGGGGGGGGGTGGGATGGAGGATCTTGAATGTATATTTTAAAAGCTGTAAGCCGCCCCGACTGCGTTTTGTAGAGGGGCGGGATACAAATAATTTATCATCATCATCATCATCATCATCATCATCATCTTCAGATGCTATCCTAATATTGTCTAGCTGGCAGCAGCCATCCATGGCCTCATGCACATATCCTTCAAGGAACTTGCAGCTCAGTCTTTCCTCAGTGGCTTCACAATTATGAACAAATCAGCTGCTTGCTCCCTGTCCCCTTTAACCTGTCCTTTACCATGCTTAGCTGTCCTTTCCTGGACTCTGCTTCCAGATGGCTCTCTGTGTCCACTATCCCCACAGCCCTCTTCTCCTTCCTGGCTTAACTGCCTGCACCAAGATCTTCATGCCTGTAATCATAACCCAGGTGGCTGAACAACTATAAGCAATCATTGTGGAGAACTACAGCCCACTGTATGGGTGGGAATCCCTGTCTGCCCACCCTCTTCTGGCAGAAATTCAAAATGCTGATGATAACATTCAAAGTTCCAAATGGCTTGGAACCTCAATACATGAAATACATGAAGGGGCACCTGTCCAAGTTTTCAGGTCTGGTGTAGGGGTCCTCTTCCACTTCCCAAACACTGTGGGAGAATGTGGGAAAGAGCCTTCTCTCCCATGTTCCTGCAGTTACCTATTACCCTCCCCTTAGTGGCCTGATTGACACCAATGTTGCACCATCTTTGCATCAAGTTAGAAAAAAAAACAAACCCCACAAAATGAATCACCAGCCTTTGGGGCCTGATTGATTCCTGCCAAATTCACACGTGGCTTTAAATGGTTTGAACTAGCTATAAACTTGCTTGTTTTTAACTTATCAAACTTTATATTTTAGTCTGTTTATCTTAAATGGTTTCAAATTTATTAAAGCACTGTTATTGTATACTGGCCTGAGATACCACAATATAAATATTCTGATAAAAAAATAAAGTATAAAACTGGTTTTATGACCCCTGAAACTTCCCTACTGCCATCATTTTGTTATAAAATTGGAAAAACACACTTCTAGGGGGCATAGCTCTCTTCTAAAAGCCTGTTTTTAGCAACAAATCCAGTTTTGGGGGGAAATTAAACAGAACTAACCACAGGTGGGCAACACCAGAGTCAGGGGACGATTTTCCACCACTTGTGGATGCATAGCAAACTGTACTAGCCACTTTCCAGCAAAAAAATCTTATCATCCAATTATTCTGGTACAGACCGATAACAATTTGTGATGGGGCCATAGTTGGTGGGGCAAATGGCTCCTTGATCCTTTGGCACTACATCCCCTACCCCATGAACACCTTTTGCGAGACGCTCCACAACTGTTGATTTCTTGAAGGAGACTGTAACTGACACCAGGAGGCAGCAGAGAACTGAGACAGCATATTAACAAACAGGCTGAACTAGCCCTGTTTGGGAGCATTAAACCGTGCTCCCTCTGGACCAAGCCACATTGATCCTCTTGTACAGCCAGCCGAAGAAACAATTGGAGTGACATCTGGAAAGAAGGTACCTCAGCTAAGCAGGCTAGTAGTAAAACAATTTGATGGAAACAAGCAAGTTATATGTGTAGTTTTACAGGGTGGGTTTTCCCCATGAAGAGCACTTACGAATATGGAGAGGCAGGAACTCCTACCACCAGGAAATGGTTCTTCTTCCGGAAGAGCCGCCACAGTCCTTTGTGGTTCCCACGGACATCTAGATCCCAAATATGGAGGCACTAGAAGAGTGGAAACATGACAGCAAGAATGAATCAACCATGTGACTGAAGCTCCAAAACGTTAGCAGACTATCAAAGCACCCATACTGCACAATTACAACACTTTGATACCACTTTAATTGCCTTGGCACCACTGTATGGCATCCTGGGATTTGTAGCTTGGAGAGGTACTTAGAATCATCTCTTAGAGTGTGCTAGTGCATAGTTTAAGCAGAGAATTTGAGCAGAGAGTTGCAAGTACCACATCAAATGATAAAACCCAGGAATCTATTAGGACAGACCCTTGGCATCCAAGTGCTATAATTATATTGTTTGGGTATAACCTAGGTTGCATCCAAAGAGTTTTGTAAACTGGCACTGCTACAATCCCAACTCCAGCCTATGCTAGTGGCTAGGCAGGAAGCATGTTTGGAAGTTACCTTAGCAAGCTGAGTCCAGGTAGTGAAGTCTGCTTCCTGCTCCATCTTGATGTACATCACATAGATCTTTCCTTCAGTATCAGGTACAAAGGAATCTTCACAGGGGTTCTTGCTGTGATCCAGAACCTCTGCCTCACTAGTGGGGGTGGGAATAAAAATACACCAGGGACAGAGAAAGTAAGATGAAGGAACAAAATCAAGGGCACACATATCAAACACACTCACTATTAAAAACAGGATTCTGCAATCTAAGAAATCATCAATGATTTTGGGAAGTGGGGGCCAGGATTCCCTTGGTGGAATGTCTCCCTTGAAGGCACAATTGGTGCCAACACTGGTTTCATTTAGGTGCTAAGTAAATACACAGGTGTCTACTAAAGACTTTGGGCCTGATTTAATTCATAGAATCATAGAATTGGAAGACACCACAAGGGTCACCCAGTCCAACCCCCTGCCATGCAGGAATACACAGTCAAATCATTCCCAACAGATAGCCATCCAGCCTCTACTTAAAAACCCCCAAAGAAGGATACTCCCCTACACTCTGAGGCACTGTATTTGACTTCCAAACATCTCTTACTGTTAGGAAGTTCTTCCTAATGTTTGGGTGGAATCTATTTTCCTGTAGTTTGAATGCACTGCTCCGTCTCCTGGTCTCTTGAGCAGCAGAAAATAAGCTTGCCCCATCCCCAGTATGACATCCCTTCAAATATTTAAACATGGCTATCATGTCACCTTTCAACTTTCTCTTCTCCAGGCTAAACATGCCCAGCTCCCTAAGCCGCTCCTCATAGGGCACGGCTTCCAGACCTCCTACCATTTTGGTCACCCTCCTCTGGACACGTTCAAAATACTTTTGCACGTTGTTTTAAACTGGTTTAACCTGTTTTAATTTGTTAATGTGTTTAATATAGTTTTATCCTGTTTAAATTATTTTTATGGTTTTAAGCCTCTTTATATTGATTTTACTTGTATGACACCCTGAAATTTTAAAAAATGCCTCGAACATTTACTCGTAGAAGAAATAAAACCATAGAAGACAACAATGTAACCCTCACAGAGGGGTCTACGTTATTCCTAGCACTTGAACTCTGCAGTTTGAGTCAGATAAAATCATTAAGGCCACCAAAATAATTTAGGCAGCTTCTTCCATATGTTTTGATGAAAAAATTCTGGCACTTCATAGTTTTAGTTTCAAGATTATAGCACAGAAAAAAAATACATCCATCAACCGCTTCCAAGGAGATCAAACTTCAATTTTATCATCCAAATTGCTATGGTTTTCAGCCACCAGTAGTTGCTTTACTTTTTCTGTGGCTAATGGTACAAGATCTACACAAGATCCCACATTTGCCACAAATGGCAACACTGAAATAATTTCCACACAGACACAGTGCACTACCAAAGCAGGTCTAAGAAGACAGTAACAGCAAATAAGAAGAGAGTGGCAGCCTGTCACAGAACTATATAGTTTTCTAGATGTGTTCTTCTGTAACAGGGTTGTGCAGACTGCAGCCCTCAAGTTACATGTAGTCCTTCAACCCCATGTCTGGGGGCCCTGAAGCCCCCTTCCCCATCTCCAAAGCTCCCCAACCTTCCACAAATATATTTTAAACTAGCTTGACCTGGTGTACCGTATGCGGTTCTCCCAGAACCACTGAAGGCGACTTGCTCTGTTGCCCTGCCATCACCATGGCCGCCAGCTGACTGCCTGGGTGCTGTTGCAGTGGCAGCAGTGGCGGCCTGCCACCATTGCCAGTTGACTGCCTGGGTCCCATCGCAGCCCATGACTGGTGAGTGGCTGAAGGAGTGAGAGGAGGGAGGGGCCTCCACCAGTCAACTGGTGAGGCTGGGGGTGTAGATGCAGATTGAGTGGCAGGAGTGGATTGTGAGCTGGAGAGGGAATTTACATGTGGGTGGTGATTGATTGGGTGTGTTTCCTGAGCAGCCAATCAGCACACTGGGAGAGGAAACATACACACAGGTCTATTGTACATACCCAACCCTTTCATATATACAGACTTTTGAACAGTTTTTGCCTGAAAACCACCCAGAAAAATCCCTCAAGTGCATAAAAACATACAAAACCACTCATCACTGTCTCCAATTACTTCCATTTTCCTCTGTAGTCCCTCTCAAAATGGCAGAAGAAAGTAACATGGCATCACTTCTGGTAATCATGTTGAGAGAGGCTTTAGAGGACTACTGATGTATTTGGGCTTGCTATGCAGGTGGAACAATTTTGAACAGCCTTCTTTCTACCCTATCCCCCCCCCCTTTCCAAAACTTCATCCCTCATTACCAGGAAGCACTTGATTTCTTCAGAGATAGTTACCTGAGCAGGCGATGGATTTCAATTTCGTATGCATCTTTCTTTAAGCTGTGTGGCAGAAACAGAAAGTCAGGGAGTGATGAAAGAGAGAGACGCATACACCAAGGGCAGATAACGTGGCCTTCGAGATACTGTTAGACCACAACCCCTATCATCCATCACTGGACTGAAGGGAGTTGCAGTTGGGAAAAATGTGGAAGCCCATAGGTTGCCTACCTCTGCTTTTTGCCTTATCGGTAGGCAGTTTTGTGCATGAACATTTGTGTCTGTCTTTATCTAGAGTCTAACTTTACATGTTAGAGGTATTTGAGGATGCCTTTATAGGATAATCAGATAATAAAGTCATCATCTGATTTGGCCTTATTGAAACACTGCAACCTTGGGTAGAAACACCTAACCAAGATATTGACTTATCCATATTCTTCTCTCCATTATTGTGAGAGTATAGGGAGCAGAACTAGGAGAGAGAGTGATGGCTGGTTTTTCACCTATCATGGCAGACTGGATATAGCCCAATGGTTGCTTAGTTAGATCAAGCATGTATTATCTAGCTGGTGCAAGCCCATTCACCACCACAACTATTTGTGCAAAAGAATGAAGGGGGAAAAAACTAGGGACCAGAGCTGAAAATTAAATGTACTATACATGCTGTAGTGAAATTTTATAGATCTGCACAAGTGAGAAGTTACACACCAGGACCAAGAACAAGTAGTGCTCTGAAAGGAATCTGAATCCAAGAAGTGAATATTCTATTTCCTGTTTGTGCCCAGCTATCAGTCACAAACATCCAGATGTATTATTAGTTCTGTATAGCATCCACATACTATGCTCACCTTTCCACATTTTTAAGCTGTACATTGGGGACAGTGTTGAACTTGTGCTTTTTGAAATAGGCTTCCTAGAAAAACATGACAATGATTAAGAACATCTTTAGGAATCACCATACATCTCTGGCTACAATTAATCTAAGCTTTCATCAGTCCCTGCAGCACAGTAGGGAGAGAATTGGGGCATAGACATGAAGCAATCAATATATGCATAAAGGAACAAGGCTGTAGAGAAAATACTCCCACCATGTTGAACAACTGCAGATGAACCACTTGCTTTGGTGCACAGAGATGGCTGCCCAAAGAGAGTAATTTTAAGTGGCTTCCACACAGTGGCCATTGCATCCACCACTACTTAGTAAGTAAATTGCTATTGCTTGGTTTATTAGTATCACTTGACTAGACAGACAAACCGAAAATTGGAATTAATGAACATATTAACCTAAGAACATATGAACTGTCTTGGTGGTTCAGAGCAAAGTTAGACTAGTTCTGGGTTCTGCTTCCTAAAGTAACTATCCAGAGTCCCCTGGGTGCTCACAAACCAGGAAAGGAGCCTCTGTTTTATCTTCAGAAAGCAGCATTCTAGGACATACTTTGTTTGCATATAGAGGTTCCATTGACTTTTTTGGCCTCCAAATGCTTGATGCTTTCGTAGTTACATGGGAAGCTGCTACGCACAGAACATTAAAGACATAACTTCTCTTCCTCCAGAGTTAACCTGTATTTGGGAAATACAGGGTTTTCTGAAGAGTATGAGGAACTGAACTGAATCTCTTTCACATGGAATTTAGAACCTCCATGAGAAACAAAAACCCTCAACAGCGGATGGTAAAAGACCAAAATTAACAGATCTAGAAAGAAAGAAGGTAGTCATGGCTCCTAGGCAAGAGGGCCAGTGCTGGACTCTTCCTCATTCAGATTCAGATGTGCTACTCACATGGAAATAACCATTCATGTTGAGGCCAACAATGCCAAAGTGGTATGAACGAGATACGTCAGGGATGAGGCACTCACGGCCTTTTCGCTGTTCTGGCATTCGCATCCACATGTCCCAGTCCCACAGCTGAGGGGGGAAAGAACAAACCAGAGTCCAATGTATGAAGCACTTACCCAAGAGCAACTTGTTTTGGTCCAGTTGCTAAGGCTGCCAGCATGAAATTAACTCCTAGGCATATCCAGCCCACATGTGAAGTGATGGATGTGTAGGGGAAAGTCAGCCCACATTTTTCCCATCTCTGTTATAGAACCATGATATGAGAAAGTATAACCTGATGGTCACTGAATTGCATCACTAGATAGTCACCCCAATATTTGGCAACAGAAACATAAGGAGAGGCAAACTAAGAGGACACTAACCTTCTCTGGTGTCGGCCATTTAGGTTCCAACTCATCCTTGTAGAGGTTCTTCCTCAGCACCCAACCCAAGCCTGGCATGGTCTCCACACGATACAAGAGTGAAGGGTCCTCAGCTGTGTGCTCATAACCCTAATTTGCCCCCAAAAGAAACATTTAAGAAATCTTCCCCAATGGAAGGCTTCTCATTAAGTCCTTCATCCTAATTTCATGTGATAGTGGCAGTGATGGAGGAGAAACTATTCTGTTGAGTACAGAATAGGAGAGTGATGAAGAGAAAGAGAGAACCTGAGAGTAGGCAAAGGTAACTCTGTCTCATGCACACTAACCTGGTCGTTCCAGGCAGAGATACAGTACAAGCTGTCATCTTCCTCCAGCAAATAGACAGACTGGCTTAGGAAGCTAAAGGGAGAAAAAAGAAGTTAGCCACAAGGAAGGTTGTTCAGGCCAGCCTTTAACAGACTGACAATTATGGTTCTGTGATGAAATTTACAATTAGTGGTATTATTTTGCAAAAGCCAAACACAGGGAGCCAAAACACAGGAAGCCCTGGTGGTGCAATAATTAAATGCCAGTACTGCAGCCACAAGTTCGATCCCAAGGGCTCCAAGGTTCACTCAGCCTTCCATTCTTTCGTAGATCAGTAAAATGAGTACCCAGGCTTGTGGGTGCAATTAGCAAATACAGTCGTCCCTTCACATTCGCGGGGGTTCCGTTCCGCGGACCCCCGTGAATGTGAAAAACCTGTGAATAATGACTCCCCTCCCCCCTCCCTCCCCAGGCCTTTGCGGGGCCTTGCTAGGCCCCGCGGAGGTCTCCCCGGCCCTCCCTCCCTCCCTCCCCAGGCCTTTGCGGGGCCTTGCTAGGCCCCGCGGAGGTCTCCCCGGCCCTCCCTCCCTCCCTCTCCAGGCCTTTGCGGGGCCTTGCTAGGCCCCGCGGAGGTCTCCCCAGCCCTCCCTCCCCCCTCCCCAGGCCTTCGCGGGGCCTTGCTAGGCCCCGCGGAGGTCTCCCCAGCCCTCCCTCCCTCCCTCTCCAGGCCTTCGCGGGGCCTTGCTAGGCCCCGCGGAGGTCTCCCCGGCCCTCCCTCCCTCCCTCCCTAGGCCTTCGCGGGGCCTCCGGAGGGCCTCCGGGGGTCCCTCGAAGGCCTCCCCACCCCTCCTCAAGCCTTCACGGGGCCTCCGGAGGGCCTCCGGGGGACCCGCGAAGGGCTCCCCACCCCTCCCCAGGCCTTCATGGGGCCTACGGAGCGCCTCCGGGGGCCCCGTGGAGGCCTCCCCGGGCCTCCCCGCTCCCTCCAGGTGTTTTCACGGGGCCTCTGGAGGCCCCGTGTCGCGGTTTTGGGGGGGCCCGGGGGGGGCCCTCCCAAAACCGCGAATAACCAAAACCGCGAATGTCAAGTTCGCGAATGTGGAGGGACAACTGTACACATTGGAAACTGCTTAATGCCTAGCATGCTTTAAACCAGTGTAGATGTTTAAAATGCTGTTGCTTAACAATTTGTAAGCCGCTCTGAGAGCCTTGTGGCTGAAGAGCAGGCTATAAATACCTGAAAATAAACATAAATAAATAAGTCAAAGAGTTTCAGGGTTGGTCACACTAAGGCTAAATCCAATGTTGCACATTGATCCAAAAGAAAGCTAGGCAAATGGTCAAGAGAACCTTTTATACGACCTGTGCAATTACTCAGTATGATTATGTGGGTTTAAGTTTATAATATAAATGCACAGTTCCCCCTTCAATAAATACACATCATTGATTGAGTTGTTTTCCTGCCCTATAGAATTCCTTCTAACAGACTTGCCTAGGGGATTTTCCTTGGTTTTTTTCCGGGCTGTGAGGCCATGTTCTGGAATAGTTTCTTTCTGATGTTTCGCCTGCATTTGTGGCTGGCATATTCAGAGATGCCAGCCACAGATGCAGGCGAAACATCAGAAACTCTTCCAGAACATGGCCTCACAGCCCGGGAAAAAACCCAAGGAAAATCTATGGATGCCGGCCATGAAAGCCTTCGACTTCACATTGCCTAGGGGAATTCTTCATCACACAATCATATTCCTTCCAAAGGTCTTATTTTCTCATAGCCAATTTCAGCATGCTGACCAGAAATTAGCTTGGTTAAACTGATCAGAGATAGTAGGACTTGGCTAGAGATTCTTGTTGGCTCCACACAATGTGATCAGGGAAAGGTTGGGCTTAAGACATGGGCTCAACTAATACCTGAAGAAGTCAATGGAGATGTCCAGGTCTTCTTCTAACACTACAGCAAGTGTGGCATCCTACAAAAAGGTGGAGCAAAAGAAAAGAGAGGAAGCCAATGAAGTTAACAAGCTCTCAGGGTCAGAGGCAGCATTTTTACAGAACTGATACAGGCAATTTTAGGAATGAGACAATGCTAGAAATAGTTGTGTTTCAGTTTAGAACTTTATTGCTTTGCTCAGTATATGGGAATATCACCCCTCTACACCCCCAGCATCATATAATAATGCATTTCCAAAGAGCATTTTAAAAGAGACAGGATGTCACTACACATGTCTCTTACATGTCCACAAGGATTACATAGAAGACCATGATCAGAACTCAAGTTCTCTGGGTCTGAATGAACAACAGTATTTAGAATGGGGAAGAAATAAAGAAGAGCATTGCATACCGGATGCAAGTTGAATGTTGCAGTTAAACTTGCCTTGTAGTGCTGCAAGAGTGGAAAATGCCATCTGTTACAACAGGATTTCTCAGAACTAGCTCTGTTTCCACCATGCTACTGAACTTTATGTGCAAGCTTTATGTGCAAGTCTCTATTCCCACCTGATGGGTGAGACTCATGCAGAATGGTAACCTGGAAGCAGAGCAGGATGCTTCTATTACACAGGTATAGCAGCTAGAGTTTGTGTCTCTTGCATTTAGAACAGATGTGGTCAACCTGTGATCTTCCAGATGTGATTGGACTACAAGCCATATGAGCCCTAGCAAGCACAGCCAATGGTGAAGGAGGATGGGAGTTTTGAGGTACAAACAATAAGTTGTCCACTTTTGAACTAGATTCACATTGGGTTAAAAGGACAAGACCAGAATGCTTTATGTTTGAGCCAGAGGTTGTACATGGTGCAGCTGCTTCACTGTTTCTCAACATGGTTCTTTAAGGCAACTGTCACAGACTCCCATTTTTAGTGGGGCCATAGTTGAATGGTGCAGGGAAGCAGCATTGTACCCATTACAATATACTGACATGGCTAGCGAAAAACTGGAAGCAATTATTCTTTCAAAAATTGGTTAAATCAGGCTCAGAATACTGCTTTATAAGAGAAGCTGTCATACCAATTATGTGGCTCTACAAACAATGGCCAAAAAGTTCCATCTCATTTCAATTTGGCATTCCTTTATTACATATGTGTGTCATGAGTCATCCCACTTTGGTCCTCCTGAAACTTAAAAGTTCTGTTCATATCTTATTTTGATCAGTTTCTTCATTTGAAGCTTGGTGATAGAGTAATGCTATTATCAGACCTTCAATTTTTCTCACTTATTGTAAAAGCTTCCCCCCCCCCCCGCTCTGGCACCAATGGGCATCCATTTTTAAAAAAAAAAAAAAAAAGATACTAACACGATTTCCAGAAAAAAATCCTCTCACCTGTGAAACTCTGGCATTTTTAATGCTGATGGGAGTGTGCTGGATTCCCTTCAGGCCAAATAATTCAACCACATCCATTGGCTCCTGGAAAAGACAGACAATGCTTATGATCAATACATATGTCTTAAGCTACATTCAAAGAAGAGCATTAATAGTGGACTTCAGATACATTAAAGCAAATGTTATCACAGGTGAACATGGGAGACACCTGCTTATTGCCACTGAGGTAAAGGGTCAGGTGATGGCTTAAAGTGAAAGACAGTTCTCCGATATTTCACCTGGCTGCACCTAAGTGGAAGAACAACAGAAGGATTAATCTTTTTGCTTAGTGACAAGAGACATTTCATCTGTTGTTGGAGAGTGAGAAGATACAGAGTAACTATCAGGATTATTTTAAAGTAACTACGAATCTGTTGGAGGCTATATGTCACTTGGCTGTTTTGCTGAATTTCTATTAATGAATCTACTAGATAGACCTTAGGAGGCAGCTAGTATGACAAGGAAATAAGCCACAGAGCTGCAATGAAGGTGCCCATATGGTCATCTAACACCTTTCTTTAGAAAATGGGGCCATTTGAACTGCAATTATCCATCCTTTTACCTTCTATATATTTTGTAACTAGATCCTTCCATTTTAGATATTTCAAGTTACACCACAGTTCTTCAGATACAATTGCAGTCATCATTTAACCATGCATGATTTTGTGTATCATGACTTCTGCCCTGTCTAATATTAAAGGCCACTGATGAAAGCACAGAAAGGTTTATTCTCCATCCCTATGTCTTACCTCATAATATCCATCAATAAAGACAGTTATCATCTGAGGATTGACCCCTTGTGCCGATAGAAGGGACCGCAACATCCTGAAGGAGACAGAAAATCGACAGAATTGCTGTGGTTCATAGCTCATCTAGAGAGCTCCTAGATTCAACAGTATCCCCTTTACCAACATTCCTCTTTCTTTTAAGTGTCATCTGCAGCAAACACTTTTGGTCCCCTGTTTATCTTCCTCATCTTACAGGTTAGAGAGATTAATGATTCTTAGTGCCAGTTTATACCAACAAGAAACATCAAGTGGAAAAGGCTGTATTCCTGGGACCTATACCACTGCTCCATTACAGTGATATTCTGCACTCAGCTGTGTAACTTTGCCTGTCATGTGCTCCTCACCTCTACTCTTACACACTTAGGGTTCCATGGAACTATGTGCTATAAAACTATCAAAAGTTTTTTTAAGTACAGGAAACATTTAACCTAGTGTCATTCCAGCACTGACCTGTACAAGTAGTTGGGTCTGTTTCCCGCAATGACAGCAACAGGCACATCAAAAACCTTGTTGTCTTTGAGCTAAAAGAGGAAGGAAGTCCAAAAGTCATAAAATTCAAACCAAATTCATATCCTTTCCTCATGTACCCATCAGTGATTCTCCATGCTCTGGAACATTTGAAGGAAGAATGAAATGAACAACTATGACCAAAAATTACAGGTGCTCTCATGCATTTATTTAGTCAGTTACATTTATATCCTGCTTTTTTTTTTCTCCATTGAGTATATGGCTCTCCTGCTCTCCACTTTATCTATCCTCTTAACAACCCTGTGAGGTGGGAGGGAAAGAGAAAGAGGGTGATAAACCAGACAGATGGGCAAGCTTAAGGTTGCCCAATCCGTTTCATGGTTCAGTATGGACTAGAACCTGGATCTTCCAAGTTCCATCTGACACTCTAACCACTACAGCACACTGCATGATATGCCAGTGATCAGTACAGATGAAGTACAACAAAGATAAACAAATCTTTAAAATCTTAATTATTTTATAATTTCAAGAGTGCTAATTTTTGTCTCTCATATTTGAGGCTCTGGTAGATAAGCAAGCAGAGAATGTGAAAACTAGTATGAGATATCCCTCTGAAGAATGAAAATAAAGTAGATGAGCAAAAATAAATAAATACATACATACATACATACATACAGGCCAGACATTACACAGGCATACAGAAAACTGCCGAGAGCTCCAGCACCCAGATAAACATATAAGATATTGTATAAGAAAGGCCAAGCTAATGACCCTGGAAATTATCGGCCAATAAGCTTGTTATCCATTATGGGTAAACTTTATGCTTGTTAATTTAATAACAGACTGACGTCTTTCCTAAATGATAACAACATTATCTCTGAGGCCCAAGCAGCCTTTAGAGAAGGTTATTCCACTTCTGATCACTGCTTGCTTCTTGCACATCTTGCAGAGAAATATTCAAGACTTATGCACGGTAAGCTTTTCGTAGCTTTTATGGATCTGAAGGCTGCATTTGATTCTATTTCCAAATCCAAGCTCTGGGCCAAGTTGGAGTCTATATTAACAGATACCAGACTCTATAGCCCAATTAAGGCACTATATAATAATAGTCAACTTTGTATAAGGTGTGGTAACCAAGGCCAGCTTTCTAGAGTTATACTCATGGTAAGAGGTGTAAGACAGGGATGTATTCTTGCACCAAGCTTCTGTCTAAACGATCTAGTGGATACCAAATCAGGTAATAAGAAAATTCCTGTTATGCTTTATGCTGATGACACTGCAATTCTTCCAAAATCTAGAAAGAGGCTTAAACTCCTATTAGGGAAATTTTCAGATTATTGCTCTGAGAATGAGCTGAAGATAAATACTGCAAAATCTAAAATTCTTATTTTTGAAAGGAAATTTACAATATCTAGATGGAGTTTAAATGGTTGTCCCCTGGAACAGGTCAGAAGCTTTCAATACCTTGGTCTTGTTTTTCATCATAAAACCTTATAGTCCTTTCAAAGATCAGCAGCAATCAGCAAAGCCCAAGGTTGCAACTCAGTCATCTTAATTTTTTTTTTACACCAAGGGGAATCATTATGTACCTGTTGCTATTAAGGTCTACAATGCTAAGATTATGGCTAAATTGCTATTTGCAGCTGCAATTTGGATTGGGGGGGGTTTTAATTCTGAGCCAGATAATTTTTATGCCAGATTTTTAAGGGCCCTCTTTCAGATGCCAAGATGTATTGCTAACTCTGTTTTAATGCTTGAAACGGGGGAAAGCCCTTCCTCTATGAGGCTGTGGCAGACAGCCATGAAACTTTGGCTTAGAACCATACTCTTCAAGCATGGTAAGGGTCTACTTAACCATCTTGCAATGGACACTTATGAAAGCAGATGGTCCAAGTATATTGCCCCCAAAGCAACCACAATTGGGCTTTCACCATCCTTCCTTCTAAACCTGGGCTATGACACAGCCTTGAAAATGGTTAAACAAAGACACCAGGACATTAACTTTTGCAATTTGTGGGCTAAATCCTTTGTGTCATGCTCACCTAGTACATTGCATATACTATATTCAGGTTCATTTGCTGATTACATAAAGAACTTGACTGTGCCAATCTACTGCATATTAATTACAAAGGCCAGATGTAACGTTTTTCCTTCAGCAATGTTGTATGGTAGATATGCAGGTTTACCATTTGCATCAAGGCTCTGTCTATGTGGGTTGCAGGCGGTGGAAACTATGTCTCATATCCTACTATCCTGTGTCCTTCATTCTCAAGAGTCGTAAACAACTGATTTCTCCCTTGCTATGCCATCTACCTGGCCATTCGGAGAGGTTCTATGTCAAATTCTTACTAGAGGATAAAAGTCTTAATATTACCTTGTCAGTTGCTAAGTTCTTATCTGTGGTCATTAAGACCAGTGAGAGGGAGGTTAATAGATGAATAAGTTGGATGAGCTCCAAAAAAGTCTATCAATAAGTATCCTATAATTTTATTGGTTTTGTATTATGGTTTTATCTATTAGTGGACATCATGTATGTTGTTTGATGGATCTATGGACTGTATGAATAAATTGATTGATTGATATAAGATATTGCCTTCCAAAATAGAGTGCTAATTACACATTTTGGCAGTGCTGACTGGAGACACTACACTAAGACACAGAACAAAGAAAGACCTCCCCACCACACGCTCTGGGCTAAGTCAAGGTACACAGTGCTCAAGTCCAATTCTGAACATGAGGCAGAAAATCCCACGGACACTTCTTCCCCCATCCCATGGCAGCTAAAAGAAAAGAAACAATGTGCTTCACTTTGCAATTTGCTGTCCTTTCATGACACCCACAAATCCACTGACCGAGGTGGCTGCCTCACTCTTTTTAATTGTAGAGCTGGCCCCATGTTTTTATAAACTTCCAAGAAAGGTTGAGATAATTCAGAGCATGTCCACTGCACACCGACCAACTTATTGAGGAACTGGCAGAAGGCATGGAGCATTCTCATCAATGCCCCTCCTGGGGGAAAAGGGGTTAAATTTACTCACTGGTTCAGGGTTGAACTCGATAGGTGTGGGATCTTTACAGCTACAGACACTGCCATAACCTTCCACCTTGCTACAGAACCGTTTTCGTCGTCGATTCAACTCTGTATCTGGCCAGTGGCATTCTGCATCTGTGAGTACAATTGGGAGTGGGTCAGTTAGTTTGAGATGTGAACAAACTTTGAAACAGACAGCCCTCTACCTCCCATGTTTGTGCCACTGACAGCCTATAGTGAGAAACAGGCTCCCTATGTTGAACAAGGTGCCAAAGAATAGGACAAAGAATCATAGAATTGAACAGTTGGAAGAGACCACAAGGGCCATCCAGTCCAACCTCCTGCCATGCAGGAAATCATGATCAAAGCATCCCTGACAGATGGCCATCCAGCTTCTGTTTAAAGACCTCCAAGGAAGGAGACCCCACCACGCTCCAAGAGAGTGTGTTCCACTGCCGTACAGCTCTTACTGTCAGAAAGTCCACCTCTGTCATTTTGCAGAATGTGCCTCAAGGCAAGAGGGACTCAGCAAACAGAACATTACTATGAGGCACTGAGAAGGCAACAACAAGAACAAAAAGCTACAGTCAGAAAGGTCTACTGCAAGTGCCCTTACTTCAGGTCCAGCAATTTTCTGTAGCAATACCAGGTTCGATCACAAAGTAACATCAAATTATTTCCATTGTCCTACAGCAGAAATGAAGGCCTTGTTCTTCCTACATCAAGCATATTGCTTAGTTCCCCCAAACTCTGAAACAGTCAATCCTTTTTACTCAGGTAATTATGATCTAAGTCTTTTCCCCACTGATTTGTCTCAGTTTCTCACTTCCTAATTCCAATTAGGTTCCTGCCTTTCTCAATCATGTTGCTGCTCTAGATTTATTGGGTCATTCCATGTCTCTTCCCTTAACAAGGCTTTTCCAGTATGAGCAGATTTCCCAGGAAGAACCAAGCATACCTTCTACAGAAGTTAGCTGGACTTCAGTTTTCAACAAAACTGGCTCGCCCCATGAGGAAAGCAATGGGGACTTGGCATGCTTTTCACCATAGACTTCACCTGCAAGAGAAGATACTACCATCAATGCCAGGAGACAGTTGATTACCACTCAGTATTCGTTATTAATGCGTCTGTCTGCCGCCAGGCAAAGGCAAACACTGTCATTACTTGACTCTTGCTGGATCAATCACACTCATCAATGAAGTTGAGCCAACTTTGGATTTATTTTTTCTGGGCACCATGCACCCCATCTTCAGGGGGCACAGGTAGGATCAGCAAGGCATCCTCCAGAAAAACCAGATGCCACAGGGGATGAAGAACATCTACTTTTAAAAGAGTTGTGTAGCAGAAGAGGGAACATTTGTAGACAGACAGGACTTCTCTCTTCCCTGTCTTCTGTCATAGACTGTTATTAGCAATACAGGAGCTCTGTCTTCTGTACCCCATGCTCTGCACAAGCATGCTGAAAAGGTCTGGATACCATCGAGAAGTGAAGACAGAGAACCTAATGCAAAAATAAGAGTGTGCCTCATCATCCTTGTGTATCTTCCATTTAAAAAGTTATTGCCTTTGGACCACTGGGCACCCTTTCCCTGTTTCTCCCCTGGAGACTTATGCCAAGATTTGATTCTGACCTCCTTTCTTCCCCACAAATGTCCACATGTCCCTCCAGGTAAGGGAAGCAGCAACTTGGCTCCCTAGGCTTTTCAGAAGACTCTTTGCAGTGTCTTTAAGGTGGAAGGAGCCCTCATCCTGAAAAAGTAAGGAAAATAAATGTTACGATATACATAGGATTACCTCCTCCCCTTTAGTTTTTGGGATATAGTCAAACCCACAATATTTGCATATTCAATATCTGTGGTTTCTGTTATCTGTAGCTGAAAAAAAAGTGACATATACCATAGAGTTGTGGTGGAAAATGCCTAGAGAGGTGTCCTCTCTAGGCATCTTCTAGGTCCTCCAACACATCTCTATGGTATGGTATGTTTGTACTGGAAGTCCTTTATTCTAATAGGGTTCCTATTATCTGTGGTTTCCGGTATCCGCAGTAAATCCAGGAACTGAACCCCTGCAGATATGGGGGTCCAACTGTAATCTTTTATTACTTTGAGGAGCAGAAACAGCCTAAGAGAACTCTTATTTCTGAATTGGTCACAAAGATAACAACTATAACAGCATGCAATGTATCATTTATAAGTTCAGAAAAACTGCATTGATAAGATGCCAGAGTGTTAAGAGCATATTCCAGGCATCAGACACATAAACGCATAGTATAGTAGTACTTCATCCCCTCTGGAGTACAGTAGGACAGAGATGAGCAACCTCTGGGCCAAACAATGTATGTGTCCCTGGCCTAATTTCATGCAAGTGAGGAGGGAAGAATTGTGAGAGAGAAGCAGGGTTGGGGGAAGAAAGAAACAAATCAAGGACAGACAGAGAGATGGAAGGAGAATGGGAAAAGCTCTTGCTAAATGATTTGTTCAGCTTGCCAGCAAAAGTCGTCAGTCTCTCTGCCAGCAGCTTATAAAGAAGAGAGGGAGGGAGGGAGAGAGAGAGAGAGAGAGAGAAGGACAGAGAATGCACAAAAGTGGGCTGGGGGAAAGAGAGAGAAAATGATTGTACTTGTGTGCTTTTGGTCCCACTCAGTAAAGGCTCACTGTCCCTGGCAGACTGTTCTTGAGAGAACACAGTCCTTGATGGGGGGGCGGGTGTCCCTGCCTCTGCACCAGAAAGTCAATAAGGACAATTCTACAATTGAAAGCTGTTAGTTCAGCCAAGACAGAAATGCATGGCTAGGCCAAGGATGGACAAAGTACTGACAGAAACTGTTGGGACTGCAACTCTCATTGGCCTTAACCAGCAGACCAAATACTGAGAAATTATTCATTAATTAAAATATTTATAACCCATCTTATATAAAATATATATGGGGAGTGTATAAATAAAATCAATAGTAACAGATTAAAACCAAACAATAAAAATTTTAATAGACTAAAAAAACATATCAAACAGATTAACAAGTTAAAAACAGATTTAGAAAGTAAAAAAGTTTTAAACCCTGTGCATATCGATTGAAGTACAGTCGTCCCTTCACATTCGCTGGGGTTACGTTCCACGGACCCCCGGGAATGTGAAAAATCTGCGAATAACGACTGCCCTCCCCACCATAGCGACCGTGGGGCCTCCGGAGGCCCCACAGTCGCTTTCCCCAGCCTCCCCACTCCCTTCCTAGGTCTTCCCGGGGCCTCCGGAGACCCTCCCGAGGCCCCGCGGAGGCCTCCCCGGCCTTCCCCCCTCCCTCCCCGGGCCTTCCCCCCTCCCTCCCCGGGCCTTCCCCCCTCCCTCCCCGGGCCTTCCCCCCTCCCTCCCTGGGCCTTCCCCCTCCCTCCCCGGCCCTCCCCCCTCCTTCCCAAGGCCTTCGCGGGGCCCTGCGGAGGCCACTCCCGGCCCTCCCCCTCCCTCCCCGGGCCTTCGCGGGGCCTAGCAAGACCCCGCAGAGGCCTCTCCCGGCCCTCCCCCCTCCCTCCCCGGGCCTTCCCCCTCCCTCCCCGGGCCTTCCCCCCTCCCTCCCCGGGCCTTCCCCCCTCCCTTCCCGGCCCTCCCCCTCCCTCCCTGGGCCTTCGCGGGGCCTAGCAAGACCCCGCGGAGGCCTCTCCCGGCCCTCCCCCCTCCCTCCCCGGGCCTTCCCCCCTCCCTCCCCGGGCCTTCCCCCCTCCCTCCCCGGGCCTTCCCCCCTCCCTTCCCGGCCCTCCCCCTCCCTCCCAAGGCCTTCGCGGGGCCCCGCGGAGGCCACTCCCGGCCCTCCCCCTCCCTCCCTGGGCCTTCGCGGGGCCTAGCAAGACCCCGCGGAGGCCTCTCCCGGCCCTCCCCCCTCCCTCCCCGGGCCTTTGTGGGCCTAGCAAGGCCCCGTGGAGGCCTCTCCCGGCCCTCCCCCTCCCTCCCCGGCACTCCCCCTCCCTCCCAAGGCCTCCGAGGGGCCCCGCGGAGGCCTCTCCCGGCCCTCCCCCTCCCTCCTGGGCCTTCCCCCTCCCTCCCCGGGCCTTCGCGGGCCTAGCAAGGCCCCACGGAGGCCTCTCCCGGCCCTCCCCCCTCCCTCCCCGGGCCTTCGCGGGCCTAGCAAGGCCCCACGAAGGCCTCTCCCGCCCCGCCCCACGGAGGCCTCTCCCGGCCCTCCCCCCTCCCTCCCCGGGCCTTCGCGGGCCTAGCAAGGTGCCGCGGAGGCCTCTCCCGGCCCTCCCCCCCTCGGGCCTTTGTGGGGCCTCCGGAGACGCTCTGGAGGCCCCACGGAGGCCTCCCCGGCCCTCCCCACCCCCTCCCCAGGCCTTCATGGGGCCTCCAGAGCGTCTCCGGAGGCCCCACGGAGGCCTCCCCGGCCCTCCCCGCTCCCTCCCAGGCCTTCATGGGGCCTCCGGAGCGTCTCCGGAGGCCCCAGGATCACCTCCCCAGCCCTCCCCACCCCCTCCCCGGGCCTTCATGGGGCCTCCGGAGCGTCTCCGGGGGCCCCGTGAAGGCCTCCCCGGCCCTCCCCGCTCCATCCCAGGCCTTCATGGGGCCTACGGAGCGTCTCCGGAGGCCCCATGGAGGCCTCCCCGGCCCTCCCCAGCCCTTCCCCAGGCCTTCATGCGGCCTCCGGAGCGTCTCCGGAGGCCCCATGATTGCCTCCCCAGCCCTCCCCACCCCTCCCCGGGCCTTCATGGGGCCTCCAGAGCATCTCCGGGGGGCCCGTGAAGGCCTCCCCGGCCCTCCCCCCTCCTTCCCAAGGCCTTCGCGGGGCCTCCGGAGGCCTCATGGAGGCCTCCCCGGCCCTCCCCGCTCCCTCCCAGGGCTTTCACGGGGCCTCCGGAGGCCCCGTTTCGCGGTTTTGGGGGGGCTCAGGGGGGGCCTCCCAAAACCGTGAATAATCAAAACCGCGAATGTCAAGTTCGCGAATGTGGAGGGGCGACTGTAAATCAGCGAGGAACAAAGACTTCAATAAATAGCCATGATTTTACATGGCATCTAAATGAAACCAGTGTTGGCACAAGTCAGGTCTCCAAGGAGAGGTCATTCTACAATCGGGATGCCACAGTTGAGAAGGCCCTCACCCACATCCTCACATAGCGTATCTATCTCATTGGTGGGATACAGAGGAAGGAGGCCCCCTGCTCCCCCCAGGAGACCTCAATTGCTTTTCTCCAATATAATCCAATTGTTTTGCCTCAGTACAACAGAACCACTGAATCAACTGCTGAATAAGTCAACATATATGTTACTTGCATTGATTCAATGGGTCGACTTTAGCTAGGACTAGCAGTTGGATTCAGGTCTATTTTTTTCTGGCTTAAGAACTTCATGGAGGGAATTTGGCATTATGTTTTTTAAAAAGAAGGATTTGGCTTTTAAAAAAAACACACAAACAAAAGTCCTAAATAAGGGTTAAGGCTATTTTGCATGTTGAATTGAGTTGACCCAGGCATAAGTAAATGGAATACAGACTAAAAGAATGTAGCATCCATCACTAATGTGCAGTATCTATATAAATCAAGCCAGCCATTTGAGGGAAGAAGTGTGTGCCCATACGAGCAGCCCTATCCTCTTGGATTTGGTAATGCAGCAAATGGTGTCTCTCCACCCCCATCAAAAATCATGGTACATAATAGTCAAAGCGAACTAGGGAGCCATTCATACTAGACAATTATAGTGCTGTGATTCCACTTTAAGTGCCATGGTTTGATCCTAAGGAATCCTGGGATTGGCAATTTAGGGAGGGACATTTAGAATTCTCAGCTAGAGAGCTCTAACACCTAACCAAATTACAAGCCACAGGGTTCCACAGGATGGCACCATGACAATTAAAATGGAATAAACAGGCTAAAACTGTCTAGCATGCATGGGCTCCAGGTCTTCCAACTGAAGCATAAACCCCACAAGAATCCCCCTCTGGCCCTGGCAGTGAAAAAAACAGCAATTAATCATTTGCTGCCTTTCAAGCAATCCCAAAATTATTGGTCTCAGGGGGCTGCCTCACTTTGCCTAATGACAGAAGGTGCTTCTGGGAAAAGCTCCCTTTTTCCCTTCTGGGAAGAGCTCCCAGTGACAGAACTGTCGCTGACAGCCTTGAGGAAGGAGGGTGACGTTACCAAGCCTCCCCCTCACTGGTTGGGATTCAAATTGCCATCAGGTCAACTGTTGGGAAGAGGAGCAGCCCTGTTCTCTGGCACAGACATTATCTGACCTATTCCTAAATTCCCAAACCTATTCCCAAACAGAAGGGTGGGGGAATGGGTTCCCCCCTCCCAAGACAGCCAAAACCTGTGTATCTTTAATCAGGAATAAGGTGAGGGAGTTGGTTTTTTTTACTTTGAGGGTGTAAGACCTACTTCCAGAAGACCACCCCAGCACCCCACTCTGTTCTATTGAAACACACACTGTAATCCAGCTTTTACTGAGAAACCCTTTGAGAACAATTTACTGAAAAGCTGTACAGTCAGACCCAGTATCTGCAGGGGTTCAGTTCCTGGACTTACCAGATACTAGAAACTGTGGATAACAGCGAACCCTACTAATATAATGGACTTCTGTAAAAACATACCATAGAGTTGGATTAGAGGACCTAGAAGATGTCTAGAGAGGACTCCTCTCTAGGCATTTTCTAGGATGACTACGGCCCGTGTTTCTACTTTGTGTCCTGCAGATATTGGTTCCATGGATAGCGGTCAGACTGTATATAATTCTAAATAAACAGTTTGTACTATTATTTCTTCCACAGACTGGAAGAACTGGTCACCAAAAACGGGTCAGTATGAAGTTGAAGGCTTTCACAGCCGGCATCCATAGGATTTTCGTGGGCTTTTTCTGGGCTGTAAGGCCGTGGTCTGAAAGCGTTTATTCCTGACGTTTTGCCTGCATCTGTGGCTAGCATCTTTAGAGAATGGTGGTGTAGGGGGTGTGTGGCATTTATATATACAAATTTATACACAAATTTACATTCCTCTCCAACAGGGACTCACAGTATATAAACCCCACACACCCCCACTCTCTAAAGATGCCAACCACAGATGCAAGTGAAACGTCACGAATAAACTCTTCCAGAACAAGGCCTTACAGCCTGGAAAAAAACCACAAAAAACAAATGGGCCAGTAGTTGCAGAGCTAGAGGCAGTATGACTATTTTGTTGTGAAAAGGAATAGTGGTATATTGTACATGTCTTTAATAGAAAAAAAAAATCATACAGTCTGCATTTTATATCTCAAATGGGGGAAATGTCAGGACTCCAACTTCCACCTACCTTAATTGTGAAGATAAGAATTCGGCCTCTGGCTACCATGTTGAGGAAGAGGACCATGGCTTCATCCTCATGTGGTGAATAGGTGTCAAAAACCCGCTTTGCCATCACATGACCCTATTGAGTATTCATTCATAGAGAGGAAGACTGCATTAGACATAAGTTGTGAGTGAGCCCTGCTCAGATGCTGGGATATGTCAGAAGCAATGTAGGGAGAGTATTAAAACACATCCAAACTTAACATGATAAAAAGAGACACAAAAAGTAGTAAGGTGTGCATGTATATTGCCTATGTGTGGTGGCAAATCTATGGATTTTTGTGGGGTTTTTTTACCTTGGTTCACTTATTATCTGCATGAATGGTTGGTATTAATACTGTTTGAAACATTATATACTGCTTCTATAATTTGTTTAAGGCATATGTATTTATTTATTGTTTGGTATGAGATCATTATGATCTGGAAGATCACAGGTTTTCAGCCCTGTTTCATACAACTGTAGGTAAGTTACTTTATGCCCAGCTTCTGGGAGTGGGTGAGAAGCAGAATGACCTCCTTCGGGAAATCAATACTGGGATTGCTTTACAGCCTCAATCACTTACTGTAGCCTGATTCAACACAATCACATGGATGCCTCTGCCTTGCTCCCGTGCTTCATCTTCTAAAATCTGTAAAATGACAAAAGGAGTTGTAATAATACTCAACCCCTCTAGACATCACTATTCCTTCCAGGAACTTCCCTCATAACGGGCCAAAGGTTTGTAACCTAGAGTACATCTAAGCACCACAATTACTGCAATCTGATACCACTCTAAACTGCTATGGTTCCATCCTCCAGTATCCTGTGATTTTTAGGTTGGGTAGATACTTAGAATTCTCTCCTAGGCAGCTCTAGGGCATGCCCGTGAATTACAGAACTAGAGTTCTCTAGCTTTCTCTCACTGAACTACAAATCTCAGGATTTTGGAGGAGGCAGTCATGACTGTTAAAAGTGGCATCAGATTGCTATAAGTGTGCAGTGCAGATATACTCCTCCCTTACAATGGACACAGAACTGGATTTTTACTGCCATCTCCCTTGCTTATGGAAACAATTCACCATGTAGCTGATAGTTATAATTTGCTTTAACTCCCCCAACATAGAGGTTGGAAGCAGAGATGCAGGAATACTAATGAGTTTTTTAAAAGACATCCCTACAACAAGAAAAAACAGTTAAGGGTAACTATACAAACAAAAGCATTTTTAAGGCTGTAATCCTACATACAATTACTAAGGAGCAAACCCCACTAAACAAGATTAACAGCTAAGTAAACACCCATAGCTGTAAAGCAGGAAGAGCCTCTCCGTTTCAAAAGAGTGCTGTGCTTCACTTGAGAGCAAAATATGAGAATTTACTGTTGCCTGGCTTATTCCATTTTTCCTTCTAGCTGTAGCACAAGCCCTCACCGTTGTGCCATCTACTGCCACGTAGACCTTGGAGCGGCTCGAATACACCTCAATATCCAGAACTTTTCTGTTACTGACAGGCCGGCGTGGGATCTCCAGGTTCTGCAGACCTTCATCTAGGGTAGGAGAGACAACACCATGTGCTTCAACCTTCTTACCAACTACCTCCTATATGAGCCTGCTTGTAGAAATTGATCCTTTTTGTTTCCTATCACCAAAAATGGTGGGATCATAAGACAAGGCCTTTTCTATGCCAAAACATTGTCTATGAAATTCCCTTGCAAGAGAAATTAGACTGGCCCCATAACTGGTTATTTTTAGGTAGACAGGAAAAATCTATAGCTTCTAATGATCTACAGCACAAAACTGAAAACTTTTATCTCCACTGTCCTTAGTTTTACAGCTCCAGTTTTAATTTGGTTTAGTGTTTAAACTTTGTTTTGTATACTTCACTAGAAGACCTTATCAGCACAAAAAGTTAAGATTATTTAAAAAATAAATTAATCAAATCTCATCGGAAAAATAAATAAATAAATACATGCGTGCAACCAAATGATCCCCCTTCTAAAATGAGAAAATAATTTGTTTTCACCCCAAAGTGCAGACCTTTAGCAACTTCAATCTAGATCTTTAGTGTCAGGTGACATAGATACACCATGAAATTACTCCTCTCCATTTTAAAGATTTTATAATATATACAGGACCTTTTAAAAATGATTCTCTATTAGCCTATTTTATCCATTAATTCAGGCTTCCCAGGTATGTGAGATGGGTCTGAATATTTGCTAAGTACCACAAGGTCACTACTTGCTTGCTTAACCTTCCCCCCATTCACATACATGGACAACCTCTTGTCTCCCTTCAAACTAGTTTGAAAGTACATTTGAGTCCCTAAGTGCAAAGTCGCCAAGGACAACAGGGCATGTACAATAATCTTGTGACTAGTGATTTAGGGTGGGGGCCCAATGTATCAGGAGATCTGAGGACACCAGGACAGCCTATCCCAGCCTGGTGCCCTCCAGAAGTGGGATAATGTTACCTGTAGCCCAGTGCACACGTAGGGTGACAGATTTAGGAAAGCAATCTTAATGCATGCTGCCCATGGCAGACCATGACTGGACATTCTACCAACATAATCATTAGCAAAATCATTAGCAAAAAGCCCCCAGTCACAACCCTTCACATCCTCACCATAATCTTGAGCAGATTCTTCCTCTTCATTGGCTGCTCTTCTAGTGTCCAAGATCAGCTTGATGTTTACTATTACAGTTACCAATAAAAAGATCACAGCCCCCATCTGCAAAGAAAAAGTTTCCACACTGTTACATAGAAAGCAAAGAATTGGATGCTTCAAGTCCTATTGCTTTTGAAAGATAGTGTATTTTATTCCCAGGCAAAGATGTAGCACTGATTAAACACTAGAACAAGCACTTCCAGACTCTCCTGCTATATCTGTCACTCAGCTCCTTACAGGTTAAATGTAGTGTCCTCAGTTCACATCCAAAGGGCCAGTTCTGGGATGAACAATATGTGGCCCTCTAGCTGTTGTTGGACCACTACTTCCACCAACACTAGTTATAGCACAGCCAGTGGTGAAAGAAGATGGGAGTTGTACTCCAACATCTGGAGGGCTGCATGTTCCTCACCCCTTCCTTAGACACTGATGAGAAGTGACAGGCCAAGACATTTTGATGCCTGAGGCAAAGGACAAAATGGGTCTGCTTCCATTCCATGCATAGAAGCTGACTGGACTTGGGGCTGAATTTTATTTCCACACTGGCAAAGAGACGGTGTCTCCCAACATCCTGAGGATAGCAGACCAATGAAGAGGGTGAAGAATACACACAGCTGTGTCCTACAACAGTGGAGAATGACCTTCAGACACAGGTGGAATGTTGGTGGCCTCCCAATGTTGTCCCATCCTCTACCAACTGAGGTGGCTGCTGCACTCTGCCGAATAGTAGGACTGGCCTTGATGATGCAGCTTTCTAGCCTCTCAAAGCACCTCATTCACCCTTACAGCTTTCCTTTCCTTTGGAGAATGGAGCAGCAGGAAAACACATCTGTACTGTCTACTGATGATATTTCAAGTTCTCTCTTGCAAGTAGCCAATGATTCTTTATATTCCTTAGAAATTAAATGCTGGGACTTGGAGATGGTAATCAGGTCAGAACCATGTGACAAAGGCAAGGAACTCCATCCACTATTTCATTATGTTACCATTATTAAGCAGTCATGCAGTTCTAGAGTTTGGAAAAAATCCTTTCTTTGACTTCTAACTATAGTCCCTATATTGGGGAAAAGGCGGGATAAAAAAAAATATACTACTACTACTACTATTAATGTATTATCACTACTACTACTAATAATAATAATAATAACTACCCCCACCCCAAATCCTTCAACTAGCTTGGGTGAGTGGCCTTGCTTGTTGGGGTGATTCTGCAAATTGTAGTCTTAAAGAGTAACCTTTTTAGATAATAAATGAACCAAGGAAACCTAAATGGTAGGTTTCCAAAAAGGTAGCACACAAAACCTGTTTCTGACACTTAGATGTTACTGCTGGCCTGGTTTTCCAAGTGCAAGTTCTCTCAGTACAGTCAGCTCTCCGCATTCGTGGGTTTAACTTTTGCAGATTTGACTATTTGCTGCTGCCTCCACTGCTGTCCTATGCCATTTTTAATAGGGACAGCAAGCTTCGCAAGACTGAAAGAGATTGCGAACATGCAGAAAGGCTTGCAAGTCCCTGATAAAAATGGCAGAGGTGGTGGCAAGCCCTGTCTGCTGCCCACTTCTGCCTTGTGAAGGAACTCCACCACTGTGAAGGCATCCCTGGTGCGTTGAATCTGTGGATTGTACTTTTCTTTGTGTTAAATATGGTTGGGGGCCTAGAGATATTCATGTTTTTTCCACTTTCATGGGGGTCCTGCTCCTCTAACCCCACCAAATGCGGAGGGCCAACTGTAATTCCAGACTGCCATGCTCCAGTCCCAAAGGAAAAGTAGCTAGAGTAATGAGAAGACAAGGAAGAGTGCCTTGGGTAACAATACTGAATACAAACCTGCCTGGTAATCAAAAGGGAAATTAACAAAAAACAAAAACCTTAACAGCCAACTTGCATACCTTTGGCACCTCTTAAGTTAGTGCTGGAAGAACATTTATATGACTAGTGCCACAGCAGGCAACTTACAACACAGCATTTTAGGACAACATTGTAGTATAGAGATCTGTATATGTAATATCAGCTGTCATTTTATAATATGACATATGGTAAGTCTTCGGCTGATATGACTTTAGGCTGGCATAAAATACAAGCTGATTTAAGGTCAGTGAAAACCAGCTACTTGATAGGAATCTTCAGTCTCTTGTGTCTGCACAAACTGCAGTAAAATTACCTCAGATACTATACATTTTATTACCCATGGAACAACTGTTTGTGTAACCTGGAAAGCTGTTTTATGCACTCTTAAGAAACTGCTAACATTTACATCATTTTTCTCCTCAGAAATGAAGCCCTGTACTAAATCTCTTGAGAGCCAGCATGGTGTAGTGGCTTCAGTATTGGGCTATGAATCTGCAGATCAGGGTCTGAATTCCCGCTCGGCCATGGAAACCCACTGGGTGACCATGGGTAAGTCACATATCTCTCAACCTTTGAGGAAGGCAAAGGCAAACCCTCTCTGAACAAGGAAACCACATCGTAGGTTCACCTTGGGATTGCCATAAGTCAGAAATGACATGAAGGCACACAAGCACCATAGGTCTCTTGCTTTTACGAACACTGCACATTTGTTCCCCTGCAACAAAGAATCCTTGTGCCTGTGTCAGCAACATTAAGACTTGGCCAGCAGTTGGGAACTTGCAGTGTTACAGATGCGGATGGATATCAATATCCATCAGTGCTAACCAGCATGGCCAAATGTGAGGTATTATGGGAACTGCAATCCATCAACATCTGGAGGACCACACATTCCCTATCTCTAGACTAGACCACTGGTTTTCAACTGGTGGGTCAGGATCCACTACTGACCTAAGGCCAGCTGCAACTCCATCACCACCATATAACAATATGACAAAAATTAAGAAGGTGGTACTCAAATGCATATAAATTGAAATAAAACTTGAAAAATCAGAAGACCACTACATCTAAACCAGATGTTGGCAACTGTGGCATGGAATCCCCCTGGGCCGTGGAAGACCCCGGAGAGGCTTTTTTTAAAACAACAGGAAGTGATCAGAATTGACTTCCTGTTCTGAAAAGGCCATTCTTGGCCCTAAAATGGTGGCGGGGGGGACATGGTCAAAATGCTTTCTATACCTCTGTCCACTCCTGATCTAGACCCTTTTTTTCTGACAAAACATTCGAAATCTTGAGATTATTAATTTTAATTGGGAAACAATACAAAGTTCATAGTCTATAATACTTACTTGTAACCATTTCTATGAGGGTGGAGATTTTCCAGGAATGGGGGGGGGGGGAAGGAGACAGGTTGCAGAGATCTTATCTTCCCATGACTCCCAGATCCTTTTACATTATAAGACTATAGTGGATCAAACCACACAGCTCTCTGATCCAGCACTCTGTTCCTACAGAGGTGTAATAGATGCTTGGAAGAAACCCATCAGCAGGACATGAGAACAATAGCTCTCTGCCACTCATACCCACCAGTAACTGATATACAGAGGCATGCTGCCTCTGCTATTAGAGGTAATAAAACTAGCAGCCACTGATAGCCTTATCACATCATGTATTGATAACCTCATGGGATAGCAAATACATTAATTACCTGCAACCAACTGGCTTAAGGACATTGTATAATGAGAAAGTGTGAGGGACTACAAGAAAAGGAAGTAACGTTACTATGGATTTATTATTATTATTATTATTATTATTATTATGAGGAGATTCATATAGTGTCACATAACCCAGTACTGGGTTAAAAACCCTAGTCTTTTTCTGGGTAACAGAACACGGTTTGAAAATGCAGGATAACTGCGTGGCCTAGGAAAGGTTTCAGAGTTATGCAGTATTTGTTAAACATCATTAAGTTTAAGCAGAAATCTATTTGCAAAATGAGTATGCCTCAGTTACTTAAAATACCATGCTGTTCCCACATAGTAACCCAGTTCCATATAACATCTAAATGTAACTACTTTCAACAGAACCTCACTCCTAAGATTTCAAGAAGCTAACTATTGCAGCAAAACAACACAAAGAAGCCCAAAACCAAACCAACCAAGAAGTCTCATGGCACATTAAAAATTTGTTGTTACATGCCTTCAAGTTGACTCCAATTTATAGCAACTCTATCCTAGGATCTTCTTGGCAAGATTTATTTCAAGCAAGTTTGCCACTGCCTTCTCCTGAGGCTGAGAGAATGTGACTTGCCCATGATCATCCAGTGGGTTTCCATGGCTGAACAGGGATTTGAACTCTAGTCTCTTGGAGTCCTAGCCTAACACTCAACCCACTACACAATACTAGCTCTTAAATTAAAGATTAACAAGTATTATGTGGCTTAAGTTTCTATCCATCAGAACTCAGGATTAAGTTATAGTGCTCCAGAAATCACAGCATCTTCAATCGTTTGTCTCCCTTGCCCACACTAAATTATATTATTTATAATTCAGATGCTTATGTAATTTCCAGCTGGATACAACCCAGAAGATACTTTTTTAAAAACTGAAACTCAGATTTCTCAGAGAGATTGAGACACAGCCTTTGTTTCAGATGTATCTTAGTAGGAACAGCTCCATCTCCACCATTGTTTCCATTACCTTATTATGGAGGTGTGGTTTGCAGGGAATGTCACATTGCCACAATGTGTAAGATGGTGCTGTAATGATCAATCCTCACAGGATACAGGAATACAGGAGAATATGGGTCTCTATGGAAACCTAGACCTGAAGAGCCTTGTCTGCGTGCAATTAGGGTGTCAGCTTTCCTCACAATATTGACAGCTTTGTATTAAACTTGCTATTTTGAGATATAGGATCCACACAAGGTATTGAAATCTATTTGTCATGTCTCTCTACTGTATCTAATGGTAGGATTTTTGTGGGGAGGGAACAGCTGGATAGACTCTTTTTGTGGGATTCTGAAGACAAACTGCTTGAGAAATTCATTTATTAGTCTGAGGTCACTGTATAATTTAGAAACAAAACACATTTGAGTAAGTCTGGAGTTTTGGAAAGCCATTTTCTATTCTGTTCTCTTCTACAGTTTTGTTATTATACTGGACATGGGAGATCGCATGCAAGGGGAGTTTTAAGCATTTAAGCAAAGCTTTTAAGACACTGAGTTACAAGAAAAGTAAGGGTAGAGAAGAGAGCCCTACCTTCTCTATGAACCAATGATACAATTCAGAACCAGACTGGGACACATGAAGACACCAGCTGCCTTGCAACCCAACCAGAATCACACAAAAACTGGGCACAGGGTTGTTGTGACTTTCTCAAACATTATGATAGTCACAGTGGCTGCATGGCCACCTCCACACAACCCTGAAAGGACAGAGATCTCACAAGGGTCCTCATGCACTCTCACAAGCAAACTTCGGGGGATAAAGAGGATTTGAACAAGGCCTGTATCATTTTACTTTCAGAGAAAATCTCATTTTGCTATCTTACTACCTTACAGGTCCACTGACTACGGCTCCAGACTTTAAATGGACAGCTCAAGCAAAGTTGATTAAGTGATGGGTACAAAGTTTGATCAGAAAGCCTGAGAGTTAAGCGTACACTTTGCCCCACTCCCCCAACTTCTGCCAGCCAGCGGATGTGGAGATTAGCCATGCTCTATACATATGTATTTAATTACGTTCATATCCCACCTTTCCTCCAATAAACTCATGGTAGCATATATGACTCTTCTCTCCCTTATTTAATCCTCACAACAGCCCTGTGAGATCGGCCAGGCTGAGAGAACTAGGTCTGAGATCACCCAATGAGCTTCATGGTTCTTTGGGGATTTCATCCTAGATCTTCAGTGTAGCTACTTCACCACTCTGGCTTCCCATTCCCTGCCACATCAAGCATGGACTCCTGTTTGCTCCTTTCCTTACTCCATTTTTACTTCAATCACTATATTACATCACCTTCCTCTTCGGCATCTAAATCTCAACAAGCAAGGAATTGACATGAATGTGAACAGTGCTTGCCTTCCTGAAAGTGTTCACAGGCTTTCATTTGTGTGCATTTCTGTAGCAATCTCCTGTTACATAAACAGAACCCTTCTACAAGCCATGCTACAGGGAGCAGGCAGCCAATTAGTGCAGCTAAAAATATATGGGGGAAATAATTAAATGGAAGCATTGCAAAGAACCAGGATGACAATCTGTTTCAAAGAAGCTGCATTCTCTCCTTTCTCCTTTTGTTCCACTTAACTGAAACCCATTCAAAAATATAGGCAAAAGGAGAAATTGACAAGTTGAAACAAAATATACACTATGTGGCAAATCCACGAGGCTTTTTTTTGGTGTCTGTTTTACAAGGTATGTGCATTGTCATAGCTGATAAGGGATTACTTGAATAGGCTTCACAATGAATTGTCTCTATGATGAGCATTCCTCTTCTTTTAGACGAACATCAAGACTGACTGGCAAGAGACGGACATGAAGGTTCAGTAGCAACAGCTTCATTGATCTATGTGCAGTGGTGGCTCAGCTATGAGATGCCGATTGTTAGTAAGTGTACTTCTATTTGTTACCTGGGGCCTATTCACACTACACAATTATAACATTGTGATTCCACTTTAACTATTGTGGTTCTGCCCTATGGAATGCTGGGAAACACAGTTTACAGAAGGACATTTAGAATTCTCTACCAGAGAACCTCACCAGACTACAAACACTAGTATGGAACCATGGTATTTAAAGTAGAATCATAGCACCATAAGTGTGTGATGTGAACGGGCCCATTCCACTGCATAGTTCATTACCATTTTGTAGCTAGTTTTAACTTCTGTGAAGTAGCTCAAAATTTTAAATAAATAACTGTTGGCACTTTTCTTGGGGGATCAAGATTTCAACATGGCTGTGGCTAAGGAGAGAGTCTGTATTCATCCTGACAGATTGAACCTGGTAATGAAGCTGATACTACCTTCTAAAATACTTAATCTGGAATTAGAGCAAAAAAATAAAAATAAAAATAAAAATCTGAGTGATATTTTACAAATTGTCAGCTAAGGTCTATAGTGCTGGCAAAGGGAAGGGTTCATTCCTTATTGATTAGGTGATGTTACATGTCTCTAAATCTGGAAATTGTAATAAAGAAATAAAACATATATATATACATGTGTGTGTGTGTGTGTGTAAAATGTAGCAGAACAGAACCCTCCCCTCCCAACATACACAGTGTGAAAACATGAAAATCTCACACCATCTCCACAAGTATACCAGAAGCTTGTACCATCCTCAAACATGTGTTTTCCTGCGGCAGTCCCTTTCACAATGGCAACAGGAAGTGACACAATATCAGTTCCTGTTGCCATTTTGAGAGGGACTGCAGAGGTATTTGGGCTTGCTGGAGAGGTGTGGCCCACAGAGGGGTCGGGGGGGGGGGCTGCCCCTGGTCCCCATGCCATTCTTCACGCCTGGCCTAAACCATAAAAAAGTCAGCTTAGATGCTGCTCAAAGGGCAGCGGATCTCCTCCAATGTGTTCATCCCAATGCATGTCAGTGATTCAGTCTTCCCAACAAGACAGAGGGATAGGATATGAGTTCTCCTAGCAAATGGATTTTTTCTTGACCTGAGTTAATGAAAAGATTTTTATTTGTCTGAATGTCTCTGAACAACAGAGATCTTAAATGTACTAGAGCCCAGATAAGAAAATTAGGCACGCCCAGACAGTGATGGTGACAGCTATTCCAAGACAGAAAGCGGTATCATGGAGGCATTCCATGGTGTCCTCTCTCCACAACCCCACAGTCACCCCAGAGAGACAGTATAGCTTCTGAAGCCAGAATTCCTACTTCCTTGTTTTGTGCCAACCTCCAGCCTCCCATTATACAGGTTCTCCCTCAAGGCCAAGCAACCTTTAAGACTGCTGGGTCTGTAGACCTTGCAAGGGTGATATGAACCCATTTCTACATTCATTCAAGACATTAGCCTCATTCAGTTGTTAGCAAAGTGTATTTACTCAATATGTGAAGAGAGGCGGAGTTCGCTTGTATTGCTGCTGCCTCTCCAGTTCCATCAGCCACCTACATGCTGGAGGATCTCCATGTGATCTGGAACTTGGAACCCTGATTTTCTGAGGATCCAATGCAAGCAGACAGTCTCCATGGATAATGGAAGGTGTCAACTTCAAACGATCACCTTCCATGTGACGGAGGTAACAGAAGTGATAACAGAGAGGGTGGGGTGAGAATATTTCCTTCCCTTGTGAACTGAACAAAAATGCTACAGTGACTGAACAGGGCTTCTGTTTCTATGAGCTTTGGTGCACCTTGTCAGTAAGCTGTTCTGAGAACCTTTTTGGATGAAAGTTGGAGTATAAATACTTTAAATAAATAAATAAAATAGTGGTTTGACTCATTTTGTACCTTCAGGTCAGAGGTGAGCAAAGTGTGATCTTTGGGACCCCTAAATGCAGCCCCAGAGATACTCCCCCAATAAATTTTTAAAAGAATTTCGGCCACATTTCACGTAACTTGCCTCCTAAAAACTGGCCCAAAGCCCTCAAACTACCTGAAAATGTGATGGTATGCTCATCCAAAAAGAGTTTTTTTAAAAAAAGAAAAAAAATGGTTGAAAATCAGCCCAGATGGCTGCCAATGCATCAAAATGCACCACTGCAGCTGGCCAGGAGGGCAAAGGGGAGGAAAATGGCCCTCAGCCCCTCCATAGTTGCCCATCCCTGCTTTAGGGAAAGGATCACACCTTAGTGGTAGAGCAGTGAGTTCAAACCCTAGCATATGCACTCAGCCTTCCATCCTTTCGTAGGTCGGTAAATTGAGTATCCAGCTTGTGGGGGGGCAATTAGCTAACACACACTGGAAACTGTTCAATGCAGTGTAGATGTGTAAATAGCTATTGCTTAAAACAATTTGTAAGCCGCTCTGATAGCCTTGTGGCTGAAGAGCGGGATATAAATAACTACTTTTTTTTTTAATGACTTAGTAGAAAGCTCCATTGTCATTCAGATTAGAGAGCAGTGGCCTAGACAGACAAATAGTCTAGCTTGGACAACTTTCTAACTACACAATGACTACAAATTGCCCCTGCAGAAGTGTTACCAAGTAATGATGCAACAGTGGAATAGACTGCCTTAGACTGTGGTGAACTCTCCCACCTTTGGAGGTCTTTATACAGAGGTTGGGTAGTCATCTCTCAGGAGTGCTTTAGTGGTGTAATCCTGCATGGCAGGTGGTTGGACTAGATGGCCCTTGCAGCCCCTTTCAATTCTAAGATTCTATGATCTCCTCTTTAGATGCAAGTGTTTAAACATTAAGAACCAATACACTTAAGAGCCACCTTGGATCCTGTGCAAGGAAAAAGGCAGAATATAAATTAAATAAAAATACTACACACACACACACACACACACACACACTAATTAGCTGGACCTGGTATACCATATATTGTTAAAAAACTCCCCCAAAACTCTGGATAGACCTCACAACAGCCCTGTAAGGTAGGCCAGGGATTTCAATTCCTCTTCCGCCTTCTCAGTGCTCCACACTTTTCCTGGAATTGCTGAGGGTGACTCGCTCTGTTACCCTACCACAGCTGTCACCAGTTGACTGCCTGGCTCCGGCCCAGTGGCAGCAGTGGCATCCAGCCGTTGCCATCAGTTGGCTGCCTGGATCCCATCACAGCCCATGTCTGATGAGTGGCTGAGGGAATGAGAGGAGGGAGGGGCCCTTGTGAGGCAGCGATGCAAATTGAGTGGATTGTGATGTGGAGAGGGAATTTGCACCAGAGTGGTGATTGGTTGGGTATGTTTCCTGAGCAGCCAGTCAGCACACTGGGAAAGGCAACATACCCAAGGGAGTGATAGATAGATAGATAGATACACACACACACATATACTGGACAGAGGGTTGGGTATTTGGATTTGACCCTTATGGGCTCAGGTACAAATACCACTTTAATCAAAACTGCTTGGCATTTATAGATAAGTCTCTTGAGGGTGCAATCCTATAACCCTTTACCTGAGAATAAATCCCGCTGAACTCAACAGGACTTACTTTTGAGAAGACATGTACAGGATTGTACTCAGTCTCTACTCACTGTTTGTAAAACTGACAGTTTTATCTATGAGATGAAATAGGTAAAGCCCATGAAAGCTTACCAAAGGCCACAGACTGGAAGTGATGAATAGCCTTTTGTCAGTGCCTTCTTAAATGCTTCCTCTGAAGTGCATGCAACTGGCTTGCAGTCAAGAAAACTGAGCTAAATGGACAAAAAACCTGAAATACTATATAAATGATTCATAGAAACCATTTCAGAAGAGTTTGTGCACTTGTCTATGGCAGCAAGGAGATAAAAATATCCCATGGCATTTTGCTGACCCATACTTAGCATAACATGAGCTTTCATATGCATGCATCTTTGTTTGAACAACACAGCTCATGCTAGCTTGCAAAAGTAACACAGGATTCTTTTTTTTTCTAAAGAGAAACAATACAGAACATACTTGTTCATGTAGATCATATGCCTCAATAATCACTTTTTATCCTCACCTTCTGTTCACACTACCGGTAAACATTTTCAATTCCTTGAGTTCAAAGGAGCTATAATTTAGAAACAACCTAATATATCATATCACTTCAATAACTAACATGTTTTATTTGCCATAAACCTTCATGGACTCTAAACTGCTTCATCATATCTGATGAAGAGGAACTGATAAAGTCCCCAAAAGCTTACGGCAAATAAAACATGTTAGCTTTTAAGGAACTACAAGATTATCTGTTGTTCTTGCTGTAAAATGTATTTATTTTATTTTAGGTATTTATATCCTGCTCTTCAGCCACGAAGGCTCTCACAGCAACTTACAAATGGTTAAGCGATAGCACCTACACGTCTATACCACTTTTATAGCATGATAGGCACTCTTCAAGTGGTTTCCAATGTGTGTTAGCTAATTGCCCCCACAAGCCGGGTGCCCATTCTTCTGACCTACGAAAGGATGGAAGGCTGAGTGAACCTTGGAGACTTTGGGATTGAACTTGCAACGCTGTGGCTTGCAGTACCAGCATTTAACCACTGTGCCACCAGGGCTCCCTAAAAGACTAATATGGCTCCTCCCCTCACCCAATAATGCAGAAACATTTGAATCCTGTAATCTCTAATCCCATGCAATCATTATATCTGGGGCCCATTCACACTATCCAATTATAGTGTTAGTATTCTACCTTAACTGCCCTGGCTGCATCCTATGGAATCCTGGGATTTGTAGTTTGGTGAAGAACTAGAACTTTCTGGTGGAGTATTCTAAGCACCCCACCCTAAACTGTATATCCCAGGATTGCATGGGATGGAACCACAGCAGTTAAAGTGGAATAATAGCACTATAATTCTATAGTGCAAATGGGCCCTGGTATCATCCTGGTAACCTGAGGAGTAGAAAAGGTGCACAGGATGTCTTCTTACCTGACACAGTCTCCTTAGTGCCCTCTGGTTTGTCAGCTTGTACTTCCAGGCCAAGTACCAGCTGCGCTTCTTCCATGGCTTGGCTGGTGGGTTGGGTTTCCATTCATCCATCGTAGTAAGCCAAAACAGACGGAAGCGGACAGCTGCAAGAACTTGCTCTCAGCATCTGCTCTTCTCTAGTTGCACACTACCAATACAACCTGGCGGGGCACAGAAAGCAGAAGCCACTGAACTGCTGAAAGGCAGAGAAATGTAAGGTACTGCACTTAGGGCGAAAAAATGAAATGCATCGATATAGGATGGGGGAGACCTGGCTGAATGAGACTACGTGCGAAAGGGATCTAGGAGTCCTAGTAGACCACAAGTTGAACATAAGTCAACAGTGTGATGAGGCAGCTAAAAAGGCCAATGCAATTTTGGGCTGCATCAATAGAAGTATAGTGTCCAGATCAAGGGAAGTAATAGTGCCGCTCTATTCTGCCTTGGTCAGACCTCACCTAGAATACTGTGTTCAGTTCTGGGCACCACAATTCAAAAAGGATATTGACAAATTGGAGCGTGTCCAGAGGATGGAGACTAAAATGGTGAAAGGTCTGGAAACCATGCCTTATGAGAGACTTAGGGAGCTGGGTATGTTTAGCCTGGAAAAAAGACGGTTAAGAGGCGATGTGATAGCCCTGTTTAAGTATATGAAGGGGTGTCACATTGAGGATGGAGCAAGCTTGTTTTCTGCTGCTCCAAAGATTGGAACACAGAGCAATGGATGCAAGCTCCAGGAACAGAGATTCTACCTCAACATTAGGAGGAACTTTTTGACAGTAAGAGCTGTTCGGCATTGGAACGCACTCCCTCGGAGCATGGTGGGGTCTCCTTCCTTGGAGGTCTTTAAACAGAGGCTGGATTGCCATCTGTCGGGGATGCTTTGATCGTGATTTCCTGCATGGCAGGGGGTTGGACTGGATGGCCCTCGTGGTCTCTTCCAACTGTGCAATTCTATGATTCTATGATATCCTATTCTAAAAGTCTGTAAGATCTACTTCTATGTCAAAGCAGCTCAAGACCTGTGCAAATTATTTGGGGGGGGATGGAAGTGTGCACAAATTTTTAATTTATATAATTTATTCTGGTTACAGTATGTAGAAGCAAAACGTGGTAGTTTGGCAAAGAGCAGGGTGGAAACGAGGAAGCATTTGCAGGTTCAGAGACATGATGGCAGAGGAGGAAAGCAGAGGGCCAAGGGTTCTATTACTGCCCAAGGCCTACTTTGATGACAGCCACCACACTGGCCTCCAGCACACAGAAAAACAAGAGGGTCAGAGGCATGGAACATCTTGTGTAGGTGCTAGAGATTCTGATAGCAGAACAGAATGGTTGTGATACAGCCATTAAAAAAAGAGTTTATTCTGCCTTTCTCCTCAGAAAGACACACAGCAGAGCAGGGATAGATGGCTTCATCTATGAAGCCTTAGGGGAATCCATGAATAGGCCTCAGGTTAGATCTGTCAGCCATGCAAAAAAAATAAAATAAAAAAATCCCACCCCCCATTTCCTTTCTGTGCTTAAGTGAATTTCTCTGAGAGGAGCCATAGTTCCCCCCTCCCCAGTTTTCAAAGCAGTTTATAATCCAAAAATAGGTTAAGAGCCATTGCATAAAGGAAGAAATATGCATTATGAGAAAATTCATGCAGGCTGTTTAAGTAGTATCCTCGACTTAAGAAGACTAGCTGGCCTGCTAAAGAAGCCGATTGTAAGTTTCTCACCCTGAGCCATTACCTGAACAATTCTAATAGAAAGAGAACCCCTGCATAATTTCCCATCATTACTGCAAATTGCAATAGATTATCCAAATATGCAAAATCTATTGCATAAAGCTGCCCTAATCTCATGTCTATTCCTGTGCACACTTTTCCATCCCAGTGACCTTACACTACAAAGGAAAGGGAAGGACCATGGTTCAGTGACAGAGCACACACTTTGCATGCAAAAGAGCCCAGGTTCAATTCCTTTTATTGTCAGGTAGGGCTGGGAAAGGCCCCTGCTTGCAATCCTGAAGAATCACTATTCGCTTGTGGACGAGGGATATGTCAACCATGCCATGTTGGAAAACAACTCTCAGCAGTACTGGGTAGGGTTGATGGGAGTTGCAGTCCAACAACACCCAGCAGGCTGCTGATTCCCACCCCTTCTGCAAACCACTGGTTGTCAAACTTTGGTTCTCTGTATGTTTTCAATTTCATCTCCCAGAAGTCCCGGACAGTGTGTCCAATAATGAAGGATTCTAGGAGTTAAAAATCCAAAACACCTGAAGGATGAAAGGATTGCTGTAGATCATTGCTCTTCAATGTTCCCTGGAAGATGCTAGTCTGCAAGACATTGGCTTCTGGTCCCTGATGAGTCTCCAGGAAAGAAAGGGGTTGTCTAGATGGTGAATTTGCTGGGAATCCTACCTGTCTAAATGGGTTCCTGCACCAATCCACACTATTCGGAAGAAGGGGAGCCCAAAATGGCAAAAAACTTTGGGGGTTTTCCCATGCTTTTTTAAAAACTGCAAAGTGGGGTGCGCATTCCTGTTTCTTTGGACTATTGAATGACAGGAAATTTGAAGGGAGGCATAAAGCTGATTGGCCATGCGAGAGCGGGGTGGGGCTTGCTAGCAGGACAAGTGTCTGCTGCCGCCATTGTTGGATGGATAAAATAGGATGGTTATTTTTTTGTTTTACTCTTATAAAACTGAAAAATCGCGCTCTCTTTCCAGCACACCTTGGACGGCTTTAAAAAAAACACACACAAATGACAGTGCTGAAGAACTAATGCTAGTAAATCACTTGTGGCCACCATCTGGAATGCAAAGCTTATGGGAGCTCCTGAGGCCAGAAAAACTGTTAAGGCATGTCGCTACTGCTGTGAGACGCCAATACTATGAGGTACTCCGTGTCCCCCCACCCCGCCCTTGTGTAGATGAGCCAAAGAAAGAATTGGGCCAGTAGGCAGAAATATGGTGACAGTCCCTGGCACACCGGGCAAAAAAAAAGTAAGGTAGCCTGAGAACTGCTGAAGGCAATACTGGGCTAGATAGGTGAGTTGTCTAGTTCAGTATAAGGAAGTATGAGCAGATGGAAGCATATCACGTGTTTGCCAGCACCTAAGTACCGGTATATGTGTGTGTGTGTGTATATATAATCAGCTTATCCCAAGGAGAGATTGCCTGTTGCTGTTGTGTGCCTCCAAGTCATTTCTGACATGGCAACCCTATTACAGGATTTTCTTGGCAGAATTTGGGAAGGTTTTGCCTTTGGCTTCCTCTGAGGCTGAGAGTGTGCGGCTTGTTTACAGTCACCTAGTGGGTTTCCATAGCCTAGTGGGAATTCGAACCCTGGCCTTCCCAGCACTCAAATCACTACACCACTGCTGGCTCTCAAAGATTCCCTATCTTAAAACGAGAGGAACTAAGATGGAACCTGCAACAGTTGTCCCTTCATATTCGCTGGGGTTGGGTTCCAGGACCACCAACACCCTCCCGTGGATACCAAAATCTGTGAATACTCAAGTCCCATTATATGCAATGGCATAGCAAAATGGCATCCTCTTATATAAGATGGCAAAATCAAGGTTTGCTTTTGGGATTATTATTTTTTACAGAATATTTTCAAGCCGTGAATACTTAAATCCGTGGATATAGAGGAACAACTGTACTGTAATCGCTTTCCTGAACCTGTCTCTCAAGCCCATTTGGCCGGTCCTAAGTCCTGTATATAAAAATAACAATGCTTAATAAGCAACGGCTAGAATCCCAATGAAAACCAGAATTTTCATGCTGAAAGCTGGACACCACAAAGTGGAGCTGGGGAAATGGTAATATTGTCTCCCATCATCGCTTGTTTTCTCTTGCTTTTCCAAGCCTCAAGGGAAAGCAAATTTCACTTGACACTGGGTTTGCTTTTGGGATGGTTATTTTTTTAAAAAGAATATTTTCAAGCCCTGAATACTTAAATCCGCGGATACGGAGGGCCTACTTGTATAACTGAGGGCATTTATGGGGGAAGGGAGGGGAGGTTGGCGATCTTGCGAAAGGAAGAGGCTTCAAGAGAAATCAGGAGCAGCCAAGAGGGGGGATAGGAAGCCCTGGATATTTGCATTTGTTTCTTTTTGGGGCTAAAGTCCTAAACCTGCTGCCCTTGCAAAGCAACGCCAGGGGTCTAACCCTCCCTTGCAAGCCGCGGGGTTAACCCCGCGGCTTGCAAGGGAAGGTTAGACCCCCGAATTGCTTTGCAAGGGCAGCAGGTTTGGGACTTAGCAAAACAAATGCAAAACGGAAGGGAAGCAGCTGGGCTGTGACGCTGCAAAAGGGATCATAGAGTCGTTGCAATGGGGACTCGAACGCTCTGGCAACGAATCCCACCTTTCTTTCTCCCACATGCAATGGCACTCGGAAGCTCGGATTTACTCACTGCTTTTGCAGGTGGTCGCAAGCAGAGCGCCGGCATCTCACCCACCCAAGCACGCTGACCTCTCCCTCTCCGGGCATGTCTCTCTTTCAGCCTCCCTTCTCCTCCTCGAACCAGCAACAGGGAGCCCTTTTCTTTCCTCCCAGGCTGCCACCCAAGCGCCGCCCTGCTTCCGCCGCAGGCTGGGAGGGCGAGAAGAAAAGCCTCCTCTTAAAGGGGACGGCTCCGGCCAGTCGAGTGGCCGGCTGGGGAGAGGCTCTGGAGGCCGAGCAGGAGGAGGAGAGAGGCGAGGCATGATTGGCTCTCCTGGCCGTCCATTGACGCTTTGGCCCGCCCCCTCGAGAAAGCTTCTTAAAAGCCCTCACCTGAGGGAATGAGTCATTATCTCCTGGCTTCAAGGTGGAGGCACAGGCCTGTGACATTATCTAGATTTTTAGACAAGACTGTTATACTGTTACTATTCCACTTTATTGCTATGACTGCCTCCTGTTGAATCCTGGGATTTGCAGTTTAAGGAGGGGAATTTACAACTCTCAGCCAGAGAGATCTTAGGCCTCACTAAACTACAAACCCCAGAATTCAACAGCAGGAAGCCAGAGCACTTAAAGTTGAATAGTAACACTATAACAGTGTAGTCTGAAAATCTATTACGCAGTGTTGTAGCGCTATTATTCCACTTTAACTGCTGTGGCTGCCTCTTGTGGAATCCTGGGATTTGCAGTTTAGGGAGGAGCCTTAGCATTCCCAGACAGAGAGCCCTTAGACCTCAATAAACTACAACAACAACATCTTGGGGAATCCTGGGATTTGCAGTTTAGGGAGGGGCACTTAGCATTCCTAGCCAGAGAGTCCTTAGACCTCACTAAACTACAATTATTATTATTATTATTATTATTTCTATCCCACCCCTCTGCAACACATTTGGGTGGCTTACAGTATAAAAACTCTAATTACCTCAATACCCTAACCCACCCATCCCTTAAAATAATATTAAATTAGAAAAGGTTAAAAACATACAATAATTAAAAAAAACAAAAAAACCAAACTCCACAGGAGGCAGCTACAGCAGTTAGAGTGGAATAACTGCCAGTTAAAGTGGAATAACTCCACAGGAGGCAGCCAGAGCAGTTAAAGTGGAATAATAGCACTACAACAGTGTAGTGTGAATCATAGAGTTGGAAGAGACCACAAGGGCCATCCAGTCCAACCCCCTGCCATGCAGGATAAATAATCAAAACATTCCCAACAGATAGCCAGCCATCCAGCCTCTGTTTAAAAGCCCCCAAAGAAAGAGACTCCACCACACTCCCAGGCAGTGTATTCTACTTCCGAACAGCTCTTATGGTCAGAAAGTTCTTCCAAATGTTTAGGTGGAATCTCTTTTCCTGTAGTTTGAACCCATTACTCCATGTCCTAATCTCTGGAGCAGCAGAAAACAAGCCTGCTCCATCCTCTGTATGACATCCCTTCAAATATTTAAACATGGCTATCATGTCACCTCTCAACCTTCTCTTCTTCAGACTAAACATGCCCAGCTCACTAAGCTGCTCCTCATAGGGCATGGCTTCCAGACCTCATCTTCTGGACTGACCATTTAACCCCACAACACAAAAAAAAGCAAGAGTCTTTCTGTACTTCCTAATGATTAGATGGAATCTCTTTTCCTGTAGTTTGAACCCACTGCTCCATGTCCTAGTCTCTGGTGCAGCAGAAAACAAGCCTGCTCCATCCTCAGTATGACATTCCTTCAAATATTTAAACATGGCTATCGTGTCCCCTCTCAACCTTCTCTTCTCCAGACTAAACATGCCCAGCTCCCTAAGTCACTCCTCATAGGGCATGGCTTCCAGACGTCTTTGCACAATCTTCTTGTCAGTTGGATGGAAGAGGCCTTAGGACATTATCAGACGAATGTCTAAAAATGCTGTAATTCTGCAAGTGAGGAAAGTGGACACATTGTAGCATTGTTACACTGTCACATGTCGCTGTAATCGCATGAAAGAACCACCACTGAATTTCTGCACAATGACCACTAGCACTTTAAGAATGGGAGTTTACTTCTGTGATTTGGCATGGGCCAGATTTTGGCGGTTCTTGCGAGAAGATGCGAGCATGCTTAAAAACTCCAAAAACACCTTAATTAATAAAGTAAATGAACACACAAGCAGTGAAACAAACCTAAAAATGTTGAACCACAACTATTAAAAGTACAAGAGCCCTCTCCAGTTTTCATACTGGCAACCCTATGTGGGATGTATTGTACAGCATGCAACAAATTGCTACATGAGGCATCTATCTATAGAGGACCTGAGTTTTTAAGGATGCCAATGGGTAGATTTTTTAGGGCTTCTTTCCTGGATCCCGCAGAACGACGCATATGGGCTGAAGACTGCCATGTCACTTCAAACCACCCTGCATTTTAAAACATGAGGCAGAATAAAACGACTGTACTGCCTTGTTTGCTTTGCGATCTCGGTGGGAGGGGCAATATAGAATTGCCAGAGAGGCAGGGAAAGAAAAAGCCACGGGACACCTCGTAGAATGGTGGGAGGGGAACCTTTGGCTAACAACTAACTGGATCTTTGGCAGAATGGAACTAACTGGACTTTAGAGGGCCACAAGTTCTCAGTCTTGTCCAAGAAATTTATCAAACTTGAGAAGTGATTGAGTTAGTTAAGTAGTGGCCACAATGTTTATTTTATCTACCACCTTTCTCTTGGCATGGAACACAGGTGGCTTACAACAAATTAAAGCAGTGGCTCTAAAGCTTTTCTTTACCAGGGACCCCCTTCAAATATCTTTTGTTGCTATGGGTCCCCAAGACTTAACTCAAGGTTTAAAACCCTGATAGTAGTACAATTACACCATCCATTAAACCTTCCCCCAGAGGCACTGGAGCATGAGGGAAGGCTTTTCTCCTGCTTCTTCCTGCATGTTTGTGGCTGGAGCAGATTGAATGGCAAGGCACAGGCCAAGCCAGCCAACCACCCTTTTCCTCAGCTCCTGTCATGTGGCTGCTCCACTGCAGAGAAGAGGTGGGCTGAGCAGCCTTCAAGCCTTTGCAGGCCCCCTGTGAAGACATCATGGCATCCTGGGCAGTGCCATCTTAATACATGGGTACGCTGGGCAGTTGCCCGGGAGCCCACAAGCATAGGGGCCCATGCTAATCTATGCACAGACCATAATTTACAATCACCTGGCTCACCATTTAAATCTGCTAACTTTATAGAAAAAGAAAAATTACAACTTGTAGTGGAGCGTATGCACGTCTACATTTGCAATAATGGGGAACGGGGAAGATAAAGAGAAAAGAGAGGAGGGGGGATGGGCGGTTGGAGGGGGAGTCCTGACTGAAGAGCACAGCAAGGGAGGCACTGGGGAAGACCTGCCAGAAGAGGCAGAAAAGCCAAGCAGTGGCCAAGAAAGGGAGGTTCCACCCGCCTCCTTGGCTCTGCCTGGAGCGGCTATCAGCACAACCACAAGCTGCTGCGCAACTCTTCCTTCTCTCTCTCACACACACACTCTAACAGCCCCACCAAGAGGGTGCCTCCTTCCATCCCTCCAGTCTGCGCTTTCTCCCTTTCCCAGAGGCAGAGGCTGCCGCCCATACCCCACTTCTCTTCCCCTTCCTGCCATTCCCATTGGCTCAAGGCGCTGGGTATGTCATCGCTGTTGCTTCCCCCCCTCTTTCCCACATTGGAAGGTGCTTCTCTCCTCTCTTCCTTTTCATTCTTATCTCTGATGTTTTACACATCAGGGATTCTGAAGTCTGGACAGGAAGGGACTTTGCTCCCAATGAAGCCGTACACTGGAGAGAGGGTCAAAATACTGATTTTGTTGGAGGTACCAATAAATATAAGTTTATTTTATCAATAATTTACATTTTTATTCCTGTGTGTGGTTATGTATGCAGGGCCCAATGTGCTGCTTTGCCTGGGGGCCTATAATACTGTTAAAAGAGCCCTAGCCCTGCGGGTCCACAGACCACAGGTTAAGAACCACTGAATTAAAGTACACCTAAAAATCTTCTGAATACAAAGCTTAAAAACAATGAAACAAACAATCCTATTTAAAATGCATTTACAACATAATTTTAAAAGAAAAAAAGCACAGCACACATTATTAAAGGGTCTTTTCCTGCTGGTGGAAAGAGAGCAGCGATGGAGCCAAGCAAAGCTGTGTGAAGCAATTTTCAAATTTCAAATTGGTGAGGGCCTCACCAAACAGGCAGGTGGTAGTGACAGGACTGGCAGAAAGCCTTTCCCTGGGGATCTTAAAATCCAGGCAGGCTCAATAACAGCAGCTTGAAAGCCAATGGTTTTAATCTGATTTGGAGCGTGCTTTATATCACATCAGAATATTTGCTCCTCAAGTGTAGCATCATCTGTTCTTGTTGGTTATAGCATAATAAATGATTGGTTATTTTGTGAACTTCATTGAAAGTTGATAACTGGACTGCAATTCCTATAATCCCTCACCATTGATTATGCTTTCCAGGGCTGATGGAAATTGCAGTCCAGCAACATGTGGATGGCTACAAATTGCCCCTTCCCAAGTTATAGCAGATATTTTTCTGAGGGAGCTTTATTCTTCTTCATTTTGAAGAAGCAAAGGAATGGCAAGAATCCCCACCAGATTCAGAAGACTGAGAAGATGTTACTGCGGCTATTTGAAGAAGGTGCCAAAAGAATATACATACAAAGAGAAGATGATCTAAAAATAAAATTACATTCTAAAATGTACAAGCTGGAATTTGCATCAACAGCCAAATACCATCATCACTGTCCCTATATTTAATACCACATCCTTTAAAGCTAGGCAGTAAGAAGAGATGGGGAAGTTTAGGTGCTGCTTGTAATAGTTTGTGGCCTCTGTAGTCCTGATAGAATTCAAATGAGCATTTACCTGTGCTAGTGAAAGATTAGCCCATAAGGAGTGGCTGATATGTTGTGGGATAGGACAAATTCCTAGGTATTGGGTAACTGCAGAGCTGGATATAACCTTATTAAAGTTTGTTTTTGAGAGGAAGGGGTGAGATGGTCCTGAGATGTGGGGGATGGAGGAGATAGGGTAGGGTTTTCATTTAAATTAGTGAGAAGTTTTCAAGTCATCTATATTTACACTTAAAGGCACATTAAGACTGCTGCAGTTATGATGAGCTGAGCCTGTGTGTTAAAACAGCCAATGAGGAAGCAAGATCAGCCAGACAATTACACAACTCTTTTCCCAAAAGAAAGGTATGTGAGCCCTTTCACACTACATAATTTTAGCACTATGAATCCACTTTAACTGCTATGGCTACAGCCTATGGAATCCTAGAGCATATAATTTAGAGAGGAGTCTCTCGGATTCTCAGCCAGAGAGCTCTAGTGCTTACCAAATCAGAGTTCCTTAGGATGTAGCTATGGCAGTTCAAATGGAAACATAGTACTGTACTATAGTTGTGTAGTGTGAAAGGGCCCCAGATCTGATGGAGATGAAGAAAATTGACAGCAACCAAGTTAACACTGTCATTTGGATTTTTTTAAATTATTTTTTATTTTTAAGAATAGGAGTGGACAACTTCTAGAGGCAGGGTGGGCATGCCATTTGATAAGTGACAAACTAAATTGAAGAGGCTGGAAAATGAGATCTTATGCTATGGGACAGCCTTCCCCAATCTAACAGTACTCAGATTGTACTATGGACTCCCACTGTTCCCAGGGTTTAATCCCATTATAGGTTTTGTAGTCCATGTGGGGGAATAATCCAGTTTGGAGGAAGGTAACTTTAGAAGAACAAAAAGAGCTCTTTTGAAGGAGCCAGTAACAAAATGTGCTCTCTTAAGGTCAACAGCAACAACGGAGATTATCAGACGTGTCAAAAATGGCGTTATAATGATGCCATGAGAATGCAAAAGGGCTTCCTTATCAGACTATGTTGTGCCCTCGTGTTATGCAAGCGTTCTGCTGTTACGAGGGAGTTCTTTTTTATTGATGGGGAGAAGTTGAGAATTGATCTCCCATAGTGTTTGTGTTCCTGATTTCAGAGTGTGTGACAAGGCGCCCTGTTCTGCTGGCGTGATTCCAGAATCAATGGGTGGTCCCACCAAACCACTTCCGGGTGTTTTTATGAACCTCCCTGTCTTGCTTGCAAGTTTCTGAACGTGTATCTGTGCTTTTCTGAACGTTCTCTTTTTTAATGTTGGTGTTGTGCAGCTTTTTAGTGCACTCGCATCTTCTTGCGAGACGCGCTGAAATCACGTTCATGGAGAGATGCAGAAATAAGTGGCATGAGCACTCATATTGCTGGATTCTTGTGGTGATTCTGTATCGTTATCACAGCAGTGTGTGAAAATGTGTGTCATTGTGCTGGAGAACAAACACTGTAAAATATAGTGCCATAATCATGTTTTAAGGCACTCGTCTGACAATCTCCAACCTCTGTGCTATTCTCTGTAAATCCCATGGCCTGGCCCAGCACTGACATTTTTATCAATGAGTTCATTATTGATAACTTGCTGCGGGGGGAAATCCAATTATTAGCGTTTATGTTCATGAACTAGGGCTTGATTACACGGTGAAAAAAAAAAAACCATGAAGAATTCGCCAAGATTCCTAATTGTTTACATGCATTGTGCCACAAAGTCGCCTCTTTCAGAAGGAGGGGGGGCACGAAAACCCATTAGTAACGCAAGAAAGGATTTCAGGACTTTTCCCGACTTTTTTGAAAAGTAGCGCATTTTCGATAGTCTGAACAATCATTACACTACGTGCTGTGTGAATTACCAGCAATCTTTCGATAAATTCGCAGCAGAGCTTTGCCATGATTGGTTGAACTCACCAGGGAGGAGTGTGGACAAGGAGGGGATGAAGGAAAGATCCATGTTGTTTCCAGCTACGAAAAAGACTGTGAGTGCTAGCCTTATGTGTGTGTGTGTTTCCTTCTCTCCCTCCCACCTTGCTAGTTTCAGTCTCTCTGTGTGTGAATGATCGTTGTCTCCCCTCCTGAGATCGCGTCCCTTCCCTTCTCTGTCTTGTGCTTAGCCACAAAAAAGTGCTAGCCTTGTGTGTGTGTGTGTGTGTTTCCTTCTCTCCCTCCCACCTTGCTAGTTTCAGTCTCTCTGTGTGTGAATGATCGTTGTCTCCCCTCCTGAGATTGCGTCCCTTCCCTTCTCTGTCTTGTGCTTAGCCACAAAAAAGTGCTAGCCTTGTGTGTGTGTGTGTCTTTCCTTCTCTCCCTCCCACCTTGCTACTTTCAGTGTGTGAATGATCATTGTCTCCCCTCCTGAGATCGCGTCCCTTCCCTTCTCCCTGTCTTGTGCTTAGCCACGAAAAAGACTGTGAGTGCTAGCCTTGTGTGTGTGTGTGTGTTTCCTTCTCTCCCTCCCTCCTTGCTATCTTGTGCCCAGCTGCTGCAACCTGAAGAATTAAGCAAGCCTTTTCCAGTCTCTCTTGTGTGTGTGTAAATGTTCGTCTCAGGCATTCCTGTGGTAATCAGAGGGTGTGCTTGGAGGCCATGCCCCCCGTCTCAGTCTGTGTGTGAATATCAAAGCAGAAAATAGCTGAAAACTAAACCGATAGACCAATTAAGCAATAATTCATGTGAACGATGCAGTACTGCTGCGAAACAGTGATAAAGCGCAAATTACCACAATAAAAACTGTCGTGTAACTGATCACCTAGTTTTTCAATTGCTTACTGTATTTTAAAATTATCAAATTAATTTTCAAGCACCTTCCTGACATCACTTTTTACAAAACTCCCCCCCCCCATCACTGTTGAAACAGCATGATTCCAGTGGTAAACATGGCACATGGGGGACTGGAGGCTTTGTTTCCCAGTTGAATCATACTCAGCAGCCTTTTGGGATCTACTTCTGGTGGGAAACAAGATGCATGCTACCTGTGCACCATGCTTTTTTTTTTGCTTTTTTTTTTGGTGGTGGTGGTGGTGGCAGCACTTGTGGGGGATTCTTTGGGAGTGCAAAAATGGCTGTGGGAATGTGTTGCCCAACCATTTTAGAGCGCTGAAATGAAAGTTTGCAAAATGTCAAAGTTCAACTAATGGTGAAAGGTTACACTTCAGATTTGGGTGAGAAAACCTGACCATTAAATTCAGCATTTGAAACTACAGTTCGGTCATCAGAATTCAACTGTTCTGGTCGAAGATGTTAAAAATACAACCCAAATAATATAACAAGCCATTTTACCTAAAACCAAGAGTAGGAATGATGTGAGCCTCTAAATGTTGTTCAGCTAGAGTTCCCAGCAACCCAAGCCAGCATAACCAAGGTTGCATCATGCTGGGAGCTGAGGTCCAACAACATCTGGAAGGCTGCATGATCTGCTCCCCTGTCTAAATCGGTCATGCACTGTATTATCTGCTACTGCATGCTTTACCTTTAAGATACTATTAAATTTTGACTGCTGCAGGTCTTATCTTGGTACTGATTGTTGTCTATTACTACTATAGGGAACCAGTAATGGTTTTAAAATAATCAATGGCTGATCAGAACTATTAGCAGTATGTGGTGATGTGCCTAAAGCAAATACCTAATGCAGTACATCAGGTGAAGGGAATCTGTGGTCCTCCAGATATTGCTCCACTACAACTTTCATCAGATCCAGGCAGCCCTAACCAGGGATGATGGGACTTGCACTTCAGCAATATCTGTAGGGCCACACTTTCCCCATACCTTCAGTAGATATCAGGGCATTTACAAATGTAAAATATTCACTTGCCTCTCCCAAAAGCTGTACATCTATAACAGGACTTGGAACGAACGTGTTACAAATTATCAATGTAATGAATTACTTTCCCCAGTTAACTCCCTCCTTCTCACTATGTAGCTATTGTAACTTTTTGAGGGTTAACTTCACCCCCTTTGTACTGTAACTTTTAATTACTTTAATTGTTACGGGATGATGGCCTCACTACATTGTGGAGGAGGAATATTTCATGGTTCAAGTGCTGGCTTGTGTTGTACCCTGGGCTCATAAAGTGGGCAGGAGGAAAGTATGTTTTGTATGAAAACAGCCAGTGGCTTCTAGCATTAAGTATTTTAAAAGAAGTAACTAGAAGTCATAGGTTTGGTAACATTTGAGTAACAGGAAAGGAAAGTGTAATTTTTTTGAAAAATAAATCACAACTGTAACAGTAAACAACTAATTATGCAAAGGTCTCTTGTAGCACCTTTGAAACTGATATATATAGAAGTTGGTGGTATAAGCTTTCATAGACTTAAGTCTACTTCATCTGATGCATGGAGTTAAGTAGACTTAGGTCTATGAAAGCTTGTACTACTAACTTCTTTCTCTCATTTAGTCTCAAAGGTGCTACAAGATCCCTTTGCTTACTGATATTCCAGACTAACACAGCTGTGTCTTTGAGTAAAAACCTAACTTTTTGGTAGAATTCTCTGAGGTTGCCAGCCACAGATGCAGGCAAAACATCAGAAAGAAACTATTCCAGAACACAGCCTCACAGCCCAGAAAAAAACCAAGGAAAATCTATGCAGCCATGAAAGCCTTCGACTTTCATTGACACTGTAAATGTATATAACTACTTTTGAAAAGTTCTCTTCAAAGCTCTGGTCTGTATCTGTCTTCTGATAAAATGAGGGCCAAAGCTGCATGTTTACAGAGAAGCATCAAACATAAGAATTACCGCATGGCATCAGAACACAGGAAAGTTCCATGGGATTCCCTGGTGAGTGCCTTTAAGACTGCAGTCCTTGTGTAGCACCCCCTTTCCAGCAACAGTTAAAACTTTAATAGACTAACCCCCATAAACGTTTCTTTCCCACCATATTTTTCTGTGTTTTTATGTCAGCAAAAGAACCCCCTTTTTCAGACCTACCTGTAATAACATCAATAAGCAGCACAGGCATGAACAGACCACGAATGGAGCTCTGCTTTACTTCCGCATTTGTGATCTCGTCTGTTCTTGTGAGAAGACATGAGTGCAGGTAAATTTAAAAATACAGCAATCCCACCACCACCACCACAAAAGTACACACAAGCACAGAAACACACTAAAAAGGTTAAAAGTAAACCAGGAAGGTTAAAAAAAAAGAGCGTCCCCTACCTGGCTTTCTCGATCTGAACCAGAAGTGTTCTGGCATTGACACTGTAGTTATGAGATTAAAATGGTGCAAAGTTTCAAATCTCGGCAATCCTGATTTTTAAAAAAAATGATACGGGAGAGCTATTGATGACTTGGCCCATCAATAAAAAAGAATGGCTTATTTCCTTCAAATAATCACGAAAACATGACGTCATCTGATGTGCGCGCCCTTTCACGTTCATTAGGCATCATTATGGTGCCATATTTGCCACATCTGATAAAGTCCCTAGTCAGATGCCTTTAGATGCTGAGAGGCAGAGTGTTAAAGTGACTAATAATTTCTTGCTATTTATCCATAGAATTTAATATTCAAAGGCATATTGGATCTACAAATGGAGGCATCCATTAGCTATCATAGCTAATAGCCAATCCCACAAGTTCCATACATTATGTGAAGAAGTACAGTGGGCCCTCAGTATCCTGTGGATATCAACATCCATGGATGCTCAAGTCCCATTATATACAATGGCATAGTAAAATGGTATCCCTTATATAAACCAGCAAAATCAAGGTTTGCTTTTTGGAATTAGTTTTAAAAAATATTTTCAAACTGTTGTTGGTTGAATCCATGGATGCAGAATCCATGGATATGAAGGACCGGCCATATGTTCTTTTGTTTGTCTTGAACCCATGACCAATCATTTTCATTGGGTAACCCCCAGCCACCTTCTACTACTTTGAGAGTGGAAGATTTTTTCCTCCTTTGCCTACTCATCTTGTCAGCATGTTGTGGAACCAACAAGGTATAGTGGTTTGAGAGTTGTACTAGGACTCTAGGAGACCAGGTTTGGAATCAGCAGTAGCAGAACATGTGATAAACCAATCTGGACACAAAATGCTATTTAAAAACACAGAAATTCTGGACCAGGCCAACAACTATCATGTCAGAATGCACAGAGAAGCTATTAAAATCAACAAACACCTGGACAACTTCAACAGGAGAGAAGAAACCTTAAAAGTAAACAAAATCTGGCTCCCAGTTTTGAAGAACAATAGAATCAAAACTCAACACTTACAAAGGAATTCCACCCAGGGACAGGGGGAGTTCCTGCAGATAATGGGCCATCAACCAATCATTAGCCAAACAGACACTAATGAGCCTTGCATTTCTATACCCAGAAACTAACCATTCAATTACACAAATTTACATATACTCCCCAACAGGGGTTTGCAGCATATAAACTCCACACACACTCCTACCCAACCATTCTCTGAAGATGCCAGCCACAGATGCAGGCGAAACATCAGAAAGAAACTATTCCAGAACACAGCCTCACAGCCCAGAAAAAACCCAAGGAAAATCTACAGGTTTGGAATGCTCATTCCTCTGTGGAAACCTACTGGGTGACCTTGGACAAATCAAGAGGAAGGCAATGGCAAACCTCCTCCAAATAAACTTTGCTAAGAAAATCCTCTGATAGATCACCATAAGTCAACTTGAAGACATATAACAAGTTCAACCAGAGGGTGAGCCGGCCATCAGAGAAGGGATACATCCAGCTCTCTTTGTACCTAGTGCAGAAACTAAGCAGGCTGTCAAACAAAGAACCATGCACTCAGTATAGAAAAAACATCCTTCCTCTGCCACCTCCCACCTCCCCACAAGAAAACATTCTGCAGGCAAATAACTCATTTGGGCTTATTGGGAAATTTGAAGAGCTTGGCAAAAATATTTTTTGGGACTACAACTCTAAGAATCCCCCAGCCAGCATGGTCAATGGGGGCTTGAGGAGTTGCAATAAAAAAATGTTGATTTCCCACGCTCTTTAAGTTGGTGAATCTGCACACAGGGATGGATAATACTTGGAGGTGGGGAGTAGGAACAGCAGGCACACCTTAGCTCTTCCTTCCATGGGCTGAGAGCTTCTATAGATCCTGAATGTGTGAACAGGGTATGAGTGGAGAATGTATGGCTCTCCAGAGGTTGGATTTTACCTCCCATCATCCCTGACTAAGGGCTATGCTGGCTAGAACTGATGGGAGTTAGAGCTCCAACAAGATCTGGATAATCACTTGTTCCCTTTTCCTGGAATATGCTTCCAACAGCAATTTGGTTATGATTTAAGTGGTGTGTGTATGTGCCTTTAAATCACCTGTCGACTTATGATGACCCCATGAATTTCATAGGGTTTTCTCAGGCAAGGAATATTCAGAGATGGGTTTTGCCAGCTCCTTCTTCTGAAAATATAGCTCACAGCACCTGGTATTTGTCGGTGGTCTCCCATCCAAGTACTAACCAAGGCTGACCCTTCTTAGCTCCCAAGATCAAATGGGATCTGATGCCTTTAGGACAGTGGTTCTTAACCTGTGGTCCGTGGACCCCCAGGAGGCTGCGATGACAGAAGCCAAGGCAAAGGGTGATGGGTTGGCTGGGCCTGCACATTGCTGTTCAATCCACTCCAGCCACAAACTGATAGGAGGAAGCAGAAGAAAAGTCTTACCTCTCACTCTGGTGACGCTGAGGGAAGGTTTAATGGATGGTGAAATTGTTAATGGTTTATATTATTATTGTTGTTGTTGTTGTTGTTGTTGTTGTTAGTCTTGGGGGTCCACAGTAACAAAAGATATTTAAAGGGGTCCCTGATAAAGAAAAGCTTAAGAACCACTGCTTTAGGGTATTTAGGACTCATTTAAAATAGGGGAATATTTAATTACATCACTTTACCACTGGGTGGCAGTATAGTAGCATACAAGATGGCCTGTTTGTTTGTTCATTCATTCATTTCTATTTGTGCATTTATATGCTGCCTTTCTCCCAAAGTGGGACCCAAGGTAGCATGGCCAACATGGCTATCCCTGGATATGGTAGTTTGTTGTTGTTATTATTCTTAATTGTTTAACATTATTGGTTAAAATAAGGAACTATGGTTGGTTCCTTTACAATCTACCTGTCACTAGAGTGGCATGTTGATATGGGACTTGAAATGGGAATGGGGGCATTCCTTCTTTTCCTCAGAAGTTTGATAGAAGGGGGGAAACAGGGGATTTCCTATCAACCAACTATTTGTTTGTCACCAAGAAACACCTGTTGTATCACCCTACATTACACGCAACTTTAACTGCCACAGTGGTGTCTTGTGGTATCCTGGGGTTTACAGTTTTGTGAAGCACTAGAGCTCTCCGGCTGAGAATTCTAAATACCCCTCCCTAAACTACAAATCCCAGAATTCCATAGGACATTGCTGTGACAACATTTACCAGGGGGTTGTCCTGAAAATATCCCTCACAGAATTTGATCAGAAAATGAGCTGCTTAATGGGATTCTGCATTGTCTCATCATATTGTGAAGGAGCAGAGGGGGCAAAAAGAGGAAAAACTATGCAAGAAAAGCCTTTGCAGTTTTCCCAACTTTTAAAAAAATATCCAGAGATATGCGTATTTTTGCTCATTAAAATAAAATTCAACATTAATCACTCCCCCATGCAGGACAAAGTGCAGACCTGATTGGATGGATGAGCGCAGGGGGTGGGGCTAGGTTACAGGGCAAGTAATTCATTCTCAGCCACCACATTGATTTGCAGGCATGGCTGCATGTGCACTTTAAAAACAGATAGCTTTGCATACCAGCGATTTTGACAAAGGACCGTGGAGACAAATGAATGCTGCTGCGAATTTGCATTAATGAATACCCATCCACTTTATGTCTTCTCATCTAAACAAGCCTGATAAACAAAGTAGGGCAATCTGTGTCCAAATACAGCCTGCCAAAATTTCAGAGAATTGTGCGGAGGTCATCACTGGAATTCTTGCAAGAATCCAGACTTAGAACTCTGTTGTTAAGTACTTGAATTAACCGTTGTACCTTGTGTAAGAGAGGTAGCTCAGGCTGGGCAGTTGCTGCCATTCTTTTGGCCATAGGGAACTATTGGGGCAGCGCCTCCTCTCCCTTCCTTCCTTGGGGATGATCAAGACTTGTGTCTCCTCTGAGGGAAGCAAAAAGCAAGAAAGTTCAGCCCAGGAAACTCATGTCATTAGTCCCTGAAAAGAGAGACAGTCTAATATTTTGACAGCATTGGTTTTATTGTTGTTGTGTGCCTTCAAGTCATTTCCAACTTATGGCTACCTTAAGGCAACCCTATCACGAGGTTTTCTGAGGCTGAGAGTGTGTGACTTGCCCAAAGTCACCCAGTGGGTTTTTATGGCCAAGCAGGAATACAAAGTCTGGTCTCCAGAGTTGTAGTCCAACAGTCAAACTGCTACACCACGCTGGTTCATAACATTTGTTTTAGTATACTAAAATTCTAAGTGGCTGTTAATGTTCTGGCAGTACATAAGTGCATTAAGCAAGCAAACCAAATGAGAAACAGTTTAATGCTGAATTACTGTGAAGTGGAGTGAGTAAAATGTGGCCTTCCAAATGTGTTAGACCACAATTCCCAGGAGCCCTAGCTAGCATAGCCTTTGGCGAAAAATACTGTAAGCTACCCCAATGTCCACCAATGTCTGGAGGGCTGCATTTTACCCATCCTTGCTTGGAAATGTTTATCAAGATGGGAAGATGAGATTGCTCTGAAGCGTTGTCTGTTGGTATTGTTAAGTGTTTGGTTCCACTCTTTTTTTTTTTCTTTTTTTCTTTTCTTTTTTTTTTGCTAGAGATCTCTTTCATTATTTATTGACTGTTACTCTGTAACACACTCCATTTACTAAGAACTCTACAGGCTGAGGTTGGAATTAGCTTCTTCTGCTTCTAAGGAGGGTTAGGACAAGAACAGGAGAAGCTACTTTATACTAAGAATACCCTCCCATCTTGCTCAATGTTTTTTTACTCTGACTGACTATGGCTCTCCAGGAGTGCATCTACACTGTAGAAATAATGCAGCTTGACACCACTTTAAGTGCTGTAGCTCAATCCTATGGAATCCTGGCATTTGTAGTTTTACAAGGTCTTTAGCTTTCTCTGCCAAAGAGTGCTGGTGCCTCACAAAACTACAAATCCCTGGATTCTGTATGACAGCGCCATGGCAGTGGTGTGAAACTGCATTATTTCTACAGTGTAGATGCACCCCAGGGGTTCCAGAGAGAGGAGCTTTTCCCAGTTCTGCTTGGAAATGCCAGCAATTTGGACCTGGGACTTTCTGCCTGCAAAGCCAAACTGTTTTTTTTCCCCACACTGAGCTACAGCCCTTCAGTGGTGTTGCTGAAGAAAAATGGAAGGGAAGATAGAAGGGATTAAAGTCTATTTCTAGATGGATGAGCTACATGCTATACTGGTGGCAAACTCCCATGCTATTTTAAAAAATGGAGAGGGGTTGTAAAAAGGAGCTTGGGGCCCATGCAGCCCATGAGCTGCACCTTGTCTATTCCTGACCAACCCAAATGAAAATATATGAATGTATTTGTATATTGGAATAGTGCTTTTAGTTCAAGTAATGACAGGAGTTCAGAAACAGAAGGGGTGTGTGAAATGCTTGTTGGGGTAGGGGAGCTTGCCCCAGATCCGCCCCAGACACTTTTCAGGCCTACCCCAGCTGTTTCTGTACTTTTATTTATTATAAATTACATTTCTATCCTGCCTTTCCTCCAGTGAACTCCAGCAAAGACGTGACTTTCTTCCTCCCCATTTCTATCCTTCTAACAACCATGTGAGGTATATTGGGCTGAGAAATAGTGAGTGAACAATGGTCCCCCCCCAGTGGCTTCATTGTCAAGGAGGGCTTTGAACCCAGGTCTCTCCAGTCTTAATCTAACTTCCTGACCAAGGGATAGGCAACTTCCAATGGTTCAGGGGTCAAATTTCCATCTACAGGACCCATCACAGGCTATAGCAGGCCTGGTAATGTGGACATTTTTTAAAAAAATCTAAGCCAGAAGTGACTGCATGTCTGTTTCAGTTGCTTTTTGTCTTTTGCAATCCTGTGCCTGGTTTGAGCCATAAACTGGGCTTTTGAAGGCCTCCAAGAGCAGGACAAAAAACAAAGCAAAACAAAACCCTATCTTTTTTCATGAACAACCTATGTTTATCGGGGTAGTGGTGGCTCATAAAACAGTCTTGGGGGCTACATGCTGTTCATGGGCCATGTTTGCCAACACCTGCTCTTAAAACTACATCGTAATGCTCCACTTTAATAGTTGTGGAGAAGAGGGATACTACTGATGCAGGATATAGGAAGTTGTACCTCAGTTTTTCTCTACTACAGGTATTCTGCACTCCTGTGGGTTGCCATCCCAGGCACAGGAACAGAGCTGCCTTAATTTCTAAAGTAAGCAGATGCTGAGTTGGACATGACTTAGCTATCCTTAATAGGAGTACCATATAGCAGAAAATAGAGTTTGAACCTGTGCTGGTAGGTAAGTTGTTTTGTTTTGGATTTTTTGTTATTTTGTGCCATCAAGTTGGTTTTAATTAAGGTGACCCTATGAAGGAGAGACCTTCTGGAGACTTGGTTGTCGACAAGCCTGTTCAGGTCTTGCAAACTCAGGGCTTCTGTGGTTGAGTCAATCCATCTGCATCATGGCTTTCCTTTTTTCCCCCTATTGCCTTCTACTTTACTGAATATTATTGTTTTTTCCAATGAGTCCTGTTATCTCATGATGTGTGCAAAATATGATACACTCAGTTTAATCATTTTGATTTCTAGTGGGCATTCAGGCTTGATTTGCCTAAAATAAATGAAACTTACTTATCTTTTTGGCAGTCCATGATACCCGTTGAACTCTTGTCCAGCAGCACATTACAAGAGTTGATTTGCTTCCTGTCAGCTTTCTTCACTGTCCAGCTTTCACAACCATACATGAAAATTAGGAATACTATGGCATGGGTGATTCTGACTTTGGTATTTAATAATATATCTGTATATTTGGGGATCTCATCTAGTTCCTTCATAGCTGCCCTTCCAAGTCTCTGATTTCTTGACTACAGTCTTCATTTTGATTTATGACTGAGCCAAGATATAGAAAATATTTAACTACTTTGATGTCTTTATCATCCACTGTTAAGTTATGGAAATCTTCTGTGGCTATTAAAGCCAGTGGGATACTTTGTTTTCCTTTGCATCTGATCACTGTCTTCTGTTTTCCATGCCCATTCTTACCCCCATGTGTGCATGGGTGGGCTGAAATCTCACAGGGCCTCTTCAAGCAGATTAACAATTAAATGGCTGGCTGGCTTCTGGGTCCATTGACTTGTTGTTTCTGGCTGCATTATGCAGGCTGATGTCATTGTGGAGCCAAAAGGGCGGCCCTGCTGTGCTAATGACAAGCCATTCAGATTCCTATAAGTGTCAAACAGAAAGGGTGGGGGCAAACAGGAGGCCACCCCATCACAAAGTATGAACAGGCTCACCAGGTCAGGCAAACAGTCAGTTTAAGTCACCATCCAGTCTTGGCAGTAGCTAAATCTGGAAGATGCTTCTAGCATAGAAATTCTTAACCTGTCCTCTATGGACTTCTAGGGGTTCCATGGAGGGGCTTCAGGAAATTTGTGAACTAGGTACAAAAATGTGTTTTTTTTTCCTTTGAGTTATTATTTTGGATTTTTCCTGTCACACTGAATTTTTTTTAATAATAATTTTAATTGGTTAACACACACACACACACACACACACACAATAAACATATATAACAACAAGGCATCAAAAAAAAACCCAGAAAGAATTACCACAATTGTCCAATTGAAACAAATATTTGAAAAAAAAGAAAATCAAAACATAACAACAACAAAAATACAACCATTTGACAATAAATCTACTTATTTATAATCCCCCCAACTCCAAAATTTCTGTATGTACAAATATTTATATGCATCTGCCTAACACTTACTTATACTCTAAAAAGACTTCCCACCCTGTCACACTGAGTTTTAAGTTACAATTTTAGTCTTTTCAAATGTTCGTTGTAATTTTTTTCACCCCCTCTATAATCTATATAAAACAAACTGCTTTCCAATGCAATGAAACAGAGGGGTACAATTTTGTGTGTGTGTGTTTTATGTGCATTATTTGGGGGGGGGAGACTATAGGTTTTGTCAGATTCTCAAAGGGATCCACAACAGGTTAAAGAACAGTGTCTTAAGGAGTCCATCAATTTGGGGGCAACTTAGGGTGTCTAGAGAAAAGAAAAGAAATGATAGCCTTGTGGTCTTTGTAGCAATATGTGAAAAAAATGGAATAGAATGGAGTGTTCTTGGGAGGTCATGCAAATTATTGTTGTTGTGTGCCTTCAAATTGTTTCCAACTTATGGTGACCCTATCATGGGGGTTTTCTTGGCAAGATTTGTTCAGAGGAGGTTTGCCTCTGCCTTCCTCTGAAGCTGAGAGAGTGTGACTTGCCCAAGGTCACCCAGTGGATTACCATGGCCAAGTGGGGATTCACACTCTGATCTCTATAGTTGCAGTCCTGTGCTGAAACCATTACACCACTCTGGCTCTCTCAGTCATGCAAGAATTCCTAATAATCCCATCTATCCTGCTCCCAAGCAGTCTGCAGGGAGGAATCGAACCTGTAACCAATTCTGGTCCCCCACCCCTGATTTAGAAGGTGCCCCTTGTACTGTAGAAAATTGCAAGGGGGATTGTGGGGACTCCCTAGGCTCCTCGTGTAATGGTGGGGGAAGTGTGGCCTCTGGGGTGGATATGAGCTGCCAAAGTGCTCCCTCCACAAATGCCCTCTGTTTTCACCCTAACCCTGGCCAGTTTTAGCCCCCTTTTAAAAACAGGAAGTGACCTGGAAGTTGACTTCTGGATCACTTCGTATTAGAAAAATGGGCCTCTATTAGACCATAGAAGGTCCACAGAGGGAAAAAATGTGGTGGAAATGGACATATGGCTTTGGTCCAGGCTGTCTGACAAAGAGCTTGTTGACACTGGCGCCTGAATCTGGGGCTAGTCTGGCCAGATTCAACATGATGGTAGCCACACGTACTTGGGCCAAATCTGTGTTAGAGTCCAGCCAGGCCAACACTGCATTGACCCTGCTGGCCTGTCCCTTTGTCCCTGGTGCAGCTGCCATTGCTTCCTCACTGGCCAAGCAGCTCCCTGCCTTGTTGCTTCTTCTGAGGTCAGGATGGGGTGCCCAGACATGTGATCAACAAGAAGGGGGTCACTCTACCCTCTCCTCAATCACACAGGTGCCCCGTTCTGACCTCAGCAGAAGCGACAGCACTGGCCAGACTCTCGCAGGAAGTTGCTTGGTGTCAGGATGGTCCATAAAAACGACCCTCCTGCCAGCAAGTTTCAAAATGTAGCAAGTTACTTTTGAACTTTCATGTTTGAGCTGTCTGCTGTTTTCACATTCTTTGTAAATGAAACAGTTCAGTGGCTGAGAATAGCCACGGGAGTATAGAGTCTGTCTGGTAATGGGCAGAGTGGCCATGCACCTGCAGATTGCTTTGGGAATCAATAGGTGGAGTTACAACTGGGTGAGAATCGGGTGGGTGGATGATGGGCAACCAAGGGTTCAAGCAGGGCCGGTTTAACCTGTCTGCCAAATCAGCATTGGCAGGGGGCCCCGAGGTCAAGAGAGGGCCCCGTGTTGGCCTCCTTAATCTGACAAAGGAACAGCCAGGAGACAGCCGGGAGGAGCCCCCTCTTACCCTCCTCCTCCAAAAACCTCCTGCTGGCTTTTTTTAAAAAACAAACAAAACAGCCTCCCCAAAACTAAAGAGAAAGAGAAAGAGAAAGAAACAGCAGCCCTCCGTGGCAGAAGCTGGAGGGAGAGGCACATCGGAGAGGGTGAGTGAGTGTGTGTGTGTGTGAGAGAGAGAGGGAATTTGAGGGTTGTCTCCCACAGAAAGGGCTTCTTTCTTTCTTTCTTGCCTATGTGCCTTCAAGTCATATGGGGGCCCCAAAGTAAAGCATTGCAGGGGGCCCCAAAATTCCTTAAACCAGCCCTGGGTTCAAGTGACCACCAGATTTTGGCTGACTGTGAATACTTCTTGTTACTGTATGCCCAATGAAGCAACAAGTGTGTAGTCTTGACGCTTTAGTTTTTCTGTGGCAATAAAGCTTACTGTTTAACTCTGAAGCTACTGTCCACTAACTCTGAAGAAGCAGATACATGACACTTGGTCAGTGAGGCAGCAGCGGCAGTGGCTCCAAAGAGGATCCATCCCTTTCCCTGCACTATTCAGCACAAGGTAAGGGAGATGGTGCTGTGTTTGCATGTGGACAACTGAATTAGACTGAATCAAACCCGATCAAGCTGTCCTGACAGCAAAAGAACTGGAGGCACTCTGGAGTTTGCTGCAGTTTCTCTTAAGATGGACTAACAGCTTAATGGAGTGGATTTGCTGCATGCATCATCTGGACACGTTGCACTGGGTCCAGGGTAAGTTCGGCTGATTTCCTTAGTGTAGACAAGCCCAGAGTGTATCTCCCTATATGATCCTGCCTGGGCCCTGGGATCCTCACTTGAGGCCCTTTTCTCAGTCCTACCACCTTCCCTGGCACAGCTGGTGGAAACACAAAGTCAGGCTTTTTCAGTGGCTGCCCCTAGGCTCTGGAACTCCTTTACCCAGGAGGTCAGAATGGCCCCCTCTTTGCTGTCCTTCAGTCCATAGGCAAAGTCTTTTTTCCTTTTTTTTTTTTACAAAAATTCCAACAGGTTTTTAGAACTAAAGGTTTTTAAAGAAAGGGCTTTAGAGGCTGCTACATGTTTTTATTGACCTGTTTTTAAACTGTTTTTAAATCCTTTTTAGGTGCATGCTTTAAATGTTTTAATACTGTGAACAGTTTAATTCTATTTTAATGTTGACTTCTGTATGTTCTTAGCTATATTGTACTTATTTTAAATTGTAAACTTGCCTTGAGTCCAAGGGCTTGTCTACACAAAGCAAAAAATTCACACCCTTCCCGAATCTTGCATGATAAGGCCACACAGCATATAGCCTTATCCTTGAATCCGGTGCAATAAGGCCACATGATGTACAGCCCTATCCGCACCAAACTTGCGGTATTACCATCTTAACCTGAGTTAAATAAACTCACCATTTTCTCTGGAGTTTGCTGGAAACTGATGTTTTCACCCTGGATTCAGCGGAGAGTGGGGAGAGGCAGGACAGATCATTGCATTTCCCTCAATATCCAGGTCAGTTGCTGGCCCAGAATGGTAAAGAAAGATTTTTCCATCCTTGGCGCGCCAGTGCTGCTGGTGTACACTTGCTTGCTCTGAGACAAACGAGGCACTCAGACCACATGGTTGCACACCTGCAGCAACAGCACCAAGGAGGGGAAAACCTTACCATTCTGGGCCGGGGACTACCTTGGACATCCAGGAAAATGTGGCATCTGCCAGGCAGCAATCTGTCCTGGTTTCCCCCCCTCCCCAAATCCAGGGAGCTGGTGGAGAACTAGAGCTTGGCAAAGGTATTTTGCCAGGGAGCTGATGGAGAAAGGCAGTGGTGGCAGACCCGATCAACCTGCAGATATGGGGACATGTGTAGACAATCTACCCAATATCCCTGCAGAGTGATGGGTAGTGGGGTGGTTCTCAGGTGGCTCCAGGGTGGGAGTCCATTCGGACTTTTGCCCCTAGTATAGTCAAGCCGCCAGTTTCAGGCAGCAAGTATGGCATAAATAAAGTCATCATCGTCATCATCATCACTTGGGGGTCAATATTTTGATTTTTTTTAGCAGGGTATAGTGGGAGGAGCATGTCTTTCCAAGGTTTCCTGGGAGCCAGTGTGGCACCCTAGCCCCCAACAGTTGTCCACTCCTGCCCTAGTAAAATACTATGGGATATGATGAAAAATTGCCCCTACAACACCCCCTGAATTAAAAGCCTGCAGCCCAACAGCTGGCTGGTGGGTTCAAATCAGTATGTGACATACAGCACCCACCTCTCTCTTTGTATTACCATTTCTTGGCCCTCATTGGACTCTTGACCTCATCAACACACAATGTGATAGGAACAGTCACAACTGACCAAGTTCTCTTTCTATGTAGCTCTTTAAAAGAATAGCTCTAAGAACTCTGTCTTCTCTTGGTTCCATGGCCCACATCCACATCTTCTTGAAATGTATACCTGTGCTCAGGTAGCAGTTTCATAAGTCTTGGAAAATGTGGATTCTCAGCTACATCGAACCTCCAACATATGTGCAACCATGTGGGGTTCCATTTCACAGCTTGGAACATGGCCATGCTTCCTGAGGAATTCTAGGGACTTTATCAGATGCACAAAATACGGTGTCATAACAATGCCACATAACCATGAAAGGGCACGCAGCTCAGAAGACGTTGCCCTTTTGCAGTTATGTCCCCACCAAAACTGGTTTTTAATTGACAGCTTAAGCTGTCAGTTGACCCCCCTGCTGTTTTGGTGCTGGCATTGCCAGCATGTGAAACCTTGGGCCATTTAAATCTCGTCACTGCAGCAAGAATGGCCGGTCCAGCACAAACACTTCTGGGTGAGATCAGGACATCCAGGTAAGTTTCGCTCTTTTTATGACCCTCCCCAGGTTACTTGGGACTTTTAAAGTGTGTGTGTATGCACTTTTAAAAACTTTTCAAGCTTTATTTTTGTTTTTGTTTTAAAATTTCCTGCACAACAGTCTTGTGGGGTTTCAGACAAGGAAGTGAATGGGGCTCCGTTCACTTCCTCTTTATTGCTGGGGAGCCTTTGCTGGGAAAGAGGTAAGTGCAGGGTGGGGGGCAGTGTTCTTTTGCTGGCATAGCAATGGTTTTTTTTTTTCCAATGCCAGCAAAATAACATTTTAAATGGGGTGGTCTGATAAAGTCCTGGGACTTGTAGTCGAAAATGACAGTAACGTTTCTAAGTGCTGCTGTTTTTACATGTTCAACTGAATGTGCTATTTTTGTTGTATGAAGGCCAGTGACGTGAGCATCCAGTGTGATATCATTCCCATGTTTTCTGGTAATTTGTACTGTGTTGTACTGTATGTTCTTTAGTTTCAGGTGTGGATTTGATCATTTTATTGCACTGTCCATCACTTTTAGCAGGCTGTAAAGTGACAGAGAAATGTAATAAATCAATAAAATAAAATAGTCTCTCCCAGTTTAATCTCAGCCAAACAGATAACTTTCCTTCCTTCTCACTGAAGCTGCAAGTTTTGTTCCCTGAGCAGTTAGAATGTTTATGAGCATTCAGTGTTATGCTAGCTCCATCAACTGATAGTAAAAATATAATACAATCCAGAGCTAGGAAAGCTTTATCTCATATTTGTGAGGAGGACTATGATAGGTAAAGAGTAGAAGATGTTAAAACAGCAGGGCTTGGTATGCCTGCTAGGCATTTGGAAGACAGTGTGTGTTTACTGAGGAAGAAAAGTTTCCTGTTGTCATCTGGCCAGTTTTAGGCTAGCCTGACTAGGTAATTTGTTGCCAACTGAATTCCACCTTTTCCCACTACAGCTCAGCCTCAACATTAATCCTCTTGGGAGAGAAGGCACCATAGCTGAGTGATGGAAACACACACTTTGCATGTAGAAAGTTCCAGTTTAATCCTTTCATTATATGAAAGGTTCAAGTCACAGGTGATAGGAAAGGCCTTTTTTTCTGCCTAAAGTGCTGGCAGAGCTACAGCCAGTCAGACAAGACAGTACTTTTCTACAGGGACAAACCAGTGCTTAATTGGATTACAAGTCCCAGAATCCCCCAGCTAGTTGTCATGTTGGCTAGGAAATTCTGGGAGTTTTGGCTCAAAAGTGATTTTTCCAAGCTTTGAGACAAACAGGTCTGTTATATAAGATACATTCCTATGTTTCTAAATATAACAATCCACATACATATAAACTGATTTGCACACAGGCATTCCCCATGAAAAGCAAACTGTATTGTCACTGTGTGCCTTCAAGTTGTTTTTGACTTATGGTGATGCTATTGTGAGCTTTCCTTAGCCAGATTTGCTTAGAGGTAACATCCCTTTATTTACTCATTTATATTTATAGCCAATCTTTCTCCCAGTGAGTCCAAGATAGGGTACATGACTCTCTTCCTCCCAGTTTATTTTCCCAACCACCCTCCAAGGTAGGTTGTGCTGTGAGAGAGTGACTGTTCATGTTATCCAGTGACTTTAGTGGCTCAGTGAAGACTTCAGCCTGCATTTCCAAAATCCAGTCATAACCATTATAACCAGACAGGGTCAACTAGAAAGAAGTACATCCAGCAGAACTTACTCCTAGGTAATGAGAATCTGATGGCTGCCTCAGTGGACATTTGGAAAGAGCTATATCAGATGCTGTAGGCTATATGTCAGAGGAAGGAACTGGCAAAACCACCTCTGAGTATTCCTTGCTTAAGAAAATCCCGTGAAGTTCACGGGGTTGCCATAAGTCGACAGGTGATACACACATACACCTCTATTGGGAGGAAAGTCAGGGATGAATATTGTCCACCACTGCTTGCTGTTTCTTCCCACAGGGGTTACGTCAATGGCAGATTGCAGCCACATGCTCATGCTGCAGTGCTTGCTGTGTGCCAGCTTGCTTCCTCAGAGCATGAAGCCACAGAGTTCGGTGAACAGAAACAGACCCATTTTGGGGGAAAAAACCCTGCCATTTTAAAAGATTTATGATTCTGGAAATTGAGCATAATGTGTTGGGGTCTGAGGATTATACAGAAGGAATGGCTCTTATCCTCCCTGCCCAGCTGATGGCTCAATCCTGTTATTTAGCTTGCCAAGGGAATTGGCTTAGAGCTGGTGAAATGTGACAGCTGATCCAGTTCATTGATCTTAAATTCCCTGTTGGTCTTCCTGAAGCAGTTATGCTGTGTGCTCTGAGTGAGCTATGTTATTCATATTCCTAAAGGGAGAGGGGCACCAATGTCAGAGGATAGTACTAAGGGAACTATTTCGAAGAAAGGCAAAATCCCAAGTGATGCAAAGCAATGCTTCTTGAAACTATTCCAAGAAATGTAATGGAACAGTGGAAAACATGAGGCTGGTTGTCAAAAGAACTAGCTGTGTTCTCTAAGGTGAGTCTGCATGTGAGAGTGCATGTTACCATTTTGGTCACCTTCCTATGGACATGTTCCAGCTTGTCAACATCCTTCTTGAATTGTGCTGCCCAGTACTAGACATAATATTCTAGATGAGGTCTGACCAAAGAAGAATAGAGTTGAATTATTACCTCTCTTGATCTGGATACTATACCCCTATTGACCCAGCCTAGAATCACATTGGCCTTTAAAGCTGCCACATCACACTGCTGACTTACATTCAGTTTGTGGTCTATTAAGACTCCCAGATCCCTTTCACATCAACATGGTTGATGGGCTGAATTCAAAGGGCAGTAAAAATGAAAAGTACAGATATAGGATGGGTAACACCTGGCTTGATGGCAGTACATGCAAAAGGGATCTAGGAGTCTTAGTGGACCACAAGCTGAACATGAGTCAGCAGTATGATGCAGCAGCTAAAAAAGCCAATGCAATTCTAGGCAGCATCAATATAGTGTCTAGATCAAGGGAAGTAACAGTGCCACTCTATTATGCTTTAGTTAGACCTCACCTGGAATACTGTGTCCCGTTCTGGGTACCACAGTTCAAGAAGGATGTGGACAAGCTGGAACATGTCCAGAGGAGGGTGACCAGGATGGTGGGTGGTCTGGAAGCCATGCCCTATGAGGAGTGGCTAAGGGAGTTGGGTATGTTTAGCCTGGGGAAGAGAAGGTTAAGAGGTGACATGATAACCATGTTTAAATATTTGAAAGGATGTCATACTGAGGATGGGGCAAGCTTGTTTTCTGCGGCTCCAGAGACAAGGACATGGAGCAATAGACTCAAACTACAGGAAAAGAGATTCCATCTAAACATTAGGAAGAACTTCCTGACATGTTCAGAAGTGGAATGCACTGCCTCAGTGTGTGGCAGAGTCTCCTTCTTCTGAGATTTTTAAACAGAGGCTGGATGGCCATATGTTGGGAATGATTTGATTGTGTATTCCTGCATGGCAGGGGGTTGAGCTGGATTGCCCTTGTGGTCTCATCCAACTCTATGATTCTATGATTCTATGTACTGTTGTCAAACCAGGTGTCAGCCATCCTACATATGCATTTCATTTTTTCCACCTATGTGTAGTACCTTACATTTCTTTCTGTTGAAATTCATTATGTTAGTTTTGGCCCAGTTCTCTAATCTGTTAAGATCATTTTGAATTCTGATCCTGTCCTCTGAGGTATTAGCTACCCCTTATAATTTGGTGTCCTCTGCAAATTTGATAAGCTTGCCTACTATTCCATCATCCAGGTCATTGTGATAAAGATGTAGAATAGCACTTGGCCCAGGACAGAACCCTGTGGCACTCTGACTCCAGATAGAGTTGCAGTTGACTAATCTAACTGGTAGAAAGTATTTTAAGCCACCAGTTCCACCTGGGCTTCCATCAGCAGCATTCCCATGAAGTGAATGTTGTCTTGCAGATGGTGTGCCATCCCACAGAGAAATGGCTGCTGGATTCTTCCATCTAGACATTTTTCTCCTAGCTGGGTTCACTTCTGGCATTTGACTCCATCTGGGGACTCAAATGACCATGAGGAACAGGCTGCATTAGAGGGAAGACGTTCTGAAATCAGCCCTCCTTGTCCATCCATGCTTCAGGTTGTATCTCCAGCTCCTATTTTGTACTATGCATGCTTGGGGCAGGCTTACATTTAGTGATGTTTGTCTTTTGTCCAAAGCTTGTGGATTCTGTTACATTTACAAGAGCAGACTTCCCCATCCTAGCACCCTCCAGGTGCTTTGGACTGTAGTGCCCATCATATCCAGAAAGTACAGCTATGGGATGATGGGATTTATAGTCCAGCACATCGGGAGGGTGCCCATTTTTGGAAGGCTGCATGAGTTCCTGCTAGAACTTGTACCCTTCAAGAACAAAGCTTGTCCTTGAGTGGGTGAACTCTGACAAAAACCATTGGTTGGAAATGTTTTTATTTCTTTCTCCACCCCCCACTTCACAATAATTTAGATTTTTCCTCTTTCATTATTTTTTTCCCATACTCACTGAATGCTTAATCTGACTGAATTTCCTGGACCTCATGACAGGTTTACTATATTATCGAGGTTAATTTCTAAAGGCAGAAGTTCTAGAGATCATCTGTGCCTAGAAGCAAGTTGCATCTGTGACCAAAACATGCGGCTCCTGAATCCCAAACAGGGAAGTGGGTCTTACAGTACCATACTGCCTCAGAAGACTGGTATGCAACCTAATCTTTTAGTCTTCCTCCACAGTGAGCTCTCCATGGTCCTGACCTTCAGCTGTCCCACCTGCACCATGCCACACGTCCTGCAGATAGGCCCACAAACACTGATCTACAGTTGTGGGGTGGAGGTAATTTTCAGGCTGACACTGTCAACTAAGTAGAAAATCGAACTACTAGAGAAATGTGACCATGAGTATGTGTGTGGGACTATCAAGTGTGCACACACTAATTGTACCAGCTAGGAGACAATACTCAGAAAAAGATTATACTTTCCAAAATGCTCACAGAGAATGCTCGGGCCATTTCTGAAGTCAAGTAGGAGAATCTATCACTATAGAGAGGTGGAAGGGGGTAAAGGGGAGGACCCATGTTGCCAAAAGAAAAGAGAAAGAAGTGAAATTACAAATTATACATTAAGACCTAGTACTGGATGGAGGGAAGGTAGATTTAGTAACTAGAAATAAGTATAGAACTGGGAAAAAAGAGGACTAAATAGAAATATTATTTATTTATCTTTGAGGTATATAACACTGAAATAGTTATTAATGTGAACTAAGGATTTTATATGTTCTTTATTTTTCAATAAAAAAAGATTATTGGAAGAAAACTAATGGTAACCTAGAAATTGTAATACGTGATAACTTTTTAATTTCTTAATAAGCAGGTGATGGAGAAAATTATATCTAATTATTTTACCTGAAATACATATAACCATATAATTGTTTAATGCTGAAAAAATAGAATTGTTACACAATATAAGTGGTAACATAGTATTTTTAATCTGGTGAGGTTTGAATTTTAAGGGGATTTTATAACATTTTGTAATAGCATTTTAGCTGAACTTACATTATTGTTAGTGTAGTTTGGGTTTTTGTTGTTGGTTGGTTTTGGGGGTAGAATAGAAAGGGGGGTTTAGAATAGGCTGGGGGGTTGTGTTTTGTTTATTTTTATTTGAGTTTTTAGTGTGTATTGTCTTTCAATGTTTGTTTTTTCCCTTGTATGATTTTTTTAAATTGGAAAAAATTGTGAGCTTAATCAAACATTATTTTTAAAAAGAATGTATAAAGCACTCTGGCACAAGGAAATGAAACCCCAAGTAGATCTTTGCCAAACTAATGATTTGAGAATGCATTTCTACCTAAAAGAAAAAAAAAAGTGAAGTGATAGCACATGATGAAAAAGTTGACAACAAAAGCAGAGAAGGGGCATGTAAAGAGAGGAATGTGACAAGCTTATGTATTTACTTATTTATTTAACTTATATGCCATCTTTCTCCTGGGAGCAGGACCCAATTCTTTGGCAGAGTTTTAGCTCGTAGATGGAAGACCTGGAAAAATCAGGGGGCGAGGATTAATTTATGCATTGGAGGGGCTCTTGGAAAGGCAGGAGAAGAGGGACTTGAAGGCATTATCAGTCACTTGGCACAGGCCTAAATTTCACAAAAGAGTATCATGAAGACTCTCATTGACTGCTTGGCTCCTGTCCACAGAATATAGAAGCTATGAGAGAGATAATTCTATGCTTCAACAGGTAACTTTTTTAAAAAATGTAATTCATGGAACATTATGTTACATTTATGACTTAAGCTGGTGGAAGGAACCATTGTTTCAGCATGAAATACCAATATGGCTATAGATCATGTTGATCAGAATACAGAAACTAGAAAGTTGATCATGAGTAAAAATCGCTGAAATTTAACACTCAAATGTCCCTGCGGTACCGCAACAGTACCGGCAGGGACAGGCGTCATGCGAAAGGGACACCCTGCAGCGCAGCAGCCTCGCAATGTGGCGAGGCTGCTTCTGTTACAATTAAGACGTCCGAAACAGTTCTTCCTCTATGCTCTCTTTCCACTGGCAGGTGAAAATTTTTACACTTAGGGAGGCCTTTGGGTTTTAACATCTTGTTGCAGATGGAGCTTTTCACTTGTGTGTTTGTGTGTGTTGTTTTTAATTTCATTATTAGGTTTTAAATGTGTTTCTAGAGCTACTTTCACCTTGTGTTTTTAACTTAAATATACATCTGGATTCATTGTATTTTAACTTTTGGTTTAAAAAGAAAAGACTTAAACACAAGTCTGCTTTAATTGTATTTTTACTTCCGTATAAACAGTTATTAAAAGTGCTGGGTTTTTAACGGGCCGTAAGTGGCCTTGCAGCCCTAGTGGGGGGAAAGCAGTACAGGTTGAGTCTCCCTTATCTGAAATGTTTGGGATCAGAAGTGTTTTGAGTTTTGGATTTTTCTTCCAGATTTTGGAATATTGCATATACATAATGAGATATTTTAGAGATGGGACCCAAGTCTAAACATGGAATTCCTTTGTTTCATATACACCTTATACACATAGCCTGAAGGTCATTTTATAGAATCATACACCATATTTCTAATAATCTTGTGCATGGAACAAGGTCATGCACATTGAACCATCAGAAAGCAAAGGTACCACTATCTCAGCCAACTATGTGGACAATTTTGAATTCTGGAGTATTTTGGATTTCTGGATAAGGGAGACTCAACCTAATAATAATAATGACATCACACACACTAGTGATACTTCAACCCAAAATAAACCAGGACATACTCTCCTCAGCTACTAAAAAAGAGATTAAATATGAAGGAAACAGATTACAGATAATGCACAAATGACTTTGGGTTCCAGTTTGGGAGAAAAGCAGAATATAAACCAAATACATAAATGGGTAAGTAAGTAATATACGTTAACTTGTGTATTTGGTTTATTTTCTAGCTATGTCTCTTTTAACTCTTATAAGCTGCCTTAAGTTCCTGACTTGGAAAGGGAGGATATAAACATAGTAATACAATCTGCACAGATCTACAATTAAAGAACATGAATCTACACTCCATATACATATACATATACATATGAATAAATTATTCTAAAAATGGTTAAAATAATTAGCCTAGAAGATGGGAGGGGGGAGCTGAACTTTTACATATACAGGTTGAGTATCTTTTATATTGTACCCCGCCTCTAACCTTGGGGAGAGGTGGATAAGAAATTAATAATATTAATATTAATAATTTGAAATGCTTGGGACCAGATTTTCTTGGATTTTGGAATACTGCATATACATAAGGAGATTTCTTGGAGCTGGGACTCAAGTCTAAACAAGAAATTAAGTTTCATCTCCTGAAGGTCATTTTCAATATTTTTAATAACTTTATGCATAAAACAAAGGTTGCATATACTGAACCATCAGAAAGCAAAGGTGTCACTTTATCTTGCCACCCATGTGGATAATTTTGGATTTTTGAGCATTTTGGATTTCAGAATTCCAGATATGGGATACTCAACCTGTATACATACACATTAAATAAGTAACCTTGCCCACCCTTGCACGACACTAACAGGGCCTCAGCTAAATATAAACTTTTCAGTTAACCCCATTTTTTAGTTAACAAAAGTGATAATTTGTTAACATTGAAAGCCCACAGCTACATACCAATGGGATATACACACACACACATGAGGGAGGGGCAGCAAAGAGAGGCCCCTACCTCACCCCCAACAAAAAACATTGAGGGTCCCAGGTTTGGACTCCAAAACCCATCAGCCATGGTTCTCCCCCTCCTCACCAACTGACTCCTATTCCTTTAAGAAAGGAGGGGAGACTTGATGAAAACCCGAGGGAACTGTGTCCCATTTCATCTCCTCAATGTGCAACTGAGTGGGGCCACCACCCTTGAGGCCCTGACATGTCCAAAGCAGACTAGGGAGGGTGGAGGTAGTAGTCCATCCTTCTCTGGCCCCTGAGAGGTTGAGGAGGCAAGGTCAAAAAGAAGTGATGAACAGCCTCAAAATGTCCATCTATTTCCTTGTTTCCCTGCTCCACTATTTTGTCTTGTTTTTTTCCCCATCCCCTCAGTCAGTGACCAGAGGTGCAACTGCACAAGCTTGCCACCATTTTGGGTGGGAAATCACATTGCCTTGACACTGAGAATCCTCCATAGGCAAGGTGGGAGGGTGCCAAAACCAAGATCAAAACCCCTCAAAGTAGAGGTGCTGCACATGCATCCTTTATTTGAGTCCCCACCCCTGCCATGCCGCTCAGTATAAAGGAATGCATCCTTTCCTGCACTGAGGCCCTCAGCCATGACTCCTCAGTATCAAGTGCAATCCCATAGACAGGCATGGTAGAAAGGCTGGGACATTTCCATGCATGCATTGGCCTCTCGTTTTGTGATCTACTGCCACACCCCCTTAGAAGACAAGGTGGGAAGACACCCATGCATGCATCCTTCAATCCACTCATGCTCTCTGCCAGCCTTCCAAAGCAATAGAGTAGAAAATTTGGGAAGACTTCCATACATGCGTTGTTCTTTTCAGACACTGAATGACACACCACATTCAATGGAAAGCAATTACTCAGGCAGCAGCAGGCGTGGATGGTTGGAAAGGTAGGAAGACTTCTGCACATGTGCTTTTCTCTTCACAAGCTCCGGAGGGCTGTGGGAAAGGCCAGGAAGCCTCCCATGCACATGTGGTCTCGCTGAGGTGATGGTGAGGCCCTTAAGGTGCCTTGGTGAAGCGGACAGAGGAGAGGCGGGTGTTGCTGCGGCCTGCGGGCAGTGGTCCAGGGGGAGGCTGAGGCACGTTCTCGGCCCCTGGGAGCTTGGGCAAAAAAATCATCATCATCATCATCATCATCATCATATTTATTTATATCCCACCCCTCTACAAAATGCAATCGGGGCGGCTTACAACATTTAAAATACACACACACACACACACACACATATATATATATATAAAGAAGTGATGCTCTTCCTCCTGCTGGACTGTAAACTGCTTGCTGATCACCATCACTATTCTCCCAGACCTGTCAGAGTGTGGTGGTGGGTGGCAGCTGCTGTTGTGCCCAGCAAGGCCTCCTCAGTGGCAGCCTCTTCTTCTTCTTGGGAGGTGGTTGCGGCTGCTGCTTGTTGGCCACAGAGGGGAAGATGAAGTGCGCCTTCCCCAGGCGGAAGAGGAACTCGTGCTGCCTGAGCTCACTCTCCTGCCGGTTTTGGATGGCGGCTCGGTGGAGTTCGGCCTGGGCAGTTTGGCAGGGCCCCAACTTCTACAAGGGATGCTGCTGGTGGGGGGTTCCCAGCTGGGTGTTGTTGTCACTGCTCCCACTCAGAGTGGCTTCTGGGGGGCCTTGAGGGAGGGCCTCGAGGGACGCTCTCCTGATGGTGGAGATGAGCCGGCGTGGGAGGGACCCAATGAGGAGGGACGGAGGCGAGAAGGGAGCCTTCTTTCCAAAGTTGCCTTCCATAGTTTCCCCAGACAAGAGGAGAAAATCAATAATAAAACTAATAATAGTCAAAGAGGGGTGATTAGGCAAAAGCCTGAGGGGAAACCAGATGGGAAGAGAAAGGGGGGGGGGATCTGAAGTAACTGGAGGTATTTGAGAGGAGAGGGCAAAATGAGGTTGAGGAAGAAGGATGAGAAAGGTGGGAAAGCAGATAAAATGAGGCTGAGGTAAAGAACAAGAGAGGCGGGAAACTGGGCAGAATGAGGCTGAGGGGGAGGAAGTAGAAGGACGAGGAAAAGTGGGAAACTGGGACAAAAGGAGGCTGAGGAGAAGGAGGAAAAATGAGAGAGGTAGCCACCAAGGTGAAGGAAAAGACAGGAATGGAAGTGGCCTCGTAGACTGAGAGGAAGAATCGCAGTCTCTGGGGGAGCCATTGTGATGATGATGATGACAACAAAGGAGAACTTGGAACTTAGAAGGATGTGATGAAGAATTAGAGTGTATTGTGGGGAGAAATTGTTGGGATATGTAGTTTGCAATCCAATAAGTGGAGATGTTTGACTGCTGAAAGGGTTAACAGATAGAAGCAAAAAGAATGCTTGATGTAACTTCCTACTGAAATGTGATTGGTTTTCCAGAGAAAGAGGTTTGTTCAAGTTCTTCTCTTTGTCTGGAAAGCTACCATGAGGTTTACCAGTCACCGTGATGTTTTCCTAGAGGCAGGAGCTGCTTTGCAGGGCTCCTGCATATTTTCTGAATATATATTCTAGAATCACAACCCGGAAACATCATCCAAGGAGACCTTCTGCTGTGCTTTCTGCAACCGGACTTGTCTATCTCGGATTGGCCTTTTTAGTCATCAGCGCGCTTGCAGTAAGCATGGGAAGAGTCCTTCCTGAATCTTTGTTTGCAAAGAAAAGCCAGAGAGAGAGAGAGAGAGATTCTTGAAAATATACATATTTTCTGACCCATATACTTTCTGAAAATCACCTCCACCCCTTGCCTCCACCCAATTTCTCCCCACAACACTTAAATCCCATATTCTTCCCCCAAATAACAAACTGTATCCCTTGACTCAATACAATTTCTCCCCACAACAAACCCATATTCTTCCTCCAGCTAATGAACTGCACCCCTTGCCTCAATCCCATTTTTCCCCACAAAGTAGGCATCACTAAGGCTGGTGTCACCCAGTGTGGCTCAGACTCTCCACACCTCCCTAGTGCCCTCACTGAGGACAAGACAAGACAAGACAAGTGAGCATTCAGTCTCATCTACACATCTGTCTTAAGTTTGTGGAGGGATGAACCATTGTTTTCATGATTTCAGAAGTTCTATTATATAACACAGTTTGCACAACCTTAATCTGACATGCTCAAGACCTGGGGGTCCTTTCACAGTATACAGTTGTCCGTTCATATTTGCTGGGGTTTGGTTCCAGGACCCCTCCCCGTGGATACCAAAAATCTGTGAATACTCAAGTCCCATTATATGCAATGGCATAGCAAAATGGTGTCCCTTATATAAGATGGCAAAATCAAGGTTTGCTTTTTGGATTCTTATTTTTTAAAGGATATTTTCAACCCCTGACTACTTAAATCCGTGGATACCAAATCCGTGGATATGGAGGGACAACTGTATAGAGATAACACTGTGATTCCACTTTAACCGCCTTGACAGCATCCTATGGAATCCTGGGATTGGCAATTTAGGGAGGGAGAGTTTTTTAGCCTTCTTCTCTGGTGCCTCTCCAAACTACAAATGCCAGGATTCCGCAGCATGTTGCCATGGCAGCAAAAGCGGGATCATGCTGCTATAAGCGTACAGTGTGAAAGGGCCCAGTGGTTGGCAAATGAACCTGCCTATAATGAATCCACAGCGCGCGCCTTACACTGCTGGCGGGTGGATCTTTCTTCCACCGGGGAAATAAGGTAAGAAAGGGGTGCGCTTCTCCGAGGCGCATTACGGTACAGCTGGGCCGCTGGCCGGGCGGCTGCTCCCTGCAGTGTGCTTTCCTCTGGCAGGCAGGTGGTGGCAGAGCTTGGAGCCGCGGCGGCCGGGGCCGGGACGTCACTCGGGCGAGTCCTGTCCTTTGCCGGCTGCGAAGGAGAAGCCAGAGCGGGGCTTTAGGGGCTACGGGGAAAAGGGGGAGCGAGGGCAGCCTCACAACTCCGGCTGCCCGCCGCCGCCCCCGCTGCTTCTGGCCCGGTTTTCGCTCTCCGGCGGCGGCGGCGGCGGGAAGTTTCGTCCGGGCGCGGCTGGAGCTTTCCCAGGTGGCGGAGCACAACCCACCCCGGAGGCGCTGGGTCGCCCGCCTGGAGAAGAAGGGCTAAGAAGGAAGGCGACCCCAAGGGCGGCCCCGATTGCCCTCCGTTGCCTCCTCCGGAGGGTGGAGGCGACGGAAGGATGGGCGAGCGGGCAACCCGGAGCCCGTCGGTTCGCTGAGGCCCAGCCCAGGCTGGGGGAGTCGGCGTTTCAGGCTGCCCCCCGGACCCCCCCCACCTGTCCCGGCCTCTTTGGGGAGCGGCGGGGCCACCCTCTTCCCGGCCGGTTGGGGAGCGCCCTCGCTTTCCACGCGGGGAGGCGTCGCGGCTGCTGCTGCTGCTCCGGAGCTCCCCCCCCCCGGGCGCTTTGACTTCGGGGGACGGACGGCAGGCAGGGCTCTTTCCTCCCTCTCCCGGCCCCTCCGTCCCTCGGCTGGCGATGGAGGTCCCGGCCCCGCTCGGCTGCGCGGAGCTCCCGCTGCCCCCCGACCTGAAGGAGCTGGAGAGCAAAGTGGGGCAGAGGCCCCCCGAGGGGCTGCTCCGCTGGCTACGGGAGGACCCCACGGCGCACCTCCTCCGGAGCAGCCCGAGCCGGGGGCTCCGCCATGGCCTGGGGGAGAAGATCAAGGCCCTGAAGCTGGAGCTGGTGAGTGAGGCGCGGGGGGAGGGGAGAGACCTACCCGTGCCTTCTCGCCCCATCCATCCCCAGCCCCCCTGGAGTGTGGGAAGGGGAAGCCTTCCGTTCAAAACTCCTTCCTCTGTCTCCTGATCCTTTGGGTTAAACGGGCCCCTTCTCGACTCCTCCCGATCCTAGAGTTGGAAGGGTTCCCGAGAGATCCTCTAGTCCAACCCCCTGCTAGTGCAGGAACCCACAGCATAGCATCCTAGAACTGCAGAGGTAAAAGGACCCCATGGGTCAGCAACTGTCTTGGCTCAGGTCATGTTAGACTCTGGACTTAAGGCTCTTACTCCTTCCCGCTCCCCTCCCCTCCACCACTGGAACCGACATTACTGTCTTTCCCTGTGGTCAGCCAACCCTGCAGCAAGACCTTAAACCTCTATTTCAAAGTCCAACCCTGACAGCATCTCTGCTTATACTGTATTCTGACCACCAGTCCTTTCAGCCCAGGTCTTTTCTCACTCCTGCTGTCCATTACAGTAGTTGTCATTTGTACTTTGCCTTTGCTCTGTTGAACTCAAGGCTGCATAAAGCCTCTCTCCCTGTCAGTGGAGGCTGGTGGCCCTGATGTCAGTGAGGTGGTGAACCCATTGCTGGTTTTAGTCTGAACTTTAAAGAAGCTATCCAAGATGCTGAACCCTACCTTCCAAATGGGGTCAGCATCTTGGATAGATCGTTTAAAGTTCAGACAAAAACACACAGCAGACTCACTGCCCCCATGACTTCAGAAGCACCATTCTCCACTCCCGGTCTACTTTATCCTCACAACAGCCCCATGAGGTATGTCAGACATGGAAATAATGAGGCTAAGTGAGGACTTGAACCAGGGTATGAGGCTGAAGTTGGTTCCTTATTCCCTGTTCCTCATCTGTATGAAAAATCAAAAGACAGTTCTGACAGGCTCCAGTGTTCTGATTCAACACTCTCCGTGCACATTCTTTGCAGTTTCTGAGAGATTCTCCCTGTTCTTTTCCTGCCATCTTCTCCAGCATCATTCTCTCTTCACTCTCCATGGGACAGCATTCATCTCTAATTGGGGCTCCTTTTCACCAAACTGTTCTCTTTTGGGGGCTCGATGTCCCCAACCCCTGAGTTTCTGTCCCTCACCAATGCCTTTCCACCCCACCCCACCTCCAATGCTTGGAATGAACATTTGCTTGGCCTCCCTTTTTTCTCTGTAGGAAACTGACCCCCCAAGTTCTTTCTTCCATGGAAATTCAGCCTGTTTTTTGCCTTCCAGGGTGAGATTATAAAGCTATATTTCTGCTCCACAATGGGGTGGGGGAGCACATAAATGAATCATACTTCATTTCTCTGAAGAAAGGAAGGACTGTTCATCCAGTGCTCTCCTTACATTTTTCATAATGCTAAACAAGTTTGCTCTTCTCCCTATTGTTGTTGTGTGGCTTCAAGTCGTTTCCCACTGATGAGAACCTTAAGGTGACCCTATTACAGGATTTTCTTGGCAAGATTTGTACAAAGAGGGTTTGTCAGTGCCCTCCTCTGAGGCTGAGAAAGTGTGACTTGCCCAAGGTCACCCAGTGGGTCTCCATGGCCAAGCAGGAGTCTCCTGTCATTGTACTCCAACACCCAAACCACTGTCCCATGCTGGCTCTTCTCTCTATACACCTCATCCCATTTCTATGTGTGCCTCACATTTTTTTTTCAGTTCATCCATCTCCATCTGACTGTCAGCTTTGAAAGCTCAGACCACAAGAAACCAATTCATGGAAGGTGAACCTTTATTTCTTGCAAGAAATAACAGATTAGCACAGTGACTGGGCTGCAGTTTGCACCCCTAGAGAGGCTATGGTCACTCCATCTGTCTTCTTCTGTAATTATTCAGTTTCTTCCTGCCATGAGAGATTGGATATTGGTTCTCAGATTCTGAATGTAGGAAGACATTTCATCTTCAGTTTCAGTTTCACAGGTACAGGGCATTCCAGTCCTCTGTATCTATTTCATCTGCACTACTTGGACTCAATTTTGATTTGAATGGGACTCTTGGAAATATTTCCACAGGGCAACATTGGTGGCTTCCATATCAGTGGCATAGTGGATCCACTTTGGGTTTTAGTGTGAACTTTAAATGAGCTATCTGATGTTCTGAACCTTATCCCCAGATTAGGCTCAGTACCTTGAATAGCTCCAGTGGATGTTTCTACCTGAAACAGATACTGTAGTTATTTCTGTTATGAAACAGAAAGAAAAGGTAAGGACAGGAGAATTTTACTTAGAGGCTAGAAAAGTTAATTGTTTGGACTGGAATTTTTGGAAAGCCACAGGCAGCAAGGCCAATAGAACAGTTAGGGGCCATGCTGCTTGGGGGATTCTGATAGTATGAAAAGTAACTTCTCCAAGTTCTGGTTTTACTTAAATTCAATGGAAAGCACTCGCTGCCCCATACCCAACCTATCTGAGTTGTCCTATCTGAGGTGGGTAGAGCAGATCCATAAAGGAGCCAGCTTACTCTGCAGAAGTCACTAAGTCACTTCACTGTCTGTGCCCAGCATTTCTTTGGCAGTTGTATGCTAAACTTGCATTGAGTTGTGAGCTGAGTACTTGGCACAGAACCATTTTTATGATTGCTTTGAATTGTGCTGTTTGCTTCATGGATCCACTCTTAGCTAATTTGATTGGTAAATTGGCCTTTAGAGCAAAGTGGGTAAAATAATGTTTAAAACGATAATATCTTCCCTTTCCCCAAAAGATTCTTTCCACTTCCTCCTTTTTCTTTGAGATATCAGATTGGATGAGATGGTAGACAGATGCTGAAGAACTAAGGTTGCCGTCCTTTGTACACTTACCTGCTTACAAGCCCCATTAAACACTGTGGAATTTACTTCCTGTAAACGTGAATATGATTTCCAGTACAAGCACTTTATGGTGTGTGTGTGTGTATAGAGGCTGAAGTATAACAAACTTGCTAAGGTTGTGAACAATGTGCTGAAAAAGAAGCCCATAGCTCCAATCTCATCTGAACCAGGACATAGAAGGTGGCCCTTGACTAACCATGCTCTCTCTCATTGTCAGACCTTCTTCTACAGTTGTGGATATTTGTATTGATCTACCTTAAAAAGTTGTTGTAAGGATTACCATATTGACTTCAAGGAAAATGGCATTTGAATGTCGACTCCTGAAATATCTTAAGTAAATGTTAGGTGTGGCTTGCAATCACACAGGGCAATCTTATACATGCTTACTCTGAAGTAATGGTCATTATTTTCAATGAAGCTTACTTGCAAGTACATCACAGCCTGAATTGCAGCAGGAGAGGAGTTTCCCCCAGATAAAATTAGCATGTAATTCTGTAGGGGATGGGGGAATGACCTCATCTGTCTCTCATTTGTATTTGTTTTTGCAAATGCAAACTTCCTTGTTCAGCAGAGATCTCAGGCACAACATATGGTGCTCAGTGCTGCTCATTTTGTTTGTTGTGCTATATAAGCTGTCATCCAGATCTTTGACTTAGGCTTCAGTCTCAGTGGCAGCTGGTGGGTTCCAGGTCAATGGGGCATTGAATCTACTCAGGATTTCAGCGCTATATTTAAATGATTGATCAAGGTGCTGAACCTATTTTGTGTACAGTGTTCAGCACCTTGGATAGCACATTAAAAACCAGAATGGGTTAACTGTCCCACTAATATGGAAAGCTACCAGCTACCACTGAATTCTGTACCCACTTACTTGGGAGTTAGACCTTTTGAATTTCATGACAACTTACTTCTGAATACAGTAGACAGGTACAGGATTGTGTTGTTAAGCTCTTGGGAATACATGGACACAGAACAAATATTGTCTTCCATTTACATCTAGTCCTTCCAGGATTCTACAAGTATATAGTGAATCCTTAACTTGATGTCCTAGTATGGCAATCAGCAGCCTTCTTCGAAGTGCCTGTGAATGTGAAAAACATGTAATAAACAACAGGAATATAAACACTGACCTAACCAAACAAGGCAGCCAATAACATCCTTTTGTGGCTTTAACTCGCATCTGAAACTTGACATTCAAATGGCACTTTTCCAGAACTCAACTTCATACAGAGAACAGTGAGAAAACTGGGTTTATCTTTAGATTGTTTCCCCAGGCAGAAAATAAGGCTGAACACTCTTTCTTCCTCCACACATTGGCTGGCTCTTTGCCTAAGGGATACATCTGCTGCCCAGCCTAAGAAAGATGCTGTTAAGGTCTCTGCTTTCAGAATGACTTGAAGGTTTTTGAAGATTGCATTCTGCTTTGTATGCCATAGGCTTAATTTCAAATGTGATTTCTTTTCTTTACAAGAATGCTGAGAAATATGGAAGGAGAACAGTTTGGGATACATTAGCTCACAATAGGCTTATTTTGAAGACTGGATTTCCAAGTGGTGAGCCTCAAATTGCCTTGGACATAGTCTTGCATACTAGTGCAAAAAACCAGGGATAAGCCCCCCTTCCTGCCATCCCCTGCCACCAAATCACCAGTGGGCAATGAATGCAGTTCTGACCTCCAGGTCTACTGACAGCAGGAATTAGAATGGGATTAGAATGTGTATGTGCCTTCAAGTTGCCTGTTGATTTATGGCAATCCCACAAATTTCATAGGGTTTTCTTAGGCAAGTAATACTCAGAGGTGGTTTTGCCTATTGCACCTGGTATTCATTGGCAATCTCCCATCCAAGTACTAACCAGGGCTGATTGCTTAGATTCCAAGATCAGATGTCCTGGGGATCTGGTACCTTTAGGGTACCGGTATTTAGGCCAGCTGAATGGCCACCTATATGATACCAAAACCAGGAGGAAATGCATTACCTAGGCTCTGTCTTCAGGGGATATGATCCTCTTCCTGAATAGATTAACTCTTCATTGACAATGGCACTGTTGCATGCAGTTTACCACACCAGGGTGGCTGTGTAGGTGTTGCCAAAAAAATGGGGGTCGGAAATGGATAAGCCAGAACAGGACAAAAGTGCATTGGGGACTCTGTAGAGTGGGGAATCTATTCTAGGTTTTAGTGTGATTTTTTAGAAAGTGTCCAAGATATCTGATGGATATAGCTCAGCATCTTAGATTGCTCCTTTAGAGTTCAGACTAAAACCCAGAGTGGATTCACCATTTCATTGACAACGGGCACTGCCAAGAAAGAACAGTGAAAGAACAGTGATTTGCATGAAATTTGCATATGCTAACTTATATGGCTTCTAATTTAGAAATAATTTCTAAAATTTAAATGGAAATAGAATATATCTCAGTGTTAGGAAGACTGACCAGGGACTCAGGGATTTCCCTCAACTGCTTAACCATCAAAGGCCTGTTCTTTTCAAATAATTCCATTCTTTATTTATTCATTTGTTTGATTGTATTCTGTTATTTTCTGCTGTTCTTTTGAATGTTTGATTGTAAGGTGTGTTTTAAAAGTTGCTTCAATGGAAGAGGTGTGAGGAGAGAAATTGTGCGAGGGAGGAGCTGGGGCACCAGCATGCTACAGCAAAGACCCCCTGAGGCTGAGTGTACCTGCCCATGTTTTAAATGGTGGTTGGGTTACTATTTTCTCTTGTTGGAGCTGGATTGAACTTTCTGACAGAAAGGTGGGGTTAACAAGTTTTAAATAAAGGAGTATATATGTATATATAGAGATAGAGGGAGGGAGAGAGATTAAATCCAGATATTCCACATAACTGACTTTTTGATTGGTGACAATGCTCAAGGACTAATGTAGGGTGGGCAACCCCCCTGCCCCCACACCTCCTGGTGGATCACACTCTTGTGTTCCAGTGCACAGGAAGTGATGTGGTATCACTTCTGGTGGCTATTTTGTCTGATTTTCGGCTGGGTTTTGAGGGCTCTAGGGTGTGGGAGAAGTAAATCTCCACATCTGCAGGGCCTTTAAGCTGATTTGGCTAAAAAATCACCCCAAAATCATCATTAATTTTTAAAAGAATTAGGGGGTTGCCAGGGGGTTCTTAGGGGGTTGCCAGGGGGTTTTCAGATGTTGCAAAAGTGGCACTCAGGAGCCCCTTAACCCTGCCCCCTGCAACCTGCAGACCACACACTACCCACTCCTGGACTAAAAGACCTATATGTACTTCTTTTACTAGAGGAAACAGGAAGCTTGCATCTGTCTTTAATCCTTGGAAAAGCTGGGATTTGGATAGAACAAGAAAAGATGTGTTGCCTGACCCCCATTAATCACTAATCACTAATTAATTTTAGTGATAATTTATAATTATAATTATTAATTTAACACTTACTAATGAAGATTATTAATCAAAAATTAATAATAAACCATAGTGTTCATTAATAATTATATAATTAATTTGCACTGATATTTACCAATATTTATTAATTTAGCATTGACTAATCACTGATCAATAATGAATATCTATGTTGCTTGATTTTCATTAATCATTAAGTTGAAATCACCTCCTTTCAAGTGCTTTCAGTAAAATCAGTGTGCCAAAACAGTAGAACTGAAGAGACACCAAGTAAGGAGGAATGAAATCCCAGCAAGGTTCCCCCTCTCCCAGTATTATTCAAAAACAGCATTTATAGCATTTGCGTTTTTAAAATGCTGGGCCAGATGCATACAAGATGCAAAGCAAAGAGCCATGGCCCATTATCTTATTTGCATGCTGGGATGCTTTTCTTTGTGTCTTCCTTTTCAGTAGATAAGGAGACAGATATGGTGCTTGTTAATGAAGAACAGGGGAATTTGGCAACTATATTTGTGATGTCTGCAAAGCCTTGATCTACAAAATTGAGAGTCCCTAAATAGCCACAGTTCTTTCCATTTATTCAAAAGCAAGGCTGCCAAGTGCACATTAGGCTTTGGAGACACCTTTTTGTTAACAGAGGATGATTAACAGAGAGTAATTATGTTTAATGGAAATAGTTGGGAATCAGAGGAGAGAGATGCTCAAAGACCATAAAAGTATCTCTCTCATGTTAAGAAACAGATGTACCAATAACAATGGGCTCTATAGACATATTGATCATATTCCTCTAGGAAGTGTTGACTATGGATGATGATCTGTTTCTGTGCATACCCTTTAGCCCTAAACAGAGATCAGGAAGGACATTGTGGAGCACTGGCAATGCTGTCTGGTGGATTCTGGAAGTTGTAGTCCAAAAATAAACTTTTCAAAGCTCTGTGTCATATCTAGGCACATGTGGGATGGAACACCCACTCCCGTACATGCCTACTCATGCATTGCTGTTTACATCTGATCAGAAGCCCTTCCCCATAGTCCTTCACTTTTTTAAAAAAAAATTTTTAGAAGTAAGGTGGGCAGGCCTGAGAGGAAAGGGCCTTTTCAACTGTGGCACCATGATCCTTTCAGAGAGAGACATGCTTGTCTCTTTCAGAAAAGGCGGTAATTGTCTGTCAGTTTTATTAAGATGCTGCATTTGAAAATGTGTGTGTCTGTGTACACATGTGCTATATTTGTATTTTATGCCATTTTTCTGTTCCATATTATTGCATTTTGTCTTATACCTCTATTCTTTGTGCTGTTTCTCAGCTGTCTTGTTGTGAGTCCTTCAAGAGCACAGGCTATGAAGTCAAATTAATATGATTATTATTACCACATGGAGTTTTGGCCTGGGATGTGGGAGAGACAGTTTTCATTACATACTGATCCAAAGAACTCAGCCTGTCATTCTCTGCCAGCCTGACCTACATCACAGGGTTGCTGTGAGGATAATGTAGGGAAGGACAGAACTGTGTGAGTCTAAATGTAACTCATATCTGCTGCTGCTATTACACCATATCAAGCTTCCATATGAGCTAGTTTGTACCTGTTGGCTTCCTTGAATTAAAAGTACAAGATGCTTTTCCGGCAGGCCTTTCCTGAATAATTATCCCAGCCCAAGACTCGGCTGTCCTTTCTGGGCTGTGACTGTATGTTTTAATTTTTTCTTCTAATTTATATATTTTTAATTATTGTATGTTTTTAATCCTTCATAATTTAATATTATTTTAAGGGGTGGGCAGGCTAGGGTATTGTGATAATGGAGTTTTTATATTGTAAGCCGCCCCGATTGCATTGCAGAGGGGTGGGATAGAAATAAAATTTTATTTATTATTATTATTATTATTACAAGATGCTTTTATAGAATGCCTTAGGTTCATCATTCAGTGAAAAGCATATGCAATAAAAACACCAGTCTTTATTTGTACAGAACTTCATGTTGTTACTTCATGCTAAAATATGAAGTGACATTTTATATGGTACTTTACATTGTCTCAGTAGTCCTTATAGTGGAGTGAGAATAAAGTAATGTCTAGATATAGTTGGACTGCAAGCCCCATTAGCCATAAGCAGTATAGTTCAGGGGGGATGCTATGAGTTGAAATCCATCAACATCTGGAGGATGGAACAATTCTCTCTCCCCACCCCCCAATCTTACAGTCACTCTGTAATGCTGTCCCAGTACTGAAGAAGGAATGTTAAGGATGAAGGCCACTTAGTGGTTGAAAGCGGAAATTGGACCACATGCTCTGCCTCAGGATCAGGAACTGCCTAAAAGGGACAAGGATGACAGACTATTTAACAGACAATTGACAGGTTGTACATCCGTAATCCTGCTGCAACAATCAACATAAAGGGCTGAATGTGGAAGCTGCAGAATGATCTTTACCTTGCCTTTTGTCTCATCTGCCTGTCTGTCCCATTCCCAAGCAGGGACCAGAATGTTTCGTTATGATGAAGAATAGTCTGTTTTCATCTTGGGCAGCAGTTCAGATTCCCAACCTTTCATTTGTTGGTTCAGGGTCAGACTACACATCCTGCTAGACATCACTGACTGGATCTCTCAAATATTTCACTTCCCCCCTAGAAGCAATTACTCCCCGCCCCCACTTTAGATAATGATTACAGTGCAAGGGAGTTGGAGTTCAACATCCTCCAATGCCAAATCACAGTTATGGCATTATAGTATGTTATCCTCTCTGTTGATTACAGCAGCTGGTGTGTGCGTGCATGCGGGTGTGCATTGGAGCATCATCATCTCTTTGCACTGGAGCCTGATCTAAATTAGGTGGAGGGTAGGGGTGGAATAAAAGCAGTCTTGGGACAACCAATAAGGGAATTCCTACATAACATTGGGCTTTGCGCACCACTGAAATAACCTTCACACTGTGAAATCGAAGGCTTTCACGGCCAGCATCCATAAGTTTTCCGTGGTTTTTTTCTGGGCTGTGAGGCCACGTTCTGGAAGAGTTTATTCCTGACATTTTGCCTTCATCTATGGCTGGCACCTACAGAGAATGGTGGCATGTGGATGTATGGGGTTTATATACAGTATATAAACTATGAATGGTGTGCTTCACCTTTTCAGCAAGCTGGCATTTGTATCCCATCCAGTTGCTTGTCTAGGGAATGGGTTGAACCTAGACTCCTTATTCTAAACTGCTGACTGGTGTAATAGGCAATTTTCTTAAAAGCTTTGCATTAATTTTTCCCCTTTTAAATCAGAGTAATGCTTTTGGTCTAATAAGTCATTCTGGGAACCCTTTTTGTAACTGGAGAGTATAGTACAAATGCTTTAATTTAATGCTTTATGACCTAAAGGCTGTATTACCTCCCAAGGAACCTTCCTGAAGTTCCAGAGGCACCCTTCACTGGAAAAGGTGCAGGACACAAAGCAAGCCCTCCCCTCACCCATACCCTCTCTCATACACACACCCAAACACAGAGACATATTTGTACCCCCACATAACACAGTAATGCACCCTTTCATTTACATGCAATCCATTTCCCAATATTCTCTCTCTCTCTCTCTCTCTCTCTCTCTCTCACACACACACACACATTATTCATCCTCTAGAAAACACTATATCTTTCAGGATCAGAATAATCTCACAAAAGAATCTGCATTTCCTATTGGTTTGTTGTTCACTTTTTACCCTTGTTAATCAAATATAATTCCAGACCAGCAATTCCCGGTCTTGGTCCCTCTTCATTTGGGCTGGGAAGCTTTGTGGAACAGGTCAGATTTCCCCCCCTCTCCCCAAATGCCAAGTCCAATTTGTTGTGTCACAGTATGGCCACAAATGGGAGTGGAAAATGTTCATTTCTCTTTAAAAACAAGGTATACAGAGGGGCTGCACTGTGTTTCAAAGAAGAATTGCATTATTAGTGAAGCTACTAGGTGTGGAGTGCTTTAAAACAAGGCAAGTCGCCCCTCTGTGCTTTCATTTTAAAGAAATTTGTGTCTCTTCCTCCTTTTTATGTCACTGAACTACTGATACTCAGGAGATTATCAGACACTCTAAATGTAGCATGACAAGGATGCCAGGAGATCACTAAAGGGCTTCCCTTTCAGATGACATCGTCCTCGTCTCATTATGCTCCCGTGCTGCTTCCATTCCACTGGCACTGCTTTTTATTCACAGGCTAAGCCGTGAATAGTTCCCCCATTCCGTTTCTGCAACGGAATGACATGTGTGTGAAAAGGTGCCCCATTATGCTGGTGTGATGGCAGCATCACTGGGAGGTTTGTGCCAGAACACTTCTGGGTGTGATTGGGCCATCGAGGTAAGTGATACTTTTTTTTGTACCCTCCCTGGATTACTTGGTATTTTTAAAGTCTGTTTTTGTGCTTGCTGTCATTTTAAAACTACATTTGTCTTTTTATTTTTGAATTTCCCACATGTTTGTCCTCTCACAAGAATGGCTGGGATTTCCATTCCAGGAAGTGAAAGGGGCTCTGTTCGAGCTCCATTCACTCCTGGGCTGCCAGGCGAGCAGGAAAGAGGTTAGGTCTGGGGGGAAAAAATTAAATCATTAAAGGAATAGGAGAGGTGTGGGAGAGGAGATTGTGAGATGGGATGCTTTTTTTTGGTCCCTACCTGAAAATCTCCTCTACCTTTACCATCCATATGATTAGCATCTTTACCTTTCTCTTCTAAGAGCCTGCATTTCCACTAGAGCAATTTAAGATAAGCACAACCCAGAGACGTACTATCTTCCTACATCACACAATTATAACACTTTAATCCCTCTTTAGCTGCCATGGCTCCATCCTACACAATCTTGGGATTTCTTGTCTGATGAAGCACTAGAGGTCTTTAATTTTAAATGCCTTGTGAAACAACAAATCCAAGGACTCCATAGGATGAAGCCATAGCAGTTAAAGTGGGATCAAAGTGCTATTATTGTGTTGTGTGAATGAGACCATAATAGTTTCTTAACAATGAAGTTGTTACAGTAACAAGTTTTAGAAGGTACTACAAACAATGGAAGCAGAGGCTTTGGAAAACAATTCTGAATGCAATTCTCATCCATTCCACCAAACTAGCCATCCATCTCTAGCTGAAACACATTCATGCCACTCATTGGGCATTGCTACTACAAAGCAGATGCAGCTTTTTAAAGAACACCTGTTGTTTATTTGCTTTTATTCAAAAATAGAACTATAGCTGTGTGCAATAGGATACATGTCCTGTAGACTGACCATTTGTTCTCTGGTCTTTTCCTGATTTTTTTAAAGTCTTCCTGGACAAGTGTTTCCTTAGTTCCTCCATCTGTTCATTTAGACTTCCCTTTTCTCAGATCAAGCCACTCAACCACAACTGAAGCACAAACTGGTTGGGATGCTAATATTTGTCTGCCACTCTGAGCTCTTGTGTAATAGCTTGAAATCTGCAACCCCACACTGATAGTAGAGAATGATCAAAGGGTGCATTCGTGAATAAGAGATTATCCTTTTCCATTCCTGTAAAGTGAGCATTCAGGTATCATGACCAAATTTCTATTCTAAAACCAGGATTAGACAGAGTATGGCAGTGCGAGATTATGTATATAATTTATACATGGAACAAAGCTGGCTGAGCGCTCAATATTCTTGATTGAATACTTTGGAAGCTTTCACTTGAACATTAATACTCCTCAGTTTTGGTTACCTATTGGTACTGTGTATATGTGCCTTCAAGCTGTCTGTTGATTTATGACAACCCCATTAATTTCACAGGGTTTTTAGGCAAAAAATACTAGAAGTGGTTTTGCCAGTTCCTTCCTCTAAAATATAGCCCACAGCACCTGGCATTTATTGGCAGTCTCCCATCCAAGTGCTAAACCAGACTGACACTGCTTAGCTTCCAAGATCAGATGAGATCTGACCTATTGGTACTATCCAATTTGATTTCAAAGAAAAGGTAGATGTAGATATTTATATATATATATATATATATATATATGTACACCTTAAAGAGTAGCTCTTTACATTGCAATTGTTGCAGGAAAAACTAATGCTACACTACTATTTTGTGCAGTAAACATGCAAAATTGGGATGCCATAAACTGTGTTTTGAGTAATGTTTCCAGACATGTGTGTACAGATGTTTACAGATGCAGATCCACAGTTTCCCCATTTATTCTGAGAAGCTCTGGTGTTGGATCTGTAACAATCATAATGTATGAAGCTGCCCCTAGCTGCTGGCCTTCAATTTTCCCACTTTCTAGGGGTTAGTCTTCATTGGAATACTGTACTTTGTCTCTAGGCAAGACATTCCTCCTCATTATATTCATTTTCCTCCCCTACCCTGTCTGGACTGTTTCCCTCTGTCCATGGTGCTCACACAACTCATCAAGTAGTTCACAGGCATCTTGTACAGCTGGATCCATTTACCTAATTCCACAGTCTATGAATCAAGGGTGATAAATCAAACTCCACTATAAACAATTCCTTTGTTAGTTCTTCAAGATCCTTGCCTTTCTTCTGCCTTTTGTCATTACATCCTGTAGTCTTGTGCTGGCAACATGTAGGAGCAACAAACACATTACACAACTGTGAATATTTTAACAGCTCAGATGTTCTACAAATAAAACATTGGAGCTGATTCATATAACCACACAGCTGTTTTAGAACCAAAGAATGGTAAGCTGTGTGTTTGCTAAAACTGCTTGCCTTGGTACACAGAAACATCTCAACTTCACCATGCCACTGCATGGAAAAAAGATTTTTGGTGAAGCTTGCCGGTTGCAAATAATGAGCAGCTTCATGCAAACAGCTCCCATGTGGAGCACTCTAAGTCATAACTTTGAAAATTTACTTTTGGAGATTAAAGCTCCCAGATCCTATCCCAGCTAGAATCCTTTATGGGAGTTATGTTTTCATAAGTGGACTTATGTATGTGGGAATTAGAATTGGGCAGTTCCATAATATCCATATTCACTAGAGGGCTGCTGTTATGTAGGGAAGCTGATAGAGGGCTTCTCTAGATGGTCAATATACAGTACCTAGTCTTCCTTTTGCCTTAGAGTCCTGCAGTCCTGGCAATACAGGCCATTTGCCCCATTCCCCCCCCAGGGCAAAGATATGGCTAAGATGGGGTAGAGCCCAATAAACCATATTATTAAAATACCTGCTTTAATTTGTTCCTGCCAGGAAGAAACAGATCGGGCCCCGCAAGACCACAGGAGCCCATCCTGGCAGGCCAGCCTGTCACTGTAGCTGCCTGTCTGCCTCACTGTCTCTGAAGCTGGAAGAGTCCCACATCATGTGACCAAGGCTGGTCACATGCAGGGTGCCTTGATCACATGTTGCAGGCCAGCTTCCTAGCTTCTGGGAGGGTGAGGGAGGCAGCAGCGGAGACTGCAGCAATGGGCCAGTGTGCCCATCTGGACTATAATTTGGAGGTGGTAACAGGAGGAACAGGCTGGCATATTTTGGTTCATGTAGATGAGCCCAAAGTGACTGTTGAACATAGGGACCAATGCAGAACAGAACGGATACACAGTGTGACTGATGCACATCAATCCTGTGTGCATGAGGACACTGTCTAGGGAGTGCCAGTGTGCATTGGTAGAGCCCAATGCACATTGGGAGTCTTGCTCATGTCCTGTTATGTATCTTTGCAATTCACTAATGGTTTCTTAGCTCCTCTGCTATGTAGCTAAGTATATGTAAAGTTATGTTATGTAGAAGGCAATATGGGATTCCAGCGAATGTTTCCACCTTTGACCTTAGTATGGTTTGGATTTACCACTAGCTGGTTGGTACTAATGAATCTGCCTGTAAAGATAAAACTACAAGATTTAACTGCAACCCTTATAGTCAAGAAACCAGAATGATTAGAAATACTTTCTCCTTGTTGATGCGTTGACTCTTTATTACATTTTGTCTACTTTTCCCTGTCTACTAAATTGGCTCATAGAATTTCTATATATTCTTCTTTTAATTTTAGTTGAATTCTTGAAGAACTAATTGAAATAATACCTGTTTAAAAATCCAGCTGGGGTTTGAAATCACTTCTCTTTAGTGGATGAAAACTGCAGCTAGGTAAACTAGCCTGCCAAAGAGACAGGCAGAGTAGTACAACAGGGGACTGTAGAAGGAAGATATGTATTCTTTAGGAGGGAGGGAGACTGAGAGAGAAACTAAGGAAATGGGAAGATTTAGTTGAATGTAATGGTTTAAGTTCCAAGAAGGGGAGTAGCCAAGTAGTACAGAAGAGTGTGGCCTTAGTAAAATGGGACTAAGGGTCCTTGTGGTAATCTCAGATAGTAAATCTGTAATTTACTAGTATTCAAGAAGGCAGGAACAGGCCATGTTATGACCATTGTGCATTCTAGAACTTTTACCTCAGAAAATGGGGAAAATGAGAATGCAGAAAGTGACCTCTGGTTCTCCTAAGATAACCAATGTTTTCTTTGGGGTGGGGTAGTGACCCAAATAATGTCCAACTCACATACATGATAGTTATACTCTCCATTCTTTTCCTTTCAGTAATTCAACTCCTCCTTATTTCCTTTTTTTACCATTAAAATGTACATCACTTTTAGTTATGCCGCTATGCAAGTCATTGACTCCTACTACTTCCAAGCAGTCTTTCTTGTGAATTGGAGGAATTGGTCATATAGACCTTAGGAAGAGATGGGGACACACCTGTCATAGGAAGATACCTTTGGCTCCCATCAAAGGTAGCCCAGTGCCAAGAACCACCTCAGTCAGTCAGTGTTAAGACTATTGTTGTTTAGATCCATGTTATCAGAGAGTTTTGATGCTTGGGAACAGTGGACTATTTTGCTCAGTGCTCTAGAAAAAAATTGTCACACCAGCTCACCTCCCATTGAATATTTTCTGACACCTGTGTTGTATCTCTTTCTTCTTCTACAGGCCTACCTCAGAGCAATTGATATCAAGATCCTGCAGCAGCTAGTAGCTGTGAATGAGGGCATTGAGGCAGTGAAGTGGCTACTAGAGGAGAGAGGGATGCTGACCAGCCATTGCAGCAGTCTCACCAGCAGCCAATACAGCTTGGTAGAGAGTCAAGAGACATCCCGGCGGGGCAGCTGGAACAGCCTTCAGGATCCTAATGACAAGTTGGACAGTATTTCTATTGGCAGCTATTTGGATACGCTGGCTGATGATATGGATGAATATGGGCAAGGCTCTTCCATAGAACCCATAATGTCATCCACTCCAGGCAGGCCACTGGCTAGACCTGAACTGGAAAGTTCAAAGACTGACCTAGACAGAACTCTTCCTCTCAAGAAAGACAAAGAACAAGAGAAAAGCAAACCCTACCTTGAGAGGGTCCCTGGCTTGGTTAAAAGCCAAAGTGAGCCAAACAGACCCACCAGGCAATCCCCACCAGTGGCTAATGGACTTTCAGGTAGACAAATCCCAGGGCTGGAACAGAGCACTGAGGCTAAATTCCCTTCATCAGCTACAGAGCAGTCAAGCAAAGGTAGTCCAGCAGGAAAAGTCTTTAGGAACAGCAAAGCTGACTTGGAGAACTGCATGCTCAACAGCAGGAGGCACTTGGAGTATGATGCTCATTGGCAGTGGGTTCAGTCTCAAGATGATGTGACATTCTTGTAGCATCCAAGGCTAAGAGGCATAGGTCAACAATTGTAGGCTCAGGGCTTCAAGCCACTAGTTGTTAGCACTGTGGATTGCAAACTATACTGTTCTTGCCAAAGTGGTTGCTTTTGATGGGACACATGCTGGTGGACAGAAGATATATACTGTATACCAGATGGATTGCATCAGTTCTCCTTGACATTAACCCTCCCCCCAACAACAGTTTTGTGTCAAGTGAAACCCCTCTTTTGAAGGAACTATCAGCCAGCTATCACTGCATCTGTCAGTCTTGTGCGATTAGAAAATAGCTTCCAAGGTTTTGGTGGAGAGCTGGGTGGTGGTCATAGATTGCACACACCTACATGAGAGGCATAGGCTACCTTTTGGCAACATATGTTTACCTTAATAGCAGCTAAGACATTATTGTAACCAGTGCTTTCATGAGGAGAATGTCTTTGCCTATTCCTGCTCATATTGGGTGTTATTCATGGTTTTGGGTTGGATGCAGGGTCACTTCTTTGACATGATTTCCCTTTTCATCAATTTAATTATTATTCACTCTGGCGGGGGCTTATATCCCTTTGCTTAACATTTCAGTCCTGGGTTTAAAGAAGGAGTAGGCTGAAATTAATTCAGCAATGAAATCCACAAATTCACTTGACACCATACTCACCATGTTAATCATCCTCATAGTGGCAAGCATGTTGGGTCCCTGCCCTCTTTTCCTAAGCTTGGAGCTGAGGACAGTGTAAGTGAAAGTAAATGTAAGTGTGTGTGCGTGCGCGCGTGTGTGCATACACGTGTGTGCATATTGTTACCAAAGTAGCCAGAACCTTATTGGTGTCTCATGCATGTGCAAATTCCCCTATGGAAAGTTTTTTTTTGGTCTGATGTAGGATGCCTTCTTTCAAGTCAAGGTAGCAGCAGTGGAGTTGTACATATGGCACTGTTGTGCATGGAGATGCATATAGGTATGTACCTGCCCTTGTGGGTGGGTGTGTAGTTGCATGTTTGAGTATGTATTCAGTTGTGCAAGTTGCAACACACTCCACAATACAATTCAGCACAAGGGTTGCATAGCACAATGAGTGCGTGGCTCCATGTGTGAGGATTTATGCTATACAATCCCACTGTATGATCCTGGCCAGTGCATTTAAAAGCAGCTAGAGGATGGGTAGGGCATATTCATGTTGTGCTGCACTTTTAAGGCATTCCAAATGACACGTTGTGTCTGTGGAGATGTTCCTCCATCCCGTTTCAAGCTGGGGGGGAGAACTGTAGCTCATCTGTGGAAAGGAGGAGATGAGCTCTAGCTCTCCTCTTGACAATCGGTACCTCAGTCAGTAAGGCCACTGTCCACTCTGGAGCCATTGTCCAAATAAGTAACTTTCCCAAGCTCTCAGACCTCAACCTCACCATATACAGTACTTCTGAAGTGTCCTGTATTGCCTCTGAAGTCAAAACTTTATAGAGCCAGGTCCCTGCCCCTCACCAGTAGAGATGTAAAATCTCCAGAAATTTGGCAGCCATGGGGAGAAAGAAATCCATTTTCATCTTTTCTTGGGGAAGGGAAGAATTTTTTTTTTTTAAAAAATGACAAATGCAATATTAGCACCCTTTACAGATTGAAAGTGACTTTGTTACTTTAGAAACACAAAATGCATTACATATAATGTGGTTTGGCCCAAAACTACCATGTTCCATATGTTAAAAGCTGTTAACGTGTACCACAAAGGTTATACTGAATGTATGTTGATGTATGATAGCTTCACATACCTAATGTAATGTGCCTGTGCATGTTAAAGCCATGTCTTTTTAAAAAGAACAAAAAACATCAATCCCTGTGTAGAGACTGTGCTGCTCTTCCGCCCTTGGTACAAAATATTTGAGGTTTCTGCAGTAGATAAAAGCAGGCCTGGGAAGACATGGGAGGATTCCAAATTGATGTTGGTTTCTTTTACAGTACTCATTGACAACACTTTGATACCACTTTAACTGCCATGACTGTGTTGTGTGGGATCCTACTGTTTGTCACTTGGTGAAACACTAGACGTCTCTATCAGAGAATTCTAAATTCCTCATGACATGACAAATCTCAAGATTTGGAACCATGGCAGCTAAAATGTACATGAAAATGCTATAATTGTATGGTTGAGTGCCCTCCCCTATGTGAGTTAATGAGCCATTGCAGTTTGTCAATAAATTCTTCATCTAGAAGCAACTTCAAATTCCTGAGTGTTACAAAATAACTCTAACAGTGCTTAGTAGGTTTATACTGTAGATGTCTTTAAGAATGCACCAACCAAGACCAGACTGTACCTTCTCTTCTTGCTCCCTCACCACCGCGTTTCCTTTTTGAGTGAAAATGAGAATGAGAAGGTAATCCTTTAATTGTAACTCAGTCAGTCTGTGGTTTATGGTATAGGGCAGGAAAACAATCAGATTCTCACATTTAAATTAAGCTATAAAGAATTCTGTCAGTTTATCACAGATCAGGAAAGAGGAAGAAAATGTACACAGAGAGAATAGTAGAATCATAGAATCATAGAGTTGGAAGAGACTACAAGGGCTATCCAGTCCATCCCCCTCCCATGCAGGAATACACAATCAAACCATTTCCAACAGATAGCCATCCAGCCTCTGTTAAAAAACTTCCAAAGAAGGAGGCTCCACCAGACTCCGAGGCAGTGTATTCCACTTCCAAACAGCTCTTACTGTCAGGAGGTTCTTCATAATTTTTAGGTGGAATCTCTTTTCCTGTAGTTTGAACCCATTGTTCCATGTCCTAGTCTCTGGAGCAGAAGAAAACAAGCTTGTCCCATCCTCAGTGTGACATCCCTTCAAATATTTAGAATCATAGAATTGTAGAGTTGGAAGAGACCACAAGGCCCATCCAGTCTAACCTCCTGCCATGCAGGAAATCACGAGTAGAACAAGTGTTTTTATATGTACTCTACATATAGACTGGGTGTTAGGAAGGCACTCTGATTTCATGTGACTAAAGGCCAAACATGTTAATTGCCTGGTTGCAATTAAGGTGGTCAATTTTAGCAGTGGGTTGTGAGAGCATGACTGCATCAGATGTAAAGAGGGAGTTCTCCTTTCCTCCCATGCTATGGTTTTGAACACCTCCCCTCCCCAGCTGTTTCCTTCCTGGAGAGAACAGCAACTTTAAGGAGGGATGGTTTTTACTATGAATGTGACATAGTCCTCACAAGCCTGACTGCATCCCCATGGCTGCTACTTGAATAATAATAAAAATATTAAATTAATTTTAAAAATTAGCCAGGTGAATTGCAATTTATGTCACATCCACTGTGGCCTTGTCCTCCCCCCCCCTCCAATGTTTCTTTTGTGGCCTGTTATAGTTTGCTGTAATTTGTGACATGAACAATGTCTTTTAGAATATCTGAAGAATTAAATTCAAAAGTGATTGTTGGAATGTTAGCTGCTCTCTCTGACTCATGTCACTTTACCTTTCAGTGTTGTATCAGTCCTTAAATCTCCCTTTATCTTTGCTAATATATTGGCATGTGGGTTTGAGAGGACAAACAGTTTGCTTGTAGCAGTGGTGTGGACCATTGTGAATCATGTGAAAAGTATGACTAGACTCCACAAGCAATATTGTGTGATACCTCGGTCCTGCTGACTTTCAATACACAGTCATGTTTCAACAGTATAGTAAAATTCTTTGCTTCTTTCCCTGAATAATAAGCTTCTTTGAAATCAGGAGTTCCTTGTAATATTCAGTACAGTCAGAGCCCTGTATCCACAAAACCAATATCCATGGTTTCAGTTATTCATGGCTGAAAAAATAGGGACACATACCATAGAGTTGCAATGGAAAATGCCTAGAGAGGTATCCTCTGTAGGCATTTTCTAGGTCCTCTAGTGCAACTCTATGTTATGTTTGTACCAGAAGTCCTTTATTTTAATTGGATTCACTATTATTTGCAGTTTCCAGTCTCTGTGGTAGGTCCAAGAACTGAAGCCCTGTGGATACGGGGGTCTGACCATATTTGCATTTTGTTTCTTATTTTACTTTTATCAGATCATATCAGTTAACCTTTTTTATAGGCAGCACAGATCTATCTCCTCTGGATTGCCACCTTACAGGATATCAAATGATTTTGCACTAGAAAGGAGGATAACCCATAATGCTTTTCTGTTAAATGTTAAGAAAAAGATATCTCCACATTGGTCCTCTGCTAAAAACGCCCATTGTAAAAATGAAAAAAAAAAAGTAGATGGTGATGCACAAGCTAACATCAGTTGAGGAATTTTCCAAGTTTGTACTATAAAATCAAATCTACTGTTTGGACCTTAGCTCTGTGAAGAACCACATTGCTCTCACGGTTTTTGTCAAGCTTAGAGTCAGCTACTGAAATAGTAAGGATTTCTTTTAAAATATATATAATTGAATAATCAAGGAACAACATGGGAGATTATAAAAGTATTTAATATAATAAAATGTAGGAAAACAGGTGAAGCTGCAAAACCTGAGTGGAATTAATTGAAAGTTCTATTATTTCATCTGCCAGATTTGAAAATAAATCCTAGTTTGAAATCTGTATCTTGCACCTTGAACTACAGACCACAAACATTTCAAAACCTGAAAGCCAAATTTCATAAAATGAACACATTTTTTCACACTTGCTTTTATTGGAAGGAATTAGCATTCAGTTTCAGTGGACTTGAAAGAGGCAGATGCCTTGAATCTGGAAATATGCACAGCATTTGCTTTTAATGTACATAGACAGTCACTTTCAGTTTCATTCCCATTTTTTGTACAAGGTAGACTAGACTATACACCTACAAATATAGAAAGACAGAATTGGTTTGGACCAAACTATTCCAACCTCCTGCTCAAAGAGTGGACAAACTATCCTGTTGGCCACAGGGACTCACATGCCAAATCCTGACCAAAGAAACCCCCAAAGATTGCTGGTGAACAGCAAGAAGAAAAAAAAAAAAGAAGAAGAAGCCATGTAGGAAATAGCCACAAATGGTTCAAGTAACAGAACTAAGCTGTGTGCCACAGAGAAGGCAAACAGAAGAATCCACCTATGTTCTCTAACTTGTCTCTCTGGATTTGTGGGTATGGTGATGTTCCTCGGCAGATATCTTTCTTCCCCTGGGCTATTATCACATCTTTGGTGTTGTATCACCAGGGTTCTTTCTGCCTTCTGTCCATATCATGCTTACAGTGGTGGCTGGTGGTTTCAGTGTCAGTGGGATGGTGAATCCATTTTGAGCTTTAGTCCAAACTTTAAAAGAGCTATCCCAAGTGCTGCACCTATTTGGAGAGACAGGGTCCAGCTTCTCTAAAACTGGGAGTGGATTAAGGCCCCTCCCCCTTTCCACAGATATCAGAGACACCAGCCCCCACTACATCTTATATTCTCTTGAAATAAGCATTGCTTATTTATAGATAAATTAACAGTAAAAATTAAAAAAAACCACACACAAGTCAAACTTGTCCAGTATTTATTTATTTATTTATTTATACCCCGCTCTTTAGCCACAAGGCTATCAGAGTGGCTTACAAATTGTTTTAAGCAATAGCAATTTACACATCTACACTGCATTAAGCAGTTTCCAATGTGTGTTGGCTAATATTTAACTATAGATGTAGTCTTGCATTCTGTGTTGGAGAGTAGCAGGCATGGAGTCAGCACCCAGCATGGTGGGGCAAACAATAGGATGCTTCTGTGGGAGGAGAGGGGACACATTGCACCACACTTTCTAATGGGCTGGTATTGTTGACAGAATTGTATACAGTAGGAGTAGGTCTCAAATGCCTTGGGGATAAATAGAGTTTTTACTTTTGGGAACTATAATTTCCTAGAGTTCCCCTCATACTGGCTTATAGTTTCTGGGAATTTCAATTAAAATGTTGTGGTTTCCAAGCTCTGGGAATTGTTGGGAAATGTGAGAAATAGTACTGAATCTCTCAGGCAGAGTGATCAAATTGGCATGGCTGAAGTTGAGCAACAACCAGTCCCACATGCACCCACTTGCCCATCCACACAGGGTTAAGCAGAGAAAAGAAATAAGCATACAGTAGGACCGTATCCACTGATTCATTATCCATTGATTCAGTTATCCACAGGACACAAAACAGCACACCTACCATAGAGTCTTCCTAGAAAACATGTCATCTCTAGCCATCTTTTAGGTCCTCCAAGGCAACTCTATGGTATTTTAAACTGGAAGTCCCATTATTTTCAATGGTGTTCACTATTATCCATGGTTTTCAGTATCCAAAGCCCCCCCCCGAATCAATCCCCAGTGGGTATGGGGGTCCTACTGTAGTCTTTGTAAATGGTATAATATAAAATAGGTTTACTGACAACATACTTATGCATTGTCAAATACATGGTTTAATGGAGGAGCAAGGGAGAAAAGAAATGACTGCAGCTTAGGATACAGGAAGCAGACCGAGTATCAGTGGGTGTGAGAAAACCTGTAACAAACGCAAAGGTGCCATAAATATGTGCTGTGCTTAAACTCCTGGAGAATAACAGAAACTAGCAGTTTAGTGAGTGTGGGCATGCAAAGGTTGCTAACTGTTACAGGAATAAGGAACATGATACCAGGCACCTCAGCCAGTGCTCCTTTGACAGTGCTAGGATGAGGGACTACTGGCATGCCTGGAGCACTTTCAACCATCAATCAACCAATTAATCAATAACTTTATTTATATCCTGCCTTTTTGCCAGGAGTGAGACTCAAGGCAGCATACAGATTGAAAGAAGATAACACTATGCACTGTCTGTCTACATCTACCACCTGGTAAATTTGCAGTGAGTCCTACCAGGGATGCCCTGGGAGAGCAGGGTATGGTGTGGGCTCTGGAGAGCATTTTGTTCAGAGTCCCATCAGTTCTGGCATCAGCTCTGTAGAGGGGGTAAGTTGGGCTCAAAATGTGAAGTTAGTTTAGAACAGCTGGGTTCCATTTCAAAACCTTGGAGAAATCTAGCCAATATGTCTAGAAGACAGAACTCCGATAGCAGCTTATATGCTGTTAATGTAACGGTTTAGAACATCAGCTGGTGGTGAACTGCCTTGAATCTCAGTACTCTGTTCCGGCAATAGCACACACCAATTGCTATTTTAGAAACATAAAGATGTCAGTCTTTTTATTATTATTCTCATCCTTGTGGAAAAACTAAATGCAGGATGTTCCAGTACTCTAGCCTTGCAGGATTTGCACTTGGAATAGAGAAATGAGGTTTGTAACCGACAAAGATTGTTCCTAAAGAGCCTGGAAAGACACATCTTCCACTCCTCCCCTCTCTGGTAGAATTGCTGTCTTGAGATTGGTTCTTTTAAAACCACAAGTACAATTGCTCATAAAAACAGAAGATTTTCCAAGGGATAATGAGAATCATATTATCAAATAAAAATTTCCAGTTGTAACTTCCATGACTTATCTTTGCTCTCCTATGTATCTAAGATCATTTACAGATGGAGTATGGGATGTTAAAGCCAATAACTTATCTGGGACTTCTTCTTCAAGGTGTTATTTTGTGCATGTGTGTGTGTGTATCTGTGCCCTCAAGTCACCTATCAACTTATGATGACCCCATGAATTTCATAGGGTTTTCTTTGGCAAGGAATACTCAGAGGTGGTTTTGCCAGTTTCTTCCTCTGAAATAGAGACTACAGCACCTTGCATTAGTTGGCAGTCTCCCATCCAAGTACTAATCAGGGCTGGCCCTGCTTAGTTTCCAAGATTATAGGAGACCTGGTGTCTAGGGTATTTAGGCCCTAAGGTGTTATTTTGGTTCTATTTAAATTACAGGAATTATTTCTAAATTTGCACTTATACATATACATCAGCATGTGCAAACATTTTTGCAAGCCACCATCCTCTTTGGGAGAAATATATATATTGACACCCCACACTCTGACAATATAAAACACGAGAGAGGGATAAAATAATCACACACTTCTGAGAATCCACATGTCCCTAGCATGTCCACCCTAACAGTGGCTGACCAAAAACTGAATGCCTTCAGGATGCCTTGTGGCAATCCTTATGAACCACAGACATGGCTATTCCTTGGGAACAGCTTTGTGGTTCCTATTCTTCAAAAGCAACAGGCATTGTTCCAAAAAGTCTCTCCATTCAAGCAGTCAGTTCCTTGATCTTTCCCTTGCTTCAATGTCTTCTATGCTAAAAATAATTCCACCCACATATCCTTGGGGGAAGGAAAATGCATTCCTAGTTAAGTGAACACTGAGGTAGCATTGGATGTTTTTCTATACAGGATGGAGCAGGATATTCCTCTCAGGGGCCAGTTCCTAAACAGCTGGAGCCTAGGAACAGAAGAAAGAGCTCTCATGGCCTTGCCTGGGAGCAAGAACAAGGCCATATCCCTCTGTGGGTATTATGATGGTCCCGTGGATTGCGGATTGGGAAGCACAGTCCTTCCTACTTCCCACTTGGTTAAGTTACTGCTGCAGACGGTCATGGGATGAACAGACCTGAGGCTCTTCCCATAATTGTTTGCCAGTCAAACTGCTTGGAAAGAAGCAACTAAGATTTCTTCAACAACAAGGCAGACACCAGGATGCCCCTGGTGGAATATAATATTCAGCAGTCACAACTACCATTGCCCTGTGTGTGTGTGTGTGTGTGTGTGTATGTATGTGTATGTGTATATGTACGTGTGTGTGAGTGTGAGCGTGTGTGTGTGTGAGAGAGAGAGAGAATATCTTCATTATTCATCCTGCCGACAAAGATAAAAGCAATCCAGCCTCTGTTTTGGAGATCTTTAAACAGAGGCTGGATGGCCATCTGTCGGGGATGCTTTGATCAAGATTTCCTGCGTGGCAGGGGGGTTGGACTGGATGGCCCTCGTGGTCTCTTCCAACTCTGCAATTCTATGATTCTATGATTCAATCGATCAATGAAACCCTCTAGGTCAGAAATGGCTGTTGAGAGGTGGTGGGAAATGTTTGAAATATTCCCCTCTCAATCCTCAAGAGGGGGCTCTGTGACAAAAGTTGGGCATTTTCCAGGGGGCCCAAGAGGGTGCAATTTCCTGACCCCAGAACCTACCATGGACTGCACTGGCCCTTGAAGAGAGCAAGAATGAGAGAGAGAGAGAGAGAGAGCAAGCGAGCAAGCCAGGGAGACAAATCAAAACTGGAAGTGGCTGGACATCTGTTTCCAATTTTGTTTAGTGGGGAGGGAACAATGCACAGGGCCCTTGTTTTAATGCAAAATTGCTACTCATGGAGGTTTCCAGAAGCAGATATAGACACATTTGTACTGGTGGTCTTGTTGTTGTTGTTGTTGCTGCTGCTGCTGCTAGGGGCACTGGGAGGGAAAGAGAGGTCTATCAGTTTGTTACAATGAAAACAAGATATATTTTATGTTAAAACATACCTTCCGACATTTCACATATGAAAACTGGGACAGGTGTGGCCAGGCAACATCAGACTGTGGTCAAGACGGCAAACATTTATAATGAGGAAGAACACACAAGCTAGGAGAGGCTGCAGCAGTTTGCTTTTGCCTGAGTTCACTGGCAAGGGCAAGATTTCACTCATCCTCCACTCCTTTCCCCTCTGTTGAGTTGAGTGCAAACTGTTTTTGAACATTGAATTCAGTCTACAGCAATTGAAGTAAACTGAGGACAAAGCAGGAAAGACAGAGGAGGAAAGAGAAAGTGGGGCATTTTAAAAGCATCTGAAAAAGTGGGAGGGTAGAGGATTAACTGGGATTGTCCCTGCCAAACTGGGACAGTTGGAGGGTATGCTAAAATGGCACTGGGGATGCTATAGATGAAACTTCTCTATAGTGGAGGGGGGAAAGTGTGACTCACTAGATGTGGTGGGGCCACAGCTCCCAGATGTTGTTGGATAACAGCCCTACCCAGTGAAGGCAATGGTGAGAAATTATAGAAGTTGCATTTGAGCAACATCTGGAGGTCTGCTCTTTACTATCATTGCTGTATGGGGAAGCATCACCATGTAGGGATCCAGCTTGAGGGTTCTCCTGAGTGGATCACAAAAAGTAACCTGGCTTCTAAGGTGTATGTATGTGGTGTGTGCATGCACATACAGAGGCCAGGGCTACTTTACAAGGCCCAAAAGAAGGAATAGAAAACAGGCTGCTACCCACCTCCCAAAATATCCAAAGTTCCATCAGAACAAGAACATGACCCAAACAAACTGCCAAAGTTAGACGCTCATGAGACATGCACAGGCCCTTACACATGATCCAGTTAGAGCGCTATGCTTCCACTTTAACTACCATGGCTGCATCCTGTGGAATTCTGTAACTTGTAGTTTGGGGAGGCACAAGAGTTCCCTAGCTGAGCATTCTAAATACCCTTCCCTAAACTGCAAATCTCAAGAGTTCATAGGATGGAGCCATGGTAATTAAAATGGAAACATAGTGCCTCATGGCACAGGGAAGGGAAGAGGGTGAATTGCAGGACTGAGGGGAAATGTGTAAGAAAAATGCTACAACAGGACTATAATTGTGTAGTATGAAAGGGCTCATGGTGTAACTAATTTCAACTTCTTACCCTCCACCATTTCACAGATGAAAAGTGGGGCATAAGGCCAAGCAACAACAGCATGTGTCAAGATGGCAAAAGTTATTAGTGAGGAAGAATACACAAGCTAGGAGAGGTTGCAACAGTTTGCTTTGCCTGAGCTTACTGGGAAAGGCAAGATTCTGCTCCTTATGTCCTCCCCCACCTGAATTAATTGTGTGTCAACTACTTTCACACTTTGAACTCAATTTGTAGCAACTGAAGTAGGCTGAGCATGAAGAAGGAAAGTGGGAAAAGCAGAGAGAAACTGGGACACTTTAAAACCAGCTGAAAATGTGGGATGACAGAGGATTAATTGGGAACTGCCCTGCCATGCCCATTCTTGACATGCAGCATGGAAGATCATGTTATGGGGAAGCATATTTTCAGCCCCACTATGGCAGGGACCCAAGGCCCAAAACTTCATCCTGCCACCACAGGACACCAAAGGAAGTGAATGAGGGTGGTGTATCCTAGCCATAGAGAACAGCAGTATTGTCACAATGCAATGTGTGGTGTTTGAACTATTTGGGCCATCCAGGTGTGTAAAACAGGATCATAAGCAGCATGAGCTGGCAGGGAGTGAGCCCACTCACATGTACGTATGAACTGAGGTGAGCTAATGACTTGGAACACTGAGTTGTGGGTACACACATAGGTCACACAGGGTGTCCAGTTGGAGCCCGGAGTTAACAGTGGGCTGCAAGGCTGCTAAGGCAAGTTCTGGCCCCCAGGAACTAGGGTCTTTGTGTTGGTTTCCTACTCTGCCCTTGCCTGGGGGAGTGGGGCAGTTGTCCATATTCAGACAGATAGTGTGGTAGGTGAGGGTCAATTCTCTTCACATCTTGCCTTCCTTGTCAAATGTGTGGGATTGGAGTATGGGGAAAAGCAAGGAAATAAGAAGCAAGTAAAAGCAAAGCAACACCAGAGCCCTAAACCATGAGTCACTAGGGCAGGGGATGGGCAACTGCATGTGGGCCAGGGGCCAATTTCCCCCCAACACTCCCTCAGCAAGCTCAAATATGTCTGTTTTCTTCTACAGTCCCTATCAAAATGGCAAGAGGAAGTGATGTCATGTGATTAGAGAAAGGTACAGTACTTTCCTTGCAGTGACTGCTTAGACTCTGAACAGGTCCACATTCTGTTACTATCTTTAAATATCTCTGCTTCAGTGGAAATGAAAGGGGATTGTTACTTGACCTAAGAGAATATAAGACCTAACTGGATCAGGCAATCTTCCATCAGGGTTCCCCTGAGACAAAGTCCCATTTACATGACTGGGTCAAGCCAGTGCCAGGGTATGTTTATTTTTTAAAAACAAAAACAAAAACCCAGACTATTGTCTGGGTTATTAATAGAGGGGGCACATTGGGGAGCAAGTCTCTCCAAAATGCACTGCCAGTGGAGGCAATAGCCTAGCTAGCTGCTGTACAGAAGCCCCTTGTCTCTGGCTAATTGGATGAAAAGGAACTGAAAGAATTCTTTTCAGCAAAAGAAAGCAGAGCCTGGCATACTAAACACATCCACACAGCCCTCCCTTTCCACATTTCCACAGTATTCCACTAAATTCACCCCTGTGGCTCCCCATTCAAATTTCGATCTGCTTTTTTTCCCTAGGGATTGTCCAAGTGGTGTTTGACCAAAGCAGAGTACTCCTGTACTGTACATTTTACACGCCCACCCACACACTCATGGATCTGTGCCACCTCTGTCTCGCCACCTGTCTCATGATTTAACTAGCAGAAGAAAAGAGGACAATTGTTTCACATTTGAATACATCCGTTCCCTGCTTGGCTGTGTTCCTGGGGCTTAGGTCAGTGGAGCAAGTGTGCATCTATAAACAGTGTCCTAATAGAGGAAAGCTCGGGAGCATCAGCCTTAGAGAGAACAAGGGCTTGGGTGTGAACAGAATGTGTAGAGAGAGAGGCATCTTCAAGGGGCTGCCCCACAACTCTAGCACTCTCTTTCCTTGGAGAAAGAGAGATTCCTTGTGTGGTGTTCCTGGACAGTGTGACCTTCAGGGGTGCCGCTATTGGGGGCGGTGCAAAATGAGGTCATTGACCCTCCAATAAGAATTGTGCCCCAACATTCTTTCAGTCCCCCAATTTCTAGCACTGCAGAGAGTGAGACTCTAGAACTCTCAGGGGTCAGTTACAGGGCAGAATAAAGTGCGTGAAATTCCGGCTTATCAACCTTTCACACCAGCGCTGCATAGTTTACATGATTTATTGCTAAATTGGTTAATCTGGTGAGTTTTTGCCTCTGTAGTTCACACACACAAAGGTGGGGGGGCATGGCCTCCAGATCACATTAAAGCCAGGCAGGAGGTGGGGAGGAAGTGAGGAGGGGGGCAGTGTGAGGGGGAAAGAGGGCTCCGAAAGACCATAGCTTTTTCTGAGCCAGAGAAAACCAGATAAAGCAACCAAAAAAAAGAAGAGAGACCCCAGGGGGTGGAGAGAGGAATAATGACAAAGGAGGCAAGGAAATCAGGCTAGATTCCCTTTGCCCTGCATCCCTGCCAGCTGAGCAGACTGCTTCTCTCTCTCTCTCTCTCTCTCTCTCTCTCTCTCTCTCACACACACACACACACACACACACTCGCGAACACGATCACAACAGGGCGAGGGAGTGATCAGCCGGTGGAGCAGATTGCTACTTTCTCTCTCTCTCATACACAGAGAGAGAGAGAGAGAGAGAGAGAAAGTGAGTGAGAGAGAGAGAGAGAGAGAGAGAAGAACAGTAATTATGGTTAAGTGGAAAGCAAGCCTGCTCGCTGGATCTTTTCATTTGAGGCTCATCTCTTGCAAGTCCACCCCCTCCTTGGTCGCTCCAACCAATCACGGCTCAGCTCTGCTCTGCCTGTTTCAGGAAGGTCACTGGTAGTTCACACACACTTTTGTGAAATGATAGTTCACACTATCAATAGTGTGCATTTTTGCGAACTTTATCAAAAAAGTCGGGAAAAGCAGTGAAAGCTGATACTGCGCGACTTATGAGTTTTTTTGCCCCCCTCCTTCTGAATATGGTGACTTTGATTCAAAAGATGTGGAAACTATTAGGACTCTTTGCGAAATCTTAGAGGATTTATTTTGCTGTGTAAATAAAAGGCCCCTTAGATTTTCTGTGTTCATTTTCCTTTGATAACTTTGCCTGCCCCTTCTCTTTGGACATTTATTTCTAAATGCTCAATTGAAGTTTTAAGTTACTGTGATACTAGGAATTTGGGAAGTGGAAATTTCATTTGGGGCAGAATTCTTGTGACCTTTCTCTTTCCTTTGCCCCAGGGGATGACAAGGTATAATAAATAGCTTAAATCAGTTGTTCCAGTTTTACCCTAAATTGCCCCATATATTATTAGCTGCTATCATCTGCTGTGTAATAGAGCAATAAGACCTATGGATTACACACCCTCCAACTGTCCCTGTTCAGCTGGGATGGCCCCAGTAAATCCTCTGCATCCCACCTTGTCAGCTGCTTTAAAAATGTCCCAGTTCTCTCTCTTCCTCCCACTTCCCCCATTTCTCCTTGGTTTACTTCAGTTGCTGCAAACTGAGTTCAAAGTACAAAAGTTGCACTCTGCTAACTCAGCAGCATGGAAATGAGGGGGAGATAGGTTCTTGCCTTTCCTAATAGGCTCCTTTGGGTGACTTTTACTTTCTTTTTTAAGGCTTTCCTAAACTCAGTACATACATTCCAGGTTTTCTTTGCTTAAAATATTAGGGTTTTGCAGATGTGATCTTTCTCATTAAGAACTGTTGCCCTCTTCTTGCTTGGCAATGTCATTTTAATCACACTTCTGTGATGCTTGGCCATGTGTATCCTGATTATAATCTGTGCAATGTTGGAACGTATGGTATTACATGAGATCAAATTGTGTCATCAGCTAGTAGTTTCCAATTTCTCCTTAGAGCAGGGATGGAAATTGTGTAGTATACCAAACCCCTAATATCGTACGTTCTGCCCTTGAGCCCCCTATTTTTGCAAGAAAAAGCCTTAAAACAGACAAATGTTTCCTCCAGGGGGCACCCTTGCCCATTTTAACGACCCCTATATCTGTGAGGGATATGTTGCCAAACTTAACCATGGATACCAGAAACTGCAGAACCCTATTAAAATGAATGCCTTCCAGCCCAATATTATACAATCACTCTGGAGGCCCTAGAAGATGCCTAGAGAGACTATATTTTTTTCAGACGTGGTTAAGTGAATCCATGGTTACTAGTCCCATGAATATGGGGGTTGTACCATATTTCATACCTTTTTGGGAACTGAAATAAAAGGCATATCCCAGTTAACAAAGGAGCTCTTTTTACAAAATCCTTTATGTCTGCCAGCCACCCTTTTCATCTGTCTAGCTGGAATTTTTTTAGCAGCATTAATGGAAATAGCAGCATTGGAAAGATGGTGATGGAAGGCTGGAGAATCACTGCTGTTGGATTACAGCATCATATCTGTGTGACGAGCAGGTGCACCAGCCGAATTTATGTCACTATTCAGTCTGGTTGCCTCGTCACTTATGTTGCTACCAAATAAATATCTGTGGAGACACATTTGCCATGTTTATGTTAGACTTCCCCCTTATCCCTTCCTTGGACTGGGGTTTGACTTAATCTGGATAGTACTTGTATCAGTGTGTTTTTACTCACAGGGTTAGCAGGCCAAATAAATACTAGTAAGGGAAACAATTCATGAGGAGTCTGGATTTGATAAATGAAACAAAAGGATTGGTTTATTGCATAAACAGTATAACAGAAAGGCTTTGAACTTTGTCTTCAATTTGGTTAACTTTAAACTGGTTGCTAGTCCCATTCTATGGTGACCATACAATTTCAGAATCTGCCAGACTCAATAACAAGTTATTCAGTTCTTTCTTTCCTCTCCCTCTGTATTCCAAGTAGCCTCTGTTCCTCTCAACAATATTCCCACTACACATACATTCCCTCAGCTGCACTCACAACCATACACACATTCCAGCCCTCTCCTCATCGCTCACATCTTCAACTCCCTCTTGTCATCTCATTTCTTTCTATCCCAACTGTCATGCATCTCTTTTCACTCTAGGAGACCCCCCCATATCAGTTTCCTGCCAGAGGACTGGCTCCTTTATGCTCTCTTTCCATTCTCTCATCAACATTCCAGCAGCCACCCATCACGTGCTCTCCACAATCTGCAGTAAGAAATGAAGTAAACAAAGCTTGGACTTGGAAAGAATGGGATTCTCCTCTAGCCAATCCTACTGTAACTGTGCATGCCTGTATACAATGGGCAAGGTAAACTGCAGATGCCTCCAAACTCCCTTACTGAGCATGTGCAAATAGCAAAACAGAGAGAAAAGCTCAGACCAGATAATCCTGCCTCACCAGCTCTTCCCAGCATGTTAAAAATGTAGATCTATAAATTTGGCCATCAAAATGCAAATCATAAGTAGAGGCTAGTGAAAGAAGAAAAGATCTCTGGATGCATTTTGGAAGGAGTCTTCAAAGTGGTCTTTAGAAGGTTCAAAATGTTCCTGTTTACTTATGCAAGGCTTACCTGGCTGTTTTGGATGTTTTATTTAATCTGTGGATAGTGTTAGTTTTGTGTAAAGAAATGTGCTGAAACATGTTGAATTCCCCTTATTTTTGTGATACAGGAACCTATCCCTATTCTTTCTGAGTTATTTGCCTCTGGTACTAAATCTTCTGCTACCTCGTTCATTGTGATATTTCTGTAGATTTTTTCCCCCAAACCAGAAGTGACCTGGTTAGACGTGACAGTCTAAGGACTTTATCAGGCACACTAAATACAGCACCATAATGACACCACATAAACACAAAAGGGTGTACATACCAAATGATGTCACCCTTATGTCTTGTCCTTAAATCCAAGCTGTCAATAGATCGGCTGTGCCGGGTTTGTTTTGTTTTTTTGCCAGCATAACTGGCATATATAATCTCATGTCTTCCCCCCCCCCACACACGTACTTACCTCATGAATGGCTGGACTGGCCAGAACACTTCCTGGTGAGATTGCAACATCCAGGTAGGTGACACACTTTTTATTGCCCTCCCCAGTTTACTCGGAAGTTTTTAAGTGTGTGTATGTGCTTGATGTAACTTTTTATGTTTTATTTTTAAATTTCCTGTGCAATGAAGTCTTGCGAGATTTCAAAGGAGGAAGTGAACAGGGCTTTGTTCACTTCCTCTTCATTACTGGGAAAGCCTTCTGCTACGAGAAGTGTGGTGAGGGGCGTTTTGCTGGCATAAAAATTGATTTTTTTTATGCCAGCAAAAGAACGTTTAAAGGAGCTTGCCTGATAAAGTCCTAAATGAACAAGGAGCAGTAGATATATAGTATCTCATGGAGGTCCATGTGTCAGTGGTACAAAATGGGATGGGTATAGCCCCCGGAGTCTGATGGGTATTGGGTCAGGGCTGAAACCAAAGTCAACCAGTGATATAGCGGTGTGTATTCTTGTTCCTAGAAGGAAGACAGATGGAGGTCTGAATGAAACAAAGGTCAACCAATCACAATACTGTGGAGGCTGGGCGGGAGGCAGGCAAAGTGTTCGGTGGGTGAGGAAGAGAGCAAATATTAGATTTTAAAACAATATGCAATTTCTGCCATTTAAACTGCTGCATGCTTAATTCTCCATGATGGAGAGTGCTTTTTGCAATTAGGCAGGGGTTTATGCTGGCATGTGAACAGAATATCAACTTCTGGTATGACCTATTTAAAGCCAATATTAATTTGCATATTTTCAGTTTGATGTGCTAGCAATTGCAATAAAGTGTTGGGGAAGTTTGGAGTTCAGTGTCAGTGCTGTGTATTTCACTTGAGGGAAGGCAGAAGTGAGGAAGTCCAGGCCCAGTTGCTTATGCCTTCAAAACCTGTATGGTTCCTCAGCCAGCCTGAGAGAATGCATTCATTCATTCATTCATTCATTCACATTATATTTACTGGATACCTTGACCAAAACAAAACAGTGTGCATGCTTGAAGTAAAGACATATTAATGAATCAAAGATATATAGATATACAGTACCTCAGTTGGTGAGATGGATCTGTTCCTGGATATTACTTTTTTAATAGAAAATTTGGTACCAAAGGCAGAAAAAACTTGGAAAGGGAAGGATTCCTATACCATAAAAAACCATGAGCAATTTAATAAGTTTCAGCAAACTTTTTATTCAAAACTATCAATCTTTATATGTGAAATAAAACAGCCAAATAAAAACATTTTGAACCTTCTAGAGAACATTTGAAGGCTTTTTCTAAAATGCATCCAGGGTGACTTTTTCTTTCCTCGGCTTCCATTCTTTTGATTTCCATTTTCACCCAGAAGCGTTTGTGCCGGACCGGCCATTCATGTGAGTTAAATGGTGCAAGGTTTTATACACCAGCAATGCTGGCACTAAAGTGCCATGGGGGATCAATTGACGGCTTCAGCTGTCAATAAAATGGTATGGGTTTTGGCCAGGACATAAATGCGAAAGGGCAATGTCGCCCTTTAGCATTTATGTGGCATCTTTATGATGCTGTAATTAGTGTGTCTGATAAAGTCCCTATGCTCATTTTTTTTTAAACTATACTGAGACTAGCTGGTAAGGCAGGCTTTTCTGCTCGTCCTCTTTTTCTCTACATATTTTGCTGATCACACATGCTCTGTAAGGGATTCTGGAGGAAGATACTGTTTATCTTACCTGTTGGATGCAAGCATGCATTGTTACAGTAGGATTGGCTAGCACAGAATCCAATCTTTCTCAACTGGAGTTTTATTTATTGTGTTGTTTACTGTGAACATATTGCTACAACCCAACATCAAAAGTCTGTGTTCCCCTAGCCCTCTTTCACCATCCTTTCAGTGCCAAAGCTGCTAAAAAAAATCTTCCCGCTAGATAGAGGATGAGGAGGAAAGAAACTGGGGTTGGGTGCATGTAAAAAGGAGTTTCACTGCCGGTGGCTTTGTTAACTGAGATATGCCTGTACTGTATCCCGTATGTCTTTCTCTAATAATACTGCAGGTGGTGAATGCTGACAGCAACAGAGGCTAAATGGAGCCATTAAGAAGGTCAGCATTTAGCAGGTGGTGATCCCAAATTCTACAGAAATTGTTGTTGTTGTTGTTGTTGTGTGCCTTCAAATCATTTCTGATTTATAGTGGCCCTAAGGTGGACCTATCACAGAGTTTTCTTGGCAAGATTTGTTCAGAGGGGGTTTGCCATTGCCCTCCTCTGAGGCTGAGAGAGTGTGACTTGCCCAAGGTCATCCAGTGGGTTTTTACGGCTGAGCGGGGATTCAAACCCTGGTCCCCAGAGTCATAGTCTAATGCTCAAACGACTATACCACACTCACTGGCTCTCTAAAGAAATACAACCCATCTACATCATTATATCTATAGATTAAACTGTAAGCATTCTGAGGGGCAAAAACTTTAGAGATGACTACTTAGTTGATCTCTCAATAACCAATCAGAGACTTGTTGCATGCCAACTGAAAACAAAGATTGGGGGCACAGGCATACTCCAGCTGGAAGGAAAAGTGGCTTGGAACTCTCTGGAGCACTTTTTCGGAGGTGAGAATACATAGCAGCATTGCATTGCAGATCCCTCTCATTCCTTGTATTACAAATGTTGAGCTCATAGCCCTCTGGGAACCTAATTACGGTACTTAGGAATGCTTACCTTAATTACTTTGGACCAGAGCCAAACCACGCTCCATCTAGACCGGTATCATCTACAGTGATGGGCTGTATCTCTCCCTTCAGGATATTTTTCTCCGGTCCCTTCTGGAGGGATACCAGGGATTACCTGTGTCCTTTTGCATACAAGGCAAGTGCTCTCCCACTGGGTTGCAGTCCATCTCTCTTAGTTCTTAGTATTTTTATATTAAAACTACTTGCATGCTGAGCTGTGGTTGAAGTCCCTAGCCACCTCATTAATTCTTAGGCAGAGTTTTACTTGACATGGAAATCCTTAAAATAAACAAGGAGAAAGAAAAGTCTGCCCCTTCTCCCAAACGATGGTCTCTTGCTTTTTAGCATCATCCTCCATCACTCCAAGGGCCAATAGGTTTTCTCATCCTACTGCCTTACTGCCCTCAAAATTTTGGATAGCCCTTACCTTGAGTTCTTGTGAGACCATTAAGGTTTCTAGCAGGAGGGATTTTTTTTTCTCCTGTAAGGGAGAAAGTTTTTCACAAGGCTCTGAATTTATCAGGCTTTATGCCCATAGTTCAGAGGACATTCAAGGTCAGGGCAATGTTCCATGACTATGTAGGAATGGAGTCTAGCATTGTCAAGATCTGTATACTATGTGCTGACACTGGCAATTCTTTCTTACACTAGTGAGAACACTGAGCCTAATTTAAAACCACACCAGCACGTACTGATTTCAAAAAACCCTTTCCAGTCCCAAAGTAGGCTAGCTTTGTTTTATGGTATATATTTGTACACATCCCTGCAAGAATACATCACAGTATTTCTGAAATAGGCTGTGTGTGTTTATGTATGTGAGTGTTTAAATGGCTAATGTTGTTGTTGTTGTTGTTGTTGTGTGACTTCAAGTTGTTTCTGACTTATGGTGACCCTTTTATAAGGTTTTCTTAGCAAGATTTGTTCAGAAAGTGTTAGCCATTGCTTTCCTCTGAGACTGAGAGTGTGTGACTTGCCCAAGGTCACCCAGTGGGTTTCCATGGCTGAGTGGGAATTTGAACCCTGTACGGGGGGGGGGGATCCATAGTGCCCCACAGTAATAGCACTGCTGCGACTTCTCTTAATTGTGTTTTTGCCCCCATAAGCTTTGCATGCAAGATGACAGCCGAGATGACAGAGCCCTCCTCCCTTCCCCAGTCTCAGTGGTGGCAGCAACAGCAGCAAGGGGGGGGGGAACCAGGAAAGGGAGAAGAGGGCAAGAGAGCCCTCCTCCCTTCCCTGGTCCCCATGGCTGCAGCGGTGATCCCCGGTTGCTCGCTAGAGGCAAAAAAATGGTGGCTGTGGGTGCTTGCCCTGTCAGCAAGCCCTGTCCCTGCATTTGTCCAGCCAATCAGGATTATACTTCCTGTACTCTATTGAACTGCTGTCCTATCGAGGGGGAATGCTCACCCCCTTGCTGTTTTTCAAAAACTCTGGGTTTTGTTTGTTTGTTTTTTGCCATTTTGGGGCCCCCTCCTTCCAAATACGGTGTATCGGTGTGTATTCCCATTAAGACAGTTAGGCTTCTCCTCAAATTCAGCAAGGAGTATTTTCACCATTTAGACAACCCCCCCCCTTGTCTTCAGACTGGTAGTCCAATGTTCAAATCACTATACCACGCTGGCTCTCGAACATGTTGATCCTAAACCAATTCTGCACAAAGAATAGTGAGATAAACTGCCGTGTAGACAAAGGCCCAATTCATGTATTCAGTATCTATTGGGAAAGTGTGGCCCTCTGGATCTTTCTGGACTGCTACTCTCATCACTTCTCATTACTGACTATGCAGGTTAGGGCTGATGGGAGTTCAAAAACATACACAGGCCCATGTGTTCCCCATCCCAGGGGCCTAGGAATCATTGCAGAAGTCAGTGCGGGCCTTTGGTATCTCCTGCAAAGTTCCTGAACATGTGTGTGTGTGTGGGAACCCTTTGCAAGTACATCAGTATGAGCAGGTATAGGACTGTTTTCAGTTTGAATGAACATATGTAGATTAGAGATTGAACTTGCTACCTCCAGTCCATGTACATTCAGTATCTACAGGTAGCAAATAAAAGAATTCACTTGAAATCTGTGATCATCACATGAATGGCTGTCTCAATTTAGGATGTGCTTCAACCTCAATCCTATTACAGTAAAGAAGAAACAGGACTATGACCGCAGCCTAATTCCTGAATTTATTTGTGCTGAAGTTAGGGATGTAACTCTTCTGTTATTTCATTCTTGTATGCAAGAGCAAATAATTTCAAAAGCTTTCTCCACCTCCTCTTCTTCCTCTTCTTTTTTTTTAATGTGCAGAATACAGTATACGCTTTTATGCTACATTTTTGTCCTCTTTGGGCCATTTTAGTCCAATGAGATGTCTTTCCCCTCCCCCCCCAAACTGGAAATTACTCAGAAGTCACATTCTGGGTCAATTCCTGTTGAAATAAAGGCCTGTCTTAGGTCTCACTTGAGTCTAAAATGGCCCGGGAGCCAATAAAAATAAAAATAAAAATAAAAAAATGCTAGCAAACATTCCCCCCTCCCCATGTGAGAGGGAAATAAAATTTGGGAGGGGAATAAAATGGATCCTTGGGAGCTCAGGATCCTCCAAACCACAGGGATGATCCCATAAGGCCTGTGGGCCATACTTTACCCACCCCTGGTCTATACACTAGGAGTAAACTGATGGCCTGTGCACCTTGTTAACAATGCAGAGGTTCTACATAGACTCATAGAATCATAGAGTTGGAAGAGGCCACAAGGACCATCTAGTCCAACCCCCTGCACTCAAAGCAGTCCCAATAGATGGCCATCCAGCCTCTGTTTAAAAACCTCCAAAGAAGTAAACTAAACTCAGATTGAATATTTGTCAGTGGTGCTCATGTTCTCAATGGTGCTCATGTTCTCATTTGAATGAATAAAATATGAATACAAGGGAACCACCAGGGCAAGAATAGATTCTTTGGAAGTGGAGATAAGTTGGGTGCCCACATGAATTGCCCCCATGTTCAAAAATGTCTTAGCTGAATAATTCAGCATGAGTAGCTACACTGCAGCTTGAATTATCCCACACCTTTGTCCACAAGAAAACCAGGTGGCATGTTTGTTCATTTTTGAGTCACTGAATTCTTCAGTGTCATTGAAAGCCTCATGTAAACCCATCATAGTAAGAAGGGACAGTATCTATCTGGGTCAGAGATTAAATGGAGCAGACCGCTGTGAATTCACTGAGAGGGATTTCAGGTCTAGAGACGGAAAATATCTACCTTTTCTCCCTGCTGTCAAAGTTCATATGCACACATTGAATATTCAAGCTGGATGAGGTAGGTGGTGAAGATAAGATCCAGCGAGTTAACCAGGTTGGTTTTTTCTTTTTGTTTTTTTGAAACAAGGGAGCAAATTTCAAGGAATTTTCTTCCTGGCAGGACTCAGCATTTGTAGAACACATTTCATATCTTCAAAACCCTGTGGGTAATCCTTCTAACAATCCTGTTATAAAGAGCTGTCACTGAGAAACAGCAGCTTGCCTAAGGCTATCTAAAGAAGTTGCTGCAGAGGTGAGTTTTAACCTAGAGGTTTCCTGATAGTTGCTTATGCTAAGGGTCGGCTAAGGATGGCCCTCCAGTTGTTGTTGGACTGCAACTCCCATCAGCCCTAGCCATCATAGCCAATAGTAAGGTATGTTGGGAGTTGCAGTCCAGTGACATCTGGAGGGCCACATTTTGCCCACCCCAGGCTTACACTTTTCAGTGCAATCCTATATATGTGTTTACATAAAAATAATGGGATTTTCATTTCTGAGGGTTGCACTGGCCATCATTAGGCCATACTGTATTAACTCTTCTGGTTCAAGGGGAACAGTACAAAGTGATGCTCTACCTTTTATTCTACAAAGATGAATACGGCTGCTGCCACACTGCAGAAATAATGCAGTTTGACACCACTTTAACTGCCATGGCTCAATGCTATGGAATTTTGGGATTTGTAGTTGGTGGACAGTTGACCACTGGGAGACAGCAAAATTTCTCATTCTTGCTAAGAATGGGTGAGTTGGCCTACCAAGGGATTCCAACAAGAAAATGGTCAACTGTTGTGAGATTTTTCACATATGAAGACTTTTTGAGGGGAGGGATCATGTGCACACACACAAAACCCCCTTTTTTCCCCAGAAAAATTGTATTGTGCATATATATATATATATATATATATATATATATATATATATCCAGAAATTCAGAAATGCTCATCACACCTTTGTGCAGAATGTGATAGCGGGGTGCATCCCTCCAAGGTTCCCTAGGGGAGGCAATGCAGCCCCTAGACCTCCAACAATGGCTCTCACTTGGAACAGAGAAAGCATGTGTCTTATTGGTGGTTCCAGGAGGTTTCTTAGAGCACTTATGGGTGAAGATTATGTTGAGAGCCAGCACAGCATAATAATATGCTAGTGCAACTCTGTGTGACTGTTGGGGAACTGAGCCATTCAGATATGGGCGAGGAGCTGTCCCTGGCATCTTTCCAGGAGGGCCAGAGACTGTTACCCAGCAGGAGTGCTTGCTTACCAAGGTCTCAGAGATCTCCTTATGCTAGGCAGTAAAATATTCAGCTGCTTGCATAACCAGCCAGTTATACAAGGGTAAGTCAACAACAGAATTCTAGCCTTAGCTTTTACAAAAGCCACACGTGCAGCTGATGTTTGGTTTAATGAAATAAAGAAGATGTATTTTTAGCAGCAAAGAAATCTAAAAAATAAAATCAGAAATTTACCATTGTAAAAAAACCCCAAAACCTCAAAATGTCCAAAATGCCTCCTCTAGAATAATATTTTAATGTAATAAGTAAATTCTACCTATTCATAATTTTAAAACATCAGTGCTATTTATGTTACAATGCCTCAAACTATTGACTTAAGCCATTGCTGATTTCTATGTATGGTGAAAGCTGGACAGTGAATAAAGCTGACAGGAAGCAAATCAAGTCATGTGAACTGTAGTGCTGGAGAAGAAATCTACAGATAACATGGACTTCCCAAAAGACTAATGAATCTTAAAGCAAATTAAGCTGGTACTCTCACTAGAAGCAAAGATGACTAAAGTGAGACTATCATACTTTGGACATATCATGAGACAATGTGACTCATTGGAAAAGATGATAATGTTTTGTAAAGTAGAAAACAGTAGGAAAAGAGGGAGACCACATTATAGATGGATTGATTCAATCACCGAAGCCACAGCCTTGAGTGTGCAAGACCTGAGCAAGGCAGTTGATGACTGAGGATCCTGGAGGTAACTCATTGATAGGGTTGCCATAAATTGACGTTGATTTGACAGCAATTAACAACAAAACCAATAACAGTAAATAAAAAAAACACATTCGAATGGGTAACTTTTAGGAATGGGAAAATAGTTGGTCAAAAAACTGGTCAAATAACATTTTTCAAGGGTTGAGAAACCCTGATGAGAAGAATCCTAGACAGGTAAGAATCTTTGCAGTTTGGGATTTTTCTGCACAAAATTCACATGTGACTGTTTTGCACAGAAAACAGCCTTTTCTATATAGAAATATTACTCCCTGTGCAGAAAATGCTGTAATTGGAGGGTTTTATTATGCAAAAATTGCATATGGGTTTTCATTTTAACAGAAAACAGAATTTTCTGTGCAGAAAATATGAAGGAAATGCTTTTTCTATAGGAAACAACTACATGTGAATTTTGTACAGAGTTAAGTCTCAAATTGTGAATAGGCTTTGAAAACTATGTGGTTTTCAAATAATTTCTCACAACTGGAGGAAAATAGCTAAAATTACTCATTGCTTCTTTTGAGAAAAAACTTAGTGGAGAATTACATCCCTAATAACCTTGTCATTTTTTTGAACTTTTTATTTGTGCAACATAACATTCTACAAAAGAAGTGCAAAAAGTAAAAAAATAAATAAAGAAAAACAAAGAAGACAAAAAAAGATCAAACAAAAAACAGAATAGTAATAATACTAATAGTACTAATAATAAGAAAGTACATCCCTTTTACCTATATTGATGTTGCTTATCAAATATTGTTCACAAACTGCTTAGTTATATATATATAAATTCAATTAACATTCTAAACTCCCTTTCCCTTACAAAGAGAAAAGGCTCTTATCACAGATTGAATCCACTAATCCCCAGGTCTCTTCTTACTAACTTAATATAATTTATAAAGAAATCCCATATTTTTAAATAATTTCCTAATCCTTTAATAAAATTAGTTAATTTTAACAAGTTACATCCAAGTTCTAGCAGAGATCTCTGACAAGGCAGATAACTGGATGCTAGAACTAGGACTTTGTGAAGAACACCTAATGAGACAAAAGACCCCAAGTTGTAACTCAATGTGATTGTCAGAAAATACTGTACCCTCAGCCAGTGAGGTAGCTCAGCAAAAAAAGCAGGGAGGAGTGGCAGAAGGGCAAGAGGCTCAAGAATGCAAGAATGACAAAGAATGAAAATGAGAGTAAGGGCAAGAAATGGAGTGGGTTGAGAACCCACCCCCTTGATCACAATGTCAAGAGCAATAGACACTGAAGTCTAAGAGTTTTCATAGAATCATAGAATTGTAGAGTTGGAAGAGACCACGAGGGCCATCCAGTCCAACCCCCCTGCCACGCAGGAAATCTTGATCAAAGCATCCCCGACAGATGGCAATCCAGCCTTTGTTTAAAGACCTCCAAGGAAGGAGACCCCACCACGCTCCGAGGGAGCGTGTTCCACTGCCGAACAGCTCTTACTGTCAAAAAGTTCCTCCTCATGTTGAGGTGGAATCTCTGTTTCTGGAGCTTGCATCCATTGCTCCGTGTTCCAGTCTCTGGAGCAACAGAAAACAAGCCTGCTCCATCCTCAGCGTGACATCCCCTCAAATACTTAAACAGGGCTATCATATCTCCTCTTAACCGTCTTTTTTTCAGGCTAAACATACCCAGCTCCCTAAGTCTCTCCTCATAAGGCATCGTTTCCAGACCTTTCACCATTTTAGTTGCCCTTCTCTGGACACGCTCCAATTTGTCAATATCCTTTTTTAATTGTGGTGCCCAGAACTGGACACAGTATTCTAAGTGAGGTCTGACCAAGGCAGAATAGAGTGGCACTATTACTTCCCTTGATCTAGACACTATACTTCTATTGATACAGCCCAAAATCGCATTGGCCTTTTTAGCTGCTGCATCACACTGTTGGCTCATGTTCAACTTGTGGTCTACCAGGACTCCTAGATCCCTTTTGCACATAGTCTCATTCAGCCAGGTCTCTCCCATCCTATATTTATGCATTTCATTTTTCCGCCCTAAATGCAGTACTTTACATTTCTCCGTATTGAATTTCATTTTGTTAGCTTTGGCCCAGCTTTCCAGTCTATCCAGGTCATTCTGAATTTTGATCCTGTCCTCTAGGGTATTAGCTACTCCTCCTCCTTGTTGAGTTTTCTGATGGAGACTGCTTCATTGACCCCTTCATTGATGTAATAGGTATCCGGCGCAAATAAAGGGGCAATGAAAAGGGTCTGGTGATGGCCAGTCTTGACAGGCAGTTTCCTCCACCAAATCTAGTCACATCAGGAACATCCTGCAAGCATTGGGTGGGTAAGGTGTCATTGCCAGGTGCAGGTACCCTGGGGAATTGTGGCCTTTTTGGCTGGAAGTGCTCCTAATTAATGGCCCTCCAGACCCATGGGACACCTACTGGCCCTCTCACCTCATTTTCAGTGAGCTGTCCAGATGATGTATGGCTTGAATCTGGGTCTTTTCAGCACCTCGGGGCTTTAATCTGGACCAAAAAGAGTTGGGATTTGCTCCAGATGTGAGCAGAAAATCTGGGTATTCACATGTGTGTGTGTGGAGAGAGAAACATCGGTGTGGGGCCGGAGAGAGGAGTTTCATCAAGTGGGTGGAAGAGGTTAGGAGGAGGCTCCCTGGGCCAGGCAATCAGCTGATCTTTCCCACCAGGAAATGCCTCTTCTTTCCCTGTTTCAATTTCACTTTTTAGTGATTTCTTCATCACCAGTTATTTTGCATAAATAGCAATTATTCACAGAAACACATACCAGCATACCCATATCATTATCATCATGCCGGGGGTGGGGACCAGAATGGTCATATCTGTGTGGGTGTGAATACTGAAATTTAATGGACCAGGGTGAGTTTGAAAGAGAGTACTGTGTGGACAGTGCTCCCAAACTCGCCTTGGTGTGTGTGGTGATCATGCGGACAAGCCTGTAGTTGCTGTGGACCAGGGAAACCCGAAGGGAAGATACATTTTATTCTTGGTGTAGATGAGCCCCATGAGCCTCCACGAAGTTGGAACTTCAGTTACAACAGGATTGAAGAGCACAGCTTATGATCAGAGGTAAATGGCCAAAAGTAAAATACTCCACTGTGTAAGAGAGGCATTAGTTGGGAAAGAAGGTAGGCTACCAAGTAATTCTCAAAAAAGTACACAAACCTCTGGGGGAAACTAAATATGTGCAGTCCAGTGATCTCACACAATCTCACTCCCCACCCCCAGTGTTGTGTTTGAAGAGTGTTGGTCCAGATTGAAAACTGGAGCTATCACAGAGCAGAAGCTGCTTCCCCTCCTTTTCCATCACCCCATTATGGTGTTTACCTTATACAGTGTAGTTGGAGACACATTGTCTACCCCCCCCCCCGCACTCCCTTGGATTGATCCAAATGGTTTTGGACCAGGCTCATCCTCCCTGGATCTGAATCCAGCTGATCTGACCTGCTTTGCACCTGATCCAAATCAGCCTGATTTGTATCAGAATTCAGGGATTTGCCAGAAGCAGTTATACACCCCAGCACAGAATGTCACAACAGCTCAACTGTTGATTAAGCAGCGCTGGAGAATTAGTTCTCTCTTTAACCTTTACTCCTCTGTTTGTGAAATCTCATTGGAATTATAATGATCATGCAAGACTGACATGAAGATTAACTGGATATGATAAGTGCAAAGCACTTTGCAAAATAAGACATGTTCAGCAAATGGTAAAGAATTGTTGTGTTGCCAGGATAATTCCACAGAAGCAAATCAGTGAAAGAAAGCTATTGGTGCCCTATATACATAATTTCTATTTCTCATGGTTGTATTCAGTACAATAATAAAACTTAATGCAGTTTTATAGGCCAGAAATCCATCTTTCATGGCTCTGGTTCTCTGCCATCCCTTCGATGAGTAAATGAAAACAGACTTTTAAAGGTTGCCTTTGTGAGTTTCCCAGAGACAAGATGATAATCTGTTTGAGCCTTCTCACCCTTTTTATCCCTCCAAAGGGGTCAATAAGATAAACACCTTGGCTAGTGATGCTCCTTTTCCTCCCAAGATAAATGTACCAACCCACCGTCTCCCAGGTATTAATTAAGACCCGGCAGCTTCAGCTTTTACTCCCTTTGCATCTTTTTAGCATGCAAAGAGTTCACTTGGTAATCCCCAGCAGGCTTTGTGGGAAGAGCAAGGGCAAGCTCCGCCTGAGGCATAAAACCTTTTGAAGGAGGTAGTTGTGGAAGACAGACACCCAAAATGTAAAAGCAATTTCTGATTAATTGCTCTGAGTTATGCCAGTTCCTGCTTCTTAATTAAAATAGATAAATAATGGTGTGTGTGTGTGTGTGTGTTGTTGGAGAACAGTGGTAGTTGGTGGCTTTCATGTCAGGATAGATCCATTCTGGGTTTTAAAGTTTTAGTCTGAACTTTAAATCAGCTATGCAAGCTGCTGAGCCACATTCCCCAGATAGGTTCAGTTCAGATCCTTAGAGAGCTCCCCAGGACTAAAAGCCAGTGTTGATTCACCCCTCTACTGGCATGGGAACTGCTAGCCCAGCCAGACCCTGCAGCTGAATGTGGCCTTCCTGGGGCCCACATCTGCCATGCTCTCTTTGCCATGACACCACAGTTTTCTGGTTTCACATTTTCTCTGTGCACATTTGTCCACTCTAAACGACTGAGATCCCAAGCTTCACAAGTATTTGAGTTTAAGTATTTGAAGGGATGTCACGCTGAGGATGGAGCAGGCTTGTTTTCTGCTGCTCCAGAGACTGGAACACAGAGCAATGGGTGCAAGCTCCAGGAACAGAGATTCCACCTCAACATTAGGAGGAACTTTTTGACAGTCAGAGCTGTTTGGCAGTGGAACGCACTCCCTCGGAGTGTGGTGGGGTCTCCTTCCTTGGAGGTCTTTAAACAGAGGCTGGATGGCCATCTGTCGGGGATGCTTTGATCGTGATTTCCTGCATGGCAGGGGGTTGGACTGGATGGCCCTCATGGTCTCTTCCAACTCTGCAATTCTATGATTCTATGATTCTATGATTCTAAGGCTTAGTTGCTGGTGGGAAGAGCTTTAAGCTGAAATATATTGGTGGTTTTGGTCTCACCCTTTCTTGGTTTTGCCCCCACCTTGCACTAGACTAGAGTGTGGCCTTTGAGAACTTCTCTGGATTTGGCCCCTGGGGTGATAGCTGTTTCCCACCCTTCTTACAGAATACAGCCCAGGGAAAGGGTAAACCTATTCTTTGGGGGCAGATTTGGCCCACAGGAATTCCTCATCTGATCCCCAAGCTTCCTCTATTATTGTCTGATCACTGATCAAAGATGAGAGGTGATTCCAAAAGGCCATATAAAGCACAGGAAAGTGTTGCATACAACTGAGCTTTAGGACCCTTTCGCACTACAGTTGTTCCTTCACATTCGCTGGGGTTTGGTTCCAGGACCCCCCGTGGATACCAAAATCCATGATTACTCAAGTCCCATTATATGCAATGGCATAGCAAAATAGTGTCCCTTATATAAGATGGCAAAATCAAGGTTTGCTTTTAGGAGTATTATTTTTTAAAGAATATTTTCAAGCTGTGAATACTTAAATCAGTGGATACCAAATCCGTGGATATGGAGGGACAACTCTACACAATTAATAGGACTTTGGTTTCACTTCAACTGCTATGGCTTCATCATGACAAGGTACTGGATACCTCCTTGTACAATGTCAGAAAAAATAAATATACTATACTAGCATAATCCCTAATTTAGTGGCTAAAGGAAGGCAATGGGCACCTGGGCAGCAGTTAGTTGCACTTCCGCTGCTGGAGAGAAACAGCAGCTGTCCTCTATTCAAATCTCTGCTCTTTTCTCCTAGCTGCCCTACAACTTCAGCCACTGAATAGCCAAGGAATGCATGTGTGTCTTTTGCAGCTGGTGTGAGTGGAGGGAAGCATTCCTCGAGGAGCTATTGGATAACTCCTTGCACAATGCCTTGTAAAAAAATGTATGCACGTGTAACCTTAGGTTACACACACGTATGTAAGCAACAGGATTCCATCCATTGTCTTCATGTTATCCCTCAAGGGATAGAATAATCCTTGATAAAGTTGAGCTCAACAGATTTGTACCAGATTCAGCTGTTGAAATTCCATTTGGAAAGTGAGCACCAGCAAATAACAAGTAACCTAAACTAGTAGTGGGGTGATAGACAGCAAAGTACCTCCAGGATGGGTGTCACCTGGCTTGATGTCAGTATAGGCAAAAGGGATCTAGAAGTCTTAGTGGGCCACAAGCAGTATTACATGGCAGCTACAAAAACCAATGTGGTTCTAGGCTGCATCAAAAGGAGTATAGTGTCTAGATCAAGGGAAATAATTGTGCCACTCTATTCTGCTTTGGTCAAACCTCACCTGGAATACTGTGTCTAGTTCTGTGCACCACAATTCAAGAAGGATGTTGACAAGCTGGACCGTGTCCAGAGGAGGGCAACCAAAATGGTAAAAGGTCTACAAACCATGACCTATGAAGAGCGGCTTAGGAAGCTGGGCATGTTTAGTCTGGAGAAGAGAAGGTTAAGAGGGGACATAATAGCCATGTTTAAATATTTGAAGGGATGTCATATTGAGGATGGAGCAAGCTTGTTTCTGTGGCTCCCGAGACTAGGACACATAGCAATGGGTTCAAACTACAGGAAAAGAGATTCCATCTAAACATTAGGGAGAACTTCCTGACAGTAAGAGCTGGTCAGCAGTGTAATGCACTGCCTCATAGTGTGGTGAAGTCTCCTTCTTTGGAGGTTTTTAAACAGAGGTTGGATGGCTTTCTGTTGGGCATGTTTTGATTGTGTGTTCCTTCAAGGCAGGGGGTTGGACTAGATGGCCCTTGTGGTCTCTGCCAACTCTATGATTCTATGACTCCATCGTCTATCTCTTCTGTATCTTAGTAACTACTTGTTGATACAGGAAGCCTCCACCTTTTGACAGCTTGTTAGCTAACAACTTACTATAGATTTTCTTGGGTTTTTTTCTGGGCTGTGAGGCGGTGTTCTGGAATAGTGTTCTGAAATATTCCAGAACACAGCCTCATAGCCCAAAAAAAACCCCCAAGAAAATCTATGGATGCCAGCCATGAAAGCCTTCAACTTCACATTGACAACTTACTCTTTCAATGTTTGTTTGTTTTTGTCCTACTGAGGCTTGCTTGGGACCAACTGCATGTGCACTGCTTGCAAAGCATATAGACTTTGCAAGTGGCGGGCAGGAACAGGCACTCGTAGGCACCCACAGGCAGTCCCAAGCAAGCGACCATAATTCCCTCATGTTTCCTACATGGGTTCTGCTTTTTGACCTATTCTGGTTTCTGACCCTGCTGCAGTCCCAAACCTGTAGATAAGCCCTTAGTGCAAATGTTAAAGGCGTTATCCAAAGTTTTGATCTTTATCTGCAAAATAGGCCAAGCACCTTTAAAACTGCTCCACTGACACTGGAACCACATGCCTGTATTTGTTGTTGTGTGCCTTCAAATCATTTCAGACTTATGGGGGGCCTAAGATGAGCCTATCATGGGGTTTTATTGGCAGAATTTATTCAGATGGATTTCCATGGCCAATTGGGGAGTCAAACCCTGGTCTCCAGAGTTGTAGTCCAACATTCAAACCACTATATCATGCTGGCTCTCAGCTGATGATATGAGGATTGCTATTTTGAGGCTTGATGTCTTTCCTGCTTTTTTCTGTAAAAGGTTAGTTAGTTGTCCCTTTTATGGAAAAACCAGCCACATAATGGCTACAAGCACACTAGTACTCATGAAAACCTCTAGGGCCTTTCATAAACCACATTACAAATTTTCTTCTCATTTATCTCATAAAATGTAGTGTAAGTTTCTTCCACTATTCACCTTTCCCCAAAATATTAACTTCTATCTATAGATACAAATTCAGTACCCAAACCACTGTGTTCTGCCAATATAAATTGGACATTTGTTATGTGCCTTCAAGTTGACTCTGATTTATGGCCACCCTATCTTAGGGTTTTCTTGACCAAAGGGAGTTTGCCAATGCCTTCTTCCAAGGCTGAGTGTCTGACTTGTCCAAAGTAATCCAGAAGGTTTCTATGGCTGAGTGGGGATTTGAACCTGGTCTTTTGAAGATCCAACACTCAGACCATTAGACCATGTTGATCAATATAAATACCATATTCCAATGGTTATTATATGCGCTTGTCTTTAATGTACTGCAAGACTGTTGTTTTTACTACAACAGGTTAAGATGGTTCTGGTGGAACAGAGCTCTTCCCTCAAGGGCTACTATGTTGAATGTTGTTTCTTTGTGTTTGTTTTCCAAGGAGGCCTCATGTTTATTCTGAGCTATGTTAACAAATACACGAGTGATACTGAAGGCAAGGCAGAAAATAGATCCCTTTCTGGGATCCCTGGCCTCATCTGATCTCAAGTTTTTTTCCCCTGCACTGAACTGTTGGCAAAGCTTCTGCCTGCCCAACTTGGCACAGCCACCTGAGTCTTTGGCAAAGGAGCAGACAGCTGCTGAAGGAGGCAGCAGAGGCAGCTCAAAATCAACTCATTAGTCTATGGGCCTGCCCTTGTTTACAACATCCCCAACTCTTTCAAATACTTTGCTGCTTCCTCTGCCAAAACTTCAGGGCTCAGCCTGGAAGAATGTTGGGCTGGGACAAGAACAAGCAAGAGTGGGTGGGGGAAGAAATCTGACAACAAAAGAAAGAAAGAACTGGGGAGGATATATAATTCTCATAAATTGCTATCAATAAAGTGTTCAACTCAGGAGGCTGTACAGTGTTTCTTGCAATTGTGTTGGCATTAGAACTGTTTTCATCCTTGCCTTTGACTTTCTAGGCTAGCTTTTGCCTCTGTGGGCTTCTATCTGATGAAGGCATGTGGTTCCAGTGTTGGTGGGGCAGTTTTAAAGGTGCTTGACCTATTTTGCAGATAAAGATCAAAACTTTGGATAACTCCTTTAGCATTTGCACTAAGGGCTTATCTAACCAGCCAGGATATGGCTGCAGAGGTGGCCTGTTCAGCCCGTTACCTGGAGGAAACGGGCCAGAGTCCATATAGAATGCTGTCCCATTGCTGTAGCTGTCATTGCTGCCCCCATTTGCCACACTCTGCTGGGTCCAAGGGAAGCCAGCCACACAATGTGACAATCCCCCATGCTGTGGGACTGCTGTCCAGACCTGGAAGAGTTATGGTGAGCAGCAGCAGCAGTATGGGCCAGCCTGCTGGAGTGGGCTCCCATGGACACAAGGGGCTTGATCTGGTTTTGGCCACCAGTACTAGATTAAATCATAACAATATACCAGAGACTATCTCACCTTGCCTCAATTTCAGCCCCATATCTGCCCAGGGGTGGTGAGGACTGCCCAGGGGCAGAACAGGGCAAATGCCCTGCATCATATGGATTACAGGACTCTGAGATGGGGGGAACCCAAGGTATTTAGTCCATGTAGATAAGCCCTAAAACCCAGAGAAAATTCATTGCCTCATTGACACTGGACCCACCCACTTCCACTCTTTCCATCTTTTTTTGCTCTGTGTAGAAGTGAGATAAATTACAAGCAGCCACTGGGTGCCTAGGAAACGGATAGGGAGAAGAAGGCCACTGAATTGGGCACAGAAAGAAAAATGGCATATCCACACTTGTTTTGGGACTACAGCTGCTGGATCCCCTAGCCAGCATAGCCATTGGTGGGGATTCTGGTAGCCCAAAAAAGTACCAACTCTTGGCATATCCAATGAATCTTGCATGCTGATGGTATAATTAATATCCAACTGAATTTTTTGGGGAGACTGACCATCCAGCCTGAGCAAGGCTTCTTGAGATAAACACCTCCCCAGTCAAGATAAAAGAGCCTATGACCTTTCAGATGATATGTGCTCTTACACGAGTCTGCTTGCAAGCAACTGTGCATGTTGCTGGTTGTGGGAGGAGTTTATAGAAAAATAACCACTTCCAGATGTATATTTTTTGAACATCCATTTAGAGATGCTTGGGGAGCTCCCAAGTAAACCCTCTCATGATTTGGTCTCTTCTTTATACTTTCCTTTGGAGAGAGAAAAATGGCAGGAAGTGGTTTTACCAGTAAATTGTCTCCAGCAGGAAGGTTTATTCTTCTTAGTGGCTACTTTCCAAATGAACAGCAGAAAGTACATGGTTCATATGGAAGCTATTTCCCCACTATCTTGTCAGAAGAGGGAATTGTAAAAATTCCTGCCTTGTTATTTTCTTTGGAAGCTTCGAGAGTCTTAGAATATCTTTCCAGAAAATCCCTGGTCCACTGGTAGTCCTCTGATGCGGCCCCTCTTTTTCAGTGGTCTGAAGCATCAACCACCCCTTGACTTGTTCTTCCTTTGGCTTCTTCTCCACCTTCTTCTTGTGCCTGCTTTAAAGCAAAATTAGAGGCATGCTGGATGCAGCAGAGGGGAAGAGAGTGGGGGAAAGGACTGGCTGAGGAATGGGGTAGAAGATTCAAGAAGCTGGTTCTTTCCTTATATTTCTAGACCAGTCCTACTCAACCTATTGCCCTCCAGATGTGCCAGACTAAGATCCCCATAATTCAGTTCAGCATAGGTATACTGACTAGAGACAACAGAAACTTTCATTCAATGTGTCTCAAGAGTGACAAACTAGAGAAGATGGCCCTAGTCCCTTTAAAGGTATAAGTACCATCACAGGGGAAAAGTGAATGGAATAAAATCAGTGTAGCTCTGGTTTTCATTGTACAAATGCAATTTTGGACTTCCAGGCTGTGGGAAGATCCTTGTGGTTTTCACTGCACGTCTTTTACCAAGCATGCATGCATGGTATGCATGGCCTACTACACCAAGAAATAGGTAGAAATCTTTTTTTGCTTCAAACATTTTGGTCTCTGCCCACTGACTGCATAAGGGCATAAGTATACAAGTATGGCAGAAGAAAAGTTCAAGCTAAGGTAGCCAGATGGAAAAGACAACAGAGCACTTGAACAGTTGTATGGAAGAAGGAATTTTGGCAGGTGCACCTTGTCAGGCAGGCAGGTAATCTCCACTGAAATTTCCTCTTCTATACAACTATTAGGACCTGTTGCATGTCCTACTACAGCAAGAAATTTGGCAAGTTCATGAAACAGGGCTTGTAGAAAAACCCCAGTGGAACTCTAATGTTTTACAGATAAAAACTGGCACATGTGTGGCCAAGCAGCATCAGAATGTGACCAAGATGCCAAAAGGTATTATTGAGGAAGAACACAGAAGTTGGGAGAGGCTTCAGTAGTTTGGTTTCGCCTGAGCTTACTGGGAAGGACAAGATTCCCCCCTCCTCTCCCACCCGAGTTAATTGGGTGAAAACTACTTTTGTACTTGGAATTGTTTGCACCAATTCTTCCCAGCTGAGTAGAAAGGAGAATGTGAGAGGAGGAGAGAGAAGCTGAAACAGTGGGACAATAGAGGATTAATCAGGACTGTCGTTGCCAAAATGGGACATTTGGAGGGTATCTAATCTTCCATATAAGGGAAGTCAGGCTGCCTCCATCCCTGTTGAGCTGCTGGTGGGCAGCTAAAAGTGTACTACTTGATCCTTAAAAACCAAATGAAATGTTTGGTACTTAAAACTAGCTTTTAAAATGGTTTTTATCTTTTTAAAGGAATGGTTGCTTTTAAAGTAGAGGGTTAAAAATGTTTGTGTGTGTATATATATATTTTTCTTGGTGTGTGTCGCTCTGGAAGCCCTGGTGGGCAGAAAAGCAATAAATGAAGTGAAAGTTCAGGAGCTCTCTTTTCTTTTTCCTCTGGCTTCTAGATTGTACTCTGGCTATTGTACTTTTCTCCCCATTGGATAGGAATTAGCCTGCCTCAAATGGCAGTAACTTGATGCTGTAGTAATCCCAGATTGGGGAAATAAAATTATAAGATTAGTTTGCTGAACCAGGATGTTTTAAGCAGATGAACAGCAGGGACCCAGCAAAACACATTAACCAGCTGGCAAAAGCAAAAATGAAATAAAATGGACAGTGCTGTCTTGCCTCATTGATGTTTATCCATAGGTCGGACCAAGGGCTATGACATAATATTACTTATCTCCAGAAATCTAAGAACATCTTTGAATATCTACTTTTCATCACAGAACTGCCTGTATGGAGCTCCCTGTCTAATTACATGTGCAAAGGGAACAGGATTTCACTTAGATATATTAAAAAATAAATCTGAATGGATGGTGATAGATCAACAAAGGCAGGGAAAAAGCAGCCAGAAACTACAGCCAACCATGGCTTACACAACCATCACATGATGTGGACTATGCTGCTCACCATGTGAGAGCTGACTAATGTGATCCAAGGCTCAGGTCTCCAAGGAGAGATCATTTCAAAGTATCAGGGTGAAGTAGGAAGCCAGGAAGGCTTAACTGAGAAGGGAATGGGGAGCAGAATTTGGAAAGTTACTTTAAAAAAGCAATTGGCTACAGTTATACTTCTATGATTCTTCCATCACAGTGATAATTACAGCTACAGTTCTAAAAAACAACACAGAATTTGGGCACCTTTGAAAACTAGCACGTTTTGTTTGGTATAAGCTTTTATAGATGCACCTGCTGGACTGGGTTGCTGTCCACAAAAGCTTCTTGCAAATAATACTTGTTTGCTTCTGTCTGCACAAGACTCTTTCTTTTCTGAAACAGACCAACACACCTACCCTTTGAAAGTTTTCAAAAAGAAACTCTTTACTTTCCTGTTTCTCAAAACTGACTGAAATCATTTCTTTTCCCTTACTTTTTAAGTAAAGCATGTTTAGGGCACATCTAGATGGGAGGAAAAAGTGCGCAGAGATGTGCATTAACTCACCTTCATAGCAGCTCCCTTTTGTCTAGACGATTTTTTAAAAGTTGTCCATGCAGCGATGTACATTGAGGTTCACACAAATGGAGCCCCTTCCTTTGAACCAAGATGATGGCCACGAGAATGGGGCGCTATTATTCCCACCAGTTTTATCTTCAATGATGATTTTTTTAAAAATGTACTTAAACTTATTTAGGGATTTAAAGGATGGAAGAGAGACCTTTTGCCTGTAAAATTATTTTTTTTTCTCCTCAGTGCAATGAAATAATGTTCCTTTGCTGGTCTGGAAAGCCAAAATGGTGCTTCCAGTCTCAGCTGGAGGAAATCCCACCCCCACTTGCCCAATGGACCAATCAGTGGCCAACTTCCCCCTGGCCCAAATGCACAGCGCTGTGAATTGGTCGTTCAAATGACTGGTGATGCACTTCTCCCTGCAGTTTATTAAAAACTCCACATAAAACTGTGAAGTCTCTTAGGGCGCAGTTTATGACGTTTTTTGCCCCCTCCTTCCCAATATGGCAAATCTCCTGTGTGGCTCATTGGGACATGTATTCTCTGCGAATTCTGTGAAGGGTATTTCGACCATCTAGATAATCCCTCAGTCTGAGACAATGTAATCATGCAGCAAGACAGGAGGCTACTTTTATGTCTTTAATTCTGCAGAATGTTCAGGGAGATTTTACTCTTTAAGGCCAATAATAGTGCAGGTCTTTCAAAGTAATCTATATTCAGAGACCTCAGAAGCCATTGGCTCTGAGTTTTAAAGCCATTGTGGCTTTCATAGGCATGTAAAATAATACGAAAGATTTCAGGATTTCTTAAAGAACTCCAAGCAGAAGGTGTTGGACCTTTGGAATGAAACTAACAATTTTGGAAAGGGAGAGGGGGTACATGTGATGCTATAAATCACAGAATGGTGCTGGCAATCTTCAGCCCTTATCCAATGAGTTTATCCATTTTGTTTTTAAACAATGAGCCACCACCTCATTGTGGCTGAAGAGCAGGGTTAAATACCTAATAAATAAATAAATAAAAATAAAAATAAAAAAATAAATGCTCTACCCTGGGAAGCTTTCCTCATAGCTTGTTTGTCCATCTGACAAAGTTTTCCTTGTTGTATTTCAATTTGTCACATAGCTATTAAAAAAACCACAGGAGCTTCCTCACAAAAATTGTTGGCCTCTGCATTGCCATTGGGATGAGACATGCTACCTGATGCCCTGAATGGTCTCCAAACTTAAATAGTTTGGAGAGTACTTTCAAAGCTGCTTTTGCTCTGAGAAGAAATTTTTAAAAGAAAGTTATTGGAAATAGCAGCTAGTTTATCCTTAAGGCAGATGCAGAGTAAAGCAAACCCAGTGGGAATTTTGCAAACAAATGACACAAGGAACAATCGATTGTCCCCCTCCATCTCTCTTTCATCATTATCACTTAGATATCCTCATTTCTAGGTCAATCCAAGACAGCTGGAATAGTTCAAACACATCTGATAGCAATCTCAGTAACATTTATGTGTTATTTTCTTTTGTAGAAGATAATTTAAAATGATTTATTGAGAGAGTAGGGTTTAAACCTTCTGTCTTCATGCTTCTAAAAGATTTCACACAGTCCCAGCTTTGTCCAGAAGAAAAGCTGCTCCAGAGAGACTGGGAAGGCCTACAAATGTTGTTAACAGACCTGCTTTAGCTATTTGGCAGACCCAAATGTGAAGAGAGAAGACTCAGCTTCTCCTAAAGCAGTGCTTCTCAGGCTATAGATGTGGGTGACTTATACTCCCCCTTCCCCGCAAAGTAAAGAGGGTCTAAATTGTGCTAAAGGCAGCAGATTCCATCTGATCTTGAAAGCTATGCAGGGTCAGCCCTGGTTAGTACCTTGATGGGGCATTGCCAATGGATTTCTGGTGCTGTAGGCTATGTTTCATTGAAAGGAACTGGCAAAACCAACTCTACTGATATTCCTTGCCTAAGAAAACCTGATGAAATTCATGGGATCACCATAAGTCGACAGGTGACTTGAAGGCACATGCACACACATTAGGGACTAGTGTCATATTTGTGCCCCTTACTCACCACAAGACTGGCACCATACCCTCCAACATTTCACAGATAAAAACCAGGAAATGTGCAGTCAAGATGCCAAAAGTTATTAATGAAAAAGAATACACAAACTAGGAAAAGCTGCAGCAGTTTGCTTTTGCCTGAGCCTACTGGGAAGGGCAATATTCTGCTTCCCTCCTCTCCTCCTTGTTGAGGTTAATTGAGTGCCAACTACTTTTGCACTTTAATTCAGGTTGTCATAATTGAAGTAAGCTGAGGAACAAGGGGGAAAGTAGGAGGAGAGAGAAGATGGGGTGTTTTAAAAGCAGATGAAAAGTGGGATGACAGAGGATAAACTGGGACTGTCCCAGCCAAATCAATACAGTCGGGAGATATTCTGTAAAAGAGAGAAGGGAACTGTGTAGCCAGTATGATGGAAGTGGCCTGTAATGTGGGCAGGGGTGTGGTTTCATTTGCTTTCCAAATTCCTGGATCCTAGCCCTTTCTTTTTTCCAAACCTTTTTTCTCTCCAAAACTAAAGAGGATTGCAGTTGGTAATTGTTCATCTTCCCTGTCTTTTTCATTGCCTTCCATTTAGGGAGGGCTTTTCAAAACCCTAGACAGCCACTCCACTGTTAGGGCATGACTGAAAAAAAAAAAATCTGTTTGGGGTATAAAAAATATGAAAAGGCAGTTGTACAAATGCATACGATCTGCCTACATGATTTTTTTACCCCCCTAAACTCTGTATGATCCCCCTTGCCCAGCTGGCTGAAGCGAGCGAGCCAAGTGGTGGTTTTAAATCGCCAGTCTCTTTTTTTATTTATTTAAAAAGGTGCCTGTTATGCAGACAATCAGTTTTCTGTATTTACAATATAAAGTAAAAATGAATAAATTTAAAAATTCTCCATTTCATGGTCTTACCAGACTCTCGCTTAGCCGGGAATCCAACATGGTGGCTGTTCCCGATTCCCCTCCTTGCTAGCCCTGCCCCCTCTGCTTGGCCAGCCTATCAGATTACACTGCCTGTTCGTATGTGTGCAAACAGGGGGTACAGATGATCAACCATTCGAACGGCTGTACAGATTTTAGGTTAAGATCTGCTAATCCTCCCGAACGCCGAATCCACATTGTTTATGGGGGATTCGCTAGCCTTCCCTTCTGAAAGACACGTATGCATCCGAATGGCCGTGTGTACACATGATCGATCTTTCGAATGCTGTATGTAATTTTTTCATTGTGTAGGCACCCCCTTAGTTAACACAGACTGAAGCCATCCACGCCTCCTGCTAGGAGCTACGAGTTAATGGGCAGAGCATGGAAATGTTGTATTTTGGATTACAGCTCCACAAATCCCCTTATCATGAAGCTCTGCTAATGTGTTAGGTGAGGATGCATGCTCCATGGAGGTGACAGTACAGGGTGGAGGGGAGGAGGATGGAATTGAATCCTCCTGTGATCCTATGTAAATCATCCTCCCACACAAAATGGCTTTTATAGGGAGCTTGGCCTCTCACTTCCTCAGGCCCCTAATGCAAACAACCCAACAACAATGCTGAAACAAATCCAAGCTTCCTTGGCACAAGCATATTGTCCTCATGATCTTGAGTGAGGAGGGAACTTTCTCTCTCTACCTCCTACTTTGATGAAAAGCTCCCTGTTTATCTGTCACAGGCAGTTCAGCCCCCTTTGGGATTTGGAAGCAAGCAGAAAAGAGAGCAGTGAATCTCTGGATTAGGCTGTTAAAAATAACCTTGTGTTTCTCCAACCGCATTCCTGTAAGATGCTTAGGACAGGAAAGGCAGACTTAGAAACCAATCTCTTGTATTTAATAGCCCTTGTGCTGGAGAAGGCGGGGTGACGGTGAATGATTTACAACTTTGGTTTTTGGACAGCATGATTCCCCCTTGGTCTTGGTTCCCAGAAACCTTTGTGAGCCTTGCTTCTCTGTGCCTGTAACCTCGCTTAGATTGTGGAGATGTCACTGGGCTCTTGGGACAGACAATGGGAAGAAGTTTTATAACTTCCCAGATTTCTGCTGGGGATCAGGTGGGGGCTGGGAAATAAGGGTCTGCCATCCAACTTCTATTGAAAATAATTCCATTTGAAAACTTTTTTTGTCTGGTTTTGTCATAGCCTAGTTTGACCTCTAGGCCAGCTGTGAAGGTCACCTCTGCATCCTGAAACTTCTGAGATATTTTTAGCATTGTTTTAGGGTATAGATTTTTGGAGTGAGTGTGTGTGTGTGGGGAAGGTTTAGACAATTTTTCTTTCATTTTTATATGTATATTTTAAAAGTATAAATACAAAGAAAGGGGGGAAAGAAAGAAGACAGAAGAATTAAAAGAGAAAAAAGCAGGAGAAGTACCTATGATATGAACATGGGCTAGGAAACAGGCATATATGTTAACAAGAGCTGATTGTACATCCAAAAATACCTTTTCTTGAAGTTGAAGTCTGTAAAATGCACATTCATGCATAGCTAAAGCAGCAAGATCTTCTGGCCATGGAATGATGGATGCTGAATCTTTTTCTTTCCAATTTTAGAGTATAACTTTTTTAGTAATAATAAAAGCATGCAGGATCTGGACATATTGACCAATGGTTACATTCTAGGGGGGCGGGGGTTTGAGGGTATTCATGTTTACTGGTTGCAGCAAAAATATCCAAGAGTCCTGTAGCACCTTCAAGGCTAATACATTTTCTTTTACACATGCTTTGATGGATTGCAGTGTAAATGCACTGCTTTCCATGACCTCACTCTTCTGCCACTCTCTTTAGCAACCTGCAGCAAGGATGAGCGGCTAATTCAGCTGCTTTGGCACCTCCCTACCTCCCCTGACCCCTATAGCAGTGGCCCCACAGGGGAGGCTTTAGCTGTGGCAAAAGGACATTCAAAATAGGACATGCACAGCCAAAAATATGCATGTCACTAAGATTTTGTCCTTATCGATACTTTAGTCTCCTTGAATTTTTCTCATTCCCTTCTAGGGCAGGGGTGGGAAATGTGTGGCCTTCCAAATCTAGTTGGATTGCAACTCCCAACAGCCCTAGTCAGTACAGTTGTCCCTTCATATTTGCTGGGCTTTGGTTCCAGGACCCCCGTGGATACCAAAATCTGTGAATACTCAAGTCCCATTATATGCAATGACATAGCAAAATGGTGTCCCTTATATAAGATGGCAAAATCAAGATTTGCTTTTTGGGTTATTATTTTTTAAAGAATATTTCCAAGCTGTGAATACTTAAATCCATAGATACCAAATCTGTGGATATGGAGGGCCAACTGTATAGCCCAATGATGAGGAAGACGAGAAGTTGAAGTCCAATCCTTGGAGAGCCACACAATTCCAAACCCTGCTTCAAGGCCAAATAAATTGTTGGTCAAAACGACATTTAATCTTCAGGAATTCTACATATAGTAGTAGGCACTTACTTTGTCATTGTACATTCCATTGCAGATTGACCTTTTTTTTTGCACTTCCCAGACTCATTTGTGGATTATTTTTGCAGTTCCTGACTGCAAACTGTTCTCAGTTCTCAGCTTGAAATGAAACTGGGCCCATTCACATTGCACAGTTATAGTATGGTACTGTGATTTCACTTTAACTGCCACGGTTTTATCCTATAGAATCTCGAGGTTGGTAGTGTGGTGAAGTACTGAGCTCTCTGGCTGAGAATTCTAAATTCCCCTCCTTAAACTGGCATTCCGTAGAATGGAACCATGACAATTAAAGTGGAATTATAGAGCTATAATTGTGTAGTGGGCCCAGTATCAAAAAGCACTGCAAAATTAAGTTTTTAAGGGAGAGCACCTTAGAAATTAATACCAGTAGTGAGTTAAAAAGAGCCATTCTTAGATATCAGCATTTAAATATAATTTTTAAAAAATGTCAGATTAATGCAGATGTGGGATGAATGAGTTTAAGAATGAGCATATGTAAAAGTGATGTGCATGGAGAATTGACTAGTTCCTCCCATTCCTAGCAGGAGGAACTTGAAAGAAGGTCTGTAGTAGCCTCTGTGTTCTATTCCCAGAATACAGAAAGAGGAATTTTCACACAAGAGGAGAACTCATTCCTAGTGCAAGTCTGCCCTCTCCTGGCAAACATAAAGACATATAGCACACTTAGCCAACAAATTGCCAATGTGTACTCACTCATAACGACTTCACTTCTGAGAATCAGAATAATAACATGTACTTTCAAGTCAGTGGCACTGCTGTGGGCACCTGTATGGCACCAGAGTATGCAAACATCTTCATGGCTGACTTGGAACAACGGTTTCTCAGCACACACACCCAGAAACCTCTCTTCTACCTATGATATCTTGATGACATCTTTATTATTTGGATACATGTAAAGCAATCACTTCAAAAAAAAAAAATCTCATCAGAATTTCAACAGTGTCCACCTACCATCAACCTGAACCTGGACCAATCCACATAACACTTTCACTTTCTTGACACCACTGTGCAATTGCACGATGGATTTCTAAGCACCACGCTCTATCAAAAACCCATTGATTCCTACACATACTTACATGCCTCCAGTTTCGGCCCAGAACACACTAACAAATCTATTGTTTACAGCCAAGCCCTCCAATACAACTACATCTGCTCAGACCCACAGGACAGAAACTCAAGACTCTTGGGGGCTGTTTGAACAATGAAAATACTCCTCACAGAATGTGAGGAGAATCCTACCTGTCTTAATGGATTCCCACATCGTTTCACTGTATTTGGAAGGAGGGGGACAAAAATGTCAAAAACTCTGAAGGAAGGAGTTTTTAAAAAACAACAACAAGGGGGAACTCGTTCCTGCTCGTTGGGACAAGTGATTCAATATGAATCGCTTTCCCATAGGAGAGGAAGCACAAAACTGATTGGCCAGATGCATGCATGCGGGGGGCAGGGGGTTTGCTAGCAAGGCAAGTGCCTACTGCCACCATGTTGGATTTTCACCTTAGCAAGTGAGTGCTAAGGTAATAAAATGGGGTGGGGTTTGTTTGGGGATTTTTGCTTTTCTGTTAAATTTAAAAATCATTCTATTGCACCTTGGACATCAGTTTTTTTTTTAAAAAAAAAGTTTGGCAGCAGCAACTTGAGGAAAGTACAAACACAAGTAAATCACTCTCAGCTGCCATCTTGCATGTGAAGCTTATGGGGGCCGAAACACCATTAAGACAAGTTTCAGCTGCTGCGAAATGCCACTGCTGGGAGGCAATCTGGGTTTTTGGGGGCGAGGTTGACTTGTATATACAAGCCCTTGGATTTACAACAGGCATTTCTCAAACTACAATATCCACCTAAGAAGGCTGAAGAAACAAATCAACAATGCAAGATTAGTTCCCAAGAACAATCTACTGCAAGGACAGACAAACAACGCAAAATGACAGAACACCCCTAGTTGTCACCTACAGTCCCCAGCTGAGAAAACTCAAATGTATCATCAACAAGCTACAGCCAATTCTGGAGAATAATAGGGCCCTCTGACAAGCTCTGGAAGGCAAGCCTTATTGGCCTACAGACAGCCTCCAAATCTTAAGCAACTACTAACTTACAACAGAATACGTAACGTGGATGGAAATACAGGGACAAGACCCTGTCACACATCCAGAAGCCAACTCTGTCCCCACATCTACTCTAGGAGCAATATTACAATGGCCAATATTATCACCCACAACATCAGAAATACACTTACTTGTTCTTCCTCCCAAGTGATATGTGGCATCCTATGCCAGCAATGCCTCTCCACACTCTACATTGGACAAACAGGATAGTCTCTACGCAAGAGGATAAATGAAGACAAATCAGACATTAGAAGTGGCAATACCAAAACAAACAAACAAACAAACAAAAACCATGGTTGCAGAACATTTCAATCTACCATAAAGTGTGGGATTTAAAGGTCATAGTCCTTGAAAAAGGAAATTTCAAAGAAAGACTAGAAAGAGAAATGGCTGAATTGAATTATGAGGTATGAACAGAGGTATGAACAAAGATAATGGCTTCATGGCATACCACATGTATTAAGACAAGAGTCCAAGCTATTGCACATGTAACAATAGGGAACTTCTCAGAGAAGGTTTTGAACCCAAGGAAACTGACTTTTGGTAAGCAGATTGATTGCTTTCACACATCAGTACTAACCATGTCAAGATCTGAAAGAGCTGTATCACCTTGCACAGTCCTTTGAAAGTTTAGGGCAAGGGTCATGATTTGCATCTTTCTGGATCCTATTACATTACATTCCACACCCACTCCCACAAGTGTATACTTTAGTCCTGAGCCCTGGATATCACTGTACTGCATATGAAGAAGTGCATTTATACCCTTGAAATCTCATGCTGAAATAAAAACCAGTTAGTCTTAAAGGTGGTGCTACATTCCTTCTTTCCCTCCTCCCTCCCTCCTTTTTATGCTACAAGGACATTAAGCAGCAGATCGATTCATTCTGACCACCAAAACGCCAGTAAGAGGCATCTGCTCTGAAAGATTTCCAAGTAGGTCCCAGTACCTACACCAATCTAGGGACGTAAATCTTCGTAAATTTTATTCTTGCAGGTGAATGAATAATTTTCACATTTTTCTTGCTACAAGGAAATAATTTAAAAAATGCTGCAATTCTGAGGACTATTCATAGTTTGGGACTTATTCTGTGCCAAAAATTTTACATTTTTTGTGCAAAGACCAGCATTTTCTGTGTGGAAAACAAATTTCTGCACAGAAAACATTTTATGTGAAGTTAATCTGCACAAAAAAATGCAGTTTTCTTTTTTCTTTTTGCTATTTTTGCATTCACATTCCATTTTCTGCACAGAAAAATATATATGTATTTTTCATGTTCTGAGCTGCAGATTATTGCCCATATAAGACTCTCTTTGTCAGTGTTTTCTGATACTCAAGAAACATTGTTGACCAATTTTTTAACATTTTAAAACATTCTTTTCATCCATAGACCAACCCACTTATGGCTTGCATTGTTGAGAAAGGGAAATGCCATTGTGTCTGTCCAATTAATTTTCAGTGATGCTCCAAGAAGGTCATTGCTTGCCACTATCCAGTGAAGTCCAGAAAGCAATGGATTTTAGAAGAGCAATATATGGCTCTGTAGGCAATTCTCAAAAGTCTGCCTTCCACACATCAAGTACTGGTAGGCATGTAGCTGTTTAAGAAACTCTGAATCTGATCAGAATGCAGTGGTTAAATGCCAGTACTGCAAGTCACCACGTTGCAAGTTTGATTCCAGAGGGCTCCAAGGTTCACTCAGCCTTCCATCCTTTCGTAGGTCGGTAAAATGAGTACCCAGCTTGTGGGGGCAATTAGCTAACACACTTTGGAAACTGCTTAATGCAGCGTAGATGTGTAAATTGCTATTGCTTAAAACAGTTTGTAAGCTGCTCTGATAGCCTTGTGGCTGAAGAGCGGGGTATAAATAACTAATAAATAAATAAATAAAGAAAAGAAACATGCACACTCACACACACACACAGAGTCTTTTGATCAAAAGTGTGAGACCTACCTAAAGCTACACAGTCTGAGAATAAGTGGGATAAATTTATTGAGTACACATGTCTTATATACCTTTTATCAAACATCAAGATCCTAAAACACAACTATGCATGCTCATTTTTACTACCTGCATAGTTTAGCTAATTCATAATGTTTAAGTTTAGACTAACCTTAGGGTCACATACTTCCCTTATCTAGGTTCTTCAGGCAGAGTTCATAAAAAGAGCAAGACACACAAAAATGGTTGAAGACATACAAAATGGAGACACTTTAGCTCAGTGTTTAAGGCTCACAACTCCTTGCTCCCCATCCCTCTCGTTATTGTTGCAGTGCAAGTCATTGATTCATTGTATGTAACTGAGAAAGCAATCGCATTCATCTTCTGAAGATGTGACCTAGGGCTTTCCTACACAAGGGTTTTTTTTTTAAATAGTTTCTGAACATTTCAAAGTGCAAGACTTTCTAGTGGTGAAGATGCAATGCAATGGTTCCAATGGACAGTGCATCCACAGCTTCTGTGTTACTATGTAGATAGGTAAAAGTGATGTCATCCAAATTCAGTGCTCAGGAAATCATTATTCTGTAGGATGTTTCAATTATGCAAAGTGCTTAATATACTCTGCTTTATATACACAGTTTTGCTTCTGCTTGCCCTTCTGCTTGTCCTGGGAAGAGGCAAAGAGCTATGAAGGACACAGATTCCCCCGTCCTGTTATGAGTGACAGTCCTGCTTATCTCAAGTGGTGGATTGTGAGATTTCACTAGGCATTGCTCATATATTTCCAGAGCCTATCTTTGAAGTCTTAAGGACTAGAAAAATGATTTTCAGGATGTGGTATATTGAAGCTGATATCACTTTCTGCCCTTGTGTTATGTGACTGCAAGATTTTGGAATACAGTACTGTATACAGTTATTCCAGTGAACATGTTCTTTCATTAGTGAGGGTGTGATACAGTTTCTCTCTCCCTTTGCACATTCCTGGTCAATTTCATAGATGGCAGAGATCTTATCAGGAAGACTGATATCCAGGACTGTTAAGAACTATACAGTTATAGTGCTATGATTGATACTACACAATTATTTTGTGCTATGATTCCAGGTTAACTGCCATGACTCCATCCTATGGAATCCTGGGATTTGCAGTCTAGGGAAGGATACTTAGAATTCTCAGCCAAAAAGCTCTAGTGCCTCATCAAACTACAAATCATCTAGGTCCATCTATCTAGGGCTGAGCATTGTGACCCCTGAAGCCTTGCCTCAGAAAGCCTCACAAGCCGCCATCTTAAACAAAAAAAAATCAGCATGATTTTCAGGCAATGTTTGTCCCCAAACCATGTAGAATCCTTCTATGCATGGACACATGCAAAACAATACCCCCCAGCCTCTCCCCACAAGTGCCTCAGAACCCTGACAATGTCACTTCCTGTCACCATTTTGAGAAGCATTGCAGAGGAAAATAAAGGAATTTTGGCTGTGTGTGTGTTTGTTTGTGTGTGTATAGGAGGGGATGCTGCCCATGAAGGGGAGCTGGGGGGAATTTGGCTCTGGCCCTCACACAGTTCCTCACCTTACTTAACACATGGCTTAACTCTTCCAAGTCTGAGTTAGAATCCCTGTGTATTCACCTGTGTCTGTTGCTGATTTAGGATTGTTGCTTCTTTTTCCCTGAGAACCTCCTACAGGCAGGCACAGCAGCATCGTCCTGCCCATGCAGAAAATTGTGGATCCATTAAATCTGGCCAGCACCAAAAGGGGAGAATTTCTTTTCAGTTTGTTTGTTTGGCTTTTTTTTTAATGATCAAAATGTGCACATGTCATCATATCTGAGAATTTCAAGTTTAAAAAAATTCAAATGCAGCATAATGCAAAACAGTCTGATTTCCTCATCCCTAGTCCTGTTTGCATCTTCAACATGATTTCTGTTGCAGTGCACTAGACACAGCCTCATCCATCTTGATGCCTTGCACCTGATCTTCTCCAGCATCATAAGGGAACTGATTCATTCAGTGCTTAGGCAATGGATCACTGCATATTCCATCCATGCAACCATGCTGCCTTCTGTCCATATTTTAAACCCACCTTATCATCTGCCCTTAACTGCTTGAAGAATCATAGAATTGTAGAGTTGGAAGAGACCACAAGGGCCATCCAGTCCAACCTCCTGCCATGCAGGAAATCATGATCAAAGCATCCCTGACAGATGGCCATCCAGCCTCTGTTTAAAGACCTCCAAGGAAGGAGACCCTACCATGCTCCGAGGGAGTATGTTCCACTGCCGAACAGCTTTCCTGTCAGAAAGTTCCTCCTAATGTTGAGGTGGAATCTCTGTTCCAGGAGCTTGCATCCATTGTTCCATGTTCTAGTCTCTGGAGCCATAGAAAACAAGCTTGCTCCATCTTCAATGTGACACCCCTTCAAATACTTAAACAGGGCTATCATATCACCCCTTAACTGTCTTTTTTCCAGGGTAAACATACCCAGCTCCCTAAGTCTTTCCTCATAAGGCATGGTTTCCAGACCTTTCACCATTTTAGTTGCCCTCCTCTGGCATGCTCCAATTTGTCAATATCCTTTTTGAATTGTGGTGCCCAGAACTGGACACAGTATTCTAGGTGAGGCCTGACCAAGGCAGAATAGAGTGGCACTATGACTTCCCTTGATCTAGACACTATACTTTTATTGATGCAGCCCAAAATCGCATTGGCCGCATCACACTGTTGACTCATGTTCACCTTGTAGTCTACTAGGACTCCTAGATCCCTTTCGCACATAATCTCGTTCAGCCAGGTCCCCCCGCCCCCATATATCTATGCATTTCGTTTTTCCGCCCTAAGTGCAGTACTTTACATTTCTCCGTTTTGAATTTCATTTTGTTAGCTTTGGCCCAGCTTTCTAGTCTATTCAGGTTATTTTGAATTTTGATCCTCTCCTCAAGGGTATTGGCTACTACTCCTAATTTGGTGTCATCTGCAAACTTGATAAGCATACCCTCTATTCCCTCATCCAAATCATTGATAAAGATGTTGAATAGCACTGGGCCCAGGACAGAACCCTATGGCACCCCACTGGTCACATCTTTCCAAGACTAAGAGGAGCCACTGCTGAGCACCCTTTTGGTTCGGCCAGTCAACCAATTACATATCCATTTAACTTGTCTAGCTCACATTTTACAAGCTTGTTTGCAAGAATGTCATGGGGAACCTTGTCAAAGGCATTACTGAAATCAAGGTAGGCAATATCCACAGCATTCCCTTCATCTACCAAGCTGGTAATTTGATCAAAAAAAGAGATCAAATTAGTCTGGCATGACTTGTTTCTCTGAAACCCATGTTGACTTTTTGTGATTATGGCATTGCCTTCTAAATGTTCACAGACTCTCTGTTTAATGATCTGCTCTAGAATCTTCCCTGGTATTGATGTCAGACTAACTGGACGATAATTTTTGGGATCCTCTTTTTTTCCCTTTTTGAAGATGGGACAACATTTGCCTCCTCCAGTCTGCTGGGACTTCTCTAGTTCTCCAGGAGTTCTCAAAGATTATATCCAATGGCTCTGAGATTACATTTGCCAGCTCTTTTAATACCCTTGGATGTAGTTCATCCGGTCCTGAAGATTTAAAATTCATTTAGAAAATAATGGAGCTTCCAGGTTAAAATACCATAGAGTTTGCCTTGGAGGACCTAGAAAACATCTAGAGAGGATGCCTCTCTAGGCATTTTCTAGGAAGACTCTATGGCAGTGATGGCGAACCTATGACATGCGTGTCAGCACTGACACGCGTAGCCATTTCTGATGACACGCGGCCGCTGAGGTGGCTGCATGCCGAGAAGGATGTTTCATCCTTGGCTCCTGCACAGCCAAGTGCAGCAGCCAAGGATGAAACATTTGCTGCTCTTGGGGATTAAACATTTGCGGCTACAGTCTTGGAGTTAGAGTCTAACTCTAAGCACATTTTCAGATACAAAAAAGTCATCCTGAGGACTCAGGAGAGGTACGCGCCTGTTTTGTGGCAGGGGGCCAGTTTCTGATGATGCCGTCCCTCTCGTGTTACCCTCTGTGTTCCTTCCGTGTCACATAGAAGGAAAAGGCACCACTTTTTATTCACGAAGAACTTCCGTGAGTAAAAAGTGGCACCTTTTCCTTCCATGTGACACAGAAGGAACACGGAAGGTAACGCGAGAGGGATGGTGTCATCAGAAACTGGTCCCCTGCCACGAAACAGGTGTGTACCTCTCCCGAGCCCTTAGGATGATTTTTTTGTGTCTGAAAATGTCCTAAGACTCTAGTCACAAATGTTTCATCCTCCCCTATTAGATAATAATTAGTTTTTGGTTTATTAAATACAATTATATGTAACATTTATACATTTATGTTATTTAAACGATACATATCGTGAAATAATGTTTTTTCCTCAAAGCGACACACCACCCGAGTTATGCTCAGTCTTTTGGCAAAGTTTGACACACCAAGTTCAAAAGGTTGCCCATCACTGCTCTATGGCAAGTGTGCTGCTTTGTGTCCCGCAGATAACTGAATCAGTGGATAATGAATAAGTGGATATGGAGGTCCTACTGTATTCAGCCACAGCTTTATCGAATTTCTAGCCTGGACAATTTACCAGTGCTGAGTATTTTTAAGCTTTTACCACAGAGTGGCAGCGTTACAGAAATCCTAAACTAGGCAATGAAAGATTAAACGTTTGAACAGGGAAAAAAATGTAAGAAAATTCTGATCCCTGTAACCTTGAATTCTAGTTACTATAGAAGGAATGAAGGATTTTGGTAAGGTATGAAACTTTCTGCTTACATAGAGATGTGGAACCTCCTGCCCACAGCCAGGAATTGGGCAAGGGGATGAAATCCAGTTTACTCCTCCTCTGGCTGGCAAAGGTTTTGGAGGGCTGATCACTTGCAGGGAAAGGGCCTTTAATAATGTGGTGTATTATCTATATCTCTTGTGTTTCTTTTGAATGGTTGTGCTTTTACTTGCTTAGGCTTGACTGGATTCCTTAATTCCTTGCACTCAATTCTTTGTTTATAATTTAATTACATTTTAACTTTTGTATGTACTTTTACCTGTATCTATTTTAACTTTTCTAAACCATTTTGAATCCCAGGGCTGGGGACAAAGCAGGGAATAATAAAAGGTGCATCCACACTACACAAATAATACAGTTTGAAACTGGATTATTTGCCATGGATCCTTCCTATGGAATCTTGGGATCTGCAGTTTGGTGAGGCACCAGCACTTTTTGGCAGGGAAGGCTAAAGACCTTGTAAAACTACAAATCCTAGGATTCCATGGAATGAGCCATGAGTTTCAAACTGGATTATTTGTGTAGTATGGATTCAGAAATACTCTCTGAATTCTGCTTTGCAGCCTGGCAGACTTTTGCACGGTGCTGAGGTTTTAGTCTGCAGATTGCAAAAGTTTTGTGTGGAACTAAGTTTTGGTTTGCAGCTCAGGAACTTTCTCCACTTTGGCATACACATGAACAAACATAAATTTAGTAATGCTTTGTATTCATAATGGACAAATGCCTAAGTTGGTCATAATCAGATCTGGCCCCACCTCCTTTGCTTTGGCCCTGCTCTGAGCCCCTTGGGAACCTTCTATGCCCCTTGGGAACCTTCTCAAATCACAGTTCAGTTGCTGGGCTGAAAACAGTTCCCCACCTCTTTGCTCACACTATTCATTTGGCACAAATGGGGATGGTTGTAATGCTGTGAGGTGGAAAACTTACCAAAAAGTTTAAGGTAACATATTTTTTCCTAAAAGTCAGTTGACTTAGTGACAGGACAAATATACCACCCACTTATTTTCCCTTCTCTGAAGTTTCAGCACGGTTACCTGATTTTTGCCTCTCCAAATCCACCAGCTTTGTGGTGCTGTGATTAATGTGTCATGCTTAAGCTTCAATGGCATTGCTTCCCAGTCATGTTTGAAAGTAATTCGAAGACTAAAGCTTGGTTCTGCTGCAGCAGACTAACCTGATTTACATATTATTACCCAGCATCCTCAGGGTTTTGCATCTCATCTTGCAGTAATTATGAGAGGATCAGTTTCAAAGGACAGCCGTTTTTCTGAGTTATACTTTCCACCACTATGGCTTGCATTTGAAGCAGTTTTTGCTGGATATTTGTCACTGTTTTATTAGCACAGTGGAGAGAAGTATTACAGAGCTTGGTCATAGAATCATAGAATCATAGAATTGCAGAATTCAACAATTAAAATACTTCTTTGTTAGTTCTCTGTAAACTTTCATTATTCAAATCCTGGGGGGCAGGAGTTCTAGCAATGTGCCCTCTGCCATAATTCTATTGTCACCTGATAAGAGACAGGTTTAGAAATAGCCATTGGGTCAAATGAAAATAGTCACAGAGGCCATTCTTTTTAACCACACTGAAGTCTATAAGGTGCATGCCACTTCTCAAGAATTCGAAGGAAAAAGCAGGAACAAGTTAAACGTTTTACAGGACATTCTAACCCAGTCAGATTGGCACATTCTGTTCATAACAATATTAGTCTGAGCTAAAATGAAACAAGTTTTGACATGTTCAGTTTGGAATTACTGCTTTCTTATTAGTAGTTTGTGTTAGTCTTTTGACTGGTTAATTGCTTTGCCCTGTAGTTTTGCAAGAAAGCTATATAAGCCTTGTTTAACTGCCTGTTTGTTGGTCACACTCTCATCTTGCAGTCACATTGCAACACTATGGAGATTTTCAGATGCGATTTTCGGCAGAATATAATCCAAAACAGCTCTGTTGTTGCCACACGGCAAGGGAGCAGTTTCGGACGACGCTGTCCCTCTGCCGAACCCCTCCGTGTCACTTCCGTGACAGAATGGAGGAAACCACGTCATATTTCATTTACGATTGTTGCCCGTGAGTGAAATATGACGCGGTTTCCTCCATTCTGTCACGGAAGTGACACAGAGGGGTTTGGCAGAGGGACGGCATCATCCAAAACTGCTCCCCTGCCGCATGGCAGCAATGGAGCTGTTTTGGAATATATCCTGCCAAAAATCGCGTCTGAAAATCTCCTGTCTTTCTAACAGTGTTGCTTCAACCATCTAAGCCTTTACTCACTGAACCCTACAGTAAGCAAAATTTCCCTACACATCTCTCTCTACACAACCTATACCTGGGTAGATGAGGTTCCCATGAGCTACCATGTATTTACCCAGGGGCTTACCACACTCCAAAGTTAAAGCAACAGGGGAGCAGGAAGGTTCTGTGTTCTGTGCTGCTTTACTGCATGACATCATTGTTCTTTCACTCTGGTCCCGAGGGAGACTGAGGTAAAACCACGTCTTTTTGCTAATTGGTTCTTCCAGTTAGCAAAAAGATGTGGTTTTATTTCAGTCTCCCATGGGACTGGAACAAAAGAATGATGACATCATGTGGTAAGGCAACACAGAAGACAGAATGTTCCTACTGCACTGCCACTTTTCTTTGGAGTCTGGTAAGCCCCTAAGTCATAGGGGAACAAATATCCTAAAGGCACCAAAACCTGTCTGATATTGGAAGCTAAGCAGGGTCAGCCCTGGTTAGTACTTAGATGAGAAACTGCCAACAATACCAGGTGCTGTAGTAGAATATATTTCAAAAGAAGGAACTGGCAGCGCCCCCCCTCCTTTGAGTATTCCTTGCCTAAGAAAACCCTGTGATATTCATGGGTCACCATAAGTCGACAGGTGACTTGAAAGCATGTACACACACAGGCGACCCATTAACTAAGCTTAAGCTAAACATAAATTCATCTTCCCCTCATAAATGCCATAAGCTTTTACATCCCATAAGCTTGTAACTGAGGTATTCTGGGCAATTTGAAGGGTTGTTATCCTTGGGCGGTACAGGAATCCAGTTGAGCCTATATTCCGATTTATTGAATTTTTCATGATCTACACAATGAGGTCCTTCTTGGAGGAGGGGAGGAAGCTCTCCTTGATTCATGTTCTAGTTCAACTTGGAGTGGGGAGCCTTGAGTCCTCCAGCAGTTTTGGACTTTAACTCCCCCAAAGTCCCAGGCCCCATGTCTAAGGTGAGGGATTTTGGATGTTATAGTCCAAAGTAGTTGGAAGGCTGAAGGTTCCCTATCTCTGTAGGTAATGGAAGATGACAAAAATGTACCTGGTAAATCCTAGTGAGGAAATTACTGTCATTTCTCTTCTTTTGTCATGATGGAAATAGTGTGTTTAGACTGAATTGAATGGAACGGTATTGTTGGTCAACACTGTGAAGGTATAGACCAGGATGAGTCATAGGTGATATAAATGATTGGACAGGGACATGCACTGAGTGCAGTACTGTGTAATTGTTTAGTTGCAATCACCCCCTTATTTGTAAAGTAGGCATACCACATGTGGATAATTTGAGGGACCTAAATAAGGGGTATGAGGAGCAGTGTAGACAAGTGTGCTTACTTTGTTCCCTTGGTAAAGCAAATGTTGGGAATAATAGATTTTGCACAAAGATAGGCTGACATCCTGGATGGAAATATGTATGGTAAACTTCTGCCCAGGAGGAACTACACCATGGGGTTGTCTATATGAGCCAACCCGCCCACCCCCTGCCGGAGTGCCTTGCAGTACTGGCATTTCACAAAAGGTGCGACTTGTCTTAATGGTGATTTTGCCCCAATAAACCCCGCTAAGCTTCACATGCAAGAAAGTGGCTGCAAGTGATTTACTTACCTCAATTTGCTGCTGCCGAACTTTTTTATTTAATATTTTATTTAGTCTTTCTTATTTATTTTTTAATTTATCCAATGTGCGCTAGAACAATTGTTTTGTTTTACAGGAAGGCAACCCCACTTCCCAAAAAAACCTACCCCATTTTATCGCCTTAGTGATAGCTCACTAAGGAGAAAATCCAACATGGCAACAGCGGTTGCTTGCCTTGTTCGCAAGCCCTGACCCCATGCTCACTTGGCCAATCAGCTTTGTGCTTCCTCTCCTATTGAATTGCTTATCCCATAGAGCAGGAATACACATCCCCCCCCCCACTGTTTATTCCTGTGGAGTTTTTGACATTTTAGGCCTCCCTCCTTCCCAATACAGCAAAATGATGCAGAATGCCATTAAGACAGGTAGGATTTCCAGCGAATTCCATGAGGATTTTTTTCAGTGTTTAAACAACCCCCATGTCTCCCCTGTATACTCCCACAGGATTCACCTTCCTCCTGAACTCCCATGGCTATTTAGTGACCACTGAAGAGTGGAGGGGCATTGGAAAAGCATAGGACTATGGCCCTATAGCTCTCAGAGGACATAGCCAGACCTAGAGACATAGCCAGAATCTTCTCTGATGCCTCCCACTCTGCATCAGACACTAGCAGTCCGCAGTATCCATAGAACTCTTCTTTAGCACCACATCTCAAAGGAGTTGATTTTTACAGACACTGTAGACTGCTAAAAAGAAAAATAAATGGGCCCTAGAGCAAATCAATCCTGAACTCTCCTTAGAAGCCAAGATGACTAAACTTAGGACATATCATGAGAAGCCATGACTCACTATAAAAGACAATAATGTTTGATAAGGTAGAAGGCAGCAGGAAAAGAGAGAGACTTCATTCCAGATGGATATACGGATAGATAGTCTCAATCAAAGAAGCCATGGCCCTGAGTCTGCAAGACCTGGGAAGGGCTGTTGATGACAGGGAGACTCTCATTCATGGGATTGCCATAAATTGAAGGCAGTTAACAACAACAATAACAATGATGTTCTGTCTCCCAGAGCATCACTCTACCACTGTTCATTATCTATGGCTTCAGTATGTCATTACATTTCTTCTTAATTCTAGCTGTACCAGTTCTAAGGGTGGGTTTGAAGTACCATGAGTGTGGCTTTTCCTTATTCCACTTATTCCTTCTGCTGGCTCCCTCATAACCTTGGGCTTTGAATTCAGACAACACTTCCATGGTAAGGCATATATTTGGAGATGTAATTCCACTCCCTAAATTTTAGAGGGTGGGGTGGTGATGGGGATTCTTTCCTTCTTGCTGAGAGCATGGAGGAAGGAATTGGCTCTAGAAAACAGCCATTATTTACTTGTTTGTTAATTTTTTTAAATTAAAACACTTCTGTCCTGAACTTTATCACAGTATCACAGTTTGGTGTACAATATAAACAATTTTCAATTTTGAAAAAAATTCCAGATTAAAACAACTCAATAAAAACTGGTGGTGTATAATGAAAAAAAAAACATATTAAACATAGCAACAGTTAAAACCACGTTAAAAGCAACAGTTAAAACAACTTCGAAGCTACAATAATTTAAAACAATGTACATGTATACTTTGAAGTAAATTAGTCCTGGAAGGCCTTCATAAACAGCCATGTTTGGGCTTGGTGCCAGGAAGAAACCAGTGCTTACAACCAGTCAGAACTTAAAGGGTCTTTCCCCCCACAATTGAGGTGTCACAGCTGAGAAGGTCCTCTCCTATGTCCTCCCACCTTGCATTGTCCCCACTAGTAGGACACAGAGGTGAAACCCTCTTTCAGACATTAGTCCTCAGACAGATATATATCGGGAGCAGCACTCCTTCAGATATAGCAATAGCATTAGCATGGATATTTCTATACTGCTTATCAGTGCAAAGCACTCCCTAAGCAGTTTACAATGTGTTAGCTAATTGCCCCCAAGAAGCTGGGTACTTGTTTTACCGACCTACAGAAGGATGGAAGGCTGAGTCAACCATGGAGCCCTTGGGATCGAACTCATAATGTTGTGGCTTGCAGTATTGGCATTTAACCACTGTACCACAAGACCTCCTTGATATTGAGGTCCCAAACCATTTAGGATGTTAAATATCATCACCAACGCCTTGAGTTCAGACTGGAAGTGAATTGGTAGCCAGTGCGGCCCCTTTAAGACCAGAATTACACTTTGTCTATATGGTGCTCCAGTCAGCAATCTTGCTGCTGTATTTTGCACAAGCTGTAGCTTCCAAGTCCTCATCAAGGTCAGCCTCCTTAGTGTAGGCAAGTGGCTCTCAGGAAAGTGAGGAATTTACTCCAGGTTTTAGTACAAATGTTAAAGGAACTATCCAAGGAGCTGAAACTATTGGGAACAGGCCTTAGTACCTTGGACAATTCCTTTAAAGTTCAGACTAAAAGGCAGAATGGATTAACTGCCTCACTAACATGGAAATCACTGGGCTTGTCTATACGAGTCCCCTCCCCCCCCAAATGGAGTGCCCCACAGTAATGGCATTTCACAGTAGCTGTGACTTGTCCTAATGTTTTTTACCCTCCTAAACTTTGCATGCCCTCAGTGACTGTGAATGAATTACTCGCATTTCTGCTGCTGCTGAACTTAAAAAAAAAACCTATTTGCACTGTGCACTGGAGCAATATTTTGCATTTGCAACAAAAAGGTAAAGAAACAACACCCCATTTTCTTGCCTTAGCACTCACTCGCTAAGGTGAAAAATCCACATGGTGATGCCAGGCCCTTGCCCTATTTGCAACACCACCCCCATGCTCATCTGGCCAATCAGCTTTGCGCTTTGTCTCCTATGAGAAAGCAATTCAAAGCAAATTGCTTGTCCCAACATGCAGGAATGCACATTTCCCTTGCTGTTTTTTTTTAAAAAACTGCAGGAAAAGCCACAAAGACTTTCTCCTCTGAGTTTTTGATGTTTTTGCCCTCCCCCTTCTGAATACAGTGATATGATGTGGGATCCCATTAAGACAGGTAGGATTCTCCTCACATTCCATGAGGAGTATTTTCACCATTTAGACAGCCCCACCACCTCCCCCTGCCTGTTCTGCAGCCTTTGTACACTTCAGCTCTCTACATATCTTTAAGATAAAATGGCCTACTTTTTGGTGTTTATAAAACTGAACACAAGCCTTAATCTTATTGACCTCATAAAAGTATCATGCCTATCATCTAAGGGAGATTTCAAATGTGTCTTGAACAGCAACACAGTTTTCAAATAAATAAATAAAATTAAACTGATAATGCCATCCAAGCAGCATTGTCCAAATGATGAAGGCTGGTGCTCTGGGGAAGCTCATGAATTTGCATCTTAATAGCCATCTAAATCAATCCATCTTTGACCTAACTGAACAATTTTGTATACCAGTTACACTGGCTGATACACTCACTGTTGTTGAACCACTAGGAGCAACCACTGTCTCCTGTAGTCCCAAGGCCCAGGAAAAGAGATGAAACTACTCACAAATGGTAAGCTGATACACAGATAACCACTGAAACATCAATAGTATCATTCCTTCCCAAATCAGAGGCTGAACAAGCAACATTGCTTATAGTGCACATGGACATATGAGAAAGAACTGGAGCATTTGGTAGCAAGTAATGCAAAAAGACAAGTGTTTGTGGATACTGCCTTCTTCTCTAGGAGACCAGTAGAGGTCTATGGCATAGGAAGATGTTCTGGCACTGTGCTACACCATAGAGAACTGTTAAGAGCTGCTGCTGCTGAACTTTATAGTAACTGAAACTGTAGGTGCTGCATCTCAGCCCTCTGGGATTTTTGGGGGATCCAAGTTCTGGGCTAAGGCAAAGGTGGACAACTGTATGGGAGCCAGGGACCCATTTCTAAGCCCTCCAGCGAACCCAGATACTTCTGTTTTTCTCAGCAGTCCCTTTCAAAATGGTGACAGAAAGTGATGCCTGGTCACTTCTTGTTGCAATTTTGAGAGGGACAGCAGAAGAAAACAACTATTTGGGTAGTAGGGGTTCTGGTATGTATGTGGGGATGAGGGTATTTTCTCATGTTTTCACATGTTTGGGAGGCTTTCTCTGCAGTTTGGGGGGAAATCACCCAAATGTTTTTTTTTTTAATCAGCAAGGGTTGGGACCTTTGGGGACTGATGGGAGGCTTTGGGGTCACAAAAGGGACAAAGGGCCACATGTGCTTCAGTTTGCCCACCCCTAGGCTAAGGATTCCTGAGTTTCTGGATTACAGAGATTGACCTCTTTATCAATGACTTGGATGACAGAATTAGGGGCATACTTATCAAATATGCAGATGACACCAAATTAGGAAGAGTAGCTAATATCCTAGAGGACAGGACCAAATTCAAAATGACCTGGATAGATTGGAGAGCTGGGCCAAAGCTAACAAAATGAAATTCAATACGGAGAAATGTAAGGTACTGCACTTAGGGCAAAGAAATGAAATGCATAGATACAGGATGGGGGAGACCTAGCTGAACAAGACTACGTGCGAAAGGGATCTAGGAGTCCTAGTAGACCACAAGTTGAACATGAGTCAACAGTATGATGTGGCAGCTAAAAAGGCCAATGCGATTTTGGGCTGTATCAATAGAAGTATAGTGTTAGATCAAAGGAAGCAATAGTGCCACTCTATTCTACCTTGGTCAGGCCTCACCTAGAATACTGTGTCCAGTTCTGGGTACCACAGTTCAAAAAGGATATTGACCAATTGGAGCATGTCCAGAGGAGGGTGACTAAAATGGTGAAAGATCTGGAAACCATGCCTTATGAGGAAAGACTTAGGGAGCTGGGTATGTTTAGCCTGGAAAAAAGATGGTTAAGGGGCGATATGATAGCCCTGTTTAAGTATTTGAAGGGGTGTCACATTGAAGATGAAGCAAGCTTGTTTTCTGCTGCTCCAGAGACTAGAGCACAGAGCAATGGATGCAAGCTCCTGGAACAGAGATTCCACCTCAACATTAGGAGGAATTTTTTGACAGTAAGAGCTGTTCGGCAGTGGAACACACTCCCTCAGAGCGTGATGGGGTCTCCTTCTTTGGAGGTCTTTAAACAGAGGCTGGATGGCCATCCATCGGGGATGCTGTGATCATGATTCCTGCATGGCAGGGGGTTGGACTGGATGGCCCTTGTGGTCTCTTCCAACTCTACAATTCTATGATTCTATGATTTTTTCCCTGTAGCATGAGTGCCTCCTTGCTTACCCATGTGCATGTGTGTAGCTGCTCTGTCATGGCAGTGGCACCCAGAGACATTCAAGTGGGGTGGAGGGGGGTACATATGTCAGAGGTCTTGAGGCAGGGGGAGCTGCTAGGGTTCTGACAGGTAGAGAAGGACTGGCAAAATTACCTCCTATGTTGTGAGGCAAGGGGGGGTATGCAAAATGCTCCCTTTATTTCCAAAGTACCCTTTCCCCTTGTTTTCCCTCACCAGCATTCTCCCTTGTGTGCTCTGAATGTGCAGGGCATGAGACCATGTCATGTCCTGTCCCAGTCTAAGTGGTGGTCTCCCTCCCTGTGTGAAGTATATGTGCTGGTGGGGGTAGGAGTATGTGCCACAAGTTGTTGGACTGCAACCTCCAGCAGCCCTAGCAAGCATAGGCAAAGGTGAGGATGCCTGGGATTTTCAATCCAAGAACATCTGAATTCCACCCTTGGTGTGAAACAGAGGTATAGCTATGGAAGGGGAAAAAACAGAAGTATTGCCTCTTCAAATAATAATTCTGCCCCACAAATGAATTTTTTCCTTCACACTCCAAATTTCTAGCATTGCAGTGGGCGAGACAATAAAAATTGTTCACACCTAGAACACATTCTATTTGCTGTGTTTGCATTCCCTTGGTAACTTTGCCTGCCTCTTTTCTTTTTGATGCCTAAACTGTATTTCTAAATGCTCAGCTAAGGTTTTAATTCACTGCAGTGCTAGGAATTTGGGGACTGAAGGAAAATTTCATGGGAGGAGGTAGAATTTAGGGTTGCCATAAGCCAGAAATGACTTGAAGGAACATAACAACAACAAAATGCTCTCATTTTGCTTTCCTTTTAGTTACACCCTTGATCTGAAATCACACTGTTGTCAGGGACATGGTTGTGGTCTAGAGGACTGTATGTTAGGGAGTATGGGATCTAGTATAAGTCTGCTCCTCCCTGGTTCTGAGCCCAACATGGCTTCACATACCTGGCATGGCAATTGAGTATTGTATATTCTGTCAATGTAGTGGTATTTCTGCCAAACCCAATAGGAAAGGGTTCACTCCCTCCTCTGGCACTGTAGTCCCACTTTTGCTGTCAACTCCTCTCCCATCTCCTGCTTTTAAAAATAAAATAAGACATGTTATCAACAGAACTTCTGTGCCACAACAGAACTCCTGTTTCTATTCCTCTAGAAGGATGTTCATCTGTGAACTGCAAAAGAACTCCAGGTGCAGTGTGGGGTAACCAGTATGGGTTGAATGGTGATTGATGTCGGCTTTGGCATTGGCCCTAGGAGAACAGAATGCTCGCCAACTGACATTTGGGGAGGATGCCTTACTATTCCTGGAACAAGTAGAATAGCAATTTGTGCTCTCTAACTTCTCATTGTGGAGATTTTGTGTGAACTTATTTATTTTCTTATATATTGTGTATCTCCTCCCCCAACTGGAAAGAAAGGTACTTTATAAAATCAAAACAAATGTAGTATATATAAAAAACATACAAAAGATTATCATTAAAAAAATAACTGAACTATCTATATATAAGATTAGAAACAATGAAACACATTTAGGGGTAGCCGTGTTGGCCGTGTAGCAAAACAAAATCAAGAATTCACAAAAAAGTGATACCTTTATTGGCCAACCAAACTGCAAAACGCATGATGCATGATACTGCAAAATACATGATACTGCCCTTTGTCTCAGCTACCACATGGCTAGGAAGTGGGAGTGGCCTCTGCCTGTATGAGACCCCTCACCTGAACAACAACACAAGAAATATCTGAGACAACACGTAAGCCTGTGACTTCAACATACACACTTTTTAAATTTATTTTTAACATCTTTCGCCTGATGAAGCCAGTAGTTTTGAAAGCTTGCATCATGTGTGTTTTACAGTTTGTTTGATTAGAATCAATTTAAAACATCAATTAAAATGTTTTGAAAAGATAAAAAGTTGTACAGCACATTGTTAAAAATCCTCTCATGAAAGCCTGTCAGAATAATTTTTAAAAAACCCTTTGCCTTTCCAGAGGAGGTCAAAGGAGGGAGCCAGGGTAGTACCCCTAAGAAAAGAGATCCAGAGCCTAGGAGCAGCAACGTAGACGGCTCCCTCTCGGGTTTTAACCAGATGCCCCTCTGAGAGGAGCAGGACTGAGATAACATGGTCCCAAGCAGTGAACTTGGCTTTGTTGAAAAGGCTCCTCAGGACTACTGATATTGTTCAGAATTTGCCTTTCCTTCTGGTGCTCCTCTTGGGTTCCACTTGCTCATTCCGTTTGATAAAGGGTGTCTGTGCCTTCAAGGTGCCTGTTGACTCATGGCAACCCCATGAATTTCAGAGGGTTTTCTTAAGCAAGGAATTCTCAGAGGCTGTTCTGCCAATTCCTTCCTCTGAAATATAGCCTATAATACTTGGTATTCATTGGTGGTCTCCCATCCAAGTGCTAACCAAGGCTGTTTAGCTTCCAAGATCAGATGGGTATGTAGTGTTAGGAAATCTGGGGCTCAGTTACACAACAATTTTTATCATGGGAAGAAACAGGATTTCCTCATCCCGAATTTGTCCCTTGTTGTTTACATGATTTGTCACGGTATGAAGCATATCCTGGGATTGTTGTTTACACCACATTAAGTCCTGTGATGAAAAGAACATCTCGTGGCAATGTACCCCGTGATATTTCTGTTTACACATGTAATTGATTCCAGGATTATTTTTTTTAGCTGTCAGTCAAGGATGCGATTACTCATTTTTTGACATACATGCTGATGTATTTCCTGTGCATTTTCCCACCACAAACACAGCGATTAGCTATTTCTTGGGTACTGAAAAGAGTCTTTGTTGGTTTGTGAACACTTGAAAATCAGATAAAGCTTCTGATCCACCATTATTTTCATGATGGAAATGACCATTGCCTCATGTGTGGCTATCTCTGTACTGCTGAGAAGTACCCTTGCTACGCTGTCCAGGTGGAGACGTTGGCAGCAGAGATGCAGGATGATTCATCTCCTAACTCTCATTTATCAGATGGAACAATTCTCTTCCAATGAGCTTGGGAGGGAGCTTTAAGGGTTTTGAAAGCATCAATACACCTATGTTGTTTCAGTGTTTTCACCCTTACCCTTGCTTACACCGGTGGTGGGTGTATCCGACAATGAAGGACTGGTGGGAGAAATTCGTAATGTCTATCTGGTCCAACGAACACTGGATCATGTACTTCAGAATGCTACGGTTCCTTTTCATGAAACTAGAGATATTCTCTGACCAGAGATAGCCAAATCAGACACAAACACAAGGAAAGCTATTCAGGTTGAGAAGTGCCTAGCAATAACTATTTGGCTTCTCACCCACCCATGCTCTTATGCAACCGCTTGCCATCTTTTTGCTGTTGGATGCTCCACAAGTGTGCAAGTGAAGTGGTGCTCACAATGGAGAAGCTACTTCTGAAACATACGGTGGACCTCGGCCATCATAGACAGGTAATGTTTTCAGATTTTTAGACTTTGATGATTTTTTAAAAACCTAACTGAAAGATGTGAAAATGTGATTACTCACATAATGTTGTTGCTTAAAATGGTGTGTTGCTGTTTACCATATAACTAAACTGCTTGTTTTTAAGCTTAGTCCTGCAATTACCAATCCACTGACGAATAGAATAATTGCTGGATAGCTTTCTAGTTTGCTTCTTATTTATTTTGAAACTTGAATACTTGTTTCCAAAGGGATTTACATTTCAAATAATAATTTGTGCATTTTGTTTCTGCTTAAACAGGTGATGGGTGGCTTTGCAGCCATGGGATACCCTCAAGTTATTGCTTGCCTGGATGGATGCCACGTCAACATTATTCCACCTGTGCGCCAGGGAAACAAATACATTAATAGGAAAAATAGTTACAGTGTTTTGCTACAAGGGACATGTGATCACAAAGGTGTTTTATTGATGCAGAGATAGGTTGGAGCGGCAAGATTCATAACACTAGAATGCTTAGGAATTCTGCTTTTTTTGAAACTATGGAGGCAAGAATTTTTGTTCCAAGGAACCCTACCATTACTATCATGGGAAAACAGATAGTTCCACTTACCCTTGTGGATGGAGCATACCAGATAAGAAAGTGGCTGCTTACACCATACAGGGGGACAACTAATGAAAAACAGAGACTGTACAACAGATATCATAACAGGGTGTGGAGTACCATAGAGAGGTGTTTTGGTCATCTTAAGGAATGCTGTAGAGCATTAAGATCTAGTTTAGAAGTGGCTGAAGAGAATGTATGTTCTGTGATATGTGCTTGTGTAATACTCCATAACATATGTGAAAGTAGGGGTAAAATACTGGAGGATAAGAACAGACGGGTGCAACGTTTTATACTGGACACTCTAGGTGCTCCATTTGTTAATGACGATGCATGGAAAAAAGAGGAGGGTGAGGCAGTCTGTGACATCCTAAAGGAGTACTTCTGGCATCTGAATAATCAGAACTGATACAAATACTGTATTTCCATCCATCTTATGTGTGCGGTTTGAGATTGTGTATGTAATTTTACTTTGGATTTTTCCCTCAACAAAGTAAAGAAAAAATTTTCTGTCATAGTGTAGTGAACCATTTTACAATCATCCTACATCCTTTCCAGAAACAGATAAGCATTGCCATAAAAAATGTAAGCAGTGAATTAAGTTAAAGAAAGTATTCCTGCATTCCAACCATTATTTGAACTGTTAGCATTAAAGTTCTCCTTTGCAGAGCTAACCTAAAAGTGATACATTTAACAATTACCAAAAACGTATACTTTGTTTCAATGAAGTTGGGTTTGGGGACTTGGTGCCTTCAACAGGGACTAGCCTTTGTAAAAAAGGTTCTGAACAGAGGCAAACTGCTAAATGGAGGAACCTTCGCTAATAAGCCAATTGTTTACAACAAATGGTTTTTAAATTTCAAAATGATAAATTCACATAGTTCCATAGGCTTGTTCATAATGTTATGGTCTTTCCGAAAACATATAAACTTGAGTTTTTGGACCCAGCCACATGCGTTACGATGGCCGAGGGGGGTAGAGGGCGTGTTCGGGTGGGTTGGTGCATCACCTACTGGGGCATCAGGGAGACCAACCTCCTCATGGAGTCCTGGACCCAGCAGGCTGGTGTGCTGGACCGCCTGATGCATTCTTCTAACTGGAGGAACTGCACTTTCTTTATTGAGGCAGTGCGGTTCCTCTGGGAGCAGGGCTTCCAGTGAGTGGGTCTCCAGTGCTGCTCAAAATTTTAAAACCTGAAGGGCAGGTTTTACACACACTGGAGGCCAATAATGGGAGCCCCCCCCAAAGGTGGCCACTTTTCTATCCAGCCCTGTACGACCTATGGGTTCATGCAGGGTGCCCAAGCTGGCGGGACCGGCTACCAAGAGGTAAGTTATTATACTGATACTTTCATTGTTGGTGGGGTGTATTGCTAAACTTTATGAAACTTAGTGCATTTATTATCTTTTATGTTTCTGTAGTGGTCCGGATCCAAAGAAGGGGTGCATGACCGCTGGTATCAGACACATCCTTGGATGAAGAGGGAGGAATGAGCCTGGCCAGCTGCTGCACAACCATCTCAAGGTTAGTACATTTCTTTTTAAATTTCTGTTAATTACCCCATAAAAGTATAACTTTCCTTATTCCTTATTCATATTTTTTCCCCAAATGTATATTAGATAAATGTTATTGTTTACATAATTGATTTTTTTATGTATAAAATGTATTTATTCTGAATCCTTATTTATCTCTAATGTATCATTTGTGATGTATGTTTTATTCCAGTGCAGTTGTCCCTCCACATTTGTGGGGTTTAGGGGCGTGAGACCCCGGATAATGTGAAAAAACCGTGAATAAAAACTAGATCACGCCACCGCCCTCCCACAATCCTGCTGCTTCTCCCCCCTCCTGCCCCCCCCAGAGGCAGCGATGGGGCTTTCCAAGCCTCGTCGCAGTTTTTTGTATGGCAGGGGGGCTCCCAAAACCGCGAATAGTCAAAACCGCGAATCTTAAAGCCGTGAATGTGGAGGGGCCACTGTAATTGCCTTTGTTTTTGTAGATTTTCCCATTTACATGCCTTGTATATATTATTTTTCTGTAATTCCATTTTGTAAATATAAGTACAAATATTCTTGTAAATAAATGAAAATATAAATACTTTTTTTAAAAAATAACATATACAGAGTAAATTGTTTATTATAAAGTTTATGCATGTTTATTGGTACGGTGGGGAGGGTAGTCTACATACTATAAAGCATTTATGTTATTAGTAAAAGATAGAGTGTAGGCAATAGAAGGGAAAATAAGGAAGGACAAACATGGTTTAGTGTATTTGTACCTGTTTGGATGTAAAATCACCCCCCAAAATTTAACAATATCAACACTTTTAGTGGTATTCAGTAGAAGGTATGGGTCATCAAGCAGTGGAGTTGCCACATGCATTTTAACAACCATAAGAATATAAATTACAAACAAGTAATGCAAAAATAGATGTATAATCTACCAATACAGCTCATGTTGGTATGTCTTTAGTATTGATAATTACAATGTAAGGAGAACAGGTTTTTTAATTTTTCTAACTGGTCTATGTAATCCTAGCCTTCCACCAGCTGTAGCAGTGCTTGGTTTCCTGTGGCTGGGAGTTCTCCTCAGAGTCTCCAACATTACTTTTCTTTGTAACTGTCCTTACAACAACCCGTCTAGGAGTGTTTTCTGGAGATGTTATGTGTTCAATGAGTTTTCCAAGCATATCTGTTTGCCTATCAATTGCTTCATGCATGTTCCTGCTATCTTCAATCTCATGTTGATAAAATTTTTCAAGGTTCATAACTTTATCCCTCTGGTCCATCTTCTCTGTGCCAGCATCCAGATGGGTAATAAGTTGATTCATCATTGCCCTGGAATTGTTAATAATTTCTGCAGTCTCAAGGGAACGTCGTTTCCTGCGGTTCATCTGAAGCCTTTCAGCAGGGGTAAGGGACACAACTGGATTGCTAAATGAAGTTCCTGTATAAGGGAGGAAAAAGTAAAATTCATATTGCAGTGGTACAAGACCCCCCCCCAAGTTAGCTAGTTAAAAAGAAAATAAAACTTACCGTTCTGGAGAGGGATGGTGGTCCAAAGAGCATCTAATTCAGCATCTACCACTTCACTGATGTTGCTAAACTGTGTCACACTTAAGCTTGCCTCATTTTCCTCTGTTAGTGTTAGAGTCACTGTACTGTCTTCAGAAGCCTGTGTTTGGGTTTCCTCTGAAAAAATAAATATAAAATCTGGCAAGGTACACTTAAAAATAACATAAGCACTGTACAACTCCCTCACTGTATCATTTCCACCATTGAACACTTAATTAATAGTAGGGAGTTAATAGGGTATGGTTTTTATAATCAAATGGACTGCAGCCATCTTCAGGGTGGGAATACACATGTAACATGATGTGAGTGCTTACCCCAGCAACCTGCAAACCCCCTCCCTCTAACTGCCAGCATTAGCATGCTAAAGGATCTGGAGCCAGTGAGTGGAAACAGGATGGTGATTTACAATGCTTGGCAGACAGTAAACAACATCTAAGTGACTCAAAACAAGTAAACATTTTTTTAAGGAGGTTGAAGATGATTTTCGTAAACTTAAATATACGAGTTTTCACATATAATTACTTACATATCAGGATGTGGGTATCATGCAGATGGAATTTGTGAGTGAACAAAGTTTACGGTAGAAGACTTTGCATTCAAAAAGTTAAAAAGATTGCATGCAGAACAGCACTCTATGCACACTCTTTAAGAGATAATCGGAAATATAATTTCCCAAGTTTTCACAAAGCATTACCCAGTTTTTTAAAAAGGGAATTTTTGCTCACCTGGCAGGGTTGAAAACAGTTCCTCTGAGAATCCTTCCACATTTGTTTCAGAAGACAACACCATCTGCGGCTCCTCTTCAGGGATGGGATCGTGATGGGGGGTCACTGACCCATGGGGTACCCTTATGATGCTGGTTGTTCTAGCCAGTGGTTTAGGATGGTAGTTGGCATCGCCAGCGAGAATCTCATGGAGCTCTTTAAAAAAAGGCATCCTTGCAGCATCATTCCCACTTTTAGCATTGTGATCGATTACCTGGAGATAATTTTTCCTTATATGTTTAGTTTTTGTCCTACACTCTTCTATGGTGCGATCATGCCCTTTGTGTCTCATCTTGGTTTTTATTTTTTCAAAAAGTTCAATACTTCTATGGCATTCCTTAAGCTGTTCCTGCACCTTCTGCTCACCCCAAATTGCAAGCAAGTCTACAGTCTCCGTGTAGGACCACGAGATCCCGTGCCCACCTTTCCTTGTTCGAGTACCGCTTTCAGCATCCATTTCACTGACCTCTCAGGTGAAGGATCAGGAGAACAATGGAGGATTAGCTTGGCAATTTAAAAAACAGTTTGAAAAGGGTAGCTGACCCCTCCTTCCCAGGACTAAGTGCCCGCCCATGCCCACCTCAATTTCTGTAAGCCAAAACTATAAGAGGAATTGTGTGCCCAGTTCTCAAAGGTAAAGTATTATAACAATGATGCAGCAGTATAACTTTTAAGTATCTGCGTACTATATATACTTATGATGATCTACAGAACATATATGTTACATGCAATCACTTCCACAAAACATCTGTATAAAGCAAACAACCACATCCACAATAATAAGTCCCGACACTTCCAATCCAATTCCTCTGAGTCCTTGCAAATACCTCTACCAGCGATGAATCTTCTCTTGGTGGAATTCAACCAGTGTGTTTTCACCACGCCTTTATGCTGGAACTCCACAATGCTGTTATCACCAATTGATGTAAAAAGAACTTCAATGGGAGAAATGTATCATGAACCCATATGTCACGCAGAAATTCTCCGGGTCATAAAGGCAGACAGAATTGTAGATGCACTCCCTTAATCTGTTTTATGGCTTGCTTTTAGACTTGTGATTTACAGCAAGCTGATACCGCAGACGATTCACCTCCAGAGCCAATTATAGTAAAGCGTTTCGTAGTTAAACTTTCTCAATGCGGATTTATCTATAACAAATATTAACACATAATTATTTTTGTCTATCACCACTGCTAGTTCTAAGGGAAACATCTATGCTTACCATGTACTTCCATAGAGTGTCCTTCACAGCTCTTTTCCATTCCGCTGCTAGTAAGGCTGGTAACTGTTTGAAGTTTTTATGGGTATCCCCTCTATTGAATGGCTAAATGACTCATTCCTAAAGCTATTACCCTAATTAACCTTTAGCCCAATTCCTCTCATCTCTTAACCCTGGAAGACAGAGATGGATCTACACTAGAGAAGACGCTCCCCCAGCTCTATTCATTCATAAGAACTGTCTTCATGCACAATCTAAATAGGATTCATTTATAAAAAATTAACAAAATCCAATTGATCATTCAATCCCCCTGGTTTTCTAGAATTTAATCTGAAAATCCAATAGGCTTCTCTCTGATGAAGTAACCTCTGTATAGAGTCTTTATCTTTGTGGAACAAACCCCAATGCAGCTGTTCAATCACACAGAATCTCAATGATGCAGGATCATGGTTTTTCTCCAAAAAATGATCCACTAAAGGACACCCCACATATTTGGTTCTAATTTTACTACGATGTTCGCCAATTCTTAATCTTAAATTTCTTGAAGTCAATCCTATATAAAGAAGCCCACATGGACATATTATTATGTAAATAATATATTTTGAATTACAGTTTGTGAAATCTTTTAAAGGAAACTGTTCTTTTGTAGTGGGATGTATAAAAGTCTTAATGTTTAAGGACTGTGGACAGCTGGAGCAATGGCCACATTTATAGTGTCCAGTAATGGATGGTTGTGTCCTTATATTTGACTGAATATCAGAGTGAACTAGAAAATCTTTGATGTTGCGTGTTCTTCGTAGGCCAATAAGAGGTGGTTCTGAGCATCCCTGTATGTCTTCCACCAAATGCCAATGTTTATAGATGATTTTTTGGATTTGTGATGCACCCTGGTTAAAAACTATAGAAGATATAATTCTATTATTCTTAGGCTTTTCTTTGTGAACAAACAATGATATTCTATCTTTGGCCATAGCTCTTTGTTTAGCTATTTTTATAACCCTTTGAGGATAAGCCCTAGATGTGAGTTCTCTTTGGTATACGTCAGCTGCTGCCTCAAATTGCCTTTCTTCAGTCGAGTTTCTTTTCAACCTCAGAAACTGTGAGTAAGGTAAATTATCCCTGAGGTGTTTAGGATGATTACTAGAGTAATGCAGTAGTGTATTTCTATCCGTTGGTTTTTTATAATTAGCTACTGCTATTCTGGAATCTTTGATGTATACCATAACATCTAAAAAAGGTATGTTAGTACGATGATAATGACATGTGAACTTTATATGTTCACTGATCGAATTTATCCAATTAAAAAAATTTTCTACTTCTGTATAATCCTCAAAAAGAATAAAAATATCATCAATATAACGAGTGTAGATTTTGAAGAACTTGGCATATTGATTTTGTTCAGGATTTAAAATATATGTGGTTTCTAGATCGGACATGTATAAGTTTGCAATTGATGGGGCTACGTTGGATCCCATAGCCACGCCCTTAATTTGTACATAAAACTGTTGGTTAAATCTAAAATAATTTTTCTCCAGGATGACATCAAGTATGTCTAAAAGAAAATGTGGTGGTGGGTTTTTTGTTCCCCGGGAACATAATGCTTTTTCCACTACCTCTCGGGCTCCTTCATGTGGTATGGAAGTATACAGTGAATTTACATCTAAGGTGACTAAGCATGTATTGGGGTTTGTTGTTAAATTTTCTATTTTCTGAATAAAGTGTGCTGTGTCTTTAATATATGACTGAGTTTTTCATACTACAGGGGACAAAAATGAATCTAAGTATTTTGCAAGCGGTTCTGTGAGTGAGCCTGATCCTGATAAAATTGGTCTACCCTTTGGGGGGAAACCCGGCTTATGTATCTTGGGAAGAGTGTAAAAAACAGGAATTCTTGGATTTTCTTCCATCAGATATGCCCCCGTGGTTGAATTAATGTAACCTAACATGATCCCTTCTTGTACCATCACCCTAATTACTTTTTTAATGGAGTTGGTGGGATCTCCTGAAATGGGTTTATAAGTTTGATTATCATTCAGTTGATGCGTGACCTCAGCTACATAATCCTTCCTGTTCTGCAAAACAATGGCTCCTCCTTTGTCCGCTGGTTTAATAATCACATCCTTTTGGCGGGCCAAATTTCTAAGAGTACTGTATTCTCTGAAACTAAGATTATACCAGGGCCGTGACATGTGTCTTCAAATTTTTTAATATCTCGTAATACTACTGACTCAAAAGTTTCTATACAATGGTTGGACACTGCAGGCATAAATTTTGAAGAACGTTTAAACACATTGGGTTGGAATTGAGTATCCCCATAAAGATATCTTAATTTAATTTGTCTGACCAATTTGAAAATGTCAATTCTAGTTTGGAATGCATTATACCTCGGGGTGGGGACAAACGAAAGACCTTTGCTCAAGACATTGTATTCCAATTCACTAAGATTATAATCTGATAGATTCACAATTAAGTTTTGGTTCTTTTCCTTTGGTAGGTTCGCTGATAGTTTTTTGTATTGTTGGCAGTTGTACGTTGTGACCGGCGGAGAGAGGAGGTGGGTTGTGCAGAAAAATGTTCCTCTCTAAAATCTCCCCTACTAGAACTCTCTGAGGAATATCCATCTGTAGTTTCTCCTTCTGAGAAGGAATGATAATTTTTATCAGCAAATCTTACTTTCTTGAAAGGGGTATCCTTTAACCAGGTATATACCCTTTCATTTTTATAATCTGCCTCATCCCTCTTAAATTTCTTTATTTTAAAGGACCTCACCTCAATTTCTGGGCATCTCCTAATTCCGAACTGTCTTGCTCTGGTCTGTTCACATAACTGATTTTCTGCAACCTCCCGTGACTTTTTTTAAAACACAGGACAAACTGCAGGACAGAAAGTCCCCTTCTGAAAAGCTCAAGATCGTCACGCAGGACATGTGAACAACCTGAGATCATCACAAATTCATCTCACTACATTTAGTCATGTAAACGCCCCCCTGGCTTCTTATCTAAAGTGTCCCTGTGGATCTTGTGCTGGCTCTTTGCTGCTCTGTCAGCCTGCCGCATACTGCTTAACTAGCATCTGTGAACTGTGAGAGAGCAGCAATTTCCTAATGGGTTGGAAATTACTATTAATATGTAGGAAGGTTTGTGAGCATAATGCCCTCTGCTAACAGCTCAATTTCAAAGCTCTTAGCCATAGCTAAGAGCTCATTCCCATTTCCTGGAGTTTGGAAGGCTACTTAAAAAAGCTACAGTTCAAAGCCTGTCCGGTCACCCCATTAAATGCCTAGAGGCTGCTACAGTTACACAGTTTCTCTCTCTTTTTTCTTTTTATTCAAAATAATTGAAGTTACTTTTGCTTACTTTTTTTCCCGATGAGATTAATAACTTTTACTTACTTTTAAAATGAAAATATGAGAACCTGGTGGCCTGTCATACAAAATACATCCAAGTGGTGAAGACACACTCCTTCTCTGGAGCAGCTCAAAATCTGTTGCCCTCCAAGCTATGGGGCCTACCCACTCCTGATTTGAAAACAGAGGAGAGTGTGATGGAAAGGATTGGACTGAGGGAGAGTCATTGTACTCTTTCCACATACCATTTTCCTGATGTAAATGGCTCCCTATTCTTCAGCTCCTACTTACTGCGCTAGAGAAAATATCCAAGTATATGGATACATTATCGTTTTCCTCAAGAGGGCAGATTGCAGCCGGAGGTGGCCTATTTAACCCAGGGAAATGACACAGAGGAGAAACTGTTAATCCATCCTCACCCAGTGGCACATTCCCTGATCTAATTCCTTCTTCTCCCACTGCTGCCTTTAAGAGAAAATGGGTCCTTTCATTCTATACAATTACAGCACCATGTTTCCACTTTAATTGCCGTGGCTGCATTCTATGGAATCCTGGGGTTTGTAGTTTGGTGAAGAACTAGAACTCTCTGGCTGAGTATTCTAAGCACCCATCCCTAAATTGCAAATCCTAGGATTCCATAGGATGTTGCCATGGCAGTTAAAATGAAATTATAGCACAACAACTGTATAGTGTGAAAAGGCCCACTGAGAAAGGTGGGCAATCCAATCAGAGACTTCCTATCAGTGATTGCTAGTAGCTTCCATATCACTGGGGCAGAGGATCTGTGCTAGGTTTTGGACCAGACTTTAAAAGAAATATTCTACTGCTGCACCTATTTTTGGCTGATGCTATTTCTGGTATCATCACCGTGATTAGCCTGTTTAAAGTTTGGTTTAAAACACAGAGCTAATTCTCCATCTTGCTGACACAGAAGCCATTGAACACCACATCATCAGATCTCTCTTTTAAGTTTCCTTCTTGTCATTCCAAAGAACCAAATTAGTTAAGGAAGAGTCCAAGCAATATAACAGGTTATAAAATTGTATGTGTGCACATGTGTGTGTGTGTGTGTTGGCCCCATCTTTAGGACTTCCTCCCCAGAAATGTACATACATGTAGCCTTGCCATTATTAGTCTTGAAGATATTTTCATTCCACTTCATGTTGGATTATTATGTTATTTTTTAAATATATATATATATATATATATATATATATCTGGTGTTGATTTTAACGCATGCATTTTAACTAACTAGTTAAACTGAGTAACTAGTTAGATAATTACTTTCTTGCTTATAAAATCATGAGCACTTCTGAATTGGTCATTTGGTATTGTGGTAGTAAATATGGGACAGTGGTCTATTTTATTCTCATGGAGTTCTCATGTTTCCTCTACTTGTCTGATTAATACTTCAGTTGGGATGCCACCCTGTCATCTTCTGAATGTGAATATCGAGAAAACTGAGCTCCTAGTTTTTCTCAGAAGGATGTCTTTGTAGATATGTAGCATGACAACACTTCAAGAAAACCTGAGCTGTGAAAAGCCATTCATGTACTCATTCTCTGTGATGCTTTAATGAGGCAGATGAATGTGTACCTCTGAAGCATTTACCTCAAAGAACACCTCACAAAGAATCTCACAAATAGTTGTGAGCTGGAGTTGGCTTTGGAATATGCGAGCTATGAAGCTTGTGTAGATAGTGAGATTGGCAGTGAAATTGTCAGCTTCTGTTCCTTGATTCAGATTAATAACTTAAGTATTGTGAAGTCGAAGGCTTTCACAGCCGGCATCCATAGATTTTCCTTGGGTTTTTTCTGGGCTGTGAGGCCATGTTCTGGAAGAGTTTATTTCTGACATTTTGCCTGCATCTGTGGCTGGCATCTTCAGAGAATGGTTGGGTAGGAGTGTGTGTGGGGTTTATATACTGTGAACCCCTGTTGGGGAGTATATGTAAATTTGTGTATTTGAATGGCTAGTTTCTGAGTGAAGATATGCAAGGAGGATTAGTGTCTGTTTGGCTAATGGTTGGTTGATGGTCCATGATCTACTGGAAATCCCCCTGTCCCTGGGTAGAGTTCATTTGCAAGTGTTGAGTTTTTATTTTAGTGTTTTTCAGGACTGGAAGCCAGATTTTGTTTACTTTTATGGTATCTTCTTTCCTGTTGCAGTTGTCAGGTGTTTGTGAATTTCAATAGCTTCTCTACCAGAAAAATCAGCAGTAACAGAACATGTTATAAACCAACCTGGACACAAAATGTTATTTAAAAACACAGAAATTCTGGACCAGGCCAACAACTATCATGTCAGAATGCACAGAGAAGCTATTGAAATCTGATTGAACCCTACATTTACATGAACCAAAGTAATTCAAGATCAGAATGATAAAAGGTTTACATTTTAGAAGTTCTCCTTCAACTTGGTCCTATTCTAGCTGGGCCATTTTTTAAATATTAAAAAGTCATAACTATGGGCATCACTGAAATTATGGCAGGACTGCATCTTTCATAAGAATGTGATACAGAATCTTAAATCAGTTCTTGATGGGTTCTAGTACAACATAGTGAAAACATACTGTGCATTAATTCCCTATTCATTTGTCAGAGCTGCTTTTTAAAAGGGAAGAGGATGCGTGACATTCCTGCAATTACAGATGCTCAATTGACAATGAACTCAGTCCCATTTTTATGCTAAAAAGTGTTCATTCCTAGGCTGGGCCAGAATGATGATAGTTTTTAGGCATCTTCTTATGAAAGAAATGCCATTGATTTTGAAGAGCCCAAAGATATAGGAGAAAAGCTTTTGGCTTTGTCCAGTGTTTTTGTCATTGAAAATTAAAAAAAGAAGAAGAAGAGAAAAGTCCTATAAAGTTTGAAGATGTCTGCTGACTCAGAAACATCTCCTTTGAAAGCAAAAGAATCATGAACAGTTTTTATTAATTTTTAACAGGAAAAAAGGGCAAGTGTTCTTACCCTCTAGTCTAAAGCCTTCCAGAGGGGGATTAATGGCAAATTAGGACAGTGGAGATTATCAGACGGGGTCCCAAAAAGCATCCCTGTCTCACCATATTATATCCCACCCCCCTCCGGTCCCTGTCACAGCACGACAACCCCCTGTTTCACACTTACCTCGTTCGCATGACCACCTCCTCCCCTTGGCAGCCAGGAGTGAATGGAGGTTGAGCAGAGTCCCATTCACTTCCTGGTTTGAGTTCCTGGCCATTCTCACGAGAGAACGAGCGCATGGGAAATTCAAAAAGGAAAATAAATATCCAAAAGTGACGGCAAGCACACACACACACACACACAAAAAGGTTTAAAAAGCCAAGTAACCCAGGCGGGGGGCGGGGGAGACTGTCACTTACCTCCTCATCCCGATCACATCCAGAAGTGTTCAGCAGGGACCTCTCACCTGTGGCTGGCATTGTGCCAGCATAACGGGGCTCTTTATCGCTCACCCATCATTCCATGGATAGGAAGAAACAGGGGCAAAACGGGATGAGGACAATGTCATCTGATAACTGAGCCCTTTGGCATTCTCCTGGCAATCTCCTGGTGTTCCTGGAATGACATATTAAGGGTGTTTGATAATCTCCAATTTTTCCTTTTGCCAGTCCTTCATTTTAACAGCAGCTGCATGGTTCTTCTTGTTCTTGTTGGTATTAGGCATCTTCAACTCGACTTTGACTTCTGGTGATCTTCTCCTAGGACTTTCTTGGCAAGATTCGTTTGAGCAGGATTCCCACTGCTTTCCTCTTAGGCTGAGGGAGTTGACTTGCCCAAGGTCAGCCTTGGGTTTCTATGGCTGAGCAGGGATTCAAATACACCAAGATTAATCAGACAAAAGACACTATCTAGTTCTGTGCCTCCTCACTGTATCTCTTCACCTGATAAAAGTTTGTGTGAACAGCTTCAGAACAGGGCCACTTCTTTAAAAAAAGCCCTCATGAGGATATAGCAAGTGATCTTATAGCAGAATGGCCCATTCTTTCACTCCCCCCTCACATACACACAAAAGACTGAATGACACAATATCAGAAATAGCCAGTCCTCAAAGTAGAGGCAACCAGTTGAGACCTTTTTGAAGGGAAATGCAGACTGGAGAAAGGCGGCACTTCAGGGGAGACCTCTGTCTTTTACAAACTTCCCAACCCTTATGTATGCTAGTATGATTTCCAGTCCTCTAACAGGAACCCTTGGAGCTATTGACTGCATCATGTGTATTAACACTTCACATCGTTTTCTGGAAATAGAAATCCAAACCAATATCCAGCACAAAGAATGGAGCACACAGCATCATAGTGGCATTCCTCCCCCTGAAACAGCATCTGTTTCTATGTATGTGTATTCTAGCTTCTTTGGAGAGTGTGTGGAGATGTGATTTCTTCCTTTTCTGCCATGGTTTCATTACCCCAAAGAACATTGGTTGAAATGTATTGTAAAATTCTATCCAGGTGGATATATGCTGTGTGTCCCTTCCTGCAGAGCTCATATTCCTCCTGGAGGAGTCTCCTTCCATAGCTATTTAGTGACCAGTTGAGAGTGGGAGTATTGGAGAAATAGATTTTCCTTGGTTTTTTTCTGGGCTATGAGGCTGTTTTCTGGAATAGTTTCTTTCTGACGTTTTGCCTGCATCTGTGGCTGGCATCCTCAGAGAATGGTTGTGTAGGTGTGTGTGTGAAGTTTATATGCTGTGAACCCCTGTTGGAGAGGATATGTAAATTTGTGTAATTGAATGGTTAGTTTCTGGGTATAGAAATGCAAGGCTCATTAGTGTCTGTTTGGCTAATGGTTGGTTGATGGCCCATTATCTGCTGGAATTCCCCCTGTCCCTGGGTGGAATTCCTTTGTAAGTGCTGGGTTTTTATTCTATTGTTCTTCAAAACTGGGAGCCAGATTTTGTTTACTTTTAAGGCTTCTTATTTCCTGTTGAAGTTGTCCAGGTGTTTGTGAATTTCAATAGCTTCTCTGTGCATTCTGACATGATAGTTGTTGGCCTGGTCCAGAATTTCTGTGTTTTTAAATAGCATTTTGTGTCCAGGTTGGTTTATAACATGCTCTGTTACTGCTGATTTTTCTGGCTGGCCCAGTCTGCGGTGTCTCTCATGTTCCTTGGTTTGTGTTTGCACACTGCGTTTAGTGGTCCCTATGTAAACTTGTCCATAGCTGCATGGTATGTGGTAAACTCCTGCAACTGTGTGAGGGTCTCCTTTGTCCTTCGCTGAGTGTAGGACTGTGACAAGTATGTGGGGAATTCCTCTTTCGAATGATCCTCAGATGCTCTCATGGCAAACTGGCTGGAATCCTTTACAGCAATTGTGAATGCATAACCTGGAGTTATGCCGTTGTGACTGTTATGCATGATCCCTATGTAGCCCCTAATTTAGGGGCTACGTAAAGACTGTGAAGTCCCCCAAACCCCAACTACTGGGTAGCAGCCACTGCAATCAATGGGGGTCTGATCCCCTGTCCATTGGGAAACAGCTGGCTGACAGTCCCAGCCTCCCCCCTTCACATAAACAGTCTCTGCTGTGAGGGGGGATTGTGACAAGGACCCTGTTTCTGCTTGTCGCAGTGCAGATCACTTCCATGAGGGTGTGGGAACATTAGTCAGCCACTTCCTGAGCAACAGAAGGACAGACCCTTATCAATTGCAATGGCTGCTGACTGGTAAGTGGGGATTGGTGAAGGTCAGATGGTGACTCACCCCAGAGCTATGTAACTACCATGGTTATGTAGCTATTATCCCTGTGCAGGGAATCAGCAAGTAGTCACTCCAGGACAATCAAAAGAAGCTGTGGTCTTTCCTCCTTCTGTGATGATCATAGACTCATCTTAGTCCAGGAGAGAGGCTGGAGCTCAGTAGCCAAACACACACTTTGGAGATTTTCAGATGGGGCCAATATTGCGGGGCAAGCATGGAAGAGGGTCGAGAAAGGGACCCCCTTTCTGATGATGTCAACCCCTTCTGTCCTGCTCCCATCCTGCTCCCGGGGTATTCTATTCATGATGAAACATCATGAATAGAACACACCTTCCATGTCTGTCATGGAATCAGGGACGTGGGAAAAGGATCCCTGTCCCTGTTCTGAGATGACAGGCATGGGGGAGGAGATCCGTGCTGAGCACTTCCAGCCACGAATGGGACATTTAGGTAAGTGGCACCCTTCCCCCCCTCTCCTTGGGTTACTTGTTTTTTTTTTTTAAGGGGTTGCATTTTATTTCTTGCTTTGACAGCTGGGGGGGTTATTTTTGAACTTCCCTCCTGCTCATTTGCTCATTCTCTTGTGAGAATGAGTGGTATTTCAGCTGGCCGGTCATAAAGGCAGCCTTACAATGGCTGCATTTACAGCCAGCTGGCAAGGAGGGAGGAAGCCCATTCCTGCAGCGGAATGGAGATAAGTGTGTGAACATTTACCTCCATTCCATTGCAGGAACAGGAGAGGAGGTGGTGGGCAGTAATGGGGCATTTTGGCCCCATATGAAAATCTCCATAGTGTGCAGAAGGCCCCAGGTTCAAATTCCTGGCATCTCCACCTAGGGTTGTATCCTGTGTACAAGCTTTGAAAGCCCCTGCCAGTCAATGTTGGCAAGACTAGGCTAGATGGACTCATGATTTGTATCTTTTCCAAGAAATGCAAACATCAGTACCACAAGGGGATGGAGCCACAAAACAAAAAGGATGAGAAAGGAGGGAGGGCTTTAAAAAGAAACAGAAGAAACAGCCATCACATCTGAGACCAGGTTCTTTTTAAAATCATGTTTTTCCTATTGCACTCAGAAAGTGAAACTGATACTGTAAAGCAGTAGAAATAATGAAACATTTTTGCACAGAAAGTGGTGGGAATCTCTCTCTCTCTCTCTCTCTCTGTGTGTGTGTGTGTGTGTGTGTGCACATTCAGACATTATTTTACTGAAAAAAGAGCCGACATTTAAGCAATCAGAAGGGGAATTAGCAACAGAAATTAGGAGTGTAGTGCTTAATACAGTTATTTTGCATTTTGTTGTGCTTCATTTGACACTGGCAATAGTTTCTATGTGTACAGCTTCTCTTCAGCCAGACAACAGAATTGATATTTTACCTTCACTCTACAACTTTCCTTCCAAGTCTCCTTGTGCATGACTTTACCACTTCTGGACACAAAGTAGGCTTCTGTGCCTTCAGAGCAGTATACCTGCCACAATTTCAAGAGGTGAAACACAATCACCTTTCACAGTGCAACATTTGTCAGCCAACTGAAAACTGAACCAGCAGAGCTTACATGATGCTACAGAATCCCAGAATCCACCAAATGCCCTGCAGGTTTGCTTCTGCCTTCTGTAGGAGCCATGGAACAATTTGTTGTGAAGAGTATCTGCAACTAGGTTTTATAGAAGTAGTAGAGGATAAATGTTCACTGCTAATTTAGATGTACTGCTGCTTGGATCCTCCCAAAGCAAAGTAATTTGCACTGCAGTCCAGTTTTAATTCAAGGCAGTCAACAATCAAGAAAGTAGCCCTCATCCAAAACTGCAAAGTTCCTTGAGGAAAAAATCCAGCCTTTGTTTTTTTAAGGGAGGCCTTCCCACAATCTCCGTCACCCTCCCAGCATGGTCTAAGCATATCCAGGGATTGGCCTGTTCAAGTCTGCTGGGGGAGATGACACATGTTTTCACTGATGGAAATGACCACATCCTGAGGCTGGAGTTCCTGGTGGTGGCAGGTCTCCCGAATCTCACCCATTTCATTCACATGATTGCTGATGCAGTTCACATCACTCTTGTTGCTGCTATCATCTGGATTGGGGCCAAACATCCAGTCTGCAAGGGTAACAACAGAACAGAAAAGTGAGTGCTGCAGTGATATGGGGAGGGGAGTGAGAGAAATGAATTATATAAGCCAGTGCTTCTTAAGCTATTAGACGCAGGAAGTCAACACACACACCCCATGTGCTAGGGGCCGGTACCATATTTGTGTCTATTGGCTATATTTTTTTTTCTCCTAGAAATTCTCCAAGGACTGGGAGCTATTGCTCATGGACCAGCACCAGCCCATCAACCACCACTTGAAGCAGCACTGATATAGGCTTTACTCAAGTCTTGCTTTCTAATCTATTCTATTCTGAAATTCATTCTGCATGTGGAAAAAGGCAAGTGTAGACAGGAAAGGTGTTTCTACTCTCATGGCTGCATAAACGCAAGACGAGCAGACATACCCCCCACAAATTGTATCTAGAAAATGTGTTCTAGACTTATCTTCAGCCCTTCTGTACAGGACCCATAGCTATCCAGAACTTGGAAAAGTTACTTTTTGTAGAATGCTGGATAGAGGATTCTAGGAGTTAGAATCCAAAGGGGTAACTCTTCAAAGCTCTGTGAATACCATCTGTGGTATACTATCAGTGAACACCCTACATTTGATGGAGTCATCATTGCTTCCTTTTTGACTGCTGCAGAAGAGCTTATGTGCCAATTGGTGATTCAGCACCAATACAACTTTCTTTACTCTGGTGACATGATATTTAGTCACAGCTCTGGTTAGTACTTGGATGGGAGGCCACCAATGTAGACCAGGTGCTGTAGGCTATATTTCAGAGGAAGGAATTAGCAAACCAACTCTGAGTATCCCTTACTTTAAAAAAAAATATTATGAAATTCATGGGTTTGCCATAATTTGACAGGCAACTTGAACACACACACACACATGTAGGCTTTAGACAAGTCTGCTCTGAGATAATTATTTGTTTGGTCTCACATATCCTCTCTCTCCAAAGAGAAGGCTTGCAGCTGCTGTAATCTCCCCAAGCAAGAATGCACTGGAATCTCTTCCCTAATTAAACATCCCTAGATATTTTGAATCCCCAACTCTCTCTCTAAGCACCTTCCATCACTTGGTATTATTTATTCAGCCTGTCAGCTTTGGCATACCTCTCAGCTTTCTGAGGAAGAGAAAATCTACTCTTCAGCTTCAGAAATGAAGAATGTGGAATGCAACTTAAATTGAACTGTTAATTCCTGTGGGGAAAATAAACCAAATTAAGCCTGTCAGAAGAGACTTGTCACTCTAAGTATTCTTTGCTGGGATGAGGCCTAATATTTTGGCAATACTGGGAAACATCATCCATCCTTGTTTGGAGCTAAAAAGAGATAAGGCATTTGGTAGACTGAACATATGCTCATCAATGCCAAAAGCAAACTTAATCAAGCTGTACCCAGAGAAGCATGGGCTTTTCTGTTTCCTATTTAACTTGCTAGTTATTCAGTAGTCAGAACTGTTACAACCTGATAGGAAGAGCTGTTCGGCAGTGGAATGCACCACCTGGGAGTGTGGTGGAGTCTCCTTCTTTGGAGGTTTTTAAACAGAGGCTGGGTGGCCATCTGTCCAGAATGCTTTGCTTGTGTATACCGCAAGGCAAAATGGGGTTGGACTGGATGGCCCTTCTGGTCTCTTCCAGCTCTATGATTCTGTGATTCTATGAACTACATATACTAACAAGGCAACAGCCCAGAGCTTGAGAAATTGATGTTTTGGTTTACAACTCTACTGGTCATGCAGGTGAAGGATTCTGGGAATTGTATTCAAGTATGTTTTTTTTCCCCAAGGTCTTCAAAATCCTGAGGTGCTAAGATTCCAGAGATACCTTCTTCACTTATATAAATATATGGCTCCCTATATGGCTCAGGTCCAGGCTATTTGAAGAGCCACCATGGTATAGTGGTTTGAGCATTGGACGACTACCTTCAAAACCAGGATTTGAATCCCACTCAATCATGGAAACCCACAGGGTGACCCTGGGCAAGTCACACTCTCTCAGCCTCAGAAGAAGACAAAGGCAAACCCCCTCTGAACAAATTTTGCCAATGAAACCCTGTGACAGGGTCTCCTTAGGGCTGTCAACTTGCCATAGGTGGAAACAACTTGAAAGCACATGACAACCAGGGTATTTGAAGGATTTTCTCCATATATGACCCTGACTGGGCTCTAATATTTTTGTGGGAAGGCCCTCCTCTCTGTTCCACCAACTTCCCAGATACATTTCAACAATGACACTTTGTATGTTTTTACTTAAGTTTTCGTATGTGCTTTTATCTGTATTTGTTGTAATTTTTGTAAGCCATCTTGAGTCCCAGGGCTGAGGACAGTTGGGATATAATAATAATAATAATAATAATAATAATAATAGTAGTTATTTTGGAGCCAGACAATGTCTTTGGTGAATCCTTACATAAAAAATAAAGGATCCAGAAAGAAAGGCACAGATGTGCATAACATATTTATATTCGAAGTGCTGGTTTTGACCCATAAAACTTTATACAGTTCAGGTCCAGGCTATTTGAAGGAGTGTATCTTCCCCATGAGCTTGCCTGAGCTCTTAGATCTGCAAGGGAAGCATGTCTCTCTATCCCAGCACCTTCATAGGCCTGGTTGGTGGGAACTCAGGAAAAGGCCTTCTCTGTGGGTCCTCTCACACTTTGGAACTCCCTCCCTAGAGAAGTTAGGATGGCTCCTTCTTTGTTTTTCTTTTGGTGACAGGTTAAGACCTTTCTTTCCCAGCAAGCTTTCGGAAACTGATTTTTAGCAAAAAAATATGGTTCTTATGGTAAATGACATGTGCTGCTTCAAAGTTAGATTTTAACTGGATTATAATTCTGTTGTTCTTTAACACTGTTTTAATCTTGATTTTGTATGTTTTTAACTATATGTTTTTTATCGTATTCTCTGTCTTTTCGTAAGCTGCCTTGAGTCCCAGCCTGGGAGAAAGGTGAGATGTAAATAAAGTGATGGGTGATGCAAACAAACACATCACAATGTTTATAAATAGGTAGAGCTGGGGAAGTTGTCCTGAGGAGAAACATTCCTCAGAGGTACTATGTAGCTCTCAGGTAATCCATGTGATATCCTCAGTATGCTTCCTTAATTGCTCAAACAGCTGGCTAATTGCATGGGAGGTCTTAGCAAGCCAAATGCTGATCATCCCAGGGGAAAGTGCACATGGAAAGTCAGGGACAAATTATAAACATCTCCAGTGATGTTACCAGGGCTTCATCAAGCAATGTCTCAAGGTGTCAAAAATCTAGAGGCATCTGCCTCAGAAATGCAAGGATCTCTGAGAGAGAGTCACTTTGGAAGGAGTTGCAAAGAAACAGGTAAACACTGTATCGGCTGGGCAAGATCCCTCAAATATTACCAGAGGATGACACTCTTAGAAATGTCTGGTGTCTGCATAGACCTCATTGTAAATGACATGAAAAAACAATGATGGAGAATCTTTTCCAGACTTTGAACCTGGGTAGTTGTCCAAAGATCACTATGACACCCATTTCTGAGTGACAATATTTAGCCTTGATACCAAATGCACAGTTGCACAATGTCTCTGAGTCATAAAGACATACATGTTAAAGATTCCACACTCATCCATTCTGTCTCTGATTCCCACCACCACAAAAAGCCTACTTCTTCCTATATTGTATTGCATTTCCCTCTGTATTTTCCAGTTCATTGTATGTATTACTTAGTGACCCTTCAATAGGAGACCTAGTTAGAAAACTGTACACAGCCCCCCAGAAGTGAATAGGACTGTGAGTCTGGATAGATTCTGGAATGAAATTATGTTAATAAATCCTGTGCTGTTGTTGTTTTTAAAATCTAGTGGTGGGTTGCAATGTGCAATGGAAATAACCAATTTTATTTGCTTTGTTCTCAGACTAGACCAATTCTTATTATGATTATCATGCCCTCTCTCACCCATGCACTTTCCTCCCTACCCCGCTCTCTCTCTCACATACCCATATGGATATAACTGATTACTAGGAGACCAGGGTTCAAATCCCTACTCAGCCATGGAAACTCATTGGGTGACCTTGGGCAAGTCATACTCTCTCAGCCACAGAGGGAGGCAAGGGCAAACCCCCTTTTAGCAAATTCTGCCAAGAAAATCCCATGATAGGGTCAGCTTAGGGTCACCATAAGTCAGAAATTACTTGAAGGCACACAACAACAAAAACAACAACCTAGAATTGATACACAAAACCCTTTGGGCTATTTCTCATAGGGTCCTTTCACATCATACAGTTGTAGTGCTATGATTCCACTTTAACTGTTGTGATTCCATCCAATGGAATCCTGGGATTTGTAGTTTCCATTTAGAATTCTCAGCCAGAGAGCTCTAGCACCTCACCAAACTACAAATCCAAGGGTTTCATAGGATGGTGCCATGCCTGTTAAAGCAGAATCATAGTGCTATAACTGTGGACTGTGGAAGAGCCCCAGGGAGTGTGTTCCACTGCTGAACAACTCTTACTGTCAGAAAGACTGTCTTGTCTGTTGTGTGCCGAAAAAATGCTAAGTTTAAAAGTCGAGCAATGTGACATCCTGCAGCAACTTGAGGGGGACCCAAACCTTTTTCAAAAAAGCATCATTTGGGATGAAACCTGGATCTCCCAGTATGATGATCCTGAGACAAAATGACAGTCAATGCACTGGAAAACACCATCATCACCAAGAATGAAAAAAGCATGTCAAAGCAAGTCCACATTCACAGCTGTCGGGGGGGGGGGAGGCCAGAACTGTGGGGAAATCGTTTTATTCTTCATCAAGACAATGTGCCTGCTCACATAGCACTTTCTGTGAAGCAGTTTTTGACCAATAAACATGTTACTACACTTGACCATCCTCCATATTTGCCACATTTGGCACTATGTGACTTTTCTCTTTTTCCTAAAGTGAAAACAGTGCTTAAAGGAACATGTTTTGAGTTAATTGATGCAGTAAAGAAGGAAACGGCAGATGTGTTGAAACAGCTGACAGAAACTGATCTGCTCCATGCTATTGACCAGTGGAAAACAAGACTGCATCAGTGTGTGAGTTTGAATGGGGAGTATATTGAAGAGGACAAGCATTAGAATTACAATACATATAAAGATGGATTATTCAGTCTCATTATTTAATAGACAGACCTCATATCATATCTAGATATACAAACATAGATTACTTGTGATTTAAGTTAGCTAATTGCTAATGAATTGTTATGGGAGAATGAGGTGTGTGTTGATTTGTACACTGTTCATGTTCATTAATAATATAAATTAATTTTAAAAAGAAAAGAAAAGCCTCATTCACAGCAACCATTCAAGTTGCTTTCATATGCTATGTGCATGAAGAGATTTTGTTGTATGCAAAAGCCCTTTTGCCTGTTATATGCATGAAGTAGGTTCACACATCAACAGAGCCAACAATGTCCCTGTGTTGAGCTTAGACATCTGAGCAGGGGAAACCTGCATTTTTCTGGTGCACATCCATGAAAGTACATGCAATAGCAATAACAATAGCATTGATATTTATATACCGCTTATCAGTGCTGAAGCACTCTCTAAGCAGTTCGCAATGATTTTTATCTTATTTACCCCCAACAAGCTGGGTACTCAATTTACTGACCTATGGAAGGATGGAAGGCTGAGTCAATCTTGGAGCCCTCTGGGATTGAATTCATAACCTTGTGGCTTGCAGTACTGGCATTTAACCACTGTGCCACCAGGGCTCCCTGTTGCTATTAACCCTACAATTACAATGCAAAAGTTATGAAGCAATCCCTTCTTTACTTACAATCATACTTTTAAATTTTGGTTGTTGTTTGCTTTCAAGTGCTTCTGACTTTTTGTGACCCTCAGGAGATTATCAGACATGGCTAATGTGGCGCCATAATGATGCCAGTGGAAAACAAAAGGATGCGAATATCAGATGATGACATCCTTTTGTGTTCTGCTGGCATTATTATGGCGTTCTATTTAATTGAAGGGCCGAGCCATCAATAGATCCCCCGTTCTGTTTCTGTGCTGGCATTGCCGGCATTTGAAACCTCACGTGATTGTCCTGCCATGAATACAGTGTCAATGGGCAATCCTGCCAGAACACTTCCGGGTGGGATTGTGAAAACAAGGTAGGCTACCCATCTTTTTATGAACCTCCCTGGGTTACTTGTTATTTTTTTAGTGTGTTTATGTGCTTGTGTAAACCTTTTTCTTGTTATTTTTCTTGTTGTTTTTGAATTTCCTGCACTCACATCTTCTCACAAGAATGGGCAGGATTTTAATCCAAGAAGTGAACAGAGCTCCATTAGAACTCCATTCATGCAGTACTGCCTTTGGATGGAAGAGAAGGTAAGTCTGATAGGGAGGGTTATTGTGTCAGGACAGGGACAGGTTTGTCTTTGCCTTGCTCTTAGGCTGAAAGAGCATGACTTGCCAATGATCTCTCAACGGATTTCCATGGCTGAGCAGGGGTATGAACACAGGCTTCCCATAGTCCCAGTCCAACATTTAAACTACTACACTACACTGGCCCTCACTATTATAATTGGGCCTTTGTTCATTATGGCAACATGTTATTCTGGATATAGTTTATAAGGTAGCTCCCCATGTTCCTAATTGGAAAAGCATGCATGTGTGTGCATGTGCATGAGAAGGAATGAGTGCTTAGGCAAAGATCTTGTAATTCAGACTGTCCTGGAAACCAGAGAGATTCATTTTTAACAAAAGGAGAAAGAACTGCTCAGATTCATGAGGATCTTCACTGCCTGGGAGTCAAGTTCAAAAAAAACACAAACCCCAGCAGGTTGTCAAGGGCTTTCAAAAGAAGGTATTCTGGTTAGTAATTCCAGAGGAAATGTTTCCTAAGAATGAGGACAGACAACTAAGGTGAATATGGGTTTAGCACAGCAAAGAGAGCTAAGCTGTAAACAAAGAAGCTGGGATGCTGGGAAGGCAGAACAGGCTAAAAGCAAGAACCGAGAGTTTATCAATAAAGAGATGTGATATAGAGAAGGGAAGGTGTTACAAATGAATGCTAGAGAGCCTGCATGTCCAAAGCTTGAGAAATGACTTTTTAAAAGCAATTAATTACAACTATAGTTTCAATGCCCCCCCAAATCAATACTTGCCATTATAGCTACATTCAAAAAAAAAAACAGACTCTAGTAGTACCTTAAACACTATTTAGCATAAAATGTTGTGAACTGCAGTCCACTTCTTTATATGCATGGAGAGTTGTGTCAATTCATAGATATTTATACATATGCTTGGGTCGGTAGGGGCTGTAGAGGAATTGAAATGGCAAAGCTACACATATTAACATAACATTCATTAACAAACAGTTGTGGGGTGGTATCACAGATAACCTAGCATAGCTAAACACATACAACAATGCTGTAAGGTAGGTTTGCTGGGAGGTAGTGGCAGCCCAAGATCACAAGACCATGAAGGGATTTGAACTTGGGTTTCTTTCTTCCAAGTGCAGCACTTTGAACATTATTCTATAGTCATTCTCGCAGAACAGTAATTACTGTAAAAAATTGTTTCAAGACTGAAACAGAGTGGTAGAAAAAAAGCAATTATTAATGTGCTAAATTTCCACACTCAGAATGTGACTGAATAATATGCATGAATATAATATATTGCTTAATATGCAAATTAGATGCCTAGTTTGAGAGGCTGGAATATAACAGACCAATACAATCCTAACTCAAAGGTGTAGCAGCTGTATGAGAGACAGGATTTGGCCCAAGCCTTTTCTGCTAGCACAAATTCCCTCCCGCCACCACAATCCTTTTCTGCCAGCAGCAGAGACAATACAGACAGCTCAATACAAACTGACACCATATTCCCTCCCCCCACTCATAAAATCTCATGAGCTGAGAAGAAATTTTGTTTTAATTCTCAAATTTATTTCTGAAATGGTAGCACCCTCTGCATTCCCCAGAAAGCCCTGCCTTTGCTTCTTTTGTTTAATAATAGCACAGACCCTGAGAGTCTTTTGTAACTTTCCAGTCATTATGAAAGGAATTATCCTGGCAGTGTTTTGATTCCGCACCCCCCCCCCATTCTAATGGACCAAAGTGACTGAGGTCAGACTAATTAAGTGTAAAGCTTTCTAATTCCCCCCTGCCCTTTTTCATTGCATTAAAAAATGAATTCGTCCCTTGAAGTCCATTTCTCTTGCAAGTGCACATGCAGTAAAAAAAAATGAATTGATGGCAAAGTGGCTTAATTGCTCTTGTCTCATTGTAGAACACCTGCAGGTTTTGATTACTATTAGCTTGCAGAATGGGTCCTGGAGCAAATCAAGCCTGAACTCTACCTAGAAGCCAAAATGATTAAACTGAAGCTATCATACTTTGGCCATACCATGAAACAGGATTCTTTAGAAAATACAATAATGCTTAGAAAATGGAAGGGAAAGAGGAAGACTGCATCATAGGCGGAGAGAACTCAGCCAAGAAAGCCATAGCCCTGGATTTGCTGAGCAGGGCTGTTGATGACTTGGTGGTTTCTCATTCACAGGGTTGCCATAAGTTGAAACTGACTTGACAACAATTAACAATAGTAACAACAGCTTGCTGAAACTTTCCATTTCTGCAGTTACTGGAAGCATGAAGCAAAATCCACAAACTGAAGGATTATGCACACTTCATTGGTTGTAACTGTTCCTTATAAATCTAATCTAACTTTGTAAATGGGGTGAAGCTCATATTCTTTCCTAAAAATAAATGTGAAGAGCCCCCCTACCCCCTTCCTGGCCAGGTGCAACATTTCACAAGGAAAATTTTCAGAAAGATCTAAGGGATACTTGTGAAGTAAACATTCAAAAGCTTCTTCCATTTCCCCCAGCTCAAGTATCATATAGTTTAGGACTGAACCAAAAGTAAAACACATGTTATTGGTTGCTTTGAATTTGTGCTCAGTCTACCTTTGGGCAATTCATCTGTGCACCAGAGTGCAGATTTGAAGCAACCGAAGCAGTAGCAAAAAGATGTTGCTCACATCACCAGGGGAGCAGAATTTCATTCTCCCAAACCCACTTGAGGAGTTACCATGGATGCATCCTGCAAGGGTTATGGTGCAAACATGTCATATCTTCTTGTCCATGAAAGATGTTCTCCAGAGGAACAAAAAATGCACGTCAGTGCTGTAGAGCTCCAAGTTTTCTTAAAAGTATTCAGAGCTTGCAAGTGAAAACCATAGGGAAGAATGGTATTGATAATTTCAGACAATGCCACCCTGGATTATTACAGCAGCAAACAAAGAAACACTCCTTCTGAAGTGCTACTAAATCTGACTCTCTAGTTTTGGAATTGGTGCCTCAGTTTTTAGATCTGTCCAATACCAATCCATCTTCCTGGAACAGATAACAATTTTATGAATCCTCTGAGCAGGTCAGAGACTGTCAGCCCCATGCGGAGCCATCACCTATATTTTCTGGAGGTGAGGCTCTCCCCAAACATAAATGTTTCAGTCCCTGGTCAATGGGAAATGCAGAAGATTTTGCTGCAGAGGCAGCACACCAGGCAGAAGTGATAGCAGATGCCTTTCTTTTGAACAGGGTGACTCCTCTATCCTATGCATTTCTATCTTTTCCACTAATTGAAAAAAAATACCAAAAAAAACCAGAAAATATGAAAATACAGATTATATTCTTGTCACTGCATGGTGGCCTCAGCAACCATAGTTTGATCTTCTCTTTGTCCCAACTTATCAGACTATTTGGAGGTTACTGCTTTACCTGGATCTCCTAAAACAGAAGGATGGTTGGGTCAGGCATCCAGATCTGGACATGTTCAAGTTAACAGTGCAGAGAATTTGACCATGTCAACTTTGCCTCCTGAAATATGGCAGATACTAATTGCAGCATTAAAACATTCAACAAGACGGGCTTAAGCCTTGAAGCAGGCCACATTCCTTCCTTACTTTAATTACCTACAAAAGTGTGTTGCTAGTGAAAATTTGTTATGTATTGAGTTGTCTTAATCACTTTGGTAAAAACAAAAACAAAAAAAACCCCTTACCATTGTCATCACAAAGGTTCTGTCTGATGGGTATTTCATCGCTCTAGAATTAGAAGCCTTCAGGGTTTGTGCATCCATCAGTTAAAAGATTCCTGAAGAGTTATGAAAGCCTTTATCCAGTCACATGAAATCCAACTTTTTCATGAGACCTCTCACTAGTTTTGTCTGAACTAATGGGAAAGCCATTTGAACCTATGTTCTCTTATACACTACATAATTATAGTGCTTTGATACCACTTTAACTGCCATGGCACCATCATGTGAAATTTTGGGATTTGTAGTTTCATAACATATTCAGAATTCTCTGCCAGAGAGCTCTTGGGCCTCACCAAACTCAAACCCTAGGAATACACAGAATGCAGTCATGGCAGGTAAAGCCACATTGAATCCCATCTTGGGAGAAATGTGGGATATAAATTCAATATGAATGAATGATTGAGGTGGTATCAAAATACTCTGATGGTGTAGTGTGAGAAAGAGTTATATTTAACTGCAAAATTGACTTTCAACCCATTTTCTTTTTCTCCACCCCTCATCCCAACATTCTAGGACTGTGTGAGGCTGAACCACAGAGAAGGTGGACACAAACTCTGCCCATCACACTCAAGTTAGGCTTTACCAGGTGTTGTGAAGGTTTCAGGCTCCATCTTAGACTGCCAGAAGGATAAAGAAACAAACCATGGTTGCCTTCCTCCTTCCCCTCGCCCAACTTTTTGAAAATATAAAATCTATCTGTTATTCAGAACTACCTACGCTACTAGGTGAAGCACACAAGCTCTCTGCTAGGGAGGAAACAAAAGTTAAGGGAAACTAAACAGCTTTTATTTCAATAAAACTGTAGATAATTTTGGTGTGATAGGAAAAACAATCAAACCAACCATGAAATTAGAAGCTAAATGTGATAGCTTTACATATATATATATATAGGTTGGGAAAGACCTGTCTGTGGTCTTGCAGCTTTCTTGCTGCTCAGAAAAGCCTATAGTAGGCTTCATAGATCAACATAGTTGCTATGAGAGTATCCTCCAAGAAATAGTCAAGCATCAGTATACAAAGGGATCTTGTAGCACCTTTGAGATTTGCTGAGAGAAAGTGGTTTGTAACAGAAGCTTTTGTAGACTCAGGGCTTATCTACAGCAGCCAGGATATACTGGCTCTCCACTGGTGTATCCTGGCTCCAGATCTGGCTCATTCTGCCCCTTAATTTAATTAACAGGCACAAGCCATCAATAGCCCTCAATATCGCTCTTTTTGTGGTATTGATGAGCGTGCGAAATCATGTTCCACTGTAATTGCATGATTACAGCGTGAATGGGCAGTCCTCTTTTTCCCTTCCCCTTTCCCAACGAGAACACATACTTCAACTTCCAAGGGACAACGTGAAGAGGATCAACAGGACACTGTTGTAACAAACTGTTCCCTTTGCTTGGTACGTTTTTATGTTTGTGTGACGTGGGCCTCCTTCTGGCTACCATGTGACACGAGCCTTCCTTCCCCTCTCTGTGGTGGTGTAAATACACAGAGAGGAAGGAGGCGCGGGTCACAGTTTGTTTAAGTGCTTATTTGTGAATTTTTTTCATTATGTATTTGTTTTTGGTGTGTTTAAGTGAAGTCGTGTCTTGCAAGAACAGCCAAAATCTTACCCATGCAAAATCCAGGAAGTAAGAGAATTTTTTTCTTAAAGGGACATGTGCCGAGCAGCAAGAAGCATTAATACTCTGTCATTAGAAGGCAATGCGAAGACAAGTGTTACTATAGTGCGAGCTGAAATCCTGTTCTTAAACAGCTAATGGTGGTCGTGTGATAATTACTGTAATAGTGCCACTATGTTTCTGCTTTCCTCTATAGAGGAATTATAGCATTTTTAGACACTAGTCTGATAAAGTCCTCAGTCTCAAAGGTGCTACAAGAAGATCCCTTTGTATTAGAGAGTGTCTGTAACTGACACGGGCAACCACCTATTGTGCCAAGCATTTGTCCCCCAAAATATTCAGTCTTTAGGGCAGGGGTAGGAAATAAGGCCCTCCAGATGTTGTTGGACAGCAACAGCTACCATTACATACCTTTAGCAATGTGTGATAGGGCTGCTGGGACTTGCAGTACAACAATATCCAGACAGCTGCATAATTCTTCTTTAGGATGATGTTCTCATTCAGAACTTTAATCAGTTCTGTCCCCATGCTATTTCACCAATGCTCTGTAGGAGCCAATTATTATAATCAGTTCTTCGGTATTTTACAGTAGCTGGATCTGTTGCTAGTTCAGCAGTAACACTGAGGACAAATCCCTCTGCAGGGCAGGCATGCTGATCTTAAGAGCCACTGTGCCAGCATGGTAGCTCATAGGATCAAGCCTGTTAATGCGGATTAGCTACTCTTTATCACTCTTCAAACATCCTCTCTTACACACATTTCAAGTAGGGAAAGGATGGATTCCTCCCATGGTTTCAGTTCTTGCCAGGGCTTGGAAAAGTTACTTTTTGGACTACAACTTCCAGAATCCTCCAGCCAGAATGGCCACCAGTCACACTGAACAGGGGAGTTGCAGTCTAAACAAGCAACTTCTCCAAGCTCTGATTCCTCCCAATACGTGGAAGGTTGATTTTCTACCCTACTTGTCTTTGTAATTATAGTACAAAATAAATGGAGATTTTACTAGTGAGGGCAGGGGGGAGTAGGTGAATTTCTCATAATTCTTTGGGATTAATTAATCTAGGGTAGAAGGGTGTGATCTGGAGAATGAATAAATTCTTAAGATATCATGCAAATTGAAATAGCTCTATCTGGATCCTGGAGCTCAGCTGACCTCATTCGACTTACTATGCAGGATTAAAAAGCTTCTTGAGCCTGGAAAGCCTCCAGTGGAGGTCAGAGGACAGGCATGTGCTTCTCTTGTCTCTTGTTCCCAGAGGGCTTCAAAAGAGATCACAATGCATTTGGTTAGACTTTTAAACAAGATACGGATGCTTTCCCACAGCTTCTCTGTTAGGCCTGTTTTAGAGTTGGCTGTTTGTAATGAGGTTTTTTATTTATTTTTTTTATTTATACCCCGCTCTTCAGCCACAAGGCTATCAGAGCAGCTTACAAATTGTTTTAAGCAATAGCTATTTACACATCTACACTGCATTAAACAGTTTCCAATGTGTGTTAGCTAATTGCCATCCTAAACCATGCTGACCAGGGTAAAATCCCAACAAATTCTGTAGAACTTGTTTCTGGAGGTGCTGGGAGACTGTGCTGCACAATGTTTTTAACTGTTTCCAAGGCTATTGCCTAATTTGATTTGATTTATATCCCACTCTTCTTCCCATATAGGATCCAAAGTGGCTTACAACATAGGTTAAAACAAAATAGCTGAAACAATATGTGGTATAATTTTTTAAAAAAGGAGTAACCCATCAATCCAATTAAAATATGGATTTAAAATAATTAAAAACAGGTAATTTTTTTAGCTATTTGCGAAAACACATAGCACAGGACCTTGTGCTGTGCCACAGTCTTTAACCTCCTACAACCATCACTTTTCAGCAACATGTGTGCCTTCAAGTCATTTCTGGCTTATGGTGACCCTAAGGCCAGCCTATCATGGGGTTTTCTTAGCAAGATTTGTTCAGAAAGGGGTTGCCCTTGCCTCCTTCTGAGGCTGAGAGGTCACCTAGTGGGTTTCCATGACTGAGCTGGGATTTGAACCCTGGCCTCCAGAGTCACACTACATCACACTAAGGGGTCTGAAATCATGTGCAATGTTTGCATGCCTGCAAAAAGTCGTGCAGTTATGCTGATTTTGCTGAATGCTCAGGCTTTTTAGGGCATTCTTGTCTCTGATGCCTTCAAACTTTTTCCTTTAGTCACAAGGACTAAAAATTCACACTCTCCTTGCAATCTTGTGGCTCCAGTAAAATAATTTCCTAGTTATAAACCTTTTTATTTGTTAATCTGTGCCTCCCCTGCCATCCCTCAAGGGATGGCTGCATCATTTTTCTCCCCTGTATTGGGTTCTTCGCACCCTTTATGGCTCCTTTTTTTCCCCTTGCTTCCAATAGGAGCAGAAGCAAGGTGGGAGGAGGAGATCACAGATAATGAGATTACCAATACTGTTAAGGCTCACTGACGTCAGTGGTTAAACATCACTAGGAGCAGATGGAATGTACAGTGATGGAAGACAATTCATGACCTGAGAAGATACAAAGACAGAGGCAAAGGCATGTAATAAATACTTGGCCCAGATACAAGTGGAAAGTTCTCAGTGTGTAAATCCTGGGAATTTGCATGAGAACATTCCAGAGGAATATGATATAAAATGAAAGAGAAAGAATCTTGATGCTATTGTTTAAGCTACTTTTAGGAACTTGGGGAAGATAATAATTTTTCAGTAAAGTGTTTCCTTCCTACAGTTGGCCAAACTAATTGAGATACCCAGGGACTTTGCAACTTGCAACTTGTTCTACCGTGACATAAAATACACACAACATAACAGATACTTGCAAAAGGCCTCCCCCCGCATACCCAGGGGTGTAACTATACAGAGGGGGGCAAAGTAAGGGCACCCACACTCACACACAACAAAATGAAATTTTCCTTCACTCCCAAAATTCCTAGCATTGCAGAAACTTGAACAATTGTTTGTATCTACCGGTATGTGTTCCCCTAAACTGGCAAAATCACCTCTTAGGACTTTACCAGACAGACAATATACGGCGTCATAACAATGCCACATAACCACGAAAGGGCACGCATATCAGATGACATCACCTTTTTGCGGTTATGCCCTGGCCCAAAACTGGGGTTTTTAATTAATGGCTTAAGCCATCAATAGATCCCCCTGCTACTTTTTTGCTAGCATTGCCAGCGTGCGAAACATAGGGGCATTTAAATCTCGTGCTTGCCCCAACAATGGCCGGACCAGCATGAACACTTCCGGGTCAGATTGGTACATCCAGGTAGGTTTCACTCTTTTTATGACCCTCCCTGGGTTATTTGGAACCTTTAAAATGTGGGTGTGTGCTTTGTGAAACTTTTTGTGTGTATTTTTTGTTTTTAAATTTCCTGCGCAGCAAAGTCTTGTGGGATTTTGAGCGAGGAAGTGAATGGGGCTCCGTTCACTTCCTCTTTATTGCCAGGAGCCTTTGCCAGGAGAAGAAGGTGAGTACAGGGGGGGCATTCTTTTGCTGGCATAGAAATGATTTTGTTTTTGTTTTTGTTTTGCTGACAAAAGAATGTCTTAAAATATGTAGTCTTATAAAGTCCTTAGTATTCTTTGCCTAAGAAAACCCAATGAAATCCATAGGGTCACAGTAAATCAACAGGTACATACATACACACAATAGCTAAACCAGCCAATTTTTTTTCTGGTGTGGGAGACAGAAAATCCCACAAGCACCTCTTTCTTCCTGTCATAGTAGAAACAATAGAAAGACAACAATAGTAGAAAAGTAGAAAGACAACAATAATAAATTAACCAGCTGTTTCCTGCCTTTTCAGGACACCCCAAATCACCTTCATTCTGCCTGGTTTGGAGAGACATTTTAAAATTATCTTTATTTAATTTTTTCTTCCCAGGTTTCTCAGATCCTACTATTTTCATTATTACTTGTTTTCCATTATTTGTTTCCATTATTATTTATTTCCTGGGTCAGGGTGTTTGGAGGAGTATCCTTACATTTTTCCATTCCCACCCCACTATCACATTTCAAACATCCCTCCTCACAGTCCAAGCACTTTCAACCCTAATTGTTGGATTTATTATGTTTTTCTGTAGAACAAATCACTTGTAACAATCCAGCTTTTATGGGAAAGGGAGAGAAAACCACTGGGAGATCAGGGCTGCAATTACACAGGAGGTTTTATTGTGATAAATTGTGCTTTAGCGCTTTTCCGCACCAGTGGTGGGTAGTTTACACAGCCTATGGAGGAAACAGCTGTATTTTGTTGCTCTTTGGGGTTTTTTCGCTTTGAGATTCACACAGCCAAATGTGGTGGGGGCGTGGCCAAGTATTGGAGAGAAGACAAAGGAATGCCATAGGAATGTCTGCCCTGGCCCCAACTCCGTGTGCTTAACAGCTGATGGACAAAGAATGTCACCCTTTGCCTCTCTCCCCCCAGCGCCCTGCCCACAAATCAAACTCCAAACGGAAGGTTTTTTCTCTTGCTTAACAGCTGAATGACAAAGGGGCCAGTTACATGACAGAATAAAGTGAGCGAAATTCTGGATTTCCATCCTTTTGGAACAGGGGTGAATAGTTCTTAAGATTTATGGCTAATTTGGATGAGTTTTGGCTGTAGTTTACACAGACAAAGGTGGGGGAAATGGCCAAGCAACTCTATCATTATCATTAAAGCCAGGCAGAAGACGCAGAGGAAGGAAGGAGGGGGCAGTGCCTTCGTCTGCATATAAATCAACAAAAATGGAGGGAGACCATGGAGGAGATGAATAATTAAGTGGGAAGGAAAGCAGCCACACACACACACACACACACACACACAAGCAACTGGCTATTCCTTTGCTCTGCAATCCGTCAGCTGTGCTTTTCCCATGCTAAAAGCAAGCCGGTTGGCTGGATGTTTAAAGCAAGCAGTAGACATGAAGGATATTATGGATCGCTACTGAGTCTCCCTCCTGGCTCCACATCTAGCCAGTCCACCCCTTCATCATAAGAACCAATCACAGTGCAGCTCTGCTGCAACTGTATCGGGAAGACTGCTGGTAATTCACATGGACTTGCCGTTCACACTAGCAATAATGTGCTAAGTTGGGCTACTTTTCAAATAAACCGACAAAAGTAGCGACATCTCCTATCACGCTACATTTGGGTATTTTGACTTCCCCCCTTCTGAATGAGGTGATACTGTGGCTCGATCAATGGGAACAATGAGCAATCTTAGCGATATATTTAGGGGAATATTTGCCCGTGTAAACGCAGCCCAGGAGATGGCACCTGAGGTGTGGGGAGAAGAAAGATCATATAGAGGGAGGAGATGGTGGTTCTTTGATTTGTGTGACATGTTATTGAAACAGGTCTTTTTGTTGGAGAGGGGCCTAGAAAAGGTGGCCTAATGAAAGCTCATCCCCATCCACCTGGTTGGCTAGCAGCAGCCAATGGGCATTTTCTGATGTTGTCGAACAAAAGCAAAGAAACAAAGGCACACAGCAGCCCCCAATCCACAATGCTGCAGCCTTATTTGAGAGCTCACGACGAACAAGTCTTGAAGAGAAACGACAATGCAGAAACATCACAACCTAGAAACATCACCCAAGAAGACCGTCTGCTGTGCTTTCTGCAACCGGACCTGTTTATCTTGGATTGGCCTTTTCAGTCATCAGCGCACTTGCAGAAAGCGCGGGATGAGTCCTTCCTGAATCTTCGTTTGAGAAGAAAAGCCAGAGAGAGAGAGAGAGGGAGATTGACATAGGTCTTTTTCTCCTTTTAGAGTTCAAGACAACAATGTCGAATTGTTTGAAATTTAATATAATTTTCAAATTTAAATTAAATTTGAATTAAACTTGTAATCTAATATATAATATATTTTCTGAGTCTGCCACTGTTTGGAGGCCTTGATTCCAAGTATCAGCAAATGGGGTGGTCTGGGGTTTCCTATTTAGTAAGAATATGTGCTCAGCTGTCAGTATGGGTTTGGCAAATCATGCTCCTCCCCCCCCCCCGCCCCAACACACAGATTGTTCATCTATCAGGTCCCAGCTACCAATGACAGCTTGTGGCTTTCATGTCCTCAAATGGGCTCAGTATCTTGGATAGCTTATTTAAAGTTCAGATTAAAACCCAGAGCAGACTGACCACTTCGATAAAATGGGATGCCAGCCACCAATGCCATCTGTTGGTTGGGGGATACATGACCCACCAAAGCATGTAAATGATTTAGCTAGGACTTTGTTGATCCTTACCTTACTATTTATCTACAAAGGGACTACACTGACATTTCCATAGAAACTGTGTCAGGTCAGTGCACAGATGTTCTCTTCCTGGTACCTGTCCTTTAGGGTCATGTCTAATGTCTAAAAGCTAGTTTATTTCCAGTCCTATCACCTTCAGAGGCATGTATGGTTGGGATGCAAGTCGGGGCCCCATGACCCTAAAGGACAGCTGCCAGGAAGAGAACATCTGTGCACTGACCTGACACAGTTGCTTTTGATGGGGCTTATGCTCGTCTAGGTGCTTTTTCAGGCATTGCACAAGGAGGTATTCAGTATCTCCTTGCATAAATATTTTCCCCATCATGCAATGGCAGCAGGATGGCACTGGGATGCACCTCCATTGCTAATCAGTGACCGGGGTGGTGGTGGTAGGTGAAAGTCTGCCCTGGCACCATCTGATTACCATTTTACAGCAGGGAAAGAAGGCACAGCCTTTACTGTTCTGGGCCTCTAGTATGGCTGAGAGAGCACAGGCTATTCCTTCTTCTCTGGCCATGCAACAGTCAACATGTGGAGGCTACTGCCCTTATCATGTTCCTTTTCTGCCTTCCATTGGTTCACTGATCCTGATGGACCGAGCTTGTATCTAAAGTTGCAGCTGTTGCCTCACAGCTCTTTCTTGCAGGTTCACAGCTGAAATGGGGTCTGATCTCAGGCAAAACACTGCATTGTAATGGAGGGAAGTTATATAACAGAAGCCTCTCTCCTCTAATTCCAGAGTAAATAACAGGATGGCTTATTCCTTTGCAGTCTAATCCACAAGATGGTTTCTGTGAGGATTATTTTGGGACCTTCTGGATTTAATAAGCTAGTTATCTGCAGGAAGAGGTAATTAGGAGGTTGCTAGTTGGTACTTGGGATGCTGTGAAGATGTTCTTTTTTTTTGAGCAAAGAAGAGTTTAATAATGCTCAAGGTTCCAAGGCATAAAGTGAAAAAACCCAATGCACTAATAGTCATAACAGTGTTAAGTGCTCCATCCTATTACACTAACTTATTGTAGCTACTACTTTTGAATTTCTATATTCCTCTTCCTTTGCTATAAGCCATTGGCATTTCAACTGAACAATAGCTAACTGCCGCCAGTTGAACCAAGAAGCAGAAATTCTGAATTACAGGGTTTTGTCCATATTGTAGTTTTGCAACTCCTGGCTGAAGCAATTCAAAACCCACTGAAAAGCCACCTAAAAAGGAACATGGTAGAATAAAGGGTTAAAGAAGAGTTCTGCTGGATCAGGACAAAGGACCATCCAATTATGCACCCTGATGCCCAAAAGAGCCAGCCAAATCCCAGAAAACCACTAAGTGTCTTTCTAGCTGTCTCTGATGCAGAGCTTTTAAAAATTAGGATCTGGGGCTACAACTCACAGAATCCCCCAGTCAGTATGGCCATGCTGGGAATTGTAGTCCAACAAACCTAACTTTCCCAAGATTTGCTGTTTCTCCCCATCACCTATGGTATCAGTGGCATCATAGCCAATAGCCACCATGAATTAGACAGCCTCAACAAATTGAAGAACTTGGCTGAAACTAACAAAATGAATTTCAACAGGTATCATTGTAACTCACCATGACACCTTCCTACATCTAGAAGGAATAATCAGATGTAATATATAGGATGAGTGACAGTTTAACAGCAGTATGTATGAAAAAGATCTAAGGGGTTTAGCAGATGACAAGCTAAACAGGAGTCAGAAGTGTGATGTAGCAGCAAAAACATTGAATGCAATTCTAAGTTGCATCAATAGAAGCATAGTGTCCAAATCAAAGAAATGTAATCATACCACTCTATACTGATTTGATCAGACTTTACTGGAAGACTCTGACCAGTTCAGGGCACCACCGCTTAAGAAAAATGGTCAGAATCCACTTGAGCATTTATGAATGCACAACCACCATAGTTACACAGCTACACAATGACTCCTGGGCCCAACCTCCCCAATGGCCACTTACCACGCAGCAGCTACTACAGTCAGTGGGGGTCCATTCCCTTTTCACTCAGCTGACTGACTTTCCCACCCTCTCCCATGAGCAACTTCCATTGTGACAGACAGACACAAGGACTCTGTTGAAATTCACCCTCACATCAGCGATTGCTCACATAAGGGGGTTGGATAGGAACGCCAGCCTTCTGCTTCTCAATTGATTGGGGAATGGGCCCCCATCAATTGCAGTGGCTGCTGCCGAGTAAATGGGGAATAGAGGACTTTCATGGTCCCTATGTATCCCCTGAACTAGGGATTGTGAATATGAAACAGTCACAACTGATTGGGACCAAAGAATGGTATTGATTGCCAGATTTGAGCAAGCCACAACTCTCAGCAAACCAATTAAAGGAAGAAAAGACTGCATCAGGTATAGAATTGCAATGTAATCAATACAGGTAGACTGAGTAGGGAGTATGATTACAGAAATCTGGAGAAGGAGAAGAGATGGAGGGTGGAGGGTGGAAATTGGAAAGAAAAATACAGCAAAGTGTCAATGGGATCTGCAGACATTATGGCTAAGGCTGCAAATTTAAATTCAGTGCTTGATTGCAAATCTTCAGCAAACCTAACTGAATAATGGTTCTGGAATTTTGGAATTTCATAAAGGAAGGTTTCAGAATACTCTTATGGTACAGGGGATTTCTAGACAGGGAGAAAAACTGTTCTATGAGCTTTTAAGAGTGTTATTTCTATTTCCCCCCTGACCACTGTGAAACTGTTTCATCCTAAAACTGTGGCCAAAATAAATTATTTCTTGGACTGAAACTTTAATTATGTTACAAGGAGAGTAAGCATCAACAACTCTTGCTTTTGTGGACTAGAACCCACTTTATCTGATGCCTGAAGCACTACCTTTTGTATATATATTTGATTTGGGGGATATGATGGCAGAATTGTAAGCAATGCGATTAGGAGGTAACAACATGCCAAAAAAATTGCACCAAACTGACAATTAGTTTAAAGATTGTATGCTTGTCACATCTGGTTTCAGACTTTAAAAGTTCAAAACTTACATTGTACAAAATTTGAGCTACATCAAGCATGAGTCATTTGATATTTCACATCTAGTGCTGTGTCAGTTTCACAAAATTTTTGTACTTTGAAGAATATGAATTTCAGACTTTTAGATACCCAGTGTACCTCATTAATAAGGCTGATCACGGGATCAGAGACTATTTCCTGTTTTTTTATCCTGAGGAAAAGCTAAAGATTGTAGATGGTCATTTGCTTCCACTTTCCATGGCTAGAGAATCTCTGTTTTAAAGAGTTAACATTTTAAATAGATAAAAGAAACATGGGAAGAAAGGCTGTATTATTATCGTAGCACTATTTGTACCATAGCAATTACAATGAGATATACAGGCATTTTTAAAAGGGGCAAGGGGGGGGGTCACAACGTAGCCAGGAAATGAAATGAAGGAAGTATTACCCTTATTCAAAAATGTATTTTGTTCCCCTGCAGTGTTGTTGTCATGTAACGGATTCTGATTCTTTATGTGGCATCATAGTATCATCATATTCAGTACATATTCTCTAATCAGCTCTAACTTTGAGGGTTGGGATTTTAAAAGCATTTCCTTCCTTCTCAGCTGGCTTTTCTCTCCCATATAGCAACATAATTAAATAACCAGATTTTGAAGCAGGGTTAGCTTTGGATGTGAGGCTCCAGAATCTCAGGGTTCTTCTAAACCCACCCCTCCACAAGCCTGCATTGAGTCTGGATATCTGAGTTTGGGAAGCTAATGTGTTAGATGTCTGCAGATACAGACTGACATAAGGGCTGAAACTCCAGTCATGTAGGATTTGAGTTACAATAGACATTTATGCATGCAGATATCCATGCTCACTGCATTGGAGGCACACTGATCTCAGTGAGGCACAGGTATAATGCCTGCAGGGACTCTAGTCTGACTCACATCTGTTTTCTTGGGATCCTACACCTTGGTAAGACTGCTTATTTTATTTTATGTAGATCTTGCCATTCTCCTAATGTAGGGCTCAAGGAGGTTCACAACAAGGTTAAAACAAGACAGGACTAAAAACCTGTTGATAAGTTTAAATGTAAAGGCTGGTGAAAGGAGACCAGAAAGGGAGCCAGTCCAGCCTCCTGTGAGGAAGGGAATTGCACAGTCTGGGAGCAGCCACCAAGGAGGCCCTTTCCTGTGTTCTCACCAAACTGGCCTGTGACAGTGATGGGAGTGAAAGCCTTGCCCTGAGACTCTTAAAACTCAGGTAGGTTTGCAATATCAGTGTAATAGGTGGCATCCTGATCAATGCCTATGGAGCATAAACCTCCTCCACAGTAACAATGTTTTGGGTGATAATCTCATGGCTCTTCTGGGCTGTAATTCTGGTGGTCGTTCCAGTGGCTGTTCCAGATTAGGGAGAAGCAGACCTGTGTCTGCATGCTGGGCCTCCCCTTTAACTCAACTTATTGTCTTGAGGGCACATGAGGACCTGCTTGTGTTGGAGGTACTGAATACCTCCTTATCTCTGTCTCTCTGGCTTTTCTTCACTAATGAAGATTCAGGAAGGACTCATCCCGCGCTTTCGGCAACCACTCTGATGACTAAAAAGGCCAATCCGAGATAAACAAGTCCGGTTGCAGAAAACACAGCAGAAGGTCTCCTTGGGTGATGTTTCCAGGTTGTGATTCTTTCTGCGTTGTCGTTTCTCTTCAAGACTTGTTCGACGTGAGTTCTCAAATAAGGCTGCAGCATTGTGGATAGTGCGTCTCCATGCCTCCCGATGTGAGGCCAGGGCGGACCATTGTTGGTGATCAATTTGGCCGAGCCTGAGATGTTGTTTCAGGGAGTCCTTGTATTGCTTTTTTGGAGCACCCCTCTTATGCTGACCCATGGCGAGTTCACCATAGAATACTATTTTTGGGAGGCGATGGTCCTCCATCCTAGAAACGTGCCTGCCCAGCGCAGCTGTGCTCTCGACATCATGGCCTCAATGCTGGTGATCCCTGCTTGCTCAAGAACAGAAGTGTGCAAAAGGTACAGCCCACAGCATAATCTGGAGTTATACTAGTGTAATGTCCCCCGGGGGTTCAAGCCAAAATGACTGTGGTGATATGCCTTCTGTGCTTTCATATAGTGAAATACTTCACTGTCTTTAGAAAAGGAGGGCTGCCCTTCTGCAATCAGTACCAAATGTGTGGTGTGATATAAAACCAAATAAAAACCTTACAACATATTTATTACCTTCTATTTCAGCCCCTCTGAGCAACTGTAGAAAAGTGGTTCCTCTAGCAACATGCACAGCCCTCCCCAGCAATTGTATATGAAAAGCATAGTGTATCATTACACAACCCTAATAGCACAGCTAGGCAAAAATAATATCTGAATGTGTATCTTATACAAATGGATGACAGCATGTGAATACCAGAGAATCATTTGCTTCCACTTTCCACTGCTAGAGAATCTCTATTTTAAAGAGTTCACATTTTAAATATATAAAAGAAGCATGGAAGAAAGGATGTATTATTATTGTAGCACTATTTGCACCATAGCAATTACAATGAGATATACAGGCATTTTTAAAAGGGGTGGGGTGGGGGTTGCAGCATAGCCAGGAAATGAAATGAAGTGGGTTGGGTAGAGGTTGCAAACAGAATTCCACTTTCTGGAACTCAAAAATGTTAATTTGATGTAATTTCCCTATTTGTCTGTTTGAAATACATGAATCAATGATTTCTTACATAGGGTTTTATCAGATGCGGCAAATATGGCATCATAATGACACCTAATTAATGTGAAAGGGCATGCATATCATGTGATGCCATCCTTTCACAATTTTGTATTGTCCAAAAGCTGTTTCTTTTTATTGATGGGCCAAGCTGTCAGTAGATCTCCCATGGCACTTTTTTTACCTGTATTGCAGGAATTTGAAACCGCGTACCATTATGGTCATGTGAATACAGCATCAATGGGCAGAACGCTTTCGGGTGAGATTGCAAAAACCAGGTAGGGGATGCTCTTTTTATGAACCGCCCCAGTTCACTTTTTAGTTTTAAAGTGTGTGTCTGTGCTTGTGTGTACGTTTTGTGTCTGTACTTTTCTTTATTTTTAAAATTGACTGCACTCGTGTCTTCTCATGAGAATCGCTGAGATTTCGAACCGGGGAGTAAACAGAGCTCCATTCATGCTCCATTTATGCTGGGGCTGCCTTTTTAATGCTGCTCAAGGTAGGTCTGATAGGAAGGATTCTTTTGCCAGCATAAAAACACCACAAAATATGCTGGCAAAAAAAGTTTATGGAGGTTAGTCTGATAAAGTCATAGGAGATTATCAGATGGGGACAAATATAGCATCCCTGTCTCATTATCTCCTATCCCACCCCGCTCCCCTCCCTGTAATGGTTTAATATTAAAAAAAAGTTCAGACCGACCTTGATAGTGCTACAAAAACTGCACCCCCTCCCATCCAGCAGCCCAGAAGTGAAGGCAGCTCTCATGGAGCTGCATTAACTTCCTGGAAAGGAAATCCCGGCCATTCTTGTGAGAGTACGATTACACGGGAAATTCAAAAAGAAAAAGAAAAAGGTAAAAAATTACACCAAGCACAAAAACACGTTTAAAAAGCCCCAAGTAACCTGGGGAGGTTTGTAAAAAGTGTGTCACTTACCTTGATGTCCCGATCTCAACTGGACGTGTTTGGCACAGACCTCCCAGTGACACTGGCATCACGCCAACATAACGGGGCACCTTTTCACTCACCCGTCGTTCCATTACAGAAACAGAAGGACGAGTCAATTCACGACTTAGCCTGTGAATAAAAAGTATCACCCGTGGAACAGAAGGGGCACAGGAGCATAACGACACAGGGACGACATTGTTTGAAAGGGAAGCCCTTTCATAATCTCCTGGTGTCCCTGTAGTGGGATATTTAGGTCATCTGATAATATCCCTAGAGTGTGTGACTTGCTCTCCTAATCTGTTTGCATAACATTAGATTAATTTGCCATGTGTCAGAACTTAAAGCTACATATAGTGGGGGGGGGTTGCCATTCTGGCTGAGGATTCTGGGAGTTTGAGCCCAAAACATAACTTTTTCAAACTCTAGACATACAGAAGAACCTATGAAAAGCCCAGCTGGAACAGACAAAGGGCTTGTTTCAATCAGCGCCCTCCCGTCTCCTACAGATAAATGCTGGTTTCTCCCCAGGTTTCATAGTACTCAACCAGATGTCTACGGAAAACCCACCAAAAGCAGAGACTGAAGCAACTGGTATCCCCAGCAACTAGTATCCAGAGACATGCTTCCTAAAGATCTGGCAGTTTCATCTAACCATTGTGACTCATGACCACTGACAGCCTAGTCCTCCATGAGTTTGTCTAATCCAGAGGTGGGAATCTTTGGTGCTTCAATTGTTTTTGCTGGCAACTCCCCAAGTCCCTTGCCAGTGGCCATAAAGCCAGAGGCTTCTGGGAGATAAGAGTCTACAATATCATTCTAGAGGGCAAGGGTTAGACGATGCCTGGGGCAAAGATGGAGCTGGGTAAAGCCTGTTAAACCATTGTGTTATAATACAAGTGAAAACTGCTCTAGCTGGGGACAAATGGATTGGGCCCTGCATGACCACAGGAGCCCATACTCCCACACCAGCCTGTCACTGCAGCTGCCATCCACATCTTACTCTCCAAAGCCAGGAAGGAGTACTGCAGCATGAGACGAAGGCTAGTCACATCCAGGGGGTTTTAATCACGTGCTGCGGGCCGGCTTCCTGGCTTCAGAGAGTGGGGTGTGGGTGGCAGCTGCAGAGACAGGTCAGCATGGTAGTTTAGGTTCCATCCCATTTCATGGAAGGAATGGGGGAGGAACAGGCCAGATTCATGGCCAGAATACGCTGGTGCAGAACTGGTGTATTCTGGCCCATCTAGATGAGACCTCGGCCATTATGAAGTGATGATAATAAAGTCAATGTCCCCATACTCAAATGCATTCCCTAATGTGACTGGAGCTCAAACAATGAAAAAACCAAACACTCTCATGAGCTAAGTCCACATAAGCTATCTGACCCAAATCCTGGACAGACTTTTAAAAATGGTACAGATCATTTTGCTGGTTGGTTAAAGGCCAAAGTAAGCTGTAATTGTTCCTTAAATTCCATAATGGGGTAACAGCTTGCAGACTTTTCTTCCTTTTAGGCCATCAGTCCTTTCATTAATGACTTGCAACTGCAGGCAGCTGCCCCCTTATCCTCTTGAAGAGCAAATCTTTTAAATTAGCAATGACAGCTCATGTGGGAAATGTCCTGCTGAGGAGTAATGCCAAGAGTCTTGTAATTGTTTAAGGAACGACTTTACCAAAGTGACAGGTAAGGAGATAATCCATTTCTCTTACAGGGCTGTCACAGCCTGAGCCAAAAAAAAACACCAGCCTTACTAGAACTTCTTCTGAAGAGATGGTGACAACAAGCATGAATGTTGAATATTTCTTCCTAATAATTTTCCTTCACCTTAACCTCACTACTGAATCTTTATTTAAAGTAGCTGCTGCTTCTACTTGTTCCCAGAACATGCAGATTTGGGAGGACTTCACCTTGGGCTTATCTACATGGACAATTTACCCAGTTTTGCTCCCGTCTTGGAGCCTTGCAATCTTGATGATAAAGAGCTTTTGCCCCATTTTGCCCACAGGCAGTCCCTCATTACTCCCAGGGCAAAGACAGAAGGAAGATGGGTTAGGACCTGATAAACTATTATATTTTAAAAGAACACCACCCTGTTAAAATGCATCCCAGACAGAAAGAAACAGATCAGGCCCTGCGTGACCACAGAAGCCTGTTCCAGCATGCCGGGCCATCGCTGCACCTGCCTTCTGCCATCACTCCTCCTCAGCAGAAAGTGGGCCTGCAGCATGTGACCAAGGCTGGTCACATGCAGGGGCCTTGGTCACATGTTACGGGCTGGCTTCCTAGCTTCAGAGAGAGTGAGGGAGACTGCGGTGGAGGTGGCTGCCATGATGGGCTGGCATGCCCGTCTGGACTTTCTCCTGTTTCGTGGAGGTAACAGGGGAGAAATGGGCCTGATCCGTGGGCAGGTTATGCTGGTGGGGAGCTGGCGTATCCTGGTCCATGTAGATGAGCCCCTTCTCTGTGTTAGAGTTAACAGCCTTTGTATGCTTATAGTAATTGTTAGTTTGCATGTTTGCTGACTTCATGGTTGTCTTTTGCCCACTTCTTCCTGCATCACTCTAACCTGCAGCCATTTTTTCTCCTCTCACTTCCATAAGATCCTGTGTTTGACTATGCACAGGTAATCTGTAAGTAAAGCTACTTTTATATGCTTTTACAAATTAGACTGGACTTGTGTCTTTGCTAGATTGTGAGGTGGGTTTGAGACTGGGCATTGTTCAGTTCCTGCCTTGCCAGCAGCTCTGCTAGAGATCCACTACTATCTCTCACACTTCCCAACAGAGTGATGACTGAGTCCCAAAAGAGGGCAGGATGCTTGCTCCTCTAATAGCTGGTCTGGGTGGAGGTGATGGAACATAGTAGTCCAGCCACACCACATTTATTTCCTGGTGCAGGATGTGGAACATATTTAAGAAGGTACTGAAAAGTGTCACATACCATTTTTTATTTAACTATGCTGGCCACCCTTATTATACAAAAGCCACCCCAGCCCCAAATTTCTGGCTATGGGCCTACAGATATGTACAGGCAGGAGTGGCTTGCTGTGCAGGGATAAGCAAGGCTGATGACATTTCCCTATGGCATCCTTGGCCAGTAGTCCTGCCATGCCCACTGCTGAGTCCTGTTTAATCAGCACAGGCCAGGAAGATTACTGAGGGCCTTCTAAAACCAGGAGCTAGCCCTGGCCACCATAGTTACATGAGAAGCAGGCAAGCTGTTCTTATATTTCATAATACATTTTAAATAGACTCCACATCCAAGAAATAAATATGCATGTAGGGAGAGACTCTAGAGTGCTCAGGCCTTAATGCTGCTCACCCAGCTATTGTCCTTCATGATTATCAGTGGAGACTGGTGGCTCTGATGCCAATCGAGCAGTGTATCCACTCCAGATTTCAGCCTGAACTTTAAAGGAGCTGTCCCACCAACGCTGATGCCACCAGCTTGTAGTGATGATTATGAAAGGTACTCACCTTGTCCTCTTTTACATTTGGCCCTCTATCTCTCAGACAAGGGACTCATCTACACAAGCCAGGATAAGCCGGCTCCTCACTGGCCTATCCCGGCCATGGAACAGGCCCATGTCTCCCCCATTACCTCAACAAAACAGGCTGGAGTCCAGACAGGAATGTTGGCCTGTCGTTGCAGCCGCCATGGCCACCATTTTCCATTCCCTCCCGACATCAAGGAAGCTGGCTGCAACATGCAACCAAATGCTCCCTGCATGTGACCAGCTTTGGTCACATGTTGCAGGGCCCCTTCCTGGACCTGGAAGGATAAGGGTGACTGGCAGCTGGAATGATGGGCTGGCCTCCCAGGATGGGCTCCTGCAGACATGTGGAGTCTGCTCCCCCCCCCCACCGGTGGTAGCAGAGTAAAGCGGGTATTTTCTTTGAACACTGTGTTAGTTCTTACCCCAACTTGCCTCCATCTGAGCTCTGTTTCTGCCCTGGGAACAGATCAGGGCAAATAACCTGCGTTGTATGGACTGCAGGGCTGTAATACAGGGGCAAACTGGGTAAATTGCCCGTGTAGATAAGGCCAAAGAGAAAGCAACCCAAGGATTCAAGATCACCATACTGGCTAGAAGGTGCAGCTGATTTTTTTTAAAAAAAGGATTAATCAAACTCACAAAAAATGTAACTGCTGAAGTAAAGCTTTTCCCTCTTGTTCAGTGCCTACTCTGATGAGATATGGAATCACATTCCATCAGAGGCCCAGGTGCTGAGAGAATGAACATGAATGATGAACTATCCATTTGGGTTTTCTCCTCTATAAACACTGGTAATGTCTTTCTGAGGCTTTGAGGGTGAATAGTTGTTTTGCACATTCAAGGGGATGTATAGATCAATAGCATTCCTTGGACATGCTCAAATAAATCATCACTACGACACAGAAGGACAATGTAAAGCAAAACAGAGGAGCTGGCAAAATTGATTAGGGTTGCTCCATCTAGCCTGTGCTATTTTTTCAACAGCTGGGATGATATGCTGTGCAATAGATAGAAAGACTAGGAATAGAGCCTGAGGTGTGCCAGTCATTGTAGGTGGAGCTAGGAATGTAGATGGAGCCAGAAATGAAGAAATGACATCACAAGAGCTGTATTGAATTTGGACCACATTATTTACGGTTACAATATGATCTCTAGAAGACAAGGAATGTGTGGATTTGTATAACCCAAAGACCACCTCTTTTGGCAAATGCAACCCTGGCCAGAAGAGAGAGGCAGGGTGGGAATTTGACAATACATTTGCCATTAAAAGTGACTAAGCCGTTTGTTGCCAATTACTTTTTCATGCAGCTGCTGCTTCTGCTTGTTCTTGCACAGCTAGTACCTTTGCTTGTCACTCCATGCCAGTTTCATCAGTTTGTAAATAAAACACTAGAGCTTGGGGAAGTTCCTCTTTTGGACTACAGCTCCCAGATCCCCATGGCTAGCATGGGCAGTGGCTCTGTCGGCTGGAGGATACTCCAAGCTGTGCAAATCACATGGGAAAAGTGAGGAAGTGCATACCCTTAGGACAGGGACAGTCCCAATCAATTCTCTGTTGTACCACTTTTTCATCTGCTTGTAAAATGTCCCACTTTTTCTCTCCTCCTCCTTAAACTTTCCCTCTTTGTCCCATTGGTGCAAACTGAGTACAAAGTGCAAAATTAGTTTTTCTCCTCAAGTTGGTAATCCTCTTGGAGGAGAAAGTCCAGCAGCTGGAGACCCGGGTAGCTACACTTCTCCATATTCGTGAGCAAGAGGTTTTCCTGGAGAACAAGAGGTGCTTGTTGCTGAGGGGGTGGAGCTTCTGTGAGTCACATCTGTGAGTCACTAGGGGGTAGAGCTGGGAGCCTAGCTCTATATAACTCCTTTCAGAGGTGTGCGCCGGTAGGCACACAAATTTTTATCAACCAAGCAAAAGTACAGCATAAGTAGCACTGATTACCTAAAACTTCTCAGCATGGACACTGAGGGAACTGCTGCAGTCACCTGCAACACTTGTGGGATATTTGTTGTCTTGTCTACAGATGTGGGGAACTTCACATGCACCAAGTGCAAGTTGGTAACCCTCTTGGAGGAGAAAGTCCAGCAGCTGGAGACACTTCTCCATATTCGTATGCAAAAGGTTTTCCTGGACAGAACAGAACAAACAGTCTTGGATGGGGACCACACAGAGGAAGTTGCTGGGGAGGAGAGGGTCACTTCACATGCACAGGAGGTAGACAGCTGGAGGAATGTCACACACAGAAGTAGAAAAACCAGGGATTGTTCTGGCAGCTTGCAGCTACAGAATCGATTCGAAGCTCTCTCCCTTATCAAGAACACCAAGGAAGAACATCATGGACAGACTTCAGGGGCAGAGCAGGGGACCCTGCGAGTACCACCACAAGGAACAGCCACTGCTAAGCCTCGGGGGAGGCATGTGGTGGTGGTGGGGGGACTCCTTGCTGAGGGGTACAGAAGCAGTCATTTGTGGGCCTGGCAAGATGTCTCGGGAGGTGTGTTGTCTCCCTGGGGCAAAGATACGTGATGTGATGGAGAGGCTGACAAGACTGGTCAAGCCTACTGATCATTACCCCTTCCTTTTGGTCCACGTGGGAACCAATGATACTGCAAGGCAAAGCTTTCTGAAGATCAGAAGAGATTATGAGGCTCTGGGGAGGAAGCTGAAAGAGATGTATGCACAGGTTGTCATCTCATCTCTTCTGCCAGTTGAAGGGCATGGTCCAGGAAGAGAGAGGAAAATAGCCGATGTAAACAACTGGCTCCGTAGATGGTGTCACCGAGAACGATTTGGATTCTTGGATCATGGGCTGTGGTTACATGAGGGGGGACTTCTGGCAAGGGATGGGGTGCATCTCACGACAGCTGACAGAAACGTTTTTGCCAACAGTCTCAAGAATTTGATCAGGAAGGGTTTAAATTGAGTCATATGGGGGAGGGAGACAGTATTCTGGAAGGCAAAGGGGCTGGAGAAAATAGTCAAACTGTCATAGAGGTAACAAGGCAAACAGTGCAAGGACCCAACAGTGGCAGGCAAAAAAACTTGCACAGGCAAGATCAAAATTCAAAATGACCTGGATAGACTGGAAAGCTGGGCCAAAGCTAACAAAATGAAATTCAATACGGAGACATGTAAGGTGCTGACCTTAGGGCGGAAAAACGAAATGCATAGATACAAGATGGGGGAGACCTGGCTGAATGAGACTACGTGCGAAAGGGATCTAGGAGTCCTAGTAGACCACAAGTTGAACATGAGTCAACAGTGTGATGCGGCAGCTAAAAAGGCCAGTGCGATTTTGGGCTACATCAATAAAAGTATAGTGTCTAGATCAAGGGAAGTAATAGAGCCACTTGATTCTGCCTTGGTCAGGCCTCACCTAGAATACTGTGTCCAATTCTGGGCACCACAATTCAAAAAGGATATTGACAAATTAGAACGTGTCCAGAGGAGGGTGACTAAAATGGTGAAAGGTCTGGAAACCATGCCTTATGAGCTGGGTATGCTTAGCCTGGAAAAAAGACAGTTAAGGGGCAATATGATAGCCCTGTTTAAGTATTTAAAGGGGTGTCACATTGAGGATGGAGCAAGTTTGTTTTCTGCTGCTCCAGAGACTAGAACACGGAGCAATGGATGCAAGCTCCAGGAACAGAGATTCCACCTCAACATTAAGAGGAACTTTCTGACAGTAAGAGCTGTTTGGCAGTGGAACACACTCCCTCGTAGCATGGTAGGGTCTCCTTCCTTGGAGGTCTTTAAACAGAGGCTGGATGGCTATCTGTCAGGGATGCTTTGATCGTGATTTCCTGTGGGGGAGGGCGTTGGACTAGATGGCCCTTGTGGTCTCTTCCAACTCTACAGTTCTATGATTCTATAAACTCAGCAGGCAGAATGGATAGGAAGGGGCAGAGACTTGCCATTCCCAGTTGGTTCTGGCAAAAGCAAACTGCTACAGCCTCTCCTAGCTTCTCTGTTTTTCCTCATTAATAACTTTTGCCATCTGTGATGTTGCTTGGCCACATATGTCCCGGTTTTCATTTGTGAAATGTTGAAGGGTATGGAAACCTAGGCCAAGGAACACCTGAAAGGGCCATCAGACAGCCTAAGAGAGTGTGACTCTGTTTTGGTTTTGTGTGTGGGGTTTTGTTGTTGTTGTTGTTGTTTTGCATTTGTTTTACACTTACTAAAAGCATCTGAACTGCCCCTTAGCAGAAAGATAGCATATCAAAGCAATAACAAATGCATTCATTATAGCCAATCAGGGAATGAGGTCTCTTGTCTCATGGTGGGCAGGAAAGGAACAAGTGACACTAAACACACCCATATCCCATAATGCACTTTGCTCATGGGCATGTGTTGAAATCTGACCACAATTAAAAAATCTTGGATTTTAGGAGAAATTTCTTCAGAATTTTCACTATGCTTACCCCTCAACCTTTCTGAACTTAGTGCCCTCCAGAGGTACAGTACTACAACCAAATCATCCCCAGTCAGTTCATGCTGTTGTAGTCTTATACTGTCATGATAGCAGTATAACACAGCTGGACAATCCCAGGTTGATTGGGGGCTGTTAGAGGCCTAAATTACACCTCATTCCAGATTGCAACAGGGTCAGTTGATGCATCATGAAAACAGACATGTTTGTTCTTTACAAGCAAATAATAGAAGCTGACAAGCATTTATATAAGAAAAGTTAATACCATAAAAACATGCTACATATACTGTCTTGCTGTAATCTTTACAACAACCACTCTGTAAGGTTGGGTATCCAATAAGATTTGTGGAAGAGGGCTGAAACAAAGAAAATGACTTTCCTATGACTACCCAGGGGCTGAGGCATGATGTTAATGAAGGGCTGGCCCATTCCACAGGCTTTCACCATCACACATCTCCTCTTCTTAAGTGTTCGTTACCTAAAAAGGAAAAAAGGAGGACTCACAAAGTGCTTTGGTGGAATTAACTACCTTGGAACCTTTTTGTTGCTATCATCCTTATCATTATAGCTTCAGGTATGTAAAGTGCTTAGCTTTACATACCTGAAGCTATAACGATAAGGATGTCTGTGAATTTATTGCCTTCACCTCCAACATGTCATGGATATTGGGTCATGCAGTTAAAGTACCGTACATTTATTCTGTAAAGAGCTGAGATGTAACAATCTGCAGAGTGCAGCAGTGTGAGCTACTGGCAGTTTGCAGAAGCTAGTGATGTATCATTTTTGATGGGCTAACACCTCTGGTGCCAAACTGTCTGAGAGGGCTGCTGTGAACTCTGCTGACCTAGCTATCCCATACAACTGTGTTTCAGATCCCGAGTCTGAGCAGTTCTGTTTTGGATCTCATTGTGTGAAGATGTTTTTCTACTGGAACTGTAAATATTCTTTATTATGCTAAAGTAAAGAAAAGTTGATTTTAGACACAAGCCTGTGTCTGTGTGATTATTTTTATGCCCGGAGGAACAATACTCTGCTACAACTTTTTTGCCGCATGGACCTCTTGTCTTGTTCAGAGGTAACCAGTGCATACTGACTTGACACAACAAACCAGAGCTCACTCTTATAAACTGAAGTAGCCACAGAAGTTTAAACTACCAGGTCAGATGGCATTCAATGAGCTATTGGGGTGGAGCAGAGGACAACTATGAGTAGTGCTGTAGCTAATGATACAACAGGAATCAAGCCAAAAAGATGTTCAGCACTTGATTTGCTCAAAAGTGAAAGGAAAGTCCTAAGCTCCACAACACATATTATAGGAACATGGATTGTAAGAAGCATGAATCAAGGGACATAGACATAGTAAAACAAGAAATGAAATGTATAAACATTGCAGTACATGGGGTGAACAAGCAGAAATGGACAGGAATTGGGACATTTTGAGTCGGATAATTACACAGCATTTTACTCAGGAAATAAAAATCTAAGAAGAAATGGGGTGGCATTAATAGTGAGAAGAAATGTAGAAAAAATGGTCAAAGGACATAATGCAAAGTCTGACAGAATAATATCAATAAGACTTCAGTGAAAAACCACCAGTATAACCATAATCCAAGTTTATGCTCCAACTACAGAGGCAGAAGAGGAATAAATTGAAAGATTCTCTGCTGGAGGAAATTGATCACACACCAAAACAGGACTTGTTGTTAATCATAGGCAATTGGAATGCAAAAGTAGGAAACAGAGTCTTGGATCAAGTAATGAATCAGGAGAATTAATGGCTGGATTTTGTGAGGTCAACAGTTTGTTCATTGTACTGTGAAATTTTCCATCCTGGTGTGAGAAGAAAGACAGCAAACTCACAGCAAAGAAGTGTTTTTTTAAGTAACAGCTCTGTTGTGTACACAAAAGAAAACAGAAAAAAATGGCAGACCCTGAATTGCAAGTAAGCAAAAAAATAAAAATAAAAAATAAAAAGCTTTTATACTTTGAAGAACCCTATATTTTCTACAATTGACTGGCTAAAAAATGCTACATAGGTGGAGAATAAGGCGGTGAGGAGCCTGCCTCACTATGCCACCCCCTTGCTGGTGTTTTGCATATTAAGCTCAATGCACTTTGGTTGCATGGGCAGTATGTAATTGCTTATTAGTGTCAGGCTCAGCAAGCAAATTCCAAGAAGGTCCAAGGCAGGTTTCTTATCTCAACTGCAAATGCTTTCTTCAGCCAAGCAAAGAGGCAATTTGGACACCACCTAATACATGGACATCACCTCATGGCCAACCTAAAAATCAAATAGTCTATATAATTGGAAGCAGAAGATGAAGAAGCTCCATTATCTCTGAAAAAACAAGAGCAAGAGCAGATTGTGGTACAAACCATGAACTGCTAATATAAAAAATTAGAGTAGTGCTAAAGAAGAACACTAAACCAAGCATCATGCCAAATACAATCAGTAGAGCATTGCTGTAGAGAAAATACAGGTAAAATATTTAGAAAATATATGTAAAAATTTAGATTTTCACTAGTAAGCCTAACTGACCAAGAGCCAGAAGAAATCAGGAGTGAAGCCAGGAACATTATCAGGAGGAATGCAAACAAAACAAAACAAAACAAAACAAAAACACCCCACTATCTGGAGCCCGAAAAGAAAGAGAAGCCTCAATGGATGACATATGAAACTCTTCAAGCAGTTAAGGACAGAGGAAAAGCAAAAGTAAAAGGTGACAGAAATAGAAAGGTGAATTCAACTGTTTAACAACTTATGCACAGAAACAAAGAGAATTACTATACTATAGTAATCAATGCAGAGAAATAGAAGGTAACAGTGAAAAAGGAAGAACAAGAGACCCCTTCCACAAGATCCCAGAAATCAAAGGGAAATTTTAACCAAGAGTGGGAATGCTCTATGACCAGCAAGGCAACACATTATATGATCAAGTGCATATAAAACGCTGATAGAAACAATACATTGAAGAACTATATAAAAGAGATGAAAGGATGACAGATTCAGTCAAGGAAGAACCATTTGAAGATGAACCTACAATTCTAGAACTTGAAGTGTTAGTGTCTCAGAGCACTTGGGAGAAGTAAATCACCAGGAACAGATAGCATACCACTGGAGCTGCTTCAAGCTACAGAGATAGAATCTACTCTAGTTCTAATTAAAATCTGTCAACAATTATGGAGAACAAAACAATGGCCCACAGATTGAAAATGCTCAATATACATTCCAATCCCCAAGAAAGGGGACAGCAGGGATTGCACTAACCATAGGACCATTGCATTAATTTCCCATGCAAGCAAAGTGATGCTCAAAATGCTATAATAAAACCTTTTACCATTTATGGGGTGAGAAATGGAAGGGTCCAAGCTGGGTTCAGGAAAGGAAGATGGACTAGAGATCATATTGCAAACATAAGTTGGATAATGGAATGCACCAACGAATTTCAGAATAAAATTAGCCTGTGCTTTATAGCTTATAGCAAAGCCTTTAATTGTGTAGATCATGAAAAACTATGAATCACTCCTAAAGAAATGGGTGTACCACAACATTTGATTGTCCTGATGCATAACCTGTATTCAGGACAAGAGGCTATGGTCAGCACAGAATATGGAGAAATGGAATGGTTTCCACTAGGCAAGGGGCTCAGCCAAGGCTGCATTTTATCACTCTGTTTAACTTGTGTGCTGAACATATCATACATAAAGCAGGGTTAGTTTTGGAGGAAAGAGGCATGAAAATTGGAGGAAGGAACATCAACAATTTAAGACATGCAGATGACACCATAATACTAGCAGAAAATAATAAAGACTTGGAACAATTACTGAAGAAAGTCAAGGAAGAAAGTGCAAAGGCAGGTTTACAGTTGAACATGAAGAAAACAAAAATAATGACCACAGGTGATTTACATAACTTTAAAGAAGACAATGACGATATTGAAATAGCTCAAGATTTTCCATACCCTGGCTCAGTCATTAATCAGAATGGAGACTGCAGTCATGAAATCAGAAGAAGACTTCTGGAAGGGCAGCTGTGAAGGAACTAAACAAGATCCTCAAGATATATCATTGAATACTAAATTTAGGATTGTCCATGCCATCACATTTCCAGTTTCTACATATGGATGCAAAAATGGGGCAGTAAAGATAGCTGATGGGAAGAAAATCAACTCATTTGAAATGTGGTGTTGGAGAAGAGTTCTGTGGATACTGTGGAGTGCTAAACAGACAAATAAATGGGTCCTAGAGCAAATCAAACCTGAACTCTCCCTAGAAGCCAAGATTACTAAGTTGAGGGTGCATCTACATTGTAGAAATAATTGCAGTTTGACACCACTTTTAAGTGCTGTAGCTTCAACCTGTAGAATCCTGGGATTTGTAATCTAACAAAGGCTTTAGCCTTCTCTGCCAAAGAGAGCTGGTGCCTCACAAAACTAAATCCCAGGATTCTGTAGGATGAAGCCAAGACAGTTAAAGTGGTGTCAAACCACATTATTTCTACAGTGTAGATGCACCCCTATATGCCTTGTCTTGACAAAATGTATTCAGAGGAAGTTTGCCACTCCCTTCCTCTGAAGGTAGGTACAAATACTGTCTCACTTGTACATGATTCCTTTTTAGTTTTGCAATAGCACATTCAATACAATAACTACTAGTAAGTCATAAGTAAATATTACATTGCAACTGTAACTTAACAAGGGATAACTTCATTTCTTTGATAGTGTAAGTGTAAAAAAGTTGTTTTTATAGTTGCAGGGGTAGCCTTGCTAAGGGCTTGTCTACACTGACCAGAATACTCCATGTTCTGGCCAGAGTATTCCAACCCCGGGCATGGCATTTCTTCTCCATGGAGGGGTGTCTGAACACTCACAGCCCACACATGAACCAATGCTTTTCTTCCCCACGCCAGTTGTGTTTTCTGAGGCCAGGAAAGAGGCACCTGGCCATGGGCCTCAGCAGTGACCCCAGCAGATGTGACACACGTGACCCGGCCAGGAAATAGATGCACCAGGCACCACATGGGCTGAGTGTGCAGACACAAACACTCCCATTGCAGTAATGGAACCCATCATTTTTTCTCCAGAAGAAGTCCAGCAAACAGTGAGGTGTTTTTTTTACCACATGTCTACTCCTTTTTAAGGGGTATTTGCCCTGGATTCTCATTGGAACTGCCTGGATGTCATCTAGACAGTTTGGACTAGAAATGGGGCCAAAATACTGTGTTGTCTGGACCGCTGAGCACAGGAAGGGGGGAAGGCTGTTTCATTTGGCCCATGTATACAAGGCCTAAGTGGTGGAGGAAGGATATCACATGGTTCACGTGCTGGATCATGCTGTGCCTTGTGCTGTTGTCACATGTGGTTTTGTTATGGCAACAATGAAGAATGAGGTGTAGGTGAGAAGATGAGAGAGAATTTTGTACCACAAACTAGTGCCTTGGAGCATTCAGATTTTTCTTTTAAAAGATAACTAAAATGTTGGAGCTACTGCTGTGAAAGAGGAAAATAAAGTGGTTTTTTAAAAAACACCCTATAACTATAACAGTGACCAACTACTGGGGTGGCAGAACTTGGAACTATAGCCATAATTAATTACTTTTAGATGTAACTTTCCAAACTGGGAGCAACTGTATTGTTACCATAATTCATGATTCAATATCAAACTTCTTTTCTGGTCTGCTATTGTAAGTGTAGTCCCAAAGTTCTGTCGTGTGTGTGTGTGTGTGTGTGTGTGTGCTTTCATGTCACCTGTTGACTTATGGCAAACCATGAATTTCATAGAATTTTCTTAGGCAAGGAATATTCAGAAATGGTTTTGCCAGTTCCTTCCTCTGAAATATATACAGTATGTCCCCTTATCCATGGACTTGATATCCATGGTTTCACTTACCCATGCTCCAAAAATATCCCTCCCAGAAGTGTTCATGGGCCTTTCTAGGTCCTCCAGTGCTATTCTATGGTATGCTTCTGGCCTAAGTATAGCTAAAATATAGGGTTCACTATTATCCAAGATTTCAGGTATCCACAGGAGTCTTGAACTGTATCCCCCACCGATAAGGGGGTCATGCTACAGGTAGGAGGGAGAAGATCATGCTACAGTGAACTCCCGGCTCATCTACTAGTATATTTCCAAAGATGCTGAAGCAAGTAGCTTCAGAAAAGCCCATTACTCAATTTCATTATACACAAAACCCATCTATTTTGAGTATTTTAGTCAAGGTTAGTTTAAAAACAAAATGAAATACTGTCTCATACATTCCTCACAGAATACACTGACAATTCAAAAATGCTTTGAAATAAGGTTTGAAAGCATCAGACTGACAGTGTATCAGCAGGTCATACTGAGGTTAATAACACTGTGTAAAAATTATCTCCAGGCTGGTAGTCTCAACATGACTCTAGACAGAACTATATCCAGGGCTGATCTTACTGTTAAGATAGACTGAGGCAATCACACCAGCCTGCAGAAAGTTGGGGTGGGGGGCAAGAGGCAAAAGTCACTACTCCTACGTTCTCCAGATCTCCTCATTTTTGGGGGATAATGCCATGCAGCCTGTCCTTACCCCTAAAGTGCAGTCCAGGGAGGTGGTGGTGGTGGTGGTGGTGGTGGTACCACCATAGAAGGATGAGTCAACTAGTAGTCCATTCAGCTTCTGAATGTGGAATGGAGGAAGGGATGCCATCTTCTTAAATTGCCTCAGGCAGCAAAATGCTTTTGGGCCAGCCCTGACTGCACCTGCCAGAACAATCTTTAACCAGTAAATTGGTTAAATTTGTGATTTGGGGCAGGGGTTAAACTTAGATCTAAAAAGTATCATTCAGAATATTGTAATGTGAACAAGAATGGGCTACATTTGATGGCTGCTTAGACGTTATAGTTGTTTCAAAATACAACATCCTTGTCCATGACAAAGTCATGACAAAGATGGTTACAAGTATGGATGTGGGAAGAAACATCACAGCCATCCACATGACTTTTCCTCAGTCCCACCACTGTCACAGGCCTGTCTGGTGAGAACACGAGAAGCAGCTTTTTTGGTGGATGCTTTTGACTCTGGATTCCCCTTCCATGGGAGGTTAGGTTGGCCTCCTCTCTGCTCTCCTTTTGCTAGCAGAGGAAGGAACTGGCAAAACCACGTCTGAGTCTTCCTTGCCTAAGAAAACCCTATGAAATTTGCGGGCTTGCCATTAGTCAACAGGCAACTTGTAGACACAGACACAGACACACACAAAGACCTTTTAATTTAAATGGGCATCTGATGATTAACTGTTTGTGCAAAAGGGTTTTATGGAGGGAGGGTTGCTGTATTTTTATTGTTATGGTTATGTTTTTAAATCATTTTATATTTTTAAAAATTAATGGTCTTTTAATATAAGAGCTTATTTAATTGCTGTCATCATCACCCTGTACAAGAAAAAAGGAGCAAAATCCGATTGCTCAAACTATCGAGGCATAACACTGCTCTCTATTGCTGGAAAAATCCTTGCAAGGATACTCCTGAACAGATTAGTTCCTGCTATTGCAGAAGAACTTCTCCCTGAAAGCCAATGTTGCTTCAGAGCCAATAGAAGTACTACAGATATGGTATTTGCCCTTAGACAACTGCAAGAGAAATGTAGGGAGCAGAACAAGGGTCTCTATGTAACATTTGTCGACCTCACCAAAGCCTTTGACACTGTGAGTAGAAAAGGTCTGTGGCAGATCCTGGAAAGACTAGGATGTCCCCCCAAATTCCTTAAAATGGTTATCTTGCTACACGAGGGCCAGCACAGTCAAGTCAGATATGGCGATGCTCTTTCAGAGCCCTTTCTAATAACTAATGGAGTGAAGCAAGGTTGTGTTCTTGCACCAACTTTATTTACAATCTTCTTCAGCATGATGCTCCAAAGGGCTATGGCAGAGCTCGAAGAAGAAGATGGCATCTATATATGTTACCGTATTGATGGCAGCTTGTTTAACTTAAGCCATCTGAGGGCTCACACTAAGACTCTAAACTATCTAGTCTGTGAGCTGCTCTTCGCTGTTGATGCTGGCCTTGTTGCCCACACAGAAGCAGCTCTGCAGCGCCTAACATCCTGCTTCACAACAGCTGCAGAGCTGTTTGGGCTGGAAGTCAACCTGAAGAAAACGGAAGTTCTCTACCAGCCTGCACCACAGGATGAACACCACCATCCCCACATTGTCATAGGCAAATCTGTGCTCAAGTCCGTTCAGCAGTTCACCTACCTGGGAAGCATCGTCTCCTCAGATGCCAAGATTAACAAAGAGATCGATCACAGATTAGCAAAGGCATATAGCGTATTTGGAAGACTTTTCAAAAGAGTCTGGAGTAATAAACACCTGAGGCGAAGCACAAAAATCAGTGTGTATAGAGCCATTGTACTGTCTATTCTCCTTTATGGGTCTGAAACATGGGTCACCTATCGCCAACACTTACGACTCCTCGAATGCTTTCATCAGCGCTGTATACGCACAATCCTAAATATACACTGGACTGACTATGTGATGAATGTTGCTGTCCTTGAGCAAGCAGGGATCACCAGCATTGAGGCCATGATATTGAGAACACAGCTGCGCTGGGCAGGGCACGTTTCTAGGATGGAGGACCGTTGCCTCCCAAAAATAATACTCTATGGTGAACTCACCACGGGTCAGCGTAAGAGGGGCGCTCCAAAAAAGCGATACAAAGACTCCCTGAAATAACATCTCAGGCTCAGCCAAATTGATCACCAACAATGGTCCACCCTGGCCTCACATCGGGAGGCATGGAGACACACTATCCATAATGCTGCAGCCTTATTTGAGAACTTATGCCGAACAAGTCTTGAAGAGAAATGACAATGCAGAAAGAATCATGACCCGGAAACATCACCCAAGGAGACCTTCTGCTGTGCTTTCTGCAACTGGACTTGTTTATCTCGGATTGGCCTTTTTAATCATCAGCGCACTTGCAGAAAGTGCGGGATGAGTCCTTCCTGAATCTTGGTTTGCAAAGAAAAGCCAGAGAGATTTAATTGTGTTAACTTTGTATAATAAGGGTTTAACTCTTATCTTGTTTTAGCCTTCTTGTTCCATATTGGAAGAAAGGCAGGATATAGAGCAGCCTTCCCTAACCTTAATGCCTTTGGCCATGCTGGTTAAAGATGATGGGAAATGCAGTCCATTACAGCTGGCACATACTCATGTGAGAAAAATGACAATAGCATCAGCAGCAGTAGTTGTATGCCTTCAAATAATTTCTGACCTATGGTGACCCAAAGGTGAACCTATCATGGGGATTTCTTGGCAAGATTTGTTCAGAGGGAGTTTGCCATTGTCTTGGTACTAATCCAGATCCTCCAAATCTAGCAAAAAGATGAAGTGTAAAGTTGACTGGCAGACGTTTTTGTGATTTCTAAATGCACTGATCCAGAAATAAAGTTCTAATGCCCTTTATCTGAGCTATTCCTTCATAAGCCATGTTACAAAGCATATTATTGCTTTTCCTATTTTTGTACTCATTTTAAAAATTTCATTTCACTCATCTTTCTCATCTTTCATCCATTTCTATAGGTCAGCCAGGGAAACATTTTAAGAGCATCCATAGCTGCTCCCAGTGACTTTTCCAAGGAAATAGTGTCTCTTTGGTTCCTTTGCATTTTCAAGCTGAATAAATGAAGTACATACAGTATTTATTCACCTTGAAAATTCAAAAGAGCTATTTTCCTCCCATTGATTGCAAAAAGCTTCCACTTTAAAAGGGAGGGCAAGATAAGGTAACAAATAAATTGTATACACATAGTGAATATTCTCTCGCTTGTGTATTAAAAAGAGGATAAAAATTAATATTTATAGATATTTTAAAATATGTGTATTTCTTGCTGTTTGTCTTACAAAAAAATCATTTAGAAAGTAAGCAGTTCCTGTAAGCATAATAATCAATTATACTTTCTTTGATCCAGATGATCAAAGGTCTAGAAACCAAGCCTTATGAGTAACAACTTAGGGAACTGGGTATGTTTAGCTTGGAGAAGAGAAGACTAAGAGATGATGTGTAGATGTGTAAATTGCTATTGCTTAAAACAATTTGTAAGCTGCTCTGATATCCTTGTGGCTGAACAGCGGTGTATAAATAACTAATATAAATAAATAAAAAATAAAGTTAGCTATCTTTCAATAGCTGAAGAGATGTCATATAGAAGATTGAGCCAGCTTGCTTTCTGCTGCTCCAGAGACTAGAATGTAAACCAATGGATTCAAATTACAAGAAAAGAATTTCCACCTAGACATTAGGAAAAACTTATTTACTGTTTAACAGTAGAATAGATTGCTTCAGAGGGTGGTGGCCTCTCTTTCTTTGCTGATCTTTAAACAGAGGTTGGATGCACATATTTCAGGAGTGCTTCAGTTGTTTATTCCTCCATGGCCTCTTCCAACTCTTTCTATGGTTCTAATGATTAGCTAATTATTCATGGCTTAATCTGAGAGAAAGAGAGAGAGAGAGAGAGAGAAGGTTTGGCTAGGCTGGCTGGCAGAGAGACTGAGTGACTTGTAGTCCAAAAAAAATAAAAATAAAAAAAATAACACCCATTCGGAGGTGCTAATTTTGCACCTTGCTGTTGATAGGGACCTTTCAGATGTGCTGGACTGTCTACAACTTCCCTCATCCCCAGCCAGTATCAGGCAATGGTGGCTGGGCTGATGAGACTCATAGTCCTGTGTGTCTCAGACCAGTTTGCTCCTTCTCTGGGTATCTATTAGGAGGAGTCAAAGCTTGGGGTTTGTTAAAAAGGTAAGACCCCCTACTTTTCCCCTGATAATTTGAGCACTAGTTATTATTACATGGACATTAATGACAGGTCATAGAACTGACAAGGGTGTGAATGTGGTGGTGACTTTGTGAAAAATGTTTTTTGATAACCCTCAGAAGTGGCTCTCATTTCCCTAGAAATCATTTTATTCAAACTTATTCAAAGGAAGGTTCCTCTTAGTAGACCAATGGAATTATGAAGAAGAAATGACTCACCTTTACAGTGTTAACAACATAATCTTGGCCTCTCTCCTTAGAGAATTCAGTAATTTGGTGTATATAAAGATGAGTAATACAAGTGTGGCCTGCTAAGAAGGTGTAAGCTGGTACTTTCCCTTTACTATAACAGGACTGAGGTACCCCTAGAATTCATTTTCATTTCCATTTGCATGATGTGGGGAAAAAAATCTACATTTTTTTTTGCTCCAGTCATAAATAAAAGATTGCTAGTTCCGGTACCCACTCTTTAGCAAAGCTATTATTTCTGACAAGATGAAGGATGTGATCCATCTATCAGACCTGTGAAATGAATCAGGTTCAGAGAATAGTTTGTCATTTCTAAGAACTGGAGGAGAAACAGGGAAGACCTGGGAGTCACGGAGGCTGCTGACACACTGCAGAAATAATCCAGTTTGACACTGCTTTGACTATCATGGTTCCATCCTGTGGAATCCTGGGATTTGTAGTTTGTTGTGACACCAGAACACTCTGACAGAGAAAGCTAAATATCTCACAAAATTACAAATCCCAGATTTCCATAGCATGGAGCCATGACAGTTAAAGGAGTATCAAATTGCATTATTTCTGTTGTGTGTCAGCAGCCCAAGTCTCATGAGACAAAATATAGACTGACCCTTTGAGTGGTCAATTGGCGAGATCAAGTAAACTCAATGGGGACTTTTTCTGGTGTGCATCACATCAAGAATCACCCCAGTAGCCCTAGACAACCATATTATTGTTATTATGGTTATTGAAATGTTCTTTGAACAGACACAATAACCATAGTATTAAAATCTTATTAAAATGTTACATGGGCTTAGGATTTTTGTCAAGGGTTACATTAATATAAATAATAGCAGCTCTTGCATTGTTCACACCGTAGAACAGAGGTAGGAAAAAATTCTCCTTAGATATTTTAGATTTCAGCTCTCAGAAGCCCAAGCCAGCATGGCCAATGGTAAGGGGTTGTGGGAGTCACGGTCTAAATATCTGGAAGCACAAAGATTCACTATGTCTCCTCTACTGGTTCTCAAACTTTGGTCATCCTAAGTTTGGGAAGTTTGCCACCTCTCAGAACTCTTGACCATTAGCCATCCTGGAAGAAGAAGTCTAAAACATCTGGCGGACCAAAGATTGCAAAGCAATGTTCTAGCATATGCTTAGTTTTTGCTGTACAATTTGCTTACGCTATATACCTTTCAGATCAGAATTAGTTCCCTGTCTCCTTTAATTGTGAATCTAATGCCTTTTCTGAATGTAGTTCTTTAAACACACACATGCAAATCTATGCATAGTTATGTGGGGGTAACCTCATTGAATGCAATGAAATTTATTTCTGAGTAAACATGTATAGAATGGTGCCATTTGTTTCTTCCTTTTTGCTTATCTAGCAGGTTCTTCTCCATCAACAAAATGACAATCAGTCAATACCTTTACTAGGATCAAGGGGGGAAATGAACAAATTTGAGGCAAGGTGTTTTTTTTTTAGATATCCAGACATTTTAGTTGGGAAAGATGTTACAAAAAGCAATAAAAGGAAGTTAAGGTGGGTGAAGGGTGGTGATGATGAAAGTCATGAAGTAAACATGGTCAAAGTTTTAAGAGGGAGGGGTGGACTTAAAACAGATGTGACTCTAATAGGTCTCAGATTAATTTGGTTGGGGAAAATTTTATGGTGAATACCTCCATTTTTGAAAATATAAAATCCAGTTGATAGATTTCTCTCTAGCCTGGGGCGGGAGGTTGCACAGATATATGAGCAGACACAACAGAAGGCATTTTGAAAGAAGAAAGGATTAAGCAATTTACTAAAAGGTCTTTTACAATATGTTTTCAAAGGCTGAAATCCCATGCATACTTTTGCTTGGTTTAATCTACAAAGAACAAGCTGAGTAAAAATGGTGGGATTGCACTGCAATGTTGTGATTGCCACACTCTTCAAAAAGAGCATTTCAGCTTCCCTTGCTCCAGTAATTTTGGTAGTAATGTTTCATGTTAATGCTTTTTTCTGGCATGTGAAACACCCAGCATATGACTGTTACTGGCAGGAGCAGTCATATGTAGTTCTCATGTGTTATTTTCCCTCATAAGTAAGTTGATTTAGCATGTAGGAATGTCAAGTACTCTCTCAGTGGAGATTAGAGTCTTATATTTTGCAATGGATCTAGGAATTACAAAACTTCTATTTCACAAACTTACTATCTAAAATACTACATTAATTAACATTAAGATTATTCACACAGTTATAATAGTCAAACCTGTTCATCTGTACATGGATTCTTTAGTATATGATCAGCTGTGCATGAATCCTATTTTTTCTTTGTTCAATCCTGCACTGACCAAAATGTATTTCAGCTATATCGCTACAAATGCAGAATGTTCATTTTTGTTCTACAAATGTTCTAACAATTAATCTCCTTTCCCACTTAAAGTTTGTACATGACTATAGTATTTGTCCTTTAAGATGCAGAGTACATTTCCATAGTCAGAAATGTATGCTGTATCATTTTGATTTATAAGGGTTTTTAAGTTAAATGGTAAGGCAGAATATACACTTAGTAAAATAGCAACAGTAGCTGCTGTACCAAAAAATAATAAAGGAAATCATTTGGCTGAATAGGATTTGAACAAAGGGGATATGCTGATAGGGGAATAGCAAAGTTTTGCATGACAAATAGTTGGATGAAGTCACCCTTTCTAACCTGAATGATTGTTTATGAGCAGCTAGAAAAGTATGGATTCTTATGATTTAGTCCCATAGTTTTGTTTTAGGGCTTTTTTTCCTGATAAGGTAATAATAGTAGATCCAAATATAAGGCAATGAAGAAACTGAAATGAATATCATCCTGTTCTGAATTTGATGCTTTTCTGGCATTTTCTCACACAATAGGAAAGTGCTTTTAAGCATCTCTCATGCTATTAGTGCACATATGTAAACTGGGATAGAAAATTATAAGCAGAACAATTTAGACGTTTAATTTTAAAATTATTTAAGACTGCAGACTCTTTGGGACAGTGGTCTCTTCTTTTTAAAGAAATCACATCAAAAAGTACTAGGTTCACTGATGGCACTATTTAAATTAATAAGGACAACTACATTCAGCACAAATTTACAGCATAATCCTCTACCTATCTAGCTAGAAATAAGTCATTCCCATTAAGTTCAGTGAAGGTTGTTGTTGTGTGCTTTCAAGTTGTTTCTGACTCATGGCGACCCTAAGGCAAACCTATAATGGGGTTTTCTTGACAAGATTTATTCACAGGGGCTTTGTCCATGCCTTCCTCTGAAGTTGAGACAGTGTGACTTGCTCAAGGTAACCCAGTGCCTGAGCAAGGATTTGAACTCTGTTGTCCAGAGTCATGGTCCAACATTCAAACCACTATGCCATGCTGGCTTTCACAGCATGAGAGGTTGGCAGTTACTCACAGGTAAAGTAGCATAGGATTGCCACTTTAATCACTGCAATAATTACCAATGAGAGAGAAAACAATCCAAGCATTCCTTGTGAAAATGGGCACATCAACGAACAACGCACAGGGTGTGAGAGAAACGTGTGTGCGTCTTGACACTCACCTATCAAGTCATGGACAAGATCCTTGATGAGATGGCCAACAATGGCATAAGCCACTGCCACCACCACAAGGGCTGCCATTAGAAGGTAGAGCACCGCCTTGGGCAGGGGGATCGCATCCCGTGGAGGGGGTTTGTACTCCTTGTAGAGCTGGTCAGTGTCTGAATAGGAGTACTGGAAAAGGTGGTCCAGGCCAGTGGTGAAGTTGCTGGAATTCATGGACTGGCTGTTGGCCAAGTAGCCTTCGTGTTCAGGGTCCGGAAGGACGCTCACCACAGAGCTGGTGGTGGCTTCGACCTGCTGCACCAAACTGAGGGTCTTGTTGACACTGGGGAGGATCTGGGAGAGGAATGTGCTCCAATCTCTAATTGCACTGATATTGCAAATGATCATAGTGGCATTAAAAAAAAAAAAGAGGGAAAGGATGAATCTCCACCCACACTGGGAGACTTTAAAAACCGGACATGTCAGTGTCCTTTTTCTCTTTGCAAACCTCCCGCGCCGACAGCATCCGTGTCAAGGGAAGAGTCCACCCGACTATGACGGTTCGCCATTCACACGTTACATGATGGTGCGCGTGGATTCAGGAGCGTCGTCCCATCATCCTTCAAGGGTCGAACGGCTACAGCCCCAGTTCTAAAATGAAGAAGAGCCACGGGATGAGAAGCAGAGGGGATCCTTCCCACTGGTCATGAAGGTTTCTCCCGGTTTCCCTTCCTGGCTCTAAAGGAGGAAGGACGAAGAGAGAAAAGTTGGCTGCCGGCTTGGAGCATTTGGAGGCGAAACCGGCTCCCCTCTTTCTCCGGAGGAAGCGCCTGCAAGAGAAGGGAAAGGCAAACACAAAGTGGACGGGTTAGCCCAGGCATGCCTTCCAAGCCACCTGGCCCCAATCCTATGGTTAGTCCCCATTGGAGTAGACCTGTTGAATCGATAGGCTTTACCTACGTGTAACCCCTGGTTCCATGGGGGTGCTCCAGTTGGGACTGCCTGCCCGCTAGGAGCCAAGCGGTTCTTTATTCAGCATCCCCTCCGGCAACTTCTTCCCAGTGGGGAGCCCTCTCCAAGCGCACCCCGCTGCCGCCGGGCCCCGCGTCCTTCATTGAGAGAGGACAACCGCGGATCTGACAACCCCCCCCCCAAAAAAATAGGGACCTACCGGCTGGTCGGAGAGAAAAGCGCTGCTTTCCTACACAGCCCACCTATCTCGCCAGGTTTGCTGGACGGGGAAGCCGGAGAGGAGCCGGGGGGAAGGGGGAAACCTCCCCGCCTCCCTGTGGCCTCGCTGGGGCTGCCCTGGCCGGCCGAGGGGCCTCACCAGCGAGCCCTCCAGCGGGCGGCCGAAGGGGCTCCGGAGTCCTGCCGGTGGTCTGCTCTGGCCTCGAACTCTCCCCCGGGGTTCCCGGCGCCAGGCGCTGGCCGAGGTGCTGAAAGCGTGGCCCCAACGCGAACCCAGCCCCTCGGGAAGCGTGGAGGATGGCGACAGAGTCCAACCTCGTCCTTATACTTAAATCCCGCCGCCAGGAAGGGGGAGTAAAAAATAATAAATAAATAAGGCAGTGACATATGATCAGGTCTCTCCCCCCCACGCCTTTGCTGTCCCCTCCTCTTTCTTCTAATCCCTCCAGAAACTCTTTCCATGCCAGGGCATAGGAGCTGGGTAGTAGTAGATGTGCAAACACAGGCTGGATACAGACGACTGGGTCGTCACCACTATATAAAGAAAGCCCAGCATTCAGCTTTGGGGAGGTTTGTCTCCTATGGTAGAACAAAGACCTCTCCTTCTTGAAAGAGGGCAAACGGTTCTTTTCACTTTCGGACCTTTCATCCGTTGACCTCTGCTTTAGGGAAAGGGGAATTTTGGAGGAGCTCTCCGGAGAGTAAAGAAGAGAGGAACACTATGTGGTTTTCCATAGGGAAGAGCAGTAAAATATCAGGGACTCGCTTTAAGGATCCCCAAAGGCACATGTTAAGCCGTGTATCTAAGCCATGCATCGCCCAAAGGAAGAACTACTGACAAATTCCAAACTGTAGCAAATGAGAAGGGGAGAACCAAATGTATGTAATTAGTGCCCAAAATTATTATCTATATATCAATATCCAATGATTCACAAAAATTTTTTTTTAACAAATCATCAAGGTCCAAGTTAATTATAAACAATGGAAAAAATATTCAAACAACTCTCACAAGAAGGTAAGTATATGAAAAGTGTATACACTGCTAATTAAACGCTGTTTTTAGTAAATATAAGTTCTCACACAGAGGTAAGTATATTATATATATATATATATATATATATAATGAAAATTAAATCCAGTTTATACAGTTGTCAAAATTCTATTTGTTGCACAAGAGTACAAAGGAAAATATACAATAATCCAATGTGGTCAATCAACTCTATTTGATATACAATATAATGCAATATATGAACTTAAACTGATACACAAACAACTTTGCTCCAGAGATTCTCTACGTTGTTTCATGGTCACATCTTCAGTGTGAATCTAAAATAAATATATTGTTTCAATTGAACCATGTATCCTAACAAATAAAGTACCATTTTTATTTTAATGGTTTGTTGAGGAAAAACATGCTGAGCTCACCTTATGAAAGAAACTATTTTCATAAATTTTGTATAAATGTGTTTCCACCAATTTCTATAAAGAAAAAAAGTTTTAATCTCAAGGATGTGTATTATTGTTAATTCTAATTGTTATATAAACTGTAGGTGAAACCAACAGGCTCACCTTTATACTTTAACTGTATTTAGGAAGGAACAATCTGTTGCTGCTTCAAGTAGGTTCTGCAATGTAAATGAATAGCACTCTCATATATACTTTTTTAAATTCATAAATAATGATGTATGTAAATCATTTTATACAATACAAACTCACCTCTATGTCTACATGAATATATTTCACGAAAATGTAATCCCTATTGAATGCAATAACCGTTCTCTCTATCTAAAAAAGACAACGAGAATATTTAGTAATGCTAATAGTAAGGAAAATAATGTAAAACACAAGAACAAGGCTTACCTACAACTGCCTTGGGTGATTTCCAACGATGCAGTTGGAATGGAATGGAATGGAATGGAATGGAATGGTACCATCCACTGGTACTCCATTACCAGTAGATGGAGTAATCCTTTGTCTGAAGATATCCTCTTCCCTTAACCACGCATCCAACCATTAAGGAGGCAGCTTGAGCTTTGTAAATCTAATCACTAGAACATTTAAGGCACCTGCAACACATTAGCATCTTCAGACACCTATTGTCAAACCCAGGAGTTTTTTCTGAAACTCATTGTTCAATCTTTGGAGACAAATGGAATCCATTGTTTCAACATATGAAACTTCCTCACCTAGGGGCACGTTTTGAGCATAAATACCAGCCCCAAATCATGCCTCATTGGGCACAGAGTTTCTTCTTGGAGACACTATGGAGATTTTCACACGGGGCCAAATGTCCCGTTCCTGCCCCGCCACCTCTTCTCCCGTTCCTGCCATGGAATAACGTAAATCTTTCATACACTTACCTTAATTCTGTGGCAGGAATGGGCTCCCCCTCCTCTCACTGGCTGGCCGTAAATGCAGCTGTCGTAAGGCTGCTTTTATGACCAGCCATCTGAAACGTTATCACGTTATTGCGTGGTAATGGCCAGGTGGTAAATTTAAAAAATAAAACTCTCCCAAACATAAAATCAGTTCAACAAGCACAAAAACACACTTTAAATCACACAATCAAAACAAGAAGGGTAAAATAAAGGGTGACACTTACCTGGATGTCCAGATTGTACCAGGAAGTGCTCAGAGAGGGCCTCCCCTCCATGGCTGTCATTTCAGAACAGGAACGGGGCTCCTGTTCGCACACCCTTGATTGTGTGATAGCAACGGAATGGGAGGTCTATTCACGATGAAAAATCATGGTTACATTGTCCTGGAACAGTCACGGGAGCAGGATGGATGCAGGACAGAATGGGGTCAACGTTGTCTGAAAGGGAAAACCTTTCCCGACCCTGTTCTGTTCCTGCCACAGAATATATAGCCCGTGTGAAAATCTCCTGTGTCTCTATGTGTTAGTCACTCCAGATTCATCCATCCATGCTGCCAGTCAGCTCAATGACTACAAGACACATGTCGTATATCCCCAGAAACTTCCTTATCTATCCCACTGGTAACCTCTCTTCTTCCACTCCTAATGGTCTTGTATGAATGCTTTATCGTATGAATGTGTGTGTGATGGGTGTTATTATTTTTAAGTCTTTAATAAATATCATTGCTAACTCCTACCATGTGTGTGTGTGTCAGTTCAGAGCTAGTAGGGGTATGCAATGGATGTAAAGTTCCGTTGTTGCCCCCTTTTCACATTGCTAAAGTTGAGTTGCTGCTAATTTCTCCAATATATTATAAACTTGATATTTCCATGGAATTTACACAAACACTTTGGGTAACAGCAGTCTCCATCATTCTCCAACACTGGCTATGCTGGTGAGGGTTGCTGGGAGTTGTAGTCCAGCAACATTTGGAGGCTTTCATGATTTCCACTCCTGCATTAAAAAATTTGGGTAATGGTATCAGGAAAAAACATATTTGTTTAAATAAAACTTTGTTAAACTTACTCATAAGCATTGCTTGCACTTCTTCTCTGTTGAGAGGACAATTAAGAAACAAGTAGGTTCCACTCTGGGAAAATTGTTAATGATTTTGAGATATCACTTTAAATAAAAATAATCATCCCAGCAATTCTGCCCAAACACCTCTCGACAGAGGAGATGACAGCAGAGGCAGAAGAATTGTCAGAATTTGCTGCTTCTTAATTCAATTGGAGAAAAATAGATTTAGGAATACATATATAAAAGATGATAATTTGGGTCCAGAGATGTTTGATTGCTGGTCCACTGAGATACTTTTATTAAGTTCACAAAATAATTCAAGGGGTATTGCTTTCTCCTGCCGGTCTATGAATGTTTAAAATTAATTGTTATTCTTTCCTGTGTCCTATAGTCTCTTGCCATGGTAAACTCACACTAACTTGTGTGTTTATGCTTATATGATATACTGGAAATGACCAAAATCTTAAGCCTCAGAGTCCATACGCATCAGCATACAGATGCTGGAGCTTGCTTTGAAAACTCAGTGGAAAAGCAAGTAAGCCAGACATGGAAATTAAAGTGGAATCATAGTGCTGTAGTTGTGAAAGGACCCTGCTGTGGTGGCAGATTTTCATCTGATGAGCCTGTCTCCTGTCTGTCCGCTGGGGGTATTAAAGAAAGCCCTTAGAAAAAAGTTGCAGAACCAGCAGGTACTATGCTTTTGCTGTACAGGATCAGCTTCCGCATTTTCTGATTAGATTAGGTGAGGCAGAAAATTGGATTGCCGCTTCTGTTTGATAGATTGGACATTATGCAGTCAATTTCCAAATACAACCTCCTGGCTAGCCCTTGTGAATATGATGGAGACCCTATGATCTTTGTGTTCAATTGTCACTTAGCCTTGGAGTTCAGAGTTAAAATGCCTGTTCCATGGGTGATGCCATTATTGGTATTTATTTGATAAAAGCATGCCTAGTAATTGTGCTGTGCTAGGAAGATCTTGGCACAAGCTGCCTGATGGTACTTTGGCTTGAAACAAGCACTGCAATCATTCCTTCCAACCAGCAAACATGGCTGTAGCCATATAAAGGAACAGGGACACCCCAGGTGCATGAAAGCAGGTGCTTTACTCATGAAGATTAATCATCCCTAGTGTGAGTTGGGGTTGCCTCTACTTCATTGCTTTTGACATGGGAGGCAGGAGCTAATAATGAGAAACTGATGCATCCAGTTCTAGATGGGTTATTCATTTATGTTTTCTTCCAGTTTTGCAAGAATGCACATCTGTCTCTGGTTTGGTTTCCCTCTTGGTCTTACTGCATACAAAAGATTGTTCTTTACTGTATAGCATACAGTGGTATCTGCTTTACTTCATGGTTGAAAAAAGGACTCTCCTATGCTGGTAAATAGCTGGAGGAGAGGGAAACATGGCACAATTGTCCCTCCCCCAAGGCCTCCAGAGGGTCAGGGGGTTTTTCAAGTTCAAAAATGTAACATTTGGGGGGGGGACTGAAGTCAAGGGTGTCCAGTGAGGTCCAGTAAGGATTGGGCCTCAGAGTAGCTGCCCATCCCTGCTGTATATAATTATACCAACTGTTCAGGCCACCAGTGACACCAGTCAGGGAATTCCTCCCAACTTCCTCCTTCAGAGGAGGGATTTTCTTCAGGGCTATAGCAGGGAAGGAGAAGGTTAAATCCCTCCTCTCCTGCCTACTGTAATCCTGACAATTACCCATATCCTCACCAGTGGATGCAATTTGAATTTTTTTAAATGTGCACAAGATGAATACAACGATGGAATGGTGTCTGGTGGCCATGTCAGTGAGTGGTGAATTTGCTCTGTGTTAGTCTGAACTTTAAAGGAGTCAATAGACTCAGGGATAGACTTTAGCACCTTAGATAGTTCCTTTAAAATTCAGGCTAATACCCAGAGTAGATTCACTGCTCTGCTGACATGGGTGCCACCATCACTTCTAGTTTGACTCTAAGTTCTGGACAGAAATAGGCTTCAAAACCTAAGCCTCAGTAGAAAAAGACAACCAAAATGATGGAAGACTCATAGAAGCAAGTCCCCTATGAGGAAAAGGTATGATTAGGGCTGTTTAGCTTAGGGGGAGACAAGGAAGGGTAGACATTTTAGGGGTGTCTGAAATTATGTATGATGTAGAGAAAGTAGATAGATAGAAGCCTCTTTGCACTCTCTCATAATACTAGTATCTGATGTCATCCTCTGAAGCCATATGATGGGAGATTCAGGACTGATAAAGAAAATACTGGATATAGCTAAATGGTGGAATTTACTGCCACAGGATGTAACAATAGCTGCCAACTTGGATGACTTGAAAAGATAAATGAATATAGGTTGACACCCCCCATACATGGATTCAGTATCCATGGTTTCACTTATCCACATCCTTAAATAAAAGTTCTCTCTAGGCATTTCTAGGTCCTCCAAAACAAGTCTATGGTCAACCTCCAGCATTTGTCTAACTGAAAATAATAGGCTTCCCTATTATTCATGGTTTCAGGTATCCATGGTGTGTGTGTGTCTTGGAACATATCGCCGCAGATACAGGGGTCGACCTTTACTTACATGGTAGTTGGGCTATCAATGGCTTCTTGTAAGGATAGCTATCTAAAGACCTCCAGTATCAGAAGCAGTATCCCTGCTCAGCCATGGAAACCCACTGAGTGACCTTCGGCATCTTACACTCTCTCAGGGCTTGTCTAGACAGGTGAAAAAAATGTACTCATATCATACTGGGGGCTGGTAGAACACACAATGTTCTTGAGGACTTCACTTGAATACAGCTCTTTTTGGCACCTGGGGGCTTAGATCTGCTTTTTTTTTAACTACCTTTTATACAGCACTTTCCTGGGAAAAAATGGTTTACTGTACATGTTGCCGCCTCTGAGTTGGTGTGGAGCCCAGGGATGGGGATTGGGGTCACCTGATCATTCCTACAAGGAACAGCTACTTCGTCTATTCGTATTTACATTTTACCAGTATGCAGTTGCTATTATTTTTTAAAGGTGTGTTTGTGTGGATACTTGTATATGATTATTAGTGCACATCTGCCTATTTGTATATTCACATGCATGATGGGAAGGAAAAAAAGGGAAGCAGCCACAGCTGTGTAGCCATAAATAATGTGAAGTATAGGACACATTATCATTGCAGAACTGCCCTGTTACCTTGAGGTGAGTTCACGTAGGGAAAATGTGTGGTTGGTGATGCAGCTCTCACTTTGCATTATCAAGATGTGTTTGGCATTAACAAGATGTGTGCTGGATCATCACAGACCAGGAGAAAGCGATCCAAAGCAGAATTTTTTCACCTGTGTAGACAAGTCCTCGGTCTCAGAGGAAAGCAATGGCAAACTCCTTCTGAACAAATCTTGCTGAGAAAGCACTATGAGATGGGTTTACCTTAGGGACAACATAAGTCAACACAGTTTGAAGATACACAACAACAACAACAGCACGTTATATATCCATTGCTGAGGAATGCAAGATGGAAGCTGCAGTTGCACTCATGTCCTGCTACTAGGCTCCCCATAGGCAAAAAGGTGCCCACTGTGTGAACAGAATGCTGGACTAGAGAGGTCTTTGGTCTGATTAGACATGGTTCTTCTTATGTTCTGAATCCTAGTTATTTCTTTGAGGTACACTTTGCAGGAGTTATTATAAAACATATGTACCCTGCTACAAATATGGAAGGGATTCTATCTTTCTAAGATGAGTAGGGGATATACAAAACCTCCTCAAGACATGTTGCTAATCTTTGAAATTCTTTTGCCTTCCATAGAAATCCCTGATACATTTTGTCTATGAAGAACTCCTGAATTCCACTTTAGGCAAAGGATGATGACTCTTAATCTACACCACAGTTTTTAGATTTTGAGGGAGCTTCTCCAACCTTGCACCCCAAAAAAGTGAGGTACTACAACTCCCTTTATGCACAACCAGTGTGGTCCACAGGGAAGACTGCTTAAGGACTATGGGAGTTATAGTACAACATGTCTGGAGGGTGCTGGCGACTCTAATTTAGGGGATATTGCCCCTCCTCCCATACCTCCTTATTGAGGGCTAATTACGATAACCCACAACTCCCACTCTGAGATATTCACCATGGTGCCACCACTGTCAGCTCATGTGTATAGCAATAAGCACTTAGTGGGAGTGTGAATGTGGCCTCAGTGGTAAGTACCTTGGTGAGAAGAAGACGAGCTGTGCCCTGATAGCAGAGCTAGCCTAAGGACATTCTGCTGCCTGGACTGGAGCAGCAAATGCGTCCCCACCACCCATGCAGGTCAAAGTGCACAGCCATCAAAGCCAGTTGAGTTATTTAGAGGCTAACAATCCCACAAGCATATGACAGTGAAGACTTGATCATTGAATCATAGAGTTGGCAGAGACCACAAGACCCATCCAGTCCAACCTCCTGCCATGCAGGAATACCCAGTCAAAGCACTCCCAACAGATGGCCATCCAGCCTCTGCTTAAAAACCTCCAGATTCCACCATACTCTGAGGCAGCATGTTCCCCTGCTGAACAATTCTGACTGTCAGGAAGTTCTTCCTAATGTTTAGGTAGAATCCCTTTTGCTGTAGTTTGAGTCCACTGCTCCCTGTCCTAGTCTCTGGAGCAGCAAACAAGCTTGCTCCATCCTCAGTATGGCATTCCTTAATATTTAAACATGGCTATCATGCCATCTCTTAACCTTCTCTTCTCCAGGCTAAACATACCCAGCTCCCTAAGCCACTCCTCATAGGGCATGGCTTCCAGACTTCCCACCATTTTGGTCACCTTCCTCTGGACACGTTCCAGTTTCTCAATATCCTTCTTGAACTGTGGTGCCCAGAACTGGACACAGTATTCCAGGTGAGGTCTGACCAAAGCAAAACACAGTGGCACTATTACTTCCCTTGAGCCAAACACTATACTCCTATTGATGCAGCCTAGAATCACATTGGCTTTTTTAGCTGCTGCATTACACTGCTGACTCATGTTCAGCTTGTGGCCCACTAAGACTCCTAGATCCCTTTCACATGTACTGCCATCAAGCCAGGTGTCACCTATCCTATATTTGTACATTTCATTTTTACTGCCCAAGTGTATTATCCTACATTTCTCCCTCTTGAAATTCATTTTGTTTGTTTTGGCCCAGCTTTCTAATCTGTTAAAGTCATTTTGAATTCTGATCCTGTCCTCTGGGGTTTTAGCTACCCCTCCTAATTTGGTGTCATCTGCAAACTTGATAAGCATACCCTCTACTCCCTCATCCAAGGAATTAATAAAGAATCAAGCATCATATATTCTATTATGTATTTAATAAAAAAACATAATTAGAACTCCTTTTTTCCATTATGAAATCAAACATCATATATTCTAACGCAAGGATGGGGAACATTTGATGCCTGTCTCTTGACTCTTGGGAGTGTTTTCCCGTGTGGCAAGGGGTTGGACTGGATGACCCTTGTGGTCTCTTCCAACTCTACAATTCTATGATTCTATGTTGAATAGCACTGGGCCCAGGACAGAATGCTGTGGCACCCCACTAGTCACTTCTCTCCATGATGAAGAGAAGCCATTAGTTACTACCCTTTGGGTTCAGTCAGTCAACCAATTACAAATTCACCTAACAGTCACATTGTCTAGCCCACACAATAGTAACAAATAATATATACTCTCCTTTCCTTTTATGGTCTTCAGAGTCTGTTGAGGTGGTTGCCTTGCTCTGCCTCATGGTAGACCCTATCCTGCTCAATAGAACCAGAAAAGAAACAACTTAAAATGCATTTATTAGGTGGTGTTCATATCCCTGCTCGCCCATGGAAACCCACCAGATGATTTAGACAAATCACACTCTTTCAACCTCAGAGGAGGGCAATGGCAAACCCCCTGTGAACAAATTTTGCCAAGAAAACATATCATCAGGTTTGCCTTAGGGATACCATAAGTTGGAAACGACTTGAAGATGCAAACAACAGCACACACACAAAAAGCATGCTTTATAAAGGATTATTTTAACATAATCAGAAATATGGATGTGTTGTTCAGGTGGCATGCAAACTGTCAATCCACCAAAAACAAAACAACCCTTCCCCGACTCATAAGCCCTCTGGGGACAAGCACTTTCATTGCCAGGTCTCTTGTTCTGCATGGGGTGGGGGGAATTGCCAGGAAAGACTGGCAGCACAGACATCAATTTCTTCCTTTCCTGACTCTTGCCCTGTTATTTTGAGATAAGCATCTGCCCACCCAGGGAAAATCTGTCCCTTCAATACAGCCAATTGTTTCTCAGGCTCACCTCTGTTGCATACCCTCCTTGTTCTCAGTGCCATCTACTCTGGCCAGTCAGCTTTCATCTGAAAATGTTTCCTTGCCTGTTATTATCTTACAATTGTATGCTGGGATGAGATAAGCTGTGGGCCTGGCCAAGGTGAAATTGGTATCAGAGACCTCATTGTTACAGCTTTGATTTTAATTGTGGGAGGCAGCTGCCCCAGGCAGCAAATGGGGAGGTGACACATTGTCTCTACACACAAAAGCTGTTGGCTCCAGACCAGACAACTGAAAGAGGTGTTTGTGCAAGACATTGGAAGGGGAAGGTACCAGACCTGTGAAAAGTGTGGCTTTTATTTTTAACAGTGGTGTCTTGAATAGCTTCGTGATCGGTAGAAATCTGACAGCTCTGTGTGTGTGCACACGTGCATGTGTGCATATGTGCACATGTGCATACTCAGCATAGTGGTGATGTGATTGGGAAGATTTGCTTATGAGCTATCTGCCTCTTAGTAGAGGCTGGGATGGGTTGGAAAATAGCTGATCTACTCCCAATAGGAAGCTAAGGTATAATGGTCATACAGAATGTCTTTGAAAGATGCCCAGAGCTCAGCAGTGTTCCACAGGAAGTTGCATAATTTTGCATGTTCTCTGTGATGGTCTCTCTCTATCACCACATCCTGGTTGCTCAAACAGACGATATGGATGGTGCTGTTGAAAGACTGGCATTAGAGGGTACAGTGGCATGCAAGTATAAGAGACAAAGCCTGTTCAACCAGGCTGAGGAAGAGGGAAAAAAGGCAAGTAAGCCCACCATAAGGACTCTTGAGATGTACCTCCATTAGGCATTGCCTCTTTCTCATAAGAAACTTGCCATATTTCAGAAGAAAAGGCACTTCATTTTGGTAGTAGAAAGGGGGTGTAATTACTTTCTCCCCTTCCCTCCACCTCCCACCACTGTCTCTGGAAATGTATATAAAAACAGCATATCTTACAGGAGTGTCCATAAGACAAAACCTTCAGAATTTTAGAAGGACAGGTGTAGAGGCTAGGAGGTTACAATGAATGAAAAACAGTTTAAGACACCCCATGTGTGTGTGTGTGTTTTTTTTCTGTTTGATTGGCAACAAAGTTCCAGAAAGTGCAATAAGGCATGGGCAGAAGATAGATGAGACATGTACAGTGGCAAAGGCAGAAGGATGAACATCAAACATTTTCCAAGTGAACACCTAATGCTACATTCTCCCTGAACTCACAGATTCCACTAACACACTTTTAGCACTCCTGCTCTTAGAAGACAGAAATTGCAAAGAGAACTCAGAAAGAAGACTGAACACTTGATCAGTCCTGTGATTTATTAATATCCCACTCCAAAGCACTGGCACTGAATAACTGTCAAAACCATTCACTGTAATTAGAAGCTACAACTGCCACTCATAAAACTAGACCACCCTCCTCTCCCCACCCGCCAATGTTTTCCTTTTACAGCCTGAAGAGAAATTTATCATATTTTGGAGGCACTGTACCTCTGAATCCTTATAAATTTCAAAAGGAATCTTCAGAAATGTTCAGCTTCAGATTTCATCTGCTTCAGAGGAGTCCCACCGTGGCTGGGCAGCTCCCAAAACTGTCTGAATCAGGCCATTTCAAGTTAGGTTTCATCCTGAACAGGCACCTGAATGTTCTTGTTTTCTTTTCCCTGCACAGCTGCCCTTTCCTTTTGTGTCATGTCTTTTTAGATTGAAGGTTTTATGGTCATGGGCTGTCTTGTCTTGCTTTTATAGATATGCAAATAGCCGTTAAAACCTTTCCAGCTTTAGGGTAGATCTAAATGCTAGCTATAAATAAATATGATTAAATATCTCTTTTCAAAATCAGGAGTAGAACGTGGGGGTAGAAGGTGTTTCTCTCTGGACGATTTGCAATAGATTGGCATGATTTTCTTGCTCTCAAATGTTTAGGAACAGCTGTGAAAAGTCCCCCGCCACACACACACATGTTGCTAAATAACACTGATTAAAAAAAAAAAAAAATGAGCCCAGATTTCTATGTTGAATGACTGTGAACTTTGTTCAGTACTAATGCTCAAAACAAATTCCTGGATCAGAATTCTTCAATTATAAGTGTATTCTGCATCAGGTTTTGGGTATAAAACACAAAGTAGATGAAGTTAGCATGAATTATTTTCTGCCCCTTCTTGGTTTAAGTTTTTTAAATAGACAATCTTTGGGGGCAGTTGTACTTCTTCCCCGTTTCTTTTCTTGTTATATTTTAAATGTTTCTAAAGCTGTTTTAATGTTTGGTATAATTCAGTACTTGGCTGCAATGTTGTTGTTGTTTTTAATTGTTCTCTAATGTTATAACTGGTTTTAATTATATTTTGTTTAAAATTATGTTGGGAGCCATTAGCACCAAGAGAAAGATGGGAGATGTTGTTAACCACTTTCAGTTTCATTATTGGGAGAAAGGCAAGATATAAATTAATAAAATAAATAAATAATAATAGACAGGCACATAAACAAGACACTGGAGGATAGATTTTGGTTGTTCATTGGGAGAAACATCATAATGATAAAAGTGGAAAGGAATTCTTTCAGTCATCTAATGATGCAAATGAAAATAAAATCACTGGCTGGAATCCTGTATCAACGACTTATTTAAGTACTGTAATTTCTTCTGGCCTGTCACGCCCCCCACAAACCTGACAGAAGTCCATTCTGCCTGCAACTGGAGGACAGTTGGATGATGCTTCCTTCAGGTATGGGAGGGGTTGGGAATTGGCCCAGAGAAGTCACTTAGATGCATGATCCCAGCATCAATGAGAGGTCCCTGCCAGAACACTTCTGGGTGAGATCGGGACATCAAGGTAAGTGACACAATTTTTTAATTTTCCCTGGTTTACTTGGAAGTTTTAAAGTGTGTGTATGTGCTTTTTGAAACTTTTTTGGGGGGGTGTATTTTGGTTTTTATTTTTGAATTTCCTGTGCTCATGTCTTCTTATGGGATTCCACAGGATTTTGATCCAGGAAGTGAAGGGAGCCCCGTTCACTCCTGGGATACGTTTTCCACAGAAGAGAATGTATGATGGGGAGGGTGGTTGGTTTGGAACAGGGGCGGGAGTGGAGATTGTGAGACAAGAACACTTTTTTCGTTCCTGTCTGATAATCTCCAATGTGTGAATAAGAAAGCAGCAAAAAGAAACTTAGGAAGGGTGTCAACTACACAAACCTCTTTTTCTAATTCAGCCATTAAAGAGAGAGTTGCTACTGTGAACCCCAAATTACAAAATCAAAGAGGAAAGAGCTCATCCTGAGCTGTCATTTCAGCACTCCTTTCATGCAGAAGAGTTCTGAATTTTTATAGATTTTCCTTGGTTTTTTTCTGGGCCGTGAGGTCATGTTCTGGAATAGTTTCTTTCTGACATTTTGCCTGCATCTGTGGCTGGCATCTTCAGAGAATGATTGGGTAGGAGTGTGTCTGGGTTTTATATGCTGTGAACCCCTGTAGGGGAGTATATGTAAATTTGTGTAATTGAATGGGTAGTTTCTGAGTGAAGATATACAAGGAGGATTAGTGTCTGTTTGGCTAATGGTTGGTTGATGGGCCATTATCTGCTGGAATTCCCCCTGTCCCTGGGTGGAATTCCTTTGTATGTGTTGAGTTTTAATTCTATTGTATTTCAAAACTGGGAGCCAGATTTTGTTTACTTTTAAGGTTTCTTCTTTCCTATTGAAGTTGTCCAGGTGTTTGTGGATTTCAATAGCTTCTCTGTGCATTCTGACATGATAGTTGTTGGCCTAGTCTAGAATTTCTGTGTTTTCAAATAGCATTTTGTGTCCAGGTTGGTTTATAATGGGTTCTGCTACTGCTGATTTTTTTTTTGCTGGCTCAGTCTGCAGTGCCTCTCATGTTCCTTGATTTGTGTTTGCACACTGCGTTTAGGGGTCCCTATGTAAACTTGTCCACAGCTGCATGGTATGCGGTAAACTTCTGCAGCTGTGAGAGGGTCTCACAGAACACGGCCTCACAGCCCAGAAAAAACCCAAGGAAAATCTATGGATGCCGGCCATGTAAGACTTCAACTTCACAGTTCCAAATTTTTCTTGCAAATGCAAAGTAAATTTGCTTTCACTTTGAAGTAAGTGAGCCTGTCATATTTGCATATTTGTTTTTAAAAGCCTTTGCTGGGAAGGTCCATAATGGTCACTTCAGTGTCTTCTATGAAGCAAACCAGAAAATGCATACTCTTCCATTCCCCCACCCTGTTATAAAGCACACTCTGTTATAATGATGGGACTTCCTTCTGTGCCATGAAATGAGTAGTCCATTGAAAGGGAACTCTGACCATTTAAAATGTCTGCATCTATGTGACGGGATAATTTCAGTTTGTGGGGACTCCACAGATCAAAGAAAATCGGGGAGGGGGGCTGTTCCTGGTTACTCCAAGATTTCTTTATGTCAGCAGTATAATATTTGGGGGGGGGTACCATTTTAGTTGCTGCTACTGCTAAAACACTAGAAATAAAAAAAATCTTGGCAGATCTCCTGAAAATAACCCAGAGGTTTACCAGCTCTAGGTTCTTTCCACCCTTGACATGGAGACATTACACAGTTACAGAACCATGATTTCATTTTAGCTGCCATGGCTGAATCCTATGAAACACTGGGATCTGCAGTTTCTTGAGGCACCAGAACTCTCAGGCTGAGAATTCTGAACACTGATTCCTAAACTGCAAACACCAGGATTCATAGGATGTTGCCATGGCATTAAAGTAGAATCATAGCACTACAACTGTGTAGTATGAAAGGGCCTTACTCCTTATGTCAAGTCCTGCTCTCTAGAGCAGCACAGAACAGTCCTTTGCCCTCTATCTTGATAATGTGATCAGTCTTTCCTTCTTCAGGCTAAAGATACCCAAAGCTTGCATCTTCTCTCGTAGGCTTTGCTTCACATGCCACAGACGATCTTCATTGCTGTTCCAGTCTCCCAGTTCTTTGCCTGAGTTCCTGTACTATAGGCAGAAGTAATGGCTGTAGGAACCAGGATGGGCCAGGTCTCCAGTGGTTTATTCATTGTGTTTGAGAAATCTAATCCTCCCTCAATATTTAATGGTAGTGTTCAAATAGACTTAGATTTAAGGCTGTGCACAGGATCCCTGATTTAGGTGATAGCCTGATCCAGCAATTCAGGCCAGGGATTGATTTCAGTTTAGAGTGATCTATTTTGGACAGGTATTTTCAGGAGGCTTTGTGCTAGCTAACTGTAAAGTTTGTTGTTTTTCAAAAACCACAAGTATTTTTAAAAAAGTTGTTCACTGCTCAATCTTGACAATTCATGCTGTTTTTGGCACTGTCCAAAGCACTAGAGTCCCTTCCTAGACCTTTAACCTCTACAGTTGAAGAACTTAACCAACAAAGAGGGAAAGCACTGAGGCACTAAGTAGCAGTACTAGGTGGAGGTGAGTGGGCAGAGAGTAGAGTGATATTCAAATATTCTCACTTCTTGAGCAGGAAGGTTAACAGTCAAAATCTGTTAAGGCTAAACTAATGTTTGAATCTAATGATATGATACAACAGCTTACCTGAGGAGAGGGTACTTTTGCTTCAGTGTATCAGCAATCCAACTGATGAATCCAATGACACAATATATGAAAATAGTAGGTAATAAGATAATATTTTACCATTAAACTAAATCATGAGATTCCCCTGACTCTCCTTAATGTAGCTTGTGAACTGGGCCAATATTGGTCAGGGGTGGGGACCCTCTCTTTAAAAATTGTCTGCTTAAGCCTTTTACAGGGGAGGAAAGACAGAGAGTGTTTGCTTCCTGGGAATTCAGTACTTTTCATTCCTGCCCTACAGGTCTTGTCCCTGCTGCCTGGCTATCCTTGATCAATCAAATGGGCAATAAAAGAAATGTGTTTGCATTAAAACTGTAACAATTCAAAAACTATGACAATTGCAGAAACAGATGGAGAAGGTGCATAGCAATGGGGGGAATGAAGTTATTGCCCTCAATAATAATATACCCCCCATGAAATTTTCCTTCATTCCCCAAATTTCTAGCATTGTGGAAGGGCATTTAGAAAGACTGTTTAGACATCCAAAGAAAAGAATCTTGCAAACCTGCAACTCTAACATTTCACAAATTTATTAAATCCTTGTATATGTCCAAGTCTTTCCATGCATGTACACTTTGTATGCTGCATGACTCATCTTTGGTGCATCTACAGCTTTGGGTGAAAACTGATTCTCAACTTTGATACATGTGTTGACAACCATGTAGGCATTCAGTGCTTCACCAGAGAAAAGCAAATTTAATAATCTTAACTTTTGCAAGTAATGTATTAGAAAGAATTTAAATTAGTCACTTTTTCTACAAGTTCACAGAGAAATCAGGGCTCATTCAATGTTATTAACAGCTCATTATTATAGAGGATGACTTGCAAAAATATGCATTTGCTTCCTAGTCACTCATATTTAGTTTACACAACTATTTTCCACATGAAAAATCCTGTATTTTAAATTGATACAACATACCTTCTAATTAAAATGCATTAATTTGGGGTTATTTCTGATGTAGTGGTTTGAGCATTGAACTATGACTTTGGAAACCAGGATTTGAATCCCTGCTCAGCCATGGAAACCCACTGGGTCACCTTGGGCATGCCACAATCTTTCAGCCTCAGAGAAAGGCAATGGCAAGCCCCCTCTGAAAAAAATATTGTTAAGAATAACCTCTTTATAAATTCACCTTAGGGTTGCCATCAGATGGAAATGACTTAAAGGCACACAACAACAACAGCAACAACAACAACATTTCTGTCATTACCAATGAAAACTTTACTCTGCAACATCTTTTATAGTGACCAATGCCCAAAATCGTCTGCACACACCCTCCAATTTTCATCTCTGCCCACATACTGAAAATTATCTCAGTATTCCCCCATGAAGGAGAAGATTTAGTACCACTCTATTGGGCCAAAAAACACAAAATATATTGTCCAAGCTGTTGAAGCTTCACTGGCTTCTTCATCAGGCAAAGATGTTAACAATCATACAGGAGAAGAAAAGTGAGTTGATGTCGGAAGAAAAGTGACAATGCCTACATTTTGTCTCAGCTGTTACTTCTCTTGTCAGTTAAGATGCTCTGGAGGGATCTCAATACAGGCAGAGGGCACACCCCTTTTTGGCCATATGAGGACCATATGGTCCACTTTAATGCCTCCTAGGTTATTTTTTTATTATTTATGTCACTTGTGTTACCATTAGCTTTAGGGAAAGCATTATATACCATTGTCCTGTGAAGATAGAATCCTGTGTTTTCTCTCTCTCTCTCAATCTCTCTCTCTCTCCTGCTCCCCTATGTGTTTTTCTGTATACACTTTCACTGCCTCACTCCTATGTAAAGAGCAAAATTATATGTTGATGAATGCCATAAATTAGATCCCAATCAAGTCTCTATTCTCCCAGGACATCGCCTGTATTAATGAGCGAAGTGGGATTTATTTAAAACACCAAGTAACTTCTGGAGAACCCACTGGCACCATGGCTTCTCTCCAGAATTCATAAATGAAGATATAAAAAAGGAATGACTTGGGTTTAAGTGGGTTTTAATTGAGTCAGTGGTACAAAGCATTTTGTAATCTCCAGTTAGCAGACGTTCTTACTGTAAATGTAATTTGTTTGTTCTTTTATCTAGCCATCCATGAAAAGTTTCCTTTCACTCCATCTTACTGCCTGCTGCCAACTCCTCACCCCACCCCACTCTATACACAGTAGGTTCAGCAGTGTGCTTTCTGGCAGGGTGGAGGGAGGGGGGTTAACCCACCAAGGTTTTTTTTTAAAAAGTGATGACCCTTCAGTCTGCCCCAAGCTGTTTTAAAGTTAGCACATGCATTCTACTTTCAGGGTACTGGGACTGCCCTGTTACCTAAAGAAAACAACATGCAGTAAAGGATAATTATGGCAATAAGGAGCTCTGGATAGAAAAGAAAGAACATATCTGCATAGATGGTGAGTGACTGATTAGACTGTGACAGGAATTCTGTTAGGGACATCCCCATACTTGTTGGGAAAATCCAGCATTCACTCTTCCCCACTCTCTTGCCATTAGGGCAAGTGGGCCCTAGGTAGGGCAGAATTTCCTGCATGTTAACATCCTTCTCTTTCTCTCATTCAAGAACTTGCTAGTTCTACTTTTGAAATGCATGGTTGTAAATAGCTTGCAACCAAGCAACAAGACCATGTGACCTAGGATACTTCCTTTGGTCTTAATCATATAAAGATATATCCCTTCTCAGCTCCATTTGCAACAATTCAGTTCTCCCTTTTGGCTCTCTACTCTTCTTCACTGCCATGCTTCCTTCTCATCAAGATGATGAGTTAAGATGAAGCAACTATCTCTTAACCAAACCTATTCATTAGTTAGTTAAGATGTAGGCTCTCTATGCATATGCATATGCATAGTCATTAGTAAAGTTTTAAGTTTTTTAACTTGAAGTTGCCTGCCTCATTTGTTTTTGAGTTTAAGGCAAGTAATGTACAATTGGGTCATGCTTTTAAACAGCTGTCTGCTACAAGAAAATGAACTCTTAACAGTTTTAACTTCATAGAGTTTACTAAAAATGGCTAACACCCTGAGACACTCTAATTCCTCAACAGTGCTTACAGGTAGGGATGTCCTTGTTCGGATGCTGCAGGGACTGGTATTCCCTCCCTCCTTCCATAGTGCCTAAAGCCCCCCTCCCCCACCTTACTGAAAAAGACACACACACCCCAAGCTGCCTCACACAGGCATTCCATGCTTAGTGGCAAGTAGGCAGGATCAGAGAAATGTCTGGCTACATCCCCATAGCAAGATGCAAAACAATGACATCAGTGTTAAGATCTGTCAGGGTCTTCCAAGGGTTTCAGTGCTGCTGTAATCATTTGGCACCTGGCTTAGAAGACATAGCCAGACACTTCTCCAATCCTGCCAGCTTGCTGTGAAGCACAGAATGGCAATGTGGGGTGGCTTCAGGGGTTTATCAGTGTCAGGGGGAGGGTATATGGCTTGGCATAGCATAGGTCCACATGCGGATATTTATGCTGCACTAAGGGGGTGTGGGCTTGAGGCCTGTGTCTTCTAAGAATGGACAACTTGGAGCAGGAAAGTGCAATCCATGGGTCACATGTGGCCCCAGGGTTGTTTCTGTGGCTTCCAGTCCACCTCTCTTCAAATCGGAAAATAATTAATTTGAGGGCCAACAAATTAGAAAAATTGTTGTGCAGTGAGGGAGGGGACATGGGGGCAATGTGTGCAGTCCCCTGAAGGGTCAGACTCCACAGTGCCCCCTTAGCTGAGAGTCTTAGATCTCCTTTGCCACTTTATTCTGCTTTGGTCAGACCTCACCTGGAATACTGTGTCCAGTTCTGGGTATCACAATTCAAGAAGGATATTGACAAGCTGGATTGTGTGCAAAGAAGGGCGACTAAAATGGTGGGAGGTCTGGAAACGATGCCTTATGAGGAGAGACTTAGGGAGCTGGCTATGTTTAGCCTGGAGAAGAGAAGGTTAAGGGGTGACATGATAGCCATGTTTAAATATTTGAAGGGATGTCATATTGAGGATGGAGCAATCTTGTTTTCTGCTGCTCCAGACACTAGGACACAGAGCAATAGATTCATACTACAGGAAAAGAGTACCACCTAAACATTAGGAGGAACTTCCTGACAGTAAGAGCTGTTCGGCAGTGGAATGTACTGCCTTGGAGTGTGGTTGGGTCTCCTTCTTTGGAGTTTTTTAAACAGAGGCTGGATGGCCATTTGTCAGGAATACTTTGATAATGTATTCCTGCAGGGCAGGGGGTTGGACTAGATGGCCCTAGTGGTCTCTTCCAACTTTCTGAGTCTCTGATTCTATGAAGTATATTCTAGAGCAGGGCCTATTTCAGATGAGGGTAGGACTGGTTAGTAAGGGCAGCCATAAATTTCTTGCTTACCTGTTGCAGGTGTACCATCACATTCTGCATAGCTGTCAGCTGTCTGTGATCATGCCGTTGATGGGCTGCTCCACCCTGGTATTTCAGCATTCTTGTGACAGTTCTACTCCTTGGCCTGCTGGGTAGTTCCCTCACTTCCCTGATTCATGCTCTCTAGTCTCCCACAAAATTCATTCCCTTTCAAGTTTATGTCACATTGAAGGATCCCCTTCCCCCGGACAGAAATTCAGATGTATTTCTGTGCACATTTTTTCAAAATGTATGCATTTACTTTGAAATGTATGCATTTTTCAAACACATTGTTGTTGTCATCATTCTGCATCAGGTCACAAGAGCACATGTTGTATTCAAGTCCTCATTCAGTTTCAGGGCTAGTAAATTGGATAAACGCGTATCATTAAAAAAAAAACCCACAAAGTGGCTATGCAATCAAAACATAAAGGCAAATATTAGAACTGGATAACTGAAATTAAGATCACTTGTACCATTCATAGAATCATAGAATCATAGAATTGCAGAGTTGGAAGAGACCACGAGGGCCATCCAGTCCAACCCCCCTGCCATGCAGGAAATCTTGATCAAAGCATCCCCGACAGATGGCCATCCAGCCTCTGTTTAAAAACCTCCAAGGAAGGAGACCCCACCATGCTCCGAGGGAGTGTGTTCCACTGCCGAACAGCTCTTACTGTCAAAAAGTTCCTCCTCATGTTGAGGTGGAATCTCTGTTCCTGGAGCTTGCACCCATTGCTCCGTGTTCCAGTCTCTGGAGCAGCAGAAAACAAGCCTGCTCCATCCTCAGCGTGACATCCCTTCAAATACTTAAACAGGGCTATCATATCGCCTCTAAACCGTCTTTTTTCCAGGCTAAACATACCCAGCTCCCTAAGTCTCTCCTCATAAGGCATCCTTTCCAGACCTTTCACCATTTTAGTTGCCCTTCTCTGTACACGCTCCAATTTGTCAATATCCTTTCTGAATTGTGGTGCCCAGAACTGGACACAGTATTCTAAGTGAGGTCTGACCAAGGCAGAATAGAGTGGCACTATTACTTCCCTTGATCTAGACACTATACTTCTATTGATACAGCCCAAAATTGCATTGGCCTTTTTAGCTGCCGCATCACACTGTTAGCTCATGTTCAACTTGTGGTCTACTAGGACTCCTAGATCCCTTTCGCACGTAGTCTCATTCAGCCAGGTCTCTCCCATCCTATATTTATGCATTTCATTTTTCCACCCTAAATGCAGTACTTTACATTTCTCCGTATTGAATTTCATTTTGTTAGCTTTGGCCCAGCTCTCCAGTCTATCCAGGTCATTCTGAATTTTGATCCTGTCCTCTAGGGTATTAGCTACTCCTCCCAATTTGGTGTCATCTGCAAATTTGATAAGTATGCCCCTAATTCCCTCATCTAAGTCATTGATAAAGATGTTGAATAGCACTGGGCCCAGTAATGTTTTAGTGGTCCTAGGAAAGGTATTGCCCAATTCTGACTTTCATATCAAAATGAGAACCTAGCCATTTTCTCACTCATCTATATATAAGACAGAGATTCCAAGCCAAAAGTGGTGGCAGATGTAGGACTTTCAAGAAACATGTCCTTGATGGTGTTTGTTAGGCTTCCTAGAATGGTTGAAACATAGTCTAGTGAAACCTCCCAGCACCATTTTGAAGGGTTGTGCAGAATATTTACAGGCATGTCAAAGTTATGGAGCAACTGCCCTCAGTTGCTGAAAACACAGGCTGCACAGCTTTTCATCCAAGCTGTCCAGGACCAGTCAGGACCAGTCAGAAGCTGCCAGTGCCTATTATCAGGATATTGGCCAAAGATTTGAAAACAGCAGAAGGAAGATTAGGCAAATTATTGTTGCAGGGAAAGCAAAGGACAGACAATTAGTCTTCAACAAGCTGTCATTTGTAGGTGTGCGGTCTCCTCTTTGAGCTGGGTGTGCAAACTAAAAGGCGACTTTGATAAAAGGCTGAACATACTTGAGAGCTACAAGGCGCAGCTTGAGTATTGCTATGAAGGAGAGAAGCAGTGTTTAATACACCAATAGATGAGAAGTGTTCCATTAGTGGTTGGCATGCTTCTAGCATCAAAGCATAAGTTAAACAGAAGCATGGCACTTTCATTCAAGGCAGGGGAAGACATCAAAAACAGAAAAAATGCCTTTGACTCTAACCAGGTTCATATACAGTACTTTTTGTTAATTTGTCTGATTTAGGGCTGCTTTAAACTGAATGAGATAAAACACATGCAGGAAACTGTTCTATCTACACCACGGCTATATTAATGAGCTAGCTACTACAGCAGCATATGCCCATCCTTTGCCCAGCAATGGTACTTCCATTTTGGTGGCTGCTCCCAGACTTTCAAACTCTGGCCAGAATCCTCTATCATGATATATGTTATGCAAATTTACGTATACAGTTGGACCTCCATATTGGCAGGGTTCAGTCCCTGGACTTACCATGGATACCAGAAACCATGTATAACAGTAAACCCTATTAAAAATAAGGACTTCTGGTGAAAACATACCATATAGTTATATTGGAGGAACTAGAAGATGCCTAGAGAGGATGCTTCTCTAGGCCATTTCCAATGTGACTCTATTGTATGTGTCCTCTGTTTTGTGTCCCATGGATAACTGAAACTGCAGACATTCGTTGTGTGGATATGGGGCTCCAATTGTACTTAGCTATATAGCAGAGGTTCTAAGAAACCCTGTTAGTGAATTGCAAAGATGCATAATGGAACATAAGCAAGAGTGTCCCAGTGCGGATCAGCACTCCTCCTTCAGTGCTCTGATGTACAATGGGACCAATGTGTATCAGTCCCCATGTGTATTGGTCATTTTGCTGGCAGCCCTTTACTGGGTATTGACATTATGAAACTGCCCAGTTCCCACTGATGTAAGTCCACTTTCAAAAGCCTAAATATCTTAACAGGATACTGGCCTCTCTCCTTAGGAAGACTAGTACAGCTCTCTCCTTGCTGTCTTTCCAGGGTCAGCAAGAGAATACTTTTTCACCCTAGCAGACTTTTGGGAATTGATTGCAGGAGCTTTTAATAGTTTACTGCAGTGCTTATTAGGCTATTTGATGTGGGGGACTGGCAATTATTTTTTTCTCCTGTGTGCCAGGTACAGGCACCATATTTGTGCCCATTAGCTATATTTTTTCCCCAGAGACTCACTGGAGACCGGCAGCCAATGGTTCAGGGACTACCACTTGGAGTAGCACTGGTTGCGATCTTAAATCTTTTAATGGATCTTTTAAATATCTTTAATTTTATGGATCATTTAATCACATTTTATCAATAACTTCCCATACATAATTTTTACTTATATATGTTTGTATGTGTTTTTATCGGTATCTGTTCTGTAAGCCACCCTGCATCCCAGTTGTGGGGTGAAAGTGGCAGGAATGTAAGTTAATGAATGAATGAGTATAGTGGACCTTTAGTATCTGCTGGGGTTTGGTTCCAGGACCCACTGTGGATACCAAAATCCATGGATGCTCAAGTCCCATTATATACAATGGTGTAGTAAAATTGTGTCCCTTAAATAAAATGGTAAAAACAAGGTTTGCTTTTGGAATTTATTTTTTTGGGGGGGTGAGGGCAGGAGAAATATTTGAAAGCCATGGATAGTTGTGAAGACCATGACTCCTTCTAACCTGCCTTTACTACTTGTGACCTAAACCTTGTAATTGCTTAACAGAGAGACTTTTTTTTAAAAAAAGTAACAAGCAGTTTTGCAGAAGTGCAAGAGAACTAGATTATGGTTTGTTTTTATTTTTATACCCAACTGGGTAATGTAAAATTTGTTCACTCTTTTAGCACTACAGCTCACTTAATTACTTTAACTGTGAAGAAATGTTAATGTAGAATTTCTAACTTAATTGCTTTTGTTATTTTTTTTAATTAAATTGAGTTCCTTTTCACAGGCAAACTTCCAACTTAATCCATAATCTAATTGTTTTTAATTAGTTGGTTCCTGTCACTGACTATAGGTATAAAAATTCTAACTCTTTGCAGTTGGCCATCCATGCTGAACAATGTTATTTATTGTACATTTGAGCTGGATCCCATTGGGGTTTCCTCAGTGTTCCAGCTAAGTTAAAGCAATCTGCATCATTGATGAGGTATATTTCCATAAACTCTGACATGATTGCTATATTTGCATAAGCTCTGAAGAACTGTGTGGGCGAGAGAGGAAAATCTATGAACACTGGTAAATTGACATTTGTCAAGCATGAGGTATGTGGTTGTTAGGGTGTCCACTTCTGCATCAGCATGAAAGCGGAAATCCATTGCTAAGAAAAAGAAAATGAAAGATCTCTGCATAAACCTTGCACAAGTCTAAGTTCTATATATCAGCACAAGTCTAGAAAGTACTACTATAATTTTAAATTGAAATACCATACATCTCACCATAATGAGGAAGACAATAACCATTTTGTCTGAACTGATGAAACTGAGTGGCAGTTTCAAAGCCTCTTCCCTCCTCAGTTATGGCTGTACTAGACTTGAACTGGTCAGCCTTCAATAAAAAAACAAACCAGGAACAATGATTTTGTATTTTTTAAAAGAGGTGTATGTTGCTGTTGTCATCAGCTAAGGTCTTGCATCATCAGATGTTGCTTCTATGATGGAGCAAAGACCAATCCCTCCTCCCTCTCTCTGGTGTCAGCAATTTCCCTTCCTTGTGACAATTGTTGATAGTTCAGAAAGTACAAGGCAAGATAGCTTAGGAAAACTTGGGTACAGTTTGAGCATTATTAGAGAAAGAATTGTTTACATCAGCATATCGTATGTTTATGGAACATAGAGTTGATTAGTAAGGAACATCGACTAAGTCTGAGAGTTAAAGGAAAAAGACTTTGCAGAGTCCCAGAGTTTCATGGGCTATCTAGTCTGACCCCCAAATAGTGATTGTAAGGTGACAGCATTCAGCAAATAGACATTAAGGTCCACATGGCTACCTCATAACAACAATACATTACTGTGGCCATGTGTTGCTCCTCTTTGCAGTCCTCTATTGAAAGCTAACCAGTTCAAGTCTAGTACAGCCAATTCAGTCCCCCTAAACCAGTGATTCCCAGACTTTGGTCTACCAGGTGTTTTGGACTTCCAGAAGCCCTTGCCACCTTGGGCAGCAGTCAGGAATTCTGGGAGATGAAGTCCCAAACATCTGGAGGATGAAAGTTTGGGAAACACTGCCTTAAATCCACCTTAGAAGCCAGGCAGCTGCACTAGCTGAAGGAGTTTTGAGGCACTGGAGAGCAGGGCACTGAATGATAATGCATCTATTCCCCTTACACAAGTGAGATGTAGTTGGGTGACCCATTCTCCAGCACCTTTGAACTCCTTTGGTTGATGTAGCTGCCTGGGTTGTGTGTGGGGGTGTCTTGTTGTAATGGTACCATGACCATAAATATGAATTGCAATGTTTACAATGTTGGAAGTCTGGCTGAATGTCAGCCATAATTATTATATTTATACCCCATGTTTCGCCCAAATAGCAGGACTCAAGGCAGCTTAAAAATTAAAATGAGTACACTATAGCTTAAAATATACAAAAAATCAACATGAACATAGAATTAAAACTATTAACAGTATTTAAACAATTTAAAAGAAAGAAAAATAATAATAAAAAACTGTTAAAAACAGTACAGTTAAATCAATAAAACACCCTCTTAAAAGCCATTTCTTTAAAAATATTTCTAAGGTGTATGCCAGAGCTAGAAATGGATACCTAGCCACTTTTGGTTTTAATCCCAGCCCTCTTTTCAGTGAATGGAAACTTGGCTGCAGAACTTGTGCACCCTGGGTTTAATAAAGCATTTTCCTACTAAAAATCAAGGTCAGTCCTAATATTAAACAGTGTGAAGCAATCACTTCAAGTGGTAGTTGCTGGGGAGCAAAAGTAATATATGAAAGAAGTGTGCCACACAGACAATCTGCCTTGCATCTCCCTCAGGTAAGCTGCTCCCACCTGTTTTCCTAGTAAGGTTAATATCCCTACACCAGGGTGGGAATCGTGCAGCCCTCCAGCTGCTTCTCACAGCAAGTTCCAGCAGTGATAGGTGCCATAGCCAATGATGAGGAATGGGAAATTCTCACACACAGAGAGAGGGGGATTAAGAGAGGGAGAGAGAATGAGAGTATATTTGAGAACCTTAAGAAAAGAATGATAGAAGTTCCTTAAAAAAAAAAAACAGCAGCAGTAGCACCAACAGTGCCATCCTAAGCATGTTTACTCAGAAGTAGATCCCTCTAGGTTCAGAAAGATTTACAGTCTAGCTAGTATATGTGTTCAGGATTACAGATTAGAGTTATCAGTTTAAATTTTAGAACATGAGGGAGTCTTTTCAAGTATGGTGCCTTGACTACAGGAGAATGGATCAGGACCATTCTCAGATGGGTACATTCACCATATCTTGTAGCAGTGGAATATTCTATACACAAGGAGTATTTTCTTAAAATAAGAGAGGTCTAGAAACTTAAAGAATAGCATTTTATGAATAGCATGCCCTTGATGATGTCATGAGTAACATTTGTCTCCTGTGTGCATTTATATACCTTTATGACATAATTCTTGAAGGTTTACTTTAAGAAAATGGATGGAAATAAAAGACAAAGTACCATATGCACCAGCAACTGGAAATTAATCACCCCTCAGCTATGAATAGGAGAAGGTAAAGGGGAGAGACCTGGGGAAATAAGACCACAGCTTTGAATTGATGGAGTGAAGAGCAGAAGAGAGAACAGAATGATGATTAGCTCCTAGAAGAAATGTGCTCTGAATCATCAGTATGTGTGCTTCGATTGTTCACCATACCCAGCATGTAGTGTTCTTCACATTTTTATTTGTACAGGCCTTTGGCAACTAAGCTGGGTTGTTCTGGAACTTTTAACTGTATGAGTACTGGTTTTTTCCCCTTATATTGCTGGGTTTTAAACTGTGTTTTAATCTACTTTATGTTCAAATGGTATTTGTTTGATTTTATTTTATTATTGTTAGCCACTTTGGGGTCGTTTCCACGGCAAAATAAATCCTCAAAGAATGCGACAAGAAGCCTGATAGTTCCCACGCATCTCGAAGCAACAGCGCCCTTTTCAAAAGGAGGGGGTGCAAAAAACCCATAAGTTTCGCAGTATCAGCTTTTGCTAGTTTTCCGCACTTTTTTGATTAAGTTCGCGAAAATGCGCATACTTTATCGTGGGAACTAATGATCGTGTAAACTGGCATCTGCCTTTTCGAATTACTGTGAGCAGAGCTGAATCCTGATTGGTTGGAGTGCTTTATCCGAATAGACTGAGGGGTTGGAGAGAAGAAATTCACCCTCCTTCTGCTTGCAACCCACTTTGGAAAACGGAGCCCTTCCTGTCTATCTTTTGGGGGGTGGGGGGGTGGGAAGATGCTTCGCTGCTTTGCTGGGGTGTGTGTGGGTGTGTGTGGGGGTGTGTGTGCTGGAAAACAGCCGATCGCATGTTCGTTCTTTTGTTTGTTTGTCCTTCCATTCACTTGCCTTTATTCAAGCCTTTGGAGGGAGGGAAACCAAATGAGGCAAGCCCTAGTTCTGTGGTGTGTGTTTGTGTGTGCATGCATGAAGGGAATCTGCTCCACCATGCTTTTGCTTGTTCGTGCTTTCATTGACTCCTTTCTTTACAAAAGCCTTTCAGGGCTGGGGAAGACGGGGGAGTTTGTCAGATCGCTCTTTCGATTGCTTGTTTGTTTGTCCTTTTTCTTTCCTCTCATTATTTATGGTCTCCATGACCCCCTCCTTGCTCCCTCCCCGCCTCCTGCCTGACTTTAATCATCTGGAGGCGATTCCCCCCCCACCTTTGCCTGTGTGAATTAAGCAAAACAGAAAGTGTCTGGATCATTCGAAAATGCCAGGCATCGTGTGATTTATGCGCTCCTGATACGAAAGGACGGTAATCCGGAATCTGGCGAACTTTTTCCTGTCGTGGAACCGGCCCCTTTGACTACCATTCTTCAGGCAAAATGATGAGAATAAATCATATATATATATATATATATATATATTTCTTGAAGCCTGTGCAATAGATTTTTCTGGTGGAGCACAGCGTGCACAGAACTGACCTCACCCTTTAAACCAGAGATTCATCTGCCGTGGCCTTGCAAGCATGGACGTGGCAGAGAGGTCCTCAGGCCGTAGGTTTGATTAGAGTTTCCTTCTCTTAGATGGTTGACCTTACAGGGTTGGATGAGCACCATCTGCCCGGGTTTGGGATTAGCGTTTTCCTTCTCCTAGGACGGTTGCCACAAGGCTAGAGAGCCCATCCTGCCCTTTGACGCTCTTTGTCAGACCCTTCGGTTTTGACCTGTCTGGCATGGGAGACCCTACCAGTGGCTATTATGCCACCCCCAGCATAGCTCAAAACATCATTAGGGTACGCAAGCCTCTCTCCCACGACAAGGGGGCGTCAATGGAGAGGATATATATATATATCCTGGTTTCTTGAGACACCTCCCATTTTTCATTGAGGAAGAAAAATGGGAGGTGTCTCAAGAAACCAGGATGGATGACTAAAGAACTTTCAATGGAGCTAAGTTTTAAACGGAACATGTATAGGAAATGGAAAGGGGGGGAAATCACCAAAGAAGAATTCAAACAGATAACGAACACGTGTAGGAGTAAAGTCAGAAAAGCTAAAGCGCAGAATGAGCTCAGGCTTGCTAGGGAGGTTAAAACAATAAAAAGGGTTTTTTTGGGTATGTCCGCAGCAAAAGGAGGAAGAAGGAAATGATAGGGCCGCTACGTGGAGAAGATGGCAAAATGCTAACAGGGGACAGAGAAAAGGCAGAATTACTCAACACCTTCTTTGTCTCAGTGTTTTCAGAAAAGGAAAAGGAGGACCAACCTGAGGATAATGGAACAGAGGACACAATAGGGGAAATCCAGCTCAAAATAAGTAAAGAGGTAGTACAGGAATACCTTCTTAATCTAAATGAATTTAAATCTCCAGGACCAGATGAACTACATCCAAGGGTATTAAAAGAGCTGGCAAATATAATCTCAGAGCCATTGGCAATAATATTTGAGAACTCCTGGAGAACAGGAGAAGTCCCAGCAGACTGGAGGAGGGCAAACGTAGTTCCCATCTTCAAAAAGGGGAAAAAAGAGGATCCCAACAATTATCGTCCAGTTAGTCTGACATCAATACCAGGGAAGATTCTAGAGCAGATCATTAAACAGAGAGTCTGTGAACATTTAGAAGGCAATGCCATAATCACAAAAAGTCAACATGGGTTTCAGAGAAACAAGTCATGCCAGACTAATCTGATCTCTTTTTTTGATAAAGTTACCAGCTTGGTAGATGAAGGGAATGCTGTGGACATCGTATACCTTGATTTCAGTAAGGCCTTTGACAAAGTTCCCCATGACATTCTTGCAAACAAGCTTGTAAAATGTGGGCTAGACAAGTTAACTGTTCAATGGATTTGTAATTGGTTGACCGGCTGAACCCAAAGGGTGCTCAGCAGTGGCTCCTTTTCGTCTTGGAAAGATGTGACCAGTGGGGTGCCACAGGGGTCTGTCCTGGGCCCAGTGCTATTCAACATCTTTATCAATGACTTGGATGAGGGAATTAGGGGCATACTTATTAAATTTGCAGATGACACCAAATTGGGAGGAGTAGCTAATACCCTAGAGGACAGGATCAAAATTCAGAATGACCTGGATAGACTGGAGAGCTGGGCCAAAGCTAACAAAATGAAATTCAATACGGAGAAATGTAAAGTACTGCATTTAGGGCGGAAAAATGAAATGCATAAATATAGGATGGGAGAGACCTGGCTGAATGAGACTACGTGCGAAAGGGATCTAGGAGTCCTAGTAGACCACAAGTTGAACATGAGTCAACAGTGTGATGCGGCAGCTAAAAAGGCCAATGCGATTTTGGGCTGTATCAATAGAAGTATAGTGTCTAGATCAAGGGAAGTAATAGTGCCACTCTATTCTGCCTTGGTCAGACCTCACTTAGAATACTGTGTCCAGTTCTGGGCACCACAATTCAGAAAGGATATTGACAAATTGGAGCGTGTCCAGAGAAGGGCAACTAAAATGGTGAAAGGTCTGGAAACAATGCCTTATGAGGAGAGACTTAGGGAGCTGGGTATGTTTAGCCTGGAAAAAAGATGGTTAAGAGGAGATATGATAGCCCTGTTTAAGTATTTGAAGGGATGTCACGCTGAGGATGGAGCAAGCTTGTTTTCTGCTGCTCCAGAGACTGGAACACGGAGCAATGGGTGCAAGCTCCAGGAACAGAGATTCCACCTCAACATGAGGAGGAACTTTTTGACAGTAAGAGCTGTTCGGCAGTGGAACACACTCCCTCAGAGCGTGGTGGGGTCTCCTTCCTTGGAGGTCTTTAAACAGAGGCTGGATGGCCATCTGTCGGGGATGCTTTGATCAAGATTTCCTGCGTGGCAGGGGGTTTGGACTGGATGGCCCTCGTGGTCTCTTCCAACTCTGCAATTCTATGATTCTATGATTCTATGATTCTATATTAGTGCTATAGTATTTCCTGTCTCTATGTACGGTTGTGAAACTTGGACAGTGAAAGAAGCTGCCAGGAAGAAAATCAGCTCATTTGAAATGTGGGTGTAGAGGAGAGTTCTAGTATACCATGGACTGCCAAAATGACAAAAACAAAACAAAAAAAAGAGGCTTCTTTGGCACATCAGGCCTGACCTCTCCCTAGAAGCCAAAATGATTAAACTGAGACAGTTGTATTTTGGATATATCATGAAATGATGTGACTCATTAGAAAAGATGGTAATGCTTGGTAAATTGGGAGGTAGTAGGAAAAGAGGAAGACCATATTACAAGTGGAAAGACTCAGAGACTTATGACAATAAAGGAAGGAAAGTGGAAAGGAAGCCTGAGAATAGTACCTTGCAATAGTGCCTTGCTTTATTGCACAATGTCAGTGTATTTCAGCTGTTTTCCCATTCCATTCCTGTGGGAGATAATGGTAAAAGCAGGTCTTTTTGATAATTGATTTTTCCAGTTAGGAAAAAGACTTATGTTTACCGCCATCTCCCATGGGACCAGAATGGGAAAACAGCTGAAACACACCAACATTGTGCAATAAGGCAAGGCAGGCGGTGCTGTTATCAGGGTGCACTGCTGTTTCCTTTCCTCATAGAGTAAAAGCCCCCAAGTCAAGGAAGCCATAGTTTGTAGGACCTGAATGAGCAATTCATGACTGGGGTTCTTTGAGGTCTCTCATTCATAGGGTCATTATAAGCTGAAGCCAACCTGATGGCAATTGGGAAAGAGGATCCCCATTCAAAGTATATTGATGATAAACATGCAGAAGAGAGGCAATGACATAAAACTGGTTAGTCTTAGAGATGGCTCAAGGCTCCTTCCTTCATTTGAACTATCTGAGATCCATCTGCAAAGTTTTTTTTAAAAACTGAATTAAAGTGAGAGTAATAGAACTCTTAAGTAGACCTAAGATTGCAACCCTAGGCATGCAATTCTGGTTATGAAATAACAGCAGTGTGCTTCTGAATGCAGGAGTGGGGACAGTGTGACCTCCCAAAGCCTCAGTCCCCTTTTTGGTACCAAAATCCACCATCTCCCACTCCCCTCCTCTCCACACTGAAATTGAAACATTTTAAAAGACACGATTTACCTGTAACCCTTACCACCACCTCCCAAACCTCCTCAACACCAAAAACCAGCCAAAAATTGTCCAAGCACACGCCCCTGCCCCCAGCAGAAGACTTATGCCCACTGCCAGGAGATATTTTTAACCAATTTTTTAGCCAAATAATGTGGTGGTGCAGTATTCCATGGGGTTAAAGTTGTTCTCAGGCTGCAGGTGTACACACACACACACATTTTAATGGGATTTTATGTGTTCTAGAAAGAGCTCAGAAAATGGGTGTTTGAGTGGTCACTGGACTTAAGAAGGGTCAGCTGAAAAACAACTCCCAGGGTCCCATCACTACAGCTCTTCCTTTGAATGACATTCAAAGATCTAGGAACCTTTGCTTTGGTTTTTCTCCACCTGAACATTGCTGCTTAGAGCCAGCCAAAAGAAAACGTATCCACTTCCTGGATTCTTGCTTCACCACAAGAGGAGAAAGCAAGCAGAATAAGCTCTGGGCTCTGTCTCTACTTACTAGTTAGTGTTGTTCTCCTATTTGTGTTATTTGTGTATATGAAGCATAACTTTCATGCTTGGTTACTTTTTTTTAATTACAGTATCCAGTGGATGCTCTTACCTATGTCCTAAAAAATATGGCCTCTCTAGGCATCTTCCAGGTCCTCCAGTGTGACTCTATGGTATGCTGAAGCTGACCATAAAGTTGTGCTGGAGGACCTAGAAAATGCCTAGAGAGGTAGTCTCTCTAGGCATCTTCTAGGTCCTCTGGTGTTACTCTATGGTATGCTTGGGCCAGCAGTCGTTCATTTTAATAGGATTTGCTATTATCCGTGGTTTCTGGTATTCACAATACACCAGGAATATGTCCCCTGTGGATATGGGGGCCATACTGTATTTGGATAATGTATTACTTACATGTATTTTGGTTATTCTGTCATTGTATTACTTATGTAAGAGCCTTATGTATGAGAATACTGTCCTCTCTCTCTGTCTGGCTTTTCTTCGCAAATGAAGATTCAGGAAGGACTCATCCCGTGCTTTCTGCAAGCGCACTGATGACTAAAAAGGCCAATCCGAGATAAACAAGTCTGGTTGCAGAAAGCCCAGCAGAAGGTCTCCTTGGGTGATGTTTCCAGGTTGTGATTCTTTCTGCATTGTCGTTTCTCTTCAAGACTTGTTTGGCGTGAGTTCTCAAATAAGGGCTGCAGCATTGTGGGTAGTGCGTCTCCATGCCTCCCGATGTGAGGCCAGGGTGGACCATTGTTGGTGATCAATTTGGCCAAGCCTGAGATATTGTTTCAGGGAGTCCTTGTATCACTTTTTTGGAGTGCCTCTCTTACGCTGACCCATGGCGAGTTCACCATAGAGTACTATGGTGCCCTGCCCAGTGCAGCTGTGTTCTCAATATCATGGCCTCAATGCTGGTGATCCCTGCTTGCTCAAGGACAGCAACATTCGTCACATAGTCAGTCCAGTGTATATTTAGGATTGTGCCTATACAGCACTGATGAAAGCATTCAAGGAGTCGTAAGTACTGTCTATTCTCCTTTACAGGTCTGAAACATGGGGAGAATACTGTATTGCTCCTATTAAATGATCAGGGAAAGTCTGTGTATTAGTGAGATAAAGGTCTGCTCTTAGAACTGGTTGCTGTAAATATTCTCTGTACTTTGAAGAAGGCACTTTTGGTCAAAACAAATATTATATGGTAATCCACTGTATAGTATATATGTTTTGATTATATTATTTTATATGCTCCATATGTTTTATATTGTACAGTATACTGTGGGCCCTCTGTATTGGAGGGCTCCTGATCCTCAGATTGGTCTGTTCATGGATTGCCATGCCCCATATTATTTCCCATATCACATCACCACCATTGAATAATATGGGGTTTGAACATCCACCTTTTTTTTGTATTCATAGGGGGGATCCTGGAACAGAACACCTGTGGTTCTGTAGGGCCCACTATATATGATTATAATATTCTATATATCATATATGGTTTGAATATATATTTTATTCATACAGTCCCTCTTGGTTTTGGCACCTCTGGTGCTCTCTTTAGTCTGTTTCTCCTGTTGAAAATAGCAAGAACTTACATTCACTACTGGAAGAGGCCCAGAGCTGTCTGAGGTGAAGACGTAAATGATGCCCTCACCCATCCAAGTCAAGGTACATTTGAAAGAAACTTTCAAATGTAAAACTCAATAAAACAGATGCTCTCTTAGTAAGGGGCTGAGCACACTCCAAAGAAAAGCAGCACTGCAGCAGGAATGTTCCGTCTTCTATGCTATCTTACTGCATGATATCATCATTCTTTCATTCCAGTGCCATGGAAAACCGAGGTAAAAACAAAAGAACCGGAAAAACCTGTTAGCAAAAAGACACAGTTTTACCTTGGTCCCCCATGGGACTGGGACAAAAGAATACCAGAAGAATGATGAAGTCCTGCAGTAAGGCAGCACAAAAAAAATGGAACATTCCTGCTGTACTGCCACCTCTCTTTGGAGTACAGTAAGCCCCTAAGTCATTTCCTGGAACACCATCATTCTGCAACAAACTACAGGTTTTGGACTATAAAAAAGGTGAATAATGTTGACAAGAAGATTCTATCAAAGAAAAAGATAGAGAAGATTTTAAAATTAAAATCTTTGGCTCCTAAAGGATTAAATGAGGATCTTGATCTGCTCCAACTCCTGTAAATTCCCTTCTCTTTGATGGCACTTTCCCCCTTCAACCCATTTGCATCCATACATCTTTGAGTGTTATCTCTGTCCCTTTTTTCCGACCACCTGCTGATATAAAACAACTTTGAACCTAGTTCATACGTTTCATTTTGTCTAGAAAATGGAGTGTGAGTCTCTGCTTCAGAAATTTTTGCAGTCAGATTTCAAATTTATTTGATCTATATCCGAAGATTTTCCTAAGAAAATCCTACTTATTGGATTTTTCTCCCAAGATGTATCTTTTTCCCAAATCAGTATCTACAGGCCCTCAATAGTACAATACAAAGATTAAACTGATTTTTCTTAGGTAATATTATGTATGTTTTATCATATACAGTAATTACATGTTGTCCATTTATATTTATGCAACCTCTGAAGAAGGCCTTAAAAATACATATAAGCCAAAATGTTTTGGGCTTTCTCTATAATAAAGCAGCTGTCTATTGGGCACTTTAAGGCATGTCTCTGGCTTTTCCTGTGGGAACATAGGGACTATAGCCAGCCATGTTGTTTTGGGAAATGAAGCAGGAAATCCCACAAGTACCTGTTCTACCCCCAGAAATATAAATGTTCTTGAACCCAAAGCATCATCCCAACATCAGTCAACGTTTCAGAATGTCATTATGTTCATAATTCTTAAAAGTAGCTTTCCCAACTCTGCTCTATTGGGGATTCTTATTTAATTGCAAATGCAACGCAACATCCCCTGGAACTCTTTGGGAAAGGCTGAAATTGCCTTGTGTTAAAAAAAAAAAACAGCAAAAGTTCTAGCAAGAATCGATGTGTGTTAATTTCAAGATGAACAGGAAAACTTTATTTCTAATCCTCATGGTTATGGAATGGGAGAATGGGGCCAAATTGTCTAACATTTGAAATCTTACTCAGATACATTCAAGTCCATCTTGAAGCTTTTTCTTAGGGGATGAAGCCTGAAATTTTCAGAAAAATACAAGGCTTTTATTGTGTTGTTGCTCTTCCATATTCACAGAATTCAACATTTTGCTATTGCATCTGTTTTTTAAAATTTGTTTTGTTGCGGGTTTTGTTGTTGTTATTGTTTTTACTTTTTACACCAAACACACACATATAAACAGCACTAAAGAAGAAAATGGCTTTATAATATGGTATGACTGGTGGCATTAAGAAGTTCTCTCTCTCCACTTCTATGCTTCTGTTGCAAGTACAAAGCTAACATTTATTTACATTTTGCTGTATTCCAGGTCTGTTGCTATGATATCACAGCCCATAACTGTTCCAATCTCATGTCCTAGCATAGGCAATGAAATTACTAAGGCCTGTTGCTGGACCAGAGGTGTCACCTTTTATTCAGTTCAGCAGTGGCAGCCTATTACAGCAGTCAGCAGAACACCTGAGTTTTTCCCCTAGTTGTAGTCCTTCTCTTGCTTCTAGCTGGGTAAATTGGACAGCTGGCATGTTTATTTCCAGAGCCAGGTATGCCTCATTTTCTTTGCTTTCAATTCTTCAATCTTTCCTACCTCATTTCCTGTTCAGTTGGACTCCATCTTTTACCTCCATTCTGCTATCAATTTTAAATCTGTCCCCTCACCAGCTGGATCTCTGCTAAGTCCAGAAGGAAGCTCCATTTCATCTTTATCATCACCATCCTGACCAGAGCAGTGTACCATAGGCTTATTGCCAACAATCTTTTAAAACTGTGCCACGGGAAAGTGTCCAGAGATAGCCAGGTCAGGACTACGCCAGGCCCTGGGACTTTAGGGTCAAGACCCTTGTCACAAGGGAAGATCCTTGTGATGTCAAAGGGGGCAACCCATACTGATTCCATTGATCATGATCTATTAAGTATCAGTCACTGATGCATAGAGTATGGTACTCTAATGAAAAAATGAGCTCTAACAAATGAGGAAAATGTATATACAATCAGCCCTCTGTATCCATGGGTTCTATATCCATGGATTCAACCAACCATGGTTGAAAATATTTATGGGGGGGGGGTCCCAAAAAGCATACCTTGCTGTTCACCATTTTATATAAGGGATGCCATTTGTCATGTACCCCCTTCTTTAGAGTCAGTAGACAACAGCTTCAGGGTTAAACAGTAAGTTTTATTATAACAGAAATCTAAAGAGTGAACAGTACAACATAATTGCTTCAAATGAAGCTCAAAGGAAAGTAGTAAAATAAAAAGTATTTACAGTCAGGCAAATCTGGTGGGCAACTCATTCATTGGTGGCCTCAATATCCACACACCCTTCTCCCAACCATTTGTTCTCAACAAAACCCACCTCCATCCTCAGTATATCGCCTTGCTTCCATTTCAAAAGGAATGCAAAACATGGAGTGGAAAAAAGGAATGCACACACAGCTCATGGCAGGAAAAGGTCATTTACGAGCTGATCCTGACACCATTTTACTACGCCATTGTACATCATGGGATTTGAGCATCCATAGGGGTCTTTGAACCAAACTCTAATCAGGCAACTCTCCTTAACATCTAATGGTGACTTTTACAGAGAAATGTGCATATAATTTATACTACAAAGCTGAGCCAGAAGAAACAGTCACCTCCCGTTGAGTTATATCCAGAATTCTCAATGGTGCAGTTAGGCAATTTAAAACTCTGGACTGGCCCTACTCTAGATAAGGTAATGTGTATTATTTCACTTACTTCAAAATATGGCCAAATCCAAACTCCACAAACAATCCAGTTTGAAACTGGATTATTTGCCATGGCTCCTTCCTAGTGAATCCTGGGTTTTGTAGTTTTACAAGGTCTTTAGCCTTCTCTGCCAAAGAAAGCTGGTGCCTCACCAAACTACAAATCCTAGGATTCCATAGGAAGGAGCCATGGCAAATAGAATTTCAAACTGGATTATTTGTGTAGTGTGGATTTGGCCTATGTCATCCTAGACCAACTGCCTTTGGAATCCTCCTGTTCATTCTGCTGTGCAGGCCCTGGACTTCTGTTTTACATTCAGCACCGCATCACTGGAAGATATTACAGAATGAATCTTTGGAATAAAGAGGCTCCTGCTAATCCAGTTACGCTGCCTTCAAAAACTGAGGGAATTATAAGAAATGGTCTGTACTTTACATACTGTACTCTCTGTTGTCTGTTTAAAAAAAACAAACCTTAAAGTACAAAGAATAGCCACTCTTCAAGAAAAGCTGACTCCTCAACATTAATGACCTTTTAATAAAAGAGTTTGAAAGTAGAAGAATCAGTTCATTTATTTACTGCCTGATTTAGTATGGAAATGAGATATAATCAATCAAAGCTGCTCTCAATGGAGAGAAAATATGACAGGAGAAAAATATTGTCTGAAAAGTAAGAGAGTGATTTTTTTAAAAAATTACATCCAATAAATAACTGTTGTAGAAATCTAGATTAAGGATGGGCAGCAGAAATGGGTCTTGGTGCATTGTGGTAGCTTCATCAATGGTTTCTGACTGCCCATTATTTAGCAGCAACAATAAAAAGGCGCATCCCACTCTAAAGGTCAAACTCAACTATACATTTATTACAGCTTTCACAGAAGTGCCCCCCTTCAGCAGTGAAAGATGTATAGTGTTGTAACACATGGAAGGTAAACACAGGCTTCATTTGTAAATCTGATTGCTGAGACATGTATCTCCAAGGAAAGCCCACTGTATCAGGAAAAACAGGTAAATTTTGTGATATAGACATGCCCATTAACATCTAGTTTGATCCTAAATTAGACTGCTGAGGTGGAAGAATATTTCTAACAATGGCCTAAATCCTAGTGTTCATCCTAGCTAGAGTTGAATCAATGGGATTTATCTATGGCTGCTGCAACACTACAGAAATAATGCAATTTGACACTACTTTAACTATCATGACTCCATCCTATGGAATCCTGGGATTTGTGGTTTGTTGTGGTTTGTTGTGGGAGAGGAGGAGCATGTGCATTACTGGGGAAATGATGTGGTTGCTTCCATAGTAAGAAACCTTTAGGAGATTTTCAGATGGGGCTTTTACTGCAGGGCAGGCACAGAACAGGGTCGATAAAGGGGCTGTCGTTCAGACGACTTTGACCCCTTCCGCCCTGCTCCCATCCTGCTTCTGGGATATTCTATTCACAATGAAACATCGTGAATAGAACACCCCTTCCATGCCTGTCACGGAATCAGGGGTGTGGGAAATGGACCCCCATCCCTGTTCCATGATGACAGGCACAGGGGAGGAGCTCTGTGGCAGGCATGTCCTGCCACAATCAGGACAGGCAGGTAAGTGCCACCCTTCTCCCTCCTCTCCCCGGGTTCCTTGTTTTATTTTATTTTTTTTTAATTCTGTCTTTGACAGCTGGGGGGGGGTTACTTTGAATTTCCCTCCCACTCGTTCTCTTGCGAGAACAAGTGGGATTTCCCCCGGCCGGTTGTAAAAGCAGTCTTACGATGGCTGCATTGATGGCCAGCTGGAAAGGAGGGAGAATGCCCGTTCCTCAAGTGGAATGGAAGTAAGTGTATGAACATTTACCTCCATTCCATTGCAGGATAGAGAGAGGAGGTGGCGGGGCAGCAACGGGGCATTTTGACACCATCTGAACATCTCCTTAGTATCAGCTTAAGGGAGAATTAAAATGGTGGTTCCAGAACACACTTCATACTGAGCTATGTTCTCTGTGAAAATTCTGTGAAACACAGCTGCCCAGGTAAGATCTTAACACATACAGACTCAAAATTAAATCTTTTTCAGAATTATTCCATTATCACATTACACTGCTATAGTGCTATTATTCTACTTTAACTGCTATGGCTGCCTCCTGTGGAATTCTGGGGTTTGTAGTTTAGTGAGGCCTAAGAGCTCTCTGGGTGAGAATGTTAATGCCCCTCCCTAAACTGCAAATCCCAGGATTCCACAGGAGGCAGACACAGCAGTTAAAGTGGAATAATAGCACTATAGCAATGTAGTGTGATAGGTCCTACTGCTTTGGACTACAAAGCAGTTACTTCTTGCTCCTTTTTCAAGAAAACCAAACATACCTTGTTCTCTTGATCTTCCCAGTTATTGCTGCAAAAGGGTGAATATCATTGCAACAACTACTGTATTATTCCAGGTCATCTCTATTCTACAAGGCTACATACTGTCTTTCACTCTGTTTCTGCATTTTATGAAAGATGCCTGAACATTTAAAGATATTGCCTGTTACCTTAATACCTACCTTTCAGCCTGTTGGGAAAACCAACGCATTGAAATCATCTTAATGTTATTCTTATCAAGTTGGCAAAGTAGAATAGCTGGCTTCTAAATACCTTGAAGGCATCCTATAAAACAAAACAGCATTTTAACACAGCATGATCACTCCAACCTTCCAGACGAAAATGACCAAATCTTCACTTTAGTACAATCCCACATTCAATGCAAAGCAGATGCTAGTTAGCAATAAGCATTACTGCCCTCTGGGGAATTTTCATGATCAAAGAGAATCTGAGGACTGTGTTCTTTGAAGCTCTGGTTCTTGGTTTCTTCTCCCTCCTCATGTAGCCCTCTGTGCTTTCTGGAATGTAGCCCTACCCCCTCACCTGTCAAGTTCCCTATTAGGGCCACATTCCATAGGAAAGAGGTGGAATTGTGTGGTGCATGGGGTGCATGCTATCTCCAGGGCAATTTACTGAGTACAACTTCACTCTTCCTCTTGACAGCTTGGCTTGCCCAAATGTGTCTATCAGATTTATGATCCCTGGCCTGTTTAAGAACTCAGCTACTGTCACTCCCTGGAATCCTGACTCTGATTTACAATGTTCTTGACCCTGGACTATTTGATACTGGATACCTTTTGCTATCATGATTTCTTGACTTGGGAACTGTGAACTTGTTTGAGGTTAAGAGCAGGACAATCAATTGCTCTGTCATGACATTGCTTGCTTTTGCTAATATAACCTGTAATCTGCTCACTGGGAGAGGAGAAGTAGTAGTGGTTGTGCTTGTCAGCCAAGATAAGATCACTTTAGTTTATTGATTTATTAATTGAAGATGGCTTTCATGGAGAAAGATAGTCCTGAAGCAGAGGAAGAATAAGAGATCTGGAACAGAAAAGGGGAGAGATTAGGAACTCAGAAACCTTATGGCCAAAGGAATATGATGGTGGTAAATCCACATGTTGAAACATCTGTATCTGTCACTATCATGCAATCCAAGCCTGAGGACTGTGCAGCACTCCAGATGTTGATTGACTACAACTCTCAACATGCTAGAGATAATGGGACTCGGTGTCTAACAACATCTGGAGGGGCACATGCTTCCTATCCTGATATAAATGGCGAAGATGAAAATTTGATTTTAAAGAACAAATTGAGAAAGAAGGTAGAACCCACAGTTTCTTCCCCGAAGGCCTCTCCCTCATCACTTTTTCTCTGGCCAGGTTCACTTCCAGTTAAGTGATGGTGGAGGAGAAATAAGCTTCAGGTAGAGCAACACAGAGAGACAGTGTGGCCTAGTGGTTTTAGTGTTAGAGTAGGGGCTTTATCAGACAAGCCTACAAAAATATTCTTTTGCCAGCATAATTAAAGTCATTTTTATGCTGGCAAAAGAATGCCTCCCACCAGACTTACCTTTGTCTCCCAGCAAAGGCTTCCCCAGCAATGAAGAGAAAGTGAAAGGAGCCCCATTCATTTCCTTGTTTGAAATCTTGCAGATTCTCACAAGACTTCACTGCATGGGAAATTCAAAAGAAAAGAAAAAACACATAAAAAGTGACAGAAAGCACATATGCACACTTAAAAACTTGCAAGTACACTGGAGAGGGTCATAAAAAGTGTGTCACCTACCTGGATTGCACCTGGAAGTGTTCTGGCTGATCCATTGATGGAGAAAGTATGCAGGGGGAAAAGTGCTAGGTTTCATACACCAGCAATGCCACCAAAAAAACAGCACAGCCGATCTATTGACAGCTTGTCCCGTCGATAAAATAGATCAGCTTATGGGTGACGTCATGTGGTACACGTGCCCTTTCACATTTATGTGGCATCGTTATGATGCCATATTTAGTGTGTCTGATAAAGTCCTAGGACTCTGGGAGACCAGGGTTCAAATCCCTGCTCAGCCACGGAAAACCCCTGGGTGATTTTGGACAATTCACACTCTCAAAACCTCAGTGGAAGGCAATGGCAAACCCCCTCTGAACAAATATTGCCAACAAAACCTTGTGATAGGTCCACCTTAGGGTTGCCATAATTCAGTAGTGACTTGAAGGCACACACCATCAACAACAGGTAACATTCTGTAGTCTTTTCTGCACCGTTTGCTCTTAAAATGGGATCCCAACCCTGCTTTAAAAGTGAAGCTGGCCATCCTTCAGTTACAGGAATGCCACTGCCACTTGCATTTTGATCTTTGAAGTATTGTACTATAATGCAGAAATCCAGAGTGCAGTAATACACAAACCATTCTGGAATATTGTTGCTGGCTGCCTATTGATTCACTTCTGTTGGGAGCATTAATTGTACCAAACCAGTTCAAAACCTCTTTCATCTGCAGTGGGCCCTGACAAAAACCCTTGAAAAACTATAAAGATCTGGATCACTTTAAAGACAAACTATCTTTATTTTGCCATTAGTGTCTGTGGAGTACAGCCCATTTCCTCAGAGGCACGGAGTGTTACCTTAGTTGGCAGATTATTACACAGCTGTATAGATCACCCATCTGCTTCCTTGATCCCAGCGGCTTCCTGCACAATTATGAACACTGGAAATTTAGCATTTTCCATCGTAGAGGGAGCCTAGAAAAGACTCCTTTCTGAAGAATTTCCTTCCAATACATGGAAAGCAAGGTGGATAGAGAAACATAGTGCTAGCATACTTGTCTTAATTCTCTCCCTTTATCTACTGGTTGTATTCAGAAGAGGGATGTCTGACAAGGGTTAAGGTGTAAGGCTCAGACTGAAAGATAAGAGGGAGTAATATGGGCCTCCCTTGATAACTTTTTAAGCTTTCCACAGAAGTCTAGCTGACACATTTAAAGAACACTTGTAGCTGACAAGAGGATAGTGTCTGTTGTGTCTGTTCTTTTGCCTGGCAGGAAGTATTTTAATTCTTCCTTGGCAAAGATTGTACCACAATGATGAGTCCCATAACAATAGACAGGAATCTCACAGTGTGGATGACTTACTGTATCTAGCCTTGGAAAGGACAATGGACTGAGTTGGTTGTGATTCTGCTTTTGTGCACCTTCGGCCCATTCACACTTCACAGTTATAGTGCTCTGATGACACTTTAACTGCAGAGATTATCAGACGTATCAAAAGTGGCATTACAACAATGCCAGAAGATTGCAAAAGGGCTCCCTTACCATACAATATTGTTAGGCACTCGTTCTGCTCCCATTCTGTGGATGCTGTTTTGTATTGATGGGAGAAGCCATCAATAGATCCCCCATTCAATTTCTGTCATGGGTTTCCATGTGTACAACGAAGTGCCCCGTTTCACTGGCAAGATCCCAGCATTAATGGGCAGTCCTTGCCAGAACACTTCCAGGTGAGATCAGGACTTCCAGGTAAGCTACCCTCTTTTTATGACCCTCTCCAGGTTACTTAATTTTAAAGTGTGTTTTTGTGCTTGCTGTCACTTTTTTGTGTTATTTTTATTTTTGAATTTCCCACACTCGTGTCTTCTCGCGAGAATCCACGGGATTTCACTCCAGGAAGTGAATGGAGCTCCGTTAGGGCTCCGTTCACTCCTGGGCTGCCCTGTTAATGGGAGAGGAGGTAAGTGTGGTGGGGACAGTGATTGTTCCAGGACAGGGGCGGGAATGGAGACTGTGTGACAGGAACACTTTTTGTGTTCCTGTCTGATAATCTACAGCCATGGTTTTATCCTATGGAATTCTGGGATATGGAGTTTAGGGAGGGGTATTTAGAATTCTTATCCAGAGAGCTCTAGTGCCCCACCAAATTGCCAAGCCCAGGACCCAGGCATATAGTGCTATAATGTTGTAGTGTCAATGGACCCCTTATAAAACGCAGAGACTTGTTCTGCTCAGAAGCCACCCCAGATGCACAGAATATTTAGGGACACACAACCCAATGAGCCAGAGTAATTTTGTTGTATGTCAGGCATGCCAAAAGCTCCACTAAAACAAAGAAAGAGTAAGGTGTTGATTTATGGGTGTAGTTCATGGTACAATGCAGACAACTTAAGATCTGAGAGCTGATCTATGTGCGGCTTTCAAGGTGCAAATGTAACTGAACTTAAGCTTCAAGAAAGAATACTACAGGTAGGCAGCATAGGATGCCCAAAGCCATAATGTAAGTTAGCTAAGATAACATCAATACTAGGGAAAGGAACTTATTATAATCAGCCCGTTATTTGTGACATGTTACTTTTAAGCTCTGCCCACTGTTACATTTTCAGTTTTCTAACTTAAAAAAAAATGGGCAGCCAATCATGCCACACAGGGATGTCAAATAATTGCCTGGTAGCAGCTATGTTTCTAATTAGTTTTCTAACTAGACAACAAGGTGGTGCTTGAGCAATCTGAGTGTAGTTGACCTTTGGAGATATTAGAGTGTACTTATTAAATGCCAAGCTGCTTTGAGAACATGCAGAGGATAATTTCCCTAGTTTCCTTTGATCAAAATGGCATTTGGAGGGGCAGGAACAGCAGAGGAGGGTGCTTTCCCCAAAGAGGGAGTTGAGAATGTGGGGAAAGAGTAAACAACAGTTATCACCCTTGAAATGCACTTCAGAGAGATCATTAAACAAGGAAGGGGAGGGTGGAAGTGATGTTCATTTACCGTATATTCCGGCGTATAAGACGACCCGGCATATAAGACCACCCCCCCAATTTTTAAGGTAAAATGCAGAGTTTGTGATATATTCGCCCTATAAGACGATCCCCCTCTTCCAACGGATAGCCCCCACATGCCCCTCCTGCGCTCCCTTCCAGGAGGGAGTGCAGGAGGAGGATGCGGAGGCTGTGCGCCCAAAAGGGGCACGTTTGCCCCTTCTCCCCACCTTCCTGGAAGGTGGGGAGAAGGGGCGAATCGCGGGTTTGGCCGCATAGCCTCCAGATCCCCCTCCTGCGCTCCCTTCCAGGAGGGAGCGCAGGAGGGGGATCCGCAGGCTGTGTGGCCAAACGGGGCACGTTCACCCCTTCTCCTCACCTTCCTGGAAGGTGGGGAGAAGGGGCGAATCGCGGGTTTGGCCGCGCAGCCTCTGCATGCCCCTCCTGCGCTCCCTTCCAGGAGAGAGCGCAGGAGGGTGATCCGGAAGCTGTGCGGCCAAACGGGGCACGTTCACCCCTTCTCCTCACCTTCCTGGAAGGTGGGGAGAGGGGGCGAATCGCGGGTTTGGCTGCATAGCCTCCGCATGCCCCTCCTGCGCTCCCTTCCAGGAGGGAGTGCAGGAGGGGGATCCGCAGGCTGTGCGGCCAAACGGGGCACGTTCACCCCTTCTCCCCACCTTCCTGGAAGGTGGGGAGAAGGGGAGAATCGTGGGTTTGGCCGCGCAGCCTCCGCATGCCCCTCCTGCGCTCCCTTCCAGGAGGGAGCGCAGGAGAGGGATCCGCAGGCTGTGTGGCCAAACGGGGCATGTTCGCCCCTTCTCCCCACCTTCCTGGAAGGTGGGGAGAGGGGGCAAATCGCGGGTTTGGCTGCATAGCCTCCGCATGCCCCTCCTGCGCTCCCTTCCAGGAGGGAGCGCAGGAGAGGGATCCGCAGGTTGTGCGGCCAAACGGGGCACGTTCGCCCCTTCTCCCCACCTTCCTGGGAGGTGGGGAGAGGGGGTGAATCGCGGGTTTGCCTCGGCCGCTGCAGAAGCGCTCGAGCGGTGGCTGCGGCAAACCGCAATGTTCGCCCCCCTCCTCTGTCTTCCGTTGCTCCCCAAAGGGGGAGAAGGCAAAGGAGGGGGGTGAATGTTCTTCAAAACACTTTGCTTCACCCCCCTGCCCCATCTCCTACCTCATCGCTCCGTTTGCGAAGAGGCAGGAGATAGGCAGGTGGGCAAAGCAAAGTGTATCCGGCGTATAGGACGACTGTCAATTTTGAAGGGCACTTTCGAGTGCTCAAAAGTCGTCTTATACGCCAGAATATACGGTACTTGGTGCTATCAGCAAGAAGGAGAAATAGCTAGTTCATTTGGCAGTGGTTCAGCCTAAATATCCTAAAGGGATGAGATCCAGTCTGATCTTGGAAGCTAAGCAGGATCAGCCCTGGTTAGTACTTGGACAGAAGACTAACAATATATACCAAGTGCTGTAGGCTGTATTTCAGAGTAAGGAACGGGCAAAACCATCTCTGAGGATTCCTTCGCTAAGAAAACCCTTGAAATTCATGGAGTCACCATAAGTTGACTTGAAGGGACACACACACACAAAGAGTCAGTATCTGTATAGTCAGTTTTCAGTGTCTTCAACTTCAGTGGTTTTTCTTCTGTGTTTGCTCTGAAGGCACTTGCATAGACTAACATTGACAGGAGAATGTTCTGTTCATTATTTTCAACTGAAACACCCTTGCATAATACGAGATTCCCTTTCATCCTTGCCTCCTATGGAGGCTTCAAGACTCTACTGAATAGAAAGACACCCAACAGTACTGGAGCAAGGCAAAGGGACATCTTGCCATTAAAACTCTAGAGTTCAAGAAGCCCTGAGATTTCGCCAGCAGCTAAATCTCTCGATAGCATCTTGAAGTCACTGGCTTCTCTCTCTAAAATCTATGAACCCTTAACAAGTATTCCCTGTGCAGTTAGGGTTCTGCTTATCAAGTAAATTTGAAACTCCTATGTAAATCTACCCATCGTCTAAATTACACTTTTTTACACTTTTCTAACCTCTTGTAATTCTTCTATATTATCCTTGTATTTGAAAAAAAGAAGGACTTTGTAGGTACAAAGATTAAATGCAATTTTGTGAAGAATCTGAAACTGGCAACAACAAAAACCAACCTTAACTGTCACCAAATTTGAAACAGGAAATTCCAAATTCAAATTGTGAATACATATTTGTACTTCAACTTTAAAATTACATTTCACTGAATATCAAATATATTATATTTTGATCTAATTTATATTATAAGCTGTTTTGGGTCTCATATTGAGGGAATAGTGGAACATCAGACAAGCAAACAAACATGGATCTCAAATTTTCAGAGATGTTGAATATTGGGTGATTATTCAAAGTACACAGAGAAAACTATGGGCCAATTAAGCTATTTTCTAGTTATCCACTTGTCTGCACGATTGTTTGTCTGCACAAGTTGACATAATTAAGAATGCTGATCTGACTTTTTTCTTTTTTTATTGCCCAGGACTGAATGCAGAACTCTTCTCATGAAGCTTGAAAGCCTCATGTGGCACTGATCACTCATGAAGTGTCTATGGGATGGGGAGCCAGCTTATTTCTTTTAACTCAGTTTTGAACTCCTACTTTCCAGACGATACACATGTGTGTGGATAGAAAAATGGTCCACTTCCTAGCAGACACAAAGCAGCCTTAGACAGAAAGAAGGCATGACTGGAAGCTTAACTCCTTAATCTCTGTGTAGCTCTGTAAATGCACTAGTAGGAAGACTATGGAGATTATTGGACGGGGTCAAAAATAGCATCCCTGTCTCACTATCTCTTCTCCCGACCCCCTCCTGACCCTGTCCCAGCACAAGAATGAAAAGTTTTGCACTTACTGTTAGTCGCATGCCTTCCCTCCCCCTTGGCAGCAATAGAGTGAATATAGCTCTTCAGAGCTGCATTCACTTCCTTGTTTGAAACCCCGGGCTGTTCTCATGAGAGGATGAGCATGTGGGAAATTCAAACTTAAAAAGCAAAATACACTTTAAAAAAACACACTTCTAAAAACCCCAAGTAACCCAGGGAGGGGGAGGAAGGGTGTCACCTACCTGGATGTCCCAATTGCACCTGGAAGTGTTCCAGAACAGACCTCCCATTGTGGCTGGCATTGTGCTGTAGTGGCCATGTAAATTCCAATGTCTATTTTCTGAATGCTGTCACATACGATCACTATTTGGGGTCAGACTAGATAGCCCATGAGACTCTGGGACTCTGCAAAGTCTTTTTCCTTTAACTCTCAGGCCTAGTCAATGTTCTTTACTAATCAACTCTATGTTCCATAAACATATGATATGCTGATGTAAACAAATTCTTTTTCTAATAGCGGTCAAACTGTACCCAAATGTTCTTAAAGCTATCTTGCCTTGAACTATCAACAATTGTTTCAAGGAAGAGAAATTGCTGACACCAAAGACACCAGAGAGAAGGAGGAGGGAATGGCTTTTTACATACTTGTCATTACTGTATAAAAGTATTTTGTAACTACAGCTTGGGGCTCTGACTCTTTGGAAAATATTCCAGTCAGACCCACCGGTGTAATAAAACTCACTTTCCAATCCGTGGGTCTGCTATTCCATGATTTCTGCAACAGTGCCAGCATAATGGGGCACCTTTTCACTTGCCCACCCTTCTGTGACAGGAACAGAATGGGTGATCTATTCATGGCTTAAGCCGTGAATAAGAAGAAACGAGGGTGAAATGGGACCAGCATGGGAGCATAACAGGATGAGGATGGCGTCGTCTGAAAGGTTAGCCCTTTGGCAATCTCCTGGCATTCATGTAATGCCATATTAAGGGTGTCTGATAATCTCCTAAGTTTTATGTCTTCCTAACGCCCAATAGCTATTAAGCCCTAGGAGGAATCCCTCCTGCTGTCACTTACTGCAGGGAGGAAGGGAGACAATGCAGACCATGGAGAAGCAACTGGTCTGAGCTCAGTCAGGGAGAAAGAAAGGACGGCATGCCCTCAAATAGAATGAATCCACCTTTCCTTTCCCCTAGGAGCCCAAACCAGGCAGATCTTCATGGTCTGAATTGCCTCCTTTCTCCCTCCTCTGCCCATTGGTAAGCAAAAACAGCAGGGGCCCCTCCTAGGGCTTGGCAGCTGCCAGGCAGTGGAAAGTTTTAGGATGAAGGACAAGGGCAAGAGAATAGCCTTCTGTGTCCCATCCGAAATGCAACCTACAAGCATGTAAGCTGCACTTACACACACATGTACATCACCAACAGGATGCCAGCCAACTTGTGCCATATCTGAGCTATCTAGTAACTACTTTGTTCATAAATAGGCTATCATTTGGAATTGTACAAGAACTTTTGGTGATTTGGTAAGTGGGCACAACACAGTTAAAAGGGGAAAGTTAAATAGCAATGTAGTAACCAACTTTATACTGGTGATGTAATGCATATTTTCCCCCAATGTTGTAAGTGGGTCCTTCTGATTAAAAAAAAAAAAAAAATGAACAGGGCCAAATATTTCAGCCCAGCACCTGGAGAAAATAATATTTTCCTTTACCAGTTCTCTTCCATACAAGACGAAATCATACTCTTTTCTGGACAGGCTAATTTGAATTTCAAACTGTTCATTTGCACCTCCTAATTGCTGATAGCATGGGTTTCATTCCTATGTAATGTTTTAGTTAAAGAATCAGATATAGTCCTGTGCCACTTCAGTTCCTCATGTGGTTTTCATGTAACCACACTGCCAACTTGTCCTCTAATCAGATATGCTCCCACAGTGTTTCCCTTACGTTTATTGTCTACCTGATTATCTGTGTTTCAACAACACAGGCTGATTACTAAGAGCTTCCCTAATGGCATCTCTAAATTGTTTCCCTTTTCCAAAAGCTCTTGATGTCATTGCTATCACTTGAAAAAACATGAGTCTGACACTATGTGTTGGCATGCTTATATAATTGCCATTTCTGGCATTTTTAAAAAAAATATAAAAATCATTTTAAATAAGAGAAGAGCCAGGCTGGATCAATCCATCTTGTCCAGTATTCTGTTTGTACAATGGCCAAACAGATACATGCATATGAGTATGTAAAAGAGAAAGAGAGAGAGAGAGACTATAACCATCATGACTAGTAACCATTAATCCCTTTTGTTGGGAATTTACAATCTTTGCATGCATGAGGCTGCATGGTAGTTAAATAGTTAAAAGTGCATGAAGGGGATGTTTAGGACTAATTTCCTATTTGTTTGTTTATGACCCCTATGATCTTCCTGTGCGTGTACACAACCCTTTGATCCTTTGTTCTGAGGACCATCTCAGAATGGAGCTTTTCCTCCCTTCTTTTATCTTAAAACATGGAACACATGTTTTCTAAGTGCTCCATAGCTAACAGCATGTAGATCTTCATTTTTGCCTCCTGCTTGCATATTCAAGATGATGAACCTGATCTTTTGTAAGTAAATTACTTTTTATACTTTTAAAGAAGACTAAGCTTGTTAATTTCTCAGCTAGAATCTGTGTGTGGGGAGGCAGTAGGCTGGCTTAACTCTGTTTCCAATATAACTACTTCTGCTAAAACATGATTTAACCCTGCTACTGAGATTACACAATCTCAAATATTTCAAACTTCCAACACCTTTTGTTTTGTTTGCTATCAAGTAATTTCCAACTCATGGTGACCCTAACATGATCCTATCATGAGGTTTTCTTGGCAAGACTTAGTTGCACGGGGCTTGCCATTGCCTTCCTCTGAGGCTGAGTTTGTGTGTGTGTGTGTGTGTGTGTGTGTGTGCATGCATCACCCAGTGGATTTCCTTGGTTGAGTGGTGATTTGAACACCCAAACCAGTACAACACACTGGGTCTATTGATAGCTTAGTGTGTGTACATTCCTTCAAGTTGCCTGTTGACTTATGACAATCCCATGAACTTCATAGTGTTTTCTTAGACAAGTGATGCTTAGAAGTGATTTTGCCAGTTCCTTCCTCTGAAATATACTCTATAGCACTTGGTATTCATTGACAGTCTCCTATCCAAGTACTAAACTAATCCTGCTTAGCTTCCAGGATCAGATGGGATCTGATGCCTTTAGGGTATTTAGGCCTAGAGATCAATACCTTTATCTTCCATGAATTTTTCTAATTCCCTTTTCAAGAGTTCTGAATTGGCAGTCATCTCTACATTAACAATAGTAATTTCCAGTTTGGATAAGTGTGATGTGAAGAAATCCTCACATTTACTGGACCTAACTGTTCAACCAATCTCTCTCTCTCTCTCTCTCTCTCTGGCTTTTCTTCGCAAACGAGTTTATTACTATAGGAGAGGTGGGGGAAGGAGAGATTTGTTCAAGATGTAATGTAGGCCCGTGTATTATGTCAGGGTTCTGTTGCGGGACCCTTCACATAATAAGATTTTCGCATATAATCTGGAACCCTTTTTTTCTTATGCCTATCTCACCCAAGGAAGGATTCTCTGTCCCTCTTGGGTGGAGAGAGATGCAGCAGGCAGCTTCTCACCCTTCTCTCTGCTGAGGAAGGATTCTCCAGGCTTGTCTACACAACTGGCCCCAGATCTGTGCATCTTTGTCTACACGGACCCCGCTGGCCCATTCTGTTCTTGGAGCCACAGTTTCTGAGGTGTGCTGTTGCATTCACTGAGGTCAGAACAGAGCACCCATACAACCAACAAGGAGGTGGTATAGATTGGAGGTTTGTTTGTTTGTTTGTTGTTTCTCGCTTATGTTTTTTTTGAAATCAGAAGATGCTATGTAGTTTTTCTTTTATTACTCCACCCTAATCATGTAGAGAAAGTGACTAGAAGTAGATTGTGAAACAAACCACTTTGATGCCACTGTTCAGCCTGAGTAAAGTGGAAAATGAAATAAACCCTGTAGCTTCAATGGCCTAAAGCAAATTGGATTTCTTTGTTTCAGTAATCAGACATCATAAGCAGCCCTGCTACAGAATTCATTTTTAAAGTGTAAGTTTATATTAAAAATGTCTTGTGAACTCCCCATGTTTGTTTCCATGTTTATTCTTAAACACGGAAGTTAATTATGCATAGCAACACTCTGAAGACCCTGATGGTAGCAGTATATAATCTGAAGAGCACAAGCAGTATTGTCAAATTCTATCCGCATGCATAAATGGCACACAGTAGAACTTGTCCTGAACTCAGCCATTTCATACAGAAATACATGCTTGAATAATCACCTTGTATGAACCTTTCTGCATGTGGAAAGCTAGCATGTCCGGGAATAAGTTTACTACCTTAGCCTTCTCTCAGACAAGCAGCTTTTTTGCATGCAGGGAATTTACAGATGAGGAAAACAAACATATTGGGACTTACCATACACTAAAGTAAAGCAGCTGTGCAGGAGAACATTCTGTCTTCCATGCTGCCTTACTTCATGATGTCATCATTCTTCTGGTGTTCTGCCAATCTGGCCCTATGGGAGACCAAGGTAAAACTGCCTCTTTTTACTAATTTTTTTTTCTGGTTAGCAAAAAGATGTGGTTTTACCTCAGTCTTCCACAGGACAGGAACAGAAGAATGACAATGTTGTGCAGTAAGACAGCACAGAAGATGGAACCTTCCTGCTGCATTACTGCTTTTCTTTGGAGTGTGGTAAACCCCATAGTTGTCCACCTGCAGTCTTAAAATAATACAGCCCAAGAAGAACTGTCCTGTCCTGGGCCATAATCATGAATTTTAACCAGTATTTTCCCCAGATGGATTACAAAGCTCATAATGCAATTGTTGTTTGGAAATACATTTGTCCCTCTATATTTGCAGGGGTTAGGGGCACAAGACCCCCAGAATATGGAAAAAATGAATAAAAATTTATGAAAATATTGGTGGGGGGCTCGTGGATGGAATACTCTGAGGGAGGAAGGGAGAGAGGCTCATTGCCCAGGCAGCTGCTGCCGCAAGCCAACCCACCTAGGTTTCCCAGGCCCCCTCCGCCAGCGCCACCACTGTCACTCACCCCATCACTGCCACCATGCCCCCGCCGCCATGCACCCCATCACCACCACCATACTCCTGCCACTGCCGCTTAAATCGGCTTTCATCCCTTGTGTCAAAACCGCTTTTGGCAGTTCCTGGGGATTCCATTTGGTTGGGATGGGAAAGGCAATCCCAAGCCTTTCCCCCCCCTACTGAATGGAAGCCACAGGATCGGTCACTTTCGGTGGTTCCTGGGGCTTCCATTTGGCTGGGGGGGGAGCTTGAGTCTTTCTCTCCCCCCACAACCAAATGGAAGCCACAGGAGTGGCTGCTTTCAGCTGTCCCCATGGCTTCTATTTGGTTGGGGGGGAGGCAAGACCGAAGACCAGCCATGTTTGGCAACTTTGCCCTGAACATGGCCATTCCTTGTGTTTCAGTGGGGGGGGGGCAAGCCCAGGGATGCCATGTGTTCAGGGCAAAGCTGCGGAACAATCTACATTCCTCGTGCTTGGCCTCCCCCCCAAATGGAATGCCACCATACCTCCGGGGCCTCTGCCATGCCGCTGCCACCGCCACCATTCTGCCACTGCCAAGCACTTGGAGGCTCACTGGCTTTGCAGTGGGGCTTTCCTCTGGTTTGGCTCCACTCCGACTTCCCTGTGGGGGGGGGGAGCAGAGGATTTCTGCGAATAGGCAGAACTGCAAAACTAAAAGCTACAAATATGGAGGGATGATTGTACTGTAGTAGGACAGTATCATAGATAACCATCCTGCAGCTGTCCAGTGATAAAAGTGGAGTTATTTGTCCTTGCTAGATCTTTCACCATTTAGTTTGGCAGAGCATTCCAGAAGACAAGGAGATAAGCTAAGTGTTTGTGTTTTTTGTTCAGTTAGAATGTTTTGGCCTAGCAAGGAGGGGGAGTGTGAAATTCCCTCCTGAATTTTTCCACTTTCTCAATTTTACATGCTTTTAATTTTAGTTTGCATTTGCATACTAGAGGTTTCTTTCTTGAGGAAGTAGGGATGTGAGACTTTTTCTGTTATAAACACCCACTGTATCCATTGATCATCAATAAGAATCCTGTTTTGGACCATCAGCTTGTATCATACCTGGGATCAAATGAATCTCTTGGTAAGGCTTCAGGCGAGTCCAACTCCAGATCGAAACATCCCTCCACCTATGAAATGTTCTCTGTAATGAGGCCGGCCTTGCCACATTATCATCTTTTTTGCAGCTAGGTGAAGACATTTCTTTACTCAGGTGATGGAATGTTATTGACCATTTTTTAAAATATCAGATCTAAGTTTTAAGCCAATTGGTTATGTTTAATATTCATTCTTCAGGATATATATTATTTCATGTTATATACTGTGTTATTGACTTTGTTTTTAACTTCTGTGTATTTTAGTTGGAAGATGCCTTGGGTCTTCTTTTTTGAGGAAAAGGAGTCAAAAGAAATTTAAACCACAACTACCACCCATCATGTAGACTAGAACCACTGCTCCTTCCTTTTTTAGCATAAAGGGTAGAAATGTTTCAGTGTGTTGGAACCACAAGTGGTTCTTCTTTTTAAAATTATTTTTATTTCATTTTATGCTAATCCAATAAACAATAAACTATAACATTACAAAAACAAATCAGATAACAAAGAACATAACAAAGCAACAAAAACTTTGTGGTGTTACTTCTCTGTATCCAATGTACAGTTCATTATAGTTTACCAATCCTCCCCCCACCCCCGCAAATCTCATTGCTTCCTAGATCTTGTTCTCTAAACTCTGCCTTTAGTACTGGGTTCCCCTGCCACACATACTGTTTCATGCTTTGCAAGAGCTCTCAAATTTCCTGGAATTTTAGCTAACTTTTTCACTAACACAAGTACAGTGAGCCCTCAGTATCTGCTGGGGTTTGGTCCCAGGACACCCACCCCATGGATACCAAAAACCGTGGATGCTCAAGTCCTATTATATGCAGTGGTGTAGTAAGATGGCATCCCTTATATAAAATGGTGGACAGCAAGGTTTGCAGTTTGTATCCCCCCCATTTTTTTTTTTTTTGAGCCATGGTTGGTTGAAACCATGGATGCAGAACCCATGGATATGGAAGGCCAACTGTACTTCCTCTATAAGTAGCCAATTGTAGCGGTTTGCATTTTTAACTTTAATTGCTCCCTACTTACCAGTTTTACCCTTATAATAGATCCCTAACTCTAAAAATTCCCTTAGCTGTTTAAACTGTCCCACTCTGTCCTCTATATAAAGGTTTTCTAGATAAGTAAAAGGCACTATTAGGGAACGTGCAGGTGTTAATATACTGGTATGTGTCCATTTATACCATATTTTGCTTGTATCCCTTAAAAAGGATTCACTTTTTAATTTTTGGTATTGTTAGCTTTATAAATGGTCAGCCCGTTTGAATAGGTTTGTTCCCCACATTGCTGTCAGCAATTCTGTACTTAAGTCTGTTCAGCAGTTCACCTACCTGGGAAGCATCATCTCCTCAGATGCCAAGATTGACAAAGAGATTGATCACAGATTAGCAAAGGCACATAGCACATTTGGAAGACTTTACAAAAGAGTCTGGAGTAATAAACACCTGAGGCGAAACACAAAAATCAGTGTGTATAGAGCCATTGTACTGTCTATTCTCCTTTATGGATCTGAAACATGGGTCACCTATCACCACCACTTACGACTCCTGGAACACTTCCACCAGCGCTGTTTACGCACAATCCTAAATATACACTGGACTGACTATGTGACGAATGTTGCTGTCCTTGAGTAAGCAGGGATCACCAGCATTGAGGCCATGATATTGAGAACACGGCTGCACTGGGCAGGGCATGTGTCTAGGATGGAGGACCATCGCCTCCCCAAAATAGTACTCTACGGTGAACTCGCCACAGGTCAGCGTAAGAGGGGTGCTCCAAAAAAGCGATACAAGGACTCCCTGAAACAACATCTCATTCTTGGCCAAATTGATCACCAACAATGGTCCGTCCTGGCATCACATTGGGAGGCATGGAGACACACTATCCACAATGCTGCAGCCTTATTTGAGAACTCACGCTGAACAAGTCTTGAAGAGAAATGGCAATGCAGAAAGAATCACAACCCAGTAACATCACCCGAGGAAACCTTCTGCTGTGCTTTCTGCAACCGGACTTGTTTATCTTGGATTGGCCTTTTTAGTCATCAGCGCACTTGCAGAAAACACGGGATGAGTCCTTCCTGAATCTTTGTTTGCGAAGAAAAGCCAGAGAGAGAGAGGGGGGGTATCTACCCATATAGGGGAACTATCTCCTCTTATAATATATGACATTTGGGTTAGATGACAAGCTTCAAAACATGTATATAAATTAGGTGCAGCTAACCTATCTTGTTTTCACCCTTTTTTGTGGTTAGGTTGAATTGTATTGCCCACAAAATACTTAATTTTTGCTTTGAGGAGATGTAACTGTCTATGAGTTTTCACCATTTAATATATTTTTTTTTAATATCAGTGTTGCTGGTATAATTTGGAACAAGTCAGTTTCAGAAGGTAAAGCAATTCTTCCTAATAAATTCAGTTTCAATTGAGTTCAGTTCAACTTCACTTTCATCCATTTCATTATCAGGTTATAATTTTTGGCTATGATTTCTCTAAGAACTTTAGTTATTGTAATTCCTAAGTAATGAAAGCTGAAGGGACATTAAATGGTCCCACTCATTTGTTGCTATTTTTTCTGTTGCTTTATATTACAATTTAAAGACTTTTTTTATTTCACAAAGTTTACCATTGACCTTGTGTTCAAGTCAAATAAATTTAGCTTCTGAATGAATCCAAGCATGGCTTCTTCTGTGTGATATATATATATATATATATATATATATATAAAAAAAATCTTCTGAGATTCTTAATATAAAATCAGTGGTAGCTGATGACAGTGAATCTTCCCCAGAATAAACATTTTACTCTGATGTTTAAAGGAGCTATCCAAAGTGCTGAACCTATATTGAGGATATAGTTCAGCACATTGGGTAACTCTTTTAAAGTTCATAAGAACACTCTGAGGAGATTCATTTTAAGAGTATATGAAGAGGTTTACTAGATCAGACCAAAGCTCCATTTAGTCATGCATTCTGTTTCCAGCGTAGCCAATCAGATGCTTTGGGAAACCCTATAAAGCAGCACATGAAGTAGGACAGCCAGATACCAAAGAGGACATGGGTCCTGTTTCTTAGAAGAGGGAACATTCAGCAAGTTTCTTGCCCTGTCCACTTTAGCAGCTGAATTGCTCTCCCATAAGGTTTCTGCTGATTAAGGAGCTATTGAAAGAGCAGAGGCCCTGCCAGGAGGGGGGGTGGAGGAGTTGGCAACCCTATCAGTAAGCAGTTGGCTATACAAATATCAGCCTCATTCTTGGTGGATCACTGGGAAAGTATGAGCTCCATATGACGTCAGTCCCCTGTTTTAATGCTGGCTAAATCTACAGCTGTCTTGCCTTCTGGTACCATGGAATGCAGCCATCCTAGCTGTTGGCAAACATACACATAGTGTCTGCTCTGAAGGATTAATCAACTTTACATTTGCAACATTTTTGAAATGACTACTAGATTCCCCCATCCAATTATATTGTCTTTTTCTTGTGCGTGCTTGCAAAGATTCTCATCAAAACACATATGGTCATTCAAGGGAGCAGTTAAACCTTCCCAAACCTACAAGTGGATTAACTCACCAAAAACAAGCAGTTGATGCTGTCAGAACAAGGGATCCCAATGTATCGTAAATTAAGGCTAGCCTAGATGAGAGGATATAATGCTCATTCCTGTGCACTATTGCAAATACCTTTGGTCCCAATGGGATCCTGCGGTGATTCGACATATTAGGAAGGAGGGCCCCCCAAAAACTCCAAATACTCAGCAGGAAAAGCCTTTGCAGCTTTTCCTGATTTTTTTTTAATCTCTGAAGAAAATGCACATTCCTGCTCATTGGGACAACTGATGCAATTTGTGACACAGTCTGGAGAGGGCAGAACTCAACATCTGGTTGGTCAGATGTGCACAGGGGCAGGCTTGCTGTCAAGTGCCCAGAAGCACTAGTGATCATGGGCTTTTAAAATAGGATAGGGATAGGTGAAGGGCAGGTAGCTCTCCTCCTCCTTCTCACGGTGGCCACCCTCTTCATTGTCTCTGGGTGCTGCTGGGTTCCCTTCGCCATCCTCGCTCCCCACTGTGCAAAACAACACAGCTTCCATCTTGATTTGCAGCCGTGTGAGCATGAGAGCAGAGAGTTTCACAGCCTATAGTTTTTTAGCAAAACACCATGGGAACAAAACAATGCTTCTGCAAATTTCCTATAAGGTGCAAGTATGTGCATTATTTCTGCTTGTCTAGATAAGCCCAAGGCTGCTGCACCATAAATGGCTTTGTAGAAGAGAGAATTTTAGCAGGTATAGTCTCATGAAGGTGCCTTTCACTGCCTAAGATTTGCAAGACTTACCTAGGAGAGATGCCAGCTTTTTTCCCAACAGAATCCATGGGGGAAGGGGACAATTTTGAAGTCCTCAACCTCTTGGAGTTTTCCACTGCTGATTTAATAGGAATTTAACATTCAAAACCCAGCAGATGAAGCTTTTTTTATTGCTGCATACAGAGAAAATGTCCACCTACTGAACTTCAGCTTGTCACACTAAGGGCAGAGAATATGCTAGCAGGAAAAAAAGTAGGTAACATTACCCATTAATCAGGTGTAAAAGAAAGGCTGAGGCCAAGATCCTAGAGATTCTGGACTAACACACATGAGATAACTGTGATACTTCTCCTGTTCACCCTACCACACACTTTTTTTCTGCTGCAGCCTCCCAAACAGTCATTTTCTGGATGGTAGAGAGAGGCAGAGAAGCGTCCCTATTTCTCTTTAGCTGGATGTACAGCACTGACATCATCTTCAGGGACCTCCACCCCTACCCCATCCTTGCAGCAATTCCAAGAGGATGCTTGTTACCATTTCATTTCCCTCTGAGTGGACACATCTGTCTGACCTTGCAACTTCACATGCTACTTTTTTTTAATGTACAAAAACGAGTTCTATGCAGTGCTCAGAAAAGTCTCAGTGCATTTGGGCCAAGATATACATGTATGGGCTGTTAAAAGAAAAAGAGGAGGAATAATTCAGATGCATTCATAATTACAAACAAGGCATAGACTAAAAATCATAAAAACATATATGTGCATCTGTGCTTCATATCAAATTACACATAAAATATGTCAATTAACCTTTTTAAATATTACTCACAAGCTTTCTGTCTTGCATTGCTCACAGTAACACCCATTGCAGAGGTGAATCAAAAGCAAAACAAAACAGATTAACATATTGCCAAGGGGAAAAACAATTCTTATACTACAGAAGAATTAAAAGCAACACAACTTGCTAAATTTCACCAGCTACTTTTCTGTATGTACAGAAATGAGCTCTGTGTGTACAGAAATGAGCTCTGTGTGCCATGTTTGGAAAAGTCACTTTAAGAACTACAGAATCCCTCTTCCACCATGGCCAGCACTGGCTGAATTATTCTGGGGGCTTTTCCTGATTTTGTGTTAGAAAACACATGCATACATGGAGACACATGCAGAATATTTTTCCAATAGGAAGACACAGTTTAGGTGTGGGTGTTTTGATATATATTTAGATGATATACAGTATTTGCATTTGGTAGAGAGAGGCCACATTATCCTCCTTCTCTTCCTCCTCCCTCTATCTTTGTTTCTTCGGCAGCCTGAGAGCTCATTGTTCACTTTCCCTTTTCTCTCCTGCTGAAAAGTTTTCTGAACAGCAAAGCTGGGATCACCAGCGGAGCTCTGCACATTGATATGTGAGCTGAAAGAAGCCTCCCTGGTCCTCCCACCATCACATTATCTTCTTCTGTCTCTTGTCTGATCAGTGCAAATTGATAGGATTCAGAATGCACTTTGTTATCTCCCAAACACCTTGCAAGGTAAGAAAGAGGCTTCTCTGCCACAGGCACAGAAGAGTCCTAAAAATAGATCCAGGAGACTGTGATGAGGAATGGCAGTCTGCCAGAGGAAATACCCAAGGTATTGTTATCCACTGCCTCTCTATCTGCTGCTGGTTCTTCGGCTGCACTTCACTGAAAGGACACCTCCAGTCTCATGTAACATAACACATTAAAGGAGACAATTAACATTTCAAGGCTGGCAGCCTCCAAGTCTCAGTCTTCTCCATTTTAATAATCCTCTGGCTGTCACTCTCTGCTGCAGACTCCAGCAGCTGTTGCTCTGGGGACCACGCAGTTTGGAACAAGAAGCTTCTTTTTGGTGATGATCTGTAGAAACCTTTGGGTTTGAAAGGTGGGTTTAAAATACTCTAGTAATAAATAAATACACAAATAAATAAATAAATACCCCAGTAAATATCACACTGTAAAAACAATGGCTGGAATCGTCTATGACAGTTACAAATGTGTAACCTGCAGTTACACACTCGTGACTGTTACACATTCATGGTCTGTACATAGCCCCTACTTTAGGGGCTACATAGGGACTGTGAACATTCCACAATATCTACTATCAGGCAGCAGCTATTGTGATCAACTGGGGACTATTCCTTTGTCAATCAGGAAGCAGCTGGCAAGAGATCTCTGGTATGAGAAAGAATAGGGACCCTGTTTCTGCCTGTCACACCAGAAAACATTCACAAGAAGGGGTGAGACTATCAGTCAGCTGCTTTGTGAGTGATGGGAACAGACCTCCATCAATCACAGTGGTTGCTTCCCAGTAAGTGGAGATTAGTAGGATCGGACCAGGATTCACTGCATACGACCTGTCATGTATTGGCTTCTCCAGACTCAGTGACCAGCAGTTTCAGAATTAAAACAGAAAACTTTATTATCACAGTAATCCAAAGAGCTAACCCTGCAGGTTCATTGCTCAGAATGAAACCTAACTAACAAGCAGTAAACTAAAAGCATTCCACAATCTACAAAATTGCTGAAGCCAGGTCCTGGCTTTATCAAACTGTTACAAACATAGAGCACATACTCCCTTTTCCCAGTTATATTACATCCTTGTTAGCAAGTACAAAAGAATACAAACAATTAGCCACAAAGTGATACAACAGAACTGAACTTGGAAGGAAAAGGTCATGTCCGGACTGATCCTGACAGCACCATAATCGCAGTGTTTACACATACATAAATCCCATACAGGATTCCGGTCATTGTTCATTACAACAGTACAGCTCTCCAAACTCCAGTGTTTTAGGTTCCATTTACAGTATGTTTGAGAATAGCTGGGATGAAGTTAATGAATAGCTCTAGAAAGTGCAGGAGTAATATGTGCCATCTATATTTTCTATACCTATTATGGAGTCATTTAAGGAAATTTGAATAAGAGGGATGGCTTCAACAAATTTCTTGGACATATGGCTGTGTTTTTCATTTCTAATAATAAAATAAAATTCAGAATTGTGTGTGTTTGTTTGTTTGTTTGTTTGTTTTCCTGGTGTGGGAAAAAACTGTAAAATCCCATACAGAATCATAACCTTTTGGTCCTAAACCAGCTTTCTCTTTACATTGCTGTCAGATTTGGTTGTATTTATTCCTCAGAACAGAAAAGCTATCTCTCTGAAGTCCCTAATCTCAAATCGAAGGCATCTTGATCGAGTATAACTGGAGGAAACAGGAAAAACACATGGCCAAGTGCTGATAAGAAATCTGCCATCATCTACCTGAGAAGCTTATCTTTGAAGATTTAGAGTCCCATCAAGAAAAGTATGGAGTACCTCCTTCAAAACATGGCTGCTCACTATCAAAGAGGTAGAAGCTGAAGGTCAACAGAAAGGAAGGAGCAATTGGTTGCCATGTGTTTGGGGCTATGAGCTTCTTTTTCAAAAGATTAGGTTGAAGGACTCCTGTGCTAAGCACTATTTGATGAACCAATATGGATTTCATGCACTTTAGGAGCATTTGGATTTCTAAGACTTCATACAGCCTGCTTATAAAGTCTGTTCCTAGAGACTAGTTCACTCCATGCATCTGAAGAAGTAAGCTAAGTCTAAGAAAGCTCATACAACAGCTTCTTTCTCTCAGTTAGTTTCAAAGGTGCTACAAGATCCCTTTGCATGCTGATATTCCAGACTAACACAGCTATTTCTTTGAAGATAAGGTGATGTAACTCATATTTCTGTGGTTAGTGAAAGTACTTAAGATAGGATGTAATACTAGTCGAAATGGGGGTAATAATAATAACTTGAAAATATATAACAATGAGAATAATAATAAATAGAAAAAGCAAAAGCAAATGGAGGAGGCCCATTAAAGGACAACATAGTTTTCCTTTACATGGCTATCATTGTGTGCTAAAGTCATACCCAATGCATCAACAAATATATTTCAAGGATGCAAATATGCTAACCATTGAACATTCACGCCCTCTCCAACCTAATGCACTTCAGATATTTGGGATTACATCTTCCCACTCTCCTAACCACTAGTCATGCTGGTTGGGCCTGATGGGAATTAGAGTTTGAAACACCTGAAGAGCTTCAAAGTAGCTGGTCAATTTGTACAAAACCCCAGAAGATTCACTGTTCGTTCACTAGGCTAAGCCAGTTCTGTAGAATGGGTAGGAAAGAAAGATATAAATATATTAATATATGGGGACTTCTTGTTTGTCCTTTGTTTGAACCCTTTATTATCTCACTATATGATAATAATTTAGGCTATGAGGAAACATTCTCATATGAAAGAGAATGGAGTGATTACAGTAGGCATATACAACATAGATAAGCAGCCATAGGCAGTAATTTCTGACTATGGACTTTATCCCATGAGCAGAATTTCAGCAGGATAACAGTGTTTTTGGCTGGTACTTATCACATGACATTGTGTCCATCCTGCTGCTGCTTTGCATTCCATTTGTTAGTGGAGCGCATCTTTTCATTGATGGGTAAAACCCATCAAGGAGCCCTAGTGGTGCAGTGGTTAAATGCCAGTACTGCAGCCTCAACATTGTGAGGGCACCAAGGTTGACTCAGTCTTCCACCCTTCCATAGGTCAGTAAAATGAATACCCAGCTTGTTGGAGGCAATTAGCTAACACATTGTAAACTGCTTAGGGAGTGCTTTGCACTGATAAGTGGTATAGAACTATAGATGCTATTGCTATTGTTATCCATCAATGGCTCCCAATATTGCTGCTTTTCCATGAGTGCCTGCTGTATGATAGGTCTCTTCCACTGCAATTCCGATATGCCGGCAGTCACGGGGCTTCAGTGGGTATGATTGTCCTCCTCTCCCCCTCGTTATTCCCAATTAGGCTGTTTTCCTTTCCTTTTCTATTTTTTTTCCTTTTCTCATTTTTTTTTTAAATCATCATATTGCCATAATTCTGCAATTGTGGTAAAAAAAATTAAAAAATAATAAAAACTGAAAGGCACGCTGGCTGGGGAATAGGGCAGAAAGGCAGGGTTATGGAGGCCATGCAGAAGAGAGAGAGCGAGGGACCATAAATCACCAAAGCAGTGCCATAGTGCTATTGCAGAGAAGTGTGATAATGGATGTCCCCAGACTGGTGTGTTTCCATTTCCTTAAACTAATTACACCTAAGAAATAACAAGATCACCAACTATTACACTAAAATAAATAACAAGATCATGTTACCTCCAAAAGTAACATGTTACATATAATGTCCTTTCAGGTAACCTGTTATTCCATGCTTTGCTTTGGCTGCATCCTCTTACCTGTCCTCAGGAAAAGCATGGGCAGAACAGTAATTTGGTAGACATACCTGAAAGAGTGAAGCTCCTCTGAGAACAGGCAGTTCTTCTTTTTCATTCAGTAGTGAACTCATTCTCCAAGTGTACAGTCTCCTTACATAGCCAAAATGGCACAGTGCATGCAGAAGAAGAAGGCTAAGGGGTACCCCAAGGTTTGCAAAACCCCTACACAAAGGTTTTTTGGGGAAAACCCCAGCAGGGACAGGAACACCCAAACAGTCCAATGAAGAGAGATGCTGAGTGAGCACACAATATTGGCTGACTGTTTGAACTGAAGGCAGGCAATGAAGGCACAAGCACACACACACACACTTGAAAACTGGCATGGAGAGAGAGAGAAAGGGTGGGGGATTATTTGTCTTTGAAGAGACAATCTGGACCCCAAACAGGAACTTGGCACATTGCAAAATTTGTCAAAGAATGGTTCCACTTGTACATGCTAAAAGTAAAGAAGGGGTGTGATTTTAAACAGAAAAATAAGTGAGTCTCTCTGACAGCAGAATTCAGGGTAGCCGAATTCAGGGCCGCTAGTGGCTTCCTTATCATTCACCCAATGAATGTGCTCTGGGTATTATCACAGACTTTAAAGGAACTCTGAGATGCTGGACCCATTTTGGGATAGAGTTCAGCACCTTGGAGAGTTCTGGAATAAAAATTGAAGTGAATTCACCACACCAGTGAGGTGGAGACCACTCACCATTCTGCATTGTGTGGGGGTGTTGGCTTTTGATCTTGGCTGCCTCCTGTGGAATTCTGGGGTTTGTGGTTTAGGGAGGGTTAAAAGCTCTCTGGCTGAGAATGCCAAATGCCCCTTCCTAAACTGCAAATCCCAGGATTACACAGGAGGCAGCCAGAGCAGTTAAAGTGGAATAATAGTGCTATAGCAGCGCAATAACGCTCCTAGTTTATCTCAGTTGCACATTTATTATTTCTCACTTCCACATTTAGGAACTAGAAATCATGCCCACCACTTGATTTTTGACAGAGCTATGCTGGCTGGCCCAGGGACCTTCTAGGACCTGTGGTCTTAAAAAAACAATATTTCCTCAGATCTTCAGAAGATCAACGAAGGAACAGACTGTAAAGTACTTAGAGCTTTAGAACACATATGCTGTCAGTCATAATGAAATTCTAATTGGATGCCTTGCTGTTTTAATTTATGCCAGATTCTAATATAATATTAGTCTTAAGCCCCTGGAGACTGTGAGGAAAAGACAGAAATCTGGCTCTTTGTTACAACAAGCTTTGGTATATTTGGTGCAGCTGCTTTTAATTAAGATTTAAGGTAACGAAATACTTGAGAGCTGTTCGCTTCAAACCAGCGACTCCTTGGAAGAGGAAACAAACAATAAAATAAACACAGCATCCATATAATTATTGGTTGCTATAAAAGTGGGCTCAAAAGCTTAGTCAGTCCCAAGGGAAAACTCTGCTCCAAATGAAGACTTCAGTGACAGTGGCACGTAGGCCTCAAGAGATATTTTCTCTCTCCCTCTCTTCCCCTTTCTTTCTCCACCCAGCTTTCTAATCTTCTAAAGCAGGGAATGGGGAATGGGGAGCACCTGCTGTGATGTTGGTGGACTGTGACTCCCATCAGCCCTAGCCAACTTTGCCAAAATTGAGGAATTCTGGGAGTTGCAATCCAATGAGACTTTCCAGAGTATAGTTGCCCACCCCTCTGCTAAACAAAGTTTCATATCCTCTTTGAGAAAGACTTGTTCTCCCCACTCAAAATGTCTTTTCAATGGTGGAGAGTTGAGCATCAGCATCAGTGAGCCTTTTGTCTTGATTATAGCTGTATTCTTAAGAGGTTCTTGCAGCCACTTATGATAATTTAATGAACATCTCCAGAATCTTGACTGGAACATACTTTTTAAAGCTATTACAATGGAGAACAAAAGTGGAAATGCTATAAAGAGAGCTCAGGCAATACCACCTACCTCAAAATGGGAAAATAAAATGTATGACCCATTAGGCCACATGGAGGAAAATAAACTGTATGAGGGTAAAAGCGGGAAGGCACAAAAAATACACACACACCTACACATGGAAGGGGAGGGGGAGAGGGAAGAAGAGACTACAGTTCTGTAAAATACAACTCCCACTTTTTTTTTTTACCCTCACAACATTCGTGTGGAGGGAGCTATGGCTAAATTTATGTATTTATTATATTTTCATCCCTCTCTTCTTCCAAGCAGTTTAGGACAGTGTTCACGGTTTTCCTTTCTGATCCTTAAAACAACCATGTAAAACAGAAGTGAGTAACTGTGACAAGTCCAAGGGCCAATTTTCTGCCCCCAGGACTCCTTGTGGGTCACACAAACAGCGAAAAAAATGAAAATTTTAAAAGTGGCCAGAAGTCCACTTCTGGTTCTGAAAAATGGGTGGGTTTTTTATGTTAAACATTTCAGGGCTCTTCTATGACCTGTTTAAAAGATGAATTGATACTCCTGGGGACTTCCAAGAGAGGTGATTTACCCCTTTTGTTTTGCCAAAAAGAAGAAAGTCTGAGAAATCTGGAGAGGTCAAGAGCCAGAAAAACAGCCTTGGAGGTCTTCATGCAGCCTCAGGATTCACTTTTCCCACACTTGCTGTAAGGTGAATTGGGCTGAGAGAAAGCAATAGACTGAAGGTAATCAAATTTGATGCCCAAGTACGGATATGAACTCAGGTCTCCCTGGTCCTACACCACATATATCTTTAGATATGGTATTTGAAAGAATACAAAAGGAGGGTTTCAGGGCTGTGTCAACTAGCCCTAGTCCTCACCTGTAATGTGCCCAGTGGTACTACCACCATTCTCCATTGTGTACATTTGAACTTATCCATAGGGATGCTATATTACCACTACTGCTACCACCTCTAACTCCACCATCATCCTCCCACTTGTTTTCCAAACCAGGGACTCAAGTCAGCTTACAAGAGTACAGATAAAAGTTTAAATTGCTAAAGCATGCAAAAGTTAAAATATGATTACATTATCAATGTAAACTAAATGTCATTTAAAATCTTACCAGTTAAAAAGCAACCAATATAGACAATACAGTGCATTATTAAAAGCAGTCTGTTCTCAAAACCTGTTGAAACAACAGTGTTCATCTGCAACTGGATGGAGGGCATCACGACCTTTCTAGGAAGTAAGTTTCAAAGCCTGGGAGCAGCCACCGAGAAGGCCTCTACTGAGAAAGACCAAGATGTGCCTGAAAGGTTGGTAGGACCAAGAGAAAGGCAGGCTCACATGGGAAAAGGAGGATATCAAAAGTTGGGTGGGTTCATATAGGAGAATATAGTCCTTGTGATGAGCTGAACCCAAGACATATAGCGCTTTATAGATCACAACCAGCACTTGAATTGTGCCTGGAAACAGACTGGTATCTATCAATGTAGACAACTAAATCATCTCCCTGTGAGGAAGGACACTTGCCCTGTCAGTATTGCCCCTCACATGAAAGACCTCCATATGTGCATCTTCATATCTATGTACTTCCAATGCATTCTGCAGAACTGTGGCAGGTAGTTATGTCTGTGGTGGGAAGAATGACCAGTGTGTGACAGTAGATAGGGCCTGGCCTGTGTATTCCCATGACTCCTCCACATTCTTGCATTATGTATGTGTATATGTGGGTGTGTGTGTGTGTGTATGGATTCCCCTTGTTGTTTTATTATAATAGGTACTTTGTAATGATTATTCCATTAATTTGATAAAAGGGAGTTGGAATATTATATATTATTTGAGTGTTTCTTCGTAAAGTATTCAGGGAGAAGAAGTGCTTGAAACTGTCCTTTCTCAGCAAATAGAGTTGAAAAGTCTTGTGAGAATTTATCCAGAATGTAGAAATTGGTGGCTGGCATCCTGTTTGTCAATTATGATGTTGTAAGTTAGACCTTTGACATGGTAACTATGACGTAATGCCAGCCAAGCTGCCCTCAACACTCAGCATTGGCTGCGTGTCACTGCCACCCTACTCAAAGTCCCCTTTTATTATCCCTTATCTGGACTGGGGCCCGAGTCTCCAGGTGACCCTTTCTGTGTATAGCTTTACTTACTCATGGTTATTCTCTTGGTTAGCATGATCTTTCTCTTTATTATGAGGGAAATAATGCAAGATGAGTCAGTGGAACAGTTAACAAACAAACTTATTTGTTGTGGGGTTTTTTGTATCAAACAGGTTACAACTTCAAAACTGTATGATAACTCTGTAGATAACAAATGGTTCTTTCATTTAATTCTACTTAGTGTTCCTTTTAGTGACAGACTATTTATCTTTAAACATATACTTTATCTCTTCATACAGTGCACTCCCAGTATCACTCATACATCTGACTCATCCAACCATTTTCTCTCAACTTCTTCTCTCAACTGACATTCTAACAGATCACTCTCACCAAGGCCCCTCCCATCACAGCTCCCTGCACTGGGATTGGGTCCCTCTCAAGCATGCTCTCAAACCTAGTTCTTCACAATAACTATCTCCCATTTACTTTTATGATTGTGTTACTATTAAAGCATGATTGTAAATGCTCTTGAAATCCACCTTAAAATACAGTCAGCTGCACCAATGGGCAGAGAACTGTGGTGCTGGTGAGTGGGGTGCTCTAGGATGACACAGCCCCCCCCCTCTGCCAGCTGTCAGTGATGCACTGAGAAGTTGCAACAGGACCTCATAAGGGTCTCAGCTTCTGGTTGGTGCACTATTGATCACAGTGGAGAGGGGACGGGATACATCCTTCCTCCTTAACATAATTTTTCTGGTAATAAAAAAAGCATGAAGAAAACAGAGGAGGATTACAAGTCAAGAAGACATCAACTAGATGTGTGCCCCCTACAAAGTAAAATTTGAATTCTTTGGATGAGGCAGAGCGATTGCCCAATCAAAGCCTAGCTAAGAAGCACTTGTGGACCATTGGTTTAGTAATTCTGTATTCATCTGCACTATGATGCAGATTTGGAATTTTTCTCTTTATGCTCTGTCTGTATTGATTTTTTTGTAAATGTTCATTTGTCACAGCCTTTGGCTGGAGCACGAAATTTCACAGCTGATTGAACTGTTAATGGACACCACTTCAAGCCAACAATCCTGTGACTTGTGTTTATAGTTCATATGTTCCAAAGAGCAGGGGAGGAGAGAAAGGAGGTAGAGAGACACCACAATGTAGATGAGGAGAGAGCATTGAAAGCCACTTAACCAGGGAATGACTCAAGAGGACCCCTGTCTAAATAACGGTTATTAAAGTCCATTATTAGATTTTATCTGAAGAGCCAGTGTGTTAATCGTCTTTGACCAAATGCAAATAATAATGGTTAGCAGATGAAGCAGAAGAAATTCTTGCAATACAGTCCACTGCACTCCACCTCCACTCCCCATTTTTTTCTTCCCTCTCAAATCAATTTACAAGTTAAATTAAAATGGATTTCTAAAATCAATGTAAGGCTAAGTACTCAGTTCAGCTGGTTGCTGGGCTGCCTAACTATGGAAATCTATGTAAACCTAGGTTTCTTAATTAACCATCTTGATGCCCTATTTTACTGCCATTTATTGTTGTGGGGACACAGAATTTAAGGGATTTTAAGGTAATGCCCCTCTACTGAGGGCACCCTGTTCCTCTCCAAAACTTTAATTAAGACTGCCAGTATTGTGCTGGCCTCAAGGACCCCTCTCTAATTAGCCAGCTGTTGGGGTTGGAAGGTTGTAATCATGTCTCCAGGAGTGGAAGCTGAAGGGAGATACAGGGGCTTTGTCACTGCATCTACTCACAGAAGAGGCAAAGCAATTTGTCAACTCTCTTCCAATTTGAAAGAGCCTGAAATGGTCACTTCCTCCCCTTAAAAATAAAAACAAAAACACCCCTGTTTCATCCCATTTCATAGGTTCAACCTAATTTTTTTGCCTTCCTAATTTATTATACAAGTTCCCTTTACCTTGTGATCCCTCCTGGATTCTGTCCCACCCATGAAAGCTAAAACATCAGTCTTGCTGGTGCTCAGTAAATATCCTCCAACTCTCCTGATTTGGCAGGGATATCCCTATTAATCCTCTCCTATTCCATTTTTTAAGCTGCTTTTCATATGTCCCATCTTCTCTCTCCATTTCCCCACTTTACCCTCAGCTTACTTCACTTGCTGCAAACTTAATTCAAAATGCAAAAGTAGTTTGTCCATTAACTCAGCAGGGAAGAGGGAGGAGGAGGGGGCAGAATCTTGCCAATCCTAGTCAGCTGGGGCAAAATATTACTACAACTACTATTAGTAGTAGTTATTTTTTACCCGCCTCTATGCATCAAGGTGGGGGACAATAGGAGATTAAAATGCATCAACAGATTAGACCCATTTATGCTATGGAGTAAGCCTGACATTTAGTGGCTCAGATTGTCTTACTCTGGCCCTGCTTGTGCTAAAGAATTTCAAGGAGATGTATTTCATTTAAGTAATTCACCTACACTTATCTTTTAGATTCTTGATGAGGGTCTTGCTCAAGGTTGAAAGCAGAAGTTACATAATGCCACAGTACCAAGCAGGAAAGCTTTACTGTAAGAAGGAAAAGCTGCTTCGAAAGGGAGAAAAATTGGAATCATATACCTCTAATATTTCACAGATGAAAACCAGCTCACATGTGCCCAAGCTGCATCAGAATGTGGCCAAAAGGGTATGGCCAGAAAAAAAGAAGCAAAGATAAGCTACTATTTTAAGCAGAGAAACTCTGGAATGTCTACAAAATTACAGTTCTTAATCCTAGGCCAAATTTTCCTACAATCTTGGATTCTGCTCTGTTTCTAGTTTTGCATTAACAAGAGGTCTTGTTTTGATGTGTGATCAATATCCTGCTGGACTCCGCTTCCAGTGCTCCATTTTGCACACCTCCATCCTTCTCCCAATCTCCATTTGTTCTTCCTCCATCCTGCTTTCATTTTCCTTCTGCTATTTTCCGCTATTTTTCTTTACTAACGAAGAACTTCTGTTAGTAAAAAATAGCAGAAGGAAAATGAAAGCAGGATGGAGGGAGAATGAACAGAGGTTGGGAGGAGGACGGGGGCATGTGAAACTGAGTGCAGGCAGTGGAACAGCCCTGTTTCTCTCCCGATCTCCATGGGTTTCCCCCCCCCCATCTGAAAATCTCCATAGTTATGTGGAAGGGAGTCCCTCCAAAATTAAAAGTAGAATTTTTCAAGTAAATAAGCTTAGTACTGGGCTGCTAAGCACGTTCTACCATATTCCAAACCAAGAGCTAACACCAGGATTTGACCACACCAACTGAGGGTACACTCCAGAGTTTTCTGGCAGATGATTTCTACAAACAAGCAAGTCAAGCCACCTGCCAATTTTTTTTTTTTTGAAAAAGACCACCACCCCAACATTTGGAGATGTGACTATACCACCCTCCATAGCAACATGACCTTTTAGGTATACATTGCTATCGATGACCAAAGAAATAGTAAAGACCCCAGTGAAGGTTGACATTTTTACCTGGCTTCCACATTCTTGGGCCCCTGCCAACTTTAGCACCTCAGCATCTTCCCTATTTTGCCATCTTTGGGAGCTGGCTGTGCAAAAAGAAACCAACCCCCCCCCACCCACTTACTATCTCTTCAAGCCGCATATAGAGCACATTAGTATGGGTTCGTGTGAGATCTTCCTATGGGGAAATTATGTGATATATGTTTAGCATCTGTACATATTCTGGAACTGATTTTCAAAGGAGTTGGGGGAACAGCAATCAGGCTTCTGAGAGTGAATGCTGATTAATTGCAAGAACAATGAATAAGCAAATTGTTACACCTAACGTCTGTCTCAGGGCTCCCAAATACAATGCCCAAATCTATTCCAATTAGATTATTACAGTCCCATTAGGTGGGATTGTTTGAAAGATTGTCATAGTGAAAGAGGGAGAAAGAGCCTTACTGTCATTGCACAATGCAAGCTTATTTGTACTATTAGCTCCTTTGTTCTCAGGATAACGAGATCATACAGGAGAGGCCTATTCTCCATTAGCTCCTACTGGTTTCTGAATAGGTTTGTTTACCTTATCCATGTGAAAGGTTGGTGACTCATCCTGTTTACTGAAATCTAAGTTGCATTTGGACAACTTCTACACTTACCTTGCCTCTCCATTGATGCCCCCTTCTCGTGGGAGAGAGGCTTGCGTACCCTAATGATGTTTTGAGCTATGCTGGCGGTGGCACAATAGCCACCGGTAGGGTCTCCCATGCCAGACAAGTCAAAACTGAATGGTCTGACAAGAGTGTCAAAGGGCAGGATGGACTCTCTAGCCTTATGGCAACCATCCTAGGAGAAGGAAAACTCTAATGCCAAACCCGGGCAGATGGTGCTCATCCAACCCTGTAAGGTCAACCATCTAAGAGAAGGAAACTCTAATCAAACCAATGGCCCGAGGACCGTCCATGCTTGCAAGGCCAGCAGATGAACCTTTGGTTTAAAGGGTGAGGCCAGTTCTGTGCATGCTGCGCTCCACCAGAAAAATCCATTGCACAGGCTCGAAGGACAAATCCAATCCCAAAAAAAGCCCTCTAGCGATAGGCAAGGGACGAAACAGCAGTTGTAAAGATGCACTGGAAGCCGCAGACCCAACCCTGCATGCAGGCGGTTCAGGACTTTGGTCGCTCGAGGCTGACCTGGGAGATGACAGTCTTGTTCGGCAGCATCCTGAACAACCAAGCAGCCTTTTTTAAGGAGAGCACTGCTTGCTCCATATGGAGAGGGGCCTAGAAAAGGTGGCCTAACGAAAGCTCATCCCCAACTACCTGGTTGGCTAGCCGTGGCCAACGGGAATCTTCTGATGCGGTCAAACCAAGGCAAAGAAACAAAGGCGCACACCGGCCTCCAAAGGTGTAAATAAACTGATGCTTGCATGCTGGAACATCAGAACCATGTGAGACTCTGAAGATAGTGGATGGCCTGAGCGTCATTCTGCAATAATAGCCCATGAACTATCACAACTTAATATTGACATCACTGCTCTTAGTGAAGTTTGTCTCCATGAGGAAGGCAGCCTTAAAGAACACGGCTCCGGCTACACACTTTACTGGTCTGGCAAACCCAAAACCGAAAAATATCTTTCAGGAGTAGACTTCATGATTAAAAACTCCATTGCCTCCAAATTCGAAACCTTGCCAACAGGACACTCTGATCGCATTATTTCCTTACGCCTCTTACATGTTGTTCTCTTTAGTGTATATGCCCCAACTATGCAAGCCGACCCTGTAGAGAAAGACAAATTCTACACAGACCTACGCCAACTCATACAAAAAGTCCCTGTAGAAGAGAAAATTATTATCCTTAGTGACTTCAATGCCAGAGTAGGAAAGAACTCTGAAGCCTGGAAAGGTGTCTTAGGCAAGCATGGTGTTGGAAATTGCAATGATAACGGACGCCTCCTGCTAGAGTTTTGCGCAGAACAACAGCTCACTATTACAAACACTATCTTTCAGCAGAAAGACAGCTTGAAGACAACCTGGATGCATCTCCGATCCAAACATTGGCACCTCATTGACTATGTTCTAGTCCGCCAGAGAAACATTTGCGATGTCCGTCATACTCAAGTGATGCCCAGTGCAGAATGCCAGACAGATCATCGCCTCGTAAGATGTAAACTAAATCTTCATCTTAAGTTCAAACCTAAGAGGGGTGGCATGTTAAAGAAGTGACTCCAAATCAACAATCTTCAACAAGCTACCATGAGAGACAACTTCCAGGCAAACCTGCAAACAAAACTTGAAGACCATCCTATAGATCCTTCTCCTACAGTGCTTTGGCAACATATCAAAAACAGTATCCTCCAGTCTGCAGAAGAATCCCTTGGGTTCTCCCACAAGAAAAATCAAGACTGGTTTGATGAAAACAACCAAGAGATCCAGGAGCTATTGGCAAAGAAGAGAACTGCTCACCAGGCATACCTCGTCCTGCCAACTTGCCATGTAAGAAAAGCAGCTTTCCGCCTCACATGTAGTAAACTTCAACAAAAACTCCGAGACATGCGGAACAAGTGGTGGATCAATATAGCAGAAAAGACACAATGCTGTGCAGATCTGGGGGATTCTAGAGGATTTTATGAAGCTCTTAAGGCAGTGTTTGGACCTACTTATCAGGTCCAAAGCTCCTTATACAGTACAGATGGTCAAACATTAATTACTGATAAAGCCTCCATCCTGAATCGATGGGCTGAACACTTTCAAAGTCTCTTTAGTGTCAACCGAGTAGTCCAAGGCTCAGCTATACAACATATGGTACAAAAACCGATGAAAAATGAATTGGACATAGCTCCCACTTTGGAAGAGACCGTTAAGTCCATACAGCAGTTGAAAAATGGCAAGGCAGCTGGGATTGATGGAATCCCACCTGAAGTTTGGAAACACGGAGGTCATGTACTCCATGATAAATTCCATGAGCTCCTTGTGAATTGCTGGGAAAAGGGGGAACTGCCATCAGATCTCCGAGATGCAGTCATCATCACCCTGTACAAGAAAAAAGGAGCAAAATCCGATTGCTCAAATGATTGAGGCATAACACTGCTCCCTATTGCTGGAAAAATCCTTGCAAGGATACTCCTGAACAGATTAGTTCCTGCCATTGCAGAAGAAGTTCTTCCTGAAAGCCAATGTGGTTTCAGAGCCAATAGGAGTACTACAGATATGGTATTTGCCCTTAGACAACTGCAAGAGAAATGTATAGAGGAGAACAAGGGTCTCTATGTAACATTTGTCGACCTCACCAAAGCCTTCGACACTGTGAGTAGGAAAGGTCTGTGGCAGATCCTGGAAAGACTAGGATGTCCCCCCAAATTCCTTAAACTGATTATTTTGCTACACGAGGGCCAGCGCGGTCAAGTCAGATATGGCGATGCTCTTTCAGAGCCCTTTCTAATAACTAATGGAGTGAAGCAAGGTTGTGTTCTTGCTTCAACTTTATTTACAAGCTTCTTCAGCATGGTGCTCCAAAGGGCTACGGCAGACCTCGAAGAAGATGACGGCATCTATATATGTTACCGTACTGATAGCAGCTTGTTTAACTTAAGCCGTCTGAGGGCTCGCACTAAGACTCTAAACTATCTATTCCGTGAGCTGCTCTTCGCTGATGATGCTGCCCTTGTTGCCCACACAGAAGCAGCTCTGCAGCGCCTAACATCCTGCTTCGTAACAGCTGCAGAGCTGTTTGGGCTGGAAGTCAACCTGAAGAAAACAGAAGTTCTTTACCAGCCTGCACCACAGGATGAACACCACCATCTCCACATTGCCGTTGGCAACTCTGTGCTTAAGTCCGTTCAGCAGTTCACCTACTTGGGAAGCATAATCTCCTCAGATGCCAAGATTGACAAAGAGATCGATCACAGATTAGCAAAGGCACATAGCACATTTGGAAGACTTTACAAAAGAGCCTGGAGTAATAAACACCTGAGGCGAAACACAAAAATCAGTGTGTATAGAGCCATTGTACTGTCTATTCTCCTTTATGGGTCTGAAACATGGGTCACCTATCGCCACCACTTACGACTCCTCTAACACTTTCATCAGCGCTGTCTACACACAATCCTAAATATATACTGGACTGACTATGTGACGAATGTTGCTGTCCTTGAGCATGCAGGAATCACCAGCATTGAGGCCATGATACTGAGAACACAGCTGCACTGGGCAGGGCATGTTTCTAGGATGGAGGACCATCGTCTCCCAAAAATAGTATTCTACGGTGAACTCGCCACGGGTCAGTGTAAGAGGGGCGCTCCAAAAAAGCGATACAAGGACTCCCTGAAACAACACCTCCGGCTCAGCCAAATTGATCACCAACAATGGTCTGCCCTGGCCTCACATCAGGAGGCATGGAGACACACTATCCACAATACTGCAGCCTTATTTGAGAACTCACGCCGAACAAGTCTTGAAGAGAAACAACAACGCAGAAAGAATCACAACCCGGTAACATCACCCAAGGAAACCTTCTGCTGTGCTTTTTGCAACCGGACTTGTTTATCTCGGATTGACCTTTTTAGTCATCAGGGTGCTTTGCAGAAAGCATGGGATGAGCCCTTCCTGAATCTTCGTTTGTGAAGAGAAGCCAGAGAGAGACACTTGCCTTAGTAAGGATCAATGAAGAAGTATATAGGACTGTGATCCAGCTGCAGGGGGAGGGGGGTTTCTGCCTGAGAACCCCTAAGCTGCCCTTTATGGGAAGCAATGTTGGGATTCCTCTTCCTGGGAATTCCCTGAATTGCACCATAATATGGTGTTATCATGATGCCAGGAGATCGCTAAAGGGCTTCCTTTTCAGATGATGTTGTTTCCATCTCGTCATGCACCCATGCTGCTGCCATTCCACCGGCACTGCTTTTTATTGATAGGCTAAGCCATCAATAGATCCCCCATTCCGTTTTTGTAACGGAATGTCCTGCATCTGAAAAGGTGCCCCGTTATGCTGGCGTGATGCCAGCGTCAATGAGAGGTCCGTGCCAGAACACTTTCGGGTGAGATCGGGACATCAAGGTAAGTGACACACTTTTTTGTACCCTTCCCAAGTTATTTGTTGTGTTTTAAATATGTTTAGGTGCTTGGTGTAACTTTTTGTCTTTTATTTTACGTTTTATGTTTGAATTTCCTCCGCTCTCATCTTCTTGCGAGAACAGCCGGGATTTGAAACCAGGAACTGAAAGGAGCTTCATTCAAGCTCCATTCTCTCCTGGGCTGTCCTGCCGAGGGAACGACGTGTGATTAAGGTAGGTCTGAAAACTTTTTCCCCCATTACAGGGATGGGAGAGGGGTGAGAGAGGAGATTATGAGACAGGAACACTTTTTTTGTTCCTATCTGATAGTCTTCTAAGATTCTCTGAACTTTATGGAACATGCCCCTGAGTAATGGCAGTGCTCGTGTGCAAATGTGAACAGAGCAACCAGATGAATTTGAAAGGTTCATCATACAGGATTAAGACTGCCAGGATATCATAATGATCCCCTTTGGTTGCAGCATTTTTGTTTGTCTTGTCAGTGAGAAAGTTCAGCAGGGGGAAGATGAGTAAGAAAATGGGCTATTCCTATTATAGATAGCAAGTATAATTGGATGAATGGCTTAAAAGAGGGAAATGGTATTGTTTGTCTCTACTGAATCATTTTCAACTCTCTTCACAAAGGAAATGGTATATTATATTTAAGGAGTGAAACCAGAGCCTTCTGTTCCTTGTCATGATGGATGGATGAATTACAGATTGCAGTGAGAAGTAGCAGACAGCCCTTTCCACCACAGAGGTCATAAAATACAGGCTATTTGTCTAGCAGTGAAAAATGCTGGGAATAATAGCATGCTGCATAGAGTAGAAAATATATCCAGAATTGGGTTCCCTTCTATCCTGACATCTTCTGAGAAAGCTGGAAATCATGCTAGAGAATTTTATTTTTTAAAAATCTGGCCTGGTTTATGTGAAGTCTAAATCACTGGACTGCTAGGCCTAGGGTAAATTCCAAGGACTCACTTCACAAGAGTTACCTCTTTCTGAAGGCTTTTAATTCCTCCAATAGGAGCAATGAGATAAACTCTATTACATCCAATGACAAATAGTTTTCCAAAAGAAGACATTTTTGTTTTCATTGTGCACTCAGGAACATTTTAAAGTTGTGTATATGTGTATGTGCCTTCAAGTTGCCCGTTGACTTACCGCGACCCCATGAATTCCACAGTTTTCTTAGGCAAGGAATATTCAGACATGGTTTTGCCAGGTCCTTCCTCTGAAATATAGCTTACAGCACCTGGTATTCATTGGCAATATCCCATCTAGTCACTTCAAAGGTTGGATGGAATCTTGTGCCTACAGGCCCTTTTACAGGATGAATTTTATTTGTGTATTTATTTATTTATTTATTTATTTGTCATTTAAGATGTTTCTGTATTGCCTCCAAGTCCACAAGGACTCATGAAGCAACGAGCAAACAAAAACGATTTTAAAAATACAAAGATAAAAACTTTTTTAAAGCATGTAAAAATACTCTTTTAAAACTTCTAAAAACATTCCTAAAATATAATCATATATCCTAATCCTAAAATATAACTCTCCTCCTAGATCCCTTTTGCATGTAATGCCATCAAGACATGTGTCACACATCCTATATCTGTGCATTTCGTTTTTACTGCCCAAGTGTAGTATCCTACATTTCTCCATATTGAATTTCATTTTGTTAGTATTGGCCCAGCTTTCTAATCTGTTGAGGTCATTTTGGATTCTGGGTATTAGCTACCCCTCCTAATTTGGTGTCATCTGCAAACTTGATAAGCATACCCTCTATTCCCTCATCCAAGATGTTAATAAAGATGTTGAATAGCACTGGGCCCAGGACAGAACCCTATGGCACCCCACTGGTCACTTCTCTCCAGGATGAAGAGGAGCCATTGGTGATTACCCTTTGGGTTCAATCAGTCAACCAATTACAAATCCACCTAACAGTTGCATTGTCTAGCCCACAGGTTAATAACCTTTTTGCAAGAATAACATGTGGGACCTTGTCAAAGCTTTACTGAAATCAAGATACGCTACATCCACTGCATTCCCTTCATCTATCAAGTTTGTAACTCTATCAAAAAAAGAGGTAAGATTAGTCTGGCATGACTTGTTTTTTGAGAAATCCATGTTGACTTTTAGTGATCACGGCATTCCTCTTTAAGTGGTTACAGACTGTCTGTTTAGTGATCTGTTCTAGAATCTTTCCTAGAATTGATGTCAGGCTGATTGGGTGGTAATTATTTGGGTCTAATTTTTCCCCCTTTTTAAAGATGGGGATAACATTTGCCCTCCTCCAGTCTGCTGGGACCTCTCCTGTTCTCCAGGAATTCTTGAAGATTATTGACAGTGGTTCTGAGATTACTTCTGCCAGTTCTTTTAATACCCTTGGATGAAGTTCATCTGGCCCTGGAGACTTGAACTCATTTATACTGGCCAGGTATTCCTGAACTACCTCTTTACCAATTCTGTCCTGTATTTCCCCTACTGCACTGTTCCCCCTTTGGGAGAAGTCTGAAGAAAAGAAGGTGTTAAGTAGTTCTGCCTTTTCTCTGTCCCCTGTTAGCCTTTCACCATCTTCTCCACACAGCAGCCCTAACATTTCCTTGTTCTTCCTTTTGCTATGGACATAACAAAAAAAGGCCTTTTTTATTGTTTTTAACCTCTTTAGCAAGCCTGAGCTCCATCTGAGCTTTGGCTTTTTTTACTTTCCCCCTGCATGAACTGGCTATTTGTTTGAATTCTTCTTTGGTGATTTCCCCCTTTTTCCATTTCTTGTACATGTCCTTTTTAAGTTTTAGCTCAGTTGAGAGTGCTTTTGACATCCATCCTGGTTTCTTTAGACACCTCCCCTTTTTCTTCCTCATTGGAACTGTTTGAAGTTGTGCCTTCAATATCTCACTTTTTAGAAACTCCTATCCTTCATGAACTCTTTTATCTTTTAATATTTCTGACCATGGGATCAGATGAAGCCAGCCTAACATCCTTGAGTAGGGAGTTCCACAGTAGAGGTGCTGCTACAGACTATTCCATAACACACAGAATACTCTCTGTGTGTTTGCCTTAAAAGGACAGAGCAAAGACCACTGTCAGATACTAGAACCTCATTACTTTGCTCTGGGCTAAGCAGATAAAGCCATCTTGCTTTTTCTTAACTCTACATGCTGCTATATAACGTGGGCATCTCTTCTGCTTCACAGAACACAGTCTTCTGTATGGAGGTATCCTCTGTTTGAAAAACTGTATAGTCCAAGTCTTATTGGGGTGGGGACATAAAAAAGGAGAGAAAGAGTGTTGAAATTGCCCACCAACAGTAAGCATAACCTATGCCAATATAGTACCATCCACATATTTTGGATCTCAAATTGCAACAGCCACAGCCCACATGGTAAAGAATACTGGAAGCTGTAGTCCAAAACACCTGGAGAACACCAGGATAGAAAAGGATATGGTAAGACCAAGGCAGAAGCAGGGGCATTACTAGGGTGTGTGGGGGTACAGTCCGCACCAGGAGACACTTTTAGAGGGTTGTCTCTGGTACCTTCACACACACCCTCTGGGCTTACTTCATTGTGCCACTTACTTGGGTGTCATCTCCTCTAGAGAGACACAAACCTCTGCAACAGTTCATGCCCGTGTAGAAGGGGTGATCTCGAAGTCCGTGGCACAGCAAGTAAGCACAGCAGGGGGGCACCATGGCAATTGTGGTTCCTTTCTCTCCCCAGCTCAGGGTTAATAGACAAATTGAGGTGAGAATGGGTTGTCTACAATGCCATAGTAGGTAGATTTGTAGTCCCACTGAAGGCCCACAATGGCTGTTTGGGGGGGTGTCATGATGGAGTTCCATCATGTTGCCACAAGGTGCAACTCCCATCATTCTGCTAGAGAACTATAACTCTCTTTGTTTGTAAACAGATTGTCTTGCCAGCATAGTATCAGGTAAGAAAAGGGTTAATGGGAAGGGGCCCAAGCACCACCTTCACAGAGCTAATGAGAGGACATCATTAACATAACACCATGTGATTGGACTGACCAATTACAGCTTTGACCCGAGAAATCTGGAGAGGATTTAATTGCTTTTGTTTGAAACCAGTGAGTGAGATTTGGAGAGAGAGATTTTAGGAGATGTGAGAAAATAAAGACTGCTATGCTGGTAGAGCACAGCCATTCCATCTCTGGCTTTTGCTCCCAGCTGCCTGGACAAAATCTCAAGGCAACAAACTGCAAGTATTTAGTAGAGATTAGGGCCTGTTTAGTTGCATTAGGGAATTCTTTTTAATTTCTTTACTTTGGTTGAATGTAGCTAAATTAGTAACTGAATGTAACCTGAGTAATGTAATGCTTTGATCTTGATACTCTGTATTGCTATCACTTTAAGCCTGCCTGCCTGCCTAAGGTAGGGGAGAATCCTGCCTCATGTGAGATTGCATGACTACTTCTCTTGAATAAAGTAAATTGATTTATCTTCCTATACTGATGCTTACCACGTGCCTTACTCTTGACTATGCTACTGTGAACCTCCTCTGGGGTTAGGAGGAGGGAGTTAGTTGATTCTATAGTGGCAAGGAGTGCCACTGATTAATATAGACTACGCACAACTTCCCACTGCATTGTGCGTGAAAAGGGGAGGAGTCCCAAGGGGAAAATAAGCCCCCCCAGTTGAACCCAGTGGGTGGTGGCAGATTGGATGGTTTTGGGGGTTTGTAGGAGGATCCTGGGGTGAGGATACTCAGGACTAACCCTACAGAGAGAGGGCTAACCTGGAGCTCCTGGGACGGGAACTCAGGTTTGAGCCCCTGACAGGGGGTATCCCTGAATGACTGCCACATGGCTAGGAACATCTTTGCCAGTTTTGGCTGGTGTGCCAGTTGTTTCCCTTTCTGGAGAAGGTGGATCTGGCCACAGTTACACATGCTTTGACTTCACATCTAGATTAAATCATGTTTCTGCTTTTTAATTCAAGTATTTTCTTCTGGTAGACATGGTAATAAAATTTCTAGGATATTGTGGGGGGTGTAAATGTATGAACTGGAGAAGCTTCCACTCAAACTTTTGAATGGGAGAACCTGTAACCCTGTAACAATTTCTTTTAAAATGCCCTGCTGATGTGATTCCATCGGCATTGGATTCTTGTGTGGGTGTATCCACACTGCACAATTATAGCAGCTTCATACCACTTTAACTGCCTTGGTTCCATCCTATGGAATCCTGGATTTTGTAGTTTGTGGAGGAACCACAAATCCCAAAGCCAAGCACTAAAACAGAGAATTCTAAATATCTCATCAAACTACAGTTCTAAAGATCCCATAGGCTGGAGCCATGGCAGCTAAAGTGATTTCAAACTGCTATAATTGTGTAGTGTAGGTGTACCCTGTGATTGTGATTAAATTAAAGATATTGATTATTATTTATAAAGCACTAAATGGCTCATGTCTGGGATATCTGAAGGACTACCTAGGACTGTACAAACTGCCCTTCAGATGTGATTATCCTCAGAAGACCTGATGTTGCCAAATGGGGCCTGTTCCACCTTGAGAGAAGGCAGGGTTTTGACAGAGCTGTTCACTGTCACAGATCTCTTTCTGGAAGCAAGCTCAGATAGACCCATCCCTTCATAGTTTTTAGTCAGTCATCTAAGTTTTTTTAATGCTTCTAAAGGTTTTCAATGGTTATTCTTTGTAATTTTATTTTCACTATTATTTTTTTAATGCTCTCTATTGTTATTTTATTAAGGGCTTGTCTAAATGGTGAAAATAATCCTAATGGGATGCGAATGGAAGGTGATCCATACAAATGGACATTCACATAAATACATGTGATGTGACCGAGAGGCTGACAAGACTGGTCAAGCCGACTTATCATTACCCCTTCCTTTTGGTCCATGTGGGAACCAATGATACTGCAAGACACAGCTTTCCAAAGATCAGAAAAGATTATGAGGCTCTGGGGAGGAAGCTGAAAGAAATGGATGCACAGGTTGTCATCTTGTCTCTTCTGCTAGTTGAAGGGTGTTGTCCAGGAAGGCAGAGGAAAATAGCCGATGTAAACAACTGGCTCCATAGATGGTGTCACCGAGAACTATTTGGATTCTTGGATCATGGGCTGTGGTTCCGTGAGGGAGGACTTCTGGCAAGGGGTGCATCTCACGCCAGTTGGCAGAAACGTTTTTGCCAACAGTCTCAAGAATTTGATCAGGCGAGCTTTAAACTGAGTCATATAGGGGAGGGAGACAGTATTCTGGAAGGCAAAAGGGCTGGAGAAAATAGGCAAACTGTCACAGAGAGAACAAGGCAAATAGTGCAAGACTCAACAGTGGGAGGCAAAAAAAAACTTGCACAGGCAGCAAGTAAAGGGAACACATGGTCTTAGATGTCTCTATACTAATGCATAGAACATGGGAAATAAACAAGATGAACTTGAACTCCTAGCACTGCAAATATGATATAATAGGCATTACTGAAACCTGGTGGGATGAGTCTCATGATTGGAATGTAGGAATAGAGGGGTATAACCTTTATAGGAGAAACAGGCCAAACAGGAAAGGAGGAGGAATAGCATTATATGTCAGGAATATTTACATCAGTGAAGAGATCCATGGCATCAGTACTGGAAGCCAGGTGGAGAGCATCTGGATAAAAATTAAAGGGGAGGCAAACAACAGGGATGTTATTTTGGGACTCTACTACAGAGCCCCAAGTCAGACGGAGGAATTGAATGATGCCTTTCTAGAACAGATGACCACACACGCAGAAAGGAGAGATGTAGTAGTGACGGGTGACTTCAACTATCCTGATATTTGCTGGCAATCTAACTCAACCAAAACTTCAAGGTCTAGCAAATTCCTTACTTGCCTGGAAGACAATTTCATGGTCCAAAAGGTGGATGAAGCAACAAGGGGTCAGCTATTTTAGATCTGATCCTTACCAATAGGGATGACCTGGTTAATGGGGTGCAAGTGGTGGGATCCTTAGGTGAGAGTGATCATGTTCTCCTGGAGTTTGTTATACAATGGAAAGGAGAAGCCAGGCATAATCAGACATACATTCTAGGCTTTAGGAGAGCTGCTTTCAATAAACTCAGGGAAATACTGGGGGTGATCCCATGGTCAGAAATACTAAAAGGGAAGGGACTTCAAGATGGATGGGACTTTCTCAAAAGGGAGATACTGAAGGCACAATTTCAAACAGTACCAATGAGGAAGAAAAATGGGAGGTGTCTCAAGAAACCAGGACGGATGACTAAAGAACTTTCAATGGAGCTAAGTTTTAAACGGAACATGTATAGGAAATGGAAAAGGGGGGAAATCACCAAAGAAGAATTCAAACAGATAGCGAACACCTGTAGGAGTAAAGTCAGAAAAGCTAAAGCACAGAATGAGCTCAGGCTCGCTAGAGAGGTTAAGAACAATAAAAAGGGGGGTTTTTTTGTATGTCCACAGCAAAAGGAAGAAGAAGGAAATGGTAGGGCCACTACGTGGAGAAGATGGCAAAATGCTAACAGGGGACAGAGAAAAGGCAGAATTACTCAACACCTTCTTTGCCTCAGTGTTTTCAGAAAAGGAAAAGGGTGATCAACCTGAGGAGAATGGAACAGAGGACACAATAGGGGAAATCCAGCACAGAATAAGTAAAGAGGTAGTACAGGAATACCTTCTTAATCTAAATGAATTTAAGTCTCCAGGCCCAGATGAATACATCCAAGGGTATTAAATAAAAGAGCTGGCAAATGTAATCTCAGAGGCATTGGCAATAATCTTTGAGAACTCCTGGAGAACAGGTGAAGTCCCAGCAGACTGGAGGAGGGCAAATGTTGTCCCCCACCTTCAAAAAGGGGGGAAAAGAGGATCCCAACAATTATCGTCCAGTTAGTCTGACATCAATACCAGAGACGATTCTAGAGCAGATCATTAAACAGAGAGTCTGTGAACATTTAGAAGGCAATGGCATAATCACAAAAAGTCAACATGGGTTTCAGAGAAACAAGTCATGCCAGACTAATCTAATCTCTTTTTCGGATAAAATTACCAGCTTGGTAGATGAAGGGAACGCTGTGGATATTGCATACTTTGATTTCAGTAAGGCCTTCGACAAGGTTCCCCATGACATTCTTGCAAACAAGCTTGTAAAATGTGGGCTAGACAAGATAACTGTTAAATGGATTTGTAATTGGTTGACTGACCGAACCCAATGGGTGCTCAGCAGTGGCTCCTCTGCGTCTTGGAAAGATGTGACCAGTGGGGTGCCACAGGGTTCTGTCCTGGGCCCAGTGATATTCAACATCTTTATCAATGACTTGGATGACAGAATTAGGGGCATATTTATCAAATTGCAGATGACACCTATTTAGGAGGAGTAGCTAATACCCTAGAGGACAGGATCAAAATTCAAAATGACCTAAATAGACTAGAAAGCTGGGCCAAAGCTAACAAAATGAAATTCAATATGGAGAAATATAAGGTACTGCACTTAGGGTGGAAAAACGAAATGCATAGATATAGGATGGGGGAGACCTGGCTGAACAAGACTACGTGTGAAAGGGATCTAGGAGTCCTAGTAGAACACGAGTTGAACATGAGTCAACAGTGTCATACAGCAGCTAAAATGGCCAATGCGATTTTGGGCTGCATCAATAGAAGTATAGTGTCTAGATCACGGGAAGTAATAGTACCACTCTATTCTGCCTTGGTCAGGCCTCACCTAGAATACTGTGTTCAGTTCTGGGCACCACAATTCAAAAAAGATATTGACAAATTTGAGTGTGCCAGAGGAGGGCGACTAAAATGGTGAAAGGTCTGGAAACCATGCCTTATGAGGAAAGACTTAGGGAGCTGGGTATGTTTAGCCTGGAGAAAAGACGGTTAAGGGGCGATATGATAGCCCTGTTTAAGTATTTGAAGGGGTGTCACATTGAGGATGGAGCAAGCTTGTTTTCTGCTGCTCCAGAGACTAGAACACCGAACAATGGATGCAAGCTCCAGGAACAGAGATTCCACCTCAACATTAGGAGGAACTTTCTGACAGTAAGAGCTGTTCAGCAGTGGAACACACTTCCTCGGCGCATGGTGGGGTCTCCTTCCTTGGAGGTCTTTAAACAGAAGCTGGATGGCCATCTGTCAGGGATGCTTTGATTGTGATTTCCTGTGGGGCAGGGGGTTGGACTGGATGGCACTTGTGGTCTCTTCCAGCTGTACAATTCTATAATTCTATGATTCTATGTCATTCGGAAGGGGGGCAGCCAAGTCCACTGCAAACTCCGTGTGGGTAGCTTCCGGGCTTCATCCAGGTTTTTTAAAAAGCTCCATATAACATGTGAATATGAGCCTGTGTATACCCCTACTAGCTCTGACTGGATACACACAAGATGAAAATTTATGATGATCTTTATTAAGAGTTCAAAAATAACACCAATCACTCACAGGAGATTTTCACACAGGGCCAAAATGCCCCGTTACTGCCCCACCATCTCCTCTCCCATTCCTGCCATGGAATAAAGTAAATCTTTCACACACTTACCTTAATTCCTTAATTCCGCAGCAGGAACGGGCTCCCCCTCCCCTCGCTGGCCGGCCGTAAGTGCAGCTGTCGTAAGGCTGCTTTTACGACCGTCTGTCTGAAATATTGTCACGTTATCACGTGATAATGGCTGGGTGGTAAATTTAAAAAATAAAACTCCCCAAATATAAAATCAGTTCACCAAGCACAAAAACACACTTTAAATCACACAATCAAAATAGGGAGGGTAAAATAAAGGGTGCCACTTACCTGGATGTCCAGATTGTACCAGGAAGTGCTCAGAACAGACCTCTCCTCCGCAGCTGTCATTTTGGAACAGGAACGGGGCTCCTGTTTGCACACCTGTGATTGCGTGATAGCAACGGAATGGGAGGTCTATTCACGATGAAAAATCGTGATTACATTGTTCCAGAACAGTCACAGGAGCAGGATGGATGCAGGACAAAACAGGGTCAATGTCGTCCGAAAGGGAAAACCTTTCCCGACCCTATTGTTTCTGCCACGGGATATATAGCCCATGTTAAAATCTCCACACAGTTACTAAGGATTAATAAATTAGAAAGATTTTCTTTGCTTTGCTAAATATGAGATTTAATGCTTTACTATTTTGTTAGTAAGACCAGAAATAGCAAATTGTAAATAATAATAATAGAGCTGAAACAAATAAGATAACATAGAATTTTTCCTTTGAGAAAAACCAGCAGAAGGAACTCATATGTTTATTTGTTTATATATGTTTGTATGTTTTAGTAGATTTTAAAAATTCTGTTACAAAGAAAAAGGAAACAATGAAGACTGTTAATAATAACGACTACTGGTTTGTAACTTTTAAAAATAAAGGAAAAAAAAATCTCCACACAGTTACACAAGAAGCATTCACACAATTCTAACAAAAGAGAGTGGGAAATATTTGGATAGGAGAATAGGAGGAGGATGTTGTGGGTGATACAACCTGTCCTGTAGATCTTGGGGTCTCAAAGTGAATATCTGAGGGCATGCAGCAAACTGGCAGCATGGCGGGTGGCTACACAGCCTTGGCTACACAGATGGACAGAGTACCCTCAGGAAGGAGATCTGTGTGCCCTTGAGTGGAGTTTTCAGGGGGTTTAAATAGGACATATTTGCCTTCTGGGGATGGGATTTTGAGTAGAAAACAATGCATTCCAGGAGTGTGATTAAACAACAGATCATCGGATATGATAACTATCCTATAATGTGTTGCTCGTTTTGAACTGAATAGCAGTAGCTACCTCCTTTAGTGCCAGACTTGGGGATCAGGATAGGTGTCGTTTACAGACAATGATTACTCCAATAGAATAATGTTGTGGGTGATACGACCTGTAGATCATAGGGTCTCAGAGTGGATATCTGAGGACATGCAGCAATAGGATTTTGAGTTGGAAACAATGCATTCCAAGAGTGTTCCATGATTAAACAATGGATCTCTGTATATGTTAACTATCCTATAATGTGTTGCTCCTTTGAATTGCAGCAGCTACCTCTTTTAGTTCCAAGCTTGGGGATCAGGATAGGTGTCATTTACAAACAATGATTACTCCAACTATAGATGATGAGACTGTCTGACACCAGATGCTCTCAGGAAACATTTCCTTAGGTCTGGCTTGACCTTTAAGTTATCTTATTTTAGAATTTTCTCTGGCCCTTCTCTTGGGCAATACATGACTTTGTTATTTTCTACGAGTGTCTTTGGAATTTTCCTGTGGGGTTCTGGTCTACTGACTGTCTGTCCACATGGAAGGCCACTTTGGAGCCAAATTATTAACTACTTGTCAATTATTGGGGTCCATGGGGGCTGGAGGTTAGAATCATAGCATCATAGAGTTGGAAGAGACCTCAAGGGCCATCCAGTCCAACCCCCTGCCATGCCACACAATAAAATCATTCCTGACAGATGGCCATCCAGCTTATGTTTAAAAACCTCCAAAGGAGACTCCACCACACTGCAAGGAACCGTGTTCCACTTCTGAACAGCTCTTACTGTTAGGAAGTTCTTCCTAATGTTTAGGTGGAATCTCTTTTCCTGTAGTTTGAACCCATTGCTCCGTGTCTTAGTTTCAGGAGTAGCAGAAAACAAGCCTGCTCCATCTTCAGTATGACATCCCTTCAAATATTTAAACATGGCTATCATGTCCCCTCTCAACCTTCTCTTCCCCAGGGTAAATACTAAGCTGCTCCTCATAAGACATGGCTTCCAGACGTCCCACCATTTTGCTCACCCTCCTCTGGACACATTCCAGCTTCTCAATATCCTTCCTGAATTGTGGTGCCCAGAACTGGACACAGTATTCCAGGTGAGGAATACTTGGTGACCAAAGCAGAATACAGTGGCACTATTACTTCCCTTGATCTGGACACTATACTCCTATTAATGCAGCCTAGAATCGCATTGGATTTTTGTGGAAAATACTGTATAGCACTCTTCTTGTCCCCCATGTTTAGTAAGTTTAGGAAATAACTTGCATGCTCAAGTTTCCACCCCCCCCCCTTCTCTTCTCAGGCTGTTTTAGCCATTTGGAGCTATGTGGTGACCATTGAGTCATTCATCACATGGCTTCCTAATTTAAATGTTTTATTATGCTTTGGTTTTGGTTCCTTCTTGGGATCTGAAACTTCTCCATGATGCTGCTTCTTCCCTTCCCCCCCTTTCCTCCATGCTCTCCATGCATCTAACTTCCAAAATCATGAAGAAAAGAGGCAAGCTCTTGCTTACTTGCAAACACCTCTTTTTTTCCCCTGAGGATATATGGATATTACTGCTATAATACTCAGAAACCTCTGATTTGATTATCCTAACCTGAACATCCCAAGATTGGGTGAGTTTTTCTACCCTGAACCCTAATCCTCTTAGTTAGTTAAGGACCTAGATTTGTTTTGAATATGTAGATTAACATTGCTATACCTTCAGTAAACTTTTGATATGCATTTTAAGCAAATGCCTTTATTGTCCTTAATTTGTCTACGTAATGACTTAATACTTATAGACCACATATAAATGCAAATTGAGCTGGGCCAGTCTTCCCTGCTAACTCAGCTTACTTTGAAAGAAAGTTTTCTTAAGAAGATATTCCTAAAGGGCTAGCTCCCTGGAATCTTTAATAAATGTTTAATTTTATACTCATAAACCCCAACAATTTTAAGAGATTAGTGAGGGATAATAATACCAACAATATCCATATGTGAAGTGAAACAACTACGTCAGCCTTGTACAGGTATAAGTAGACGGAAAACATTTTAAATCTTCTAAAGGCTGCTTGGAGGCTTCTTCCAAACTGCATCCAAGGATGATTTTCCTTCTTCTTCACCAGTTTCTAATCTTCTCATGATTTCCATTTTGGTAGTCAAACGTATACCTCTATGTTCTTTTCTTTTTGTTAACGTGCTGAGGCTGATGAGGCGGGCTTATCTGCTGTCACCTTTTCTCTGTTTTTCTGTTATTGCATGCTCAAAAAGGGATTTTGGAGACAGCTGCTGTTTATCTTGCCTGTTATAGGCTGAAACACACAGCTAGAGCAGATTGGCTGGAACATAATACCACTCCTTCTCAGTTAAACTTTATTGCATAGTTTACTGCAGGGACATGCTGCTGCAACCAAACTAAAAGTCTATGTTTCTCCAGTCCTCCTTCACAAACCTCCCAATGCCAATGCTGTTAAAAAAACAAATTCCAGCTGGACAGAGGATGCGAAGGAAAAGGGGCAGGGGACGGGCAGGCATTAAAGGCTTTGCAAAAAGGAGTGTCTTTTATCACAGAATTTGTTAACTGATCAGGATTTGTTGTACAACGGAACTATTTCTGCTCATCTTCTTCTGACAGTGTTAATAATAACTATTATGATAACATATCTGGAGAGTTTAGCATGTTAGCACTTCTGTATAACTGATACTTTCCTCTTATTGCTGTTTGCAATCTAAAAGCTACGTGATGCCCTGAGGGTGTTGCATGGAAGATGTACGTTTCATGATTCTGCTCTGCAACCACAGCAAATGCATTTTCTCTCTTTTTCTCCAGGGCACAATTCTGTGTATAACACAAATGGCAACAGGGTATATACAATCTAAAATCTTACCTTAGAGTCCTCTGATCTGACTATATCTAGAGATATTTTAATAATAACCTGCAACAACACTGAGGCCTTTGATGATAGGAAAAACGTATTGTTTTGCTTGCACTCTTTACTTATCGATGCCCACAGGTTTTGTTCTTGTTTCAGAAGAGGAAGATTTCAAAGGACTCCTGGGCACACGTATAATGTTACTTATCCATGCAAAGCAGTTCTGCAATGCTAATGGCCATGCAAATGTCCCCAGAAGCTCCAAATGAATTATTGACTTTACACATCAAGCAAGGACACTGCAGTTCTGTCTTGTATTTTTAAAAAACAATAAGCTATAACGTAAACTTGTCTCCTCTAATAAATCATATATATAATTTCCAGTCTTCTGAAAGACTGCAGGTGTGGAGGGAATGGACAGGAAAAAGACCATATGAAAGATCCAATCTATATTTGTTCAGCCAATGGAATGATTTCCCACCACTCTCCCTTATTTTCAGATTATATTCATATATATTCCCTGCATATTTAACCAACCATGGATCATCACATCCCTCATTATTAAATGGTCTTGATGTGAATGCAGACACACTGGAGCATGCACATTCATTTTGCAAGCATTTAATATGGGGCATGATAATCCACAGTTTTTTTGATAACTGCACAGGGTCCAGGAAAAAAACCCTCATGGATTCAAAGGGCCCACTGTATTATGTTTCTGTGTGGACTTGAACAACCTGTTGAAAAAAGAGGGTTAATCTTCTTCCTTGTTTACTATCCCTCTCTTCTACTTAATGTGCATGACAGCTGAAGAGTGTTTCTCTCTCTTGTGGCCAAGCTCTCACTGGAAGGCTATGCTACATATCATATCTACACAGCAACCTCAGGTGTTCTGCTGTGGCTGTTTGAACCCCACATAGTCAGGAGGATGGATATTGCTAGGCACATACAAGAACTGGAACATAGGCCCATGTAACAGAAACCAGTAGTACAGTTGTCCCTCCACATTCGCGAACTCAGCATTCGCGGTTTTAATTATTCGCGGTTTTGGGAGGGCCCCCCCGGGGCCCCCCAAAACCGCGAAAAGGGGCCTCCGGAGGCCCCTTGAAAGCCCTGGGAAGGAGCGGGGAGGGCCGGGGAGGCGTTCACGGGGCCTTTGGAGACCCTCCAGAGGCCCCGTGAAGGCCTGGGGCGGGTGGGGGGAGGCCGCGGAGGCCTTCACGGAGCCTTCGAAGGCTCCGTGAAGGCCCCGGGGAGGGAGGGGGGAGGATGGGGGGAGGATGGGGGGAGGCCTTCACGGAGCCTTGGAAGGCTCCGTGAAGGCCTGGGGAGGGTGGGGGGAGTCCGCGGGGGCCTTCACGGAGCCTTGGAAGGCTCCGTGAAGGCCCCGGGGAGGGATGGGGGGAGGCCTTCACAGAGCCTTGGAAGGCTCCGTGAAGGCCTGGGGAGGGTGGGGGGAGGCCGCGGAGGCCTTCACGGAGCCTTGGAAGGCTCCGTGAAGGCCCCAGGGAGGGTGGGGGGAGGGCAATCAATATTCGCGGTTTTTTGACATTGGCGGGGGTCTGTGGAACCTAACCCCCGCGAATGTCAAGGGACAACTGTAATTATCTACATCCAAAAAAAAAAATGCTCTCTCTAGGCATTTTCTAGGTCCGCCAGCACGATTCTATGGTATGCTTCTGTGAAAAGTTGACCATAAAGTTGCACTGGAGGACCTAGAAAATGCCTAGGGAGGTGTTCTCTCTATGAATCTCTAGGTCCTCCAGTGTGACTCTATGGTATGCTTGGACCAGAAGTTGTTCGTTTCAATAGGATTTGCTATTATCCATGCTTTCGCTTTTCCATGGTACATCCAGGAAGATATTCCTCACAGTTATGGGGGCCGTACTGTATATCTGTTATATATATAGAAGTAGATCCAGGGCTTTGGTACTTGTTGGACCATGCCTAACTGTACCCCTAGTTGTGACAAAGTCCTAAGGTCCAGATTTTATCTCCAGCTCATCCTTGATGCATATATTTCAGCATTTATATTTATACATCCCAGATCTTGTGATCTCTTAGAAAATCCTTTGTATATTTTAAACTTGTTTTTAAACTGTTACGATAAGTGTGAAAAGGGAAGCTGGGAAAGCCTGGTTAGAGCCAGCCATCTGTAACCTTCAGACTGCTGTGGATGGGGGAGCAGAAGAACACAACCTAGATGAGAGTTGTCTGCAAAAAGAATTATTTAGGGCAGTCAGAAACTGAGTGAAGGCTGGTTAGAAGGAGGGAAATGGGTAAGATCTGAAGAGGGTTTTGGAGCTGTGAATGAGGAAATTGTTCAGAGAGTTCATGCTTAACTGAATTGTTATGTAATAAATATTCCCTGTTTGTATTTTCTACAACTGTTGCCTATTTACATTTATGATCTGAAAGGGAAGACTGGTCACTCTTTTCCACACTGAACCACACAGCCACTTATCCGGTCTAGGGCTCACCTTGAGACCTGAATACTAGATGCAGGGAGGGATCTTAAGAGTAAAAGGACAAGGTAAGGGACAGGAGCCCAAGCAGTGGGACTGTGAGGCCAACCTGCTTATACTCACAATGCTGCTGATACTCACCATAAGTGTCAACAGTGAAAACTCAACAAGACATAACAGATACAGGGAATATTAAAGCTGATGATAGTTTAGAGATATGTGTCATTTAATGAGCTCTGAGGTACACTGTTTTTTCCTTCTGATCTATCTGCCCTTAAAACCATCTCAAAGTTCAGTGTGTGTATACAAAATCTGGGCCTGTGACATCCACAATTGGAAGACTTACATTGCAATTGTTCAGCACAGAAGTGAGATGCGTACATCTGCCTCAAGCATGTGTATGTCAAAGATTGTAAAATTCATGTATGGAAATTTTACAGTAAAAGGAGCTATGGCCAGTAGAGATGTCTATGAGCACAGCTGGTGTTGATTGTTATTGTGTGCTTAGAGCCAGATGTTTAGGAATAACTGCAGTACTGACTGTATAAATCATATCTCTGTGGGAAAGGATTGTGCAAACTATGAGCTGGGAACCAGCTATGTGGGTATGATTGTAAACCCCATCATGTTATATATAAATAGCAGTAAAATCCTTTGCCCCACCCTCTTGCCTCTTCTTGCCTATCTTGTAACATGCATCATGTATGCTTGTATGGATCCTCATTGATCACCTCTGTATATACTCTGCTATGCTCTAGTAAAGACTTGTAATTTAGACACATGCTGTGCCTGAGTACTTTATTGGCAGCCTTATGCAGGCCACATGTGCCTACAACTATAGTGCCTCTTGGCCCTCTGCACATGTTCAGGAGGGACTTGTGCACACACCCCGACAGTGTATATCTTCTGAGTTCAGCAGGCTGTGGCTGCTATGTCATATTTAGAAAGGACAGTGTCTCCAGACCCTCCAGAAAGTTGCTATACTTTCAGGTTGTCGATGAATGGTACCAGAAAAGTCTTTTACAGCAGAAAAGTCTTTTTTCTGCTTCCTTACACAAGGCCTCAAAACATTCCTGGCGTTTAAAGGCTTCCATTATTCTCCAGCCATACTTGTCTACCAGTCACAGTGTTAAGGTCTATCTGGGTAACAAATAATGGATTATGTTTCTGTGTGGAAGCTCAAAAGTCCAGGTTTATTTAGATGACTTTTATTGCTAGCAACAACACAGGGGGATCATTCCTGCCAAAATGTGCCCCTGAATTAAAGGCACACAGGCTTTTTATTACACAGAAACAAAACCCAAAAAGATCTACAGCACTGCACATGTGTATTATGGTGGTTACCAAACAGACAACAGAAATCATTTGTCAGCTCTATATGTTTCTTATTTTGATACCTTAGGCAGCCGAACTGGGCAGTGCGCCCAGAAAGGAGATAACAATTCCTAAGCTGAATGACCCATTGTTTCTGATTTTAATAAATAAGACAAACCATACTATGTCTATTTCTGGGCTTTTGGTCAAGCTGGAACAATTACAGGTATATTTCTCAGCTTTCTCTGACACAGACATATTTTAGCAAACTAGGTCTTTTGCTCTACAGATTCAATATAACAAACTTTTGGGAAATCAATACAGACAGACCCTCTCAACAGTAGGCCTGATTAAGCAGGAACAAAATCACAGCCGATAGTGTGCTTCAGGAAAGCAGAATTGCACAAAAACCTGTGAGTTGCATAACTCTCACATCTATTACAAAAAATGGGAGGAAAGGTAATAGATTTTCACGTTTGCAACTTGACAATCCATCCCCTTCCTTGGTCCTGAATATTGTTTATATTAGAAGTAGATTCCGAGGGTGTTAGCCCCCTTGTTCAGGAAAGATGAAGACTGGTTCAATTAAGACTCAGCCTCCTTTAGCAGAGTTCACAAGTGGAAGCACTGAATCTCTTGGGTCTCAGAGACTAGTTTTAGCAAAGTAAGGCAAATAGGCAGTATGCAAACTTGATAGCTAAAAACTTCACTAATTAAATGTAAAGGTACACTCAGACATATGTACACGCAGAGCCTAAGCCCTGGCTAACTACAGGAACATTTTAGGAAGAGGAACAGATAGACTGTAGATAGAGCCTACAGTCACCACCTTGAGAGAGGAAGTGGGGGAGGGAGGGAGAAAAAGGAGGGAAAAAAAGAGGTGTCTTTTATGTGCTTCCAAACACACCTGGAAGGTTTCTGGTCACATGGTGTGGTTGCTTAGATACCTTCCCACAATGGGTGACTGAGCAAATGAGGAAAGTTCTAGAGACACCATGTATAGGGTAGAGGCGTACAGGAAACCCATATTGTCTAAGGCCCCATTGCTTTCATAGCAAATGGGTGAAGGGGCTTAAAGAGCATGCTTACTTGGGAAGCATTTTCCAACACTGCAGATGGGCAAGTCTGTCTGTTTTGCTTTATTTCCACATTCAAATGTTGTGATTTTTTTATATATATAACTTCTGATTAAAAAATGAACTGACTCAAAATTCTCAACTACCTCCTCGAAAGATTAGATTGCTATTTTAACTATGGAGGACTGGAGGAGGGGTGCTCATAATGGACTTGGCTTTTAACTTTGATATTAACAGAGAGGAAAATAAGGAAATGCCCCAGCCCTGCAGTTACCAAGCAATATGGTGCATGGCAATGAAATTATTAAAAACAAAACCCAAGTCTTTTCCCCTTCCCTTCATCACAGGCCTATGCAGTCTACTCAAGATTATGTAAACTGCTTATGTAAATATAAATATAAATAAATAAATATCTGACCTCAGGATGATTACCTTAAGCATGGAACCTCATACCCAATGCAGAATTTGGCATCCCAAAGGTCTTGGAAAGATATCATATATAATATATATAGGATATATATAATAAAGTAAAACTCACAAGAATAGTGCAGGGATATATGGGTGGCCTATCAGAAACTGGGGCTTCAGACTTTGGACACATCATGAGGCAACAATTCATTGGAAAAAATTATAATACTCAGGAAAAGTAGAAGGCAGTAGGAAAAGAGTAAAACTGTATTACAGGTGGATTGAGTCAATCAATCAAGGAAGCTACAGCCTTGAATTTGCAAAACCTGGGCAGGGCTGTTGATGACCAGTGATCTTTGAGGCTGCCATAAGTCACAGCCAAACTGGTGGCAAATAGCATCAATAAAAGCGTGGACTGGTTTGTGCCTTCTACCCTGCCACTACAGATCCAGTCATTTCTAAGTCTTCGTTCCAATTTCTTCAGAAGGAAACCTGACTCTGGAAAACATAGAAGCAGAATCAATGCAATTAAGAAAGCAAATGCATGAAAATAAAAATAAATCCTGCAAATTAAGTCCAGCACAGAATGAATTCAGTCACTTATCAAATTAGGATTTTTGTTTAAACAATTGGATACTTAAGTTTTGTTTAAACAATTGGATACTTAAGGATACTTTGGGTAAGATTAACCTAAAATTAATCACGTGTAGCTCATCCTCAAATCAATGTGAGATGTTTGTCCTGGCTTAATCCCACTGATTTCAGGAAGATCACACAGCCTTGTCTACACTACTGAAAAAACTCAAACTCCCACCAAATATGGCCTGATAAGGCCACACTACGCGGGCCCTTTCCCCAACTCTGGTGCAATTAGTCTACATACCATACAGCCCTGTTTGCATAAGACTCAGGGAACACCACCTTAATCCATGTTTTAGAAAAATTGCAGTTTTCTCTGGAGTTTGCTTGAAACTCTGGAGAAAACTGTAGTGTGAACAATGCCACCCTGGATTCATGGGGTGGGGAGGAAAGTAAAGCAAGGACAAGTACTGCCTAAGGTGCCCCTATTCCCCCCACCACCTTTGTGCCACTTCCTCATTTTGAATGCAGAGCTCTGGTACTAGTCGGTTTCTCTCAAGTTAGAAGGAGCAGCCAGCTCGGCCATCTCAAGGCTGGCCACTCATTCTGTCTTTAGAGAAAGCAACTAGCACTGGGGCTGTACTTTTCAGGCACATAATCACCTGTTTTGAGGTCAGAAGGAGTAGCTAGCCCCACCATCACAAGACTGGCAACTCCCTCTGACCCCAGAGAATGCGACTAGCACCAGAGCTCTGTTTTTCTGGCATACAAATGCCTGCTCTGAGATCGGAAGGAGCAGCCAGCTCTGCCATTGTGAGGCTGGCTGCTCCTTCTGACTTCATAGAAACAATTGTGCTTTGTGAAAGCAGAGCCCTGGCACTAGTCACTCTCTCTGAAGTCAGAATGGGCAGCCAGCCCCACGATGGAGAGCCTGGCTGCTCCTGACCTCAGAGGAGGTGACTATGTGCCTGAATGGTAGAGCCCCGTTGCTCTTCCAGCATACACTGGTAGCAGCAGCACCTCAGAGGTGAGTGGCTATCAGCAGTGGCGGACTTGCAGCTTCACTGGTGATAAAAATCCAAATTATTGTGCAGACAAGCCCGCTTGATGAGTGATGCAGATTCAGACTTTGGCCAGGTAAGGTGTGGTGCTTAAATCTGGGCCAAAGTAGTCTGAATTTCATGCGTTGCAGCTCCAGGCCAAAATAGTCTGAATTTCATCTGGATTTTTACCTTCTCACCCACCATGTAAATGAGCCCCTAAAATTCTGTATCTACTCAGAAGTAAATGCCATTGAATTTAAGTAGGATTGCAGCATGGGTCTATCCCTTCATTTTATCTCATAAAATTATTCTGTCTACTGACTTCAAAGAAGGGACTTCCTATAAAGATGACACACACTTCAGTGCTGACCATGTCTGTTGGCAATCTTCCTTTCTCTTTTCTCAGAGAACTCCGTAATGCAAGAGGTAATAGCACCACCTAATTCAGTCTGCATGCAAATCTGCATCATGATCCGTAGAAGATTAGTCTTTTGATAAAAGAAATCTGGGCACCTGCATCTCTGTGGGAGCTGCTTAGCAGCCTCTCTAATTTGCCTTAAAGTAATTTTTGAAATGTAAAGAGAGGTATTAGGGGGAAACAAGAGGAAATCATTGTCTTTCCCCTTCCAGATTTCAAAGCAGTTCTCTGAAGTTGGAGATAGCCAACTATGAGATAAAAGATGGTGACATGTGTGGAATTTATGGAGTTGACAGCCACAAATAGGACCAAATATTGGAGGACTGGCTGGTGCTTTGGGGTTCACTTAATCCATCCAAACTACTCGGGCATGAATGCGTGTGTAGGAATTTCATCAAACTGCAAATTCCACAGTAAGCCTATGAGAAAGTTCCTCACTCTGTATACATGTGTCCCAGAAGGATGTTATGTGGTAGAAGGGCACATGAGTGATCCTCTGAAAATTCCCATAACACAGCATCCTACAACCCAGCAGATAGACTCTCTTCTTCTTCAAAGTGATATGAAGGGGGGGGGAGAACATCAGGGTTTTAGCTGCCATTGGGAGAAGAAGTGGGCAGCAGGTCTTTTGGCACCATTTTGGAATCTATAGGAAAACTCCACCCTCTCAATGGATGTGATATATCAATGGCTAATGTCTGATGCACTTGCTTACTGAAGGCTCGCTTGTTTAAGTTTTTAATCTAACTTTTTTCACATCTCCTCATGAGTCAAATGTACAGCAATACAGTGTAGCACACAACTTGTGTGTGCACACACGCACGCACATGCACACACACACACAAATAGCTGGTGGCGAGGGCTATTTTTCATGTCTTTTTACTAGTGGAGCAGAGTGTTGCATGAAGGTGATTGGGGATTAGGAATTTTTTTATTGGAATAAGACCATTCTACTGAAAAATACACCCGACCGGGTGGTCAAGCCAAAACTCAAAAGAGAGGCACAGCTTCAGGCAACATTCCAGCCTGAATATGGGGCCCTTCATTCTAGCTTCATTAAAGGAAGAAAGTGAGACGATGACAAAGAGTCCCGTGGCATCTTAAAGACTAACAAATTTATTGCGGCACAAACACTCATGGACTATATGCTCCTTCATCAGATGCATAACGTGTTATCCAGGTGACATGTATTTATCCAATGGAACTGGAGACATGTGAGGTCAGAAGGAAATTAAATGTAGAAAGCACTGACAATGACAATTACATTGTTAACACAGTTGACAGTGGCAATGCAATCGTCAGTATTTTTTTTTTTTTTTTGCATTTCATCTCATTCCCAACCTTGTGTCTTCTACACATACCCACAATTCTGGATAACACTTTATGCACCCGATAAAGGGGGGCATTGTCCACAAAAGCTCGTGCGATAATACAACTGTTACTCTTCAAGGTGCTGTGGTTTTCTCTGTTGGGATTGCTGCAACCAGCTAGCTTAGCTACCTTTTTGGAAATTAGTAAGACAATGTTCTTATTTGAAATAAGGACTGAGCCACTGTTGTATTTGATTTCACAGACCAAGTTACATACACCAGGTTACATAGACCAAGAGACGTGAAATTTCAAGACATTGTTTACTGATTGTTTGCTCTGGCCCTGAATGAGAGAGAAGGATAAAATCCATGTAGTTTGATACAGAGTGACATCTTGGCTTCTGGTTGAAGGCAGAAGAAGTAAGGGAAGCAGTCAATCAGAGATTCTGTAATTGTTCACTGTGATTCTGGGCTTCTCTTCTGACAATAGCAAAAGCTGACAGCAGCCCTCCAGGTGGAGAACATCCTGCTTGCCTGTACTGTTTCCTTTTTCAGGCAACCCATTTGTCAGTTTCCATTGCTTCACAAACTGTAAAGCAACAAACAAAGAGAGGATGAGGACAAGAAGCTTTAAAGAAAATCTTATATTTCACTCAATATTAATTGCTTCTGATAGTGGTTTTACCTCCATATCTTTGTAGCCTAAAACAGAAAGCAAAAAGAGCTCAGATATGAAAGATCTCATTTGCAGAGTGCAGTATGAGTGTTTATCTTGTTTGAAGTGTCTGTGAGTGGAGTGTTGTTGTTGTGTGCCTTCAAGTCATTTCCAACTTATGGCGACCCTAAGGTGAACCTATCACAGGGGTTTCTGAGGCTGAGAGTATGTGACTTGCCAAGGTCACCCAGTGGGTTTTCATGGCTCAGTGGGGATTCGAACCCTGGCCTCCAGAGTTGTAGACCAATGCTCAAACCACTCCACCTGGTTCCTGATCGATATTCTTGTGACAGATTGAACATAATGTTTTACATGTGATATGTAACATTATGTCCCCCTGGTTCCTCTTTTTATATATATAAACCCACCAATTCATTTTAAAAAGACACAGAGGAGAAAGAACTGAGGTGCCCAATGATGGAAATAATATAATGCAAGACTATCAGGCTGAATTTTGGGGAAAATTCATTAATTAACTCATTTAATTACCAATTCTTTATATTTTCATCCAAATGTGACTTAAATGCATAGATTTCCCAAATAACACCAAAGGAGATCCTCTGCTTGAATAAATGCATTTGCTTAAATTGTTAGAATTAGTTAGGGAGTGTATTTTATTTATTTATTTATTTATTTATTTATTTATACCCTGCTCTTCAGCCACAAGGCTATCAGAGCGGCTTACAAATTGTTTTAAGCAATAGCTATTTACACATCTACACTGCATTAAACAGTTTCCAATGTGTGTTAGCTAATTGTCCCCACAAGCTGGGTACTCATTTTACTGACTTACGAAAGGATGGGAGGCTGAGTGAACTTTGGAGCCAGCTGGAATCGAACTTGCAATGTGGTAACTTGCAGTACTGGCATTTAACCACTGCGCCACCAGGGCCCATCTCTGGTATATTGAAGTGACAGGAAATGTGTCCGAGGGGCCACTGTCAACAACTTCCATGCCATTCTCTGTAATCCCAGAAAGCTAACATTTTAAAGTAGCAAATTAAGTAATTCATCAAATTAAAGAATTTGAATTATTTGTATTAGTAACAATATATTAACCCCTGCTCCCCAATATTCAAACAAATGTATTTCTAAACCTAATATTCCAAGTTTTGGTGTCAGGCTATGACAAAAGAGTCACACTTTCAAATACCTACTCAGCCATGAAAGCCCTCAGTTACCTTAGGCCAGCCACTAACCCTCAGGCTAATCCATTTCACTGGGTTGTTGGGGGGTAACATATGCATGTTTCCCAATTGCTTCTTGCAGGACAGGTGGGATAATATGTAATAAATACAAATTTATAATAGATGAAAGAAGCTGTTTAGGATTACGGCTGCAATCCTATACTTGCAGTCATAGTTGCTTGGCACTATATGTCTGTGAATGTAGTAGAACCTACTCATGAGTAAATAGGCATAGGAATAAGCTGTAGAGCCAGGCAGAATATTAAGAGGGGCACCAGACTAAGCATTCTGCACTGTCCACTTTGCAGACAGATTTGTTCCCTATTAACTGTTTTATTATAAAACATAATACAGGAAGCCCCCCACTTATCTGACAGGTTAGGGACTGGAAGACTATCAGAAAGTGGAATCGGTTAAAAAGTGGGATCCAGGGATTTTTTTAAGCTTGCAAATGCATTTTGGACACCAAAACACATTTACCAAAACATACTACATATCACTTTGATTGCATGCAAAAACTAAATTAATACACTATCTATCTATCTATCTATCCACAATAGTGCATGCAAGCAATCCCAAGTGAGCCTTGTAGGCAAGAACTGAGGAAAAAGTGGAACCCCTGTCAAATGAATGAAACTTGTCTGTAATTTGCAAGCATGGAAAGAGTGGGCATCGGAAAGTGAGGCATCAGAAAGCAGGGGAAGCCTGTATCTTGTTCTCTTTTTGGAACATCCCAAAATTATCCATCACATCATGAGGGAAGAGAAAAATTGTGTCATTAAAATATTTAAATTATATCAACATCTAATATCCAGGTTGATGTTGCCCACTGAGCTATTAAAATGGATGAGTAGAAAGTTAATATGCAAGACATAGTGACTGATATGCTGGGTACAATCCAGGGGTTGGTAAATTGAACAAATCATCAACAGGCCCGGGACATCAACAGGATACCCAAGAATGTCTCTAATGTTGATGGATTTTGAATGGTAGCTGACTGCAAAAGCACAAGTCTCATTCCCTTTTCTCTAATTCTTTTTTTAAGAACTAATTTTTTTAACAGTAGCTAATTATGGATCTCTGCTTCCAAGTATTTTGTGTGTGTGTGTGTGGGGGGGTGTTCAGAATTTCAGGTTCTCTGAAGGAATGAAAAGGGTAGTGCCAGTCTACCTGATGCTGACACAGTGGCCTTGCACCTACATTCATTCTTGCTGCTTGCAAAGGGATTACCTGCTAAGTATATATAGGTAATTACTTTGGTACTTGAATATATCACAGTCCTACTTGCTCATGACACAGGCAGCCTTGATCTTGCCAAAGAATCTGTAGGAAGGCTGATTTTCTGGATGCAGCTGAGTGCATCTTTAGTTCATACAGTCATTGCCCTACTGTCATGAAAGTCACCAGAGGCTCCAAATACTATCAGAATAACATTAAAACACCTATATGCCCTAAATACCCTATGATCCCTTATGATCTTGGAAGCTAAGCAGGGTCAGCCCTGGATAGTACTTGGATTAATACCAAATGCTGAAGGCTATATTTCAGAGGAAGAACTGGCCAAACCACCTCTGAGTAATCCTTGCCTAAGAAAATCCTATAAAAAATTCATGGGGTCACCATAAGTCAACAGGCAATTTGAAGGCAAACACACACACACACATGACATAACAGGAACCACTAGTAATATTGGTGGAGACTGAATTCTTGTGCTAATGCAAGGAGGAGGCAATTTTATTTTCCAGAGGGAAGAACTTTGTGAGATCTAAACTTTAACCAAGGCTTTGATAGGGTAAAAGGTATCTAGAGAGCTGGGCATGAGAGGTGACATGATAGCCATGTTTAAATATTTGAAGGGATGTCATACTGAGGATGGAGCAAGCTTGTTTTCTGCTGCTCTAGAGAATAGGATATGGAGCAATGGGTTCAAACTACAGGAAAAGAAATTCCACCTAAACATTAGGAAGAACTTCCTGACAGTAAGAGCTGTTTGGAAATGGAATACACTGCCTCGGAGTGTGGTGGAGTCTCCTTCTTTGGAGGTTTTTAAACAGAGGCTGGATGGCCATCTGTCGGGAATGATTTGATTGTTCATTCCTGCATGGCAGGGGGTTGGACTGGATGGCACTTGCGGTCTCTTCCAGCTCTCATGATTCTATGGACCTTTCCAGATGGGCTAAAAAAAAACCCTGTGGAGGTCGGGGGGGGAGGACAGTGCTGTCTTGCTTCCAGTGATCAATTTTGCACAATGCCATCCTCCTCCCATCCTTCAGTCATGCTTCCTCCATGCTGGAGGGACGAGAAAGGTGTCGCTTTTCATTGACGGAGACTTCTGTCAATGAAAAGTGATGCCTTTCTCGTCCCTCCAGCATGGAGGAAGCAAGAACGAAGGACAGCGTCATGCGAAATCAATTGCTGGAAGCAGGACAGTGCAGGGTATTTTTTTTAGTCCATCTGAAAAAGTCCTAAGATTTTATGATCTAGGGTTTACTGAAGCTTGAGATTCCACAGGATTTTTAAAAAGGGGCTAGAAATTCCTTGCATGCAACAAACAAACTGGGAATGCATAGGTGAATTTGAGCAGGGTGTGTATTGGTCTATACTGATTCCGTAGTCTTCACTGCAGAGTGAGTGAATTAAAGGCGTCAGGTAGGCAGAGTTCTTAAGGCAGAAACGACACACTATTTTGACTCCATGCAGTATAACATGTTACATCTTTTGTCACATGCAGAGTTTAGAAGAGTTACTTCTTTGGATGACACCTCCCAGAATCCCCAGCTTAGCATAGCTATTCCAGGAGTTGTACATTATGATGGGAACAGCATGCACAGTAGGACCCCCATATCCACTGATTCATTTATCCACGGGACACAAAACAGCATACCTACCATAGAATCCTCCTAGAAAATGTGTCCTCTCTAGCCATTTTCTAGGTCTTCCAAGGCAACTCTATGGCATTTTAAACCAGAAGTCCCATTATTTTCAATGGTGTTTGCTATTATCCACAGTTTTTGATACCCACGCCCCCCTAGAACCAATCCCCAGCGGATATGGGGGTCCTACTATATATCCAATTAAATGTTATATCATGTCATCAAATCTTGGAAGGGTTACTGTTTTGGATTATAGCTCCCTGAATGGCCATGCTGGCTGAGGGATTCTGAAACATATAATCCAAAAAGTAACTTTTCCAAGCTCTGATAACATGTTATGGGACTTAGCCAGAAATATATGACATTCCTATATTTGAGGAGTAAGTCATGCCCTGCCTCATCGCTGGGCACAGACTTTAATTCTGATGACATTATGCTAGTGTGTGTCGCAGGAGACTAATCCAATTCCTGCTCCATATACTGTATTTCAATGACCTGTCTTTAGACTGAACAGCACAGAGAAAAAATTACCTCCCCAGCATGGAGAGATGAACTATTCATGCAATAATTATTTGTGCCAGGAAACAAAATAACCAATTATCATTATAAATAACTATTCTCTGTGCCCACTGAGCCTGCAATAGAAATGCCTAACATTAGTCACTAAGTCTAGGAAGAACTTCGGAAGTGGAATGGTGGAGACCATAATTCAAAATTAAATGAAAAATTAAGGAGGTCAACTCCTGGCTTAGCTGAATCCTGTGATTAAACACCTTCTTACTTCCATACTATCCCTCTTTCAAAGGCTCATAGTACTGCAAGAACAAAGAGGCTGATATTTCTACTTGATGCTGCCAGAAGTCACTCTAGAACATACACTGTTCAATAAAAGCCATGACTGTGTCAGCCATTCCTGTTTTCAAAAAATAATAATTGGCTGATGTTTCCTTTTCTGCTCTCACCTCGTTTGCTGTCCCCTTTTGGATCTTTAGAAAATGATAGAGCTTTTCTATTTGCCTCTTGGTCATGGTCTCACCACTAATGCATACACAAAAGTCATGGGCCTGGACTCAACAGCTTGTTCTCCTCCTAGGTGTTTCTGGTGACACAAACCAGGTAGCCAAGCAATATGAACTAGAAGTGGGAAGTAGTTGATGACATGGTCCTGCACTGAGCAACAGATTGGACAAGATGCCCGCTAAGACACCATTCACTTCTGTGATTCTATTGATGGCCTAAGGTGAAGACAAAAGAAAACAAATATGGAGGAGGGTGCATACTGGTAACATATCTGTGCCCATTGGCTACAATTGTTTCTTTCTTTCATGGAAACTCCCTAGGAACTGGCAATCAATAGATCAGGGACCCATAGGTACAGGGACAACTGATTTAAGTAGCACTTAGATAGAGGAATAGGGCAAATAACATTTCTCAATAACTAAGGCAGAAAGCAACTGTTTTCTGAATGTATGTGACCATTAATAAAAGAACATACCATGAGAAATAAAGCATAGAATTTGGAGAAGGAAGGACATTGGGTGGGATTTAAGACTTATGATTAGTGATCTGCTAACATCCAAAGGGTGTAGCCAGATTTTTGTTGATGCCTCCTTCCTCCGCAATCCCTGGTGCCTCTTGAAAAAAAGATATGATTTGGAGGGATGGGAGACCTTATAGAGCAAGGAGTGGGAAAACCACTGGAATAGCTCATTGCCCCCTTTCTGCTCCACCAAATACTATTGTCCTCGCTGAATCCCCCCCCCTCTCTCTGGCTTTTCTTCGCAAAAGAAGATTCAGGAAGGACACATCCCGCACTTTCTGCAAGTGCACTGATGACTAAAAAGGCCAATCCGAGATAAACAAGTCCGGTTGCAAAAAGCACAGCAGAAGGTCTCCTTGGGTGATGTTTTTGGGTTGTGATTCTTTCTGCGTTGTCGTTTCTCTTCAAGACTTGTTTGGCGTGAGTTCCCACAGCACATTTAATGACTGGATGAAGCCCTTCTGTTCATTTCATGCCTATATGGATCCAACCCACTTTCTTCAAATCAACTGGTAAACACCCTGCTTTGTTTCTTGCAGATGGGTGGCAAAGTCTGGGCATGTAGAGAGTTGCCAATCAAGCACAGAAAAGCAATATGTAGAACCTCACAAATAACAACCTTCTCCTCAGGAATGATAGCTGTGAGTCTTGAATTGTTGAAACAATGATCCTAGTGGACAATGTCAGATATTACAGATAGTAAATGAAGTGATGCTGAGCAGTGGTTAATACAGGCATACCTCAGTTAACAAAACCTCTTGACAGTGAAGCTCCTTTTTTACGAAGTCTTTTTATATCTGCCCAGCTCCCCATTTTCTTCCTCATCCTGTCTAGCTGGAAGACATTTAGCATCATTGCAGCAGTGTGTTTTCTGTAAACAATGCAAACAAAGCCTGAGCTGGGAAACAGCAGGATTACACTCTGGCTGCTTCTATTGTAGAATTGTGTGCCTGCCAACAGCAGGCAAGGCAAATGGCACATGTCTTCTGAGCATGCATGGACAACAAAAGAGAGCAAAAGAGATCAGATAATCCTGGTTTGAGTGTTGAACTAGGAAACCAGGGTTGGAATCCCTGCTCAGCCATGGAAACCCAGGAGGACATCTACTTTGTTGACTGAAGTATAATTGTATTAAGAATCAGGTGTCTGCCACACAACACTTCCAACCTCAGACAAACCTCTCGTAACTGCTTCTGTTTGGAATTTAACTGAGGAATGGGGAAAGTACAACAAATAGGTCACCATAAGTCAGGAATGACTTGAAGGCACACAACAATTTATACACCATCTTTCAGCCAAAAAAGCTCCCAAGGTGGCTTACATGTTGATTAACAATTCCATCCAAAACATATACAATCAAGGTCCAGAACAATCCATATGAAACTAGAACAATATGGATTGTTCTGGACCTTGATCATATTGATCATTTTGAGCAAAAAAGTCTTCCTTTGGATTTTATGATTAATAATGGGGAGGGAGGAAGTGTTAGAGGATTCAGACAGTAACTCCACCACACTCGACCACTTCTCAGGCTTGTTTGGTGGGAATGAGGGAAAGGGCTTTTTTGGTGGCTGCTCACAGAATTTTGAATTCCCTTAAAAATGGGTTCTGAAAATACTCAATATTACTCTATCTCAGTCTATTATCCAGGAGTGTTCTAGAGCCACTGCCACACTACAATGTGTGATACTTTTTAATTACTATGTCAATTAGGTTTAAAAACAAAGTATGTATTAAACAAATAATATATATGTAACACATAACAATTATATGATAACTAAACAGACATCTATACAGATTGTATATTACAACTGCTGCCATTTGGCATATTAAGTATATTATGTGTGCATAGAGTATTTTCAGAACCCAGTTTTAGTTCTTTTGGCTTGGTTGTTCCGAGTGTTGCTGTTTTTTCTTACATTTGGAACTCCCTCCCCTTAGGTTAAAATGGCCTCATCTTTACTCTTTCAGCGGCACGTTAAAACATTTTTATGCCACCAGGCTTTCTCTGACAAATCAAGGTTGGACTGTGGGTGCTCCTGTTTTTATTTTAATTTTATGGAGTTTTAAAAATGTTTTATTACCTATTTATGTGGAATTTTTAATTATATAATGGTTTAATCTCTTCTAATTCTTATTTATTGTACTGCGTGTGGTTTTTAGCTAGTGTTGTTTTTTAAATGTTGTGAGCCACCTTGAGTCCCGCCATAGGGAGAAAGGTGGAACATAACTAAATATAATAATAATGATAATAATAATAATGGCTGATGATGAGCATCCCTCCTCCAGCACATTCTTTTTGCCCCCCCCCCATTACAGCTTTTTATGGTTAATAATGGGGAGGGGGGAAGAAAAGGGTTAAGGCAGAGGCTCTTAACCTTTTCTTTACCAGGGACCCCCTTTAAATATCTTTTGTTGCTGTAGCCCTGCAAGACATAACTCAAGATGTAAAACCCTAATACAGGTTGTCCCTTCATAGTCTCTGAGGTTTGGTTCCAGGACCAACCATGGATACCAAAATCCGTGAATACTCAAGTCCCATTACTGTATATGCAAAATGGTGTCCCTTATATAAGATGGCAAAATCAAGGTTTGCTTTTTGGATTATTATTTTTTAAGACTATTTTCAAGCCGTGAATACTTAAATCCGTGAATGTGGAGGGACAAATAATAATAATACAATTACACCATCTGCTAAACCTTCCCTGAGAGGCACTAGAGGGGGAGGGAAGACTTTTCTTCTGCTTCTTCCTGCAAGTTTGTGGCTGGAGTGGATTGAATGGCAATGCGCAGGCCAAGCCAGCCAGCCAGCTTTTGCCTTGGCTCCTGTCATGTGGCCACTCCGCTGCAGGGAGGAGGTGGGCCAAGCAGCCTTCAAGTTTTGGCGGACCCCAGCTCAAGACCCACTGGGTCGGAGGGTTGGACCAGACACTCGAACCCCCCCCCTCCTCCTCCTCCTCCTCCTCCTCCCCCCCATCCCAGCTCCCAGACAGCCCGCGGCCCTTTCTCGTCGCCAGGAGCCCAGAGCTACTCGCTGGACAGACTTCTTCGATTGATCGATCGGCGCTTGATTGAGCCTGCCTCGGCCCAGGGGGCGTGGCTTCACTCGCTGGGCAGCCTCTGCGCGGGAAAAAAGAAGGAGGAGGAGGAGGAAAAGGGAAGCCTGGCGCGCGGGTGGCGGCCGAAGAGGCTCGCGCTGCCGCCTTTCAGTTTAGCCGCTCTTCCTTCCCATACGCGCCCGCAAGGAGCCTCTGGACTTCACCGCCCGCTCTTGCCTGCCCCACCCCGAGACTTGAGGACCACCTTTTCCTTCCCTTCCCTTCCCTCCCTTCCCTGCCTCCAACCGCCCCCTCCCGGGCTCGTTGTCTCCCTCCCCCTTCCATCCCTCCTGGCCTCAAACGCTTGTTTTCCTTTCCGTCTGAATCCTGGCGTGGGCCGGGCATTTCAGTTTCCCAAAGCCCCTCCGGAGCCTGTGCGCAGATGGGAAATAAATCCCCTGGGAGGAAATGGTAAGCGGGGTAGGGAATCCCATGAATTCCCTTTTACGGATTCTGGTTTTTGTTTCCCTCCTTTTAACTTTTTAAAATCACAACGTCATTAGAAACATGGGGCCCTGTATCCGCGGAACAAATACCCGAGGTTTCAGTTATCCGCGGGACACAAAACCAGAACACCTGCCATAGAGTTTTCTTAGAACATGCCTAGAGAGGTGTCATTTTGTAGGCCCTCCAAGTCAACACTGGTATTTTAAACCAGGAGTCCCATTATTTTTAATGGCATTCGCTGTTAATCTGTGGTTTCTAGTATCCATGGCAAGTCCAGGAACCAAACTCCTGCACATATGGGGTCCTACTGTAATTTAAAACGAGCCCTGTGACATCTTGAAGACTGGCACACGTTTATTATAGCAAGGGCTTGGATGGCCTGTAATCCAGTGCTTCTCAGGCTGTCTGATATGGGATGCTGGCAATTATTCCTCCCACCCCCAGTGTGTCAGGAACTGTATACTGTATTGTATATTCCTATTAACTACAGTTGTTTATTTCTTTCCTGGAAACTCACTAGAGACTGGCAGCCAGTGGCTGGGGGACTGGCACTGGTCCAGAGGCCAGCACTTTGAGTAGCACTGCTATAGTCCACTCTATCAAATACATGAAGCGTTACCCAGAATTTCATAGTTACGCATAGACATAATTGGGGGTGGAATTAAACATACCTACTGCACATAGGTCTGACATAATAGCACTAAAGGCATCTGATTTAGCTCTGTTTTAAGTATTTGAAGGGTGTCACATTGAGGATGGAGCAAGCTTGTTTTCTGCTGCTCCAGAGACTAGAACACCGAACAATGGATGCAAGCTCCAGGAACAGAGATTCCACCTCAACATTAGGAGGAACTTTTTGACAGTAAGAGCTGTTTGGCAGTGGAACACACTCCCATGGAGCGTGGTGGGGTCTCCTTCCTTGGAGGTCTTCAAACAGAGGGTGGATGGCCATCTGTCGGGGATGCTTTGATCGTGATTTCCTGCGTGGCAGGGGGTTGGACTGGATGGCCCTCATGGTCTCTTCCAGCTGTACAGTTCTATGATTCTATGATGAAGTGGACTATCGTTCACAATAACTTATGCTCTAATACATTTGTGTGTCTTTAATCAATCATATAACCTAATAGCCCCAAATAGAACAGACCCACTGGAAGTCAGCTTGGCAAGTCAGCACTTAAATAATAAGTTCCATTGGTCTAGGGGCTCTACTCTAACTCCGGTTAATATTTGGGTTTAGGTCATTGTTTTGGGAAATTTTAGCAAGGGTAGCATGCTGTTCAACTTCTGCTAAATTTTTGCCCTTTTCCATCTGGCCGCCTTATGCGACAGTCTACAATGGCTGTCTCTTTGGAGGTAGTTGGCATATATCCAACATTTTTTAAAGAGTCAATGTGGTGTAGTGGTTTGAGCATTGAATTACGACTCTGGGGACCAAGGTTCAATTCCACATTCAGCCATGGAAACCCATTGGGCAAGTCACACACTCTCAGCCTAAGAGGAAGACAATGACAAACCTCTTCTGAACAAATCTTGTCAAGAAAACCCCATGATAGTTCATCTTATTTAGTTTAGGCTATCAGAGCGGCTTAAAAATTGTATTAAGCAATAGCAATTTACACATCTACACTGCAAGAAGCAGCTTCCAATGTGTGTTAGCAATGTGTCTTAGAGCTGCCATAAGTCAAAACAATTTGGCGGCACACAAGAACAGCCACAACAGCTTGTTGAAAAATCATGTTTTACTTTTGTATAGATTCTTAATGGGTAGCCATGGTCCACTGCTTTATTTTTTCCCTTGTAGAGGAGAAGCCTGGCTCCCAGCCAACTGGCCAAGAGGAAGCCTGGAGGTGACAGCTCTGAAGAAGATGATGACTGGCATCCTGAAGCTGTGAGCATTGTGCCTTCCTGCTAATTACTTATTAGTACTTTTAAATCCATTTTTTTCATTCATCATGGAAGTTCAGATGTCATCCACAGGTTTCTCAGGTGCTCCCCCAACCATCCACTGACCAGACCAAGGCTAGCTTTGTTCTAGCAGGGTGGGCTTCAAGCTATGTCCTCTTCTTTCAGTGGAATCTCTTAATACTACAGCTGGGATGTTGATGATGGTGGTCTTCTGGGTGTTGCTGGACTGCAAGTCCCACCATATGTAGGTAGCATAGAACATTGTAAAGGATTAAAGCTGTTCAAAATAGAACAGTAGGTCAATAGTTGTCCACCTCAATTTGTGCGTGAAATTGGCTGTCTTCCTGAGATGGGCTTAAATGTGCATTAAGTATGTCTACTAAGATATGCGTTAAGTGAGCTCATGAATAAATATAAATTGTGTGATGGCTGGCCTATGAACAAGGAAGCTTCTAGTCAAGTCTTAATTCTGACACAGGCTTTTAAAAATGTAATTCTGTTGTTTAGCTCCATGGTGGCAATGGACTTACTTGAATCAGTGTGGGAGAGTCTCTTTCTTGTTTGAGACAGACAATAACATTTTTGTTTGACTTCCTGGCTTATGGGTTGTCTTAGCCTTCCATGACATTCAAGTCTAGCTGATCTACATGTGCTTGGTTGTGCTCTCTTTCTCTCTTTTTTAAAAGCAGTGAATAAACATTTACATTAACATCTATTGGAAGCTGACAAATTATCTCATTCATATTCCTCCCTGATTTCAAAGAGCGCAGAGTGGGAAGCATGAGCGTCATGGCTAAGCAGAGGTCAACTTGCAAGCTCTACTCTATGTCTGAAAGGTAGAATTAGCCTTAGCTAATAGCAATTTTCAAACAGGTAGTGGGGCTAGTTTATGACTAGTTCTCTGGTTGCAACCACTTCTTATTTTTACTTTCTTTCTGCTTCTGTATATCTAACTGCTTCCTATTTGCAGTGTTTCAAGCTTGATTTTAAGGGAATGGAGCAGATTAAATATTATCCTTGACATTTTGATTCTGTCATGCTTAACGATGGCCTTTGAAGCTCTGCTAAGTTGTGGCACTGACAGTGAACATTGTAGCCAAGAGCTTGAATGCAAAGATCTAACTGAATGTTCAGTCAGTATGATGGTAATGTGTACAGACCACTCCGGTTCTCAGAATCCTCAAGCAATATGTTTGATCTTTTCTAGATTCCCAAAAGGCAGAAACATGGCAACAAGGCTGATAACAGGGAATGTTACATCTCACCTTTCCGGAAACCCTTGGCTCAGTTAACCAATCGGCCTCACTGCCTTGATGGCAGCAAACATGCAAGTGACTTTTTTACATTTTCATCATAAGACTTTGGCAAATTGACTTATTTTGGGTTTTCTGGGGGGGGGGATGGGGAGAGGGAAATAAAAATTCTTGTAGTGCAACAGTCTCTCATGCTAATGAATATTTTATACTTTAATTCCCAGGAGGCTTTTATCCGCAGCATTTTGTCAAAACCTTTCAAAGTTCCTATTCCAAATTATACAGGTAAATCTGGAGTTTTCTTTTTCCAGCCCCATTCCAGCCTTACTTTTTTGTTTTTGTTGTTTTGGGGGTTTTTTTGGTCTTTAAGATTAAATATATGAGAATGAGGCTTTGTGTAACAGAACAGATTTTCATATAGGAAGAATTCCACAGTTATGAATGATGGGTAGTGCTGATACTTAGCTGCCCTCTGCACACTTAACTTGGAAATAGGCTATACTGAACATTGTAAAGTTTATCTTGAAATAAATGTGCACAAGGTTGCTGTGTTAGTTGCATACCCTTAGTGAATACCATGTTTTAATAGTACATTTGGCTGATAAGGGTTTTTTTGTTTTGTTTTGTGTGTGTGTGTGTGTGTTTTTGCACATGATAACCTCCAATAAACTCAGTTGTTACGGTCAGATCTATTGTTAATCACAACAACAACATTTATTTATAGCACTCTTTTCACCAAAGGGTGGAACATCAACCTATACAATCAGAGACAAGGACAATAAAACATAATACTATACTCTAAATATACATGAAATGAAATAAAATGAAATCTTGACCACCCCACCAGTCATTACCCATCTCAGCAACTTTAGGCATAGGAGCTTAATCTGGTGAATCAAAGAGGAAGGTCTTTAACCCTTTATGAAAATAGGTGAGATCCTCCTCCAGCCAGAGTTCCAAATAATGGAGCACCTGATAAAGGAGCACAGGGACAAATGATCATCCAGCAGGACTCTGAGGTTCTTGGCAACTAAAACATGAACCACTGTGCAACCCTGCAAACACAGCATGAAAGAGGAACTACTGGATGGTCAGCTGAAACACCAAGATCTCTGTTTTATCCATATTCAGTTTAAGATGGTGGGTGGTCAACCACATTCAACAGGTAGTCTGCACATAGGCATCAATTGATTTAAAACTCTGGAAAATCAGAGTGTCATCTGCATAAATGTGATGCTGAAAAACCCATTCTGAAATAAGAAATCCAAGAGGGAGCATATATAATGAAAAAAGAAGAGGGCCCAAAACTGATCCTTGTGGTATCCCTTCAGTTACAGGGAAAGCTTTTGACATGGATTGCTGAAATGAAACAGATGTTACTGATGTTGAATTCTCTGTTTCCCATACAAACCCTTTTGGTTCTTGAGATTTTATGGTGGTGCCTACTACATGGAGTAAGCCTCCCCCAATATGTGGCATGAACATTAGGAACATGTTGAAGGAACATATATTTATAAAAGCCTTCCAAGTGTAGTTGGAAGCCTTCCAAGTGTAGCCTACCATGCATTTTATTCCTATAGATATATAGATAATATATCATTTTATATATTACTTCTAGATTTATACAGTATACAGTGCTTTGAACTCATTAGAAGTAAGGAATTTATAAATATTTGTAAATTATATATATATATAGAGAGAGAGAGAGAGGGGTGGGGTGGGGATCTCATCTCCCACATTTGAACAACAGTACACAGCTAATATTCAGTCAGTGTTAATAAGACTTTTGGGGAAGATGGGTTGAGGCTTTCTTAGATGTACTTGTAGACAAATCAAAATGTACAGGAAAATGCTTATCTCTTGAGGTTATAACATTTCTAACCAAACTGGAGAAGAGAGGTAATAATCATACAGTCAGCTCTGACTGTGCTATCAGTTGTTTGAAATAATTGGTATGGCTATTAGCTATATCCAGACATTGTTGCTGACACCGTTACTGCCACCTTCAGTGGTTTTATTTTTTTCAGCTAGAGAATTGTCTCCTTTTCATTATCTTAGGAAGAATTATTAGTCTCATGCTACTCCCTGCCTTAATGGATAGTTTTATGAAACTGGCAAATCTTACAGAAATGATGCACAAAACTTAATGGGATGTGTTACTCTATTTGATCTGTAGCCCTGTATCTCACTTGCAATACTTCAGCTTAGCCTCCACATCCTCTATTTGACAGTTCTGCATTTGCTGGAAAGAAAACAGATTTTTTTTTCTTGGTGTGATCTTTCAGGCTCTCTGGGCTTAAAGGCCCTGGGTATTAAACGTGCAGGGGTTAGGCATGCTCTCCATGATCCTTTTGAAGAAGGGGCTCTGGTGCTATATGAACCTCCACCTCTAAGTGCTCATGATCAGCTGAAAATTGACAAGTGAGTTATCTCCATCAACCCACTCTCTCTGCAGTATATCTTTTCAGTTGTTTTAGCTTGATTCTCATTTCTGTTTACATTTTGATAATTTACCTCTTATGTGTTGTTGACTAGACTTTGGATCTGGAGGTTTGGATCTCAGAAATGATATGCAGACCTGGCATAAATTGTATCTTACACCAGCCCTGCTCATCTTCTACATCTTACATAATGCATATTTAAAGACTGGCAACGTTCATGAGACACCCCTAAGTTTCTTTTTCCAGGCAAGAAAATCTTTGTTTTCTTGTATGGAAATGGCAAAGAAATGACAATTAAGCTTTCTGTAGTAGTGATCACTCTTCACATGCTTCTTTTATCAGGACAGTTGTCCGCCTGTATCCATGGATTTGCTATCCACGGATTTAAGCAACCATGGCTTGAAAATATTCTTTAAAAAATAATAATCCAAAAAGCAAACCTTGATTTTGCCATCTTATATAAGGGGCACCATTTTGCTATGCCATTGCATATAATGGGACTTCAGTATTCACGGATTTTAGTATCCACGGTGTGTGTGTGGGGGTTTCCTGGAACCAAACGCCAGCAGATACCAAGGGCCTACTGTATTTCTTTATCTAACAGGAACTAGAAAGTGTTCAGTGTTCAATTACTAAATTGAGTAATGTGTTGCTGTGCAACTGCCTCACAGCTGTAGCCAAAGCATGTTTGAATTTATTACACCTTGGAAATAAACAAATGCCCAGTGATGTCTGGATGTTAAAAAAACAAACAAACAAACCCTAAGATACCAAAGCCTCTCTCACAAAGCAGAGGGGGTCATTTGCATTTCTACACTTCCTCAGATCTATCCTCTGTTTGCTTCCTGAAGGGATAAAATTCCTGTTCATGTGGTAGTGGATCCTGTTCTCAGTCATGTTTTACGACCGCATCAGAGAGAGGTGAGTGCCCGGAGAAACTAAACACAGAAGTTGCTATTGCTGCTATGAACTTGCTATCTAAAAGAATACTGTTTGCCTTTTTTTTTTGCCAGGGTAACAACCTTACAAATACTGACTGGGTATTCTATTGGTTAATTACACTGGTTTGACTAACAACCATGAAGGAAGTAAGACAAAGTTACTGTTGTTGGGAAAAGAAGACTGCTGGCTCTGAGCAGCCTATATCTCCAGTGCCTGACTTTAGTCCTGGTAGTGATGGTGGTAGATTGTCCTTGGAGGCAAGGTGCTGGGGGGTTCGGGCTGGTTTGGATAGTTGCCTATCTTATGGTACAGGTCACAAGGACCTCTCTGGAAGTCAGGCATTGGAGAAATAGGCTGATTGAAGTAGGCAGCATAACCAGATGTTGACTTCCTTTTTAGCTGCTGCTCAACTGGGGTAAAAGTGTAACTCCTAGTATAATGGACTGTTAGTAGTACAGTGAGCTGACATAATTCCAACCACAATTTTTGTTTTGGTTACTGAGGCCAGCTAAAACTGTTAATCCCTGCTATGGGAGTATGACCAAGCTGTAGTAAAAGTCGTTATTGGCTCTTATGAGAACCTACACATTTACACAGCAAAAAAATCCCAAGAAGAATTCGTGTTGAACCCTATTGGTTCACACACATCACACACTATTTGGAAGGTGGGGTAGCAAAAAACCCAGTTAACCTGTGACTTTCCATCCCTCTATTTTCCAGTGACCTTTTTTGGAAAGTCCAGGACAACCCCCACTATTGGTTGAACAATCAGGAGCCATCCTGGGAAATGGGATGATTTCTGATTGGTCAGATTTTGGAGGGGGCGGGCTTGCAAGGGAAGCCTTGCAATTCTTGATCCCATTATCCGCCCTTTCCCCCACTGCTACCTCTCCCTCCTTCCTCCCCCTTCTCTTCCCCATTCACAACCAGAGAGTGGGGAAGAGGGGGAGGGAAACAGAGGAAGAGGCAGCAGCGGAGGACAGGCAGATGATGGGACTGAGATTCCCATTGCCTGCCTGTCCTCTGTGCTGCCTCTTCTTCCTTTGCCCCTCCCCTGTTCGCAGCCAGCGAACAAGGAAGGAGAGAGAAGCAGCAGCAGGGGAAAGGACGGGCAATGGGGCTTACAAAAATGGTGGTTCCAGAATTGCCAGGCTTCCCTTGCAAGCCCGCCCCTCCAAAGTCAGACAAATCAAAATTCAGCTCTGCTGTATGCCCCTTTCCCGGGACAGAGGTATGTGTAAACAACAAATAAAAAAAAGAGACTTCTGCTACCAGTGACAAATCGTGGGAACAGTGAGGGACAGATTTGAGACCATTGTTTCTCAAATCTCCCCGGGATAAAAACTGCCGTGTAAATGAGGCCTACATCTGCAAAGCTTTTTTTCCCTGAGCATACTTTCTGGTGTCCCATACCTAGTTTTGCCCCACTTTTGATAGGGCAGCGTAATTCAGTTATATAATTATCTATATAAAGTAACCATAGCTTAACATACTAGTCTCTGTTTACACAGGTGCTACTTCCAGAGCATTTGAGAGCTTCTGAATATTTAAGTTCTGTTAGTGATATTCTGCTGACTAAATATTTAATTTCAGTTGCATGTGCACAGTTGCTGCAAATGGCAAAATACTTTGGTTCCATAATTTAGTTAGATAGCGCAATATCACCTTTTAAATGTTCTGCAAAACTTCCCTGATCATAGTCAAATCCTTGCATGCAGGGAGTGAAGTTCCTGTGGGAGTGTGTGACAGGCCGTCGGATCCCTGGAAGTCATGGCTGCATCATGGCTGATGAGATGGGTCTGGGTAAGACCCTGCAGTGTATCACCCTGATGTGGACACTTTTGCGCCAAAGTCCAGATTGCAAGCCTGAAATTGACAAGGCCATCGTTGTCTCGCCTTCCAGCCTGGTGAAAAACTGGTACAATGAGGTGGGCAAATGGCTTGGAGGAAGGATCCAGCCACTGGCTATTGATGGAGGCTCTAAAGAGGACATAGACAGTAAGCTAGGTATGAAGGTAGTACTGTATGTGCAGCTTAAAAAAAAATCCTATTGAAAAGTAAGAGCGCTTCATGAGATGAATTGCTGATTAGCTTCAAACTACCAGTAAATTAAGAGCATGATTGCTTTCTTAGAGGGCTACATTGAGTGGAAAATTCTTGTGATTCACACCGAATAATTTGAATTGTGTGTGTGTGTGTGTGTGGTGGTGAACAGAGGGGAAAAGCAGAGAAAGCAAGGGGCAATTAATTGTATCTAGACTTCAAGTCATGCTTAGAATGGACCCATTGAAATCAATGAGACTTAGTCCCACTGACTTCAATTAGTCTGCTCTAAATATCACTAAAGACATTATCACACGAGGCTCATATTCTGGAATTACAGCAAGATGGTAGCAGATGTCTCCCTTACTTGTTGCACAATGTTGACTCTATCCCATTGCTGTCTTGCTGTTCATCTGCTTCTGTAGCACATGTTATCATTGATGGTGGAAGCCCGTCAATAGGTCCCAAAATCACTGTTATGGCAGAATTCTCCTCTGTGCGATAGGATACTTCTGTGGCAGTAGCGATATGAAGAAAGTCACATGGCATGAGGGGGCCACCTGACTTCTTCTCCCCCTCACTATTTCAAGCTGCCAAACATTGCTTTTTCTCCATGCCTTTTTTGGCCATGTTTGCATACTTATGGGGAAATGATAAAATAATTTTAAAAATCATTTTCCTGTAATTATGTAATCATGGTAAAAAGCAAAAGAAAAAAAGAAAGGCATGTATGTGCTGAGTGGTGGAGTTACAGAGCTGGTGTGATGGGATGGAAATTGCCAAACCAGCACAATCGCAGCACACACAAGTGAAGAGGAGGCAATAGTTTTGGCTTCAATACCGGTATGTTCCTGTTTGCTTCAGTAATGTGATTGCTAGTGTGATAATGTCCTAAGTCTCACTCCAGCACAGTGGGTGAGGAGACAAATGAAAAGAATTCCTGTAACCAGAAATTGCAGCTTAGCTTGTTGGACCTGGGCAGCTTGGGCTGTGTCTCAACAGAGCCATGGATTTGTTGAACCCTTTGGATAGGGGAGCTGAAAATAATGGGTTGTGATATGTTTTATTGCTGGTTGCCCAGTTCTGCAAAACTTCTGATCCTAATGTTTCCCCCTATCTTTTATGACTTCTGAGTACATTTCATTCGTGTTTCTTTGCCATTTTAAAAAACTTTTCCTAATAGCTGGATTTATGAACCAGAGAGGCCTTAGAGTACCATCGCCCATCCTAATTATTTCCTACGAGACATTCCGCCTTCATGCTGGAGTTCTTCAGAAAGGAAGTGTTGGCTTGGTCATATGTGATGAGGTATGTGGGAGGTAGCTAAGAGAGCACAATTCCCTTCAGATTCTTTCTTTGGTAGTCCAAGAGGAAGAAAATGTTATGTTTCTATGAGATTTTTGTTTATCTTTCATTAGTATAATATTTTCTGAGCACACCTGTTTGGTAGCTATGCATATAATGCCTCCTTCAGTCTTGTTGAGCTCTAGTGGCACCCAGTGGCCTGAGCGTGTTGTAATAAAGATAATTTTGCAGGCTTGAGTGTGCCTGATAACTCTACTGGCAACCTTTTTAATGAGAAACTGTGGTACAGCTGGTCAGCAATCTCTAAGATATATGTGTGTGTGTGTGTGTACATCTATATAATATCTATATAACTACATTTTTAAAAATAATAAATAGTAGGTTTTCATACAAAGGTTCAGAAATCATATCATTGCAGAAATAGAAAAACAGGACCAAAGAAACATCATGTCATGTTAATACCTCATACGATGCTCAGTAGATCTCATCTTACTTTCTTGTAATCATTGTCTCTTTTGGTACTGCATAAAAGGGTACCAATATTCTAGAGGATTTGTTTAAAAAAGGGGTGGGAACTATGCAGCCCTCTAGATGATAGACTGAAATTCCCATCAGCTCTAGCCAGTATTGCCATTAGAGAGGAATGCTGGATGTTGCCGTGTGACATCTGGAGAACTGTATAGTTCCCTAGCATATTAGATTAATTTCCATTCCAGGATGCTAGTACAGTTGTCCTTTCATGTTCGCTGGGGTTTGGTTCCAGGACCCCCCGTGGATACCAAAATCCATGAATACTCAAGTCCCATTATATGCAATGGCATAGCAAAATGGTGTCCCTTATGTAAGATGGCGAAATCAAGGTTTGCTTTTTGGATTATTATTTTTAAAGAATATTTTCAAGCCGTGAATACTTACATCCATAGATACCAGATCTGTGGATACAAAGGGACAACTGTATTTCTGTGTATGAGGATCCTTCACCACGTATTCCTTCTTCATTTACTCAGTCATTCATTTATTCCTTGTAAGCAGTTGTTGCTTTCAATAACTGGCCACCATTATGTTGTGCAACTATTAAAGTATTGCCTATACATTTTTAAGTTTTAGCTTTTATCACAAGCTTATAAGATAGGCGTATTATCTTCGTTCTGGAGAGGGGGAAAAATTACTTCCCCCCCCCCTTTTTTTTTTTTTTTTGGTTACACAGCATTTGAGTTCTCTTGCCATTAATTTTATTTTTCAGGGACACAGGCTTAAAAACTCAGACAACCAGACATACCAAGCTCTGTACAACTTGAACACACCACGTCGGGTGCTCATCTCAGGAACCCCCATTCAGAATGATCTTCTTGAATACTTCAGCCTAGTACATTTTGTCAACTCAGGCATCCTAGGTAGGGAGCCTTTTAAGAGTGTAAGTAAGGGCCAGCAAGTTGGCTTCCTAAGTTTTCCATTATTCCAGCTAGATTTGGAAAAACATTATAGGTTCGACAGGGTATACCAGATTGCTCTACACACTCAGTTACCCAAATTGTTGCACTAATGAATAGGCAACTATTTTTTTGGAAGACCTGTGCTAACCAAAGTGTCTGAGCAAAGGAGAATAGTCTGTTGAACAGGGGGACAAGCAACCTGTTGCCTTCCAGATGTTGTGGACTTTGATACCTCTAAGCCCTAGCCACCCTGGCCAGTAGCTAGGGGTTCTGGGTCCTGTAGTCAATAACACATCTGGAGGGCACAGATTTCCCTACTTCTGCTTTTGAGAGTCCACTACCGAAGTCCTTGTTCCTTAAGAAGCAGCATGCAGCATTATCTGCTGTCTCATATACTGAACTTCCAAATTTGGCCCAGGAGTTGGCTGTGTCTTTCTATCCCAGGCATCTGCTTAGTGATGGAAGTTCTGTCAGTTCCTGTCTGCTTTGTATAGGCGGTCTCTAAAAAGAGGATACAATAAGAATGGCATGGGACTTGGAGACAAGAGTGATGTTCAGTGGAAATTTGTTCCTAAATATTTTAAATGCCTTTCCTTTCTTTTTCTGAACAGGGACAGCCCAGGAATTTAAAAAGCACTTTGAAATTCCCATCCTGAAAGGCAGGGATGCAGATGCAAGTGAAGCTGGAAGGCACAAGGGAGAGGAGAGACTGAAAGAGCTCATTGGTATTGTCAACAGGTGAAGTTAGAATATTTTCTATTATTATTATTTTTATTCTAGGAGTGTATGATGTTCCTCTGTTGCAGTATCTGCTATCACACTGTGGTGTAGGTGGAATGACTTGGCTGTTGAACCCCTCTGTTCATTGTCCTTTTTGACTTTGCCCCCATCCCAAAAATCTCAAAAGCTGCAATCCATTCAATTTGTTGAAGTCACTACTCAACAATTTCTCTGGGTCATGTAGATGTTCTTCTCCTTGATTAATAATGGCACTACTTGTTGGTGGTTTGCTTTCTTAATTTTCCCCCCTTTAATGCTTTGATAAGTTCAGTGGGAGAGGGTTAGGGTTAGGGTTGATGATAAAGTGGATGCTGACCTGTTGGTGAAGCTTACCCTAGAAAAGTTGCTTTGCCCGAATGTACTAAGAACCCTCTTAATATGTAGTGATGATCAAGACCTGTAGATCTGTAATATGGAAGATTTCTTTTGCTATTATCTAGGAAGAACACTGCAGAAAACTTTTCATAATCTTAGGGGACATCATGGTAACATCATTAACTGTACTTTGTTTCTTTGTAGATGTCTTATAAGGAGGACTTCAGATATTCTCTCAAAATATCTACCAGTGAAAATTGAGCAGGTGGTGTGTTGCAGGTACGAGATGAAAGGGCAATTCAGAAAAAAAGTGTAGACTTTTCACTTAATCAAAAAGTATGGAGGATTCACCATTGTGCTGGAGTCTCTGGCCAAAAACCAGTGGCTTACTTTGACATGTATTGACAGTGGAACTGGGTCTTTCCTCTCTCCCCTCCCTTCTTTTTACAACCCTTCTTGGTACCAGAGCCCTCTAGAAAAGATTAGAAGGTACAGATCTTGAGCATGGGGGAGGGGGAATCACAGATTCTTATAGAAGGAGCTGGAACCAGTGGAAGCAAACCATTGGATCCTGGCTCTAGGTTGAGTCTGATAAATGATGCTTATTAGGAACTATTTCATCTCTATTCTGCTGCATATTATACTATTGTGGCAAAATATTTCCTTCTACTTTTGAGACAGTGCCAGTTAACTTTTCTTCTTAAATTCCATGGAGTTGTTTATGAATATAATAAAAAGTTATAAGTACATACTTTAATAAGAGCCAGTGCAGTGTAGAGGTTTCAGTGTTGGACTAGCAATTTGAGAGACCAGGGTTCAAATCCCTATGCAGCCACGCAACCCCATTAGGTGACCTTGGGCAAGTCACACTCTCTCAGCTTCACAGGAAGGCAGTGGAACCCTTCTCCCCCACACACACCAAATCTTGCCAAGAAGCCCAAGGATAGGGTTGCCATATGTTGGATTGAAAGCACAAAAAACTAATATATTTTAGTAGATAAGTACTGAGATCTTGTTATCCTCATTGTGAAGAAAGAAATTGGTCTATTTTTATGTGTAAAATCCCGAGCCCACTTTTACTCTCCCCCACCCACCCACCCCCTGCTTCCACTGCCAGAGCCTAGATCCCAGTCAGTCCCTTTCCTACCCAAGTCTTCTGTGGATGGGAATCCAGTAATTGCAACCATCTATGGCAGTGGCAGTGGCGGTAGCAGGGCTGCCAGCTACCCGCTTCTGTCTTCAAGCCAGTGGCTGTAGTGCTCCTGTTTGTTCGTCTGGAGAGAGACATGAGGGTCTGTGAAATGGTGGGAGGCATGGATTCCCACCATTTCACATATCCTCATGTCTCTCTACAGCCTCACAAAAATAGAACAGATATGTATGTGTAGCTCCAAAAGTTTCAGATTTTGGAGCATTTCAGAATTCAGAATTCCAGATAAGGGATACTCAACCTTTAGCACACAAATCAAAAAGCTATTGGCTGTTTTAGATTAACTTGGACGTAGTCTGTTTATTTGTTCTTTCATGGCTACCCCACATGTTTCTGTTTCTTTTTTCCCTTTTCTTTTGTTCCTGGCTGGCTGTAGTTGGCACTGTCTCAACTCTGGGTGCCATAATGCACATATATTATCATATTTGAACAAACTCATTAAGGAGGCACTGTTATGTAAATACAGGATGGTTTACCTCAGCAGTAAGGTTGAAAACTAAGATAGTCATGGATGCTATTAGCAAAGTTGGCTGCATGAAGACTGTGGGGCAGACATATCAGGCTGAATCCTGATTGGAGTGGCCCTTCAACCCTAACTGGGTGTTTTTCATTCTGGAGAGAAGTGACTAGTGGGGTGCCTCGGGGTTCTGTCCTGGGCACATTGTTGTTCAATGTATTTATTAATGACTAGGACAATGGAATAGCAGGCATACTTATTAAATTTGCAGATGACACCAAATTAGTGGGAATAGCTACTACCCTAGAGGATAGGATCAGAATTCAAAATGACCTTAGTAAATTGGAGAGGTGGACAAAAGCTAACAGAATGAATTTCAGCAAGGATACATGTGAAGTATTACACTTAGGCAGGAAAAATGAAATGTACAAATATAAGATGGGAGACACCTGGCTTGACACCAATACATGAGAAAAGGATCTTGAGGTCATAGTAGATCATAAGCTTAATATGAGTCAGCAATACAATGCAGCTGTTAAAAAGTCCAAAGCAGTTTTGGGCTGCATCAATAGGAATATAGTGTCCAGATCAAGGGATGCAATATTACCACTCTATTCAGCAGCAGACCTCACCTGGAGTACTGTGTCCAGCTCTGGGTATTGAAATTCAAAAAGGATGTTGGTAAGATGGAATGTGTTAAGAGGGGGGCGACCAAGATGGTTAAAGGTCTGGAAACCATGTGCTCTGGGGAACGGCTTAAGGAACTGGGATTGTGTAGCTTGGAGAAGAGACGACTGAGAGATAATAGCCATCTTTCAATATCTGAAGAGATGTTACATTGAAGATGGAGCAAGCTTGTTTTAGCTGCTCTGGAGACTAGAACACAAACCAATGTATTACAAAGAAGGAGATGCCACCTAAACATTAAGAAGAACTTCCTGACAGTAAGAGTAGTACCACAGTGGAGTAGAGTGCCTTGGCAGGTGATGGATTCTCCTTCTTTGGAGGTCTTAACAGACGTTGGATGACTATCTCTTGGGAGTACTTTGACAGTGTACCTGCGTGGCAGAGGTTAGACTAGATGTCCCTTGTGGTTCCTCCCAGCCTTATGACTCTGTTGAAGTCAGCAGGGATTAATTTACTCATTTATTTCATTGAATCAGTTCTAAGTATGACTAAATCTGGATCCAACCCAAAATATTGTGACTTCATTATTTGGAATATCACCCCTTGATATGTTGAACTGAAGAATTTCAGGGGAGATGGATTTTTCCAAGTCATATTGTAGGTCAGCTCTAGAGCTTGAAGTGTAGGATTGTGATGGCTTGAGCATTCTGACAGAGCAAAATGCATACAAAAATGAAGGGTTCCTTCTACCATGTTAAACTTCCTTCCCCTAGACATCTGAATATTTAGCAGTGACCTCATTACGGCAGATTTCAGACTGAGTCTTTGCCGTTGGGAAAGGAAACTCTACTTTAATAAGTTCATTCCCAAGATTAGTGTTTGACTTTAAATTAGAATTATTTTCAGAAAGCTTGTGCTAGGGGGATAGATTTTTTAAGGCTAGGGCACTTTCCAAGATTTCTAAATTCTCTCAGAGTCAACTGGTATACCCTCTGCTGTTGTATGCCAAGCTTCTGAGTTTGTAACAAGGGATTTTGGTGGCAGAAATAGCTTATAGGTATTGGAAAGCTTAAGCCAATTATGAGTTAGACATTGCTTTGGGGTTATATTTTCCTTTTGAGCCCATACAATTCTGTTATGGACAGGACTGTAGATTTTAGAATGTGCTCCAAGTGCTCCAAGATCGTAACATGATCTGTGTCTTGTCTGACTTCAGGTTGACTCCCTTTCAGTCTGAGCTATATAAAAACTTTCTGAAGCAAGCAAAACCAGCTGAAGATCTGAAAGAGGGAAAGATTAGCGTGTCCTCTCTCTCCTCAATCACATCTCTGAAGAAGCTCTGTAATCGTGAGTAGTTCTGTCAGCTAATTTTATTTAAATGATGTACAGGCCGCCCTCCCCCATTTGTGCTGTCAGTAACTGGTTTCATTTACTGATTAGTCTGGGGGGAGGGGTCTCTCTAGGCATCTGGAGGATCTCTCTAGCCATTTTCTAGGTCTTCCAGTGTGATTCTATGCTACTCTATGGTGGTTTGCTATTATCCATGGTTTCACTTAAAACGGTAAGTCTGGGAATGTATCCCCATGTATAAGGGGGCGGTGTCGACCTGTACTGTCTCAATGATCCAGAACATATTGCAATAAGTTACCAAATTAAATATTTGTCTGTGAAGGGTTTTGAATCTGTAGTTGAACCTTTAGAGAGGGTGTTGGTTTAGACGGTTTCCTTAAAACACCTTTGGTAAGACCTACGCTTCAAAGCAGTGGCTGTGCATGATAGTTGTCAAAAATATTGTGTTCTCTTTATGTTCTAATTGTATACCCTTGCTTATATCAGGAAATGTTTCAAGAAAGACTAGGTCTTGGAATTTGGGCTGCTGATCCTAGATCCCTGTTAGAAACTATTACAGCTCCAGACCAAGGATGTCTGAGAGAAGCTAGTAACGCTGGAATTGTAGAATAAAAAGAGTAGCATTAATTTATAGCAATAAATGACATATATTCGCCAGTCTAGTTTCCATTCTAGAAAGCCCTAAATACCTTTTTGACAATCATTAAAGTTAGCCTGTGTTATGAGTATTTTGTGATTGCTTTCATCATTAATATGCTTATATGTATCTGTTGTATGATATACCTATGGATTTAAAACATCTGTTCCACTCTTCTTTTCCATTCTTAAACACTCTTTTAAGAATATGCTACTCTTTAAATGAGGAGGAGATTAGTTATTGGGAAGTCAGTGAAAACTCATATGGGAACCTAAAATATCCTGAGATGCCAGAATGGCTAAACATGGAATCAGTATGTGGGCCAGTATGGAACAGGGAAGTGTTTTAGGTGTGAATGAATGAGGAGATATGGATTCAAAATCCCGCTCAGCCTTGCTGGAAGTCATAGTGAGCTTATTTTACAAGGCTGCTTGTGAGGTTGAAAAACATTGGGGGCAGGGGAAGTATAAAGTTCTTTTTCTGGTCACTACCATGAGCAGAAATATTACTGTCACTAAAAGTCAGAGGTCCAGTAAGAGTCATGATGTAGTCATGATTATAAGATATTTGACTTTACAGTACAGGTATTTGCTATATAAGAACATAGCAAGAGCCATGCTGGACCAGATCAAAGGCCTGTCTAGTCTAACATTCTTTTCATACACAGTGGTCAGCCATTTGCCAATGAGTAAGACATGAGTGCCATTGCATCCTCTGTCTCAGTCCAAAAATTAACAATCCCATTCTGTATTTAGAAGGGGTTGAGTAAATTCATAAAGGATACAGCCCTCAATTCCTTAGCAACCGATACACAGAGACATACTGCATCTGATGCTAAAGGTGATGAATGTAGCTATTGAGGGCTGTATCCTTTATGAATTTATCCAAACCCTTCTAAATACAGAATGGGATTGTTAATTTTTGGACTGTTCAAATTCTTATAATTAGATGCTCTAGTTATCTCTGTTCAGCAAATACGTTACTGAAAAGAATGGCTTTGATCATGCTAATATGCATCCTTCCACCTGATTACTTAAGAGAATTTGTCAATTCCAGGACTATACAGTGACTCTTGATCTCTTTTCCAGATCCTGCCCTGATCTATGACAAGTGTGTGGAGGAAGAAGAAGGGTTTGTGGGTGCTCTGAACTTGTTCCCTTCTGGCTATAGCACCAAATCTCTGGAACCACAGCTCTCAGGTAAATATTGCTGCAAATATGATCTATATGTTAGCATGTGGATTTGTACGGGGGATTGTATAACGCATGTACACTCATACATTTCTTTTCCTTCCAGGGAAGATGCTGGTTTTAGATTACATTCTGGCAGTCACTAGGAGCACTAGTAATGATAAAGTAGTCTTGGTGTCTAATTACACCCAGACACTGGACCTGTTTGAGAAACTCTGCAGAAGCAGGAGGTATAATGACTGAGATACATCTGTATATATTTGAATAAGATTGTGGGGGTAGGGGTTTAGAGATAATGAGACTACCTGCTGTTTGTGCTGCTCTTTGGATGTTTCAGAAACTATGAGAAACTCTCTTTTTCTTTTCATTTTCTGTTCTAATTATAAAAATGGAAATAATACACCATTATTTGGGCTATGCTCAACAAAGCTTTAAAATCTTACTTGGTGTTGTTGTCTTATGTTGCTACCTATATCTAACAATATATCAAAGAGGTGTGCAGCAATAAATAAATAAATAAATAAATATATATATAGTCAGCCCTTCATATTAATGGATTCTGCTTCCATGGATTTAATAATCCACAGTTCAAAAATATTCCCCTCCCCCCCCCAAAAAAAAATATCCACAAAGCAAATCTCGACTTTGCCATTTTATATAAGGGACATCATTTTACTATGCCATCGGATATATTGGGACTTGAGCATCCATGGATTTTGGTTTCCACAGGAGGTCCTGGAAACAAACCCCAGCAGATACCAAGGGCCCACTGTATAGTCAAATACAAAACACAAATTAAAACATGTAAAATTAAAGGCTCAAATAAGAATTTAGCTTTGCACTGTGCTCCTAATTTACCATGTTTTTGTGTCAGGTACTTGTATGTCCGTCTGGATGGCACCATGTCCATTAAAAAAAGGGCAAAGGTAGTGGAGCATTTCAACAGTGCCTCTGTAAGTAAAGTTTTTAGGTTCAACTTCTGCCCTTAGATTGATTACAGTAGTTACCCAGAGGGCTTTTGTAATTTATACTAGTTAAAGCCCAAAATTGTTTCTCTTCTTTTGGAAACATGTGGGAGATATCTTCAGTATGTCTTTCAAATTAATGTTTATGGCTCATACACAAAAGGAGTTGTCACTGCAGTTAGGGCACAGTCATATATTTGTATCCTCACTTTTATAGTTGGTAACACTCTTCATTTTCCCTCTACACACACACATGGGTTCATGCATGGAAAGTTTATCATCAGGATCAAACAATCCTGTTTGATTATATCAGGAAGAAAGGAAGTCAGTGGGGAGATAGCAGGGATGCTGCATGTGCTTTCTTTTCTTGTTCTGTATCTTTACACACAAAATGTTATACAGAACGTCCAGTCATTGTGCATCTGATTTTTAGCATGTTGTTATTATCTCAACCCTGACTGGTTTCCCAACAGCTAGTACTTCTTTAATTTCATTATTTGCTTTCATATACCATTAGCTGTATCCTTGGTTGGCATTAACACAGGCAAATAACATGACCCAACTTTAGCTCTATACATGTGGTCACCATAGTAATCTCCACTAGAAAGCAGGGAAAGCCCAGAGACTGAGAGGAAGGTACAGAACATCAGATTATGACTTTGCTATAGAACTTTAAAAGTAGGGCAGTGAAATTAGTTTTTGCAGTCTGTGCTATTCCTTGTGGCAGGCAATTAATTTGACTTTTGTTTCTACAGAGCCCTGAGTTCATTTTCATGCTGAGTAGCAAAGCTGGGGGCTGTGGCTTAAATCTGATTGGAGCAAACAGACTGGTGATGTTTGATCCAGACTGGAATCCAGCCAATGATGAACAAGCTATGGCCCGTGTATGGAGAGATGGCCAAAAGAAAACTTGCTATATCTATCGATTGCTCTCGGTAAGACCTGAGCTGGGTTCTATAATCCTGATTGTTACTGCTTATATCTTAGAATATAGGTGGTAAAGCCTAAGGCTGGGGCCCTGTTGGTAACTTATGCTGGTGTAAGTGACTGGTGAGGTAGCTGTAGAAGTCCAGTCAGGAGATAAAGCTGTTTGAAGCTCCCAGGTTTCTTTTTATTGTGCAGGGACTTTGTGGTATCAAGACATGCAAAAAGCCATTAAGATTGTTTTCATTCACTACAATGGAGTATGGTTATTTACTGTTATGATGAGAACTTGGAAGAGTACTTTTTTGGATTGTAGCTCCTCTGCTTACTGGGGATCCTGGGAGTTGTAGTCCAAAAGGTTGCATTTCTAAGCTCTGTTTATATGATAATGACATAACAGGGCTGTGGAATGGCCTCAATCTTAAGCTAGAAATACATGAAGGAAGATTTTCCAAATAAGCTATGTAACTGTTCTTGAATCCTTATACAAAATTACTCTCTTGTTCAAAGGTAGGAGGCAGATAAGAACGTTTGGAGGATTCTGTCCCCTCTGATTAGCAGTTAATGCAGAGACTTTGCTTCTTTTGTCTAAAAATGGTATCAGCTGAACACCCCCCCCCCCCGATTTTTCTACATTTGGGTAAGGGGCATGTTCAATGGATCTCACAAAGGCACATCACCATTCTTAATTTTATATCCTTGTAGACAGGGACTATTGAGGAAAAAATCTTCCAGCGTCAGACCCACAAGAAGGCTCTCAGCAGCTGTGTGGTTGATGAGGAGCAGGATGTGGAAAGACACTTCTCTCTTGGGGAACTGAAGGAGCTTTTCACACTCAACGAGACCACCACGAGTGATACCCATGACAAGTAGGTCTTGGAAGGGTCTATTTGTGGACTTTACATGCAGGTGTTTGGGGATGTGGGTGAAGCATGCATATTTTTGTGTGTGCATATTTGTACCTCTCCAGAAACAAGTAAAACATGCCATGTACCAAGCTCAGGCAACTTCTTTCAACCAAGAGAATTCAGTTTCTTTGGGGCCTCATTTCAGTGGTGGACGCAACCAAAGATTAAGACCAAAAGTTTTTCCAGTTTTAGCTTAAGGTTCTTGCTGCCAATAACTAAGACTTGGGAGAGGCATTTCAACCTCTTTAGAATGGAGAAACGTCTTTACAAAAACTGGGAAACCACCAAACGAGGGTGTGATGGGGAACCCTGTGAGAGCTGGATTTAGCCCCAAAGCCTGAGGTTCAATTGCACATCAGGTTCATGACTTCCTGCAAACACATGCACCCATGTATTGGAGTTAACACACATATGGGCCTACAATGTGCATAGGCTCAGTCTTGTGAACCATATGACTTGAATCTTGAAGGGTAGAGATCAGATCGACTGGGCCTCTCTACAAGTCCTTTTTTTAATGTTAAGTCCAAAATATGGATGTTAGCCAGTGAGGTCAGAATTTCCCAACCACCTGTAAAGATTGAAAGCCTGCAGAGGATACTAACTAGTAAACACTTAAATCTTTTTAAAGGAGCGATAGGATAGGAAGGCTGCTCTTTTGTGTTTCTTTACAGAAGTTTAAAAGTTGTTACACCATGATGCTGCTTTGTAAACCAGAAAGGATACCCACTTTCTGGAACAGTCTCAAATTTTGCCTAAACTTTTTCTTCTGATGATAAGTGCAATTCGTGTTGGTGTCATAAATGCAGTTCCACTGTGCATTTCACATTATAGAGTAGAACATGCATCTACTTTATTTTGCTTCTAGATTCAGTAAGCTTTGAAACTGAAAACCCAGCTCAGATATGATAGCCTGGAGTCAACTCATGCAAAGGTTCTGGTCCTTGTAAATGTAATATGCTCTTCATTGTAGGATCAAGTGTCGTCGCTGTGTGAATGGCCATCAAGTCAGGCCACCCCCAGAGGGGTCTGATTGCACTTCTGATCTGTCCCAGTGGAATCACTGTGCTGATAAACGTGGCCTCCAGGACACTGTTCTCAAGGCTGCCTGGGATGCTTCTGTCACCTTCACCTTTCATCATCATTCCCATGAGGAGCAGCGGGGAATTCCATGACGACTGATTTGATCTTTTGGAGCTCAAGCTATTTCTTTCAAGAAAATGGATGTAGTGGTATCAAATATCTTATCTTCATCAGGGTCATAGGACAACAGTCCCCTCCCCAAGAATACATCAAAAGGACTTCTTCTGTATAATATATTACAGACTGCCTTTAGAAAAGACTACTCTGGCCAAAAATCGCTTGGTCACTGGATAGACTTAGTGAAGCAGTTTTTTTTTAAACAAACAACAGTCCTTGAAAGAAATGTTTGGCTTTTAGCATCTATTTACTGAACATTTCCAGCAGGGAAAAGACTTAAGCATGTTAACAGCATCAGATCAATGCCAGAAGGCCTTGGTATCAAAGTCTGAATACACAAGATGATGCAGAGTAGTAAGTACCTGACCCTCCCAATCATTCCTGTTGACTGCCACTTTCACAGAAAAAGCCTGAAAAGGTATCAGTGTACCTGTCTGATCATTCTGGTAAGCTGGCTCTCTCTTAACTTATTTTGCTGGAGTAGGTTAATACATCAACCAATTTTAATCAGTCATAGCATAATTTAAGATAAAAATCACATTCGATAACCTCATCAAAATTACTGTTACAAATTTTTTGTCTTCTACAATAAAGTCACAACTGAAACAAAATTTTTGTGCTGTACATTGTATGTTTCTGGTAGGGAGCAAGAAGGTATCTGTTTAAAAAACAAGATTGAATATAATATATGTAGGCTGAGGGGAACAAGAGACTGGGAAGAGCTTTCTTTTCAAAATGTAGGAAGTCTTCAGTTTTACTGTAGGAAGTTGAATTATGTTTGAAACCTGACTCATGTGGGAAGACTACAGTGACTGAAGAAAGAATCACAATATGTGTGTTCACTTCTGATGTTAGAACTTGTCCTCTAGACTATATTGCTAAGTCTGAAAAATTAAACCTTTACTATATCAAAAGTGTGCAGTTTTTCTTCAGTTGGCTAGAAGAAACTGAAAATCTGGATCCTGATAGATCACTAAGCAGCTTTATTACAAGATATTGTCCCATAAGTGTTCTTTACATTACACTGATGTAGTCAGCAAAGGCCTGAGATGAGTCCCATGTGTCACTGACTACACTGCATATTGCTTTTAAACGTGAAAGGGCCTCTTGCGCAGTTGCAGCATCTTGGTCCAGCCAGTTCTGATAGAGGCACAGTTTTGTACACTTGATTTGTTCTCTGCGTTTGGTTACATAACTCTCCAGCTTCTTGGCAAACTCCAGGAGTCCATCGGGTTTGATACAGTTGGAGCTGTAAGAAAATGTTAAGATGAGTCTATTGCTGCTTACAAATGTATTTGTTAGATGATACTCCCACATAGTTATTATGCATGGAAAACACTTACTTTGCATAACTTTTTTGTAATGGGAAATTAGATTTGCTGTGCACTTTCCCCACTGATGGAAAGACAGCTATGAATAGTTTAACCCCTGCATTTGTGTTACAGAAAGCAGGGCTTAAAATTTTCTGGTATCAGGGAAATAGTAGCTACACTACTCTAAGAAATAATTACAGAATTTTGGGATCTGGGAAATTCAAAACTGCTAGCTTGTATCTCTAAGGTTTTAATTGGAGACCAGAAGGAGTAAGACCCACCCTCAGAAGGCACTGAAAGACTTAGGTTAGTCTGTGACAAAAACTAACACTGCAGGCATCCTCAAGTTACAAGGCACCTAGTGGGGGCTGCTATCTTCTCCATTGCTAGATCAGAAAAAAAGCTCACAGTAAATCCAATACTCTGGGGGGGAAAAGCCAAAAAGGGATATGGTCATTGCCAAGAACAGCTAAAAGAGCTCATCTTCTTCATTTGCTTGGAGCACTAGCTAGAGCTATTCTCATAATGAAGCAACTGAGGATGGCTACAGCACTATATCCGTTTTAAAATGCCAAATTTTGCCCCCAGATGCCATGTTTTTAGACCTAGGAGAGGCTTTAAAAAAAAAAAAGGAAGTGAGTAGAAATCACTTCCTGTTAATTTTTTTTACCCTTGGGTACCACTTGCAGCTCATGGGCTACTCTTTGTCTAACCCCTTTTAAATGATGCTTTTGCAGAAGTATGTGTGAAAGTTGTAGCAGTCTTTCCCCGTTAAAAAAAAAACAAAACCACACACCAAACAAACCCTGGAAAGACGCACAGGTTAGCAAGTGTAAATGCTGTTACTTAATGAGGGAGATCTCAAAAGTGAATACAGTTTTGTATGTATTTGGTTGATTCTTATTACATATTGGCTGATGAGATTCTATAACTGCATGCGTCAACCTGAAATGGTGATTTGGTAATGGGATAATACTGAGGCAATAGCATGTGTACCCCAGAATTTAAATAAGAATGAAGTTTTTTAAATGAAGAAATATATTTTTTCATGTTTGAGCACTTGCTTAAAAGCTCAGCAGTTTTAGCTTTGGTCATCAAAGTGCTCTGTTAATAAGAAAGCATAGGTAAAAGTTGTTTTAAGTTGCAATGCCTTCTAGAAGGAGTCACCTCCCTTTAACTTTTCCACATTTTGTTATGCAACAACTTAGAATTAAATCCATTTCAGTTGTCATTGTTATCACTTGATGTACACAAGGAAGCAACACGTAAGTTGCGAAATACAGTTGCCCCTCCACATTCGCGAACTTGACATTCACAGTTTTGGGAGGGCCCCCCCACCCCCCCCAAACCGTGACACGGGGCCTCCAGAGTCCCCGTGAAAGACCTGGAGGGAGCGGGGAGGCCCGGGGAGGCCTCCACGGGGCCCCCGGAGGCGCTCCGGAGGCCACATGAAGGCCTGGGGAGGGGTGGGGAGGCCTTCGCGGGACGCCCGGAGGCCCTCCGGAGGCGCCGCGAAGGCCTGGGGAGGGGTGGCGAGGCCTTCGCGGGACCCCCGGAGGCCCTCCAGAGGCCCTCCAGAGGCCCCGAGAAGGCCTGGGGCGGGGTGGCGAGGCCTTCGCGGGACCCCCGGAGGCCCCGCGAAGGCCTGAGGAGGGAGGGAGGAAGGGCCGGGGAGACCTCCGTGGGGCCTAGCAAGGCCCCGCGAAGGCCTGGGGAGGGAGGGGGGAAGGGCCGGGGAGACCTCCGTGGGGCCTAGCAAGGCCCCGCGAAGGCCTGGGGAGGGAGGGGGGAAGGGCCGGGGAGACCTCTGTGGGGCCTAGCAAGGCCCCGCGAAGGCCTGGGGAGGGAGGGGGGAGGGGAGTCGTTATTCACGGATTTTTCACATTCGCGGGGGTCCGCGGAACAGAACCCCCGCGAATGTGAAGGGACGACTGTATTTTTATTGCAATAAAATCAAGTAAACACGAACAATTTGACACTTGTTGGTTGCATTCACCCTCTTTCCTTGGATATTCAGCAAGCTCTGGTGTAAGCCACTGCTTCCAGAAGTCTCGTAAGTAGTTGAATGGGGTCTACCTATGTCTAATTCCAATGCTACATGATCTCAAACTAAATACTCCTTTGTTTAGAAGGCTCCAGAATTTATTGGAAAGCATGTTTAAATGAACAGCACCATTGAAACAAAGAAGCTATCAAAAGACCAGGATAAACTTGTGCAGAAGCACCAATCATTGTTGGGTTATAGAAATATATCCTAAACCATGAATACCTAGAACACAGTTCAATCGTGAGTAGATAGGGCCAGATAACAATAGATGAAAAATGCAAAGGAGGAGTGAATAATTCTGCAAGGCACTGCTCAAAAAATGAAGTGTGGCACAATGCAATATTTCTGTTAAACACTTGTAATATGTATACAGCTATGGCTGCAAAGCTATGTACAATTATGAGAGTGAAGTTGGAGCCTCTTGTTTCTGATTAAACCAACTCAGGTTGCATTGTAAACTAAGAAAATAATGTAATTGGAAGCAAGAGTTTATTTCTGATGTTTTGCCTGCATCTGTGGCTGGCAGACGAAATGTCAGAAATAAACTCTTCCAGAACACGGCCTCACAGCCCGGAAAAAAACAAGGAAAATCTGTGGATGCTGGTAGTGAAAGCCTTCGATTTCACAATACAGATGTTTATTTCCAAGAACTAAAGTTCTAGGCAATCAGTGGTCACTCATGTTTAATATATTGTGATCAGACATAAATCTTATGCCTGAATCTTATGGCTTTAGAGAGGCTTCTCTGAAACACTAATATATTCTGGACTGAGGAGATTTTCAGACCTGCCAAAATGCCGTTTTGCCGCGCAAGCAGCCTCCCGAAACTGCTGCGCGGCAAGGGTCTACTTCGGACGACGCTGTGCCTCTTGCGAAACCGTCCGTGTCACTTCCATGAAGCTTGGGGCGGCTCAGTGCCATATTTCAATCACAGGCAGCCTCCGTGATTGAAATATGGCGCTGAGCCGTCCCAAGCTTCACGGAAGTGACACGGACGGTTTCGCGAGAGGCACAGCGTCGTCCGAAGTAGACCCTTGCCGCACAGCAGTTTCGGGAGGCTGCTCGCGCGGCAAAACGGCATTTTGGCAGGTCTGAAAAACTCCTGACTGGGGAAATTCATTTTCTTGTCTGTTGAAAATGGGGATGAGTAGAAGTCCAATGTGTTAACCATAAATCATCTGGATACTTCAGTATAAATATTTCATAGATGTGCCTTTGTTAAGTGTTGACAAAAATAAGGATTTGGCAGCATCCCTGAGAAATACACAGTGGATAGATCTTGCAAATTGACACCCTTATTTAAAAATGGTTGATGAAAGTTCAAGTAAAGCTATTCCATTGCCATCCTTTTCTCCACCCAGATAAGACTGACCAAGGAAAGTTCTGGGTTTAAGAGAGGCAAAACATACCTCACATCCAGATGACAGATGGAAGAGGATGAATCTTCAGAAAAAATGTCAGCCAGTGCCACCAACCTGTGATTTCCTAAGAAACAGAAGAAATACAATTTAAGTGCAAGCTATGAACACTAGAGGGTAAATATGGATGAAAGCAGTGATAGAATAAAACAAGTCATGATTTTAACAAGTTAAATGCTGAGAAGCAACTGTGTGGCAAGGGAAAAAAAACCCACTTGCCTCTGCAACACTGATCAAGAGATTGGCAAGGGCAATGAATCAGAGCTGGTCTCAAACAGTTTTGCTTCCTGAGGAAAAGAACAAGATGGAACCCCATTTCTCCTATAGAATCTGATGTTTGATCTTAATCAGCACTGGTGATGGGACAGCAGCCTTACCCAGGGGTGTAGAGCAGGCCATGTGAAACAGCCGTGTCTTCTCTAATAGGGAGGAAGGGCCAAGGGGCTGCCACTTTTTCTCCCTCCACAATACTCATCTGCAACCCAAGGTGACTGACTGCTGGCTTAACAATATGGCTATCTTTGTAACCTTATCTGGAGACAGAACCTGGTTTATTACCATTTGGACGGACTAGATGGACAAATCACACAAGGAAGCAATTCATGTTCCCCACTGATTCCTATTATCAACCCTTCCCAGAACATGTCTCCACCATGAATCATTCCATTTAGCCTTTATCCAACAGCTTGTACTTAAAATCATTTACTTTCCTCTTCCCTCCTGGTCCTTTCTTCCTTTTGTGTCACAACAGTATGTCAACTGGGCTTGAAAGATGCAAAATAAAGTAATATCATCCAAAATCTTGATCAGATTAGGCCACAGTTTTAGTACTCTTAATGGCACAGAGTCCTTGTCTACAAAGGAAAATAAAATATTCTGGGACAGCTAATACATTTGCCTTACATACCCAGCCTATTTCCAGGGAGTTTGAGGCTCCTCAGTGATGCATTCTTCTTCACAACATTTATTATTTCAGACAGAAATCCAACAGTACAGTTCTCAAACAGCCGGCAAAAGGAAAAGGTAATTTCTATTAGAAGGCAAAAGCCAAAACAAAGATAAGTAGTTTCTTCCTTTCTGTGCCTTACAATGTGAAATTAGTTTTATTTAATGCATTCTGGAAGAGTAAGTACTAGAAATTAAAAAGCATAGTGATATCTTATATGATATCTTTCTCAAAAATATGGATAATATTCCTTTTCCATTCTTGCATTCTTTTTTAAAAATATTTTTATTAAAAGTTTTAAAATACATTTTAAAAAATAAGATTGGAAACAAAGAGAACTGAAAGACCATATCTTTAAAATTAAAGAATACAAAACAAAACCAAAAAAAAAAGAAAAAAAAAGTGGCCTTGCTGATCTTCCTTTCGGTGGTTATACGAGTATATGCATATACTGTAGTTACTCATACCTCTCTCTCCAAAATTACAACATGACCCCTTCTTTCAATAACCTATCCTTTCTAATAATCAAAACCAAAATTTACAAGTTCAAAGCTTTATCTTTCCTTCTCCCCATGTGAATTTCAGACAAGACTAAAACTGCATACTCCCAACTCCTAGTGTAAGAGTAACTCAATAGTGGGGAATTGTATGGCCCTCCAAATCTTGATCTGCAGCTCCAAGCATTTATCACTGACTATGCTGGCTAAGGCTGTTAGGAGTTGTGATCCAACATGCAATTCCCACCCACTCTAACCACTGTACTGGCTTTGGAACAGTCTCTAAAATGGAAGAATCATGAAGGTGACAGTCTTCTGCTGAGCTAGTTTTCTTGACTGCACATAACAGTGATTGCTCATAAATCTGTAACTGGCATGGGCATGAGTTAGTTTAATATACCTTGAAGGACAGGGTCCTGTAGTAGAAAGAGGACTTCATTTGAGTGGCCAGAAAGATTGATGTCATGAAAGCTTAGTCTCTTCAGGCTTGGGCTATATTCTGCAAGACAAACAAGATCTTATGACAAAAACCTTGGACTATGCTGCTTCAGGTTTTCCTGTTCAGCACCATGCATACTGAACAGATTCATTACGTCAAAATTTGGAGGACTTTACATTGTTATTTTGCCTGCATTTCACACAATCATCTTTGATGCTGGAGTGACAAGGTGCTAACATTAATACATCTTGCCTAGTTACCACTGTAATTGTCCAGCTGTTCTGCAGGCAGAATTGCTTCCATACCTTTGAGTGCATGAAGGAGAAGCCCAACCTCCTGAGGACAGGCAATAGAAACACTGTCTAGAGAGAGACTCTGGAGAGAACTGGAAGATTTCAGTACTGGCACCAGGAGACTCGTTTGAAGAGGTTCCCTGGGAAATCGGATCTCAAGATGTTCCAGATGGCTCTCTAGGTAAGAGAAGAGGAGGAGAAAAATAAAAGCTCTGCTCACTAGCCAAGGCTCTAGGTTTGAACAAGAATTGCAAATCATGCTTTGGAAGACTTGTTCAAATCATTATTTTTTAAAGTAGACTTAGGTTCCAAATCAGTTTTTCTCCACTCTTATACTAATGTCCTCCATTCCAGCAGGTATTATTAGACTAGAACAAACAAGAGAAATTTCCTCCCCTACTTGAGGGCCGACAGTACAGAAATACATTGAACTGCTGAAGCAAATTACATACTACGCTTTGAGAGGACTGGTATAGAGACACTCCTGAAGAGTGCTTTGAAGTTAAGCAAATATTTGAATTGTAGGCTAATTCTGTGTATGAAAGCCCATTACATAAAGCATTACACCAAGCAATCAGACTTGTAGGCTAATTCTGTGTATGAAAGCCCATTACATAAAGCATTACACCAAGCAATCAGACCTGAAATGCATAAAAAGCTTAGGTAACTATGGCCATAAGAAAAATGTCAAGATCCAGTATCTTTAATTAGACCAACCAGACAGGCACAAAAATTTGTGCAGGCTTTTGAAATCTTTACATCTCTTGGTCTTGTCTGATCATTAGATCTAGAGATCTCAGAAACTTGTAGCACATATCTCTGCCTTTTTAGTTGGTCTACAGATGTATTCCCATAATACAGACTGAGAAACCTAAGCAAATGTAAAAAGCATTAGTGTTACACCAAGCTGCCTCAATGAATCTCAAAACCTGCCCCAACCACCACAGTCCATGTTCCAAAAGTAGGAGTGACTCTTCTGCAGATAGCACTTGCTAGATAGGAAGCTGTCTTATACTTAGACAGATAGTTGTCCATCTAGGATAGCAATGTTTTTGACAACAGCTCTTCTTTCTGATTCTCAGCTCTTCTACATTTGCTACCTTACCGTTTCTTTTCACCAGAGATGGTAGACATAGGATTTTCTGTATGCAAAGCATATGCTTGGCTACAGAACCATGGCTCTTTCCACTCCCACAAGTGGTGAGTTCTAGCCAGGTAGCAAGCTAGAACTGTGGGACTCTTGATTTTTCCCAACAAAGGAAGATAAGTACAGCTGCTTAGAACATGATAACTTTGTTTTACTTGCAAGCTACTTTGAGCAGAAGAGAACACTGCTTATGGGAAGCTTTCAAACTATGGAATAATCACACCATGACAGCAATCATTCATATATATATATATATATATATATATATATATACATACATATATATATATATATACATTAGATTTGTTCCTATGTTAGTTTAGAACCACACACACATATATATAGTTCTAAACTAACATAGGAACAAATCTAAAAAATAACCACACCTAATTAGATTATACATGCAAGAACAAAAATCACATTGAGTGTTGTTAGCACTCAATATTCTTTTACCTGGAAATTCTTCTTGTAAGGATAATGCGCCCAAGCTCTCTTCCAGCCTGCTCCATTCTGTTGCAGTTTTGAGATCAAAGCTGACCAAGAGCGTTTGAAGCAATGGAACAGCACTCAAAAAAGAATGGACAAGGTTCATGCAGGGGACATGTGAGAACATGTCACTAATGCATACCACACGGAGGCAGTAACTGCTGTGTCGGGAGAGGGTCTGGAGTCCAGAGATAATACTGAAGATCCCGGGGCCTAGGCCTGGAACCAGATTTCAGAGGACAGAAATAGACACAGGGCAAGATCACTTTACCTGAAATAGATACACACCTTATACACATTCCCAAAAGCAACACTGGCACTTGAGAATATCAAACTACTTGGTCTCTGTGACTAGACAACATAACTTACAAATGTGAAGTGCTTCAGATAGACTAAAACACTAGCTGTAAACTGAGAATTAGGTTAAACTACAGTTTCCCCTGATCACTAGACATCCTTAAAACTTAGCCAAATCTTTTCTAAATATCAATCAGCCATACAATAGCATACTAAAGAGAATGCTGGGCAAGCAAGCTGTTACTAACCTGCTGCCCTGGCTCTTGTCTCAAACACCTGGTGCTCCTCTACAGCTGACAGGACTGCACTCCTCCCACCACAATCCTTCATGATACATGTAGTTAGTCATCTGTATGCAAGAGCTGTATTTTGCACATGCAGTACTGTGATAGTGTTGCCCTAGAATACAAATGAGCACTGAGAGCAGCAGAGACCCTTGAGACCATGGTGCTGGAAAGAGGAGAAGCAGGAAGAGACAGACTGGTCTTGATAATCTGAAACTGAGTTCAATGAGGGTTAAGGGAGGCTAGCTTATCTTCTGTCACCTTGTGAAAGTGATTTCAAGATGCCTCATTTCTGTAAGACTATAGGTATTGCTTGTGTGACCATGTATGAAGGCTAAGAAAAACCAACTTCATAGGAAACACTCTACAGTTCTCTGACCTCTCAAATTAGCTCGATGGTCCAGATATGTCTACAAACTGAAACACTTACTGAATAAATGATGGTATAGTATGAGTGGCTTCCATTCCATGTCTAGCCATCCAAGTGCTGATTACTGAGTCATGCATCTCAAGAATGCTTTCGTATTCCCAGCATAAAAGGAAAACAGGGTGATATTGAGACCAACTGGTTTATTTCACTGTGAGCTTTCATGTATATTATATTAATCCACTTTTCAGATGCACTGATGAAGTACAATATTACAAGCCAGGTACAATTACATAATTGTGGGAGTGGGGTCACAATGCAATACAATACAGAAAGATGCAAATTGTGACCCTGGCTTTAAAGAGTAGTAAATGATGATACAGGTATTTCAAGTAGCTGATCTATAGTATAGAGGCGTGAAAGCAATAAATCTGCTAACTAAAAGACAATTTTCTTGGAATTAGAAATCCCTCAGAAGAGAATTCTTTAATTAAATTGCACCTGTAAGAAGCTTGTCTGCCAAGAAACCATTACAGTACAGTACTTCCATTTGGTTTCTTGGCACAATGCATATATTAATATACAGGTTCAGGGGTGTGAAGCAACATTTATTGCTTTTACACTCAGCTATTCAAAATATCTGCATCATCTTGGACTATTCTTTGAAGCCAGGGTCACAATTTGCATCTTTCTGTATTCTATTACTTTCTGATTCCACTTCCACAACGATGTTACTATACCTAAATACTTGGGCTGTGATATTAATATCTGTGAAAAGCTCATGCTAAAATAAACCAATTAGTCCCAAAAGTTCTACTAAATTCTTTCTTCCAATCAGCCTCCACTTTCCTTTTTTATGCTGTGATGAACTAACACAGCTGTCGCTTGGAATGTACTTCTAGCAGACATTCAGTAATGTCATTGAGTTAGCCTTCTTTACCATGTTTTTCAAATTAACACATCCAGGACTGCCTGGATTTTCCCTAGTTTTCTAAAAGGATGCAGTGGTCATCCTAATACTTGCCAGCTTACTCCATTCACTTATACAATACGAAATGCCATGCATGTTTCATGGGCCATAGCTGAATACTTACAGTATTTGATAATCAATGGTAGAAAATACTGTAATCTAAACATTACATTTACAGAGCACTCTATGTACATAAACATACAGTACAACCCCTGTATCCACAGAACCTGTATCGGCAGTTACCCTTACCCAATTCTGAAAAAAAAATGTTTTCTCTAGGCATCTTCTAGGTCTTGCAGTGCAACTCTATGGTATGTTTGGGCCAGAAGTCATTAGTTTTAATAGGGTTTGCTATTACCTACAGTTTCCAGTATCCATGGTAAGTCTGGGAATGTATCCCCCATGGATAGTGGGGTCATGCTGTACATTGAAAAATGTATGTACGCGGGATTGGAGAGATAGGGCTTGTCTTCTCTTTTAAAATATGTGTTATTCAATCATAGTAAGTATTTTAGGACTACTGTCTCCAGCATGGAACATCGCCTTTGATCTGGTTTAGTGTCTGAGACATGGATCTGAAACATGGGTCACCTATCGCCACCACCTACGACTCCTCGAGTGCTTTCATCAGCGCTGTCTACGCACAATCCTAAATATACACTGGACTGACTATGTGACGAATGTTGCTGTCCTTGAGCAAGCAGGGATCACCAGCATTGAGGCCATGATATTGAGAACACAGCTGCGCTGGGCAGGGCACGTTTCTAGGATGGAGGACCATCGCCTCCCAAAAATACTACTCTACGGTGAACTCGCCACGGGTCAGCGTAAGAGGGGCGCTCCAAAAAAGCGATACAAAGACTCCCTGAAACAACATCTCAGGCTTGGCCAAACTGATCACCAACAGTGGTCCGCCCTGGCCTCACATCGGGAGGCATGGAGATGCACTATCCACAATGCTGCAGCCTTATTTGAGAACTCACGCCGAACAAGTCTTGAAGAGAAACGACAACGCAGAAAGAATCACAACCCAAAAACATCACCCAAGGAGACCTTCTGCTGTGCTTTTTGAAACCGGACTTGTTTATCTCGGATTGGCCTTTTTAGTCATCAGCGCGCTTGCAGAAAGTGCGGGATGAGTCCTTCCTGAATCTTCGTTTGCGAAGAAAAGCCAGAGAGAGAGAGAGAGAGTGTGTGTCTGAGAAGAACTAGAGCTTCTTTTTTGAAACAGGAAAAACCTCCTTTTACTTTTGCTATTTCCCCAGTTTGGAGGGAGAGTATCTTGCCATGAACACTGCCTATTTTGCCAATCCAAAACATTGGAACATTTTAACACTTCATTTAAAACAGGTGTGTGGAAGCTATGGCACTCTAGATGTTATTACTCTACTAATAAGAACTGGAGTTAAACAACATCTGGATGGCCACAAGTTCCTCACTCTCAGTTTAGAAGATGAAAAATTGCCACAAACATCCAAAGACGTATGTTTGGTTCATTGCTTACCATTTAAGGTCAAAACAAGCTTCTCCAAGGACACCCAGGAGCTTAGCAGGTTACCAAGCATCTGGCACATATTCCTGGTCAGAGGGATGGAGAACACTTCCAGTGTGGACACGCTTCGGAAGTGTCCAGCTGTCTTCAGAGAGGTGATCCCAAGAGGTTGGACTCCCTCTGCACAATCCATACCACTACTACTGGCAGCTTCTGCTGGGAGGGGGGAAGAGTTAGTATGACTCCCTCCCTCCTCCTTCTTCCTTCTTTTGCTACAGAATCCTTTCTCCTGCTCTTCTCTTGCAACTGCAAAGACAAAATCATAAAGGTCTTCTGAGTCTGCAGTCATTTTGCTGGACCTCTGAGAGCAGCGATCCTTCTTTGCCGCTGTAGCCTTGCGCTGCTTCTGAAATCTTGAAGGACCACCATGTTGGAATGTGGAAACGTTCTCAGCATTACAGCTCTCAAAACATGGATTGTACTGTGCCCTACTTTGGCAAGAACTGCTGCCAAATTTGCAGTTCACTGGGTCTTGAAGATTTTCACTGCTGGTTCTGGCCAAACTGGTATGACTTTCAAAGCCTGACACAAATTCTTGAGACACAAGGGGCAACGTTTTCTCACTCCTCAGATCATTATCACTACACTGGCCAGCTGCTGGACTATGAAACAGCCTGCCTGAATCCCAAGGAAACTTAAGCTCTTGTTCTAGCTTTTGGCTTTGTTTGGCAGATTTCTCTCTGCACAGATGACAAAGGTTTTCTTGGTTCTTTGGTGTTTTTCCAGGATGCCAAACTCCAGCACTCATTTTTAGAATGAGGGCTAAAAGAGCTGGATCAGGATCAGGCCAAGAGGACATTGATAAATGGTCCACAGCCCCATGATGTATTAGGCGATGAAGGAACAAACTCAACTGGTGTCTAGTGGCCAGACTGGAAGAGAGGAGGTGACGGAATGTCAGAGATCTGAGTGACACAGCCAAGCTTTCTAGAACATCCTGATTGTGTTTTGCCATGAGCTCTGAAACATCCTCAAGCATGTTGTAGATGGTAAGCTGGGTAACATGCCGTGAAGTATAGAGCAAGGGCAAAAAGCAAGGATCATTCAGGCACTGGTGTGAAGACACATCCAAGATCCCACGCAGCACATTTGAGAAGAAAGTTTCAAGGAACTTTTGCCTCCAACACTTGATATTCTGTAATCAGATCAAACTAAATTATCATAAATGTCTTGAGCAGCAAGCTCTTACCTGTGTGCATTCTGGAAGAAACCCAACTAATTCCAATTGGATAAATCCATGCATGGAAGTGACAATTAAACAATGGTGGACATGCTAAAGAGAAACTTTTGTTCCATGGCTTTTCATCATAGTCCCATCATTATGAGATGCCCTTTTATGGCATGTATGTTTCTCTCCCCTCCCCACTCCACCCCCCAATTTTAAATGGGCCTTAAAAATATGGGTGTTTTCACCTGCATAACCTACATTCTTTGAATTGCAGTTTTAACCGCTGCTGACATTTTTGGTTTGTGCCTAAATATTTTGTAGTGTTGCTTATTTTTTCTTTTCTTTTCGGCTTTGCCTGCAAATTGGCTTGAGAAGGTTTTTACCTTGAAAGCTGGTATTATTGTTTTTAAAAGTATGAATGATTTCAGCAGGTAGTCGGGGAGTGAGGCAAATATACAATCTGCTTACAATAATGGAAATACCTATGCTTAAGCTTCTGAGGCTATGTACTGAATACCAGGCCTAGAAGTTAGGCATCATGAAGAAATTTTGACTTTGGTCTGTTTGTGTGCAAGGCTGGTGAGGTCATGAGGGTGTCACAGGACTCTTGGTCAGTTTTGCCACAACAAACTAACCTGACTGTCCTTCTAAAAATGGGCAAGACTGTGGCTTGTCTTGTATTTTCTTATTACAAAAGAGAAACAAACAGGCATTGATAAATACAGAGAGCTGGAAAGTAATAGAGTGATAATGTCTTTGGAGAAAAGCAGAGGCCTATGTTGACTGCCCCCAGTAAAGGTAATTAATTTCCTAATATAGTTTTCCTATACAGAAATCTGCATTTAGAATAAAAGCAATAAGTGAAACTGATCCAGCAGCATTACAGCAGTTGGCAGAGACTGAATACCAAATTGGCCATGATGGAAGGCAGCTTGGTCTCATCAGGCATGTCAGTTATGTGTATGTCAGTTAACCCACCTCTAATCTAGAAGGTCTTGTTTTCATGATGTCAAACCAGAGCTTGCACCATATAGGTTGAGTTGAGAGTCCTGAGGGAATATATAGCAGACTTTTTTTTAAAAGGGGGTTATTCAGATGTAATCTATACAGTTGTTTTTATGTAAATACACATTTCTATTTCTATTTACAGGTCGACACCCTGTGGATACCTGAAACTGTAGATAATAGGGAACCCTATTATCTTCAATGACATGAACACCAGAAGTTGACCATAAAGTCACACTGGGTGGCCTAGGAATGCCTAGAGAGAACGTATTTTTTCAGACAAGGATAAGTGAAACAAGGGATGGCATACAGTAGGACCCCTGTAGCTGCTGATTCATTATCTGCTGAATAAGTTATCCCTGGAACACAAAACAGCACACCTACCATAGAATCTTCCTAGAAAATGCCTAGAGAGGCATCCTCTCGAGATGTTTTCAAGGTCCGCCAAGGCAAACTCTATGGTATTTTAAACCCAAATCCCATTATTTTCAATGGCGTTCATTGTTATCCACAATTTTTGGTATCCACAGGCCCCTCCACAAACAATCCCCCGCAGATACGGGGGTCATACTGTAACTGGTATGGTATAACCATGCATGGTATACAGGGTCAACCTAAAATTTTATTTATCACACATGAAGACTGAAATCCTACAACTACTTGAGAGTAGGTCCTATTTAATTCAATGGGATTTACCTCAGAATAGTCATACATAGGACTGCATTGTAAGTACATAATCAATACATTTTAGGTTGCATTCTTACATCCATTTATCTGGCAGTAAGTACCACTGAACTCAATGCTATTACTTACCACTGAGTAGATATATACAGGATCACACAATAATTCATGTATACTATATCCAACAAGAGTATTCATCTTAATACCTGCAAGATTCACCATCAAATGCCTGTTCCAAAGTTAAACTGAACACTGAAGGTGCAAATTATTTGTACAGTATAACTTTTGTTGCTGACGTGTTTTCTCACTCACAGTCAGTCTCACACTATTTACACACACACACAAACACACACACAAACAGTTGGCCCTCTGTATCCACAGATTTTGGCATCCACGAATTCCATCATCCACAGCTTGAAAATACTTTTCAAAAAATAAATAAATTCCAAGAAGCAAACCTTGATCTTGTCATTTTGTATAAGGGACACCATCTTACTATGCCATTGTATAAAATGCGCCTTGAGCATTCACGGATTTTGTTATCCATGAGGGTTCCTGGAACTAAATCCCAGCACTTACAAGGGCCCACGCTCTGTGTGTGTGTGTGTTTTCAGGAGTAGCTGTGCTGCCCATGCAGCAAAATACAACAAAATCCAAAATCCACAAGCAGGTATGCCTTTATTAGGCCAACTCCAAACCATTATGATTTCAAGATAGCAAATTTAACTGCAACAGAGGAATCCTAAACATGAGGGAACCAAAGTGATTGGGACTTAACTCTGAGGTTTTCTACCTCCAATAAAGGTAAAACTACCTTTGGGACTACATTTTGGCAAGTTTTACCTAAATATCACCCAAACGTTTTTCCAGATGTAACAGTACAGAGATTCCTTGAGAAATTAAATGTTCTCTGCCTGAGAAAGGAGCAGTTAGCGTTGCACAGAACAGAGACAGCTGGATCTCAAGAGAAGTTACTGCCTGCACTGAAATCCCTCAATACCATCTTAACTGACAACATTTCAGACAGAATATAGGCTGTGATTCTAACATCATCACCATTTTTCTCCTGAATGATTTTTAACATCTTTGCCTGATAAAGAAGCCTGTGAAGCTTTGAAAGCTTATATTATGTATTTTATGCTTTGGAGTTGGCCCAATAAAGGTATCACTGTTTGTCAATCTTACACCTTAGGTTATTCTATTCTGTACACAGAACCTGATGCTGAGACATGTAAAGATATTTTAAAATGCATAAGAAGAAAACTAATCTCATCAGAAACCACTGCGTTAAGCATTATTTATCCTTCTCTTATCACCTCTTCCAAAATAACTGACCTTTCTTCACAGCGGTCTCCTCAATTCGCTCCAGATAGTAAATGTTTAGGAGAGGCAGGATACCTTGGAGTATTGGACCTGGAAGTGCTTTTGTGGAGAGAAGACAAAGCTGAATTTCAGTTATAGGCAAAACAAAACAAATTTAGATTAGTGTAATTCCCCACTCAGCCATAGAAACTTCCTGGGTGACCTTGGGCAAGTCACACTCTCTCAGCCTCAGAGGAAGGCAAAGGCAAACCTCCTCCAAACAAATCTTGCCAAGAAAAGCCTATCATAGGTTCACCTAGGGTTGTCATAAGTCGCAAACAACTTGAAGGCGCACAACAACTGCATTTTCATCTCTGTGATAACTTCATAATCCTCCGCATGTTCAAGAGGAAATCCATTGTTCCATTGTGTCTGATAGATTTTAACTGTTTAGGAACTATGGTGTAAATATGCTGTAGTTCTTTTAAACATTTTAAATTCATCAGACAATGGAACAATAGATTTCCTCCTTCCCAAGCACAGATTTCTTTTTTTCTGCTTCCCCATCCAGATCACCACTTGAAATATTCATTTATCACAGATAAACCACCTTTCCAAGCACAGATTTCTTTTTTTCCTGCTTCCCCATGCAGGCCACCATATGAAACATTCATTTATCACAGATAAACCACCTTCCCAAGCACGGCTTTCTTTCTTTCTTTCTTTCTGCTTCCCTATCCAGACCACCATTTGACACATTCAGGGGTATTTGTGTCAGTTATGCACCTGGAAGCCCTGGCACCGCGTAACTAACTACCCCTGGGTACCAACGTGTCGTGGGGGGGAGGTATGACGTCCCTTTCTCTTTCTTACCCCAAACCTCTTTCTCCACGCGTCCCATGACGGAGCTGACGACCGCCCCACTGAGTTCAAAAAGGCTGAGAGGACTTCGATCAGCCGCCTCCACCGCAGACTCGGCCTCCATATTGCTCAGGCGACAGACAGGGCGACTCTGTCAGGACTTGGGTGGCTTACGCCATCTTGGGAGGGTCACTCATTGTTAGGTAGACGCGTGATGCCGCCATGTTGAGGAGGTCGAGCATTACCGAACTGGTCGGCCATCTTGGTAGAGTCCGACATATCCTCCACACGCCTCAAGCATTAGGGGACGGGGTGGGGATAAAAAAGGAGCCATTTTAAGAAGGTCGGCAGAAGGAAAGCGCCAACCGGAAAGGGTTCTCGTGTGGGTGGGGTGACCCTTGGGCGTCCTTCTGAGGCCGCGAAGAGGTTGAGGGAGGTTTGCTGAGATGGGGTGTCAGGACGAGAAAGAGATGGAGGGCCGGGTTGGCGACCCCGAGGTGAGCTTCCCTCTTCTCTGAGTAGAAGAGGAGCACGGTTTGTTTTTTGACCTTGGAGGGTTTGCAGCCTTTTATTTGTTTTTCTCTGACTGTAACCCCCCCCCCCCTCGTGTCTTCACTGGGCCTCCGTCTGCTTCCCTCCTTGCACCTCTGTTTTTGATTTTCAATACTCAGACCTCTGGGGAGCGGTCCTAGACCCCCTTGTGTGTATATGCGCCTTCAAGGCTAGGGCGACGCCATGATTTAATCGGGTTTTCTTAGGTAAGGAAGACCCAGAGGTTGTTCTGCCAATTCCTTCCCCTGAAACATAGCCTACAGCACCTGGTATTCGTTGGCGGTCTCCCATCCAAGTACTGCCCAGAACTGACCCCGCTTAGCTTCCAAGATTAGCCAGGATTTCATGCCTTTTGGGTATTTAGGCCCTAACTTGTTACCTCCCCCCCCCCATTATTCTAGATGACACATAGGAGATTTTCAGACAGGCAAAAATCGCCCCTTGCCGCGCGAGCAGCCTCCCGAAACTGCTGCGCGGCAAGGGTCTTTTTCGGACGACGCTGTGCCTCTAGCGAAGCAGTCCGTGTCACTTCCGTGAAGCTTCGGACGGCTCCGCGCCATATTTCAAGCACGGAGGCTGCCCGTGCTTGAAATATGGCGCGGAGCCGTCCCAAGCTTCACGGAAGTGACACGGACGGCTTCGCAAGAGGCACAGCGTCGTCCGAAAAAGACCCTTGCCGCGCAGCAGTTTCGGGAGGCTGCTCGCGCGGCAAGGGACGATTTTTCCGTGTCTGAAAATCTCCATAGTCTACAGCAGTGGTTTTTAATCTGTGGTCCACGATCCGCGAAAGCAGTGGATTGGCCATGTGACAGGAGTCAAGACAAAGGCTGGCTGGATGGCATGGCCTGCACATTGCCATTCAATCCACTCCAGCCACAAACTAGCATGTAGGAAGAAGCAGGAGAAAAGTCTTCCCTCCCCCTCCAAGTACCTCCGAGGGAAGGTTTAATGGGTGGTGTAATTGTGTTGTTTTAAATCTTGAGTTAAATCTTGGGGGTCCACAGGAATATTTAAAGGGGGTTCCTAGTTAAGAAAAGCTTAAGAGCCACTGGTCTACAGCACCTGATATTTGTTGGTGGTCTCCCAGCCAGGTACTAACCAGAGCTGACCCTGCTTAGCTTCCAGGATCAGAGCAGATCTGGTGCTTTTAGGGTATTTAGGCCCATTCTCTTGTAGTGTGCAGAGGACATCCTGGATTGGTTCGTCCTCCCACTCCCTCCCATAGGATCTCTTTTTCACACTACCTGGAGTAACTGTCTCACAGCACCTGCCAATGATTCTTTCATCTCCATGGGACTTCCTTCCAAGTAACTACAGGTGTAGGGCTGTGTTGTCAGTGAGCCTTTCTTATTCTCTCAGTGGTAGAATTGGAGGATAAGCCTCAACCAGTGACAAACTTATTTATACTGTAAATTAATACAAGTTGACCCTGTATCCATAGATTTGGTATCCACGGTTTCACTTATCCACATCCGAAAATATATATTCTCTCTAGGCCTTTCTAGGTCCTCCAATGTGATTCTGTGGCCAACCTCTGGTGTTCTTCTCATTAAAGAGAAGAAGGTTCCCTATTATCTACAGTTTCAGGTATCCACGGGGGTCTTGGAATGTATCCACTGTGGATACAGGGGTCAACCTCTACTTATATATACACATGCACAAACTATCCATTGAGCTCCCCAGAACCGGCCATGGCACGAGACAAAATGCTTTGCTAGAATCTGTATGGGTAACTCTCATCACTCAGTAGCATATAAATATTCTAAATAAATTCTATGTTATTTTTATTGTTTATTTTACAGTTTCTGTTGTTTCATTGCTAGTGACTCTTCTGCTCTCTCCTTGATATTTATATTAAATCCTTCTAGTTTCATAATCACTGCATTTATTATACCCCCCATTAAACTAAAAGGTTTGGGTGTTTATCTTCCTCTTTTTTTTCTTACCTTGCTTTTCACAAGAGGTTAAAACTTGTGCATGTGTGTATATATGTGAACCTATTTGCTCTGATCTTCAGATAGATCTCCCACCACTCCCATTTCACTGCATTTATTGTAAATGCTCTTTCCCAGAACAGTTATGACTAATGTCTGTAGTGCTTAGCATACTATTCCTTCACAAAATATTCTATACAACTTCACAAAATGTTGCTGTTCTTTTCAGTTCTTTTCTTTGCTCTTCCTTCTGGGGTAACGTGCATGATCTTTTGAAGCCCATTATGTTTGTATGCTTCTGTGTGTGGTTATACTTTACCTATCTTGTCCTGTTTTACATTGTTTCACAGTAACTTCAGTAAAATGCTGCATTGGGCTCTCTCATATTTACTTCTGCGGTAATTTATTCCATCACATGGGTGAGAAACCTGTGGCCCTCCAGATGTTGGACTACTAGCTCCCACCAGCTCCAGCTAACATGGCCAGTGGTCAGGAAACATGGGAACTGTAGTTCCAACATCTGAGGGCCATGCATTTTCACCCCTGCTCTACTGAATCTATTTGTCAGTGGTTTTACTGGTAAAGGGGCATCTAAGATCCTCTCAGACTTTCTTTTCAGTGTTTAATAGGTGGAAACTTTCCTTCATGAGTTTGGCTGTGGTTGCACTTAATCCATAACCATCATTTGTTAGTGAGGACTTTACTGGACAGTACTGTAATTATGTGGCCCAGTTTACATCTTATCTTTCAGGCACCACACAGAACGGATGGATTGTCTTATACTGCCAAGTTATAAAAAGTTCCTATTTACAGCCTATCCTGTAAAAATGTACATTTTATATTGGTTTTGAAAATCAGCTTACTTAAATACTTTGGGACAAATATCTAGGAATTAAAATAGCTTGCTATACTGAGCAAATACAAAGCATCTGTTATGTAAGAGAAATGTAGTAATGAGCAAAAATAAAAATAATTGATACAACTTGGTTTTGCTGTGGCTGAATATATTCCCATTGTGTAAACGTAAGGACACTTGCCAGTCCATTCTGATTTTCATGTTTCTCCATACAGGAAGAGGAGGAAGAAGAGGAGGAGCTTGTGGTATGTAATTTTACTTATAATAATTGGGCAAGAGATATCATTCTCAGGCACTCATGAGCAACAAAGCTTTACAAAGAAAAATGCATTCTACAAGATTTCTCACTTAGATCTACTAAACTATTAATGGCACAAAGAGGTGGTGGTAACTATTCAGGTTCAAAACTAAAAGTTAATTAGTAAAATGTGATGCAGGTAATTTTACTATAGCAAAGTAACATTTCTCTTTAAAGTCATAATGCAGCCCCTTATGGTACTTGGTATAGTGACAACTTGTATAATTTTTAATATTGGTAGAATCCTATACCAGCTTCTGTACATTTTCACATTCAGAAAAGTTGATTTTGCCAAGTGTAGGTATGGCTTGCTTTCTTTCCCAGCAGTATACAGTGTTTTTCTTGTGAACTGATAATTTAGGGAGACAGTGATAAATTGATAGACAGATTGAAGACTGGTAAGTGTTGTCTCTCCTTTATCAAGTTTGAACTTTTCCATATCCTGAGTACACACCAGTACTGCCCTGATAGGGCTGTTTCTTCACATGCCTTTTTAAAACCACCTTAATTTATTCTTTTAAACTGTTCTGTCTAGAACACTTAGAACATGTTTTTTGCATGCAACTTGGTTTGAACACCAACATTCTTTCATTCTGGAGTAAAAATGGGTGCAGTATGGACCAAAATCTGTATGTGGGACCTGCTCTTCAAGGAAGCCATTTATAATTCTATAATTCTATAGAAAGTAATTTATAATTCTAAAGCTCCTAGTTATACCTTTTAAGCATGAGTGATATAGGAAGGTTGGTGATATAGGAGTACATTATTCTGAAATGGCAAAGTATTAACAGCATGCACCACTCTGAGATGCTATTTGATGTAGGAACTAGTATAACATTGATTAAATGATAAGTGTTTCGTTCATGATTTCTAAACTTTTATAATTGTGGGCTTGAAAATTCTGGTTTCTTTTTTTTATACCACCCTTGGTATATAGCTCCAATGAGCAGGGAGAATGATCTCTGAACCAACAGCACACTCAAAAGCAGAGCAAATTTAAAATTTATTGAAATGATAGAAAAGATGCTAAAAAGCAATACATGACTATAAAACCATGAGTAAGATAAAATACATGTAATGGACATAAGTCACATTCATATTTTCCTGGTAGGCTTTCTAGAGGGAACTGATTGACCATAGTGCAAACAGAATTGGACTAATTGAAAAGAGGCCATTAGTCAGATCCAGCATTGCAATTTATACGTTGTTTTTTGTTTGTTGTTCCTCATTTACAGGGCTAGAGAAGGCAAGCTTTTGTTATCAACTTGTCCCAATAAGGATGAACCACTTGTTTATCAATGAGCGATCTAGATTGTTTACATGTTGCTTTTCTTCCAGGATCCTTTAACTACTATCAGGGAACACTGTGAACAGACAGAAAAATGTGTGAAAGCCAGGGAACGTCTAGAGGAATGTGATGCTCGAGTGTCCTCCCGGTCCCATACAGAAGAGCTATGTACAGAGGAGCTCTTTGACTTCTTGCATGCTAGAGACCATTGTGTAAGTTTGCTTTAGAGTGATTTTCAGAGGTTAATGTTGGCTTGTGCCAGTGGTAAGGAACCTTACTTTTCCAGTGCTGAATCACAGAAACTTGTCATTAACACGAGTCCCTATATTGGGAGAAAGGCAGAACATAAATAAATATAATGAAATAAATAATAATAAACATAAAATAAGGAACAATTATTGAATCTAGACACTAGCTCAGTTACAAAAAATTAAAATCTCACTTTATGATTCCATGGGTTTGAAATAAATTCATTTTATAACAGAAAATTATGATTTTTAAACATCTTGTCTTCATTGGTGGTTTAGAAATACTTTTGAGTAGCTGCTGAGAGGTTTTATGAAGGGAATTCTGTAGGCCAATCTGCTATTACAATGCAACGCTGTATAAGCAGTTTTCTAGAGTGCAAGGGGGCAAAAATATTGTGCAAAGGGACAATTGGTTCCAAAGGGACTAATTGATGAAATGATGTATTTTGCTTATATTTTTGTTTAATGTGTTCATTTCTTGGTTTTCAGGTGGCTCATAAACTCTTCCCCAAGTTGAAGTAAATCTTCACAAGTCTATCTCCTCCTACTTCATACCTGAGCATGTTGTGTGAATAGACATGCTGCTCTACATCTGTGACTTGAGAATAATGGAACTTGGTCTCTGGCAATTTTGTAAGAATGTAGGAGTTGCCTTGGGATCCCAGCTGTGTTCTGTGGAAGATTTGCAGCTATTAACAAAATATTTCCATAGATTTCCATATTAAACATATTTCCTGTCACATGTGAAAACATTTTTTATGTGTGTGTTTGGACTAAACAGCATCTTAGCATACTCTGAAATTAAATGGTATTCAGGAAATTTAGTCAGCAGAGTATCAAAGTTTCATGACATTGAAAAAGATTTAATTACATATCAGTGTTCATTTTGTTTTGTTTTGAAAAAGTATACAGTATTAAAAATCCAAAACCAAGTCAAGACAGATGCAGCATACAACATTCAGCATTCCGAAAGCAGCAGTTAATAGCCACAATAATTGGGAGAATGGAGGCAGAAGAGCAAATCTTTATATGGGTAGGATAAATGTTTATATAGGCAGTCCTGTCATGCTTGGTGGGGTGTTCTGGGACCCTAGGATACAGTATTTCACTGTTGGCTGTCAGTGTTCTAAACAGAGCAAGAACGAAGAACAGTGGTTTGCTGGATCCAAAGTCCTCGTTATACAGAGAGAGAGATTACAGAGAGAGAGAGAGAATGCCAGCCCTACATTGCAGATTAATTATAATGAAACTTTTTTTAGAAAAGGAGCAAAAAATGAAAAAGAACCCCCACAACACACACACACCTGTCCTACTGTTGGCCTAAGCCTGGCTGGTCACAGGAAGTGGTGGCTGATTTGCTGTGGACTGTTTTTCTTTTTGGTTGGATTGCTCTGCCCACCATGTTGCACTGTTTTTGATTCAGAAACTGCAACAGAATGACTAAAAATTGTTAGATCAGGATTTTTCAACAAGGGTTACCTGAAACCTTAGGGTACTGCGAGAGGTCACTAGGCATGCTGTGAGAAATTGTGATTGAAAAAAATTAAACTTCTTTATTGAGGTGTAGATACAGTTTTATAATGCAGGGGTTCCTTGAGGCCTAAAAATTATTTCATGGGTTCCCCCAGGGTAAAAATATTGAGAAAGGCTGAGTGTGGGGGTGATGAGAGGTAGTTAGGTTTTTAAGGACCTTGAACAACAAGGCCTTTGGGCCGGCCCTAGGTATATCCTCCTGCTTCATTCTTTCTTAACTTCATATTTTCCTTTCACTGCTATGTGAGACTTTTTAATAGCAAGATAAACCAAAAGCTGAAGAGGTTAAAGACAGGGCTTATGTGGAGACACCTGTTTGCAAAAATATATTTAATATGCCTCTTATGTAGCTTGGTTTTGTGCATGCATGCAGATATGCACACTAGAAGCAGGCATATACTGTATTGGCCAGACTAAAGTGACAGGATATCTCAAGTCTTTGTAGTAACACAGAGGACACTGGAATGTGTTCTTCAGGTCAGGATGTAATAGCCAGCTCAGAAGGTGGTGTAACAGCTACCTGGAGAAATTTGGACATGGAAATACAAGTCACATAAACCATACGTGTATTTGGCATGATCATGGGTACCCTCTGTCCTAGGAGGACCTCTACAAAGTTTCCAGGCAGTGTAGAGTATACCTAGAATGCCTGAAGATTAAAAAAAGTCTGTTTTTACTTTTATGAGAGCAGGCATGTGTGTTGTGCACTTTCAAATCATTTCCAACTTGGGGCAACCCTAAGGCAAACTGAACCTATCATGGGGTTGGTGAGATTTATTCAGACTGGGTTTGCCATTGCCCAAGGTGACTTGCTGAAGGTCACCATGGATTTCCATGACTGACTGGGAAGAAGACCTGCAATGAAGTTTGCAACCCTAGATAACAATTATGAACAATGGGCATGAATCACATATGTCACACAATGATGTGCTAAACCAGGAGTGGGAAACTTGGCCATTGCTACAATGAGAAGTACTGAAATGTTTGTGTACATCATAACACTACTCATAGCCATGCCCCCAAGAAGATGATAAAAAGTGCCAGGAGCTAGAACAAGCTAGTTTATTTTCATCATGACAAGAAGCAGGACTTTTGTAATGTTAGTGGTTCTTAATTGCCCGTTTAAGAACTACCTCCAAATAGTTTACAACAAAGATGGCTCACAATAATATGGTGTTCCTGGGGGAGAGTTGTGTTTAAACTCTGAAAAAGGAAGTCTTGGGGGACATAGTGTGTGTGTGGGGTCAGATGGCATTATAGTTTCAGCACATCCCAAGGTCTTCAGGTGCTATGAGCCCTGATTGTTGTTGTGTGCCTTCAAGTCATTTCTGAATTATGGCGACCCTAAGGGGGACCTATTGTCATTGGGAGACTGAGAACACCATTGCTGAGTTTAAAACCAATAAAACTCAGCAGTCAGGTATCAAGAGTAAAAGAGACTTCATCTGCAGAAGGGGGGACCGCAAGGTGCAAAAGCCCAAAGCAAGCAGACCCCAATTTTTTACTGTCAAGCATTTTTATACCCTTACAAAAACAAGTCAGTTCAACCACAATACTATTATTTTCCCACAAAGTGAGTAACATAAGCTGGATACATCTGTAAAACGGCAGTCGTTCATCTATAAGGTACAATATAAAATAACATTCTCAGATGTAGCTGATCATGCTGTTTCAGCAAATAACATGATCCTTGCATGAACCATTATCTCAGTAATCACACTTCCTCCTTGTTGGAAGTGAAGAAGCATCAACACTTGTTTACAGTTCTTTCTGTGTGTGTCACTGATCTGTGTTTATTTCCTGCTTGCATGCAGAGGTCACTTACCCCCTTTGCTCCAAGAAGTTTTAGCATCTTACAACCTTTTGTCTCTGAAGCCTGAAGCAAGAAAGCCATCAAGCATGAGGCAGCTCTGACTCGAGATTCATGTATCAGCTTTAGGGACTCTTCCATCCAAGTGACTTCAATCAATCAATCAATAAGTTCGATAACTCTCCTATTTTTTTCTACTTAAGATGTATTCTCTGCCATAATACATGTAGGTTCCGCTTTATAACTACTGGAGCATCCTGCATGTTTTATGTCCTGTTTTGTATCAGAAGCTCATTGCACTGGGACTATGCTGCAATCTGCTCAATATAAATACTGTAACAAGAATTTCCCACACTCCTGAAAACTTTATTGTATATATGATGCTTGGTTTACAGTAGGACCCCCATATCCACTGAGTCATTGTCCACTGATTCAATTATAATGGGACATAAAGCAGCACACCTACCATAGAGTCTTCATAGAAAATGCATCCTCTCTGGCCATTTTCTAGATCCTCCAAGGTAACTCTGGTATTTTAAACTGGAAGTCCCATTATTTTCAATGGTGTTTGGTATTATCCACGGTTTTTGGTATCTATGTCCCCTGCCCCAAACCAATCCCAAGTGGATAAGGGAGTCCTACCGTACTTTGTTTCTAAATGACGTTTGCTGTTCCTATTCTTTGACTGCCTTTGTCACTATCACAGGGTTTTCTTGGCAACGTTTGTTCAGAGGGGGTTTGCCAATCTTCCTCCTGGGCTGAGAGAGTGTGACTTGATCAAGGTCACCCAGTGGGTTTTCATGACCAAATGTGGATGCTAACCCTGCTCTCTAGAGTCATACCCCAACGCTCAAATCACAACACCACACTGGCAACTTGCCAGGCCTGAAGCCCACAGAAGATTCTCGGAGTCGGAGATACCAAAATGACGGTGTATGAATAATAGGCTATGAGGCCACGAGGAGAATTCTGCGGGCCCCCAGCCAGGAAGGAGGCGGCGTGAAGGCGGCGGCGGCGGGCTCGAGAGGCGGCGCTTGTGGGCCCTCCTCAGCCTGAGGCGCAGCCATGGCCGCGGTACATGCCTGGCAAGGGAAGCGGCTGGGGCTGCGGCTGTGGAGGAAAGAGGCGCCTTTTATTCTGACGGGCTCGGTCTTGGCTTCGGCTCCCCCCTGCCGGCACTACAAGAAGAAATGGGTGAGTGGGAGGGAAGCGGGCCGAAAAGCCCAGCCCCTTCCCATAGTCTTTCCCGTACAGCGCTAAATACACGAAAGAACCTGGCCCTGCTCCTCGGCTGCAGGTTCCTCCTCCCGCGCTTTTCTTTCTTTCTTTCGTTCGTTCGTTCGTTCTTTCTTTCTTTCTTCCTTCCTTCCTTCCTTCCTTCCTTTCTCCTCTCCAGCTCCCTCTGTCAGTGGCATGCCCAAGGAGAATCCCAGTCTTTTCCTTCTTTGGCCATCGTTTGCATGACATTAAATTACCTGTACTGTAGGACCCCCGTATCCACTGATTCATTATCCACTGATTCAGTTATCCGCGGGACACAAAACAGCATACCTACCATAGAGTCCCACACTCCTGGAAGCTTTATTGTATATATGATGCTTGGTTTACAGTAGGACCCCCGTATCCGCTGAGTCATTGTCCACTGATTCAGTTATCCATGGGACAAAACAGCGCACCTACCATAGAGTTTTCATAGAAAATGTTTCCTCTAGCCATTTTCTAGGTCCTCCAAGGCAACTCTATGGTATTTTAAACCGGAAGACCCGTTATTTTCAATGGTGTTTGTTATTACCCACAGTTTTTGGTATCCATGCCCCCCCCACCAATTCCCAGCAGATATGGGGGTCCTACTTTAGCGCCTTTGAGGGAAACAGCTCCTTTTTTCTTTCTTCCAACGCAAAAGAGACACTTGGGTTCATCCACACTACACAAATAATGCAGTTTGAAATGGGATTATTTGCCATGGCTCCTTTCCTATGGAATCCTGGGATTTGTAGTTTGGTGAGGCACCAGCACTCTTTGGCAGAGAAGGCTAAAGACTGTGTAAAACTACTAGTCCCAGGATTCCATAGGAAGGAGCCATGGCATATAATCCTGTTTCAAACTGCATTATTTGTGTAGTGTGGATTAGGTCATCACTCTTTCCCCAGCACATTCATGACTAAGGAGTTGTCTACATGGTGAAAATACCACTCACAGAATTTGCTCAGAAAATGAGCCGTCCTAAAGGGATCCCACATTGTCTCGTTGTATTGTGAAGGAGGAGGGCCAAAAAGAGGAAAAACTATGCAAGAAAAGCATTTGCAGCTTTTCTAGACTTTTTTTTTTTAAACCTCCAATCATATGCGCATTTTCACTTGTTAAGACAAGCGGCTAATGGAGCTGCAAGGTGACTTTGCATAGGGTTTTTACAGGGCACATCTACTCAGAAGTAAGCTGAAAGTACAGTACAAGTAAATAGTAGGAATTTTGAAAAGATGGTTTGAGATTAATTGCACACATTTTTGTTGTTAAACCACTGAGGTATTGGATGACAGATTTTTGGATCTAGTGCTACAATTATGTGTTTCAGTGGGAAATTATGCGTTTCAGATAATTATGAGTTTCATTTGTCTCCTGACATCATATATAATGCTCAATCCAGCCATTCCAGGCTTAAATTTGAAGGCGCTACCACCTTGAACATACACAAGCTTGTCTTATTTGAGAAGTTAAGCAGGATTGGTATTGGTTGGTTCCTAGATGGGAGCTCACCATGGAGGCTACCAGAGATCTCCAGGTAGGCTAGGAAGGAATGATGCCTGTAGCCTTGGCGACCTGGGGCCCATCTAAACGGTGAAAATACCCCTCATGGAATTCGCTGGGGATCCTACCAGTCTAAATGGGATCCAGCGCCAATCCACACTATTTGGAAGGAGGGGGGCCCAAAACAGCAAAAGCAATGGGGTAAAAGCCTTCACAGATTCCCCCGTACTTTTTCACAAACCGTGAGGTGGGTGCTCATTTGGACTATAGAACAATAAAAAACTCGAAGGGAAGCACAAAGCTGATTAGCCAGGCAAGAGCGGGGGCAGGACTTGTTAGGAAGGCAAGCTCCCACTGTTGTTGGATTTTCACCTTAGCGATCACTTGCTAAGCTGATAGAAAAGATCAATATTTTCTGTTTTGCTTTGGAGAATTGCTGTATTGCACCAGCACATCTTGGGACGACTTTTAACAAACAAACAAACTTTGTGGCACGAGTAAATCACTCGTGTCTGCCATCAGGAATGCGAGGCTTATGGGGGCAGAAAATACATAGGTCTTTTTTCAAAAATCTCTTGTGTCCCTCTGTGATTGTCACTTTTGGAAACCTCCATTGTTCCTCAAGCTGCAATTTTTGCTCTTCATTTCTTAAAAATAGGGCAACAAACAGTTTCAGTAGAGATGCTGCAAAATAAAACATGTTAGTATCATTTATTACTTTAAATTTTTTATCCTAACTTGCTTACTTGCATACATGGTCCTCTCACCACCTAATTTCATCCTGACAACAATCCTGTGAAGTAAGTTAGGCTGGGAAGTAGTGACAGCCTTGCAGTAGTTACCCAGCAAGCTTCATGAAGGAGCACAGATTTGAACCTAGATCTCCCACGACCGAATGATTAACTGCTACACCACACTCTATGACTGGTTTGATGGGCTTCTGGGATTTAGAATGCAATGCTTCCTATGTCCCCTTTTTTGCCTTTTGCTAGCCATAGAGAAATATATTCATAGGAAATATGTTTCCATCTGACATGTTCCATAGGCAGAGAGCTAATCATATCTGGATTGAGATTGGTAGAGTGTGGTGGTGGTGTGCCTTCAGGTCATTTCCAATTTATGGCAACCCTAAGGCTCAGAATTTTCTTGGCAAGATCTGTTCAGAGAGGTTTGCTTTTGCCTTCTGTTGAAACTGAGAGAATGTGACTTGCCCAAGGTTGTCAAGTGTATTTCTATGGCAAAGCAGGGATTTGAACTCTGGTCTCCAGAGTCATAGTTAAGCTGCTACACCACACTGGCTCCCAGTAGGGTGCTGACTGGTTAGGAAATACTATGTAATTGACTGGAGTTTCACAACTGTGGTATTCACTCACACTTCTCAGTGTGCTAGAATGGAGTGTATGGTGGGCAGGTGGAGAGAGAGAGAGAAAGAGAGTTGTGTGCATCTTTCCATTAATAGTCCTTACCCAAATTACAGGCTTGTCTATATGAGCCATGTTTTTAAATCTGCTGCCACTGAACTTTTTTTTTTTTTAAAAAAAACCCTATTTCCATGGTATGCACAAGTGATGTTTCACCTTTACAAAAGAGAGAGAGAAAGATAAGATAAATCCCTATTTTATCGCCTTAGTGATTGCTCACTAAGTCGAAAACCCAACATGGTTAACAAGCCCCACCTCCCTGCACTCATCTGGCCAATCAGGTTTGCACTTGCTCTTACATGGGACAGCAATTCAAATCGAATTGCTTGTCCCAATGAGCGGGAATGTACGTTCCCCACAGAGCTTTTTAAAAACTCCGGGGGAAGCCATGAAGGCTTTCCTGGCATAAGTTTTTGGAGGTTTTTGCTGTCCCCCTTCCGAATATGATGCATTGATGTGGGTTTCCATTAAGACAGATCATATTCCCAGCTAATTCCATTAGAATTATTTTGACCATTTAGACAATCCCGTACATCTCCTTATCATCACTGAGGAATTCAGGTCTTTAACATGACTGATACTTTAATATTTATACAGGCAACCACTGCTCCTCGGATGCCTTCCACCAGGCTGGCTCTGCAGATTTTTGACATGAACTATGGGGCACAGTTCAGCAGTCTTTGGCCTTCCATCCGCATCAGCCTTCTGTCAGAACAGAAATATGGTGCTCTTGTCAACAATTTTTCTGATGCACTGCAGATAACCCAGCAATTGGAAGACTTGAATGCAGTGGATTTCATCTTGGAATCTAAAAAAATAGTACAGGACCCTGATTCCATAGGCAAGCAAGATATCACTGAATCAGTGTCTTCCCCAGAAACTCAGTCTGAACTTTCCATGCCCCAGGAACAACCTGTTCCTTCCATCAGTCCCAACATCAAGTGCTACACATTCCCCAAAGGAGACATCAGCATTTTTCATCCAGCCAGGTGAGTATGGTGGGGGAATATCCTTTTAAGCATTTGTCATGTATGTATGTATGTATGTATGTATACTTCTCTTAAGCTATCTGGTTGCTGTCAATAATAACACTTGAATTCCTTGTTCCTATATTAAGTTTTTAATGTGCCTGGTTTTTGCTTCAGAATCTTTTCCAGTTTGTAAACATGGAGTGTCAGTAGTGTCTTCCCTCCCAGAACAACAACCATTATGGGAGCTAAAGTCTCAAGTAGCATCTAGTCCTCTCATTTGTATGTTCAGTACCCTACCTGGGTTGGCCCTGCCATGGATCAGAGTGAGAGAGCTCCTTCATGTGACAAATAGAGGGTGTTGGGGTGAGAGACAGCAATAGCAGTATGCCCTGCCCTTTGTCCTGTAAGCTTGCATTTTACCTTCAGGTGCAGTGGGGAATGTTGTCCAGTCTGGTCAGCTTCTGTACATAGAACAGTAATGATGACTGATTTGTCCTTTGCCTCAGGCAAGAAAATGTCTTGGGCCAGCCCCGAGCTCACCATATGTGGGTGCATGAATGTATTTATTATTTGTTTATTTAGAACAGTATCATTAGTCAGCTAGCCCCTCAGTGTGTTTTGCAACATACTAAAAGCTCAAGTTTCATTGTAACATGTGTATAAAAACACAAACTGTAAGTCACTAATGTATCAGGAGAAGTTAAAACACTGCCAGTAGTCTTAAAATAGGGCTCAGTGTGTCAGGTCCTCCAGCTATATTGGACTCTAACTCTCAAGACACCAGACAATATTAAAATACATAATCAGTTCACCAACATATATGAGCAGGAGACATATTCTGGCTGGAATTCATTTAGGGATATCCGCACACTTAAAGTGTGTGGATGTGCTTTTTGGGGCACTGCAGAGGCTGGTATTCCCTTCCTCTCTGCGCAGCTCTGTGGGGGTGTTGAATTGAAGCCATTGTGTGCATAACACAATGCAGTCTCATAATTTGATGATGACAATTAACACCAGTAATACTTTGTTTCATTGCACAACTCCTGTATAAAAAGCTGTTCATCTTTGGCAGAAGAATTCTTCTCTGTTTGAATTTCAAATGCCTGAGGTTAACTCCGATCAGTCCCTACCAGAGAGGCCAGTGATCAGGGATGACAGAGGTTTGAATCCTGGCAACACTAGGAGAGAGTCATAAGTTGGCCACCCTAATTTAAAACTCTCTCTCTCTCTCTCTCTCTCTCTGTGTGTGTGTATGTAACTAGGAAAAAATAATAGATTAATAGCAGAATAAAGAACAGTAAAACATCAGCTAAAACATCTTGGGAAAATGAAGAAAAATCTTCAGGGTCTTACTAAAAAATGGATAGGGTGAGGGTAATATGTGCCTCCTTAAGAGGGAATTCAGTAAAGTATGGTCATTATTGGATAGGGCCATCACTCAAAAGAAAATGTTACTATTTATTTATTTATTTATTTATTTCTATTCACCACATATCAAAAGATCTCAGGCTGGCATACAAGTAAAATAAATGCAAACAAGTTAAAACAATACAAATAATTTGCATAGAATGATATTGGAAGCTGCCTTATACTGAATTCAGAGTTGGTCCATCCCACTCAGTGTTGTTTACACTGACTGGCAGGAGCGTTCTAGCATTTGTCTTTCCCCACCTACCAGGAAATGCCAAAGAGAGAACCTGGAATTTTTTGTAAAGTGTTCCAATGTATGGCCTTCTGTTGAGCTACTGCTCTTCTATACAGTCAGTTTGCTTTAAGTTGAATTCCTTGAAGAACCCAGACTTATTGAATGCTACTTATGACACTGTATACTTAAGCTTCATACATTTACTTCCTTTGTAGACCTGATATGATAGGAATTTTGGGTTATTATCTCCTTGATGCTGCATCGATCTTGCCTGTCTTGGCTCTCAATGTACAGCCTGGTGACCTAGTCCTTGATCTTTGTGCAGCACCTGGTGGGAAGACATTAGCACTTCTACAGACTGGATGTTGTCGTAAGTAGCATTATTTTCCTGTATGTGTCTCTCTGTGTGCAGATGGTATTCATATGGTGTAGCTGGGACCATTTAGAAACAGGAAAAATAAAGGTTCGTTGTGTGGAATATAACCAATAAGTGTGATATTCACCAAACTGCTGATTTAGGGGACAGATATCTCTATAGTGCTTATGTTCTATATAAAGTGTCTTTCTCTTTGGTCACTGTAGTTCTCTACCAGTCTGCACCACAGGATGAACACCACCATCCCCACATTGTCGTAGGCAAATTTGTGCTTAAGTTAGTTCAGCAGTTCACCTACCTGGGAAGCATCATCTCCTCAGATGCCAAGATTGACAAAGAGATCGATCACAGATTAGCAAAGGCATATAGCACATTTGGAAGACTTTACAAAAGAGTCTGGAGTAACAAACACCTGAGGCGAAGCACAACAATCAGTGTGTATAGAGTCATTCTCCTTTATGGGTCTGAAACATGGGTCACCTATTGCCAACACTTACGACTCCTCGAACACTTTCATCAGTGCTGTATATGCACAATCCTAAATATACACTGGACTGACTATGTGACGAAAGTTGCTGTCCTTGAGCAAGCAGGGATCACCAGCATTGAGACCATGATATTGAGAACACAGCTGCGCTGGGCAGGGCATGTTTCTAGGATGGAGGACCATCACCTCCTAAAAATAGTACTCTACGGTGAACTCGTCATGGGTCAGCGTAAGAGGGGTGCTCCAAAAAAGCGATACAAGGACTCCCTAAAACAACATCTCAGGCTCGGCCAAATTAACCGCCAACAATGGTCCGCCTTGGCTTCACATTGGGAGGCATGGAGATGCACTATCCACAACGCTGCAGCCTTATTTGAGAACTCACGCCAAACAAGTCTTGAAGAGAAACGACAATGCAGAAAGAATCACAACCCGGAAACATCGCCCAAGGAGACCTTCTGCTGTGCTTTCTGCAACTGGACTTGTTTAACTCGGATTGGCCTTTTCAGTTATCAGCACGCTTGCAGAAAGCACGGGATGAGTCCTTCCTGAATCTTCGTTTGCGAAGAAAAGTCAGAGGTAGTACCATCAGAGTTAGAGACATAATGGGATACTCCTAAACACATTCATTTAAAAAATCTTGAACCAACTAATTATTAGGCAAACCGGGACTGAGCATGGAATAGGCAGTAGCCCGATCTGGCTGGCCAGTTCTGCATCTGTGTGAGTCACATATTTGGTTACAGTGCCCTACCCTGCTTTAGCAGCTGCTGACTGGTGGTGTATGCTCCCAGGTTCCATTGGAGCTTCTGGGCTGGAATCATCAGATTCAAACGAGGGCAGTGTCACCTCCTCAGATCAAAGAGGTGCAGCAACAGAGATGTGAAGGCCCAGAAAAAAACCCAAAAAATTCAGAACCCCCCCCCTTTTTTTCTTGAAGCTTTTTCTGTTTTTTTCTGGAAAATTGAAAAAAAATGAAAAAAGGAAGAAAATTGATTATGGAATGTTTTATTTTAGCAATAGGAGTTTTCTGCACTTGTGTTGAGGACAATAATCTTTTTCTGTTATCTTATTTGAATCTACTATTTTGTTTCCCAGGTATGTGTGCAAGAGTGATAAAGTGTGATGTGTATATACTACATAACCATAATATCCTAAACATATACAGATTTTGGTTTGTAGTTTGAAAAGCCTGAGTGTTTGGCTGCCCTTTGTTTATGCTGCTCTTTTTCTTGCACTAGGAGTGCTGGCAGCTAATGATCTTTCCACTTCTCGCACTCGTCGGCTGCATGAGGTTCTCCGCAGATACCTTCCACAAGAGCTCCAAAAAGTAGTACGGATTACATCATGGGATGGAAGGAAGTGGGGTGAGCTGGAGACAAGCACTTTTGATAGGGTAAACAATACTAGAGGTGATACTACTGGGATTGGGGACATGTCACCCTGTCTGGTGCTTTCAGCTTCTGAACACAGAACCTTTTGAATTGGCCCTTTTCTTATGTAGAATAGTGTTTGCTCTTTATAATGTATTTCCACCTTTGGAGAGTTTTTTTTCCTAGTGGCAGTGTGTGCTTACAATGGCATTCAGTCTCTTCTGTAGTCTTGTGTATTGTTTTTAATTATGAGAATGTTATAATTAGATACTAATTGGAATCTGTTTCTGTTCTTGAACTCTCAAAACACCCTCCTATATTTTTAATTTATTATAATAATAATAATAATAATAATAATACACAATAATAACAACACAGGTGACTTAATACCAAGGAATTATGAACCTAATAGATCACCTGTGTTATTATTATTGCATTGATATCCCATATTTCCTCTATACTCAACCATGCTCAGATAAATAATTGCCTGTAGCATTTTATCCCTCAGCATTTTATCCCCGGCAGCATTTTATTCCCTGTGTGGCAGGTAAGACTGAAATTTCTCTTCTTTTTCACGTAGGTACTTGTGGATGTGCCATGCACAAATGATCGACACTCACTCATGGAAGAGAATAACAATATCTTTATGCGCATGAGAAAAGGGGAGCGTCAGATGTTGCCTATGCTGCAATTGGAGTTGCTTGTGTAAGTGATCCTGAGTGATGTATATTGAACTGTACATTGAACTTTTTTTTATTGGGTCACTAGTTTAAGTAGATGGTGGGAATGCTATTGACGTCATTTATCTGGACTTTAGCAAAGCATTTGATAGGGTCCACCACGAGATTTTGATTAGCAAAGTAAGTAAATATAGAATATGAAGTCAAAGGCTTTCAGGGCTGGCATCCATAGGTTTTCCTTGTTGTTTTTTTTTTTTCTGGGCTGTGAGGCTGTGTTCTGGAAGAGTTTATTTCTGATGTTTTGCCTGCATCTGTGGCTGGCATCTTCAGAGAATGGTTGAGTACGAGTGTGTGTGAACAGGGGCTCACAGTATAAAAGTCCCCCACACACACTCCTACCCAACCATTCTCTGAAGATGCCAGCCACAGATGCAGGCTAAATGTCAGAAATAAACTATTCCAGAACATGGCCTCACAGCCTGGAAAAAAACCACGGAAAACCTAAATATAGAATAGATGCAAACGCCATCAGATGGGAGCCGTAATAGGTTGGAAACCCATTATCAAAGAGTTGTCATCAGTGGCTGTGCTTCAAATTGGAAGGAGGTCTCAGTTGTCTGGGGCTGACACTCTTCAATATTTTTATCAATGATTCAGGTGATGGGATGGAGGGAATCCTTATCAAATTTGTGTCAGGGTATGCCAGTTTGCATACTAAGTTGTGACTGGATAAAGGTATAGCAAAGTGGCAGGTGGAGTCCATGATAATAAGCCAGCTCCAGTAATTAATGATGCAGTCAGCCAATTAGGCCAGGTGGACTTGATAGCCACTTAGTAGTGTATAACTGCATTGGGAGTCTGCTTGGGGTATAGAGAGTGTATTACTCTCTATGCTGGTTAGAAGCCTGTTGCTGGGAAGTAAGGTTTTCTTCTTGCTATGTAGTACTGCAGGTATGCAGGAAGTTATGCTGTACTGTTTTTGTGCCTAGCCATGATGCTATATTCTTTGTTTTTGCATGTCTTACACTCAGCTGAGTAAAGCTCTATTTTTTAACTCCACAACTCTGCTGTACTATTTTGTAACACACCCAACAATTTGTGGATGATACAAAACTGGGAGGGATAGCTAACACATTGTAAGATGGCAACAGAATTTGAAAGGACTTTGATAAACTAGAAAACTGTGCTGAAATTAATAAAATGAAATTCAACAAAAAAAAATGCAAAATTCTACGTGTAGGCCACAAATGCACAGGTGTAGGATGGGGTATCTTGGCTCAGCACTACTTCATGTGAAAAGTACCTTGGGATTATTGTTGATGATAAGTTGAACATGAGCCAGTAGTGTGATGCTGCAGCAAAGAAGGCAAATGCTTTTTTAGTCTGCTTTAATAGAAGCATAGTTTCCAAGTCAAGGGAAGTAATAGTCCCACTATATTCTGTACTGGTCAGGCTTCATTTGGAGTAGTGCATTCAGTTCTGGGTGCCTCATTTTAAGAAGGATATAGACAAGTTGGGGCAAGTTCAGAGAAGGGCAATGAAGATGATAAGAGGTATGGAAAACAACCACATGAGGAGAGGTTGAAGGAACTGAGCATGTTCAGCTTGGTGAAGAGAAGACTAAGGGATGACATGATCACACTCTTTAAATACCTCAAGGGTTGCCACAAAGACGAGGGTGCAGGCTTGTTCTCTGTTGCCACAGAGGGTAGAACTAGGTCTATCTAATGATTTTAAGTTACAGGAAGGTAGATTTTTATTGAACGTTAGAAAGAACCTATTGACAATGAGTGTGGTTTGGAAGAGGAACCAATTGCCTAGATAGGTGGTGGGGCCTCCCTCTTTGGATGTCTTCAAAAAGAGGCTGGACAGCTACCTGCTGGGATGGTTTAGCTGGAGAGCCTTAATTGAGCAAGGGTTTGGGCCCATGAGACCCCTTCCAGCTCTATGATTCTTAGCATCAGAAAATTCAGAATGTTGGTAGCTTGCAAGACAGGAGTGCAGAATATCTGGCCCTCCATATCTTCTTCGACTGCAACTCCTTCATATCTTCTTCTCTGCAACTCCTATCATCTCTAACCACTGGCCAGAGATTATGGGAGTTGCTGTCATGTAACATCTAGAGGGCCATATGTTCCCCACGTAAGAGAAACAAAATGGAAGTTTGGTTTTGGTAGGTGGCAGATGAAAGGGTATGTTCAAATTTTAAAAATTAAAGTTTCTTTGATTTGATGTGCTTGAAATGTTGATTCTGTGTGGCCAAAAAGATATTGTGATTAGAAATAAAGAATTCCAGAATATTCTCTGTGCTCTTCAGCTTTAAATTACCCCACCAACACTCCTCCAATATACATTCCTTCTTTTTCTTTTCCAGAGCTGGAATCCTTGCTACCAAGCCTGGAGGTGAAGTGGTATATTCGACATGCTCCTTGTCTCAGCTCCAGAATGAGTATGTGGTCGAGAGAGCTGTGGAGTTACTGGCAGTCCAATATGACATTGAAGTACAGATTGAAGACTTGAGCTATTTACGGCGGTTGTTCCAGAGCACGTTTTCTTTCTATCCAGATTGCAGAGTTGGGGAACTTATCCTTCCTCACCTCACAGCTAATTTTGGACCCATGTATTTTTGTAAATTGCACAGGGTGAGTTAGAATGGACAGAGCATGGCATGAAGGGTAGGAAGGTATTTCTCCTCCTTTTTTTTCAACAGTGTTTTTAAAATTAAAGCTGTAATTGAATTGGCAAGAAAACTGAAACTTTCTGTTTTACCAGCAGCATCTGTGGGCCTATTTATACCTTACTTGATATGTGTGGATGCCGTGGTGAACAGCCATTCATTGCACAAGCAGTCTACATGGAGGGGAATTATGAGAGATGGTTGTTACATGGGTGTTGGCCAAAATTTGTGGACATTTCTGTGAAAACATCTCATAACCATAGTTGTGGTCAGTGCTACTTTGTGAATACTGTATATGTATTGTGTGTTTATGTGCCTTCAAGTCACCTATTGACATATGGCAAACCCCATGAATTTCTTAGTGTTTTTAAGGCAAGAAATATCCAGAGGTAGTTTGCCATTTCCTTCTGAAATACCTGGCATCCCCCCCATCCAAGGATTAACCAGGCCATACCTTCCTTAGCTTCTAAGATTAGATGGGATCTTATGCTTTCAGGGTGTATATATATATATATATATATATATATACACACACACATGTGATTATTATTATTTTTTGGTCATATATGGGGATGATGTTTTTAGCAACAACAGTGTGCCATGGGTAGTATGTACTGTAAGCAAGCCCTCAGAGATATCCCAAGAAGCAAATGTTGCCAAGGGAACTCAGTAAAAAAAGTGTGTGGAAGATATCAGGTCTCAATGGCAAACAGCGCATTACTGGCCTTTTCTAATGGCCTTTCATGAGGGAGTTGATTTACTGTGTTTCAGAACTAATAATCTAGATTAGGGTAGGTTTAACATCTGTTGTTCCAAATCCAGCTATCAGTAACAAACAGAGAGCTAGGCTTCTATATGTATGTATATATGCTCAAGTCACCTGTCTACGAATGGTGGCCCCATGAATTTCATAGGGTTTTCTTAGGCAAGGAATACTCAAGTGGTTTTGCCAGTTCCTTCTGCTGAAATATAGTCCACAGCACCTGGTATTCATCAGCAGTCTTTCATCCAAGTACTAACCAGGGTTTACCCTGCATACTTTCCAAGATCAGACAGATACCCTGCCCTTAGGGTATTTAGGCACATAGTGGGGAAATAAGATGTCATGTCCAAAGTGGAAAATTTACATTTCCAGAGCTCTCCCAATAAATCTTTATTTCACTGCTATGTAGTGAGTATGTTAAATTTCTACCACAACATTTACAATATTTTGTCTTATTAGAGAAGATAAGAAAGATAATAAAAGTGTTTATGAAGACTGAAATGCCTGTCAGTCAGTTAACAATAATAATGTCATGCTGGCTTCTGGAACAAGCAGCTGGGTTTTGTGGAAGATCAGCCACCAGGAGTCCTCACTTATTATGGAAGATGGCCAGCCTTTCATGTGCTTATGACATGCACAGACCTTTGAATAAAAATGTCTAACAATTTTTAAGTGCAGGTTTTCACCACCAAAACCCTTCACAGACTCTCCTTTTTCTGTCTATTCTTGGTTAGAACAAACCACTTGAGGTGCAACCATACCACTGTCCACTCAAAATTTAAGTGCATTAGGAAAACATGTTGGAAATAATATGACTAGCTGTATGGAAGGCAACAAGGAAGGAACTGAGCCATGGTCCAACTAAGTTTGTTCCCAATGTTGCTTTTACACCTTCACGTCAAAAGTCAGAAGTCAGAGAAATTTGCCTTTCTCAGTATGAAAGGAAGAAAATAGTTTATTCATTTATATCCCACCTTTTTCCAGTCTGGGATGCAAGGTGACTGACAAAGGTTAAAACTGATACAGCTTTGAAATTCACATCATACAAAAGATAAATATATTATTAAACTAATAATAAAATTAAAAGTAGTCAAAAGCATGACCATTAAAAACAAAACAACAAATCGGTAGTACAATGCATTTTGCAAGGCACTTTTCTCTTAGAGCAATTAGCCCTCAAAGGCCTGCTGAGACAAAATGGTGTTCACCTGCCTACGGAAGAATAGCAGGGAAGGCTCCAGTCTAACCCTTATAGGAGGGGAGTTCCAGAGCCTGGCAACAGCTACTGAAAAGGTCCCCCATGTTCCCAATGAGATGTACCTGTGAGGGTGGTCGGACAGAAAAATATGATCACGGTGGTTCTGACATAAATTTCAACAAGAAAATTCTGCTGCTGGCATGAATATACAGTACAGTATTTTGAGTTCCAAGTACTGTACTCCTTTTCTAACATGCTGGAAAGTATAGCTGTTTTTGTGGGGGTGAGCTTTATGCTTACAGAAGCATGGTGTGATTATGAAACTGAGGAGAAATTAGATTTGGCGTAAAGCAGGTTCCACAAAGAGATTGCTTGATACATCAAATTGTGTGGAATCTCTTTTTTGTTGTCTTATTGGCAGGGTGTCTGTGTCTAAATGTATACAAAACAAAACACAGTTTATGAGCTAGGAGTGATGAGAATCCTGATACTTAATCTATCTAGCAACCTGCCCCAGATCCTGAAAAGTTCAAGGCAACTGGGTACCTAAATGTTTTTATATTCCCAGTTTTTGATTATAGCTTAATTAATAATAATTGGGAATATAAAAACATTGATTGATGAGAACTAGCAGGTGTGGGGGAGTGATTTTACAAGATTCTGAATAAAGAAGCATTACACTCAACCTACACACAGCTGTCCTCCAAGCAAGGGGAAAGGCTTGGGGGCTGTCCTCTACCATCTGCCACCTGAGCCGGTTGCATGTCTCCATTTATTATTTTTTATTATTGTTTTTAAGTTAAATTTCCAAACACATAAAACCATATACAGTCGTCCCTTCACATTCGCGGGGGTTCCGTTCCGCGGACCCCCGCGAATGTGAAAAATCCGCGAATAACTACACCCCTCCCCCTCCCTCCCCAGGCCTTCGCGGGGCCTTCCTAGGCCCCACGGAGGTCTCCCCAGCCCTCCCTCCCGCCCTCCCCAGGCCTTCGCAGGGCCTTGCTAGGCCCCGCAGAGGTCTCCCCTGCCCTCCCTCCCGCCCTCCCCAGGCCTTCGCGGGGCCTTGCTAGGCCCCGCGGAGGTCTCCCCTGCCCTCCCTCCCGCCCTCCCCAGGCCTTCGCGGGGCCTTGCTAGGCCCCGCGGAGGTCTCCCCAGCCCTCCCTCCCGCCCTCCCCAGGCCTTCGCGGGGCCTTGCTAGGCCCCGCGGAGGTCTCCCCAGCCCTCCCTCCCTCCCTCCCCAGGCCTTCGCGGGGCCTTGCTAGGCCCCGCGGAGGTCTCCCCAGCCCTCCCTCCCTCCCTCCCCAGGCCTTCGCGGGGCCTCCGGAGGGCCTCCGGGGGTCCCGCGAAGGCCTCCCCACCCCTCCCCAGGCCTTCGCGGGGCCTCCGGAGGGCCTCCGGGGGTCCCGCGAAGGCCTCCCCACCCCTCCCCAGGGCTTCGCGGGGCCTCCGGAGGGCCTCCGTGCGTCCCGCGAAGGCCTCCCCACCCCTCCCCAGGCCTTCGCGCGGCCTCCGGAGGGCCTCCGGGGGTCCCGCGAAGGCCTCCCCACCCCTCCCCAGGCCTTCGCGGCGCCTCCGGAGGGCCTCCGGGCGTCCCGCAAAGGCCTCCCCACCCCTCCCCAGGCCTTCGCGGGGCCTCCGGAGGGCCTCCGGGCGTCCCGCAAAGGCCTCCCCACCCCTCCCCAGGTCTTTCACGGGGCCTCTGGAGGCCCCGTGTCGCGGTTTTGGGGGGGCCCGGGGGGGCCCTCCCAAAACCACGAATAACCGAAACCGCGAATGTCAAGTTCGCGAATGTGGAGGGACAACTGTACAAACATCATAGCGACTTCCTTCCCATCTGTACATTGAACTTGATTTTAACATACTTTTTAACTTTCTTACATAACATTTAAATTGTGTTATTGCAATTAAATTAATGATACTGAGACATCTTATCCATTTTACCTTCTAAATCTCTAAATTATATTTCTTTCCGTATCACCCTCCGAAAGGTAGCACAAAAAAATAAAGAAAGGAGAAAAGGAAAATCCTAGTATTTTCTCCTTATTTCTAATTTTAATACCACTACGGTTCAATCTGTAAACCAAATTGCTGCGTGGTTACTCCAATCCGACTTCCAGAATTCGATCAAATTCTCCCAATCTTTCCTAAATTTATCTAGAGATTGAGATTGTCTCCAACTTGTAAGTTGTTCTAACCGGGCCATCTCCTGTAGCTTTAACATCCATTCATCTATAGTTGGAATTTCTTTTTGCTTCCAATATCTTGCATACACTACTCTCGCTGTTGTTATCATATAACTCATCACCTGCCTAAATTCCTTGGGGAAGTCTCCATCAAAAATATTCAGCAAGTATAATTCTGGTTGCAGTTTGTAATCCATTTTCAATATTTTCCTAATTGTATTATGGATACTAATCCAAAATTGTCTTGAAACTTTACAAGTCCACCACATATGGTAGAATGTACCCTTCGCCTCCCCACATTTCCAGCACTCACTTTTTGTATCCTTATACATTTTTGCCAGCTTATGTGGTGTCATATACCACCTAAATTGCATCTTATAGCAATTCTCCCGCAAGTCACTGCAACGTGTAAATTTTACATTTTTTTTCCAAAGCGCCTCCCATTCTTCCATAAGGATATTACGTCCGATGTTTCGTGACCATTCTATCATGAACTCTTTAATAGGTTCCATTTCTGAGTCTAGTTTTGACAATAATTTGTATACCTTTGCTATTTTAAAATCACAATCATCCAATATTAAGATATCCAGATCTGTTTTTAGATTTTCTATCCCCTGTAGTTTTTTATCCATACAAAATCTCTCAAACAGTTGTCTATATTGAAACCAGTTATTTATTCTTCGTTCCCCCTCTAATTCCTCCCATTTAATGGTGGAGATGGCCTTGGCGATATCCTTCTTTTGGTTTTTGTGTACCAAGGATGACACGTTTTTGAGTTGACACTGGATTGGCCTTCTGAGAAGCTTTTCCATAGGAGACAAACAAAGCAATCCTGTGTTTTAGTTAAGCTGGCTCAGGGGGTATAGAATGTGATGGAACTGGGAGACATGTTTACTGTGTTGGATATGTTGGCAGAAGTGAATCTGCAGCCTTTGCATGCAAATCATGCGCTCTGCCCACAGAGCTGCCAGCCCTCTCCATGAGCATGGGACTGGATATCGCTTCAGAGTTTTTAGGTGGGTGTTTGGTTGCCCAAGAAAAAAAGGGGAGATTCCTTTTTCTATCGGAGGTACAACTGGTGTGAGCAACACAAGTTGTGGGAGTGATTAGGACATGAGCATAATTAGTATGGGGAGCAAGTTAGGAAAGGATGGAATTAGAAATCAGAGATGTGATGAGAAGAAGCATCTCATGGTTAAATGGAAGGAAAGGAAGCACCCATGGAGGTCATTGACGCCCCCTTGTCGTGGGAGAGAGGCTTGCGTACCCTAATGATGTTTTGAGCTATGCTGGTGGTGGCATAATAGCCTCTGGTAGGGTCTCCCATGCCAGACAGGTCAAAACCGAAGGGTCTGACAAAGAGCGTCAAAGGGCAGGATGGGCTCTCTAGCCTTGTGGCAACCATCCTAGGAAAAGGAAAACTCTAATCCCAAACCCGGGCAGATGGTGCTCATCCAGCCCTGTAGGGTCAACCATCTAAGAGAAGGAAACGCTAATCAAACCTACGACCCGAGGACCTCGCTGCTACCGTCCATGCTTGCAAGGCCACGGCAGATGAACCTTTGGTTTAAAGGGTGAGGCCAGTTCTGTGCATGCTGCGCTCTACCAGAAAAATCCATTGCACAGGCTTGAAGGACGCACAGGATGAGTCCTTCCTGAATCTTCGTTTGCGAAGAAAAGCCAGAGAGACTCCAGTTACTATTCAGGGCAGGTGCAAAGTACATCCCTCTGTTTGAAGAGCTGTCAGAAGCCAAACCTATATTTGAAGGTATTGTTTCAGGCATGGGCAAATGGACTGCAAGCCCTATTAGGCTTAGCCAGCATAACCAAGGGTGAAGGATGATGGCTTAGTTCACAAGGCCAATTTCATGGAGTGGGGTAGAATTCTTACTTTGGGTCAGAGGGCGATGGCTTCAGTTTAATACACATACCCTGCTATGCCTGTTTTAACGACAGTAGGGACTATTCTGGTCAGTTCTCTACATCAGTGGTTCTTAACCTGTGGTCTGGGGACTCCAAGGGGTCCTCAGTGTCCTCACAGGGGGTCTGCGAAGGCTTGAAGGCTGCTTGGCCCACCTCCCTGCAGTAGAGTGGCCACATGACAGGACCCAAGGCACTGGCTCTCTGTCTTGGCCTGCACATTGCCATTCAATCTGCTCCAGTCACAAACTTACAGGAGGAAGCAGGAGAAAAATCTTCCCTCCCTCTCCGGTGCCTCTTGGGGAAGGTTTAATGGATGGTGCATTATTATTATATGATATTTTATTATATAAGATATTATTGTTTTTATTAGGGTTTTAAATCTTGAGTTAATTCTTGGGGGGGGGGGGAGACCAGAGCAACAAAAGATATTTCAAGGGGGTCCCTCTGCTCTACAGTTGTCCCTTCACATTCGCTGAGGTTTGGTTCCAGGACTCCCCATGGATAGCAAAATCCGTGAATACTCCAATCCCATCATATGTAATGGCATAGCAAAATGGTGTCCCTTATATAAGATGGCAAAATCATAGAATCGTAGAGTTGGAAGAGACCACAAGGGCCATCCAGTCCAACCCCCTGCCACGCAGGAAATCACGATCAAAGCATCCAAATCACGGTTTGCTTTTTGAATTATTATTTTTTAAAGAATATTTTCAAGCCGTGAATACTTAAATCCGTGAATGCCACATCCGTGAATGTGGAGGAACAACCTGTACATTATTCTAGGGTCGGGCGAATTCCGCCTTCCTGCAGAAGTCGTTGCAACTCCCATCAGCCCTAGCTAGCATAGCCAGCGGTGGGGGATGCTGGGGATAGCAGTTCGAGCAATATCAGGCGGGCACCGTGATTCCCACCCCCGCGGTCTCCCTGTTCAGGAAGTGCTCCGATGGGTCTACTCGGGAGTAAGCCAACCGGTTCCAGGCCGGTGCCGGGAGCCCAGCCGGGCTTCGCAGGTGGGCGGTTCCGAGGCGCCGCCCATCTTCCCCGCAAAGAGGCCGGGCGTTAAGGGGGGAAAGCCGGGCTGCGGAGGGGCAGAGCGGCCGAGGCGGACGCGGCCAGGGGGAGATGAGCGCCGGCCTGCTCTCGGCTCTGCTGTGCTGCTGGGCCGCCACCCTCCTCTGGATGCAATGGCGGCGGCGGCGAAAGCTCCAAGGGAAGCTGGCCGAGGCGAGGCGGAGGCGAGAGCGCGCCCAGGAGCGCATGGCCAGGGCGGCCCGGCGCTTCGAGGAGCAGGTGGGTGGGTGGCTGGCTGGCTGGCTGGCTGGGTGGGTGGGTGGCTGGCCTCTCCGGGTCTGGCGCCCTCGGGAAAAGGGAGCACCGCGGCGTGGGGGATGTCGAGCCAGCCCCCCAACAGAGCAGCCGGCTGGAAGGCTGGGGCGATTCCCTGCAAGGCGACCGGATGGGGGCCCCGATTCAGCCCTGCCAGGACTCCAGTCTGTGGTTAAAGAAATCTAAGTCCACAACTTGGGAGAGGTCTGGTGGCATCGTTTTAGCAGTGAGGGGCGGGCTCTCACATTCCACAACTGTAGCGCTATGAGTTGGAAGAGACCACAAGGGCCATCTAGTCCAACCCCCTGCCATGCAGGAGCACGCAATCAAAGCACCCCCCCACACACACACACACTTACCCTGGCAACATCCTATGGAATCCGGGGGTTTGCAAGTTTAGGGAGGGATATCTGGAATTCTCAGCCACAGAGTTCTAGTGCCTTGCCAAAGGACAACCCTCCCGATTCCATAGCATGCAGCCCTGGGATCTTAGTGCTATAATGGTGTAGTGCAGAAAAAGGGGCCCAGGTGATCGCTTTTCCCTTTGCCTTTTGGAAATGAAAGGAGAAACTGCACTTGCCAACATGCAACTGGTGCAGTGCAATCCGGAGCATGTTTCATCAGGAAGTGGCTGCCCCTGATAAAATGAATATTGTCCCCCTCCCCCAAAGTGGCACAATGAATGCAGAAAGCCAGTGTGGTGTAATTGTTTCAGTGTTGGACTAGGATACTGATCAGAGTTCAAATGCCTGCTTGGCCATGGAAACACACTGGGTGACCTTGGGCAAGTCACACACTCAGCCTCCAAGGAAAACCGGGCAATCCCCTCTGAACAAATTCTATCAAGAAAACTCTGTGATAAGTTCACCTTAGGGTCATCATACTCATAAGTCAGAAATTACTAGAAGGCACACAACAACACAAGTGACACAAAAACAAGCCAGCAAAAACAACAGACTCCATGGCCCTCAAATACTAATTGTATTGTGTTATTAGCAGCTTTTAGCCTGCTTTTTTGTCTCCCTTCCACCCCATTCATTCCAATGTCTTGATTGCTTTCTGTCTAATTTTGCAAGGAGCTATGCAAAACAGATCTCAGCTGGACTTCCCTTAACATTTTTAACACTGACCCTGGAAATTGGGAAGTAGAACTGAGAGAGGATGAGTCAAGTCTACAGTGTGAAAGGCTATGAAAATGTCAGTTATAAATATGAGCAGTCACTCCTTTGTTAAAGGAAAGGAGATTTTACTGTCTCTGAAAGGCAGTGCTAGACTTGGGTTTTGTTTGTTGTTGTTTTAATGTGGAACAGTTTGTCAGAATAGTGGCTGCACATTTTGCCCAATATCTCTACTGCTACAACAGCAAATATCTTGCTGTTTGTTTGTTTACTTGTTTGTTTAATGGAAGCTTGGAAGTTTGGCCAGCTAAAGGTCCAAACAGAAACCAGGTGGCATGCTTAGAATCTTGATAAAATCCAACTAACCAGGTAATATAGCATCCCCTAAACTATGGAAATTCTTGAAATAGCTGGCATTTGTTAAGTGCCATCTGGTTGCTTATGAAATTGTCAGAGGCAACAAGTCTGCAACAATGAGCACAAGATAGATCAGCACTGAACAGAGTGGTTTCAGAACGATAGTAACACATGATCCTCACCCCCAAGAACCCTGCCATCATTACAGAGTAGAATATGAACTTTGGGAAATTTGAAGATATTTATTTCTTATCAACCTATTTGTTATTTATGTACTACCATCAATCTGTGTGGCACTCTGCAGAGCCTAATAGTTAATGTCCCTTTCCCAAGAAGCTTACAATGTAAAATTTGACATGGGAGAAGAAGAAGAAAACTAGAAGGAGAGGAAATGAGCGGCTAAACCAGAGATTGGATAAGTTAGTATTTTACTCTGCACCGGTACTCTACAACTCAAAAAATGTTGTTTGCCTATTTGGCAGTCATATTGATGGCTGGTGGAGTTCTGGGGGTTTGTGCCTTTAAAAGCCACTTTTCCAAGCTCTGAGATAAAATTGTGTACCACTCCCCCCAGTTATATGTGTTTGTGCTTAGTTATAGGCTTAATTTCAGGATGGTATGGCAAACTAAAACCTAAGGTTGTTATCTTGAATTTCTTTATCTTGTTGAAGAGTAAGTCCCATGGTGGGAGAAAGGTGGGATATAAATGAATAAATAAATACAGGTAACAAAAACAACCACCACCTCCCAGGAGCTCTTCCAAATCAAGCCGTTCTTGTTCTCATTTTATAGATGACAAATGAAGTCTGAGAATTACCGTACCAATTAGAAATGACATCTGAGGCCAGGATCTTCAGGTGTAAGCCAAACAATCTTGCATCAGTTTATGCAATAAAATTTGCTCATTCCGGTTCTTCTGTACTGCTCTCATGGTGCTTGTGTGGGTGGATTATGTAAACAGCTGGAGTGAACAGAAGTATTTCATAATTGGAGAGCTATAGATATTGCATGGAGGTTTTTCCTTTCTCCTTCAGAATCCAAGTCACCAACCAGAATCCATCTTGTCTTTGACTCTGCCTGAACTCTGTAGGAAACTCAGAGATGGTTTGCTTTCTCCTGAGAGTGTCCTATACACCTACATGGACAAGGTGAGGAGTGGCTTCTGTACAAGCAAACAAGTGAGGTGAGGTATGTGGATAAGGCCTGTGATAGTCAGTGTGAACCCTGAGCCCAGTGACCATGTCCTTGAGCAAAGAACATGTAAACTAATCTTTGAAAATGGCTGCTTTGAGGCTGTTCCTGTACTATTTAATTATATAGTGCCATCAGTTTGTGTGTTAGCTTACAATTAACTTATCTCAGAGTTCACCCAAGTCATTTTACTTCCCAAGCTAAGGTGATACTTCCCCCATCCTCAATTACATGTACAGGAGCCAGTTGGAATGCCAATCAATTCCTGGTTCAACATTGGTGACAGAACAACTTCCTTCACTGTATGTGTAGGCAGCAGGTTAGCTTAGGGGGCACAGAGCAGAGTATGTTGTACAGTACACACAGTTCTGTCCCGTAGAATCTCACTGTTGCTCTTTGCTGCTCAAGGCATCTGCCTCACTCAACTAGCTGCCTTTTCCTGCTTTCCACAGGCCTTGAAAGTGACTAAAGATGTCAACTGTGTGACTGATTATCTCAATAGTGAATCACAGCTTCTGCAAGTGAAAAGTCAAGAAACGAAGGGTTTGCTTTATGGAGTTCCCATCAGTATAAAGGACTCCATTGACTGCAAGGTACAGCCAGAGTAGACCATGGGCAGGATGCTTGGCATTGACATGACAAAGCAGTAATTGGGCATGGGGTTTCTTGTTTGCATGTTTTCTTTGTCTGGGCACTAAGCAGGTGCCTTGAGCTAATTTTAGCAGGGGGCTGTCTATTTTAAAATATATTGCCCAATACTTGGCATACAACAATTAAGAAAGCTTTTTCAGAGGTAAGCCATACACAGATTCTCAGGAAAAACTGCTCAAGAGAAGCTGCATTTAGTCAAGCGGGAATCAAGAGAAGAGGGTGGGATTGCCATTGCACCATGACATCACCCACCTTGGAAGAAGAATGAGGAACGAATAATGGGCTTGGCATCTAGTATCTGAGTGGGATTGGGAATTACTGTTTAGGGTAGTTTATATGACCTCTTAATTTTTACCCAGTGGAGCTTCGATTATTTTGGATGCTGATCAGGTTTCATGTTTGTCAAGGCTAGTCCACTTCACATACTGAACAATCTCTTTACCAGGTAGATTGCAGCCGGAGAGATGTGTTGGTTGTGACTCTTTATTTCTTGATGGACTCCATCATAAAGTCCTCTTGCCATGTCATGATAGGCCATCATCTTCTCATGTCAAATCATACAAAGATTTGCTATACCAGAAGCCTTTGAGAAAAATCTGTGCAGCAGTGGGATTGGCATTTAACAAAAGTGGTTTGTTTATTTAGCCTGATAGTATGTATTTTCAAGAGTTTAGTCACGCTAAATTGTCCATGCATTTCAAGAATAGTATTAATCAGTTCATATTAAAAATTATTTTGATTTGTTCAAAAAAGTAAGAGAAACAAAACAAATGACAAAAATAAGATCATGATGAAAGTGGCATTTAAAAAAAAGTTTTGTTCCTTTACTTTGTATGTTTAAAATGTAAGTAAAAGTTATTGGCAGTCTGAAGATTTTTTTAACATAATTTGTCACAAGAACACTTAATGTGTAATCTCTTTTCCCTAATCTGAGTGAGTGGTTTTTAGTAAACTGAAGGAATGTCTCATGGTAGATATTCCTATGTATGTCCCTGAGCTGTATATAAAATGAAATCAAACCCTATTGTGTAAAAATAGGAGTGGGGGGAGTGTTATTTGTGATGTACTGTGTTATTTTGTGATGTACTGTGGCCAGGACTGTTGCATGATGTATAAAGTTTCTGTGGAGAAGATGAGTCACCTCTTTGTCTTTTTCCAGGGTTTTGATTCCACATTGGGCCTTGTGAAGCGTCTTAACCACCCAGCAGTGGCAGATGCTGTTGTAGTACAGGTGTTGAAACATCAAGGAGCAATTCCATTTGTAAAAACTAATGTTCCTCAGTCTTTGCTGAGGTAAATCTTACCCTCTACTGCTGGTGTTATGTTGTAAGTGTGAACTTCTATGCGGAGACTCAGCAACTTACTGTTTTCAGACCTCACAAGACCAGCAGAATGTAGCTTTCCTGTTTAATAATTGTAAACCTTTTCTGTCCAATTTCAAACCAGCAACTTGTTTGAAAGCACTTATTTATAGATAAATAGCAGATATACAAATATTGCCTAGAACAATACTCCAATTGTACCTAGGGAGAAAAGGCACAAAAGGTGTAAACTGGATCCCATGCAGCTGGCCTCTGATTGGTTCTAGAAGCTCCATTGTAAGCCAATCTTTGTGGTGTTCAAAAGCATTAAAATACTTGACATTGTGGTGATGACAATTGGGCAAGGTAAATGGTTTTGTTAGCTCTGCAAAATCCTCTGGTTGGCTGTTAGCCAGCTAGTCTCTCTTGTTTCAACCTATCTTGAAATTAGCTTCTGAGTGACAATTGAATGCTTCATGGAGAATGGGGGACAATTGAATGCTACATGGAGAATGGGGGAGTTGCAATCCAGAATCTGGATTGCAACTCCCATGATCCTTCACCATTGGTGATCCCTCACTAGTGGTGACTGATGAAAATACCAAACCACTAACAACTTGGAGGGCCACATGTTTCCCGCCCCTGAAGTCAGGCTATTTATGTGATCCTCCTTTAAATAATGTTTAATTTCTTGACCCATGCACAGCTTTTATTTGGGAGAGTTGCCATTCTACTAATCTCCCCATCCTCCCTCCATCTCATTCAAGAAATACAGTGGCTAGTTATTGTTTTCTTGGTGGTACAAAAGGAGATAGTCTACATACCCAAATGGAAGTTTGAAAACTGTTACTTTTGGCTTCCCCGTGATCATGCTAGGCTCTTTCCCTTCCCACAACACCCAGCAAAAAAGTCAGCTTGTTGCTGATTTTACTGGATTTTTTTTAATTGCCACATTTTAATAAACAACCTGGAGCATTGCACTTGGTTGCAAGGCATAAGGCAGTGGCAGGGAGCTGCCTTGGTTCTTGGGGCTGGTGTGCTTCTTATACCAATCTGGACCCACCTCGGTGCTCATTCACAGGCGTTTTGTGCCTCTACATGGAGAAAATCCCCTCAATGTCCAGTTGGACAGGCAAATTGTTGTGGCAGGTAAGGGAATCTCTCCCACACTAGAGGGTGAGGCTTAGATAGAAAGCAGAGGGTTTGGGTAACAGGAGCTTCTCTGGACCCTCAGTGGGCTAAAGAGTCCTCTTCCTGACTAAGGAATTAGACAGAGTTGCTCAAGTAAGAGGATGGTTGTGTGCCAGTCTGAAAGATTTGGACTACCTGCAGCTGTGTCTGTTTTGCTGACTACCTTTTCTTTCTTCTTAGTTATGACTGTAGCAACTTGATCTTTGGCCAGACGGTGCATCCTCTGAATCACACCAAAACCCCAGGTGGTTCTTCAGGAGGAGAATGTGCTCTTATTAAAAGTGGTGGCTCCATCCTGGGTATTGGCACAGATGTAGGAGGCAGCATCCGTATTCCAGCTGGTTTCTGTGGGATTTGTGGACTCAAAACTACAGGCAACAGAATTAGGTACTAGGCCATGTTAGATCCTTGAATGGCTGTTCTTAGCTCAAGATACATAGTGGCCTAAATCCAATTCTTAGTTTCAACTAGAGTAGACTCAATAAATCAGTGGGAACTTTATAGGTCAACACTGTAAGTTCTGTTGGTAATAATAATAATGATAATAATAATAATAATATTGTATTTATTTATATCCCACTTTTCTCCCAGTTTGCGATTCAAGGTGGCTTACAAAAGTTAAAACAGATACAACTAATATGTTTACATCATATAAAAGTTAAAATATAGTTAAACTATCAAATTAAAAGCAAACCATTAAAGAAAAGAACAAGTATAAACAACATAACACATGAAAGGCCCTTTCCCCTGAGCAGTCAGCCCTCAAAAGCTTGCCACAACAAAAAGGTCTTTATCTGCCTACAAAAGTATAGCAAGGAGAGTGCCAGGCTAACCTCTCTAGGGAGGGTGCTCCAGAGCCTGGAACCAGACACCAAGAAGGCTGCCTGTGTGTTCCTACCAGATGTACCTGTGAGGGTGGTGGAAAAGAGTGAAGGACCTCCCCAGAAGGTCTCAAAACATGGACAGGTTCATATACAGATTCACTGGGTCTGTTTTGCTAAGGACTGTCAATTAGATTAGGGCCATAGATTAAAACACCTGTTAAAAACTTCCTTAAGAGCTGATGTGTAAGCCATTTTTCACAAGATCCAGAACCAGTGTAAGTGTGTAGAGAGGAGCCTTTCATGGACAGGGCAGCAAGTCATAAACCCAAGTAGCAAAACACTAAGGGGACACAGTTGTTGCACAGGCAACATGTTGGACCATTAAATTATTCATTGTGCACTTCTGAGAGGCTTCAGTTTTATACTCACTCACCCATTAAAGCTGGCCGAGCTTACTTCTGAGTAGGCATGTGTAGACTTGCAGTGTCAGTCTTTATTACACAAGGAAAATAAATAGCAGTTCTGAGGTTCCAGAATTTATTTAGATCAATGGGATAAGCTAGAGTGCTTGTTGTTGTTCATGAAAGTGCTTTCTCCCCCTTGCAGTGGAGCAGGTGCCTCTAAGGTGCTTGAAGTAGCAACTGTGTTTGGACCTGAGAAGGGGTTCCCAATTAGAAAAATAGTGAAGCTTTGCTAAAAATGACTACTACTGCTTTTCTTTCTTATGCTGGTGATCTTTTTACAGCAAAAAGGGAATGATACCAAGCATCCAGGGGCAGAAATCAGGTGGGTGATTTTGCTTGAATAAAGTGGAAAGACTAGCTGATGAATATGTGGCATTATGGCATTTTCATTCCATTCCTGGTCTTCCCAGTAATGTACTACATCATTATCATCACCAGCACCACCAGCATCACCACAGCAGCAACAACAACACGCACACACCGTGCCAGTGTTTCAAAGAGTGTGGAATGAGTTTTCAGTAACACACACACACACACACACACACATATATATATATATTTGCTTTGTTATCTGAACATTGTGCCGTCATATTGATGTGTAGTTCTGTAACTATGAGAACGAAATGGTTTTCAAAACTGAAAATGTTGTGATGGTTGGGGGTTGGAAAGTATCTGTGAGCAGGCGCTGCATGTTCCTCATCTGCTCAAGGATTCTTCCATAGTTGACTGCTATATTTAATTGTTTACAGGTAGCCCATTTTATTTAAAAACTTCCATTTTGAATTGCTAGCAGCAATTCATAGGGGAAATTCAAACAGCTGTTTTAAGTGGCAAGGAAATGTGTTCTCAGATAACTGGCAGACAAACAAATGATTTGACTCTTCTTAGACTTATTCTGATTTACTTCCTATGAGGAAAAAGAGCTTCAGAAAGTTGCTTTTTGGACTAGAGCTGTCAGAATCCCCCAGGCAACATGGATGATGACTTTTGGCTCTTACAAGAAGTGAATCACACCTTACCTTGTTTTACACTTTAAAGTCAGGGCTTGGAAAAATTACGTTTTTGGACTATAGCTACCAGAATCCCTCAGATACCATGACGATTTGAGGAGTTGTAGTAAAAAAGTAATGTTTCTGAGCCTGTTATAAACATAACTTGTTGCTACTTCTAGAAAATGTTTTCTGAGTATGAAAGATCAAATTGTGAAGACTACCATTCTTTTCTTGATTCTAGTTGTTGCAGGTTTAGGGCCTATAGCAAGAGATGTTGACAGCTTAGCTCTTTGTCTGAGAGCTCTCCTGTGTGAGGAAATGTTCCGCCTGGATCCTACAGTGCCGCCCCTTCCCTTCAATGAGCAGGTGAGTTGTTTGAAGGTATACGTATCCCCCTCCTCCCCCACTACCCAAAGTAGGAATCATGGGGAAAGGCGGGAAGTGTTCAGGAAATCTGTCTGTCTTTCCTTTTTCATGGCTGTGCCATATCCAATAACATTGCTGTCATATTTCATGTTCTCACAACCAGAGGGTAAAATATACACTGTTCACATCTAACTAAAAGCACATCAAAAGAGCTGCTGAGACGGAGGTGGAATACATGGAATTGGAAACATGATGCTTCTTTGATACCTTGTTTCCATGTGTTTGTCTGGGGAAAAAGTAGTTATCTGTGCAGGGGGAAATTAACCTTTTAAGCTTAAAGAATAGAGTTTAAGATACAAAAAACAAGTGTGCACACATAATTTGGAAATTATACTTGCTCCTTTTATTATGAGTTTGTATGACTGTCATGGCCTTTTGGCACTCAGTTGCTGCCTCTGCCTGTTTTTGTAAGAATGTAATATGTTGTTGTTGTTGTTGTGTGCCTTCAAGTCGTTTCCAACTTACAGCAATCCTAAGGCAGACCTATCACAAGATTTTCTTGACAAGATTTGTTCAGCAGGGGGAGGGGTTGCCTTTGGCTTCCTGTGAGGCTGAAAGAGTGTGACTTGACCAAGGTCACCAGTGTGTTTCCATGGCCGAGCGGGGATCCACCCATGTCTCCAGAGTCATAGATCAATGCTCAAACAGTTGGCTTAATTGCTTGTCTGGGCTAGAACCTTGGCTTCCAATCCAGAGTCCATCTGGCACTGCAAAATTTGTGACTCTTAAAGTGTTAATTTCCCCATACATTTAAAACTAAACACCCACCTTTCAGAGTTGATGAGTGTCTGTGTGTGGGTATGTATGTGTATGTGTCTTCAAGTTGCCTGCTTAGTCTCCAAGATCAAATGAGATCCAATGAGGCCAAATTGCATGTGTGGACCTGCATGGTGTAGTGCAGAGCCAGAATGGTGCAATGGTTTGGGTGTGAGACTAGGATCTGGGACTCCTCTGCAAGGTAGGGCTGGTTTGTGTCCTTTCTGCTGTCTTTTTTGCTAACAGGCAAAGATCTTCATGTTTAAATAGGCTTTCGGCCTTAATTAATCAGGGTAGATGAACATGTAACAGGTGTGCTATTTTTAAGATGTACTTTTAAAATTAGAATGATAGAATCACAGAGTTGGAAGAGACTGCAAGGGCCATCTAGTCCAAACTCTGCCATGCAGGAATACACAATGAAAGCATTCCTGACAGATGGCCATCCAGCCTCTGTTTAAAAACCTCCAAAGAAGGAGACTCCACCACAGTCCAGGGCAGCATATTCCACTGTTGAACAGTTCTTACTGTCAGGAAGTTCTTCCTAATGTTCAGGTGGAATCTCTTTTCCTGTAGTTTGAATCCATTGTCCTGGTCTCTCAAGCAGCAAAAAAACAAAAACAAAACACACACACACACACACACACAAAAACACACACCTTGCTCCATCTTCAATATGACATCCTTTCAAATATTTAACATGACTATCATGTCACCTCTTAACCTTATCTTTTCCAAGCTAAACATACCTAAGCCACTTCTGACAGGGCATGGTTTCCAGATGTTTTTACCATTTTACCATTTTGGTCGTCCTCCTCTGGACATGTTCCAGTTTGTCAGTATCCTTCTTGAATTGTAGTGCCCAGAACAGAACAAAGTATTCCAGATGAGATCTGACCAAAGCAGAATAGAGTGGCACTATTACTTCCCTCAATCTAGACTCTATACTCATAGAATCATAGAATTGTAGAGTTGGAAGAGACCACAAGGGCCATCCAGTCCAACCCCCTGCCATGCAGGAAAACACAATCAAAGCATCCCTGACAGATGGCCATCCAGCCTCTGTTTAAAGACCTCCAAGGAAGGAGACCCCACCATGCTCCGAGGGAGTGTGTTTCACTGCCGAACAGCTCTTACTGTCAAAAAGTTCCTCCTAATGTTGAGGTGGAATCTCTGTTCCTGGAGCTTGCATCCATTGTTCCGTCCACCTAATGTTGAGGTGGAATCTCTGTTCCTGGAGCTTGCATCCATTGTTTCCATCCACCCACTCCTCTTGATGCAGCCTAGAATCACATTGGCTTTTTTAGCTGCCACATCACACTGTTCACTCAAGTTCAGCTTGTGGTCTACTAAGATTCCTAGATCCCTTACACATGTACTATTGTCAAGCCAGGTGTTACCCATTCTATATCTGAGCGTTTCATTTTTCCTGCCTAAATGTAATACCTTACATTTCTCTCTGTTGAACTTCTATCTGTTTGGTTTGGCCTAGCTCCCTGTTAGGGTCATTTTGAATTCCGATCCTGTCCTCTGGGGCAGTGGTTCCCAAACTCTGGTCCTCCAGGTGTTTTGGAATTTCGCTCCCAGAAGCCCTAGCATGCTTGGCTAACAGTCAGGAATTCTGGGAGCTGAAATCGAAAACATCTGGAGGATTAAAGTTTGGAAACAACTACTTTAGGGTATCAGCAACTCCTCCTAATTTGGTGTCATCTGCAAATTTGACAAGCCTGCCCTCTATTCCATCATTCAAGTCATTGATAAAGATGTTGAATAGCACTGGGCCCAGAACAGAATCCTGTGGCACCCCACTAGTCACTTCTCTCCATAATGAAGAGGAGCCACAGGTGAGCACCTTTTGGGTTCGGTTGGTCAATCAGTTAGAAACTCACCTATCAGTAGCATTGTTTAGCCCACATATTACTAGCTTGTTTTCAATAATTTCATGGGGGACCTTGTCAAATGCCTTACTGAAATCAAGATATGCTACATCCACAGCATTCCCTTCATCTACCAAGCTTGTAACTGTGTGGAAAAAAGAGATACAATTAATCTGGCATGACTTGTTTTTGAGAAACCCAGGTTGACTTTTAGTGATAATGGCATTCCTTTTAAGTGCTTACATACTGTCTGTTTAATGATCTGATCTAGAATCTTTCCTGGTATTATTATCAGGCTAACTGGTGGTAATTGTTTGGGTCCTCTTTTTGAAGATGGGGGCAACATTTCCCCTCCTCCCGTTTGTGGGGATTTCTCGTGCTCTCCAAGAATTCTCAAAGGTTATTGCCTGTGATTCTGAGGGAGCAGGGAGTCCCCTACCACCACCACTTGTCTCCTCTGAGGAGTGGCAGGGGCCATTCCATGGGCTGAATCTTCCAAGGTCACCTGCATAGTCTCTGAGAACTGACACTGTTGCTCTTGTAGCTGTCCCTTGTCATCCCTGATAAGAGAGAGAGCCTCGAATTGATTCTGTAGCTCCAAACTCACAGAATGATCTCTGGCCCTTCTGTTTCTATGTGTCACATTCCTCCAAATGTCTACCTCCTGTGTTTGGGAATGCACCTCCTCAGAGATTTCACCTGTGTGTTCCTCATCCAGGACAGTCTTTTCTGCTCTGTCCAAGAAAACCTCATGCTGCCTAATATGCTGAAGAGTAGATACATGGGTCTCAAGTTGCTTAAAACAACAATTTGTTTGTGTTCTTGCCAGAGGGTGCTGGTAGCTACGCCTGCAGCAGGTGCAAGTTGGTTGCCCTGTTGAAAGAGAAGGTCAAGCAACTTAATCTTCTCTTAAAAGACATGTTTAGAAAACTTAAAAGAAATATTTTAATTTAATGGTTTAATGCCTTTTCATTTTTATACTTCACATTGTTTCAGCTATTCTGTTTTAAACATACATTATAAGTTATTTTGAGTCCCAGTTGGGAGAAAGGTGGGTCATATAACTTAAATTGTTTGTAATATGTTCGAAGTGTTTTTAACTATTTTTAATCATTTTTTTTAAAAAAAATAATGTTGTTGTTTAATTCTTTCTTAACTTTTGTAAATTAATGTTTTAGCTTGATCTTTTAAAATTATTGTAAGCTGCCTTGAATTCCATCTTGAGAGAAAGGCACAATATAAATTCAATAAATAAGCAAATAAATACATATATACAACTTCCAGAATCCTCCAGCCAGCCTGGACCAGGAATTCTGGGACCTGTAGTTCAAAAGAATAATTTTTCCATGTTCTGCCACAGATTTCCATATGTTCTGTCTCACATACTAACCTAGCCTGCTGGATGATTATTGCAGATTCCAGTAGGATTGCTGTATGCGCTGATCACTCTGAAATTCTTTTCTTCCCTTCCCTCATGCCTCCAGGTGTATTCTAGTTCTCATCCGCTCCGAATAGGATACTATGTCACTGATTCCTTCCTTGTACCAAGCCCTTCCATGAAAAGAGCTGTACTGGAAACTAAGGAGCTCCTGGAAAAGGCTGGCCACGTGGTAGGTTTCCCCCATTTGAAATCCCCACCCCATGTTTTGCAGTATTGCAACTTGACATGACAGTGGTCATTATAAAGTGTATGGAGAGTTAGGTTGCGCTAAGATTGGATGAAAACAAACAAAAACGTGTTAGTACGGGGATGAAAACAAAGATAAGAATGGGACAGCACCACAACATAAAAAAATGATGGTAGAAAATCTAGATGCTGAGAAAAATGGAAAATTTTATTGCAAGGACACTTCAGTGACTCCTCTAGTGACTCTCTATAGAAGTCATTGAAGTGCTCCTTGTATCTGTGCATCATTGTTGGAGAGATGTCCTCAAAGAAGAATATTTGTTTTTATATGAAATGTATCATTCTCTGAAATATTTTTATTCTCCGCTGCTGGTTAAGTCTTGGTTTTATATTTTATATTTTAGCACTTTAGTTACTGTATTTGTCTCCAAAATGCCAGAGTCTTTGCAGTATTATTATTGTATGTTATAGTTTTAACAGACTGTACATCACCCCAAGTACCTTGGTTAGTGGGCAGCTTAATGGCATAATGCAGCGGCCCCCTCGGTATCCTCAGGAGTTTGGTTGCACAAACCCCCCACATATACCAAAAATGCAGATGATCAGGTCTGTATAATGGAGAGCAGCAGTGGAGTTGGTGTTAAGCCCTGGTCGGCAGGTGTATTGTGAGCAAGCATTCTTAGGGCTCCCCAGCCTCTGGTGATATGTCAATGCAGAAATATGGTAGTAAAAATAAAATAGTGTACCTGAGATCTAGTGCAACCGGGCTGAAAAGTAGTCCCAGGGCATTAGCAGAGGCAGCAGTAAGGCCCAGGTGCCAGGTATGCATTTTTAGGCCTTGTGAAGCAGGCAGATGGTAGTCTCCCCGGGAGGGGTGGGGATCATGAAGAATGCTGGCATCAAGTAAGTGACCTCCATGTGCACAAGTCCCTTTTTGGACAGGGCACAGAGGACTATTCAGTTGCCCTTGTCTGTCCAAAAACCTCCTGCACACAATAGCCTCAAACTTCAGGAGGGAGCTGTGTGGTTGGCCAGCGTGCCGCAAGGCAAGCATTCTTCGCCTCCACTGCTGCCTTTGGACTGCTTCTTGGTCTGGTTGCACTAGATCTCTGGTGTGTGTGTGTGTGTGTGTGTGTGTGTGTGTATAAATTTAGTATTTCTGCATTTTCAGTCCACAGTTGGTTAAATCTGCTGATCCCGAGCCCACGGATACTACGGATAATAAAATAAATGTTGTATTGGGGATGCAACAATGTTACCCCATTTCTCAGCATCTGTCCCCCCCCCATTTCTTTTTCTAGTGTAGGCTTCAGCCAGACTGCACCATGCTAAATATATCTACACATGCACCCTGAGCTTTAATAGACTTCTTTTTTCTCCCTAGACGTAGACAAGTGAAATGTACAGTGGTGGTCCTTGGCTGTCTGTGTCTTCCCACACTTGTATAATATTTGGGCCAATTATAGCCCAGAAAAGTTACTGTTCCAAGCTGTGTGGCATATTAGTTTTGAGCAATCTCTTGGTATGTAATTTGATCTCCTCTTGGACAATTGGCACTTTCCTCTGCCTGCCAACTGGACAGCCATTGTTGCAGCCAGCCAATGGGTCTGCCACAGGGAGCAGCCAGAGATTGTTATTTGGGAATGTCTTGAGAAGGAGGATATCAGCAAGGAAAAACTTGACATACAGGGAATTTGTTATGACTACACAGTTTAGAATTTGTTGGAGCCAAGGAGTGGACAGTAAGGAGGAGGAAAGTGTGCAACTGCAGGCAAGCAAGACTACTAGCCATCCCTTCCTTGCTTCAGTTGCATAGGGGAACAAGTCCAAAGACAAACTCCCCATGTTGCACTGTTGTTGGCCCTAGGAAAATGGTTCCATTGGTATCAATGTGAACTTTCCCCCCGGGACAACTAGTGCAGTTAGGAGTAGGTGTGTTTTTTTTTAATTAGGACTATAGTGGAGTAAGAAGGAGTTAAACCTCCCCTTCCTCCATGCTGTGATCCAGATGAAAATTTATCTCCTATCAGCTACTAAGGGTGTGTGTGAATATCCTTCCAAATGTGTGCATGTACTTTGGGCCTGAGCTCAGATCATTTCCAGGCACTGTATTTATATAAGGTGTACATCTAACGAGCATTCCCAGTTGATGATGTTCCACCACCTTGTGGCAGATGCCTTGAAAATCATCTGTAGACTTTTACCATATTTCCTTCTACTAATGTGAAAATTAATGAGCACATAGATTTTAAATTGTGCTTTCACTTCTTATCTTCAGAAGCTTTGATTAAGAGAAGAAGTGCATGAAATTTATATGCTTGCGGGTGTGTTTCTGTGGTCCAAAGGGAATGTCTAGTGTATTCTGGCTTCTTTCTCTTTATCTCAGCTCAGTGTTAGCCCTCTTTGATCCATGCTAGAACTTGGATGGATAGGCTACAAAGAATTTCCCTCCTTTTTCAGAATCCTTCTAGTTATCAGAGGGACTGTCTCTCTACCTCCCTGTTTCATACAAAATAGTTTTAGTTGAATGGACAAGTGATTGCTTGTCTTCACAATGGCATCTTACAGTGGTAATGATTTTCATCTAATTTTTAATTTTTTTCCCCCAGCTGGTTCCCTTTAAGCCCATCCGTATCGATGACTTTGTGTATGACATTTGTCTCAGGGGCTTTTTTATTGATGGTTGTGCCTCTTACCTAGAAAGCTTGTAAGTATTTTATTATCTAAACACTGATGTGTGCATAAATGAGAGGCGATGATGATGATAGGGCTCTGTGTAAAAAAAAATGCTTCTTCCTTCCTTCCTTCCTTCCTTCTTTTATTTCCATCTCATTTTTATGTCACCTTCAATGCAGGAAGAGGCATGGCTCATAGTATGCTTACACTGAAAATACTATCTACGTATGACACACCTGCCCTGTGAATTGACATACCTTAAGCACTGACTTTTAAGCTGTTGTAGATGAAAAGAATTGTATAAAAATGCTAACCCTTGTTGCAAATTATGGTTGATGCAGTTCTGTTGGAGACCCTGCTGCTCTTGTAATCCAAAAAAGGCCCATAGGATGCTATATAAAACACCATTTAAATTACATAATAGAAGCTCAAAAAGTAACACCAAATTAGGAAAGGTATAAACAAATCCAAGAGGATGCCAGCATGGTTAATGAAGAGTGCCAGAGAAGGTATAAAATGGGGGGAGGTAGTTTTTTACAGGACAGGCCTTGTCCTATTGAGGAAAATAAAAAAGAAAGAAGCCTCTGAAATGCAAATATAGGGTGACAATAAAAGAAATGAAAATGAAGTTAAGGATATTCACCAGAATTCTAGATCAGGTACTTAATTACATCTGTGTAAGTAAGTAACATCTCCTGGTCTGACCTCCCGCCCAACCCACCTTAAGAGCCAGCTGGCAGATCGGTCCTTCTTCTGATGGTCACTGGCTTGCTCACTGGTGGGAGGGGTGGTACAAACATCATCCTTCTTGTTCCCTGATTGCAAGCTGAATGGTCCTCTTTTGCCCGGTCCAGTGGCTGGCTCTTAAGATGGGTTGGGGTGGCATTTACATAGGTTAACAGTAAGACTATGTAGTTCTACTGAATGTAGTCCAGTTGTGGATTCATAACTCAGGGTTATGAATACATAACTGCCGTACTTGAATTGCAGCCCACATTGGTAAAGATGTCAAGCTAAACAATAAAAATGTGTGTGAATACATCAGAAACAGAAAACCTGCCAAGTAGGAGACTGTTTTGTTAGAAGAAAGATGCATGAGATGTGTTACATTCTTCCCTTCATGCATTATGGGAGGATATGGAAACTAAGAAAAAGCTGAATGAATCATTTGTGTTGGCTTTCACTGTGGAAAACATTGGATCCGAGCCAGGTATTGTTTTTAGGGTGTGCATTTGAAGAACAGAGTGAAATAGAGATAAGGGATAAAGTTACACATAACCAAGTCCCAGTGCAAACACCAGAGAGTCCTTATGGAGTTCAGACATATGATAGTCGATGATCCTATAATATTGTGCAGCTTGTGGTGGTCAAAGTGCTGGGAGAAGGAGGACCAAAATGATAAATCATTGTGAAATATATATAATCAGATAGTCTTGGTTGCTTTTCAGCAAAGGGGAGTTGGTGGATCCCACAATAAAGGATTTCCTGTTCATGGCAAAATTACCTAATTGGCTGCGACACTTCCTAAGTTGGATCATCAAACCAATAGTAAGGCTTGTTTCCTCACTGACCTGCCCTGATTTACTGAAGAAAGCAGTCAAAGTTATTATGACCACAGAGATATCTTTGTATTTTCCTGGGACTATTCTTCTTAGCAAAACTAGGCTTACTAGGTTTGGCCACATGTGCATGTAAAATATAGGGAGGGGAAGGCTGAGGTAAAGTGTTTAAATGACATAAGGCAGATCTTGCTAGGGAGGGGTGGGTGCCATTATGAGGAGGTCTCTGTCCCTAGTAGTTGCCTGTCATACCATTGCAACTGTGGCAGCATCCAGAGAAGAATTTTTGAGTCTGATCTTAACAAGTAGGCAGAAACATATGGGAGAAAGTGCTCCTTCAGGTACACTGGCCCTAAGTTGTTTAAGGACCTGAAATCCACTTAGAAATTCATCACATGAGCTACTCCTGGTTCCTCCAGGCTCCTTCAACAACAAATTTAAGAAACTTGCGAAGGGCTCAGGAGGGGCACCCCTCAAGGGCATGGGCTGAGACAAGGGAGAGAGTAGAGGCAAGGGAGAGTGAGTGGTGAGAGTGGCAGAATGCAAAAAATGAGAAAGGGGCACCTTTGCAAAGGCATGAGATGAGGTGAAGGAGGAAACAGGATGGAAGGCAGATTCAGCAGAGGAAGTGGTAGCTTGTAAGAAGCAAGGGAGAGGGGCCTTGTGAGGGTGTGAAGTGAGGCAAGAGAGGGAGTAGGAGGGAAGGGAGAAGGGAGATGCAAGTGGCAGTGTGCAAACAAGTGAGGAGCTCACTGTAAGGGTGTGAAGTCAAGTGAGGGTGTAGGAGGAAAGGACTGAGCTGCATGAGCAGCAGCATGTAAGAAACAAGGGAAGGGGCACATTGCAAGGGCACAAGGTGAGGCAAGGGAGGGAGTAGGGGGGAAGGGGAGTAAGCTGTGTGAAAAACATTATGTAAGAAGCACATGAGATGGGTGCAAATTGTGGGAGTGATGGAATAATTACTCTAGCCTAGGTATGTAAATCTTTGACTATTTTGCCCTGTAAGATTAATAATTACAGACATTTTTTTCTCTCCAGTTTGAGAAGAAAATGAATATCCCTCTGCAGCATTCTCCCAATATTTGATTGTCCTGAAGTGCTGTGGAAGAATTATTCTGAAGAGAAAAACAGGTTTTCTGAACAGCCACCCCTTCCCCCGACACAAACTTTTTCTCTCTCTGCAGAATAATTCCTCTGCAACACTTGTGGAGATCCAAATATCAGGAGTGAATTGCACAAAATTCTCATTGGTCTACTGTTGTTCCTGACAGAATTTCCCAACTGTTTTTCAACCTGGGAATGAACAACTCAGAATAGTCTTTCCATCCCTGCTCTAGCCTAGAAGACCACACAGCATATAATAGTCTTCATTCGAAGTCAGTGAGACTCCAAACGTAATAATGAGGGACCAACAGGAAGCTAAGCTTTATTTAAGAACCAAAGAGGTCCCACGTGGTGAGGAATGGGACTTTTAACAATGGAGTTTAAAAAATGGAGGGTGACAAAGCAGTGTGTGTCCTAAAATCCAGACTAATGTGAAGAACATGATAAAGAAAAAAAGGTCATCTTGTACTAAGAAAATTTGGGGAATATTAGCTGCCTGATGTGACTGCACCTATTTGCATTCACATGTGCCCTTTTCTCAGTCTATAGCTTCATGATCCATTGTCACTTTCTATCTTCCATATTCCTTCCCTGACCAAATTCCTATTCAGAAATAACAACATGATTTTGTGGCAGTAATCATAGGCTCATCCATGGAATGCACAGGAGCACATCCTTAATCTCATGATAAGGCTTAAATTAGCCTATGAGACCTTATCTAAACCGGAAGGTTTATAATGTTATATATACACATTCCAAATCATTAGTTGTCCTTTCTTTCTCACTTTCATTTTGAAGCAAGATTCTAGACCTCTTGATTCACTTGAAAACATGTGAGCTTCAATGCAATCTTCTCCAGTGTATATGAGAGGAGTGCCTAATCACTTCCTGATGACCTGCGCTACCCTGATGGCCTCCAGTTACATCTCAGTACCCATGTAGTCCCACTGTTTTTCATTGCCCCCAACTTCCTTATATTTGCTAAAAGAAATTTGAAGTTTGAAACAACACACATTGAGCAGGTTTATATTAAGCCTCTTGAGATTCTCACCTGAATTTCAAAATGTGCAGTTGCCATTGTGCAAAAATGGTGGGGTTTTTTGGAACAGCACAGGCTTGTCTTTGGGAGAGGGTGAAGGACAGACATATTAACACCCCTGGCTTTGACTGTCTCATAAGTACTCAGAATGCTACTCTGCAGGAGGTATGCAGGAGGTATCATTGGGACAATTGAACTTGGGTAAATTACTGAGGGGTTTTCTTCTTCTTGGGCTAGGGAAAACTAATCTCACATTACTTTTCTCAGCTAGTCACACTTCAATTTAAACATTTTTCTTGTAATCTTATAAAGAATATATTATTTTTAATTCAAAGCCAAGTACAAAAACTTTTTGTTGTCAATTTTTCTTTTCTTTCCCTAGAGTCCTCGTATATCGAACATATTGAGAAACATGACAGAGAGGTAAGAACTGGTTGGTGGAAGCTTGGTTTCTTCATCTCTCCAAGGAGCAGAGGATTGTGACTTCCTGGGCTAGTGATTCTACCTTTCCCTCCATTGCATCAGAGAAATCGAATGGCTTCTCCCACCAATATCCTTCCTGGACCTTTGTTCCGCCCCTGTTGAACTCTACAGCAGGTAACAAAAAGCAGAGCTTGGGTAAGGTATTTCTTTGGACTAAAACTCTCCAAATCTCCTAGCAAGGCAAACTGGTGGCCATACTGGTTGGGAGATTCTGGGAGTTGTAGCTCTAGAAATTAACTTCTTCAAGCTCCTGCAAAAGAAAAAAAAGGCAGGAGATAGGACTGGAAAGGATATGACTGGAAGAACACAATATTTGTCTTTACTCCTGTTGCACAAGGACTTTCATGTATGCATTCTGTGTTGCTAATACTTTCCCCCCTACCTGCCCTCAAAAATACTTTTGATAAAGGCTGAGTTAGTTGAACATCTAGTCAGGGGTGTGATGCAAGCTTTCTTACAATTGTATTGTCTTGGAATTGTTATTGTCATTTGCTCTCAAGTCAGCTTCAACTTATGGCAACCCTATGAATGAGAGACCTCCAAGATCGCCAGTCATCCACAGCCCTGCTCACATATTGCAAACCGAGGGTCATGGCTTCCTTGATCAAATCAATCCATCTGTAATGTGGTCTTCTTTCCCTACCACCTTCCACTTTACTGAGCATTATTGTCTTTGGCAATAAGTCATGGTATCTCATGATGTGTTCAAACTACAACACCTCTATTTAGTCATTTTGGGGTTTTAGTGAGAATTCAGGCTTGATTTGCTCTTAGATCCTTTTATTTTTCTTGATCTGGGAAAAGATCATGGGACCTTTTCCAGCACCACATGTCTTTTTTTCAGCTTTCTTCATTGTCCAGCTTTCACAACCATACATAGAAATTTTCTTTGCTTTGGCTTGGTCATAAGTCCATATGAAGAGTGTAGTCAAGAGAACAGAAGATGACAAAGACTTGGAAGGGCTACAATGAAAGAACTAGATAAGAACCTCAAGTGTAAAGATATATCATTAAATACCAATGTCAGAATCATCTGTTTCATTGTAGTTCTGATTTCAATGCATGGTTGTGAAAGCTGGGCAGTAAAGAAAGCCAACTCATTAGAAATGTGGGGCTGGAAGAGAATTCTCTGAATACCATCTTGGAACACATCCTTTGAAAGAACATCCATGTTAAAATCTGTCTGTATACCAGAAATGAAGAGACGGTAAAAGTGCTGGGGACTGGATGTTTGCTAGCTTTGTCTCAGAAACATAATGTATCTGTGTGCAGGGACATATTAATGCATTTAAACATCCAGAGAGGGACTGTAACATATAAACACCTGAATGTTTGCATCTTTTCAAGAGCAAACTGGGCATTAAAGGGAATGCATATTATCTGCAATTCAACAAGCTTTTCTTGCCACAATAGGATTTCAATAGAAAGCATGCCTCAGCAATTAGATTTGCCAATTAAGCCAATGTTTATCTTCCAGTGACTAGCAAAATAAAGCACAATAAATACAGGATGCATGGATTAAGAATATCATATTCTATGACACACTCTATCTTTCACCACCTCTCTTCTAAAAATGTGCTAAATGTATTGCCTAATATGACCCTCATCAAGGTCCAGGTGATTGCTGTATTCCTCTGAAGGAATAAACACTTGATGATGTATGGTGGAGAACTTATAAGATGCCAGAGTTTAGAAACATTATCTTTTCATACTACAACTCCATGAATTCCCATGCCAGCATGTCCAAGGATGCAGAAAGCTGTAATCCAAGAACTTAATTTTTACTAGCGCTAATATCAGTGTAAAACAAAATAGGGTGGGGGAGACTTCTCATATTGCCAGAAAGAACTTTCTAAACTAAGTACTAGAATAGAAGTCTGCACCAGGGAAAAAAAATGAAATAGAAGATTCAGATTCTGTAGCTTAAGTTGCATGTAATTCACAATCTGTTAAAAATACATCTAAATATTTTACTTAAGTTGCTGATTTGTGTTTATTATGTCTGTAACATAATATTGGGATATTAGTGAGGAAGGTTAGAGACATACTTTTAAAAAGAAAGTCAGGTTCTTCAGATTTTGAAGAAACCTTTTGATACACTGTGCTAAAAACTAACAGTCATAATTAACAGACTGTTAAGTTTCTGGGAGCCTAAAACCTATGTACCTTGTTGCTGAAAAATATACTCTTGGTCTGAAAAATTGCAGTCTAAACTAAAAATATTTGCAAATAGCAGCACTCTAAGGGTAAAACTAGACTTCACAAGAGAAACATTTTGCTCCCAATTCCATCTTTCCTTGTAAGTCAAATGTAAGGTGGCACTTTAGGAGAGAATCAGACTTGATTTGAACCTATGCTTTTTTCCCCTTCAATCTCCCATACTTTTTAGCAAGGCACTCAAATGGGAAGTAACCCTGACTCAAGGGGAAAACTGTTTTGGTTGGGGAGCATCTGTTTTGTGTTGAGGGGTTGCTATATAGGGGTATATTTATGAATGTGAGAAGTTTGAAGTATCCATTCCTCCCACTCAGTGGTTCTTCCCTACAAAGGGCATGTTGGTTCCTTTACTAGTTACCTCAGTAATGGTCATTTGGCAAGATATCATCTGGGTCTGGCATTAGCATACAACAGCCTTCCTCATACTAGATGGGGATGATGGGGTTTGTAGTCCAATGTATTTGGCGAGCACAAGGTTGGTGTAGATTGGACTGAATATGGAAAGCCAAAGCTTTTTCTTGCTCACTTTTACTACCTTCTTCTCTTTCAAATTTTAGGCCTGTGAAAGAACTTTGGAAACTTCACTCTGAAATTGAGGTAAAAATTATTTTAGGACTTTTGAGTCAAGCTTCAGCTCCATAATGTCCAGTGGCGCTTACAGGAGCTGGTGTTGCATCCATGGCCAGCCTCATGCCATAAATCATCCAGGACATGAGATGAGACAGGAACATCTATTTTATTTAGATGTTCAAAGTTATACTAAGAAGACCTAGTCAGCTTCTAGGTTAGTCCACATGAGCTGCTGCAGCTTTTACTACTTTATACATAACTTTCCTTTTAAATATGTGTATCCTGAACATCTGAAATTGATGTACAGATACCTTTTTGGGTACTTTATCATGCAGGGACATGCTTATGCAACACACATGTAATCTGTGGATCATGACTAATCCACAGTGATTTTGGCATTTGTATGGTTCTGTACTGTTTCGATTTTCCCAGGGCCTTAAAAGTTTTAGAGTTCTAACAAAATATTTTTATTTTATTGTGTTTTTTTATCCTGCCTTTCTACTAAAAATAGAAAGCTTTTATGGCAGCTCCCAGTGTCCCTAATTAAACAAAACGTGAAGGTAATGACTATTGAAACCATTAAAATCAGTGATCAGCAAACATCAGAACTAAACAGCAAGAGTGGGAACTGTTTATATTTCTGAGGGAGTACATTTCACATTCTGGGAGCAACATGGACTCATAGGCAGAAGTTCCCCTTCCTGTCAGTGGATCTATGTATGCGATCTTATTCTGAAGGGGACTCTTCCTGAAGATCTTAACATACAGACAAGTACGTAATGTGACAGGTAGGTCACTTTAATAGCCAGGCCCCAAGGTTTTTAGGGCTTAAAGATTAAAACCAGCACCTTGAATTGAGCCTAGAAAGCAATTGGCAACCAGTCCAGGCCTCCAGCTGTACTGGAATAATATGGTATTGATACAATTCATTGATGAACAGCTTAGCTGGTGCATTTTGCACCAATGGAAGGATTCAGACCCTCTTCAAGGGTTCTCCCATGTACAGCGCATTGCAGTAGTCAAGGAACAGTGGAATTAAGGCATGTATGCTGAAGTCTCTCTCTGTTCTCTCTGTCTTTTCCTCCTTAGAAATACTGCCAGGAATTCATCACTGAGTGGAAGAAACTACAGCTGGATGTGATGCTTTGCCCTGCTCTGGCTCCTGCTTTTAAGATTGGATTTCCTGGGAAATTTTCAAGTACAGTACTTGAACATTATGTGTGAAATCAGATTTCCAGAGGGTGCCAAATTTTTTTAGAATACTTCCAAATAGTCATTTCTTTGCTGAGTTAGAAGTGAAACAGTTCTGTGTAGCTTTTTGGGGAATTTTCAGAAACTAGCTTCCCTTGACAAAGATGTCAGAATGCCTCAGGAGCTTTATAGTTACATCTGTCTTCTTTGTTTAGCTTTTTGGCTTTACATCTTTTGACAACAAATTCACAACAGCACGGAGGATGCATGTATCTGCCAGCAGGTTTCAGGAGGTAGAATTTGGCCAAAGATGTTGCCTATTCCTGTCTTACCATAATAGATTAACCAGATGAATGAGTCTTCAGAAGCATTACTGTATGCCATGTAGCAGTTTGTAGCAGGGACTGCCAGGCCTGGCCTCAGGGGTTTTAGGCTCAGGGTTTTCTGTTCTTTGGGGCTTAGAGGTTTTCAATAGTTTGGGCTTTGGAATAGGAAGCCCCAATGTTCCCTCGGAGGCAAACACTTCCCAGGGAGCTGTTTTAAGTACGTGCCATTTCAAGTTGGAAGAAAGGGCTCCCTCTGCCTAGGGGGTACTGGGGACATTTTCAAGATGTCGCCCTTCTAGGTCTTGAAATGCCTGACAGATACCTACCCTTCCTTTAGTAGCTTTGGGTTTGGTGCCCCCTCAACTGGGACCACTGGTTCCTCGGCCTCTGAATTCATATTCAGAGTAGTTCTGGGCTCCTGGTTCAACATACAGTCGGCCCTCTACATTTGCACAGGTTAGGGGGCATAGGAAAAAGAACCATGAATACATATAGCAGAGGTGAAGGTGGAGCTCCCCAGAAGGGCTCCTCAGGCTTGTGAAATGGATGGCTGGGGGGAGTATGAAGAATAGGGGCCTCGCAATCAGGCCCCTCAGCCACTGACCTATCTCCTGAAGCAGTCATGCACATTCACACAGCAGCCGCACACTACTGTGCTACTGCTTGGGGAGGGTGGAGCAGCAGTGATCTCTGTCTCAATCTGTCTCTCAAATCCTGCAGAGCAGCTGGCTTCAGGGGCTCTTGGCAACAGAAATTGCTGCTGATCTGCCTTCTCCATGCCCCAGGCTGCTCTCCTAGTTCTTGGGGAGGGAGGAGCAGCAGAAAACTCCCAAAGTCGCAGCTGCTTCAGGAGGCAGTTGGCAGCCGCCATGGCAACTGCTGGTGCCCCCCCCCCTCCTGAATCCCAAGGCTGTTATGTAAATGTGCATACAGTGGGCTCAGACTTCAGGGGGGCAGAGGCAAACCCGCAAACAATCAAATCCGCGAATGTGGAGCGCCAGCTGTAATTGTATCTTCCCAAAGGCAGCTTACACTGAGACTTCCACATAGATAGGAAGTGGATCACAGTTCATAGCTTGTAGTAAGCCTCCATCTCACCTGTCAGTATTTTCAGAAATTGGGTATAGAAAAAATACTTTCTTTGGGATTTGTAAAGAAAATTTGAGGAGGCTGGGATTATAAAACCATTTCCGCTGGCCCTTGTGGTCTCTTCCAGCTCTATGATTCTAATAAACCTCAAAAATGACATAACAATTATTGCTAAGCATCATAAGCTGTCAGAAATATTTTAACTAGGCACCTCCGCTGTACCAAAAAGTAATAGTAACCTATTGGGCTTTGTCACTCCAGTGGGAGCCATATACACTGTCATGTATAACTACTTGGATTTCCCTGCTGGAGTGGTCCCTGTCACAACAGTGACGAAGGAAGATGAGGAGGAGCTGAAAAGCTACAGAGGGTACTATAATGATATTTGGGACAAGAGCTTTGTGAAGGTATGTCCTTTGTCCTCTTGGCAGGAGTTGCTTCATAATGAGTGCTAGCAGCCTTTCTTGGACACTTGGTACCAAAACCAGAAGTCTCTACTCCTCTTCCTGTGTTCTATCTTTACAGGCTGTGGAAGGGTCGTTGGGACTCCCTGTGCCTGTTCAGTGTGTGGCTTTGCCATGGCAGGAAGAGCTGTGTCTCCGGTTCATGAAGGAAGTGGAGAAGCTGACCTCGGTAAAAGGAAGAACGCATTGAGTGTGACATTGCCAGAAACAGGATGATTGGAAGCTTCCTTCTGGGTCTGGCAGACCCATAATTATCAACGGGCTTTTTAATCAGGCCAAGTTTGGATTAAATTCTGAAATGCTTTTCTGCCTCATGCTTGGTTGTTCACGGGGCCCCAATGAACACACAGAAGAGGGTTAGTTGCAGTGGTTACATATAACAGTGAATACTTTCATTAAGAAGGGGTCTACAGTTAGTGCAGCTGCCAGGATTGTAGAAGTATCCACATCCAACATCTCCAGAAATCTACAACACAATACGTTCAGACCATTGGGCTATCCAGTGTGGTAGACATTGGGCTCATCTACTGTGGGGGTAAACATCTGGATGAAATTCAGACTACTTTGGCTGGAGCTGCAGCACATGAAATTTGGACTACTCTGGCCAGGATTTAAGTGCCACACCTTACCTGGCCAAAGCCTGAATCTGAATCACTTATCAGTTGAGCTTGTCCACACAATAATTTAGGATGCCAGCCACAGATGCAGGCGAAACATCCGAAAAAAACTATTCCAGAACACGGCCTTGCAACCCGGAAAAAAACCAAGGAAAATCTATGGATGCCGGCCGTGAAAGCCTTTGACTTCACAATTTATTTGTCTTTTTACCCCCAGTGAAGCTATGGGTTTGCCACCACTGCTAGACAGGCACTGTCACTGGTGTGGACCAGAATAGCAACAGGGCTCTGCTTTTCTGGCACATAATCACCAGCTCTGAGCCCCACAATCGTGAGACTGGCCGCCTGTTCTGACCTCAGAGAGTGACTGTGTGCCAGGTGTCTGCTTCCACAGAGCAAGATTGTTCTCTCTGAAATTAGAGTGGGCAGCCAGCCTCATGATGGTGAGGCTGGCCACTCCTAACCTTAGAGGGAGCTACTAGCACCAGGGCTCTTCCTTCAGAATGAAGGTGTGCAATGAGGAGGGGGGGAAATGGCAGCACCTCGGGTAGCACTTGTCTTTCCACCCACCCACCCAAATCCAGGGCGGATGCATTGTTCACACTATAGTTTTCTCCAGTTTCAGGCAAATTCTGGGGGGGATTTCCTAAACCCTGGATTCAAGTAGTATGCCCCGAGTTTGGTGCTAATAGGGCCATAAGGTGTGTGGACTAATCACACCAGATTCGGTGTGTGTTTTTGTTGGTTTTGTCAATGGGATAAGCCCATTGGGATAAGCCCATTGACTGGCAACAGCTCTTTGGGGAATTAGACAGGATTCTTTCCTAGCTCTTTTTAGCTGATGATGAGGACTGAATCTGGTTGTTTTTTCATGCAAAGCATATTCTCTACCACTGAACTATGGCTGCTTTTTAGAGCTGGAGAAATCCAGGGGTGAAAACAAGGAATGAATGGGAAACATTAGAGGGTTTGGTTCACCATGGAGATGAGTACAGGCAAGGGAATTATGTCCTTCCATCATAGAGTCATCTCAGAACAAATGTCTAAACCTGAGCCACCTCCTTTGTCCCACTGTTGAAAAGGACAAAAGTGCATTAATAAGTAATTCAGCAGCATGGAATATGTTAATCGTTGAAATGCTGCAAATGGGTTTAAGTTTGGAAATGAGTAAAGATGGGGCTCAGTTAAGAGAGACCAAAGTCCATCCTTCCCTCCATCTCCTCAGCCACTTTGTTCAGGCTCCAAATGGCCACTGCAAAGACCTCAGTATGTTTGCTTTGTTTTTTACCCTGCAGTTATACTGCTGTATTGTGTTCCTTCTCCCCCTCCAAGATAATTGTAATCCTTTTTAAAGAAAACAATGAGGGTGGTCTTTATCCTGTCTGTAAATATTTGTTTTTCAAATCTTACATTTAAGTCTCTGGGGCCTTCACATGTATTCCTCCATATGTAAGGTTCTTGAGGTGGAGAGACAGTATTATGCCCACTGATTTCAACTCCAAAAATGCCCCCAACTTGCTCTTTTTCTATCCCCACTCCCAGCTTCCTCCAGGCCTGTCATCCCCACTTTAGAATTCAGAAGTGCTTGGAAGTGTTACTTGTTTGGATTACAGCTACCAACCAGAAATCTTCAGCCAGTATCATCAGTAGCTATGTTGGCAAGTAGCCGTCTCCCATATTGACTAGGGGGTTCTGAGAATTCTAGTCGGAAAAATTACTTTCCAAGGTTTGCAGTGTGGTTATGCCATTAAGATCAAATCACAACATCTGTTTACAGTCCTTATTTATTTAAATGGAATGTGTATTGAAAAGTAGTGAACTGCAGTTTATAAGAGCTTTTTTTGCCAAGAAATAGATTCCATGTAGCTCCTAAGTGTGCAACACAATGTTTGTTGTGGTCTGTGTTTTGGAACAACTGAATCAAGAGATTTGTTGTTAATTGCTGCATGCAATATGCTCTGTTCTGCATTATGGAGAAGAATCTGGTGGGAAGAGTGGAATTTGTCTCTTTCTTTTTTTTTAAAGGGTCTCTAGTTTGCTGCTCACACAGAAATTCAAGACAGCTGACACTCTCAATAGCAAATAAAACAGAACCAAAAATACAAAAATAAACCAACTGTGCCAGCTCAGCACCATATGAGCATTGCACCAAGAAGCTGAACCTGGGATAGAGACAGCTAGTTGGGTGGATCTGTATATTTAGATGCTGACTCACTTTTCAATGAGTTTCCATTGGGTCCAGTGGAACAAATCTATAGCCTCAGCCCTCCAGATGTTTTGAGCACTAATCCCTCAAAGCCAGCATGGTCAGTGGTATAGGATATCGGAGTTGTCATCTTGAGGGCCAAATGCTTTATCCTTGCTGTAGACCAGTGGTTCTTAACCCGTGGTTCGGTGACCCCCAGGGGGCCGCAGTGTCCTCACTGAGTCCCTGAAGGCTTGAAGGCTGTTCAGCCCACCTTCTGCCAGGAGTAGAGTGGCCACGTGACAGGAACCAAAACAAAGGCTGGCTTGGCCTTCACATTGCCATTCAATCCTTTCCAGCCACAAACTTGCAGGAAGAAGCCTCTGAGGGAAAGTTTAATGGGTGGTGGTGGTATCATCATCATCATCAGGTCTGTGGCAACAACAGACATTTAAAGGGGTTCCCCAGTAAAGAAAAGGTTAAGAGCCACCACTGTAGACTGTAATATGTGGCCCAGAAGAAAGAAGGCCAAACCTAACTTCAGTTACTGCATAGGTGTCATGGGAGGAAGAGGCAGGTTTAGTAACCACCCCAGTGCAATAGAATGTGTGAGTATGCCCTATAATTTTCTCTCATGTAAGTGAACCACTGTTTTTCACTCCCCTGAAGAAGGATAAAGCACTTCACTCCAGCAAGGATGCAAAGCACCAATTTGGCATCTCCAAATGTGGATGTTTCTGAGAATGATTGGCATTTTTTTACACGCACACAGACCCCACTCTGCCCAGCCTTCCTCTGAATGACACTTACTTGCCAAAATGTACAGTGGGTCCTTGGTATCTGCTGTGGTTTGGTTCCAGAACCCCTGTGGATATTAAAATCCATGGATGCTCAAGTCCCATTATATACAATGGTGTAGTAAAATGGTGTCTCTAACATAAAGTGGCAAAATCAACGTTTGCTTTTGGGATATTGGAATGTTTTCAAGCTGTGATGATTGAATCTGTGGATGCAGAATCCATGGATATGGAGGCCAACTGAACCTGAAATTCTGCATCAGATATTTAGCTGAGGTTTGTGGGTTAGGTGCTGATGTTCAATAAACTTGGCTGAAGCTGCAGTAGGCACAAACCTCAAAAGAGGATAGGGCTTGAGCCCTACCAAGACTAGGTTGGAAGGAGCTAAACCCTCCCCTCTCCTGCCAAAATCACCTGGCAAGACAGGACCACCAAGACTAAAATAGTTGAGCTTCCTCAGGTATTAGCAATTAAAATATGCTCAAGGATCAAGTGTTCAGAAATAGCAAGACAGTGCTCATCACTGAGCTCTCCTAGGAATAATAAAAGGGGCCTGCAATCTGTCCTATGCACACCTACTTGGGAGTAAGCTACATGGAGAATATGGAGAGGACTAATAAGTACACATTGTGCTTGCAACAGTCTTTCAATGATGATGTTTCAGTTGATTCAGTTGTTCCAATGATGATGGGGAAAGTAATTTGCCTTTGCCCTACAAGTACCAGCAAGTAGCAAAATTGATAACCTGTCTGCTAATGTTATGACCCTCAACTTAAAAACAGTTCTGGGGCCCTAGCTAAAGGTCCAGAAAACTAACTGCATTTCTTAGATACCATACCTAGAGTGGCCATCCTAATTGGGAGATTCAGAAAGCTTTAGGCCAGAAAACTAACACCTATAAACTCTGCTATCTGTGCGTATGCTATGGGGTTCTGGGAGTTGTAGTTCAACAAGTCACACCTCCAAGCTTTGTTGTTTGGATGTATACACATGCACAAAGGGGTATGGCAGCAGACGTATCTATGTCCTCCTTGAGACTGGATAGCACCTTCCACTGAAAGGAGCTTTGTGGGGATCACAGTTGGCACTGCCAACATGTTCACATCCACAAACCTAAGTCCTGCTGTTCATGGAGTCTGAACTACATGGGTTATTATTCTCAGACTATTCCATAATCATTAATATTTTGCATCTAAAAAACAGCAAAGGTCATTTGTGGGATGCACGTATTGTGCTTGTGACGCACATGACTGGGAGTTGTACAAATCCTTCAGAAGACATCCAGTAGAAGCTTCATAATCAGGTTACTGTCTAACAGATTAAAGGTCAGATTCTGGGATACCTTGTGAGGAGTTTAATCATGAATTTTGAAGGTCTCCTGTGTTTTGAAGTAGCTCAGTAGCTAATGCTTAAATAGCACCAGGTAGCACCTCCTCCCCCACCTTCTAGCTGCCTTCTGAGCAAGTCACACTGGGAAGGTAGAAAGAGACATTTTGTCATGATCCAGGAGACACTGGGGGAGATCCTGCCCAGGGTGGGAATCAGCCCTCAGGCAGCTCTTGCTGTCACCTGTAGCTCCGCTGCCGCAATTGTGTTGTGGAGATGGATGGCACGTCGAGGGATCCAGACAAAGATGGAGGAGGCCAGGCGGTGGAGAGACAACAGCCTGGAGCTAATGGAAAAAGTCATTTGGAAGCTTAAACAGAAGGTAACATTTTCTCTGATGGTTATGGAGATCTTTCCTGAAAGTAACCACTTTCTGATAACTAAGCTGGAGAACCAGCTTGGAGTAGTGGTTTGAGTGCTGGACTAGCGCTAGAGCAGTTAAAGTGGAATAATAGCACTCACTGTAACAGTGTAGTGTAAGATTATCACACTACACTGTTATAGTGAGTGCTATTATTCCACTTTAACTGCTTTAGCTGCCTCCTGTGGAATCCTGGGATTTGCAGAGGGGCATTTAGCATTCACAGACAGAGAGCTCTTAGGCCTCACTAAACTACAAACCCCAGAATTCCACAGGAAGCAGCCATAGCAGTTAAAGTAGAATAATAGCACTATAACAGTATAGTGTGATTAGGACACTGGGAGACCAGGGAACTCACTGTTCAGCCATGGAAACCTACTAGGTGACCCTGGGCAAGTCACACTCTCTCAGCTTCAGAAGAAGGCAAGGGCAACCCCCCATGAACAAATTCAGCCAAGAAAACCCTGTGATAGGTTTGCTTTAGAGTCACGATAAATCAGAAATGACTTGAAGGTATACCGCAACAATTTTAAGCTGTATCATGTCCCCGAGGGACACAGAGAACTGTGGTCTATCAAAGCCTCCCGATGGTCCATAAAATGCAGGCTGCACATTTTTGCAGGAGTGGGGGGTGGGGGGGTGGAGAACAGTCTTTTCAGTTGTGTTGATATTAAAGAAAATGGAAAAGCTCTAATGGAAAATATGTCAAGTGTTGTCTTTCCACCCTAGCCCTCTACTTGCAGCAGTAGCCTAGGGACTTGTCTCTGGACAGGACAGTGTTCTTTGAAACCTCTGGACCCATTCATACTACACAATTGTAGTGCTATATTCCACTTTAGTTGTCATGGCAATCTCCTATAGAATCCTGGGATTGGCAGTTTAGGAAGATAGGAAAGGGTGTTTAGAATTCTCTCTAACTTCTAACTCTAACCTCATCAAACTTCAAACCCCAGGATCCCATAGGGTGCAGCCATAGCAATGAAAGTAGCATCAGAGCACAATTACTGTGTAGTGTGGAAGTGCACTTCATCTTTCTCCCCATATGCTTTCCCCAGGGGACTGCATAAGCTGAGGCTGGTGACTTGTGCAATATGTCTGGTGGGAAATGTTCTTATTAATTATGAGTTTGTTTGGTTACTTGTAAATTTGGTTACTTATTACATGAAAACTTACATGTTGAAGAACTGGACTGGAGATAAACTTCCTGCGATGGCTGGAAATGTCTATGTTGATATAGAAGAAATGCTTGCCTCTTCCCCCTTTTCATGTTGCACATATGACATATAGTGTAATGATTCATCTTTAACTGCTGTGGTTCCATCCTATGGGATCCTGGGATTTTCAGTTTAGAATTTAGAATTCTACTAGCTGGACCCAGAGTACCATATGCCATTAAAAAACTCCCCCTAAAATGCCCAGGAGACCTCATGACAACCCTTTGAGATAGGCTGGTGGGTTTGTCTGCCCCCCCTGCTGGTTTTACCCCCTGCCACTGGATCTTCCCCCCCCCCCGCCACTGGTTCTGCCCCCTGCCACTCGTTCTGTCCCCCTGCCACTTGTTCTGCCCCCTACCTCTTTTTCTGCCCCCCGCCGCTCGCTCTGCCCCCTGCTGCTGGTTCTGCCTTCCGCCAGTGCTGGCTCTGCCCCCCTGCCACTTGTTCTTCCCTCCTGCTGCTGGTTCTGCCCCCCTGCCACTCATTTGTCCCCCTGCCTCTCATTCTTCCCCCCTGCTGCTGGTTCTGCCCCCTGCCTCTCGTTTTGCCCTCCCTGCCACTGGTTCTGCCACCCTGCCTATCGTTCTGCCCCCCCACTGCTGGTTCTGCCACCTGCCTCTTGTTGTGCCCCCCTGCCACTGGTTCTTCCCCCCATGCTGCTGATTCTGTCCCCTGCCTCTCGTTCTGCCCCCCCCCCCGCTGCAGGTACTGCCCCCTGTGCCACTGGTTCTCCCCCCCACTACTGGTTCTACACCCCCTGCCACTGGTTCTACCCCCTACCCCTTGTTCTTCCCCCTTGCCTCTCATTCTCCCCCCTGCCGCTGGTTCTACCCCCTGCCACTGGTTCTGCCCCCTGCCTTTCATTCTGCTCCCCCCGAAACTGGTTCTGTCCCCCTGCTGCTGGTTCCGCCCCCCCGCCACTGGTTCTACCCCCTGCCTCTCGTTCTGTCCCCCTGCTGCTGGTTCTGCCCCCCCCCGCTCTTTGTTTTGCCCCCGCCACTGGTTCTGCCCCCCTGCCTCTCATTCTGCCCCCCCTGCTGCTCGTTCTGCCCCCTGCCCCTCATTCTGCCCCCCTGCCACTGGTTCTACCCCCCTGCCCCTCGTTCTGCCCCCTGCTGCTGGTTCTTCCCTCCTGTCTCTTGTCTGCCTCCTGTTGCTGGTTCTGCCCCCCTGCTGCTGGTTCTGCCCCCCCCCGCTCTTTGTTTTGCCCCCGCCACTGGTTCTTCCCCCCTGCCTCTCATTCTGCCCCCCCCCTGCTGCTGGTTCTGCCCCCTGCCCCTCATTCTGCCCCCCTGCCACTGGTTCTACCCCCCTGCCCCTCGTTCTGCCCCCCTGCTGCTGGTTCTGCCCCCCCCGCTCTTTGTTTTGCCCCCGCCACTGGTTCTTCCCCCCTGCCTCTCATTCTGCCCCCCCTGCTGCTCGTTCTGCCCCCTGCCCCTCATTCTGCCCCCCTGCCACTGGTTCTACCCCCCTGCCCCTCGTTCTGCCCCCTGCTGCTGGTTCTTCCCTCCTGTCTCTTGTCTGCCTCCTGTTGCTGGTTCTGCCCCCTGCCCCTCGTTCTGCCCCCCTGCCACTGGTTCTGCCCCCTGCTGCTGGTGGTTCCGCCCCCCCGCCACTGGTTCTGCCCCCGCCGCTGGTTCTGCCCCCCCTGCTGCTGGTTCTGCCCCCCTGCCACTCGTTCTGCCCCCCCCCACTGGTTCTCCCCCCACCCCCTTCACTCCGGCACACGCACACACACACACACCACATCCACCCCCATGGTACTCACTCTCCCTCTTCAGCTGCCATGTTTGAGATCTACATGGTCCCGCCCCCAGTGTGCTGATTGGCTGCCCAACAGACCTGTGCTTGGTTGGTCAGTTTCCTATGCAACCAATCAGCACACTGGAAATGGCACCATACCCATGAGAACTATATAGATATAGATATAGATATAGATATAGATATAGATAGATAGACTTTCTCTATTGTCTCACCTCATACCTTCCAACATTTCACAGATGAAACTGAGACACCTGTGATCAAGCAACATCAGAGTGTGGTCAAGATGGCAAATGTTATTAATGAGGAACAAGCTAGGAGAGGCTGCAGCAGTTTGCTTTTGCCTGAGCCTACTGGGAAATAAGATTCTGCTGCTCTTCTCCTCACCCTGCTGCTGAGTTAATTAAGTGCAAACTACTTTTGCACTTTGAACTCAATTTACAGCACTTGAAGTAAGCTGAGGACAAAGGGGAAGGGAAAGAAAAAACTGGGACATTTTAAAAACAGTTGAAAAAGTGGGAGAACAGAGGATTAATTGGGACTGTCCCTGCCAAATTGGGATTGAGGGAATGAAATGACAAACCTCAGGATTCCATAGGAATCATAGCATTATAACTAGAATGGAATCATAGCACTATAATTATGTAGTTTTAACAGACACTTGACTAAGGATAGGCTTCTGTCCTTCTTGAGGCACATGTGAACCTAGGAGCTTACCAGCCACTGCCAATGGGGAGGGGTGGTTCCATTTCATTTTCTCAGAGTTTATTATCCAGCTCATTAAACAGAGTGCCAGTATGGTTGGAGACCAGGATTTGAATAACCACTTGGCCATGGAAACCTATTGGGTGTCCTTAGGTAAGTCAAACTCCGTCAGCCTCAAAGGGAGGCAAAGGTAACCCTCCACTCTGAACAATTCTTGCCAAGAAAACCCTGTGATGCGTTCACTTTAGGGTTGCCATAAATCAGAAATGAACAACAACAAGAGGGGAGTAACAGATTTCTGATCCAGGGCCTACCCATGATCCTCAAGGGTATAGTTTAGTGTTTAACCAATTTGGCTAATAATTTAATCCCAAGGTATCCCAGAATCTGACCTTTAATCTTGCTTGAGAGTTCCAGCTGTTCAAGATTTTAGAAATCCTTGAAACAGGAGAAACGTGGCACTGGGGACAGTGTCAATAAGGACTGCCTGTGCCCCTTTGGAAGTGGAACATCTGCTGACACTTTGCCCTGCTAAGAAAATTGCATCCCAATGGCATTGGGTGAAGATTTCTTGCAAAATAAAAATTCACTATGCTTAGAATAGAAGCAGTTCCTGCAACAAAACATTGCAGTATGTCCCACAGATCAAAGAGTTCCTTTGCTCAGGATGTCAATGACCCTTGTAGTAGTGTTCAGGTCTAGAGGCAGGCTGAAGAGGGGGGAAAAAAAAGAAGAGGATGGTTTTTGGTGGACATCCTAACATATTCTGACTGGCTTTCAGTCATAAACGTAGATAACTAATCATTGCTTATTCCAGCTAATAGCAAATGCAAGTCTACAATACATTGATAGACTAGGGCAGTGGTTCCTAAACATCCAGATGTTTTGGATGTCCACTGCCAGAATTCCTGACTGTTGGTCAAGCTGGATGGGCATTCTGGGAGATGAAGGCCAAAACACCTGTAGGAACAAACTTTGGGGACCACTGGAGTAGGAGTTTCCATGTCAGTAGGATAGTGATTTTGCTCTGGGTTTTAAAGGTGCTATCCAAGACTGGGAACCCTATCTTAAATTGGTAGTTATCAGCCAAATCAGGGGTGGGCAAAGTGTGGCCCACTGCTTGCATGTGACCTCCCAGGGCTATTTTGTGCCCCCCCGATAAAAATTAAAATAATTTTGCCCCAAATGCCTCCAAATAGCCTTTAGGGGGCATTGTGACATTTTGCCACATTTTGCCCCCACTGGATCCTTTTTTTAGAAAACAGGAAGTGAGCAGGAATTGACTTTGAGTCATTTCCTGTTGCAGGAAAAGCCTCTACTGTGCTTAAAATGAGAAACAAGTGTCAAAAATGCCCCCATTCCTCTGGAAGGACAAAACTTTGAATGGGGATGGGAGGTATGATGAAGCGGATATGTGGCCCTCAGGGTCTCCTGAGAGGATAATGTGGCAATACTTTCTAACAGTTCCCCCACCCTTGAGTTAAATGATTACTGTATCTAGTTACACAATTGGGGAGAGTGAGTAATGGCAAGTTAATGTATGGGGCCCGTGAGTTTAGAAGAGAGGTCTGATGAGCATTGCTTGTAGCCTAGTCCACTTTTACAATCCAGAGTTGATCTCAGTGCCTACAGATGTCATTTTCCTGCCTCTTCTTGCAGAACCCAGGAGTCCAGTCTGAAGTCATCCTTTCTTTGTCACTAGTGGAACTGGCAGCAAAACTTAGGGAGGAATCTCTTTCCCCAGAGAGTGTCCTGTATGCTTACATAAAGAAGGTGAGTGCAAGAGGGGCTACTGCTCCAGCTTCAATAGGAAGTTGCCTGCAAAATCTTCATTGACTTTAAGTGACTTGCCAGATAAATTATACCTTTTGTGCACTAAATGTACAACTGTTTTGTCCCAGGTGTTCAGTCCACACATCTGTCTTTAATATTGCTCTTCTGTTGTAGGGATATTTCATTTTCTCAGTGCTCAAACAGCTATAAGTTGTTATAGGAAAAACAGTTTCTTAAAAAAAATACATATCTCCTTAGCAGCCAAGTGCTTCTCCCATTGATACACTGCAAAACTGTACACACAGCCATTTGACTTAAAAGTGGAAAACAGTGTCAAGGTAACTACTGTTTGATGCACATAATGCACCATTTGTACAAAAACATGACACACAGAAACAACAGGAAGTGGCATTTGCAGGGATGCAGCTATAGAAACATCCAACAGTAGGTATGTGGTGTTTCCTGAGGGTTTGCTGTCCAGAGATAAATGGTCAGTAGGTTCTTTGGAAAACTTTGTGGAGGCATTACATAATACCTAGGCATGGGATTCACTTAGGGCCTTCCATATCACTGGGGTGGTGAATTTGCTCTGAGTTTCAATCTGAACTTTAAAGGTGCTATCCATGATTCTGAATCCTGTCCCCAAAATAGATACAGCACCTTGGGTAGCTCCTTTTAAGTTCAGACTAAAATCCAGAGTGGATTCAGCACCCTACTGACCTAGGAAATGCCAGCCACTATTGGGTATGTTAGTATGTGGAAAAATTGTACTCTTGTAGAGAAAATTCTCCTGCCTCAGCTTTTGAATGAATAGAAATATGATAAACCTGACACTAGATTTATAATACTTGGAATCTCTCCTTGATTACAAATGTCACATTTTCTATACTGTATTGTGGTCTTCTTAGCTATGCAAGTACTGTACTGCCCTGATGGTCTCTCTGTGGTTATCACATCTATACACAGAGAGATCATAGAAAAGCCTGCCCATATATTCCAAAGAATTATAAAACTGCCAAAACAGGGGGGGGGGGACAAAACAAAAAACAAAAAAGCTTACACAGTTGCTATCTAGAACATGTGCTGAAGGGAATGACAGATGCTATGCCCAGACATTCATACAAAGCAGGTAGCCCAGCTGTTGCACTGCCGACTAAATGCAGTTAGATTTAGACTGCCATGGTAATAAGGGCATAGGAAAGCTCAAGTGACCACAGGCAAGGTGCTTCCAAAACAATCCACATTCTGGTAAACTCATGCTGTGCCAGACAAGAGCAAGTTAAGGAAAGGTGTTGAAACAACCTGAAATGCAGTGGAACTAGTCATAGGAAAATAGTTTTCACTGAGCACTATAGGACATGAAAGCCCTATGCTTCTGGAGTATGTTTTTGGTTCAGCTTTTAATAGCAAGATACAGAACAACTGAAGTTTGTTAGCCCAGGAGAAGCCATAGTTTCATAGCTGTTCCAGAACTCAGGAATGTAACTTTTTTGGACTATAGCCTTCCCTTGCTCCAATTCCAGAGTATCCCCCCCACACCATGTTGGCTGGGGGATTCTGAGAGTCATAGTCCCAACAAGTTACAGAGATCTGCCTATTTTTTTAATACGCATGCTCTCGCCACCTGATACTCTTTCTGTTTCTTTCTCTTTTCTCCCTGATGGCACTGCCTTTGTGGCTAGGCTCTTGAAGTAACCCAGGAGGTGAACTGTGTGACAGATTTCATTCATGGCTGTGAGGAACAACTCAGGGAACTGAAGAAACAAAAAGAGAAAGGCTTGCTGTATGGCGTTCCTGTCAGCATTAAGGACCACATTGGATGCAAGGTGCTCTCCTGTTTACCCTTAAATGCTTTCAGTCACTGCTTAACTTGCTGTAGGCCATCTGGCTGTCAAGAGGTGATGCTAACAAAGAGGTCATGTAAGTTAACCAAGGTGTTTATAGCAGCTGCAGATATATACAAGGTACCATCTAGCTCAGTGCTTATCACTTTGGAAGTCTAGAGAAGTCAGAGAACTGGAATGAAGTTGTGAGGGGCCCAGCTCATTTCCAATGTAATGCGTCTCTCTCTCTCTCTCTCTCTCTCAATCTCTCTCTCTCTCTTTCACATATATATATATATATATATATATATATATATAGTATTAGGCATGTTCATTTGCATATGTCAATATGTATGTTTATACAACCAGAACTAGGAAAGTAATGTTTAAAAAGTATTTAGTTACAGTTATAGTGTCAGTAGTGTTAGAATTAGTTACAGATTTTGGGTTTCTTGTTTTGTTTCAATTAGTTATTTGTATTTTACTAACAAAGTGTAACTGTGTTGCTCTTGATGGTGGGAGAGGGGAAATAACATAATCTGAAATTCATTAGTCCCATTGTGTCAAACCAGCTGTGTTTTTTCTTCTAAAGGGCCACATTTCTACAGGTGGCTTGGTGCAGTTTCTCAGCAAAGTGGAAAAGGAGGACAGCGTGATAGTGAAGGTTTTGAAGAAGCAGGGGGCAATTCCGTTCGTAAAAACCAATGTTCCTCAGAGCATGATAAAGTAATCCTTGGTTTTCTTTTTATTACCATTTTTTTGTTTGCTCTCTTTCCAAATATTTTATTTATTTATACCCCACTCTTCAGCCACAAAGCTATCAGAGCGGCTTCCAAATTGTTTTAAGCAGTAGCAATTTACGCATCTACACTGCATTAAGCAGTTTCCAATGTGTGTTAGCTAATTGTCCCCACAAGCCAGGTATATATCATAGGGATATAATAATGATGGTGATGACGACGAAGATGATGATGATCATCATCATCATCATCTTCGATGGAATGTAGGAAAGAAGGGAGACATGACAAGCACTGATGAACTATGAACAGTGTGGAGAAAGTGAATGGAAAGAACTCAATTTCCCCTTTCCAATCACTAAACTGTGGGGATCCTTCAATGAAACTGACTGACAGCAAGGAGATTTTCACACGTGGCAGGAACAGAACAGGGTTGGGAAAGGTTTTCCCTTTTGGATGATGTTGACTCCGTTCTGTCCTGCATCCATCCTACTCCCGTGACTGTTCCGGAACAATGTAATCATGATTTTTCATCGTGAATAGACCTCCCATTCCGTTGCTATCACGCAATCACGGGTGTGCAAACAGGAGCCCCGTTCCTGTTCTGAAATGACAGCCGTGCAGGGGAGGTCCGTTCTGAGCACTTCCTGGTATGATCTGGACATCCAGGTAAGTGGCACCCTTTATTTTACCCTCCCTGTTTTGAGTGTGATTTAAAGTAGGTTTTTGTACTTGGTGAACTGATTTTATGTTTGGGGGAGTTTTATTTTTTAAATTTACTGCCTGGCCATTATCACGTGATAAAGTGATGATGTTTCAGACGGCTGGTCATAAAAGCAGCCTTATGATGGCTGCATTTACAGCCGGCTAGCGAGGGGGCGGGGAGCCCGTTCCTGCCATGGAATTAAGGTAAGTGTTTGAAAGATTTATGTTTTTCCGTGGCTGGAACAGGAGAGGAGGTGGCAGGGCAGTAACGGGGCATTTTGGCCCCATGTGAAAATCTCCCAAGTTCCAGACAAATAAGAGGAAGCACCACATATTAACATAGAGGGATGCTGTGGCAATTGAACCACAGCAACCACTAGCCATTGGCAGCCAATAGATGCTTTAGAAATGAATGGTCAAATTTATGATAGACCATCTGTCTGTGGAGCCTGGTTTATGCAGAAAGTAGAATCAAGGGCTGCAGAGGAGGGGGTCCCATTTTTCTACTGCTCCCCCATGTGAAAACTAGCAAAACAAGAAGTGAGGTGGGCTAGAACTTTGTTTCAGGTGTGCTAGATTTATTTTTTTTTAAAAAAACCACCCACCCAGCAGTATATTTTAATTTGAGGGAGCATTCAGAAAGGACATCTTTTATTGCCCATCTGAAGTTACCTGGGAATCTTTGTAGGAAATATATCTCAAAATATCAGATGCTGATAGACAAGCATGGAAAGGCCATCCCACCATTCTTGAATACTTCTCTGGAGCACCTGACTGGACAATGATCGTGTGTAGTGCTGAACTAGATCAGTGTCTGTTCTGATTAGGCAAGACAGATGATATATTGCTATTCTGCATTACTCTACACAACTTCACTTAGAGCTAGTCCTACCAACAGGCAGAATGAATCAGGCAGCAGAAGTTGGGGGACAGCAGTAAGTGTCCTGCACTGCTAAAGCTGGCTTGTTGTCCTCAGGTGTGGTGGGTGATACTATCCCATCACCACTGCTCAAGCAAGATTTAACTGCTGCTCTAGTAGGCCTCTGTATATGAAATGGGGGAAGGTGCCATTTTGTCCTTCACCTCAGGGAAGAAATGCTGTTAAACCAGCCTTGACCCAAGTCACAGACATGTTACTTGTTTTACTCCCCACCTCCATCACTGTTCTTCTTTTAAGATTCTCTGGATTCCATTTGTTTCCTATATCATTCTTCACCTACTATTCCATGCTTTGTCTAAGACAGTGGTTCCCAACCTTGGGTCTCCAGGTGTTCTTGGACTGCCATCCCCAATAATTAAGGATTTGGGTAGAGCTAGTCCAATAACATCTGAGGACCAGAGCTTGAAAAGGTGACGTTTGTGAATAACACCCAGAATTCACTGGTCCTCATTAAAACAAAACAAAACAAAAAAAACACCTCCATGCTTTGCTGGGGACTCAGCTTTGGGAATCACTGGCCTAAGGTGTACTGTTGATATGCAGTGCTAATGGCCAATCCACCTTTTATCTCACACAGCATTGACTGCAGCAACTTAATTTTTGGTCAGACAGCAAATCCCCTCAATCACAAGAAAAGTCCTGGTGGTTCCTCTGGAGGGGAAGGAGCCCTGATTGCAGGAGGAGGGTCACTCTTGGGTTTGGGGACAGATGTCGCTGGAAGCATTCGCCTGCCATCCAGCTTCTGTGGGATTTGTGGACTAAAGCCTACAGGTTCTCGGCTGAGGTAGGTCCTGGAATCTTCTTTGGACTGGTAAGTAGCCAGACACCTGAATACTGGTGGATTTTTTTTGGGGGGTGTTAATATTAGTGGGTGGTGTTTGATTTACTCTGATGGAGGAAAGGGCTTTTGAATTCACAAATCAAACAACAGTAATCTTTTACTTTGAAAGAAAAGTAAATGTGCACTTCCTGTGATCATTACACTTACAGCGAATTTTATTGTCATTCTTGTTTTCACTGCTCCATTTCTATTTTACTGTCTTTGCTATCATGGATGCAAGATGTTCAACAACTTATTTGGCAGTTTCCCTTAAAATTATCAGTAATCATTGTCCTAAAACTAAAACATGCATTTGAACTGCACCTGAATACAAATCTGCTTCTCAAACTAAATCAGTTACATTAATTTCAAATTAAACTCTAATTCTACAGTGAATGTCAGCTTCTAGACCTATAACTTTCCCTACTCAAATGCATTAAAATTTTTGAGTATGACCTGTTTTTAGCCTTATTCAGATATTATGTTGTGTAATTTAAACACACAAGGTGCCCCAGCCCTGTCCTTTTGTTCTTCAAGCTCTCTTCTTGCAGAGTGACAGTCTGAAGAGGCAAGCCTCCAGATATCCACAATGACATAGGTAGTGGGGCTAATGTGTTTGCCTTCTCACTGTTTCTCTCTCTCTGGCTTTTCTTCACAAACGAAGATTCAGGAAGGACTCATCCTGTGCTTTCTGCAAGCACGCTGATGACTAAAAAGGCCAATCCGAGATAAACAAGTCCGGTTGCAGAAAGCACAGCAGAAGGTCTCCTTGGGTGATGTTTCTGGCTTGTGATTCTTTCTGCGTTGTCGTTTCTCTTCAAGACTTGTTTGGTGTGAGTTCTCAAATAAGGCTGCAGCATTGTGGATAGTGCGTCTCCATGCCTCCCGATGTGAGGCCAGGGCAGACCATTGTTGGTGACTTAAAGTACACAACATAGTGCCTGGACAGAGCTTTTGTTATACATGCAATCACTTTATCAGGGTTGTACATGACTACTGAAACATTGGCTGAGATACACCATCAAACATGTAGCCATGATACAGTATCTACACTTTAACTTCCCATCCAGGCCCTGAAATCCACATTAAAAGCCAGTCAGAGCTGCGATGGGTCCCTGCAGGAGTCCCTGCTTCTGCTCCCCATAGCTTGCTTGCTAGCAGGGGTATGCTGGTAACATGATCTTGCAGCACCCTGCTTAGCAGTGGCACAGACCTCTGTCACTCCAGACAGCTGACTGGCTTTTAAGATGGCTTCCAGGATCATTTACTATTATGGTAATAGCGCCATGATTGCAAATGAGAATACAAAGCACATTGCGATGTCCTAAGTCGTAACTTAGAACATCATGACTGACTAATAGACTAACAGTCAGTGTGGTGTAGTGGTTTGAGTGTTGGACTAGGATTCCAGGAGATGAGCATTTGAATCCCCACTTGGCCATGGCAACCCATTGGGCGATCTTGGGAAACCATACTCAGTCTCAGACGAAGGAAATGGCAAACCATGTCTGAACAAATCTTGACAAGAAAACTCCATGATAGGTTCACCTTAGAGTCGTCATAAGTTGGAAGTGATTTGAAGGCACACAACAACAACAACAACAACAACAACAACCTAACAGGATGCCAGCCATTGTGTTTTTGATAAATACCCTTTTTTGTCTTGTTTTCATCTTTCCCAGTACTCTTGGTCTTGCTAGCCCTATAGGTGGCATGAAGTCAGGTAAGTAATTTGTGTCCATCCAAATGAATGTATGTATTTTTTTTAATAAGGAGAAATAAGAATATTTGTTTTATTTATCTGTACCAAGGAAAGGAAAGGAAAAAGCAATGTAATATTGTAACAAAACCTTAAAATACAAAAATAAGAAAAAAATTTGCTTAAAATATTGGAACTAGTATTAAGAAATATACTTCAGAGCTATCAGGACAATATATCAATAAAACAGCAGTATGACCAATACAACTAAACATCATTTCAAATATACGGCTTTTCAAAGCCTTTTAAAATGCTCCATCTGAGGAGCCAATTACATATCCTTAGGAAGGGAGCTCCGTAATGTGGGAGCTGCTGCTTTGATGATTCTGCCACTAACGTCTGCCAGTCTAACTGGTGTGCAAGGCAAGCCAACAAGCAGGTTCTTGGATGCTAATCTTAAGGGATAGACAGGTTCACATGGGCACAGGTGATCCTTCAAATAACTTTGTTCAAAACATTTTAAGGCTTCAGAAGCTAAAATCAGCACTTTGTTTTGGGCTTGGAGATCCACAATTTAAATTTACAATTTAAAACAAGATCTATACTGAATATAAGTGGCATAGGCATGGCCAAGGCTAAATCAACTTTTTCAAGGAATATTGGAACCAGCTTAAGATGCCAGAAAGTGCCTCTGGTCACTGCTACCACCAGTATTTCTACCAGTTATGCAGAATCCAGAAGAACTTCCAAGCTACGAACTTGGTCTTTTGCAGGGAGCACAACCCCATCCCCAAACTATTTTACCACTCTGCACAGATCAGCCACTTTCCTATTTTGTCTGTATTAAGCTTCAGTCTGTTCATCTCACCAATCCCAAAGCCATCGCCCAACAACACTTAAAGAATTCCACAACTACCCTAGGATTTGCAGTGGAAATGGATGTCATCAATATATTGCTAACATCAGAATTGAAACTTCCAGATTATTTAGCAATATATACATACATACATACATACATACATACATATATATATGTAATGGGAGAAGTTCCCTATGTTTACAAAAATATCAAGACAGTGGCTTCTTGATGATACTGTTTTTATTTAAATACGGTAGTGGCTTCTTCAAGAAGAGGTGGATGACATGTAGCCCTCCGTATGTTGTTGGACTACAACATCTAGGCAGTGAAATATGGCAGAGTTGTAGTCCAGACAACAAACTGGAGGGTACACTTTGCCCAGTCCTATTTTAAACAAGCAAAAGCAAGTGAGCCCAGAGAAAGGCATATGTTGCTGTTACATGTTAAAAACATAGAAGATCTTACAGACTGGTTAGTGCCTGGGTGAGAAGCTCCTGGGTACCACAGTATAGTTGCTTTGGATTTTTCAGATGAATGGCATGGCAGATGAACAAACTGCACACAAAGTATGGTCTGATGGTAAGGTTTGCAGTTATATCCCTCCCAATATGAACATCTTTCAATTGCAGCTATATACCTGATGCCACTCGGGTCAGCTGAGGAACCATAAGAGGAAAGGCTTAGGAAGATAAGAAGCTGCCTTATATCAATGTGGGCTATTTATCTATCTAGCCCACATCCCAAAAATGTTCTCCAGCAGTAACTGAACCTACAATTTGGCTAGACTCTCTCACTTTCTTTAGTAACCATAGTAGTAAATCATAACAGCCTAAATACTTTAAAGGCACCAGATCTTGTTTGATCTTGGAAGCTATGCAGGATCAGCTCTGCTTAGTTCTTGGGTGGGAGACTGCCAATGAATAGCAGGTGCTGTAGGCTATGTTTCAGAGGAGGAAACTGGCAAAACCATATCTGAGTATTCTTTGCCTAAGAAAACCCTATTGCATTCAACCGGTGATTTGAAAGGCACATACACACAGAGTAGTAAATCAGGCCATAAAGTGCTCACCATCTCTTGTTTCTCTTCAGTGTCTTCATTTCCTTTGCAGTTACAGCTACAATTGGCCCAATGGCAAGGGATGTGGAAAGCCTGGCTTTGTGCATGAAGGCTCTCTTGTGTGATGAGTTATTCCGCCTGGATCCCTCAGTACCACCCATGCCCTTTAGAGAGGAGGTAATTGCCAATGAGGAGGGACAGAGTGGACAAGAGGTTCAGCACCACGGACAGCTCTACTTTAGTCAATGATGAGTGATGCTCTCCTTTTTCAAATAAGATGTATCATGGTCTGTTGGGGAAATTCTGAATCCAAGACTATGTTAAAGCCATCAATTTCTGCATTTCTGTTCTTCACATTATGGATGTTAACTTCTCCATTGAAGCAGGGGTTCCAAGTTTCTTCAGCAGCTTGTTTATCACTGGTATTTTGACCATTTCCCATTGCCTCCTTGTAGCACTTGCAAGATATATATATATATATATGTCTTTTCTTTTCTTTCCTTCTCCAAATATCCCAACAAGACAGATGGGTAGAATTTAAGGAAGATTTTGGAAACGTTACAGGTTGAATCTCCCTTAGCTGGAATTTGAATTCTAAATTCTGGAATATTCCAAAATCCAAAATTGTTCACATGGGTGGTTGAGATAGTGACACCTGTACTTTCTGATGGTTCAGTGTACACAAACTTTGTTTCATGCACAAAATTATCACAAATATTGTGTATAAAATTACATTCAGGCTATGTGTATAAGGTGTATATGAAACATAAATGAATATTGTGTTTAGACTTGGGTCCCATCTCCAAGATATCTCATTAGGTATATGCAAGTATTCAAAAATCTGAAATATTCCAAAATCCAAAACACCTCTGGTCCCAAGCATTTCAGATAAGGGAGACTCAACTTGTACTTTTTGGGACTAGATCCTCCTAAAGTGGCTGGAAGATTTTTGCAGTTGCAGTCCAAAAAATATTTTCCCTCAGGCTCTGCTTTTGATCACATTTGTATTGATTCTGTCATCTTATAAATCTATTCATTTGTACTGAAGAAACTATCTCAACACAACAAGCTATATAGCATGGTTTATATAAGCAGTAAGAAGCTACATTAGTGCTTCAGTGAATAGTAATAAATAACAGTTACTTTCTCTTCTATCTCTTGCTTTTTTTCCTTCCTTTTCCAGATTTACACCAGTTCAAACCCCCTCCGCATTGGATACTATGAAGATGATGGATATTTCCAGCCATCTCCCAGCATGCGGAGGGCTGTTCAGGAAACAAAACATCTTCTTCAGGCAGCAGGGCATACAGTATATTTGCTTCTTAATTCCTTTTCCCAAGTTTTGCCCAGAGCTGGGTGCCCATATCTAACACTTGTGCCCCAACCATCATGGACATGCCACAAAATCTTTGCAAACTTGTATTGCACACAATTTTCTGTAAACTGGCATCAGCAGGATCTGAAGGACTTTTCAAAAAGTACATGTTTTCATCTACATAATGAACCTCTTTGCCTTCCTTCACCACACACTTATCCAAAACAAGAGAATGTGTGGACTAGGCACTGTGTATGACCTAGATTATGATTGTTTAATTCTGGAGCTATAAAATTGTACAGAGTTTAGCCATCAAAGTGTAATGTCAAAGGTATGGGTTCTGTGTAGGAAAATGTCTGTATACTGTCATGTATGATGAACATGAATGCCTTTTGACCCATGTGCAGTCATGGTTTATCACATCACACACATTTGGTGTTTGCATTAGTATGCATAATTTTCTATACAGAAATGCTGGGAGCCTTCTGTGTGGGAAATTTCATGTCTACAGTTGCCCTAATCACAATCTGCCTTGAGTTTTTCTTCTGTTGAAGAATCGCTTCACATGAAAACAACAAACCTGCATACTTGCTAAAGTGTAGCCAGATCCCATCCTGGCCCATCCAGTGAGTGCACCTGCATAATATGTTCTTAAGCAATTGCTTGTGGCATTCAAATTTTATTTGTTTGTTTAGCTCTACCTTTTAAAACCTTGGATGTATCATTAAAGAATATAATATTTGAGTAGGCCAATGGTCAACAAAATCTGGAAAAAACATGAAAAAAAATCTTCCAGTCTTATCATTTACTTTTCAAAATGTCGAACCCTTCCAAACTCTCAGACTGCTCTCCAAACTGTTATGACTATGCAACTCATACCATTTTGCCTGCTGTCTTTTTCACACAGCTCATACCCTTTGTTCCTCCTCGCCTTGACTATGTAGTTGATGAGCTTTTCACAAGAGGCCTGTTTTCTGACGGAAGTGCGAATTTACTGGAGAAGTTGTAAGTAGACCACCTGGCATTTGAACATGCATGGGGCTCACTACCTCTGCTGTTATATTTTCCTACAAGCAAAGTGTGACGCTCACGATAGCTCTTTTGATACCAGCGTATTAGCAAATCAGCTATTTTCACATTAGTACCATTAGAAATGAGCTAGGGGACGCTCAAGGGTGGAAAATGTGTTTTTTGTTTTGTTTTATTTTATTTTATTTGAATGAAGAATACTGTGCAAAACAGATGGTTCAGTACAGCCAAGCAGATGGTGGCTCCAGGATCTACAAAATGTCTGGAGGGCTACACGAAGATCATGCTCTGCATATTGCTCACCTATGATCTTGCTCAGAAGTGAATCAGAAAAGCTCTGTAACATTTCAGACAGGGGTCTTTTCTCAGACCTGCTATCCTGAGCACCTTTTTGTTGAAGATCTAAGGATCTTTGGATCTTCTGCATGCCAAGCACATTCTCTGACGTACTCTACTGACATAGGAGTGTCAGTCCACTTTTATTCTCATTTGGACATTTTAAAATGAAGAGTTTAATTCTCAGAAATGGTAATGTAACCTTTAAGAAAACATACAGAAGCTGAGTACCTGCTACTGAAATATTCCTACTTCTTTTATTTCTATTCATTTAGCCAACACAGCTATAATCTGAGTAATCTCTTATGGGTAGGGGTGGCAATCTGAAATTGCTCACTAAAAAAATGGACTGAAGTTTTTTTTTTCCTTTTTCACCTTTCAGCAAAGGAGACATTGTTGATCCAAATTTGAAATCCCAGATTAATTGTTACAGTCTTCCTACTCTAATAAAGAAGATTTTGGCATTCATCCTTAAACCTGTGGTGAGTATTTGGCTCACTTGTTTCATTAAAATGAAGGATGCTGTTGCTAAACATCATATAGGGCTTGTTAGACAGAGTGATCATAGATCATTGGTGATAAATATGTGGCTCTCCAGATGGGCTGCAGCTCCCATCAGCCCTAGTAAGCCCAGGATGATGGGGGTTGTAGTCTATCATAATCTGAAGGGCTATACATGTGCTATTTCCAGAGTAGATGAATATGCTGAAGTAAAGAAGAAAGTATGTGCTAGTACTTGGGGTAAGCTCACTACTGACTGTCCCTTTTCACTAAACAGAAAATTATATTATTATATGGGTTCATAGAGAAATAAATTCAACGATGTTTCTTTCCCAGTACCCTCGGATTGCCAGAGATCTCAACGCACTATGTGGAGTTGGGTAAGGAATGATTTTATGGTTTTAAAAGTCATTGTCAGGGATAACGCTGTAGAATGGAAACCAGAAGTGTGAGCCAGTTTGGGGTGCCAGATCATATCCCCATCCTCGAACCTTGAATGTTATCAGGTGGCATGGCCATGCCTCTGACATCATGGGCATGACTGTGCCCCTGAGATGATACACTCTGCATTTGCAGTGCTTTTTTGGAGCTTCCAGCTGGTGCTAAAGCTAAAGACCTGGCTCTGCTTCCTCCTTTGCCTGCTCCATGCAGGACAAGGGTGGAGCAAAAGTGTGTAAGCTTCACTTGTCCCATGATCTTCTCCACTGGGAGAATGAAAACATTGCAGATAAAAGACTCTCTCTAGGCAGCAAAGACAGTAGGAATTTTCACTCATGCAGAACCATGGCCATGCTGGTTGGGAGATTCTGAGAGTTGTAGGCCAAAAAAAAAAAAAAAAAAATTATCCAAGCTCAGATGCAGATACATCTGAAACTGTACTCTTGGTTAGCCTTCTGCTCATTGGAGGACCAGCATCACTTAATAACTTGAATGTTTTTCAGGTCAGCAAAAAACCTATGGAAGCATCACATGGCAGTGGCGGTATGTTTCTGTTCTTGGTAAAGTGCCAACGGACCATTAAGGCTTCATGTGAAAACTAGGCCACCATTATTTATTTATTTATTTATTTAGGTATTTATACCCTGCTCTTCAGCCACAAAGGCTCTCAGAGTGGCTTACAACTTGTAAGCAATAGCACTTTACACACTATACCATTTTATAGCACACTAGGCACTAAGCGGTTTCCAATGTGTGTTAGCTAATTGCCCCCACAAGCCAGGCACTTATTTTACCAACCTATGAAAAGATGGAAGGCTGAGTGAACCTTGGAGATTTGGGGATCGAACTTGAAACGTTGTTGCTACAATACTGGCATTTAATCACTTGGCCACCAGGGCTCCCTCTTTTTAATCTTCCAGTCAATTATCATCTATGCTTTTACAATCTTAACAGGTATTAATTCTAACACAGAGTAGTTCTCCACGTACAAACACTCATATATGCAAAGCAGCTTCATGTGGGATGTTTTTGCACTCAGGTCCAAATTGAATGCAACCATTGCCTGAGTTTGAAGAGTACATGGTACATTTCCTGTTCCACTTCTAAAATACATCAATGCATACTTTCATATTTAATGGAAAGAGTGGGTGATTTGTACTTGGGTGTTAATGCCACACTCTGGTAAACTGTACTGTATCTGAAGATGCATTATTTCAAAATTAGCCACTAGGTGGCAATGCTGTCATCCTAATATTAATGTCGGGGATGACTCCCATGCAGGAATCTTCTTTCTCTTAACTTCACAAAAACTTTCTCTTACAGGCTTACCGGGAAGAATTCCTTGCCAAATGGAGGAAGCTGAAACTAGATGTCATCCTATGCCCTGTCTTGGGCCCAGCATTTAATGAAGGCTACCCTGGGAAATTATTTGGTATTATCTGCATCCCAAACCATGGTTCCCAAGCGTGGGTCTCCAGATGTACAGTTGGCCCTCAATTTCATGGGGCTAAGGGCAGAGAACCCCCATAAAAGTGGAAAACCCACAAATATAGTCCTGCTATAAAACATTTCTCTAGGCATTTATAGGTCCTCCAGCACAATTTTATGGTCAACTTCTGATGGATGTTGACCGTAGAATCACACTGGAGGACCCAGAGATGCCCAGAGAAGTGTTCTCTCTAGGAACCTCTAGGTCCTCCAGTGTGACTCTATAGTCAAATTGCCCTGGAGGACCTAGAAAATGTCTAGAGAGAAAATATATAGTAATCCATGAATAATCAAATCCATGAATGCTTAACCCACAAATGTGGAGGGACCACTGTAATTGTACTACCCAGTATGGCTGGTGGATGAAGAATTCTGAGAGCAGTAAGGCAACGATATCTAGGGACTCAAGAGCAACATAGTAAGGTGTGTAATCATTCCTGGCTGGTTTGTTTCTTCATATCTTTTTGTAGCACTGGTGGAAATGCCTGTCTCCTTCAAGTTATAATAAGATCCAGACAACTTTATCAGTTGTCATATGCCAATGAAAGGTCTGGCTGGAGATAACAAATGTCACAGAATGTATGCAAGCCATTTGGTTGATATGACCATTTTTCATACAAGAGAATTCAACAAAAATCTTTCAACAGTATTTAAACCCCCAAAGAACAGTCTTTACTGACTAAAGAACAGTAAAGTAAGAGGAGGGAGAGTTTTCCACTTGGGGTACCATTACTGAAAAGGCTGTATCTCATGAACACACCAAGCTAGTCTCTCTAGGATAATTTCTGATATTTCTGGTTCTGTGAAGTTACTTTGTGAAGTTGAGTAGTACAAATTTTGCCCCATAGCTAGTTTTTAAAAAGTATCTTTTAAAAAATGAATTATTTTATCTTTTTAAAAGTCATTCATTATTTCAGTTCTATATAAAGCATCATTTAATTAAGCAACTACTAGGAGAATTTATACCAAACAATAACAAAAAAAAATTTTTTTAAGGTTAGAATCAGGTAGATTCCACAAAAACTCCACCAACTCTACATGGTCAGTTAAAACTTTATTCCTGACTACACAGCTGTGCTTTTTTCTAGTCATGTAGCAAACTTGTCTTGGGCTGGTCCATCTGAACCCAAAGGGGTGGCATTTTCCAGGAAACGATCTGTTATATGGCAAAAGCCTTAGAAGCAGAGCAGCAAATGCACCCACCAGTCCATCCAAATCAAGGTACACAGTACCCCAAACAAACAGGGTATTTTGGCACAAGGGGCAGAACATCCCACAAGCACCTCTCCTCCTCTCTAGCTGTAAAAATACAGTACCAACAAAGCAAATAACACGATTTGCTGCAATCATGCCACCCAAAATCTGCTACTGGAGACAGCCAGAGCTAGTGCTATAGATTTTCCTTGGGTTTTTTTCCGGGCTGTGAGGCTGTGTTCTGAAAGAGTTTACTTCAGACATTTTGCCTGCATCTGTGGTTGGCATCTTCAGAGAATGGTTGGGTAGGAGTGTGTGTGGAGATTATATACTGTGAATCCCTGTTGGGGAGTATATGTAAATTGGTGTATTTGAATGGTTAGTTTCTGGGTGTAGAAATGCAAGGAGGATTAGTGTCTGTTTGGCTAAAGGTTGGTTGATGGCCCATTATCTGCTGGAAATCCCCCTGTCCCTGGGTGGAATTTTTTTATATGTGCTGAGTTTTGATTCCATTGTTTTTCAAAACTGGAAGCCAGATTTTGTTTTCTTTTAGGGTTTCTTCTTTCCTGTTGAGGAAAGAGATAGTGCTGTTTTTTGAACCAGAAGCCTCTATCTCTTTATTTTTTCTGCTCCTTCAGCTGCTACGTCGTACACCAATTTATACAATGTCCTAAACTTTCCTGCTGGGATTGTTCCTGTCACCAAAGTCTCCCAGGCTGATGAAGAAGAGCTTGTACATTATAGAGGGCATTATGGTGATCCTTGGGATAAGCGCCTGAAAAAGGTCAGTCTGGGCTTGTCTAAACAATGAAAATACTCCTCATAGAATTTGCAGAGAATATGATCTGTCTGAATAAGATCTGAAGGGGTTTCACAGTATTTGAAGGGCTGCCCCTAAAACCTCCACAAACTGCACAGTAAAAGGATTCACGGTTTTCCCCGAAGCTTCCTGGAAAATGTATGTAGATGCACATTTTGGGATGTGTGGCCATCTGAATTTACATCGCTGTGCATTTTTGATCTGTTGCCTTTTATAAGCTCAATTTGAATAGATGCAAATGGATGCAAATTGGTATGGAAATGGTGAAGACAAATCAACTTTGCTGCGAATGGGTGAAAAAGGGCACCCACTTGCAGTAAAACCATTGTGTCTAGACTGGCCTTCTGCAGTACTGGAAGAACCTACCTGCCTTTTGCCAGCTTTCTCGCTTCCTTAACTTTGCAACTTTGCAATGTTCTTGTCTCTTGTTTTCTGTTCTTTTCTTTGCAGGCTGTTAAAGATGCTGTTGGGCTCCCGGTGGCTGTCCAGTGTGTGGCTTTGTCTTGGCAAGAGGAGCTGTGCCTTCGGTTTATGAAAGAGGTGGAGACTCTTGTCCGTGAGAGGGGAACCAAATAATGATCCATTGTACCTTATTGCAGCAGCAGCAACAGCAACAACAACAACAACAAAATTTATTTATACCCCGCCCCTCTGCTAAAACAATTGGGGCGGCTTCCAACAATTAAAACATTATAATAATGACTAAAAACACCACCCACCCCCACCCACCCCCATAAAAAGACATTAAACACTATAAAATTAAAACCATCTAACTAAAAACACATTAAAAACAAATATATACATGATTTTAAAAAGCCAGGAGACACAGCTCCTGAGGCCGGGATCTAATCAGGAAAGGCCTGTCAAAAGAGATCCGTCTTTAGTGCTTTTTTAAAGCTACTCAAGCTTGTCATCTGACGGAGCTTGAGTACAAAGGAACAGAGCAATATGACCTGGCAGAGTGATGATTAGAACATCCAATCATTCATAACTACAGTGGGTCCTCCATATCCATGGATTCAAGCATTCACAGCTTGAAAATATTCCAAACAACAACAATCCAAGAAGCAAACCTTGATTTTGTCATTTTATATAAGGAACACCATTTTACTATACTATTGCATAATATATTATTATTGTATAATGGGTCTTGAGCATCCACAGATTTTGGTATCCATGGGGTGTGTGTGTTTGGTGTCGGTCCCAGAACCAAGCCCCAGTGGATATCAAGGACCCACTATATATTAAAATGCAGTTAGAATACACTTCTTTGTTAAATATATCTCATAATCATACCTAAAAGGAAGCTAATTGTCATTAAGACTATATTTACATGAGAGACAACATGATATAGTGGTCTAAGTGTTGGACTAGAACTCTTGGAGATAAGGGTTTGAATCCTTGCTCAGCCATGCAAATCCACTGGGCAACTTTGGGCGAGTCACACTCTCTCAGTCTCAGAAGAAGCCAATTACAAACCCTCTATGAATAAATCTTGCAGGAAAACCCTATCATAGGGTCATCATAAGTCAGAGTCAACCTGAAGGCAAAACAACCTATCGTACATCTCAAAAATGGCAAATGAAGTTGGCATGCCTGACCCTTGAACTGTACTATTCAAATTGTAGGTGGTTAGTTTTATGGGCAAATATTTTTCCATACATGTGACTTCCCCACACATGGAAAATTAGGGAAAAGGTAACTCTTATTCTTGCCGTTGAATTGCCTATACATGGGGGTTTGATTTATTCTGTTTTTGTACGGAGAAGCAGCCCAAACTGCACTTGAATGGAAGAGGTAAAATATGTCAATATTTTAGTTCCATAACTTAGGCATATGGAATGAACATTATTGAACATCTGGTACAGGTAGCTGGAATCTGTGACACTCTGTAATAAGAGCAAGACAGTCTGGGCAGAGGACAGGCCATGGCAGGGAAGTTCAAAGAGTATCCCATGGGACACATATGGCCCCAATTCTTTTTGTGGAGGGCTCCCCAGTGCTCCCTTATTTTTTAAAAATTGCCATCATAGTTTGCCCCCATAGTTCATTGGCAAATCAGACATAGCACTATAATTAATGGGGAAACTAAATTCATTAGAGTCAATGGGGAAAGGAAGGTTTTTGGTACCTGTTTGTACTTGTGTGTGTGGAAGCAATTAATTCACCATGTTTGGACTTGCATGGGTGGAAAATTAACACCACAATTTTTGAAGTGTATATTTTATTAACTGAAGCCAATTTAAGTACATTTGGGGCTCTTTTATGTATGGATATAAATGTAATAATAATTAATCAAGTATGAGTGGGTGCATTTTATTTGTTAATGAAGTCCTTCTGAATACTAATTAATCAAGTATGAATACGTGTTATTTGTTAATAATAAAATAACATGAATTATAAATGGAAAAATAGTCTCTTTTTATCCTTTTTATCTATTTTTCAGCACTTGCCCAACTTATAAAGTGGTCCCCAGCCACAAGGACATTGTCCATCTTTGGGCTATTGTATAGTAACAGGCTTATATAGTTCCCTTTTTCCACTATACTGCACTATACTTCTGTTTCCCCCCAGTTCAGTAAACCAGAAAGAAATTGACAGGTGTGTACTAATAGCTAGTGTGGCTGCATTCCTGGCCAACAACAATGACGGCAAAATGGATGCTGATCATGTTTGTCAACACTGTACAGGTTTTCATTAGATGACCATAGAAGCTAAAAGCACAGTATTGGGAGCTGTTAATATACTTTTAGAGTAGTTAATACTGAGGGAAGAGTATAGGCTTTTGCATTCCATGCCTATGAAGAATTATTTTTGGTGGTCCTTGGCAAAATGCTACAAAATCATAATTAGGACTACGATTGATCATTATTTGTATTTGGGACTTTTACCCATGTTGCTAAAATTATTCTGCTCCAGCTCTTCTTTCTGTTGTAAAGTAATTTAAATTTAAATACACACATTAAAGAAACCTCAAAGAATCTACAAAGTTGTGTCCCAATATTAGCAAAATGTCTGTTGTGTTTGTTGTTGTTATACAACGGAAAATGGTCTCTTTTCTAAAACCTGCCTTCTAAAGCTTGCATGGGCCTCATATTGCCACCAGCAGTTTAAGAAAAGTAGAGGGTTGATGTTAAAATGTTTGTTTGCTTTGACGGTAAGACAAGCTGACAGCACTCCTCCTTACTGCCACAACTGTGTGAGTCACCTGAGTTTCTGAGTAAGAGAAACCGAGGAGTTGAAGGTTACTTTTAACTCTGGGAGGGGGCAACTAAAAGCTAACTTCCCAGTCACACTGAGCAAGTTCAGCCTGTTTTCCCCCTTGCCTCCCCTTGATCAAAGTATGTAGTATGAAAGTATGCTGTGGCATATAAGGAAAAAAATCCTTGGGTTGTCAAAAGTATATGGTTCAACCCTAGGTTCCAGATTAAGAAGGGTTACTGAGGTGAGGAATGGAGATATAAGGGACAGAGAAGGAGGAAGATAAGTGATAGGAGATAAAAGTGTGTTCTCTTTAGTTAACCCATATGTGTGAGTCTTAAAGAAGAATCTAAAATTTATTTGGAAGGAGCATGATGTTCAGCATATGACAAAGGACATAGAGAAATATCTAGATTTGTTCTTTGCCCAGCAGAGTCAGTGAGAGGTTACACCAGGGAGAGGGAGATCCTCTCATTAGTTATGGTTGTTCAGGATGAAGCCCACCTCTAGGGGAGAGTTTGATACTTGGGATGTGGCATGTAGGATGTAAGCAACAGGGGGATGAGCCACGGCACCTTGCCACAACTGAAAGGAACAGGAAAGTAGAAGTTGTGAACCAGGTGAGATAGCCAACAAGAGGCTTTTGGCCTGCATAAAAATAGGTACGTTTCCAGCCTGGGTACGTGGGGGATGCTTAAAATGGGACAAATGGGTTGCCACAGAATGGGAAGTTAAGGCAATGTGTCAGGCACTGTGGATTTTTATTTTTTATTTTTCTAATGAGAAGGGCATTTTCTTCTCAGGACTATCTTTCCCATTGGTTTCTGTTAAAGGCATGATTGGAGTGGGTGTTGGGGAGAAAGGTGTCAGGGCAGTTCAGTGTCTCATCTGTAGGCCTACAATCTATTCCTTGCTCACATCCTGCATTGCCATTTTGCAGCCTTCTTGGTTCTTCCTCATAAATTTAGGAAGGATGACAAATATGCAGCAAATCCCTCTCCTTCCCTGGAAAGGAGCAATACTAAATTGAACATCCATCTATGCCTGACCTATGCTTTTTCACAGCTTCAGAGGAGTGGATTGCGAGGGGAGATGTAAAAACTGAGCAGCTGTGGTAATGGCTACCCAGAGAGCCTGAAAGAGGGAAGGTCTATTTCAAAAAGAAGCGTACAGTTCTTTGCAGCTGCAAAACAGCACCAAAGTGTGTGTGTGTGTGTGTGGGGGAAGCATCTAGAAAAGCAAATGACAGTCCAGGGTTTTAGGGCATGTCTTTAAAGGCCCTGTGCCCCATGCACTTTGCAAAACAGTTAGTGATTTTGTGCGGTACCCTGAAAATACACTTTCAAATTCTGTTTCATTGCATCATTTTATTATAGTGTCACATATATGCCCCTGCAGACAGTTCTTACATAGGTCACAATACCTCTCCAAGGGGTAAGTTAGATCTGATAACCATGTGTGTGCTTGCCCAACTGAGGAATCCAGTAGTGCTGGGCTGTATTTTAGATATGTTGGAGCATTCCATGCAGTTGTGTTAAGATTTCATTTCACTGAGTCTGGGATGAGATGAACCAGAGAATGGAATTTAGTTAATACAGGGAGATGGAATATAGAAGTGGGAGACTGAAAGTGACAGGAGCAGGAGGGTGGAAAATAGCACATGTTTACGGAGGTCGGCTCCTTGCTGAAGGGGAAGGGAGGTAGAAAACAGTTGTGTAGGCTTGCAACGAAGATGAAATGGAGATGTCTACATGTTCAGAAAAGAATCTCTCTGTGGCTATAAGAGGGTGAGGGATACAACTTCCACTCCTGGGAGCTGGCACAATGCAGCCTTTGCCAACCTGTTATCCTACAGGTGTTTTGGACTCCAACTCCCAGCATCCCTTACCGGTACAGTCAATAGTCCAGGATAGTGGGAGTTGTAGTCCAAAACATCTGGAGTGTCCCGAGTTGGAGAAAGTTGACACAAAGGAAAAGAATAATAGGAAAAGGCCAGTTGTGCCAGCAATTTTATTTTTCTAATCCCGTGTGTATTCTTATACAAATAACCTTCTCATCAGGAAATCCATAAGCACCAGCTTCTCCCTTTGTTCATCATCTAGTTTCTACCTTCTTGTTCTCTCTTGTGGAGAAACTGCTGAAGCCATGGCTGAGATGATAGATGTTTTGAATAAGGGCCTGAAAGAAGAAAGTGTTGTAGAAGCTTGCAGACAAGTAACCTTGCAGCAGACACATTTCATACTCTAACTGCTAGCAAATAGGGCACAGGCACTAACAAACAAATGAACCTTTGACTGTAAAGTAGGGGTGAGTAAAGTATGGCCCATGGGCTCCCTGTGGCCCACTTCCTCCCTACACCCTAGAAAATTTACTTCCCCCTATGGGCGATAGCACCTTCTAGAACACTATGAGAAAATTTGTCCCTCCCAAGCTAAATGTAGTCCCCAAATCCTATTTTTACAGGCCCTGAAAACCTACAACTCCCTGGATTTTTCTCTCTCACACTGGCTGAAGATGCACTGTGAGTGTAAATAAAGAAGGCTGGTTGTCACAGATTCATAAGAAAGGATTTGCCTTGGTGACATTATTTGTTCAAAGCAATTTCCTAGAATTTAGAATTATATGGTGTGTGTGTGTACATTATCAGACTAGTGTAAAAAAACACTGTAATTCCATAAATGAGGATAGTGGAAACATTGTGGCATTATTACATTTATTATCACTTGCCACTATAATCATGTGAAAGAACTGCCACGGAATCATCTCAGAATGCCCACTAGCAGTTTAAGAATGGAAGTTTACTTCTGCGATTTAGGATGGGCGAGATTTTGGTGGTTCTTGCGAGAATACACAAGCGTGCTTAAAACGCCAAAAACACCTTAATTAACAAAGTAAATGAACAAACAAGCACTGAAACATACCTAAGCACATTGAAACTAAATGGGACAGCTCATAGAGCATCCTGTGCTTCGTTTCGTGTTCTCACCCACAGGTTTTCTCACTGAGGACCGCCCATTCACGCTGTAATATTTCAATTGCAATGGGATGTGGTTTCACACACCCTCATTACTGTGAAAAAAGTGGTATTGATGATCTATTGATGACCTGTCCCAAAGTCCTGTGTGTGTGTGTGTGTGTGTGTGTGTGTAGCTGCTTGATAAGTATCTTCTGACCTTTGTGTTAATTGGTCAGAACACCAAAAGTGGGAAAAGATTTACTTAAGGAAAATATTCACTAATTGTTTCTATAATGTTGGGTGGCAAATGCTCTTTTGACCCCACCTACACTAGTACCCCCTCCAATGCTGTAATGCCCCACTGACTGGTAAGCCTCACAACTTGATCCTTTACCCCTCATGCTCTCATGATATTTGTCTCTTTATTTCAGTATTTTCTGGACTGATTTTGCAACAGTTTTTCTATTTATCGCACAACCACTTTGGTAAATTTTATAGCATGGACAAGTGATACACTGCTGTAACTCTTGACCCATGGGAATGGTTTTAGCCATCTGAACCAGTCTGGCAACTTTGGAGTGGTCCTGGGGACAGGAACGTGTTCTCCATTTCCTGGCCTGCCTCAGCTAAGAGACATGACCAGCCCATGGTTGTGGTGGTGGTAGTGGTGGTGAGGATGGGTGACACCACTGTTCGATGAGCACCTACACAGCACTATTTTATTTATTTATTTTTGGTATTAATACTCCACTCTTCAGCTACAAAGGCTCTCAGAGCGGCTTACAAATTGTCAAGCAATAGCAATTTACACATCTGCACCACATCAAGTGGTTTCCAATGTGTGTTAGCTAATTGCCCCCACAAGCTGGGTACTCATTTTACTGACCTACAAAAGGAAGGAAGACTGAATGAACCTTGGGGCCCATGGGATGAAACTTGCAACATTGTGGCTTGCAGTACTGGTGTTTAACCACTGTGTCACCAGGGCTCCCTATAGTATTGACTGTCGGCACACTTTTAAAAAAAAGACAGTATCACTCCAGCACAGTGATGTACAACTTTTGAATTATGTAAATGCCATATCTAGGATATAAGTGGGAGGATCCTCTTAAATTTCCATGTTTTTTTTTTTTTGGTAAGGAATTAAAATAATTACATGCTTTATGTTGGTTCTGTGGTACAAAACCATGGATCTAAACCAGGATGGGGTGACTGGTCTGAGATTCCTCTGAGGACTGCAAAAACTGCCCACAATGTCAAAAAATATGAAAAAAACAAAATATAATTGGATGATGACTGGACATCCACAACTAGTTTTCAAAACCAGGATTTTTTTTTAATTGAACAATATAGAGAGAACCCTGCAGCCTATTTAAAACCTTTTAACTCTCCCAGTCTAGAAAAGGAGTGGCCTGTGGACCCCCAATACTTCACTTTGCCCACCCGCTGATCTAACCTGTGGCTATTCTGTGAAAAAAAAGTTAAGCAAATTCAGGAAGACTTGTTTTGGATTTATGGAGCTAGGTTTTACGAAGACCACAGTCCATGAAGTCACAATACAAAAACTGAAAAAAAATATGTTTGCCTTTTTTACACAAACCCTTCCTCTCTTATCCTTTTCTACAAGGCAAGGGTATAGCTCCAGGGAGGGGGGCAGGGAAAATGGAGGCATAAGAATTCTTCCCCTTCCATGAATATGTCTCCCTCTCTGCTATACTAGACACTTGGGTACTGGAAGAAAATGCTAGAAATTCTTATTAGGGGGTCAAAGCCTTCCTTTTGTAACCCTTGCCCCATAGCCACACCCCTCCTTATTACGTACAATCTTATACAGGCTGACCCCCCATATCCATGGATTCAGGACCCATGGTTTCACTCATCCACACCCAGGGGAAAAATTGTTCTCTCTAGGCATTTCTAGGTATTCCAATATGATTGTGTGGTCAGCATCCGGTGTTCACCTCATTGAAAAATAGTAGGGTTCCATATTATCCACAGCTTTGAGTATTCACGTCTATTCTCCTTTATGGGTCTGAAACATGGGTCACCTATCGCCACCACTTACGACTCCTCGAACACTTTCATCAGTGCTGTATACACACAATCCTAAATATACACTGGACTGACTATGTGATAAATGTTGCTGTCCTTGAGCAAGCAGGGATCGCCAGCATTGAGGCCATGATATTGAGAACACAGCTGCGCTGGGCAGGGCATGTTTCTAGGATGGAGGACCATCGCCTCCCAAAAATAGTATAGTACTCTACGGTGAACTCGCCATGGGTCAGCGTAAGAGGGGCGCTCCGAAAAAGCAATACAAGGACTCCCTGAAACAGCATCTCAGGCTCAGCCAAATTGATCACCAACAGTGGTCCGCCCTGGCCTCACATCGGGAGGCATGGAAATGCACTATCCACAACGCTGCAGCCTTATTTGAGAACTCACGCCAAACAAGTCTTGAAGAGAAACGACAATGCAGAAAGAATCACAACCCGGAAACATCACCCAAGGAGACCTTCTGCTGTGCTTTCTGCAACCAGACTTGTTTATCTCAGATTGGCCTTTTTAGTCATCAGCATGCTTGCAGAAAGCGCGGGATGAGTCCTTCCTGAATCTTCGTTTGCGAAGAAAAGCCAGAGAGAGAGGGAGAGAGGGGGGGTATTCACGGGGGGGGGATCTTGGAATGTATCCCGTGGGATACAGGGGTTGACCTGTATTCTGACCAAACACATGCCATTTCAATCAATGTCAAAGTGTACATTCAAGGACCTGGAGGTTGCCTTTCTTGACTAAAACTGCAACTTTCCCTGATTTTTTAGATTAGGGAGCTTTCCCACCCACCCCCAGGCAAACCTGAATCCCTGCCACCTCTCTCTTAATTCCAGCACACATGCTAAAGTTCAAATGGGGAAGAGAAATTAAAAAAGCAATTCAAATGGGGAAGAAAAATTAATAAAGCAATTCACTCAAATTTTCACACTTGGGCGGATGGCCCAAACAATTCCCCCAACATGTTTCTTTGGCCATGAAAGTGTTGTACACTTTGAGGCACAGCGTACAGTATAAAACTGCAGCCTAGTCCCTGACTATTGTTTGCCCCTTGGGGATTTTTCAGAGTCATAGGGCTTGTCTATGGGGGTGGGTGGGTGGAACGGATTGCTCCACAATAATGGCAAATCGCAGCAGCTCCAATTTGTCTTAATTGTGTTTTGGCCCCCAAAAGCTTTGCATGCCCGCTTGTCAAGATGGTGGCTGCAAGTGATTCACTTGTGTCTTTAATTTGCCACAGCTAATTTTTTCTTTAACACCCCCCTCCTATTCTCTATTTTGGGCTTCAGCGATATTTTGCCTGTTGAAAAAAAAAGGAAAAAAGGAACACACAATTTTCTCACCTTAGCGCTCACCTTAGCGCTCACCTTAGCACTGATTCACTAAGGTGAAAATTCAATATGGCAGCATGGGGCACTTGCCCTGTTAAGCCATGCCCCTTGTCCAGCCAATCAGTTCACACTTCCTCTCCTATGGGAAAGCAATTCATATCGAATCACTTGCCCTAACGAGGGGAAATGTACATTCCTCATGCAGTATTTTTAAAACTTCATGGAAAGCCATGAAGTTTCCTAGCGCTCAATATATGGCAGTTTTTGCCCCCCTCCTTCTGAATATGGCAATCGTTGCAGGCTGCCATTAAAACAACACATTTCTCCTTGAATTCTATGAGGATTATTTTCACCATTCAGACAACCCCATAGTTTCTATCAAAAGGGGGCTGCTGCTCTAGGGGTTAATCTCACTCTAGGAAGATCTCAGAACAGCTGGTGTTTTATTGAGGGCAGCTTTGTTGCTGGAGGTCCCCCAATATTTTGCAGTTTTCTCCACAGACACATGCATACATATGCACACACAGAAGAGCCTGGCAGCAAGCAGTAAAATATAACTAGTTACTGATGCTTTATTCCTTTTCTCCAAGCACAGTTGTAATTAGAGGAGAGCTAACTTCATTCCTTTTGCCATGTCAGTATTTTAGTTAGTTTTTAGAAATGGATAAGTGAAACATTATTTTTAATTTTTTAAAATTAGAAATGGCAACCTACTATTTTGAGGGCCTTGTAACTGTAGTTATTTTTTTAAAAAAGTAGCTTTCCAAACTCAGTGAAGTATCTTTCCAAACTCAGTGCATAGTCCTAAGGAGAGAAGAAAAGATCTGAGGTGGAATATAGGAGGCCTGATATCTGCGGTGGAGCTACAAGGAGGGCAAAAGAGGGCATTGCCACCCCAATGAGTTCTGCCACCCCAATGAAATTTCTCTTCGGTCTCTAAATTTCTAGTATTGTGGTAACTTAAAACTTAAGTTTAGCACTGAGAAATACAGTTTAGCCATCTAAGGAAAGGGTCAGGCAATATTACCAATGGAAGGCAAACACCCAAATATAAGAGTTCTAGATGTGAATGATTTCCAATGCCTCACTCTCTGCAATGCTAAAAATGTGGGAACTGAAGGAAAATTTCATTTAGGGAGGGCAGAATTCTTATTTGGAGAAGCAAAGCTCTCATCCCCCTCCCCAGCCCTGTAGCTACACGCCTGCCTCATATTGCTAAACCTCATGTAGCTTCATATTCCTAACTACTGGCTGTAAAACATGTTGGAATGTTAATGGAGGATTTACTGATGATAGGCAAACAATGCAGAGTCTGTGAGTCTCAGCCAATTGCTGCTGGATTCCTCTTCCAAGATAACCCCCCCCCCGCCGAAAAAAAGTTCTTCACTCCTGAGACATGTGAGCTACACATTTGCCAGTTGCTTGGAAGGAAGTGACAGCTGCTGGGAAGGCTCAAGAATCACCAGCCCTGCCCTTCCTCCCTGCCGTTGCCATTAGCTGCTAGGGGCTCAGATCTCTAGCTGCTCCCCTAGCTGAGAGCGGAGAGAAAGCTCCAACAATGGCTCTTGACAAAGTCAAGGGGTTTTGCACTGATGCTGAGATCGATATACGCATTGTCTCAGGCTTGCTTTGTGGTTCGGCCACTGCCCTCCTGATGCTAAAATGGGTGAACCAGAGACGAGTCCAGAAGAAACTTGAGGAGGCCAAAAGGAAGAGAGAGCTTGGCTTTCAGCGTATGGAGAAGGCAGCAAAACAGTTCAAACAACAGGTGAACTTCTGTTAGGGACTGCGTGTCACCTGATAGCTTTTCTTCTCTTTTAACTTCAAGAAGTTGGCAAGAGGTGCTTAATTTAAGATCTCTAGTGATTCTCCTTTTATATTCTGCAAACTACTTTCTATCATCTCATGTTAATATAATGAAATATGACTATTCTTCCTAGGCAGTCTTGCAGTGATAACAATTCGCCTCATTTCCATAAAATCTAGTTGACACTTAGCATTCTTTTTGTACCTTTCAAGGTGCCACCTTGTTTGTCATCCAGCAGGGGAGTACAAGTCATCTCATCTTTGTCCTCCAGTTCAGTTTATTTTGGGAATTTCCCCTTGACCTATGCACCCGATTTATCTTTAGGAGCTTGTTGATATATTGTGAGTTGCAGGCAGGCAGAGTATAAAGTTGCTCCCTTTCCTCCTTCCATATTTAAACTGGCAGTCTGAATGTAGCTGTCCCTACCCTTCCCATCTTTGCTGGTTGGTAACAAATCAGCCATCACTACCAATGAGTTATCTGAGTGGATGTTTGCTTGGCAGCTGGTGGTGCATGCCAGGACTTTACTGCTGTTTCATGCTAGCAGAGCTTGGTATGTCTGAATAGAAAGAAGGAGCAGTTCTCTGCCTCCCATCTTCCAGCTTTCACAGGGAAAGTGAATTCAATGAGCTCCCTGCATGCGGTTTGTGATGGCTATTGGTTGGCTTTAACTCTCCCTTCACACAAGACTTTGGGAATATAACCCAGTATCTCTCCATTAACAGTGAACAAGGGACACAGTGTTTTCATTTGAATTCCCCATTTTTTGGTGCACATCCTTACTTCTTTACAGTGAGCTATCTCCACTTGTTGAAGATTATGAGAATAAGCCCTGTCTGGAGAGTCTCCTTTTTTTTTTGGTTACACAGCCCTGAAGTGCAGGGTTCAATCCATTAAAGAAATGAAATGAAAATGAGATGTGGAATATACAGTTGGGGTAAGGCTTGGAACCTACAGCGAGTGCAAAACACAGCAGCCAGGCTTTTGTCGCCTGTCAGCAATCTTGAAACAGGTTCACTAGCTTCCTGTCTGTTTCTGAGCCTAATTCAAGGTGCTGGTTCATTACCTATAAAGCCCTTGATAGCTTGGATAAATGAAAGACAGCCTCCTCCCATATAAGATGAGCTTGCCTGGAGCTTATATTGTTCATCTGCAGCATGTCTCATCATCTGGAGTGCCCAGATGACAGGGGCTTTTGTATAGCAGCTCCAACTGTGAAACACCTTTCCCAGAATGGTTCTTCTGAACAGGCGGTAAGAATACTTCCATTCCACTAGGCGTCTAGTGATTCATGATGATTTTAGAAGGTTCCCTTGCTTTGCTGTAATGTATTATTTTTAATACGTTTCCATTTTGTTTGGAAGTGTTACATGTTATTGTTTTTATGCTTTAACTGTGTATGAATCACACTGAGCACCCACTGAGTAGAAGGACAATTTTGATAAACAATAAATAAATATTTATTATTACTTATACTCTGCCTTTCTCCTGGGATGGGATCCATGGTGGTAACAGAAATGTAAAACAAGATTACATTTCTTAAAAAACCTATTCTACAAAAGTTAAAAAATAATTCAGTTCCAATGTTATTAAAATGATGATTAAAAGTCATTAAAATGTACTTAAGGGTCTTACCGCACGAAGGAAAGGATGCAGAGGGGAAGCCTGAGAGTAGCGTGTTCCACCTTGCCTTATTGCAAGACTTCGGTGTGTTTCAGCTGTTCTCCATGGGAGATGGTGGTAAACATGGGTCTTTTTGTTAATGGGGTTTTCCAGTTAGCAAAAAGACTCGCATTTACCATCTTCTCCCAGGGAACTGGAATGGGAGAACAGCTGAAACACGCCAACATCATGCAATAAGGCAAGGTGGGTGGCGCAATTATCGGGGTGCCCTGCTGCTTCCTTCCCGTGTGCAGTATGTCCCATCAATTACTAATAAAACTTTAAAAAATACAATACAGCACGCCACTTCACACGAACTACTGCTAACACAATTCACATCTCAAAGGCCTGCCTGAACTAAAAGGTCTTCATTTGCCAGCAGAACCACTTCCGTGGTTGTCATCATGCCACTCCTATCATGGAATAACTGACCAATGTGTGGCCTACACTGCATGTGCAAGAGTGTATTGTGTGAGCCATGGTCTAGCAGCTACACATCATACAGGGCAGGGGTATGTCAGCAATGTGTTTGCTTGTTCCTTGCTGCAGAACCCAGGAGTGAAAGCAGCTCCTATCCTCTCTCTTCCTCTTGTGGAACTGGCTGGCAAGTTGAAAGATGGCTCATTGTCTCCAGAAAGTGTCCTATACACCTACATTGAAAAGGTAAAATTTACTTCAGTTTTCAGTACCAATGTTCAATATGCATTGTTTCTACAAACCCATCTTTTCTTCCCTGTGACTCTCAAAACCTTTTACACAATACAAATGAGTGGCATCTATATCACCCACTATTAAGGACTTGTTTATCTCAGATTGGCCTTTTTAGTCATCAGCGCGCTTGCAGAAGGCGCGGGATGAGTCCTTCCTGAATCTTCGTTTGCGAAGAAAAGCCAGAGAGAGAGAGAGAAGTGTTGTATGGCTCATCAGGAAGCTCACATGAAAGCCAAGTCATAGATAAAGTGTTTGCTAGGTCAGAACAGAGAGGAGAGGTGGTGCAGACAGATATCATAAGTCAATGCAGAATACCCAACATGTAAATGATTTTGTTTGAATATATTTTGGTTAAGGATAATGTAATTGATAATGATGATGAGATAATTTAGGGTGCATGTACACTATAGAAATAATGTAGTTTGACACCACTTTAAGTGCTATAGCTCCATCCTATGGAATCCTGGGATTTGTAGTTTTACAAGGTCTTCAGCCTTCTTTACGAAAGAGTGTTGGTGCCTTACAAAACTACAAATCCTGAGATTCTGTAGGATGGAGTCATGGCAGTTAAAGTGGTGTCAAACTCCATTATTTCTACAGTTTAGATGCACCTTTAGAGGCTACTTTATCTTCAGTAACAAGCAAATTCCATAATCTCAGGGTGCTGTACACTCTGTACACCCAGGGGTTCTTAACTGGAGTAATTCAAATTCTGCAACCAAAAAAGAAAAGCCAAATTTTGAAGCCTGCATGCTTATTACAATTATAGGGTTAATGTGAGTCTATGATCCTCCCCCGGTCTCTGGTATGTCATGGGTTTGGGCCTATTATGCACCATGTGATCAACAGAGTTATTTTCAGCTGTGATAGATTTATTATGGCTCCTAAAAGCTAAGCTACAAGGGATTTCCATTTTTGGAGCTGCTTGGCTTTGAGAGTTGTGGAGGGTGGAGCAAGGGATCTCCTAAGTGAATTTAGTGAATGCATTGCCTGCTTGCCTGGCGGCTGGACAGTGTAGGCTTAAGTGCATAAAAGTATATGTGACTTCATTGGGTGTTGGGTTGGGGGGGGAAACAGCAGACTGATCAAACATTTTGTGTGTGTTTTCTATGCAATATATACATGGGGGCAGCGAGTGTTGTCTGGTAACAAGGTAGTTTCCAATGCAATGCTACCTTCCCTTGGTGTCCATTTATTCAACCAATGCTATTACAGAGTAGGACCTATTCACACTACGGAATTATAGCACCATTATTCCACTTTAATTGCCATGGCTCCATCCTATGGAATCCTGAGATTTGTAGTTTAAAGGGGGCATTTAGAATTCCCAATTAGGGCACTCTAATGCCTTGCTAAATTGCAAACCCCAGGATTCCATAGGATGGAGCCATGGCAATTAAAGTGGAATAATTGTGTAGTATGAAAGGGCCCATGGAAACCATTCCTTATTTCTTCCTTGTCCACTGTTATCAAACTGCTCAGAAAGTGACTCTGAAATCACAAGCTGGTTCCCACCTATGATTTGGAAGTCATTTGCAAAATTGGAAAAGAGCTCACAGCTTTAATCCACACGGTACTCCCTGGATGATGTTGGCTCCAGCCCAATGTTCTTAGAAAATGCTGCTCTCTGTTCACCAGTACATCAGTGAAACATTCACAAACTGATAAATGTGGATGTGCTTATTTACGCTGCCATTTTTGAATCAGCGGTTTGCAGATTGTTCCTTGAGAAATATCGATAAACATTAATAAAGGAATCAACTCAACCTTCTACGGGAAAAATTGCCCCATCATGAATACTGCTTAGTCACAAGCAGCTGCACTATTACAAAGAACCCTGGTGGTGCAAGGGAGCCCTGGTGGTGCAGTGGTTAAATGCCAGTGCTGCAGCCACAGTGCTGTGAGTTCGATCCTACAGGGTGCCAAGGTTGACTCATCCTTCCATAGGTTGGTAAAATGAGTACCCAGTTTGTTGGGGGCAATTAGCTAAAAAATACTGTAAACCGCTTAGGGAGTGCTTTGTACTGATAAGCAGTATAGAAATAGAAGTGCTATTGCTATTGTTGTTCATTTGCTGGTTGAAAAATTGGTTTCTTGATACCAATCTGATTAGGAAGAAAATAACACAGTGGCAAGAATTTTGTGCAGTTTTCAACTGGTATTCACACACCCAAAGCTTTATGGTGTAAACTGTTTTGTACAGAAATATACATGAATTGTATATACAACAATGTGCAAGATTGCTGGTTTTTTGCAGACCCTAGCAATCTTGTACCTCCCCACCCCCATGTGGCTATTTTATGTGTGCAAGATTGCTGTTTTTTGTGCAAGATTTTGTTCTTTGTTGATGGTGCAAGAAGTAAGATTGTGGAGTGTTTGCACAGAAAATAGCAATCTTACACAAAAAATGTTGCTATCTGAAGACAGATAATGTGTGTTTGTGTGTGGATTTTCCACACAATGGCCAGAATTCTCTATGCTTTATGTTGCTGTGTATAGAATCATAGAGTTGGAAGAGACCACAAGGGCCATGGTAGTTATGTAGCTATGTAGTGAATCTCAGTCTGACACCCCCCTTCCAACAATCCTCACTTATCCATCAGGGGCTGCTGCGATCAGTGGGGGCTGTTCCCCTGTCAGTTGCTTGCAACAGGCAAAAATAGGATCCCTATTCCAATCCCCCCTCACAGCAGAGATCACTTGCATGAGGGGGGTTGAGAACATCAGTCAGTCAGCTGCTTCCTAAGCAACAAGGGAATGGACTCCATGGATTGCAGCAGCACCTGACAGGCAAGTGGGGATTGAGGAACTTTTGTAGTCCTTACATATTCCCTAAAGAAGGGGATGTGCAGATATTGTGAATACAAAGCAGTCACAAATGCCTAACTCTTAAGTTACACATTCATAACTATTCAATGCCAGCCTTTGTGGACACCAGCCTTTTTATATCAAAAACCCACAATTGCTGTGCTATTTCTACACAAAACAATTTCATATGTCAGAATGTGTGAATACCAGGCAAGATCTGTGCAGAAATATTTATTTTCTCCACAGCAGAGAGAAAACTGTGGGAATTGTTGTTATCACTTCTACAGATGAAAGTCAAACATTTCTAGTCAAAACACAACCTTAGCTTCAAATTGGAAACCCCTTAGTTTGCAGCAATCTTGTGCTTTTGTGTGTGTATAGCAAATACACCATTATATATATGCACTGTGCAAAAGAGACCTCTGAAAACTCCAGATCTGAGTAGCCAAGAAAAGAGAATATTGTCATGATTCTCAAATGTTATTGCACTTCCTCCCCTATGCCCTGCTCACGCAAAGGCTTTGGAAGTCACCCGGGAGATCAACTGTGTGACGTACTTCCTTCCAGAATGTGAGGAACAGCTCCAGGAATTGAAGAAACGGGAGAAAGGGTTGCTTTATGGAGTTCCTGTCAGTATCAAGGAAGATGTTGCTTGCAAGGTAGTTACAGTATTGTTGTTATTCCTAAACTTTATCCCTAATTTTTTTTCCTGATTTAATTCCCTTATGTTCTGATGTTACTTATCATTCTGTTGTATTTGTGTGATTTAATTCTTTTTAAAAAAACATTCTCAAATTATCCTGTTGTCCATCCATCCATCCAGTTGGACAGTATGCATTTAGAAGAAGGATGGCATGTACAGAAACCAGTTGTAGGTCTCCATACTCTCAGTGGCCAAATGTGGTATTCACATAGTTGGGGTAAAAAACATAAATGAAACAAAGGGAAACGCAGGCAACTCTCAGTATCACCACTCTTAAGCTGCTAGGGGTAATGTACTGAAATTTATTGACCTGTTTTCTTGGAAGTCTGCATACTTTTCATCTCAGGTTCTTGGTTCAGGCTCTCAGTTCTTTCTGTCTGGAATTTGCCTACTCTCCCCCAGTAAATGTCACAAAATGGGGGGGGGGAATCCCAAGTAATCACAATGAGGGGAAGATCACGCACTCCCTCTACTGTATAGCATGGTATAGGTTTACACAGCAGAGTGAGTATCAGTGAATTTAAAGCAACGAAATTGAGATAATACAGGAAGCCCTTACCTTTCACCAGCTCATTTATCTGATGACTTGTTTTTCGACATTTGCAAATTAAGGACAAGTTCCATTTATTCAATGAGAAATCCACTCTTTTGACAGTTCTTGCCTACAGAGTTTGCTTGGGACTGACCACATATGTGCACAGGTGCTGCTTGCAAAGTGAGCTGAGAGAAGGGAAAAATCACCAAGCTGACTGAGAGACTTTGCAAGCCACACAGGTGGGCACAAGCACTTGTGAGTGCATGTAGGCAGTCCCAAACAAGCCATCGTAATTCCCTCATGTTCCCTGCTTTTCGACCAGCTCCAGTTTCTGACACTGCTGCAGTCCCTAACCTGTTGGATAAGTGGGAGCTTCCTGTATTTACATTTGTTTAGCTCGTGTAATTAAATTAGCTTTGTAGATTTAGGACTCATCTGTACTAGCTTCCTGCCAGCATATCCTAGCTGTGGGGGTGGTCCATTTCCCCACCCTCCATTACCTGGTTACCTGGAGAAAACAGGTCAGAGCCCAACAGGACACCAGCTCACTGCTGTAGCCAGTATCAGAGGCATTTTCTCTGTTGATGCGGAAGCTAGGAAGGGGGCTTGCAACCTGTGACCGCAGGACCCTGCATATGACAAGGGTGGGGGCTCAGTCTGACAGGAGAATTAATTGCAGAAAATGGCACATTACCTCACTATTGCAGCAGTGTTCATTTGTCCCCATAATTCATTTGCAAGATCACTGGCACGGAAAGCTATCTGAGTTTGAAGTTCACACGGAGCATGTCTGCAAAAAAAAAAAAAAAAAAAAAAAAAAGATGTTGGCCGCGAGTGAATTACCTGCCTTATTATTCCCCGAAAGCTCCCTCCATCCCCCCACTTTTTTGCTTTGTTAAATGAGAGATGCGAAAGAGTGTTCTTCTGCTTAAAAAAAAAAAAAATCTTTCTTTGTTCTGAAAAAAAGTGCATGCTTGTGTCTGCGAAAAACAACAATGGCAACTCCAGTCGCTTTGTCGCCAGCAAGTCCGCCCCCACTCATGTCTGACCAATCACGTTTTGACTTCCTGGATGTGCCCCAATTTGAATTGTTTTTTCAAATGGGCTGTTATGAGCATTTTCATGTACTTTTTTTAAAAAAGATCATGAGAAACAGCAAAAGCTGTAGTCGTGAACTACTTGAAGTTTTCAGCCCCCCCTCCTTCCGAATACAGTGAATCCTGGCAGGAGCTCATCTGGACAAAACGTATTCTGCCCGCATTCTTTGGGGATGTTTTCATCATCTAAACAACCCCTTGGTCATATGCTGCAGGCCCCCTGCCTGGCTCCCAGAAGGGCCAGAAAGCTGGCGGCAGCAGCGAGGAAAAGCATTCTGGGACAGGCTCCTGTGGACATGCGGGGCCCGATCTAGTGGTACCAGATTACACCAGTATTATCTTAAAATGTGGTAAAGGGCCCTATCCCAGCTTGGCCCTGTTCCAGCCCTGTATCTGCCCTGGGGGTCATGAGGACTGCCCAGAGGCAGATTGGTATAAATGTCCTGCATCATTTGGACTGCAGGACTCTGGAAAGGGGGCAAGCCAGGATATTTGGCAAGTGTAGACAAGCCCCTATCTGTAAAAAGAAACATAATTCCCAATAGAAAATAACCTAAAATATGTATCCTAAGCTCCTTTTAACTAGTGAAATTTGATAGTATTGCCTAATGGTTGGAGAATTTGCTATTTGTTCCTTTAGAATAACATTCTTCTATACTTTCCACTTGAATGCCTTTGGGGTTTTTCATGGGAAAATGGGCAACAGATCTAAAAGGAAGTCATTGACTTTATTTCTGTTCTTTAAGGGGTATCCAAATACACTTGGCTTGGTGAAATTTCTAGACCATCCTGAGCGGGAAGACTCTGTAATAGTCAAGGTATTAAAGAAGCAAGGGGCAATTCCATTTGTAAGGACCAACACTTCACAGGCCATATTAAAGTAAGTTTCTTTACTTTAAGGCAGTACTGGTGTACAAATCTTAATGACATAAGCTCGATCTTGTCTGTTCAACTAGGTTTGCCATTTTTTATGGCTCTACTTCCATACTTTTTCTGACTCACAGGAATTAAAGGACTGAAAGTTTTTCTATTGCTTTATCTCCATTCCAAGAAAGGATTCATCATACAGATGGCAGTTGTATTCCTTTGTATGACCACAGTATTTGCTCTCCCGGCACATAAATAAATTTAAATAAATAAATGCATTTCATTTGTATGCTGCTTTTCTCCTGGAGAGGGATCCAAGATGGTTCATAAAAAGGATAAACTAAAACCTAACAATACAGTTTTAAAGACAATTAAAAACTATCACATTGAAACAGTGTAAAACTAATGCCATTTAACACTGTGTTTCACCTTGAATAGCTATGGCTGTAATGTGAGGAGGCAGCATCCAAACACTGCTCAACCCAACACTAGGGTTGCCAATTGAGGACTGACCCAGGCTTTGAGATTTAAGGGTCCAAACCTGAGACCTAGGGACAGTTTCTTGTGATGTCACAGGAGGCGGGCCCTGATTTATGTTACAGGGGCAGCCCCTGGTGATGTCATTAAACATGGCATATTAAGCATCAACAACTGTTGCAACAGTATGCCATTCAAATAAAACAACAACAACACCAAGTCTTCACAGTCTTGTTTGGTGGGAACAAGGGAGAGGGCCTTCTCAGTGGCTGCTTACATTTTTTTTTGTACCACCAGGTTTTTACAAACTGACAAGGGCTGGGCTTTTAAGACTGTGTGGTGTGGTTTTTAAGATTGTGAAGGGTCTTTATACAGTCTTAAATGCATTTTAATATTTTTAATGTTAATGGTTTTAACTTAGAAATGGTTTACTTCTTTTTAAAATTTTATATTTATACTGTAATCTTTACTTCTGTATTGTTTTTAACTTGCATTGCTTTAAAGATGTTGTTAGTTGCTTTGAGTCCCATTGGCAAGAGAAAGATAGGATATAAATGAATAAAGTGATGGTAATAATAATGATCTAACAAATGAGGAAAACACGTCTACACACACTTTTCAAGTCAATTATCTCAGGACTTTTATCAAACAAGGCTAGTATCATTAAAAAAAACCCATGTCATTTAGGACACAATGATAGCAGCAAAGGCAAAATTATTAGATGTTCTCGTTACTTACCTGTTCCCACTGCATTGCGCTGGCACGGATGAGGTGTCATTTTTTTTTATTGATGGGCTAAGCCATCAATAAAAAGTGATGCCTCATTCATGCCTGTGTGACACAGTGGGAATGGCTGAACAACTATGTTGTCTGATAATTTCAGCCTTTTGTGTTATCGTCGCATCCTTATGACACAGTTTTTGCCATGTCTGATAAAATCCTCACTCTAAAATTCTTCACTCTTGCCCTGAGGACTGGAGAAGAAGGTCCAGGCCCTGAGAAAAGTGGTCACCACTGGAGTATTTTGTCATAGGTTGCTGACGCATTGCAGAAATAATGCAGTTTGACACTGCTTTAACTATCATGGCTCCATCCTATGGAATCCCAGGATTTTTAGTTTGTTGTGGCACCAGAACTCTCGGGCAGAGAAGGCTAAATACTTCACAAGACTACAAATCCCAGAATTCCATAGCACTGAGCCATGGCAGTTAAAGTGGTGTCAAACTGCATTATTTCTGCAGTGTATCAGCAGCCATAGTCTTGTTTATCCATGGGCAAAAAACGATCCATGATGAGAAATCTATAAAATCTGTTCCCATAGAGTTCCTCAGTGATGTTGCGACATTGTGTTTAGTGAACTGCATGCCTGACCAGGGCCCATACTATGCCAGGGTAAGTTCAGTGCCCTCATAGAATCATAGAATTGCAGAGTTGGAAGAGACCATGAGGGCCATCCAGTCCAACCCCCTGCCATGCAGGAAATCTTGATCAAAGCATCCCCGACAGATGGCCATCCAGCCTCTGTTTAAAGACCTCCAAGGAAGGAGACCCCACCACACTCCGAGGGAGCGTGTTCCACTGCCGAACAGCTCTTACTGTCAAAAGTTCCTCCTAATGTTGAGGTGGAATCTCTGTTCCTGGAGCTTGCACCCATTGCTCCGTGTTCCAGTCTCTGGAGCAGCAGAAAACAAGCCTGCTCCATCCTCAGCGTGACATCCCTTCAAATACTTAAACAGGGCTATCATATCGCCTCTTAACCGTCTTTTTTCCAGGCTAAACATACCCAGCTCCCTAAGTCTCTCCTCATAAGGCATCATTTCCAGACCTTTCACCATTTTAGTTGCCCTTCTCTGGACATGCTCCAATTTGTCAATATCCTTTTTGAATTGTGGCGCCCAGAACTGGACACAGTATTCTAGGTGAGGCCTGACCAAGGCAGAATACAGTGGCACTATTACTTCCCTTGATCTAGACACTATACTTCTATTGATACAGCCCAAAGCAAAGAACTTTAATCTATTAGTCCTTTCTTATTTTATTCAGCATTGACTGTGGCAATACACTCTTTGGACAAACCTTGAACCCATTCAACCACAAGAAATCCTCAGGAGGTTCCAGTGGTGGGGAAGCAGCACTCATTGGAGGAGGAGGGTCCATTCTTGGGATTGGGACAGATGTGGCTGCAAGTATCCGGGTACCTTGTGGCTTTTGTGGGATCTGTGGATTCAAACCAACTGGCTATAGGCTGAGGTAAGTTTCATAGATCTGGAAACACATAACTAACCATAAATCATGTCTATAACAACTGAATAAATGGAAGACACATTAGAGTCTAAAAGCAAACAGTATGCACTCAGAATTTCCTGAAAGCATGTTTTCTACTTTTTGTTTCAGTTTCAGAAAGCTATAGTAAGCTAGTTCTTGGATTATAAATACAATTCCTCTTAGATAGCACGATAAAGCCATTTTCTAAGACCTAGATGGCATTAAAGTAGAGGAAGAGAACCATTTTCAGATCAAGGGACACATTTCCTTAGAGGATATGGTTGTGGACCAGAGCTGGTAACAGGTGGCTAAAAGTGCATGGAATACTCCTTTTTGTCCTCTCTCTCTTTCTCTTCATCCATTCAATAGCAATAGCATTGATATTTATATACCACTTATCAGTGCTGAATCACTCCCTAAGTGGTTTACAATGTTTTTTAGCTAATTGCCCCCTATAGAAGGATGGAAGGCTGAGTCAACCTTGAAGTCCTCTTGGATCGAATTCATAACCTTGTGGCTTGCAGTACTGGCATTTAACCACTGCACCACCAAGGCTCCTTTCATGCTCTCTCTTACACAGACACTTATCATCCACATATCAGTTCATCAGCACACACAGCCTGTACCTCATCCATCATCCATTCTCAACTGCTCTCTCCCTCACATCTATCCACACACATTGTGCACAATCCGTCCATCCATACACACATACATGTACACACACAAATACACACACAAAATCACATGCTTCATCCATTCATTGTCCTCTCTCTCACACACACACACATGCTTACACCATGCATCCCAGAGCTTCTGAGAGAAAGTAGTCCAGTTCCCAAAGGTTCAATGTGCACAAAAAGGTGTGTAGAATTAGCTGTTGAACTCATTATCAGCCACATCAGTGCCTGCTTCTAGATAACAAGGGATTCCACCAGAGCTGGCTCACTTGTGTGCGTAAGACTCTTTCTCCTGAACCAAAGTGATGGCTCCTCCCTGTTTCTCTCCTAAGTCCCACACCCTTCTCAGCAGCTCTGAGCAATCACTCCATTTCTGCAACAAAAAATCTGCCTCCCTAGTCTATCCCTCTATCCATCTTGTTCTTGTCTCTTGTTCTTGTTTACCACAAGAAGACAAAGAATGAGGGAGACAGGTGTGAGTTCAGAGAACTGAATGTGATTCTAGAGCAAGGTTGGCCCTCTAGCCTATCTGTTGTTCTTTTCTCTTATTCTTTTCATGGCAGCTGCCATGTTTCCTGGGAAGAAGGAGGGAGAGAACAAGAGACAGATAGAGATGTTGATTGGGAGGCAACTGTCATTGTGGCAGGGAAAGAGTTGTCTTGAATCCCCAAGAAGGGAAAACTGAGAGGCCTACTGGGACAGATGCAAAAACCAGTGATCACCCCACCCTGCATTAATGTGCCCATTACACAGTAGCATTCCCACTTGTCTCACCTGGAGACATCTCTACTCTGGAGCATTTGCTTGCTTCCTCTCACCAACTGAGGGGAACACCACTGATATTTTCCCATCCCTCAAAACATCAAGGTTGGCTTTATTCAAACTCCCCTTATCATGAAGTCTTTTTATCCACATCCCAGACCCAGATGTAGATATGTATGGTATGAAAGGAAAACTGTGATTTCTCAGTTTTGAAGAAATGCTGCCTGCCTGCAGATTTTGGGTTTTGGCATTAAAACAGATCCTGCAGTTAGCTCTGTTGAACTTCCACTCACATTTCAGTACTATAACTATACACCACACGTAGATTACAGTCAGATATCCTCAGCTTTCTTTGTCTAAGCAAAGTCGGGTTATTGGAACGTAATGAGATGCTATTTTATACTTTGCTAAACTTTCTGAGTACTTGAAGATACATCAGTTTTCAAGGAAATTTGACTATATATATGGAAGAACACTGGGGAAGCGGTGGTGGTGGGGGGGTGGAGAGAACTGTATTAGTAGCGTAACTCCTAACTTCTGGACTAAAAAGTGGGCTGTGCCACTGAAAGTATTAAACACGGGGAAGGTCCAGAGCCTGTTTTCACTTAAAGCTCAAATCTCTCTGCAAATTGTTGTTAGTTCTGGTTTAAACTCTAAGAAGGGAAGTGAAATTGTTTGAATCCACAGTGTATGCAAGCTGCATAGTTAAAATATCCATGATCTGCTTCAGTGAAGGGTGGATGTCTGATAGCTCCTTACTACATGTAGATTTACAGAGGCTAGAATGTTAATTAGAGATAATGAAAGGTGCCTATAAGATTTCCCTATCAGAGGGGGGGGGATACTGAAGGTGTTCTGTGCAGAATTTCCAATGGCTTTCCAATAGCTTGCAGCTATTAGTAACATCCTTTGACACATGTCACTTGCATTTCATGGTTTGGGTCTCTTTGGCTCTCTCTGTCATTTGGCTTTTCTCCATCATTAATTTACTTTTCTCGTTTCCTCTTGTGTAGCGTCAAAGGTGCTACCACTCCTGTAGCTGGAATGAACTCAGGTGAGCAAGTCCCTCACTGATAAAATATAAGCTAGAGGTGAAACTTTTACTCAGCTCATGGGAAAATTCAAAACAAGCACCAAGGCCTTTGATGAAAATAGTGGTCTTCTGATAAGCAACTGGAATTCAAACTTGGTTTTTTCTCTCTCTCTTTCTTTTAATCTCAAATGTCCTTTTATAAACCTCATTCTTTTTGTGATTACTTTTTTAAAAAACGAAGACCAGATACATTTTAATATATTCAACAGCCATGAAGATTTTGCAGACTATGTGCAAAAAATGCACACAAAAAGGGGAGGAAGCAAATGTTGACATTATTATTCATTTATATAGAAGCTTAATTTTGCACAAGGCTTAAAAGTTTTGATCTCCTTTATGCCTGGGCTGCAGCCAGGAAAATCCTTTAGATTTTAAAAAAATGTGTGATGAAAAGAATAAAACAGTATCAAGTGATATGTTTGTGTATGTACATATTTGTACAATATGTGCACATATACACACATATTCATACCCTATAGACAATGGTGGCTAATAATAAAAAGCATTGCTATAGCTCTTTCCCTATATGCCCCCAAAATGTTTCAAATGCATTATGGAGAATCTGCACTCCATTTTGGGACTGAGTTTGACTACAGATCTCATGGCTTAAAATATCAACCCACATTTTTGGACCACCTAGCCTGATGAAGAGTTCTGGAGAATTTAAAAGCTTGCACGTTTTTGTGGAATTGTAGTTGTTCCTAATGAAAGTATTGCTTGCCTCTAGATTTTAAATTTTTATCATGCATTTACATTTTTTATCATACCTTATAGTCTTACAAGACCCTGCAAGGCAGTCTAGCCTTATTATCCCTGTATTACAGAGAGGGCAGGGACACTAACCTGAAGCTATCTCAGGAGTTTGGGGTGAGCTCAGATTTCATGTGGGGACTTCTAGAGACTTGTCTCAAACTTTTAATCATGATCCTTAACAGGAAACAATAGCATATGTTTCTTTTGCTACTTCTTGAGATATCAATATATATTAACCTATATATCTAGCCACCTAAAGTATCAGTTGGGATGTTTAAAAACTCCCATCACACCAGATTTCTGTCCATTAACATTCATAGAGAATTATTTGCAGGTCAGTGCTATCCTCAGGTTTCACATAGGAAACTCAAGGCCAAACTAGCATCAAGTAGAATGTATTTTTCCTCTGATAAATCTGTTTTTCCTCCCACAATGGGATTTCCTTAAACTTTGTGCCATAACAGTCAGATTTGCAAACTAAGTCAATACTAATATTCTAATAACTAACCATGAAATAAAGCATGTTAGATATGTAACTGACAAAAATCACTTGCTATGACAAACAAGAGAGCCAGCATGGTGTAGTGGTATGAGTGTTGGACTACAACTCTGAAGACCTGGATTCGAGTACCGACATGGTCATGGAAACCCACTGGATGACCTTGGGCAAGTCACATTCTGTCAGCCTCATTGGAAGGCAATGGCAGAAACCCCTCTGAACAAATCTTGCCAAGAAAACCCTGTAATAGGTTTATCTTAGAGTCGCCATAAGCAGTGGTGGACTGGGTCTAAAAATATTGGCTGTCAGGAGACAAAGGGGGGCCACGGGGGGGGAGTCTGATCTATCAGTCCTCCTCAGCTCCTCTGGGAAGGGAGGGGCTGCTGCCCCTCTGTGGGGGGTCTGATGTTAACCCCTTGCTTCCTGGGGGAGGAACAGTGGGGAGCCCGACCTACCATTGCTTCATAGGGGTCCCAGTTTACCCGCTGGCCTCCATGCATGAAATACAAAGTCCACCTAGGGGTCCTGGTCTACTGGCATGGCCCGGAGAGGACGGACACCCAGATGCCCTCCATGAGGAGGATGCCTCCCACCTGGTGGCCCATAATACAAGATAAATTTTAGTTGCATACTGTAATAATATTGGAACTTCTATTATATTTTCAAGCTACTAAAAGGTCATTAACATTTTAAACTATGGAGATTATCAGACGGTAAAAATATCCCAGGACAGGGATGACAGGAGATTGTTAAAACGCTTGCCTTTTAGACTACGTCATCCCTGTTCTGGGATGCTCCCGTTCTGCTCCTGTTCCTCCTCCGTTTCCTCTTATTCATGGAAAAATCTGTGAATAAGAGGCCCATTCTGTTAACATAACAGAACGACAGGTGAATGAACAGGAGCCCCATTCTCCTCCGGGGATCATAACAGATCATGATGTCACCAGGAGGTCCCTGCCGGACACTTCTGGGTGAGATCAAGAGAACAAGGTAAGTAAAACCCTTCATTTTCCCCTCCCCAGGTAGCTTTTTATTTTTTAAATGGGGTTTTGTGCTTTGGGAACTGTTTTGACAGCTGGGGGGGGGGCGCGGTTAAATTTGAATTGGCCACCCATGCCAGACACTTCCAAGTAAGATCAAGAGGACAAGGTTACAACAGCTGCATTTATGACCAGGCAGTGAAGGGGGGGGGCATTCCTGTCACAGAATGAAGGTAGGTGTCTGAAAACTTTTACTATATTCCATGTTAGAAATGGGAGTGGAGCAGGTGGGGGGGGGTAGCAGGACTGAAACGGGCTACAAAGGCCTGTCTGATAATCTCTTATGACTCTGGAGACCAGAGCTCAAATCCATGGAAACTCCCTGGGTGGCCTTGGGCAAGTCACACTCTCTCAGCCTCAGAGGACAGTGAAGGCAAATCCCCTCTGAACAATTTTTGCCAAGAAAACCCCATGATAGGGTCACCTTAGGGTCTCCATAAGCCGGAAATGACTTGAAGGCACACAACAACAACAAACCACTAAACCATGGTTTTGTGTTCTGTCTGCAATTGGCCTAGCATCTTGTCACACAATAAGACCTCAGATCATCACTATATAATGTGGTAATAGGGTTACCCCTGTCCTATCACCAAGCCAGAGTGAGCTGATTGCCTCAAGCAACAATATTCCAAGACGGGGAACTACGAGCTTAAAGGCACTACTAGGCAAGTAAAAAAACCCTGTGTTGTCACTAAAGCTGGTGTCACCCCTCCGCCAATGGTGTCACCTGGTGTGGTTTGGTGTCTCCGCACCCCACCCTCCCTTAGTGCCACCACTGGGAAAAAAAAACTAATGACTGGAAGGCAATTGCATCAGCTGAGTCATGTAATCCATACTCATTACAGCATCAAATCCACATCAGTTTCTCCTTCCCCACGTTCAGTGGTTTTCCTCTTTTATTCTAGTTATCTCTGTGACTGGCCCAATAACAAGAGATATGGACAGTCTGGTTCTGTGTATGAAGGCCCTTCTCTGTGATGAGTTGTTTCACCTGGATCCATCTGTGCCACCACTGCCCTGGAATGAAGAGGTAATGGAACTGGACTGAGGGTTATTATGGAGGGGAGAGCTAAAGATAGTCTTCTCATCATTCGTCCTAGATTGTTGATGTATAATGAAAGTTTAAGACCCTCTATGGCTATTCGTGGGGGGGAGGGGTGCCACAATTTGCTGAATTGTTTATGCAATGAGCTGTAAGTAGGTACCTATGGTGGACATTTAATGTTGTATTGTGGCTTCAGTTTTGGCCTAGGCTAGGAGTATCAGAATGGCAAGTTCTGGATGGTACAGTCAGATTTGAGGTCTGGTGCTGACTTTGTTTGGGAATGGAGGTCTGATATCCACAAACAAAGTGGGGAGGGACTAGAATTCAGCGCAGATTCCAGGGTTCATAAATCTGAAGTAAAATCTCATCTTCAGGTTAGAAGGATAGGGCCAATAAGCCAGAGTGGATGTCCCAGAAGACTTACACACCAGTCAGCGTGCTAAAAAACACTTCATTGTCTATCTGATACAAACCGTGGCAAAGGAAATCCCCTCACTCCAGCGCAGATATAGCTAAGTGCATTGCCATCTAGTCACTAGACTGTATCTCTCTGGCTTTTCTTTGCAAATGAAGATTCAGGAAGGACTCATCCCGTGCTTTCTGCAAGTGCACTGATGACTAAAAAGGCCATTCCGAGATAAACAAGTCTGGTTGCAGAAAGCACAGTAGAGGGTCTCCTTGGGTGATGTTTCCGGGTTGTGATTCTTTCTGCGTTGTTGTTTCTCTTCAAGACTTAATGGCACTATTAATATAATTGAGTATCTGGATAGAGAAAGACAAGATGGGAATATAATGTTTCTTAAGGATAGTTTTTTTTAAAAAAAAATAACAAGCAAAATTCCTCATTCTTCAAACATTTTGAATGCAGCCATACCTCAGTTAACAAAGCCGCTGACAAAGGAGCTCCTTTTAACAAAATCAATTTTCTGTCCACCCACCCCCACCTTTTCCTCCTTGTCCTCTGTCCAGTTGACAGGTTTTTTTTTAACAGCATTAGCTTTGGGAGAGTGGTGAAGAACTAGAGAAACACAAACTTTCATTTACAGAGTTGCAGCAGCATGTCTGCAATAAACAATGCAATAAAGCTTGGGCAGGGAAGGAATGGGATACTGCTCACCAGATCCTATTCTAGCCATATGTGCCTACGTACAAAAGGCAAAGTAATGGCAGCCTCCTCTAGAATCACTTACTGAGCATTCATGAGCTGCAAAATGGAGAGAAAGGGAGAAAGTAAATTAGCCTACCTTACCAGCTACCTCCAGCATGTTAAAAAAAAAAAAAAAAGGAAGGAAGGAAGGAAGGCATAGCTCTGTAAGTTTGGCCACCAAAATGAAAATCATAACAAAAGCCAAACTGGTGAAAAGAAAAATAATTTCTGGATACATTTTATAAGAAGCTTCCAGGTGGTCTCTGGAAATTCAGAATATTTTTCTTTACTTATCCAAGGCTTACCTGCCCTCTGCTGCCATACTGCAGAAATAATGCAGTTTGATACAACTTTGGACTTTTTTCAGACAAGTAAAATGCAATGGAAGCAGCCTCGCCACGTTGCGAGACTGCTGCGCTGCAGGGCATCTCTTTCGGATGATGCCCGTCCCTGCTGATACTGTTGCGGTACCGCAGGGACATTTGAGTGTAATATTTTGGCAATTTTTACTCATGAAAGTTGATCGTGAGTAAAAATCGCCAAAATATTACACTCAAATGTCCCTGCAGTACCGCAACAGTACCGGCAGGGACGGGCGTCATCCGAAAGGGACGCCCTGCAGTGCAGCAGTCTCGCAGTGTGGCGAGGCTGCTTCCATTGCATTTTACTTGTCCGAAAAAGTCCTTTAACTATCATGTCTCTATCCTATGGAATCCTGGGATTTGTAGTTTGCTGTGGCACCAGACCTCTCCGACAGTGAACGCTAAATGTCCCACAAAACTACAAGTTCCATAGCATTGAGCCATGGCAGTTAAAGTGGCATCAAATTGCATTATTTCTGCAGTGTGGCAGCAGCTCTAGTTGTTTCATTTCATATGTGCATATTGTTAGTTTGGAATAAAAGCATTTATGAAACACGTTGAACTGCTTGTCTTTTTTGTGGTGTAGGAACCTATCCCTATTCTTTCTATGTTATTTCTACCTCTGTTACCAATTTTTCTGTTAAAGAAGTAAAGTTCAGTTGCACCTTGTTAACTAAGGTTGCTGAAACACTGCAAACTGCAGTGTGATTCTGGGAGCTGTAGTCCAAAGAAGTCACTTTGCCAAGCTTGGAGGTAGACTTATCTACAGGACCAAAATAATTAAAAACACCCCACCATGTACTAATAACGTAAATCTATCTTATACGCTGTATATCCGGCGTATATGATGACTGGGCGCATAAGACGACCCCCCCAATTTTTAACTTAAAATATAGACTTTGCCCCCCCCTGTCCAGCCAGCCCCCCACCAGCCAGCCAGCTCAGTGGCTGTAGATGATGGAATAGTCTGTGAAATTAAAGGACTGAGAACAGCTAAAAAAGCATGGGATACTTTGAAAAAATCTCTGTGGTGTTCAATCTTTGGAAAGTAAGGTTTCATTAATAATGAAGTTGGTTAATATAAAGCTATCAAATCCCAAATTTTTAAATGAGCACATTAATGATTTTGGAGCCACATTGGCAGTCTTGCAAACTCCTGGAGAGGAAATCCCCAAAACTATGCAAATGGAAATCTTCCTGGCAAGTTTACCAAAATACAATCCCTAAATGGAGGGCAATTAACTCTTCAAAGGCAAAGCAGTCATTCTCACAGCAGGGGGAAGGATCTGCTGGGGAAACTGCCCAGGGAATTTAACACTTCAAAGACAAGGCAGTCATTCTCACAGCAGGGGAAAAGATCTGCTGGGCATATAAGGTGACCCCTCACTTTTGAGGAGATCTTCAAGTGTTAAAAAGCCATCTTATATGCAGGAATATACGGTATCTATCTATCAAGTTCTCTTGGGTATGTTGCCTTTCCCAGTGTGCTGATTGGCTGCTCAGGAAACACACCCAACCAATCACCACCCACATGCAAATTCCCTCTCCACCTTACAATCCACGCCTGCCATTCAATCTGTGACCCAGATTGGGACCCAGACAGTCAACTGGCGGCAGCGATGGGACGCCTGTAACCAGACCCAGGCAGTCAAGTGGAGGCAGCCACAGCAGCAGCAGGGCAACAGAACAAGTCACCCTCAGCAATTCTGGGAAAAGTGTGGAATTCTGAGAAGAGGGAGGAGGAATTTAAAAATCCACTGGGACACCTTACAGGGTTGTCGTGAGGTCTACTGGGTTTTTTTGGGGGGGTGTTTTTAAAATTGTATATGTTATGCCAGGTACATCTAGTATAAAGAAATATGTATAAAAAACAGTAGCAGAGGTAGAAAAGATTAGGGACTTTATCAGATGCAGCAAATATGCTATCATAATGATGCCCAATGAACGCGAAAGGGCACCCATTTTGCACAATGTTGTGCTATGGCATTTTTTTTTATTGACAGGCCAAGCCGTCAATTGATTGGCCATGGTGTTTTTTTCATGTAATTGCGAGCATCAGAAACCACGCCCCGTTCAACTTTTAAGTGCGCTCACGTCTTCTCATGAGAACTGCCAAGATCACATGCACCTGCCAATGCAGAAGTATGGGGCTGCTGTTTCACGCTATTATGGCAATGTTTGATAAAATGGGTTATTGTGCCAGGACACTTATGCTTTACAATATGGTGGGAAAGAAATCTTTTTAAAGGTGCGTCTGATAAAGTCCTAGGTCAAAAGGACTGGGAAAATGGAATGGTCTTTGCCTGTTATTGAAAGAATACATTAAAATAGGCATCTGGAGAGCATCTGTTCTAAAAATGGGGCACCAATACTGAAAAGGCCCTTTCTTGGGGTAACCTTTTCTCACATAACTAATGGGGCTGGGTCTTTGAAAAGGACCTATGCTGAAGAGCTTGGCATACGGTATGGCAGAGTTAGGAAAACTGAGTTTGGACTATAATTCCCAGAATCTTCATCTTGGGGATTTTAGGGGCTGTAATCAAAATGTAACTTTTCCCAGCTGTTACCATATAGACATTCCTATGGGGAGAGCGGGAATACCCTTGAACTTTGGTGCTGGGTGAGCTGTGAAGAGCCAGGAACACCTGAGGAATTTTTCATCTCACTGACCTGGTGAGCAGCCACTAAACAAAGATCCACCTCTTTGCAGATTTACTCTAGTTCCAGGCCCCTCCGCATTGGATACTACGATGATGATGGTTATTTCCAGCCATCTCCTAGCATGAGACGAGCCGTGCAGGAAACCAGAAAACTCCTTCAGGAAGCAGGGCATATGGTAAGCTCTGTGCTCATAGAGAGTCTTTTCTTGTCTTAGCTTACCTTATAGTGAATTTATCTAATCCATTTATCATTATTGCAACTGGATATGGCTTTTGTACCATTTGTAAGAGACATATAATAATAAATATCCATTGTGCATAACCAATGCCCATTGATATCAAGGACACTAGTTTTTGATCTTTATATATAGTACTATGTAAAATACTAGTTAGCGACTAAAAGATGTAGTGAGCAATGCTGAGATAAGAAAAAAGAAAAATTGAAGAAAACTAGGGATAGGAAAAAGGGCTAAGGTGACAAGGGAGTAAGAGACTTCTTCATCACTTTCTACTCAGTTGCCCTAGGGCCTAATCCACACAACAGAAATAATCCAATTTGAAACTGGATTATTTTCCATGGCTCTTGCCTACTGAATTCTGGGAGCCTTATCACACTACACTGTTTTAGTGCTATTATTCAACTTTATTTGCTCTGGCTGCCTCCTGTGGAATCCTGGGATTTGCAGTTTAGGGAGGGGCATTTAGAACTCTCAGCCAGAGAGCTCTGAGGCTTCACTAGACTACAAATGCCAGAATTCCACAGGAGGCAGCCACAGCAGTTAAAGTGGAATCATAGTGCTATAACACTGTAGTGTGATAAGGCTGTGGGATTTGTAGTTTTACAAAGTCTTTAGCCTTCTCTGCCAAAGAGTGCTGATGCCTTATCAAACTACAAATCCCAGGATTCCATAGGGAGGAACCATGGCAAATAATCCAGTTTCAAATTAGATTATTTGTGTAGTGTGGATGCACTCCTAGTCCATGCTTTACTTTCAAGGATACCTTTGGGCAGGTTCCTGGCCACTACAATAATATATCCTGGGCACTTTGGTTGCTCCGCTTAAGTCTGTAGTAAGGATGGAAAAAATACTCATTATTATTTGGTTTTAAAAAATGGCTTTCCTGATTGCTGGGAAACCCCATCAGGAAGAATAATAAACCAGTGCATAATCTTGTGCATTTTTCTCCCCATATTCATATGCTGTGTGGAGGAATTGTCCTACAGAGAAAAATAGGATTGTTATTTTTCTTGCACAAAAATCCCTTTTCTGTTTTCTAAACTTTTATACTACATATTATTTTAGCTATTTTGTTCTATTTTATATTGTAAGCAGCTTTGGGTCCCATATTGGAAGAAAGCTGGGATATAAATCAAATTTAAAAAGTAAAATAAAATAAAATAAACAGGTTTCCTGCACATGCACACATACACACAGAGACAGATAGTATTTTAGACACAGAAAACACTTTCTTCTGCTCAGAAAACAGGATTTTTCTGCAACCCCACACCATGTGTTTCTAACACAGATTAATTCCTCTGCAACATTTTGGGCATTAGGATATGGGGTGATTTCTGCAGAGGAATATTTATTTTCTCTTGAAGCAGGGAGAAAATTATAATATGTGTAATTATTCATCCTCACATATAAGGATGAAATTATCAAGGATCTAAATCTCTAGTCTGTAGCCACACTTACTATTCCTTCTTAACAGTTATCAACTATAGGCTAAAATTTATAGTTCCAGTTTTGCCTCATTAAATGTTTTGCATCTCTGCCAGAGCTCTACTAAATCAAAGACTTCAGCTACTTATTCAGACTTGTGTTTGCACCTCCTGTTTGCTTCTGGAGTAAATGAATATTTGTGGAGCTAGGGAAAAAATAGAGATCTGGTAAGATGATTGTTAGTTCTTTCTTATCTCTTCTGTCTTGAGGCCCTTTGTATCAGTCAGTTTGGCAAAACAAAAACAGCAATCTGCTCATGTCAGTTTATTTGTACAATAAGATTGTCAGTACAGTAATGGGATATCATTTATCAACTGAACAGGGGAAAAAATTCCTAACAGACTTAGAGAAAACATATAATTAGGCAAAACCTAGATCCTCCTTTCATTTTTTCTCCATTATGGATGTACACATGTAAAGGTGAGATGATAACTGTGCACATCTGTAATACCCTTTATGTTCCTTTTAAATATTGACCTAGCTTTTTAATCACCAGCTTATACCTTTCACTCCCCCGCGAATTGATTTTTTGGCGGATGAGCTCTTCACTAAAGGTCTTTATGCTGATGGATGTTCCACCTTAGTGGAAAAATTGTAAGTAGACATCCAAACTGCTTAGCAAATAGTTATGTCTCCTAAAATGTAAGAGATTGTAATTTAGATCTAGAAAGACTGCTTTTCTTCTTCTCTTATTACTACTAATGCTGTAGTCCCTTGGTTCCAAGAACATATTCCAGGGGTCATAGATTGAACAGGAATTGTCAGCTCTCCAAAACTGTTGTTGATGCTCCAGTCTAAAAAGGGTAGATCCGATTTCAGATCTCCTCTTCAAGCCTTGCCCAGTGACCTTTGTGGTTTCTGTGGTAGCTTTCCTCTGATCTTCTGGACTTGTGTTGGTGGGTGGGTAGAAATAGTTGTGTCTCAGCAATCACAGTTACAAAATGTGTTTACTTTCCAATGACCAGTCACAAAACAAGGTACACTAAATGCAAGATACCTTGATTCCTCCCCCCCTTAAATATGGACATTGCCCCAAAAGGTATTCATATCTTTGTCCCCTCCCTCTTAAAATGAACCAATCACTGTCTTATACACCGGAGATTCTGTGGAATTACCTGCTTACTTTCTTTCCTGACCATTCCAGTGATGGAGAGTTTGTGGATTCCACTTGGACAAACCAGATACGTTGTTGCAGACTGCCAAATCTGCTGAAGAGGATTCTAGCTTTCATCTTATCACCTGTGGTGAGTTGGCACATAAAAAATTCAGAGAGAGGCATTCTCCAGATATAACATACTGCTCTTCTGAAGACAGTAGGAACTGTCTCCACATTTTGTGCACAGCTTAAATGTGGTTCATTACAAATAAGCATATGCTAACACAACAAAGAACTGCCACAGTTACACATCTTGCTCTTACACTTACATGTTGGTGGCAACCAGAACTTGGACAGGTTCCTTCTTTTGATCATAAGTCCTTGACCATATGGCCATGTTTGCTCAGGAATTCTGGTAGTCAAAAAAGAAACTTTTGCAAGCTCTGGGATATTGAAATTAGTTTGCCTTGGGTGTAATGGCTAAAATGTGGTTGCTATTGTTGTGTTCCTTAAAGTCATTTGTGACTTATGTTGACCCTAAGGGAAACCCATCATAGGGTTTTCTTGGCCAGAAGTGTTCAGAGGGGGCTTGCCATTGGCTTCCTCTGAGCCAGAGAGGGTGTGATTTGCCCAAGTGGCTTTCCATGGCTGAGTGGGAATTCAGACCCTTGTCTGCTAGATTCCTTTTCCAATTCTCAAAATACTACACTGTGCTAGTTCTCATACAATTGTGGAACAAAGATGTAGAAATCTGTTTTAATCAATGGGGTAAATGCATACAAATGTTGACAATAGGAAAATGTGAATAAGAGTTGGAGGAACAAAACAGAATTAAGACTGAGGACTTTATCAGACACATACAATACGACATCATAAGGATGCCACATAACCGCGAAAGGGTGCACAAATCAGAAGATGTCACCCTTTCATGGTTAAAAACAGACCAAACCCATTCATTTTTAATTGACGCCTTAAGCCAGTAATAGATCCTCCTACCACTTTTTTGCTGGCATTGCTGGCATGTGATACGTCAGGCCATTTAAATCACATACTTACCCCGACAATAGCCATTCCGGCGTGAACACTTCCAGGTCAGATTGAGACATCCAGGTAAGTTTTGCTGTTTTTATGACCTTCCTGGGTTACATGGGGATTTTAAAGTATGTTTAGGTGCTTTGTGTAGCTTTAAAAGCTTTATTTTTCTTTTTAACTTTGAATTTCCCACACAATGAAATCACACAAGATTTCAAACAAGGAAGTGAATGGGACTTTGCTCACTTCCTCTTTATTGCTGGGAGGCTTTGCCGGGATTACAAGGTAAGTGCGGGGGGGGGGGCATTTTTTTGCCAGCATAAAAATTCTTTTTTTTTTATGCCAGCAAAAAAATGTCTAAAGGGGCTGCGTCTGATAAAGTCCTGAGAGTCCTTCCTCATCCCTCATCCCTAAAAAATATTTTGCTTTCAATAGACCAGGCATCTATCTCTTTGTGGCAGGGGGCGCATTCACACCATGAAGGTCTCCATGCTAGGTGCAGTCCTTTTTCTAAGTTCTACCTCTGGGGTCTACCCTGAATGGAATTCCCATTACTGACTAGACATGATACAGCAGTGATGGGCAACCTTTTGAGCTTGGTGCATCAAACTTTGCCAAAAAACTGAGCATAACTACGGCGGTGTGTCACTTTGAGGAAAAAACATTATTTCACGATATTTATTGTTTAAATAACATAAATTTATACAGTTGCCCCTCCACATTAGCAGCTTTCACTCTTGCGGTTTTGATTATTCGCAGTTTGCTCAGCAAGCACCCCATTTAAATCAGCTTCTCTCCTTCCCACTCAAGGGAAAGGAGCTGATTTAAACGGAGTGCTTGCTGAGCAAGACAGGAGCTCAACTCCTTGCTCTCCTGGGGCTTGGCTCCATTTGGGGCAGGGGGAGAGCAAAGTCTTGGGAGAGCAGGGAGTTGGTGGGAAAGGCACTTTTTAGCCCCCCCTGCCCTTCCCAAAGCCACTATTGAGCTTTCTAAACCTTTTTGCAGTTTTGGGAGGGTGGGGTGGTTGAAAAGCCTCTACGCCGCACTCCCTTCACCCCCACCAACCTCCCCGAAGAGGCTATATGGGGCTCTCAATCCCCAGAGCCCCTTCGGGAAGCCCGGGGAGAGGCTGGCCAGACTCCCTCCCACCTTCCCGTTGCGTTCTCTCGCCTTCCTCAGGCGGCTCCGGGGTTTCAAAGACCTGGAGCCCCCTCAGGAAGGCCAGGGAAAGGCTGGGCAGACTCTTGCCTGCCTGCCCGCTACCTCCCTTGGCCTTCCTGGGGAGACGCCTGCCTGCCAACCCCCCTAGCATTGCCAAGGCAGCTCTGGGGCTTCGAAGCCTCAGAGCCCCCTCAGGAAGTCTGGGGAGAGGCCAAGTAGAGTCCCTCCATCCCACCGCCTTCCCCAACCTTTCCGAGGTGGCTCCTGGGCTTCAAAGCCCTGGAGCTCCCTCGGGAAGTCCGGGGAGAGGCTGGGGAGACTCCCTCTCACCCACCTGGCGCCTTCTCCGGCCTTTCCGAGGTGGCTCTGGGGCTTTAAAGCCCCAGGCAGAGTCCCTCTCTCCCACCCGCTGCCTTCCCTGGCCTTTTTGAGGCCGCTCCGGGGCTTTGAAGCCTTGGAGCCCCCTCTGGAAGGCCGGGGAGAGCCCACGCAGAGTCCCTCCCTCCCACCCGCTGCCTTCCCCAGCCTTTTTGAGGCGGCTCCAGGGCTTCGAAGCCTTGGAGCCCCCTCCGGAAGGCCGGAGAGATATCGGGCAGACTCCCGCCTGCCCGCCTGCTGCCTTCCCCGGCCTTTCCAAGATGGCTCTGGGGAAGCATGGCAGGCCTCAGGGGGGGTGGCCAGGTGGGGGGGGAGGCTCCATCCCCCACCTCCCTAAAGTGGTGATCAGGGCTTTGAAGCACCGCCCACCACTTTCCTCCCCCGCCACCTCCCTAAAGTGGCGACTGGGGCTTTGAAGCCCGATCGCCACTTTAGGGAGGGTGGTAAGGTTGCGGGGGGGGGGGGGAGGAGGCCTACGGCCGCATGTCAGCCCAAATGGCTACGTGTGTCAGTGCTGACACGCATGACATAGGTTTGCCATCACTGTGATACAGGTTTCCTTCCAAGAGGAAAAGAAGGAGTAGAAAAGCAGGCTGCATTGCCACCTGGTGTTGGTAACTACCATATGAGCCACAATTAATGTGGAGTTAGCCAGCAGCTGGAAGTCCATGCTGAAAAGCATTTACACCTCTGTTCTCTTCTTCATGTGGGAATTACAGAATCATAGAGTTGGAAGTGCAGGGAAGAAGGGGAAGAAGGAGGAACAGCAAAACCTAGCAAGGAAGCTAGGCGCAAAGAGTCATATTAACAGAGATCAACAACATGATGAATCTTGGCCACCTTCTTCTGGAAAGAGATCAGGGGAATGTGAGCTTTATCACTGAGAGGTTGTTGGCCAGTGCCAGGAGTAAAGCTTAGGTATTCTTGGCAGCACTTCCATGACAAACACAGCTGGATAGCTGAAGGACCTCTGTAAGGTGAATCTTATTTGAATCCTGGAAACTCAGACAGACCAGGTGCGGGAGGACAAATCAAATTAGGCACTTGGCTACCTCAGTCCTATGCTCTCTGTTGAATTAAGATAATTATACTCAAAGGCTTGATTTTGATTTGAAGTGGTCACTTGATATAAGTTCACAAACAGACAATGGTTTGATAAAGAAGAGTCATCCGTCCACATTCACAGGGGTTAGGGGTGCAAGAACCCTGCGAATGTGAAAAAAACATGAATAAAATACACCTATCCCCCCACCAGCCCACAACTCCCCCTTCCAAAGTGGTGAGGGGGCTTTTAAAGCCTGTAGCCACTCTTCAGCCGCCCTCCAAAAGCTGCTCTCCAAACAGAGCCAAGCCCTTAGAGAGCAGGGAGATCGGGTCTAAATTGCTCCCTCCCTGCTCTCTCGGGGTTTTGGCTCTCCAGTTCAAACTGAGGCAAGCCCCAGGAGAGTGGGGGGGGGGGCGCTTTAGGCCCGATCTCCCTTCTCTCCCTAGGCTTGGCTCTGTCTGGAGTGGAGAGCCAAATCCCCCAGAGAGCAGGGAGATTGGGTCTAAATCGCTCCCTGGGGCTTTGGCTCTCTAGTTCAAACTGAGGGAAGCCCTTGAGGTGGATGGAGTTCCCTCCTGGGGAGGGGGAGGAGAAGGAGGAGAAACTGTGAATAGTCAAAACCACAAAAGTCAAAGCCGCAAATGTGGAGGGACGACTGTACAAAGATGGGGCAGTTACTTTTTGCCTACCGTTCCCAGAATCCTCCATTGACAGCACTGCTGGAGTTATCAAAAAAGGAATATTTCCAAACTCTGTTGATGAGCCATAGGTTTAAGCCTGCAATGTTGTTCACATTTAGCTAGAAATAAGTTCCCTTGAACTTAGGCCTTACCTACATGAGCCAAATACCCCAGCTTGCCCCAATTCCAGAGCTCTGCAGTCCATATGATGCAGGGCTTTTGCCCTGATCTTTTTAATTTATTTTTTAATTAGGTATTTATACCCCGCTCTTCAACCACAAAGGCTATCAGGGCAGCTTACAATTTGTTTTTAAGCAATAGCAATTTACACATCTATATTACATTAAGCAGTTTCCAATGTGTGTTAGCTAATTGCCCACACAAGCTGGGTACTCATTTTCCCTCTCTCTGGCTTTTATTTGCAAACAAAGATTCAGGAAGGACTCATCCTGCACTTTCTGCAAGCGCGCTGATGACTAAAAAGGCCAATCCGAGATAAACAAGTCCGGTTTCAGAAAGCACAGCAGAGGGTCTCCTTGGGTGATGTTTCCGGGTTGTGATTCTTTCTACGTTGTCGTTTCTCTTCAAGACTTGTTTGGCGTGAGTTCTCAAATAAGGCTGCAACATTGTGGATAGTGTGTCTCCATGTCTCCCGATGTGAGGCCAGGGCGGACCATTGTTGGTGATCAATTTGGCCGAGCCTGAGATGTTGTTTCAGGGAGTCCTTGTATCGCTTTTTTGGAGTGCCCCTCTTACGCTGACCCGTGGCGAGTTCACCGTAGAGTACTATTTTTGGGAGGCATTTATTTTACCAACCTACAAAAGGATGGAAGGCTGAGTGAACCTTGGAGTCCTCTGGAATTGAACTTGCAACATGGTAACGTGCAGTACTGGCAATTTAACCACTGCACCACCAGGGCTCCCTTCCCCAGGGAAGATACAGGGGTGGAACAGGGGCAAGGTGGGGTAGAGCCCAATAAATTGCAATAAGAAAATATCTTGTTTATTCCTGTGTCACTGGGACAGAATGGATCAGGCCATGTGTGTCCGTGGGAGCCCTTCCCGGCACACCAGCCCTTGCTGCCAATGCCAGCTCCCTGGCTATCCTGGAAGCCAGGCAGGGGCCCATTAGCATGTGACCAAGGCTGGTCACATGTAGGGAGGCTGCAGTCACATGTTGCAGGCCCCCTTTCTGGGTTCTGCATCAGTTGCAAAAATGGCAGCAGCAGCAGTGGCAGCTGCAATGACAGGCTGGCATTCCTGTTTGGACACTGGCCTGTTTTCTCCAGGTAATGGGGGCAGAATGGGCCAGATACAAAGAAGCCCCCAGTGTAGAGAAGCCCCCAGTGTTGCTTACAGCTGAGTAAACAAGAATAGAATTGGCCTATAGACGATAGGTGATGGAGTTAGTGCTAGCCAAAGGTTTTTCAAGAAACAGTGCAGAATACACACACAACACACACACACACACATTTGCTAAGTACTCCAAAAATGCCTGTCTAGACTCTTTGTTTGCTAAGAATAAACCTCAGGCTTGCTCTAGTGTCCTTGGAAATGTGCAGAAGACTTTGTTATGCATTTGAAAATGAGGTTACTTACACGTTCTCTAACTGCACGTTCTTAGAGAAAGCTTATGACTTGCTATTTGCATTGATTGGTATTGTTATATTTAAATCAGAAAATGGCTCTGGATCTTTAGAGAAAACCAAGTTCCATTTTCTTCCAAGCTGCAGCTGAATCATAATATAAACTTCTATATTTGATTGTTTTCACTTGTACACTATCTCAGAATGACTGTTTCATTTAGAGCTCTGTCGCCTCCGTCTATCTGGTAAACTGAAATCATGTTCTAGCTGCCTTCTTTATAAAGCGGAATAACCAAGGTGGAAAATCATAATCTAAGAATAATGACTTCGATACAACCAGTCTCAGGTTTTCATATGCTGCTTTTTTGATGATCCCATTCTCTTTAAAAAAATAATAACGGGGTTGAAAGCAAAGTGGAGACAGAAAATGCAGTATTGCCACAAATCTTGCTCTATTTCTCTGACAGCTTTGTAGGCTTGAGGGTTTGCTCCTGGCTTCCCCAATATGTCCTTGAGGTCACAGAATTTTTGTTTTATCATGAGTTGATATAGTTAGCAAAACAACAACAACAGCAACAACCCCAAACAAACTGAAAACCAAAGAAACCCTGGGATATTCCAGCTTTGATTGCAAATGATGAAGTTCCATTCATTTTATTGAGAAAATAGAGTGCCTCTGTTCTCTCTCTTTTTTTTTAAATTGGGGCAAATGATATAACGTGAGTTGACCTTCATCAGTTTAAGTGGCTGCCTATGCATTTCACAAAATATGATCAAATTAGACATTAGAAATTAGTTATCTCCATCAGTATGATTAGGCATTTTACATTCAAAGATAAAAATGACAGAGAGGATATGCGAGACTGTCCCATTTGAGATGTTTTGAGCAGACCTGAGACAAAAGAGAATGAAAATCTACACAGCCTGCATTCCTCATACATGTGTTCCTCATACATAACTGGACTGCCAGTCGAATCTTACTTTCATGCACCACACTTGGGGAAAGCAGCAAGGAACAGCAGGAGAGTTTAAGGGATGTAGGGCAAGCTGGGTACAGCTCTGCCCCCCCTCCCCCCAAGAACTCACTGCTACTCACACATTGCTCTGCTCAGTACTTGCTTGAAAGCTATTCAGATAACTGCTGCAATGCAGCAGCAGTGACATCATGTCATTTGAAACCAAAAGACTTATCCATAACAGATGAGAGATGCGGAAATACTCTTGGACCAAATCCACACTACACAAATAATCCAGTTTGAAACTGGATTATTTGCCACAACCCCTTCCTAGGGAATCCTGGGATTTGTAGTTTGGTGAGGCACCAGTGCTCTTTAGCAGAGAAGGCTAAAGACCTTGTAAAACTACAGATCACAGGATTTCATAGGAAAGAGCCATGGCAAGTAATCCAGTTTCAAACTGGATGACTTGTGTAATGTGGATTTGCCCTCAGTCTCAATTGTGTTGTGTTTTATCAAAAATAAATTCCTGACCCAACTTCTATTCATATATTTTTCTACTGTTGACATTTTTGTATGAATTTCCCCCAATAATGAAAGCAAATTTGTACATCTCCCCACCCACCCGTTAAAAAAAATTAGGAGAGCCAGCATGATATAGTGGTTTGAGTGCTGGACTAGGAATCTGGGAGACAAGGATTTGAATTTCCACTCAACCAGGAAAACACTCTGGGGGAACTTGGGCACATCACACTGTCTCAGCCTCCAAGGGAGGCAAAGGCAAATCTTGCCAAGAAAACCCCGTGATAGGTTTGCCTTAGGGTCTTGATAAACTGGAAATGACTTGAAGGTACCTAACAACAACAAACATATTTTAGCCTTTTGCATTTTTTTTTGTAAAAAATGTGTACATGGTTTGCACGATGTTTATTTCTGAGAAATGTATTGCAAGTCTCACACGTCTCCAAGAAGAGGTGTGCTTTTTCATACACCAATCCTTAGAAGAGGCAAAATGGATAGTGTTATTGCAGAGAGGGAGGAATTGACCTTTGAGGTTCTGTGCTAGCATGTACATATTCCCCATGTCTGCTCCCCCGCAACTCCCATCCTCAAAATGGAATCATAATCAGATTCAGATAAAATATGCATCTCACTGTGAATGGTCTACCCATCATCTGTCTCAGAGACCCCATCTGAGAGGTCATGAAAAGTTATGTAGTGCAGATAAACAGTTCAGTTATACATTTAGAGAGAGAAGTGAATATAATGATGTGTGTGTGAGAAAGATCTAATCATTCATGGCATTTGCCCCCAAAGAGGTTTACAATTAAAAATCCATATCAAGTTACACCATACAATATGACCCCCATATCTGTGAGGATATGTTCCTCAACTTACCGTGGAACTGCAAAACCACAGATAATAGGAAACCATATTGAAATGAACAACTTATGGCCCATGCATACCATAGAATTGCGTTGGAAGACCTAGAGATGTTCTCTCTAGGAATCACTAGATCCTCCAGTGTGATTCTGTGATCAACTTCTGGCAAAACATACCATAGAATTGCACTGGAGGACCTAGAAAATGCCTAGAGAGAACATATTTTTTCAGATGTGGGTAAGTGAACTGTGAGTACTGGTCTCGCAGATATGGGAGTTGTACTGTATATTTATATATGCTGAGGTATAAAACAGTAGGGCCCCCGTATCCACTGATTCATTATCCGCTGATTCAGTTATCCACAGGACACAAAACAGCACACCTACCAAAGAGTCTTCCTAGAATATGTGTCCTCTCTAGCCATTTTCTAGGTCCTCCAAGGCAACTCTATGTTATTTTAAACAGGAAATCCCATTATTTTCAACAGTGTTCACTATTATCCATGGTTTTCAGTATCCACAACCCCCCCTCCGAACCAATCCCCAGCAGATAAGGGGGTCCTACTGTAGTGTGAAGCGTGTAGTCTGTTTTGGCTCATGGCAATTCCCGATATAACTTTAGGATCTTCCCTCCAGGAAAGGGACAGAAGGAATTGCAGATAGAATCCAGGGATATACTAAAGTATACTGTATATGTACACACCTGGGGCCCTTTCACACCACACAATTATAGCATCATGTTTCCACTTTAATGGCCATGACATCCTATGCAATCTTGGGATTTGCACTTCAGGGAGGGATATTTAGTTTTATCACCCAGAGAGCTCTAGTGCCTCACCAAACTGCAAACCCCAGGAATCCATAGCATGCAGCCATGGCTGTTAAAGTAGAATCATAGTGCTATAATTGTGTAGTGTGAAAGAGCCCCTGGACATACATGACAATAGAATATGACACATTCCTCTTCCAGGTTGAGATCTTGGGAGTTGCTTTTGGGACATTTCAGCTGAAATCAGTTTTCACCAGTATATTTCAGGAGTGGCCAGTGGATCTCCCACACAGGGCAGCAAATGCACTTTTGATTTTCCTGCTGTTCCAAGTTGAGCTGGAACACTCCTGCTGCCGGTCCCTATCCCTCCAAAGGATCAGCACTGGGATAGCTCCCATTCTACTTGGAACAGCTGTGAGAGAAGCAGCAGGAAAAGCAAGAGTGGTTTTGCCATCCCCTCAGTGGTGGATCCACTGATATGTTTGAATTGAGCTATGGCTTCCCATCAGCAGGCAACTGGATTCCTAACGCAATGTTTTGTCTCAGTTTCCAAGGATCTCCCGACATCTGCACGCCCTCCTTGGAGTAGGGTAAGACAATTTTATATAATTTATAATGACTTATAATGTTGTTTATTTATTCAATTCTGTTTATATTTTGCCCTTCATAAGTCTCCAGGGTGTATAACAACAACGTTAAATGAACGTGACTGAAGTCTGCTCTGGTATAGGAAAGCCTATGCCACAATTCATCATTTTGTTGCTATAATGCCTTAAGGATCAATGCTTGGCCAAGATCAAAGAGATGTAGTATAACTTCACCTTTGTGGAATTATGCACTACCTCATTGCAGAATTGTGATATTGCACAACCCAATGTGCATTTAGCATAGATACATAATGCTCAGCCATGCTCAATTGTGCAATGAATGTGCAATGGACAATTATCTGCAATTATGCTTTAGTTTTGCAACCTTCATCTGAATGTGCATGTTGCACATCAGCCAAAAAATGACAACCACATGTGTAAAGGAATTTACGCTTACATGCATAAGATGCGAACTGGATGCAGGCCATCTTTATTGTTGTTTTATAGCCACAGAAGCCTGTGTGGTGTAGTGCTTTGAGTGTTGGACTACAGTCTGGAGACCAGAGTTTGAATCCCCACTTGCCCATGGAAACCCGTTGGGTGACCATGGACATCTCACACTCTCCAGTCCTAAAAGGGAGGCAAAGGCTAACCTTCTCTGAACAAATCTTGCCAAGGAAAGCCTGTGATAGGTTTGCTTTAGGGCTTCCTTAACTTGGGAATGACTTGAAGGCACACTTCAATAAACAGCAAAGTAAAAGAGCTTTTATGTTAAGTTCCATCCATTAGGGGGCAGCAGCACACATGGCCACAGATAATACAGTGTCCAAAAAGTATCTTTACCATTTCAATTCTATATATAATTGAAATTGTAAAGAATATTTTTCAGACGCTCTATACATTTGGCATGGAAAGCTGGAAGCAAGAAAGTGTATAATTCTCTTTAACCTGACTGGGATGATAAGGAGATTTTAATTTAATGAGGTTTTAACAGATGTGAGGCTATATAGAGGGCATTCCAGCGAATGTGGTAAACAAAGGTTCAGATGCATTTATTAGTTGCCTGGTCACCATGACAGTGACATTAGGACAGGTTGCCTTTTATTGCTAGCGTCTGTTTTGTGGTGAGACAAAGTTATGAAAATTTAAATAGAATTGTAAGAACAGCTGTCGGAATGTTGTAAATGAACATAGTGTACAGCAATATTAAAAGTTTGTGATGAACTATTACTAGTGATTGATGAAGAACTAAGAAAAGGTTTCATTTGGTGTCTTATGGAGATATTTTCAAATAGTTGTATTAATTTACACTCAACATGTGACTGTATGTGGAAGTGACAAAAAATAGATATATCAATATGGCAAGATTTGATTAATTTTCTTTGAAAAAAATCTTTGTAGAATCATTAATGTTAATTTGCATATATTCTGCAAATTTCCTAGATCAGTGAAAAACCTCTGGAAGAACAACGCTGACCGGATGGTAATTTTTTCTGTTGTTGTTGTCGGTGGTGGTGTGTGCCTTCACGTTGTTTCTCACAAGACAAAGAAAAATAACCCAGATTTCCAGTTTTCCAAAACAACTAACTGCTCTCTAAAGAGAAACTTGTTGATAAAAGGTTGGGAGGGTGAGGAGAAGAGTTTACATATAGTCTTCCGATTTTTGCCATTTCTGAGTAGAGGAAAGTGCAAAGAATTATGAGGTATCAGGAAGGTATTGTGTATATCATAGCCCTGTATGACTTAATTTGACATATGGGTGTTATTTGAAAACTTACAACCAGTCTAAGGAGATTATTAGATGGGGACAAAAAATGTGTCTGTCTCGGTGTGTTCTCTCCCGTCCCTCTTTCATCCCTGTCCTGGCATGGTAACCAAAAGTTTCACACACCTACCTTTGCCGGGTCTCTCCCCTTGCCACTGGCAGCCCAGGAGTGAATGGCGCTTGAACAGAGCTCCTTTCTCTTCCTGGAATGGAAATCCCAGCTGTTCTTGCGAGAGGATGATCGCACGGGGAATTAAAAAAGAAAAAGAAAAAGAAAAGTCAAAAAGTGACAGCAAGCACAAAAACACACTTTAAAAATTATGAGTAACCCAGGGAGGGTTAAAAAAAAGTGCGTCACTTATCTTGATGTCCCAATCACACCTGGAAGTGTTCAGCACAGACCTCCCACTGATGCTGGAATCATGCCAGCATAACGGGACACCTTTTCATTTACCTGTCGTTCCATTACAGAAACGGCACGGGCAATCTATTCACAACTTAGCCCATGAATTAAAAGGAGTGCTGGCAGAACGGAAGCAGCATGGGAGCATGACAACTCGGTGACAACAACATCTGAAAATCAAGCCCCTATAGCGAGCTCCTGGTGTCATTCTCACACCATATTTAGCCCATCTGATAAACTCCTAAGACTTTAACTGCAGCACCAGCAATAACAGTCCACAATTATGATTATAGAAATATGTTGTAAATTACCACACAACTGATTATCCCATGGTGTATTATAGTACACACCAGGAGAAAGACAGTTTTCAAGAGGTCAAAATGTACTATGTCAGATAGTGGATAATAAAGTAAAAGAGAGAAAACTTCAGGATGTGTGAAAAATAAATAGCCCAACACATTTTAGGCAGGAAGCATATGTTCTTTCAAGTACTGTTAAAAAATGGGACCATAAACATACAGTAGTAGTTAGAGCCAAGACATAGATTAAATGGATGCAATAGTTATACAGTTGTCCCTTCACATTCGCTGGGGTTTGGTTCCAGGACCCCCTGTAAATACCCAAATCTGTGAATACTCGAGTCCCATTATATGCAATGACATAGCAAAATGGTGTCCCTTATATAAGATGGCAAAATCAAGGTTTGTCTTTTGAATTATTATTTTTTAAAGAATATTTTCAAGCCGTGAATACTTAAAACCGTGAATGCCAAATCCGTGAATGTGGAGGGACAACTGTATGCAAACATATCTTACACTTGAAATTAAAATCTGCAGAAAATAATATGGTATACAGATGCAATTACTGCATCTAAGGGCTTGTCTACACCATCACAAACCCCAGCCTCCCCTGAATCTGGCCCGATAATGCTACACAACACATGGCCTTTCCCCATGAATCTTGTGTGAGAGTGACACATTCTGTATGGTCCTATTCACACCAGGCTCTGGGAATACCTCTTTAATCTGGGTTTTCGAAACTTGCAGTTTGTTTCTAGAGTTTGCTGGAAACTCTGGAGAAAACTGCTGTGTGAACAATCCATCCCAATGGATTCAGGGTGGGTGGGGAGGAGAGGAAGGGCAAGCGCTGCCTGAGGCACCACCAAATTTCTTCTCCTCGGTGCCACTTCTCATTCCAAAGACAAAGTCCCAGTGATAGTTGCTCTGTCTGAGGTGAGAACACCCGGCAAGCCCCGTCATCATGAGTTAGCCACCTGATCTGGCTTCAGAGAGTGGCTACTGCTGGGGGTTTATTTTTACGGTGCACAGTCACCTGGGGAAAGCAAAGTGCCAGTGGTAGGTGCCTGCTCTGAAGGCAGAATGAACACCTGTCCCACCATTGTAAGTAAGCTGCCTGTTCTGCCTTCAGAAGGGATGACTACCACTGGGACGTTGCTTTCTGGTGCACAATGGCCCCTCTGAGCTTGGAGAAAAGCAAAGGACCAGCGGTAGCTGCCCTGTCTGGCTTCAGAGAGGTGACTACCACTAGGCTGGTGCTTTGCTTTTCCCAGAGATCAGAGTCAAGCGTGAGGAACAGCTGTAGTAAAAACCCAATGCAGATTTGGGTTTGGGCAGGTGTGGTGCTGAAATCTGGGCCAGAATAGTCCACATTTCATGTGCTGCTGCTCCGGGCTAAAGTAGTCCAAATTACATCTGGGTTTTTACCTGTCCCACCCTCGGGGTAGTCAAGCCCTAAGCCATCTCTTGATACTTAACAAACAAGCCTGAAAATTTCCCTGTGGGGATTTTCAAAAAAGTGTGTTTCCAAATCTTGTGAATGGCAACTAACAGTTTTCAGAAGAGGAGGTTAGGCATTATGCCCTTAGAGATGTTTTTCTTTGTACATGAAGGCTATCTTAATCGTAACAACTTAGCAGCAGAAAGAAAATGTAGAAAGTGTATTAAAACTTGGCCTGTAAAACAAAGAAATGAACTTCAAGAATTCCAGCCTGCAATATTTGATCTATTTCCCTTTTCAAAAGGGTTTTGTCATTCAGGGGGAGCCCCCCCCCCGATTATGTTCTATTGTTGACTAAACCCCATGGCTCCAGATGTAGTCAAGCTGGGTAACTTTTCTACCCATTTAATTATGCCTCCCCTATAATATGTATGGTCCTCCTTTATAAAGGTTCCTGAAGAAGGCTATACCAACATTTCCTGGCCAAAATGCATTGGTCTACTTTTTGGGGGAGAGGGGGAAGTAAAACCCATTTTTATACATTCCAAGACTAGGGGCTTGTTTACACTGGCCAGAATACGCCAGCTTCCTGCCAGTGTAGTTTGGCTCTGTTACCTGCACGAGCAGGAGGAAGGCTGCACAGACACGCCAGCCTGTATCTGCAGCTGCCTCCCCTGCCATCCACATTGCATTCTCTGAAGCCAGGAAGGAGGCCTGCAGCATGTGGCCAAGGCTGGTCACGTGCAGGGGGCCTTGATCACATGCTGCAGGCCTGCCTCCTGGCTTTAGAGAGTGCAATGCAGATGACAGCAGAGGTGGCTGCAGACACAGTCTAGTGTGCCAGTATGGACTCCTATGTTCCTGTGGGGCCAAATCCGTTTTTTTTTTTTAAATGAGGCAGTTTTTCCTGGGTGTTCAAATATTATGTTTTAATGGGATTATCCCCATCTTCCTACTGTCAGGCATTGTCAGGACTACCAAGGAGCAAAATGGGGCAAAACCCCTGCATTGTATGGACTGCAGGGCTCCAAGATCGGCACAAGATGGGGTAAATAGCCCGTCTAGACAAGCCCTAAATCTGTCTTTTGCGTTATGTTTCACTGGATGTTTCCAGTTCCTTTTCCTTTCAGATGGCAAATATCCACTGTTCAGACTACGTACAGTCTAAGGTGCAACTCAGTTAGCCATAATAGTCAATAGTGGGAGATGATGGGAGTTGCAATCCATTATCTGGAGAGCTGCATGTTCCTGTCCTTGATTACACTGAATGGCAGTGCTCTCCAGGGTTTCAGAGACGAGTCTTTTCCAGCTTTATGTGATGATGCCAGGGACTGGGCTGGGCACTGAACATGAACTGCATGCCTCTGATATACTCTGATCTGACCCCAGCTGCAGCTCAGTCTGACACAGATGCAGGCCCTTGAAATTTGCCTGTCTCTTCTAGAGCAGCTGCTTGATGTGTGTGGCACTTGTGTTGTTCTGGGTAATGCAATGGCAGGCACCTTTATAGCCCTTTAATCTTGTCTGACTTCTTTTTCCCTCAGTGGTCTTTTTATACCATTTTGAACTATAATAGGATTACATTTAGCATAACCCCTGCCTTCATTTTATCATTATTCTGAGCATGTGCAGAGTTGCTAAGCAAGCAGAGATAAGCACATCACTTAAATGATGTTACTGCATTTGTTTGCCTTAACCTTGAAACTAGACAAGACATGTTTACCATTATTAGTCTTGTTTTTACATTGCTCATAAACCTCAGTTGTTTTGTCTTTACTCAGAAGATTCTGTTTAATTTTGATACCTTTCCAATAACTATCTCATGTTCTTGTTTTTGTCAAGGTTAGGGTTAGACCTAGGCTGCAGAAGGAACCTTTCAAGTTTTACTGCTTCCTATACCTTTACTGATAGCATAGTAGTAGGTCTGTACAACTGACCAATGCATAGCACAGATACCATGCAGATACCATTTTCTATCTTGAAAACTTATTTATTTGGAACATGGTCTGAATGGCTTGCACTTTTGCCTATTCTTCTTAAAAACTGTTGATTGGAGTAGTCTATGACCAGATTTATCAGCCAATGTACTATTGGACAAATGCCAGAAGTGAAAACAATCAGGGACTATTAAATCACTTTGGTAAATGTAATATTTGTGGGCAAGACTTTGTGTAAATCTTAGAATGCTGGCACTTTTTTTTTTTGGAGGACCAGGTTTGAAATTTGAACCAGACCCTTCATGCTTAGAGCTAAAAGGGCACAATTTGCTTGGTTTTTTTTTTTAAAAAAATCTAACTTCCAGTGGGCTTCAGAGAGCAAGGCTGAGGGGGGAGTTGTGTGTGTGGGTATTTTTATCAGAGGTTGAGTTGACAAACAGGCATCATTGGCTGAGAAAGAGATGGTAAGAATGGTGGAAAAGAAAACCAGGAATTGTGGTGAGGATATGAAATTATGAGAGGCCCATATACACTAGCAGCACCAGATCCTGTCTGATCTTGGAAGCTAAGCAGGGTCGGCACTGGTTAGTAATTGGATAAGAGGCCACCAATGAATGCCAGGTGCTATAAGCTATATTTCAGATGAAGGAACTGTCAAAAACCATCTCTGAGTATTCCTTGCCTAAGAAAACCCTATGAAATTCATGGGGTGCCATAAGTCAACAGGCAACTTGAAGGTACAAACATACACAGGCACACACATACCAATATCTTTCAGCCCCTCTGTATCTGGAAGTCATAGCTCGCAGCTTTCTGGTGTCTTTAGAAATGGACACATTCTTGAGCACTAATTCAGGCTTTTCTCTATTTTTAGGAGGACTAGAAATCTGTTGGGTTTTTCAGGTTCTCTGAGGATCAGCACCTAGAATATGTTGATATTGACATATTTCTGCCTTAGGATTTAACAGTTAAATAGATAGTGGCTTATAATGGTATGGAATAGTGATTGTCTTCTCTTTCTTCCCAGGCTTACCGTGATGAATTCATTGCAGAATGGAGGAAGCTCAAGTTGGATGTTGTGCTTTGTCCTGCTTTGGGACCAGCCTTTAACCTCGGATATGCTGGCAAGCTATTTGGTACTGATAACTGATGATCTCATCTTCTCTGATTGCTCATTTGATGTTGGGTGCACCCTATTCTTGGACTCCAAACAGGGTTGAATGGTGTGGGTATGAATTCCCAGTCCTGTAAGAAGCAGAGAGTGTGCTCTGCTTCTTCTTTCTTAAATTCTGCCACTACCCTTCTGGTCACCCTTGGCTCTTGGATTGAAGGAAGCTCTCAAAACTGATAGGTGGTTATCTGGGAGAAAGGCAGTAGCAGCTGAGTGCCCAGGCTACACAGTATAATGTTTAGCTAGCTTTGAAATGTATATCCAAAGAAATAACTTTCCTGAGTGTTTCATATAGCATAAATCAAGCAATCTTGCATGTGAGAGAAAATTCCTTAGGGTGATCAAAGTTTGCTCTCAGACGCCAGATTCCTATTAACAACTTTATTAAGGTAAAAGGGGGTTAATAATGTTTTCTGCTTAAATAACCTTCCCTTAGGCAAGCTTACAGAGAAACTAGCAAACATGGGGAAAAAACACATGAGTGTCTCCACTAACCATCATTCAGTGACAAGCAAAACCCAGGGAAACATCCTCATCTTTATCTCTGTGGTCAAAAGAGGAGGACCAACTGCAAGGTGGGGGAAGTTAACCAGTTAGGCCCAGCATCTTTGGGAGTATAGCTGAGATACTTGCTGGTTCATCAAATATGCAGGAGGTTTTTGGGTATTAGCCCTTTCTGACAGCAACAACCCAGAGAGGTAGGAAAAGAAAGGTACAAAGAGTTTTGATGGGCAGGATGTACTGGCAATGAAGGTACTGTACTTCATCATGTTGGAGTGAAGGTTTCCTCCATGTGGCAGGAGGAATAGAGACTCTAGATCATGGAGACCGGAGACTCTCTCTCTCTGTCTCTGTCTCTGTCTCTGTCTCTGTCTCTGTCTCTGTCTCTGTCTCTTTCTCTGTCTGTCTCTGTCTCTGTCTCTGTCTCTCTCTCTCTCTCTCTCTCTCTGTGTGTGTGTATCTGGCTTTGCAGTAGGTTACTCTGAAGTGCTGGTATATGGAAGGTCCTGTTTTGTTTGACATGCATGTGCATGAAGTGGTGATCCTTGTTCTTCCCAGTCTTTATGATCAAAACCTCCACAAATGATCAAAACCTTCACAGTGAGAGAGGCTAAAGCTTTAGAAAACAACTAGCAGACAGGCACCATTATGGCAATGCAGCTGTACATTCATTTCCATTGTGTCACGTAATACTGACTATAGCATCTTCTGCTGTTATCTCAGATCAGGGACTGGCAAGAAGAAGGTATTTACATATTAAATACCTTGCATAGCAGAGCTGTGAAGGCAGGAGAGCAGTTGCATGGGACAGACATGTGTTTTGCAGATAGGAAAGTTGTAGTACTGGAGTTTGCTCCTGGGTAGACTTGCATAGAATTGAGCTTGTGCTTGGTGAAAAAAAAGCCAAATTGGCAAGAGTCCTGCCTGCATTGCTTTGGCTTCACAGAATGTCCTGGCCCTCCCCATGTACTTAGCTCCACCATTACTTGAATGTGCTCTCCCCAGAATATTCCCAAATTGAAATGTGTCCCCAGACCGAAAAATGTTCCCCACCCCTGGGTTTTACCAATGGAACAGGATGGCTTAACCAAAGAAGACACAGTTGCATCAGTAGGCTAGCCCTGTTCAGAACAAAGCATGGGGTGAAGGTGCCATGAATTGTCAGTAAAGCTGTAGCTTGGTGCAATGGTGTCTTCTAGGCTGTGGTTGTGATTGGCTCTTTTAAAACCACCCTCCCAAACTCTTCCTTTCTTCCACACCTATCTTGATTAGATAAATATTTTTGACTTGGTTTATTCATTTCTTGGAACCTTCAGCCTGTGGTGATGATAGTGATAATAATGACAAAATCAAGGCAGCAAAACTGTGTGAATTGGGCCTCATCACCTTTTTAAAATTTCAAGGCAAGGACATTCACACAACTTTGTGTTGTCATGGTATGTTTTGGAATGAGACTTGAGAGATTTGGGTTCTAGTCCGCACTGAGCCATGAAACTCATGGGATGACTTGAGCAAGTCAGGAGTGCTTTAGTTGTACATTCCTGCATGGTGGAGGGTTGGACTAGACGGCCCTTGCAATCCCTTCCAACTCTGTGATTCTAAAGCCCTGTCTTTTAGCCTGACCAACCTCACTGGGTAGTTGTGAAGATAAATTGGGATGGGGAAGAGTCATGCATATTGTCTTTATCTCATTGGAAGAGTCAGCAAGCACAGCAAATATTTAATACTGTACAACTGTACAGTTGTCCCTCCACATTTTCAGGTTCCACCTTCATGGATTTGATTATTCACAGATTATTTCCTGCCACATCTGCTGCTGTCCTACAAAATTTTTAATAGGGACCTGGATAATACTGGTCTCCATCTTGAGTCGTGTTCAGTTAAGTCAGGCTTAGTCAGTCAAATCTTTGGTTGCTGGGAAGAAATCAAACTGACGAGGTGGCTGAGCCTGGCTGCATGTGCATTCCCTTGCACACTCACTCACTCAGGCAGACAGAGGGAGAAAGGATGGGCTGGAGGAGCAGGAGGAAAGAGGGCTCCCTCACACGCTCATTCACTTGCTCGTGAGGGCAGGGGCGAGGGGATTAGACATGGGGGGTACATGTGTGTTCTTTCGTGCACTCACTCACTGACTCATTCAGGTGTGTGTGTGTGTGTGTGTGTGTGTGTGTGAAGGGGATGGGATGGGGACCTGGGAGGAGGGAGGGTGTGTGCATTCCCTTGCACACTCACTTGAGCGAGCGGGAGGGGATGGAGATAGGACAGGGGTGTGGAAGGCGGGTGATTCATGGGTCTCTGGGGGGGATGGGGGAGGGGGAGGAGAGGGAGAGAGCCAGGGCAGGTGGCAGCAGGAGGAGGGCAAGGGCAGTGGGAAGGGGTTGCAGCAGCTACTCTTATGGCAGCGGCACTCCCTCTATTGACCCCAGAGACCCTTGCACCACATGCCCTCTCTCCTCCCACTCTCCTGTCCAATTCCCTTTCCCCTCCTGCCTGAGGAAATGAATGTGTGCAAGAGGGAATGTGTATGTGGCTGGACCTAGCCACCTTGCCAGTACAGGTACTTTTTGTGTATGTTAAAAACGGTTTGGGGAGCCTAGACATATTTGCAGCATTTCCACTTTTGTAGGGCTCCTGTGCCCCTAACTCCTGCAAAAGTTGAGGGACGATTATACTGTGCTTTGGCAGCTTCACCAGTTTCTGAACTGGCTGTCCCTGCAGGAAAGCATCAAATGTTCATAGTTGTAATATGAAAATATTCTCACTGTTCTGGGTGTATGCTTTAAAACAGAAGTCTGAAGGCTCTGGTCAGATCTCTTCTTTAGATTTTCAGCAGCAACATGAAAGAATGAGGCCAAACTAGAAAATCCTGATTTCTCTTCTGAGAAGAGAAACAAAGACTAATTCTTTGTTTAGACTAATTCTATAGATAAATGCAGGGGTGGCAGTTTGGGCATTGTGAAATTGATAAGTGCCCTACGCTCCTTGAAACAATGAACACTTTCCTGAGCCTCCTTCACCGGAGCACTTTCCTAGCTCCACCAAAAGAGTTTGAGATGTTACCTTAGATGGCTTCCTATGATAAAGTGAGACATCTCACTTTTCCAGCAGTGCTCTGCCATTTTTATCATCCCTTGACACCAGTGGTTTTCAACATTTGTACTTCCAGAAGCTTTAGACTTTAACTCCAAAGTTAAAGCCCCAGCCAGCAGAGGCAGTGGTCAGGGATGCTGGGAGTTGAAGTCCCAAACATCTGGAGTACTACTGCTTTAAATAATGGCATCTCCTTTGAACAGAGTATTGTGCCCCCCTGTAGAACTATGCCATTGTAAGTTTTAAAATGGTTTGAGAAGAAGCATGCAGAAAGCTACAAGGCCATTTCAGGAAAATGGTCTTGTAGCCTTCTGCCTGCTCCTCCATATAGTTGTGCAACAGCTTATCTCACACAAATTGTTACAGATACTGAAGGGAAAAGTTATCTTTTTGGATTACAAGTCCCTGAATCCCCTGATCAACATGGGATTCTGGAAGTTGTAGTTCAGAAAAGAATTACTCTGGGGGAATTGTCCTAAAATGTTATGCTCAAATAACCTCTTTCTGGGACAAACTAGATGCTGTGTCCAGAGTCATGGATATCAATATTGTTTATCTGTAAAGCTTCAGGGGCCATTGGGGGAGGAGTTTGAAAGAAGTCACAGGCTTAACCCAATCCAATGCATCCCCTAGACCTGCTATTAGCTATGGAAGGAAACAGGTACAGGTGCAGTGTAGGTATCTGAATATTTCTTCTTCTGCAGGGAATAGCAGTTTTAAGGAACTTTACATGAGGGAGAAAAGAGATTATTCCCTTCAAATCAGTATCGCTCCTGTCCAGACTGGCCTTCCCTCCCCCTCCACAGTTGGCTTTGGTGAAGGAGAAAGCAAACAGATGGGAAGACTTACATGCATCTCTGCCTGACATAAGATCTAGTTTGTCCCTGAGTTGGTGGTGAAGTTCTGCAATTGTGAGGAGCTTTCTCATTTGAATCTACTGGATTTTGAATCAGCTTTAAAGTGAATCAGCTGCAAAACTTAATATGAAATTTAATAATAAGAGCCAAAAATTACCCACCAAATTTATTGAGGCCAAATTAGAAAATATGTTAGTTTTGTTTATTTTATTAATATATTTATATTCCACCCTATACTCTAGAGACTAGGGTTGAAATCCCCACTTGGTCTTGGAAGCACTCTAGGTGACCTTGGGCAAGTCACACTCTCTCAGTCTCAGAGGAAGGCAAGGGCAACCTCCATCTGAATAAATCTTGCCAAGAAAACCTGATAGGTTCACCTTAGGGTCTCCATAAGTTGGAAATGACTTGAAGGCAAAGAACAACAACAGTACTATACAAAACTAAGAATTGGCAGCATCCAGTTATCAAGGCACTGAAGGCTAAGCCAGTATATATTTTATCGTGTTCTCCTACTCTGAATTTTATCATGTTTCTGAAGTTTTAAATATTGATAAAGCTTTAGGAAATTATGCATTGCATATATTCTCTTTCAGTCGCTACTACTTATACCCATCTGTACAACGTCTTGAATTTTCCTGCTGGAGTTGTGCCAGTCACTACAGTTAGTCAGGCTGATGAGGAGGAGCTGAAGCTTTACAAAGGACATTATGGAGACCCCTGGGATAAGAGAATGAAAGAGGTCAGTCAGTAGCAAAAAAGGCCATAGCTGTGCATGGAAACCATAGAGCTGAGCTTCTCAGTTCATTGTGCAAAATAACTGCACCGGTACCTTCCCTTGCTGCCCCTCTGAAGTCAGTACCATTTTGTAGCAGGTGTAACAAAAGCTTGGGAAAGTTATTTTTTAGGCCTCAGTCTCAATAGTCATGCTGCCTGGGGGATTCTGGAGTTGATGAAAAAATACAACCCTCAGTGATATTTTCAATCTGTGTAATAAAGATGACCTGTTTGGATGGAAAGTTGAAACAGCTTCAGGTTGAAGTGTACCTACATTGCCTGTTCCTGGTTTGACCAGGGGGTTGTTTAGACAGTGAAAATAATCCTAACAGAAATCACAGGGAATACCTTTTGTCCCAATGAGATTCCACAGTGATTCACCTTATTCAGAAGGAGTGGGGGCAAAAACTCCAAAAAACTGCAGGGGGAAAGCTTTCGCAGCTTTCCCCAAAGTTTTAAAAATAATGTGTGAAAATGTGCATTACCACTCATTTGGACAACCTATTCACATCAGCGCAGGGTGGAAGTGGAGAGCTGATTGGTCAGATGTGGGGTGGGGGTTTGCTGGCAAGGAAGTGGCTGGAAGTGCCATTTTGGAGTTTTGCATTGCCAATAATGCTCTTTTTTGCTGTCCTGAGGTGACCAAACAGCCTTTTTAAGCAGAATGTCACACTTGCACACCTTTGATTTCCAGTATAAAAAACACACAGTGCAGTGGTGACAGCTTGTTGAGAGTAATAACGCAAGTAATTCACTATCGTCAACCATGTTGTTTGGCAGCCATAGCTGTGTGTGCACTGCCAACACTGATAGCTCCACATACCAGCGATTTTGCCAAAGGATAATGGAGACAAAAGAATGCTGCTGTGATTTTGCATTAATGTGCAGCAATCAGCATTATATCTTCTTGTGTAGACAAGCCCCAGGTGTCTAGTAATTGCTAGGGAAAAAACAACAACCTTAGCTTCTGCAGCCTGATTCTAAGTATCTTAACGTAGAATAAAGTAACCTGAATTTAATGTGACACGTTGTCTATAAGAGCATTTCAGATGACAACCCAATTCTTGGAATAAAATCTGGAAGATCACAGCATTATTAGCATTTTGGGGCATGTGTATGAACAGCTCTGTGCCATCTAATTCAAAGTCCAAAATAGTTCTTGCAGACATCTGTTTGGACATCAATGTCTGTTAATGTTGAAAATATGTTCTGAACATTTTCCAGATGAGGCCAGATCTACTTTAGTACCAACAATAAGCTAGGTTGTGTTTTGTTGAATTCTGACTCTTGTTATGTTTGTTTGTCACCCCCAACAAACCATGTTGTTAGCCACCTCAAAATCACAATCTGAAGCCATGTTGTTGTTGGCTTGTAAACTCTGTCAAGTTTAAATCATTGCTTGCCCTTACATCTAAAACAAGAATTATGACTTGTCTGTAATTTCTTTCCCCAGATTGAAAACCCTTTGAAACCAGAGTTGACAAAAAGGGGCTGAAGAGAGGCTCCAGAAATGGGGAAAGCAAACTGTGGGTTTTGGGGGCAGGGGTATCTGCACACTAAATCAACAAATCATGAATTAGAGCGACATGCAGACGCAGCCAAAGGCACAACAATTTTTAAGAGTGCTGTGATGTTTAGAAGTTTCCTGAATGTTTTTGAGATCTCCAGACTCAAACTCACCTTCACCCTCCATTGTGGAATACCCTTCATAATATTACACTGTTTTGTGTTTCTCCTGCAGGCTGTGGAAGGTGCTCTTGGGCTTCCTGTGGCAGTCCAATGTGTGGCCTTGCCGTGGCAAGAGGAACTGTGTCTTCGGTTCATGAAGGAGGTAGAGAGAGTCTCCCTTGAAAAGAGAGGGAGGAGGAAAATCTGAGTCTGTTGGAAAGAAGCTTGGAATGGATTAATTATATCTGCAAATAAACATTTGTGTTGGCTTCTTCAGTTTCCTACTGTGTTTGTTTTAATACTGCATGGTTGTTCAGTTACCAATGTACTATCAGAAAACTGATTACATTTTCCTGTGGCCACCTTTGTTATTCACATTATCTGCCTTCAAGTTGCTTTGAACTATGACAATCTTATCCTAGGGTTTTCTTGGAAAGATTTCTAGGTGAAATAGAAGCTTCAGAAGATGGGAGAAGAATATCTCTCTTCCCAATTTGCCCATGACTTCTTCCTGCAATGATTTGTGCCATCAGCCAGCCCTGAATCTGTGTATTTCATAGCTAGATACTGGGATTGTCTAGATGGTGAAAATAATTCTAATAAAAGTTGCCGAGAATACCTTTTGACCAGATGAGCAGTTCAGGAGATTAATGGTATTTGGAAGGAGAGGGGGGAAAACACTGTACACTGCGTGACAAGAGACTTTGCGGTTTTCCATAAAGTTTTTTAAATCCAATGGAGGGATGTGCATTACCAGTCATTTGAACAACAAATTCGCAGTGCTGCACATTCTAGGCAAAGGTGGAAGTTGACAGCAGATTGGTCCATCATGCAAGTGGGGGTGGACTTTCCAGCAGTGGAATCCAGAAGTGCCATTTTGGCATTCTGTATTAACTGAGTGTGCACATTTTTGCCATGCTAGGTAAAAAAACACTATTTTTTTTTTATGAGCCGAAGGTTTCCCATTTACAATAAAGGTTTTTAAAAGACTGCAATGATGATAACATTGGGAGGAATAATTATGCCCCATGCTCGTGGTCACCATCTTAATTTACAGCATGGCTCCATCTGAACCTCAATGCAAATAGCTTCACAGACAGTTTTTGGTGCCAGAAAATTGTGGAGATAAAAGAGAACTGCTGCAGATTCATAGAATCATATGATCAAAGACCACAAGGGCCATCCAGTTCAACCCCCTGCCATGCAGAAACACACAATCAAAGCATTCCTGACAGATGGCCATCCAGCTGCTATTTAAAAACCTCCAAAGAAGGAGACTCCACAACACTCTGAGGCAGCACATCCCACTTCCTTACTGCCAGGAAGTTCTTCCTAATGTTTAGGTGGAATCACTTTTCCTGTAATTTGAACCCATTGCTCCATTTTGTAGTCTCTGGAGCAGCAGAAAAACAAGTTTGCTCCATCCTCAATATGACATCCCTTTAAATATTTAAACATGGCTATCATGTTGCCTCTTAACCTTCTCTTCACCAGGCTAAACATGCCCAGCTCCCTAAGCCGCTCCTCATAGGGCATGGTTTCCAGACTTTTTACCATCTCCTCTGGATACACCCCAGCTTGTCAACATCCTTCTTGAATTGTGGTGCCCAGAACTGGACACAGTATTCAAGGTGAGGTCTGACCAAAGCAGAATAGAGTTGCTGGTAATGTGCATCCCCACACAGTATTTCCTCCCATCTAGATGAGGCGACTGACTGGGATTTCTTCAGAAGAGATTTGCCATTGCCTTCCTCTAAGGCTCATAGAGTGTGACTTGCCCAAGGTTACCCACCGGGTTTCCATAGCTGAGCAGGGATACAAAGCCTGATCTCCCAGAATCCTAGTCTATCACACAAACCACTACGCCATACTGACTCTATGACCACCTTCTTAACATAATATTTTCCTAACATTACTCTGCTAGTACATTCCTAGTTCACAATCAAGTAATAACATCTTAATCAAGAAACATGCATGTACTTGATATTATCTTAATGGACATGGTTTGGTTTGATCATAGAAACTGAATTCCTCTATAGTTTACATAGAGGATTACAGGACCTGATTAAAAGATGCCAGATAAAAATCCAGTATAATTCATTTGTATGCTCCTCAGAGCATTTGAGTACAGTTCCACTAAGCAATAAGTGACTTACAGAGCCATCATATTCATGTTTGTTTTGAAATAAATTCCACTGACTCCACTGGGGATTATATGGGTTCTAGGCAGGTTCTATGAACCCTCTTTTTCTTGCACCTCTTGCTTCTGTCAAATTTATCCCTATTGCTGCAGGGCATATGGCAATAGAAAAAAAATACAATTTTCTTTTAAAAGAAGGCACCCAGAGAGTTTGTTTTAAAACAAAATCATTCTCCTGGAATCCTCCTAAAAGCACAATACTGCTTTCAAGTTTTCCATCTGCCTAGCTTTTTTTTTTTACAAAAAACATTGTTGCAGTACCAACATTTGGTGTGATGGTACTGGCAGTGTGTACCCCCAGTAGGTATGGGTGAGCCAAATGCCCACCCCATTTCCAGGAGGCTTATGCTGTGCTGCACTCAACAATTTGCAAACAATTACAAAATTTCATAGGAGTTAATTTCTGCCTCTTCCCAGCTGCAAACTCCCCCTTCCCCAAGCCACTTAAAACTGTGGTTCAGTAGCCAGACAGCACCTAAACAAGCTCTTTTCCCTGATAAGTACTACTGCTAAATCTCCCCTGCAATACTTCCATGTTAGTGTAATGCACGATCACATACATGTATGCCATTCCATTTCAAACTCATGACATATCTTTTCCATTTGCTGTTACTGGATACCTTCCTAGTCATAGCTCACTGGAGCACACATATTTAATCCTGACATCTGCTGGCTGTGAGAAGTTTTTAAACAGAAAAGTAGATTATAAGCTTTATAAAGGAAAAAGAAATTAAGTAAAATTCCCTTTTGAAGCCCTCCTGCACTATGTTATGAGGATTACAGTTACACATCCTTTTTTGGGAAAGGTAGAGTGGTATACAGTTTTTTGTTTTATTTTATCTCCCACCAGTCAGAAGTACAATGCTCTGTGCTGCCAACTCCACTTGTTGAATATCTGCCTCATGCTGCTGTTAGAAATTCTGTAGACTGGACTACGTTTGCATTGTGGAAATGCACTCTGAACCACTTCAAGTTTGCCAGGACAAATCCTTGCCTTGTGTTTTCCTACCTATCCACTTTTGGGTCTTCCACTACCTGACCTGCTTTAAAAATGGGGGGAGGGTAGTACTATCAGGAAATAAAGGAAAACATATTTCAGTGACTTACACACACCCCTCTGCTGATGTGTTCCTGATAGTCTTGTCCAACCAGCAGATGTGGACCCACCAAATGTGAATAGCTTGAATAGGTTGTAGATTTTAAGTTATGTGAAGGAGATGACAGGGGATGGTAAGCGTATATTTTTGTAGGGGTAAGAAAACAAGAGAGAATGAGAAAGACAGGGTGAGATTAAAGAATTTGAATTACACTGTTGTGGAGCTGGGCAAAAGCTAGGAAAGGGCTCTTTGCACAATGTAATATCTGTTAATCTATAAACGGGGGATGGGTGGGACAGGAAGAGTCAATATAAAGATAGTGAGGCTTGTCCAGCCATAATGTGTTCTATATTCTGTGCACATTACTGTTGTGTACAGTATATATGTATTATTCAGTATGTATGGATGCTACTATTGCTAGGTCTTTCTATATATGCTGGTTGGAATTGTGGTCTATGTCAGTACATGGAACAATTTTGGGTGTACATTATACATCTCTCCCATCGTCATTTTTTTCCTAAAAGAAAGAAAGAAAGAAAGAAAGAAAGTTTGCCAGCACTTCAGCCATTCCTCATACTGAGGTTTTCTTTTCATTTTCTCTAGCCCATATGAAATGTATAATCTTCTTTCAGACAGTTAAAAATAAGCATGGGGTGGAAAATTTGAATGGAGGACTTTTTCTCCTTCTTATAGTTCTGGGAGTCAAAGTCTTTGAATGAAACTGATGGCTCTTCAACATGCAAAGCAAAAATCTTTTCTGGAATTTGCTGCTTGAACATGTGGTGATGGCCACCGACTTCGCTGGGTCTGAGAAAACAAATCTGCAGGGCAGATGGGACTATTCTTGGTATAATAGGTGTACCAAATGAGACCTGCAACAAAATGTTGCTATGTAGACATAAAAGAGTGTTTCGGCTCAGAGTTCCATCCAGGCTGCAATAGGAGTCTTGTAGTGATGTTCAGGCTTTTCAAGGACTAGGCGAGGTAGAAGCTTCAAGTGGTGGGAGAAGAATATCTCCCACACTCACTTCCAAAAGACTTTTTCTTGCAATGCTTTATGACAGCAGCCAGCCTTGAACCTGTGCATTTCATAGCTACATAGTGACTGGTAGTGAGATGAGAAGGGGTCCTATAGCCACTTGAAATACAAGGATAGGATTTCTTTGAACAGTGGCCACATTCATCTTCCCAACTTTAATTCTCCCTCCAGAAAATGGGTGTGTGGCTTTGGACCTGTGACTGAGTGGCAGAGCACTTGATTTTCATGCAGAAAGCCTCGGCTTCAGTCTCCAGCACAGGGTAAGGAAGGAATCCTGTCTGAAACCACTGAAAGCTGCTACCAGTCAGTGTTGACAGTACTGGGCTAGATGAACAAATGGTCTTTATATAAGGCAGTTTCCTATGGTTCTAATATTTGTTACATGCTGCCGTAGCACTAAATCAATCAGTTCCCTCTTCTCCCTTCTGTGTGCTGCTGTGATGCAATAGCAGGAGAAGGCCACCATGGGGAGAACATTATACTGCTGGATAGAGATGCAAAAAATATTTGAAACTATTTAAAAAGTGGTCAGAAAAGTGTTTCTCAAGTAACAGGAATCCCTGATGAGAGGAATCTAAGACTGACTACAATCTTCTCACTTCAGGACTTATTTGGCACAAACTTCCCACATGCAGTTTTTGTGTAGAAAACAGAATTTTCTGTACAGAAAACAGCATATAGCCTGCACAGAAAATCCTGTTTCATGCACAAAAATAACATGTGGAATTTTTTTGCAGAATAGTTCAGAACTACAAATAGTCTTTGAAAACTGTGCAGTTTTCACTGTGAAAAAAATTGCTTAAAATTACTCCTTGTTGCCTTCAAGGAAAAAAATGAGCAAAGAAGGACATCCCTCATGCTGGAACAAATGAAGCTTTGCCCTGACCCAGCTGGGCTGCTCTTACATTCTTATGGTGGTTTGGCATCTGCCACTTCGCCCATCTCACTTTGGTTTTATTAGTATCCCACAGAATAGATCTTTGTCCTTGGACTTTATCAGACACAGAAAATACAGTGTCACATGGATGCTACATAACTGTGAAAGGGTGCATGGATGAGACGACATCACCCTTTTGTGGTTAAAAAGAGTTCAGAACCCGTCATTTTTAATTGACGGCTTATGCCGACAATAGATCCCCATACCGCTTTCTTGCTGGCATTGCCAGCATGCAATACTTCTGTCCCTTTAAATCTTATACTTACCCCGTTAATGACCAGACCAGCGCAAACACTTCTGTGTCAGGTCAGGACATCCAGGTAAGTTTTGCTCTTTTTATGACCCTCCCTTGGTTACTTGGGCCTTTAAATTATGTGCATGTGCTTTGCTTCACTTTTTGACATTTATTTTGCTTTTTATCTTTAAATTTCCTGCGTGATGGAAATTGTGTGAGATTGTGAACAAGGAAGTGAATGGGGCTCCATTCACTTCCTCTTTATTGCTGGGAGCCTTTGCTGAGATTAGAAGGTAAGTGTGTGGGAGGGCATTTTTTTGCTGGCATAAAAAAAGTTTGTTTTTTTAATGCTGGCAAAAGAATGTTTAAAGGATTGAGTCTGATAAAGTCTTTTGTATAATTTGACTTCTGTGGTTTTTATTGATAACACATTGTCACCCTTGGAGTGTACTTTGAACAGAATTGATTGCTCAGTTCTCTCATGCATCTGGGTTGAAAGATAATACAGGATCCGTATTTGTATTCCTCTGTGAATCATTAATGTACCTGTTTTTGGATGTCTTCGTGCAGTAGACTCATCTAGGGGTCAAGCTGAAGTTTTAAAAGAATTTTTTGAGCTATCCAGACACTGGCAAAGAAAATTTCCTACTATGTGTTAGGACTATGGCTCATGCGGGTTAGCTTGATGGAACTGAGCTAACCTCATTTTTGCACAAATTTTCAGGATCCACAAGCCCTGCCTGGTGATCTGTTTCCACAATGCTGCAAAGTGCTTCCACCACAATCCACAAATGGTTGGTGCAACCATGGCTGCAAATGAAAATGGATCTTCGTATTGTCCTTGCTGTGGTTTGTGGCTCATCTGCAGCTTTCTTGGCATTGAGATGGATGGGTCGGGAAAGGATCAGAAAACAAATTCAAGAGGCAAGAAGGAAGAGAGACCATGGTTTGGAGCAAATGGAAAAAGTTGTCAAAGAGTTTAAACAGCAGGTATGCATGTACCAATGGAAGATAAATGTATCTAATTTTCTCACTGTACACTTCAGTTGTTTACAGAGGCTGGAATAATTATTTGATGGTAGAATAGAATTTCAGTAAATAAACATTTAATATACTCATGTTTTTGGATATTGATTTTTTTTTTTTGCAGATCTGAACATTTTAACTACCGTTGTCCCTCCATATCCACAGATTTAAGTATTCATGGCTTGAAAATATTCTTAAAAAATAATAATCAAAAAAGCAAATCTTGATTTTGCCATCTTATATAAAGGGCACCATTTTGCTAGGCCATTGCATATAATGGGACTTGAATATTCATGGATTTTGGTATCCACGGGGGGCGGGGTCCTGGAACCAAACCCCAGCGAATATGAAGGGACAACTGTATCTTACAGGGAGGAACTTGCAAAATATGGAATTGAAAAATTAAGTATTAATGTATAAGTGGGATTCAGGAGATTATCAGACATGTCCAAAAAGTACAAGAGCAGAACGCCAGGATGATATTTCTGTCCTGTGAATGGGACCTGGTTTCAGATGTCCTGTTCCTCTTGCATTCTGTTCCTGTGCCTCAGCCTTAGTAAGGCATCACTTTTCATTGATGGGAAGGTCCCGTCAATGAAGAGTGACACCTTTCTAATTGCTGCAGCACAGGAGCAGGATGCAATGAGGACAACGTCATCTGAAACCAGGTCCCGTTCATGGGACAGGAATGTCATCCTGGCGTTCTGCTCTTGTACTTTTTGCTGCATCCGATAATCTCCCTAGAGTATGGATGGATGTGAATTTTGTTTAGTTCACTTGTCATAGAAACTTGTTCAGATTTAACAAATCCTTATAAATCCAGTGGGAAGAACCTGATTTTAAAAAATACAATAGAAATGCTGGAGAAAGCAAAAGTGACAACTTCATGCAGAGGATTTTGAGTGCTTAGCACCTTCAAGTTTGGCATTGGATCACTCTGTATTCTGCCATGTTTGCTTGCAGTGTTGAATTGGGTTGCTGCTTCTTTTTTTTCAGACAGGCTTTTCATGTTCAACATGGCAAGCAAATACAACCAGAGCTTGGAAAAGTTACTTTTTTGGACCACAATGTCCACCGGTAATGCTGGCTAGGGGATTCTGGGAGTTATAGTCAAAAAAGTCTGTGGCTGTTGTTGAGCTACAATGCTCATAAGTGTTAGGTATTCTGGAAGTCGAACAACATCTGAGGACGCAAATTAGAGAACAACTGCTTTACAGAGTCTGTCAGAATTGTTATGGTTTATGCTCTTCTTTCAGAACCTTGGTGTACAAACCACTTTTATCCTTTCTCTGCCTCTGGCAGAGTTGGCTGAGAAGTTGAGGGAAGGGTCTTTATCTCCAGAAAGTGTTCTTTACACCTATATGGAAAAGGTAAGAAGGATGAAACAGTTTATTGTATCTCCAGAAAAAACAACACACATTCCAAGGTAGCCTAAACACTGAATAATAGCAACAAAAACATTATGCAGTTTTACTTGTTAAGGTGAATTTGTGTACAGACCAATTCCCATATCCATGAATTTGGTATTCACAGTTTCACTTATCCATGTCCAGAGAAATATGTTCTCTCTAGGCATTTCTAAGTCCTCCAATGTGAGTCTACGGTCAACTTCTGACATTTGTCTCATTGAAAATAACAGGGTTCCCTTTTATCCATGGTTTCAGGTATCCACATGTGTGTGTGTGTGTCTTGAAATGTATCCCCCATAGATACAGGGGTCAACCTGTGTACTTATTTTCCCTGAATTAGTAGAATTTCTTTCCAGAGCGAGGGAGATTTGTTTCTTGCTTCTTGAATTTATTGAAATCCCCTTTCTATCTAAAGTATAGTTTTGCAAACTCATGAACTCATCTAACTTACATAAGCTGCTGCCACACTGCAGAAATAATGCAGTTTGACACTGCTTTAACTATTATAGCTCTGTCCCATGGAATCCTGGGATTTGTAGTTTGTTGTGGCACCAGTGCTGATAGAGAAGGCTAAATATCCCACAAAACCACAACTCCCAGAATTCCATAGCATTGGGCCATGGCAGTTAAAGTGGTGTCAAACTGCATTATTTCTGCAGTGTAGCAGCAGCCTGAGTCACTGATTTCTTCTCTTACAGGAGTCCTCACAATTAAACTCTATTTCTTTTCAGCAAGTTGGTCACACTGTAGGTGTGGGTGTAGCACTTTTGGGTGGAAACTGGTGGCTGTTTAACATTAACCACACATTGATTTAATTATTGGACATATTCAGGCAGAATTAAAGCTGAACTTGGTTAGAATCTATGTTTTATTCTCTCAGGGCAAGGATGGATTTGAATTAGTTTGGCTGGAGACACAGGATGTCCCCATCCACAGGATACCAGTTGCTTAACTTTCCATGAGTTAAACTTGCTTAATGAATATTCCTTCCCCTGTTCCCTCTTATATTAATTATCCTGCCTTTCCTCCAGTGCTATGAACCATCCATAAGGACTGATGAGGGCAAACAAACTGAAACTTAATCCAGCCAAGACAGAGGTGCTCCTGGTCAGTCAGGAGGCAGATCAGGGAATAGGGATTCAGCCTGTATTAGGTGAGGTTACACTCCCCCTGAAATCTCAGCCTCATGTCTTAGATGTACTCCTGGACTCAGCTTTGAACCTGGAAGACCAGGTTTCTGTGGTGGCTAGGAGTGCTTGTGCACATTTAAAGCTTGTGTGTCAACTACTCTTGTTCCTTGAGATGTCCGATCTGGCCATGGTGGTACTGTACATGCCTTGGTTACATCTGTTTGGACTACTGTAAGGTGCTTTACTTGGCCCTACCTTTGAAGAGTGTCCAAAAACTTCAGCTGGTCCAAACAGCTGCAGCCAGACAGTTAACTGGGGCAGATTACTGAGACCATACTATTCTGCTGCCAGTTTATTATACAGGCTGCCAGTTTGTTTCTGAGCACAATTCAAAGTGCTGGTTATGATCTATAAAGCCCTATATGGCTCAGGTCCAGGCTATCTGGCAGACTCTATCTCCCTCTATGAGCCTGCCCAGGCCCAGCGATCACCAGGAGAGGCCCTTCTCTCAGTCCCATCACTGTTGCAAGCATGGTTGGTGAGAACATGAGAGAGGGCCTTATCAGTGGCTGCCCCTAGAATGGCCCCATCCTTCCATCAGCAAGCTAAAACCTTTTTATTCCAACAGGCTATTGAAACAGAAAGTTTTTAAAGACTGGACTAGCTGTGCTGTATAGTTTTAATTGAATTTTAATAGCTATTTATCTGTTTAATGCCATTTTATTCTTTTAACTTGAGGTTTGGATTATTTTAATACTGTAGATAATTTAATTCTATTTTAATGTTCACTTTTTGTATGTTTTTAATTATATTCTTTTAAACTGTGAGCCTCTTTGAGTCCCAATTTTTTTGGGGAAAAGCAGGATACAAATCATCATCATTGTCATGTAGCAACAGCAGCAGCTGCTGCTTGCCTCATCTTCTGCCTACTTTCTCCTCAAAACAATCTTGTTAGATAGGCCAGACAGAAAAATGAGCCCAAGGTCACCCACTGAGGTTCATGTGGGGACTTCAACTTGGATCCCCTGCATTCTGGTCCAGCAGTCTAATCATTACACTACACTATGCCCTCCTGTACACTTTCAAAATAAGGAAGTAGGGGGGGAAGCAAAGGAAAGGTAGCCTATCAAAGAATAAGAACAGAGGCAAGGCATTGCTACAGGTAGGTAGTAAAAGACAGAAGATAGAGTCTAGGAGTCATGTTTAGCAATATAGGCAAGAAAACTACCTTGGATTCAGGCTTCTGCAGGATACAATATAGTAAATCAAAAACAAAATAACACATAGTTTTGTTACTTAATAATAACAAAAACTACAGCAGGAGCATCAGCAACACAATAATAATATCTCTTCCTCTTTCTCCTCCTTCTTGCTTTTCATGGAAAAGGCTTTAACAGTCACCCAGGAGGTCAACTGTGTGCGCCATTTTATTCCAGAATGTGAGCAACATCTCCAGGAAGTGAAAAAACAGAAGAAAAAGGGCTTACTGTATGGCATCCCTGTCAGTATCAAGGACCACATTGGATATAAGGTGATTCCATCTCTATGGAGATTATCAAATGCTCTAAATATGGTGTTATCACAATGCCGGGAGATCACTAAATGGCTCCCCTTTCAGACAACGTCGTTCACCTCTTGTAATGCTCCCGTTATGCCACCGTTCTGCCAGCACTGTTTTTTATTAATAGGCTAAACCATGAATGGATCCCCCATTCCGTTTCTGTGACAGAACTGACAGCAAGTGAAAAGGTGCCCATTTTGCTGGTGCGATCCCCGCATCAATGGGAGGTCCGTGCCAGAACACTTCCTGGTGAGATCGGGACATCCAGGTGAGTGACACACTTTTATGAACCCTCCCTGGGTTACTTGTAAAGTTTTAAGTGTGTTTAGGTGCTTAGTTTTTTAACTTTTTGACATGTATTTAGCTTTTTATTTTTTTATTTCCCTCGCTCTCATCTTCTTGTGAGAACAGCTGGGATTTCAATCCAGGAAGTGAAAGGAGTTCCTTTAGAACTCCGTTCACTCCTGGGCAGCCCAGCAAGCATGAACAAGGTAGGTGTGAAAGTTTTCATTATTATTCCATGACAGGGATGGGAGATTGTGGGACAGGAACACTTTTTTTGTTCCCGTCTGATAATCTCCTATGAGCCCCAATACATTATCAGATAGAGCAAATAAGGCATCATAAGGATGGCTAATGACCGTGAAAGGGCCACATGATGTTGCCCTTTCATGATCATGTCCTGTAAAAAACAAAACAAAACATTTTTTATTGATGGCTCAAGCCATCAATTGATCCCCTTGGTGCTTTTTACTGGCATTGCCAGCATTTGAAACTTTGCACCATTGTACTCACGTGAATGCAGTGTCAATGGCCGGTCCAGCAAGAACACTTCTGGGTGAGATTGTGACATCCAGGTAGGTGACACACTTTTTGTGACCCTCCCCAGTTTACTTGGGACTTTTTTTAGTGTTTATAGGTGCTTTATGTAACTTTTTCTGTGTTATTTTTATTTTATTTTTTAATTTCCTGTGCTATGTATTCTTGCAAGAATATGTGGGATTTCAAAGAGGAAGTGACTGTTCACTTCCTCTTTTATTGTCAGGGACGTCTTTTGATGGGAGGGAAGGTATGGTAAGTGTGGCATGGGCGTTCGTTTGCTGGCATAAAAATGGCAAAGTTATGCTGGCAAAAGAATGAGTTTAAGGGGTGGTGGTCTGATAAAGACCTTAGTGATAGTCTAGAGTTGGGGGGCTGATGTTAAATGCCAACCTACACGAGCAGGGCCATTAAAGGGCTATGCAGTATGCTGTTGTGAATGTGGTATAATCCTTTCACACACCTGTATTTCGTAAGGCAAGATGACTCTGGCAGCAAGTTTGGAGTGCATTTTTATTGGTGCAATTTGTGAACTCCACACTGCAAAAATCTATTGAGCTTTTAGCCTTAATACTGCAATATATAGATCTGGCAATGAGAAGTGTGCTAATATTAAGAAAACGGGATAGTGGGTAATGTGCCTACTGCTGTGTCAGTTTCTCTTAGTGTAGAAGTATGCATGATTTCATGTGTCACAGATCTTAAGCGCACTTGGCAGAGATGTATGCTAAGCACACTTTTAAGGAATGGCAGAGGAAAGTAGGAGTTGTTACTTGATAGCTGTTGCTCTGTGCTGGAACTGGCTGTAGTTCTAGCCTCCCCAAGACTTTGGCCTTGTCTAGACAGGCTATTTACCCCATCTTGCCCCTACCTTGGAGCCCTGCGGTCCAGACGAGGCAGGGCATTTGCCCCGTTTTGCCCCTGGGTAGTCCTCACAACCCCTGGGGGAAAGACAGGTAAGGCCCATTACACCATTAGAAAAAACCCTGGTAAAATCTGTTCCAGCTGGGAAATGCAGATCAGGCCCTGTGTGACTGCAGGAGTTGACACCACTACACCTGCCCATTGCTACAGCTGCCATCTGCCTCACTCTTCTGAAGCCAGGAAGGGGGCCCGCATCATGTGACCAAGGCTGGTCTCATGGAGGAAGCCTTGTTCATGTGCTGCAGGCAGGGCCGGTTTAAGGCACCAGTGGCGTCAGCATCCGCAGGGGGACCCATCATTGTGGAGGCCCCCATAGTAACCCTCCTCCTGCGAAAACCTTATTAGTAATAATCTGAATATCCTGTTCTGTGAATAGCTTAGGTTGTGTTAGGTTACATTGACCTGAGATAAACATATGGGCCCCCAAAATAAAGCATTGCAGGGCCCCCCAAAATTCCTTAAACTGGTCCTGGCTGCAGGGCAGCTTCCTGGCTTTGGAGAGTGGGATGCAGGTGGTGATGGTGGCAGCTGCAGCGACAGGTCGGCATGGTGGTCTGGACTCCATCCTGTTTTGTGCTGGTAATGAGGGAGCAATGGGCCAGATCCGTGGCAGAATATGCCAGTGGGGAGCCAGCATATTCTGGTCCATGTAGATGAGTCCTTTGTTTGATACTGAACACTGACACACATTAGTGTTACTAGATAAGCTTTATTGATGATAAATGATAGAGCACATGGTATACAGCAGAGAAGTGTTTCAGCCCTTTTGCTGATGGGATCCAACATCCCTTCACAGTCAGTGGTTGAACAGAGCTCCTAAGCAGCTTATAGCCTTGTGGCTGAAGGGCGGGGTATAAATACCTAATTAAATAAAAAAAAAATTCTTCCTAGACTCTCCCTGGCTATCAATCCTATTCCCCATGGCTGGCTATGAATCCCCTGAGCTGGAATGTACCTTCTCCCCAGAGTGAGGCTGATGGACACCAAAGGGTTATATAGTGCAGGAGCAAACAAAGAAAATCAAATTGTGCAAGCATGACTCCGCTCTCTCCCTGCATTAGCTATGAGAACTGTACAAACAGGCGAATTTTATTCCCTCAGTCCTTCAACAGCTTCCATATCTTTTAGCAGTCTCAGATTGCCAAGCTAATGCAAAAATGCATCTAACAAAGTCACTAATACAAATTAACCCTTTCAATATCACTGGACAGCTATTAACAAAGCTAACATGAACTCTAATACTCATCCACCTAGTCGCCCAGTTCACAACAGTTCTTGTAAAACAGAATAGATACACAATTTTCTAGCTTTCCCTTAATGCTTCCTCACTATTTTGGGAGCAGGAAGTTAGAACTCCAGGTGGTGTTTACCTGACTTCCTTTACTTCTAGGGCCACTTATCGACATGTGGCTTTGTTCAGTCACTCAGTGTTCTGCAGGAAGAGGACAGTGTGTTGGTCAAAGTGTTAAAGAGGCAAGGAGCAAATCCATTTGTATTCACCAATGTTTCACAATCATTATTCAAGTAAGTTAGTATAATTATTATAACTGCTTAATATAATGCATATTTCTTCTCAGTTCTGGTGCAAATCAACCGTGTGTACTGATTTGATTAATTCAGATTTTTTAAATTTATTTTTTAAAGAGAGCCTATTGTTCTTTCTTTCTTTCAATTTCTCTGTCTTGCCCAGCCCAGAGTCCCCCCCTCCCAGGAAATCAGTAAGATGCTAAAGATAATCTTGATGAAACCACATCATGTTTCCAGAAACTCACTTTTGTGAGGAAGCAACTTTCCAAGTTCTCAGTTGTGGCTGCTTGCAAAGTAACTCTGTATAGAATGCATTGATGGGAATTTTCTATCAGATCAGATTTCATTGTACAGTAATTATTATGGATGACCTTCCCTGGAACTTCCCTGATTCTTTCTTTTTTTTAAATTATGCATGTACCCAAGTACCTTTGACACAAAATGAGCAATTGTTCTTGCTTTGTGTTCTCAATATATTATAAACTACTTGACCTGAGAATTTTGTATGGCCAGCAAAGGTTGACAGGGATTTTGTTATTACTTTGACAGTACTAGATACCTCTAATTCTGATAAGCCAGACCAGAAATTTAATTGTTTTCAATTCATTTTAATTTTTAGAATGTGTGTTGAAGGTTGCAAGGTAAGAAAGGAATGGCTTGTTTATCTGTGCTTTCTGTTCAGCTCTTAAAAATAATTACTTACAAATAGCATGTCACTTGTAATTAATTCCTTTTTTACAACAGCTAAGGCCTAATTAAGGGCCCTTTCACACTACATAAAGTTTAGTGCTATGATTCCACTTTAACTGCCATGGCTGGGATTTGCAGTTTAAGACGAGGTATTTTGAACTATCAGCCAGAGAGCACTAGTGTCTCATCTAATGACAAATCTCAGGATTCCATAGGATGTTGCCATGAGAGTTAGAATGGAATCATAGTGCTACAACTTTGTGCTGTGAAAGGCCCTAAGTTGCAGTATGATTTTAATATAATGAAGGATAATATCATCCCTTTGTGGTGGAAATGTAACTGTGTTAACTATATTTATAGTTATGAGGTGTGTTTTGTACAACAGGCCAGCAGCTTACAGAAGTCTGATTTTTTAAAAAGTTGATAAAAGTGCTTCTACAATGTAGAAATAATGCAGCTTGACACCACTAAGTGCCATGGGTCCATCCTACAAGATCCTGGGATTTATAGTTTTGTGAGGCACCCAGCACTCTTTGGCAGAGAAGGATAAGGACCTTGTAAAACTACAAATCCCAGTATTCCATAGGAGAGAGTTATAACACTTGAAGTGGTGTCAAACTGCATTATTTCTACAGTGTGGATACACCAATGGTAACAATTTTTGTTACTTTTGAATAACAAAAAAAGAAATTTTGCTGTGACTATAATGGTAACTAACTACTTTGTAGGCCTTGGAACTGCAACTGTAAAGAATTGCTTTTAAAATGTAATTTCCTCAGCTCTGTTTCTCTTCTACCTTTAGTTGTCCAATATTTTGAAGAAAAATAAAAGGCTCTACTTCTGTCATCTTGTAGTTATGACTGCGGCAACTCAATTTTTGGCCAGACAGTGAATCCTCTTGATCATAAAAGAACCCCTGGTGGGTCATCTGGAGGGGAAGGTGCTCTAATTGCTGGAGGAGGGTCCATCTTGGGATTTGGATCAGACATAGGTGGAAGTGTCCGCCTACCCTCCAGCTTCTGTGGTATTTGTGGACTAAAGCCAACAGGAGGTAGGCTGAGGTAGGTACCCCCTTCTCTGCAAATGTTTGGCATTCTTTGCTATAAGGCATAAACTCTTCATGATGGAAGGCACCTCAGGATTCATATGGTGAAACTCCCAGCCAGTGTGAAGGAACTGGCTTGAATGATTTCCTTTTGTTTCCATAAATGTGTTCCTAATAAAACTGCTTGTCCTACATTATTATGTGCTCCAATAGAGTCTGGTGATAGTGAACTTATTTATTTATTTGTAACAAAACAGCAAGAGATGAGGTTGTAGCTCATTTTGTAGTGACACTTGTTATCTTTGAGGTCAGAAATCATGCAGGCAAAAATGTCAGACTTTTTTTCATTACTTTGTCTTTGAGGCAAATGTTTGGGCTTTTATGCATGTAATGGAGACTCTTTCTAAAAAAGGTGTGTTGGGGGGCTGGCTCCTTTTTTATCTCAGTTGTAGACATGTGCCCTTAGCTTCTGTAAGCTGAAGGTCAGAACAGTTTCACATTGCCTAGTAAACAGCACCTTCAGGGATCAAATTGCAGATGGGTGCAGTGTTTTGCAGCAGTGTCAGTGGGGCGGTAAACCCACACCAGGTTTTAGTTGGAACTCTCAAGGTCCTATCCAGGCTCCTGAACATATTTGAAGGATGGGGTTAACACCTCAGATAACCTCCTTTAAAGTTGGGCTAAAATCCATGCCACTTACGTGGCAGTTCCCACTGCTTTGCAGGAAACCTGATTACAAGCACTGTATCAGGGCTGTGCTACTGCTTGTTCTTCAAGACCAAGGTGCCCACTTCAAGCATAATTTTTAAAGGGGATGTTGGGCCCCATACTGAGAAAAATTAATAAATTTATCATAATGTGTAGTTTGGGTGATAAATCTGTTTGGCAGTGGTCTCCATGAAACTTTAAGTGAATGTCTCAGATTTGCTTTTCCTGTTGTTGTCCTATCTTTCTGTACTCCACAGCAATGCAGGAGTGAGGGGCCCTATTGATGGAATATTGTCAGGTAAATGATGTCTTCTTTTTTCCTCCTCAAAGAGAGAATAGAGTCAGAATGGGTTGTGGCTTAAATACAAACTTCCACTCAAAATTTGGTTGTATGAACATCTGGTCATCGTGTATGACATGATCTCAGTTTCAGATTTTTTTTCCTTGCTTTTGACCAGCTGATAAGCTGTAGGAATGGGAAAGAATTTGTTGCAATTGGTTTTTGATAAGAATATACCAAAATTTGTTAATTTCTTCATATTTGGAATGGAATGAACTGGAGGTTTTAAAAATCTGAATGCAGGACAGACTGACAGATTCATACATCCAGGCTTTGGGTGTTCAGTGCTGACAAAGAAACGTCTGACATTGAATCTGTATTTATTAAGGTATGTTAGTCCTGTGTTGCCCCTCTTCATTTTTCTTTGTGAATTATGTAGCACAACATAACACAATATGGCCCTTGCTATAATGGGGTTAATTAAACCTATTGTATTTGATTGCATGTTATTTCTTTTACGTTTTGAGGAATTTACCTGAATGTGCAAATTGCTTTATGCTTTATACTTTGGATGAAAAGAATGTGAAATTTTAAAAATTTGAATGCAGAAGACACTGAAACTGACAATTTCACAACACTAATAAGCTTCTAGTTTTCCCTCCATGCTATTCTTTGCTGTAGATGTATCTTCCTTCCTTCCCCCTTAAAAGGCAGGTATGAGACTGCTTAATATACTCTCCCTCTGTTAAGTCAGGCTTTCTTAGCCTGACACCTCCCAGATGTGCTGGGCTTGGGCTACAGTGGCCATCATCTCCTGCCAGCTCCTATGAGATAACTATGCATGTTGAGGTTTGCATTATTCACATGCACCCAATCCATCTTCTCTTTTAAATTAAAGTTATAGGAACAGTGGGGCCAATGGCAAGGGATGTGGACAGCCTGGTGCTCTGCATGAAGGCTCTCTTGTGTGAGGACCTGTTCCAACTGGACCCCATGGTGCCACCTATGCCATTCAATGAAGAGGTAAGTGAAAGATTAGAATACAGGGTCAGCTGCAGGGGGCATTGTTCTAGTGGCTCCAGACCCTGTCAGAGCTTGGAACAATTACTTTCTGGACTGTATCTCAATGGCTTGAGGATTCTGAAGTTGCAGTCCATAAAAGTATTTTTTTTTTTTTTGCCAGTTATGGATGAATTTGGCAGTCATCTCAAAATTTCCTGTGGACAGTAGCATGGGCAGAAGTCTCTAAAGGGAACAGGCAGAGTTATGGACAACTTTTTCACACACCCCATGGTATTTTTTTCATTTCACATTTAAGCTGATACATGGGTTCACTCCCTTTCCCTTTCTTTGCTCTGAAAGAGAGATGTGATTGTGTGACCCTTCAGAGGTTGAACTGTAATACCCAGCATAACTCACTGTTGGCTACACTGGCTAGGGCTGCTGGGACATGCAATCCAAAACTATCTGAAAGGTTGTCTGATTCCTACCACCACTCTAAAACATACACTTGCATAAAGCCATATTATTGGCATGTTCTTTGACATACGGCAGAACAAATAATGCAGCTTAGCAGATGAGATTTAAGAACTCTGAGCATATATAGTCTGAAGAACATGCTTTAATTTGAATTTACAATTCCTAATGACAATTGAGGATATGCATTTGAAATGCATTTGCAAATAGAAGACAGAGATGCCTCATTTTCTTTCCAAATTGCAAGCAACCTTTAATGTTGGTAGAAGAAAATGGAAGCAGGATAGGGGAGTTTAGCCATATTACGGTATTCTCTTGCCTAACCTCAGTGCCTAGGGTGTTTAAAGGACATGTCTGCTTATGTACTGCCATAATATAAAATACTCCCAAACCTACTGTAAATGCTTTCTTAGAATTGAGATAGAGGTTCAGTTGTTAGTTTTGTGATATAATTTGGGTCTGTCCCCCCCAAGATTGTGTAAGCTAGTAACATGAAGGGGGGGAGAACATAAACCAATGACTGACTGATTGAATTAGTTACATTTATAGCTTATGTTCCCTTAGGGTGATGTACCTAGCTCTCCCTCTCTGCACTTTATCCTCACACGATAACCCTATGCATTAGGTCAGGTGAAGAGTGAAAGACTGGCCCAAGAGCACTGAGTGAAATTGAGTGGATCAGTGGGAATTTGAGAAGTTAGGCTGCAATATGGCACCCGATAAGGATAGAGCTAGAAGAGGAATAGGAATTGTGCAGCCCCTGAAATGGTTGGACTGCAACTCTCACCAGCCCTAGCCAACACAACTAATGATTTAAAATGCTAGCAATGGTAAAAGATACAATTAGTCAGCCCATCATTGGATTTGTATTATGTTCCATTTGAAATTGCTAATGAATTGGTTGCACTGAATGTTTTATATAATAGATTTAATTAAAAAGTTAAAATGCTGGGAATTGCAATCCAGCAACATCTTGAAGGCCACAGAGGTAACTGGTGACTTTGTTGCTTCAGAACGGTAAATCCACCTTATAGTTCAGCACCATGAATAGCTACCGTAAAATGCTCTTGTAAAACTGAGGGCCTGTCTAATGGTGAAAATACCCCTAATGGAATTCGCTGGGAATCCTACCTGTCTAAACAGGATCCAGCACTACTCCACACTATTCAGAAGGAGGGGGCCCAAAATGGCAAAAACAATGGGGTAAAAGCCTTTGCAGATTTTCCCATACTTTTTCAAAAACCATGAGGTGGGGGCGCATTTTTGCTCGTTTGGACTATTGAACAATAAAAACCTCAAAGGGAAGCACAAAGCTGATTGGCCAGGCAAGAGCAGGGGTGGGGCTTGCTAGGAGAGCAAGCATCTGCTGCCACCATGTTGAATTTTCACCTTAGTGATTGCTCACTAAGCAATCACAGCAATTCTGTTTTGCTTTCGTGTAAAGTTGGAAAACTGCTCTATTGCACCAGTGCACCTTAGGATGCCTTTTAAAAACAAAACAAAACAAAAACAAAAAAAACAGCCCAGTGGCAGTGAAGAACTAACACGAGTAAATCACTCGCATCTGCCATCAGAAATGTGAGGCTTATGGGGGCTTCTGAGGCCAGAAAAACCATTTAGACATGCTGCTGCTGCTGTGAGATGCCAATACTATGAGGTATTTTGGATTTTTTCCCCTCATGTAGATGGGCCCCCAGTGCAGATTCATCATCCTGAAGCAATGGGGTGCATGATTGCCACTCTTGAGCTAGAAGTGGTAAGAGACATGGGACAGCCATTGCTGCAGTTTCTATTATTCCCTTACTCATATACATAAGTGCCAACATGTCTATGACTATACTGTGATTATAATGTGTACAACTACAATGTACAGTATGTGACTACAGTATGAGAACTGGATGGGCTTACAGGTGGTCTAAGTTCCTGAAGAGAGAAGAACCCAGGGTTAGAAGCAAAGTGAAGGAAATCAATACCGAATTGGCAGAGAGTGTAAAAAGAGATGTGAATGGATATCAGGGGTTGTAACCAAATATGGAGATGTAGGCAACTCCAGGTCGACCCCCATATCTGCGGAACCAATACCTGTGGTTTCAGTTATCCGTGGGACACAAAATAGGAACATATACCATAGGGTCATGCTGGAAAATTCCTAGAGAGACATCCTCTCTAGGAATCTTCTAGGTCTTCCGACACAACTCTATGGTATGTTTGTACAGGAAGTACTTTATTTCAATAGGTTTTTCTATGATCCATGGTTCCACTTATAAATGTTAAGTCCACGAACATCTCCCCCACAGATATGGTGAGCAGGGCGGGAGGAGAGACCTGTACTAAGTCAAACAGTTTGGTCTATCTAACCCAGCAGATATTGATTGTGACAGCTGTTCTCCAGGGGTTCAGACAGAATTCTTCCTTAGAGATTCTGGAGATTTTGCTGATTGGACCTTCTGCGTGCAAAACATGCACCCTGCTGCCCCTTCATTAGAACATGGCAACTGCTGTGTCAAACCCCATGTTCTTTCCTTTGTAATTTGGAGTAATGCAAATCAATTGTGGTATCATACTACATTCCCACTCAGTACTGAGTACTTGTTACAAAGCAGAGAAGGAGGAATTTGAGATTATTTATTTTATGTTTAGATTCTATTTAGTTTCTATCCTTCCTGCAGGGAGTTTGGGCAGCGTAAACAGCTCTGCCTCCAAATTTATCCTCACTACAATGCTTTGATTTATATTAAGATGACACATAGTGATTGGTCCATGATAAAAGTGTGGTGATTTAAATATGGATACCCTAATCCTTTAACCATGACATCGTATATTCTACGGTGAACTTGACATGGGTCAGCGTAAGAGGGGCTCTCCAAAAAATTGATACAAGCACTCCCTGAAACAACATCTCAGGCTCGGCCAAATTGATCACCAACAATGGTCTACCCTGGCCTCACATCGGGAGGCATGGACACACACTATGCACAATGCTGCAGCTTTATTTGAGAACTCATGCCGAACAAGTTTTGAAGAGAAACAACAACGCAGAAAGAATCACAACCCGGAAACATCACCCAAGGAGACCTTCTGCTGTGCTTTCTGCTTTCTGCAACTGGACTTGTTTATCTTGGATTGGCCTTTTTAGTCATCAGAGCTATTGCAGAAAGCGTGGGATGAGTCCTTCCTGAATCTTCATTTGCGAAGAAAAGCCAGAGAGATATGGGCTCTTGGTTTGGTGATGGCACTGTGATCTATAGCATCCCATACCTTGTGAGCAAACAAGCATACTGCATAACTGTACAATAACCTGATTGCCATCAAGGGATTCTGCAGGCGTTCATCCACTGATGTAGTACCTCAATGTTTTCTCTTTCTTTCTAGGTATATTCTAGCTCTGTGCCACTCCGGATTGGGTTTTTTGACACTGATGGCTATTTCTTGCTCCCTCCCTGTATGAGAAGGGCTGTCCATATAACCAGGAAGCTTCTCCAAGAAGCTGGCCATACGGTGTGTATATCTAGGATTGTTGCTACTTACAATTTCTTTTTTTCTTATAAGTTATTTATTACCCGTCTCTCCCCTTAGGATTGGGGTGGGGTACATACATTGTCGTACACAGTACAATACAGTTCATCATAGTACAATTTCTCTACTTATTCCAATGAATAAAGCTGTTTGCAAGGTAGTTGGCTGTAATTTACACAGTGCTGTCAGTGCAATGCCTGAAGCAGTCTCTGGAAAGAGATATTGCTACGCACAGAACAACCTCACTAAGTCTCACTAAAGTGATGATATCTGGGTTGACTATATTGACTGTAGCACATGAGAAGCAAAATGCCCTGCTTGCAGAGCAGGTTTGAATTTGTTCATTTGGAGAAATTTGGAAATCCTCTTTGTAAATTTTGTGTCAGAAACTACAGCTAAAGGTAGGCTTCAGAGAAGGACATTTCCATGGGGGTACTAGTGCAGGTAGAAATCATTAACCCACTGCATGTGCTCCACCACATCAGTCATGATTAATCTCCCTCTGTCCCTCCTCCCCATGTGGATTTTAAATAAATGTGGATAGTTGAAAATGTGCATGTGGGCTTGGAATATGTGCAAGGGATTGAGTCCCTCTCTGGATCAATAAAGCGTGGCTTGCACATCTCTGATGAAGACTGGTGTTGGTGGCAGTAAGAGAAGAGGGTTTTTCAACTGGTCATTTTATGGTAAACTTTGAAGTTGAAGTATTGATTATAACAGGGAAAGCTCACAAGAATATATTGTTGCTGGAAAAACTCCTCTCCTCCCCACCTTGTGAGGATTGCAGCTATGTGTATATGCACACCTTGAGAGGGAAGCAGGGGGGAAAATCCAGCAGCAAAAAAATTCAATACACACCCTTTTTGAGAACAGACAGCTGGGAAATGATTTGAAAAAACACTTAAAGCTGATCAGTTGGCATTTAGTAACTTAGGATTTTATCAAACTATGGACTTTTTCAAATGGGGGTAAAAACCCTGAGGAGGTTGGGAGAAGAACAGGGCTGTCGCACTTACAGAGCCCCATTTCAAATGACACTGTCTTCCTCTGTCCTCCTCCTGAACTCCTCCCAACCTTCCCCCATGCTGTGGGCACCACTTTTTATTGGTGGAAAACCTCTGTCAATAAAAAGCGGTGCCCACAGCACAGGGGAAGGTCGGGAGGAGGACAGAGGAGGACGGGGCTGTCTGAAACGGAGCTCTATAAGTGTGACAGCCCCGTTTTTCTCCCAACCTCCTCGGGGTTTTTCCCCCTTGTTTGAAAAAGTCCTATAACTTTAAAGCATTCTTTTGCTGGCATAAAAAAATCCATTTTAATGCCAGCAAAAGAACACCCCCCCCTGCACTTACTTCCAATCTCAGTGAAGGCAGCTCCAGCAATGAAAGAGGGAGTGAATGGAGCTCTGTTTACTTCCTCCTTTGAAATCCCGTGAAATATCTTGGGACTTCATCATGTGGGAAATTAAAAATACAAAACCAAAAATAACATGAAAAAAATTCAAAAAGCACGAAAACACACTTGAAAACTTACAAGTAACCCAGGGAGGGTCATAAAAAGTGTGTCACTTACCTGGATGTTGTAATCTCACCGGGAAGTGTTAGTGCCGGACTGGCCACTGATAGGGTAAGTACGGGGGGAAAGGATGTGAGGTTTCACACGCCAGCTCTGCTGGCAAAAAATGGCGGCGGGGGGGGGGATCAATTGACAGCTTAAGATGTCAATTAAATAGTATGGGTTTCGGCAGGGACATAACCACGAAAGGGGCACATCATGTGATATGCATGCCCATTCGCAGTTATGTGGCATCGTTATTGGCAGCACAATTCAAGAAGGATGTTGACAAATTGGACATGTCCAGAGAAGGGCAACTAGAATGGTGAAAGGTCTGGAAACGATGCCTTATGAGGAGAGACTTAGGGAGTTGGGTATGTTTAGCCTGGAAAAAAGACGGTTAAGAGGCGATATGATAGCCCTGTTTAAGTATTTGAAGGGGTGTCACGCTGAGGATGGATCAGGCTTGTTTTCTGCTGCTCCAGAGACTGGAACACAGAGCAATGGGTGCAAGCTCCAGGAACAGAGATTCCACCTTAACATTAGGAGGAACTTTTTGACAGTAAGAGCTGTTTGGCAATGGAATGCACTCCCTCGGAGCGTGGTGGGGTCTCCTTCCTTGGAGGTCTTTAAACAGAGGCTGGATTGCCATCTGTCAGGGATGCTTTGATCAAGATTTCCTGCGTGGCAGGGAGTTGGACTGGATGGCCCTCGTGGTCTCTTCCAACTCTACAATCTATGATTCTATGATTCTATGATTTAATGCATCTGATAAAGTCCTTACTAAATAACACCTATTTGCAGATATTGTAAATATCTGTAGGATTCTGCAGGATTTCAGACAGAAGCCTTTTCCAGTTCTACTTGAAAATGCCTGGAATGTAAATCTGGAACCGTTTCATTAAAAGTGTGGGCTCTGCCACTTAGCTACAATCATTTGGTTAATTGGCTCAGTAGCAGAGCCCACATTTTGAAAAAGGTTCAGCTTCAATCCCTGGCATATTCAGTTGGGCTACAGAAGACTCCTGTATGAAACCCTAAAGAGTGGCTACTAACCAGTGTAAACAATAATGAGTACTGTTAATAATATTAGGGCCTAAACTGAATGATAAATCAAATGTGTATATGCATTTGTTAATATATCTGTTTTTATTTATAGCTAGTTCCCTTCACCCCACCTTCAGTGGATTATGCCATGGATGAACTCTTTTGTAAAGGTGTTTTTGCAGATGGAGGCTCAACTTTGCTGGCCATGTTGTAAGCAATTATGAATTTTAAAGGGCATTGGGTGTGGCCAATGATGGAATAAGCCCACATATCAAATAATGTGGGTTGACATTAAAAGCAAATTCTGAATATCCAAACATACATTTGCTCTAATCAGCAAATAAGCCTGGTGCATTCATTCTTCATTCCACATTAAGCGGTTGTCTAAATGGCAAAATACTCCTCATGGAATGCAAGGAGAATATGAGCTGTCGTAATGGCATTCTGCATTTTATTGCCACATTCAGAAGGAGGAGGGATAAATATGCCATATACTCTGCAGGAAAAGCCTGTGCGGCTTTTCCCGGTGTTTTTAAAAAACAGCGAGGGGAATGTGCATTCCTGCTTGTTGGGACAAGCGATTCAATTTGATTCACTTTCCCAAAGGAGAAGAAGCTGAAAGCTGATTGGCTGGATGAGTGTGGGGGGTGGGGCTTGCTAACAAGGCAAGTGCCTGAAACTATCTTTTTTTTTTTTTTGCCTTAGCTAATGCAATAAAATGGGAGTTTGTTTTTCTATTAAGGTGAAATATCACTCTATTGCACCTTGGGAATAGGGTTTTTTTAAAAAAAAAACTGGTGGCAGCAAATTGGTAAGTAAAAATGCAAGTAATTCACTCATGGTCGCCATCTTGCTTCGCAGGCATGCCCATTTGCACGCAAACAAAGATAGCTTCGCACGCCTGCAATCTACCTAAAAAACAAAACAAAACAAACAAAAAACAACTTGTGAGTTACCTTTACTACAGAGCAATCCACTTCTTTTTGCCTTGTATAGACAAGCCCTAAGTTTACCTGGTCCATAATCAAAACTGGATCAGTCAGACTTGCTGTTCTGTTCCTTTTCACATCAGCCTTGTGTTCTTAAGGGAAACAGTGTGTGCAAATTTGCTAGAATTGCATGTTCCAACTCATAAGGTGGCCTGGATTAAGAAAAGACAATACTACCACAAATAATGTTTTACTATTTATTCTACAGGACAGAAGTATTGCAAACTTTGGGTCAAACTAGGTGGACAAAATAGTGAACAGTGATAAGCCCATTGCACAGAAGCATCCCATAAACATTTTGCTATGTGAGACAATGGACAAGATGATGCTCCTTCCCCATTCTACATACAGAAGATGCCTGGATTGCCAGTTCAATCTGGAATAGCATCCTTCACAACCAACTGGCAGCAGGCCAGGGAAGGGATGCAGGACAAACTGTTAAGGCCATCCCTAGCATTGTAGCCTTGAGTCAGAATTTGACTTGAATATAAGTATCCTTGTATGCATGATAATTTGTGTTCCTCATCTATTCACTTACTGGTGTTATGAAACTATGGGGTAATTGGTTCAAGCAGACAGTTAAATATTTCAGTCACTGACTCTCAGGACTTTATCCTCTCTGGCTTTTCTTCGCAAATGAAGATTCAGGAAGGACTCATCCCGTGCTTTCTGCAAGCGCCAATCCGAGATAAACATGTCCGGTTGCAGAAAGCACAGCAGAAGGTCTCCTTGGGTGATGATTCCGGGTTGTAATTCTTTCTGCGTTGTCATTTCTCTTCAAGACTTTTTCGGCGTGAGCTCTCAAATAAGGCTGCAGCATTGTGGATAGTGTGTCTCCATGCCTCCCGATGTGAGGCCATGGCAGACCATTGTTGGTGATCAATTTGGCCGAGCCTGAGATGTTGTTTCAGGGAGTCCTTGTATCACTTTTTTGGAGCGCCCCTCTTATGCTGACCCGTGGTGAGTTCACCGTAGAGTAGTATTTTTGGGAGGCGATGGTCCTCCATCCTAGAAAGTACCCTGCCCAGCGCAGCTGTGTTCTCAGTATCATGGCCTCAATGCTGGTGATCCCTGCTTGCTCAAGGACAGCAACATTCGTCACATAGTCAGTCCAGTGTATATTTAGGATTGTGATATACAACGCTGATGAAAGCGTTCGAGGAGTCGTAAGTGTTGGCGATAGGTGACCCATGTTTCAGACCAATAAAGGAGAATAGACAGTACAATGGTTCTATACTCACTGATTTTTGTGCTTCGCCTCAGGTGTTTATTACTCCAGACTCTTTTGTAAAGTCTTCCAAATGTGCTTATCCTAAGGGAGAGGTAAATCTGGGCATCAGTTGGCACCCACATCTCTGCAGGGGAAACAACACATTTCCCCTCCTTCTTCTGCTTCCTTAGTCACCCACCCATTCCATTTGGTCCTGAGGTGGCAAGTGAATGATGACAGTAATTAGAAGGGAGAGGAGTGGCTGCCCCTTCCTACTCATCCTTGTAAGCTAGAGGACAAGTTATGAAGAGCAGCAACAGAGCCACTAGGGTTGCCAGAGTGAAAACTGGAGACCTCTGCTATTCCTTTAATGATTATGTAAAAGAAGGAATCTCAGCAAGTGTTGCTTGTCATGCAACCTGGTGACAAGGAACACCTCTTGCATTTCCCTCTTCTGCCCAAACATTAAAGCTACAGGAGCCCTCTCCAGTTTACACTTTGGCATCCCTAGCAGCAGCTAGTAGGATCAAGGCAGCTACTGTGGCAATACATTACTCACAGGCTTTCCAAGACATGTGGGAGACTTCTTCCATTGCTGTTTCACAACCACTGGTACTGAGAAGTCCGTTTCCTCTAAATCTGGGACTCAAAGGACTTTATCAGAGGAGCCGCATAAAACATTATTTTGCTGGAATAGAAAAAAAAATTATATGCTGGCAAAAGAACATCCCCTACTGCACCTACCTTCCCTCCCCATCAGTGGCTTCCCCAGCCACAAAGAGGAAGTGAATGGAGCAAGTTGATTGCTTGTGAAATTCAAAAATAAATAATAATAATAAAAAACATTTAAAGTTACAAAAAGCACTAAAACACACATTAAAACTTCCAAGTAACCCGGGGAGGGTCATAAAAAGTTCGTAACTTACCTGGATGTCGCAATCTCACTTAGAAGTGTAGTGCCCCATCTCGCCATTGACTCTGCAGTGATGAGATTTAAGTGCCCTGAGGTTTCACACACCGGCAATGAAGGGCAAAAAGCCGGCACAGCTGATCTATCAACAGCTTAAGCCATCAATTAGAAGTGGTGCCTTATTTCCAGACAATTGACACAGGAGCAGAATAACATCATCTGATAATGACAACCCGTTCCGTAGAAATCACATCATTTTGGCACAATTTTTTCTATGTCTGATAAAGCCCATAGTCATTGTATAGCCTTATTCTTCAGCAGTTTATCCAAATCACTTTTTAAAAATATGGTCATCACCACCTTCCTGTGGCAGTGGGCTATACTGGAGTAAGTTGACTGTGAGAAATAACTGCTTGCTATGCACAAAGGAATCAGGCCCTCCTGTCTTCTTCTCTCCTAGTGAAAGAGACATAGTGGACCCAAGTCTGAAATCTCAGGTGAATTGCTTTAGAATCCCAAATTCAGTCAAGAAAGTTTTGGCCATGATCATCAAGCCCTGGGTGAGTTCTTACACCTCTTTAGGCTCTCATATATTATTACTTATATCTCTCATCTTTTTCTCCTCCTCTGAAGAGATTTGTAAACAAAACAAAAAATTGAAGGTTGCTCTTATATTTGTGTGTGTAAAATAGAAAAATAAACTAGTGTGCATTTCTTCTCTTATGCTTGGGCATGATGTATCCTATTTACATCTGCTATATTTTGAGACATTGTGTGGACATGGCCATTTTCCTTAAACACTTACATTCTCATTTGTCAATAAATAATCTTCCACTGTTATCTAAAGAATAGGCAAGGCAACTTTTCTCATAGTAGTTAAGGAATAGCTGAAATTGATGGTACTGTAAAAGCAGACAGACACAGGTGCACCATGCAAGCACATACAGTAAAAAACAGGACTATTAGTGCATATGGTGGAAAATATGGATATCAATTTGATACATAGGAATGGGGAATATTCAGGTTTCTATAACAGCTGCAGAAGGGGAATTGTACAACAAATCTGCCATTTCAGGCACTCTCCAGTCCAACAATAGTTTGAAATGAAGCTGTAGAGTCAAAGTGTATGCATGTGAAGGACTTTAGACACAGGGGCTGGACTCCTCTTTGTGACTTGAGTAAGGCACTTCTTTGAGCAGTGCACCACAGCAGTGGAAGGACAGAAGAGAAAGCTGCCACCATTGCCATAGCAGTTTTCTTCCTGGGCAGCTTTCTTGCTTGACAGAGGTGGTTTCCTATGTCACCCCCCACCCTTTTGCTGCAGCACCCATAAGTATTTCACCCCTGCTGCTGCTGTACCACCACATATTCTACTGTCTATGCTTGTATATTTATGCTCTCTAACAGGATTGCACCCTGGTATAAATGTCCCAGGGAATACTCTGTTAGTTCTATCCTCCTCCATATCTACAACTGTAGCTAGGTGGTAGGTATCTTTTGCACCTCAACATCTTTCAGAAACTGGGTGTTACCAAGTCTAGCCACCTAGTAAAACTATTCCCCAGGAGCCTATGATCAAAGATGAACCTTTCTGAGGCTGGTACATTTACAAACCTCAGAGCTGGACCAAGAAAAGGTCCAAAGGTGGTCCAGAAATACAGTATCACTTGTGTACATCCCCATCCCCAATTAGCAGCTGTAGACAAAAAACAAAACAAAAAACTAGTAGCCCTACTGAGTCTAGATTCTCACCCAATTGTGTTTTCTTTCTAGTTTCCACGACTGGCCAGCCACCTGAACGCATTGTGTGGAATTCGGTAAGGGTGGTGCTATATTCTAAGAAATGTATAAAAATGAAACCCATGCAAGATAGAATATGAAAGATGGGATGGGAATTGTGCAGCCCTCCAGATGTTGTTGGACTGCAATGCTAAGGATACCTGACTAGCATAGCCAATGATGAGGAATGCTGGGTGTTGTAGTCTAATATTGATTGGCAGAAGGATGCACAATGCCTACCCCCAGTGTAAGGGGTGGTGCCATTATAGCTGGAATGCCAACTGCTGTAGTTTGTTCAAAGTCAATGAGCAATATACTGTGTTGAGCTAATATGATTAAGATATGTCACTTGCTTACAACGCTCTGGGTATTAACAATGACAGATAACATTCTGAACACTTTGGACTGAGATGTAGTATCTTAAAAGGCTTCTGTTTTGTTAATTAGAACACTGATGCAGGATGTGAAATAATGTGTAAAATAGGTGTTGCCTGGCTAATGCCAAGCTTGTCTTTTTCTAGGCCAGGCATGGGCAACTCTGGCCCTTCAAATGTTTTTGGACTGCAGTTTCGATGAGCCTCAGAAAGCATAGCCAAGACTGAGAAAAAATTAGGGTAGCAGTTGCAGTCCTATGACATTCAGAGTTTCCCACCCCTTTTCTAGGGGCATACGATCTTGTTACCTATCCTTCACAGGTAGTCTTCACTATTTTTAATATGCTGGTTGTCCATTATATATGTTTCAGGGCTGTGAACAATCTGTGGGAGCACCATGACAAAGTAATGGTAAAAATAATAATATTTTTGAGAGCAAATAAAAAGCACAGTTCAATCTATACTGAGATATCAGAGTTGCTATGAGAACTGAGATGCAGAAGTTTCTTTCCAAGGGCTGTAAGCAATTTTAAGGTCAGTACCACTTTGGCTCCTTAGTGTGAATAACTATGATGATAGTATACCAGACCTCTGTGAATTTTGCACTATAACCTTGAAAGAAAACACAAAGGCCAATACTCTCTATGAGCTACTAAGTATACTTAACTAAGTAACTTCTCCTGGACTGACCCCCCCTCCCCAACCTGATGGAAACATCATTGACCCATGCTCTGATTGCTAGCAGAATGGACCTCCTTCTCCCCGTACAGTTAATGCCTGGTAAAGTAGATTGTGGGGGGGTGGGGATTGGCAATCATGGCAATAATGTCACAGTCATGACTAGTGACTTTGAATACAGAACAGTTACCTAGATTTACTCTTCCGTAACAGTTTCATATTCATGATCACTGCTTCATCATGATTATGAAATTATTGCCACAACTGTAACACCCCCTCCTTTTACCGGGCATCAGCTTCATGGGTAGAAGGAGGTCCATTCATGGAATCATAGAATCATAGAGCTGGAAGATACCTCAAGGGTCATCTAGTCCAACCCCCCATCAAGCAGGAATATACAATCAAATCATTCCTGGCAGATGGCCATCCAGCCTCTGTTTAAAAACCTCCAAAGAAGGAGACTCCACCACACTACAAGGCAGTGCATTCCGCTTCCGAACAGCTCTTACTGTCAGAAAGTGCTTTCTAATGTTTAGGTGGAATCTCTTTTCCTATAGTTTGAACCCATGGCTCCGTGTCCTAGTCTCTGGAGCAGCAGAAAACAAGCCTGCTCCATGCTCAGTATGACATCCCTTCATATATTTAAACATGGCTATCATGTCCCCTCAACCTTCTCTTCCCCAGACTAAACATGCCTAGCTCCCTAAGCTGCTCGTTATAGGGGATAATGGTCACCTCCTCTTTGATTGGAACACAAGTGAAATGATATTTCCATCATAGAATCATAGGACTTTATCAGATGTGTCAAAAACCATATCATAAAGATGTGACGATAACACAAAGGGTGAAATTATCAGATGACATTGTCATTTACCTGTTCCTGCTGCATCATGCTGGCATGAATGATGTGTCACATTTTATTGACAGCTTAGCCTGTCAATAAAAAAGTGATGCCTCGTCTGCACCAGCACTACACAGCGGGAATGGCTGAACAATGAGGGTGTCTGATAATTTTGTCCTTTGTATTATCAATGGGTCACATTTTGTGTGGTATTTACCTGGTCTGATAAAGTCCATAGAATCATAGAGTTGGAAGAGACCACCAGGGCCATCTAGTCCAACCCCCTGCCCTGCAGGAATACACAATCAAAGCATTCCCAACAGATGGCCATCCAGTCTCTGTTTAAAAGCCTCCAAAATAGGAGACTCCACCACACTCCCAGGCAGTGCATTCCACTGCTGAACAGCTCTTACTGTCAGGAAATTCTTCCTAACTAGCTGTACCCGGCGTAACACATGCTGTTATCTTATCCTGCTCCTCTAACACACTTCATTGGGGTGGGGGAGACCAAGTTCTACCACTTCCTTGGGAAAGGAAGCCCAGTTGGGCTTTACTCCTGAGTAAACCCACCTGGGATTGTGGTGAGGGCCCCCAAGGCAGCCACGAGAAACCCAGCTCCTGCGGTGTGTACAGGGTTTGACTGAACAGCCTGGAGTGGGGGAAAGAAACCCTTTATTAGTGAGTAAACCCCCACAGACATGCCCAGTGGCATGCTCGGGGCATGCAGCTAGTGGAAGCGTTCCACACATTTCCACTCCCAGTGTGCTGATTGGCTGGCCAAGAGAGAGCTTTGATTGGTTGGGAAGTTCCCTAAGCAGCCAATCAGCACACTGGGAACAGCAACATACTCAAGAGAATTATATATAGAGATGTTTAGGTAGAATCTCTTTTCCTGTACTTTGAGTAAGATTTAGTGGTGGGGTTGGGGAAAGGTTCGGGGCAGGAGATGTTACTTAATTAAATGTACTTAAGTAAGTAGCTGATAGAGAATACTGGCCATTCTCTTTTTGTAATCCTGCTTGGAATGCTTAATTATGGATGTGAAGCTGTTGTTAGGCTCGGGAAGGATTTTTAAGAAAGCAAATAGCCTTCAAGCCTAGGGTGCACACCTGGTCATAAAGCTTGCAGAGTTGCACACTTTTTTCAAGAGTCTATTCCAGGCTGGGCAAAGTCTGGGCCAGAGGAACCACTCTCTCTTATTGATTCTCTCTCTCTCTCTCTCTCTTTTTTTTACCCAAACTCTTATTTATCCCCCACCCTGGTTCAGGCCTATGAGACGATTTTTTCAACTAGGAAGTAAATTGGAAGTTGACTTAGGATGGTGATGGACATTTAAAGCAAAAAACAAAAAACAAAAAAGTTAAAAATCTAGAGGGTGGGAGAATGTGACCCTCTAAGATCCCACAAGTAGCCAATGTGCTCCCACCTCTTGGCAGCTGCCCACTCCTGATTCATTCTTTCAAGTCAGGTTTATACTGTGCAACATGGTACAGTACTAATCCCACAGGTGTGCTTTGAATGATGCTATGACTAAGTGCTAGCTTTGCATACTCTTAAAAAAGCAAGTATAAATGCCCTGAGACAGACCATAAATAATATGCCAATCTGAAAAAACAGCATTACCAATTTTTTAAAAATGAGTAATATGAACTGTCTTAGCTCCAGTATTTGTTTTTAATTGGTGTGGTATTTTTTTTTTTTAAAAAAAACAGAAGTACATCTGATACTGCCAGTACACAGGACACCCAAAAGTGTTCTCTAAATTGAGGGGTGAGCTGAACATTGGCAGACAGATTGTTATTAATTCTGACTACTTGTAGGTATTTGCAGGATGAGGAAAATTACTTTCCCCATCCAGTATCATTCAAACATCCTTAAATACAAAGACTCTTACAAGCACAATGTGAATGCAGAAATGCCTTCCATGTGTTCAGAGTAGTTGACTCCAAAGAAAGACTGCACAGGATAGATTATGGGAAGCCTTTATTAGTTCTGGGAAGGTTCAACAACAGCTATTACTTCTATGCACTGTCTGCACAATAGACTCCGCTTGTGCAAAGCATTGTAGCTCACCTCCTGAAAGGGATGCAACATATGCAGTGGCAGCTGGTGGCTTCCATGGCAGTAGGTAGCAAATCTGCCCTGGGTTTTCATCTGAATTTCAAAGGAGCTGTCCAGTCCCTGAACTCTAATCCTCCAAATAGGTTCAGCATCTTGGATAGCTCCTTTAAAGTTCAGATGAAAACCCAGAGTGGATTTACTGTCCCTCTGATCTAGAAACCACCAGCTGCCACTGGACATACAGTACATGTTACAGCAGCACTTATATGTGGCAAGTGCCTATTGGGCACAGTTCATTGTGCTGGTTATGACCTCTAGGCTGTATTCCTCTACCCACTTACCTGGGAGAAAATCCTGTTAAATTCAGTGGGACTTTCTTCTGAATAGACATGTTTGGGATTGTGCTGATAATGTTTTACTGGCCTGATATATCTGAAAGACACCTACCTTCCTATATCCACTGTGAATAATAAGTGATTAGCTTTCAATCGATACACCAAAGGCAGAGAACACACGACTCCCCAGATTGTTGGGACTGCAATTCCCAGAAATCCTTGCTATCATAGCCAATGGTCCATCTGGATTAACACATTTTCCCTATTCCTGGGATAGGTATCTTAGTGGCAGCAGGGAAAAAAAAGTTTCAGCACACATGCCATACACTTATGATGAGGCTGATTACACTTATTCCATTGTTGTTTTAAGATAGGAGCTCTTGCACAGTTTCCAACATCCTTCTAACTGCTTGTCTAGACTCATTACATCTCTCTGCCATTGCACTGCACACTCAGGCTTATCGTCAGAGGTTTGCGGAGGAGTGGAAGAAATGCAAGCTTGATGTTATCCTCTGTCCAGTCTTGGGTCCAGCTTTCACTCTTGGATATCCTACCAAACTACCAAGTAAGCCTTGTATTTTTATAGTATGTGTATCTTTCAGTCACGTTAATAATATATATATATTAAACATTATGAAGTTTAGGAATATCAGTTGAGGAACTAGTCCTGCACTAGAACTGGATTAGAACCTGGCTGGTAGTCAAAGCTGGAACATGTTTTATTATTCCCTACTGCAAGCCAAGAAGAGGAATTACATTCAGCAAACTGAGCAGCTACTTCTCTCAACTCCTAAGGCGTAGCTAGATGGGAGAATTTGTAGCAAAAAATATCGCCTTACCTCCCTATCACTAAAGTGCCCACGGCTAATTCACAAGCTTGCTGTAAGGGAATAGTTTGCAGTTTGCAGTTTACATGCCAGAAAAGAAATGGTGGCCATGAGTGAGCTGTGTCTTGAACATCTGCCCCTATTCTCTCCCTCTTTTAAAAAAAAAATGATGCAGAAGAGCTATTTTCTGCTTGAAAAAATCTTTGTACTTTTGCTTTGCCGCTCTGCTGCTTGAATGATCAGCTGGCAAACAAGAACAACAATGGCGACTCTGGCATTGTAAGTCCTCCCTTGCAAGCCTGCCTCCTCCAAGGTCTGACCAATCAGCTTTCAGCTCTGTTCCTTCCTCTTTTCAAATTAATTGTACACATGACCTATTATGCACATTTTTGTGCACTTAAAAAAAAAGATAGCGAGAAAGAGTGAAAGCTATTATTGCAGTCTATGGGGAGTTTTCAGCCCCCTGCCTTCTGGATATGGAGAACCCCGGCAGGGGCTCATCTAAACTAAAGGTATTCTGCCCTTATTCTTGCTGGATTGTTGTTGTTGTTGTTGTTGTTGTTGTTGCTGCTGCTGTGTAGAGGCACTCCTGGCTTGCTGTGATAAGCATGCAGCCTAAGCCAAGTTGTCGCTGACACCTTCTGTGCTGGCTGGGAATTGTGCATGTTATCCCAAAAATAACTTCTCCAAGCTCTGGCCTGTACTACATCACTTCAGAGTCTTGGTGGGGTTTTTAGTTTAGTCTTCTCCCAGACATTCAGATGGGATCTTTAGGTGAATTTTCTCTCGGATCTGCTGGTTTTCTGTGTGCAAGTATTCATTCCTTTCCATTTTTTTTCTTTCCACTTATATAAACATCTGTGTTGGTTTGAAATGGTGCAGACTGGAAAGGTTTTTTAACTAAGAATTCCACTTTTAAACTTATGGAGGGCTTGTACATTAAGAAAAAATCCATACCTGCCTTGAACCTGGTGCTATAGGAACACACGATGTAAGGCCCTTTGCATAGCTAAAGCACTTTTTCTAGCCTTTAATGAGATTTTTAAAAACTCACCTCTTGCTCTGCAGTTTCAAGGAAAATCTTGTCTTTACCAGCCTTTTGTACCTGGATCAGGGTTACATCTGATTTTTGGATGGCAAGTGTTGCCATTTTTTGTTAGTTGTCAGTGGTAGTTGCTGCAGTCATTTAGCAGTAATGATCCAGGGGTGACACCTTCTCCCCAGCCAAGCCCAGCCATGAAAAAATAAATGTCCCCTCTCTCCAGGCTTCACTGCTTTGTTGTTGCTGATGTCCCCTTTTCCTTGGGTCCACCACCACTGCCTTCCCAGCCAAGCACCGAGCCCCTCCCCCAGCAAGTAGTCACTCGCTCTGAGGTCAGGATGAGGTGTCCAGCCATGAGATCAACTGTGAGAAGGTTGATCTGGCTACTCTCTCACCATTGTTCACATGGTTGGGTGCCTCATTCTGATCGCAGAGCGAGTGACTGCCTGCCAACAGGACTCTGCTGCGGATGTGCTTGGCCAGGAAGGCAGCAGCAGTGGAGCCAAGAAGGGGACATTCGCAGCAATGAAACAGTGCGGATTCAAGCTAGGGCCAGAGGACATATGTGGACATCTATATGATGTCCCTTTAGCATAAACCAAGTAGGCGTGGCATTAATGGGGTGCATCCATGGCAGCTCCAGGCTAGAGTAGTCTGAATTTCATCCAGATTTTTGCCCCTAGTGTAGACAAGGCCTTATTCACCCTTTATTCTGTGGAATGAACTTCTTTTTTTGTGCTCTTCAACCCATTCCATCTTTGTGCCCTTCTATCCTTGTTCTGCTATACAGTTCTCCTTGGCCTGGATAATTCTTCCTGCACTACCTTTCAAATGTTAAGAGTATTTCCAAATAGGCCTTGAAGAAGGCATTCTTTGGGCTCATTTGCAAGCTTTACAATGTGTGCTTGCAGGACCTTGGCTGTAAAATTTCTGAAACATACTTCAGCAGTCAGGTCTTTAACAGGAATGGTCTGCCTGCTTATTTGTTTAAGGGATTTATATATTGTCTCCAAGCTTGCCAGGGACCCTGAGGCAATGCACAGTGGATAAAAACACTTAAAACAATACACATATAAGTCTTAAAAACAAACTAAAACTAGTCCTTAAAAATAATTTTAAAACAAACAACCAACACAGACAGACCTGTTTCAAAACACCAAATCCAACCGAAACAACACCATTTTAGCTGTTCACAAAAGAGATGGAACTTCCCTTGACATCGAGTTCCATAGTCAGGGTGCTGATACAAAACCCTAACACAGGTAGACACCCACATAACCTCGCAATATGTTGACACACGCAACAGGGGTTCCACTGAAAATTTCAGATTTCAGGCAGGCTCATTTGGGAAGAGGCAGATGGCAGCATACAGACTTGTACACACTGACTGTTGTACATCAGCAGTGGGCAATTTGTTGCCTTTTAGATGTTAGACTACAACTTCTAGTATCTCTCACCATTGGCTCTGCTGGCTAGAGCTGGTGGTGGTAGTTACAAAATCCAACATCTGGAGGGCCGCAAGTTGCCTACTGCTATTGTACAGTGTTGGCCAAATTACAGCTGAGAATTCATTCTTCCTAGGGATGTTAGTGGGTATGATCCTCAGCCTCTGGGGACTGAAGATGAGTGAATGACTAGGAAGATGGAAAGATTACATTTGTAGATAGGAAAAGAAGGGTGAAAGAAAGGGGGAGGAAAGTTTATGGAAATAAACTGAGAGGAGTTGAAAACGAGGAGCTGAATGTGGTTGGTGATAAAGGATGTTTGGGTAAATAAATACCATCTGGTGCTCATGCTGATACGGCCTTGTTGAGATTTCTCAGGTTAAACCAGAGCTTTGTGGAGGATGCTAAAACAGAGCTGAGGCTCATGCTTTGTGGGATATCAGACCATTTTGTATGATCAAACAATTCACATTTGCACTGAAAGAAGAACATGTCTTACCATAATGTCAGTTCTATCAGTAGATGGCTTATTGGGGTAGAGATGGGAGGCTTGAATTCCACTAGACCTCTTTTTCTGCATGTTCTCTTCCCCAGCTGCCATCTCATCTACTGTACTGTTCAATGTTTTGAACTTCCCTGCTGGAGTTGTACCAGTCACCACAGTGACAGAAGAGGATGAAGAAGAGCTGAGGGAGTATGAAGGACTCTATGGTGACCCTTGGGATAAGAAGCTGAAAGAGGTTTGCCTGGATTTAGGATTGAAATTAAAGCTGAAAACATCAAGGTTCAGCGAATTTCAAAACTCCAGTTTTGATGTCAAAAATATAAAACAGGTTGATTTCACTGAAGCAAACTTTGCTGGATTTCAGAAGCAAACTTTGACATCAGAATGTGAAAACTGTTTTTCTCAGATAAATGAATGAAGATAAGATTGACTAATTACTATTGAAAATCACTTGTTAATGCTGTTAAATGGAGACTTCAATCCAGCATCTTCTGAGTATAGTGTAAATACCTGCATGTGGACATACACCACAGTTGCAGTCCCCATTCAGAATAGCAACATTGTGTAACCACAAGTCAGGGAGTGGGTGCCATTTTACAATGCACATTACACATTGCACAACCACAATGCAGAGTATAGGATGCACAATCACAATGCACAACTTGCAAAGACGAGGCACAGATGAACATGCTGTCTGCACATCTCTGCTTCCACTGCTATCAGCAGAATATGGAGATTATCAGACGGGGACAAATATAGCATCTCTATCTTGCTATCTCCTCTCCTGCCTCACTCCCATCCCTGCAAGGTTTAAAAATATTTTTTTTCAGACCTACCTTAATAGCACTGCAAAAACTGCTCCCCTTCCCTCTGGCAGCCCAGGAGTTCATGCAGCTCTCATGGAGCTGCTTTCATTTCCTGGAAAGGAAACCCTGGGCTGTTCTCGCAAGAGAACGATTGCGCAGGAAAGTAAAAAATAAAAGGGAAAAAGGACACCAAGTACAAAACACATTTAAAACCCCCGAAGTAACTCAGGGAGGGGAATAATCAGTATGTCACTTACCTCTCAACTGGAAGTGTTCCACAGAGACCTCCCAGTAATGCTGGCATTGCACCAACATAACGGGGGTGCCTTTTCACACACCCACCATTCCATTACAGAAATGGAACAATGGGTCAATTCACGACTTAGCCCATGAATAAAAAGGAGCGCGGGGGGAACAGAAGGGGCCCGGGAGCATAATGACATAGGGATGATGACATCTGAAAGGGAAGCTCTTTCATAATCTCCTGTTGTCCCTGTAATGGTTTAATTTGGTTGTCTGACAATCTCCTATGTCCATTGCACAATTGTGACTTTTGGGGCCCACCTCCATAGCGTAATTTACCGTACATGTGCGTATGTCCCTATGAAGCCTAAATACCCTAAAGGCACCTGTCTGATCTTGGAAGCTAAGCAGAGTCAGCCCTTGTTAGTACTTGGATGGGACACCACCAATGAATACCAAATGCTATAGGTTTTATTTCAGATGAAGGAACTGGCAAAACCACCTCTGAGTATTGCTTGCTTAAGAAACCCCTATGAAATTCATGGGGTTGCCATAAGTCAACAGACAACCTTGAAGGCACGTCTATATACATAAGAGAATTCTGACCACTGACTTTTGCTGCATGTCTGGGCTTTATTGTCATATTACCATCTCGTGCTTTCTCTCAGTAATGTTTAATTTAGGTTCATAACATGCCAAATAATAAATATGAATAAATTATCCAAAAGATGTCTGGAGAATAAATGCCATGAAAATTTATAGTGGAACATAATAACTTTTCATCCAAAGATCACTTTTTAGCAAATTAATTTTATTTTATTAGCCTTATATATGCAATATTATAGATAGGAGGTACAGAGAATCATGACAATTGCTCTCAGATCTTAATAGAACCCCCCCCCCAATTTTATAGAATGAAGAAATATTTATAGAAACTGGTAGGAGACTTGAGAGAAGATTCACCATTCTGATACCAAAATTCAGGATTGCATTCTTCTTGTCACAGAAAAGGGGCCAAATTATAGATATTTTTAATGTTAGGGCTGCAATAATTCAGACCTCCACACTGCATTTTAAATGACTGTCATGGCACATATGGTTGTATGGATCCATCTTTAAGAAAAAGAGATACCAGTGCTGGAGAATAATTTTGTGGAGAGTTTTATATTCAGGTTGCCCCTTGTATCCATGGGCGATATGTTCCCAGACTTACAGTTTATAAGTGAAAACATGGATAATAGCAAACCCTATTCAAATAAAGGGACAAACATACCATAGAGTTGCATTGGAGGACCTAGCAATTCCTAGAAAAGACACCTCTAGGCATTTTCCACCACGACTCTATGGTATGTGTTCCTATTTTTTCAGCTGCGAAGAACTGAAACTTCTGTTTTCTTTGGATACGGGCGGGGGCATCTGTACATAGGTACTCAATCACAACTTTTTGTCAGACAGTCTTCCTGATGTTCCCCTCCATACAGGCTCATGATACTAGGCACTATTTCATATTGTTACGTCTCCTTTTATCCAGTAGCATCAAGATGAAAGAAATTCACAGAAATACACACACACATATAGACAACATCGCTCTCTCCTCCAGAGAAGGGGTTTGTTCTTTGATTGGTGGAAAAAAATGTATTATTGGACTCAATTTTAGTTCCTAAGAAGGTAGGATACATGGTGCAGTGGCTTGATTTGTGCCCATCCGTGGCATTTAGGGACTTCCATGTTAGTGAAGTAGTGAATCCACTCTGGATTTTAATCCAAACTTTAAAGGGACTATCCAAAGTATTGAACATGTTTTTGAGGATGGGATCAGACTGCAAGACTTTAAAAAAGCTTTGTGGGGAGGGGGCAGGAGCTTGATCATTCTCAGTAACACTGCTCTTTGCACATCTCTTGCAGGCTGTGAAAGGTGCTGTGGGACTTCCTGTGGCAGTCCAGTGTGTAGCTTTACCATGGCAGGAAGAGCTGTGCCTTCGATTCATGAAAGAAGTAGAGACATTGTCCTGGGAAGGGAGGCAGGAGAAAGCTGCCTGATCTGACCAGAGGAGGACACTGACATCTGCCTATAAGGAGGTAGTTTCAGCCAAAAGAACCAGAGATGTTAAACACTCTTGCACCCTGATGGAAACAAATACATTTCATTCCAGAATTCCCTTTGTCATATCTGAAGAAAGGTCTAGAATTCCCCCTTTGCCTGAATCACCTATTTTAGCAACCAGAGAAGGATGCTGGCACAGAGCCTCTATATGAGTATCCCAGCATGAAGCTGAATGTGTTGTTTTTGGATTCAGGTGCTGTTCATTACTAACAATGGTGTCACTTGTAATATATTACTTTGCAGAGTAAAAAGGGCATAATTCCCCCACTCCAATAACATGATTACTTTTCAATACATGATTAGTAACATGATTACTTTTCAATACAGCTAGTCTTAAAATATTGCTTTGTTCCTTTTGAATGATTCTTGGCCATTTGTTGTACCTGCAAACTTTTAACTTTATCATAAAAAAAGGACAGAAACGAATGAGTTACTTTACAAAATGTAGTTTGAGTGACCCAAACTGTCCTCCCTTCTTGTATACCTATCCTGACCCCTCTGTGATATAAACTGATACTCTTAGGAATGATTTCCCACCTCTTCTCTTCCTGCCAGTCCTCTCTCAGCTCTTCCCTAGAATGAAGCTAGGTTAGATTGGCACACTGAGTAACTTTCCTATTTTAGAATGGAGTTCCCATAATAAAGTCATTTTTTTCCCTCCAAGCCACTGGTGTCTTTGCTCCTTAATCAGGTTCTCTAACTGTTACATGAACTTTCTGTCATATTGGATATGGAAGACTTGCAGTGATAGCCTCATATCTTCCCATGTAGGGTGCATCCACACTACACAAATTAATCTAGTTTGAAACTAGATTCCTGTATTTACTATGGCTCCTTCCTATGGAATCCTGAGATTTGTGGTTTGGCAAGGCACCAGGACACTTTGGTAGAGAAGGCTAAAGACCTTGTAAAACTATAAATCCCAGGATTCCATAAGAAGGAGACATGGCAAATAATCTAGATTCAAACTGGATTATTTGTATAGTGTGGATTAGGCTGTAGACTTCATGCATGAGTAAAACCCTGATTGCCCAGGGCAGATGTAGGGAACAGATACCCCTTGAATAAGAAGGGGTTTTTTAAAAACACTTTCATGAATACCATTCATAAACTTTAAAAAATCCCCCTTACTGATGTTGTATGACTGTAACTCCCATCATCCTCTTATCATCATAGCAAGTGATGAGGATGATGGGAGTTTAAGTCTAACAACTGGAAGATTACATGATCCCCAGGTCTGGTTTAAAGTTCTAAATCATTCAGGGAGTGGGAGATGGATGAGTAGAGCAGGCTCCCCACCATGGATCTTCCCACATCCAATGCAAGGCATGTAGGAGCCCTGAATTTCTTAGGTTATGGGAAAACCCATGCCATATAAGGGAACTCCACGCTTCCTTCCTGCCTGCCTCAATTAGGTAATAAAATATCTTCAAAGTAAACTTTGAGGAAAGACTCCAGAAGCTAGCTTAAATTTCACAACCCAGTGTTATCCTGCTATCAGTAGTTTCACATGGTAGCTTGCCTTGATGTATTTTCAGTGTTCCTACGTTAAGTTCCTGGCTGTACCCTTTTGATCCTAGTGATTGAGTGTATCACAGACAGACGGTTAGCAAATGGTTAACTAGGCCTACGTGACTCTTAAACCATATAAGGTGTAACGCCTGAGCCTGCCTGCCTGCCTTCCTTTCCTGATGTCCTTTATCCAAGATGCAGCCTCCATGGTCTTTTGCTAATATCTCTGTGTTAGCATGCAAAACCCTGAATAAATCTGTGTAGCATTTTGCTCATCTTTCACCATGCTTCTGTGTTACTTGCTGTAACAAAGGCAGGTAATGGCTATACACAAAATGGGGACAGAAAGCAGGATCCCATTCTCTGCTGGAAGGTTGGAAATATATGCAGGGAAAAACCTTATTGTGTGGACTTTGAAAACAAGAATTGGCCTCCTGAGTATTATTTCATTCTATTACTTTATTCTCATATGCAACACCATTTAAAAAAATGTTTTTACCCCCATAGGTTAATTATAAGACATTTTGTTCATCCCCCCCCCCCACATCATTTTTGTACTTTGGGACTTTTTTTGTGAAAAGTTCATTTGTGCCACACATGGTTTTTTTCCCATACAAAACATTTGTGGGAGGTTTTTTTCTTTTTAAGTTTTGAACAGGTAACTGTCTTCTGTGCAAAATGCACTATTTCCTGTATAAAATGTTGCTTTTATGCACATCTCCAAGATATTTTCTGCAAAAACAAGGCTTTTGCACAAACTTTTTTTTTTTTTTGGCAGAAGCTCCCAGATGCAAACAAACAAAGCAAACCAGCAAAAAACAAACAAACAAACAAACAAACAAACAAACAAACACCTTCACAGTAATTGACCATTTTCTTGATAGAGTGTCTCAATGAGTCAGGACACTGTTTCTCAACAAGGACAAGAAAATGTCAAGTATTCTTTACTTCATTGCTCTGGAGGAAAATTGAAAGGGGCTCAGGAGATTTGGCATCTCCAAGATTCGAACAAAAGGTTTATATGGAAGTCATATTTCAGAAAAGGGGAAATAATTATTGTCTCTGATGCCAGAATTCAAGCAGAGAGTGATTTATAAGACATCACAAACATGCCCACTAGAAAAATACCGTCTCATTTGGAAGACTCTCCTTTTCCCATACTTGTCATCATGAGGGTTGGGGGGGGGCAGAGTGGGTCTTCTGTTATCTAGCTTGTGCCAGTTTCAACTTTTCTCTTTTCCACCAACTCACTGTTTCTCTTCATTTGAGACTCATAATGTGGGACTCCTTTTGCCTTGCACTTGTGTGTTGTAGTCATTTATTGTCTTGCTTTGCCCTTTTTCAACTTTTATTTCAGATTTTGATTCTCAGTTGACTTCCCCCCCCTCAGATGATATTCCCCCTCTTATTATGTGTGATTTTAATATTCATGTGGATAACTCCAATGACCCTTCTGTCCTTATTGTGTTCCTTTGGACTCCAGCTCTATTCTGACTCATCCACTTATTCTCTTGGCCATTGCCTTGATCTTGTTCTTATTAAAAATTGTTCCACCTCTTGCTTTTCAGTTACTGAATTCCCTTTGTCTGACCACCATCTTGTTTCATTTGCACTTGCTCATAACCCACCTTCTTGTCATCTCATTACCCGCTCCCTTTGAGAGCTTCATTCCATTAATCCTGAAGACTTTTCTCAGGGTTTGGTCTCGTCACTGCCTCCCTTTAATTCTGTTGGTTCCCTAGGTTCAGCTGTTTCTTTACTCAACTCAAATTTATCCTCAGCTCTTGATAGCTTTGCCCCTTTGTCAACATGCACAGTCCCTCCCTCTAAGCCTCAGCCATGGCTTACTCCCACTATTGGGTATCTTTGTTACTGCTCTCAGTGTCTGTGGAGGAAGACCAGAGAGTGGGCAGATTATATTCATTATAAATTTATTCTTTCTTCTTTCTCTTGTGCCATTTCTTTGGCCAAACAGACCTGTCACTGATCCATGCTAATTCTTGGTGTCCACAGCATCTCTTTCCTACTTTTAAATCTCTCCTAAAGCTATCTCCTTCTCTCCTTCCTCCATCATTTTCTGCTGATGATTTTGGAACTTTTTTCAATACTAAAATTGAAACCATCCAGTCTTCTCTCGCTGTTCCTGAACCCTCCTCATTATCATATCAACTGCCCACCTGTTCCAAATTGTCTTCTTTCCCCCCTGTTTCATTAGATGAATTATCTAAAATATTGAAGTCTTCAAATCCTTCTGCTTGCTCTCTGGATCCTGTTCCTTCTTGCTTTTTAATTACTATCTCCCCTGCTATTCTCCCTTTTCTTTGTCATATTATTAATCTGTTCCTTCCCTTTGGTTCATTTCCTTCTGAGTTTAAACATACCACAGTTTCTCCAATCCCCAAGAAGTCTTTGCTTGACCCATCTTCTCACTCTAATTATCATCTTATTTCACTGCTGCCTTTCCTCTCAAAAATGGTCAAACGTGCTGTTTACGCATGGTGCCTCACCTTTCTTTCTCAGTCTGGATTTCACCCTTTACATTCTACAGAGACAGCTCTCACAAAAATAACAGATTATCTCCTGTGGACCAAGTCAAAAGGCCTATACTACATCCTTATTCTCCTCGATCTTCCTGCAGCCTTTGAAAGTCGACCATGTTCTTCTGTTAGATTCACTTCGAATCTCTCAGGCTGGTCATTTAACATGGTAGCTGGTGGTCATGAATCCCCCTCCTTTCCCCTTATGGTTGGGGTTCCTCGGGGCTCTGTTCTGGGCCCCTTATTGTTCTCTCTTTACATACTATCTTTAGGCAATCTTATCAGCTCATATGGGTTTCAGTATCACCTTTACACTGATGATACTCAACTGTACCTCTCTACTACTGAACTTTCTTTGGAATTTGAATATCTCACTACAGCATGTCTTTGCAGTATCTCAGCATGGATGCTTCATCACCACCTTAAACTTAATATAGCAAAGAGAGAAGTACTCATCTTTCATGTCTGCCCTTTTTCTTTGGATGCTTGAACTGTATTTCTAAATGCTCAACTGAAATGTTAAGTTACTGCAATGCTAGAAATTTTGAAAATTTTATGGGGAGACAGAATTCTTATGGAGACAATGCCCTTGTTCCTCCTTCCCCCAGTAGCAATACCCTTAGGATCTAAACCAATATGTTTTTAGTATCTGAGTATAAGTTCTCTTTTGCATTTAGCTTTCAGTGTGGGATAACCATTTTGATGAAGCAAGCTGAATGCCAATAAAATAAGGAATGAAAAATTAATGCTAGCCAGCATTATGAAGGGTGCTTCCTTGGCATGTGTGATTTATTTTTATACCCAAAATATCAAACTAAGCCCTGCATAGTTTGCAGGAAGATGTATGGATATCATGTGTAACTCTAATTGAAAACAAAGGAATATGTGCATGGCTTATTTTTTTAGTTTTAAAGCATTAAATTCATGATATCAAATTCATGATATCAAAGGTGGGCCACCCTACACTGCTCATGAACTTATCGCTTGCTAAGGTGTTAAAACAGGATGAATATTTTCTGTTTTGCTGTCCTATCAAATTGGGAAATCGCTCTATTGCATCAGCACACCTTGGGATGACTTAAAACAAACAACTCCACCCCCCCCCCCCCCCGTGAAGAACTAACGTGAGTAAATCACTTGCGGCCCCCATCAGGAATGCTAAGCTTATGGGGGCTTCCAAGGCCAGAAAAACCATTTGGACATGTTGCTGCTGCTGCGAGATGCCAATACTATGAGGTACTTTGGATTTCCCCCCCTCATGTAGATGGGCCCAGAGAAAGGAACGCAATGTCCTCATTTTGTGAAATACTGGACGTAGCGCACAGCCTGAGCTATAGCGCCACCTACTGTCCATGATGTGAATTTTCCAGCTTGAGGACAGCAGACAATGGACCATTAGCCAGACACTAATCCTCCTTGCATATCTCCACCCAGAAGCCAGCCATTCAAATACACAAATTTGCGTATCCTGTCCAACAGGTGCTCACAGTATATAACCCCCACACACACACACTCCTACCCAACCAATCTCTGAAGATGCCAGCCACAGATGCAGGCAAAACATCAGAAATAAACTCTTCCAGAACACGGCCTCACAGCCTGGAAAAAAAACACGGAAAACCTATGGATGCTGGCCATGAAAGCCTTTGACTTCACAGTTTTTTATCAACTTTTCAAGGGAATTCCTTCTTGTTGGGAGAATAGCAGGATATATAAATTGCAAGAAATAAGTGAAATAACCTTATTTACAGTTTCTAAGCTCCCATTTTTTCCAGTTGTGACAAAACATGAACTGGTCTGCTTTGATATCCACTATTTGAAGATCAGCTGGCAACTAGATGAGTGAGGCTTCTGTGCAGCTTTGCATTTAATGTGAATGTTAAAAGAGTGACAGCTCTCTCTCCCACCCTTCCTTTTTAAGTGGCGAAGAAACACATTCTAGTTGTTGTTTTACACAGCTGAACGGTGATAACTCTATTGGCAATTGTGAGTGATTACTGCATTATCTGCACTCAGACAAAGTTATTGTTTTGAATGCTAAGGGAATTAATGATACATAAAACTATGTTATTATTGGCTGCATTCATCAGCAGAAATGCTCTGCCCAGCATCGCTGCACTGTGATTACTCCAGCCTCCTTCTTCCAAAGGGAGCAAGAGATAGGGGCGGAGACAGTTTATTGCCAGAGATTTGCATACATTTACATCCCAAGCAGCTGATTGGTGCAAGAGCTGATTATGTGGCAAGGCAAGGCATGCTTATCTCTTGCCTCAGAACCTTTAAACCAAGGAGAATTTGACTACTCCCTTTTGGGCTGAGTAAGATATATATTTTAAAATACCAATGAAAGCATGAGTGCAAAGGAAAATCTAATTGTGCACCCTAATTGTGAAGCTGTCAGAGGTGAAAGGAACAGATTTTTTAGAGTCAGATGGTTGTTATGATATAATCCCTGGGGGCGCTTGTTGAATCTAAGCTGAATAGCTTTGCTTTTGCCATCTCAGAGATAAGCGCGCAGCAATGTAAAATTAATTTCAGTGAAGAAGGGGACAGAAATTGGTCTGGAAACCTCCAGGTTTAGGTGCAGTAGGTCTCTGAGTACCAATTGTAACTTGAAGGAAACCAAAGCTTGGGAAAGTTACTTTTGATACGACCATGCTCAGAATCCTTCAAGCATATGTTGGACATTGATCCAGCAGTGCAGTTGGCAGTGCTGTCTAGACGAGGCAAGATAACGTGGATTGATGTGCAGTAATACCAATTCACAGCAGCGCTCATTTGTCTCCATGTTTTTTGCTGGTATGCAAAGCTATCTGTGTTTGATGTTCACATGGAGGCATGCCTGCAAATCAAGATGGTGGCCATGAGTGAATTACTCACATTTTTATTCTCCACAAGTTGCTGCTGCTGAACAGTATTTTTTTTACAGCAAATGTAAGGTGCAGAAGTGTGACCTTCTGCTTAAATAAACTTTAAAAACCTGTCTCGTCACCTCAGTGTGGTGAAAAGGGCACAATCACTATCACAAAAATCCAGCTATAACTGGGTAGTGTCAAAAGGTCCCTGGAGTCTCCAAGGAGGCAATTCAACTTTTTTGGCCAGAAAAAGCACAGTTTGGGGACTCTAGGGGATCTGAGGCCACAAGAATAGCCTTATAGCCACACGCAGCCCCGGGGCTACGGTTTCTTTGCCCTGGTTTAAAATGGTGAGTTTATCCTTAAAAAAGGCTTTTAAAAATAAAGTTGGTAAAAATGCAAGGGAACAAAGGAAGACATGTTTTGTCATGGAAAAAAACCTTAACCTCTTCCAGTTGCTAAAGTGACTTCACAATGCAAGCCTTAAGAGGCAGGGAAGAAGGTATTCTTGGTGGCGCCATTAACTTTACCCTTCCCCACACCTAGCATTCCTCTTCTTCCCCCTTTTCCTTCATTTTATTTATTTATATTTTAATTTTATTTATTTATATTCACTTTGGATGCAGCTGTACTGCAGAAATAATCCATTTTGACACCACTTTAACTGCCGTGGCTCAATGCTATGGAATCCTGGGATTTGTAGTTTGTTGTGGCACCAGAGCTCTCTGACAGAGAAGGGTAAATATCTCACAAAACTACAGATCCCAGGATTCCATAGCATTGACCCATGGCAGTTAAAATGGTGTCAAAATAGATTATTTCTTCAGTGCAGATGCAGCCTTTGTCTATCTATATTTCAGACGGAGGAATTGGCAAAACCACCTCTGAATATTTCTTGCCTAAGAAAACCCTATGAAATTCATGAGATTGTTATAAATGGACAGGCAACTTGAAGGCGCGCGCGCACACACACACACACACACACACATCTTTCTGTCTGTCTATAGTCTATCATCTGTCATTATATAAACACACATGCATCTACAATTTTTAGATTGTTTTATATATATATATATATATATATATATATATACAGTATTTATTTGTATATTTATATTTATTTAAAACCAATAGATTAAGAACCATGCTCTTAGGAGATTATCAGATGCTTTAAAAAAAACCCAAGGAGCTCACGAGAACAATGTCACTGTGCTGCCAAAGGGTCCCAATATCGCACGTGCCATCCTCCAGGTGTCCTTCCTCCATTCTCCCTCCAACTGGAGTGATGAAAAAGGTGCCACTTTTCATTAGCAGATGTTCCTGCTAATGAAAAGCAGCACCTTTTTCATCGCCTCAGAACGGAGGGAGAATGGAGGAAGGACGGCTGGAGAATGACGTCATGCGACATTGGGACCCTTTGGTGGTACAGTGACATTGTTCTCGTGAGCACCTTGGGTTTGTTTTTTGTTTTTTTACACATCTGATAATCTCCATAGATTTCCTGGTTACTTTCATGACCAATGGTTATGTTGGTTGGGGGTTTCTGGGAGTTGTAGTCCAAAAAAGGTAATTCCTCCATGCTGGGGGTTTGCCACTCCATGAATCAGCATACTGGCTTAGGTGGACCTTTTGTCTGAACCCTCAGGGATCTTACTGAGGTGCAGAGATGTACATTGGCTCCTTCTCCCCAGAGCAAAGGAAGACAGAATGCTCTTGGATGCAGCTGCAACACACTTGCAAAAATTATCCAATGCTCAAACACCCTTCCCTTTAGTGCTTTGTGTGTGTGTGTGTGTGTGTGCGTGTGTGTGTGTACAATCAAAGATATAAAATGAACGTGAGTGCCTCAGTTACAAAAGGCCACAGACCTTTCTCCATCACTGTTTCTTTCATACTTAGAGAACTGCGAGTTTTAAACCATGTCGCCACTAGGGGGCGAACTTCTGACATGAAATAGAAGTTGTGGCCTGTTTTAGATATACAGTAGTTGCCTAAACTTTAAAATTGCTGTTTACGTAAAGGAGAAAAGGCTATCAGGACCATGGATTTGATTTCATTTTGGAAGAAGGGAACTGGGAGCTTAAGTGACTTTGGCATATATGGAAAGAATGTTGTGGAACCATTCTTTGGTTGCTCTTTTATAAAATGCTATTATGTTGAACTAAAGTGTTTCTTTTTTACTATGTTTCTATGATTCTATGGGGATGCTTTGATCAAGATTTCCCGCGTGGCAGGGGGGTTGGACTGGATGGCCCTCGAGGTCTCTTCCAACTCTGCAATTCTATGATTCTATGATTCTATACTTGAATGGTTGCAGTGCCCTGTTGTATCATTTTACTTCTGGAGTGGATCTGGGAAAGGCGAGGCTGTGGGAATATCCTAATTTATATCTCTGTGGAAGGTTGGTATTAAACAATATTGCTTGGTTTTCCCCATGTGTTTTCTCTCCACCCCTACTTTTGTGGTGGAGTCTGCTGGGATGAGGGTCTTGTTCATCTGAGGCACCGAACTGACCATGTCTGCCTGCCCTCTTCTCCAGATATTTAAGACCACTGGATGGATGGAGGTGTGAATCTTTGCTTTGGGCCGAATGGCAAAAGCTAACATGCACTTGGTCTTTGGCATTTTTGAAGAGGGCAGGCACTGCACAAACAGGGTGGTAAGTCCACTCTGAGTTTTAATCCAAACTTTAAATGAGCTATTCAAGGTATTGAACCAGTTTTAGGGACAGAGTCTGACACATTGGATAGCTCCTTTAAAATTCAGATTAAACCTGGAGTGGATTTACCTCCCCAATGGCATATGAGCCATGAACCATCACTGGCTATGCTACAAGAACATCACGTACTGTTAGGTAATTTCCATTTTCTGGCTCCTCAGACTTGGTTCTGAGCAGGAGAGAGTGAGGTTCAGAGAGGGATCAGCATGTGGTTGAGGAAATGATCACTAGCTCTGGCCTCTGGAGTAGTTTAATATCCACCTTATAATGGTTACTTCTGGAGTTAGATTGAGGCCCATTGTATCAGAGCCAGTAACCTTCTGCTTGCTCACCTTGACCTGGCCTTAGTAGGTGACAAAAAGTTTTCCACTGCTGTTTCCCTGCTCTTTATTTTAATGTTATCCTTCAGCTTCTCAAAACAGCTGGCCTGTTCTTTCTCTCCACCCCAATTGTTCATTGCATGTTGCATTCAACTTCGAGGCTTCATAATTTATTTTAATGTCAACATGTGAAGAACTTTGGATTTTCAACCAAGCCTACTCTGGCTTGTTTTATTTTCTGAAGGTAGCAGAGACAGCTCTACTTCATTGTTTCACAGATGAAAATAGGGGCACCACTGTGCATGTGGGGTTGTGTGGGGCTATGCCAAAATGGCCACTTGTACATCATTTCCCAAAAAGAAAACATGCCATTACCACTCCCCCTGCCAAAAGAAAACAAGGGGAACAGGAGGCAGCTTTTGGACACCATGTGTTCTAGATGCTTATCCCTCCTGGGTCATTAAATGGTTAATGGATGATTGGCCAAGTGGTTGAAGGGACTTGGTCAATTCCTCTTTACACCAAGGAGAGGGTCCTGAATAAGGCAGTTGTAAGACTTCCACTGAAAAATCCTTCCCTGAATCTCACCATGTTCAATTAGTACTAGCAAACTGCCAATATTTCATTTTTGAGAAAGGTACTGGAGCATGTGGTAGCCTCCTAGCCCTAGGTGTTTCTAGATGAGATGGATTATCTATATCCATTTAAGTCTGCCTTCAGGCCTGGTTATGAAATGGAGACAGCTTTGTTCACGTTGGTGGATAACCTATGTTGGGAAATGGACCGAGGGGGGGGGAGTGTCCCTGTTGGTTCTGGTGGAACTCTCAGCAGCTTTTGATACAATCAACCAAGGTATCCTTTTAGGGAAGCTTTGCTAGGATGATACTTGCAAAGTCTGCTTTACAGCAACTCCATTCGTTTCTGGAGACCCCAAAAGCTGGTGTTGAGGGATTCCTGTTTGACTCCTTGGCTACTGGTTTGTGAAGTTCCTCAGGATTTTGTTCTGTCCCCTGTTATTTACACGAAACCGCTATTGTCCCACTCTCAACGCTGAACAAGAATTCAAAGTGCCCAAAGTTCAGAACCCATAGAAGCAGGAGTTATTGGATGTAAAACAGTCCAGAGTCAAGAAGCCATAGATCAGAACAAAGTCCAAACAGTTCAAGGTAGCAGAATTAGTAAACAGTCCAAGAGTCATAAATCAAGTACTTACAATAACTGAGTCAGGTTGTCAAGTGGTGAACTGAAAGTTGCTTTCAGTAGTTTGAGTGGAGAAATCTCCCTGTTCCTAAAAGCAGCCAGATCAGCCAATGCCCACTCCAGAAAGTATTTAAGGAGCGTGTTTCACAGCTGTGTGCACATAGTCATTCACTCTGTTTGTGGGGGATGGCCTGTGCCAGATGACAAAACCTTCACCTTTCTTGGGGACCAAGGGGTCTTTCTTTCAGCTCCTCTTCCTGTTGTGAATCTTGCTGAAGTAGAGGAAGATGTGGTTGGCTATCAGGCATCTGCTCTGGCTGTAGCATGTCTGTTTCATCTTCTGATGAAGACAAACTCTCAAGACAACTATGAGAGGATGCTGTGGAGTATTGGGGTCAAGTGTCATCAATATGCTAATGACAAACAATTCTAATTCTCTTTCCACCTAACTCTATGGAAGTTGTTTCCATTCTAAACCAGTATCTGTTGTCAATAATGGACTGGATGAGGGCAAACAAATTGAAGATTAATCCAGATAAGAGGGAGGTGCTCCTGATCAGTTAAAAGGCAGATCAGGGAATAAGGATTTAGTTTGTGCTAGATGGGGTTACACTCCTCTTAAAGACCAAAGTTAGCAGCTTAGGTGTATTCATGAAGTCAGCCCTGCACCTAGATGCCCAAAGTGTTTGTGGTAGCCAGGAGAGCATTTGCAAGTTAATGCTCATGCACCAGCTGCACCCATTCCTGGAAATGTCTGATCTGCCCATGGTGACAATAAAACATTTTAGAGATGTTTAGGGGCAACCTGTGCAGATGATGCTGGGCCAAAACCTTGAATCTGGACCAAACAGCCCTCATGATGTCTGGCCAGTTCAGTCTCCCAACCCCCTTTAAAAGGTTTTTTTAAAATTCCCAGCTCTTCCAGGAAATCTGGAACACTCCACAGTGAGAATGGGCAGCTGTTCTCACATACATTCTGCTGTATCATCTGGCAGTGTCACCACCACTGCTGGTGTGCATCATGTCCTCTGAGGTCACAAAGAGATTCCCAGCATGCGAACAATGCTGGGCACCTTGTTTCTGGCCTCAGGGAATGAGACCTGCACCAGCAGTGGTGGTGGTGCTGGGCAATAAAGCAGGATGCATGTGAGGACACCTGCTCATTCTCAGCACAGAGTGCTCTGCTAATCTGGGGCAGCTCCTGGGCCAGAATGCCTGGGCCTGGGCTGCCTCCAGGTTATCTCAGCTGGTGTAAATGAGCCCTTAGTTTTACTGGCGTGGATTACTATAATGCAGTCTGCATGAGGCTACCTTTGAAAAGTACTCAGAAACTTCCATTGGCCCAAAGAGCTGCAGCCAGACTATTGACTAGGGAAGCACACAATTCTCCTGCTACAACACCCTATGGGCTACTGGGCTCATTCAATGTACTGGTTATGAACTATAATATCTTGTATGGCTCAGGCCCTGGCTATCTGAAGGACAATGACCATCTATGTGAGCCTCCCAAGCTCTAAGGTTTCCAGGGCAGGGTGTGCTCTCTGTCGTACCAAATTCACAGTCACATCTGGTAGGGACACCAGCGAGTAACATCCCCATGCTGCTCTCTGCACAGTCTTCTGGCCGTAACTGTTGGTGGGCAACTTCAAAGTTCCTGCTGTCACTTCTTAGGGCACTTTAATTTTAAAGCAGACATGGACTACTGGACAAATCTTCAGTTTAAGGCTGCCTGCAAAGAGAGAGAGGTTTCTCATGACAGCCCTTAGCAGCTGGTGACTCCCATCTCAATGGGGCCGTGGATCCACTTTGGGTTTTAGTCTGAACTTTAAAAGAATACAAGGTGCTTGGACGTATTTTGGGGATAGGGTAGAGCACCATGGATAGTTCCTTAAAGTTGAGGCTAACACTCAATACAGATTCACTGCACACTGACATGTGCATAGCCTGGTGTGCAGGGCAGGGGCAGCAGAAACTATGTACATCCATTCGCTGGGATTGCAAAGTTGCTTCTTTTTTTAAAGGTCCAACTTTCCAGGCCCCAGTAAGGGTGGGCAAACCCCAGAATCCCCTCCAGTTCAAGCAAATAGAATATCTTTCCAGCCAAATGGGGTGATTAGGCTGGGAATTGTCAATATCTGTGTGCGTAAAAATGCTGACGTGTTGGAGACAATCAGCTTTGCGCGACCTTGTAATATCTCATTTTATCCATGCCACGCTTTATTAAATTCTCATAAACCTGTCAATAGGGACAGACATCATTTCACTTTACCCCATTAGCTCCATGCAACGGCAGTGGAGAAGGGAGAACAGGCTGGGTGGTGGTTGGTTGGTGTGTGTGGGGGTTGTAAAGTCAAAGAAGGAGGGGAAAGAAATAAACTCACACAGCACACACAGTCTATAGCCCAGCATCGCTCTGATAATGTAATCATGGTGGTGCCCTGGGAAAGTAATTGAATTAAGTGGCTTTTGTTAATGGTTTTAAGATTTAGAAGTGTAAATAACAGTTAGGGCTCTTTAATGGACTTTAGTTTTAGGTAACTGCGCAACCCAGCACAGAAGAAACGCTTTGCTGGGAATCTTATGTCAGATTGTTTTGTTCCTGCTCCAGCTTCATGCCTGCAAAGCATATTTTGCCATTTTTTTTTAAAGCTGAGAGTGTTTATCATCCGTCCTTTCTAACTTCAGACGGAGCTTAATTCGGAAAGCATTTGCATGAGCTGCTCTCATTCAGTTCCCTATCAGTTATTCTCACTGCTGGGAATAAAGTCTTATTCCTTCTGTAGCTGCTTTGGAGAACTTCCTGACTTAGGGGTTATGCCACTCAAAAGCCCATAGTCCTATTTACATGTTCATTATTAAGTGGGATGCAGAGCCGCTGTCCTCAATCGGTGAGATGGAAAGGAGGCCGGATTCTGCTTGGAGGAGTAAAACTACAGCTTGTTGGAGAGTTACCCCCATAGGAGAAGGAGAAGTGTGCTGCTTTATCTTTCCCCCTCCTTCTCTCTCTTTCCTTCCTCGACAGGTATGATGAGCCAAGGGATTTAAAATGTCTTTCATGGGAACTCATTCTGCTTAAAATATTATTGGATTTTCATTTAGGAGCCTATCAAAACGGGAGACTAAAGTCTGGGGCAAAGCCGGCTAAGCCACATAGGCCCAAACAAACAGTCTTACCTTTGCCAATGGGATGGGGGCTTTTGCAGAACTTTGGGTGAGCTGCAAAGTGCTTTGGTAAGCATTAATTGATAAAACTAATGATTGTCTGAAAGGCGAATGGCTTTGCTGAGCTGGACTATCTGCCTCTGGCTGGAGCCACTCTTGGATTATAGAGGAAGAACGGACTGGAATCCAGCAAAAAACAAGTTGCATCTAAATCAGGCACTTTCCCTATTGATTTCAATAGGACTTTCATCAACCTGCAGTCAAAGCATGTAACCCCACAAGGAGCTCCTGCTGATCCATTCTAACAAATTAATACTCAGGGACATTCTCATTAAAATTATTACTTTTCTGGCCATCCTAGTGAAATGTCCATTGACTTAAATTTCTCTAGTCTAGTTTTGGTCCAATATAGAGGTGGACATCATATGTTCCCCCAGATGTTTTTGAACAATGGAGGTTATCAGACACAGCAAAAAGTCCAAGAGCAGCATGCGAAGACAGCGTTACTGTCTTGTGAATGGGTCCCGGTTTCAAATGATGTCACCATCATCGTGTGCTGCTTTTGTGCTGCAGCCATGAGTAAGGTGTCACTTTACATTGACAGGACCTCCTCGTCATTGAAAAGTGACACCTTATTCATGGCTGCAGCACAGAAGAAGCACACGATGATGACGACAACATTTGAAACTACGACCCATTCTCAAGACAATAACATTTTCCTCATGTGCTGCTGCTCTTGGACTTTTTGGCCACGTCTGATAATCTCCAACAACTCCCACCAGCCAGAGAGACAGAGAGAGAGAGAGAGAGGAAGGGAGAGAGAGAGGAAGGGAGTGGCAGTCTAACAGCCTCTGAAGGGCTATATGATCCCCATCTCTGTTCAGCAGAATACACAATATCTCCACAATGCTTCTTCCTCAACTTATTCATGATTCAAACAGAAGACATGTCCTAGGCTCTTTCTCTTTTGGAGAATCTATTGATTCTCTCTCATACAGAGTAGATTCCTAATCAGTTAAGAGTGTCAAGTTATATTGATAAAAAAATCTCCACCTATATGTATGCCACAATGATGTTGGGACAAATATTGAAGTCAGAACTGAATATATAGGCATAATTCAGATAACAAAGCCTCTGACAGTAATGCTCCTTATCACAAAAGCCTTTTATACCTGCCTAGCCCCACTTTATCTATTGCCCTTTGTCTAGCTGGAATCATCATCATCTTCATCATCATCATCACCATCATCATTTTAGCAGCATTGACATTGGGATGATGGTGAAGGAGATCTGGAGAAACAGACTTTTGATGTTGGTTTGCACCAGCTTGTCTGTAGTAAACTGCAATAAAACCGAAAGAAGCTTTCAAGTGGTCTCTAGAAGGTTTAAAATGTTTTTGTTTACTTACAAAATGTTTACCTGGCCTGGTTGTTTCATTTCACATGTGGATATTGTTAGTTTTGATTAAAATGTTTTCTGAAATAGGTTGAATAGGTTTTTTTTTCTGCTTTAGGAATCTATTCATTCTCTCTCCATGTTATTTCTGCCTTTAATTTTTTCTTAAATAAATAATGCCTAGGAACACAACTACATTGCTGAGTCCTACCTCTATATGTATATCTGGACCAATATTTTTGATGTAACATGGTTGTGTATCATGTTTGGCTATATGTCCTCATGTGCAAAGGAAAACCACCTATATATAAAACATTCTAGAATAAGCTGATACAAGAAGTGCTGGATAACTAAGGATGAGATTGCTCATGGGCCTAGCAAACACCTAATTTGTTATTTTATTCTAGATATCTCTGATCCACACATGGACACACCCATCCAATTGTGTAAATAATGAAACCAACCCATTAAAATAGAATATGAGCAACAAAAGGGCACAGCAAGATTGCTTCAAGTGATAATTGATCAGAGATTTGCAAGTAATTTCTGGTATAGGTTCAGTCTCCCTTATCCAGAATTCCAAAATCAGAAATATTCCAGGATCCAAAACTGTCCACACGAGTGGCTGAGATAGTGATACATTTACTTTCTGATGGTTCAATGTACACAAGCATTGTTTCATGCACAAAATTATTTTTTAAAAATTGGGTATAAAATTACCTTCAGGTTATGTGTATAAGTCCTGAATCTTTGTTTGTGAAGAAAAGCCAGAAAGAGATGTGTATAAAGTGTTTATGAAACATAAATGAATTTTGTGGTTAGACTTGGGTCCAATCTCCAAGATATATCATTATGTATATGCAAGTATTCCAAAATCCAAAATATTACAAAATCCAAAATATTTCTGGTCCCAAGCACTTCAGATGAGGGAGATTCAACCTGTAGTACCAAAAGTTGCCTTCATAGGCCTAGAGGGTAAAAATGCTAGGCGGAAGAGCAATTCTATAATGTTGCAACGTGTTATGAAATTACTTTTTCTGGAAGCAAGAGAGAATGATATGCAGTGGTCCAATTCCTGACTTATTTATGCATTTTTGGCTTTTATTGGCACGGAGGTAGTATGAACTGCAATGGTCAAGATGCTGGCACATCTCCTGAAGGTGTAGGCATTTGGTTTGTGGTGTTCCAAAGCTTAGGGGTCATCTCAATGGCAAAAATATTTCTCATGGAATGCAAGGAGAATATGACCTGTCTTAATGGCATCCCGCATTGTTTCACTGAATTCAGAAGTGGGGGGGCTAAATATGGCATATACTCCACAGGAAAAGGCTTCAGGGCTTTTCCTGGAGTTTTTAAAAAACAGCAGGGCAAATGCACATTCCTGCTCATTGGGACTAGCGATTTGATTTTACTTGCTTTCCCAAAGAAACATGGAAGTTGTCCGTGGGTAAAATATGGCTCGGATGCCTTCAATTGTACATGGAACTGACCCGGATGATGCCGAGAGAGGGACGGCGTCGTCCAAAACGGACCCCCTGCCGTGCGACAGCGCCGTACCTCTTCCGCACGCTTCTTGCGCGGTAACCCTTGTCTCAAAAAGTCCTTTCCCACCTCAGATATCCTTTTTCTTTTTTTAAGAAATACTGTTCAGTGGCAGCAACTGATGAGAATAAAAACGCAATTCACTCACAGACACACCACAATCTTGATTTTCAGGCATGCCCATTTACACAGCAAATGCAGACAGCTTTGTATGCCTACAACGTGCCTAACACCCTCCCCCCCAAAAAGCCCCATTAATATAAATCACAGCTGCTGCAAGTCACCTTTACTGCAGAGCAATCTGCTTCTTTTTGCCTCATATAGACAACTCCTTAGTTTGGGGAGGGAAGAAAACAAAACATCTTCAGGTTAGAGTAACGCAGGAAGAGATTGGCTGTGGTAAAAGAAACAGGTAGTCTGCAAACATGCAAACTAACAACTGGTGAGCATAGGCATGCAAAAGTTGCTCCCTCTAACACTTATGAGATCTTCTGCCTCACATGTCTAAATAATTGGCTGGCTGGCCTGCTGGCTTTGGGTATTATGTGCCATGAACTGGAGAGATGAGGCTGTCATTTTCTGTTCCACCTCAGGCTGCAAAGTGTGATATTTAATATATTTATTTGATTTATATCCTGCTTTTCTTTCATAAGGGATCCAAAGCAGCTCACACCCTACATGAAAAGAGTATAGCCAGAATATTCTGAAATACAAAAATTTAAAAGCATGAAATACAAATCACTTAAAAACATTAGTTTAAAACAATTAAAAGCACATTAAAACCTACCCATTCCACTGAATGAAAGGAAGCAGAGGGGGTGCAGCCAAGCCTCCCTTGGCAAAGAGTTCTATAACCTGGGAGCAGCCACTGGGAAGGCTCTCTCCCAGGGCCTAACCAGCTCTACCAATTAAGGTGGTAGGACTGAGAGAAATCCCTCCCCTGAAGGTTTTAACACTCAGGTAGGCTCATATGGGGAAATACAATATTTCAGATAGGCTGGACCTAAGCCATGTAGGGCTTTATAGGTCATAACCAGGAAAATGGACTGGTAGCCAGTGAAATTGTTTTAGCAAGGGAATTATATGTTTCCTATGAATAGCCTTGGCCAGCTGTCTAACTGCAGCGTTTTGGAACAGATGAGGTTTTTGAACAGTTTCCAAAGGCAGCCCCACACAGAATGTGTTACAGTAATCCAAACAGAATATAATCAAGGCAAAAAAACAACAACAAAAAAAAGTGGAACACACTGCCTCAGAATGTGGTGGGTTATCCTTCTTTGGAGGTTTTTAAACAGAGGCTGGATGGCCATCTGTTGGGCATGCTTTGATTGTGTGTCCCTGCATGGCAGGGGGTTGGACTGGATGGCCCTCATGGTCTCTTCCATCTCTATGGACATTTTCAGACTAGTCTTACCATGCAAGAAGACTCTGGGCGAGGTACACCGCTATCGTGCAGCAGGGGGTCCATTTCGGACGAGTTCCATTGAAGGCAACCGCGCCATTTTTTACTCATGGAAGTTGTCCATGAATAAAAACTGGTGCAGTTGCCTTCAATGGAACATGGAAGCGACACAGATGAGGGACAGCATCGTCCGAAACGGACCCCCTGCCATGCGGTAGCGGCGTACCTCTCCCGGAGACTTCTTGCACGGTAAGACTTGTCTGAAAATGTCCTATGATTCTACAAATGTTACCATGGCTAAATCTGACATCTCAAGGAATGGGATTAGCTGGTACACCAGTTTTAATTGTGCAAACAAACTCCTGGGCTGCTGCCAAAACCTGGGCTAGTCTTAGTTTAGCCCTGGAATCGGAAGCAGTTCTGTTGAATTTTCAGTGCCTCAGCCTTCAGTGCTAGGCTTCATAGTTCCTGTTCATGCATACTGGAGGAGGCTTGCCCTGATGCAGACATATTGTTCCTGGTGCCAAGGAAATTGGGAAGAGCAGATTCTGTAGCCTAAGCAGAGATAGGCAGGCTTGAAAGGAAAGAGAAAATATCCTCCTATTATATTATCCAAGCCTTCCAATGAGACATCATCTGGGATAGCTGATGGGAGGGTACAGCAGCATCCCGTAATCCATCTGAATAGCAGCTGGGAGGGATTTTCCAACCCCAAACATTGGGCTGGATTATTTCATTTCTAGGAGAGCCATTAAATTCTTGAATGGTCTCAGACACTAGAAGATAAAGATGTGGGGGGATTGGGATTTTTCATTAGCATTGACAAGTTGTACAATATCACATGGGTTTTTTACTATACCTTTCATGGGGAGAATACTGATAGAGGCAGGAAAATAAGTGAAATCAGGGTGGGGGTGAGGGAAGGGATGTACACTGTATGCCCAGCAAATGGCTAAGGCCTTAAAACCTCATCCAAGAGTCAGCATTTCCATTTCTGTCCTACGTTTTGCCCCATGAAGGAAAGGGCAGGAGTACGGTACTTACCTATCTCTCCCCCTGCGCTCACACAAAATGCAGCAAAAGCAGTTTGAAAAGGACAAACTTGATAAGAAAACTAGCCTGGAAGGGGGAAAAAAAAGATAGATATTCCCCTCTCCCAACACACACAAACATACAATGATTTTGAACAAGATGCAGAAACTGAAGGGACATTTAAAAATAAAATAAAGGGAAATTACATTCTCCTCGAATCCCAGTGATTCTATTTGGTTCCTGGAAAAGAGAGTGTATAAGCACTGCACTCAGGTAGAATCCAAGGATATTGTTCTGCCAACAGAACTGCTTCAATCAGTAAAACTGAGGTGATTTCCCTCAGTCCTGCGGTACCTCGGACACCCTTTAAACCTGCTCCAAAGAGATGAGAAGCATTCTGGAAGAGCTCTGAAACATGTGGAAGAAGGCAGGAAGGAGGAGAGGGGAAAACATTATGTTGTATTTGTGGTCATCCACTAGTGTGGCGTGGGATCCCGACCTAAGAATTTGTTAGTAGTAGAGCGATGTAGCTCATGTCAAAATGATTGACAGCTGTCAATCAGGGTGGAATTTCCTGTTGGGATGTAACTTCCTGTTGGGGGAGGAATTTCCTGTTAGGGCGTGACATGTGGTATGAGTCATGTGATCCCTGTGGGAAGTAACTCCTCCACCCTGACCAATAGGAGCTGGTTTCATACTCCTCAGCCCCACGTGGTCCGAACTGTGCAATTTCCAACTGATGCCCTGATTGGCTCCAGCAGGGGTCTCATGACCCCTCCTGGAATTTGCCCCCACTACTCCTGACCAATAGGAATCATTTTGGAGCCCTCATATCCACGTGAGCCAAAACGGCCAATAGGAGAAACAGACCTAGAGATTTATTGCAGAGAGAGAAAGAAGCAGACATTTTGCATGCCCAGACACATAAACATGAAAGGGCACACACATCAGACAATGTCACCCTTCGTGTTTATGTATTGGCAATTAGATGTTCTATTTTATTGATGGCTTAAGCTGTCAATAGATCCCCCTACTGCTTTTTTGCCAGCAATGTAGGCATGCAAAATCTCGGGCCATTTAAATCTCATCAATGCAGTCAATGGCCTGACTAGGCCGAACACTTCCGGATGAGATCGCAACATCTAGGTAAGTGACGGACTTTTTATGTCCCTCCTTGGGTTACTTGGAAGTTTTTTTAGTGTGGGCATGTGCTTGATGTAACTTTTACATGTTTATTTTTTGTTTTATTTTTGAATTTCCCGCATGATGAAATCACACGGATTTCAAAAGAGGAAGTGAATGGAGCTTGGTTCACTTCCTCTTTATTGCTGGAGCTGCCTTTGCCAGGAGAGGAGGTAAGTGCAGGGGAAATGTTCTTTTGCCAGCATAAAACTGGATTTTTTATGCCGGCAAAAGAACATTTTAAAGCTAACATCTGATAAAGTCCTTAGTTTAAGGCTGTCCTTTGCCCTGTGCCTTCCTGATGCTTGACACTTCCAGCTTCCAATAAATCCTGCCAGCAAAGCTAATGGTGAGAAATTATGGTGAGGAATCTAAGGAGCTGTAGTCCAACCACATCTTCTGCAGCTGCAGGATATGAATGGAGAAGTGGTTAACAATCCCCCACCTCACCCCTAAACATAGAATTCAGAAGCAGACTGGGGACATTTTCAGACACGCAAGCACCCTTACCATGCAAGCAGCCTCCGGAGCAGCAACGAGGATGCTGTGTGGCAGGGGGTCCTTTTCGGATGCTGCCGTCCCTCTTCCATGACCATTCATGGCATGTACATGAAGCTTTGGAAGTGGCTGCATCATATTTCAATCACGGACATTGCCCATGATTGAAATATGACGTGGCTGCTTCCAAAGCTTCACGTACGTGCCACGAATGGTCATGGAAGAGGGACGGTGGCATCCGAAAAGGACCCCCTGCTGCGCAGCAGCCTCATTACTGCTCCGGAGGCTGCTTGCACAGTAAGGGCCATCTGAAAATGTCCTGGGTGTCTATGTTAATGATCTGTCTGGCTCCACCTATCTGAAACAGAGGAAAGAGAACTTAGAAATGGAAAATAAACAAACACACATAGCACCTAGGATGCTATGGAGTTGTTTGTGCCCTGAAACTAGTAGGAGGCCCTTGGCCCCAACAGAATGTAGTAATAACATGCAAGTTTTCTTATGAATGGTATTGCCATACATAACAGGATGGAGGATACCGTTATGTATGGTATCTACAGTGGGCCCTTGTTATCAACTGGGGTTTGGTTCCGGGACCCCCTGTAGATACCAAAATCTGTGGATGTTCAGGTCCCATTACAATGACATAGTAAAATGGTGTTCCTTATATAAAATGGCAAACAGCAAGGTTTGCTTTTTGGATTTTTTAAAAAATATTTTCAAGCTGTGGATGGTTGAATCCATGGATAAAGAATCCATGGATATGGAGGGCTGACTGTATTATTTAAGGAGGTATCATGCTCATGAACCTAATCCAGCCTGCAGAAGGTCAGTAACTAGATCACAGAGCCCCATGGGTCATCTTTTCTCCTTAAGGGCTATGGAGTCAAGAGGAAGGCATCCTTTCTCTTATTTCCAATCAATGAAGCCTGGACATAAACAGTGATTGGAGATAACCGCTGGGGAATCCCCTGTGCCCTTCTCCCAGTAGTGAGCTAGGTGGATGAATGCAAAGCTGGCCATTCAGCTGGCACTTGCAGATGTTTGCTGGGTCCCAAACTGGAATGCACCTGGCACTTATAAATGCACAGAAGGGGAGGGGAAAGTGGAAAGCAAAACAGTTCAGCAAGAGACCTGATTATATCAGGGAGTATCACCACATCATGACATCAGAGGCATGGCCACAACCAGTGCCATTTTCCTGCCCAAAGAGGGCTGCAGGAAGGAATCCATCCCTTCACCAAAGATGATTCCCCAACTCCCCATATGAGATCAACAGAAAACAGAAAAGACCATTGCCGTATTCACATAAGGCCAATTTTATATCAGCTGGTGCTGGTTTGCTTAAGACTTCTGCTTTACTAAATGTACATCATGTTTCCTTGTGTCCCCCCCCCCGCACCCCATCATGCTTTTCCGAAGAATATGCAACTGCATACACAGGCATCGTTTCTGGAACTTTGAGAAATAAAACCATTAAATGTCATGTCCAGCTTTAGAAAACTGAGAGCAGCAGAGTGGTGTCTCCCTCTGTGAAATGTATATTTCTATAAACACACACCCCAGACCAAACCAAAAACCGCTCAGGAGTTGAGCCTTTAGGTAGGAGATTTGTCAAAAGGCAAAAGTAACTTCTATCATTTAGCCTGGTTTTGGCATGAAAGAGGTTAAGGAGATAATCTTTGGCTCCCAACACAAAGAGAAAGTGGGCTTTCTGATCCATAAAGGATCAGGCTGCAGGGAACCCCATCAGTCTCTTCAGCGTGAAATTACACCACAGCAGGGGGGCTGCATTCCTTCTACTGTACAACATTAAAGAGATGAATTAGAACCTGACATTCATAGGCTTAATAGGCCGCCTTGCAGCCAGAGGAAGCATGGGCCAATCAGAAGCAAGCACTTTTGGTCACTAACTCTGGGAGGTTACCTAAGGCTGTCTGCACCTCCTCCTGCTGATCCACTGTGGGAAGAAGGAGGGGCTATATAATGGCCTTGAGGAGCTTATGCCAGTATAGGAATATAGGATACTGCTTACACTGAATGAAACCCCTGGTCTATCAGGCCAGTATGTTGACCCTGACAGGCTCTCCAGGGTTGAAGACAGGATTCCTTCCTACCTAGGAATGCCTGGAATTGAGCTTGATTTCCTTCACCCAAAGCAAGTGTTCTACCACTGAGCTATAGCTTCCAGCCAACTTCTGCACCACCACCACCAGAAGCAGCAGCAGCATGCTCATACCATGGGCCAAAATGCATTGGGGATCATATGAGGCTATTGGAATTTGTGCCATTAGACACAATCAGGATACAAGAAAATAGTGTCCCCCCACCTTCTGTTGTGTCAATAGGGCAATGTCAGCACAGATACAGATACAGTGGTCCACTTTCCCCAACCCTAGTGCCCTGGCAGACATGTTCAGGAGAAAGATTTTCCCATAGGAAGTTCAGGTTATTTGCTGTTAAGGATGGAACAGCCCATGGCTTGGTGGAAAAGCATGCACATTGCATGCCAGAGGTCCCATGTTCTATATCTGTCATCTCAAAATAAGAAAGCCTCGGAAAGACCCTTGCCAGGAGTGCATTTGCACAATTAAAACTAGTGTGCTAATGATGCCCATCCCTGGAAATATATCATAAGGCCATGATGGCACATGCCTTACTTACATCCCATCCCAAAATGAATGTGCCAGCTGTGTCCATTCCTGGAGATGTCAGTTCCAGCTACAATGACATGTGCCTTGATTACATCCTGTATGGATTAGTGGAACATTCCAACAAGCTCTACATGGGGCTGCCTTTGAAACTGTTCAGAAACTTCAGCATGTCCAAAATGCTGTTGGCTGGGGCTAATTACAGGGATCATGTGACACACACACACATACACACTGAAACAACCTCACTAGGTACCAATCCATTTTCAGGCACAATTCAAAGTGCTAGTTTTGATCTTTAAAGGCCTACACAGCTTGGATCTAGACTATCTGAAAGACTGTATCACCCTATATGAGCCAGCTTGTGTATTCAGTTCTGCAGAAGAGAACTTTCTCTTGGTTCTGCCACTTTCACAGGTATGTTTGCTAAGGGCATAGGTGAGAGCCTTCTCAGTGGCTGATCCTAGGCTGTGGAACTCCCTTCCATGGGAGATCCAGTTGGCCCCCTCTCTGCTCTTTTTCCACCAGCAAGTGAAGACCTTTTTATTCAGGCAGGTCTTTGAGATTTAAATTATGTGTAAAGTGGTGTGCTATATTTTTATATTTTACAGTGGGCTCTCAGTATCCACTGGGGTTGGTTCCCAGACCGCCCCCCCCCCCAAATCCATGGATGCTCAAGTCCCACTATATACAGTGGTGTAGTAAATGGTGCCCCTTACATATGGTGCCCCTTTAAGTATGTTGCCATTTCCAGTGTGCTGATTGGCTGCTTAGGAAACTGACCAACCAATCAAAGCTCTGTTGGGCAGCCAATCAGCACACTGGGGTGGGAACAAGTGGAAGTTTCAGTACTTTCTAAACATGGCAGCACAGAGGGAGTGTGAGTAGCATGGCGGGATATGCTGTGTGTAGTGTGTGCCTGAGTGCATGAGGAGGCATGGGGGTGTACAAGCCTGGCAGGAGACAGGGCCGGGGTGCCTGGCATTGGGGGTGGGGTGTGTGCCTGGCAGTGGGTGGGGTGGGGGTGCATCTGGCAGCGGGAGGGGTAGGGGGCACATGCCTGGTGTCAGGATGGGGGCACACGCCTGGTGGGGGGTGGCATGGGGGTGCGTGCCTGGCATCAGGGTGGCGGCATGTACCTGGCGTCAGGGTGGTGGCATGGGGGCACACGTGTGGCATTGGGGTGGGGGTGCATGCCTGGTGGTGGGGGTGGGTGGGGTGCTTGCCTGGTGGTGGGGTGGGGGCATGTGCTTGGCATCGGGGGTTTTCCTGGCATTGGGGGTTGGTGGGGGTGCACGCCTGGCAGCAGGGGTGGGTGGGATGGTGGGGTGCACCTGATGGCGTGGTGGTGGTGGGAGGGGCCGAGTTTGAAGGTATATGTTACACCAGGTATAGTTAGTTTTATATTAAATGGTGAACAAGTCAAAGCTTTCCTTTTTGGAATGTTTAAAAAATATTTTTGAGCCATGGTTAGTTAAATCCGTGGATACAGAATCCATGGATATAGTGGGCCAACTGTATTAGTAATTACTGTATGATTTAAATGTGTTTTTAACTGTTTTTTAACCATGGTTTTTAAACTGTGTTTAATTCTTTTTAACTTTTGTAAAATAGGATTTTAATTTAATCTTGTTTTAAATTATTGTAATCTGCCTTGGATGCCATCCCAGGAGAAAGGTGGGATATGAATTCAGTAAATAAATATAGTAAATAATAAAACAAGCATGACAGTGGGATAAGTTTATAAACTTGATGTGGAAAGACAAGGTACTTACAGTATGTGGCTATACATATTTCCCCTGAAAGAAGTCCATCGGAATTGAGTGGGGCTTAGTACCTGATATGAAAGCAGGAATGAAGCCTTAAGAATCAAAATATCTGTAATATATCTATCATTTATACCCCCACTCTGTTTCAGGAACAGCTCTCAATCCCTGCCTCCAGGTTTACAATCTAAAAAAGACACAACATAAGAGAGGATGGAAAAGGAAGAGGAAAACAGGACCATTTATTCAATGTGGATGGATGGATGGATAGATAGGTGACAGATGACTGAAAAATGTGGATGTAAATTATACATTGAGTTTGTTACTTTTTAATGCAACAAGCAGAAATTCAGCAGCTGACAGCATCTTCTATTGGTACACAGCTGTAGTAGTGAAGAAAATGCCATTTGATAAATTGTTGGTGTTAAAAATCCACAAGTCCAACTAGAAGAAGAAATTGGTAGTCTTACCCTTTGCCCAACAAGGGTAATCTATGCACCATTCATGGTCATTAATGAAACATTATTATTATCCTAGCCAGGCTGAAAGTGCTATTCTTTAGACAAAATCCTTGGGATTGCAATAGGAGGAGACTGTGAATCACTTCTTGGAGACCATCTTTTAAAATTTCCTTCACCACCCTTGCACCCACCCACTTTTCTTTCCCATAACTCTGTGAAATTATAGTACTGTAGATTTCTCGGCTTCCTTTTGATGGTTATCTGCTCATTTATTCCATTTGGGGGATTTGCAAGCAATGACAGTTAGAAGAATACAGCCCAACAGAGAGACCAAGCGTCAAGAAGAATGCTGGAAACAGGATTAGGATCATATTCTACTTGCGCTTGTCAGATTCTGAATGGGGTTCAAGTTCCTTTTGTCTTGATGGGGATTTTGCCTTTTGCCTTCCCCTTCATACAATGAAGGAACACAGAAATGGAGAGACACACCCTTCAAAGTTTTTACCCTTGTGACTCAGGACTCTGGCAAACTGGTGCTTTATGTTTAGAAATGTACTCTGGTGGTTGTCATTAGAGTAGATTTCTTTTGTGGGGATCTTTTTCTTTAACATAAACTGGAAAATAAGGAGGACTGTGATGGATCACAGCTGAGTGTGCCAGGTTTGATTTAACTGTATTACTGCACTAGCCTCACAGAGGATGCTGGACAGGTCTATAGCCTGATCCTATCAGTGTTTACTGAAATTTTGAATGTGTCTGCACTACACAGTTTGATGGCACTGTAGCTGTTATGGCTTCATCTTATAGGATCCTATTTTTGTTATTGTTGTCCCAACTTTTCCCAGTCTGAAACTCAAGGTTAAAACTGAGGCATCTTTAAAAAAAAAACAAAAAAACAAAACAAAACAAAAACAGTCATAGGGCTCATCTATACAAGCCAGGATACACTGGCTCCCCACCTGCATATTCTGGCTGTGGAGCAAGCCCGTTGTTCCCCCATTGCCTCCACAGAATGGGAGGAAGTCCTGATGGGCACACTGGTGCATTGCTGCCACCATTTCCCTCGCTGTCTCAGAAGGCAGGAAGGGGGACCACAACATGCGACCAAGGCCCCCTGCATGTGACCAGCCTTGGTCACACACTGAGGGAGTCCTTCCTGCCTTCCAGGAGAGCCAGGGAGATGGTGGCAGCAGAGAGGGCCTGCCTGCTGAGAAGGGCTCCTGCAGACAAACAGGCCGTGATCCATTTTCTCCCAGCGGAAATGGAGTAAAACAGATATTATTCTAAAATGTTGTATTGTGTCCTCCCCCTACCCCCACCTCTCTCTCTGTATATGCCCTGGAGGTGGTGAGAACTGTCTGGGGGCAGAACGGAACAAATGCCCTGGGTTGTTAGGACTGGAGGGCTCTGAGACAGGAGCAAGACAGGGTATATTGCCCATCTAGACAAGCCCGAACAAAAGTTAAAAATACAATTTAACAATAGAATAAAAAGTAGTTAAAAGCATGACCACTGAAAGGAAAACAACAAATATAAACAATATGTTTGTTTGTTTAATTTCATTTCTGTGCCACATTTCTCCCAGGGTGGGACCCAAGGTAGCTCACAGACATTATGAAAGGCACTTTCTCCCTGAGCAGTCAACCCTGAAAGGCCTACTGAAACAAAAAGATCTTCGCTTGTCTATGGAAGGATAGCAAGGCAGATGCCAGCCTAACTCTCTAGGAAGGGCGTTCCAGAGCCTGAGAGTCAGTGCCAAGAAGATCCTCTCTGGTGTTTCCATCAGATGTACCTCCAAGAGTGATAGGACAGAGAGCAGGACCTCCCCCAAAGATCTCAAAACATGGGCAGGCTCATATAGGAGAATATGGACCTGGAGCTGATCAGCAGAGGGCTTTACAGGTCATAACCAGTACTATGAATTAATACCAGAAATAGATCATCAGCCAGTGGAGCTGCTACAACAAGAAAATTGTATGTTCACAGTTACCAGTCCTAAAATATGCATTGCCTCCAAGTGTCCCAGTTTGGCAGGGACAGTCCTGATTAATCTGTTGTCCCACTTTTTCAGATACTTTCAAAATGTTCCAGTTTCTCTCTCCTCATCTCACTTCCCCCCTTTGTCCTCAGCTAAGGCTCAGGCAAAAGCAAACTGCTGCAGCCTCTCCTAGCTTGTGTGGTTTTCCTCATGAGTAACTTTCACCATCTTGATGGCACTTTGATGTGGCTTGGCTACACGTGTCCCAGTTTTCACTTGTGAAATGTTGGAGTGCATAGCATATATAGTTTGGTGAAGTACTTAAAATTCTCTTCAAGGGCACTTTGGTGAACCCCAGTTCTCTAGCAAAGAATTGTAAACAGCCCACCAAATGACAAATCCTGGAATTTCATAGGATGTAGCCATGGCAGTTAAAGTGGTATGAAACTGATATAACTATGTAATGTAGACACACTCTATGCAGCCAGTTAGCCAAATTAAATAATGCTAATTGCTAGCCGATTGCTACCAATGTCAAACAGATGAGACAAAATGGACTCCAAGCTACCCATGGCAGAGCAGAATCCTATTGTAGGAGAAAGGCAGTGTATAAATCAAATAAATAAAAATAATGGCTGGAATTCTGTATTGCAGTTATGGATTCATAATGTAGAGTTAAAGATCTGTGACTGCTCTGTATTCAGTAAGACTACATAATCTCACTGTAAGACTATGTAAATGCCCCTACTAACCTACCTTAGCAGCCAATGTCTGAATCAGGCAAAGGAGGTCTGTTCAGCTGCAGATCTGAATGCAAGGAGGAGGATGTTTCCAGCACCCTCCCACCTGCAAGTGAGGCTGTGACAATCAGAAGTAGGACCCCATTGCAATTCCTTGTCATTGTGTGTCTTCAAGTCGTTTCTGGCTTATGGTGACCCTAAGGCAAACCTATCATAGGATTTTCTTGGCAAGATTTGTTCAGAGGAGGTTTGCCATTGGTTTCGTCTGAGGCAGAGATTATATGATTTCCCTGAGGTCACCCAGTGGGTTTCCATAGCTGAGGGGGGATTCAAACCCTGGACTCTAGAGACCTAGGGCTTTTTCAAATGGTTGAAAACCTCCCCAAGGAGGTCAGGAGAAGAACAGGGCTGTCATGCTTACAGAGCCCCATTTCAGACAGCCCCGTCCTTCTCCGTCCTCCTCCTGACCTTCCCCTGTGCTGCTGGTGTCGCTTTTTACTAACGGAGGTTTTCTGTCAATAAAGAGAGGCTCCAGCAGCATGGGGGAAGGTCGGGAGGAGGACGGAGGAGGACAGGGCTGTCTGAAATGGGGCTGTGTAAGTGCGACAGCCCCGTTTTTCTCCCAACCTCCTCGTTTTTTTTTTAACTGTTTGAAAAAGTCCCTAGTCCAACACTCAAACTGCTACACCACGCTGGCAGTTCCAACACATTGTCCTGTCTTAGCAGCCAGTGAGGGAAAGGAGTTCAGCAGAGTCATAATAGCTGTCTTACCAGAGCTTCCTTCCAAGCATTTTAGTCAAGTCAACAGAAGAAGGCAATTAATCAAGGCATCAAATTGCAAGGGTGGTTGGTAGCAAGGTCAGTCCATGTAGCCGGGTTTCAAGGTCTTGGAATCACACCAGCCAAGAGTCAAAAGCAAAGCTGGTTGCAACTTCCAGAAAAGGTAGGTAGTTAATAACAACCTGCTGAGAACGAGGCTGGGATATTTATGGTTTAGAAGCCTTCCTAAGCTGTTGCCTGATTAACATGCATTTCCCTTTCTTGTCGACATTCAACTGTGATAGGTATTGTCTGGTTTGTATCTGTGTTTTGTGGCTGCTGGGGTTTATACCTGTTTATCTCCTTCATGTGCACATCCCCTTGACTTTCCATTTCCCTGATAGGATCTGCCCCTTGGTCCTGAGAGCTAGGCCTGACACCTCTTTGTCTGCCTTGCTGTCTGTGTCATAATCCAGATCGGGGGCTGGGGGAGGAGGCATGGCACACATACATAACTAAGCAGCCAATGTATAAGTATTTGAAGGGGTGTCACATTGAGGATGGAGCAAGCTTGTTTTCTGCTGCTCCAGAGACTAGAACACGGAACAATGGATGCAAGCTCCAGGAACAGAGATTCTACCTCAACATTAGGAGGAACTTTCTGACAGTAAGAGCTGTTTGGCAGTGGAGCACACTCCCTCAGAGTGTGCTGGGGTCTCCTTCCTTGGAGGTCTTTAAACAGAGGCTGGATGGCCATCTGTCAGGGATGCTTTGACCGTGATTCCTATGTGGCAGGCGGATGGACTGTATGGCCCTCGTGGTCTCTTCCAACTCTACAATTCTATGATTCTATAATATCAGCAAATAATATAAAATAAAAGCATCTTACTTAATTCCCACTGTCAGATGAATAACTACAGTACATAGTGTCACACTAGGGTAGGCGGGGAGCTGTATAAAATGGGGGCAAAGACTGGTAGAGCCACCTCATAAAGACCTGGACACCTGTTCTCATCACTTTGAACAGGAACAGACACTTTCATGTGTCCACTCCAGCCATGAGGAAGAGTCTACAGTGGGGAGAGTCAAATCCACATGTCCCCAGAAAGAAAAAGAAAATAGCCAGAGGAGTGACATTGTGTCCTGTGTACTGTATATGAAGTATGCTAAAAGTAGTTTGGCTTCAAAATGCTTCTGCTTGCATTTCTGCTCTCCTGAGCATACCCTGCCTTTGAGAATACAGGGGTATTTACAGAAAGATTCTCTGTGGAATTGAGCACAAACAGAAGGAGGAACGTACATGTATTATTCCCAAATGCCCCTGATCTTGTTTTTAATCTTGCTTGTGCTGGCTTTCTAGCAGGGTAACTCACAGAGTTCAATAGGGTTATTTATTTCTCTTTTAAGTACAAGGTTTGGCAAGAGCATGCATTATATCAGATTGTAAACACATGCTTAAACATGGGGTTATTTTGTCCAATAATCTGTAAAACCAAGCAAGAGATATTAAGCAAAATAATAGATTATAGGCTTCGCTATAAATTGGATGCTTTTTATTTTATTTCATGAGAATTTATTCAGTCTGACAAACCATGATGCTTAGAGTATAATAGTGGCATAATCATAGCCTGGGGCTAACATTCCTCAGTGTAATGGGATACTTATTCATCTAAGACAGGGACAGGTCTGTCCTTGGCTTTCATTTTACAAGATTACTTGTATTTCTGTCTCATTTGGCATAGGCAATAACCTGTCAGAAAGCAGATTCCACCAATCTGGAGGTCTTTTATTGTTTGAAATGGCTTAGAATCCTCCCCCTGCCAACCATTCAGCATAGATTTGGCTTGAAAACTAAAACAGGGAAGCTTTACAATAAAATAAATCTGAATTTTGCCCATAGTTTAAAGATTTATTGGCTAAGAGCAACTCCGAAGGAATTTTCTGCATAGATGCCCAGTTGGCTATTGTGTATCAACTAGAGCTGAAATGAATTTTCATTCGTTTTCATTTTTATATGGTGAGTTTTTGTGTACACACACACATACACACACATCTATCACATCTTTCTCTTTCTCATGAGATAACTTTTTTGTCAAACTACTAAGTGAATTGCAACTACAGAAACTCTCCCCTGTGTTTTAAAAAGCTGACTTTGAAATACAGTACTTGGCACTTCATTCTAGTATCTGTGATCTGGATAGAAAATCGGAAAAAACTATGAGAGGCAGTATTTAAAGATCCCCCAAATGGATGTGATTTTGGAAAGCAAAAAACAATCTTAAGACTGCAGTCCTATGATTCCTGGGAGGATGTTCCAGGAGCCACATAATTTAGTAGTTCACCCTACTCATCTACATGAGTGGAAGGGCCTATTTGCCCTCACAGCCATCTCTCAGTTGGCATGGAAATCTCCACTGTCCTTGCCATTCCATCCTTGGTACTCTTGACTTATGGCAGTGCCAGCACATGTGACAAGCAGCCTTTGAGTTTGCTAGACCAAATGCCTTCCTATTGCTTTGATACTCTGAAACAGAGACAAAACTATGGAAGTCCTAGAATTACTTGCTTTCTCTCAAATTGGCTCCTCTCTGTTTTCTGCCATGCACACCACCTTCAGCTCATTTGAGGAAAGATGAAGTATGCACAGGGATGCCAGGAACAGGTTCTGGCTCCCTTGAAAATTTTTTGGGGGGCTCAAGAAATTTTCATGTTCTTTCAAGGTGCCTTGAGTCTTTATGGGGAAGAACACAATCATTACCAGCCCCAACCACCACCCTCCCCCACCAGCCACCTGCCTGACTTCACTCTCTGATACACCAAAAGGCTGTCCACCACCTGTGTTAGGAGGGGTTATTATACCCCCTCCCTTGGTGGCTGACCCATGCCAGCCAGAAGATGTTCGGAAGCTTCTCTCAAAGGCAGAGGAGATGGCAAAGAATTAGGACAGTTCCTTGGCCACATCATGGAAGTGAAGATGCTTTTGCTTCTTTTTGTCCTCTGGGCAGATGAAGCCAAAATAGGCTGATCCCCTTCTGCTCTCTGTTTCCAACCACCATCACCATTGTTGGAGCTCTTGCAGTTGCTTCTTTCATACCCTCCATCTGCTGCTATTCGGCAGGGACAGTCCAATGAATCCTCTGTCATCCTATTTTTAAAATTGCTTTTAAAATGCCCCAGCTTCTCTTCCTACTTTATATTTCCCCCCTTTGTCCTCAGCTTACTTCAATTGCTGCAAACTGAGTTCAAGGACAAAAGCAGTTTGCACTCAACTCAACAGAGGGGAGAGGAGGGGAGGGAGCAGAACCTTGTCCTTCCCAGGAGGCTCAGGCTTTGCATCCAGATAGCTGCCCTTTGTTCTGCATTGAACAGCACATAAAGGCTCCCCATGTGTTGCAGGAGGGTGTTTTTTTGTGTGGGTTTTTTTTTTTTTTGGTGTGGTGGATGGGACATGGGCTTTTCAAAAAACAAACAAACAAACTGATGTTTCCTATTCTCCCAGGCTCAAGACAGAGGACTTTATCAGACTCAGCCAAAACCGCATCATTAGGACTCAACGACAGTACAAAGGGCTGAAATTTTCAGATGATGTCATCATTTACCCATTCTCACTGCATCGTGCTGGTGTGAATGTGGCATCACTTTTTATTGATGGCTTAGCCCATCAATAAAAAGTGATGCCTCATTCACGCCAGTGTGATGCAGTGGGAATAGGTAAACAACAAGCAAGTCTGATAATTTTGCACTGTGTGCTATTGTCCCATCCTAAATGATGTGGGGTTTTTTGACAGTATTGGCCTTGTCTGATAAAGTCCAGAGACAAGTTTGGAAGCAGAGAAGAGTAAAATAATTAAAGACATTTTTAGCTTCATTCCAGTAAGGCTTTCAGTGCAGGCATTTGCACTGAAATGCCTGCACTGTCGGGGATGCTTTGATCAAGATTTCCTGCGTGGCAGGGGGGTTGGACTGGATGGCCCTCGTGGTCTCTTCCAACTCTGCAATTCTATGATTCTATGATTTAATTTAAATTTAAATAGGAATTTGACATAAACTTAACAGTTATATTTATTCCCATTCTAAGGACTTTTTTGGACATCTCAAATACAATGCAAGCAGCCTCGTCGTGTTGCGAGGCTGCTGCACTGCAGGGCATCCCTTTCAGATGACGCTCTCCCCTGCCGGTACTGTTGCGGTACCGCGGGGACATTTGAGCGTCATATTTCGCTGATTTTTACTCACGAAAGTTTATTGTGATTAAAAACCAGCGAACTATAACACTCAAATGTCCCTGCGGTACTGCAACAGTACCGGCAGGGGAGAGCGTCATCCGAAAGGAACGCCCTGCAGCGCAACAGCGTTGCAACGCGACGAGGCTGCTTGTGTTGTATTTGAGACGTCCAAAAAAGTCCTGAGAAAGGTGCAACTGAATTAGAATTTTTTTTAGCTTTTTAAAAAAGTAATTAATGATCTTAATCGTTTTCTACAAACATTCCTATCTCTTGCCTTAATTTGAAACTCAATTTCTTCATTACTATCATACAGGTTGGAATATTACACTAAGAAATGAATTCTTTTTTTGACTTGAGAAACTCTGAGGCTAAGGACTATAAGCTTTATTTATTTATTTAATTGTTATCCCGCCTTTCCCCCAATAAAGGGACTCAAGGCAGCTAATAATGAGTTTAAACTTCAATGAGCAGTTGGAGTTGCAGCTGTTGTTGTTGTTATAATTTTCCATATTTTAGGAAACTGCAATCATGATCCTAGGACAAGGCTACCATAGTTTAAAACTATCAAATATCTTGAAAAGATTTAAAGTCCTCTCCTTTTCTTTCCTAAAACAAATTGAGTCAGTTGAAATGATGCCATCTCCATCCTAGAAATAGCTGTGTTTTAATTTTTTAAACCCTATAAAGATGGAATTTCTAAATTGCAGGGAAAATAAAACAATAAACACCGTATAGTTGAAAGTTTATAGAGAGAGTTGATCATGAAACACCATGACGTATTGTTGGCTTATTAGCTTATGGTTTCTTCCATATGTTTTCTTCTGGATACAGTAGAATTGACCATGATGCTATCCTATTTAGTATTGGCAACAGAATGTATTTATGTTACTATGGTAGAGAGCTTGCCAGCAAATACAGTACTCTCTGAAAACTATAATGGTGAAAACTGAACCTTGCAGCTGAGAGCACCTGGTAAGAATAAGCTGTAAGCAAGCTGTTCAGAAATGATTACAATGTTAAATAAACATCTGCAAATTTGTAGATCATCATCATCATCATCATCTATTTATATTGTGCCATCACTGTACATGGCGCTTTACAGTAAAGAACAACAAAACAGTTCCCTGCCCTCAGGCTTACAACCTAATTAAGACATGACACAAAAGGAAAAGGGGATGGCAGTGCGTGAGGGGATGAAGTCCAGCAGATACTGCCTCTTCTTCTCTCCCTACCAGGGTAAGACATTGGCAGTTGGGATGGGGGGAATGCTTTTTATCTGCTTCTGGACCTAGGCATTAATGTTGTGCATTACAGCATTGAAAGAGCACTACATGCTTTATCTGAGAAATCCTCACAACAATCCTTTGATAGAGGCCAATATTCTAATTATTTTTGTATTATAGATGGGGGAAGGAACGAGCTGGGGCTAAAAGATGGGGCCTTTGTTGCAGCTGAGGGTGATGGAAACCAAAAAACAGAGGAGATTTGCAGTTTGTTTCAGAAGACAGCTTTACTTTTTTCTCTTCTTCCTCCTGCACCTCCATCTTTGTGGGATTGCATATGACTATTTATTTATTTATGTATTTATTATTGAAATATTTCTACCCTGCCCTAGATCAAACATATATATCTTAGGCAGCTTACAAGTATAATTAAAACAAGCAAGTTAAACCAGTTTAGAGCAATAAAACTAATTTCAAATAAGCTAAAACATACTAAACAATCATAATGAGTTAAAAACAGATTTTTTAAAAAATATAAAAGTCTTTAAAACTATGCACAACAGTGTTTGGGATGAATCGATGAGGCCCAAAGGATGAAGAGCTGAGTTTTAACTTGGCACCTCAGTGAAATGACTGTTGGCACCAATTGGGCCTCCAGGGGGAGGGCATTCCTCAGTTGGGGTGCCACAGCTGAGAAGGCCCTCTCCCACATCCCAACACAGTGTAATGACCTCACTGGTGGGACACAGAGGAGTCTTCCTCCCACAGCAGACCTCAGTCTTTAGGCAGGCAAATATGGGGAAAGGCACTCCCTCAAGTACTTCAAATGTCATTCTAAACACCTTGAATTCAAACCAGAAGCATATTGGCACCCAGAGCAATTTTTTTTAAGATTAGAAAAGCCACAAGAGCTTTTAATGTTCTGATGCTGCTATATCCTAAATTCTGAGAGCTGTAGTTCAAAAAGTAACTTTTCAAATCTCTGCAAATATCCCTTTCAAATCCTCCTGGGACACATGGGACTTTATCAGATGGGGAAAAAAGCCCCCCAAGAGGTCATGAGGATGACAGCACTGTACCACTACAGGCTGGCGATACTGCATGACACCATGCTCCTCTCGTCCTTCATTTGTTCTCCCTCCATGCTGGAGGAAGGAAAAAGGCACCTCTTTTTATTGACCGAAGTTTCTGTCAGTAAAAAGCAGTGTGTTTTTTGTCACTCCAGCACAGAGGGAGAATGAACGAAGGATGAGATGAGGACAACGTCATACGGTATCACCAGCCTGTAGCAGTATAGTGCCGTCTTCCTCATGACCTCCGGGGGGGTGGGGGTGGCATCTTATAAAGTCCATGAACACAAGGCCCATGTACACAGGTACATCTAACAAATTGAAAAATTATTTGTAATTTTATAACATTTGACACTACAGAGATAGGCACATATTCCTATACAGTCTATCTATATTTAGATGGAAGTTGTAGAATGTTGTCCAGGTTCTTCTCTGCCAGCTGTATGAAGTGCAAACCTGCCAAGTCCTCTGAAGACAGCTGATGATTGATTTTTGGCATATGTATAAAACTGGGGAAATGTCTGAGTTGACATGCTTAGAAATATTATGATTACTACCACTTCCACCACTGCCACTATTACTACTACTGTCAAGACCAGCAGCCCTGCTTTGTTTTTGATGTGTGACTTCAAGTAATTTCTGACTTATAGCAACCCTAAGTCAAACCTAACACAGGGTTTTGTGAGGCTGAGAGTTTCATCTTGTTCAATGTCACCCAGTGTGTTGTTACCTGCCCTGATACCCCAACCCTTCCAATAATTCATCAATAGGCTATATTTCATAAATTGGCTTATTTATTAGCCTATTCCATGTGGTTGATAATATACCAGGGCTCAAGGTGTGCTCAGAAGAAGCCATCCCAAATTCCTAAAAGACAGCCCAGGTAGTAATTATGTGGACCACCTTGGACTGGTGAGTTAAGGTGGAAAGGTGCTAATTCTCCTGGACCTACATGGAAGTGAGTCATCCACTGATTCCATCAAAGTGGCTGGGCACTCTTTGCCTTGCAAAAACTTGTTTTCCCTCACATCTCTCCTAGAACAAAAGAAGATTGCCTGACACCCTACAGTTTTAATGTCTCCGTTATATACACTGGACTGACTATGTGACGAATGTTGCTGTCCTTGAGCAAGCAGGGATCACCAGCATTGAGGCCATGATATTGAGAACACAGCTGCGCTGGGCACATTTCTAGGATGCAGAACCATTGCCTCCCAAAAATAGTACTCTACAGTGAACTCGCCATGGGTCAGCGTAAGAGGGGCGCTCCAAAAAAGTGATACAAGGACTCCCTGAAACAACATCTCAGGCTCAACCAAATTGATCACCAACAATGGTCCACCCTGGCCTCACATCGGGAGACAGGGAGACACACTATCCACAATGCTGCAGCCTTATTTGAGAACTCACACCGAACAAGTCTTGAAGAGAAATTACAACGCAGAAAGAATCACAACTTGGAAACATCACCCAAGGAGACCTTCTGCTGTGCTTTCTGCAACCGGACTTATTTATCTCTGATTGGCCTTTTTAGTCATCAGCACGATTGCAGAAAGCGCGGGATGAGTCCTTCCTGAATCTTCATTTGTGAAGAAAAGCCAGAACATTAGCAATCATTAACACAGTCAGAGCCCCCATTGTCCAACTGTGGGACAGTCCAGCAAGCATTGTATTCCACTCAAAACACCCCTTCAGGGGGAATATTGAGTATAAATACCACTCCAAAACATTGCTAAAGTGTTTGCAGTGTCTCCCACCTTGTTACTGTGCTGGTTTGCTGCACAACCCTCAGAATTGTATTCTGAGTACCTTCTGCTACACGAATTTCTGCTTCTGAGATAGGTATAGTATAGCCCTTTGTACTAAGCCAAGTAGGAATGGGTGGAGATGTGTGCCCAGGCTTCAAAGTAACCTCAAATATGAAAAATAAACTTTTGTCCTCTCCCATTGCTGCTCATCCTGAGGTTTGTCTTCCTACCTAGAGACCCAGAGAAGACCAGCAAGTCCCAGAAACTTCAGGTGATGCCGTATAAACCATCTGCAATGGCAGCTTTAGGTCTCAGGTTTTTTCCCTTGTGATAGGGGATAGCCAGTTGGCTGATGACTTGGGTGACAAGCTTGCAGTTAACCTTGAGTAGGTTGAATAGGGGGTATTTTCAGGAGATCAGCAAGTGTGGAACTTAAGTGGGGGATGATGTGACCCACTGCCTCTTTCAATCTGCTGCTTGAGTCAAGAGGTTCACTTTTTAAAAAAAATAAATTTCAAAATACCAGAGATCCATCTATTTAGATTTCATATCAGTTAGCAACTTGACTATTTGTTACATTGCTTAATCAGAGTCCTGGGTGCAATGTCAGAAATTTGGGCAGTAATGTGATGCCTTGTTGATGTAGTCAATAAAGAGGATCCATTTATCATTGAAAAAGGTTCACTTTTGCTGGTGGAAAACCTGGTCCTGCTTCACAGATAGGCTGTATTCAGGTATAGTGAACAATCAGTGCACAGATTTTTCCTTGGGTTTTTTTTTTTTCTGGGCTGTGAGGGCATGTTCTGGAATAATTTCTTTCTGTTTCTCTGAAAATGCCAGCCACAGATGAAGGCGAAATGTCAGAAAGAAACTATTCCAGAACACAGCCTGGAAAAAAAAATTGTGGACTTCACAAATCAGTGCACAATCCCCCTTAAGGACAGGAAGTAATCTTGTAGCAGCCCTAAATTAGGAACCATGCCAGGATGCTGCATATAACCTGGGGTTTGTCTTAATGGCAAGAACAAAAAACAAAAAAACAAAAACCCTCCTCATGGAATGTGAGGAGAACCCTACCTGTCTAAATGGCAAGCTGCATCATTTTGCCATTTTGTGAAGGAGAGGGGCCCAAAATGTAAAAAAAATAAAAATAAAATAAAAAATAACATGCCTTTGCAGCTTTTCCTGGAGTTCTAAAAAAACTGTAAGGGGAATGTGCATTCCCCCTCGTTGGGACAAGTGATTAGATATGAATTGCTTTCCCATAGGAGAGGAAGCACAGAGCTGATTGGCCAGATGAGTGTGAGGGTGGAGCTTGCTAACAGGGCAAGCACCCAGCACCACCATGTTGATTTTTCGCCTTAGAGACTGAACGCTAAAGTGAGAAAACAGGGTATTATTTTTGTTCTTTTTTTGAAGATCAAAATATTGCTTCAGCACACAGATGAAATTGTGTTGTTGTTTTTTTAAAGTTTGGCAGCAGCAGATTACAGTAGGTGAAAACATGAGTAATTCATTCATGGCTGTCATCTTGACTGGCAGGCATGCAAAGTTTTTTGGGGCCAAAACACCATTAAGATAGGTCACAGCTGCTGTGAAATGCCATTACATTAGGACCCCCATATCCACTGGGGATTGGTTCTCTCTCTCTCTCTCTCTCTCTCTCTATATATATATATATATATATATTTTATAATCATACATTATATTATCCAATCAATACTTAATTAGTATAACACGTAAAATTACTATAAACATCACAATTTTTCTATTAACTAATTTCAAAAGTTAACATAAATTCTTTACTATTATTCTATTCAAAAATATTAATTCCCCTACCCCCCCACCTCCCCTTCGCCTTACCTAATCTTTCCAGAATCTAATTTCTTCTCGTGGAGGTAACCTCCCATCTTTTGTCTGTAATACTTTTTTAACAAATACTTTCCAAATTTTATCAAAGTCACTTTCTTTCCCACTTCCTCTTCTTACTTTAATTCTACATGTTAATTTATCATTTATTGCCATCTTCCAAACTTCTTTATACCACTCCTCCACTTGTACATTTATTTGCATTTTCCAATGTCTTGCTATAATTAATCTTGCTGCCTTTGATAATTTTGTTATTAAACCTTTTCTGCTTGGTTCCCATTCCCTCCATTATAAGCTGACATCAATGCTATGCTCGGTTTCCTTTCTATATTTCTATTCAGAATATTCTCTATTTCTATGAAAACCATTTCCCAAAACTGCTGTACAAATTTACAGTTCCACCACATATGCATATATGTACCTATTTCTTGACAACCTCTCCAACAATATTTAGAGTTATTCTTATCTATATTATGCAATCTTGCTGGTGTCAAATAACATCTCCATATTATTTTATAATAATTTTCTTTTATCCGTATCGACATATTTTTTAGATGTCTTTGTTGCCATATCTTATCCCATTCATGATCTCCAATTTTTTGTTTCAAATCTTCCTCCCATATTCTCCTTAAATATTCCCCTTTGTCTTTTTTCCTTATTTTTTAATCAATATTTTATATAATTCACTTTTAATACCTTTCATACTTTCGTTATCATCCCTCTTTTCACCTTTTTTCACCAAATTTTCAAATTTTGTAAATGTCCTTGTTTCTTTATGATTCTTTTTCCAATTTTTAATCCATTGTTCTAACTGTATGCAATTAAACCATGAAATTTTAATTCCACATAATTTCTCTTTTATACTCCCTTTCTCATTCACCCATCCTATCCATCCATCTATTTTATCTAGTCCTCTTTTCTTTAATTCCTTTCCCATTTTTTCCTTCAAATTATTTGGGAATTGTTTTTCCATTATAACCGGTGTTAATACTGAATCAATAGGCAAAAATTCTCTCTTATGTTTATACCATATTTCCCATATATTTTGCAAAAATGGGGTCTCAATTCCTTTAATTTCCTTTTTTGTAAAATTATCAAAAAATATGTTCCATATTCTCTTTTCTATTCTCCCTGTTTCTATCTCTAACCATTCTAAATCCCCCTGTCCTACAACTCCTTCTATAACGTATCTCAATTGATTAGCTTCATAATATCCTTTTATTTGGGGAAGACCAAGTCCTCCCTCCTTCTGTGATATATACCAAAATAATTTATTTAATCTTGTCCTTTTCCCTCTATTACAATATTTATTCAGCATATTTTGCCATTTTTTCAGTTCTACTTCTGATACTTTTATTGGTAACATTCTAAACAAAAAATTTAGTTTAGGTAATATTTTCATTTTAACTAAAGCTACTCTTCCAAACCATGATAGCTGAATATTTTTATATTCTTCCAACTTCTTTTCCATTTCTTTCCTTAATACCATCATATTTTTCTCTTCTAGTTCTTTTAAATCTTTTGTAATATTTATTCCTAAATACTTAATATTACTTTTTAATCTTATTTCTAATTTTTTCTCTTTTACAAATACATTTTCTTCTTCCTTAGTATAGTTAAACAACATCATATCTGATTTATTCCAATTACCCTGTAAGCCTGTCATCTCCCCAAATACTTTTAAGTGTTCTTTAATTTTTTTCTATTCCGTTAATCAGTTCCTTAATTGTTAACAATGTATCATCAGCAAACAAGCTTATCTTATGTTTTGTTTCTACTCCAATTCCTTCTATACTATTATCATTTCACTCTGGGGATTTGTTCTGGGGGGGCGTGGATACTGAAAACCATGGATAATAGTGAACATCATTGAAAATAATGGGACTTCCAGTTTAAAATACTATAGAGTTGCCTTGGAGGACCTAGAAAATGGCTAGAGAGGACACATTTTCTATGGTAGGTGTAGAGTGTGCTGTTTTGTGTCCTATGGATAATTGAATCAGTGGATAATGAATCAGTGGATATGCGAGTCCTGTAATGTGGTGCACTCCATTTTTGGGGGGCTCATATAGTCAGGTCCCTGATTCAGGTGAATTTTTGGCAGAAGTCAGGTTTAGACAGACACCATGAGTTAGAGCAAGAGTACCTGTGATGTATGTAAAATCAGGAGAATCTAGGAGGAATATTACATTCTGGTGTATGTAGGTTTAAGACCACAGGGGCTTGGTTAAATGGTGAAAAAAAACCGTGAAGAATTCACCAAGATTCCTAATTGTTTACATGCATTGCGGCACAAAGTCACCTCTTTCAGAAGGAGGGGGGCTCAAAAACCCATTAGAAACGCAATAAAGGATTTCGGGACTTTTCCTGACTTTTTTGAAAAGTAGCGCTTTTTCAATAGTCTGAACAAACATCACACTATGTGCTGTGTGAATTACCAGCAATCTTTCGGATAAATTCACAGCAGAGCTTTGCCATGATTAGTTGAACTCATCAGGGAGGGGTTTGGACAAGGAGGGGATGGAGGAAAGATGTTTCCAGCCACGAAAGACTGTGTGCTAGCCTCCCATTGTGTGTGTGTCTTTCTCTCCCTCCCGCCTTGCTACTTTCAGTCTCAGTGTGTGTGAATGATCTAATCTCCCCTCCTGCGCCGTGCTTAGCCACGAAAATGACGTCTTTCCTTCTCTCCCTCCCGCCTTTCTCAGTGTGTGTGAATGATCTAATCTCCCCTCCTGCAATCAACTCAGCCCTTCTCCCTGTCTTGTGCTTAGCCACGAAAAAGACGTCTTTCCTTCTTTCCCTCCCTCCATGCTATCTTGTGCCCAGCTGCTACGATCTGAAGAATTAAGCAAGCCTTTTCCAGTCTCTCTTGTGTGGTGTGTGAATGTTCCTCTCAGGCATTCCTGTGGTAATCAGAGGATGTGCTTGGGAGGCCACACCCCTGTCTCAGTCTGCTGTGTAAATATCAAAGCGAAACACAGCTGAAAACAAAAGCGATAGATAAGTTAAGCCATATGTCATCTGAACGGTGCACTACAGCTGCGAAACAGCGATAAAGCGCAAATTACCGCAATAAAAACTGTCGTTTAACTGAAGCCCAGGTAGCAATTGTGCAGCTCTCCAGACATTATTGCATAGAAATTCCATGAGCCCTAATCCTGCATAGCCAATGGCGAAAAATGCTGGGGGCTGCAATCCAACAATATTCGGAGGGCTGCATGATCCCCATTTGGTTTAAGATGACAAGCACCATGCTTCCTAGTGGGTATGGCACTGAAGCACCAAGTGGAGCTTTACTATGTAGGTCAAGCCCAGTATGAACCAAGTCTTAGGTTGAAGTGTACAATGAAGGACAGAAATCTGAAGCCTAATGTAGTGCTATCTCAATAACAGGATGAAAATATGCTACCTGAATTGTCCTGGTAATCAACAGTTCTGTTTTTTTTTTAAATTAAATATCCCATTTAATATCCTATTTGTTCCCAGCTATGAATATGGGGTTAGGAAATAAAAGATGCCAGAATTCACAAATCTGGTTTCTAACAGCTTATTGTACTGCTCTGAGATCTTGTAATACAGGGTTGGCTAGAACTATTTGAATAAATAAATATTCATATTTCCTTGGGAGTAAGTGCCATTAAACTCAGTGGTGCTTACTTCTGACTTGATATATTGTAACATTGTGTGGCTGCATCCGGTTAGTGACCCACACAGGCGTAAGCCCACCTTATCCCTGCATTTATCTTTCTTTAGTTTTTGCAGAGATTGCTGTTCGCTTCCACCCTCCGCAGTGAACAATTCCCTCCTCAGCTCACAGCAGCAGCCCCCTCCCCACATAGCCATTCTGTGGCTGGCGAAGAGCGGGGTGGGTGGGTTAGAAAAGCATCTGGCCATGTCCCAAGGACAGCGGAGATTATCAAACGCAGCAAAAAGTACCTTACCAGAATGTCAGGATGTTTCTGTCCCGTAAACGGGACCTGGTTTCACACGGTCATCCTTGTTGGATTCTGCTCCTGTGCTGCAGCAGTTAGTAAGGCACACTTTTCATTGAGGGGAGCTTATCCTGGCATTCTGGTAAGGTACTTTTTGGACACATCTGATAATCTCCAGAAGCAGAACGATTACACCATCCACTTAAACCTCTCAAGGGCCCTTGCAGATCTCAGGGGGTGACATAATCATCCTGTATTTGGCTATTGGGACATAGTTGGATGCTCCTCTGATCCCCAACTCTCCACCAGCCATATAATGGCCATGGGGAAGGGCTGCTAGAGCTAAGCAGTGACTTCAGGGGTGTTGATGGGATGTGTAGCATAGATTCAGTGCCCTTTAGGATCTCAGCTAAAGTCTGTTAGCAGAAATCTTCTGAAAGTGCATTGAGGAAGATCAGAGTCCCCAGCCCCTGCTGGAGCCCAGAAGCGGATCATGGATGGGAGAAAGCAGCAACTGCAACCTGAATCCATTCAGTGTAACATGGGGACCTCAGTCTCACAGCATGATCCTATTTTATTTTATTTTAATTGTAGCATTAGCGTGAGATAGATTTCATTTGGTTATTTGTTTTGCTGCTAATGCCCTTGGCAAGAGCTTAATGGATCTGATGCAGATCAAGGTAAAAAATGATGCATCGGGGCTGGCAATCAAAAATAAATGTGTGGCATGCTACCCACTAAGCATTGTTTTTAGAAGTATGCAATATTTTAGAAATAATGGAATTATTCTGAATTGCACCAACAATTTAGCCACTGGAAAAAAACATTAGTAATAAATGCATTCTCCTGAGCTTTATGCATTGCTATGTTTATATGGCTTTACATATCAAGTTAGTCAGGAGAAATTGAATAAAAGCAACTCAGGTCTGGGAAATGAGAGATTATGAAAAGCAGATTTAATACAGCACCAGTTTCCTGATGTTTATGGCACATTTCATCATGTTGCCGAGGACACCCAATTACACAGTTTGTAGAGTAATCTCAAGCTGAGAATACACTGAAGAGTATTAATGCTGATTCCTCCCCCCACAATGCCTTATCAATAATATACATATTTCTTTAGATTATCTTATGCTTACCTATATGAAAATTCTTCCATCTGTTTTTAATTCTGAATTGTTTTCTTCTCATTGCTGCCCCCTGCCTAATTATAGGTTGCTTTTTTCCTACTCTTCATTATATCTGCCTCCCTCTCTGTCCTATAGAGGGGAAGCTCTGATTTTGAGACATATTTTGGTGTCTTTTCATTGTGACTGAAATGTGCAATGCACATGTGCAATGTGAGATGAACAATTGCAATGTGCATGCACAATGCACAACTGTTAACACATACAGTGCAATTGTATGTATGCAATTGTATGCAGCATCACTGTATGTGCAACACTGCTTCTGCCACTGTCAGCAGAATACTTCATTGCACTGTGGTAAATAATTTGCCCCACACATGTAGCAGGTCACTGACATGATGCCAGCCCTTGTATGATAACATTAAAATATCAGATGTGGGTGCTGGTGGTGTGTTTCCAGTTGTAGTTGTGCTGAAGCAAAGGGTTTAACCGCCCTTACCCTATTCCATGTTCCTGATATGGCTCTGCCTGGGTCTGCTGCTTATTAAAAAGCAAGGGCCTACAATGTAAGTAATGTCATATCTCATCCGGCCCTGAACTGAGAGAGTCCTTTCTTCCTGTTTTGATCAGAAAATACCATCCAGCTGCATTTCTGAGCACTTAGCTTTCTTCAGTCAAGAAGGGGAACAAATCGTTTTTACTACAGTCCGAAACCTGTCCTAATGAACAACATGCAAATAATTTTTTTCTTGCATTTTTTATTATCCGAATATGAAAACAGGCAATATTACATAAAGTAAGACGGACACAAGTTGGGTACATGGCATCATGCTGCAGCCTGCTTCAAATGAACACAATTGTATTTCTTTTTAAAACTATCAGAATAAATAAATATTATACAACTTTGCATTGTCAGATAGTGAATCCTACAGCACAAAACTGTTACATTACAGCTTAAAAAAAACAACAACAGAAAATCATATGATACATAGATTTGATGTTTGTTTAAAATGCTTCGTTCCTTTATCCAGATGTGGCAGACATGCATGTTTGTGAGTGGGAAGTGCATTTGTCAAGTGGAGTTAGTGACATGAAATGATTCCACACAGCAGATTCTAAAAAAAATTTATTAACCCCCCCAAGCTATATCTACATTGCTCACACCTTCTCCTCATTAGCTAACAAGGTTTTAAAAGACAGAGAGGATCATTAAAAGTTGATACTAAGTATACTGCTCATAAAATATATCTTAATTATGTTATAGCCTCTCCTACAAAGGATTTCATTGCTGCCTTTTACAGCTCAAGTGGCAGAGATCTTGTTGCCAGTCCCAACATGGTATACTATCATGGCTGGCCCTACCATTGGGCAGAATGAGGCAGCATATTCTGTGTGAAAGGGAAGCAAAGTGTTCATTATTTACTTTCTACTGATTGCAGTATTAGTGCTAGGTGTGGGGAAAGGTGCTTGTGGGATTGTCTCCCTCAGATTTCAACACAACTTTGTCTGGCCTTGGGTACTGTGCGCTTAGACTTAAAGGGTGGGCATAATTTGTTGCTCTGCCTCAAGCAGCAAAATGTCTTGGCCTGGCACCCTTAACTGTTTCTCCATTGCCTCCACTGAAAATACATGTTTCTAGGTAATTAGGTTACCAGTGTTACTCAAAGGACTTTATCAGACCTTGCAAAAATCACAGGATTATGATGTCATGGTAGTGCAAATGGGCCCTGCTATTGCATGATGTCGTTGTTACTCCATGCTCCAGCTGTGAAAAACCTGTTGCTTTTAATTGATGGGTTAACCTGTCAATAGATCATCAATAGTGCTTTTTTTGTGTGCTATTGAAGGTGTGTGAAACCATGTCCAGTTGTAATCGCGAGATTACAGCATGAATAGGTGGTCCTCAGTGAGAAAACTTCTGGGTGAAAACAAGAAAATGAAACAGAGGATGCTCTTTTTATGATCTGTCCCATTTAGTTTCAACGTTTTTAGGTTTGTTTCAGTGCTTGTGGGTTCATTTACTTTGTTAGTTAAGGTGTTTGGTTTTTTTTTAAGTTCGCTTGCTTATTCTTGTGAGAACCACTGAAATCTCACCCATGAAAAATTGCGGAAATAAACTCCCATTCCTACAGCACTAGTGGTCGTCATGTGATGATTCTGTGGCAGTTCTTTCACATGATTACTACAATGTGTGATAGTAAGTGTAATAATGCCACAGTGTTTCCACTATCCTCATTCACAGAATTACAGCATTTTAAGGTGCTAGTCTCATAAAGTCCAAAGTGATGGTCCATAAATGAGTGTATTCAAAGGGTCGTGCTCTCCAGGAAGTGGGTTTATGGTTACAGCCTATTATACCACTTACTGTGAGTCTTAATTCTACTGGCTAATTCAGAAATTCATGATCTGCTTTTCCTGTTTAGTGCCTGAAGACATTATAAAATTAGTTGGTGTCACAGGAAACATGTATCCCATCAAATTCAGTTTATTATGTTTTTATCTCCATAACAAATGCACCCATGATAAACATTACAACATGTCTGCTCACATTTGTTCTTCATATAGCCAAAACAAGATGGCCCCTCTTCAGTATGTTCTTAATTTGCTTTCATGAATGCCAATTGTGCTGTTCTATTCTTCTGCTACGTTATTAATATGGTTAAAGCCCATTCTTATTACAAACTACACTCTTTGAGAAGAGTGCATTGTGCTTTCCCTTTTCAAAACTCTTGGAAACAAACAAAAAGCATTGAAAATGTTATGTATCTCTGGGCATGTTTTAATTCCCTGTTGACAGCTGGACACAATTTTACACCTTTACCCTTGAAAGTGAGACCTAGCTCTCACAAACAGCAGGCAAGGTAAGTATGCTTCTATGCAAGGTCACAGCAGAACGATGGAATGCTTTTCTGTACAAAAATATTTTTTGCACATAAAATAGTCTAGCAGGGAGATGGGTTCTAGCCTATCTTTTCCCTTCATTTCTGGCTTTCTATGTACAGGGACTTTTAAAAAAATGGGACAGGGAAAGGGGACCTTAGGCTATAGGCTTGATGTCATAAACACACACCTCTCATCCCACTCTTCACACAATGTAGTTCCAATGTAAGGCTTTTCCCCAAACCCAAGGGGAGCAATAGTTTTGAGGTTGTATGTATGTGTATATGTGTGTATGCTAGGGTTCCCAGGTATAGTGGCCTGGATCCTCTACCTTAATTCTCATGGCAAGGGAGAGAACCTACAGCTGCCTTGAATAGTGTATATATATCCATTTCCCCCTTTCCCTTAGAGTTCTAGATTTGAGTGGGATATTCTTTGAAATTGATTCTTAATGTGTCATGCTTAAGGACATCAACGGGGGCTGGCCCTTGCAATATCACCCTTACAAATACCCTAAAGGCACCAGATCCTATCTGATCTTGGAAGCTAAGCAGGATCAGTTCTAGTTTGCACTTGGATGGGAGACCACCAATGAATATCAGGTGCTGTAGGCTATATTTCAGAGAAAGGAACTAGGAAAACCACTTCTGAGTATGCCTTGCTTAAGAAAACCCTATGAAATTCATGGGGTTGCCATAAGTCGACAAGTGACTTGAAGGCACATACACACACAGCATCAACAGGCCCATCCCCTGTGTTTTGTCAGGGTCTGAGAGGGTCTAGGCTTGGCAACCTTAATGGGTGTCAATCTGGAGAGGGAAAGCTTCAAAACCCCTCCTCACAGAATGTATTTAACTCCCCAGTACTTGAACAGAGTCTTCCATTGGAGTAAGATGTAACTCATTTGCACTGAGAATGGGGCAAGTGGATCTTGATATATATATATATGCATGTGAAAGAGAAAGGGAGGAAGAAAGCATGAGTGTGCACATGTGTGTGTGTAAGTGTGTTCATGGGTGGAAAGGATGCAAGAGTGTTGTGAGTGGATGTATATAAATGAATCTGAAGAGTGTCCACTTTGGCCTTGCCCCCATTTACAAAGTCTCATTTCTGTCTCTGGAATGGATCTTTTGAAAAGGTAGTCATACTGGAATGTGACCCTTAGGCATATTCTCCAGCTGTTCCAGTTTGGCAGGGCTAGCCCCAATTAATCCAGTACCATACCTATTTCACAGCTGCTTTTTAAAATGTCCCAGTTTCTCTCTCCTCTCCCCACTTTCCTCCTTTATCCTTGGCTTCAATTGCTGCAAACTAATTTCAAAAAAGTAGTTTGCATTTACTTAGCTCAGCAGGAGGGAGGGAAAGGAGAGGACAGGAAAATCTCAGCTGATGTCTTGCAACAAACAGGAGGCAAAATGGCTCTTAAAGTGATGGAAAGTTCATTTCTAAATAATCACATGGGTTCATGCAATTTTTTAAGGCAAAGATATTTCAAGGTGAAGAAATTTGAAACAATTCTAGCAAGAAAAAAATAAGTGTTTAGATACATTCCCATTTCTCAATTTATAGTTAAAACTAGCTGTTGTACTTGGCCCTTTTTCTTAGTAATTAATATGATCATTTATATATATGGTATTCCTGTGTGTGCATGTGTACACATGAGTACACTCACATATGTTAGATGCTTTGCTCATTTTCAAAGAAAATGGGACAATGTACTTTAAATTATGTTAGCTGCTCATGGGGCGGGGGTGGGGGGCAGGAATGAAACAAAAAAGAAGTGATGCCTGTTTAATTCTCATTGCTCCTCTTCTCCAGGAATGCTAATAATTTCTATTTCAATTGTTTGGTTGAATTATGTTCTTCCACCCACATACAAAAACTTTGGGAAGAAGCAGCTGGGAATGGGAGAGAATATTTTGGGAGTTAGTGGATCAGCCTACTATTAGGTGATGGTTAGCAGGTCTACCCCCTAGCCTAGAAACATGCATGGTATGATTTTTTTAAAGGGAGCCTCACATGCAAATCCATGTAAAACCCTAGCTTTGTATATTTCTAGTTTCATCTGAATTATCTTAGTGTTTGCCACCTTGACCAAAATTTGGTTTATATTAAAAGTTGACATCCCTAAATTCATTTGAAGGCAGATATTTAACCACTCTGATTGTTGTTTTCCACCACAATGTAAATTTAAGCAGCAGTCCTAGACTCGCATAGGAGTAAACCCCACAGAATGGAACTGGGTCCTTTTCACATGACACAATTATAGCAATTATAGTACTAAGATTCCACTTTAATTGCCATGGTTCCATCCTAGGGAATCCCGGGGTTTGTAGTTTGGTGAGGCGCTACAGTGCTCTGGCTGAGAATTTTAAGTGCCCCTCCCTAAACTGCCAATCCCAGGATGGCATAAGATATAGCCATAGGAGTTAAAGTGGAACCATAGTTCTAGAACACAGTATAGTGTGAATAGGCCCCTGGGGTTTGTAGTTTGGGGAGGAACTAGAACTGTCTGGGACTGCTGCCACACTGCAGAAATAATGCAGCTTGACAGCACTTTAACTATCATGGCACAATGCTATGGAACCCAGGGATTTGTAGTTTGTTGTGATACCAGTCCTCTCTGACAGAGCATCCTAAATATCTCACAAAACTACAAATCCCAGAATTCCATAGCATTGTGCAATGCCAATTAAAGCAGTGTCAAACTGCATTATTTCTGTAGTGGGGCAGCAGCGTGGCTGAAAATTCTAAATAACTCTCCCTAAACGGGACTTACTGGACATGAATAGGATTGTTAATGCTGTTAATGACTACTGCTGAACTCCTTAAGAAGCATCCTTCCAGATGAGTTTTGAAGAAACCTTAAACCATATGTTCCCTCACTTGTTTTTTTTTTTAAAGCTCCTAACTCAGCTTTAATTCAAATAGGATGCCTGAAATGAGTTCTGTGCAGTTGGCACATTTTGAAATGGGACACAGTTTTTAAAATAAAGGAACATTTAGCTATGCTAATTTTGAAAACAAAATAAAACAAAAAATTAATCATGAAAACAAATAAGCCGGAGCAGCACAAATAAGCCTGAGCAGCACTACAAGCTTTTGCACTTGTAGAATGCAGAACAGTCTAAAGTAATTTGTTGTGTACCATCAGTTGTGATAGCAGTCACAGTTCAGCCTATACTCAACTCACCTTGATGTAATTATGCCTAGATTCCACTCAAAGGCTATACCCAGTGAGCAGTCTTACACCTAGAGGCCAAAAAAGAGGCCAAATCCACACTATACAAATAATCCAGATTGAAACTGGATTCCTGGGATTTGTAGTTTGTTGAGGCACCAGCACTCTTTGGCAGAGAAGGCTAAATACCTTGTAAAACTACAAACCCCAGGATTCCATAGGAAGGAACCATGGCAAATAATCCTGTTTCAGACTGAATTATTTGTGTAGTGTGGATTTGGCCAGAATTTTCCCATCTAATTCCCCCCCACAGCCCCCTGCACATCCCTAATTTTTCTGCCAAGAGCAGATATGGAGAGGGACTGCAGTAGGGAGATATTATTTATTCCAACATCAGACGGATAGAGTTTCATGTTGACCAATGAGATGAGCCATAAGAAACAAAACAAATGAACAAAAACAGTTTTGGGAGATCAAGACCCATAATATGGCAGCCAGATCTAATGCTTGCAGCCACTGAGAGAATTGTTCCTGTCTTTAAATTCCAGTAATAGTAGGTATAAACAATAGCTTGTTTTTTAAAACACACACACACATACAAAACCATGGTACAGTTGTTTTGCAGTTAAGATCTGCTCACCATCCAGTCACTGCCATTAAATAAATCTGGAAAATATTACAATGACATTGAGCCAAGATCTTTTCCTTTGAACTTATGCTGTGAAATATTAGGAGAAAATTAGTGCAAATGACCAAAGTTTTAAAGATGACATCAGTTCTACAGCATCAGTCTTTAAGAAAGATGACCTTTGGTTGTCAGAAAATGAAACTGAAGTCCACACTGATCCACCTCATATAAGTTTTTAAAATGACATATAAAAGTCATAAGTATTCAACTTAACGAGTGCTACTCAGTACCATTTAAGATACTGAGGAGACAGTGGCATTCAAGGGGGGAAAACACTACATGTTGTACAGCTTGAGGATCCCTTATTCCGAAATCTGAAATCTGAAATGCTCCAAAATCCAAAATTGTCCACATGGGTGGCTGGGATAGTGACACCTTTTCCTTCTAATGCTTCAATGTACACAAACTTTATTTCATGCACAAAATTATTTTAAAATATTGTGTGTAATATTACCTTCAGACTATGTGAATAAGGTGTATATGAAACATAAATGAATTTTGTGTTTAGACTTGGGTCCCCTCTCCAAGATATCTCATTATGTATATGCAAATATTCCAAAATATGAAAAAAAATCCAAAATACTTCTGGTCCCAAGCATTTCAGATAAGAGATACTCAACCTGTATCAATAAAAGTATAATGGGAAGCAAAATTACAAACATGTTATTCATGATTCTGATTGCTGGGCACAGCAGACAGTTGAGTTCTACAACAGTGGTTCTCAAAACTCGGCCCTCTAGAGATTTGGTACTTCATCTCCTCTTGACCCTTGCCCATTTTGACTGGGACTTCTGAGACTTGAAGTCCAAAACATTGGGGGGGGGGGCGGGGGAAAGGAAACAAAGATTTAGTCACACTGTTCTAAAATAAAAAACTGGAAGCTGGCTCCTCTTTTGTGGGAGATAAGATTGGTGGTGCACAAGTAACTGTGACCACATGCCTGGCGGATCCTAGCCCATCTAATACTTTTGATATGAAAATCTAATAACTTTAATGCATTGTAGCTGCACTGCATAACTATAGAAATGCAAGCCACGGCTTTCTATTGCCATTGCTGTAAGAAATTCAGTGTGTTGACTTCAGATTTAGATCAACTGAAATCATCAAAACCTCTCACATTTTAGGGTTACATTTTGGTTCATGTCTGCACTTGCAGATCTCAGTCCCTCTTGACAGTGTTTATGTCTGAAGCCAGCAGTACAGTACATTGGCATGGACAGTGTGGGATTCTTGTAGTTCACTCTCTTCAGCTTATCACTATGTTCATCAGAGAACCCAGAACTGATCCTCAGCTAGGCAGACCAGGGTGTTCTCCTCAGGCAGCTGAGTCATGAAAAGGCAGCAACTTTTTGATTAATTATTATACTTTTTGCCAGTGACAGGGAGAAGTGTTCAAGAATTTTCTGTTTCAGATAACAAAACAACTGGAGGGGGTCTTGGATACTGTGCATTGGGAGGAAGATGCTTTTTGCTAGTCCTTCTACTTAAAAGCAGCAAAATACATTGTCCCCAGCCCTGATTCAGCTGGTGAAAAAAAATAGGGGACTTTCCAGGTGTGTGCATAATCTTTTATTTTTCTCCATTTTCCAAACTGGTCTCAAATGCTTCCCCCACACACATAGTTGCCACAAAGAACAAACTTTGTACACTTCAGTGGTCCAAAAGAAAAATTGGATTGAAAAAAGAATCTTTGGAATGTGTGGGAAATAAATTTTAATGCTTTCCTCTCTCTCATGCCCTTCATTTGAAGAAGTGTTTTGTAAGATGGATACTTTCCTTTGGAAGATGGAACTACTTACAGAGGAACTAAACTTTAATGGTGTCCTGGTTTTTGGAATGTGTGGTGCTTACCAAGAACTTAAGGAGAAGCTGGCACTGCGGATTCAGGATATTTTTAAATATAAAACTGAATTGGAATCTCTGACAACATGAGATAAACTGACAGATTACGGGTTTTTTCTTTTTTCTTTTCTTTAGTTTTTTTTTAATTACAGTGTTGGTTCTATCTACTATATAAGTATAATTGTAAAAGAAATGGGAAGGGAAGTGCTTCACAATTTTGCATAAGGCAACACTGACGTTAACACACAAGTGAAGGAACATCTCCAGTATCATATAAACTATATACAGTATGACGCTGGGCTTTCTCTCCTCCTCCCTTCCCCAGAGAAACAGAGCAATTAACACATTTATCATAGCATCATCGAAAGAATCTTTCCAAATATTACATATTTGACACACAGTTCTGAAGACAATTTCACATTTAAAACATCTGTCCTTTCAGTAGTTTTTTTTAATGGGCCAGTGCAAACAGGCAGAAGCAATGCCCAATGCAGAAACCAGAACTATATCAATGTTTCCCCATGAGGGGAAGCATCCTAATGAAGGAGAACATTGAGAGCTCTGTGTCACATGTCAAAGACCAACCCATTAAAGTAGCCAAGACATGGTGTGTTTCCTTGTGGTCATCTGCTGGTTGGGCTCTTACCATGGTGTTTCTTTTTCTTTACCTGCCTGCCTGATGCTCAGTTTGGTAAAGTATCCAGACCCAGAGAAGCAGCGTGTTGCTTGGCTCGCAGACGTAGGTTCTCAATACTGGTGGTTTTACTGTTCAGGCTTGGGAGGGAAGAGGAGGCCTGGAGGATAGGAGAAGACCACACCTGCTGGGCGTGGGAGAGTGACTGGTAGTAAGACTGGCAGTGCAGGGAGCTTAGAGGTGCCATGTTGACATTCATGCCCAAGTACGGCATGGTAGAAGGGGTCCCCATTTCAAAGGACGAATAATGGACCAAGTTGTTTGTGGCTGCCATGTGCTGGCGGAATTGCTCTTGCAGGCGAAAGAGGCTGAGGGGTGAGGAGGAATAGGAATGGGTCTGAGACAGGCTGCTGCTGGAAGATGGCGTGGCTGTAGCACTGATGGGGGAATCTGTATTTTTAAACACAGCAAAATCAAGTCAATTAAAAAAGCAATAGCACCCTGTCTGTTGTAGCAAGTATGTTCAGACTTGGATTTCAAAAGCAGACAAACAAAAACCTTACATCCAGGTTGCTCCAAACTCAAGGCAAGGAAGGTATGGCAGATGGTGGCACCAAATTATAGTCATAATTATATAAAATGAATACATTTGTTTTAAAAGGGGGGGTAGCGTTGAAGGCAGAAAAGGAGACACAATGGATGTCCCTATGACTCCAGACTTAGATGGTTTTATATATCCATTCATATGTTTTAAACTCATTATCAAAAGTTGTTGCAAGAAAGCCTGCAGTTCTGTGGCTCAATCATCTGATTTACCCCTGAAGAAAATAATATACAAAATGGAACAACCTGGACACCTTTTCTCCTTTTCTGCCTTCAAGAATTTTATTTTGCCTTTTAATACATTAATGATTGCTATTTGGTTTCTATATGATCAGTTACATTCTAACTGCCTGACTTTTGTTATGTTTCATTAGGTTTGGCTAGCACAGGCTTATAAAAAAGAAAAATTCAACAAACTCAGCTCTATCTTAGAGTTGTAATTATCACTATGCTTAGATCATTTGTGTTTTATGAGCAGAAAGGAGCTACCGTATGGCTCCACATCTGCATGAAGGGAACATAGTCAAGGATCAGCAGCTTGTGTGAAGGTTTGCATAAGCTAACACAAAATCTGTAAGTAATTGTTGAAGAGTGCACTTCATATGGAGATATGGGATTAGCTGGTACATACAGATTGACCCCTGTATCTACAGATTCAGTATCCACTGTTCTCTCTAGGCATTTTTAGGTCCTGCAATGCAATTCTATGGTCAACTTGTGGTGTTTATCTCATTGAAAATAATAGGGTACATGTATCCATGGGGTGTGTGTGCCTTGGAATGCATCCCCTGTGGATACGGGGATCAACCTGTACAGCACTGGTATGTCATCTGTATTGAAGAATTGCCCAAAACTGTAGGGAGCAGGATCATAGTTAACTTTTGAGAATGACACACTAACAAAGACACATGTATTATAAGCATGTGCTAAACAAATATTCTTTGGGGTCTTCTTGGTACATACACCTACAGATACTGTGCTCCAAATGCCCAAAATTGGTAAATTTATCAGTTCTGGAATAGGAAGATGAATCCTGTTATGGATCACTAACTGGTTTTAAAACAAAAGGAGCAGGAATAAATGACTATTCCTTACAGTGGGAAGATATAAACTGTGGGGTTTCTCCATATTGTTAATAAATTACCAAGACTTTGGGTTGATCAACAGGGTGTCTAAGTAGGGAGCCCTGGTGGCGCAGTGGTTAAATGCCAGTAATGCAGGCACAATGTTGTGAGTTCGATCCCAAAGGCTCCAAGTTTTACACAGCCTTCCATCCTTTCATAGGTCAGTAAAATAAGTACCCAGCTTGTGGGGGCAATTGGCTAACACACATTGTAAACCACATAGAGAGTGCCTAGCACACTATGAAGCAGTGAAGATGTGTAACTGCTATTGCTTAACAATTTGTAAGCTGCTATGAGAGCCTTTGTGGCTGAAGAGCAGGGTAGAAATACATACATACATACATACATATGAGATTATCAGATGTGTCCAATAACCCGGGATAGGGACGAGGGGAGATCGCTATCAGCCTCCCTTTTTCAGATGACATAATCCCTGTCCTGGAACCTCCTGTCCTGCTCCCGTCCCCTCTCCCGCTTCTTCTTATTCACGGCTTAAGCCGTGAATAAGAAGCCCGTTCCGTTATCATAATGGAATCACAGACATTTGAAAATGTCCCCCGTTGTGCTGCTGCAATGCCAGCAGCATGTGACGTCACCAGGAGGTCCGTGCCGAAGACTTCCAGGTTCATTAGGGGCAGTCAGGTGAGTGTCACCCTTTCCCCTCACCTCCCCAGGTTAGTTGGTGTTTGTATTATGTGTTTTGGGGCTTGCTTTTCTGTTTTGACGTTTGGTTTGGTTTTTCTTTTCAAATTTCCCGTGCGATTGTTCTTTTGTGAGAACGAGCAGGATTTGGCTTCACTGCAGTAAAAGCAGCTTTACGACAGCTGCCTTTACTGCAGTGAAGCTGAGGGGAGGAGGAGCAGTTCCTATAACAGAATAAGGCAAGTGTGTGAATTTGTTGTTGTTGTTGTTGTTGTTCATTCTGTTACAAGGACGGGAGTGGGGCAGGAGTGGTATGGGTGGGAGGATAGCAGTACAGAAACAGTTTCAAGGGGCACATGTGATAATTTCCATAGTGTGTTGATCAGATGAAATTATTCAGGGTGGTAAAAACATAAATGGGTCGATCACCAGAAAGATCTCTCCAGGCTAGGGGAAAAGGGAATAAAATCTGGCTCAGAGTAAGCAAGTATATAGTGATGTACCCTGACAGCCAGCATGGCATAATGATTCGGGTGTTGGACTAGGACTCTGGAGTGCATGGTTCAAATCTCCACTCAGCCACAGAAACCCATTAGGTGATCTTGGGCAAGTTACACTCTCTCAGCCTTGGAGGAAGGAAGATGTAAACCCCCTCTGAACAAATCTTGCCAAGAAAATCACACTGTATGTTTGCCTTAGGGTTGCCATAAATTGGAAACAACTTGAAGACACACAACAACAAGCAATGTACCCTAGAGCAAAAAGATAAATAAATCCTAATTTCATATTGCACTTATGGAATCTGAGCTGGTAGTGACTGACCTGAAAAGATTCTTGAGATTGTGTAGGACAGTGAAATTTTATTTTATTTTATTTTTCTGCCTTTCTCCCAGCATAGGAAACAAGGCCCAGAGAAAACACTGACCCAGTGCAGAAGTTGTGAAAAAGGTGAATTCCATGAGTGGCATCATTCAGAACAAGATTGAAATAAAATTATGAATCTCTTTACAGCAAAATATGATGTGACCACATTTTGAATAATGTATGCAGTTTGCTTCACTGCTTGGTCTGCCAATTTAGCTCTCTCTCACATTCAGGTTTTTTTTATATATATATCAAATTATTTCTATCCTTTTAAGGGGGGAAATGGTAAATTTGGTAAGCTCTGAACAAATTTAACAACATTTCTCCCCATCCGCGCTGGTCAAATTCAATAGGTACAGCTATTCCCATAGGTATGGAAAATACCATAACTGGAATCCTGCATTGGGACACATACATGTGGCCCACAGCTATATCTCCATAGCTATGTCTCCTGATGCTACCCTCTCAAACCCACCTTTCAAACCATGCAGCTCCTGCAACATGGCCATTTCCATGTTGTTGGAGAGTGGTAGGGGTGGGGATTCAATGAAGATGTGACCAGCTATTTTCCTGTAGCAAGATGCACTGCAAGGATTTAATCTGCAAGGCATCCCCAGGAGTCCTGGGGGTCAATGTGTATGCCTGTCACAGTGTGTTCGGCTACAGGAAAATAGCTACATGCATCTCTGTTGATCCCCCTGCTTTCCAAGGACATGGAAATGGCTGTGTGGAGATGCCCAGTTGGTAAAGAATGCCGATCTTTGTAATGACCCAAATGGTGTAAGTCCAATTTACACTGCCATAATTCACCAACAGGATTCTGGTCCATGTTGTATATGCCTGCTGTGTAGCTTTTAAAGATGTGGAAACTGAGAAAAAGAGTGGTTGCAATTCAAATTCAACACCACAAAAATGGCTGACTCTATAGGGACTCGCATCCAGATGGATTAATTTCCCCCACATTTAGATTTTTAAAAAATATCATGTTCTTTCCACTTTTTCATATATGAAGAATATGAAATCCATACCCATCACCTCACCTTAAAAAAAGGATAGCATCAAGGAAGAGGTAGAAAGGGCAACTGAGATGACCAAGTGACTGGTGGAGTTCTCTTCTAAGGAAAGATTATAATGTTGGGTATTTTTTTTCTTAGAAAAAAGGTGATAGACGTCTATAAAATTGTGCGTGATGCACAGAAAGTGGAAAGAGATATATTTTTCTCACTCTCTCATAATACAAAAGCTCAGAATCATCCAGCAAAGCTGGATGGGGAGAGAGGGTAGAATTCAGGACAGATAAAAGGAAATATCTTCTTCATGCAGCATAAACTTAAACTATGGAATTCACTGCCACAAGATGTGATGGTGACCATCAGCATAGCTCTAAAGGGGGATTAGTCAAATCCATGGACTATTAAGCTATTATTGTCTACTAGTCAAGATGGCTATATTCTACCTCTGGCATCAGAAGCAGCATGAATTCTAGCAGCTTTGAGACTGTGGTCAGCCTTTTTCCTGCCATAGCATTTTAGTAAACATCTGCAAATGCTACAAAGGCAACGTTTGGGACAGAACCCTAAAACACTAAGAAATTTGTGCTTGCTAGTGGCTGTAGATAATTGACTTTCTCTTGGCTCACCACTTTCTCAAACTCCCTTCCTCAGGAGGCTAGGCTAGCCCCCTCCTTGCTTTCCTTTCACCAGCAGCCAAAGACATTTTTATTCAGGCAGGCTATTAACATCTAAGCAGGGGAGCTTTATATGGGGCCATTTTATCTATCTTTTTAATATGTGTCTGTTTTAACATGTTTTTATATGATTTTATCTGGTTTTATTAGTTTTATGATTGTTTTTGGGAGCCACTTTGGGTCTCGTTTTGAGAGAAAGGCGGCATTGTACTGTCTATTCTCCTCTACGGGTCTGAAACATGGGTCACCTATCGCCACCGCTTACGACTCCTTGAACGCTTTCATCAACGCTGTATACGCACAATCCTAAATATACACTGGACTGACTATGTGACAAACGTTGCTGTCCTTGAGCAAGCAGGGATCACCAGCATTGAGGCCATGATATAGAGAACACAGCTGCACTGGGCAGGGCACGTTTCTAGGATAGAGGACCATCGCCTCCCCAAAATAGTACTCTAAGGTGAACTCGCCATGGGTCAGCGTAAGAGGGGCTCTCCAAAAAAGCGATACAAGGACTCCCTGAAACAACACCTCAGGCTCAGCCAAACTGATCACCAACAGTGGTCTGCCATGGCCTCACACTGGGAGGCTTGGAAATGCACTATCCACAATGCTGCAGCCTTATTTGAGAACTCACACCGAACAAGTCTTAAAGAGAAATGGCAACGCAGAAAGAATCACAACCCAGAAACATCACCCAAGGAGACCTTCTGCTGTGCTTTCTGCAACCGGACTTGTTTATCTCGGATTGGCCTTTTTAGTCATCAGCGCGCTTGCAGAAAGCGCGGGATGAGTCCTTCCAGAGAGAGAGAGATTTTTATGATTGTTTTTGGGAGCCACTTTGGATCTCATTTTGAAAGAAAGGTGGCATACAAATGCAATAAATAAATAAATAAGTAAATAAAGGCTGTTACTGCCTGGGAACCAAAATTAATAAGGTTCTACTGTGGGAATAATCTCCTAGTCTCATTCATTGTGGGAGAATTTCCCATCAAGTTGTGTTGCAAATGTGTTTCCTTGCTCTTAACAAGGGTGACCACTCATGCATACATCACTGAAACTGGAAAGTGCATCACCAGGCAAGAAGACAAAATGGGATGCTTTTTGTAAATTATGTATATGAGAAGTATAGATAGAAATCTAGAAAGAGATTTGTAGAAGGAGAAACAAAATACATCGCACTATAGTCACAAAGACCTATCTGTCTTTTCAGTGTGCTATCCAGATGCTCACTGCTGAGGTCAACTTCAGGAGTGGACCTTTGTTCACTCTCTCCTTTCATTATTTATACTAGATTTGGACCAGAAAGACCCTTCAGGTACAGGCCACCTTTAAAAGGAGGACTGTGTTCAGTAAAGTAGGATATATTAGCTCCCTAGCTCCTACCAGATTGTACAAAACCTTTTTATTCTTTTCCAGCAGTTGGCCAGATATCACTGTTATTACAAACTATTCAGAAATAGCCAGTTAGCAGTTTCAACAGTTATTAACCTAAGAGATGTTGTGGCCTCTCTCTCTGAATATCTTTCCACCACCACCCCTTGCTTGTATTATACATAAGTATGAGGCAATGGCATAACCAAGAGCAGCAGAGGCAGAAAGATTAGAAAGAGCAAATTCTCATGACCACTGCTTTCCCACCACAAATGGTTGATTTTCCTTTTCAGGGATGTTCTTCTGGAACTGGGCTTTACCAATGGCACAAGCTGGGACCTGCTTCCTTAAGCAAATTCCTTGGGCCTGTGTATGAGCATGGAGTGACTAGAGGGAACAAGCATATTTGATCCTTGAATAAGCTACTTTGAAGGGAGGTCATTTTATGTTGAAAGAAATTTATTATACAAAGCCTATCATTAGGATCTGTTTACATCAAAACTCTTGTTGGATAACCCAGGAAAAAGCTAAAGGAAAAAGAAATTCTCCCTTACCTGCTTTTGGGCTCGCCCTCTTGCTATTCAGGGCCTTGTTTTCTGCTCCAGGACTCTTCTCCGCTTTGTTCTCCTCCAGTGATATCTTGAATTCCTCCTCTCTGTCTGTTTGGTCCTCAGCTGCCGACTCGCTGGCTGACTGCTCTGACAGAGTCAGGTTGAGCTCGGTGTTTACCTCACTTGGCAAGCTCAGAGATTTGTCTGCTTCAGGAGATGGAGTCTGTGTTTCTAAGACAGGGGTCTCTGCTTTGCCTTCACTGTGGTTGGCTTCGGAGTCTTTCTGTTTCTGTAGCTGCTCCTTTTGCAGACTGCGCTGCTTCTTCCGGAACTTAGCTCTTCGATTTTTAAACCAAACCTTCATTTGGCAAAGGAGGAGAGGAAAAAGTTCTATAACAATATATTTTAGTTTTTTTTTAAAGGATGCATTTGAAATTATGATTCAACCAGATCTAAGATGAGACATGTTCATCATCATCTCTTCATTCACAGAAGTTGTCAATATGGATGCCTGAACTGTTCTGTTTAAGAGAACCATCCCATGGAAAACTCATGGTGTTTCAGCTGAGGCCTTACAAACACATTAAAGCAAACATTGATGGTGCTGATTTCAGTCTTGGTTTGAAATCAGGACTGGTCTTCAATTTGCACACCAGTTACTTTGAGAGCAGTATGATTAAGAGCAATGTAGAAGTCTGGGTATGAATGGCCTGAGGCCTTCACTGGATCACTTTTGGGAGGCAACAGTCACATTCACAAAATTACAATAAAACTGGGCTGCAGACAAATCCTTGCTGCAACCAAGCGCCACAGGAGCATTAGTAGAAGTAAGTGTACAACTAGATAACAAGACAGCATGAAAATGGCAGGAGTAGAACTGCAGCATGGTCACAAAGGTGATGCTGGGGTTGAGAAGCACAGCATAAGGGACAGTACAATGCATGCAGCCAGAATGCACAACCCATCACAGAAGACTACAAAAACACTGCATGGTACTTGTGAACCTGTGAAACACCTGTGCTTCATATCCTTAAGAAAGAAATTTTTAGTGGGTAGTTGGGATAAAAATAAACTAAAAATTAATTACATAAATAAATAAAAATTCAAAAGAACCATTTATTTATGTACTTATTTAATATTCTACCTTTCTCCCAACATGGAACCCAAGGTGTCGTATAAAGACTAAAAACAAGATTAGCTTAAACCCCTGATAGTAAAAAAAAAAAAAAAAAGTTAAAACCCAATGAAACAAACATCTCATTAATATACCATTACATTTTAAAAAGTATAGTATTGTTTTAAAATCATAATGATAAAGTTAAAAAATATAGCAAACACATCCCCTAAAAGGCTCCTTGCCACCAATTAATAATCAAAAGCCTGGGCCTGTCTAAACAGTGAAAATACCTACCAGTCTAAGTGGGATCCAGTGCCAATCCACACTATTCGGAAGGAGGGGGGCCAAAACGGCAAAAACAACAGGGGAAAAGCCTTCACAGATTTCCTCATACTTTTTCACAAACTGCGAGGTGGATGCACATTTTTTATTGTTTGGATTATAAAACAATAAAAAACTCAACGGGAAGTACAAAGCTGATTGGCCGGGCAAGAGCAGGGGTGGGACTTACTAGGAGGGCAAGCGTCCACTGCTGCCATGTTGGATTTTTGCCTTAGTGATCGCTTGCTAAGGCGATAAAAAGTATCAATATTTTTTTGTTTTTCTTTGGAGAATTGCTCTATTGCACCAGTGCACCTTGGGATGACTTTTTTAAAAAACAAAACCTGGCGGCAGTGCAGAACTAACCCGAGTAAATCACTCGTGGCCGCCATCAGGAATGTGAGGCTTATGGTGGTTTCCAAGGCCAGAAAAACTGTTTGGACATGTCGCTGCTGCTGCTGCTGCGAGATGCCAACAGTATGAGGTATTTGGGATTTTTTCCTCCTTGTGTAGATGGGCCCTCTGTCTGAATAAAAAGGCTTTTGTCTGCTGGTGAAAGGAGAACAGACCAACCTAGTCTCCTGTCGAAAAGAAGTCCTGCTCAACACCCTGTCTGTTGGCCTGTGGGGTCCCTCAGGGTTTGGTTCTGTCCCCCAAGCTGTATAATACATTGAAAATAGCTAGGAGCTAAACATCCAGAAAAAAAGACCATTGATTGTTGTGGCTGCTCCCTGGTAAATGGGGACTGAGGGAGTTGATCTGGAATTTACTGCACAGCACTGCAACTACAGTACTTATACGTACCTAAAAACCGTACAGAATGATAGTCTTGATTTTCAAATAACAAACACCTGCGTGAACACTCAGGACAAAGACAGGCATAATATTTTACATGTGATGGAATTTTTTTTTCATTTGTTTCTTTGTTGACCCACAATTATACCATTCTGACATTTTGTTATCAGAGCAAAAAGACAAATGTCTTCAGAAGCCTCTTCCATCACACTTTTAAAACATCATACCATATCGTCTGCGATATTCAGGCTGCTAACAAGAAGTGCTAACATTGTGGGTACCTGTACTCTAGCTTCTGGCAGATTGGTACACATTGCCAGTCTTTCCCTCATCACCACATCGGGATAATGGGTCTTCTGGAAAGTCTTCTCCAGGGCTTCCAGCTGCTGAGCCGTGAAAGCTGTGCGGCTTCTCCTCTGTTTGCGGTGCTGGGAGCCATAACGGGCCTCCAAAATGATGTCTTGAAACGTACAGCCGTTGGAAGAGAAGAGAAGTGGCCAATTTAATTAGTGTAATTTGTGTGCATCATACAAAGAAAAACAGCTGGGCAGCTTTATTAAAAAAAAAACAGGTAAAATAAGGAATGGTAAGGGTGCTATTGTGCAAACTGAGTTAACTATAGGTGAATTTTGAGTTTGACCTAAGACAGCACTCAGGGGCTACAACACTCACTTACTGAATACTCTTGGAAGCTGAGATAAAACCTTTTTGGGCTCCAAGTTTCTTCATTTGGAGACAGTAGAGATGAAAGGTGTCTAGAGAATCTTCAAGAATTTGACTGATATTCTTTTAAGTGTATGTTGGGATTGTTTTGGTTTGGGGTTTTTAATTCCCAGACTTAAAAAAAAAATCTGCATTCATTTCTTCTGTTAACTTCTTGTTGTTAACAAGCAAGCCTTATTCTCTCACTCTGACATATAAAAATAAGAACTTACAGCACTGAAGACCAACTGAGGCTGCAGTCCTATACCCATTTCTGTGGAAGTAAGTCCCACTGAACTGAATGAGACTTATTTCTGTGTAGACATTTATAGGATTGTATTGGCCGGTTCTTATTTTACTATTTTTTCTGCTGCTTATTGAAATGGTATCAAAATCCTTAGAAGGAGCCTAGAAGTTTCTGCTTCCATAAATGCAAAATATTAGCCCTTCACAATTCTTAATGTGCATTCAGTGAGCAACTGCAGAAGTAGAATTTTACTGACTGAATTAGTAGATTCCAGATGATGATGATGATGATGATTAAAAAAATGATAACAGTGGGAATTCATAAAGGCAGTTGCAAATGCATAACCCAGAGTTATGTATTCACTAGTTTAGGGCATATGTAGGGACCACAAAAGTCCCCCAGCCCTCACTCACTGGGCAGCAACTGCTGCAGGCGACAGCGGTCTGTTCCCCTGTTGATCAGGAAGCAGCTGACTGACATTCCCACCAATCCTTCCCACAAGTTTTCTCTAGTCCGTGGGGAAATTGTGACAGTGACCCTGCTTCTGACTGTTGCACCAGATATCACTCAAGGGAGCGGGTATGAACATCAGTCAGCTGCTTTCTGATCAACAGGGGAACAGACATGTTACTCACAGTGATTGCAGCCTGGTAAGTGGGGTGGGGGGGTCAGGCCGGGAGACACTGTTTAACTATGTAACTAAGGTGGTTAAATAGCTAAGAAGGCAATACAGAATCTCTGCCAACATTTAGTATTAGGACTTCTTTTTTTAAAAAAAGATTAGTATCATGTTGGAATTTGCAATTTAATTAATGTAAAATGGGCTAGAGTATTTATTTTGTTTACTGGCACAAAGTTCCAATCCTAGATCTTACTTTTAAAGTGTTGCATAAAATGCTTTTTGAATGGATGAGTGACCCTTTGAGAAGTTCTGAGGGTATGACTTTGCAAGAATGACATTTTGAAAAAGACCCAAATCAAACTGAAGTCAGTTACCGGTATTTCTTTGCAGTAGATGGGATGATCTCCAAAATTGCATTTTTCAAATCTGAATATTTCACACATCAGTTTATACTAAATTTTATCCAGGATTTTTTGAGGGGGGAGGGGGGAATTCTTGCAGTATCAGTTGCTGGCAATACAGTCTATTGAACAGGATTAGTTGGACTACATTATGATTATGGCATCTATTCAGAATGGAAAATAATTTTATTAATTTGCATCAGCTCTCATACTTATCCTTGTTATTCTCATCTTACAGATGGAGGTGTGAGTCACAGAGATAATGATCTGGGTGCCCAGGGTTCTTGTTAAGTAGCTTTTGAGTGGGGAGAAAATGAGGGTGGCAAAATATTATACTGTAAATCTTCAGCTTTGTCATACGCAGTGTGCCAGGGAAATGGTGCACTGGCAAATGCTGAAGTGGAGTGTCCCCATAGCAACACTCCAAAGGAGAGGCCCCAAATGCAAGCAGTGTTGATCCATACCAACAAACCACTTCTTGCAGCTTTCATTTCCATAGGAGGGGGTCTTTTGTAAAGCTAATGAGTCTTACTTGCTCGTTTTGCCTCCTAGAGGGAAAGTTTATAATAATATACTATTGCCTGTAAAATTCCTCTTCTCTGCCCTGCCACACTGAGAATTACAGGGAAGCCTGAGTGACTGGCAGATGATCATAATCCCTGCCGATAAAATAAATAAATAAATCCCAGCATTCATACTCTCGAAATTCCAGTTGTACACCCTGTCCAGCGTATGTTCATTATTTTGGAGAGTAAAACCCAAACAGTAGCATTTGGGTCAAACAGGCAAACTGGATTGTTACAGGCCTTCCAGCTTTAATTTGTGCTTATCTACAAAGAAGGTTTTTTGTTTGTTTGTTTTTAAGATTGTCAGCTCATAACTTAGTTGCCATTCTGGCAACATTCAGTTCATGAATCTGTGCACCCTCCCAGTGCAAGCAGAAAATCCATAAGTTGTTCTTACCAGCCAGTCTCTCAGCCAGTGTGAGGGCATGCACCGATGGTCTGTAGTCTGGGGCATGCTGAGCTTGCTGTGCTGCCTGCTGATGAAGGTTGTACATGGCGCTCAGAGAATTCATAGCATGGAGAGAATAACCATTTACTCCATAATGCTGCATGGTGACACAAGATCTGCAGGAACGGAAAGATGAGGAGAGGGCTGTTAGAGTTTCCAATTAGCATCCAGCCTTTGAGATGAAGTAAATAAGAAAGTTTAAAGACCTCAGATTTTATTTCACATGGACTTAAGTCAGATATACTTTTTGCTTCTTTCAACTCAAGGGATGCTTTAATTCCAATCCCTGTTCAGCTATAAACTGGGTGACATTGCATCAGTCACGAGTTCTTTGCCCAACCATGGCTATGGATGGACAAATCTGTCTATTTTGCTTTCCTCTTAGGTCCCGTCTACACGATTTAAATAATACGTACGGCGTGTGGAAGTTCGCGCTTCAGTACAAATGGCCAGTCGGATGCACACGAATGCAAAAGGGGGGGGTGGTTTTCCACCCTGAAATATGCACACGCAGCATTCGGGAGGGAAAGCGGATCACGAAGAGAAATCTGTACGCCGTTTGGATGGCTGACGGGTCTGTACGGTCCGTTCGCACACATACGAACAGGCAGGGTAATCTGATTGGCTGGCCGAGTAGAGGGGGCGGAGCTAGCACGGGGGGATTGGGAGCGGCCGCCATGTTGGTTTCCCGGCTAGCGAGCATCCGGTAAGTCCGTGAATTTATATGTTTATTTATTTTTATTTTATATGGTAAATACGGAAAACCGACTGTCCACAAACCAGGAACCTTTAAAAAAAAAAGCGGCGGGAGATTTAAAACTGCCGCTTGGCTTGCTTGCTCCAGCCAGCTTTGGGAAGAGGGAGTCATACGGAGCTTAGGGGGGTTAAAAATCATATAGCCGGTTCGTATGCATATCATATAGCCAGTTCATATAGGCTGTTCGTATTTTTTGCCCCCCATACGGATTTTTTTATGATCGTATAGCCGCACCCTTAGTTTCTCCCCCCACCCCACATGTGCATCTCAAATTCAGTTCATCATGAATTTTGAGAACTTCCCATCTTAAGCTGGGTTCATCTTGAGCTTTTGGTATTCTTTTTTTAAATCCCCCTGCAAATTAGTACATACTGTTGTGTGCTTTTCTCCATGCAGTTTTGCCTAATAAATACATTATTGCAAGCAATTCTAGTTCAATGAATTTTTGAATGTTATTTTCAGCCACAGACACATTGTTTGAGATTTCTTTCTCCTAATATATACTTTTTGTGGTCCAAAATGTATATATAAGTGGGAAATTTTAAAACCACAACAACAGAAAAGCACACTTTAAAAAATAATAATCTGAGTTTCAGTTTGTGCATTAGTTCAGAATTGTGAAACTAGGTAGGTTTCCATTCAAATGCAAACCAAATTAATTTTCTCCCTCAGTCATATCTGGCTCACCTACCATGCACTGAATCTTGAACTCTTTGGAAGAAGAATTAGGTAAAAAGAGGGAGGGAGAGAGGGCAAGCGAGCGAGTGAGCAAGCGAATGAGCTTGGAAAATTGTGTTTTTGCACCACAACTCCCAGACACCCTCAATCAGCGTTCACTGGATTTATACTTGTAATGGGGACACAGACTGGGAATATATGAGCCTAAATCCAATTGCTAGTCCCAAGTAAAGAAGAACCATTGAATAAATAACTGATAGCAAGTTTTAATGCTTACTCTAATTGGAACTAGCAACCAAATTTAGGTCAAGATTTCAAATCTCTGTTATTTTTCTTGGTCTAACCTTCCCCACTAGGATTTTATAATGATAAAACGGGGGTGGCTGATGTATCACTGCCATCAAACCTGTGACAACTCATAAAAACCAGGTGGTCGAGGGCAACTTCAAAGTGCCAGCCCCACTTTACCTCGGGGTTCAGCCCTGGCCGCCTCTTTACCCTCTGTTCCTCCCACCTAAATTCCTATAAGTTTCCCTTAGTTCCTTTTTCTGAACCAGGGATATACCTTTAACCTAAATGTGTGGATAGTATGTTATGGTTGCTTGCCTTTAATTATAATTATCTTTGTTTTGTAGGAATGAACCAGAGTCTGTATTTGGACTAACAACAAAGGGAATAAACATACTTCATAGAATCATAGAATCATAGAATCATAGAATTGCAGAGTTGGAAGAGACCACGAGGGCCATCCAGTCCAACCCCCCTGCCACGCAGGAAATCTTGATCAAAGCATCCCCGACAGATGGCCATCCAGCCTCTGTTTAAAGACCTCCAAGGAAGGAGACCCCACCACGCTCCGAGGGAGTGTGTTCCACTGCCGAACAGCTCTTACTGTCAAAAAGTTCCTCCTCATGTTGAGGTGGAATCTCTGTTCCTGGAGCTTGCACCCATTGCTCCGTGTTCCAGTCTCTGGAGAAGCAGAAAACAAGACTGCTCCATCCTCAGCGTGACATCCCTTCAAATACTTAAACAGGGCTATCATATCGCCTCTTAACCGTCTTTTTTCCAGGCTAAACATACCCAGCTCCCTAAGTCTCTCCTCATAAGGCATCGTTTCCAGACCTTTCACCATTTTAGTTGCCCTTCTCTGGACAGGCTCCAATTTGTCAATATCCTTTCTGAATTGTGGTGCCCAGAACTGGACACAGTATTCTAAGTGAGGTCTGACCAAGGCAGAATAGAGTGGCACTATTACTTCCCTTGATCTAGACACTATACTTCTATTGATACAACCCAAAATCGCATTGGCCTTTTTAGCTGCCGCATCACACTGTTGGCTCATGTTCAACTTGTGGTCTACTAGGACTCCTAGATCCCTTTTGCACGTAGTCTCATTCAGCCAGGTCTCTCCCCTCCTATATTTATGCATTTCATTTTTCCGCCCTAAATACTTCAGGGTGGAATTTTTTGTTTTAACCAGTACTTATATCTTTATAATGTCATTCCTTATTTCCCAGCCTCATTTGCTCTTTGTCTACTCACTCCTCTATTCCAAATTAGTAACCTCTGCACACCATTTTACCTCATCCAAGCCTCTCATACAGCACACACATATGGAGCCTTCCACTCCAGCCAACTGTCATCAACTCCCTTCCACTCAAAACTCAGAGCTTAACTGACTCTCTCCAACTATCATGCAGACTTCAAACACACAGAAGCCCCTCCTCTGTCAGTTTCCTGCCAAAGGATTGGCCCCTAAAACACACTACTCCCATTCACTCATCCAGCCAGCCATCACAGTTGAAACCTCAGTACAACACCTTGATCTCAATGGAGAAAGGAATGTGAAAGAACCTGCAAAAGTTGAAATATATTGCAGTAATGGGAAACTCCGCTTAGCATTCCAGCCAGCCTTAACCAATTAGCCAAGCTCTTCTCCAGGTCACTCCATTCCATTCCCATCTTTTGTCTTTTGCCTCCTCAGCATTTACTTTTCTGGAAATATATAGTCCAATCACTTATAGCCCTGGGACTTTGTAACTTTTTTTAGTAAAGAGCAAGTTCAGTTTTTGGAACATGTTGGTAGTGGCATGTAGTAGCACCAACAATTTGCAAAGATGCATTTTCCAAATGTGCAACTTATTTTAAAATCATAGACAGACAGACAGAATTTCTGACAGTTTTCTGTCAGATCACATGGCAACAGTAGGCCTAGTTAACTTGATTACAATACAGTTGTCCCTCCGTATCCATGGATTTGGTATTCATGGATTTTAGTATTCACGGCTTGAAAATATTCTTAAAATCTCTCTGGCTTTTCTTTGCAAATGAAGATTCAGGAAGGACTCATCTTGTGCTTTCTGCAAGCGCACTGATGACTAAAAAGGCCAATCTGAGATAAACAAGTCTGGTTGCAGAAAGCGCAGCAGAAGGTCTCCTTGGGTGATGTTTCCAGGTTGTGATCCTTTCTGCGTTGTTGTTTCTCTTCAAGACTTGTTCGGTGTGAGTTCTCAAATAAGTCTGCAGCATTGCGGATAGTGCATCTCCATGCCTCCTGATGTGAGGCCAGGGTGGACCACTGTTGGTGATCAATTTGGCCGAGCCTGAGATGTTGTTTCAGGGAGTCCTTGTATCGTTTTTTTTTGGAGCGCCCCTCTTACGCTGACCCATGGCAAGTTCACCATAGAGTACTATTTTTGGGAGGCGATGGTCCTCCATCCTAGAAACGTGCCCTGCCCAGCGCAGCTGTGTTGTCAATATCATGGCCTCAATGCTGGTGATCCCTGTTTGCTCAAGGACAGTAAAATTCTTAAAATAATAATAATCCAAAAAGCAAACCTTGATTTTGCCACCTTATATAAGGGACACCATTTTGCTATGCCATTGCATGTAATGGGACTTGAGTATTCATGGATTTTGATATCCACGGGGGGTCCAGGAACCAAACCCCAGCAGATATGAAGGGACAAATGTAATACGATTAAGCTCTTGTACACAAACTAGGGTTCAGCACCTTGAACAGATCCTTTAAAATTCAGGTTAAAACTCAGAATGGTACTGTCCTGCACCTAGGATGGGAGCTACCAGCTACTATCAGAGTTTGCTCTTCTGCCTGTGTAGAGATATGGAATCGCCAAACCATTTGGTTGATCTTCTAAAAATAACCGATCCTCTTAAATTTTATTTTTACTTTTGTATTATCCCCTCATAGTTAGAACCAAAGGCTTTGACAAATGAATAAACAGAACAATTGGAAAACTATGGTATTGTCTTTCTGAGATACTGAAGGTGACTGTTGGGCTCCAAGAAGGAAGTTGGCTTTCATTAGATGCTTTCAGCAGGAAGAAGTAAATGGCATACTTCTATCTATGCTTTCTAACCAGTTGTCTTTAAATGGAGGAAAATTAGTTCCCTCTGGCCTTAGAAATCTCATTTTTCTTTGAATCCCAGTTCTCTCCACTTCTCTCCCCAATTGGGATTTTTCACATTAGAAGGGAAGATGGTAGCTATACCTACAAAACATATACCTACAAAACACTTTTGGGTGATTATAGTAGAGTAGCCCATCTAAATAACATGAAATCCTTGTTGTGAATAAAGACCTCTGTTGCTGTTTGGTCTTTTATTTTTGTTTTGTTCCCCCCTGTAGATTTTCTGTGTCACAACATTATTCCCAATACTATATTTTCCCCTATGTCAGTTTTTATTGCCGCTTGACAATCTCATACTTTCTGCGTAGGTAGGTAGGAAGGAAGGAAGGAAGGAAGGAAGGAAAGAAAGAAAGAAAGAAAGAAAGAAAGAAAGAAAGAAAGAAAGAGTGTCCCATGTATCTCTTACATGCATATGGCTTAAGAGATGTGATCAAGGTTACTCACATACAGCTCCAAGTGTGAGGAAATAAAAATAAAACAAAACATGAAGATTCTTCAATAGACTATGACCTCCTTAACGGCTACTAATATGGAAAAAAGAGCCAGCACAGTGTAGTGATTTGGGTATTAGACTAAGACACTGGGAGACTAGGGTCTGAATCCTTGCTCAGCCATGGAAACCCACAGGGTAACATTGGGCAAGTCATACTCTCTAAGCCTCAGAGGAAGACAAGGGTAAACCCCCTCTGAACAAATTTTGCCAAGAAAGCCCCATGATAAGGTTGCCTTAAGTTAGAAATGGCAACAACAACATTAGGAAACAGCAAAAATCAAACCTTAATTGTGAGAGAGCTATTCTGGGCCTAGCTCATAAGGAGACACACACACACACATTTAATGCACAACCAGGCAGTCAACATGCAGTTCAAAGAAAGGGCAGTTGTGAAATAACAATTGTGCAGTTTAAATTTCAAGTGGCATCAAGGTCATTTGTGTAAAAATTGACTCAGTACAATGTAAGAAGTAGATATACAGATTCTTCTAGAACCACAAGTCCTGATCAAGTGCACCCATTCCTCTTCTTCCATCAAAGACATTCTCCATGGACACCATTGCTATTCTCCAGACAGTTTTCTCAAGAGTGTAGTGGGGGGTGGGTGAGGGCTTTGCCCCTCTAAATGAGAATGCTGCCCCACATTTAGTTTTCCTTTGGTCCCCAAATTTCTAGCATTGCAGAAGGTGGAACACTGAAAATGGTTCAAGCCAAGAACCCCTATATTTTCTGTGTTTGCATTTTCTTGGTCACTTTGCTTGCCCCTTTCTTTGGATATCTAGACTGTGGCCAGAATTCACCTGGAGACTTACTTTTTTATAAGTGGACCAATGTCCATGGGGAATACAATTGAACAATTCTGTAACGTCCGTATTCAGCAAGGGATTGCCGTGATGTGACTGTGTAAGGGAGTCAGCAAAGTGTCCAATGTCAATGTGCAATGTGTTGGTTATCACCTTTAAAGCCCTAAATGGCTTGGGTCCAACCTATCTTCGGGACCGCCTCCTACCATATAATCCTCCCCGTGCACTTAGGTCCTCTGGGAAGAATTTGCTACTACCTTTAAAAACTAGGCTTTCTACAACTTCCCGGAGGACCTTTTCAGCTATTGCTCCCAGATTATGGAACGGCCGTCATATTACCACCTTAAATAGCTTTTAAAAATCTCTTAAGATGGATCTCTTCCAGTGGGCCTTTCCTGAATAGATACCAGCCATTAGAAAGAAAATCTAATTTGTCCCAGCCTCACTACAGCCACTGTCTATTGTTTATTTTTAGTATTTGTTTTAAGTATGTTTTAAATTTGAATCATCTAATTGTATTTTAAGGGGGGAGGGGAGGGATTTGTTTTAAGTATGTTTTAAATGTGAATTATTTAATTGTATTTTAAGTGGGGGGAGGGTTTTGAATGTATATTTTAAATGTTGTAAGCTGCCCCAATTGCGTCCTGCAGAGGGGCGGGATATAAATATCATCATCATCATCATCATCATCATCAATGTGTATCAGGACCAATGAACATCATAACCTATGTGCAATGGGAACAATTCACATCATGGCTGATGTGGAACAGCACTTCCAACGCACATTGAGACAATCTTGCTGGTGCCCTGTTATTCATTTTTACATCTTCACAATTCACTAACAGGGCTTCTTAGCTACATAGCTAATTGTACATAAAGTTATGTGATGTAGACCATGACAGAGAATTCTGGCCATCATAATAATAATAAATAATAATTTTTTATTTTTAACCCGCCCCTCTGCTCGGCAACCGGGGCGGCTTACAGCAAGATTAAAACAACATCAAGTTAAAACAGTCCTTCCCCATCCTACCCTCCCACCCCTTAAAACTAAATTAAACAAATAGAGAGTTAAAACAAAGATAAAATACAATAAATAAATAAATAAATAAATAAATAAAAGCAACGACGGAGAGGGAGTGGGTAGCATTTCTAAATGCTCATCTGAAGTTTTACGTTATTAGTAAATTATATTAGTAGCATATTTGTACTGTATACCACCAGATTGATTATTACCATGATACACATGGCACAGGAATGGAAAGACATCATGAAGATGTGGCCCAAATCAAGATTTATTTTCTTTAATGAGCTGATCAGAGATGAAGACATTTTGGAAACCATGGAAGAAAAACAGTGTAAGGCCTTAAAAGACAGGAAAAGAGGAAGGTAAGGCAAATGTGAAGGGGAAAGCAGTCAACATAACGAAAATGCACTGAAAGTAAAGCAAACTAAAATTACACAAAACTGTGATGTGGTTATCTTGTAGCATATAAACAATTTATCTCAAAAAGGAAGACCTGGTATAGCATAGATAGGACTGGTGGCTCACTAGAAAGTTATTAAGAAAAATGATTTAAGCATTAGGAAGAAAACCACATGAATTTACTTGCCAAACAAGATATACTTTCTTTCTTTGCAGAACAGTGCTCCTATTCTGGCAGGAGGAATGCAACTAGTGAAATAAAAACATCTTCCCATAAATAATCTGAGAAAAGTGAATAACTTTTGAGTACAAAATAGGAAAACTGGTCACAATTTTGAAATATTCCTGAGTGGAACTGGTTTCCTAAAGAAATTACATATTTCCTTCCTTGCATGCATGGTGCCAAAAAGAGGAAATGCATCATCAAACAGAGGACAAACGATCACACAGATTTGCATAAAAATTTCCTATGCTAATTCCATGCAATACACATACAAGTTTAGGAATAATAACAAAGTCTGTTACAGCAAAAACTATAAAGTCTGGTGATCACCCTTGAAAGACTAACAATTTTCACTTGGCAGAAGCTCTCCAGCTTGTTATGAGCCTCATTTCATCAGGTGTATGACCAAGTTTATGTAAAGTAAAACTTGTTACTTTTGGTTTTTGTTTGTTTTTTCTGCAACACACTAACATGACTCCCTCTGCTTTGAAGTTCAGGAGCAATTAGTGTAATATGGAAAAACAATGCTACTCAACATAGGGCTTATCTATATGAGGCTATGATTTTTTTGGCAAAATTGCAGACATGTGAAGCTATCTGAGTTCATTGTTCAAATGGGCATGCCTGCGAATCAAGATGGCAGGTGCGAGCGAATTACTCATGTTTTTATTTCCACCAGTTGCCGCCACGGAACAGTATCTTTTTTTAAAAAAAAGCATATCCAAAGTGCAGAAGTGCGATATTCTGCTTAAATAAACAGAAAAAAAGGGGGGGAGGCTGTTTTGTCACCTCAGAGCACAATCACTACAGCGAAAATCCAGTGGTTTGGGGGCACTTGCTTCTCCAGCAAGGTCTGCCCTCTGTGCATGTCTGACCAATCAGCTTTCCACTTCTGCTCTTATGGGGAATGCACATCAAAGCGAACTGGTTGTCCCAACAAACAGGGATGCACATTTCCTTCTGAGTTTTTTTAAATACGGGAAAAGCCATGAAGGCTTTTCCCATGGAGTATTTGGCATTTTTGGCCCCTCTACATCTGAATACGGTGGATTTATATGGGATCTCATTTAGACAAACCATATTCTCCTTGAATTCTATGAGGAGTATTTTTGCTGTACAGGCAATCTCATAATTGCAAAGACTGTAACCAAGTGATCTGAATGCCTGTTCAGTTTGGTGACAGTTCATAGGCACTCATAGGCTGCTGCTCTCCCTTTTTATGTTCCTCTGTCTTTAAACCAGACTCAGGTTGTGTGTATGTGTATGCGCCTTCAGGTCACCTGTCAACTTATGGTGACCTCATGAATTTCATAGGGCAAGAAATACTCAGAGGTGTTTTTGCCAGTTTCTTCCTTTCTAATATAGCCTACATGGTATTCACTGTCAGTCTTCCATTCAAGTACTAACCTGGGCTAATTCTGTTTAGCTTCCAAGATCAGACAGGATCTGCTGCCTTTACAGCATGTCAAAGAGACGATATAGTCAGAAGGCTGTCTTCTGACAACTCTTCAAATAGAGGACTGTCCTAAGTAAAACAGTAACACCTGGTGGCTTCCAGGTCATTAGGATAGTGAATCTATTCCAGATTTTAAAGGCACTTCATAATTTTAATCTGGATTTTAAAGCAACTATTCAAGGTGCTGAATCCTATTTCAGAGCAGAATCACCACACTATTGACATGGGAGCTATCAGCCAGCACTGCAGTAAAGCAGGATTTTATCAAACACACATGAGCACGTGCAGGTTTCCTGGCAAATACACCACAACAGAGACACCATGTATTTAATCTCTCCACATATATTTAAGAAATACCATTTTAAAACTCATGAAGTTACTACTCTTAATAGCACTTCTGTTGAGAAGGAATATGCCAGATTTCCACTGTTTTGTTGAGTAGTATGGCAGCTAAGAGACTCACACTCAGGCACAGTTAACTTCCCATTTACTTCCCTGCACATTCCAAGTAGAATAAATTAAATATTTAAAAGACAGTATGCAGCAATTTTCTTTGGTAAGTGGTAGAGGCCATTTGTCAAGCTGCAGCAGTGTTTTGCAAGCTGTCGAATTGTGCTTACATTGGTTAAAATAATCTTTATATTTCATTAAGCAACCAAATAAGCTGATCTTCCCCACTGGCTGTATAGATGGCTTTAATTTTCAAAATCTGCAAATGCATCTTTTATGTCATTTGGTGGCTGGAGGGCATTGGTAATGCTGCAACCAATTGGAGAATAAGCAGTGGAGTTTTATTAGGTGGTATATGATATAAATTAACATTGTGCAGTGAAAAGAGCACATCTTACGTTGTCCTTGATACAATAGGGGATTGACCTTCACCCTCTCCTATTAATAATGGTTGTAGATCCTGTGTGCCCTTTGCTGCAGATTTCTAGAGAGTGAGGAAAGTTTGTAAAAGGGAAGTTAACAGAAAAACAAAAAGCACTGACATTTAAATTCTCATGAGGTTAGATCAACATTTTAATGTTAGAGGAATAGCCAGCAACTGGAAGATGGACAGAGTTTCATGTTTAACATCTTGGCAATGGGTTTTAAAGAAGCCATTGCAGAAAGCATGCAAGATAGTTGGAGGTGTGGAGACGACTATATGACAGAAATCCGATGTGGTTGGCATTGTTGTTCACACAGGCCAGCCAGGCCAACACCACATCAGCCCTAATGGCTCATCCCATTTTCAGAGCTGCCACTACTTCCTTGCCAACCAAGGAGCTCCGTGGAAATCTCCCCACCATGGCATAACTTCTACTGAGGTCAGAACGGGTGCCCAGACTTGTTATCAACAAGGAGGGGGGTTGCTCTACCCCAAGGGTGGGGAACCTTTGGCCTTCTAGATGTTTTGGACTTCAGCTCCCACAAGTCATAGCTAGCATGGCCAGTGTTGTGGAACTATGGGAATTATAGTCCCAAACATCTAGAAGGCCAAAGGTTCCCCACTCCTGCTCTACCCCTTCTTCGCTGATGGCACGGGCACTCTGTTCTGACCTCAGCAGAAGTGCCACTGATAACTTGCCTGTCAAGACCACTATAGCAGCCTATTTGTTTCCAAGCCCAATTCAGTGTGGAGGCTTTTATCTTTAAAGCCCTAAAAAAGTTGAGACCCAGATATCTGCAGGAGTGTCTCCGCTATATTAGCCTGCACATGATTTAACTTTATCATCATCCATACTTTCACACTAAACAATTATAGCACTATATAACTGCCATAGTTGCATGCAAAAGAATCAGGGTTTGTAGTTTGTAGGGTTTGTAGTTTGGTGATACACTAGAACTCTCTGGCAGACAATTCTAAGAACATCTCCCTAAACTGCAAATTCCAAGATTCCATAAGATGGCACATTGGCAGTTAAAATGAAATCATAGTGCTGTAATTGTACATAATTGAAAGGCCCCAGGAGATATGGGATAACATGAACTACCAGGCTGACTGGTACATTGTGTGAGACCAGGGGACCCCTCTCTGTGTTGGCACTCCAAATACGGATTAATCTCCAGACAGGAGTGCCACTGGTGACAACAGTACAAGCATTTCAGCACCAGCTCAAAGACTTCTTTGTCCAGTTATTTTGCTGCATTCCTTCGTAGTGATGATGTTGCTTACTGGGTTTTATTGCATTTTGTATGATAAGTTTAGCCATGCCCTTATGGCTTGCCCTCATATCTTCAAGTATGCAGGGTACTTTTAAAAATTTGAATAAATAATCATTCAGCTCCAGCAGCCAAATCACAAATATCAAAAACAAAACTGTCCTACAGTTATATAAGATGGTTAGGTTTTACTGGGACTCTGACTGTCATGTCATTGTCAAAAAATAAATAAAAAAATACAAACCTTCTTCCTACTCACCTAAATCTAATTGCACTGTCCTACTTACTTAAACTTATTGTCCTACAAAGTTCTGATGGACGCTCATTGTCTGAACTTTTGAGATCCCCCTTCAGAGATAAAAGATGATGCCAACATTGGCAATGAGTGAATGACAGCAAAGTTCATATCCATTGGAAACCAAAACAGAGTCCTACAATGATTCACAAAATGTGGCATTCTACTATAAGAAAACAGTTTCCAGATATGCGACTTCTTTCCCTGCAAAAGGAGTGTGTACTAGGGTTCAGAAGCCCTAAAATGTCTAGCCCTACATGTTGTATGTAGGATCTACTTGTAGTTCCAGCTAGAGTAAAGCCATTGAATCAATGGGAAGTACAAAAGTGTTGACACACCATTCAACTGTTGGTTCGTTGGGTCCATTCTAGATAGGATTTCCAATAAGATTCAGGCTGCACTCTCCAAAGTTTTGTTCTTCCCCGCCCCGCTTATTCCCCCTATCTATTTAATGCACACCTTGATCCATGTATATCATCTTCTCTCTTCCCTTCCATCTGCCTAATTGTAAATACCAAATTCTGAGAAGGATGCCATTTTTAATAAGAAAATGCCGTGCAAAATGGCTACATCTCAATGATACTTGAGATGCAAAATCATCTCTGATTCTCCCAAGATGAGTTTTTGTAGGCAATGACCAAGTAAAGTGACCACTGAAATAATTAAACTGATGCTCTAAGCAAAGGCTCATTGATTTGGTTGGAAATTTTACAAATACAAAATGATTAAAGGATTAAAGGAAGCCTTTTCAAAGATTTGAAGGATTAATTTGAAATCTTCCCAGAGGGCCTAATATAAATATGAATAACAGTTGTTGTTTTTTTAAAGCATTTTCTTTCATTTTCTACTGAAGTTATTTTGGCCCTTAGGATTTTTTCCCCCAGTACAATTAACAAGGATATATGTGTTCTATGCATTTACAAAAAGTTCATTCCTCTTTAAATATCTTGGCTCCATTCTCAGAAAACCTAGGAATTTTTGCTTGGTGTGGTTCTTAGAATTCTCAGCTAAAGAGCTCTGATCCACTAATCTTGACTACCTGTCTACACTACAGTAGAAAATGGATTTAGTCCGAGTCTTTCTTCTCCCCATGTGCCTTGGGAACTGCAGTCCAGGTGAGTGGAAAAGGGCTCTCTAGATGAGAATTGTAGCTCAGATGAGTGGAGCAGGAGCTCTTACCAAGCAACAAATTCCAGGAATCCTTAGGATGGAGCCATCACAATTGAAGTGCTATGAAACTGATATTCACTCTGTAGTGCAGATACCCCCCTTCCAATCTTACTAGTGGTGGCAGTGGTGACCAGAAGAAACTCCATGCAAAGAAGAAGCAGAGCTCAGACCATGGGCTGGTCAGCGACTCCTGATACAGATTTTTATTTTATTTTATTTTAATTAGGTATTTATACCCTGCTCTTCAGCCACAAAGGCTATCAGACTGGCTTACAAATTGTTAAGCAATAGCAATTTACACATCTATCCTGCATCAAGCAGTTTCCAATGTGTATTAGCTAATGTGTATTAGATACAGTTGGCCTTCTGTATCCACTAATTTGGCATGCAAGGATTCCAGCATCCCTGGCTTGAAACTATTCTCCTCCCCTCCCAAAAAATTTCCAAGAAGCAAACCTTGATTTTGCCATTATATACAAGGGACACCATTCTACTATGCCATTGTATGCAATGGGACTTGAGCATCCATGGATTTTGGTATCCACAGGGGGTCCTGGAACCAAATCCTAGTGGATACCAAGGGCCCACTTTATTTGTCTTTTTCCTACCTTCCAAATATCAAGGAACATCTGAAGATAACAAAAGCTCTCCAAACAAGGTTTCACACAAATGTAAAGAAACACTTCAGAAAATGAAAGTGGACACTTATTTAGGCTGAAGAGTCACCTGCTAGTGGGTTATAAGATTTAGTGGAAGTCCTATCACATGAAGAGAATGTTATATATGCTGACAATATGACAGGTAACCTAGCAAAGATCCAAAGAGTCAATGATTTTAACTAAAAACATTACACCACTACAGAGACCATAAATTAGAAAGGCTCATTAGATAGCAACAAATTTTTGTCATGCTAATGGCAGCTGGTGGCTCCCTTATCATTAGGACAGAGCATCTGTAAAGAGGATTAGCCTAGATTTTTGAGGAGCTATCCAGGGAGCAGAACATAGCTGGATGACAGGATTCAGCACCCAGGATAGCACCAAAGTGGAAGGAGAAAATGTGTTGCACAAGCCCTAGCCAAAGACTTCTCACAGTATAGGACCACAATGTATGGATGATTGTTTTACATTATGATAAACAGAGTGAATAAAGAAAGATAAAGGCTGTACTAATATAAGCTCACTGCCATTGGTGACACCTGCTGGGTTCTACTCATGGTGGTGGCCAAAGGTGCAGCCATTGTCTTCATTTTCTTCAAATATAGAGCCCAGCATTCATGGCATTCTGGAGGGAGCTCAAACAAACAGCAGCTTCCATTTTGTTCTCTTGTTCAGAATGATGGAAAAACTGGATCACTACATTTCAGAAAAAGTATGATTGCAGCTACAGCTATAGCTGTTTGGGGCCCACTGAGCAGTATCCTGCTGATGAACCTCTCAGTCCCTCTGTACTGAGACAGGGCTCAAGTGGCCTACACAAAAACTTGAGAAAGAGTGTGGGGGAGATCTTTATCATAACGGAAGAGCTTCTCCAGATGTAGGATTGTATTTATCAAGCAAGGCTCATCTGCTGGTTAGAAACAGCTCTTCTGTGAATGGAAAAGGCTTTCTACTAACACATGTGCACCTGCAGATCCAAGTCTCTGTGTTCACATCACTCGTTTATGATCATCAGAAAGAACCTTTCTGTATTTGCTTGCCTACGAATCTACAGTTGATTTTCCAGATTCTTGAAAAAATAATTTTTGGCATATGCCCTCAAATTATACAGGATCCCCACAGCAAATGTAGGGAAGGATGAATCTGTTTCCCTTTCTCCTGTGCCATTAAAAACACACACACACACACAACCAAGCTCTTTCCATGAAATTTATGAAGAGAAATGCAAATTTTGGGTAAGTTCTTTGAAGAAATTAAAAGAATAAAATTGTCAACCATTACTAAGCTAATGGACTTCCAGTCCAGACCCACAGTACTCCCTATGGAACCTTTCCACAAACTCCTTTATGCCATGGTATCCCTTCACCTCACTTAGGTGCTGCAAATGCTACCTTGTTTTCCTGCACCACTGATTCTGATAAATACCTCAGTGGTTGGTAAGGAGGCACAGAGGCACATTCTGGATTCACCACCAGAAGTACCATTTTGAAAGGTAACAGAAATGGTCAAACTCCCCACCCCTATACCTGGAACAACATGGTTATTTTTCAGGGCACCTATAAACATTATTATGAGGTATAAAATCAAGTGGAATAAATATTCTTACCATGAAATTTGTTAGGGTTTTTGTTTGTTTGGGCACATTGCTATGTAAATGTCCAACTTGAGCACCAACATGATACAGTGGTTGGAGTATTGGACTAGGATACTGGGAAATGATGGTTTGAATGCCTGCTCAGTTATAGAAACACACTGGCTGATCTTGGAAAAGTCACACTCTCTCAGCTTAAGATGAAGGCAACGGCAAACCTCCTCTGAATACATCTTTCCAGGATAGGGTGGCCATAAGCTGGAGTTGACTTGAAGGTACACAAGAAGAACAAAATGTCCAACATATCCAATATCAGGCATTCAACCCCACTAAAAGCTCTTTTACTTTATTGAAACCTGAAATGGCTCAATAGCATCAAATACTCATATTGAGAGCTACTACAATATAGTAGTTAAGGCTGTTGGGCCAGCATCAACAGGCCCAGATTCTAGGCCTGAGTGGGATGTAAATGTATTGAATAAATGAATTAATTAAACTAAATAAATGGATAAAAGCTGGCACATGCTACTGCCACTACTTTTGTATATCCTATTATATCCTATTATCCTACCATGACTACTTCTATTCATCAGCACCCCCCATGGTACCACTACTTCCAAGCCCACTTTAACCAGTCCTAATACATTTCCAGGCCTCCTTCTACAGTAGATGAGAGAAAAACCCCTGTGAGATGGGAGTATTGAATGATAATTGGTAGAACAATATTAAAAGGGTAGAGACTGCATCCAAGATCCTATACAGTTTTACTGTAGCATAGATGCTGGATCTCACAGTTGCACAACAGACTGTGCCATAGGCACCACAGTCATGAGTTTGCCTGTTGTTCAACAGACAAATAGCATCCTACCCACCAGGCCAAAGGTAAAAGAGAAGGTTGTGTATGTGCTTGCAGAGCAATAGGCTGAGGTAGGGTCCATGCTTATACAGCCTCTGAGAAAGTGAAACTGGTTCTTCAATGATTCTTAGGAGATTATCAAATATGGCTAATGTTACACCAGAAGAACAACATAAGAATGCAAAAGGATGTCAATATCACACAATGTCATCTTTTTGCATTCTGCTGTCATTATTCTGGCATTTCTTTTTATTGACAGGCCGAGCCATCAATAGATCGCCTGTCCCATTTTGGTGCTGGCATTGCCAGCATGTAAAACCTCAGGCCATTTAACTCACATGAATGCAGTGTCAATAGCTGGTCCGGCACGAACACTTCTGAGTGAGATTGCGACATCCAGGTAAGTGACACACTTTTTAGAACCTTCCCTAGTTTACTTGGAAGTTTTAAAGTGTGTGTATGTGCTTTTTGTAACTTTTTGTGTTTTATTTTTTATTTTATTTTTGAATTTCCCACGCAATGAAGTCTCATGGGATTTCAAAAGCGGAAGCGAACAGGGCTTCATTCACTTCTTCTTCATTGCTGGGGAAGCCTTCTGCCAGAAGAGAAGGTAAGTGTGTGTGTGGGGGGGGCGTTATTTTGCCAGCATAAAATTGATTTTTTTTAATGCCAGCAAAAGAACGTTTAAAAGGGACTGTCTGATAAAATAATGCACCACCAGGATTTGGGCCTGTATGTGTAACCATTTAGTTATTTGCAGGAGGCTAGAATCCCATTTCTTCTTTGACATGAAATTGGGCCAGGTTTTTTTATGCCTTACAATACAGTAGCATTCAAAGCTCAATCACATATGTGGGTCAAGCTGACTCAGTCCACTAGTTTCAGCTTGCTAACCCCAGCATGGTCACATCAAGCTCTTTGGTTTTGGTACTCTCATCTTGATTCAACTGTCTGATCTGTCAGGAATATGTGAATTCTTCATTACCCCAAAGATGACCTTCAGGTACATTCCCAATCTGCAATATTATCAGTGTATCAGTCATCAGTGTTATCAATATAGAGCAGTGGTGGATAACCTGCCATCCAAGTGCTGCATGTGGCCCTTGGACTAATTCCAAATCCTTTACAAGTGAACAGTTTAGCCAACTGGCAAGAAAGGTCTGCCCCTCTTCTGGCTGGCTGCCAGGTGGAAATAAGAAGGAGAGGGAAAGATTAGGAGTGTTATATCAATTTTATACCACTTTAACTGCCATGGCTTCATCTTGGAATTTGCAGTCTGCTGAGATACTTAGAATTCCTTACTAGAGAGCTCTAGTGGACTTCCTTGAATTAGGGCACTAGAACTCTCTAGCAGAAGATTATAAGTACCTGACAAAACTAGAAATCCCACAATTTTGTAGAAAGTAGCCATGATCATTTAAAATGGTATTGGACTGCTATAATTGCACAGTGTTGATAGATTCAGAAATGGGGAGGAGAGGTGGTGGGAAAGATGTGCAAAACCTTGCCACTCCCAAATCATTGGCTTCAGCTTCATCCACCACCAGAGTGTGGTCCCTGCCAAATCACCCCATAAGGAAAGGAAATCCTTGATAGAAAACAAGTTTTCCCCATGCCTAAAGATAAACATGGTGTCTCTTTCTCTCTCAATGCATTATTCCATCCACCTAGAAATTTAAAAAGTATTTCATCCAGGGACACTCTGGTTTATATATGCATGTGGTGACGGCGCCAAACCTATGTGGGAGAGTTCTAAATAAATGATTTCTGCAACATATTTTTTCTCATTTCTTGCCAACATTTCTTTAAAAAACCCTTCAGGTCCAAAGGCTCCAAATTTCCTGCAAAATAAATGGATTGTAAGCTCTAAATCATGGTTGTTGTTCCTGAGAGGACACAACATCTATGGGGAAATCCTCTCTTTGTTATAATTGGATGTGAATTAATATTGCCATTTTCCCCTCAGATACACGGGGGCGGGGGGACCCTGTTGACTGTATGTTCATAATGAATCACGGTTCAAAAGATTTCCTTGAAACCATCTAAATAAAATTGCCATGGAACACTAACCTGAAATGCTTTTAAACCTCATTGTATATGTTCACTGTTCTTTTGCTTTTGGTAGGATTCAACTCTAAATGCTCTCCAGCATAAAAGCACTGTGAATAAGATGTAGATAGCCATATATTTATGTACAGATTTTATTGATACTGTATCCTAATTTTTGTTGATATTTTATTCTAATGGTTTTAATTATTTGGTACCTTAAAGTTGAAATTCTTCAAGAAAGGGTTGTTTTTTTTTAAAAAAAAGTATTTCATATGACTGTCATTACAATTTGACAACGTCCAAGGCAGTAAGGATTGATTACTAGTGTTATTTTGCCAAAGCGTCATTTCTCAGATCTAACATATGTTCCACATCTCAAACATTTCTGCTTGGGTCAGTGTAAAAAGTTGAGAAGCACTCCTTTTAGAGTGACATTCTCTAATTACAATGGCATTGAAATGCTGGTGGTGCTAGTGTTTTATAGCCTTGTTGTTTGGATGGCTACTTAGAAGTATTGCCACCGGAGAAATAGACAGTCAATGCAGTGGAGACTGGTGGTTCTAATGCCAGCAAGGCAGATAATCTATTCCAGGTATTAGTCCTAACCTTAAAGGAGCTGTGGATTTACCACTCCACTAATGTTGGAGCTATCAACCTCCTCTGATTGAATGGAATATAAAAGATTCATGATGAACTAGTCACTCTCAGTGGCTTTTGATACTATCAATCATGGTACCCTTCTGGATCATCTTGCTGAGATGAGGCTTGAAGGTACTGTTCTACAGTGGCTCCATTCTTTCCTGGAGGGATACTCTCAGAGGGTGGAGCTGGGGGATTCCTGTTTGACTCCCTGGCCTTTGGCCTGTGGAGTCCCTCAGGGTTCTGTTTTGTCCCCTATGCTATTTAACATGTACTTGAAACCACTGGAAGAGGCTGTCCAGAGTTTGGGAATTTTCAGAGGGAATTTTTTATTGGAATAAGACCATTCTACTAAAAAATACACCCGACTGCAAAAGGCCATAACAATAACACAAAAATAATACTAATTATTTTCCTCTTTTCTTACTAATACAAAAATAAATCTATCCTAACACTAATGTATTTCCCCCCTTAATATAAACACACTATAAGCACATTATATTTACACATTATAATTATACTTATTTGGAAATGAAAAAAAAAACCAATAAAATATTAATTAAAAATAATAATACAAAAATAATAAAATATTTATTTAAAATATCATTTTATGTTATTGCTGGGGTCGTCCCACTAAACCACAGCCAAAACTTTTTCCAACGATAGTTTGGCAATTTCTCTTTTTCACTCAGAGCTAAATTTTCAATTACATTCTTCACATAATAGGCAGTGCCTTTTACATCCTGCAGATTTTGACTTTTCACCTCCTTTTGTCTCTGGAAAACTAACCCTAACATCACATAGAGGTTTACCAGGCGCACCGTGGACCAGGGCACTTTCCAAAACCTCTCAGCCACGGCGGAACCAGGCTCCTTCCTCTTCCTCTTTTGGCCCACTGACTTTCTGGGTCCCCTGACACCCTCTGGAGGTTCAGTCCCTGAAAGCACTGTCTCCCAAGCCTGCTGTGCCAAATCTGGCCAATCCAGGTCACGGGCCACCTCCTCCCATGTTTCCCGGGCACTCGGGCAGTCCTGGACAAAATGTCTGATCATCTCCTTTTGTGCCACGCCACTCAAAATCTCAGCCTTTTTACATTTCAGATGTGGACAAGTCTGCTCATCCTCTGCGGTCCATGGTCCAGAGTTTGGGGGTCAGATGTCACCAGTATGCTGATGATACTCAACTCACTCCTTATAATGTTGCCAGATTCTGCGCAGCTGCGGTTAAAATTCGACAATGTCCTCAGCAGTAAAATAGTGTCAACCTAGTCTTGTTATACTGGAGCTAACATTTTAAATACTGCTTTTAGCCTGTTTTTATCCTGTGATTTCACCTTTATTTTGTATCCCCTTTTTACCTGTGCTGGTCTATGACCGTAATAAAGATTCTATTCTATTCAACTCACTCCTTTTCATCTAATTCCAAAGAAACTGTTCCTGTTCTAAACCAGTGCCTGGCAACTATAATGGACTGGATGAGGGCAAACAGATTGAAGCTTGACCCAGACAAGACAGACATGTTCCTGGTCAGAGACCTGGAGGTCCAGGTCTTAGTGGCAACCAGGAGTGCATTTGCACAGTTAAAGCTAGTGTGCCAACTGTACCTGTTCTTGCAGAAGTCTGGCCACAGTGGTTGTATTCCGGTTGGATTGCTGTAATCTGCACTACATGGGGCTGCTGTTGAAAAGTACTCAGAAATTTCAGTTGACCCAAAGAGCAACAGCCAGATTATTAACTGGGTCTGGCTACAGGGGGCACACAACTCCCTTGTTGCAACATGTCCACTGGCTGCTGGTCCATTTCTGGCAAATTTCAAAGTACTGATGATGACTTATAAAGCTCTATACTGCTTGGGTCCGTGTTATTTGAAGAACCATATCTCTCCTTATGAGCCCATTAGACCTCTAAGATTGTCTGGAGAGACCCTTCTCTCTGCCCCACCACCTCTCAGGCTCATTTAGTGAGAACAAGGGATAAGGCCTTCTCAGGGGCTGCTCCTAGACTTTGGAACTACCTCCCTAGGGAGATCAGGACAGCCTTGTTCTTGCTCTCCTTCTGTCAGCTGTTCAAAACATTTTTATGCCATCAGGTTTTACAAACTGAGTAGGGTTGGACTCTTAATGCTGTGTAGTGCAGTTTTTAAGGTTTGTATATAGTCTTTTAATGAATTTTAATGTTTTTAATGTTTAATGCTTTTAACTTTATAAATTATTTTATAAATATTTTATATTTATACTATTTTTGAATATTTTGCATAGTTTTAATCCATATTGTTTTAAATATGCTGTTAGTTGCAATATCATCAATTATTGGACTGCTGTTTCAAATCTGCCCCATTTCCATTCACTTCTCAAAATTTCCCATTAAAACTTGACTGTAGTCTCATCTCTGTATGTAGAAAATTACAATATGGTATATCTAAGAGCCATGGACAGGGACTGGAATCTTCATGGTGACTTACGCTTCTATGACTAGACATTATACTAGCATAAATATTTTTTCAAACATTGAGCAAGAAGCTATCCAGTACCTCCTTGTGCTATATGTTTTCCCCAGCTATGCAACAAAAAACAAGTTGTGCCCAGCTATACTCATATGGCCAAACAGTAGTTGGAAAGGCAAAGCTGTGTTCCAGTGCTATCTGGCTACCATTGTACATCCGAGAAAGAAGACACAGCCTTTACCTTTTGGACCTCTTATGCGCTACCAGCATCAAATAGGATCTCAGCCAGAGTCTGCAACAATGACATTTTTATAAAATTTGTAAGAGAAATTATTTTGAAATTGTTTTTACTATAGATCTTATTGGATCACGAGCAGTGTTTTGCAGTAAATAAAAACAATTGCATGTGTCATGTGGACCAATTTCACACACTCACCATCTTTCATATGGTGCTGCTGGGTGTTCACCTGATCCCCAGCATATAAAAGGTCCAACAAAAGGGTTTAGCCAATGGCATACTTATGCTGATGGAGGGTAATGGCAACCAACCAGGCAACAGTTCAAGGGAGATCACCTGCCCACCCCCTCACCGTTAAAGCCAATCAGTCACTAAGTAGATTACAGAACTCTTATCTGCTATGGAAGGAAACATTCCATAGTTACCCATGAGCAAGAGGATTCCTTGCAAGTTTTGCTATGTGGAAAGCCTCTGCTCTTCAAAAAGGCATGTGCTCTTGTTTTGTTTTATTTGGGCAATGGGATTCTGTAAGACAGTGACTTTCAAACAGGGCTCTTTGAGTCTATGAAGGGTGCTATAATGAGACTACAATTGCAGGCAGGCTGCTGAGACAGAGTTCTTCAGCTGTTACTAGTCGTCCCCAGCAGTGTGCACTCATGCCTCAGTGCAGTGCATCACATGTGCTTATGTGCCCATCCTTCCAGATATATTGGACTACAACACCCAGAACCTCCCATGCATGGCTGTTGCAGACAGCTGGATTGGGATGTTTAGAGTTGCACCAAGACTTCCCTGCAACCTTATCCAAACGTGTTGGCCTGCAGCTTACATTTTTCCTAGCAAACTCTGGATGAAGGTGATGGGAATTGTAAGCTGACACATTTGGAGGTACCAAACTGGAAATGCTAGTCTAGAGACTGTTCAGTCAATGTGGGACAATTGTGAGTGCCCAAGGAGCCATCCTTAATGTCCAGCATGAAAGGGAGAATTCCTAGTATGCTTCCTAGAAACTTCCACAATGCGTAGGAGTTCCATTGCAGACAGACCAGAGTGGACCAGAGCTGGTGTGTGTGTGTGTGTGTGTGTGTCTTCAAGTCGCCTGTTGACTTAAGGTTAGCTATAAAAAGACAACAATATTATATATTTTTAAAATGATCACATAAGCCTTAAAAGGACAAACCTGTATTTCCACAGTAACAAAGAAGCTAAACGTTAATTAAATTATTTTCATTACTTTATCATTCCTTTTAAAAAATAATTGATATAACCCTTTTTTCTTAATTTTAACATATATTCTTGTTATTAATACTTGAACCATGAGATCTAGAATTTTAAGAGCTGTAAAATGGTGAAGTTGCTCCCTTTAAAAAGAAAAAAACAAGAATCAAACCTAAGGCTGACATATTTGCTAACAAGTGAAATTCAGGGACTCCTTTGAAAAGCACGCCCATTATCAGAAGGCATATATTTGTGCTTTTTTGCCCTCATATATGTTAGCAACATAGTCCATTACAGTTTTAAAAAGAACAACATTTGCCTGAGAAGCCTATTGTAAACAACACAACTAAAGGAACAGCTAAATGAGTGATAAATAGCCAAAGTTCTGCCATGCGTGGTTAGGTTTCTTAGCACAGCTTTGGGGACCTAACTTCAGGCAACTCATCTGGAACTTTGCTCCAGCAGTCACGCTCATGCAGATGCCATTGCTTGTTTGTCTTTGATCAATTTGATCCTGGCCCTCACAGAACACGCTGAGCTGTTATAGCCAGAAGTCGTCATTTTGGTTTGGACACTGCTGAATTTGTTTCTCTGGCTTTTGTTATGATGTGTTTGCTGTTTATGAGAGATTGATGACTCTAGGGACAAAACCCATTACAGTTATCCACAGGCTACAGAGACCAATACCATGTTAAAAAGGGTAAAGGCAGGGGGGAAATAGAGAGGAAAAAAATGCTCCTGGATTCTCCTGCCAGTGTCCACTTCTTCTGACCCAGAAGGATCCTTCTCTTGTAGTCTTTGATATTGTCCCTTGAGGGCACAGCTAATAGGCATGGGAACCTAATATTGTGACAGATCGGTACCATAGTCTGCAAAGTGGACAGGAGGTCAGGCAGTACCTGCATCTACTATGAAGACATATTCTTACATGACACTGGTGGCATTGTGTGACTACATACATGCAAACTCACATTCTCAAAGGGCAACAGTTGCATACTCCACCACAAAAAGTGCTATAAAGCATACAACAGGAAATCAATAAATGGTATACATGATAAGCAAATACCTCTTGTATTCAGCAGTAAGCGTTTCCCTATTAAATGCATCATGGAATTACTTCTATACACGTGCTTCAGTATTTACCATTTAGCATGTTCTCATCCAGCCATTCAAAACAATGTAATATTTGTTTTCCTGCCTATTTTTATATATACAATTTGTCAATTTGCAGTTTGTGCAGCTTGCAGCAGGGCTTTCACAAATGTTGGTGTAGATAAGGCCCAGAGGTAGACCAGAGGCATCATGGAGACAGTTTTCTGGAGTATTTTTACACTACTCTTAGGCCAAACCACTTATTAATCAGGAGCCAGAGATTAGAAGAGATTCATTCACATGCCAAAGCAAATTCACTTGTTGCCTTTCTCAGCCACACAGATGTACACTCATGCCTATAACATGAGACTGGACATCCTGTTTTGAATAATCAGGGAGACTTTTGTATAAGGAGATGCTGTCTGGAAAGTTGCTCCCTTCAGTTGGTTACCTGAGCAGTTATCTATGTAAGGTCACTTCCTTCTGACATTTGGGGGAGACTTTTCTCTCCAGGCCAGGGAAGGATGGGCTGTGATTTTAATTTACTTAGTTCATTTTAAAGATAAGAGGTCATTAGAGATTAATGAGCCACCACTGTCATTGTCCCCCACCCCCATGTCTGAAAAGCAGCATAGAAATAAACAGCAATACTCCAAAATGCAACACCTGAAAATATCTAGAAAGAAATAAACCCTCTGGGTGACCTTGGGCAAGTCACACTCTCTCAGCCTCAGGGGAAGGCAAAGGCAATGCCCCTCTAAACAAATCTTACCAAAGAAAACCCATTGATCAGTTCACCTTAGCATCACCATAAGTCAGAAATGACTGAAAGGCACACAACAAAGTTATCGTATCCATTCCAAGTGAGAGTGTATGTGTTTTATAATTTTATTTTCTCAGTTGTAAATATACTTATATCCTACCTTTCCTCCAATAAGCTCAAGGCAGCACATATGGCTCTCCACCTCCTCCCTGCTTTCTCCTCACAACAACCATCTGAGAGTGGTTAACAGTAACCCTCTGAAGACTAGAATCTGGTTCTTCCAGCTTCCAGACCAGCATTCTATGATCCTGGTTCTTTTATGTCACATGACTTCATCTGTACAAATAGTTTGGTATAACTATCCCCATTTAACAAAAGTCCATCTCTTTGTACAAAAAAACTTAATGTTATGATCAACAATAAATCCTTCCAAGAAGATCATCTCATAATTTACCACCAACCAACATTTCACATCTATTTTCTGACACTCGAGGATGTGTGACCCATAAGGTACCTCAAGTCATCTGATGTAATTGTTATCATTTCCATTGTAAAGGCACATACAGTCAGCCCTCTGTATCCACAGATTCTTTATCCATGGATTCAATCATCCACATCTTGAAAATATTCCACCACCCCCCAAAAAAGAAAGCAATTCCAGAAAGCAAACTTTGTTGTTTGCCATTTTATATAAGGGACACCATTTTACAAAAAAACGATACAAGGATTCCCTGAAACAACATCTCAGGCTTGGCCAAATTGATCACCAACAATGGTCTGCCCTGGCCTCACATCGGGAGGCATGGAGACACAGTGTCCACAATGCTGCAGCCTTATTTGAGAACTCATGACGAACAAGTCTTGAAGAGAGACGACAACGCAGAAAGAATCACAACCCAGAAACATCACCCAAGGAGACCTTCTGCTGTGCTTTCTGCAGCCGGACTTGTTTATCTCGGATTGGCCTTTTTAGTCACCAGCGTGCTTGCAGAAAGCGCAGGATGAGTCCTTCCTGAATCTTCGTTTGTGAAGAAAAGCCAGAGAGAGAGAGAGTATATATATAATGGGACTTGAGCATCCACGGATTTTTATATCCACAGGGGGTCCTGGAACCAAACCCCAGAGGATACCAAGAGCCCACTGTATATAAATGAATGAGACTCTAATTATCTGACCCAGGAGTGGGATTCAGGTGGCCGTGCAAATGTAGCAAACATTATTAAATTCCCAACAATTGGACTACAACCCCAAGCAATTCTCACCTCTGTCTGTGCTGCCTAGGGCTGATAGGACATACAGTCCAATCATATCTGGAGGGCCACATGATTCCCAAATCTGATCTAAGCCTTCTCCAACCTGATCCCCACCAGAGGTATTGGCTGATAACTCCCCTAGTCCCAGATATTGTGTATCAATGGACAACACAGTCTGAGGATGATGAGAGTTGTCATCCAACACCTATGGAAGGGTCTTTTTACACATTTGTGACATACTTTGAACACTTAGGTTTATTTTTTTAATGTAGAAGAAGTTCTTGCCAACTGGGAGTATTATGACATGCTCTCCAAGGTTTAGCAGAAAGAAACAGGGACATCCATTCTTTTATTTCAAAGGAAGATGATCAGTACCAGCTCAAAATATTTCCCTGCCTGAAGCACAGCTCAAATGGTCCACTGTGTCTTAAGCCAATAATTGGAAAAAAAATTGTTGCACCATTCAGACATTAATTCTTTTTCATCTACCTTTGATCCTTCACTTCTCTCCACACCCACCCAGTTGCTTTTCCCTGCAGCCCTGAAAAAGATGCTTATAGTCATATAATAGGAAAGCACAAAAGGCCTGGATTATCTATTTCTTAAACCAATTTCTGTCCTCTTTCTCTTTTCTGTTCTCCCCCTTATGATGATATGTGTACCCCTGTGTTGATTGTCTGACCACACTTTATTCTCAGTGGAGCCTGGGTCTCCAATGGCAGCTGTGCAAATGAACCTGTTCTGGGTTTTAGTCCAAACTTTAAAGGTGCTATCCAAGATGCCGAAGCCTATAGTCACAATAGATTCAGCACCTTGGATAGCACCTTTAGATTTTTGGATTGAAACCTGGTAAAAGCTTCACAGCTACATAGACACCACTGCTATCTGTCTCCATTGCTCTAGCCTTCCCTCACCCACTGCCACCTGTACTAAAAGGTTCTCAGTTTCAAACACTTGAGGACACACTAGTAAGGCTGTGAAATCCAGTTCTGGGTTAACAAAGAGTGGGTAGGCAGGTAGAGGCGCAAAATGTTGATTCTGTAAGTTTTAACTACCTGCACATAGTGCAATCCCATTTCCACCTCTGCTCAGGTAAAGCAGGCCACCAGTCCCTTACCTGGCTGGCTTTTAACTTTTAAGTCTTGAATTGTTTCAGTTTGCTTATTTCAAATATAATGTTTCATGTGTTTTCATCTTACTGTGAAAACTGCTTGGGAAGATTTTCTTTTTTAAAAAAATTGAAAAGCACCCTCTCACTTCAAGTAGAAAAAGAAAAGGGAGGAAAGGATTTCAAATTAATACAGGATTGCAGCCTTAGACACACAATGCAGAAAAGAAAAAAATGAATAGGTACAGCAAGAACCCGTGTGGTGTAGCGGTTTGGGTATTGGACAAGGACCTTGGAGACCAGGATTTGAATCCGTGCTTGGCTGCAGAAACCCACTGGGTGACCTTAGGCAAGTCACACTCTCTTAGCCTCAGATGAAAGCAATGGCAAACCTCCTCTGAACCAATCTTGCCAAGAAACCCCCATGACAAGGTCACATTAGGAGACTTGAAGGCACATAATAACAACAATAAACAACTGGAAAATATATTAAACTAGAAAATTAATAGTCCTTTCCAAACCAAAGTTTTTATACAACCAGAACCACTCATTTCCAGTCCTGTACATGCACTGATGCCCCTTAACTTTGGCCAAACTGACTAAAAAACAAACACACATCTCCTTTCCCATAGTTTATTATTTTCTCTGGTTCAACTAAGACAGCTCCAATCCTACCGCACACCTTGTCATTTGCTGTGAGCAAAGGGAAAGGGGAAAGGAGCTTGCCTTGCCTTTGGGGAAGCCAAGGGCTACTTCCAGACAAAACTGTTATCCATTAACATCCAATTATCACTTGGTCCAAGCCATTAATTATAAATCAGCCTCCTAATTGGGATAATTAGCTCTCTGCTGCTTAATGTAGTGTGACTGATGCGTTTGGAAAGAATGTAATCACTCCATTTGTTTAGCTTTAGGAGAACAATATCAAATTCGTATGCTTTTAATTTCAGACTTATTTCACCCCCACCCCCTCCTTTCTCCCGTTGGCATTAAGAGCACTTTGTGGGTCCAGTTAATTGTTTGGGAGTCAGGTCACTGACGGGTCCATGTCAGTTTTCTCGAGAAGGACTAAACAATCCCATGGGAGAGAGATTTCCCATCAGGATCTAAAAGCAAGAGCAGCTGAATAGCTTTATTTCAAATACCCATCTTAACTGGCTAGTTTTCAATGTATCTGCACAGGAAGTGAAGCGGGGGGGGGGGGAAATAGTTGGTTCAAATAGTTGGTTCAAAACCTACTTGCCTTTTCATTGCTTAACTGATAGGGCATATTTTATATTCGATCTTGTCTCTTCCTCATATTCATATTAACGTGGTCTTTTTGATCTTCGGCTGTACAGTATCTGTTTTAACAAGGTAAGGCGCCTCTTGAGTCCCCGGTATGGGGGCAAAGCAGTTTATAAATAGGTAGTAAGAATAACAATAATAACATTTGGTCTTTTCCTTCACTTTCCTCACTTCTAAATGCTTATATTTTCTGTGAGTAAATAATGCATCTGTTTTGTGTGGATCTTCTCTCTCTCTCTCTCTTTTTTTTTTTTTTCCTTTCCCTTTTTTGGGGTCGCGGCGCCTGAGTGGTTATGAGACCCTGACTAAGAGTTTTGAGTAACTCTAAAACTTGCATTGTTTTACACCAACAGATGGTCGGAGCAACGTACAGTTCTCTTCTTCCTCCCATTTGGAATTGTCCATTTGAAGCTGGGTTTTTTTTAAAAAAAAGCCTTTGGGCTTCAGAAATGCTGGCGCTTAGATAAACTGGGCAAGTAAGTAACGACGCTGTAAGTAATCTCGTGAAAGGAAAGAGACAGAATCCTCCCGGGAAAATTCTCCTCCGCAAGGCCCAGCGAAGCCAACTTCGGACTTGCCCACTCCGGACTTGCGCAGGAGACTCTCTCAGTGGGTTGTGGCTACAGAATTGTCTCCCTCCCAAGTCTGTTGAAATGGCGATTTCTATTTGTCCCGAGACCCTTTGCCGTGCCCCTCCTCCCCATCCTATCGGGAGTATAGGCTTTAGAGTAGGAGGTGGTAAAAAAAAAAAAAAACCTAGCCACGAAACCGTCTACCAAACGCCTAGTTTGGGTTGTTGGCTGTGCCGCCCCGTTAAAAGCCGCTGCGTTGTCAGATTTTCGTGCGATCGCTTGCGAATGGTGGCATCTCGCAACCCGTTTTCTCGACAGTGTCTGGGGGGAAAATAGAGGGTGAGCAAAATAAAGGAAGCACTACCCCCTCCCCTCCTCAACTTGATGTTTCATTAATGAGGGGTGCTCAGAAAGCCGTATGTAGCTGCGGGACATGATTAGATATTTATTACTGTCATTTACATGGAAAATTTGAAGAGTCACCCAAGTGGAACCGAAAGGGAGAGCGGGGGGGGGGGAGCGACACACACACACACACACACCAGAAGCCGAAGCAAATCTCAGGAAGGCGCCCTGGTGTTGTTACCGTAGCAGCTGGGCTGAAGTGACAGGACCCGCGGGAAAGTTCCGCGGACAAATTAGAGCGGACAAGTAAAGCGGAACGAAAGCGCCAGAGTGCCCGATGGATAAATGGTGTGGACTGAGGCGTTGCGCAACTGCTAATCCCATACTCAAAAGAAATGGGAACGTACCCGTGTGTGTCTGTACAGGGACAGGGAGCGATGGCATTCTACTCCAGCAGATTTTTCTCACTTTTCAAAATCCTGTTCAAAAAGCCCCTCCCGCAAACCCAAACTTTGAAAACTTTAGCGCGCAGGAGAGTTGGGTTATAGGCTGCCGTCCTACACATAACTTATCTAGAAGAAAGCCCCGTTGACTTCAGTTTGTTTGCGCAAGCTTTCGACACACACACGATTCTTCAAGAGGGACGGATGGATAAAGCAAAGCCTGCAGAGGGAAAGTGGAGGAAAGGAAGGAGGATGCTAATCGTGTCGTGGTTTTAAGAGGCGATGGAGGGTTTTGGAATTTGTCACCAAAGGCTGCCTCTGCTTTTCTTGTTGACTTCCTTGAGGTCTCGAATCGAAAAGGAGCGCCTTTTGCAAAGAAATTGGATTTTTCTTCCGCTTTAAGGTGCAGAAAAGGAGGAACAGTTGGAAAATAATAGTAATTATTAAGATCGTTGCCTCTGCAGCCAACTAAAAAACAACCACCTTTAAGGACATCACACACACACACACGACAAGAAGGGTGGGTTGTATTTTGGACCTGGCTTTTGCAAAGAAAATAACAACAACCCCGAGTTTCCTACCAACCAGGATGCTGCAAAGTATACTTCTGCTGTAACTCTCAACCATGGGATGTTGAAGGGTCCGGTAAAGGCCTTACACGCTAAACCCTTATAGCGATCGGGGCAGGAGAGCTATTTCAGCCTCCGAGGTTCTTCCTCTGAGATCTGGGGTGGGGTGGGATGAGGTGGGGCGTCATTTTGTCAACCACCCCTAAACAGACAGAAAAAATAGCTTTTAAAAATGATCCTGTTAAGAATGTGAAGAAGGCCAACGCGAAAAGTTCACCAGTTAACGACACCGACGTTCACATTCATACCTACAGATCTACTATTTGTCTAGACAAGCTAATCTTATTGACTATTATGCTACCTATAAGCTAAACCATTTAAATGGGAACACACACACACACCGGCGAAACCTTAACAACCGAAGCGTTTGACGACAAACCGTTTGCTTTGAAAGGTAACGTGTCCTCAAATCTCAGAGTCACATTCACCCTTTACTTAAAGAAATAGCTGTACCAGTCCAAGCCTCTGTTAATCCAGAAAGCCAATCTACTATTTTTGGTATTTTGTTTGGGTATTGGAGCTTTTCAGTAGTTTTATAGGATGGTACAATTAAATCGTCTTAAGCCCAAATGCTTCAGCTCAAGTGAGCTAGGGATAACCTCTTTCCCCTTATAAAAGTTTAGATAAACCCTATAAACCCTATGGGTTTAGACAACCCCTATCGCTGCCTGTGTTGGAATTCTCCCCTAATAAACCTGCTTTTTTCTTTTCTTTTTCGGGGTCTTTGGGGGTCTAACGGTACCGCTATGAGTGTAAAAATAATCTGTCTAGAGTTGAATTCTTCATCAATCGTAAGTGGGAAAAGAAACTGGTACAGCTGTTTGGAAGATAGGTCTTTCCAATATTTTTTAAAAACCTTTTCTCTCCGTTCCTCAATTGGCCAATGGAGGGAGGGGGAAGGCCTCCTGACGCTTCGGAGGCGATCCTCAAACATGCTTACTTTCTGGGAGAGCAAATCTCTGCTGAAGTCTGCAGGATTTGCTTCGTTTTAGGGGTGGTTTACCTTAGTGGATGGGGGGAGCCCGAATTTTGACGACTGGGTAGAAAATAAAGCAGTCTCATAGCAACCAAAAGATTTACTCGCAGGTAAATGTGTTTACTGAATCGAAATGCGGGGGTGGGGGCGCAGCGACCTGGACAGAAATGTCGTTCGTGGATGAGGCTTGTCACTCTTAAGGATGTCGGATGGCAAAGCTTAAGGGAGCCACTGGCAAACACACGCTTGGTCACCTGTGTCTACAAGGGCCTTTGGGGTCCACAGAACCGAAACCCAAACACGCAGATTCACCCGCAAAGATGTTAGCTCCGCTGAAATCAACTATTTTTTTTACATTCGTTCGTGCGTTTGTGTGTATGTGTGAAAGCTAGTTTCCAACTTTTCGCCGTCCTCCCCCAGCGCACCTGAAAATTATTTCCCAAACTTTCTTGAACCTTTTCCCAACTCTTCTCAGGGTATTACTTTAAGTATTCGGGAACAGGGGGAAAGAAACGAACCGCCAGCCCAAAACAACTTGTTGAGCCACTGGTGGTGATGAGGAAACCAGGACGCTGTTCTGTTTGAAGGACAAGTCTTCATCTTAATTTTTATTTTTAAACCGCTTGAAAGCACACTCTCCCTTCACTGTTCGAAGAATAACTAAATTCTGATTGTTGCAGAAATCATGGCTACTACATGATCATAAACGGCCCTCAAAACCCCGCGCAATGGGATCCTAGGAGAGAGAAGCAGGGTGATCCTATACATGTTTACTCGGAAGCAAGGCCTATTTGGCTTCAGTGGCACCTACGCCCAATGGCTGCAGTTTTATTCGGGAGTAAACTGGTAGAAAGCGTGCCCTTGGGGATACTTAATACTCCAGATTAAGTTCCCTTGTTAAAGATGGGATTGACTTTCCGAACAGAGTGTGTGTTGAAATGTAGGCCTGAATCCCATTGGTCCTCTCAACCAGAGTAGATCCATTGAACCAATGGGATTTACTTAAGCGATCTTTCATCATTCATTCAGGAATTTATTCCAGGGGTCTACTTTAGTTAGGACGAGCAACTAGATTTCGGCCAAGGATTTCGAAAGGAAGCAACCCGTTCAAGCCTACGTTCGGTCGACCTCAAGGAGCCCCAAAAGCAAAGAAAACCTATGTATAGGATTCGGTGGTGGGGAAACAAAGCCCCGTTCCTTAAAACTTTCCGGAAGTGCCTCTCTTCCTTTCTTCCAGCTGCAGGCATCCCATCTTCCTGGAGCCAAACCCGACACAGAGATTTGATGCAATACCCACCAGATTTGGGGGTCCTGGGCCAGCCAAGGAGGTTGCTGGGCTGCTTTTCCTAGGAAAGGTCCTGATCATCTAGAGAGGGAGGAGGCTGTTCGCTGTCTCTCGCCCGACCCTTATTTTTCTTTTCTCGGAGCACTGGAATAACTAAGGCGTCCTTCTCCCCCTCCTCGCCTACCCCTCACTCCCTCGTGGCCCGAGGGAAAGGGCTCCGGCTGAGACCTCTGAAGTCTCTGCGGCGTTTAAAAGAGCCGGCTGGTCCCCTTTCGGGTTCGCAGCCTGCCAGATTGGTGGGGGGGGGGGGGGAGGCGGCACAAACAACTTCCCGAGTTACCAACACGGGTCTCTCCGCCAATGCCATCTTGGTCACCCAGGGAGTGTAGAGACAGAGCAGGTTTCACCGGGACGGGGTGTGTGAGATGACCGGGACTGAAGGAAAAAGAGTTTACAAGTTTGCAAGTAACAACAGCGCGAGCTTTAAATCCAGCCTTAAAAGCCAAGACGAGATTTGGGGATGATGATGATTATTTTTTTTTTCTTTTAAAAATCCCCTTCACATCCCCGCCTGAAATTATAGCTCCCAGGGGGCAGGGTCTGGCTTAACCTCCCACCGAGTCTGGTGCTTGGGAGCAAACTCATCAGGTTTTCAAAATAGCAACGAATGACAGCCAAAATTCCTGACACTCAGCGAGGAAGTAGCTATTGACAAGTCTGTGTTCTCCCTAAATGCCAAACCAATGTTTTTTGATTTGAGTTGACTTAGCCGCATAGTTCTCCGCAAAACCAACATACGGTCCCCATTCATAAATTATGTGGCGCACACGCTTCTGCTTTTATGAAGAGCCCACACCCCGAAATATAAAAAAGGAAAGTTTTCCAACTCTGAAAGCGTGCTAGCCCTACAACTTATGGGGCAGGCTTTATGACTTTCAAAGAAGGGCCATTCCTACGAACAAGGGGCATCTGGCAACCCTACTTGGGAGCAAACCCCTCGCAGGACTTGCTTATTCAAAGAACGGAATAACTCCGCTGTACCCGGCTTTGCATAAATAGAGAACTCGGGAGGTTGCTATCGCCAAGCTGATTCGCATTCAGGGCCGGGCGCGGATTCCTCGAGGCCATGTAGTCGAGCCTCACATACAGCCGAGGTCCCCCAAGGCCTTAAATTCTCTTTCCCTGTTTTCGGAAATCCAAATAACAAACTCCACACACAACTACCGCAACCCCCCCACACACACACCCTGCCACGAAGTGGCCTTCTGCTTCGTGTGGAATATTCTTCCCACCAGTCCTCTTTTACTGGCAATCTCACTCCGGGGCCTTCAGCTGCCCGCCGCTGGCCTCCGTTTCCCTCTTGCCTTCGGGCTGCTCGGGCTGTTTCGCTTATTAAAACCTCATTATGTAAATAGAGGTGAACATTTCCCATCTCCCCACTTCGATGCCTAGCTAGGAAGAGGGGCGAGCCCTCGGGCCAGTGATTTGGGACGCAGGGGAGAGGAAACGGAGCAGACGGGGGACGATGAGAGGATTGTAAGAGGAAAGAAGAAACAGACATTTAAAAGATTTTCCTGGTTTTTTTTTTTTCAGGGCTGTGAGGCCGTCTTCTGGAAGAGTTTATTTCTGACGTTTCGCCTGCATCTGCAGGCGAAATGTCAGAAATAAACTTCCAGAACACGGCCTCACAGCCCTGGAAAAAAACTAAGGGAAATCTATGGATTATATATATATATATATATATATATATATATATGAAGACAAGTGACATTTTTTAACCAACCGAATCTGTGCGCCTGAATTGTCTCCCTTGGAGCCATCTGCTAGAAATTATATTTGAAAAGCGGAGCGAGAGATTGGCCTCCATTGAAGTAACGGGGGGAGGAGGGGAAAGGAGAGGAGAAGGCGTTTCGAGGGCAAAGGAATCCCTCTCCACTGAAGCCGAGCCAGAGAACGAACCAGGAAAGGGCACGAGAAGTGGGTCGGGAGGGAGGGGGGGTTTCCTTTACTTCAGCGCAGCGTGGCATAAGACCGGCTTGGAAGCCAGCGCCTAACTTGGAAGGCGGGAAACTTTCGGCTGGAGCCCTGAGTCCCACCCATTCACCCACCCACCAAGCGACGGAGCCCCCTCAGGAGAGCCACCCGGAAACTAGCCGTTCCCCTCCAGGCCCTCGCCCGCCCCCCTCGGTGCCAAGACGCCCCTCTCCTCTCCTCAGCCACCTACCTCTCCAGCTGGGCTGAGGGAGCGCGCGCCTCCAAAGGGGCCACCCCTTCCTCTGGGCAAAGTTTGGAGCGCCCGGCGGCTTTTTCCTGTCAGGCGGCCAGAGGGAGGGAGGGGCAAAGCGAAGAGGGAGCGTACCTTTCCAACGGGGAGGGGGGGTCTCCTTCGCCGCCTCTGGGGTTGGCCTTGGGCGAGGGGCAGGAAGGCGGCGGCGGGTTTTCTCTCTGGCTGGAGTGCGCGGCCTGTCCGCGGAAAGTGGCCTCGAGCGGGAAAAAAGAGGAGCTGCTCGCCTTACTTCAGCCGCCTCCTATCACCGCACCCCCCCCACCGCCTCCTCCTCCTCCTCCTCCTCAGCCCCGCTGGTCTCCGGGTCCTGCCAAGCTGCCATCGACTGGGGGAGGAGGATCCAGGAAGGATTTTTAAAAGGAGCTTCACACAGCCCGAGGAGCTCCCCTGCCGCCCTTCCAATGGCCCTTCGCCCTGTCAATCAAAAAAGGGGGCTTGCTGAGCTCTTCCCGCCTCCTCCGCCTTCTCCACACCGCCGCTGTCACGTCTGCCTCCCTTCCCTTCTAATAGCCTCTTAAAGGAGGAGGGGAAGGGAGAGGAGGGGGAGCTACTGTTATTGTTTTCTCTCCCTTTACTCCAAGCTCGGTCAGGTGTAAAAGTCTAATTCAGTGGTTCTGAAACTGCGGCCCCCGAAGTCTGCAGTGTCCTCACAGTGGGTCCGCTTAAGGGCATAAAGCCTGCTGAGCCCACCTCTTCCCTGCAGTGATAGGAGCCAAGGCAAAGGCTGGCTAGCTTGGCCTGAGCATTGCCATTCAATCCGCTCCAGCCACAAACTTGCAGTAAGAAGCAGAAGAAAAGTCTTCCCTTCCCCTCCAGTGCTTCTAAGAGAAGTTTAATGGATGGTGCAATTGTGTTGTCGTTTTAAATCCTGAGTTAAGTCTTGGGGACTGACCGCAACAAAAGATATTTAAAGGGGGTCTCTGATAAAGAAAAGGTCCAGAACCACTGGTCTGATTGAATCCCTGGCAGATAAGAACAGGAGGTCAGGGCTGGCCTGGTAGAGCTGAAGGTTGCGGGGAGAAGACCTTGAAGGATCCCAGCTGGAGAATGAGGAGCCTAAGGTGACCCCCCCAAGTTTGCAAATATCTCTTCCAAGCGGATGAGCCTCTTGGTCTTATGACTTCGAAAGAAAGGTTGTGTTTTATTTAGCACACAGAGATAGGCCTAGTTTCCAAGGCGTAGCACTTTCGAGTTCCTAAAGAAGCGATTTCGACCCCATACCCCGAGAGCCCATGGCTCCTGCCTCTGGTGTGAAAGATCCACAGACTTTCTCAGCTTGACATTTCTATACACTTTAATGACGCGCTTCCTTTCCGATGAGGTCAAGGCTCAAGTTAGAGCCTCGCTGGAAGTTTCAAAGTTTATAGAAGGACTCGCTGCTTCTGCCAAGACGGACGCCTCCCTTTCCCACCGTCATGCCTGGACGGATTTTGATCAAATCAGTGGCCACGGCTAGCCTCAATAGTCACTTCAACCCAAGCTTGCAAAAGGCCTAGGCGATTTTTAAACCAAAGTCCTCACTTCTTCCTATTACTTTCACTCGTGTCTTCAACTGGATCAGCGCAATTAGTTCTCTCCGGGAAAGAGAAGAACAGGGTAACCCAAATATAGGTCCCTAATTTCTGAAAGCATCACTTCCACACTAGTCCACTGCTCTATGAATGCAACTCTCTCTCCCTTTCTCTCTTCCAGGTTGTGCTGCGTGTCAGCCTGTTGGTTCGCCCTGGCTGGAACTTGGTCTGTGCCTTTTGCCAATTTAGTCTCCATTTAACGCTCCTGTACGCTTTCCCGAAATGTAAGACTGGTTTATATTTAAAATTATGATCTTAATCCTCCCACACACACCTACACCCCAATCCTAAACACATTGTCCTAATGGTTAAGGTTACAATGGTAAAATTATCTGGGATTTCATCAGAGGAGACCTGCCTAACGCTTGCATTCCCACTCCCACCACCCCAAAAGCATGCTTATTGAAATGAGAATATGGAAAGCTATATAAAGCTGGGTCTTAGTAGTCCTAGTAGGAGGCCTCTCTCCCCAGGCAGGGCGCCTGTGGACAGAAGATGACCTCCTCCCCGGTTTGGCCCCTTGCCGTGGTGTGCGGGAAGGCGTTAGACTGGGATTAAGATTGGATTCTTCCATAATCCTGCGGATTAAAAGGAGGGAGGAAAGTAGGAGTGGCACGTTAAGGAGGACAGGACTTCTTTTAAATCATTTCCTTTAATTTCTATCACACACACACACACACACTCCTTCCTGTATAAACCTGGCAGGTCTCTCTACTTTGCAGGCAGCCGAGGGCGCGCTTTTTTTCTTTTCCTTTCTTTTTTTCCTTTTCCTTTTGGCAGAGTTGACTAACTGCAGCGTTGGTTTTATTTGCTTTTCGGCTTTGTCATGCCTTTGCAGCCGAAAGGGGCAGTTGTTGAAAGCCTTTGCAGGGATTGCTAATAGATGCCAGGGTCCTCCTTGCCTTTCGGTTCTCTCCCATCCCAGAAGGATTTAGGGTGGGATTGAAGAGGACAAGACGCCATTTCAGGTTCCAAAACACCCTGTTTTAAAATGACTGCGGATAAGAGGATTAAAACAATAATACCCTTCTCTTCTTGAGGGGCTTCCCCCCCTCCTCCTCTAGAAAAGATTTCTTCTCCCAGAGCAAAACCGTTTAGGCAGGAATTAAGGGAACAAGAAAGACTGAAAGTTGCGGGGAGGGAGGTGGTGGCGGGGAGGGTGGGGGAGGAAGAAAGGGTCGAGAGAAACTGCTCTTTTTAATCGAATTCTGTAGATTCTTTATTAAAAAAAAAAAAGTTCTAACCAAAAAAAAAAACGTAAAGGTAATGAACTTGTAGTAACGAGATACTTAAAGGAGAGGAAATCTAAATTTGAATTTTTTAAAAGGGCGGGTCAGGAAAGAGTTTCCTCAAAAGACCAAGTCTGTTTTAAATGCACTTCCTAATAAATCAATAAAATAAAATAAAGGCTGAAAGGGAGAAAATAAATCACTGAGGGGGTGTGTGGCTCTTCCAAGGTGATGATGGAGGTTCCCCAGGCTCCTTTCCCTCCCCCTCGCCTATTTCTTCTCCCCCAAACTTTGCTCACCTGGCGTTCAGGTGTGTGACACAGAGCCGCCTATTTCTAGCAGATGTTGCCATTCACCTTATGCATTACGGGAGATTTTCCTAATTCAGGGATAGGGGAGGTGTGTGTGAATCTGGGTGGTTGGAAAAGAAAGTCTGGAAAAGGGGGGGGGTAACGTGTGTCCAGTTCCTCTTGGCCTCTTCTTTCGGCCCCGTGTTTCTCGCCAGCTCCCTCAAAGGCTAGCACGGGGGTCCGGGGGCAGGGGAGCCGTTCCCGGCCGATTTGGACAGTCCGATGTGGAGCTCTTTCAGAGCTGGACGAGATGGCTCGGGGTAGGGCACTGGAGGCAAGGCTGGCCCAAGGGGCCGCGCTTGGCTTCCTGCCGTGTGTGCCCTTGGCCTCGCTGGGTTGGGAGACTGGGGGGGGGTTGAGAGAAACCCCGAAGGGACCTCGCCCGGCTTGACCCTTTCAATAGCAGGGGTCGCTTCTCAAACGTCTCCCCCCCGCGATCGCCCCCGCCACACCTTCCCTTTGACCGTCGTGTCTCTTTCTCGCTCCCCCAGGGCGCCTTTGGAGAGCCGTCTGTTTGCTTGGCGAGCAAGCCTTGTGGCTACTCCAAACCGTGGCCGGGATTGGTAGCCACTTGCCCCAAGAACTGCCATGTCCTGCTTTCGATTGGGCAGAAGCAAGGCCCCCGGGGGGCTTCTTTTGTAAAAGTTGGCTTAAAGGCACTTCTTTGCGCCCTTGGTTTTGTCCTGCCTTCAGCGAACACGAACTTTTATGAAAGTCTATGAGGAGTCCCGCGGATGAATGAAAACCTGTGGCGTCCAGAGGGGACGCGCACAGACCAATTCATCTAGGCTTTTGGTCTGGGCAGCAAAGCAAAATGTATTTGCCTCTCTGTACCTACAAGACATAAAAGGGAAACGGTTGCAAGGAGCCAAAGTTTTGGCCCCCCCCCCTTAAAATCTACTATGAATCAATTAATTAATATGCTATGAATCTACTTCATCATAATATGTAGATCATAATATTGAAGTGGACTCGTGTGCCGATAAACCCGGCAGTTGAAACAAAAACGGCCGAGTTTGGTTTTTAAAATTAAATTCTAGGCATTAGGTGGAATAAGGCAGAAAGCGAGTTTTAAATGCAATGTCTCAGAAAGCGTTTTAACAACCTTGGTTTTGTTTCAAATATGTATATATATGTCTCTCTCCCTTTCCTGAACCTTATGGTTGTTTCTTGACTTCTGTTACTGTTGGGGTCCCCCCCACATCATCATATGGGTACTGAAATAACATCTATCAGTTGTTGCCTTTCTTCTCCAGGCAACAAACTTTGTTAATATTGTTTGTAATAAATATATACATTGAGGTAAAATATATCGTTTTTAGATTTCAGTGAAATACTTTTTTTCCTACTGATCTTACAATGCTTTCAAATCAAATCGTCCTGAAATTAATCTTACCACCTGTTGTATGGAAATAAATGCATTCCCAATTCATGCTACTTTTCAAATAACTGCCCCCTCGCGTTCCCGTTATTGTAACGGGTTAAATCTGAACGACCTTTTGAGCTTTTTTTTTTTTAAGACTCTAGTTTTCGACACTCCTTCTAAATAATAAAATCTTTCATATTCAAGACTTGATTGATTCAAGATTTCGAAGCGTCCCTGTGCGAATGAGAATCTATCACAGGTTTGAATACTGAGTAGAATTAAGCTGTCGTTCCGAAGTCGAATTTACATTCCCTCCCCCCATAAATTTAAGTTTTCTGTGGAATAACCCTTTCCATTTTCGTTTCCTCCAACAATTAATCTCGTGTACTTTTCGGAAATAATACGCGAGAAATTAGGAAATAAATAACTACTGTATTTCAGATGGGCTGCCCCCAGATTTTGACCATTTAAAAACACACTTGTTTTCTCGGACAAGTAAAAAGTGCCTCGCTGTTTAAGTTTGAAGCAGTTAAAAATCCTCTCTCTCTCTCTCTCAAGTAGACAGATTTCCTTTGTAAATTTCTTCTATCCACTAATTAGAAAAATTGCTGTGGATCACACAATTTGGTACAGATGTCGAATATTTATCCATCTATAACGCAAAGAGCTTTCTGCACCCTTCCAGCCCGGACAGTAAAAGGAGGGAAATCCTGCCTCTTTCCCTGTATCAGATAGTTCACTCTGATGTACAAAGTCACCTCGTATTCTAATGATAACAAGGTCTTAAAATAGCTACTTAACCAAATCAATACTATGCCATTTCTCTCACTCCCTTTCCCCCCTCCCTTATGGTGGTGGTGGGGGGATAGAAGAGTTTTTTTAAAAAAAATAGTTTGAAATCTCTCCCCCTCCCCACATTGTCCATTACTTTGTCCCCGGTGCCAACTGCATTCGTGTGAGACTGAAAGGGGATTAACTTGTGAACTTTTAAAAATCAGAACTTAAATGAGAGGCGAATCTAGGCCACCGCTCATTGTGGGAACCGTTTCTTAAGCAATTAAAGCGAGAAGAAATTCCTCTCAGCCTTTTTCCTTAAAGCTGCTTTCTGAAGGATTTAAGGAGGACTAATGTCCAGTCCATCAAGGGAGCTTTAAACTGCACAGTGATATAGAAAATCTCCGCTTGCTGTTATTTAAAGGGGCACTATCACCATTTCCATAAGACCCTTGACATTGTTTCTTTAATCTTGTTTATAAACTTAAACAGATTTTTTTTAAAAAAGTTTCCCCCTCCCCACTCCCCCCACCCGAACCCCACTTCCATGAATTCATTGAAAACATATTTGAAGCACTCTTTCAAAAGAATATCTGAGCAGGCTTGAGTTTTAAGGATTTTTCCTGATACCCAAATCTGAAGTGCTGTAGTAACTCCTGGTTTGACACCCCCTCCCGACTCACCCTTTTTGCGAAGTTACGAGGAAAGTCAAAGTATTTTGGGGAGGGGAGGTGCTAGAGTATGTCTCTCTGTCCGTCTCGTTTTCTGCCTCTCTCTGCTGCCAGGGTTATTCTAGGAATCAAACCTTTCTTGTTACAACCATGGCAAGGCATTTCGCTTTAAATATTCACAAATGCAATTGACTTTTGTAAGATACATGTGTATAGGTCTATGTATGTCTATATGATTGTAACAAGAAAGGTTTGATTCTCAGAATAACCCTGCAAATATATATTTGCAGGCGAGTTGAAAGTGTGTGTGTGTCGGCGGGTGGGTCCTTTTCCCTCTGCAGTTTTTGGTGGAGCGAATGAAGGTTTTCTTAAATGTCCATTAAAATCTAAAGTTCCTCGGCCGCCCCCTTTTCTGCTGTATACTGATGTATTTCCAGATCGGCCAAATTGAGAGATCTCAGTTAACCTGTTCAGATAGTCAGACTTGGCTTTCCCATGGATCGTGACCATTCTGCCTGAGCAGGTGTTTAGGATCGCGGGACGGGATCCTGTCCAAGGCCAGAGGCGGGAGGCGAAGCTGAAGCCCGGCTTCAAATGTGTAGAAGTAAAACGCAGCCTGGGTCCACCATCACATATTCTCTCCGGTGGCTACAATACTGCTCGCCTTATCCTAGGAAGCCCATTTCCCCTCAAGACTTTTTTAAAAACGAAAGGGGAGGGGGAAAGAACCTAAACAGGAATACCTTAGGCTCTCCTAAAGCTTGGGTGCTTACAGCTAATTAATAGCCCTAATGATATTTTGCCAAGTCGATGAATACATTAAGTTTGAAATCCCCTCTCCCCAAAAAGGGCGGAGGAGAGGTCTTTAGCCTCTTTGCCTCTATTCAAGGGTACTTCAACATCTGCTCATTTAAGGGCAATTAATCATTTTGATATATGGTTTAAAATTGACTGCTTTCAAGGGACTCCCCCTCCCTCTTTTGACAAGAATAACAAAGCAATTTGCCAGGAGCCATCTTCTGGACATGTTATTAGCACAGACTTCATCTTAAAGAGGTCTCCCTCCCCCACCCACCCCCTCCTGCAAGGTACCTGCCTTAAAGGGCCTCAGCCTCTTCTCTGGTTTGTTCCTTTTACACCTCCTGTGAATCATTCCCACTCACCCACCCACCCCTTTATATTCATGACATGAGCAACCGATCACCCTCTTTTTAACAGAGAGTGGGCACCTTGACTGCTGTGTCATGTGTTTTATGATTTATATTTCCAATGCAAGGTGATCCCAGGGTCATGTAGAGAGGGGATTGAGTCTTCTAGTGCTTCTGGTTTTCTTTGTGGGTGTGTTGGGGTCTGTGTGTTTCCCTTCTCCTCCTCCACCACCACCACCATCACGTAAAGATCAAACGATGGAGAATGAGGATTCTATTTGTTTCAGCAACATTTGTGAAAGGAATAATATTTGCTCTCTGGCTGGCTGGTGGCTTCCATGCCATTGGGGTGGTGAATCCATTCCTGGTTTTAGTGCAGCTTTTAAAGCAGCTATCCAAAGTAAATAAAGTTGAGCTCCTTGGATAGCTTCTTTAAAGTCTGGGCTAAAATCCAGAGTGGATTCAGTGCCCCATCCATGTGAAAGACACCTGCTGCCAGCAGCTACCACTGTAGATCATAGGGTATCATTACACTTGACAAAATAAGAGGATTATCCATATGTAGATGTGGGACAGAAATTTGAGGACACGTTCTGGCTAGCTAGTTTAACCACAAGGATAATTTTAGTTAATGGAAAAAGGGGTATATTTAACATGGAATTAGAGGACTGTACGCTATGAGGAGACACGCATTGAGTATTCTGAACATCAATGTTAAAAGGGAAAAGTTTGCTGTCAGGGCACATGCACATGGGTTGCCCCCAGCATTGGGAGACTTATGCTAATTGGATGTGTTTGTTTGAAATATCCATGTCTGTATTCATTCAGTGCATCCAGGACTGAATCCATCCTATTCCCTTCAGTCCTATAGCAAGTGAGGACAATGACATGTGGCTTCTGGCAAGACAGCAGGATGGGGCATGTTAACACATGAGCAACAGTATGTGGGGTTCTCTGACGCTCCCTTGCCCCTACTCTGTGGGATAATTTCCCCCCCTTAGTTATCTGAGTTTGACTCTGAAGCTTCTCCCCAAAAAGAGAAGATGTTCATATGCAAAGGCATCATCAGTTTGCCCCCAGTGAGTGTGGTTGTTTCTACAAGCTCTGGTTTCTTATGTCATGTATACCAGGAGAGGAAGAGGACAAGGAAGAGGAAGAGGAAAGACATGCACAACCACATGCCCATTCCCAGCTGGCCAACATTTGTTTTTGTGAGATGTCAACATTTTCTCCCTGAAAAATATACCATTACATTCACTACACAGGTTGCTTCCACTGCATAGCCCAGCTCATTCAACACTAATCTCAACTACTGAGAAGATGGACATATACAGCATTCTGAAAAACATATGGTTCAGTTCTGAAGCACTATAGGTAGCAGATGGAAGAGTTACATGGCTGAGTGATCTTCCACAGTTTTTAAAAATACCCTTGCCTGTGGAAATATAAAATGTTAGGGTAAGTCTTGTAGCTACAGAAAGTTTTTAAATGCATGTGGAAGGTCTCATTCAACAATGCATTTGCTCACCTGTTTTTGCCTTAAAGCAGAAAAGCAGTATGCTATGTAATATGTTTGTGAGAGGCAGCCAAATAGTTATTGGCCTTACAGGCTAGTTGTACTGTCTTGTGGACAGGGTGCAGGTATATGGCTAATGACAGTGGTGTGCACATCCAGCATTGAAGGAATGCCATGGCAATTTTATTAAGATATGTGTATTTTTTTGAAAGGTCTTATAAGCTATAGTCAAAGCTGGGTGCCCATGTTGTTCATGCCAATATGACAATGTCAAATTTGCCTTTACCTGACTACATGAAAGAAAGAGGCATGGTGATGAAATGGACATAAAGTGATCACCATTCAGATAGATAAATCTTACAATGATAACAAGAACAGCAAATCAATACAACCAAAAGTGGGGGCAGCTACACTGCCAACACAAACATTGTTGTCAAGTTTAGCTGTATTCAAGAGTTATTACACAGCATCCCTTTAATGCTATGTAATAATTCTTGAATATTGCTGAACTTGACAACAATGTTTGTGCTTCCAAATACCTCTATCTTCAGCTGGGTCCTTCCCAAAATGGCAACTGAAAGGGACATCATGTCACTTCCAATCACCATTTTGAGAAGCAAGTGCAAAAAAAAAAAGAAAAAAAAAAAGAAGTATTTGGGAGCCTTGGGGAAGATTCTGTGTGGGGTGTGGGTGTTTTGGGGGCTCTCCATGTGATTTTCATACAAAAATTGCCTAGAAATGTACCCAAAAGCATTTGGTCAAAATGTGGGTGGGAAGTGAGATGCTTTGGAGAACTATCAGGGCTTTGGGAGGCACACAAGTGAGGTCCAGGGGCTAACATAGCTTGCAGGCTGCATTTTGTCCACTTCTGCTTTAATTGTTTACCTTGTATTAAAAAAGCTAAAGCCCCACACGTTTGCTAATGCATTGGTGGGCTGCATTCTAAACCATTGAAGAAAGCAGGCAGACTTCATATAGATTGTATATAGAAATTATTCTAATGTGTATCAGCAAAAAACACTGTTATCATGGGTAGGTGTGTATAAGGAATCCTCTCTGGTGGATTTGTCTTGGTCTGCACTCTCTGAACTGGATACAGATCAGTTACACTTTTAGATTCCAGAAAGTGCACACTGCTGTACCAGTAAAGTGTATATATTTTGTATGTGTATACTATAGAGAAAAACTGACACATTTCAAATGTGCACAAAGACACAGCACAAACATACTTCAAGGGAAGGATGCATGTAAGCAATGTAAATGTTCTGAAGGATGCCCACAACAATGCAGACATTTAAAAAATACACTGAGAGCAGAGGAGGGCTTTTGTCTGTCAAAACAGTTGAAACTTGCACCAAATGAATATAAATGTGGGCAAAAGAGGATGTTTGAAGATGCAAACTTGATGGACATGCACATTCATACTCTTGAGTTTATGACATGTAATATATTGGACTGGAAGCTTCTAATTCTGGTTTTGGTTTTGATTTTTTAGTCCTTCTCTTCAGTGAGTCAGCTGCCTGTAGGTACAGTTGTCCCTCCACATTCACGGATTTGGCATTCATGGATTTAAGTATTCATGGCTTGAAAATATTCTTAAAAACATAATAATCCAAAAAGCAAACCTTGATTTTGCCATCTTATATAAGGGACACCATTTTGCTATGCCATTGCATATAATGGGACTTGAGTATTCACGGAATTTGGGTATTCACGGGGGTCCTGGAACCAAACCCCAGCAAATGTGAAGGGACAACTGTATATTATTTTACAGCTAACTACTACTCTGTAAAGAAGGATCTAGAAAACTGATTCTTGTTCTCCAGGAATCAGTTGTTAATTGCCTTAACAAGTCAACTTCAACTTATGGTGATCCCATGAATGAGAGACCTCCAAGTCATCCTATCATCAACAGCCCTGTTCAGATCTTCCAGACTTAGGGCAATGGCTTCCTTGATTGAGTCTACCCACCTGGAATGCAGTCTTCCTCTTTTCCTACTGCCTTCTACCCTATCAAGCATTAATGTCTTTTCTATTGAGTCATGTTTTCTCATGATATGGCCAAAGTATGACAGTTTAAGTTTTAATCATCTTGTTTTCTAGAGAGGGTTAAGGCTTGATTTGTTCTCTGATCCATTTATTCGTCTTTTTTGCAGTCCGCTGTATCTGTCTAACTCTTCTCCAGCATCACATTTCAAATGAGTTGATTTTCTTCCTATCTGCTTTCTTCACTGTCCAGCTTTCACAACCATACACAGAAATGGAAAATACAATGGCATGGACAAGCCTAGTTTCCAGCAACAGAACAGGAAAAATGCAGCTTCCAATAAATTAACAAATGCCAGGAAACACATGCCTCAGATACCTTATCAGAAGATATATTAGTCATCTTTTCTTCACCCCCTTTATCTCTCAGCTGCATATAAACTCTAGCTCTAGAACTAATAGAGTATAAAACATATTTTACAAGAGTTTTACCTACAGGTGACTAGCTCTTTATTACTGGATGTGGGCAAAAATCAATACATCCGTAACTATAAGATCATTTATTTTGTTTTTTGAAGCATTTTTCAGCAGTGGGGCTGCTGCTAAGCCTGCAAAGCTACGATGAAGAATTATGGTGCTCTAGCTTAGTCTCCCTCCCTGCTTCTGAGCTATTTATGGAATTAAATATGTGTGAATTTTCAGACCCAGTCTAGTGCACCACTTAGCTGCCTTGGTGTTATTATAGGGGCAGACAGTTCTTTCATCTTATTGCATTTTTTAAAGGGTAGGATAATCACTGTACCATAAATAGCTATGGCTATGTGTGGTGTATGATTTCATTTCATAGAAATGCCCATGGGTTCCACCACCTGGAAGTTCTCCTGCACAAAATAGAGATTTAAATCCTCAACTATTTCATCTTTGCTTGCAACAAATAATTCAAGCAGTTTCCCCCTGTTGTGGGAGAAAATGAATATTCCTCCATAGTATTCTACCCATATTTGACTATTCTGTAGTGTTGTGCAGGACTTATTCTGCAGAGAAAAACATGGCTTTGATGCAGAAAACAGGTTTCCTGCACAGAAACTGAGTTTTTGTACAGAAAAAGTGATTTTTATCTGAAGAATAATTCCTGCACAACACTTTGGGAAATCAAATACCAGGGGCTTGTCTAGATGACAAGATATAATGCTGGTGGCTGTGCATTAATACAAAACTGTAGCAGTGTTCATTTGTCGCCACAGTCCTTTGGAAAAAATCACTGGTATGCAAAGCTATCCTTGCTAGAAGTTCACATGCAGCCATGCTTGCAAATCAAGATGGTGGCCAAGAGTGAATTACTCAGATTATTATTCTCAGCAAGTTCTCACCACTGCACAGATTTTTTTAACTGCAAAGCAAAGGTGCGCAAGTGCGATCTTTCACTTAAAAATAGCAGTAGCATTGATATTTCTATACTGCTTATCAGTGCCAAAGCACTCCCTAAGCGGTTTACAATGTGTTAGCTAATTGCTCCCAACAAAGTGGGTACTCATTTTACTGACCTATGGAAGGATGGAAGGCTGAGTCAACCTTGGAGCCCTCTGAGATCGAACTCATAACATTGTGGCTGCAGTACTGGCATTTAACCACTGTGCCACCAGCTGTTTGGTCACCTCAGTGCAGCAAAAAAGTGTATGATCAGCAATGTGAAACTCAAAAATGGCACTTCCAGTCACTTCATTACCAGCAAGCCGCAACCAATCAGATTTCCACTTCGGCCCTTGCTGAGAATGTGCTGCGATGCAAATTGGTTGTCCAAACAGGAGGTAATGTGCATTTACATGCATTTGTTTAAAAAAAAAACAGTTTTGGGAGTTTTGGGGCCCCCTCCTTCTGAATAAGGCAAATCACTGCAGGATCTCATGGGGATAAAAGGTATTCTCCTTGCATTCTATGAGGAGTATTTTCACCATCTAGACAACCCCCAGGAGAAAAATGTGCAAATTCTCACCAGTCTATTATTCTTTCCAATTGGGGGGGGGACTTGGTTTTCAGTCTAGAAATGAATAATATAAATATTCTTTCCTTCTTAGCACACAACCCACTGAAAACAATTGAGAATTACAAAATATTTGTGTGGAGATGCTCATGCTGCATCAATGAAAGAAAGCACATTGGCTTGCAGTAAGGCATGTTCTTTCCAATCTGATAATGGTCTCCATGTTCATGTTAAAGCAGAGGGCTGATCTATGTGTACAGAAAATAGGGATGTGTGAAGAAACCATTGTAGCAGACTTCTTAATGCAGATTTCTTCTTGTTTGTATCACCCAGACTGGATGCAGACTGGATATACTTTGTGGTCTGGAATCTTCATGGTTATCAAATGGATGCAGACACTTCTGCTAAAATATGAATGTTTGAAATGTGGGTATATAAAACCAAATCCTGTAGCCTAAAAATGTTTTGCCATTTGGGGAGGCAGGGTCACAATATATCTGAGCACATTTTGGAGGGAAAACTACAAAAGGAAAAGATTTTGTTCCCCTGAAAACAAAAATGGCCCCAAACAGGCATAGACTGTATGTGCTGATGGGAAAAGGAAGGTGACTGTGGATGTAGACGAGAGGAACACATATTTAATGTATAGGATGAACTTCTTCTCCTGAAGTTAATAAGGATCTCAACAACCATAGGATGATACATGCATCTCTCAATCAAGGTACCTAAGTGTGAGTATGTGTGGAAGAATCAATGAGTGGGGTGCTTTTGTCAGAAGACAGACATTTTGAAGGAAATAAATGGAATAAAATGGTGACTTTGAAATACAGCAATAATGAAATTCAAAAATACTCAAAAGAGAGAAATGAAAACATTTTAGAAGAATGAGATAAATTATTTCCAAGAAAGATAGAGATGCAAAACTTTGGGGAGAGGATTTATTTTAAACATGGTTACATAATTTGACATTTGCTGTCCAGTCTGATTAGACAGAAGACTTCTTGAGAACACCACAGGTTGATTACATTTCATGGAAAAGCCCATGGGCACAACCTATGGTATGCTGGTCAAACTCTAAGAGTATAATTCAGAGAGTTTCATAGGACTTTCTTCCAGGCATGTTTGGGCAGTATTGCATTTGGAACATGTTATTCTTTTTATTCCACTCAGTGGTAAACTCGTCAAAAGGGATGGAGCTGCTAAATGTGCCATAAGCTTTCATGATCATTCCATTGATGTCACTGCTGGTCTGGTGGAGAGGCTCTTGCACTATATTCCTCTTTGACTGCATAGTTGGGTCTTTCATTGTTTGGCCTTTGCAAATGACCAGTCCTGGCTTAGGAGTGCTGATGGCTTCTGTTCAGTTTGGGATCCCACCGAGGAACTCTTTCATGGGTTCAAATAGGGATTGAAAAAAAATACTCTATTTGTTTGAGGTATTAAAAATATTCACATTTTTCACTCTCTTATACACACCTTAACATTGGGGCTGATCACATGGCACAGGCCAAATCCACACAGCACAAATAATCCAGAAACTGGATTATTTGCCATGGCTCCTTCCTATGGAATCCTGGGAACTGTAGTCTGGTGAGGCATCAGCACTCTTTGGCAGAGAAGGCTAAAGATCCTGTAAACCTACAAATCCCAGGATTCCATAGGAAGAAGCCATGGCAAATAATCCAGCTTCAAACTGGGTTATTTATGTAGTGTGGATTGGACCATAGTTAGATCACAACTGCACTGTTAGTTCCATCTTTGCCTGGAAGTTATTGCACAATGTTGTGCTTCTCCTGGTGCTGTACCATGTTAAATAGCTGTTGAGTCATTTGGAAATTTTCCTACTTGAAACAATCTGTTAATGATCTCCTATCCCACTATGTTTTAGTAACTGACTGACTGACTAGTAACCACTTTGGGTACGGATGTTTTGTTCTCCTTCATTGCAATACTGGGGGATGAGAGGGCATGGTGGGAGTGTGGATTAATTTCTCCTTCTTTAGGGATTCCTCAGGGATCTCCAGCAGGGAAACCTCAAACGCCTTCTGGTGGTTGGGCTGGGAGTTTTCCCAAGAGAACCATTCTACATGTGTTTTCTAGCATCGTTTTATGAAACAATCTTTTATGTTATTTTTTTTAAAAAAAACTAAGGGGAATAGTGCAATAGTGCTACTAAAGATTCCCAGAGAAATCATAGGGTTCAGGACAAGTTTAAAGAGTAAATATAAAAAGGTTAAAGAGTAACATAGAAAAGCAGAACTAGACAAGTGCTGATTTATGGGGAAAATCATAGAAAAATGGTGGAAGTGGCATGGTGTGGGTTCATCTTCCTGGTTTGGGTGGGAAGTTGTGTAGTATGTGGGGAAATAATCATTGTAATGTAAAAGCAATCTTGTGTACCTCATTCACATCCTTAGATAAGTCTAGGGTTTTTCCCTGCATGCCTTTTGTTCTCCCAAAATTCCCTTTCTCTTATTTCACTGGGCACTTCCAGCCAACTGGAGTGCTGGGTCATCTCACACATGACCTAATTTAAATTGTATTGCTGTGTGTAAGTTCTCTCTTTTAAGTTTGAGTCTCCATGAGGCTGGAGCCATCTTTAGCCATCTTTAGCCATCTTCATCTTAAGCCTTCCTGAAACCATGCCATGATGCATCACAACCCAGCCTTCTACTGCTGTAGGCTGAGTGAGTTTGTTTTCCTACTCTAAATACCATTAGTTAGGAACCTCTTTTAAAAGTTTGTTTTAGTATGTAGATTGAGATTGATATACCTTCAGTAAACTTTGATTTGCATTTTAAACTGACTCCTTTGTTTTGTAATGAGTCTAATTTAACTGGGTGATCCCAGACCTCTGAATACACTTTTCTTTTAAATGTTAATTGAGCTTTACAAGCCAGCATTCCTAAGTGCACTCTGCATGAAGTTAAAAGTAAATGAATGATTTTAACTCTTTTTAAATGAAGATATTTCTTGTTGTTTTTAAAAGGACTAGATCCTGGAATTTTTAATACAATTTTATTTTTTGAGACTCATTACTCCTACATGAAAGGGTTATGGGCCCAGATTTAAAGACTTAAAAGCTCAATTTAATTTTTGTTTTTGCAAAAGTTTTGTTTTTCCTTTTATCTGATCACCTCAGAGTTGCTGTTTTTGGTCTCTCTCGGCTTGAAGACAAAGGCCATAAACCTATAAACCAATTATGGCTGCTGAGACTAGCCTGCCTGCCTTTTTAGCCATGGAAAAACTATGTGGTCCAAATTATAGAAGATGGTCATTTTCTTTTGAAACATACATGAAGGCCATGTGTCTTATTGATGTTTTACACAATCCCAGACCTCCTCAGGGAAGAGAGAGGAATGATTTTGATAGAGATGATCAAAAAGTATTAGCATTCATAATTCTAACAGTTGATCAAGGATTAGTTTCTGAAATCAAAGATAAGAGAACAGCAAAAGCTGTTTGGGACACTTTGAAAGATTTATGTGATGTTCCATCCATGGGAAATACTATTGCATTGATGATAAAACTTGTGAACATGAAATTATCAAATCCAAAATGTCTAGATGAACACATTAATGATTTCAGAGCTACATTAGCAGAATTGCAATCTCCTGGAGAAGAGATTCCAAAGGCTATGCAAGTTGGTATTTTCTTAGCAAGCCTACCAAAGTTTTACAATCCCATCATAAACACTTTGCAATTGAAAAATGATTTAACCCTACCAGAAGCCTATATTCAAATAAGAGAATTTCAACATAGGCAAAACTTGATGAATAATGACAAAGTTGAATCCAGAAATTCTAACTTTAACCAGCAAGTAAATTTGGCTGGAAAAGAAAAGAAACATTTTAAAGGGAATGCTACCCACTCTAAGCCCCCCTCCTCTTCTGAGCCAAATGGGGTGCAATTAAAGGCTTCAAAGCTAAACAGACAGTCATTCTCACAGCAAGGGATGACTGGCCAGAGGCAAGAAAATGCAAAAGGCCATAGAGATACAGAAGCTGATGTTAAACAGAGATTTCACATTGGATTAGCTTATGAAAAAGTAATGCAAGCTTCTGGAAATGAATATAAAAATTGTTTCATCATAGATTCTGGTGCTAGCAATACATTTGTCAATAAAAGGGAATATTTCCAAGATTTTAATGAAGAAGTAAAATTCCCTGTGTATCTTGCCAATGGAGATTCTGTTATAGTGCAAGGAATTGGGACTGTGTATCTTCCTATGAAATTGGGAGCTAGGACAGAGATATTGAAAATTATAGATGCTGTCTATGCCCCCGAGTTCAAGAGCTCCCTCTGTTCAGTCAAAATGAGCACATCTAGAGGCAACAGAGTAGTTTTCAAAAAGAATGCATGTTATGGTCTTCATGGCAAACAGTTGATTTTTAAAGGCACTCTAAAGGATGATGGCCTTTACCACATGGAGATCAGTGACTCAAATGCCAATGTTGCCACTCAGTGTAAACACAAAGACTGCATAAATGTATGGCATAGAAGGTTTGCTCATCGAAATGTTGAATGCATAAAGAAATTGGCTAATCAAGAGCTAGCAAAAGACTTTCATTTCAAGAACTGTTGTGTGAATGAAAGGTGTGTGGAATGCATTAAAGTTAAGGCTACTGCACATTCACACAAGCCTCTCACAGAAAGACAATCTACTAAACCTCTTGAATTGATACATTCTGACACCTGTGGGCCATTTAGACAGAAATCAGTTGGTGGAAACCTCTATTTCCTCACCCTCACAGATGATTTCAGCAGGTACACCCATTGCTACCTCCTAAGGGAAAAAAGTCAAGCTTTTGAAAAGCTCAAAGAGTACTTTAATTATGTCACTAATAAATTCAATTATAAAATTCAAAATTTGAAGATGGATAATGGGTCTGAATTTGTCAATACTCAATTTGATGAGTTCTTAAAGGAACATGGCATCAGACACTTGACTAGTGAATTTTATACTCCTCAACAAAATGGTTTATTGGAGAGAATGAACCGCATCTTAAAGGAAATGGCAGTTGCAATGCTTTTGCAGGCTAACATGTCTAAAGCTTATTGGTCTGAGGCAATTCTCACAGCCACATTCTTATACAATAGACTTCCAACCAGATCCAGAGATGTATACAATAGACTTCCAACCAGATCTTTGCCTGCTGAGAAGGGGTGACATCCCAAGTAAGTGGCACAGTGAAGTACACATTGCTTGGGGCATGCCACAATGGCAGCAGTTCCTTTCTCTCCTCAGCCCAGGGGAGAGAAAGGAACTGCTGCCATTGTGCACCCCTTGCTGTGCTTACTTCATTGCCACTTACTTGGGGATCATCTTTTCTAGGCAGACATTAACTGTTGTGGAGGTTCATGCCTGCCAAGGAGGGGTGACCCTGCAAGTAAGCAGCACAGTGAAGTAAGCATGGCAGGGAGGTGTGCTGCTATGTGGTGGTTTATTTATGTCCCCTGGGCTGTGAAGAGAAAGGAACCATCATGGTCCCCACACACACACACCATGCTTACTCTCTGTGCCGCTTACTTGGGGATCAACCCTTCTAGGCAGGCATGAACCACTGCGGAGGTTTGTTCCTGTTTAGAAGCTGCACAGATAAAGCAAAGTAAGTGCAGGGGGTGCACTGGTGACACCCCTCTAAAGGTATCACCTGGAGCAGTCCACACCCCCACACCCTCCTAGTGATGTCCCTGCTTGGGGGCGTCACCTCAAGTGAAGGTAACACCTCTGGGTGGGGAATGTTATCCTATTGAAGGGCTTGGAAGGCCCCGTGTACTAGAGTTATGAGTGCAAAGCCTATGGCTTGAGTGCAAAGGGCAGATGAGAATGTGACCTCCACCTTTCACCCTCTGGGCACTGGTAATGACTCTTAGATGGTCTGGAGAGATATGAATACAATGGAGTTGCACACATGAGACAATGTCAATCAAATGCCCTCTTTCGAAATCCAATCAGCATTGCCCAATATCTCTGGAAACTGTACAATACCTTGCAATGGAGGTTGTACCAGTCTGAACTTGTTTGGCAAGGTATCCTATTCAGTGGAGGAAAGCAAGGCAGTTCAGCACTGATTGCTCTCAAGGAGACCATTCCCTTGTCAGCAGGAGGGAGGGAAATTCCAGTTTGTACTTTAAAATGAGGCTTGACTCTCCAAGATGCCAGGGATACAGACTTTTCACTGCCCTACTTTTTCAGTCTTACAATGTGTGCAGACTCTGGAAATAGGCAGCTTCCTGCCTTCAGAATCAAACTTTCAATTCCTATTTATCAAGCATAACTCAAAACAAACATAGGACCTAACACTTTTGAAGCACAAATGCAGTGATGGCGCAAAACAGTGCATTGCCATTCTGCTATCTTCTAAGTACAGAAGAAGCGGTTTTCAAACAGAATGATCCAAAACAATTGATTAGCTTAATAAGCACCACAGTGAAAGAGTTTGTGTGCATCAGGGAAAGTGAGAGTAAAACCATGAGGAGGCTAGACTCTCGTAAAAGTCTAGACTCCTAACAGGCTCACCCAACGTGGAATTGTCCAAAGTGGGGACATGGGAGTATGATGCACACATTCTCTTCATGAAGTAATGGCCACAGCAGCAGAAGAGAACTGATAGTTGCAATGGTGAAGGTGGCAAAGAACTTCCAGAAGGGAAGCTACTGGGCGGCAGCAGCAGTGGAAGGTAACACTGGTAGAGGATCTCTCAGAGACAACATTGGCACCAAAGCTAACTCTGATTAGTACTGTGCAGAAAGAGGCACTGATAAATCACTTATGAATGTCTTTTGCCTTATCAACCCTATTTTGAGACAATCAAAAAGAAGCAAGAGATAGGACTTTTTTGGATGGCGATTTGTAATGCAAGTAGGCTCGTCCCTGTTGCGAGGCTGCTGTGCGGCAGGGGGGACATTTTGGATGATGCTGTCCCCCTGCCGATACTGTTCCAGAAGAGCTGGGAGGCTACAGTGTCATATTTGGCCATTTTCTAATCACGGTCAACTTCTGTGATTAGAAAATGGCCAAATATGGCGCTGCAGCCTCCCAGCTCTTCTGGAACAGTATCGGCAGGGGGACAGTGTCATCCGAAATGGCCCCCTGCCATGCAACAGCCTCACAATAGGTACGAGCCCGCTTGCGTTACAAATCACTGTCCGAAAAAGTCCATAGTGCTGGAAGATGAGACTTCCCCCTGGTCAGGTTGGAAGGTATTCCATTTTCTACTGGGGAAGAGCAAAGGACAAGTATGAATAGTATTGTGTCTAGTGACTGGACTCATGTTGAAAGGACATTCAGGTGCTGATATGCTCAGCTGTGAAAATCCAGAGGTGCACAATGCAGCTAATAATAAAATGGAATCTGAAGAGCATAAACCAGGGAAAGCTAGAAGTTGTAAAACATAGTAACACTTGGTGTAAGTTTCCAATCAGATAACTTGCTGCCATGTGCCTTCAATTTGTTTTTGACTTATAGCAACGCTAAGGTGAACGTATCATGAGGATTTCTTGGCAAGATTTGTTCGGAGGGGGCTTTGCCTTTGCCTTCCTCTGAGGCTGAGAGAGTGTATTTTTACTCTGGAAATGATGATCTAAGAAGAAATGGGGTGGCTTAATAAAGAGGCAAGATGTGGCAAAAGCAGTCAGGGTATAATCCAAAGTCTGACTATTAACATAATCATAATCCAAATTTATGCTCTGTCTAAAGAGGCAGAAGAGGAAGAATGTGCTGTCATCCAGGAAGAAATTGGTCACACAACAAAATAGGGCATGTTGGTAATTAGAATTATATTCTAATAATCACAGATTATTAGAATATAAAAGTAGGAAACATTGTTGGTATATTTGGCCTAAGATCAACACAGGAAGCAAGAGAGTGATTTATTGAATTTTATGAAGCCAACAGTCTGTTAACTGTAAAACAGTTCTCAGGAAACCAAACAGATAACTGTATATGCAGACATCACTCAATTGCCAATACAAAAATCAACTAGACTACATGATGGGAAGCAGAAGATGGGGGACTCCCTTCTTTTTACAAAAAGAGGACCAGGAGCAGATTGTGACAAAGACCATGAATTCCTAATATCAAAAATTAGAGTAAAGCAAAAGTGTGTCAGATCTCCTAGCCAGTTGGGCTCCCATCACTCACCTCACCCTTTTATCCTTGAAAAATTGTAAGCTTGTGGGCAGGGAATAAAAGATGATGATGATGATGATGATGACAACCCTTTCCTGGGTCTGGTTCTAAGGCCTCCAGGTAACATGATAGACAAGTGGATATTTTGATCAGTGTGATCATGTGTGACTGGTCCGCTTTGTCAAATGAAAATATTCGGGGAGAAATGAAGAAAATAACAATAGAAAAGATTTACTGTAAGTTCAACATCTAGCTGACTCCATACACCGTATGGTCTTGCACCAATGCAGTGAACAGCACTGCAAGAAAGGGAGTGACTTTGATGGCCTCCATGGCTTAGAGGCCAGAATTTTGTGTAGTTGGTGCAGGTTCAACACAATTACTGTAAATAGGTTCTAGGTCAAATAAAGTGGCCCTTATTTAACCCAGCTCTCTGTGTCTGGTCTTCTTATTCCATGGTTGGTCCTCAATAAACCGTAACACCTCAATTTAAAGGTAACACTTCTTCATGAACTCTTTTCAGAATCTCACCTCCCATCAAACCAAAATCCCTTTTTGGATTTTATCAATTTACCAGTCCTATTTCACCTGAACTTCCCAAGATTTAACCCATTTCTATCTGTCCCTTGCTCTATCTCTATTTCTACCAGGCTGTAACTATCAGCCCTATCTAACAGCTTAGCAGACAAGCCTCTGTTTTTATATTTTTACCCCTAAAGCCTCCCACAGCATTCTGAAGGCTGTGATTGGCTGGCTGTACTCTGGTTTGCCTATCTCTTTTTACATGAAGAGGTACGCTAAATCAATCATAGTGCAAAAATGTACAATGTACATGTACAGTTAGCATGCTTTTTGCCTGTGCAGTGTGGGTTTTCCTAAGCAAACATCTTGTTAAATGACCTCTTCTGCTATCCAGTCAGTTTCTGGACACAATCCAGGTGGTCACATGACCACTTCAACATGCCCACCAGGCCTTTGGACATGTGTTTCTTGACCAATTGCTTTTGAAATTCATGGACGTTTCAAAAACAATTTTGGAAATGCAGGATAGGGTCAACTGAGGACTTTTTCGGATGTCTAAAATGTAATGGAAGCAGCCTCGCTACGTTGTGAGGCTGCTGCGCTGCAGGGCGTCCCTTTCGCATGACGTCCGTCCCTGCCGGTACTGTTGCGGTACCGCAGGGACATTTGAGTGTTATATTTCAGCGATTTTTACTCATGATCAACTTTCGTGAGTAAAAATCACCGAAATATAACACTCAAATGTCCCTGCGGTACCACAACAGTACCGGCTGGGACGGGCGTCATGCGAAAGGGATGCCCTGCAGCGCAGCAGCTTCGCAACGTGGCGAGGCTGCTTCTGTTGCATTTTAGACACCCGAAAAAGTCCAATGTAAGAAGTCAGGGCCCCTTTGAGCATGCATAAGCACACTGGAGTACAGTTAAAGGATACAGAAAGATGATACAAGATAGAGAGATAGGCTGATAGCTATATGGATTGATTTTGCCTTTTCATTAAAATGCATCTGATAACAAAATCAAATTGAAACATCAAAACCTGGTAAAATCATGAGAGCAATAAAATATTGGACCAAATCTAATGTTAGTCCTAACATAACTGTTGACTTAATAGTCTCATTCATTCTATGGGGCAACTCTACTTAGACACAAACAATTGGATTTAGCCCTTTGTAACTGGCAAAACCCTTTTAATTCAGGTGGGCTTTGGGTAACTAACTGGCTGCTAAAGAAGTGTGTGTGAGAGAGAATGTGTGTTTTTCTCTGGTATGCTTTAAATCACTTTTAGTGTGATTTTTATTTCAACATGATAATCTGTTTAATAATGTTTTAATATTATAATTTATTGTGTTTTTAGTTGCATCTGTTTAAAAAACCAACACATTGTGAGCTATCATGGATTCCAATACTGGGGAAAGAGGAAGCTATAAATGCCATAAAATAAATACATGTTAATTAGGCTAGTGTACAAAGCATGGCTCACGTGCCTAACCTCATAAAGCATAGAGTATGCTGGTTTGATTGCTTGTCATGTAGCTCTGCATTGAAGTCTTGTGGACCCAGCAGTGAAATGAAAAAACCACAACTGTATTGCTTACAGATGAAGAGGCTTGGCCTAGCAAACCAGGGGAGTTGCTTATATGCAGCAGAGGTGGACCAAGCTGGTGTGTTAGAAGAAGATGGTGCTCAGCTGTTTTGTTAGTCTCTGGCTCAAACCACAAATGACCCCTCTGGGGAGCAGGTCTTAAGGACTTTTGGTGTGTGCCTGATCAAATACTCTCCTATGTGATGGGGAAATTTACCTGTAAAATTACGATTACAACATGGAAAAGTTCCTTTTTAGTTTATAATTCCCAGAATCCCCAGTAGCAATTGGCCATGCTGACTATGAGAATTCTGGGAGTTTCAATCCAAAACAGGAATTTACTCATGTTCTAACTAAAATGTATCTGGATAGTTTTCATTTGACTTGGTTTCAATGTACAGTTGTCCCTTCATATTTGCTGGTGTTTGGTTCCAGGACCCACCGTGGATACCAAAATCCATGAATACTCAAGTCCCATTATATGCAGTGGCATATCAAAATAGTGTACCTTATATAAGATGGCAAAATCAAGCTTTGCTTTTGGGATTATTATTTTTTTAAGAATATTTTCAAGCCATAAATACTTAAATCCATGGATACGGAGGGACAATTGTACACCTTTTATTTGTGTATTCTCTTGTCTATGGACCTTATTGATACCATCCCCTCCCCCCACACATGCCTTTTTTAACAGCTCTTGTTCACATCCTTCTTTCTATACAAAATCTAAAATGCCACAAAGATTTATACAGGATAAAAGAGCTATTTGCCTCTGAAATCACGATGAATATTCTCTCTGGGATTTGGTAAGTCTTTCAGCTATAGCTGGGGTGGATACAAAGCTTAATCAATCAGAGATAATCTTTAAAGAGACAAAATACAAGTATTACAGAGTATTTGGGGGAAGAGAAATCAACAGACAAAGGGAAAGGTCAGTTGAAAATACTCCAGCCATTTGGCAATATTCATTGTTTGCGGAGGTAGGAGCGGGCACAGGGTAAGGGAAGGCACCAAAGCTGTTGACTCCATTCTGCTATTTTTGCAGTGTAATCCTATTTTAGATTGCTCAGAAAGAAGTCTCTTTGAGATCAGTGGCACTTTGTCCCAGGTAAGAGAGTCTTCTCTATCACAAGCCATCTGTGTCCCTTCAAGTCATTTCTGGCTTATGTCAACCTTAAGGTGAACCTATCATGGGGTTTTATTGGCAGAATTTGTTCAGAGGGATTTTACCCTTGCCTTCATCTGACAATGAGACAATGTAAATTGCCCAAGGTCACCTAGTAGGTTTCCATGGTAAAGTGGGGATTCGAACCCTGGTGTCCCAGTATCCTAGTTCAACACTCAGACCGTTACACTACATTGAACAGTTTAGGAAGGGGAATTAGAGTTCTCAGCCAGATAACTCTAATGCAAACTACCAGCCCCACAGGATCCTTCCTTCCTTCCTTCCCTCCCTCCCTCCGTCCCTCCCTCCGTTCTCTTGGTACATCATTTAAGGTGTGTTAGAACATAGACTGAAACAGAATACAGTACAGGTAAAAATCAAACACGACATTAAAGAACAACTAAAAACATGTAAATAATTTCCATGTTAAAACAGTACCAATCTGAAAACAGTTTAAAACATAACAAATTAAAGAAAAGTACAGAAATTCCCGTTAAAATACCAAAAGCCTGTCTAAGTAAAAAGGTCTTTGCTTCCTACTGGAAGGTGAGTGGAGAAGGAGCCAACCTTGATGCAAAACTCTTGTGTAGTGGAAATGTCCACTCATGTATTGATCTTAGATTCGGGAATTAAAGCAACTGAAACGGCAGTGGGAGAGGCTGCATAATGTTAAGAATCTTTAACCCTGTACATACCAGTGGAGCCAGGAATAAACACAGAGTGAGGGATATAAATAGCTGATGAAACTTTATTAAACTGACTTAAAGGACATTCACACACACACACACACACACACATATTCATTTATTAAAACAAACAAGACTATCGAAGTAAGGCAGGAAAGAGTTAGAAGTGGGTTTAGACTTAGGAGATTGTCAGACAGGAACACAAAAAGTGTTACTGTCCCACAATCTCCAGACCCATCCCTGTCCCAACACAATAACCCTCCCTATCAGACTTACCTTATCTTCCATCCAAAGGCAGCCCAGGAATGAATGGAGCTCCAACAGAGCTTTGTTCACTTCCTGGACTGAAATCCTGCCCATTCTTGCAAGAAGACATGAATGTGGGAAATTCAAAAAGAAAAAGAAAAATACACACAAAAAGTTCACAAAAGCATATACACACACTAAAAAAATAATAAGTAACTTGGGGAGGATACAAAAAAGAGGGTAGCCTACCTGGTTCTTGCAATCCCAGCTGGATGTGTCCTGGCAGGACCGTCCATTAACACTGGAATCACGAATCAAAAATGGTGCTAGGTTTCAGACGTTGGCAATGCCAGCACCAAAATAGGATGTGCAATCCATTGACAGCTCTAGCCCATCAATAAAAAGAAATGCCAGAATAACAACAAGAAATGCCAGAAGAACGCAAAAGGATGACATTGTGTGATATTGGTGTCCTTTTGTGTTCTGTTGGTGTCATTATGGTGCCACATTAGCTGTGTCTGATAATCTCCTAAGGCTCTAGGGGTGATACTGCACCAGAAACTAGGTTATAAGAAGTGAAATTACTCTTGAGTTGCAGTAGCAACAGTTGCACTGAAAGTGGGGCAGGAAGTGGGAGGGAAGCACCTGGGTTGGCTGGAAGGTGGCCAGGGATCAGAGGAGGATACAAGAGGAGGACATGGTGGGGAGGGGGATCAAGGGATGAAGTGACATGGGTTCAGGAGGAAAGTGGGATCTGACCAACAAACTAAGATTTCGAGGGGTTTTTATAGGCAAAATCCCCTTTGAAGGTGCCAGCTGGGTAAAAGCAACATTTGTCTTCAGATAGTCCCCATCTATGTAAACAAAGGGATTCTGGACTAGCCAGGAACTGAGAAATGGGGCTTCTTTAGATGGGATGACTGACAAGCTACCTTCTGATTGGTTTGTAGATATGAAGAAGATCAACAGGTTTAGCATGGCAATGAAAACTTCCAACTGTACAGATGCTTATCCACCTTTCTAGCCACAAGGCAGGAAGAACCTTTTCCTACACTGAAAGAGATGTTTACTGGTTGTATTGAGGTGTGAATGTTTGGGGAATTTGGGAAGCCCCTTCTTGGTTTGCTATGTGCCATTCCCAGCATTTCTTTGTTTCCTGTCAGCCCGTGAAAGGCCCAGAGTTGACCAGATTGATATCAAGTTATTGCCAATTGTGAGTGAAGCAGGGTGAGGGATGAAAGGTTTTGCAGTTTGGGGATGATGGGTATAATTAGAAATCTAGCTTTTCATGGGAAGAAATTCCACATTTCAGGGCAGCCTCGTGTATCCAACTCAAACATACCTGTGAATGTGATGGTACTGAGACAAAGCCTTTCCCTGAAGATCTCAAAATGCAGGCAGGTTCATATATGGAGATACAATCTTTCCGATAGTCTGGACCCATGCCAGAACAAGGAAAGAGAGGATTGGTTACAGACTTACTCCTAAAGCAAATTAGATGACAAAGTCTGAATGATTTTGCCACGTCTGCTCTAAGTATAATGAACTCTGAATCCAAACCAGAGCTTAATGTCTAAACATTTAAAGCATCATTAAACTGCACATGTAAATAACTCTGTAAGATCTATGCTAGATGTAGATTGAAAGGACATTTTAATAAAATGGAAGCAAGAGCTGTTCTAGATGTAGATGGAAAGAGCAATTTTTTAAATAGAACAATGGGCAAGGAGTCTATGGAGATTTTCACACAGGCAATCTGTTCCGTTACAGGCACAGAACAGGGTCGCTGAAAGATTTTTCTTTCAGACGATGTTTACCCTGTTCCGTGCCCTAAGCATGACTGCTCTGTTATCTCCCCTTGATATAGTATTCACGTGGAGAAGTCGTTATTAACCACCTGTTCTGTTTCTGTAAGGGAATCACGGGTGTGCAAACAGGAGCCCTATTCCTGTTCTGGAATGACAGCCACGGTGGAGGGGTCCCTGCTGAGCACTTCTGGCCATGAACGGGACATCCAGGTAAGTGGCACCCTTCCCCCCCTCCCTGGGTCACTTGGTTTTTAAAAAATTTTTTTTGCATTTACTTTCTTCCTTTGACAGCTGGGGGGGGGTTATTTTTGAATTTCCCTCCTGCTTGTTCTCTCATGAGAATGAGCGGGGTTTTAGCCAGCCAGTCATAAAGGCAGCCTTACGACAGCTGCAATTATGGCCAGCTGGCAAGGACTGCGGGAGCCCATTCCTGCAGCGGAATGGAGGTGTGTGTGTGTGAACATTTACCTCCATTCTGTTGCAGGAACGGGAGAGGAGGTGGAGGGACAGAAACAGGGATTTTGGCTTCGGTGTGAAAATCTCCTATATCCCAGTTTTTCAAAACATTGTCCTGCTACCACTTCTGGCCAATCAGATGTGGAGGGATGCTAACCTTTGTACAACCTTTTTATAACAGGTAAAAGGATGGGGTGCACACCATAAAGAACAATCCCTCTTTCACATTGTCTCTGTGGAAAAAATGTCATCCATCTCCAGCCTACAGGGCTTTCCTATAAACAAGTTGCTACCAGTGGCAGCTGGAGGCTTCCATGTCACTGGAATGATCCAACAGCTCCGGGTTTTAGATTGAACTTTAAAAGACCTATCCAAGGTACTGACCCTGTTGTGGGGCTAAGGTTCAGCAGCTTTGATGGTTCCTTTAAAGTTCAAGCTAAACCCTAGAGTGGATTCACTGTTCCACTGACATGGGAGCTGCCAGACCGTAGCTCACAAGACTGGATAGCAGAGTATGAATACCAGAAACTCAGTCCTTTGTTTAGATTCTTATCTCAGGTTCTTCATCTAGAATTTTCTAAAGAGTAACCATTACCATGATTAGGAAGCACTGCTAATGTCTCCTTCTTCAGATCCTCTGGGTCATCCAAAGTCAGCTGTGCTGCTGCAGTCCTGTAGCATCTAGTGATATGGAAACCTCCCTGCTGATCTCCCCACAATGACTTCCTCCAAATCATTTTCTCCCAGTGGAGCTCATAAGAACATATGAGCATCCCTGCTGGAACAGATCAAAAGCTGCTGTAGTTTAGCCTCCTGTTTCTCACAGCAGTCAACTAGTAGGTAGCCATCATAGCTGGTAGCTATTGGTAGAGTTATCTCCCACAGATTTGTCTAATCTCCTTTTAAATCCTTCTAAGTTGGTGTCCATCACCACACCTTGTGGTAGTGATTTAAAACACTATGCATTTTGTGTGAAAAAAGAATACTTCATTTTTTTCTGCTCTGGATCCATCACTATTCTGCTTTACTGATTGACCCAGGTTCTAGTATATGAGGAGAAAAAAAATTATCTCTGTCATGTATGGTTTTATACAACTCTATAATGTCTCTGCTTACTAATATTTCTCTGCAACATAAACTGCTTAGGCAGTATGTATGCATAAATAAACTCCTAGGAGATTATCAGATAGGAATGCAGAAAGCGTTTCTGTCCCACAATCTCCAATCCCACCCCTGTCCTGGAACAATAACCCTCTCCACTGCACTTACCTTCTCTCCCATCGACAGGTAGCCCAGGAATGATCAGAGCTCTAACAGGGCTCTGTTCACTCCCTGGACTGAAACCCTGCCTGTTCTCGTGAGAAGACGCAAGCACAGGAAATTCAAAAATAAAAAAAAATACACAAAAAGTTACAAAAAGCACATATAACACTTTAAAACTTCCCAAATAAACCAGGAAAGTTTTAAAAAATTGTGTCACTTACCTGGATGTTGCGATCTCACCTGGAAGTGTTCTGGCAGGACTGCCCATTGACGCTGCATTCACAAGAGTTAAATGGCCCAAGGTTTCACCCCCCAGCAATGCCAGCACCAAACTGCAATGGGGGATCTATTGATGGCTCAGCCCATCAATAAAATGAGGGCTAAGAGGATATCAAAGACCATCTAGAAAGCATACTTTTGGGGAGGATATAAATGAAAGGGATAGATAGGACATCTCATTCCTATAAGGAAGGCAGTTTCATATATAGAAGACAGAGAAATTTCAAAGATCAAGAAACCTTGGGCTGACTTGGAGTTGCTAGAATTGTACAATCAGATTTTTTCACGTAGAAATATACAGTAGGCCCTCTGTATCCACAGATTCTGCATTCACAGATTCAACTGTCCACAGTTTGAAAATATTCCATTAAAAATATATCCCAAAAGCAAACCTTGATTTTGCCATTTTATATAAGAGACACCAATTTACTACGCCATTTATCTATCTATATAATTCTCTTGGGTATGTTGCCTTTCCCAGTGTGATGATTGGCTGTTCAGGAAAAACACCCAATCCACACCCAACCAATCACCATCCACATGCAAATTCCTTCTCTACCTCACATTCCACTCAATCTGCATCACCACCTCACAAGGGCTCCCCCCTCCTCTCACTCCCTCAGCCACTCATCAGTCATAAGCTTGTGATGGGATCCAGGAAGTCAGTTGGCAGTGGAACGTCACTGCTGCCACTGTGATGGGACCCAGGGCAGTCAACTGGTGGCGTCTGTGGCAGGATAACAATGGAGCCAGCCTCAGCAATTCTGGAAAAAGTGTGGAATGCTGAGAAGGGGGAGAAGGAATTTAAATCCACCTGCCTACCTTACAGGGTTGTTGTGAGGTCTACCGGGTATTTTGGGGGGAGTTTTTTTTAATGGTGTATGGTATGCCAGGTCCAGTTAGTTGTATATAATGGGACTTGAGCATCCACGGATTTTGGTATACACATGGGGTCCTGGAACCAAACCATAGTGGATACCAATGGCTAATGAAAAAACTTGAGACAAAACATAGGACTGGCCCACCATTATATAAGATTGGTGGGTTTGCTTTACACTTTTCTGAAAGATCACCTTCAAGGGGTGCTTTTATTTAAGCTTTCATAATGGGAAAGAGAAATCCCAAAGTCTGCTGAGGGAGTTGTGAAAATGTGAAGCCCACAGGCAGAAAAGTGGTTTTCTGGGTGTGTGATTTAGATTGGATTCCTACTAGCAAAAAAATCCATATTCATCTCAGTTCTGGTGCAGCTGGAGTACATGACATACAACTGTTCTTAAAGTGAATCTGTATCTTGTAGGCATTTGTGAGATTTTTAAAAGTCCCTGTTTACTTTGGACTTCCCTGGAAAAAACTCTTTTCAAAATGTTTTTTTGCAAGGTATGTCTTGCCGGATCTGTGTAGCGTGGCAGGGTGTAATTGGAGGTTGGGGTAAACTAGTGGGTGGCATCATCCCTCTGCAAAGTATGTCATCATTTTTTGCTTTTTCACAATGGCATCTGGCTGCCCTTAACCTTAGCATTAGGTAGGGGGCCCTGCCAAAGATCCTGGCCTGGGAGTCCACTTCAGGATGTGTGGGTCATGGGGTGGGGGACAGAGAGTGGAGGGGGAGAGAGAAGCAGCACCAGCCAAAGTTCACACCAAGAAGGAGCTTGTTCTGTAGACATCGATCTTAATTCTATTAAGGACTCAGAGTGGAAAGGGAAGCGAGAGAAGAAACATTTTATTTATTTTTTCTTTTACCTTCTTCTTGGGAGAGATGTAAGGGGATCAGATGGAGGAGGGAGCACATGTGTGCTCCTCCAATGTGTCATCTGAGTGGGACATTTAAAATTCCCTGGTTTATTCACTGGGGCACAAAGGAGGGAAAGGGATTGGACAGGGCACACTTCTAATGAGAATGCAAGGTCATGGAATGATTGAAAGGAAAACAAGAAAGGCTGTTGGTTGATAGGTGTGGACCTGCATGCCAGGAATAAAGAAATGAAGCTGCAGTGCTCATGTGGCTGAAAATAACTCAAAGCAACGATCACATGGAACTGGTGGGACACTCACTTTTGTCCCAAAGTGAGTTCTTGGGGAGAGGGGAATGGTGTGCTGGTCAATACACAGTCGGTATGGATTTTAATGGTTAAATGTGATGCTAAAGGGAGTCAAACTGGTGTAGGATAGTGCACTGTGGAGCTGAATTATTTGGCTAGTGTAGATCTGACTGTAGAGAGTGGGAAAATAATTAAACTACTGTTTGAGTGGGGAAGAGTTAAAAAATCTCATCACCACTTCAACCCTGCCCCCAACATTTTACCTTGATGGATATGACCACTGGGGTTCTATTATATGCATTTCCATGTAGTGTGTGGTTGGGATATGAGAAATGAATGGAAAATAGAAAACTCTTAGAATAAAAAAGTTTGTGTTAATGCCTTAAAGAATCACAAAGAGGCTTGGATTGTAGACAAAGGAAAACCCCAGAGATGGTTTCCTAAGTACTAGACCTGGTCAAAAAACAAAACTATGCAGTAGCAAGATCTATACCACACAGCTGTTAACATTTTCTGTGGAGCTAGAAGTGCATAAATGCTGTGTGACTTGCCACATCAATCCTTTCCTTAAAAACAGGAAGGAACAGTTTTATTTTACAGAATGCAGCTTGGAGTCTTCTGCCTTTGTTCTCTATTTCATGGCTCTCTGGTCCCCTTCTCTGGGCAAAAACTATTACTCTGTTATATATAGTGTACATTAAAACAGCAGAGAGATACATTTGCCCTTGTCCTTTTGTTCCACAGGCTTTCTGTTGTTAGGGGAATGCAGTACAGTGGAAGACTATATGACCAGTTTATGACATAGATGTTTGTGAATTCCAGTATTTTGACCTCCGAATCAAACCTAATAGGGAACTGTTAGCTTACTTCTTTGGTGTGCATCTTATGCCTGACTTCCACTGTAATATTCATGCAATGCCAGACCACAAATCCATGGTTAGGGGACATCACACTCATACAGAACCTGGCATGTCTACATTTTAATCTGCATGTTTTCAAGTGTACATGTAGGTCCACATCTATGTACAAAGGTGCATGTATTTGCAATGTAAAACAACAACCAGAGCTTGGAAAATTCCTTTTTTCTATTTTAATACAAGTCCCAGAAACCCAGAGCTGGTGTCACTAGAAGCCATAATGTCTGGGGGATTTAGGAGGTTGTAGCCCCCAAAAGGAACTTCTCAAATGGATGCAGGAGTCTTTCTTTCCATATGAAATGTTGGATCCACTAATATCTGCATCCGCTACATGTCGGTATTATGGTGAACCTTTTCTCATGTCAAAGTTGATTTAATTCAGATGGGAAAAGAAACCTATTCTGAATTGAATTTGGTTTTTAGTAGTACCTCATGCACCTAATTTAACTACATGAATTTTATTAAAATGGAAACAGCAATTTCTTACTAAAAACTACATAAAAGGTAACATATAATCAAGGCTAGCCCTACCATTACATAAATTGAAACATCTGCCTCAGGCAGTAGGTTTTGGGTGTCATGAAAAGGCAGCAAATTCTTAGTAATTTGTTTTGATAGTATCGCATTTTTTATTTTGTTTTTAATTACTGCAAGGAAAAGGAGAGGTGCTTGTGGAAGTTTCTGCCTGATGTGCTAAAATAAATTGCCTGGCTCTAGGTAGAAATATGTAGCTCAATCCGAGTGAGCAGGAGGCACCACTTGTTGCTATATCTCAGGCAGCAAAATGTCTTAGACTAACGTGGCACTTTGTGTCTTTGTTGTATCCCCTAGTATTCTGTCATGGTGTTCAAAGTGCAGTACAGGCAGTTCTCAGGTGGTCTTCCAGACCTGTTTAAGATGGGCTTTCAGACATACCCTCAAACCTTATTATGTTAAGTCTCTACAAACAATGGCTGAGATCCTACATGGCCCAGCATAGTATGAGTTCCCTACTCCCCACTGCCAGGACTCATGGTTTTGCTGCAATAGCCCCCTGAATAGTCATTCTGTGGCTGGTAAAGAGTGGGGGTGGGGAATCAGTGAAACATCTGTCTATTCCCCATAGCCAGACACAAACCAGTAACGTCTTCCACCAAGATCTACTTGGGTCTCAGCAGATTATGTCATCAGTCTGGATCCGGCTGTGATAGCTAGATGCTTGATCCTCTGTGCTCTTTACCAGCCATGGAATGGCTGTTCAGTGAGCTATTGCAGAAAAACTGAGTCATAAGGGGAGGGGGTTTGGTTACTGCAGATGGTGCAGGAGAATGCCAACCTTTGCAACTGCCCCAAAGGGACAAACACAAGTGTAAGGTGGATTTACAAGCATACATCACTAGCAGGATGCTGGCCATTATTTCCAAACATTCTGTAGCAGTTGACCCCTCACTTGAGGGATTAGATTATGAGAAAATGACTCCTATTTTTGCACCACAACAGTTTTCAGCCCCAGGACTTTATCAGACCAGGCAAATATAGCCTCACAATCATGTAAAGTCCAAAAGCCATCCTATTTTATTGACAGGGCAAGCCATCAATTGATCTCTGGTGGCGATTTGTTGCTGGCATTTGAATCCATGCACCATTGTACTCATGTAAATACAGTGTCAATGGGCAAACACTTCCAGGTGAGAGCATGACAGTCAGGTAGGGAACTCTCTTTTTTTGACCCCTCCCCATGTACCTAGGACTTTTAAAGTGTGTTTTTGTGCTTTTCTGTAATTTTTGTGTCTTTATTTAGTTTGGTTTTTTGAAATTCCTGAGCTAGTGTCTTCTCATGAGAATCTGTGAGATTTCAACCCCAACATTGTCTGGTATGCACACCCTTTCCAGTTAATTTGGCATCCTTATGACACCATTTTTGCCACATCTGATAAAGTCGTAAGTCATGAAGATGATTCTTCCCTTGGAGGTTGTGAAATGAGAGTCATATTCTTCTCTGAGCCCTCTGTGTTGTCAGGCTGAAACTGTAGGTGGGAAAACAAGGCTCTTTCCCACTCAAGCCTCCTGTTGAAGCCTAATTTTCATATGCACCTCCCAATTTTTATGAGCAGCTGTCTCAGTGTGTAACAATAAAAAGACAAAAAAGTGCCATCCCATTTTATTGACTGATTTTTTCCCTATTATTTAATACTATTTCAATACTGCTGGTCATCCACAACATATCCAGGTGGTATACAGCACTAAAAACTATCAAATAAAAATACAGTTGGACCTCTGTATCAATGGGTTCTGCATCTACGGACTTAAAAAACCACAACTCAAAAATATTTGAGGGGAAAATCCAGAAAGCAAACCTTGCTGTTCCCCACTTTATATAAGGGATGCCATTTTACTACATCATTGTACATAATGGGACTTGAGCATCTACAGGTTTTGGTATCTGGGGAGCGGTTCCTGGAACCAAACCCCAGCAGATACTGAGGGCCCACTGTAACTATTACCAAATTTACTGTGAAACATAATCGGTGATCACAAACTAAAAAAATCCAATAACAACCTTCATTCATAATCAAGTTATGGCAGCATGTTCTTTTTTCAATGTACACCTAAAATAGGGATGAACAAAGAGTGACTCTGGAGCCAAATACAACCCCATCGCATATTACATGGACCATCCTTTTACAGAACCCCAAAGGGTGAGTTTTCTCCTTCAGAAACCTCCAGGACGAGAGGTTATTAGTGTGTGGGTCACTGTGACTTTAGCCTTCTCTAACAACAGCTATAGGTAGTACATCAACTAAGCTGGTAAGCAGCACTCCATATCACATCAGCTATGGGCCTCCAGTGATAGCCATGGCCCTATGAACACTCACAGGTTATGGGCCTGTTCCTTCAGAGGGTTGCCAGGTCTCAGGACCCTGGCTAAAGTTTCAGGGAATTGCTATGCTTCCTTGGGTCTCCAGCTGGGAGGAAAATGTCAGGGTAATTATAACTGGAGGAGAATAAAGTTTGATTTTTCTATGCATTGTATGGATGGAATGAATCTTCATTGTTTTTCATATCTTAACTGAAAAATGGGGTTCTCAACACTTTGGAAACCTGTTCGGGAACAATAATCCAGTAGCAAGAATTGTGCAGTTTTCACCTGACATTCACACATTTGAAGTGTTTCAGGAAATTATTCTGCGCAGAAATACACATTTTTTTGTGTTTGAGATAATTGTGAGGGTTTATGCAATGTACAAACCAAAACCACCGCTGTTTGCAGAGAGCCACATGTTTTTTTGTGAGGGCAAGATTTCTGTTTTTGACACACATGTACCCAGCATCTAGCACAACAAAAATCTAAATACACTAACAAATCTTGTGCAAAAACAACAACCTTGCACTAAAAATAGCTGCATGATTTTGCTGTGCAGGGTTGTTGTTTTCTGCACTATGGTAATTATTTTTTGTATGAGGTTTTTGTACAAATACATAAGGATGTGTGAATACCAGGCAAGAACTACACAAAAATACACTTTTTCTCTGTGGTAGGGAGAAAACTGTGGAAAATATCCATTTTCACTTCTGAGGATGAAATAGTCAAATATGAACATCCTATGCCCCCGTCTCTACCCATTCCCAGCTGGTGCCAGGGCTCACTGGCTGAGTTGGCTCACTGGTGTATATATGGGCATTGTGCTCAACATTCAGGTACTTAAAAAAAAAACAGGTGGGAGGGGATGGGGGAGAGAGCTATTCATTGCATGTGCTTGTGCCCATCATGCCATGTGGAGCAAGGCAGTAAATGAGGAACCACTTAGTCCGTAAGCCATGGCAGGAGCAGCAGTGTAGGACTTAGAAATACTTCCCACATGTCATGTAAGTAAGGCCATTCAGGATGCAAATAGCAGGATGTAGCAGCAGCAGCAGCAGCAGCTAGTTGTATTTTGAATCAGCTAGATTTATTTTGCCAGTTGTATGGCTGTCATAAATTATTCTGGATTTCCATATTATCTGGGTTTCACTAGGGCCCTGACTATATGAGGGGAAAAAACCCTGATTGCTCCACGTTAATGTCAAATCACAGCAGCTGCGATTTATCTTAATGGGTTTCACATGCCTGCCAGTCAAGATGGCAGCCGTGACTTCCGGTGGCTGAGACGACGTGTTCAGTTGGGTTGACGAGGAGCTCCCAAGCCCAGCTGCTTGGTGTGGGAAAAATCCCCAAAGAAAAGCCTATTGAGGGGTAATACTGTCTTGGGGAATAGACAGATAGAGGCAGCTTGCATGGACCTGCATTCCAGCCGAGTAGAGCAGAGAAATTAAATTAAAATCAAGAAAAACTCTGACTACAGAAAGCTGAGGGGGTCAGAAGCTAACCCTCCCATATCTATGCTACCAGTCAGGTTGAATGTCGCCACCACTTTTTAAGTTATTTTAAAGACTGACTATATAACAGACAGAGATCGTCCGTTTTCCCGGAATGACAAACACCCAGGTATTTTTTCTTTTTCTTTCTGTTAACAAACAACGTTAAACTTAAGACAGGAGGTTACAAACTGGCGAATAGGCAGGGAAGATCTGAGAAGTAGGATTCAAGTTAAGTTCAGAAGGACCTGGTAAGCAGGCTCAGGGAAAAGAAGATCTGGAAAGATAGGTACTCTGTGTTGGGTGCTGAATTAAGCTGTGTGGTACAAACAAGAATTTAAAATAAATTAAATTAATGAAGAGAAACAGAGGGGAGAAAGTGAAAAAGAATAGACGCGACAGCTGAGAGAGCTTGAAACAAAGTAACAGCTGCGGGCGGAGACAGAGCAGATGGAGGAACAATACAGTGCTGGTGGAAACCGAGGGAGGAATCAGGACGAAAGTAGAGCATGGAGTACGGAGAAATTGAAAAGGAACCTGAAAGTGAGACAGTGTAAAGAAGCCCTAATAAATATATGACAAACAAGAAATTGGGGGTGAAAACCATATAGAAGCAAGGGTACAACAAGGAGATAAATTAAAGAACGGAAGAAGGTTGGGAAAGAAAGACGGAACTGAAGAGGAGCGGAGTATTGGAAAAGGGCGGAAAAGGAGTAAAGAAGAGAAGCTAAAGACGGAGGCTAAAGGTCAAACTTACATAACCTATTCAGCTGCAGACCTGAGTGAAGGAAAACTTGGGTATAAAGGAATTTGGTATTTGGAGCAGAAGGTATGGGTTGTACGGTAGACTGTAATTTGTAATTTGGTTATAGATGCTTATAGACGAAACGTGAGGGGGAGGATATAAGCGTGAGCTAATTGGAATGGATATAGAGAATTAAAGGACAAGAAAAAATAAAAAATCCTAAGTAGATGACATTGGTTAGTAGGAACAATATATATATTGTATATCAAATAATATTTGAAATTAATTAGCATAAGTAGAAGTGATAATTGATATTGAATAGTAAAATTATTTATTAACTAATTAATAAAAATTGATTGACTCATAGAATTATAATAAAAATGGATTGATTTACAGAATTATAATAAATTGTTATAGAATTATAATTAATTGTTATGTATATTCAATGCAAATTATATATACTGTGAATAAAATTTTTGAGAATATATACATATATATATATATATATATATAAATATACAAAATATTAATTGTTAAGTTTGAAATTTATGTTATTGATTGGTTTTTGGAGGTGAGAGTCAACAAAGCATAGTGTGTAATTATAATATGATATATGAAATAATTAATAAAGTTGATATATGTGATGTATATGATTAATTAATTACTTGGAAAGGTATATATAATTAATTGTATTACCTGCATATGAATTGTATTGAAGACTATTGTGATAAGTTAATGCATGATGAGAGCATTGGTTTAAGGATATTGAGATATAAGGTAATATTCTGAGGTAACAGGGAATACAAAACACAGATGAGAAAGTTTGGGGGGTAAACTAAAGTAGAATAAAGAATAAACTGAAGAAGAAAAGAAAGTAAAGAGAAAGTAAAGAAGATAAGAGAGATACAGATTGACTAAGAGGTGAGGTAAGGTGAGAGAATATAAGGTAAAATCAGGAATTATTGATTAAGGAAGAGAAAGTAGAGGCGTACAGAAGGAAAAAAGGGGGAAGATAAGAAAATACTCTCCAAGATTAAAAAGAATCATAGAATCATAGAATTGCAGAGTTGGAAGAGACCACAAGGGCCATCCAGTCCAACCCCCTGCCATGCAGGAAATCACGATCAAAGCATCCCTGACAGATGGCCATCCAGCCTCTGTTTGAAGACCTCCAAGGAAGGAGACCCCACCACGCTTCGAGGGAGTGTGTTCCACTGCTGAACAGCTCTTACTGTCAGAAAGCTCCTCCTAATGTTGAAGTGGAATCTCTGTTCCTGGAGCTTGCATCCATTGCTCAGTGTTCCTGTCTCTAGAGCAGCAGAAAACAAGTCTGCTCTATCCTCAACGTGACACCCCTTCAAATACTTAAACAGGGCTATCATATCGCCTCTTAACCGTCTTTTTTCCAGGCTAAACATACCCAGCTCCCTAAGTCTCTCCTTATAAGGCATCGTTTCCAGACCTTTCACTATTTTAGCCCCCCTTCTCTGGACACGCTCCAATTTGTCAATATCCTTTTTGAATTGTGGTGTTCAGAACTGGACACAGTATTCCAGGTGAGGTCTGACCAAGGCAGAATAGAGCGGCACTATTACTTCCCTTCATCTAGACACTATACTTCTATCGATGCAGCCCAAAATCGCATTGGCCTTTTTAGTTGCCGCATCACACTGTTGACTCATGTTCAGCTTGTGGTCTACTAGGACTCCTAGATCCCTTTCGCATGTAGTCTCATTCAGCCAGGTCTCCCCCATCCTATATCTATAGATATCTTATATCTATGCATTTCATTTGTTCACCCTAAGTGCAATACCTTACATTTCTCCGTATTGAATTTCATTTTGTTAGCTTTGGCCCAGCTCTCTAGTCTATCCAGGTCATTTTGAATTTTGATACTGTCCTCTAGGATATTAGCTACTCCTCCTAATTTGGTGCAATCTGCAAATTTGGTAAGTATGCCCCTGTTGGTTAGGATCAGATCTAAAATAGCTGACCCCCTTGTTGCCTCTTCCACCTTTTGGACCATGAAATTGTCTTCCAGGCAAGTAAGGAATTTGGTAGACCTTGAAGTTTTGGTTGAGTTAGATTTCCAGCAAATATCAGGATAGTTGAAGTCACCTATCACTACTACATCTCTTCTTTCTGCGTGTGTGGTCATCTGTTCTAGAAAGGCATCATCCAATTCCTCCGTCTGACTTGGGAGTCTGTAGTAGAGTCCCATAATAACATCTCTGTTGTTTCCCTCCCCTTTAATTTTTATCCAGATGCTCTCCACCTGGCTTCCAGAAGGTAATGCCTATTACTAGAAAAGCATTAGCCAAGCAAAAAGAACATTTGCAAACCATGAGAAGATCCTCTCTGGATATGTCAACTAAAATAACTGATATCAGTCAGCTATTGATGACGGAATTTAAAAAATTAAGAACAGAACTTAAAACTGAGATGAAAGAATTAAAAGGAGAAATAAGAACGGATATACAAAAACAGTTAGATATCTTTGGGAACCAATTAGACACAGTGACAAAAGATATATCCAAGATAAGTAATGACCTAAAAGAAGTACAAGAAAGGATGGTCAAATTAGAAAAAAGAACAAAATCTATAGAAACTAGATTAGAGCAAGATGAAAATTATAAAGTAATCCAGGAGACAAGGAGTAGATCAAAGTGTATTAAAATAAGGGGTCTAGAGGAGCAAGCTAACAAAGATCTAACAAGAGTTATACCAACGATTGCAGAATTTATAGGGTGGGAAAGTGAACAGTTGGATTTGGAAATTGATAAACTCTATCGCATAGACTCCTGGATTGCTAAAAAGAATAAAATACCAAGAGATATCATGGTATATTTCATCAGGGAGAGAATCAAGGACATTATCATACAAAAGAATTTTAAGGAACCACTAAAAATAGAAGATAAACTGAGAAAAATATTTAAAGACATACCAGTACAAATAATAAAAAAGAAGAGAATACTCCTTCCTAACTACAGATCTGAGAGATAGAAACATATTTTACAAGTGGAATAAAACTGAGGGAGTTACCCTAACATACAATTATAAAAATATATATAATAAACTCCATATGTAAAGCTAAATAATTTCTAAAGAAACTACAAGATCAGAAGAAAGGGAATAATAAAAAGGAGGACATAGAAACAAGTAGTCAAGAGAGAGGGGAAACAGGGCAAGAAATTAGGAACAGAGATCTAATAGCGAAGGAGGATAGTATCCAAGAGATTAAGAAAACAAGAACAGGAGGTGGCCAATGCAGATTAGGAAGGAGGTTGGGGGGGAAAAAGCAGCAGAGAATCAGGAAGTGAGTGAAGAAGATAGTGAAAAACATACGAAGCAGGAAGAAGAAGAGGGATTAAACTCTGATATAGAAGGTGAAGAAGAGACAGAGGACGTAGAGGAAGTAACAGACAAAGAAGAATTAGGGACAGTAGGATGTACTGCTACATAAAGTACAAAAATCAGAATAAATAAAAAGGAACTTTATAGAAAATGACAACTAAATTGATTTCTTGGAATGTGAGAGGGTTAAACTCTCCACATAAAAGAAAAAAGTTATATCACTACTTGGAAAGACAGAAAACAGATATGCTTGCAGGAGACCCATATCAAGACAGATGATCAACAATTACTGAGAAATGCAAAACTTGGAACAGAATTCACAACTGAAGGTGAAAAAAAAAAGGGGGTGTTGCTATTTATATAAAATTGAAATATGAAACTAAAGAAATATTTAAAGATTAAAAGGGTCATATTTAGGTATAGAAGTAAATATTTTAGAGAAGAAGGTATTGGTGGTGGGGGTATACGGACCGCATAACAATAAGAAACAATACATAGACAAATTAAAGAAGAGAATCTTGGATTTTGATTATGACAGATATATTATTATGGGAGATTGGAATGGGGTTATGGATCAGGACATAGATCATATAAGAGGGTAAGGTATCAGAAACAAGGGAAATTTGATGGAGCTGTTAAGTCTAGTAGATATTTGGCATTATAGTCATGATAAAGGGACTGCACATTTTTTCTCAGACCGATTTAAATCTTGGTCAAGTTGACATGTTTCTAATATCTAGGGAATTGATCAGAGAAGTAAAGGGAGTGGATATACAGTATTACAAAATATAATATCAGACCATTGTCCAATAAGGCTAGAAATCAAAAGCATAAAAAAGCAATACAATTGGAAATTTAATGACATTCTACTCAAAGATGAAGCTGTAGTGAATAAGATTAAAAAAAGAATTAAAGTTTTTCTTTGAAGAAAACAAAGATAAAGGAACACCATTAGATATGGTCTGGGATGTGGGGAAAGCTGTAATAAGGGGAGTAATAATGCAGCAAGAGAATATAATGAAGAAAGACAAAAAGAATAGAGAAAAAGAGTTGCTTGAAGAAATATCAGAAAGAGAAAAATTATTAAAAATAAATCCCCAAAATAAAAAAGTCAAACATGAAGTGACAGACTTTAGAAGAAAATTAGATGCAGAAATGACATACGAGATAGCCAAGAAAATGAAACGTTTAAAACATAATTTTTTGAACAAGCAAATAAACCAGGGAAATGACTTTCATATAAACTAAGAAAAGAAAATGAAAAGAAATTATTAACAGAGTTAAAAGTGAAGGAACAAAGATACTAAGCAAAAAGATATATTGAATATTTTCTATGACTTCTATGCAACATTGTATAAGAAACACAGCACAAGTGGGGACATCACAAATCAAATAGAAAGCTATCTGGATAAAGTCAACATCGCTGAAATTAAAGTAGAACATAGACAAGAACTAGAGAAGCAAATAACTAAAGAGGAAATAAGGGAGGCTAAAAGAGGCATAAAAGCAGGGAAGTCACCAGGATCCGATGGATTTACACCAGATTATTGTAAAATATTTGAGAATGAATTAATAAACCTGTTATATAAGCTGTTTAAAAGAATCAATCAGATAGGTTGCCCGGTATCTTGGCAGAAAGTGGATATAATCTTGATTTTGAAACCAGACAGAGATCCCACACTTCCATCAAGTTACAGACCTATACCTTTGCTGAATGTTGACTACAAAATATTTGCAAAAATATTGTTGGAAAGGTTGAAAAAGGTGTTGTCAACATGGTATCAGAAAGATCATAATGGATTTTTACCTGATAGACAAATTAAAGATAATATAAGGACTGTACTTGATATTATAGAATTATACAAAAAACATAACAAAAAGAAGCTAACAATGATATTCTTAGACGATGAGAGTGTTCGATAATATAAGGTGGGAATTTATGATAACAACACTGACAAGAATATTGGAAGTAACTTTTTAAACTGGGTAAAAAGAATACATCAAAATCAGCAAGCGCACATAATTGTGAATGGTGATAAATCTAAATTGTGTAAATTGAAAGGGGTACAAGGCAAGGTTGTCCCTTTTCTCCCCTACTTTTTATAACAACGCTAGAAGTTTTGATTAAAAAGATAAACTCGGATCCAGAGATTCGAGGTCCTAAGGTACAGAATTATGAGTTTAAGCAAAAGGCATTTGTGGATGACCTTGTTTTCTTTCTAGATAACCCTAATGAAGGTATAGAAAAATTGATATGGACAATGGAGGAATTTGGACAACTAGCAGGGTTTAAAATAAAGAAAAAACTTCAGTAATAACTAAAAATTTAAGTAAGACAGAAGAACAAGAACTAACAAAAAATCTCAGTTTATTTTAGTAAAGAAAGCAAGGTATTTGGGCATAACAATTACAAACAGGAACTCTAAACTCTATGACAATACCTATGGGAAAATACGGACAGATATAAAAAAGGATTTAAACAGATGGAAAAATCTAAATCTCTCTTTCTTGGGTTGAATTTCTACGGTAAAAATGATTGTACTCCCTTAGGATGATTTTTTTAATTTTAGAATATCCCTACTTTAACTACAGATACAGTATTCAGTTCATGGAATAAAGATTTAATAGAATTTATATGGGCGGGGAAAAAGCCTAGCATCAGGATGAAGATATTATGGGATGAAAAAGGAAGGGGTGGATTAGGCCTCCCAGATCTAAGATTACAGTTGTCCCTCCACATTCGCGGGGGTTGGGGCAGACAACCCCCGTGAATGTGAAAAAAACGCAAATAAGAAATACGCCTGTGGGAGAGCGGCTTTCCATCCCAGTCCCTTCCCAAGGCAGTGACAGGCTTCATGAGAAGCCCCTCACTGCCTTGAGAAGGGAGTGGAGTGGAGAGCGGGAGCGCCAGGGGCTTTCCACCCCGCCTTCCCAAGGCAGCGGCGGGCTTTGTGAGAAGCCCCTTGCTGCCTTGAGAAGGGAGTGGGGTGGAGAGCAGGCATGCCAGCGGCTTTCTACTCCGCCTTCCCAAGGCAGCAACAAGCTTCTTGGGAAGCCCCTCACTGCCTTGGGAAGGGAGTGGAGTGGAGAGTGGGCGCACCAGTGGCTTTCCACCTCGCCTTCCCAAGGCAGCGACAGGCTTTGTGAGAAGCCCCTTGCTGCCTTGGGAAGGGAGTGGAGTGGAGAGTGGACACGCCAGTGGCTTTCTACCCCGCCTTTCCAAGGCAGCAATGGGCTTCGTAAGAAGCCCCTCACTGCCTTGGGAAGGGAGTGGGGTGGAAAGTGGGGAGGCAGGGCTTAATCGAATAATTAAGATTAATTATTTAATTAATTATTAATTAAATAATTAAATAATTAAGAGAATAATTGAAACTGCGAATGTGGAAGTTGCCAATGTGGAGGGGCAACTGTATATTTCCACCTGTGCATTTTAGTATGGATTATGGAATGGTTAAATCTAAATGATGACAAATTGCTACAACTAGAGGGTTTTAATCTTAGATTTGGGTGGCACACCTATATGTGGCATAACAAAATAACCGTCCATAAGGAATTTAGTCACCACTACATTAGAAGAGCTCTATTAAGAGTTTGGCAGTTATATAAAAGAAAACTATATTTAAGAATACCTTTGTGGACTTCAAATCATGAGGCCTTCTATAAAAAGGAAAACCCATATAGGGGGAAGTGGCTAACATATAAGACAATACTTAGGAAACAAGAAGGTCGATATGAAACAAAAACACAGGGGAGCTAAAAAATGAAGGTGTCTTATGTCACTGGTTTCTAAATATTGACAACTATATGAAAAATTTAAATTTTACTCTAAAATAAAAGGCATCAGATTAGAAGAGGCAGAATTCGATAAAATACTATTTGGAGAAAAGAAAAAATTGATCTCTAAAATATATAGTCTGTTATTGAAACTTAGTATAGAAATGGAGGTCATCAAAAATATATATGATTAAGTGAGTGCAAGAAATAGGCCATGAAATTAAAATAGAAGAATGGGAGAAGGCCTGGAAGGTTAACATTCGCTTTACAAGAAGTTATACATTGAAAGAAAACTTCTACAAATTGTTGAATATGTGGCACCTTACTCCTGAAAGAATGGCAAAAATTTACATCAACATGCCCACTATATGCTGGAAGTGTGGGAAAGCGAAGAGCACTTACATGCATATATGGTGGACATGTAAGAGGACAAAAAGGTTTTGGATGGGGATACATAATCTACTTGCATGACGTTGAAAATAGATATGCCACTAGATCTGGAATTGTTTTTACTAAATATGCTTAATAAGTTAAGTCCAAGTACCCAAAAGAAATATGGGAGAGTATTATTATACGCGGTAACTGTGGCTAGATTGTTATTCGCCCAGAAGTGGAAAGGAGAACAACTCCCCTCGACTAATGACTGGATAAGGAAAATGAAAGAATTTTATGAAATGGAAATATTGTCAATAATGATAGATGACAAAAGGACGTGGAAAGACCTGGATGGTTGGAAAGATATAATCATTTTACAGGAAAACCTAGAGGAAAATCAAATCACGAATAATGGAGAGGAATTTATCTAGAAAGGTAACAGAATATAGAAGGAAATCTAGGTTAAACAGAAGGTTGAGCAGTAGAAAAGAGGGAAAAGAGAATATATATTTTATAAACCTGGAAATCGGGAAGAAAGGAAGCTGATGTATGATGATGTGAATGATTTTAACTAAGTTAATTATAATTATAATTGTAATTACAGACATGTGGAAGTAAGTCTTGTTGGTATTGGTGTTTTATGTTATATTTATGTCATGTCATGTCATGTTATGTTATGTTAATGAATGATGTGTTTTTAATAAAAATAATATTAAAAAAAAGATGGCAGCCATGAGTGATTTCCCCCCTTTTTTACATACCTTAACTTGCCTCTGCTGACTTAAAAAAAACCCAACCCTATTGCACTGGAGCAATATATTGTTACAAAAAAACAAACAAAAAACCACCCCATTTTCTCACCTTAGCGATCGTTTGCTAAGGCAAAAAACAACATGGCAGCTCTGGGTGTTTGCCTTGTTAGCATGACCCCCACGCTCATCTGGCCATTCATGTTTGTGCTTCCTCTTGTATGGGAAAGCAATATCAAATTGCTTGTCCCAATGAGCAGGAATGTGCATTTCCTGTGCTGAGTTTTTGCCATTTTGGGCCTCCCCTCCTTCACAATATGGCAGAACAACGCGAATTGCCATTAAGACTGGTCATCTCCTCCTTGCATTCCCTGAGGAGTATTTTTGTCGTTAAGACAACCCTTTGGACTGTCCTCATGCCCTTTTCCCACAACTATCTGGCCCATAGGGCAGTTCTGCTCTCCCCCCTCAATTCTCACCCACTCCACCTTTGTGAATTCACAAGGATTAATGGGATGGGACATCACAAGGGCCTGCCACATGTTTCTCACCCAATATTACAATGATTTGTAGAAGGGGAAAATACTCCAAGACAAAACCTCAATAGAATTTCTTGGGATATATTATATTCCCTATGTTTTCATTTACAAAAAGAAAACTATAAATGGTAAGCAACCCAGGTTTGGTGATTTTGTTTACTACTGTGTAGGTGACCATGTCCTAGAACAGAGGTGAACAGAGTATAGGCCTGCATGATCTACTTTGCATTTTACTGAAACCATAAGACCCACCAACCAAAGCCTGGTGTAACAACAACAACAACAACAACAACAAAATCCCCAACAACCCATATAATTATATTTGAAGACTTCTTAACCCAGAAATGTTTGTGAGTACCAGAACTGAACAGAGCTCAGTTCCACCAGAAAACTCATACCACTCCAAATGTTCTTCATTTCAGGGGTGTAATTTAAGGGAGACAGTCACGGAATTGCTCTTGTTGTTAAACAACTGGGAGTCTGAAATCCTTGTCAGGCTACCACATACCTCCCAAGATCCACCAGTAGATCAAGATCTACCTTCTTTCCATCTTTGTTCTAGAAGGGCTATGCAACAGGTTTACTTTGGTTCAAGTTCTACACACTAAAAATGTGCACAGGATAGGATTTGTCACTATCCCGTTGATAAATCGTTGGCATCACAGAATGCTCAGGAACCTTCTTGTTCTGCTCTGTTCCCTTGTGCTTCCAGAGGCTTAAAAAAACCTGCAGTGGCAGAATCTGACAACTGCTGACACAAGTAGATCTAAGACTCACACAGCTAATCTAAGCAGAACCACCACCAGAACCAGCTGTCGTTGGAGTTGGTGTTTGCTTTGAGTTTTATATTTATATTTTTTTACACCTTGCACAAAACATTTACTTGTTTGAGGGAAGTACATGGCTGAAGGCCACTGTCCTGCACTAGCTTATTGAAACTACAATCTTCTTCTGCCCCGCCAGCCAGCATTCCTTTTTTTAAAAAAATAAATCTTATATTCACACCATGTCTGGTGAAGTTTGTGTCAGTGGATTTAAACTTTGGCTTTGTGAGACCAAGGAAACCTAGTTCTTTCGCCTCTGTACCCGTCTGCCTGCTTCTCTCTCCACCCCCCTCCATCCTTCCCTCTCTGGGCTGCTAAAAATGAACAAGGAAACTCTTTGTATGCTCCTAATCCTGAAGCAACACAGCTTTAGCAACATCCAGGGATAAAAGCACCATCAAACCACAACTTTATGGGGGCAAATCTCTTTTAATCCTTCGCTTTAGCTAAACAAAGCTTCTCGCCCTAATCCGCTATCGCTTCAAGAAAAAAAAAGCAAGCTCAGATTTTGTTTTTAGTAAGAAGATGATCCAAAGGACTAATTTTGAGAGAGACTAACCAAGTCTGACAGCCTTTAAAATAGGCAACGAGAAAATAGATGCAAACTTCCCTCTCAATTCAAGGTTTTCTATGCAATAATAAGAAATATATCTAGGGTTTAACTGCTTTCCCTTTAAGCTCACTCTTATTGTATTAAATTCTCTGACCAACTCAGATTCAAATCACCCTGGCCTAAATGTCATTTGATCTTTAAAAGGGGAGAAAAATGTGTGCATATTATTCCCAGGAGGGCAGGACAAGTAAAATCAATTATCATAAACAAGGATTGTATTAGACACAGAGGCAGTATTGTGGAGCACATAGACACACACACACACCAAAATGGCAAGGGGAGAATATTGAAGTTTCTTAGATTTTCAGAAGTATTTGATTGCACTATAAATAATTCTTTATTAATAGACTCACTGCCCTGGGGAATCTTTTGAATGTGTAAGGTTGAACTGAGTCCATAATCAGTCCCAAATCATTCTCTTGTAGTCTTATCAAACTCTGGTCTCTTATGTGGGTGCTCAAAATAAAATAAAAATCCTGCTGTATTTTTGTTCAGACATCAAAGCTGCAATCCTATGCACACTTACCTGCCAGTAGGATATTGGGGATTGCTTCTCATTAACTACTCCAAATACTACAGATTGCTGATCCACTTTGGCTGTTAACTTGTTTTGGTGTGATTCTGACAGCATAAATACTGAGAGGGGCATAAAGGGATACTAAATTTTTGGGTTTACAATTCCAGTCTTATATATTATGTGTTTCCATGCCATATGTACTAGCCTTAAATATTTTAGGTTGGAACATAACAACCACCTTACCCAGCAGAGACCTACCCCAGATATGTGTGCCAGATAAGTTGCAAAGACTCTATTTGTGGTGTCCCAGAATAATGATAAGGACCTACAAGTTGCAATGCTTTCTCAGGGGTGGCCCTTCAAGTTATGGAATTCCCTCTTGTTGGAGAGTTGGTTGTCCTCCACAGTTGTATTTGAGACACCAGCTAAAAATGTATCTTATTTGTATAGGCTTTGAAGTTTTTTATTTCTCTTCTACTCTTTCTTTCTTATGTTGCTTTGATTGCGTTTCAGAAGACTTGTGTATTATTAACATTATTTTATTATTAGCAGCTGGCATTCTATATTGCACTTAAGGATTTATAGAGTAACTTTGACTCCTGATCAGCAGATGGATAGACTTGCTTCACCCAATTTGGTTGCTGGCTGTTAAGATGGGCTGTGCGGGACAGGGTAGCCTATGTAGAATACCTGCAGTTTTTATTTGTACCCCACCTTTACCTTTACTGGGACTCAAGGCTTCTTGTAGTTAACAATAAATTGTTTATTATTTTAGGGATTGATAACATCTGATTTTAAATATTTATTTGTGATCTTTAACTGAGTGTTTTTTTTGTTTGTTTGTTTTTTTGGTAAAACAGTAGAAGCCCTATGGTTAGATGCACAGTTCCTATGAGGAAGGGCAGAGTAAAAACTGAATTCACTACATAGGTTTTCTGTGGGTGTTTTCTGGGCTGTGAAGCCGTGTTCTGGAAGAATTTATTCCTGACATTTTGCCTGCATCTGTGGCTGGCATCTTCAGATGCAGACGAAATGTCAGGAATAAACTCTTCCAGAACATGGCCTCACAGCCCAGAAAACACCCATGGAAAACGTATGGATGCCAGCCATGAAAGCCTTCGACTTCACATTGAATTCACTACCATTACCAATCACTATTACCAATTACCAATCACTATTACCAACTGAATCAATCACTATCATTACCACCTCCAGCTTTTAATTTAATAGCAGTACTGTACCTGCACATTTCAGAGGAAAATGGAACAAGATGTGAGCATCTTATTTTATAACCCAGCTTTCTTTTAATATGTGCTCCATGGTGGCTCATAAAACTGATTAAAATAAAATATAGCTTTAAAAATCATTATAAAAATATTTTTTAAAAACAAGTAAACCATCCGATTGGAAGCTACATTAATCTGAATGTTTCAAATCATTTAAAATATAACACAGAGAATAAAGTGATAATAAAGCTTCCCCTTAAAAAACACTTATTGACCAAAATTCTGTCTAAATAAAAATGTCTTTGTACACTAGAAAAAAAGAGAATGAAGGAGGGCAACCTAGCTTCCTGTGGCAGGGAGTTCCACAACCTGGGAGCCAGGGAGAAGGCCCTCTCACACGTCCTCACTAAATATGTCTGTGGTGGTGGTGAAAGCCCTCCCCCAAGAATAGTACAAGTTCAGCAGCTCATATAGGGAGATATACTATTTTCAGTAGTCTGGACCCAAGCCATATGGGGCTTGTGTCTGGAAACAGACCAGTAGCCACTGGAAATGTTGCAAGAAAAGAGTTGTTATATACTGTATTTATCCAATGGACTCAGGTCTATTTTTCCTGCATCCTGTGTAGTTTGGATCCATTCTGAGATCTTTCCAATCAAAGCTGTGTACCTTTATCACTTCCTTAGATCGGAATTCAAAGAACCACAAGTTCAATCCAGATTTAATCACACACTTTGAAAAATGTTAGAAGAAATCAATACGATGAGTAACCCATTGTCTAGCTTAAGGTTTTGCTGATTTCAGCGGATCAGCTCCAAGTATGACTAGGAACTTTATCAGACCAGCCTCTGAAAACTTTTTTCCCCACCCTATTTTGGAGCTTTCCCCCCACCCAGCGCAATAACCCTTTTCATCATACCTTCCTGTAATATAGTGAAATAACAGCCCCAGCATTATTGGGGCACAAATGCTCATACCATCTACTTCTGTGCTTGCTGGGGTGCATGATCTCGGTGTTTCTCATGAGAAGATGCGAGCACCCTTAAAAGTTAAAAAAACAGCTAAATTAAAACAAAAAAAATTGTACACAGAAACACACTAAAAAAGTTCAAAGTAAACTGGGGAGGTTTCATAAAAAGAGTGTCCCCTACCTGGCTTTCTCGGTCTCAACTGGAAGTGTTCTGCCCATTGACAATGTGATCACAAGAGGAAAATGGTGCGCCATTTGAGACATTGGCAATATTGGCACAAAAATGCCACGGCAGATCTATTGACGGCTTGGCCCATCGCTAAAAAAGAATGCCTTATTTTCTACACATATCATGAAACCATGACATTTTCTGGTATGTGCACCCTCTCACATTCATTAGGCGTCATTATGATGCCATATTTGCCACATCTGATAAAGTTCTAGGTCTGGATTCAGCTCCCTGTATTTTATTCTATATTACTTTGCAACCAACTGCCTTTGAAACAAGACAGACTTTCAAAACAACAACTACAACATTATGTGGTATCTTTTTTCAAAGAAAGAACAAGCTAAACATGACACCAGGTTAATGCAAGCCCCTTGAGTACAGATTTTCTTTCGTTTTTTTCCGGGCTGTGAGGCCGTGTTCTGGAATAGTTTCTTTCTGATGTTTTGCCTGCATCTGTGGCTGGCATCTTCAGACTCTGAAGATGCCAGCCACAGATGCAGGTGAAATGTCAGAAAGAAGCTATTCCAGAACACGGCCTCACAGCCTAGAAAAACCCAAAGAAAATCTATGGATGCTGGCCATGAAAGCCTTCATCCCCTTGAGTGTGTTTAAGTGACTCTCTGGATTCCAGCCTCAAGGATTAGTTTTGTAATTAATTTTTCCGTATCTTTGTTCTACACAACCCTTGCAATCCCTGTGTATTATACATTTTGGGTAATATATGGGCTCAGGCTTCATGAAATGACTGGAGCTTTTTTTACTGTTAGATTTCTCCCATCCTTTGGATGCTGAAGTAGCATTCACAAAATGAGGCAGCGTTCAACAGTTATTAGGCTGATACATGTGACCTTTCCTTAAAGAGGCCTAGCCACCATTATCTATGCTCTGACTAGGGCCAAGTTAGATTACTGTAGTTTTGAACATCAGGGTGCCTTCAAAGACTATTTAGAAGTATCAGTTGGTTGAGAAGATGACAGCTCAATTCACCTGCAGCTTGTGGGCCAAGGGGGCAGAGTGCTTCACTCCATCATTTGAGAATGAGATTTTCAGAGCACTGTTCTGTTATAAATGAAGACTGGAGCGATGTGAAAAGGCACTGAAGTGATCAGCATGCTGATTGACCACTTTGCCTCGTTTCATGAGATCTGAATAACAATTGGCGAAGGTGTCTACAACCTTGTACAGGAATCAAAATTAGCTTGGATCTGGAGGCAACATGAAGACAAACTAACTGCTAATAAGCAAGGCTCTCTGTTGCAGTAACTGGTAAGAATCCTTGATCTTTGAAATCTGTTTCAGAGGGCCTTTAGAGACTGAGGCTGCATCTGCAGTACTGAAATAACTCAGTTTGACACCTCTTTAACTACCATGGCTCAATAGCCGCTGACACACTGCAAAAATAATGCAGTTTGACACTGCTTTAAATGTCATGGCTCAGTGCTATGGAATTCTGGGATTTGTAGTTTTGTAAGCTATTTAGCCTTCTCTGTCAGAGAGCTCTGGTACCACAACAAACTACATATCCCAGGATTCCACAGGATGGAACCATGAATGTGTCAGCAGCCACTGCTCTGGAATCCTGGGATTTATAGTTTGTTGTGGCACCAGAGCTCTCTGACAGAGAAGGCTAAATATCTCACAAAAATACAGATCCCAGAATTCCATAGCATTGAGCCATGGCATTTCAAGTGGTGTCAAACTGGATTATTTCTTCAGTACAGATACAGCCTGAGAATGTGGTGACTAGGGACAGCATCTTCCTAATACTGATGTCCTGCCTTTGATTTGCCTCTCCAGACAGATTTGCAAGGTCCACTGCCTAGATCTTTGCTATTTAGACACCAATGCAAAGCTCCAGACTAAGGCTTCTAACAGCTAGATCCTACACATGTTTATGGACAATGCCCTTTAAACATAAAAATCTGTTTCTATGCTGGCAAAAGAACACCCCCCCCACACACACTGCAATTACCTTCTCTCCTGGCAGAAGGCTTCCCTGGCAATGAAGAAGTGAACAAAGGCTCATTCACTTCCTCCTTTGAAATCCTGCAAGATTTCATTACATGGGAAATTCAAACATAAAACAAAAAATAAAACATTAAAAGTGGGAAAAAAGCACACACACACACACTTTAAAACTTCCAAGTAAACCAGGTTTAAAGGTTTTTAAAAGTGTGTCACTTACCTGTTTGTCACAATCTCACCTGGAAGTGTTCGCGCTGGGCCGGCCACTGGCCCTGCATTCACGTGAATTAAATGGCCTGAGGACCATAATGGGATGGGTGATCTATTCACAGCTTGGCCCGTCAATAAAAAGGCATGCCAGAATAACCACAGCAGAATGCAAAAGGACAATGTTGTGTTCCGTTGTCATTATTCGGGCGCCACATTAGCTGCACCTGATAATCTCATATGAGAAGTAAGCTCCTTTGACTTCAAAAAACCTACTCTATCATAAATGTGTATTCCTGCCACACTGAATTATTTTTTGTGTATGTTATTGAATGTACATTTTGTTTTATATTGACAACTGTTTTGCAGTGGTGGCTGGTGGTTTCCATGAACTTTAAAGGAGATAGCCAAACTAACAAACTGATTTTGAGGATAGTTTTCAGTATCTTGAAGAGCTCCTTTAAAATTTGGACTAAAACTCAAAGAAAATTCACTACTGCCATTTCTGTTTTTTTAAGGTGGTCTGCTGTTTTTTGGTTATATTCAGTATGGTATTTTAATTCTTTAACACTGCTGTCCTATACAGATTTACTGAGAAACTGCCACGGAGTTTTATGGGGCTTATTCCCAGGTAAGTGTATATAATGTACAGCCACTGGCATTGTTATTGCACATCACTGTAATCATGCGAAAGAACCACCACAGAATGATTGCATGACCACCACTAACACTTTAAGAACAGGACTTTATTTCCATGATTTAGCATGGGTGAGACTATGGTGGTTCTCATGAGAAGATGCGAGTGTGCTTAAAAACACCAAAACCCCTTCATTTGCAAAGTAAACAAACACACAAACACTTAAACAAACCTAAAAACATGCAAACAAACCAGGACAGTTCATAAAAAGAGCATCCTGTGGTTAGTTTTCACATTCTCACCCAGAAGTTTTTTTGCCAGCAAGGGGGAGGGGGGAAAGAGGACCACCCATTCACTCTGTAATTTCACGATTACAGCAAGATGTGTTTTTGCACGCTCTTCAATACTACGAAAAGAGTGATATTGAGGGCTATTGACAGCTTGTCCCATCAATTAAAAGCAACACCTTATTCACAGCTGGAGCACAGATTGACCACATGAATATGACAACGTCATGTGATAACGGAAGCCATTTGCGCTCCTGTAATGTCATAATTGTGCGATTTTTACCATGCCTGATAAAATCCTTCATCATTTCTGGCTTGGCTTGGCAGTGGTGAGAGTTTGGGGAGAACTCTGCTGCAGCTCTGTTTGGGAAAGATTGAGGAGGCCTTTACTTCTGTCTCAGGAACTGGCCAACAGTTAGAAGTCATGGCTCTTTAGCCCTTGCGCAACCCAACACATGGCATTCCTAACAAAATGGTTACTAACTTAGGGTTCTAGTTACTACTGCAGCATAATATAAGGGAAGATGCTCAAGCAACAATGTGATCTCCTGCAGCCATCTGGCTAACCTGCCTACCTATTTATTTATTTATTTATTTATTTAAAAAGAATCCATTATGTATTACTTCTCTGCTCAGCTCTAATGCTGTCTGCCATCACGCATAGCTGATCACAGTGAACCAATTAGCTGGCATGGTTGATGACAGGTTCTTGCCCTTTAATCTGCTCCTGTTTTATTGTCAAAGGGGAGGATGGTGATTCCCCTAGACGCTGATCCTAGAAACACCTCAACTGCGGTTGTTAATCTGGTTAAAATATTTACAAATCTCTTTCTTCTCTTTCCATTCCAGTTGAATAGGCAGGGGTGGATTGAACCCACACAGGCCCATCACTGTGTTAGAGGTGCATGGGATTATTCTCACGTTGTATAGACACAATAGATGACAGATAAAAAGGAGCTTCCCAGACATGCAGGCTTGCCAAGTAGCCGCATTAGGTTGCTTTTTAAAAAATAATCAGCATAATAGGTTCCCATCTCTGTGCACAAGCAGGGCAAGAAGAAACTCAAAGCATGAACAGGTAATTTTAGCAAAACTTTTTGGCCTGTAAATACATAATCCGTAATAGCAGCAGGTAGAATTTTTCCATGTATGTTGAGGATGAACACTGCTAGCTTGGCTTACTTCCAATTGCTTAGCATTCCTTCATTCATATACACAACACCATTGTGGCATTCCAATTATTATTATTGTCATGTCATAAATGGGATCAGAGACTACCAGCCTGTTTAGGTGATTTGGAATGGATGAGATTTTTGTTTTCTACGGTCCGTAGGAGGCAGAGCGCTTGCACAACAGCAATGAAGGGCATGAGGAGAAAGCAGCAGAAGCTGTGTTGGAATTGGTGGCAGTAGCAATAACAGTGCAACTATAATGAAAGCGGTAGAAGTGGTGGCGATGGAACATGAAGAGGCATATGTGCCAGAGGACAAGAAAGCCCTGGCAGCAGAGAACTTGGGGGGGGGGCTGAGGTGGGTGGGTATGAGGGAGTGAATTTGAAGGGGGAAGACTTGAGGGGGGCTGAATGTTCTCATTCATCAAAATGTAATGAGGCAATGCATATATGTCTAGAACAGTGGTTCTTCACCTGTGGTCTGTGGACCCCCGGGGGGGGGGCGAAGTCCTTACAGGGGTCCGCAAGGGATTGAAGGCTGCTCAGCCCACGTGACAGGAGCCAAGGCAAAGGCTGGCTAGCTGGCTTGGCCTGCACATTGCTCTTCAGTCCACTCCAGACACAAATGTGCAGGAAGAAGCAAGAGAGAAAAGTCTTCCCAACCTCTCCAGTGCCTCTGAGGGAAGATTTAATGGATAGTGTAATTGTCTTGTTGTTATTGTTTTTAGGTATTATTGTTATTATTAGCAGGTATTACTGTTATAACTGTTAGGGTTTTAAATCTTGAGTTAAGTCTTGGGGGTCCCAATGGTGAACTCTCTTGCAAGATCCTCTCACCAAGAAAACCCTTGGTTATAGGCAATTTGCAGCAGCATAATTTTGTTCCCACTGTATTTTGTTAGAAAAAGGTAGGTTGCAAAGCTCTCCACTGTGATGTTCACACAGCCGCGAATCAAGGTGGTGTCTGTGTTATTGTTTTACATATTGGGGGGCAAGGAAAGCTAAGGGAACCTGGCAGCACCCAGGGAAAACAAGGAGGATGGCTACCACAAGGAGGAGGAGGAAAGTAGCCCATCCTTCATCCATCCCGGCAGCAGCAGCCTCTGATTCTGGCTGCAAAGGGATAGGAGGAGCCACCTGGCCAGCTGCTGGTTGCAGAGAAGGAAGAGGAGGGTGGCTCTTCACAGCTCTGGCTTCATCTCACCTTCCCTGGCTGGGCTGCCCCCTTGTTCATGCCTGTCTTCCTGCGTCCTCCAAAACCCACTGACATTTAAAAAAAAAGGGAAAAGCCACAAAGGTTGGAGTTTTTGGCCCCTCCCCTTCAGAACATGTTGAATCACCACAGGATCTCATTGGGACAAAAGGTATCCTCCTTGCATTCTAAGAGTAGTATTTTTACCATTTAGACAAGCCCAAAGTTATCACCCTCCCACAAAATGTCCCCTACCAATGTAATAATTGGAAGTAAAACTCCTTATATAGAGCTGTATCTTTGTAAACATTCTGGGTAGAGGACTTCACAGCTTCCAAAGCAGGAGTTTGCTGGTGCTGTTTTGAAATAAAACTGCCATTCTTTTCTTTGGAATATTAGAGCCCAAATTTCTAGCATTGCAGTAATGTAAAGTTTCAGTTGAGCATTTAGATATTCAAAGAAAAAGGGGCAGGCAAAGTTACCAAGGGAATAGAAACACAGCACATACAAATATAAATATAAGTATAAATAATTCTCTCTCTCTCTCTCTCTCTCTCTCTCTCTCTCTCTCTCTCTCTCTCTCTTCAATATTATAAATTTTAGGACTGAAGGAGAATTTCCCTGGGTGGCAGAATTCTTATGGGGGAAGCCCTCATACCCCCCCCCCCATAGCTATACCTCTGGCTGCAAAATTGATGTCAGATTCTGGCAGTCTTTGGGGCAACATCTTGCCATACTTTCTAAGGAATCCCTGGAGTCAGCAGCTCCATTCTCACCATCCTAAGGGGCAAGCAGGGTTATTGACACTCTCTGTTGGCATGGCTTCATTTGCAGGGACATTCTCCAACCATTGTAAACAAGATTTCAAGAACTCACTACCCCTAGCACAAAAAAACAAAGTGATAAATAGTCCTCTGTGACCAATGGCTCTACCAATGAGGGGACAGGAGGGGAAATATGGGGGGGGGGAAGGGGAAGAAAAGCAGGACAAGCAATCCGCATCCAGCCTAGGAAGATTACTGCCATAAAAGCAATGCTGGAAGGGGCAAGTTATCAAGTGGAAAACAAGGAAGTACAACCAGCTCCCCTGATGCCAGATTTAGAGGACTCTGGTTGGAAGGTTTGCACTCCTGTGGGCCATTAGGACTGAAGCAGAAATGGATGCAGTAATCCAGAACATATTGAGTCTCTAGGTTACCATGAAATATAATGCAGAGAAAAATGAATTATTTTCAAAGGAAAGCTGTAGCAAGCACATACACCTCCCCTCCTCACTTTTTATTGGAACTATGATATCTACAGCCTCTCTTAACAGTTGAAAACAGGTGCTTATGTTTTTCATAGAGTTTTAAAGGGCCCCTTTGGATGTGTTTGCAGGGGTTAATCAGTAGAGTGAGATAGAGGAAGGGAAAGCAGGAAAAGATAAGGAAGGTCAATTCCAGAAAAGTTGCCAGGTTTGCTTCCCATTCCCACCCTACTGCCGTTGGCTGGAACTAACACCTATTCTTTGTCTACTTTGACATTGCATAGAAATTTGCCCAGATGTAACAACTTGCCTTACAATGCTGACCTGTCCACTAGATGTGGTGGTTTGTCATCCAGCTTGCTCTTGCTTGCTTGGTTTATCATTAACAAATAGTCCAAACTGGGTGGTGGTGGAGTGGGGTGGAGACCCTGAGCTGGATAAAGACCATGGTGTAGGAGTAGGTGATCTTGAATCCTTTTCCTATCCCATGGTTTTGAGTGGGACCCCCCATTCCCATGCCTTCTCAGAGCTCAGAAAGTTACTTTTAAAAAGTAATTTGTCCCCATTTCTTATTAGCAGTTTTTCAAAGGTAACCGTTGCCATTATTTGTTAGACTGCTACATTGTATTTGCTTTGATTTGCTGTTACTTTCTATAATTTTTTTTAAATTGAAAAGCCCTTAGGATTTATAAGGGTATATATTTTCTTATCTGAAACAAACAAAAAATCCTATTTAAAATGCTCTTGAAAAATCACTTCTAAAAGTCACCATAAAAATTGCATGATGCACCAGTAATGTAACTTTATTTTACTTTATTTGTAATTATTATTGTAATACGACTTTATTACACCCATATTGCCTCAAAAGTAACTAGTTACAAGTATCTAAGTTACTTGTAACCTTTTTGTAAATAGGAGGTGTGGGGTTATGGTCGAGAAGTCTTGCCAGGACTGCAGCACATCAAAGGGTTAAAGGCTTCCATACTCAGCCCTGCAGTATGAATTGAGCTCCATGCTCCTCTGATACAGTGGGCCTTCAGTATCTGATGGGGTTTGGTTCCAGGATGCCTGTGGATACCAAAATCTGTGGATGCTCAAGTCCCATTATATACAATGGCAGAGTAAAATTGTGTCTCGTATATAAAATGGCAAACAGCAACTTTTGCTTTTTGGAGTTTTTTTTTTTAATATTTTCAAGCCATGGATGGTTGAATCCATAGATAAAGAATCTATGGATGCAGAGGGGTGACTGTACTGCTATTTGTAAATTAAAAAACAAACAAACAGTCCCACAATGGTAAACTATATGACAAATGTCACATCTAGTTTAGACATTAATCCCTTTGATTTGTAGATGAGAATTATATTCTGCTGCATATGAAGTACAGTGCAATTGTATGGATGTCTATACAAACATGTATAGCATATAGGACTGCAACTTTACTAACACATTCAAATATCTGAATACGTGAATAGCAAAATAAAGAGCATGCACATTAGTGTTTTTAAAAGGGAACAGATGTTCATGGATGCTCATTTAGACCACATCCAGTCCTTCTGCCCACACTGTTTTACTCTCTTTCCCACACAGACGGACAGACAGACAGGCACAGACACGAACACCAACACACAGTTCTCTTCCTCCATTCATCAATCTCCATTGCAAATGGTGCTGACTGCAGAACTAGCATAGTTAAGGCAGACCATAACAGGATTTAAGCTATAAGATTCCCAAGAAAAAGTAACCTGCCTCTAAAAACACTTTCTTTATTTACTGACTATTTTTGCAGACTACGCATAACACAAGCACCGAAACAAGAGCATGGCAAACTGATAACTGGTAGTGAATAGCCATACTGGATTACTTCCCAGAATTTCTCAGAGTCAAATGTCATGCATGGGGTAATGGGAGCCAGCCTAACTCTATGAGAACACTTGCAATTTGCAAGTGTTTCCCTACTCTAACTGCTCTGCATTAGCAGTCTCTTAAAGCAAACTGTTTTAAACAGGTTGAACAAACCTCTCTGGAGTCATAAAGGCAAGGCAATGGGAACATCTTTCCATTTGATGCCTGTTGAAATCTATGTCAGTTACTACAATTTATGTTTAGACTAGGGAAGTACATAGGGAGTGGGGAGCACATGCACAGAGAATGTAAAATCTGTTGTTTACCCAGGCCTCTACATCAGCTTAACAAGTCCACTGATCATCAAGAAAACCAGAATAGCAGGACAGGGCATTTGTCATGGAAGAAAAAAAAAGGGGGGGGTGCAGTGCCCTGTCCACATGGCCTGTCCTTGGGAAAATTGTAGCCGGAGGGTAACAAAATGTTCAGGCCTTCATCTGGCAAAGAATGGGTTGTGGGTTGCCTTCCCTAGTCACTGCAAATAAATCTCTGTTACCAATACAAAAGGCTTTTGGGAGAGCATTGATATACCTCAGTGTGAAACACAAACATGCCTTCTACCTCTCTGTGAGGAGAGAGCAAGTTTAGAATGGGTTAATCAAGAGGATAATGAGCTAACAAGGTTTCATTTCTGTTCAGTGGCTCAATGAGGAATTCATTAGGAGGGCTTAATCTAACAAAACAATTCCAAGGCTTAGAAAGATTGCCCATTGATTGGCAACTGGAAGGTCTATTTACAGGTTTTAGCTCAAGGAGGGTCCAAAATATCTGTCTGACTGTGTGTGTCTTTCAAGTAAGGCCAGTAAGTGGAGCTGCATAGATCAGCATAAGGACTTGGTCTTCAAATAATACTGAAATGGTACTCAGTCATGTCTAACTCATATTTAACTCTGTCAATTTTGTGAACTTCCATCTAAAAGCACAACAGAGCAGTGGGGGGAAAAACACAAAAATTATGAGATAACAATAGAAACAAAGGGCTTGATTTACCAAAGTCTACTAGACTAAAAGTTTAAGAAACTGACACAGCATAGAAAAACAAACTAATAAATGTAAAAAGGATTTTAACCATACTTTACCATTAATACAACTGCCATCATTGCCTCACTAGAACATGGGAGATAAGAAAATTCAATACAGATTGAGTATCCCTTATCCAGAAATCCAAAATGCTCCAAAATACAAAATTGTCCACCTTGGTGGCTGAGCTAGTGACACCTTTGCTTTCTGATGGTTCAATGTACACAAACTTTGTTTCATGCACAAAATGATTTTAAAAATATTGTGTATAAAAATTACTTTCAGGCTATGTGTAAAGTGTATAGGAAACATAAATGAATTTTGTGTTTAGACTTGATCCCATCTCTACGATATCTCATTATGTATATGCAAACATTCCAAAAACTGTTAAAAAATAATAATCCAAAATCTAAAACACTTCTGGTCCCAAGCATTTCAAATAAGGGATATTCAACCTGTATTTGATTTCAAGATGTATCAAGTCAGTTAATGCTGCATCATTTAATTTTCTAATCTTAGACAATCAGATGTCACACTTCTTTTTAATTAGAGACCCTTAAAAAAAATTCCTCTTAAAGAGGGCCTCATCCTCAGATCAGTGCCATGTAATTTTATCGAGTTGGCCATTCTTTCAGCAAATGATTGATTTTGATTTATTGGAAATGTATAAGGAAGGGGCAATGTTCACAAAGAGTAATTGGCAACTGATAGGGCAATCTCTAGAGTTTGGAGCCTAATATTTGTATTGATGAATAGAAGTTGAATCATATCTACAGTATCCTATAGCAATTATTTTCATGTGAGACATCATAGTGATGGAACTTAAATGGCCATATTAGATTCATGGGGCTAATTAAATACATAAAATAATAGCTCACTGTTGATGCATGAAGTGCTTGCTACAGTTTATTAACTGACAAAACCCAGATTGTTCTTTAATATTCCTAAAGCTGGTGTTAAGCACATTATGAGCAATTTTCACTTTCAATAGGGAACTGACCCTTCTCTTGGCCTTTGACCTAACCCTGGTCTCTTTCAGTAGACGTGAGGGACATTGTAAAAACAGCAGCTCATGCAGTCCCTGGGATCCCTTAACATAAGCATTGCAGACATTTTCTTTAGGATTTTCTCCTACTGATTATTCCATCCTCTTAAGCTTCTTTTGAACCCGGATGTATCTCTTCATTTATCTCTATAGTCTCCTCTCTGTTTTTCATGTGGGTTCTTTTAAGGAGCAGATGGGCATCTTGGTAAAGCAGAGCCTTTCACTGAGCATTAGGAAAGGCCATGCTGTGCCTTTATTATTGCCAGGGAATGGTAGAGTAGTGCAGTGGTTAAACAACAATAACAACAAAAATAAGATGATCTTTGGCCTGTTCACAATTTATTCTTGTGAATGCTTCTCTCCATATAAACTTATTGTTGAGAACATGAGGACGTAAGAAATGTCATGTTGAATCAAACCAATGGCCTATCTAGTCCAACATTCTGTTCACAGAGTAGCCAATCAGTTGCCTATTGGAAGCCTGCCAGAAGGACTGGAGTGTAGCCTCCATCTTGTGTTCCTCAGCAACTGATATACAGAGATGTACTCTTTCTTAATCTTGGAAAAGATACATGGCCATCCCAACTAGGAGCCACTGATGGCCCCAACCTCCATAAATTAATTCAATCCCTTTTTGAAGCTATCCAAGTTGGTAGCCATAACTAAATCTTGTGGCAGTTTAACTATGGGTGCATCTATATTGTAGAAATAATGCAGTTTGATATGACTTTGGTGCTGTAGTTCCATCCTATTAAATCCTAGGATTAGTAGTTTTACAAGGTTGTTAGTCTTCTCTGCCAAAGAGTACTGGTGTCTCACAAAACTACAAACTCCCAGGATTCTGTAGGATGGACACCACCAAGTGGTGTCAAACTGCATTATTTCTACAGTGTAGATGCACCCTACGCTATGTACTGTTTACATCCTTTCCTGTGTCCTGAATCTCCCAACATTAAGCTACAGTGGATGGCCAGTATTATGAGAGGAGAAAAATATATTCCTATCTTTTTTTTCCACACCATAATTTTCCACACCTATATTATATCTTCCTTTACTTGCCTTTTCCAAAAGGCCTATATATTGTAATCTTTCACCATAGGTCAGTCACTCCACTCCCTTCATAATTTTGGTTGCCCTTTTCTCCACTTTTTCCAGCTTGCCTATCTTATTTTTTTAGATGCAGTGGCCACTACTGAACACCACATGTCAGATGTGGTCACATAATGGATTTGTGTAAGGACAGTATAATACTGGCAGCCTTATTTTTTTTTAATTCCTTTTCAAATTATGTCTAAAATTAAATTTGCCCTTCACAGCTGTTACACACCAGGCCAATAGTTTCATTGAGTTATGAACTGCAACAAAAGATCCCTTGACTTGGGACTTTATCACACCAGTGTCTAAAAATGCTGTAATTCTGCCATTGAAAGCAGAATTATAGTGGCATTAATACATTAATTATTGCATGGTGCCATAATCATGCAATAGTACCACTAATGGAAGATTGCACAACCACATACTAACATTTTAAGAATGGGTTTGAAGCTCGCACTATAGCAACACTAATTTTCACATTGCGTAGTAATGACGGAGTATAACACTTTGAGATAGCCTGTGCATGTGCCTTTAAATTTTTTTTCTCCTACTTCCATGATTTTGCATGGGTGAGATTTCAGCTGTTCTTGCAAGAAGACATGACTTTGATTAAACACACCCAAAACACACAAATTAACAAACAAATGAACAACTTCACAATTAAACAAAGAGAAAAACATTCTGAGAAAAGGCAACAGTTCATTAAAAGAGAGTCCTGGAAGTTGTCTCCACACTCTCCAATGGAAGCTTAATTATGTGTTCTCTTTGGGAATGGGGAGGGGGGAAGGCAGGAGGATCAGCCACTAACTCTGTAATATCGGGACTATAGCAGGACAGAATTATTACATGCTCATCAATACCACGAAAACAGTACTATTGACAGCCATTCATGGGTTTTGCCTGTGAATGAAAAATTGTGCACAATTAACAGCTGGGGCACAAATGGAACACAGGAGGACAATGACATTGTGTGATAACAGGAACCCATTCATGCTACTATCCCATCGTAATCACACAATTTTGATCCTATGTGATAAATGTAAAAACACTGTTGTTGAACTTGTTCTGTCACTGCCAGCTGAGACCCCATCAGTGTACATATTTGAAGCATTTTTTGCTTTTTGTTTTGCCCCAGTGTTCATCACTTTACACTCAGCTGCACTATATCTCATTTGTCATTTTACTGCCCTCTCCCCCTCTTCGGAGAAATCTTTTTATAAATTGTTTTTATTCAGGCAAATTTGCCCAACTCACTACTCCCCCACAGCTCCACTTTTTAATCAGCAAAATCAAAAGCATGGGGTCCAATATAGACCCCTGAATGACCCCACTGCTCACACCCTTTCATTGCAATAACTGGCCATTTATTCTAATTCTTTGGTTCCTGTTCTTTAACCAGTTTTCAGTTCATAAGAGGATGTCCTCTCAATACCATGACTAAGCTTGCTGAAGACTTTGTTGTGGGGCATTTATCCAAAGACTTTTGGAAATCCAAGTTGAATTTGTTTATCCATATAATTCCAGTATATATGTTTATTGACACTTCCAAACAACCCTTTAAAATATAGTGAGTCAGGATTTCCCTTTACAGAAATCATATTGGTTTCCTCCCACAGCATGGCCGGCCTCTTCATATGTTTGATGATTTTATCTCTAATAACACCTTCTAATAGTCTACCTGGAGCAGGAATTATGCTAAGGGTCTGCAATTTCCTGGATGCCCTATGGACCCTTTAAAAAAAAGGTATTAACTCTGGCTACTCTCTAGTCCTCTGGTACAGAAGCTGTTCTGAGGGACATGTTGCATATTTTAGTGAGGAGATCAGCAATTGTGCTTTTAAGTTTTTATTGAGTTGCTACCATCTGGAGTTGGTGATTTCTTTGGTGAAGTCCTGTCTTGTCTCATCACCACTCTTTGCCTCTGCTCCTCACTCTTCACTCCTGGAAACCTTTGACATTGTATCTATGCTCACTGTCTCTATGCTTTACCATGAACCCAAGAACTTTAGCTTCTCAATTGGCATGAGCACAGAAACACCTATGTACTCTCAGCTTTCGTCAGATGTCACTGGCTTAAGCATTTTCCATTTAGACCCTTAGACAGCTCTGATTGGCTATCATGTTTTATTGGATGTTCATGGCCCATTTCTACCCCTTCTGGATTTGGGGAAATTGGAAATATTTTCATTTTCAACCCTTAGGGATGAATAAAATATTTTATAACTCTTGTCAGCTTTCTTCCAGCTGATGCTCACTTGCTCATTACATGTAGGAAATGTGTTTCAGAAAAATGAGACTGAAGGAACAATGTGTGATTTTAGGTGGCCAATCACAGAACAAACCTATTGTTAGAAATCTGCACAGAGCCACTAGGCTGAGAGAATTTGGTCCTGTATGCTAGTGTTTTGGGGTCACTATGGTAGGAAATTGCAGTGAGGAAGCAAGAAGATATAGCATTTCTTAGTTAATTGCAAGAAGAGAAGGCATGCTAATGTTCATAAGCCCTAAACTAGGAATCAATTCAGGAAAAAGTTTCTCCAAACCATGGTTTCAAGACCAGCATGTTCATTTACTCCATTCTATACTCTTGCATGCACTCAGTGGTTTGCAGCAATCATAGTTTGCCATGCTATCCAAATTAGGCAGACAATAGTTAGCAGTAACAAAGATTTCCTTCAACCTGTGGTTTGCAAACTTACTTCAGACCTTAGTTTCAAACTATGTTTTGTAGGCAAATTTATGCTTTGTGGGTAAGCTTACTAAAGCTGGCACTATGATAAACTATGGTTAGAGCAAGTGACAGGACAGGGGAATCCATGTATAACTGGGGAATAGGGCAACAGAGGGAGAGGAAGGAGTGTGTGAGCCAATGGCATATTCTTGATTTTCCAGACATGATTCAGAGATTATATTTTCACAAAAGAACATGACATGTCTTGTAAACCTAAAAATGTCTGTGTTAATCTGACTTAAAGAAGTGGTAGTTTACTCCATGATTTTCCTATCAAAGAACTCCTGGATTGCAAATACGCCTTGGTGGTATTGCTTTCATTTTATACTTATATACATTTTTTTTTAAAAAGGAGTACAGTATAGTAGCTGGGAAGGAGCATAGGAGTACATTTGGAGAATTGTTCATGATTTAATTTAGTCATTTTAAAAATGTTTCATTTCCTTGCTCTATGTGTCTATTAATTAAGGACATTTTCAGACACATCTTACCGCACTAGAAGCTTTCGGGAGAGCTTCGGCACTGCTGCATGGCAGGGACTCCATTTCGGATGATGCCATCCCTCTGACAAAATCGTCTGTGTGACTTCCATGTAGGATTGGAGGCGGCCGTGCCATATTTTATTCACAGACAACTTCCGTGAATAAAATCTAGCAAAATATGGCGTGGCTGCCTCCAATCTTACACAGAAGTGACACGGACAATTTCGCCAGAGGGACGGCATTGTCCGAAATGGAGTCCCTGCCACGCGGCAGCACCGAAGCGCTTCCAAAAGCATCTAGCGCAGTAAGACGTGTCTGGAAATGTCCTAAGAATATACTCCATTGGACATTTTAGGCCATAAATACTGACCGGTTTTCATTTGCTGGTTTGTTTTATGTGACTCTGCTGTATTAGGAAAAAAAAAACCCTTTTCTTTACATCCCAGTTAAAAATGTTAGAAATAAACCCTGCAGATATAAATGGAAACTTCCCTTTAATTTCGCTTAGAACATCGGCATTGGACAAAAAGAGGCTCTTTCCCTCATGAAATCATCTCTGCCCCCACCTTCTGCTCAGACATATTCCTAGCCTGCCAATTTATAGTGCCACATTTATGTTTTCAGAGACCCAGATGGGGCTGCTTTTCTTCTCCCCACTCCTTTCTATAAGTGAATGGAATCTTGCTGAGACCAACTAAGCATGTAAAAATCTAGGAAAACCTCACAGCAGTAGTCTTATAACACAGAAGTTTCAAGGGAGGTGGCCTGGCTCTCATGTTGGAGAATCAAAGGACTATAGAGAGTTATCATGATTAGAAGAAAGGATGTTTGCTTCTCAGTTATTTTCAGTAATCTACAAAGCCATCATTTGAGGTAGACCACCAGTCAGCTTTTTAAAAGATCCTCTAGCATCAAGAGCAATAAAAATAATTTTCAGCCAGAGGAAAGCCAATGGGAGTAAACTATCTTCAATACAACTATTCATATTTTTGTTTGAGGAAACTGATTCCCTTGGTGCCATCTTTGTAAATGCATTAAGCAATTTCTCTTTCTAAGTCTATGGAACTCCCTGATGTTCTGTCCCCGGGTTCTTTAATCTGATTCTGCTGTCACCACTTATTTAAAGCTCCCTGGTAGGCTGGTCCTCACAGTTTAGACATTGATGGAACATAGGTCCTGTCCAAATGGTGAAAATAATCCAAATGACAATCGCATGGAAGGTGATCTGTCTAAACAGATAGTCGCATCAATACATCTTATTTGGAAATAGGGAGCCAAATCCACCATAAATCTTTGAAGGGAAGTCTTCGGAGCTTTTCTCGGATTTTTTCAAAAGCTCTGTAGGGCATGCAAATGTGTGACTGTTAGGACAGTTATATGTGTGATCGTTAGGACAGTTATTGGCATTGTTGTGCCAAGGCAGCGTATGCTGATTGGCCAGATGAGCATGCGGGGGCAGGGCTACCAAACAGAGAAAGCTCCTGCTCCCGCTGTTAGATTTTTGGCTATTCGAGAGTCCAGTAAGTCAATAAGACTACAACCTTTCACTCTCATATCCTCTTTTCTTTCTTTTGTAAATATGAAATATTGCATGTGCGCACCATGGTAAACTTTTTTTAAAAAAAATCAGTGGTGACAGATTTAAAAATGCAAGTAATTCAGTTGTGGCTGCCATCTTGGCTAGGGGTTTTCCGAAGTTTAGGGGGGCTCTATTGACCATTAAGACAGTCCCAGTTCTGTGAATTGCTGTTTCTTTGGAGGAGATCATATTTTCCCATTCATATAGACAGGACCATAATCACTCAAAGCCATCTACTGGCTCTATTTATTAAAGCAATAATATCTAACCAGAAGCAATATTGTTAATTAATTTGGATTTTTTCAAGAATTGCCATGTGAGTTTCTTGAGATGTCAGGAGAAACTGCTGCTGCTGTCACAAGCCCCTCAGAGACTTCTTCTTTAACCTCCACGAAATGTCCTAAATGCATCCAGTCGAATTCCAAATTAACTCTCAGCTATCAGTAAACTATACTTATTGTACATATTGGCTTTCCCCTCAGGTTTTCATATGTCCTTTCCTCACACACCTACAACAAATTCACCAACCTTCTAACCCTATATCTGCATTCTAGTGAACTAACTGAGTGCATCTACTATATACAGTTATAGATACCATTCTAACTGCTATGCCTCCAACCCATAGAATCCTGGGATTTATTACAGGGGTCAAATCCTGTAGTTCAAGAGAATACAGTACAGCTTTCTGGCAAGTGTCAAATCAGAAAGGCAGTTTAAAAATGGGTAGAAACTTCACACAATCAGGATGAGAAGCTTCTCAAATCAACCAGAATAAATTGAACCCATCTACAAATACTGAGGTGATAGTCCTTCTCTTTTCAGAATTCATCACTAAGCAGCTATCAACACACAAGACTTGCAATGTAATAAAAACACACAACATACATAGACAGTTCTACACATTGCATTTCTCCATATCTTATGAAAGATTATCTGTTGGTGCTGCATAAAAGAAAAAATATGTAGCTAGAACCTCTTGTGTTGGTGTAAGTTGGAATAGTCTCAGTGAAATAAACTGGGAGTTCTTAAAACCAGCTCATGTTTTCAATGAGATCCAAACAAAGCTCAGCAATGGCAAGTCACTGTACCTTAAAAGATGCCCTGAGTCACCACTTGGGAAGTTTGCGGGTGGGAAGTCACCCAAGCCAAGGAATTTGCAGTCAGGGGATTCATTGTCCCTGACTGATCATACTCTCCAGTCCTAAATCCTTCACAGCCACTCCCTGAGTCTCTATAAGAGAGATAGCCATGACTCCTTGCTGAAGCCTAGAGAAATACATATTTTTCATTTTTGCCAGCACAAAGTTTTTGTTGGAAGATGGAATCTAAGTATAGGGAAGTCACCTCTGAAGCATATCTGCATACCTACCTCACTATCTGATCCAAGAAAAGTGATGAACACTACGGTTTTCCTGCTGTTCACACTATTATATTTCCAACAAAATAAATAATTCAAAAACTTTTTATTTTAGCAATTTTCTTGGATGAGGGTATATCAATTGAAGATCTATGAAGATAGAAGTTAGAGTGTGGAAGAAACCGAAAAGACAGCAGAGGTCAGATTGCGACTTAATAACTAAGTATCGGTGTGTAACAGAGTAACAGAGCAACAGCTGCGAAAAGGGAGAGGAAGTGGAGTAGTCTAAAGGCAAAAGTACAAGGTCTGTTACCTGGGAGGAGTTGAAGAAGGGAACAGCTGCAGTGAGTGGAAATAAATTACAACCAAATCAACACCAGGAAAAAAGTGGGACTAAAAGCTTTGTAGACCCGAAAACTAAAAAGGAGATTAAGCAGAGGGCAAAGCTAATTAGTAAGAAGTTGGGAGAAATAAGGTGAAATAAGGAGAGAAAATCATATAAAAATAATCTCCACAAACCTGGAACTTAGTAAGAAGACTGATAAAGGAAGACAGCGGGCCAACACAGAAGGACGGAAAGATGAACAAAGAGTCAAGGAGTGGTTGGAACAGCCAAGTTGGGAAGTCTGGAGAGGGGCAGAAATAAACGAAAAGAAAGAAAGGGGTTAGAAAGGGAACAGAAGGAGAAGGGTGAGACAGAAATGTAAGGAGAGTCTTTGACCCCCTAATCTCTAAATTGGCTACTAGAGACTCCAAGGGCGTACTGGAGTGAATTAGAAAATAGCGACAATATTGATTTTACTGAATATCATCCCTCAGATATAATTCATTAATATGTCAACTTAATTTATAGGCTATGCCCTATTTTGGTAATACGATAAAAGCAATAAGTAATAACTAACAATAATTGACAATCAATATGTTACAATCTGAAGGTATGTGCTATTAATATTTATGAGGGCATAATAGATTACTTATCTAAGGGACTAAGATCTAGGATATTGTGAGTTTGGAAAATATAAATTTGATAAATTTGATAACTAGTGTACTAGTCAACTGAAGTGATCAATCAATTAATCAATTATAATCAGTTATATAATTTCAAACAGTTTATGCTGTTGGGAGTGAATTAATTGACTATGTAGTGTGAGATGGATGTAAGGGTAAATATGTCTAGTGTAATACATTTTGTTTATACAAATATATGTAGATATATATAATTCATTGAGTTGGGAAGAATGCTGAATTATCACCAATAGGCTGAAGGGAATTGTTGAATTGGTCTCTATTTTCAGTTGAGAAACTTATCATAGAAATTGATGCAAAATAACACAAGATATTTAATATTGATTCTGATGTAAAATATTGTGTGAATCTGGACCTGTAAAAAGAGTTTATAATGAAGCTGGGATATTTGAAGTAGACACCTAATTGGCTAAAGTGATTTATAAGTAAGTGGTCTTCTAACAGTGTTGTACTGTATTTATTGTTTGGATGACATTTAATTATGTTGTGTTGTGCTGAGGTTTGGTTGAAAACAAGAAGAGTGAGGAGAAGAGTGGCAAGGTAGAGAAGGAGAAAAAGGGAAGGTTGTAAGTGATACAGAAAGACGGGAAAGATAGGAAAGAATCACACCTTTCAGGAGGTTATGCCCATTACCAAGAAAGCCTTTGCCAAACAAAAAGAACAGATACAAATGATGAGAAAATCATCCTTAGATATGTCAACTAAAATAACTGACATCGGTCAGTTATTGATGACAGAATTTAAAAAATTAAGATCAGAGCTTACAACGGAGATGAGAGAACTAAAGGGAGAAATTAGGATAGATATTCAAAAACAATTAGATGCCCTTGGGAATCGGCTAGATACTGTGACAAAGATATCTCTAAGATCAGTAAAGACTTGCAGGTAGTACAAGACAATACGTCAAAACTAGGGAAAAAACTAAGTCAATAGAAACCAGATTAAAATGAGAAGACAACTACAAAGTAATTCAGGAGTCAAGGTTCAGATCAAAGTGCATCAAAATAAGGGGTCTAGAAGAGCAAACAAATGAGGATTTAACAATAAGAGTGATACTGGCAATTGCAGAATTTCTAGGATGGCAAAATGACTGGTTGGACTTAGAAATTGATAAAATTTACCACATTGACTCCTGGATTGCCAAAAAGAACAAAATTCCAAAAGACATTGTTGTGTATTTCACTAGGGAATGAATTAAGGATCTGATTATTCAGAAGAATTTTAGGGAACAGCTTAAAATAGAAGGTCAATTGGTAAAAATATTTAAAGACATACCTGTTCAAATAATAAAAAAAGAAAAGAATACTTCTTGACACATGTGCTGAGAGATAGGAGTATATCATATAAGTGGAATAAAACGGAGGGGGTAATGTTAACGTACAGTTATTTGGCATCATAATCATGGAAACAAAAGAGATTACACATTCTATTCGGACCAATTCAAATCTTGGTCAAGAATTAACATGTTCCTCATTTCTAAGGATTTTATTAGAGAAATAAAGGCGGTAGATATATTACAAAAAATCATCTCGGACCATTGTCCAATAAGTTGGAATTTAGAAATGTAAAAAGGCAGTTCAATTGGAGATTTAATGATATTCTGCTCAAAGACAAGGTAGTAGTCAATAAGATCAAAGAAGATTTAATTTTTTTCTTTAAGGAAAATATAGATAGAGGAACCCCACTGAATACAGTCTGGGAAGCTGGAAAATCGGTAATAAGAGGGACAATAATACAACAAGAATATATAATGAAGAAAAAGAAAAGGAGTAGAGAAAAAGTGTTATTAGAAGATATTTCGAAAGGAGAAAAAGCTTTAAAGCTGGATCCCAAAAACAAAAAACTAAAAGGTGAATTGGCAGAATTGAGGAGAAAGTTAGATGCAGAAATGATGTATGAAATTGCTAAGAAATTGAAACATTTGAAGTATAAATATTTCAAACATGCAAATAAACCAGGAAGATTGTTGTTATATAAAGAAAGCTGATAGAAAATTAATAATGGAAATAATGATAAACGATCAAAGGTATACCAAACAAAAAGATATACTATTTTTTTTAATTTCTATACAAAACTATACAAAAAACATACTACTACTAATGACATTAAGAACTCAATAGAGAATTATCTAGATAAGGCCAACATAGAAGAAATCGGTATGGAACAGAGACAGGAATTAGGTAAATTATCACCAAAGAAGAAATAAGGGAGGCAATAAGAAGCTTAAAGTTGGAAAGTCACCAGGACCTGAAGGATTCACTGCTAGCTTTTATAAAATGTTCAAAAATGAATTAATTAGCCCATTACATAGGGTATTTAATGAAATTGATCAGATAGGGTGCCCTGTTTCATGGCAAAAAGCAGATATAACTTTAATTTTAAAACAGGATAGAGATCCTTTGTTACCTGCAAACTATAGGCTGATATCCTTGTTGAAAGTGGACTATAAAATCTTTGCTAAAATATTGTCAGAAAGGCTGAAAAAGGTTTTGTCAACATGGATTCAGAAAGATCAAAACTTTTTTTTTGCTGAATAGACAAATTAAAGATAACATCAGGACGGTCCTAGACATTATAGAGATGTATGAAAAGAATAATGATAAAAAGCTAGCTATTGTGTTGCTGGACACCAAGAAAGCGTTCAATAATATAAGGTGGGAATTTATGATGTAAACATTAGAAAGAATGAACATTGGAATGAACTTTCTGAACTGGATAAAAAGAATATATCAATATCAACAGGCACTTGTAATTGTGAATGGTGACAGAACCAAACTGTGTCAGATTGAAAGGGGCACAAGGCAAGGTTGCCCCCTTTCCCCCCTGCTCTTCATAATAACAATAGAAGTGTTAATGAAGAAGATAAATTCTGATTCAGAGGTACACAGACCAAAAGTGCAAAACAAAGAGGTCAAACAGAAGGCTTTTGCTGATGATCTTGCTTTGTTCTTAGATAATCCAAACGAAAGTATACAAAAACTATTATATATAATTGAGGAATTTGGCCAAATGGCAGGGTTAAAGATAAACAGAGAAAAAACATCAACCTTAACCAAGAACTTAAGTTAGACAGAAGAAAAAGAACTGGTTAATAAATCAAAACTTTCATTAGTTAAAAAGGCAAGATATTTAGGGGTAATAATCATGAATAGTAATATTGAGCTCTTTGATAATAATTATGGGAAAACTTGGAAAAATATTAAAAAAGATCTAGAAAGGTGGAAAAATCTAAACCTTTCTTTTTTAGGATGAATCTCTGCAATAAAAATGATGGTGCTCCCAAAGATGATGTATCTTTTCCAAAACCTCCCAATTTTAACGTCCGACAAATCATTTAGATCTTGGAATAAGGACTTAGCTGAATTTATATGGGCTGGGGAAAAGCCCAGAATTAAGAAGAAGATATTAGGGATCGCAATAGAAAGGGGTGACCTAGGCCTCCCAGATCTGAGATTATATTACCATGCATGCACTTTAATGTGGATCATGGAATGGATGAAATTAGAAGACGATCAACTGTTGCAATTAGAAGGTTTTAATCTCAGGTTTGGGTGGCACGCCTATTTATGGCATAATAAATCTTTGGTACATAAAGAATTCAGCCACCACGAGCCCTATTGAGAGTTTGGCAATTATATAAAAAGAAATTATATCTAAGACTACCTCTATGGATTTCTAATCATGAGGCCTTTTACAAAAAGGAAAACCCATACAAGGGTAACTGGTTGATGTATAAGATAATCTTGAAAAAACAGAGGGGGGGACTTGAGATCAAAACACAGGAAGAACTGAAACATGAAGGAGTTCCGTGCCACTGGTTTCTATATCGTCAATTATATGAAAAATATAAATTTGATTCTAAAACAGAAGGTATTGAATTAGAGGAGACAGAGTTTGATAAGATACTATTTGGGGGAAGAACTAAATTGATTTCAAAAATATATAACTTGATATTGAAAATCGATATGGAACCTGAAGTGGTCAAAAGTTATATGATTAAATGGGCCCAACAAATGGGCCGGGAAATAAAGTTAGAAGACTGGGAAAGGGCCTGGAAAGTCAATATTTGATTTACAAGAAATTATCGGTTAAGAGAAAATCTCTATAAAATGATAAACATGTGTCATCTCACCCCGGCAAGATGGCAGGGATATATAAGAACATGCCCAATACATGTTGGAAATGTGGACAAGCTAAGGGTACATATATGCATACTTGGTGGTCATGTAAGCAATCAAAAAGATTTTGGAAGAAGCTACATGACTTAATAGTTAAGACATTAAATATAGACATTCCATTAGATCCGGAAAGGTATTTACTAAATATGCTTCACCGGTTACACCCGAGTATACAATGTAAATACAGGAGAGTATTATTATACGGAGTAACTGTGGCAAGATTGGTATTTGCCCAAAAATGGAAAGGAGATGCTCTCCCTTCAATTAATGAGTGGATAAGGAAGATGAAGGAATTATATGAAATGGAAAGACTGTCTATAATGATAGATGATAAAAGAACATGGGATGATCTTGTAGGTTGGAAGGAGATAGTCAATCTAAAAGAAAACCTAGAGGAGGATTAATGGAATGGGGGGGGAGGAGAAAAGAGTGTATCTAATGAGATAGTTCAATAAAATAAAATAAAACAAGGTAACATAGGTCAAACAGATGAAGAAAAAGAAATGCAGGAACAGAAGTTTGTACCAATAATTCTGGAGGATTGGAAATTAGGAAGTTGTTGTGGGATGGTTTGAGAGGGTTTATTTTAAAGTAAGGTCAAGTTTGACAAATGTATTGTAATTGTAAATTGAGTTGTATGCGTGCGAGAGAAGTAAGTATGTATGTACCAGTTTGTCTGTTCAAAAGATATTGTGTTGTATTGTCAATAAAACTTATTTAAAAAAAACTTTTTATTCTCTCAGATTTTGAAAGCTTCAGCTTTTTGGCAGCAGCTTTTACTATTTTGTTTTGGGTTGTTTTGTTTATTTCTGTCTGTGTGTATCTATTTTTCCATTTATATAAATCACCCTGGAAAATATGGTTCAAAGGTAGTGTGCACATTTTAAAAATAAACAGGTAAAATAGTCTGGATCAGAACATCACTTTTGCTCTAGGAAGAATGAGGCAGAAAGCTCAGCTATAAAAACTTTGCTTTGCTGCCTAATCTGTGGAAGATGCAACAAGTTTTCTCTCACCAGTTTCTAGTCTTGGGCTTCCATTCTGATGCTTTCAGCTGCACAGCTCTCCTGCTGCTTTGATATACAAATCAAACTTAGGGCTTGTCTAAACAGTGAAAATACTCTTCATAGAATTCAAGAATACCTTTTGTCTAAATGGGATCCTGTGGTGATTTGCTGTATTCAGAATGAGGGGCTGGGGCAAAAATGCCATACACTGTGCAGGAAAAGCCTCAGTTTAAAAAACTGAGAGGGAAATGCACATTCTTCCTCGTTGGGACAACCAACTTGGATTGCAGCACATTTTCAGGGAGGATGGAAGTGGATTGCTGATTGGTTGGATGTGCCCGGGGGTGGACCATGCAAGCAACCAAGTGGCTGGAACTACCATGTTGAATGTTCTCAGTAGTGATCATGCACTGAGGCAATGAAACTTTTTTTTAAAGTTTGTTTAAGCAGAAAGTCATTAAAAAAAGTTCAGTGGTGGCAACTTGAGGAGAATAAAACACTAGTAATTCACTCATGCCTGCCATCTTGATTTGCAGTCATGCCAGTGTGAACAGCAAACATAGATAGCTTCACATACTTGCAATTTTGCCAAAAAACCGTGGAGACAAATGGACGCTGCTGCGAATTAGCATAACTGCACACCAATCCACATTTTATTGCCTCATATAGACAAGCTCTAATGTGCCCCACATGTACTTCAGCAAGTCATACACGTGAAGTGTTTTAGTCCACTCTGTCATCTGCAGAGCCCTCTTTTTGGATTTTTGTTTGTTTGTTTGATGCTTGAGGATTTGGGATCTAAAATAATGCACATTTTTGGCAAGGCATGCCATTACATAGCCATTTGCACAAGCAGACATGTGCTTCTCTTTAATTTGATTTCCTTTCATCATTGTCCATTGCTTTCAAAAGTAACACACTATTTTCCACAGGCATGTATCTAAATATAGTCATACCTCAGCTAACAAAGCCTCTGACAAAGAAGCTCCTTTCCCCAAAGTCTCTTTTATGTCTGTCCATCCCCCACCTTTGCTCCCCATCCTCTATGTAGCTGGAAATTGTGTCTTTTTGTTATATATATTTTATCAAACACACAAATTTTACATATATAAAAAAGAGATATGAAAAACAAAATAACAGGTTAAGAGGGGACATGATAGCCATGTTTAAATATTTGAAGGGATGCCTTACTGAGGATGAAACAAGGTTGTTCTCTGTGGCTCCCAAGAATAGGACATGGAGCAATGGACTCAAACTATAGGAAAAGAGATTCCATCTAAACATTATGAAGAACTTCCTGACCGTAAGAACTATTCGGCAGTAGAATGCACTGCCTCATAGTGTGGCGGAGTCTCCTTCTTTGAAGGTTTTTAAACAGAGACTGGATGGCCATCTGTCAGGAATGCTTTGATTGTGTATTCCTATATGGCAGGGGGTTGGACTAGATGGTCCTTGTGGTCTTTTCCAACTCTATGATTCTATGATTCTAACAACAACCAAAAATAAAGAACTAACAAAACCTACACACTGCATCACTGGAAATGTGTGTGTGTGCGTGTATGTTAACAACAGCATAAACACTGGGAGAATGTTGAAAGAGGGCTGGAGAGACACAGACTTCCAGAGTCAGGTTATAGCAGTGTGTCTGCAGTAAACAATGAAATAAAATCTTACCTGGAAAAGAATGGGATAGTACTCTAACCAATCTTACTGTACCTGTGTGTGACATCCTAAAACAGGCAAAGTAAATCGCAGCTGCCTCCAGAATCGCTTATTGAAAATGTGTGAACAGCAGAATAGAGAGAGAAAGAGAAGGCAAATTAGCCTTCCTCACCAGCTACTGCATCATGTTAAAAAAAGAAGAAGCATAGATTGATAGATCAGAATGGAAACCATAAGACAAGTGGGAGGTAGCAAAAGAAAAAAAAAATCTCTGGATGCCTTTCAGAAGAACCTTTCAAGTTCCTCTCTCATTCTATTTCAAGTCAATTCACCTTTTATTTGCCCATCACTGGTAACAGCTGATGACAATTGTTCTACTCACTGTCAGTATTAAATCTCTGCAGACTGTCATTTATTATGAGTCCAATTAGCCTCATTCACCAATGAGATAATGACAGCTTTGCTGAGCAATCTTGAGAGCACGCACCAATTCTAATATCTTTATCTTTAAAATTTTACTAAGATGTTTGATTATCGATAGTTCTTACAAACATTCAGAGTAAAGTTTGAACTAAGGACTTCATCAGATGCAGCAAATACAGCATTGTAACGACACCTAATGAGTGTGAAAGGGCACCAGTATCAGACGATGTCGTGCTTTGACAATTGTGTGTTGAAAATAAGACATTCTTTTTTATTGTTGGGCCAAGCCATGAATAGATCAACCATGGTGGGGTTTTCTTTTTTGCTGTGATTGTGAGCATGTGCCCTGTTCTGCTGTTCTGCTGGCATGATTCCAGTGTCAATGGCTGGTCCCTGCCAGAACACTTCCAGGTGGGAACATGAAAACTAGCCATGGGACACTCTTTTTTATGAACCTTCCCATGTTGTAGGCAAGTATTTAAGTGTGTTTCGGTGCTTGTGTGTACATTTTGTTTTTTAATTTATCTGTTTTTAGACTTTTAAGCACACTCACGTCTTCTCGTGAGAACCACTGAGATCATGGTCAGTAGTGAATGTGGAAGTACAAGGCTGCTTTTTCATGCTATCATGGCAACATTTGGTATTTTGGGTTCTTTTGCTGGCACAGAAACAGTGTAAAATATGGTGCCAAAAGAATGTTTTAGAGGCTTCTCTGATAAAGTCCTAAGTAAACTTAGGATATCTGTAGAATGGTTGAAATATTTGGATTCAAAGTATCTCTTCAGTGCTGGAGGGTTTGTGGACAAACTCTTAGGATAACAACAAATCATGCTGGTGATGACAGACTGTATATCAGCAAATCTAGCTCATACTTTGTGGCCTGAACTTTCCTGTTACTCTGAATTTTTTGGGAGCTGAATCTCTAAAAATTTGATCCAGAGCTGTTTGGAAAATGTGTCACCTACCCTGAAGGTATCCTTTTCACTCTGCAGATGAGTTTCCTAGGGGCTAAGAGTAACCTTCCTCTCTGTCTCTTCTTACCAAAGCTCTTGACGCCAAATCCTCCTGCTCCTCTATCCACTCCATTCTCCCCCTCCCCATGCTTTGTCAAAGGCTTTCTCTGAGTTGATGAATCCATGCACAGTGGTAGGTTATATTCATTTGTCTTCCTCCTCACTTCATTTATCACAATGAGAGCTCTGTTGTAGAGAATCTTGATGGAAAGCCTGCTTATGCTGCTGGCTACTTGGAATGCAGCATTTCAATCAGCTGATTGCTTATTACTGCTACCTTGCTGGAAAAGCTGGCAGAACACAAAAGGGCACGGGAGGCTTCCTTTGACACTCTTCTCATGTGGAACAGGGAAAACTGCACTTCCATATCTGCCCCACTAGAGACACTATGAAACCATGCCACCCATCCTGTAAGAATATACTGTACTGTACTATTTTCAGGGTTCCTCCCTCCCCTACTTCCAGTCTTCTGGATGTTTTGTATCATGCATAACTTCTCATACCCAGGGGAAAGTTAAGCATCCAGCAAAACATTAGATTAGTTTTTATACAACCACATTTTGTCCCTAAGCTAAGGCAAGTTACCTACCCCATATCATGCAGAACCTGATACTACTGACCTTGTCTCTGCCACAGTTAACCAGCTCAAAACATACAAACAAAAGCCCCAGGCAGTGACTTCAGAATGGGCTTCTGGTTCTCATACAGAGCCATTTAGAAGCACAGCTATGGAAGTTTTGATTAAATATGGGATGGATTAATCAATGTTCTTTTCTTCCAGGTCACTTTCACATGGGCTCACCCATTAGTGCATTTTGTCCCACTTCCACATTAATCTGAAATTTAAAATACACTAGATGAAAATCCACATTTAAATAAATCTGCATTTCTAAATGCCTTTTCACCCAAAATGTGCATTTTGAAATGTAGTTTATCTGAAAGATATATCAAAGCATTTAGAAAGTGCAAAGCTAGCAGACAACTAAATTTTTGATCTGTGCCATTGTTCAGAGGCAGATCCAATCCATTCACATTAGGATTTGCAAAGACTTAATTCTTCAAGCTCTGCTAGATGGAACATAAAAAGACAATTTATGTGTACCACTTATAATGTGCAAAAATAATATTTTGTTCAAACTATACATGACAAAAAGCATAGTTTACTTTTTAATATGCTACAACACCATATTAAAAACTTTTAAAAAGAAAAATGAATGCTTTGTATAGTAAAGGCCTCCTATAAGATTGATCTCATTTTGTACATTTAAAAATACCTAAATTTGCCATTGATTTTGTTACAGTTAGCAACCTTTACATGCCTATACTGACTGCTAGCTTACTGTTAGATGACTTCCTGTTTGTTTCCTATTCCCCACCAGCTTTACTTTTAACCTGCAACCATCTTCATCTTCCCTCTTTCCTCCATAAAACCAGTTATTTGATTATGAACATATAATTTTAGTATGTAAAGTCATTTTTATATGTTTAACATAGAAGAATAAGGGCTTGTCTAAATAGGGAAAATACTCCTCATAGAATTTGAGGGGAATACCTTTTGTCCCAATGGGATCCCACATCATCTCGCTGTATTCAGAAGGGGGTGGGAAACGCCATATACTCTGCGGGAAAAGCCATGGTGGCTTTCCCCGAAGTTTTTTAAAAACTGTGATGGAAATGTGCATTCCTACACATTGGGCCAACCAATTTGCTTTGCTGTGCTTTCCTGATAAGAGTGGAAATAGAAAGCTGATTGGCCGGACATACACGGGAAGTGGAGCTTGTTGGCAAGGCAGTACCCAGAACCACCATGTTGGATTTTCACCATAGCAATCGTGCACTGAGGCAACTGAAGCCTTCATCCCATCTTTATTTAAGTGGACGTCCGCACGTCCGCACATTGGATTTGCTGTTTTAAAAAAATACAGTTCGGCAGCAGCAACTGGTGAGAATAAAAACATGAGTAATTCACTTACGCCCAGCATCTTGATTCACAGATATGCCTGTTTGAACATTACATGCAGATAGCTTCACATACCTGCAATCTTGGGGGAAAAAACATGGAGACAAATGAAAGCTGCTTTGAATTGGTGTTATTGCACACCAATCTACATTTTATTGCCTCATACGGACAAGCCCTGAGCGTGTTTATTTTCTCTTCTAGAATCTTGGGGATGGGTGGGCATGGGACTGATTGTTGTTCAGCTCCTGCACTGCCACTTTAATTACCCTTCGTGAGAGATCCAGTACTATCTCTAAAATTGCCCAACAGTTTCAGTTTCAAAGGTTATTATAGAAGGTGTTGTCTTGACCACGTGTATGTATCCATGTAATCACCCCAATCTACACTGACCTGAACTTTCTCATTCTTTAGTCTAGTGACTATCTTGAGGACAAAAACTGAAACCAGGAATGTGCTAAAAAAGAAGTTTGCATTTCATCTCAGGTGCAGGATATCCACCTTTTTCCTGCCAGGAGTCCTGTGCTTCAACAACTGCACAAGAGGTACAAATCAACGAATAAAAGCTTCCCTATCATTGCATTTTCATGCAGGAAAATTGTACCTGCTGTACTCACAGATATCTGTTAAAAGCACAGAAGCCTTAGCAGAAAAAAGAGGCAATCATGCCAGAGAGCCAGTGAGGTATAGGAGAGAGGGTAGGAAATATAGGAGATTAACAGATGCAGCTAATGTGGCACCATAACGATGCCAGCGGAATGCAGAAGTACTCCAATATCAGACAACATCATCCTTTTGCATTCTGATAGCATTACTATGGTGTTCTATTTAATTGATGGGCTGAACCATCAAAAGATCCCCAGTTCTGTTTCTGTGCTGGCATTGCCGGCGTTTGAAACCTTGAGCCATTGTACTGCTGTGAATACAGCATCAATGGGTGTTCCTACCAGAACACTTCCGGGTGGGATCGCAAAAACAAGGTAGACTACCCTCTTTTTAGGAACCTCCCGGGGTTACTTGTTGTATTTTTTTTAGTGTGTTTATGTGCCTGTGTAAACTTTTTTATTTTTATTTTTGAATTTCCCATGCTTGTGTCTTCTCATGCGAATGGGCAGGATTTCAATCCAGGAAGTGAATGGAGCTCAGCCTGGGCTGCCTTTGGACTCAAGAGAAGGAAAGTCATGGGGAGGGTTATTGTGTCAGGACAGGGATGGGATTGGAGATCTGATAATCACCGTAGAGGAGATTAATGGGTATGTATGTTTGAGGGGGAGTGATAGTTATGTTTTAGTGTTCTCAGGAAAAGTCCAGCCATGTTTTCCCTTCATGTAGATTTGCTCTCATATATGGAAGGAAGGGAACAATCAATATAAAATAGGGCCCATATTAGCATTTCAAAGGAAGGAGGATTGGAAATTCTGTGTTTTCTTCCTAATATCAATTAGTTGCATCTATCCTGTGTGCTGTGTGCTGAATGTATTCACACCTAATTGCAAAACAAGACTGGAGCTTTTCTAAAGTGAGGTAGCCCTCTATGAGTCATGCTGGCAATTCCTATGATTCATTGGATACCTATAGACATGGCATTCTAAACACATCCAGAGGTGCAGTATACAAATAGCTTACCAAGTGCCTTAAAAGTAATATTGGATAACAGATCTCTTTGTCACTTCAGCTGGGATCAAGAGAATTTATTGAAGGCACCATGCTGCTTGAGAGTTTTTCTTAGCATATAAAACAAATAGGTTCCACCCAGCAATGGACACTGCAGGTTTATCATCTTTCTGACAGGTAATTTTCTCCATTGAAAATATATCCCAGACTCATGAGGGCCCATTTTCTGTGGGTGAAATGAAGTTCTTTCACCAGTGGCTGCAAGGAACAATCTTTGGGGATTTGTTCCAAAAAGGCTGAGACCAATGAAAGGCCCATTGCTCATAACATTATTGATATATATTGGATCTTCTTTCTTGGATATAAACAAGAATTTGAAGGCCAACACTAAGTATACATTCTAAGTAACTTGCCAATTTACAGATCTCTATAAAATGCTAGTACTTATTTTGGATAAATTTATTTGGAAAGAATATGATATCACCATTTAGGATTTCTAGCTCGTCTCCTCTCAGGAAGGTACAGAAATGAAAATATATCCTCAGAAAATAGAACATGTTACTTGGTTCTTAAATAACCATTCAATTTAAAGTTCTTTAGAATTTTGCTCTCAATAGATGGTGTGGGATGTATAAAATACTGAAGTAGTTTGGAAGGGAACATTATGCTTTTTAGCCCAAAAGTTTTGGGTGCTTTTTTTTCTAATTGCCTCCCCCAATGCACTAATTATTTTTGTTGTTGTTGTTTCTGTTCCCCCTCCTCCTCTTCTGGAATAGTGATCCCAGCCTGTTGTAGATTAATTAGTGAAATGTTGTTACCCGAAATGCTGGGGGTCCATAGGGACCCTCTAATGTACTAATATTGATATGGGTAATTAATGCACTCAACTTAGCAAAGTGAGAGGTGTGTAATGAGGAGGATCTTGGAGACCTGTGTATACTGGTACTAAGGAGGAGACTTCAAGCTAGACAATAAAATTAAATGATCTTGATTGAGAAAGTGACAATAAAAATATTTGCGCGTGCACACACACAGGCTTTGAACACTCACACAAGGCTAACGAATAAAGTAGGAAGTATTTGGATAGAGGAATAGAGTGGGGGGATAATGGGTGATATGACACATGTCTTGTAGAGCAGATATTCCTGCAGAAGTTCTGAGGAACACAGCAAACCAGCACCATGGAGGGAGGATGTGGAACTGTTAGCAATTTGGCAGTGTTTTTGGGTGATATTTATATGAAATAATTCCCCTGAAGGGATAGGAGTTTGAGTGAAACACAATAGTTCTCCAAGGTTCCCAAGCCAAAACAAAAGGTACTCTGGAAGAGTTAACAATCATTAATGATCAATATTTTGGAATTGATCCGGAAACAGGCAAGGTCTTTTGTTGGAGGGGAGGAGGAAAGGAAGGGCCGATTTTACAAGCAATAAGGTCTCATGCTATCGTAGAATGGATTAGTGAATGGCTCCAGATGTTGAGTTTCTTGTTTGAGTATCTGTTTTGGGGAATTTCCAAAGACCCTTCCCTTGGTCTTAGATGAATCCCCTGGTATTTGGGGGTCCCTGTTTACCTTTAACCATGTGGATGGCCATACTGAGCCAAATTATTAAATATAGCCCATTATTTGATATTTCAAGATGGGGGCTGTCAGGGTAGGTAACATGCATTGCTCAAAGGAAATGTGCCAGGGAGGAGATGAAGAAGGAAGTGGGATGATTTTCTTTCAAAATAGGCCAGATGCAGTTTAGACTGTGGTCCATTTACCATCTTTATAGCCATATAGGGATGAACTACTTGTGATTCTTCACATGTTATTGGGCTGTAGCTCCCATCATCGCTCACCATTGGCTATGCTGACTAGGGCTGATAAGAGCGGAAGTCCAACGATCTATATTCTGGACTTGCCCAGCCTGGAACTGTATGTTGAGCAGGAAGATGAAGGAGATGGGCAATGCCAAGGCAAGTGAGGTTTGGACAAATAGCTCCTCTTTCTTCTGCTGAGATTGGGAGTTCAGTTGTTGAAGGAAGATGAAGCTGTCTGTGCAAGTGCCTGACTCTTCAGCAACACAAAATCCTTGCTAAGGTAGCCTGTGTCTTCCTTTATTGAAGTTAGTTATGTGCTTTCAAATCTAGTATGCTTTATGGTGAACCTCTCATGGGGTTTTCTTGGCAAAATTTATTCAGTAGAGGTTTGCCATTCCGATTCCCTAAGGCAGAGAGAGTGTGACTTGCCTAAGTGGGTTCCCCTGGCTCAGTGGGGATTTGAATCTCAGAGTTTGGGAAGCTAAGTTGGGTCAGCCCCAGTTAGTACTTGGATGGGAGCTGCCAATGAAAACTAGGTGTTGTAGGCTATATTTCAGAGGAAGGAACTGGCAAAGCCACCTCTCAGTATTCCTTGTCTAAGGAAATCTTATGAAATTAACAGTGTCATCATAAGCCAACAGGTAGTTTGAAGGCAGGCACATGTGTGTGTGCACACACACACACATACTCCCAGAGTCTTAATCTAACACTCAAGCCACTACACTGCACTCACTCCCCTTTACGGAAGACAAGTCCTCTCGTTCAAGGTCTGTTAGAGGACAATCTTCTGTTTGAAGGCATTTCTTACCTGATGAGTTATCAGTTTCAAGTCTGACTGACAGAGGAAAAAAACATGAGAGAGGAAGAGGAGTGACCCTGAAGCTGGCCATCAGCACTTAGCACTGAATCAGCTGACTGAGTGGGTATGCAGGCCACCTGGCCACAGTCCTTCCCACTATGGTGACATGCGTTGCATTTCTAATTAAATGATGGTAATTAGTTTAAATGATTTTTTGCATATTAAATCAGCACACACAAACTTTATGCAAACCTGTATCCTCTTTTTGCCTTCTCTTTTTGACTATTGTTCTATGGCCACCCTATTTCCTTCATCCAGAAGCCAGGTGTGTCTGCGGTTCTGGTCTCAATCCAGATAACCAATAGCTGTGTGCCTGTTATATACTTTTGTTAATTTTCCCCAGGGATCTCCTTCCCCCTTCCCAAGTAGAAGGAACTGAGACCACAGGAGCACCACTGTGTTCTTAGATCCCTTGATTAAAACTTTACTTACAGTGACCATCATCAACCATTAAGGACTTTTTCGGACACATCAAAAATAACACAAGCAGCCTCGTCGCGTTGCGAGGCTGCTGCACTGCAGAGTGTCGGTTTCGGATGACGCTCTCCCCTGCCGGTACTGTTGAGGTACCGCGGGGAGATTTGAGCATCATATTTTGTTGGTTTTTAATCACGATCAACTTTTGTGAGTAAAAACCAACGAAATATGACACTCAAATCTCCCCGCGGTACCGCAACAGTACCGGCAGGGGCGAGCGTCATCCGAAACCAACGCTCTGCAGTGCAGCAGCCTCGCAACACAACGAGGCTGCTTGCGTTATTTTTGAGCGTCCGAAAAAGTCCTAAGACAGTCTCTGGTTTTAACTTGGGCACACTCATAGAACTTTATCAGACACAGTCTTTAAAATGTTCTTTTGGTGGGACAAAAACCCCAATTTTTATGCTGGCAAAAGAATGTCCCCCCTCCTCATCTCCTTTCCCGGCAAAGGCTCCTCTGTGAATGAAGAGGAAGTGAATGGAGCCCCATTCACTTCCTCGCTTGAAATCTTGCGTGATTTCTTCATGTGGGAAATTTTAAAATAAAAACAAAAACAAACCTTAAAAAGTTAAGCAAAGCACATACACACAATTTAAAAGTCACAAGTAACCCAGGGAGGGTCCTAAAAAGAGCAAAACTTACTTGGATGTCCTGATTTCACCCAGAAGTGTTCGCTCCAGAGCGACCATTGTTGGGGTAAGTACGTGATTTAAATGGCCTTAGGTATCACATGCCAGCACTGCTGGCAAAAAAAGCAGCAGGGGGAATCTATTGATGGCTTAAACTGTCAATTAAAAAGTACATGATTTTGCCTTTTTAAAATCGCGAAAGGGCGACGTTGTCTGATCCATGTGCCTTTTTGCAGTTATGTGGCTTCCTTATGACACCGTATTATGTGTGTCTGATTAAGTCCATAATCTCTGTTTGTTCATAATCTTGGTTTATTATATCATGTGAAATATATGTGTGATCCAGCTGATCTGAATAAAATCTGAGGACTCGTCTATACAAGGCAATAAAATGGGGATTGGTGCACACTAATGCCAATTTGCAGCAGCTTTCATTTGTCTCCACATTTTCCCCCAGGATCACAGGCATGCAAAGCCATATGTGTTTGTTGTTCAAACAGACATGCCTGCAAATCAAGATGGTGGGTGTGAGTGAATTACTTGTATTTTTATTCTCACTAGTTGCCACTTCCTAACAGTATTTTTTTTAAAGAAAAAAAGCATATCCAAGGTGCGGAAGTGCAACCTTCCACTTAAATAAACAGGGAAAAAGAGGGAGAAAACCTCTTTCATCACCTCAGTGCACGATTGCTATGGCGAAAATCCAACATGGTAGTTACAGGCATTTGCCTTTCCACCAAGCTCTACCTGTTGTGCACATCTGACCGAACAGCTTTCCACTTCGACTTTTATCGGGAATGCACAGGAAAACGAATCAGTTGTCCGAGCAAGTGGGAATGCACATTTCCTTTGGAGTTTATTTTTTAAATAAAGGAAAAGCCGCTAAGGCTTTTCCTGCAGAGTATTTGGAGTTTTGCCAAACCTCCTTCCGAATACAATGAAACAATGCAGGATCCCATTAGGACAAAAGGTATTCTCATTTAATTGTATGAGGAGTATTTTCACCGTATAGACAAGTCCAGAGTTTGTTTCTAGAATATTTTTGTTCACATTCACAGCCAAGATTAGGGATATTCTGGCACTGTTCCTTTAAAATAAAACTTAGCACCATCCCAGTACAGGAATGTGAATTTTGATTATATTTCATAATGAGTTTTGAAAAAGATCTGAAGCCAAATTATAGGTAACAAAAAGCTGGAGAGATAAATGACCCAAATGTGAAATTAAATTGGCTTTTGTGCAATTGGTTGCATAGTGAAGCCTCGTTAATACATTTTGCTGAATGAAGGGCCATTTGTCATCTGAATCTTATTCTTAGGGGAAAAAATTATTTCTCCTTCTTATTTTGTTCACAATTCAGCTTTCCTGAGCCAGCTCCTTAGTCTCTACAAGTTGCTTTACAACATTCTGTTTTCATTTTAATTATGCGTTACACCTTAAGTGAGATTGGGGTTACAATTTATATTGTTATTTTAAGTTCACTTAATTGCTTTCATAATTGTGCCAATGTTATTCTGCTTACTATCTTCACTTTTCCTTTAATTTTTATTTTTTGCAGGAGACTAAGGCCTGGCCTGTTTCACTGGGGCAGCAGCGGGGGGGGGGGAGTCTTTGTTTTATGCTTTTTCAATTGTGTATTTCCATAATTTGCCTTCTCCTTCTTACTCTGACATAAATTGCCCATAAGCTATTTCCTTTCTTTCTCTTGAGGGTATTTCTCTTTCCTGCCCCTTTCATTCCTACCTTCGTTCTATCTGAATCAATAGTGACAAATTTGCTTTATGACAACTTAGACAAATCTATGATGGATCAGAGAGGGCTTCAAAGTAGTCCGAAGCCTGCTAAAGTCAAGAGCACCTGACATGTTTGTTAAAAACCTCATTGACCTCTGATCTTAAGGTTGCTTTAGTATTGATCTTTAGGGTCTTGGGCTCAATTGCAATGGAACAATATATTAGGCAGGGAGAGAAGAACTTTATAATGGGAATGGATTGATGGGGAGTGATTTAGAGCAAGGGAACTCTAAGGCTTGCTGTGAAAGTTAAGTAAAAACCAGATTTGTGGATATAGAGCTCTTTCAGATGGTCATGCTGTCTGGTGTTAATAAGCTTTTTTTGAGGGGTGGTAAGGGTTGTCAAATGGAGACCATGCACATGAAAAAAGTTTAGGAGAAAGCCCACAAAGGCAAAAATAAAAGTAAATATTTGGTGTATGCCCCTTCCCTCATGGATTTCACATCCAAATGTTGCTGACTTGTATTTCCTCATGCTGACATAATATATTTACTTTTTTGGGGGGCGGGGGATGTTTCAAGTCTTTATTTGGAACCAACTATCATGGCCAATGGTTCAATTTAATCCAAAGCTCAACAAAGTCTAATCAGTGGAATAAAATGTGTTCTATTATAAATAGGGATTGATATTTGCTTTATGTTTATTTATTTTATTTTATTTATTTCTTGAATTTATACCCCACCTTTTTCCTGGGATGGGATCCAAGGCAGCTTACAGAAATATAAAACAAGATTACATTTTAAAAACCCTCTATTTTACAAAAGTTAAAAAAAGAATTAAATGCCAATCTTATTAAAACCATGATTAAAATAGTAAAAACATTTTATAAAACATAAATTACTAATGAAAAATAAAATAAAATAAAATAAAATAAAATAAAATAAAATAAAATACAGCCCACCACTTGACACATACTTGTGCTAATACAATTCACATCTCAAAGGCCTGCCTAGACAGAAAGGTCTTCACCTGCCAGTGGAAAGAAAGCAAGGAGGAGGCCAACCAGATCTCCCATGGAAAGGTTTTCCACAGCCTGGGAGCCAACATGGAGAAGACCCTCACCTGTGTCCTCATCAAATGGGCCAGTGAAAGTGGTGGGACCGAGAGAAAGCTTCCCCTGCAGATCGTAAAACTGACTTGTATAGAAAGATATGGTATTTCATATAGTCTGGACCCAGGCCATTTAAGGCTTTGAAGGTCAAAACCAGCACTTTGAATTGTGCCTGGAAATGGACTGGCAACCAGTGAAAGGAGGAAGGGTGTCACACAAACCCTGTAACCAGCCCCAGTCAGCAGCCTGACCACAGCATTTTGGACCCACTGAAGTTCCAAAGGCAGCTCCACATGGAATGTGTTACAGTAATCCAAATAGGATGAAATCAAAACATGTTTAAAACTCTTCCTTCCTACCTTCCTTCCTTCATTTCTTTCTTGCATTTAAACTGGCCTGTCAGCCAAAAAGGCTCCCAGAATGCTTTACCAATTATTAATTTGCGTCATTTCTACAGAGTAGATGCACCCCATATGTCACCTGAGTCAGCTCCTTCACTGTGACTAATGATAGGGCTGGCCCTACCTAGTTTTCCTTGTTAATCCTGCAATAGTTATTCATGTTTTTCATGTCTCTCAGCTGCTTTGCTGTATGAATTCATAGGTATGGATTTGAATGACATATGCCATATGCAACTTCTCACCAGTCAGAAGAACATCACTTGCCACTGTTAAAGAATTAGCCCATTCTGTCTTTTGGAATATCTGATTTTCAGCAAATGTCCATAGGAAAGGCTAGGCTATGTGTATACAAAGCATGGACCTTGTATGCATATCCCCTCAAGGGGAGGCAGAAGGAGAGTTTTTGGCTGGAAGGTTGGGACTTGGATTAAGCTAGTGACAGCTCTCCCTGAATGGGCCTATAGGCTAGGAGGGGGACCTAGAGGCTATGAACAGCTCAAAGACATGGCAGTGGAATAAACGGGTACAAATTAGGAATGTTAAGAGTCTGTCAGTTTAGCTTTCTCTTGCCTATGAATTTTTTAAATATTAAGTTCATTCCATCCTAAACATGAACAAATTTGGTGATTTTGATTAGTTGTTATTGAAATGAAGTGAAACAAACTTCTCGCCTTTCTGCACTGGTCAAATTCAATCAATACAATCATTCACAACATGGGCAAAGGTGTTGCAGCTGTCTGCAGTATGGCTATTAAAGACAGATCCTCCTTTTAAAAAGACAGTGAGAGCCCTAAGTCATATGAATATGGCAGAGCACACAGGGTCTCAAAGGTAGACTTTTAAGAGTTAAGCATTCAAACCCCTGGGCCTGAATGAACCAATCTCCCATGTACAAGGTTTGTTATTTCCATACTTTTCCCATCCTGAATATGAAGAATTTTGTGGATTTTCTAAATCTTATTAAAAATGACCTGAAGATAAGTGCTCATTAATACATAAGAACAGTGAGGATGTCCATAGGGACAAAACCATGATAAGAGGCCTACTTTGCAGAATCATCCTACTCACCTTGTTGCTCGGCTATATCTTCCCCTGTGTCATCCATTTTATTATCTTAAGGCCTTTTTTGGAGGCTGCCTCTTGTTGCCCCATTGTCACCTAAGGTGAAATCAGTGGCAGTCCAAGGAGATTTTCAGACCGCGTTTCAGCGTGCCTAGCGCGGGAGGAGCTTTCGGGAGAGGGACGGCGGTCTTGCGCGGCAGGGGTGCGTTTTTGGATGCCGCCGTCCCTCTCCCGAAACCATCCGTGTCACTTCCGTGAAGCTTCGGAAGCCGCAGAGCCATATTTTAATCACGGGCAACCTCCGTGATTAAAATATGGCTCTGCGGCTTCCGAAGCTTCACGGAAGTGACACGGATGGTTTTGGGAGAGGGACAGCGGCGTCCGAAAATGCCCCCCTGCCGCGCAAGACCGCCGTCCCTCTCCCAAAAGCTCCTCCCGTGCTAGGCACGCTGAAACGCGGTCTGAAAATCTCCCAAGACAGAGATTTTCAGACAACACTGTTATAGTGTTACTATTGCACTTTATTTGCTATGGCTGCCTCCTCTTGAATCCTGGGATTTGCAGTTTAGGGAGGGGTATTAACAACTCTCAGCCAGAGAGATCTTAGGCCTCACTAAACTACAAACCCCAGAATTCCACAGGAGGAAACCAGAGCGGTTAAAGTGGAATAGTAACACTATAACAGTGTAGTCTGAAAATCTCCAGAGTTGTGGCATGGTGCTTATGGATCTATCTCTCCAGGGATGTATGCCTAGCACTTACAGTTAAAACCTTTTAGGCACCAAATGAAGAACATTTCCTTTAAAAAAAATTCTGATGTGATTGTTTGTATTCTGCCCCTTAGTGTTCTCAACTGTTATACTGTTAGTTTTTCTATGACCATTTTTTAAAATTTTATTAACATTTTAAAAATATACCCAGTAAGTAAAATAATCTAATGTAGTACAGCCATAAAATCAATATCATCACAACATTTGTGTCAGAGGCTTCAGCCAGTTTCAGAAGATTTGCCTTCCTTCTCACAAGAAAGAGTTATAATGATGTCTGACCAAACTCTAAGATAGGATTGAGGTGGTCTCACAGTTCACAGTGTTGTACAGTATTCACAAATTCAATACTGAGAGCCAATTTTGAAACAAAAGTATCATGAATTGTTAGTCCCTTGCTTCCTTTCATATTATTTGACAATTTCTCTAAAAGCTATAAATCCCATACTCTTTTCCATCAGGCATCTCAGGACTTTTTCGGACAAGTAAAATGCAACGGAAGCAGCCTCGCCACGTTGCGAGACTGCTGCACTGCAGGGCGTCCCTTTTGCATGACGCCCGTCCCTGCCGGTACTGTTGTGGTACCGCAGGGACATTTGAGTGTAATATTTTGGCGATTTTTACTCACAATCAACTTTCGTGAGTAAAAATCGCCAAAATATTACACTCAAATGTCCCTGCAGTACCGCAACAGTACCGGCAGGGATGGGCGTCATCCGAAAGGGACGCCCTGCAGCGCAGCAGTCTCGCAACGTGGCGAGGCTGTTTCCGTTGTATTTTACTTGTCCGAAAAGTCCTAAGAAAGCATTACCAGTTTTCCAACAACTAGCAATTTCCATTCGAGCAGCAGTCATAAGAAAAGTAATCAAATTCAATGACCAATTTATAAACTGCTTTGGAAACATTTAAATATTTGCTTTAAACAAACAAACAAACAAATGCAATTTGGATAGAAACTCCAAAGGATATGCATTGAAGCTCAAATTCATAATTTTTCCACAGTCTTAATTTTTTGTTATTGTAAAACAATTCATAACTAGAAACTTTTCTAAATTACTGCAAATCACCAAGAGATCTACTAGTGCTTCACAATCTACCTGCTTCCCAGACGTGCCATAGTGTATTCCCCAGTGGCTAAACATTGCAGGGGAAGAATAGGCAATTGAAGAACCTCATGATCCCTTGGAATACAATAGAATAACATTATGCAATTTGATATCAGAACAGAAGCTGCATTTAAATTTGTTGCTGACTGCAAATGAAACTGCCTCTAGTTCAGACAGAGCCCATGACTGACAAAATAAGAGAAAACTAATTTTCATAAAACATGAATTTGTGTTAAAACTTCATTCTTAATGGGATCAAACTCTGAGGGTGGGTGCTGAAATTTAGATAATTAGATAGCTAAGATGTGCTTCGACTCTAGTTGACAGATTAATCCATATCTGTGATCCAGCTCTGTGTTACTATAACAACATGAAAAGGTGGGGAGCATACGAAAGCGTAGGCTAGGCCCGTCTTTAGGAGCCAATACATACAAATGCGTAAGATTACTCCATCCCTGTCTAATTTTTATTAAGAAAAAACCGTAGGTGTTATGGCAAGTCAGTATAGCTGCTGCCATTAAACCTTAACTCAGAGGTGGGGAAAAGCCAGCCAGGTTTGTGTGTGCTTGTATGCGGATTATAAAGTGTAGGGATTAGTATAGAGTGATTACAGCATTTCAACTGTATATTAAGTGCTTGAAACAATATCCAGGCAGTCAATGTGCTCTGTGCATTATGGTTGAGTGTCATAGCCAACATTTCTAATATCCATTATTCAAAAATTGATTCCATGCCTGACTATCAAGCATCATCCAGCCACAATATAGGACAAGTAATACATGGTAGCACTCCTATCTTGGCAAAGAGCTTTGCAAACATTATCTACTTCATCCTACCCAAGTTTAATTTCTCTTTAAGAATCAGGTAAGTATGTCTTGATCACACCACATTTCAACCATGAAAGTAAACGTCAAGTGCTGTATTCTTATGACTTACCTTTATAAAAGTATTCTAAAACAGACTCTCTGGTGTTATTTGGTTTTCTTTTATGCCTTATCACAACAGTGACACAATGGTCAGGTGGATTCCTAGGCATATGGAGTCAGACCAAGGTGTTCTGCTTTCTTTTCCTGCCACATCCCCCTTCACACCACTTTCATCCCTATATGTGTTTTCCTCTCAGAGCCTTTTCACACTTCACAGTTATAGCACTATGCTTCCACTTTAACTGCCATGGCTGTATCCTGTGCAATCCTGGAGTTTGTAGTTTAGGGAGATCCTATTGCTCTCTGATTGAGGATTTAAATACTTCTTTAAACTTCAAATCCCATAGGATGTTGCAGTGTCAGTCAAAACAGAATCATAGTGCTATAATTGTGCAGTGTGAAAGGGCTCTGCATTCCACTTTACACCCTTGTACTCCGTGATCTTATGCTTTGCTGTGGGAACACCCCCTTGCTGAATACAATCTGTCTGTCACTTTGCACAGTGCTGCACACAATTCCCTGGACAAATGTTGCTGTGTTGTCTGAAATGGGGAGCTATCTCTTGGAGGAAGAGTACATAATTGCTCTGTGCTGGCCAGAAAGTCCTTTCTTTCTCCATCTCCATCTCCATCTCCACCAACAGGAACAAAGATGTTGATAATAACACTTGACTTTTTAACAACTAATTAATAGGTGCTTATAAGTAAAAACTGAACAATGACATTACTCTGTTCTATTATATTTAATTCCCTGTTTTGACAGCATAATTGAGACACATCCAATCCAAAGTCCTATTAGGTTCTATGGGTCTTATTGCTGTGTATAAGAATTCTACTCTAAGGACTTTATCAGATGATCCCCTTAAAATGTTCTTTTGCCAGCATAAAAAAATATTTTTTTTATGCCAGCAAAAGAACTCCCCCCCACACACACTTACCTTCTCACACGAGAAATTAAAACATAAAACATTAAAAGTGACAAAAGCACATACACACACCTTAAAACTTCCAAGTAAACCAGGGAAGGTTTTAAAAAGTGTCACTTACATGGATGTCATGATCTCACTGGGTAGTGTTCACACTGGACCAGCCGTTGATACTGCATTCACATGAGTTAAATGGCCCAAGGTTTCACACAGAGAAATGCCAGAATAATGACAGCAGGACACAAAAGGATGACCTTGTGTGATATTGGTGTCCTTTTGCGTTCTGATGTCTTTTGCATTCCACCGTCATTATTCTGGCACCACATTAGCCATGTCTGATAATCTCCTAAGACATTCCCTCCATCAATGTACTGTATGTGCATTTTAAAAAATGAAAAAGTGGCCACAATAATAGCTCTTGAACTAGGAACTTCATGAGAATTGAGGAAAACTAGGAACTTCATGAGAATTGGTCCCCACAACTTAACTCAATGTAATAGTAATAGTAATAATAATAATAGAAATAGAAATACATCATCCATTAAACCTTCCGCCAGAGGTACTGGAGGGGGAGGGAAGACTTTTCTCCTGATACTTCCTGATAGTGTGTGGCTGGAGCAGATTGAATGGCAATGTACTGCCTTGGCTTCTGTCACGTGGTTGTTCCACTGTGGTGAGGAGGTGGGCTGAGCAGCCTTTAAGCCTTCGAGGACTGCCTGTGAGGATATTGTGGTCCCCTGGGATTCTGTGGATCACAGGTTAAGAACTGTTGCTGTACATCATATGCACGTATTTATATAAAATCAATTTTGTGGGAAGTGCTATGGTGCCCACGTGACTCTTGGCCACGTTTTATGCAGACTGTGACCACTTTGTAAACAAAGCTCATTTTTGGCTCAGAGCCCTCAATAAAAAAGTGACACCTTATTCATGCCCACACCATGCAGCGGGAACAGGTGAGGATGTGGGTGTCTGATAATTTTGCCCTTTGGGCTATTGTTCCGTCTTTATGGTACAGTTTTGGATGCTTTTTTTGCCATGTTTTCCCGCATCCAATAAAGTCCTTAGTTGCTTTTCTTATCCAAGAATAAGAATAGTAACTAATGTTGCATGGCTTTTTTGAGAATGACTGAGATACAGGTTGTAGGGCACAGCTATATGTACACATACTGATGAGAAAGTCCTATTGAACCAAGTGTGATTTGCTTTTGAGAAACTATACATAAAATCAGGCTGCATACGTTTTGCCCAGATAAAAGCAAAAGGTGTAAATCATTATTAATAGTATTGTTGGGGCTAGCTCCTTTTGGTTTCATCTTCAGTGTTCTGATACCAAGAGTTATCAAACAGGCAATATGTTTTCTATGTAGAAACTCTGTAGAAACTCTTAGGAAGCTCTATGTAGAAACTCTGAAACTGAGCTGTGTTCAGGTGGCCTGTAGAAGAGCAGTGGAACAGTGAAAAATATTCATCTGTAGTTGGTCCTATGCTTTTTTTTTCTGATGGTGGAGCAGGAAGTCAATTTGACCAGGAGTGGATGATCAAACAGGTTACCTAGTGCTTATCTTATGACACGACTGGTGCTGCTATTACTTTTTCCTTAAAAATTGCCAGTTAAAGGGGGCCTTTACAGAGGCCTGAGTTAGAGCATGTGAAATGCCAATTTTACTGGTATTAGATTCAAAATGAGATTTTTTTAAAAAAAAAAAAGTCATGTGCATGCTTTAGATATCCAGACATCTACCCACCCACTGCCCAAACTTTATTAAGTGGTCCACTGAGACCTGCAGAAATTTCCAAATGGTCTCATTAAAAAATGCATGAACACTGCTTTTTTTTTTTAAATGATACTATTTAGTGTTACCTTGCAGGTTTGTATATCACAAAGGGAGCCTGGGTGGTGCAGTGGTTAAGTGCCAGTCCTGCAGCCACAACGTTGCAAGTTCAGTCCCAAGGGCTCCAAGGTTCACTCAGCCTTCCATCCTTTTGTAGGTCGGTAAAATGAGTACCCTGCTTGTGGGGGCAATTAGCTAACACATATTGGAAACTGCTTAGTGCCTAGTGCGCTATAAAGCTGTGTAGATGTGTAAAGTGCTATTGCTTACCAATTTGTAAGCCACTCTGAGAGCCTTCGTGGCTGAAGAGCAGGGTGTAAATACCTACATAAATAAATAAAATAAACATGTGAAGTAGCCCTAGGGTTCCCGTATCTCAGGTTGTGGTCACTCTTCTCCAGTCCCCAGTATGAGGAGGAGGAGGAATCCCAGGGCAAGAGTGCTGCCTTGAAAAGTGTGTGTGTGTGTGTGTGTGTGTGTGTAGTATTCCTCATTTATTAGAACTGGTATATTTTATTTACCTGGCACACTTGTGCAACGGTGGTTGATGCTTAATATACCATGCTGAATGACATCACTGGGGGGGCTGCCCCTTGTAACACCACAAGGGCCCATCCCGCTGTGACATCACAAGGAATCATGCCTATGTCTCAGGTTTGGGCCCAGAAATCTCAGGACCTAAGGTAGTCCTGATCTGACAACCCTAAGTAACCCTATTTATTCAGCCACATCAGACATCTGGGCAAGCTTTTAAATAGCAAGCTTTCAAATAGCAAGTTTTAAAATAAGCTGTGGGTCCTGTGATGGGCTGCACCCACTAGACTGACTGAAAGTGGAATAAATTTTATTCTGCCATCTGACTGACACACATCTGCTATGAAGCTAGTCCCACTGAAGTAATTTGGACTGACTTCTTGGTAAATATGTTTACACTCAGGCTGGAACTCTTCTTAGGTTTGATACCCTTTGCAATTTGTCTGAAAATTCATCTGACACACATACACTCAGTCAGTCTCAGCCTGCCTTGGATATAATACAACTGAATAATGTCCTTGGGCCTGAGATTCCATTTCAGTTTTAAAATAATGTTAAGGTCGTCTAGAAAAAAAAAAGATAAACTTGAAAGCAACCTGCCCCTTTAAGAAAGGATTGGTCTTAATCTATTTCCAGCGTACAAGAGATCAGCTCAGGATTGCTGGGACACTTCCACTGACACAAATCTACATAATCGTTTTAAAATTCTCACCATTTCTTCCGATTATTCTCTTTCTGTCACTTTAGGAAGCTCTAAAACTGATTTTCTCTCCGTAATCTTCCAGTATTGCTTAGCACCCAAATCTCTAATATTTTAAGAAGATTATTTCATTTATAATTGATTGAGTGTATTTGCCAGATTGCTACTTCAAAGATGTTGTGCTTTTTTTTTTTTAAAAAAAAGAGGGGGCTCAGGTAGACAGCCTTTCTGAGTTGTGCCACACTACTATGTCTCCCCCACCCCATGTAAGCTTTGCCCCTCTTTCTACCACACTTTCTGTGAGTTTATTTACATTTTCAGTATGCTGAGCAGCTGAAAAGCTTTCTGAGGATGAAAAGCAAGCTGGGCTGCCTCAAAATAGTAAATCAGGCTAAGAAACTGAGATATTTTAATTGTCATCTACCAGTTTCTTTGGTGGTGTGCTTTTTTTTATGGTGACGCTATGCCTCTCATTCAGTGTGAAGGCTCATCTTAACAATGATGGGAATTACAGGCTGTGCCAGTAATACATTTGACAGTTTCAGAACTTAATAAAACTTGTGTGACCTTGAATAAAGCACATCCATGTTAGACCTAGGCAGGAGTCAAGACCTACATTAAAATGTTGCAGTGCAGACTGCTATTGTTCTATGTTCCAACCATGCCTCTTTTCATAATAGTCCATTCCAGCCTATCACTGCTCTTGCAAGTTTCCATTTTTCCATCCCAAATATTCGTTGAGCATGCTCAGTCCTCAATGGACTATTTTGGGTCTCCCTTCCCTCGTAGAGTATTTTTCAAAAGATTTTTTTTGTTCAGTAGTTTTGCAAACATTGGGGGTTCCATGAATCTGGAGAAGAGAAGGTTGAGAGGTGACATGATAGCCATGTTTAAATTTTTGAAGGGATGTCATACTGAGGATGGAGTAAGCTTGTTTTCTGCTGCTCCAGAGACTAGGACATGGAGCAGTGGGTTCAAACTACAGGAAAGAGATTCCGCTTAAACATTAGGAAGAACTTCCTGACAGTAGGAGCTGTTTGGAAGTGGAATAAACTGCCTCGTAGTGTGGTTGAGTCTCCTTCTTTGGAAGTTTTTAAACAGAGGCTGGGTGGCCTTCTGTCAGGAATGCTTTGATTGGGTAATCCTGCATGACAGGGGTTGGACTGAATGGCCCTTGTGGTCTCTTCCAACTCTATGATTCTACCTCCCTTTGTTCTCCAAATGGATGGTACTATTTGGCTATATAATTCTCCACACTGAGAATGGGTGTGACAGAAATTAAAAACCCTTTTACACAAGCCTTCCCTCTCTTTTCTTCATGCCATTTGTATATTAATTGTTTAATTATTTATTTAATTGACTTATTCTTTCAAATTATTTAACTAATATATGTTTTAAATTGATTTATGATATCTTTCAAAACTGTATGATATATGTTTAAAACTGTTTTAAATTGTTTTATGATATCTTTCAAAACTGTATATGTTTTAAACTGTTTTTTTTTAAAAAAATATGAATCTTATATAACCTTTATAGAGATCTGAGAAAGATGCAAAGAGAGAGAAAGAGAAGTGTATAAATACTATAGCTTGAATTCCACAGGGTTCATTATTACTTTGAGGACTTCAGCAACACCCAGAATCCCCTAGTCAGAATGGCCACTGGTTAAAAAATTCAAAAATAATAACGAACAAGAGGAGAGATTATTGAGTGCAAACAATTACATGATGACATGTAATCTGTGGAATTGTTATCATATATTTTGTTCCCAAAACAACATCTGAGACTTTGTTGGTCTATAGCTACAAAAGGACAATATGTTGTTAAGTCATTGTCATGTCTGGCTTTTTTCTTGATTCCTTCCTGTTATAACCTTTCAAAGTGATTTTTTATTATTATCATCCAATAGACAGAAAAAGGAGAAACTGAGCTGTTTGGCAGTAGAAGACGCTGCCTTGGAGCATGGTGGCATCTCCTTCTTTGGAGGTTTTTAAACAGAGGTTGAATGGTCATCTGATGGGAATACTTTGATTGGGTATTCCTGCAAGGCTTGGGGTTGGACTGGATGGCCCTTGTGGTCTCTTCCATCTCTATGATTCTATGTCAGCCAAAGCTAGAAAATAAATTTAAAGTAGAGATAGAGAAAGTGTGGTCCACACACCCCATCATGTGGTTTCTGGAGCACCTCAAAGCTCTCAGACCACCCATTTATTTCAAGTTATTCCCCCTCCAAAAAAAAATCCTCCCCTGAGTTCCCCAGGAGGTGTGTGAGGGTGAAAATGGTTCCTGCCCTCTCTGCAGTTGCCCACCCTTGGTTTAAAGACATGCTCATGACTCCATTCATAGGAATCTATGCGTTTTCCAACATAGTTTGCTCAAGCTCTTGCTAACATGATTTGGGCTCTGAAATGTGTTTCAGATGACCAAGAACATGTCCTCTTGGTCCTCTGACAACCTATAGACTTCCATATGTTGTTGGATTCCAGCTCCTATCATTGGCCATGTTGGCAAGGGCTCATGGGGCTGGAGCCCCGCAATAACAAGAGAAGTACATGTTTCCCCACTCCTGATGTAAAGGTTAATGAGATCCTTAAATGATCTTATCTGTGAAAAACTGAAATATATCACTCTATTGCTCCCCGCTTCCTCTTATTCATGGGAGAGTCCATCAATAAGAAGCCCATTCCGTTATAATAAGGGAATGACAGGAGAGTGAACCAATGCCCCGTTCTGCTTTTGAGATGACATTGGAACATGACATCAGTGGGAGGTCTGTGCCGAAGACTTCTGGGTTCGATCGGGACATCCAGGTGACACCCTTCCCCCCCTCTCCAGGTTACTTGGGTCCCCCCCTCCTGTTTGGTGGCTTTTCTTTTCTTTTTTTTTACATTTGGCTGGGGTTTTATTTTTAAATTTCCCGTGCAATCATTCTCTCGCGAGAACATGCGGGATTTGTTTCACTGTTGTAAAAGCAGCTTTACGACAGCTGCATTTACTGCAGGGAAGCCAAGGGGAAGGGGAGCCGTTTCTGTCCTGCTTTAAGGTAAGTGTTTGAAAAGTTGTTTTTTTTTAATGTTACAGGGATGGGAGTGGGGCGGGAGTGGGGCAGGTGGGGGGGTAGTAGGGGGGGTAGGGACCCGTGTAATAATCTCCTTAGAAGGGAAAGAAGGAGTCTTAAAGTTGCCCATCCCTGCCCTGTACCTGGACAGTAGACTGAGCAGGCACACTGGTTGTAATCTTCCCAAATAGAGATATATATTCTACTTCAATTTATGTGATAGTGATTCTTTCTGAATTTGCATCTATACATATACATCCACAAATAGTGATTCTATGCAAATCTTTATCGCTTTTTGCTTTTTTGATTATGCATTTCCTATTTTTTGGCAACGTTACCCTATCCAGCTGCTTTGACATAAATAGGTTGAGCGACTATTTCTGACTATATTCAGAAGAAGGTGGCGGCAGGGCTGGGCAGGAAGGAACAAAGCCATTTCTTGTAGGCCAGACATTAGATTATAAGTTTCTTTTTTTCTGATAATGTGTTATCTGGCTATTTTATTTATCTGGATATTTTATTTATTCAGTTCGCAAACTAAAATGATGTCACCATGCGACAATCTTTTCGCAACAAAGCAGATTTTTTAATATATATATATATTGAGAGAGGGGTGTGTGTTCATGTGGGGCTTTATGTTGCCTGCATCTGATGGTAAAATTAACAGAAGGCCAGGGAGAGTGGTACAGTCTTCTCAGTATGTACATGGCTGGTGAGGTAGGGGAATTAAATGCCATAAAAGCACACATTTTCCTTAAATATGTTCCATGTCAGCAGCTCTTTTAGGAGAACAATGGAAAGCACAACTTGGTGACATTGGAAATAGTTGAGGATCTCAGAAACGAGTGATTGATGTACAAATAGCAAAAACATCACCATAGTGAGTTGATAATCAGGGTTGGTGAAGTCTGAGGATTATCGGCACGAAATGTTTCAGTATTACGATGTTGGGGGCTGAGGGAATCACAAGATTGTCTCTAAAGTGTAGGATACAGCCATAAAGCAGGTTGGGCAACTGCAGGGGGGGGGGCATTTTCCTCTAGTACCCAACCATGGGACACATAGCTGCTCTCAGAAGGACTGGAAGTGATGTCACCTCACCCACTTCCAGGAATAGGCCAAAGTATGGTGAGGATTGTGAGAGCCAGCATGGTGTAGTGGTTTGAGTGTTTGATGACCTGGTTTAAAATCCCCGCTCAACCATGGAAACTCACTAGGTGACCCCGGGCAAGTCACACACTCCCAGCTTCAGAGGAAGGCAAAGGCAAACCCCCTCTGAACAAATCTTGCCAAGAAAAATCCCATGATAGGTTCACCTTAGGGTCACCAATAGCCAGAAAATGACTTTGAAGACACACAACAACTATGGTGTTTGGAGGAAGAGGGAAAAGAGAGCAAGTAGAGACAAACTATGTTTTGCAGTAGTTTTGGTGGGGTTTGGGGCTGTTTTTACAGGGGGGTAGGGTTCTGGGACCTTTGAGGGCCTGCAGCCCATGAGCTGCATGTTCCCTATACCAGCCAGCCATAAAACATATCCTTCAAGACAGCAGCTGCCAGATCTACATTGATATACTGAGTCAATCACATGTTTCCCACAATAAAAGACTGATCAGCATGTGAAAATTCAGTGTTGTTTTGATCCAATACAACTTGTCCTATTAAAATTAGGTAAGCAAATTGGTATCTTCAAGCTCTTACTAAAGAAAGGGACAGTGCACATCAGTGGCTAAACAGTTTAAGTAAATGCATTTGAAGTTTGCATCCATAGAAAAATATTGGCATGATCTATCCAGTTTTTGTGAAGGCAGTAATGACCTCTTTACAGACAATAAGGAGATTTTCAGACACGTAAAAATCGTCCCTTGCCGCGCGAGCAGCCTCCCGAAACTGCTGCGCGGCAAGGGTCTTTTTCGGACCGCGCTGTGCCTGTTGCGAAGCCGTCCGTGTCACTTCCGTGAAGCTTGGGACGGCTCCGCGTCATATTTCAAGCACGGAGGCTGCCCGTGATTGAAATATGACGCGGAGCCGTCCCAAGCTTCACGGAAGTGACACGGACGGCTTCGCAACAGGCACAGCGCGGTCCGAAAAAGACCCTTGCCGCGCAGCAGTTTCGGGAGGCTGCTCGCGCGGCAAGGGACGATTTTTACGTGTCTGAAAATCTCCTAAGTTTCAAGGCAGATCACCTTAAAAGAGGTGGATAATAATTTGTCAGCCACACCTTCTGTTATAGTAAAATAAGCAATGCTCAAAAGAGACAAGGAAACAGCCATCTTCAAATCCAATTCAGGGATTTGGAATCCCCACTAAACGCTTAATTAATTTTTGATTAGCTTGAGAACCCATTAAACAGACTGATTCTTCTAGCTTTATAAGGGATGGCAGCATGCTGCTTTAATTAAATTAATACTAAAAGATGTTCATTTTCAAATCCTTATGTTGGTTATTTGAGAAAAATCATTTCATTTCATTTCCTCTAAGAGGTTTACCATGTTCTTTTCTCCGAATATACTTCAAATATATCTTTCTTTTCCTTTTCTTCTGTTTGGGATGCCTTTGCCACTCTCTCATGCATAGTGCAATTTTAGTCAGTTTATGGATTCACAGGGACTGCAAGTCCAGTTGTGTCCTCTAAGGTCATCAAGTGTGATCTCTACCAGCTCTGTCATTGTGTTTTCCACTGAATTCTCCTTTGATTTCAATAAATTGCCTTGATGATTGGCACTTTTATGCATCATGCCTGCCTGAGGCATTTTATCTCAAATTATCACTGCTCTGAGTTAGATTTGACCCATGCTCTGAGTTAGATTTGATAGGTCAACATTTACATGAATAAGGGATACTCTGAAGTATGAATGTGTCTCTTCATGTCTCAGCAGAAAATTGGCTGTTTTGAAGTCAGACATATTCTAAGAACAGGGTTGGAGAATCCATGGCCTTCTAGATGTTGAACTCCAATTACCATCAGCTCCAGGGAGCATTGCCAATGGCCAGGAACAATGGAAGTGATAGTCCAAAGACATCAGGTGGGCAATAGGTTCTCTACACACACACACACACACACACACACACACAAATACAGGAATTAAGACAAAGTAAGTCTCATTTCATCTTTACTAATGGATTGAATTGCCTTCATAGATCAGATTCTTAGGAACCTTATTCCTTAGCTGAATGAGAGCCTCTGGGTTACAACAGGAGTAAGATAAAATGGTAATTTCTCTGTTTCTCCATAATTTGCTCCATCATGCTATTCAGCTGCTCAGTTCACCATAGTCTCTTAAGCTAGTGAGCAAGGTGGCAAAGGAAAGACACCACCTTTCATAAAGAAACATTTGAGGCAGCAGGAAGCATACATATTTTTAGGACAGTGCTTCTTAGTCTGTGGTCTGTTGATCATGAATGGTCCGTGAGATCCATTGAGGTGGTCTGTGGCAAGGGTATAGAATAGTCGAGAGTATTTGCATTTGGCTCTGTGATGGATTCATTTTGTTTCTAACAATGGTTATTGAGGTCATTTTACTGAGGGTATGCGTGAAATGGATTTTCATCACTCATTTCCATCATATCTAAACACAGAACTAGGATAAATATTGAAATGATCCACCTCTTTATTGATATTCTGACTTTCTTCTAGGTTGGACTCACGGTGGCTTACATAAAGATAGAGAATATATTAAAACACATGCAGGAGGTTATCAGATACAGTGGAACATGGCAAAAAACCACATTCTAAACTGCGTCAGAAGAACCTGGCTTGTGGGGTCAATTAGCTAATACAGATTGGAAACTGCTTAATGCAGTGTAGATGTGTAAATTGCTATTGCTTAAAACAAATTGTAAGCTACTCTGATAGCCTTTGTGGCTGAAAAGCGGGGTATAAATACCTAAATAAAATAAATAAATAAAAAACATGATTGGAATAGAAAGGGCGACATTATCAGACACCCGCATCCTTCAGCCGTCCCTGGGTTGTAGCACTGCCACAGATGAGGCTTCCCTTTCATATTGACAAGCTGCTAATAGAAAGGGACACCTCGCTCACAGCCACGCTACGACCCAGAGATTACGTTGTCTGATAATCTCACCCCTTCCTGTTCTTCTCATGATCTTTTGACACAGTTTTTGCCATGTCTGATAATCTCCAGAGGTCAGTGAGAAATGGACCCCATAATATGGTGTGACATCCTTCACTCTCTTCCACATTGGTTAATCCAGCCACTCTTCTGGGCATCTGTTTTTTTTGGGGGGGGGGTGGGAAAGTCTGGTTTCATCATGTTTCTTCTTTGTCAGGGCTGAGAGCTACTCTGGCTTACTGAGGCAAGACTCTTCAAAAGTGCTACTCTCTTTTCACAGAAGCACATGAGCAGCATATATGGAAGAAAGGGCTATGAAATTGAAAAGAGTGTTTGCTCTCTGGGAACAACTGACAGAACGGTGAGAGAAAGGGATTGCTAGGCCTAGAGTGTTTTCAAGTGTATTGTATTGTGCTGTATTGTACTTGTATTCTATTTGTTTGTTTATACCCCACTTTCGCCTTAAGCTGGGACTACAAGCAGTTTACAAAATAAAAAGGGATACAAGTAAAAAGAAATATAGATAAAAACATACAAAAAGTTATTTTTAAAATACAATTAAATTATCTACAGAAATAAAAACAATTGAAAACTTATCCATCAAAAGGCAAATGGTTAAAAATAGTGCAGCATACTAATGAAAGCCCTTTCTTTGTAAAACAGTTAGTCTGCTAAAGCCTGTTGTCTAACACAAGGAGAAAGCCAATTTAACCTCACTGTGGTGGGACTTCCAGTTTGTGGAAGCAGCCACCAACAAGGTCCTGTCTTTGGGACAGATAAAGATGTTCCTGCAAAGGTGGAAGAGCCAAAAAAAGCCCCTCTCCTGAAGATCTCAGTGCTTGGACAGGCTCATATGGGAGGAAACAGTCTTTCAGATACCTGGCCTTGAGTTGTATGCCACTTTATAAGTCATAACCAGTACTTTGAATTATGCCTGGAAACAGACCAGCAGGGAATAGAGCTGTTGTAACAAAGGAGTCAGATGTTTCCTGAAACCTGCCCCAGTTAACAGTCTGACTGCTGCTCTTTGGACCAGAAACATCAGCTGAAGTTTTTGATCATTCTTCAAAGGCAGTCCCATGTACAGCATGTCATAGTATTCCAAACGGGATGTAACTAGAGCATGTGTAACCATGTACAGATTAGACATCTCCAGCAACAGCTTCAACTGGAACACTAGTGGTTTTATGTAAATGTTAAACAGCATGAAGGACAGGAAGAAACCCTGGGATAAAACAGTGGGGTCCTCCAATAATAATAATAATAATAATAATAAAATATTTATTTCTATCCTGCCCCTCTGCAACGCAATCGGGGTGGCTTCCATTATAAAAACTCCATACCCTAGCCCACCCACCCTTTAAAATAATATTAAATTAGAAAAGATTAAAAACATACAATAATTTTTAAAAATTCCAATGGCAGCTCAAAGGGAAAGGACAGCCAAGTCTTCGGGCCAGGATAGTTATTCAGGAAAGGCCTGCCGGAAAAGATCCACCTTGACAGCTTTTTAAAAGCTGTCTAAGGTGGTAATAAGACGGATCTCATCTGGCAGGCCATTCCATAATCTGGGAGCAGCAGCAGAGAAGGCCCTCTGGGAGGTCACCAACTGCCTTGTTTTCATAGGTTGTAACAGATTCCTCCCAGAGGACTGAAGTGCACAGGGAGGGTCATACAGGAGGAGGAGGTAAGTTGGACCCTAGCCATGTAGGGCTTTAAAGGTCATAACCAACACCTTGTACTGTGCCCAGAAACTAATAGGCAGCCAGTGGAGAGCTTTTAGCACAGGTGTTATGTCTCTCTTCTGGAAACACCAGAAATCGACCTGGCTGCCATGTTCTGAACTAGTTGAAGTTTCTGAGTCAAGCACAAGGGTAGCCCCATGTAGAGCACATTACAGAAATCGAGATGGGAGGTTACCAGTGCATGTACCACAGTTTCAAGGTCCCTGGTTTCCAGGAAAGGGCGCAGCTGGCGTATCAGCCGAAGTTGCTAACAGGCACTCCTGCCCTGTCCTGTCACATTTACCTGATTAGATATCAGGAGCGACGGGTCCAGGAGCACCCCCAAACTGCGAACACAGTCCTTGGAGGAGAGTGTAGTTCCATCCAGGATTGGAAGTTGTATTCCCAGACCTGGTTTTGCACCCGTAACTGTTAGTACCTCCATTTTGTCTGGATTCAGTCTCAATTTGTTTTTCCTCATCCAATTCATTACTGCTTTAAGACAATCATTGAGAGGAGAGACGCCATCTGAAGTTGAAGCTGACAACCGAGACATGGAGAAATATATCTGGGTGTCATCAGCATACTGATGACACCGTACTCCATGCCTCCGAATGATCTCTCCCAGCAGCTTCATATAGATGTTAAATAACATCGGGGACAGAATGGCGCCCTGAGGGACACCACAGTTAAGCTCTATTCTAGTAGAGCAACTGTCCCCGAGCCTCACCCTCTGGGATCTGCCCGAGAGGAAGGCAGTGCCTCCAATTCCTAACCCCCTCAGGTGATCCAAGAGGATGGAATGATCTATTGTATGGAAAGCCGCTGAGAGGTCTAAGAGCACCAACAGGGTCACACTACCTATCGATACCCAAGCGGAGGTCATCAGCCAGAGCAACCATGGCAGTCTCAACTCCATATCCCGTCCTAAAGCCAGTTTGAAATGGATCTAGATAATCGGTTTCATCCAAGACAGCTTGGAGTTGGGAAGCGACTGCCCTCTTGATCACCTTGCTTAAAAAAGGCAGCAAGGGGACTGCCCTATAGTTGTTCCTGTCAAAGAGGTCCAGGGAAGGCTTTTTCAGGAGCGGCTTAACTGCTACTTCCTTCAGACAGGATGGAACGGACCCCTCCCTGAAGGATGCATTGATAATATCCCTAAGGAATACTCTCAATGTGTCACCCCCTTGGTTGGCCAGCCATGATGGACAAGGTTCGAGGGGACAGGTCATCTTCCTCACTCTACCAAGGAGCTTGTCCACATCATCGGTACTCACAGATTGAAGCTGATCCAATAAAATTTCATCAACGGAGTTGCTGGACATCTCGTCTATAGGTTCTGTCATAACATTGGCATCTATGTTGGCTCTTATCTGAGAGATTTTATCTGCAAAGTAGATGTTAAATGCATCACAGCAGGCCGTTGTTGGGTTGAGTAAGGGGTTTTGCGCAGGTGGAATCTGTGTCACCCCACCACCACCACCTTAAACAGTTCCGCTGGATGGGACTCTGCAGATGCAATACGTGCAGAGGAGAAAGACTTCTGCACTGCACGTATCACCTCTCGATAAGAATCAAGGAAATTCCTATGATGAGTCTTGTCGGATAAGAGTCGAGTCTTCTGCCAGCTGCGCCCTAGTCATTGTCCAGCCCTCTTCATCTTCCTAAGTTCCTCTGAATACCAGGGCTTACGGTTAGGAGCAGGCTGGAAAGGACGTTTGGGAGTGATTGTGTTGATAGCCTTGGTGAGGTCGGTGTTCCAAATATTAACCAAAGCTTCAACAGAATCACCGGCATTACCAGCCATTAAACCCTCCAAGGCTTTCTGGAATCCAATTGGTTCCATTAGACTTTGAGGGTGGACCATTCTAATAGGTTCACCACCCCCTGTGGGGCAGACAGTGGCTCTTAGCTCCATCTTGACCAGGAAATGATCCATCCATGACAATGCCGAGGTTTGTCCTCCACCCACAGATATTCCTGTTCCATACTAAAGGCTGCATCGAGGGTATGACCTGCACAGTGAGTAGGCCCAACAACCAATTGGGATAGGCCCATGTTTGTCATGGATTCCATGAACTCCCGAACTGCACCAGTTAGATTTAGCAAGCTGGTCTCAATTGGGATGTTGAAGTCGCCCAGAACTAAAAGTCTGGGCGACTCCAGCAGCAACTCGAAGAGGACCCCAGTGCACCAACTTTTGGTTTTTCCCTCCCATGAAGGAACAGATCCACTGTCAAACAGTGGCCCTAAGCCCTATCCCAGCCAGATTCCCCATAAAGATTTGATGGTTGATGGTATCAAAAGCCACCAAGAGGTCCAGGCAGGCATATATTACCCCTGTCTAGTTCCTGGTATAAGTCCTTCACCAAGGTACCCAAAGCCATCTCCATTCCATAACTGAGATCTGAGTCCCAGTGAGTTTAAACTGAACCAGGTCCTGTTCTTCTGGTTCCTCCGTGCAATTTTCTCATCCAGCACTGAAAACAAGATCCAGGGTGTCTTGCAGCATGAGCAGGATAGACATCATTTGGAACAGTTCAATGGTTGTCATAGCAGACAGGGCAGGTTTACTATAACAACCTTCAGCATCTCTGACACCAGCCCACATAGCTCAGGAAGGGAGACCTTAAAATATACACACTTGAGCCTACTAGACTGTGGGACAGGATGCCTAGTTAGGGGGATCAAATCATGATAGACCACTGCAACTCTCCTTATCTGTCCCTCAGATCTCTCCTGCTGTTCTATGGAGAATCCCAGTAGGCAAAGCTGAGATTGATCACCAGGTCTCTGTGATACAAGCCAGGTTAGCATGCTCATCCAGAATCAAGTCCTGGGGCTTGTCTACACTGGCCAGAATATGCCGCTTTCTGGCCAGCAAGTTCTAACCCCAGAGCTGGGCTGTTCCCACCCCACTCCCATTACCAAGACAAAATGGGATGATGTCCACACAGACATGCTGGCTGGTATCAGTGGGCACCTCCCCCACTGTTGTGCATCACAGTCTCTGAAGCCAGGAAGGATGCTCTGAACATTTGATCAAGACTGGTCATAGGCAGAGGGCCTTGATTATGGGCTGGGGGCCTCCTTCCTAGCTGCAGAGCAACTCTAGCAGTGCCAGTATTGGCGTCCAGTTATACAGGCCAATGTGCAGGTATGGACCATGTGTTTCCACCCCAGGCTTATCTGGGGTTTCCTGCACAACACAGGTTTTCCCAGATGTCAATTTAAAACGTTTTAAATGGGTTTACCCCAGCTTCCCCCTGGTTTGCCTTAGAAGTCTTCAGGACTGCCCAGAGGCAAAATGGGGGCAAGAGCCCTGCATTGTTTGGACTGCAGGACCCCAAGACAGGGGGAAGCCAGGGTAAATTGCCCATCTAGAATTGCCCCTGGATGGCTGCTGTTTTATTGCTCCCCAACCTGGCATTCATCAGCAGCATTTTCAATACAGGGGGACTGTCACTAAAGCTAAGTAGGCTATATGAACTAGGGAGCAATTTGGGAGCAACCCAAACCCTATTATGGTCCTTTCTCCCAAGACTATGCAATTGTGCCCCTACCTCCTGTATCTCTGCTATATACAACCAAAATAGTTGCTCCCTGAGATCCATAATCTGTCCTCCCCCACCTTTTTTAAACAATCCTCTTGTGCTCAGCAGGTATTAGTCTTACCTTAACTGTTAAAAAGACAAAATACTGTTCCAACAGGCAGATGTTAAAATGTAGGAAGCCCTCCTCTGTCCTCCCAAACAGAGGTACATGCCCTTGTGCATCCCGAGAGGATTAACCCCCTTTGGCAGCAAGTCCATTCCTGCAGCAAGTTTGCTTTTGTTACCCAGATCCCAAAGTTGCTACAACTGGCTGAACTGGCAGAAGAGCTGACTCATTGTTAATAGCCCTGGGTCTGTGAGGAGAGGGGCGGTACAGCAAAGTCCCACAGGCAGAGCAAGATAAGCAATAGTATCTGCAGCTGAATGTAGCACTAGCCTTCTGTTGCCTTCTCCATAAAGATGTACCTGGGGATCTCCATCCTTTTGCAGAATGTACTGGAATCAAGGCATATTTCCTCATCTTGCCTTCCCAAATATCTTCCCAAATATGTTCACTTGTTGTGTTACTCCACATATATAGTGTTTGAGAATCTTCCCACAGCTCACAGCTCCTTGCCATTTAAACCCTTAACTCTATAGCATTGCCTCCCTCCTAAATCTTCTAAAATTCCTAAATAGCTTTATTCTTCCAGCCTAAGTATTTGCATCCTAATTGTCTCCTCCTCTGGAGGCCACCTCCCATTCTATGCCTTTCTTCATTGGCTTTAATTATCAGTAAACTACAAGTTTTAAACTTCTCTTGATTGTAATTTATTTATTGGGTAGACATCCTGGCTTTCCTCCAGCATACTTCCTGCACCATTGTATCCTAACAATGACCCCATGGGGTGGCTTAGACTGGCCCAGTGGGCTTTATGGATGAGTGAAGACTTGACACAGGGTACCTGTGAGCCCTAGTTGATGGCTACACTCAAATGTCTATACCACATAGAGTCCTGAATGCATTTTGTTTCACTCTGTAACACTCACATAGTCCTTGACCACTGCACTGCTAATTTATAGGAAATTTAGGACACAAGCTGAGGCTGAATTATGCAGAATCAGCCATTGTTAAATCCACCCCTTTCCTGCCAGGGCACAGTATTTGCAAGGTAGGGAGCAGCAGTCTTACATAGATCAATATGTCTTCTGATAGAATCACTTAAGTTGAAGTCTGTTCTAGTAAGGTCATTTCAGGTGAAGACCAATGGTGGCTGGAGAGTTCCATGTCAGTGGGGCTGTGAAGCTGCTCTGGCTTTTAGTATGAACTTTAAAGGAGATATCCAAGATGCTGAATACAAATTTCAGAACCTTAGGTTTCTCTTTTAAAGTCCAGGCTAAGACATGGAACAGATTGACTGCTTGCCCCACTGACATGGAACCCACCGGCCACCATTGGAAGTCTTAGTAAGCAGAGTCACATCAGGTCACATCAGGTCAGGTCTACAGAAAGCCACTTCATTGGGTCAGATGCATCCAGATTCAAGCAGATCTTGTTAGGACCATGAAAACTCCAGTGAATTCCTCATAGTTGGAATTCTCCCCCTTTTGCAGTCAATAGGTGTGATGGGAATTGTCTGAGCAACAGCTGAAGCTATCTGAACAGTTGGGAAGGCTCACAAGACCTGTTCTACAGTTGGCTTTGCCATGGAGAAGCCAGATGAGCCCTTGAAAGAGCCCTGTTTTAGTCCTGTAGCCACTGGCTTCTGGGAAAGAGATGAAGTGCACCACTGGAGATTTGTGGCTTGTCTAGATGAGAAGATATAATGTGGATTGCTGCACATTAATGCAAATTCTCAGCAGTGTTCATTTGTCTCCATGGTCCTTTGGCAAAATTGGTGGTATGTGAAACTATCCATGTTTGAAGGGCACATGCAGCCATGCCTGCAACTCAAGATGGTGGCTGAGAGTGAATTACTCATGCTATTACTCTCCACAAGTTGTCGCCACTGAACAGTATTATTGTTTTTAACTGTAAATTGAAGGTGCGCGAGTGCAACCTTCTGTTTAAGAAGAGCTGTTTGGTTGCCTTGGAGCAGCAAAAAAGTGCATGATCGATAATACAAAACTCCAAAATGGTGCTTCTGGTCACTTCATTGCTGGCATGCCTTCCCCCCCACGCATGTCCAACCAATCAGCTTTCCACTTCCACCCTTGCCAAGAATGTGCTGCGACACGAATCAGATGTCCAAACCGGCAGTAATGCATATTTCCACACATTATTCAAAAAGCCTTGGAGAAAGCCACAAAGGCATTTCCCATGCAACAAATAGAGTTTTTTGGGGGGCCCTCCTTCCAAAACCCATGAATCTCAGTCGGATCTCATTGGGGAAACAGGCATTCTCTGTGAATTCTATTAAGATTATTTTCACTATCTAAACAACCCCTTGTTTTGGGGAGGGAAAGAAAGGCAGAAAGGCCATGATCCCAGACTGGGGAAAGGTGCTGAGGATAACCTGTGAATGGGGTGAACTACATATCTTCTGCAACTAAGGACTTGTCTACACCAGTGAAAACCCCCAAATCCTCCCTAAGTCTGGCTTGATAATGTCACATGACATGCGGCCTTTCCTCCAAATCTAGTGCAATAGTACCACACAATGTATGGTCCTATTTGCACAAGACTCAGGAAATAACCCTTAATCTAGGTTTTAGAAAACTCATAGTTTTGTCTGGAGTTTGCTTGAAACGCCAGAGAAAATTACCATGTGAACAATCCATCCACAATGGATTTGGGTGGTGGGGAGGAGAGAAAGAACAGGCCCTGCCTGAGGTGCTGCCATCCCCCCCGCCCACCCCACTCCTTGGTACCACTTTTCATTCCAAAGGCAGAGCCCCAGTGGTATCACTCTCTCTGAGGCTGGAATGGGTGGCAAGCATCACAATGACTGGTCTGGCTGCCTGTTCTGACTTCAGAGAGAGAGCAGCTACTGCTGGAGCTTTACTTTTCCAACACACAATTGCCCCTCTGAGCTCCACAAAAAGCAAAATCCCATCTAGCTCTCTCTCACTTTGCTTTTCGCAGAGCTCAGAGTCAAGTGTGAGTAACAGCTTTGAATCATAGAATCATAGAATCATAGAATCATAGAATTGCAGAGTTGGAAGAGACCACGAGGGCCATCCAGTCCAACCCCCCTGCCACGCAGGAAATCACAATCAAAGCATCCCCGACAGATGGCCATCCAGCCTCTGTTTAAAGACCTCCAAGGAAGGAGACCCCACCACGCTTTGAATGGAAGCCAAGTAAAAATCGGAATGCAGATTTGGTCTTTGGCAGGTGTGGCACTTAAATCCAGGCCAGAGCAGTCCAAATTTCATGCGCTGTAGCTCCAGGTCAAAGTAGTCTGAATTTCATCTGGATTTTTACTCTCCTTGTAGTCAAGGCCTACGTTTTTTATTTTTATTTTTGAAAGGCGATGGCAGGCTGTGTTCAGGGGATCATGTCTTTAACTAAGTGCATCTCTTCCTCGAACTGTGATGGTACAACAATTTTTGTTCAGTGTGACGTGGTAATCATTTCAGTGACTTCATTGATAACTTCAGATGACCTGATAAGATTCCCCGAACTTACATGTTAACAGCCATATTCTATGGATATGTACAGATCGAATAACTAGCAAACTCAGTTTCTCTGAGCAGTAATAATTCACTGATATTAAGCAAGGATGACCCTTGACAGGCATAGAGGGTTGCAAATGGGCAGTTTTAAATCAGCCTGGCTGGGTTAATTCAGCACTGGTATCATCCAATGGTATCATTTCAGCTCTGGGTCTATCCAACTTTAAATCAGCATTTCTTGAGATGAGTGGCAACCCATCTCATTTTTGACAGGTTGGCTGCCTTAACTGTATTGCTCACAGTTTTTTCACTCTGTACAAATTTGCCTAACGTTAAGTCAGGCCATTGGTCCATCTAGCTCAATGACGTCTACACTGTTTTGTAGATGTTCCCCTGTTTTCGACTGGAGTCTTTGGTAATTCAATTGGGAGATGCCAGGTCTTGAATCTGCAACCTTCTGCATGCAAATCAGGAGCTCTCAGGTGAGGAATGAAAATAGACAAGATAATATTTAAATCTTTCTGCCATACTAGAATTTCTTTTCCACCTCCCTCATCTTCCCAACTACTGCTTTAGCTTGTCAGTTGCCTTTTTTGTTCCCATGTTTTGCCATTTTTGTTGGATTGCTCTTAAGCAAATGATAAAATTAATACTTCTGCATGATAGACTGGAGAAATAATTTACCTTAGCAATTCTTTTATTTATGCATCCAGCTGTGATACTCATAGGCTTTTGGATTACAGGAAGTTTGAAGGAGGGACTGTGCTATTTCTGTGTTCTGTGCAGCCACAAACCCTCTCTGGGCCTTGAGCAAATTTAATTTAGTGACTGACATTTGGATGCAGAACTGTGGCAATATCATTGTTTTTAAAAAAATCTTGGAGACCCACAGCAAATTGGAAGAATGCATGCAGCCATTAATTGTTGTCTATATAATGATCATAGGAACCTAAGTTTTTGTGAGTGAATGCATAAAGGGAAAAATTTCTGGCCAACCCAAATGGAGAGTTGCAATGTAAGGGACCAGCCATTTTGAGTTCAGCTGCATTGCAATTTGTATAGTCCTAAGTAAAAATTTACATCATTTTACAAAGCCTGTAGTAGCAAATATCACAGTATTTGTAATATGGACTGGAATTTTTTGGTCATGAACATATTTTTTTAAAGTACCATTATCTTTTATCACTTTAAATAATTTTGCATTTGTGTACATGAAAGTAAATTCAGGCATTATGCCATGTGAAAAGCTTACAGAACATAGCTAATGTTCTAAAGGATTGGATACTTGACCATACAACACAATCCTCAGCATGCTATCTGTCCAGAGGTGAATGTGTTATTGCTAGATAGCCAAAGTGGTCAAATAAGGAGGAAGTCTCTTTGAGATTTTCAGATATTGATAGACAGGCAAATTAACATCCAAATGCATGGTTATCATATGCAAAGGAAGCATACATGTTTTGCTAAACACCAAATTATGCGATGACATCTAATAATCCAAATAAAAGACAATGTAACACTGGCTATATACTGGAAGCAATATAAATTAGCACCAGCTGCTAGACAAAATAACTTATTCCAGCAAGTCATATCAACAAAATAGGCATACTTTTTTATATCCAGACTTTCCAGATCCACAGCAAAATGTATGCAGATTTATACAGCACAGTGCATGAAAAATACTCCTGTGGAAGGAAACAAAATAGACATTAATCAGATATTAAAGGACTAACATGCCAGAAGGAAATGTACATGTGAATACTGACAGGGATGTTAAAAACTATAAAACTTTTTTATGCCTTGTCATTTTGAGTGTAGAAAATAAAAATTACACATTGCAACATTTTAGCAAATTAGCAAATGGATGCAAATGAACAATGATATATTTAATGTGCATTGCTTATAATGAAGCAGGAGCATGTTAAAATGATATCTGATGGTTTGAACAGTGGAATTTGTGTTTGAGGATTGGTTCAGATAAGGATTCCAATGCTTCAATGCATAATTAGTAGCCAGCAAATTGGATTTGGATCTGTCTAGTTAGGTTCAGTCATGGCCCAATGCACGTAAAATGCAACTAGATGATGAGCATAGTTAAGGGATGGCAAACGGTAGGTACAAATGTGTTCCCATTTGCTGAGCATTTGGGGCTGTTTACAGTAATTTTTCTTTGTGTTTCTTGTAATTTCCAGATATCAGAAATAAGCTCATATGATTAGTCAAGAACAGAGCTGGCTTAGTGCTTCTCAAGCTTAAAAAGGTGTTAAAGACTTGCCGAATTAGAAATACTGAGTTAATAGCAAGACTAATAAATAAGAGAGTGTGCTTAATTCCTTACATCTCCAGCTCTCCAGGGCATTAGAATGATTGATGGATGGATACAACTCTGGACAGGGAGAAAGGAGTACAAAAAAATGTTTGTGCATTTTCAAATGGTTTCTCAAAGCTTGTGCAAAATAACTTTGGCTCTGTGATTAGAACTGGATTGTTGTTGTCCGTGATGTTTCAGAATTAGAAGAAGGAAAGTGGGGAATAGGAAAGAGTGACTGTGTTTTGTCTTCTCTGCATTGCAATTCCTCCCTCCCAATCAAATCTCCTTAAGCTGTCTTGCATTAATTAGTCTTAACCACACTGTTGCATGTTTGGAAAGAGATCGTTGAATTCAAATAAGGCTTGACCCTAGAGGGACTGGCTCTCCTGCTTTTCTTCTCTCATCTCCTTAAATCTAAAAATTGCTAAGTGATCTCTGTGGCTCAGGCTTTCCTCGCAGATTAGTGTAAGAAAAGCCCCAACATCTGCAAAAGTGACTGCTTTTGACAACCGTACCGATATCTTAAAGAGCAGGAATTTCCCTAATAAAACCCCTTAAAAATAAGTCTTCTTAAGATTTCTTAATGCCACAGTGATCAGTTTGCATGTTTCAGAAATTCAAGAATTTTTTATCTGCTTTGGAAAGTTATGAAAACGAAGCAGGTTTATTTAAAGGAAAGGAATGGGGGGCGACGGGATTGAAATGCAGGAGCACAGGCTAGTGCAGCTTAGGAGCTCTTGATAAAACCATAAATTGTATAGTTCCATGAATATACAGGCTGAGTAAAAATGACAATTGGCAGTTGGTTTGAAGTTAGCTATGTTGGTAATAGTAGTAGTAGATGATGAAGAGGAAGAGAAGGAGGAGGAGGAAGAAGAAGAGCTCCTCTGTGGCTATCCATTCATAGTGTTACCATGTCCTACTACCCCCTCACTATAATATCTCATTATTGGAAATATTGGACACTTCAAGGTGTCTAGTAGACTGGGGTGAGCCAAAGTGAGGTCAAACAGGGGTCACAAGGACCTGGGAAGGTGTCTTAGAAATATTTTAGCAAATACACCCAAGACAGGATTAAGTGGAGCCCCTAGTAAACAAAACCATTAAGGAGGTATGTACTAATCCCTTCTTGGGCCCCTTGGCAATGAGTCATACATCCTAAACAAACAAGTGATGTACACAACTCATATTCCCAGGAAATATCCCTTTGCACCCCCTCCTGTCCCACAATACGAGGTTGTCATAAACCCATCAATTCCTATCTCCCAGCCATAAACAGCAATCAGCTAAGTTTCAGTTTCCTTTGTTTAAATGGTGGGAAATCCATCTAGGCTTTGCTCTAAGCCCAAATACCCCTTCAGGACATGAAATATAGTATAAATATTAGCCCCAAACAATAGCAGACTGTGCTATTGTATGACACCTGGCCACTCTCTCTGTCAGTGCACCCCGGATCAGACTTCCAGTGCCCCCTCAAACTTCTGAGTACTTTGTTCCTCTTCAGACTGGTAACTATTGCCCTGTTTCTATTCTTCTATCCAACCTTTCTTCCCTAAACTCTTCACTAGCATTGTGTAGTTCTTGTGAGTGTGAGTTGTGTGTGTGATTGCTTTCTGTGTTATTTTCCAATAAAAACCATTTATTTCACTTTAAACTGGAGTTCTCTGCAGTAAGTACTGGTATACGTAGGTGGAAAGGTCCTGACGTTATCTACCTCTCGCAGCTAAACATAATTCCCCCAAATATTAACATAGTTTTGGCATCATGAGTGGGACTCTAAAGCACCCCCATCTCTTCAGGTAACAGTAGTGTTCCTGTTTCTTCCTTAAATATTTAACACAAAATTGTTGGATTTGCCCATCAGTGTTAACTCGGTGTACAATTGCTGAATTTGCCCATCAGTGTTAATTTAAAATCTACAATGCACACTACAGTGCTTATCATGATCAGCTGCTTAAAGCAGACAGTAGTCAAGGCTCTGCTGGGGTGTGTGCAAGGCAGCTTCTAAGACTGCTGCCACATTGCAAAAATAATGCAGTTTGATACCACTTTCATTATTGTGGCTCCATTCTATGGAATCCTGGGAACTGTAGTTTGTTGTGGCACCAGAGCTCTCTGACATAGAAAGCTAAGTATCTCATAAAACTACAAATCCCAGAATTCCATAGCACTGAGTCATGGCAATTAAAGTGGTGTCAAACTGCATTATTTCTGCAGTGTGGCAGCAGTCTCAATCTGCATGTAAGATATTCTTTAGTCATGTATAGACCATAAACTCACTAGGCTGCTACAGACAAGCAACTGTGGGCCAAATTAGATGGAACATTTGTCATGTAGTTTACCGTGGTATACTTTGATTTTAACAAGTAAAAGCTGGCTAGGGGCTGTGGAACCTCAACTGGAACAATGGTTTTTAGAGTGGGGAATGGGGCTTTAATCCATTTTTATAACCTAAATTGTGAACACAAGAGCGCTAGGATACAAGTGTGGTGATGGAATTCAAAAGTGCTCAAAAGTACTGAGAGAAGCTATGGACCCCATAACTAAGATAACAGATGGAGGTATCTCAGATAAGAGTGGATGAATACACACTCTCTCTCTCTCTCTGGCTTTTCTTCGCAAACAAAGATTCAGGAAGGACTCATCCCGCGCTTTCTGCAAGCACGCTGATGACTAAAACGGCCAATCCGAGATAAACAAGTCCGGTTGCAAAAAGCACAGCAGAAGGTCTCCTTGGGTGATGTTTTTGGGTTGTGATTCTTTCTGCGTTGTCATTTCTCTTCAATACTTGTTCATCGTGAGTTCTCAAATAAGGCTGCAGCATTGTGGATAGTGAGTCTCCATGCCTCCCGATGTGAGGCCAGGGCGGACCACTGTTGGTGATCAATTTGGCCAAGCCTGAGATGTTGTTTAAGGGAGTCTTTGTATCGCTTTTTTGGAGCGCCCCTCTTACGCTGACCCGTGGCGAGTTCACCGTAGAGTAGTATTTTTGGGAGGCGATGGTCCTCCATCCTAGAAACGTGCCCTGCCCAGCGCAGCTGTGTTCTCAATATCATGGCCTCAATGCTGGTGATCCCTGAACCCCTAAAAGAAAGGCTGGAGGGACTTTGGGACAAATTTAGAGGAACTGCTGAGACTGTAAAGTAGGCAATTAATCCAGGCCTGGAATCACAGAAAGCAACTAATACAGTACTGTCCCACTGCACTGAAAATCTCCAAGAACATCTGGGATTCCTGAAAGCAGAAACTGGAGATCACACCTGTGAATAAGAGGCTTAAACAAGTCTGCTGGCTCAGATATGGTGGTGGCAAGGATGGAAATAACAGCATCCTGGGGGAAAGAGCAAAAATATTGATTACACTTTGGTTGATTGCCCTAATGGAAAAACTCCAGAGGTTAGCCAAAGTTTCAAAACTCCTTCATAATGTGGAAGACATATATTCTTTTATTTTATACACAAACCAGTATATTCAATATTCATCACAGGTTAGATCTCATCTGAAGCAGCACTGTGTCTCCTTCTATGAGCTCATTAGAGCTCGTAAGATCCTTAGGAGAGACCCTTCTCTCTGTCTACTTTCTCAGGCTTCTTGGATGTGAACAAGGGAGAGCACCTTCCCAGTAGCTGCTCCCAGGACTTTGGAACTCCCTCCCTAGGGAGACTGGGATGGCTCCCTCCTGGCTCTCCTTCCGTCATCAAATAAAAAGATTCTTATGTCATCAGGCTTTTAGAAACTGACTGGGATGTTGTGTTCTGCTGTCCCCCCCCCCCCTTTGTATATGGTCTTTTAAAGAATTTTAATGGTTTTAACTTTATAAATTATTCAACTGGTTTTAAATACCTTTTATTCTGAAACAACATCCCAGGCTTGGCCAAACTGATCACCAACAATGGTCCGCCCTGGCCTCACCTTGGGAGGCATGGAGACGCACTATCCACAATGCTGCAGCTTTATTTGAGAACTCACGCTGAACAAGTCTTGGAAGAGAAACAAGAACGCAGAAAGAATCACAACCCGGAAACATCACCCAAGGAGACCCTCTGCTGTGCTTTCTGCAATCAGACTTGTTTATCTCGGATTGACCTTTTCAGTCATGAGTGCACTTACAGAAAGCGCGGGATGACTCCTTCCTGAATCTTCATTTGCGAAGAAAAGCCAGAGAGAGAGAGATTTATACTTTTTTATTGTTGTTTTTGTATAGTTTTTTTTTATCTATATTGTTTTTAATAAGTTGTAAGCTACTTTGAGTCCCATTATTGGGGAAAGGCAGGCTATCAGTCAAATGAATGAATGAATGAATGAATAAGGAAGCATTGTATTCGGTCTTGGGCACTAGTCTTAGAAAAAAAGGACTGGTGAGTTGCAATAAATTAAAATGGAAGATCTGAGCACTATCAAAGACTTGAGTATAAAAATTTGCCAGATATAATACTTCAAACATTCTACAGCCTTAGTCTGCTCTTCTAACATGATATGAAAACAAGTATTGTCAAAGTACTTAAGAAAGCTATTTAGTGACAGTATTGATTGTTTCATGCATGAATTTATAGGAATCCATAAATTGGCGCCACCCTTGATTGCAGATTTTGTGTCTTCCGCAAGTGCATTGTTACCATGCTTTACACCCCCTCCCTATAATATTTCATAATTGGCAATATTAAGATGCTCCATGAAGTCTAGAAGACTAGGATGGACCACAAGTGAGGTAATCTGGATATCACCAGGACCTGAGGAAGATGTCGTGGAAAGCTACCAACAGATACATCCAAAGTATGATTAAGCAAAGCCCCTAGGAAACAGAGCCATCAGGTGGAATGTACTAATCCCCTCTTGGATTCTCTTGACAATGAGTCACATAGCACAAACAAGTGACCTGCACATTGCTCATCTCCATGAAATGTTCCTTTGCACCTTTCAATATGAAGGTTGTCATAAACCCATCAATTCCAATATCTCAGCCATTAAAAGTAATTAGTAGAAACGCAGGTTCCTTTGTTTAATGGTGGAAAATCCATCTATGCTTTGTCCTAAGTTCAAACACCCCTTCAGGACATGAAATATGGTATAAATACAAGTCCCCAAACAATAGCAATGTGTGCCACTGTGAATGACACCCAGACACGCTGTTGGCATGCCTCTGGCTTGGAACCTCCAGTGCCACCCTCAGTTTTAGGTCTGAGTCCTTTGCTCCTCTTTTTTCAAGACTGGTAATAATCACCCTACCTTCCAAAATTGTTCCTCTATCCAACCTTTCCTCTTTGACTCTTTGTTAGCCTTGTGTGGTCCTTGTGAGTGTCTGTGAATGTTTCCATGTTATTTTCCAATAAAAACCATTTTATTTCACTTTAACTTGGAATCGTTGCTGTTAGTATCTTTGAATACAAAGAGTCAAAGATCCCGGAAGTTACCTGACCTCTCACAGCCATCCATTTGAGCTATAATAATTCCCCAATTAATAACTGAAATTGGCATCACAAGTGGGCTCCACCTATTTCGGGTAACAGCATTGAGATTCCCCAAGGTGCTTATTGTGATCTGAAGATGCTTTCAGCACCTCCAAGCCACATTGTGGAGATCCAGTCTTCCTCCCAAGCTCTGAATTGGGGTTGAAGTGCATTAGTGTCTAGCTGGTCAGAAAGATCCACCAACTTTTCCCAGAGACTGGAAAAAGGAAGCTGGAATAAGGCCATCGAGAAGGGTGCAGAATCTTAATGCACCACAGCTATGGTTTGAGACTCGTCAGCACATCAGAGAACATGAGGACTTCCTGGATAGAACATAGGGAGAATTGATCCTACAGAACCATCAGAAAGAAACTGCTAATGAAAATGAAGAAGTCTGTAACACTGAGGGAGAACCATAGAGAACAGTCACCATCAGGAGCAAACCACACACAAGGGATTCAGAACTGCTCCAGCTAAGCAATCACTTCCTACATCTTATTGAGGATAACAGTGGTGAAGAGGAGAAAACTAGAGACCACCAGCAATAGACACTGCATGCCAAGGAAGGAGCCAACCTAACCACCAACTGCGGCAAGAATAAAAGAAAGGTGCTAGTGTTAGGGTATTCAGTGCCCAGGAGTATAGAAGGAACTATGTGCCAGCTGGGCAAGATGAATCGGGAGGTGTGTTGTCTTCCTGGCAAACATATCCAGGATGTCATTGACAAGTTGTGGCAACTCATCAAGAACATAGAGCAGCATCCCTTTTTTCTGATTCATGTGGGCCACCAATGACATTGCAAATAACACCTTTGATTAGGTCACCTTGGAATATGAAGCCCTGGGCAGGAATGTGAAAAGTTTAGATGGTATTCTTGCCAATTCTACTCGTGAAAGATAGACACAAAGGGACAGGAAGATATTGCAAGTGAATGATTAGCTATGCAAATTGTGTTGATGGGAGAGGTTTGGCTTCTGGGACCATCATCTTCACTTCCTAGATGAACGACTACTTGATACAGATGGACTACACTGCATGAAAATTGAGAAGAATGACTTTGGCAAAAGCATGGCAAATCTGATCAGGAGGGCTTTAAGCTAAATCTTTGGAGCTGATAGCTTAAACATCTGTCCAAAAGCAAGCTCTGTGAATTACAGAGGAGAAGCAGAGAGAGAGAGAATGGGAGCCACATTAAAACTTGCAGTGGAATAAAAGATGAAAACAGAACCACACTTTAGATGTTGATATACCAATGCAGAGAGTTTGGGAGAAAAACAAGATGAGCTTGAAGTCTTGGTGCAGGAAGGTAAATATGCTTTATGGGTATAAGTTGGATGGCTTCCATGAGTGGAATATAACAATTGAAGGATATGATATAATTTGTTTAAAAAAATAGATGGGGAAGTAAAGGAGGGGAAGTGTCATTATATGTCAAAGTCAAATTCACCTGTACAGAAATCCACATGAGTAACCAAACTGGACCAGTGGAGAGCATTTGGATTTTTTAAAAATGGAGAATTAAAAAACACATTGTGATAGTAGTTTGCTACAGACCTCCAAACCATAATGAGGTGATGGATGATGCTTTCTGAAACAAATCTTAGAAATCTCCAAGAAGCAAGAATTAGTAGTTATGGGAGACTTCAAATATCCTGCTGTCTGCTGGGAGACTAGCTCTGCAAAGCTTAGGTTCTCCAACAGATTCCTGATGTACTTTGCAGATAATTTCCTCTATCAAAAGGTAGAGGAAAGAAGAAGGGGATCAGCAATCCTGGACCTGATCCTAACCAATAGGGAGGAGTGGGTCACTGGAATCAAAGCAGTTAGTACTTTAGGAAGGAGTGACCATGTAATGATAGAATATATGATTGTGGGACAGGCCATAGAAAAGCATATTTGAACATGAACCTTGGATTTCAGAAAAGCTGATTTTTATCACACTCAGAGAGATACTGGGCAGATGCCCATGGCTAGAGATGCTAAAGGAAAAAGACACCCAGCATGGATGGGGTTTCATGAAGAAGGAAGTGCTAAAAGCATAATCACAAACAATTCTATGGAAGAAGGAAAATGGAAAACATCTGAAAAGCCAATGAAGCTACACAGTAAACTCAAGGAGTAAATGGAAAGAAACAAGAGCATGAATAAAGAATGGAAGGAAAGGAAAATATCCAAGAAAGAATACAGATGTGTAGCCCAAGCTTGCAGGAATAGTGTAAGGAAAGCTAAAGCTCAAAATGAGCTGAGACTGACTAGGCAAACAAGGAGCAACAAAAAGGGGTTTTTCAAATATGTTTGAAGCAAGATAATGATTATAGAAATGGTAGGACCGCTGCTCAGCAAAGATGGTAAAATGACAACATATCACAATGAAAAGGCACAACTGTTCATTTTTTGCTTCATCCCCCATCCCCAAAAAGAGGACTGTCTTCTTCCATGTATCAGCAGAGACCTTGGCAAGGAATCCAGGTTACAAATCAAGATTGATAAGGAGTTAGTCAGAAACCAACTACTTAACCTAAATGAGTTCAAATCTGCAGAGCCAGATGAGCCAGAGTATTGAAGGAACTTGCTGACATACTCACAGAATCACTTGTCATCAATTCTCCAGTTCTCTGGAGATGAGGAACTGGAGATGAGGAAATATTACCCCTCTTTTCAAAAAAGGTGAAAAAGAAGATCCTGGAAACTACAGGCCAGTCAGCCTGACTTCAATATCATGAAAAATATTAGAACAGATTGTATAGGAGTCTGTTTGCAAGTATTTTGATGACAATGCAGTGATTAGTAGGTGCCAGCATAGATTTGTCAAGACCAAGTCCTGTCAAACTAACCTTATATCTTTTTTTGAATGGGTCACAAGTTTAGTAGATCAGTGGTTCTTAACCTTTTCAAACCCACTTTAAAGATCTTTTGTTGTCACGGACCCCCAAGAATTAACTCAACATTTTAAACAATAACAACACTGTTAATGGTTCATCATCAATTACACCACCCATTAAACATTCTCCCAGAGTTGCCAGAGGGAGAGGGAAGACTTTTCTCCTGCTTCTTCCTCCCAGTTTGTGGCTGGAGTGGGTGGAATAGCAATGGACAGGCCCAGCCAGCCAGCTGGCCTTTACCTTAGTTTCTATCATGTGGCTGCTTCACTGCAGGCAGGAGGTGGGCTGAGCAGCCTTCAAGCCTTTGCAGACCCCCTGTCAGGACACTGTGGCCCCCTGGGAGTCCACAGACCAAAGGTTAAGAACCACAGTAGTAAATAACAGGAACACTGTGGATGTCATTTCTCTAGATTTCTGCAAATAAGAATAAGAATAAGAATAAGAATGTTTATTTATAACACCCTTACCATCAAAGGGTGGAACATCAAACATATACAATCAAAGACAAAAACAATAAAACATAACACTCTAAATATACATAAAACCCCAGCATCCCGTCAGCTGCCACCCACCCCAGCAACCTCAGGCACAATTTAGCAGTTTAATCTGGCAATTCAATGAAAAAGGTCTTCAATCCCTTAAAAAACAGGTGAGATCCTCCTCCAGCTGGAGGTCCAAAAGAAGATTGTTCCACAGATGCAGAACCAGGTCTTGAAAGTCTCACAGCCTTGACAGAACTGTGCACATCAGTAGAACAGACAACAATTCTTAGCCTATAGATCTTAAATTCCTAACTGATGCATACCATGCTAACCAAGCTGCCAGGTATTGGAAGAGATTAGAGCACAGAGCCCTAGCTACAAGAACCAAAAGTTTTAAATGAGGCCTAGCCCATACTTGTAGCTGGTGAAGGGATCTACAGGGAGAAGAACCGTGTGAATATTTAGGGAGATTTAAAACAACCCAGATGGCACTGTTCTGAATTAAGGCCAAAGGAAGAATAGAACAAGAGGGTAAATCCGCCAGTTGACTATTACAATAATCCAGGCCATAACCAAAGCCTGTACAAGCAGATGGGCAGTCTCAACAATCAAGACCTACGGATCCTACAGCTATTCAAGAGACAGAAATTACATGACTTTTCTGTCACCCCAATAAAGGGGCACAGAGACAGACAGTCATCCGGCTGGACTCTGAGGTTCCCAGCAGCCAAAACAGGAAACACTGTACAACCCTCCACTGTACAACCCTGTAAATACAGTGGAGGACATGGAAGAGAGGCTACTGGATGGTCAGGCTGAAACTTCAAGATTTCTATTTTTTCTATATTCAGCTTAAGATGGTGGGCGGTCAACCACAAAGAAATGCTCGACAAGCAGTCCATCACAGACTTCCACACAGAGGCATCAATTAATTTAAAACTGGAAAATATGTGTGTCATCTCTGCCTTACTCCTCAATAGGTTTGCGTGATTCTGACGAATGTGTGTTGCATATGTGAATGCTTTTTGTGTTATTTCCAATAAAAATACTTTATTTCACTTTAACCTGGAGTTCTCTTCAGTTAGTACTGGTATACATAGGTGAAAAGGTCCACACAGTTACCCTCCTCTCGCAGGCATATTGTTCATAGAATCATAGAATCATAGAATTGCAGAGTTGGAAGAGACCACGAGCGCCATCCAGTCCAACCCCCTGCCACGCAGGAAATCACGATCAAAGCATCCCTGACAGATGGCCATCCAGCCTCTGTTTAAAGACCTCCAAGGAAGGAGACCCCACCACGCTCTGAGGGAGTGCATTCCACTGCCGAACAGCTCTTACTGTCAAAAAGTTCCTCCTAATGTTGAGGTGGAATCTCTGTTCCTGGACCTTGCACTCATTGCTCCGTGTTCCAGTCTCTGGAGCAGCAGAAAACAAGCCTGCTCCATCCTCAGCGTGACATCCCTTCAAATACTTAAACAGGGCTATCATATCGCCTCTTAACCATCTTTTTTCCAGGCTAAACATACCCAGCTCCCTAAGTCTCTCCTCGTAAGGCATCATTTCCAGACCTTTTACCATTTTAGTTGCCCTTCTCTGGACACGCTCCAATTTGTCACTATCCTTTTTTAATTGTGGTGCCCAGAACTGGACACAGTATTCTAAGTGAGGTCTGACCAAGGCAGAATAGAGTGGCACTATTACTTCCCTTGATCTAGACACTATACTTCTATTGATACAGCCCAAAATCGCATTGGCCTTTTTAGCTGCCGCATCGCACTGTTGGCTCATGTTCAACTTGTGGTCTACTAGCACTCCTAGATCCCTTTCGCATGTAGTCTCATTCAGCCAGGTTTCTCCCATCCTATATTTATGCATTTCATTTTTCCACCCTAAATGCAGTACTTTACATTTCTCCGTATTGAATTTCATTTTGTTAGCTTTGGCCCAGCTCTCCAGTCTATCCAGGTCATTCTGAATTTTGATACTGTCCTCTAGGGTATTAACTACTCCTCCTAATTTGGTGTCATCTGCAAATTTGATAAGTATGCCCCTAATTCCCTCATCCAAGTCATTGATAAAGATGTTGAATAGCACTGGGCCCAGGACAGAACCCTGTGGCACCCCACTGGTCACATCTTTCCAAGAGGAAGAGGAGCCACTGCTGAGGACCCTTTGGGTTCGGCCGGTCAACCAATTGCAAATCCATTGAACAGTTAACTTGTCTAGCCCACATTTTACAAGCTTGTTTGCAAGAATGTCATGGGGAACCTTGTCAAAGGCCTTACTGAAATCAAGGTATGCGATGTCCACAGCATTCCCTTCATCTACCAAGCTGGTAACTTTATCAAAAAAAGAGATCAGATTAGTCTGGCATGACTTGTTTCTCTGAAACCCATGTTGACTTTTTGTGATTATGGCATTGCCTTCCAAATGTTCACAGACTCTCTGTTTAATGATCTGCTCTAGAATCTTCCCTGGTATTGATGTCAGACTAACTGGACGATAATTGTTGGGATCCTCTTTTTTCCCCTTTTTGAAGATGGGGACAAAGTTTGCCCTCCTCCAGTCTGCTGGGACTTCTCCTGTTCTCCAGGAGGTCTCAAAAATTATTGCCAATGGCTCTGAGATTATATTTGCCAGCTCTTTTAATACTCTTGGATGTAGTTCATCTGGTCCTGGAGATTTAAATTCATTTAGATTAAGAAGGTATTCCTGTACTACCTCTTTACTTATTTTGAGCTGGATTTCCCCTATTCTGTCCTCTGTTCCATTCTCCTCAGGTTGGTCCTCCTTGTCCTTTTCTGAAAACACCGAGGCAAAGAAGGAGTTGAGTAATTCTGCCTTTTCTCTGTCCCCTGTTAGCATTTTGCCATCTTCTCCATGTAGTGGCCCTACCATTTCCTTCTTCCTCCTTTTGCTGTGGACATACCCAAAAACCCCCTTTTTATTGTTCTTAACCTCCCTAGCAAGCCTGAGCTAATAATTCCCCCAACTATTTTTTTGATATCATGGGTGGGTCTCAAAGCACACCCACTTCTTAGGGTAACACAAGAGGACACACAACATGGATGGGGAAATGGGTATAAAACATTGTCACAAACCCAGCTGCCAACTCTGCCCACACATCTACTCGGGGAAATGTCATTACAGGACCTAATCATATCACCCTCAATATTAGAGGTACTTTCACTTGCTCATCTTCTATTGTGATATATTGCCATCTTCTGTCAACAATGCACTTCAGCACTCTACATTGGGCAAACAGGACAGTCTCTATGAGAGAGGATAAATGGACATAAATCAGACATTTGGAAAGGGAATACACAAAAACCAGTTGCAGAACATTTTAGTCTTCCCGGGCATTCCATTTCAGACTTCAGAACAGTAGACCTTGAACAACAACAAAAATCTTCAAAAAACTTGATTGGAAAGAGAAATAGCAGAATTGGGATATATCCACAAGCTCCAGTCCATCAACAGTTGGTTGAACAGAGACAGTTTTTACCTGGCACATTAAGCATATTATAACACTAGTTAACACCCCAGCCTCATAAGGGCTCTCTTGGCCAGTTTATCACCTCTCCTTTCTGGTTCCCAGCCAGCATCACATTACATTTCAATAGCTCCCTCCACCATTCATATGGTTATCTACTCACCTTGGCTTTAGGCAACATCTTTCCTCCTGCTTTTGTCCCTCACTGACTTTCATTAAAACTGAACTTATCACCTCATCACCATACCCACAATTTTTGCATTTCTATTGCTATTCACACATATAACCTGCTCATTTATCACTGTAAAGGTCTGTTCTTAGGCACTTCAGTCCATGAACCTGGTGAAACAGACTTAAGTCTGTTCAAGCTTATGCTACCAACTTCTTTCTTTCAGTTAGTCTCAAAGGTGCTACAAGGTCCCTTTGCATACTGATCCAAATTTAACATGGCTATGCCTTTATTTTCTGCTTGAGCTGGTTGGCCATTGTGTGAATAGAATGTTGGATTAGACAGATGTTTTGGTCTGATCTGACATAGCTCCTGTTATGATCTTGTGCTACCTGGATAGGCATATCCTGGCTGTGGATCTTGCCCTTTGTTCTCCTGTTCCCTCTACAAAACAGGAGGAAGTCCTGCCGGGCATGCTGGCCCATCACTGCAGTTACTGCCATTTTCCTCACTGAGTTGGAAGTCAGGAAGGGGGCCCACAACACATGACTGAGGCCTCCAGCATGTGACCAGCCTTGGTCACATTCTGTGGGACTCCTTCCTGCCTTCTGAAAGAGCCAGGGAGACCACAGCAGCAGCAAGGGGCTGGACTGCTGAGAAAGGCTTTTGCAGACACATGGGGCCCGATCCAATTTTTGTCTGTGGTAACAGAATAAATCAAGCATTAACATTCTCTCAGCCCCTACCCTGCCTCCCCCTGTCTCAGCCCCATATCTGGGGTGAGGGGTGGTGAGGACTGCCCAGGGGTGGTGAAGACTGCCCAGGGGCAGAATGGGGCAAATGCCCTGCAACATCAGGACTGTAGGGCTCTGAGATGGCGGCAAGATGGGATATTTTGTCTCTCTAGATAGGTCCTAGGATGCTGGGAGACCAGAGTTCAAATCTTTACTCAGCTATAGAAACTCATTAGGTGATCTTGGGCAAGTCACACTCTCTCAGCCTCAGAGGAAGGCAAAAGCAAACCCCCTCTGAACAAATCTTTCCAAGAAAACCCCATGATAAGTTTGCCTTAGGGTCTCCATAAGTCATAAATGACTTGGAGGCACACAACAACAAACCTGGATAGGAGATAGCTTTTGTAACCCATGTTCCTGCTTTAGAGGTTTAGAGGTTTAGAGCTGCATTCTTGCTGATTTAGTTTCACCTGCAGCCATAGTCTGACTGTATTCTGTTTCTCAGAAGGTAAAGTCACGAGGCTAGCACTAGAACAGAGCCTTATGGGGAGGACTGCCTATGCTCTGAGATGTCCAAGAAACCATAGGTCTGGTTGAGTCTTAGCCATTCTATCTTAAAATTATGTGTGTGTGTGTGAATAAATACACATAATTACCATTAAAATTATGTGTGTGTGTGTGAATAAATACACATAATTACCATTAAAATGTATTGTGTCACAGTGCTAAACTATGCCATTTGGAGGGAGCTAAGCCACATTTATTTCCTATGATGGAAGCAGTAGAACAAATCTGAGTAAACCACAGCAATTTGCTCTGAGAGTTTCTATGGGGAGAGGAAATGGAAGTTTGCTATAGCTGGATTTTATGCAAGGCTAGGTTAGGCACAAAAGTAAAGAAAAATAAGAATAATTAATTTCCTACGGATAAAGGACTTGCATAGGCTCTGGTCTCAGCTTCTCAGGCCTCATAAAGGACAGAATTCAGAAGATACTGAGCGCAACTTTGCTTGCATGACTGTTTGAGGCCAAAATAAAAGGCATGGAGATTTTTTTTCAGTGGTTTGAGCAGCTCCTGAGGCCTGGCAGATATCTTATTCATCTTCTTTCCCACTCCCCTCCCCTCATAACCTGTTTCTCTACAGGGTTTTCTGTGGGGTTTTTCCAGGCTGTGAGGCCGTGTTCTGGAACAGCTTATTCCTGATTAGGAATAAACTCTTCCAGAACATGACCTCACTGCCCAGAAAAACAACACAGAAAACCTATGGATGCCGACCGTGAAAGCCTTTGACTTCATATCTCTAAAGAGCTTTCTAAACTTCATGTATTTAGCCTTCTTCTTTTCAAATATAGTCTTGCTTACTGGCACCCCTAATCCATGGTCCTATTCTGCAGTGGGTTTGAGGAAATCTTTGCTCTGGAGCAGCAGAAAACAAACTGTTTTCCACCTGGCTGCCCTTCACTTATTTAAATATCGCTATCATACCACTTCTCAGACTGCATCTGCACTGCAGAAATGATATAGTTTAATACTGTGTTAACTACCATAGCTCAATGCTAGGGAATTCTGAGATCTGTAGCTTTGTGAAATATTTAGCTTTCTTTGTCAGAGAGCTCTGGTGCCACAACAAACTACAAATCCCAGGATTCCATAGCATTGAGCCATGGCAGTTAAAGTGGTGTCAAACTGGATTATTTCTGCAGTGCAGATGCACTCTCAATCATTTCTTCTCCATACCAAACATACCCAGCTCATTGTTCTTTATAGGACTTGCTTTCCAGTCCTTTTACCATCTTGGTTAACCTCCTGTGGATATGTTCCACTTTGCTGATGTCCTTCTTAAACTGTGGTGTCCAGAACAGGCCTCCAAATGAGGCCAGACTGAAACAGAATAGTGTGGTATTGTTAACTTCTAAGATCCCTAAGTCCTTTTTACACATATTGAGATCAAGCCAGGTATCACACATCCTATATATATATATATATATACACACACACACACACACACACACACACATATATCTCTTGCTTTTCTTCTCAAACGAAGATTCAGGAAGGAATCATCCCGCGCTTTTTGCAAGCGCGCTGATAACTAAAAAGGCCAATCTGAGATAAATAAGTCTGGTTGCAGAAAGCACAGCAGAGGGTCTCCTTGGGTGATGGTCTCTTTCTGGGTTGTGATTCTTTCTGCGTTGTCATTTCTCTTCAAGACTTGTTCGGTGTGAGCTCTCAAATAAGGCTGCAGCATTGTGGATAGTGTGTCTCCATGCCTCCCAATGTGATGCCAGGGCGGACCATTGTTGGTGATCAATTTGGCCAAGCCTGAGATGTTATTTCAGGGAGTCCTTGTATCGCTTTTTTGGAGCATCCCTCTTACGCTGACCTGTGGGGAGTTCACCACAGAGTACTATTTTTGGGAGGCAATGGTCCTCCATTCTAGAAACGTGCCCTGCCCAGCGCAGCTGTGTTCTCAATATCATGGCCTCAATGCTGGTGATCCCTGCTTGCTCAAGGACAGCAACATTCATCACACACACACACACACACACACACACATATTAACGTCTTGCATTTATTGAAAAATGTTTTGTTAATATTGGCCCAGCTCTCCAAACAGCTAAAGTTATCTTGATTCATGATCCTGTCTTCTGAGATATTAGCTACACCTCCTAGTTTGGTGTCATCTGCTCCTTTGATGAGCATGACTTCTCCTTCACCACAGTCAATTGTTTATGTTGAACACGCTGGGCTCAGGACAGAAACCTGCAGCACTTCACCTACAAATCCACCCAACAGTATTGGTATTGTCTAAATCAGTGCTTCCCCCAATGTGTCAGAAACAATTGGTTAAAATTGTTTTCTTTTTATTTCCTGGAAAATTGCTAGGGACCAGCAGCCAATGACTCAGGGACCAGCAATGGTCCAGAAAACACCACTTCAAGTAGCACTGATCTAAACCACATTGTACCAGGTTATCTGCAGGTACAATATATCACAAGGGACCTTATCAAAAGTCTAACAGAAACCAAGATAGTCACTAGCTGAAATCCTGTTGCTGACATGTATATATAACTCAAAGTTGTCTGCATATAAATCTATTTTTGGAAATTGAATAAGGAGCTATTTACTAGCTTCTTGCACAATATCCAAATCCTGTCCACTATGGAACCTGTCAAGTGAGTTTCTGGAGATCCAGGACAGCACTCAATTTTTACTCCCATAGCTGCTGAACTGCAGCTGGGTGCTGCCTGTTAATCTTCCCCACCTCCCCTGTAGGTAAACAGCTATGGCAGCACACACACACTAGGCTTGACAGCTTCCTGACAGGCTTGACACTGTGCCACCAGGGAACCCTGGTGGTGCAGTGGTTAAATGCCAGCACCGCAAGCCACAAGGTTATGAGTTTGATCCCAGAGGGCTCCATCCTTCCATAGGTAGGTAAAATGAGTACTCAGTTTCTTGGGGGCAATTAGTTAAAAACAATGTAAACTGCTTAGGGAATGCTTTGGCACTGATAAATGGTATATAAATATCAATGCTATTGCTATTGCTATTGCCTGAGAAAGGGGGGTGCAGATTCTTTGGAAGGTACTGCAAGGGCCATCCAACTCTCCTCCATGCAGGAATGCACAACTAATGCACTTCTGAGAGATGCCCATCCAATCTCTGTTTTAAAAACTCCAAAGAGGGAGCTGTGCATATAGGTTCTCACAGTCTATAACCACAGAATACTTCTCATTTACCAAGTTTGTAGCACAATTAAAAGAGAGAGAGAGAGAGAGAGAGAGAGAGAGAGAGATTAGTCTCACATGACTTGTTTTTGAGAAACCCATGCCAGCTCTTAACAATCACAGCATTATTTTCTAAGTGTTTACAGACACTTTTAAACTATGTTCCAGAACCTTTCCTGGTTTTGATGTCAAGTGGTTACCTGGGTCCTCTCCTTTCCTTATTTTGAAGGTAAGGACAATGTTGGCCTGCCTCTCACCTGCAAAGACCTCACCCATTCTCCAAGAATGCTCATAGTTTATAGACAGAGCCTCCAAGATTACATCTGCAAGTTCTTTTAGCACCCTTGGAAGCAGTTCATCTGGCCCAGCAAACTTGACATTTTTTTAAGCAGCTATGTGTTCTGGAGCACATCTGACCTCTTTGGGGCTGCAGCCCTGTCATGGAATAATTTATTCTAATTTTTACCAGGTTGAGCACTGTTTTCCTTTTGGGAGCAGACAGAGGCAACTCGGGTGTAGGTATCTTTTCTCTCTGTCACCATTAGCATTTTACTACAATCTCCTTACAGGATACCTACCACTTGCTTGTTCTTCCCCTTGCTCCAAACAGAACTGAGTTCCTTCCTTTTATTATTTATTCCTCTTTTGGAAGTCTGAACTCATTCTGAGCTTTAGTTTTCATGCCCTTCTTCCTACAAATTTTGGATACTTGTTTGTACTCTTCCTGATGGTTTGCCCATTCAGGACTGGAAAAGGAGAAGGACTGTCTCCTTCAAAGAGAGGAAATATTTTCTGAAAATTAAGACCTACATGAGAATGAAAGGGGAATTCCCCCTAGATGGTCTATAGGAAAGCCACCCTACAAATAGAAATGCCAATTATTGGGGGGGTGGGGGTGGAAACAAACCCCAGTTTTGAAGCATATGAAAGTAAGATTAGATATATAATCCAGTGAGATGTGGTCCTAAAATTCTGTGCACGGTGTATTTTCAAGATACTGATTATTAACCCAGGTAACTCATCTCTTACAAAGTTTATTTGGCCTCTTTTAATCATGAATAAACAACATTTTAATTATGGACTATTTAGGAAATACTTTAATGCTTCAGGCTATAATTGTAAGAACTGTTACAGGGGACTGATATTGAAATTAGTGAGTTTGCTTACAAATAAACAAGTTTAGGTTCAGGCTGCCAGATAACAGCTGATAAGAACAAAAGCCAAGAGGGAATGATCAGCTCTGTTATTGATAATCTAATTGCCTAAAGAAGTCAGACAGAGCTTTGCTGATAACTCTACAGATCAAATTTAAGTTTGATTAAATTGAATTTATACATTATTTTAAAGTAACTTTTCAGCAAAATATCCCAATCAGTACCCATATCCTTTGTAATTCAAAAGCTGGGCCTCAGGGCTGTTTCCTCCATACATACTGTTCTGTATTGGGAATACTGGGAGCTGCCAATTGCAATAATAGCTTCTAATTCCAAATTAATTCAGTGTAAATGAACTGTCAAGAGAAGATTGATTTGTTTTGGTAATTGCCTTGGTTGAGACTGCTTGGTGGCAGCAGGAAACAGCTAACAGGAGCAGGCAGTGCTTTGGCAGGCATGGTGGAGCCTAAAGGACGATTGAGGAGACAAGGGACCAGTTACAAATATCAACTGTCAAGCCTGAAATTTAGTCAGATGCTATTTTAGGCTGAAATGTCTTCAGGAAGGGCTTGCATGTGGTTGGAAACTCCTTAATGACACTGAGCTATCCAGCACCTGGAGTGCATCTCTGTGGTGGTTCTGAAGAAGAGGGGTTCGCATCATGGCACTACCTTTCCACAGTGGTGGGATTCCATGCTCCTGTGAGCATGAAGCTATACTGGTGGCAGCAGTGTTGCTTGGAGGGTCTCCCATGTAGGCAGACTTTGGTGAAGGGCCAAACTAAGGGGATTATCAGACAGGAACAAAAAAGCGTTCCTGTCCCAGAAATTTCCTCTCCCACCCTGTCATGCCACAATCACCCTCCCCACTGCACTTACCTCCTCTCCCATTGTTCCAGCAGCCAGGAGTGACTGCTAGTGACTCTAACGGAGCTCCCTTCACTACCTGGATTGAAATCCTGTGGATTTTTGCAAGAAGATGCAAACGTGGGAAATTCAAAAATAAAAATAAAAAGAACATGGAAGAAATTACAGCAAGCACAAAAATACACTTTAAAAGGTAGCTGTAACCCGGGGAGGGTCATAAAAAATGTGTCACTTACCTGGATGTCCCTATCTCACCTGGAAGTGTTCTGGCAGGGACCTCCCATTGACTCTGGGATCTCGCCAGCATAACGGGGAACCTTTTCACTCGAAGGAACATCTGTGACAGAAACAGAACGGGGGATCTATTGAAAGCTTATCCTGTCAATCAAAAGCAGCAGTGGTGGAATGGCAGCAGAATGGGTGCATAACAAGGGGGGAAACTACGCTGTCTGAAAAGGGAGCCCTTTTGCAATCTCCTGGCATTTGTGTAACACCACTTTTGACACATCTGATAGTCTCCTAAATGTGTCAAACAGCTACTGGGAAGTGTGTGGTGTGTGTGTGTGTGTGTGAGAGAGAGAGAGAGAGAGAAGGAGGGGGGAGAGGGAGAGGGAGAGGGAGGGAGGGAGGGAGAGGGAGAGAGACTGGTGGAGAATCTCTCAGAGACAATGGCAATGGCACCATAGTTTACACTTGTTAGTACTGTACAGAAAGAGGCACAGTAAACCCCTTTTGAATGTAAAAGACTGGATTTGCCCTGGCTTCCCACTGATACATATATTCAGTAGAAACAGATGTAGATGCTGTCACTGCATGATGACAAACTATTCATGAAATCCCCTGTGTGGAAATGGTACTCATTTAAAGAAAGTGTCACATTTGAGGTGTCAAAGTGAGGAACACTTTAGAGCAGGGGTGGGCAAAGTGTGGCCTCTGCAGTTTAAAAAGCTCCGTCAGGCATATCTCTGGGAGTATGGGGGTATTTTCACCATATTTCTGGCCTCCCTTGGGCTCTTTTCTCCTTGAGCCATTTGGGGATGTTTCTTTTCTTAATTTGCTGGGTGAGAGAATAAACAACAACAACAAAATGGGAATAAACGGTTTCATTTGGGATCTAGCCACACACAGTAAAGAAACATGCCACCTGGTGCATGCATTCAGGTTCTTACAATAAGGCTTGAAAAGCTGCATCACAATGTTAAAACAAACCTACCATGGAAGGTACTCCCATTATCTTATGTGCCATATACCCTACTTGGGCTGTGTTTGGATTTTGTCCTTGCCTCTCCATCTACTTCCCCATTTCTTTTGTTTTTGTTGTTTAAGTTCTCAGATCAATACAGGTGGTATGTGAGCAAATTGCTAATGAGGCTGCCTAGATGACTTTATCAATAACATTTAAATACTTTTCTCACTTGCAGTGGATTTTGAATAATTTATTTGTTTCTAGTCAATTGCATATTATCTCATTAGCATTAGACTGAAAAGTGATATTTGGACTAGTTAACAATCTTTAAAGACTTCAGGGTTGGAATTTTGGATTCCCCCCCCTAGGAATTATATTTGTTAAGGATCATATTTGGGAAAATTCAGATTTGGCAGCATAATGAAAGGGATATTTTACACATAGGTGTAAAATGAAAATCAGTCTGACTTTCTTTGGCAGATACAATGTGTCTGCTTTTAGAAAATTAAATCTGTTTCATTCATGTTTTATTTCTGTTTATAAACTGCATATATGTAAGGGCAGCCATCTCTGCAATGGGTCCTATTAGGATTACTTCATACAGTATAATGCAAGGCACAAATTCTCAGTTAGTGATGCATCCTGAAGAAAGCCATACCTAAATTAGCACACTCTAGAGTATGTATATATAGAGAGAGTATTTTATATATATATAAAATACATATTTTAAAACACTTATCTGTAATCAAGGGAGCAATCCTAACCTCCAGCAGAGGGCAGCTAAGGGGTTATTGGATGTTGTAGACCAGGAATGGACAACTGTGGAAGGCTAGGAGGCTGCATTACCCCTTTAGGAAAGCATGGAGGGCCAAACTTGCTCCCATAAATATAGCAACAACAACAATAAATTTCTTATCCACCTCTCTATGGGTTGGGGTAGGGAACAACAACTTAACATATAAACATAATGTCAGTTAGAAAAAAAAACATATCCATTAAAAACATATTTAGAAGAACAGGTAAGACCAAGACATTTTAAAACAATCAATATACAGTTTAAAATTCAGAATTTAAAATCATCTGGGTAGGCCTGCTGGAAGAGACTGGTCTTTAATGCTGCTTTAAATTTAGACAGTGTATTCAGCTGTCATATCTCTTCTGGCAATATATATATATATATATAGCCCCCAAACACCTCTAGGGGGTATTGGGGCATTTCCAAAATGTTTTGGGTTTCCAAAAAAGGCCTGTTCTGGACCTAAATTGGTCTAGGGGGTGCAAAATGTGGTGCAAAGGCACCCCATCTTCCCTAGCGGACATTATGGATCATTTCATGGCAAAAAAAAAAAAATTGTTTGGAAAAAATGTGCATTTTTGACCCCTTGGAAATGGGTGCCAAATGTGCATTCTATGCCACTTAGAGTGCATTTGGGGGCATTCTGGAGCTTTTTATTTCTAAAAAAAGTGACACCTGGGGGGCTCTGGAGGCCACAAAATGGCCTTGGGGAGCCACATGTGGCCTGCAGACCAGCCTTTGCCCACCCTTTTTGTAGCTCTTCCTCCGTAGGCAGAGACTGAGATTTGCCTGTAAAAGACTTCCTTGGTGCTGCAATGGAAAGTCTCACTGCCATTGCTGTACAACCCACAGCACTCATCAGGTGATGGTACCTCAAACAGGACCTTCTGGAGGCACGTCAGGGAGGCCTGGGATCCCTTGGATCCTCTCATTGCCCAAAGAACAACTCAGAGAAGCTGAAAAGATATGATAGCCCTGGAGCAGAGGCAGCCAGTGCATCCATTACTGTGAAGGCTATAAATCTACTTCTGCAAAGAGAGGAACTTGGCAAGTCTGAGTAAAAACAGCCCATCACAACTTGTAGAATGTTGCAGCAGGGGCAAGGTGGGAAAGAATATAAAACCAGAGGCTTGCCTATTAAACTGTCAAATAGAGTCAGTTATAAGTAGAGACAGGGACAGGGAGCAGAAACAGATTAAATCTTGAGAGAGAGAAGTTAGAGATAGAGATAGGGCTTGGTCTGATAGGAGCTGAGGGTGCAGAAACAGCCTAGAAAAAGTTTTACTTTGTTTTAAGTAAGGAATTATATGGTATTGTTTATGAAGCCTGGATAATCAGGAGCTGTCCAAGTGCTGAACCTCTGTCAGGAATATTCTCCATCCCCTAAGAATTATCAGTGGTTCTCAAATTGCTGGGCATGAACGGGGGGGGGGGGAGGGCACACTAGTTGATCAAGTGGAGATGCAAGAAAATTTTAAGACATTACATTATTAGTGTCCCTCATTCCCAGGACAGCAGGGGAAACAGTGACAAGCCCAGGGCACTAGACATGCATTCTTGGGCTTGCAAAGTGGGCAGCTGGTGGGCTCTCTGGAGAAGAGTGGAGAGAGACAGGAGTCCCTGTGGCATAGGGAAGCATCGGTGGGAAGCCCCAGGTGCCAGGTGTGCATTCTTCCTGCTTCAGCTTTGGCGCTTCTACTCTTTCTGTTCCAAAGGGGCTGACATGCTCCCAGACATGGTGGAGCAAGAAGAATGCACACCTGGCACCAAGCGCTTACCATTACTGCCCCCCCCAAGGGGCATTACATCTACATGTAGATGTAAAGGGGGTCACAGAGGTAAAAAGTTTGAGAACTTCTGCCCTAAGTGGCTGAATCAGAATGAGGGTGGTGAATGGAGTATCCACACGTCACATTCTGCTCTGGCAACTATTGCCAGAGCAAGCTCACTGGGTTGGGATGTGGCAGTTTCTCTATCAAGAGATCTATCCAGAATATGTTGTTGAGAGCTAGTCCTACCAATAGGCAGTGTGGAGCAACTGCCTCCAGTAGCATATGCTAGGAGGCAGCAATGGTGATTTCTGGTTGCTCCTCCTCAGCTCTCAACTCTTCCCTTCTATGGAATACAGAACTCTTTGTGCCATGTGAGCTATACTGTGCCTCCCTCAGTTGTAATAGGGAATAATCAGTCACCAAAATTCAGGAATCAATGTACTCAGTCAGCATCTCTATGTGGAACCTTTGCATGAAGCATCAAAATGACCTGAGACTGGAGCTGATGTTGTGGGTTGCTCCCCATCCAGCATTTGACCATGTAGAACAAGTTCAAACTTAAAACTGAGTATATGAAGCAGCAAATAGACCAAAGATGGCATAGAAAGAGAGGAAGGCAGCACCCTATTGCAGATCAGAGAAGGAACAACTTCCTCTATATGCTCCAGAAGTTGATACATCTTCAGCTTTTGAAAATATATTTGCAGGATTCTAAAGCCAACTAATATGGAGAGAACAGTTTATTTACTAGGACAGCTCAGATTTAATCATCACAATAATGTATTGCTAACAAAACTATATTCCTTTCTTTCATTTGTTCTTTTGCTGTTGTTGTTTCCTGCCTTTCTCCCAAAATTGAGGTTCAAGACAGCTCACAACAAGATTTTAAAGGGACATAGAAAACACTATACTGTACATTATATTATTAAAATTTTTAATATAAGAAACACAACCAAATTAAAAAGAACTTTAAAGCACATCATTAGAAAATAAGGTTGCCAGGTCAGAAGCCCATCAGGATCTGAGACTTCAGGGCCAAAGCCTGAGACCTAGAGATATCCATCCTCTGGTGGTGTCACAAGGGGCTGCTCATGATTATATTGTTAAAGATGATCAACAATAGTTGAACAGAGCATGTAATTCAAACAACAAAAAAGCAAGTTCTAACAAATGACAAAATACTTCTCAAAATTCTGCATGGAAACAAAAATCCACTCTGTTCTTAACACCTTGGTGAGTACTACTTTTAATAATGCAATATTTTAATAATAAATTATAATGCATAACTTGTATAACTATAATAATCTCTTTCTTGGAAGAACACTCCACAGCCTGGGAGCAGCCGCCAATAAAGCCCTTTCCTGCATCCTCGCCAAACATGCCTCTGAGGGTGGTGGGACTGGCAGAAGGGCTTCCTCTAAAGATTCTCATGCCTGAGTTAGGCTTATATGGAAAATACAGTCCTTAAGATTGCCTGGATCCAAGTCGTATACACTTTTAGTCTTTCAGGGTGGGGGAGCACACAAAACAAGTATATAGTTATTGTATATAGCATATACAAGTTTGTTTGTTTGGGGGAATGCAGGAAAGGCTGTTAGAGAAGGCAGGGCTACTCAGAGTCGGTTTGGGCCCCAGTGAAAAAGATTGGGGGGAGCAGCTAATGTTCTTCAAACAGCAATACAGGGCACCCTCTCTGTTGGCAGGCAAGCCCAAGATTAGCTGATAGACCTGAGGCAGGCCTCTATAAAGCCCACCTCAAGTCCCACAAGAGGGCCTCTCATGAGAGTTCCAGGCTCCCACATGATTAGAGATCTAGCAAGAGTCTGGAAATATTGTGAGAGCTCCTTGCAAGACCTGAGGCAGCTTATATATGGGCCTGTCTCATGTGCTACTTGCGTCAGTCACCTGGGCCTGTAGAGCTGAGAGCAAGAAGAGCTGGTGCCAGCAGCACTCACAACAGGCCAAGCTCTGCAGCATTTGATATATAATTTGAGACCATTTTGTTGCATAGTCAATGCTCAGGGGTCTGTCTGTGGTGAAAATCCTTTCTTGATTCTCATTTAATGACACAACTTTGACTGAAATACAGATAACTCCTGTAGTGTTTCATGCTGCAGCTTTCCAAGATGGGAAGGATGCACCCAGGAGGAAAAAGACCAAGAGTATGGAAATACTACTTTTTTGTAATACTGCTCCCAGCATCTCCCAGCCAGCATGTGGCTGTGAAGTGTAGTCCAAAAAAGGAACTTCTCCAGTCTCTGATGCTCTCATGGCTTGTCCACCAGCTATTTCACACATTTTTCTCAAAATGAATATGATTTCTTTGATGGAAATATTATTTATTAATTTTATTTACATTATTTATAAACCACATTTCATTAAAAAAAAATGATTTTTGGGTGGTTTCACATTAATACTTTTTAAAGGATACAATTCAGTATTAAAAATGCAAAGGAATCCCCCAAAGCATGGTAAGTTTATTATTTGTTCCCCACTGAAGACTTTACTTCTTGCTCAGACTTCCTATTTTATGTCTCTAAATGTCACATTTCTCTGTTAACTTCTTTTCCTAATTGCTCCACAGAGTTTATTCCAATGTTGGTTATTCAGTCAGGTTCTTAAATCAGAGAATCAGAAAAACACGGTTAGAAATAAATTGTCATCTGACAAATGGGCATATTCTTTCCCTGCCACAATATATGACAGTAAGTGACTGCGGTAGCCTGAGATATAAAACAATCATTTTCAATTTGTTTCTTCCCCTTTCTTTCCATTTTTCCATTTAGTCTCCCCCTTCCTGCCTTTGTCCTCCTCTTCTTCCTCCCTTCATCTCCCAATTAACCCTTTGAGATGGCATAAATGATCCCGGACAGTTCTGTCAATTTAAGAATGAGCTCTTAAAAGTGAAGCCTAATCTTCTTCTATCCACTTGGACCTTGGATTTTTAAAAAATTCCACCAATCCGGATTTCCAAACCCTTGCCAATTCTGTGGGGACTTGTTTATGGAAGTATCCTTTAGAAAAACGGCTTAGACTTTGAGATGAAGAGAACGCAGGGAGCTAATGTGAAGATTTAGGACTTTCTATGAGGCTTGTGGTGCCTAAGCGTGGCTTGCTTGAGCAGGCTGAGGGTCCTTTGCAGACTAAGAGGGATTAATCACCCTTTAACCAGCAGGCCTATGCACACATTCATAAATACAACCCCCTCTTCTCTCTCTCTTCCTCTCTCTCTCTAATCACTTCACTCCCTAATCCAAATGATTTTATAGGAATGTATCATTTTATCTCAGCTAAATAAACACATTCCTCATTATTTCCTCCAAGGCAAAAAGGAAAAAGAAAAGGAAAAGACAATCTTTCCGTAGCTTTCCTTTTTAGAATGGATAGCATGAAATTCAAGGGGTTTTTTTTATTAAAACTTGGAGTAAACAATAGAAACACCCATTTGAGAGACAGTAAACTTGAAGTCTTATTGAATGTGTTAGCTTGTAGTCTGCCCCCCCCCTAAAAAAACACCTTGGAGTTCCCTCCCCCTGTCCCCTAAATGCACATTTTTGCTCTGAATCTGGCTTAGTTTTCATCCTTAAAAGTTAAAAAGGAGAAAGAATGACCGATGGTGATCCTCTTCAAAATAATGCCTTGTGATGCCCAGGGCAGATGGTATTCTCTCCAGAATGTATTCAGTCTTGTTCTGTGTATGAACCCCAAAACTGTACTTGAGTTAAACTGCACTTTGGCTTAGAGCCAATTCATAGCATCATTCCTGAGGGTTTTTTTTTGTTTTTTGTTTTTAAACACCCTTATGTGTACTCCTGACCTTGTCTGTCACAGAGAAGGATTTGCAGAGGTATTGCCATTAAATGATAATTGAAGAAATGGTTTCAGGAATGACATTTTCCTAATCCGGTTGGGTTTTGTCTTACAGGTACTGTTGCAGGCTTCCTGTGAGTTGGGCTATCAATATAGGTCACCTTCAGCCAATGACTGGCTGGAGAGTTCAACAGACTTTCTCTCAGTCCTACCACCATCACAGGTATATGTGGTGAGGACATGGGAAAGAGCATTCTCAGTGGCTGCTGCCACACTGTGGTACTTCCACAGAAGACCTGGTTGGCCCCTTCTCTGCTCAATTTTTTGTCAGCAGGAAACACCTTTCTATGCAGGCAGGCCTTTGGCTCTCAACTCGTGTGTCACAAGGGTCTTTTAATGGGGTGTGCTCTGATTTTATCTTTTTTAAATTATGTTTTAGATGTGTTTTTAAACAGTTATAGTTTTTTTAAACAGTTTTTAAACAGTTTAAACTTGTAATAGAATCATTTAACTATTGGTCAACTTTTGTACAATAAGATTGTAGCTGTACTTTGTTCTAATTCATTGCAAGCCACGTGGTGTAAGCCAGTGTGCTGTAGTGTTTTGAGTGTTGGACTAGGACTCCGAGAAACCAGGATTGAAATCCTTGCTCAGCTATGGAAACCCATTGGGTGACCTTGAGCAAATCATGCTCTCTCAGCCTCAGAGGAAGGCAAAGGCAAAGGCAAAGCTCCCTCTGGACAAATCTAGCCAAGAAAACCCCATGATAGTTTCACCTTAGGGTCGCCATAAGTCAGAAATGTCTTGAAGGTACAAAAACAACAACACAGTTGACACTTATTTCATCAGCATAGTGCAGTGGTTTGAGGGTTGAACTAGGGCTCCAGGAGACCAGTGTTCTAATCCCTGCTCAGCTAGGGAAACCCACTGGGTGACCTTGGACAAATCGCACTCTCTGGAGATTATCACACGTGCCAAGTATCCCACCACAGGGATGACAGGAGATCACTAACAGGCTTCTTATTTAGACGATGTCATCCCTGTGGCGATATGCCTCTGTGCCTCTTCCATCCCCCCTGCTCTTTCTTATTAACAACTTAAGCCAGTAATAAATTGCTTGTTCCATTTCTGAAACAGAATCACAGGCTTGTGAAAAGGAGCCCCGTTCTGCTGGCGTGATGCCAGTGTCACAGGGAGGTCACAGGGAGGTCCCTGCCAAACACTTCCAGATTCAATTGGGACATCAAGGTAAGTGACATCCTTTTTTTTTTACCCTCCTTGTCTTACTTGCATTTTTTAAAGTGTGTTTCTGTTCTTGCTTTATATTTTTTACATTTGGTTTTGGTTTAATTTTTAAATTCCCTGCACTATCATTCTCTCATTAGAATGGCCGGGATTTGATTTCCAGGGAGTGAATGCAGCTCGGGGATGGCTACATTCACTTGTAGGCTGCTGGGGGTGGATGGGTGAGCAGTTTTTGTCTCACTACAAGGTAGGTGTTTGAAAAAAATTCTTTAATTCTGTTACAGGGATGGGAGGGGGGTGGGAGGGGAGTAGCGAGACAGGGATGGTTTTTGAGGACCCGTGTGATAATCTCCCTCCTCTCAGTTTCAGAGGAAGGTGAAAGCAAACCCCACCTGAGCAAATCTTGCCAAGTAAACCTCATGATAGGCTCACCTTATGGTCTCCATAAATCATAGATTACTTCCAGGCAGAAAACAACAAAACAACAAGCCACTTGGGGGGGGGGGGTCCTGTGCCTGAGGAAATGTGGGATATAAATTAAATAATATATTTAAGTAAATAGATAGACAAATATAATAAGTAAATAAACATGACCAGACAATGGCAATAGCCCAGAGGTGTGTTTCCATGAAAACTAATTATTGAACTATTTCCCTCACATTCTCTGATTTAACTATGGCAAAGCTTGGAAAAGTTTTTTTGGGAGTACACCTGCACAAATTCCTCAGCCAGCTTAGCTATGTATCCATCCATTCATAGCTGTGGAATTCTGGGAGCTGTAGTTCAAAAAAGTAACTTTTTCAGCCTCCAAATGAGGATATACTATGAGGAGGCAAAAGACAGACCTCCTTCCACTCAAGCTGAGGCTGTTGCAGTCCAGATGTCTGTGTGTGGAAAAAAATGCTGTAGTTCTGGGACAGAGTCTAAAAAGGACACTTAAGCAAACGGAAAAGTGGCAGATTGAAAGTTCTTGCAAATTGCAGGAACTTTTTTTGTTGCTAGCACAACATAAATTACACACTTTTAGAGAACTGGACAAGAGTTTGAGAGATTGTACAGCTTTGCAGTAAAAGCCTACACTCACAATCTTTTTACTATGCACAGAAAATTGCACAGCTTTCCGAGAACACACACATATTTACATTGTTTTTCCTAAAACTAAATTGTACAGCATTCCTCTATACAAACAACATGGTGAAGGGGTTGACATTGTGGCTGCAGCCTTTGCCAGTTTGAAAGTTATGCAACCCAAATGTTACACAGCAGGAAAAGAAACTCAGGCTGAGTTGCAGCCACACATAGTTTTGTTGTGTATAAAATTGTTTTCTGTACAAAATTTTTGTTGTGCTGATTGCTGGTTTTTAAAAAAAATAGAAAACAGCTATGTTGCACAAAAATAGGTGTGCAACAAAACTGTTATGCAAAATACAACAGTGTTGCACAAAAATTAGGCATGTGGTATTGTTGTGCAACATTGTTGGATTTTGAACAATATTTTTGTTATGCAACATTTTGTTGTACAACATTGCTGGGTTGTTGCTTTTTTTCATTACCACCATTGAAAACATCTCCAACAATACTTACCAATACTACAATCCTTTCTAGGTAGCAACCACATCACTGGTCTATAAACCTAGTAACAATCTGGGAAGAAGGATAAATGTATTCTTTATACCCAAGTTCTTCTTCCCCTGGTCTTTGAAGAACTGAGCCCATCCTCCTCATGTAGGTTCATCGTCGAAAGGTCTTTGCCAAGGGAATTATATTGAACTGTAGAGGCACAATACATTTTCTGTATCTTTTGTTGCTGATGTTTTTCTCTTGTGATTTGCAAAATACTCACGATCAGAAAAACAAGCAGCTTAATCGACTAATCTCAGCTGTCTGATTTAATGGAATTGAGGAATTAAAAGACAAATCTAGGCTTTATAAGGCTGTTGCTATCCAAGTGGCCGGAAGTGTTTGTATATGGGATCTGTTCTCAATAATCCCATGTTAATTGCTGGATGATAGAAAGCCGCTGCACTTAAATGACCCCAGTCATAAACAAAACAAATGGCTCTCCCAAAATTCGCATTTTGGTTTGCCTATGGATATGTACCAGAAAATAAAAGACAAAATTATGTACAAAGCCCTGGTGCCACTTGTGTCTTTGAGAAATCTCCCTCAAAAATCGCGTTTCTCTGTTTGTGCCAGAATCTGGTACATTTCCATCCCCAGTTTTAACAACTGAGTGGTTTTTTCCCCATAGACTGAACTTGGTAGACAGCGATGAAAACATTTGCTGTGCAGTTCTAGTCTGTATTGTGCAGTAGACAAAGCTGCCTTACATCAGGTCACATTGTAAGTTCATCTTGCAGCCTTTTCTCCCTACTCCATTGGGCCAGAAGGCTGTAGTGGGCCCTAAGGACTTTTGGCAGCAGAGCAGCAGCAAGAGGTGGTGTGGCCAGGAGTGGCTGGTATTTTAAGCCACTCCCACACCCCTCGGGAACACTGGCCAGCCAGCCAGAAGGACTCCAAGCCTGCAATTGGAGTCAGCTGAGGCCGGGAATGGAGTGGGGGTGAAAATTGGAGTTGTGCTGGGGAAAGGGAGGCATGGTCGGAACAGAGTGAACAGATGTTACGAAAGAAGGTGGGATCGCTGTTTGTTAGCAATCCCACCTTCAGTTCACCCTGTTTCCCGGAATGGATTGGAGAGCGTACCCACCATTCCACAGAACCTTACTTTGCTCCTCTGCAATGCCAGGTCGGTTAAGAATAAAACTCACATTATTTATGATCTTCTTTTGGATGAGGATGCCAACCTGGCTTGCTTCACAGAAACCTGGCTGGGAGAGGATAGTGCTGTCATGTGGACGCAGGACCCTCCCAGCCAGGTATTCTGTCAGTGAGCAGGTGAGGGGAAGTGGGCGGGAGGGCAGAGTGGCTCTGGTTTATAAGAACAATCTCACCTTGACCAGGATACCTGTCTGAAACACAGTCCACTTTGAGTGTATGTACTTTAGCCTGAGGACCAGGGATAGTTTGGGGATTCTGCTAGTATACCGACCACCCCGTTGTGTAGCAGACTCCCTAACCGAGCTGACACAGCTGGTCTCAGAGTTGCTGTTGGAGTCGCCCAGACTTTTAGTTTTGGGCGACTTCAACATTCCACTCGAGACCAGCTTGACAAATCTGACTGGTGTGGCTCGGGAGTTCATGGAAACCATGACAAACATGGGCCTATCCCAAATGGTCATCGGGCCCACACATTGTGTGGGTCATACCCTCAATGCGGTCTTCAGTACGAAACAGGAATATCCGTTGGTGAAGATTATTAAAACCACCACATTGTCATGTACGGATCATTTCCTGATCAAGGCTGAACTAAGAGTCTCTTCCTGCCCCACCGGGGGTGGTGGACCCATTAGAATGGTCCGCCCCCGAAGGCTAATGAACCAATAGGATTCCAGAAAGCCTTGGAGGGGTTAATGGTTGGTAATGCTGGTGACCCTGTTGAAGCTTTGGTTAATACCTGGAACACCGACCTTACCAAGGCTATCGACACGATCGCTCCTAAGCATCCTTTCCAACCCGCTCCAAACTGTAAGCCATGGTATATATCAGAGCTTAGGAAAATGAAGTGGGTTGGACAACAACTAGAGCACAACTGGCAGAAAACTCGGCTCTTATCCAACAGGACTCGTCATAGGAGCTTCCTTTGGTCCTATCAAGAGGCAATACATGCAGCGCAGAGATCCTTCTCCTCTGCATGTATTGCGTCTGCAGAGTCCTGTCCAGCAGAGCTGTTTAGGGTGGTAAGGGAGATGATGCAGGTTATACCTGCACAGAACCCATTGCTTAACCCAACAACGGCCTGCTGGGATGCGTTTAACAACTTCTTTGCAGATAAAATCTCTTGGATAAGAGCTGACTTAGATGCCAGTATTTTGACAGAAACAATTGACGAGGTGTCCAGCAACTCCGTTGATGTAAGTTTACTGGATCAGTTTCAATCCGTGAGTACTGAGGATGTGGACAAGCTACTTGGTAGGGTGAGAAAGACGACCTGCCCTCTTGATCCTTGCCCGTCATGGCTGGCCTTCCGGGGTGTGTGTGTGCCTTGATGGTGTTCCTTAGGGATATCATCAATGCATCCCTCAGAGAAAGGTGTGTTCCATCCTGTTTAAAGGAAGCTGCCATTAGACCGCTCCTGAAAAAACCTTCCTTGGACCCCCTGGACATGAACAACTATAGGCCGGTTTCTATGTTACCATTCTTGAGCAAAGTGGGCAGTTGCGCTTCAGCTCCAAGTGGTCTTGGATGAAACCGATTATCTAGACCCATTTCAAACTGGCTTTAGGACAGGATTTGGAGTTGAGACTGCCATGATTACCTTGACAGATGACCTGCGTCTAAGCATCGACAGGGGTAGTGTGACCCTGTTGGTGCTTTTGGGCCTCTCAGCGGCTTTCGATACAATAGATCATAGCATCTTCTTGGATCGCCTGAGTGGGTTAGGAATCGGAGGCACTGCGCTCCAGTGGTTCCCGTCCTTCCTCTCGGGCAGGTCCCAGAGGGTGCTGCTCAGGGACAGCTGCTCCAGCAGAAAGGAGCTTACTTGTGGTGTTCCGCAAGGCGCCATCCTGCCCCCGATGTTGTTTAACATCTATATGAAGCCGCTGGGTGAGATTATTCGGAGTTATGGAGCTGAGTGTTATCAGTACGCTGATGGCACCCAGATCTATTTCTCCTTGTCCCGATCATCGGTCTCGAATTCCGATGGCGTCTCTCCTCTTAATGATTGTCTTAAAGCAGTAATGGGCTGGATGAGGAAAAACAGATTGAGATTAAATCCAGACAAAATGGAGGTGCTCACGGTAGCAGCCCCAAAACTAGGGGTTGGGTTGCAACCTCCAGTTCTGGACGGGGTCACGCTCTCCGTTAAGGACTGTGTTCACAGTCTAGGGGTGCTCCTTGATTCATCGCTTCAGATGACTAGTCAGTTGAATGCGACGGTCAGGAGCGCTTGTTATCAGCTTCAGCTGATATGCCAGCTGCGCCATTTCATGGAAGTAAGGGACCTCGAGACTGTGGTGCACATGCCGGTAACCTCTCATCTAGATTTCTGCAATGCGCTCTACATGGGGCTACCTTCATGCTTGGTCCAGAAACTTCAGTTGGTACAAAATATGGCAGCCAGAGTGGTCTCGGGAACATCTTGGAGAGACCATATAAATCTCGTATTAAAATCTTTCCACTGGCTGCCTATCAGTTTCTGGGCCCAGTATAAGGTGTTGGTTATTACCTTTAAAGCCCTAAATGGCTTGGGTCCAACTTATCTTCGGAACCGCCTCCTCCCATACAATCCTCCCCACATACTCCGGTCCTCTGGGAGGAATTTGTTTCAGCCACAAAAATCTAGGCTGTCTGCAACCTCCCAGAGGGCCTTTTTGGTAATTGCCCCAAATTGTGGAATGGCCTGCCGAACGAGATCCATCAGATGACAAGCCTGAGTAGCTTTAAAAAAGCACTAAAGACGGATCTCTTTCAGCAGGCCTTTCCTAATTAGTTCCCTGCCTCAGGAGCTCCTGGCCCTTTTTACTCTGCTGGTTATTTATTATTTATTACTTTAATGTGATTTTAGATCAGTTGTTTTAATGTATTTTGGTTTAATGTCTTTTTATGGGGGAGGGTGGGGTGGGTGGTGTTTGGGGATTTTAATCTGTATTGGTATTTTAATTTTTTGTAAGCCACCCCAAATAAAAATAAATTGTATTATTATTATTATTATTATTATTATTATTATTATCTAGTTCAGTATTGTCTACACTGACGGTCAGCAGCTCTCTAGAATTTCATAAAGGGTGCTCTTCAGACCCTACTTATAGATGCCAGGGAATGATCCCAAGGACCTCCTGCATGCAGAGCACCTGTTTTTCCACTGAGCTATGGCTGCTCCCATGACTAGATAAGGTAGCATTGGAAGCTTGTTTGAAAGAGATTTATTTAAAATGTGTTTTCTTCTCTCAAAAGCCCCTTTGATTTAATCCACATCTTCCCTGCATGCCAGTGGGATAGTCCCCATTCTAATATATAGGTTTCAGACCACTTCTGCCCAATATTTTATTAGTAAGTGTAATATGAAAGAGTTGTATCATTCTATGTTTTTTCCAGGTAACTGAGTGTGTAGAGCAATGGTATAGACTTCTTATGTCCTTCATGCAATGAGCCTAGCATTTTGTTGACACTGATTTGACAACAGTGGTATTATAGTAATGATTAGAGTCCTGGGCCAAGGAGACCATGATTCAAATCCCCAATCAGTCATTAATATCCCTGGATTGACCCCTTTGAGCAGCAGCAGGCCCATCCCCACAGGACTCCAGCTTTTATCTGCCAGCTTCCTCAACCACTGCAGCTGTGCAGGGGGTGGGGGGGTGGCACTTGCTGGCAGAAACTCCTGGGTCACTGTTGTGGGACCTAGCTCTGAAAGGAGGTAGGACATTGCAAAGAAGTCCCACAAGTAAAGTCAACCCAGGCAATAACAGCAGCAGCAGCAAGTGGATGTAGCATTTGTTTTTCATTGCCTCTCCTGTGCAGCTGTTCTTGGTGGGCCTCCTCTCCTTATGCTGTAGCCATTCACATTTGAAAACAAGTGCATTGCTTTCCCATGAAATGTGAGATATAGGCCTGCCTCACATCCTCCTCTTTAGTCACCTGTACAGCAGAGACCAGGAAGAGGGCTCCAACTGTGCTTGCAAAAGAGAGACTCTAATGCCATTTTGCTGCATGCTAAATGGTTGGACTGACGTGAGTGGGGCTGGTGTCTGCTCTTTCCAAAAGTGGGCACAAGCCAAGCTCACAACAGACTAACTCTGGAACATTCAGTATAGAGTAAAATAGCTTCAGACTGGGCTTCATCCATGACAAGTGCAGCTGACACCCATTTCTCCTAATCTCAGCAATATAGGTGACTGAAAGAGGAGCATGTGAGGGATGATTTGAGGTTGTTCTGTCTCACTGGCTGGCAGGAGAGAAAAGAACAGCACTGTGCCAGTCATGAGTCCAGCAGGTAAGCCCTCAGCATTTGATATGCAAGGGCATTTTGCTGTGTACCAAATGTTGAGGGCTTGGTCTCTTGGGAGTGTGCCTGCTCTCAACAAATAAATATACAGGTTGACCCCTGTATCCACGGGGAATACATTCCAAGACCCCCCTTGTGGATACCTGAAACTGTGGATAATAGGGAACCCTATTAATTTCAATGAAGTTGACCATAAAACCACATTAGAGGACCTGGAAATGCCTAGAGAGAAAATATTTTTTCAGACATGGATAAGTGAAACCACGGATACCAAATCTGTGGATATGGGGGTTGAGCTGTATACAGAAACTGTGGTGTCCTGTATTGCCCCAATATGGAGCTGGACTTCCAACCTCCAAATATGTGATGCCCTATGGAAAATGAGACACCTGAGAGCCCTAAGCCCTGGAAAACAAATGGATGAAAGAAGTCATTTGAGAATTATTGAAATGTAGCCCTTAAAATATGCATGTTGTTCCATAACAGAAAAGAGAGCACATTTTCAAATTGTTATCCTATATCTTAAAACCCATTTTCACAATTTCTTGGCTGTTATTATGCAGCATTGAGGTGGTACGATTTGTGTCAGTTTTCATGTAAAGAAGACAACACAATGGCTGTTAAACAGATATCACTGGCAAGCAAGCTTCAATTAACTTGAATTAATTACCAGCTTAATGGAAATCAGCACACATTGTGAAAAGTGGGAAATGTTAACTGTGTCATTGAGCAGAGTTTGAGGGCATGGTGAGAAATAATACAGAGGCTCTAAAACAATAGCATACATCATATGAAAAACATTGTGAAATGTTAACGATGAAAAACTCTGACAAATCAAAATGAGAGCTTAGGCCCAACTAGCCTTAGGTTTAGATTGGCCAAATACAAAGCACACATGGCTTTACCATACTTTAATGCTCTCCCTTGAGCAATTTCATCTGATAATCCTGTTATATTATTTTGTTGTGTTTTGATCACTGTTATTAGAGGAGCCCATCTGTGAATTTAATCCTCTCTTTCTTAATTAGCCCAGATGGCCAAGAACCAAATGGAGCAATTCCCCAACAGGCTTTTAAAAGCTATGAAATAATTCCTACCAGTAAATAAATTCTGGCATGAAAGAAGGCCATGTTTAGTAAATGTGTCCAGTGCTAATATTTTGCACTGAGGAGTAAAGCTTAATTTGTAGCCTCTGCTGTGTGCACTGAAGTGCCCCAGGGTAACTTTAAAAGTATGTATATTTCATAAGACTGTGCCTTTCCTATTCTCAAATAGCATGGGCCACAACCCTATGCAAAGCTTGAGAAAGATCGTTTTTTTTGGGGGGGGGGGGGCTTCTAACCAACATAGCCACTGACCCTTCTGATTTTTATCAGAAGTGCAAGATATCATGTAAGAAATCATAGGTGTTGTAGTTTAGAGTGTTGGACTGAGGCTTCAGACTTCAGTCCCCAGTGAGGCATGAAGCCCAATGGGTGACCCTGACCTGGTCATTCTCTCTCCCAGCCTGACCTACCTCATGGGATTATTGTGAAGATACAGTGGGGAGATAGAGAGCCATGTCTTGAATGCAGTGGAAGAATGATAGGATTTAAATTAAATAAATAAGAATACAGTTTTCCATGAAACAAAAATACAGGATCCCTTTGCTTCATATTTTTGAATTTTTATTTTATCTCAACATACATTCTGCAAGCAATCCCCCCTCCCCTTAACTAAAATGGAACCCCAGGGTGTGTGCTGGGGACAGCGGGATAAGGTTGAACATTGTTGTGCACAGTGCAAATTGTCAATCAGGAAAAGAGTTCAAGTGTGTGCCCCTTACATGAAAGCTTCTTGTACTTCAGAGTTAATGCTTTGCTGAGCCAATTTGCAGAGGTGAAAGAGAAGATCTTCATACCAATACAAACTAGTATAGTAAAACAAGGAATACCTCTGCACTCCCATTTTACCCTGGAGGACAGTGCAGGACTGTTGAACTTAGATGAGCCATGCTATTCTCCCTCTCTCCCAAACACTGCAGGCTAGAAAGATCTGATGCTCTATAGGAATGTGTCCTGAAGCCCTTTACAACTGATCGCCTTAGCAAACATAGTGCCTTTTATATGCTGGGGAAAGTACCCAAGCACTATCCCTTTTAAAATCAACGTTTTTTTTTTTAAAAAAGAGAGAGACTGAAAGAACTCAGAATGGACTGTGTAAGCCCATACATAAGGTCTGTGGACTAAAGATGATTTGTGAATGATGCAGGACTACATCTTTGAGAGGAAACCTCCGGATTAGACTGGTCTAACAAGAGATCACCTACTGAGATTTAAAACACAGCAGTCCAACTTAACTAATGATTTTTAAAGCTTTTCTCTGGTTGCGTCAAGGTCAGGAGCGTTAATGCAGGCCAGATGGTTACGTTAGTCTGTATTTGATCCTCTCACCCTGGTTCAAGCCTGTACTCTAAATAGTATAATCCTGATCACAAAATAGATCATTTTAATGCAGGGCTATCAGTGATATTTAGCTAAAATGGAAAAATGGGCTTAAAAAAGAAACAAAGGAAATCACGTTTCCCTTTGTCCGGAGCAGGACAGAAGAGATTATTCTTTACTAAGAATTTGCTACTATGGAGGAGGATTTTCAGAAGGTGCCACTTCATTTCTACAGAGAGAAAAATGGAAAGTGCTAAAGAATAGAAACATTTGTGAAAGGAAGAAATGTTCATATGAGAATTGGGCTTATAATCAAGGGAGTAAACGAAAGAAAGACTTTTCATGGAGGATAAGACTATCAATGGTTTCTAGTCATGGTGGCTACATATCAGAGGCACAATGCTTCTGAGTTCCAGTTGCTGGAGAATGCAAGATGTTGCAAACGTTCTGTTTGGAGGTTTCCGGTAAGCATGTGGTTGGTTACTGTGGGGACTAAATGATGGACTAAATAGACCTTTGGTCTAATGATCCATGGCTTGTCTTGTTGCAAGACTTCCATTGGCTGTCCATCTGGTGCCAGGACCAATTCAAAGTGCTGATTATGACCTACAGAACACTATATGGCCCAGGTCCAGGTTGTTTGAAGGACTCCCTATATAAGAGAGTTGGCATAGTATAGTGGTTTGAGCATTGAATATGACTTTGGAGTTGTTTTTGTTGTTGTTGTTGTTGTTGTGTGCCTTCAAATCATTTCTGACTTACAGCAGCCCTAAGGTGAACCTATCACAGGGTTTTCTGAGGCTGAGAGTGTGTGACTTGCCCAAGGTTACCCAGTGGATTTTCATGGCTGAGCGGGGATTCAAATCCTGGTCTCCAAAGCTGTAGTCCAACACTCAAGCCATTATGCCATACTGGCTCTGGAGACCAGAATTCAAAACCCCAATCAGCCATGGAAACCCACTGGATGACTGGGTGACCTTGGGCAATTCACACTCTCTCAGCCCCAGAGGAAGGCAAGGGCAACCCCCCTCTGAACAAATCTTGCCAAGAAAAACCCATGATAGATGCACCTTATTGTTTCCAGAAGTCAGAAATGACTTGAGAGCACATAACGAGAACAATCCCCCTATATGAGCCTGCTCTTGTCTTTAGATCTTCGGGGGGGGGGGGTCTTCTCACTGTTCCACCATCCTCACAGGTACATGTGGTTGGAACATGGGAAAGGGCCTTCTCTGTGGCTGCTCCCAGGCTCTGGGATGCCTTTCCTAGACAGGCTAGAGTGGCCCCTACTTGTGATTCTTTCATAGGCAGGTGAAAACCTTTCCCCTCCTTTGTTTGCAAGCCTTTGAGGGTTGACTGCTCAGGGGGAGAGAGCCTTTCATATGATGGTTAATTTTATTTGTTGCTTATTATGGTTACATTTTTAGCTGCTTTTAATTTTACTGATAGTATAGTTATATTTTTAACTTGTACTGTATATGATGTAATTTTTTTAGATGTATCTCTTTTAAGTTTTGTAAGCCACCTTGAGTCCTGGACTGGGGAAAAGATGGGATATCTAGAAACAAATAAATATGTCTGCTAGAGGCAGGCCCACCAACTTTGGTTGAGGATATAAGTAAGTTTAAGGATATCATGGAATAGCAATATCAATAATGTTAAGTTCTGAAACAGTATTGCTATTAGAATAAGGCATAATGCAAGAATAAGGGAGCCAGCATGGTGTAGTAGTTTGAGGGTTGGGCTAGTATTCTTGGGAGACTAGGGTTTGAATACCTGCTCGGCCATAGAAAATCACTGGGTGAGCCTGGGCCAGTCATACCCTCTCATCTTCAAATGAAGGCAATGGCAAACCTCCTTTGGAAATCTATCCAAAACCAGCCAATCAACCCTATGAGAGGGTTGCCAGAAGTCAAATGCCCTGTCTATATGAGGCAAAAAGAAGCAGATTGCTCTGCAGTAAAGGCAACTCACTGCACCTGTGATTTATCTTAATAGGCTTTGGGGTGTTTTCTTTTAGGCAGATCACAGGAATATGAAGCTATCTACGTTTGCTGTGTAAACAGGTATGCTTGCGAATCAAGATGGTGGCCATGAGTGAATTACTTGCATTTTTACTTACCAATTTTACTTACCACCCAACCCTATTCCCAAGGTGTGATAGAGCAATAGTTTGACTTAACAGAAAAGAAAAAAAAACCCATACCAAATCCCCATTTTATTGTATTAGCACTCGCTCACTAAGGCAAAAAATAAATAAAATGTGGCGGTTCTGGGTGCTTGTCTTGTTTGGTCTCATGTGGCCACTCATCTTTCTGCTTCTGCTCATATGGGGGAAAGCAAATCAATTTGTGTCACTCATTCCAATGAGAAGGAATGTGCATTCAGCCTGCTGTTTTTTAAAAATTCTGGGAAAATCTGCAAAGGTTTTTTCTGCAGAGTATAGGGCATATTTACCGCCCCTCCCACCCGCTCCTTCTGATTATGGAGATATGATGCAGGATGTTGACATTCCATGAGGAGTGTTTTTGCTGTTTAGACAACCCCACAAAGCCAACTTGAAGACACATAATAACAAGATGTCAGGGGAGATCTTGGTGAGTCTCCTCTTGGTGGTATACATACTTCTTTTGGACCTTGGGAGAGTGAATGTTGCTCCTTCCCTGGCTGTGATTGGCTGCAGGGGTACAACTCAATTCCATCCATCTGAAATTGCACAGTTGGGGGAGAAGGAACAGCCATCAGCCTCCAGACCTCCATCATTAATAGGCAGGCAGAGCTTTACACCACCATTACAGAATAAGATCTTGGCCAATGAGAGGCGGAGAAAAATAATATGTTGAATCATTAAGGACCTTCTCAGCAGGTACACTGCAAAGAATGGGAGCTGTGCAAGATCACAGCTGGATTCCCAGACTATAAGACACTCTTGTTTTACACATAAGAGTATTTGACTGGGGCTTTCTGGGAGCTGTAGTTGAAAAGGGTAACTTTTCCAAGATCTGCTTGGGTCAATCAATGAGGAAACTTGGAAAATGTGATATTGATCCCTTGCTGAGCTGAACAAATTTAGGCCATTACTAGATGACACTGGATCAAGCTGAATACTACACATGTTGGGTAGTTTTGTTTCCATTTCACCAAGGAGAAGGCTGTAAAGAATCAACTGGGGAGAAACAATGATTGGAACTGGCAATTTCACAACCCATCTTTCCTCTGCCAACATGGCTACTGTGTTCGCATGTCCTTAAAACCAGTATTTTGACCATATGGCTCCCTTTAGAGCTCAGTGAGAACTTGTGAAGAAATGATTCCTCTAAGCACTGTTTTTTTTAATATGTTAAGTCTTGCCTTAATTTGTTTGGCTGATCCATTTTATATCAGATTATGTTTGTATTTATTGGGATTTGTGACTGTATTATTGCCTTTGAGCCCATATGGATAGCTAATTTGTCAATTAGAGCAATGCAATGTTGATGACAGGAAAGGGGCTCTTAAACAATATTATTGGTTTCAAAATAGGGCTGACTTTGAGACACAAATCCATTTTGTCTGACAACCTGTTCTTCGTTTCCCTGTCAGATTACAGATATGTGAATTGCAGCGAGGTCTTGAATATTCATCTTAGACAACACTAAGACTGCTTAGGACTTGCTTGAAATGAAAAATAGATCTGGCTCAGTGCTGAATTGTGCATAGTGGTATGGAATAAACAGCATCAATTGGTATGAATTCCCCTTACATAATCAGATCCAACAAGACCATTTGTAATGTGGTGCAGTGCATATTTATATATTCACGTATATTTACACATCTTTCAGTTCTTCATTTTGGGGTTTGTTTAAATAAGAAGTGAGAAAAGTGTGTCCTGCAGGTTACAGGCAACCTGTGGGGACCCATTTTGCAGCCCACGAAGCCCCCAAGTCCCTAAACAAAAAGTGCCCCAAATGGCTAAAAATGACTCCAAACTTCTGCAAAGGGCAGCCAGTTTGCTTCCTCAACCCCCAGAACATTGGCCCAAAATGATACCAGAATTCATGTGATATCATTTCTGATCACATTGGGAGTGACATGGCCCCCTCTACAGTTATCCACCCCTGGTCTAGATTATGAAAACATTAATCTAGGGTAGTTAAAACCTGAGTTAAAATTTAAAACTCCTTGATGTTCAGGTGCTTGTTAGAAACAGGCCTTATAACAGGTCCAATCACTGGCACACCTGTCCTAGCATTTGCTGCTCACACTGGGAGCAGCAATTTGGCAGAGATATTTCCCATCACCTGGTACCTGGTCCCTTTAATTTCAGATGTGAGAGACTGAGCCTTTGATCTTATACATCAGTGGTGGGGACACTTTGACATTCCAGATGTTTTGGACTACAACACTGATACTGGTCATACTGGGTGGGGATGATGAGAGTTGTAGACCAAACCATCTGGAGCATCAGAGTCCCCTCTCCTGTTATATATGCAAATGTCTGCCATAGAGTTGTGGTTCTCTCCCTCCTTTTTCATCTTCTAGGTCCAAGTGATAATAATGCAAAGTATATATGTCAAAATTATTGCTGTTCCAGAATGGCATGACATAGTAAGCAAAGGGTTGTGGATAAAAACAGGAAAGACAGCATCACACGCACACACCTTGCCTTTTTCCTGTGTAGCTGAAGCCCATGTTAACTTACGTTTCAGCATAAGAGTCCAGTGTTAACAGAGTTATGTTGGCAATGCAAAGAAAAAACTTTGCTTGACTACTGGCTGCCTGGACAAAGTTCAAGGTGTATGTTCACACATTTCAAATGAGGAGAACATTTCTTCAACTGAATTTCAAGACTGCACCACTGAATACCACAGAATTGTAGGTTTGGATTTAACCTGACAACAAACCTGAAATGTATAGGTTGTCTAAATGGTCCTCATAGAATTTACTTGGAAATCAATCTGTCTTAATGGGAATCTGCATTGATGCATCATATTCAGAAAGGGGGGCAGCTAAAAACTCCAAAAACTGCACTCAGAGAGCCTTCGTGGCTTTTCTTGGAGTTTTTAAAAAGCTACGTAGAGGATGCACATTCCCGCTCATTAAGGCAGTCGTATTCGCATTGCTGCCCTTTTCCACAGAAGAGGTGCTGCAAGCTGATTGGCCTGATGAACACAGAGGTAGGGCTTGCAAACAGGGCAAGCACGTGCTGGTGCCATGTTGGATTTTTTGTTTAGCAAGCAATTGGTAAGGCAATAAAACAGTGATCTCTCTCTCTCTCTCTCTCTCTCTTTTTCTTGTAAACATGAAATATTGCTTGTGCACACCATGGTAATTTTTTTTCAAAAAGTTAGATGGCAGCAGATTTTAAAATGTGAGTAAATCATTCATGGCCGCCATCTTGGCTAGGGGGCATGAAAAGTTTATGGGGGCTGTAAAACAATTAAGATAGCTTGCAGCTGCTGCAAATTTCAATTACTACAGAGCAATCCATTCCTACCCCCCTGTATAGATGACCAATTAAATTTGTTTTCAAAGTGCTTTGTCAGTTAAGCATAGTTTACCCCTTTGTCCTATGTTACACAGTGAGCATAACTAGTTCCTTTAGCTGAGTCACAAAACAAACAAACCCATAGTATGGTTGTAGCTGCATAGAGGCTGGATATGGGAGAAAATTCCATTCTATTTCACTGATAAATCTGTGAATGAAAGGGAGAGTCTGGAAACCTGCAGCATCACACAGCTGTTACCTGAATTGTGTGGGGTCCATAGGGATCCCACTATTGTCCAAATTCTAATATGGGGAATTTTAATTAGCTCAAAATGTCAGTGAGAGGCCAGGTAACTGTGGGATCTTTTGACCTATGTATACTGGTACTCACTGATGAGACTCCAAGTCAGGGGATGAAATAAAATTGTTTTTATTGGAAAAAAATCAAGGGAACTGTCATAAGGCCACCCAAGGATCTATGCTGTCTGAGTCCAAAGTTGGCCTTATCTTTTAATCCTAAAATCCAAGAAATGCTCTTCAATGCCACCACCCATTGAGTTGACCCTTCCTGTCTGGTGCAACGGGAAGCCAGACTGGTTATGAAAATAATAATAACCCTTTTCAAGGCCATCATGCCAGGAACTCTCACATGCATACACTCAGACTTCAAGCAGCACACAAGGCTAACAAAAAAGTAGGAAGTATTGGGATAGAGAAATAGATTTTGGGATGATGGGTTCTGCTACACATATCTGAAGAGCAAAGATTCGTGCTGCAACCAGTGGTGACAAAGACTGATGGAGTGATCGGAGGAAGGGAAACTGTGCACACTTTGGCTGTGTTTTGGGGTGATATTTATATTCAATATTTCTCCTGAAGGAGTGAGTTTGAGTGGAATACAATGTCTGTCAGAGTTTCCCAGGGTTAATCAATGGATTCTCTGGATGTGTTAACGATTGCTAATGGTTGAAACATTAAAACTGGTGGGTCTCAGACAAACCTCTATTGTTTTGGGGAAAGGTGCAAGGAAAAAAGCAGTTTTGCAAGCAAAGAGTATCCAGCTACTTTGATGGGATTATTGAATGACTCATTTCCATGAATGTCTAGAAGAATTAGCCCATTTCTCCTAACTCACCAGTTCCAGGGGAGTCATATAATCCTTACCTAGGTGTGTCTTTTAGGAATTTTAGCGGGCTACATCCTTAGGTTTTCTGAGGAAACCTTGGTTTCTTGTATTTGGGAGTCCCTGGTCTACTGCTAACCATGTGGAGTGCCGATAATAAGCCAATTTATGAAATATTGTCAATTATTGAAGTATTAAAAGAGTGGGGGTTGTCAGGGCAGGTACACAGTGATGACTGTCAAATATTAGCAAAAGCCATGACACTCATCTGTTGATCGTGAGAGCAAATATCGATTTCTCACAATGGGCATTTGGGGAATGGATGGATTCCTGCAAAACAGGGGTGATCAAATGTGGCCCTGCAGGTGTCATTGGACTGCAACATACATCAGTCCTCATTGTTTTACTCTAAAAATGGACCTTCAAATGAAAAACACTTCTGTGCATGTAGATGGATATTCCCTATGCATCTAAAGCAAAAGAAGACCAATGACAGGCTGAAACACACATTGCAAAAAAAAATGAGCATGCATATTATATTATATTATATTTGCATGCTTTATGGTTATCCATCAGCAAAGTGATTATTAACCTTCAAGGAGGCTTAGATTAGACAATCTCCACAATGAGACACCCACTGGTGATTGCTGAGATGTGTGGTTAACTGCTGCTCTTCTCTTCATCAGCATTATTTCTGCAAGTCACTGATTCCAAGTAACTGCAGTATTTCTTGTGCCTGAGAGACAAAAAACTATTTCCCCATGCTAAGCTATGGGAATAATGTCCATGTGAGTGCTATGACCCATTACTGGATAGTGTTCACCATTAATGTTCCCATGATCCCTACATTTCTGCATTCCTTGTTTCCCCCTCTCATCAGTAGCTGAGATACCCATAGTGTAAGAGTTCTGCATGTGGGATTCTGCTATGGTTTCCCTGTCACCAGCTCCAGGACTTACTGTGTTGCTGATAGCCCCTTCCCCCAGGGCCATTCTATGTCTGGTGGAGAGCAGAGGGTGTTAGAGAAGCAGCTGGCTATGTTTCCATAGCAAGATGCATACTAAGGACATCTTTCACCAAGATTCCCCAGCATCCTCCTGAAGTCTCATCAGCTAAGGTCATTGGTCTGTGTCTAGCCAGGGGAACATAGCCAGACAACTCTGTGATTCCCTGCACTCTTCACTAGCAATGCCATGGGAGTTGGAGGAATCTGTTATAGTGAGTTGGAGGGGAGCTTTGGTCATTGTGGAAGGAAGAAGGCAATACCAGCCTCTACAATGACCAAATAATATGTATGCAAGTGCAAACCAGAATTATGCTTTTGTGTGTCATTATACACCAGCTTGGTGTAGTGGTTTGAGCATTGGATTATGACTCTGGAGACCAGTGTTTGAATCCCCACTGAGCCATGGAAATCCACTGGGTGCGCTTGGGCATTTCATATTCACTCAGCCTCAGAGGAAGGCAAAGGCACCCCCCCCCCACGAACAAATTCTGTCAAGAAACCCCCATGATAGGTTCACCTTAGGGTCACCATAAGTCAGAAATGATTTGAAAGCAAACAACAACAACCACTAACAATGTACAAGCCTGTGCGTGTGCGTGTGCGTATGTACACACTTGTCATGTGCACATGCTTACTGTACACTACTTGACATGATTGTAATACAAACATATGAGCCTCTCTTTTTCTGGAGGGTGTGGGCTCATAAACTTGTTCATTGAGCCCCAGCTGTGGCATGACTGCTGTGTGAAACCACAGACAGTAAGGAGCCCTACCCGCCAATCCTCTAAAGCTGTTTTAGTTGCTGTGCCGTCACTGGAGCACCAGCACCAAGGACAGGGCACTGCTGGATAAACAGAGTCTTAGATGATGAGCTGCTGCAGCCCAGAGGCTCAGAGGTCTGAGCCCTAAATCACCTCAAATCCATGTAGTTCAACTTAACTGGTCTGAAAGTGAACACAATAACAGCCATAGCAACACCCATATTAATCTCAAAGCAGGGGCCAGGTAAGCTCACTGCATCAATGTTGCTTTCTTCCCTCACATATATTTGCTTGTTTAATCAGCTTTGAATCCCAATAAATCCCAGACCAGGATAGCAAATAACCAATCAACTATCTCCAGGGAATGGTCTTTCTCTTTTGACTAGGTATTAAAGGAGGATAGAGGTTAAATCTTCCCTCTTTCTCTTCTTGCTTTTCCTTCCCTTCCCCTAGTTTGTCCCCCCAAAAAAGAGTCCAAGTAAGTAAGCCAACTGACATTCATAGACTAGGTGTATAGTGGCTGTGAAATTAATCACAAATGCAATAACGTGATAAAGTTTAAAAGTCAAAGTGGGATGGTTTACAATCTTTTCCTGTCCATTTTTTACTCCAGCAGTATGCCATTTATCATAGCAAAGGAAAGTTGATATTGATGAAGACATCAAATTGTGATTTTCCTTCTGGCTAAATGTAGCTTTTGCTCAGGGCATGAATAAAACAGCATTCTTTCAACTAGAGACTGAGTTCACAGTCCCTAGTCCTTTTGAAGATTATTCAATCGTAAGTAATTAAACAGCCAGAGTATTAACACCCCAGTTTGCCAGGATTTGTTGGAATGTGAGTTCAGTGCATCTGTAGATGTGTCAGGCTGTGGCATTTACTAAGGCCAGTGTCACCTTTCCTTCCAACAGTGTCATCTGTTGTGGTTTTACCTCTCCACACACCCGTAATGCCGCCACTGGAGTCAGGTGAGTGACAATGCAGCGATCACTGCACAATTAGTTCCCAATTCAAAATTCCTGTGCCATTGGGAGACCCTCCCCAAACTGAATGGTTGTACAGCAAATGCAGATTGGAAAGTTGGGAGCTGGGCATGTGGTGGAAAAAATCATATGAGCAAATTTAAAGAGATACATGTTAATGCCTTTATTGGCACAAACTAAAAATCACAGTGTAGCAGACTAGATGGCCCTTGGGGTCCCTTCCAACTCTATGGTTCTATGAAATAACCATTATGGATAGAGGAGGAAGCTGGACTGAGAACATGATGTGGGGAATGGGAGACTTTAATATGGGCCACGGCCATATGTGTGGAATTATACACATACTGTATGCATGGCTGCTATTTAGAGAAGGAACATTCCAATGGCAGCTTTTCTTTGATTGGAAGTAGCAAACATGGGGTGGGGGGGTAGTATTCTAATCTGAACAGCAGCACGTGCAAAGTGTTCAACCCATCATCAATCATGTCATAGTTCTTATTCTGCTGAGCACACCCATCCAACATGGCCAGCTGTTTAAAAAACAACCACCACCACCACCTCGCATTGCAGTACTCACCATGGTCACTTTCACTCTGCATCATTATAGTACTATGATCCTACTTTAACTGCCATGGCTGCATCCAATGGAATTCTAGGATTTGCAGTTTGGGTGTGTGTATTTTGAATTATTTTCCAGAGAGCTCTAGTGCCTCTCTAAACTATTAACCCTAGGGTTCCATAGGCTGCAGCCATGACAGTTAAAGTGGAATCGTGGTGCTATATATAGTGTAAAAATGCCCCATGTAAGTATATTGGGTGATATTCCTATTAAGAGGGTGCTGTGTTGTTGTGAATGATACTATTTTTAACTTACTTTTAAAATCATTTTTATTAACTATATTGTGATTATTTTAATTTGTAAACCACTTTGAGTCCCAATCTTGAGGAAAACATTGGATATAAATAAAGATGGATATAAATAAAGATAGTAATAGTCATCGTCATCATCACGAACATCATTGACATCATCTGGTCATTAGGATCAAACAACAAATGCTATGAAAAATCTGCTTTTCATCATCTGATAATTTCATATTTATTTAAAAGTAGCTATGCCATGCTGCTCCAACACATTTTGGAATCTGAAGCAGATCCCAAAGGTGCCTCCTGCCCCTTTGTTAGGGTCAACATTTTAAAAAGCCTTGCTATATCCATACTGGATCAGAGCAGCAATACTAGGAGCAAGTGGACTTTTAGGATTTCCCCACACACACACACACACACCGCAATTCCATTTGGCACCTTGGTTGTCCCAATCCCAAAATACACACCCACCCACCAGTACTCTTTGTATTGATATATTACATTGCAGCTCTGCATTTCTACCTTCTATGAGTATTACAGGGCAGGGTCAGAAACATGTCATCCAACGGCTATATGTGGCCCCCAGCCATTGTTCCCTCCATGGGAGCAAGTGATACCAAATTTGCTGACACAGTAGCAACCTAAACTATGTTTTGTTCTGGTTTTTTTTTTTTTTTTGCATTAAGCCAAGTCATGCAAGGGATACATACCTGTGTTTAGAGAAAAATTGTGTCCCCGGGAGCCTCCAGGAAGTATAGTTTTTCTCTAAAACAAGTTTTACTTTCCCCCATGAACATTCTTTTAATGGGAAAAGATCGTTTTGCAAACCAGTAGATTTTCTCCTATTCTTGTTTGCTGCCATGCTGCCTTCCTCCCTATTGTATACAATAATATATAAATGCAGAGCTGCAATGTAATGTATCAGTGCAAAGAGTACTGGTGTGTGTGTGTGTGTGTGTGTGTGTGTGTGTGCGCACATCTGTGGGTGGGAACAATCAAGCTGAGGAAATGGAATGGTGTTGGTAGTGCTTTTCACAAGCAGTTGGAAGATAATGTTAAGAAGATATAGAATTGTAGATTGACAACAAAATTTTCATGCTGAGTGGAGAAGAAACAAAAACATTTGTGGCAACAAATCCCTTTCCCTTCCCTGGCCTAATAGGCATCCATTAGTACTTACACCTCAACACCCTATTTCCATTCACTCATTCAGTTCCTGAAACCCTCTCCGGCCCCCAAGAAGGAATATTTGGCAGCTAATCTGTTATCTGCTGCCCCACTGAGGGTTTTGTTGCAGTTTCCTAGATCAGGTAATAAGCAAGCTGAAGCCCTGAAGACAACAAATTTAAAAACAAGAAAAGATTTACTTAGGACATCTAATTAGGAATCCTAATCAGAAGTCATCAAGACCTCTAATTAGCGAGGTTTGTTCAAACTCATTGCTTTCTCCTTAACGGCCACAGGACATCCAAGTGGTTTTAAATTATGTATCACAGGCTCCTAATCAGAGTATTGAGCATCATAAATTGTTAAAAGGAGCTAATAGCTTGCATTCCCTGATAGAGAGCATTGATACTGGAGGCAGGGAACTCATCAAACCAGGGAGCCTCGTTAGGCAGGGAAGAAGAAGGGAGGCTGTGCTTCAGTGTCTCATTTTGTTTTAGTAATTAGCTTTTACTGGATTATCCGATCCAAATCTTTATTCAGTTTACTCTGTCAAATCTCGTTTGCATTTTAAATGGGAAACTGACAAGAGGAGCAATTTAGCTCTTGACTAGGTTAAACATGTTCAACTTGGTATGGAGCATCAGATGAGAGAATGAACTAATAGGAGCTCAGAGTGCACACCCATCCAGTTCATGATAATATGTGTTGGACACTCCACCTGTCCATAACAGAAACCTCTGATGGGATACATCCTGCTGTATAACTGTGTCACTTGACATATTTTCCCTATAGCTCTGTCCTTCCATATAGCTCTGTGTCTTAGGTCATTGATGAGAACTCTCAACCAATATGCTGTGTAGAAGATTGTTTTCTATACAGGCCCTTTCACATTATGATTCCACTTTAATTGTCATGGTTGCATACTATAGAATCTTGGGGTTTGTAGTTTGGCTGAGAATTCTAAATGTCCCTTCCTAAACTCCTAGGATTCCATAAGGCAGAACCATAGCTGTTAAAGTGGAATCATAATACTATATTTGTCTGGTGTGAAAAGGCTCCGTGGCTCTGGCCCAGCTATTTCTGTCCTCAGAGACTGGTGGCCAGAAATAGGATTTTTTTGCAGGACTCAGTCTGTGTAGTATCTTTTCTAGAAGCAGGGCTTGCCCATGCCATTTTACTTCCTAACCAACCTAAGGCAAAGGACAAGATGGCACCACCTTTCCATTCTATGTGCGAGGCCAGCATATGAGGTGATTAGGCTAGCAGATGAATCTTGTTACCCATCAACACTGGTGATGAAATAGTATTTTCTACTGTACCTGAGGTTAGTAGGATACCTTAGGGGATATAGGGCAGACATCATAGTACATAGCTCTGTCTTCCAAAACCTTGATACTACTTCTTACCCCACTCAGTGTCTGCTGTCTCCATCTACCTAATGGTAGTGTTGGTCATTGCTTAAAATGCCCATGTGACACCACAGCTCGGTCCAATTTTGATAGGTGGGGAAGGTCCAGTAAAGTAAATAGGTCTCTGGTGACACTGTTGGCAGAAAGCTGTACTGTATATCTTTTTAGTATTTATCAAGAACTTCAAGCCTGATCAGAAATGCAGTAGTTTAAAACTGTTCTAAAAAGTGAGGGTTGAACCAATGAGATTTGTTGAATCCAGGACTGAATTGTTGAGATTTGTTCACATATAGCCAGAGTTGTGGGTTTGTTTTTTTTGTTTTTGTTTTTTACTTCCTTAGGGAAGGGCAAGATCTTCACAGACTGTAAGCACTTTAATAAGGAAACTATTTCTAGTGTTTGGTGGTGCTAAACATTTCTTAGCTACTCAAAACATATGAATGTTAAAATTTGCAAAGGAGGTAATTTTATAGAACTCCAAGTTCGTTCATTTTTTTTATTCACCTATTTCTATGATGCATTTGCTTGATTTGTAGTACCCACCTATATCAGAAAAGGAGGCTGCCTCACATGTTGTACCTTTGGATCAGTTCACTGTTGTTTTGTGCCTTCAAGACATTTTTTACTTATGGTGACCATAAGGGGAACCTATCACAGGGTTTTTTGAGGGCTGAGAGTGTGTGACTTGCCCAAGGTCACCCAGTGAGTCTTCATGGCCATTAACACCTGAATGACACTTATCCAGATTTAAATGTTCAGAATGGATGTCTGTCGATTTAGAATTTGGGATTTATTTTTTTTAGTCTTAATAGACACTATTACTCCTGGGCCAATTTAGAGCAAAGATAAAACCATTAAAATGTACAGTTGTCCCTTCATATTCACTGGGGTTTGGTTCCAGGACCAAATCAAGGTTTGTTTTTTGGATTATTATTTTTTAAAGAATATTTTCAAGCCATGAATACTTAAATCCATGGATACCAAATCCGTGGATACAGAGTGACAACTGTAAATACAAAATCAACAGTGACAGCAACAACACCTCAACCCTGCAATACTGAGCAAGTGCCAGGATTGCGGCTGATTCTATTTATGAGTATGATTAAATAGGAAAGACTAAGTGTTTTCTGAGGGGGAAAAAATTCTTAGCCAAGAGAATTTTGGACCTGCACTGCAGAAATTCAACCATTCCACTCATCACTCTCCTGGTAACAATCTGCCACCAAGTAAGGCACAAATGGGACCTACATCAGAACGTTACAGTGCAAGAGTGATCCTGTTTAGGGCCCCAGTTGGCCAGCCACAACCTTTTCCAGGGGCACAGCTAGATGGGAGAATTTGTTGCAAAAAATAGTTCCTTACCTCCTTATCACTGCAGTGTCCATTTGTGCCCATGACTCATTTGCAAGCTCGCTGGAAGGGAAAATTAGCGATTTTGCAGTTCACACAGAGCAGCACAAAAAAATGGTGGCCGCAAGTGAGTTGTATCCTGAAAATCTCTCCCACCCTTAAAAAAAAAAAAAACATATGCGGAAGAGCTATTTTCCACTTAAAGAAACCTTCTTACTTTTGCTCTGCCACTTGAACAATTGTGCTGGGGCAAAAACAACAACAACAATAGTGGCTCTGGCATTGCAAGCCCTCCCTTGCAAGCCCACCCCCTCCATGGTCTGACCAATCAGGTTTCAGCCCTGCTGTGTGCCCCTTTTCAAATTGGTTGTACAGATGATGCACATTTTTATGCATCGTCTGTACAGTTATGCACATTTTTGCGCAATTTTAAAAAAAGATAGAGAGAAACAACAAAAGCTGCTGTCACGATTTAATTGGAGTTTTCAGCCCCCCTCCTTCTGAATATGGTGAATCCCAGCAGGAGCTCATCTAAACTAAAGGTGTTCTGCCCACATTCTTGCAGGATTTTTTTTGTCATGTAAATGAGTCCCAGATTACAGATTGCCCTCCTACATTCACAGGGGATATATCTTCTTGTACTTACTGTGTATATACAAAACTGTGTATAATAGCAAATCCTATTGAAACGAATTACTTCCAGCCCAACTTCTTGCAGAAGCATACCACAGAATTGTGCTAGAGGACCTAGAAAATGCCTAGAGAGGATATTTTTTTAGGACATGGATAAATGAAACTGTAGATACCAGTCCTGTGGATACAGTGGTTGACCTGTACTCCATTCTAGTACAGTGTCTTATCTCCCGTGATATTTCGCCTTGCACCTTGTAACAGTCAGCTAGTATGTGGTGGACATTTAGTGTGCTCATTTCTAATTGGCCTCTTCTTGGGGAAGGATCGCTCCATTTTTTTTCTTTTTCTTTTTTTACTTGTGCAAATCTTGAGGTTCCTTCAACCTTCCACCATATCCCTCCTGTATCTGTGTATGTGTGTATAACTTTGTTGGCTACATTTGGAGGGTGGTTTTGCTCTTAGGACATTATCAGACAAGTGCCTAAGAATGATTATGGAACTATGCTTTATAGCTTTTGTGTTCTGGCATAATGACACACGTGTTCACACGCCGCCATGATAATGATACAAAATTGCCCCAAGAATCCGGCAATACAAGTGATCGCACCACTTACTTTCATGTTTCTCTGTGAACGAGATTTCACCACCTCTCATGAGAAGATGCAAGCATGCTAAATAGCTCCAAAACACCAAAATTAAAAAAGAAAATGATCAGAAAAGCACAGATACACATTTAGAAACTTGCAAGCAAGACAATGAGGTTCATAAAAAGAATGTACAGTACCTAGTTTTCCTGTTCACACCTGGAAGTGTTCTGGCGGGACCGCCCATTGATACTGGAATCACTCCAGCAGAATCAGGCACCTTCTTGCACACACAAAAATCTAGGACATGAATGCTACAGGAGATCAATTTTCGACTTCTCCCCAACAGTAAAAAAGAACTCCCTCATAATGGCAGCAGAACTTTTGCATAACACTGGGGTACAATGACATCTAATGAAGAAACCCTTTTGCGATCTCATGGCATCATTATAATGCCATTTTTGATGCATCTGATAATCTCCAAAGTCTGCAGAAGCTTTCTATATACTTTTCAGAATTGTACGGATCAGATGTATTTGTAAATATTCCCATAGTCAAGTCAGAGGCATATGCTATTTGGTTAAGTGTTTTAGCACTGAGATGTGAATCCATCAAGATGTGAATTTTCTTAGCACCCAAAGTCAGTAGTACATCAGTATCAATTAGAAGAAATTCCCTGCTCTTTATCTTTATATAGTAGATGAGCTTGAAATTTGCATCACAAGACAAGAGAAATTGTTAAAAAGAATGATTCTATACATTTCTGCCAAGTTATGCTGTGACCTGATAATTTTAATTGATCTGAATTTTGCAAGAAATTATTTCAGAAATAACATCACAAAAACTGGGTAAACTATGGTCATCACATCATTATTAAAATCAAAGAGCTCTGCATTGAAGAAAGCTTCATAAACCTACATAAAGAAAGCTAACAATGGCAAGCCTGACCCAGCCCTAAGTGGCCATCCCCTGCTACTGGCCAACAATTTAAGGTCATCCAGCATGGCCAGGGAATTCTGGGAGTTGTAGTTTAATCTCTAGTCATAACCCCTGTTCCTTTGAGTCTAAGTGTGTGCTCCATTCCAAATGGGATCCTTTCCATGCCCTGAGTGCCATATCTCTAGCTATCAAGCCCCAGAAACTCCTTTCACCTTGGAAAGACCTCTGAGTGCTCACTGGTAACTCAGTCCCTCTGTACCCTACCCACACTGCCCACTAGTATTGCAACAAGGGGTGTTGCTTTTCCTGGACCTATGAAGTATCAGCCCCAAACTTATTTTCCAGGCCCCTGGACCTATTCCAGCATGTATAAATATAGCTATAAATGTCATACACAAATGTTATGCACCCTAGAGGCCTGCAATCTTCTAACTGCTTAGCAACATTCAAGCTTGTAACCAGTTCCTCTGTTCCTTACATAACTGACATAGTCTACAGCCCAAGTCACAAACTAGGATGCAATGATGCGTCCCAATGAAATGGCAAATGAATGAGGATGGAGGCAGGACTTGTGATTTTTGTGCCCACCTGGCATCAGCATCAGCCTGGATTGTGCAGCCAACTCCTGTTCATTTGCAAACACTGATTCTCTCTCCCCCAGTTCTCAACATACAACAAAGGAGAGGACTGGGTTTTAAGAAATTCTTGGCAATGTTGCTTTTTTGGACATTCCATTTCCAGAATGAGCCAGCCATTATCAATGGTGGCCATATTTATTGGGGGATTTTGAGAGTTGTAATCCAAAAAGGAACTTTTCCAAGTAATACAACTTCCTGAGTGGTTGGCTGACTTCTAAAAATGCAGTGTTGTTGTGTGGATCCCCTCTTTTCTAAGATCTCTCTGATAAGGCATTGAGGGCAAAGAGTGTGAGGAAGGCAGTGAGGTTTCTGCCAATGGAACACCCTCTTCCCCACCCTCCCATACCTAAAGAATCTTTTAGCCCATAGAGACAAAAGAGACACATCCCTCTATTATCACTTGCGCAACAAAATCTACGTCTGTATCTATAGAAAATATGCTGGAGAAGTAAGTCTTTTTCAGGCTAATGTCACACAATTACCTCTTAACTGCCAAAACAAATGGCAGAAACGGGAAAAGTGACACCAAATCAAAAATGTCACAGGTGATCGATTTGTGTCATCTACCGTCCTCGCTGCAGAGGCTACAGAGAAAGACACGGTGATAACCCAACACTAATATTATATTACAGCCTTCACAGCACCGAGAGCCAAGTGATGAATATGTGTCACTTTGTGTGTCGCTCACTCCCAGGGCCTGGGCGGGCAAGCATGGAAAATGGAGTGTTTAGGATTAATGATATTGAAAATGATAGAGAGGAGATTGAAAATTCCTGCCTTCCTGAACCATGCAGATTGAAATGTACCTCAGAGCTATCTTGGGTTGTCCCCTCCTCCTTTTCTCAGCACTCACTTTTAAAGGGCTCCTTTCTTTCCCCCTCTCTGTTTTCTCTTCTTCCACTTTTCAATTGTGTAAAGGAAAAAGAAATCTTTCCATTGTGTATCAGTCACCAAAAACAGAGGAAAATTCTCAGTGTCTCTTTCAAATGTCCATGCTGGTGTGTGTGTGTGTTTGTGTGTGTGTCGGGGGAGAGCAAAACTGCAGGTCCAGTTCAGGCTGATGATCACATGGTATGTGGCTATATGGTATGGTAGCATACACATCAGGGAATTAGAAATATCTATTCCTAATCCTCTAGTTCTGTTTGCAGAAGCAGAAGGTTGCAAACTCTGGCAGAGTCTGAGGATCACATGAGAGGATCACTAACAAATACAGCAGGACCCCCCCCCATATCCACTGATTCAATTATCCATGGGACACAAAACAGCACAACTACCATAGAGTCTTCCTAGAAAATGTGTCCTCTCTAGCCATTTTATAGGTCCTCCAAGGTAACTCTGTGGTATTTTAAACCAAAAGTCCCATTATTTTCAATGGTATTTACCATTATCCATGGTTTTTGGTATCCACACCCCCCCAGAACCAATCCCCAGTGGATAATGGGGTCCTACTGTATTCAGTTGTCTCACACCAGTCATTAAATATTCTCTAAACTTATGCAGGCTATTGAGGAGGACACTCTCATGCAGCCAGGAAATCAACCTGGCAGCAATGGACAGTGTGCATTTGAGGGCCTTGAGCCTGTTGGAAGATGGAAGTGGTGAAGGAATAGTGATACTGCTATTTGTGCTAGTTGGCTGCACCATCCAGACTGATGCTGATGCCAGGTGGGCACAAAAATCACAGGTCCTGCCTCCATCTTCATGCATGCTGCTGCCAACATATCTCAAGCACTTCAGAGACAATGGGGCATTGGTCTTCATGTTCACCCTCTCCATGGGGGCACCAGGAAAGAGGAACCCCTTCTAGGCTGCTGCTACAGAAATTAAAAGTGCAGCATTAGCCTGGTATCCACCAGTTCCATTAAACTGATGGGCATAAAGAGTTGCTTCTGGCTTCCACTTTTGAGAATGTGGGAATGAACTTTTGTTTTTCAGGCCCATGAGAGGAGAGATTAGAGCAAGGTAAATGAAGATGTTGAACTTGAGGGAAGGGAAGTAAAGAAGACTCTCTAATTTTCTTGTCTTGAATAGATATAAAATTCCTGAACCTATGATGGGGACAAAATGTTCTTTGCCCTCCAGTTTCCTTGGTGAGGGTATAAAAAATGCATTATTGGTACTCTTTACAGGTTTCAAAGTCACTCTCTTGCTTTAGGAACATAAAATGAATTATATATAACTTTGGTTTGCCATAAAATTCATTATATATGGCTTGGTTTCATATATGAAAAAGTACACTTTAGTCTTAATATTATTACAAATTGAACATACTTTTAAAAAACAAACAAACCACAAACATATTTTTGTTAAGGCCCTCAACCATAAGTAACACTTGAACTATAAAGAATGTCTTTGGTTTTGCCAATTTGAGGGAAAAGCAAGTCTCCTCTTTCAAATAAAAAATGAAATTTATTTTGTCTCCACTAGTTTTCTATAGTGTCCAGCAGATACAGCACACTCTTTCCCATAAAAATGATTAGGAAAAGGAAACCAAGGCAAGGTATTGTAATCTTCTGATACAGTATGTAATATTACATAAAGGTCTTATCCTTACATAGTTTTTAGAAATAATTTTGCAGCAATATAAATGGGTACACCTTAAATTTTTCATTCATCCTTCTAAAAGAAAATATTCCATAATCATTTTTAATTCCTTCCCCCCACCCAAAAAAGGTGGAGAGGGAGGGTTTACAAAAAAAAAAACAAAAAAAAAAAACACCTCTTTATTTCTGACATTGTTTCCTGGGCCTTCACATCTCCTGAACAAGAATGTGTGTCTCGACACATTGAGAACACCCCAAATTAAAAAAAAAAAAAAAGTCAGTTGCTAGAAGATATTTTGCATTTTGGGAATTTTTTTTCTTTAATTGTTTTTCCAAAAAAAGAAAAAGAAAAAAAAAAGCATTTTGTGCAAATAAAACCCCCAAGTACAATGTTTCATGCAGAAAATAGTGTCTTTGCACAAAATACAATATTTTCAGTTGAAAAATGCTGCTTTTGGGGGAGAAATGTTTTAAACAAAAAAAAAATCCCCCCTTTTTTTTTGGAAAAACAAAATGCTCCTCAAAAAGTCATGACATGTGAAAAATCTTCAAAAATGAACAAACTGTCTTGCCCAGAGGGAAGTAAATTTTTGGAATTCTTCATTCTTACATGCAAAAATGATATACTGTATATACTCATTTATAAGTCTAGAAATGTTAGTCAAAAATCAACCGCAAAAACCCTGGGTTGATTTATCCATGGGTTAACATAAGTACTGTACCTTAACTCTTATCAAAAAAGAAACCATCCCCTTCTCTGAGTAGAATGGCAAAAGGCATTTTTATTGTTTGGGCAGGAAAATAGTCGTGGCAGCAGCTAGCCCCCTGAGGCGGTGCTGGCGCTTTACTCTTCCGTGGAATGACCCTCAACTTACCCAAAGGTCATATCAAAGTCCATAATTTTGATTCCCAAACCTGTCCTTGATTTATACAGGAGGTCATCTTATACATCAATGTGTACCGTAAGAGTAATAAATAAAAGGTGTGGAGTGGGATTATAATAAATGGATGATTAGGTAGTGGAGGACAGGAACTAGGTGGTCAGTTTCAAACCCAGTTGGAGGACACTGTCCACTTCTACCCTTCCAGTCTATAGAAGGAGAAGCCTATAGAAAGCAAGAGGCATTTGTATGTTCAGCTTGAAGGTGATGAAGATGGGAAGTGGAGTAGGACTATAGGTTATTGAGTAAGTAGTGAGCAGTATAGTGAGAAGAAGTACCAAGGAGGAGGGTAATGGTGAGGAGAGAGGTATGAATTGGAATGAATTAAGCAGGAAGTGAAAAGCATGAATGGGTACAAATGGAAGTGCAAAAGGCAGTGGGCATGGTACAAAGAAAGGGCAAATGACAGTGTAGTCCTTTCATCTCCCTGCTCCACATTTGGGAGGCATATAGCTTATCTAACATTTTGTAATGACATTTGCTCTTAGACTGGTGTAAAAAAGATTATCACTGTGGATTGGCTTCAGGCAATACCTAGCCAGAGTGTTGGGTTGATAAAGGAGTATTAATAGCCTGGGGCATTCTGGTGATGTATTTCCATAATCCTCCAACAACTGTATACATCTGTCAACATGCCCCAAAGAATGAGAATGCTGCAATACTAGTTGTTGAATGTGAAGCTACCAGGTGTAGGATCACAGTGGAATTGGATTTAGAGGAGGACTTGACAATTCATGCTTTTTGTTATCTAAATAGCAGAACCACCTCAACTCTTGGGCTGTTTAAAGTTCTAATTTGTCATTATGTCTATACAGTATTTGACGGACACTTCTTTGATTGTTAAGTATGTCAACAATTGGTAAAGTTGGCTATTATACATATTAGTTATGTATTAATGATATTGATAAATTTACTTTCTATAGATATACTGCCATGTAATATGATTGATTAGTAAGCAAAGTTGAGGCATAAATATCACCTGAAGAAGTTACTATGAAATAATAATAATAAGAAGAAGAAGAAGAAGGAAGAAGTTTTATTTATATCCTGCCTTTCTCCCAATATAGGAACTCAAGGCAGCTAACAGTGAGCTTAAAACAATGCACAGACATTAAAAACATATTATAAATATGAAATTTAAAAAACAGATTAAATAATTTACAGTATTAAAACATTTTAAAACATTAACAATATTAAAATACAATAAAACTATATACACCTTAAAAACCAAACTGCACAGCACCTACAAGCCCAGCCTCCTTCAGATTGAAAATGCCTGATGATACAAGAATGTTTTTACTTGTTGCCAAATGAAGAGCAGAGACAGGGCCACCCTGGCCTCTTTAGGGAGGGAGTTCCAAAGTCTGGGGGAGGATCCACACAATACAAATAATCCAGTTTGAAAATTGATTGTTTGCATAGCTCCTTCCTATGGAATCCTGGTATTTGTAGTTTTACAGGGTACTTTAGCCTTCTCTGACAAAGAGTGCTGGTGCCTCACCAAACAACTGATCCCAGGATTCCATAGGAAGGAACCATGCAAATAATCCAGTTTCAACCTGGATTATTTCTCTAGTGTGGATGCCCCCTTGGAGTAGTCATTGAGAAAGCTCTCTCCCTTGTTCCCACCAAATGAGCCTGAGAAGGTGATGGGATAGAGAGAAGGGCCTCTCCAGATGATCTAAGAGCTCTAATGGGCTCATAAAGGGAGATATAGTCCTTAAAATAACCTGGACCCAGGCTTTATAGGTCAAAACCAGCATTGAATTGTGCCCGGAAGTGGCCCAGCAGCCAATGGAGCTATTCCAACAAGGGAGTTGTGTGCTCTCTGTAGCCAGCCCCAGTTAACAACCTGCCTGCAGCTTTTTAATGTTTCTGAGCACTTTGTAGAGTGCATTACAGTAATCCAAATGGGATGTAACCAAGGCATGTACCACTGTGGCCAGTGAGAAATGTCTTGATATTCCCAGGCTGGTTGTATTGTTGTTTGGCCACAAGAGTTTACTGACTTGCAAGATTCCACGCTGAACAGGCGCATGCTCCCTTGTCTATTTAATTGTGACTGCAACTCAGCCACTTTGGGGATTAAGGGAGTGAATCTAAACTATGCTGATTGTGCTGCAGTAGTCTTGATTTCCTCTGTGAAGAAGAGCAGTCAACTACTGTCCTCCCTGCACCTTTTGGATTAAGCCAAGTAAGAAAACGTCATGTTTGGTCATTGGAGTGTTCTTATATTTGAGAATCTACACCAAGCAGAAACATGCTGTTTATAGATTTGTTGCTAAAAATATCTAACACCGGATGATCATGTTTGTCATTACTGTAACTTAGACACCTTGTGGTTTGTGTGTGAATTGCTGCTAATGTTAATTAAAATCTGAGAGATTTAATCCTCTGTGAACAAGACTGGTTTATTTTTGTGGTGTAGAGTTGGGGGGGGGGATATTCAGTTGGTTTCCCAGTCCAAGTTATTGGTTCAAGCTCTTACTGATACCAGTGGTGGCTTCTGTTCAGTAAGTAGCATACCCTCCAAATGAAAACCAGGGCATGTGTGTCCAAGCATCAAGATAGCAAAAGTTATTAATGAGGAAAATCACACAAGCTAGGAGAGTCTACAGCAGTTTGCTTTTCTATGAGCCTACTGGGAAGAAGAAGATACCACTCCAACCCCTCATCTCCTCCCTGCTGAATTAACTGAGTACAAGCTACCTTTGCACTTTGAACACAGTTTGCAGCAATTGAAGTAAGCAGAGGACACAGCCAGTCTTCATTTCTCTGGGCCTCGCGTGGGGATATTCTTAGGAAATAAGGAGTCCCATTGACCGCAAGCAAGAACTTTGCTTTGCCAGTGTATCCAACCATCAAGAAAAGAAAGGGAGAGGAAGGAAAGAGGAAACTCATTACCATTGTCTGATTATCTATGAGGCATTGCTTGGAACAACAGGCCCCTCAGTGAGACTAATAAACTGGATAGGAAAACCATGCAGGCTATGAAAGCTTCCTCATCCCAATTAATAGAAACTTTATAGGAAGTTTTATATTTCTTATCATTGTTTTACTGTGTTTTTAAAATATATTTTACAGATTCTTGCTGTTTCATGCTATGTTGTTGTTGCTGCTGCTGCTGCTGTTTGTAGTTATTTTGATAATTTGTTTTGCAATTGTATTTTACAGTTTTACATTTATTATTCCTTCCTTCCCTCTGTGTGTGCTTAGGTATACACTAACAGTGGACCTTTGGTATCTACTAGGGTTCCAAGACCCCTGTGGATACCAAAATCTGTGGATGCTCACATCCCATTATATACAATGGCATAGTAAAATGGTGTCCCTTATATAAAATGGCAAAATCAAGTTTTGTTTTTTTGGTTGTTATTGTTGTTGTTTTAATATTTTCAAGCCATGGATGGTTGAATCCATGGATGCAGAATCTGTGGATACAGAGGGCTGAGTGTATTTTAAATTGTACGCCTTTGACAGGCCCCAGTGTTTTGTTTTGTTTTTGCTTGTTTTATTGTAAAACCTGTTGTAATATAAAGTGCCATGTACATAGATGGTGCTATATAAATAAATGATAACAACAACAACAGCTTGGTTCCTTGCTAGTAGAACAGAAGGAGGAAATGTTAAAAAAAACAGGAACCTAGGCTACCTGTCTATCAAGCAATTCTAGTAGATCATTTCTTACATTCTCAGCAAATCTGAACATAATTGTCAACATGCTAACTACATTTAATGGAGGGTTGCAGTTGAAAAAATCATGATGTGGTAGAAGGGGAAGATTTTTCTCATCTTCAGGGCTGGAATATTCTTCTTAGTAAGAATTATCCTGAGTACTAAAATACCATATAGTGTTAAGTAGTATTTCTTACTTTTATACATAGTACTTTGAGTTTGTGATTAAGTGCCATGCATATATATATCATCAGAGCATGAAAAAAAGGGTTTGTCTATATGGGTCTTTATCCTGTCTTGCCCCCATCTTGGAGCCCTGTAGTCCAAACAATGCAGGGCTCTTGCCCTATTTTGCCCCCACCCCCCCGGCAGTCCTCACAACATCTGGGACAAAGATGGAGGGAAGATGGGGTAAATCCTGTTAAACCATTTCAACAAAATACCCAGAAAAAAATCACTTCATTTAGGGAAAAAATGGATCAAGACCCACAGAACCACAAGAGTCCATGCCGGCTTGCCAGCCTGTCTCTGTAGCCACCATTGCTGCCATCTGCATCACACTCTCTGAAGCCAGGAATAGGGCCCACAACATGCAATCAAGGGTGGCTTTGGAGAGTGTGATCTGGATGGCAGTGGCAGCAGATGGGCCAGTGTGTACATGTGGACTCCATCCTGGCAGGAAGCTGGCATATTCTGGTCAGTGTAAATGAGCCCAAAGTTAACTTTTTGAACTAAAATTCCCAGAATCTCTCAGACCCCAAGCTGTCTAGGAATCTAAAGAGGTAACATGTCCAAGACCTTCAGAATATATAATTTTACAATTCAGTTTATGTAACAACATAAGAGTGTTTAACGATGGTTTAGCACTTTTGAATGTTCAAAGGGTTTCAGATACATTCTGTATTAGCCCTTACAATAACCCTGTAAGGCGGCACAGTATTTTGATTGCCCATATTGCAGGTGAAGGGCCAAGAGGGAAATCATTATTCCCTAAGGCTTTTGGAGCTCACTTTGGAGGAGAGGGAGGTTTAAATTATTTTACAATGTTGTTTAATTTTAAAACAAATATTCATATGGCATAATTTCAATGCTTATGGACTCTTGACTGACCTTTTGTTTGTTTTAAATTTGAAAAAAACTTTCATTTGCTTTTCCTAAATACACAAATCAATGCTACAATATATAAAAGTTTAGTAATGTCCTAGTCATTATAATTAAGCAACTTGGACTTTGTGTTTCACTGTCTACCTAATTTTTACACTGAATGACATTTTAATATATATATCATACAGAAAAAGAACAAACACAAAAAGGGTAATAAGCTTTAAGAAAATAATCCAAATTTTACCATGGTTATTCCTAATAAAGCTAATACAAATCCATAGATTTTGATCAATAAATAGGCTAGGGTAACCTCAGCTATTTATGTTATTTTCAGCTTCTGAGCATCTTTTAAGTAAGTGTTGCTCAGAAGGGATTCAACCCTCAAGGCTATCTATAAAACATAATTATCATCTCATAAACATGCAATGCCAATATAAAATTATGCCCAAAGGGCCTGTCAGCATTATTTTTATATAACAATAGACTGATAGTAAAGCCACAAACGGAGAATCAACAGAAAACCCAATTAATTGGATCATAATTACATTTGCTTCATGGGGGGGATAAATGCCAAGATAATGGATCTACTTGAATTATGACCCTCATAAAGTAACCCCAGTGAGACTTGAGAGACAAGAAGGTGAGGCGTCAGAGTCAGGAACAGCCATCCACAGAAAAAGGAGTAAATTGGATGCGATCATTGGAACACGTGGACCTGTTTGCTTCATGAAAATGACAGCAGGCAAGCTATCTGTATCCATCCATCCTGCAAACTATTAAGTAGAAATACACTGACAGATGCAAACTTATGGCCAGCTCCTTGGTGCTATTTCTTGTAAGACACTTTGTGTACTAGGTACAGATACCGCCTGAATATAAAATACAGGCCAGAGTATCTTATCTGTTACAACAGACACATACTTGTTTCAAATGTGGCTTCTGCCTGAGATACAAACATTTGATTCTTTCATGTTCATAACTTCTGTATATTTTAAAGGGAAAAGATGCCTTTAGAACAAGTGAGCCTGTTTTCCTTGCTGCAAGCCGCATTCCAAAACACTGTAAACTGGCTTTGGGGTTTAAAAAAACATTGCATTTTAGAATTCCTCCATAAATATAACAGTTGGTCAAAGATTTAAAAAAGAAAAAAAAATTATAGTATTTGTAATTACAGTTTCAAGAGAAAGAGAAGGAGCCAGTGTGGCATAGTGGTTTGAGTGTTGGATGACTACTCAGGAGACCAGAGTTCAAATATCTGCTGAACCATGAAAACCCACTGAGTGACCCTGGGCAAGTCACACACTCTTAGGCCTCCTACCCTGTCATAGGTTCACTTTAGAATTGCCATAAGTCAGAAATTACTTGAAGGCACATGCCAGCAAGTTTGATTGTAATAAATACTCATTCGTTACTTGCTATTACAGTATTTTTTTCTATCTTCTCTTTCCAATTTTACAGGCACACCTCAGTTAACAAAGCCTCTGACATAGCACTGCTTCACATAGTCTTTTTATGCCTGCTCAGCCCCTATTTTCCACCTTCTTCTCTGTCTAGTTGGAAGGGGTTTAGCTGTATTGGTACTGAAACAAGGGTGAAAGGGGGCTATAGAAACAGGTGTGTGTGTGTGTGTGTGTGTGTGCTGAGTTGGAGCAGCATGTCTGCAGTGAACAATGCAATAAAGTTTGAGCTGGGATTATACTCTAGCTAATTCTACTACAGCTGTGTGTATGTACCTGCATACACCAGGAAAAGTTAACTTTAATGACTTCCATAATCCCCAACTGAGCATGTTTGAACAGTAAAACAGACAAAAAAGGGGAGAACATATAAGCATCCTCCATCAGCCATCCCTAGAATGTTTTTTAAAGGAGGAGGTTGATACAGTAGGACCCCCTATTCATTATCCACAGGACACAAAATAGCACACATACCATAGAGTCTTCGTAGAAAATGTGTCCTCTCTAGCCATTTTCTAGGTCCTCCAAGGCAACTCTGTAGTATTTTAAACCAAACATCCCATTATTTTCAATGGTGTTTGCTGTTATCCATGGTTTCTGGTATCCACCCCCCCCGAACCAATCCCCAGTGGATAAGGGGGTCCTAATGTAGATCTGTAAGTCTGACCACTAAAAGAGAAATCATAAGAAAAACTGTGAAAGAAAAAAAAAAATCATCCCTGAATATATTTTTGAAAGAAGCTTTCAGGTTGTCTCTAGAAGGTTCAAAATATTTTTGTTTACTTCTGCAAGGCTTACCTGACCTGTTTCTTTCATTTCACATGTGCATGGGTCATGGGGGTTGTCTAAATGGTGAAAATACCCCTCATGGAATTTGCTGGGTATCTGACCTATCTAAATGGGATCCCCATTTACATCAATCTACACTATTCAGAAGGAGGGGGGCCCAAAACAGCAAAAACAATACTGGTTTGTTTGTTTTTAACAGTGAGGGGTGCACATTTCTTCTTGGTAGAACAAGCAATTTTCTTTGAATCACTTTCCCATACAAGAGGATGCACAAAGCTGATTGGCCAGGTGAGCGCGGGGGCAGGACTTGCTAACAGGGCAAGCACCCATTGCTGCCCGAATGGTAATAAGTTGAATTTTTGCCTTAGCGAGCAATCACTAAGGCGATAAAATGGGCTGTGTGGTGTTTTTTGCTGTCCTTTTAACTAAGGAGATTATCAGACGGTAAAAATATCCCAGGGCAGGAATGACAGGAGATCACTAAAAGGCTTACCTTTTAGACGTCGTCCCTGTCCTGGGATGCTCCTGTTCTGCTCCTGTTTCTCCCCCACTTCCTCTTATTCATGGAAAAATCCGTGAAGAAGAGGCCCATATCATTATTATAATGGAATGACGGGCAAGTGACCAGGAGCCCCATTGTGCTCCTGGGATGACAACTGGCTCTGACGGCACCAGGAGGTCCCTGCCAGACACTTCTCGGTGCAATCTGTATTACAAGGTAAGTTAAACGCTTTCCCTCCCTCCCCGGGTAGCTTTTATTTTTTTAAATGGCGTTTTGTGTTTGGTTTTGAGTTTTGACAGCTGGGGGAGGGTATTTTTAAATTTGCTGCCCAGCTGTTCTCTCACGAGAACAGCCGGGATTTTTCAGTTCCCAGACGTAAAAGCAGCCTTATGATGGCAGCGAAGGGAGGGGGAGCCCATTCCTGTCTCAGAATGAAGGTAGGTGTGTGAAACTTTTTTCTTTATTCCATGGCAGGAATGGGAGTGGAGTGGGTGGGGGGTAGCGGGACAGAAACGGACCCTAAGGGTCTGTCTGATAATCTCCTTAAAAATCACTCTATTTGCTCCAGCACAATAGACAACTTTAAAAAAAAAAGTTTGGCGGCGGTGAAGTACTAACCTGACTAAATCACTTGTGGCTGCCATCTTGCATGCAAAGCTTATGGGTATTTCTGGGGCCAAAACCACCATCAAGACAAGTCGCTGCTGCTGTGAAATGCCATAACTGCAAGGTACTCCCGGTTTCCCCCTCCCCCATATAGATGGGCCCTTAGGTTTGGATAAAATGTTTGCTGAAACATGTTGAACTTTGTTTTTTTGTAGTGCAGGAATCTACCGTATCCTTTTTTCTTTCCATGCTATTTCTGCCTCTGCTATGAAATGTTCTGTAAAAGAAGTAATGCACAGGAACACATCTGCTTTGTTAACTGAAGCATATCTATCTTTTGTAGATCAGTTTACTTTACAGAAGATAGAGAGAGGTAGAAACACCATCAGTGATGCTTTATGGCTTTATGAGAACACACAACCAGTGAGCTTGAATATCTGAGTGTCAAATGCTCAGACAGGAAGACAATTGTGGCTATAAATCTAATGAGATGGTAATGATATGCAAATTAACAGCACCACAAGTCAATTGGGTAAATTTTCTTTTTGGAGCATATTAAGTGATATTTTGCTTAAGTACAATGGTTGGATGAACAACAAATACATGTGCAAAACCTAAGAGAATCAATTCTTTTTAAAAAAGCAGTGTGAGGATAAATAAGGTGGTATAAACAGAAACTATTTCAAAAGACATGTGAGAACACTGCTGTGTGTATGTATTTTTATGCATATGGATATATTAGTAAATTCAACTTGCATTGTATATATATCAAGGCATGCAACTAGTTACCAGTCACAAGGTTGACTCATATGGGAGAAGGGAAATGCTCACTGGCCACACTCCAAAGTTGAATGGATGTATCTGTTCCATGTACAACTTGTTCTGTCTCGGCTTGAGGTAATCACCTTCATGTTGTCCACCGACCTCAGAAGCTGCTTGAAGGAAAACTATATCAAAATCACCCATAGGTGGTATTTTACACCAGTCAGGCTAAATAAGATGAAAAGCATGAAAAATAGCAATTGTTGGAAATGTGGTAAATTTCAGGGCTCACTAGTACATATGTGGTGGAAGTGTAGCGAAATTAAGAAATTTTGGCTTAAAGTACATGAGAATATTAAACAAATTTTACAGGTTGCTTTAGAATTCTTGCCTGAAACCTATTTACTGAACATGATAAAAGTGCTGAATAAGAAGGAAGAAAACACATATTGGAGGATTATTCTATACATGATTACATCTGCGAGAATAGTACTAGCGAGAAAATGGAAATAAAAAGAGGTGCCAACAATAGAAGAGTGGAAAGAGAAATTGCTAGACATGATGGTATTAGATGAACTAACAAATAGACTAAGAAACAAAGATAGTAGAAAGACGAGGATAGATTAACACGTACTAATGAACTACTGGGACAAAACAAATGATGAATACAAAGATTTTGGAAAGTTGAAATAGAACTGATTATATGATGGCTAGGTAACATGAGATGCAAGAAATTGAATAAGAGTGTATGTGAGGCAAATTGAAAGAAGGAAGGGAATGTGTGACTATGTTCAGAAACTACTAATGCAGCTGTTAAGAGGAAGAAACTACAATAAGAAATATAGCTATCGGGAAAGTAGCATATGGAGTGAGTGTTAAGTATGGAAAAACAAATAGGTATAGCAGAATGTAATTTAGGAATTTATAATCTTATTTTATTACAAATCTAGTTTAATCATATTATTAAAATCTTAATAAGATATGTAATGGGAAACAAGAACATTCTAATATTAAGCTGATAACGTGACTCAGGATACGATAAAGGAAGTCGTGGAAAAAGAATAGCTTTGTTTTAAACCTGGTGTTTATAATTATGGTGGACAATAAGTACCATGTTTACAAATCTTTATGTGGAAACTTTATGTGATTTTTTTGTGTGTTATAAGCTTAATGTGATGCTTTTTCTCTTTTTTGTAAATAAATAATATTAAAACTAAAAAAAAAATAGAAGCTGCGTGAAGGATCTGGATGGATACCTTTCTGACAGCCACAACTAATCTTTCTTTCTATCTAAGGCTCTCTTAATAGGGGCTAAACTGGGTTTAGTTGAGAGTTAAGGCCAGAGTTATTTTTGTTAAGATAAATAGCCAGTCTGGTGAAGAGAATGGTAATGATTTTTAAAATAAATAGCCAGCACAGGAGATGGTGAGATGGGATAATTGTTGCCGAAACCTGAGACGTTCAGAATCCAGACCATAAGCTACACCTGCAAATCCTGCTTTTGTTAAATATTAAGTAGTTTCCCTGTGACATTTTAATTATAACATTATAGATTTCAGGGCCAGCCAGGGAAAATTTCAGCATTTGATTCATTTTGGCAAAAGACAGAAAACAGAAAACTGTCATAGGAGCCCACATCAAAGCTCAGATTGGATTTCTTTTTAGTGTTTTAGAGATGACCCTAATATTCAGATCAAAGCCTTATAAAGGTCAAATGCTGTATCTAAAGTTAGGGCTTTTCCATATTGGTCTAAAGAAGCATGAGTTCTTGCAATAGAGCTGCTTGGTTTGCAGTTTTAACCAGTTTTTCTGGTTTGTCTACCCATTCTATTTTGGGAGGGGGGCAATTTCATGGAACCGCAGTAAGGTTCTTTCAAAGGTGTGTTTTTTTCCCATGTTCATATATTTTATTATTTTTTCATTACCATTAAAACAATAACAACAACAAAAAAATTCAAACAATCTTGCTTTCTTATACTTACACTCCTTATCTCGTTTTCCATTCAACACCTATACAACTCAGCACAAAATGTAACTTCCTCTTTTCCTTTCTGTCTTGTTGATTCATTACACAATCCTTCTCCTTCCTCTTTCTATACTTCTCCTTTTAGTTCTGTTGTGGCTATCTTTCTTATTTTATATTAATCTATTTCCTTATCTATCTGTGTTTATTATTGCCTCATCCCCCCACTTTTCTTTCCATAATGGAATTAATATTTTCCATTCATCACAATTTTTTTAGACTTTTCCACATCCAACAGCATTGTTAGTTTGTCCATCTCATACATATTGTATAATTTTATTATCCATTCTTCTATTGATGGTCCTTGTTGACTCTTCCAATTCTTCGCGTATATGATTCTTCCTGCCGTCACCATATATAACAATTTTTTTTCATACTTTCCTTGTTGCCAATTTTTAACATTATGTAACATATTTAGTAAATATATTTCCGGATCACATTGAAATTCTGCCTTCAAGATTTGTTTGATAGTATTATGTATCTTATGCCAATATTTTTTCGCTTCTTCACATCTCCACCACATATGATAAAAGGAGCCCAATGTTTTTTTTACATTTCCAACATACTGCTGATGAATTTTTGTATATTTTTGCTATTTTTTCTGGTGACAAATACCATCTAAACACCATCTTATAATAGTTCTCTTTTACATTATTGCTCCTTGTAAATCTCAAGTTTTTATTCCATGATGTTTCCCAATTCTCCAACAGGATTTCTCGTCCTATATCTTGGGCCCAAAGGTGTTTTTTAAAGGAGGGGCATGGTTTGCTGAGGTTGTCCTATGGTTTGAAGGGCAAATTTTCCTATCTCTATCTCTCTTCCTAATTCCAGTGGGCTCCAAGGTTCACTCAGCCTTCCATCCTTTCGTAGGTCAGTAAAATGAGTACCTGGCTTGTGGGGGTAATTAGCTAACACACACTGGAAACTGCTTAATGCAGTGTAGATGTGTAAATTGCTATTGCTTAAAACAATTTGTAAGCTGCTCTGATAGCCTTGTGGCTGAAGAGCGGGGGTATAAATAAATAAATAAATAAATAATAAACATTATCACATGTGGCAAAAATGGCAGGATCACAACATCAAGGTAGCACGAATGGGCCCCGCTATCACATGATGTCCACCTCCTCATGTTATTACCCTGTGCTGCAGCTGTGAAAAAGGCATTATTTCTCATTCACGGGACAAGCCGTCAATAGATTGTCAATAGCACTCTTTTTGCACTATTGACTGCATGCAAAACCACGTCCCATTGTAATCGCAAGATTACAGCATGAATGGGCGGTCCTCGGTGAGAAAACTTCCAGATGAGAATGTGAAAATGAAGCACAGGATGCTCTTTTTATGAACTGTCCTATTTAGTTTGCACATTTTTAGGCTTGTTTCAGTGCTTGAGTGTTCATTTACTTTCTTAATTGTTTTTGGAGTTTTAAGTGTGCTCGTGTCTTCTTGTGAGAACCGCCAAAATCTTGCCCATGTTGAATCGTGGAAGTAAACTCCTGTTCTTGAAGCACTAGTGCTCTCCGTGCAATAATTCCATTGTGTTATAAGGCCGCGATATTCCCTCTATCTTCATTCACGGAATTACAGCGTTTTTAGCTACTAGTCTGATAATGTCCATAGAGATAAAGTGCAAAAGTGCCATTTCACTCATGCTCTGCAGCTCGATAACTCTTAAAAAAGAAAGGAGGAGAAAAGAAAGGATCATATTATTCTGATATTTCTTGGAATTAAAATTTTAAAAGAAATGGAAGAGGAACATTTCTTTTCAGAAAGTCCATGACTCCCCGCATTCACTGAGAAACAAGACACAGTGAGAGGAAATAAAGCAAATGTGTTTATTTTAGGAACGCATTCTGCCTCCCATAAGATTTCACAACATAAGCATGCCAGTGAAGAGGAAGATACCTCCTTTACAGGCAGTATACGTTATATAGGATTTTCTCAAACCTTCAGACACAGAAGACCAAACTGTACATCTCAGAGTCTCTGGGACATGTTCTCAAAGCATTCCTGATAGCTTATAGAGAAGACTATAAGGCTAAATTCCATTTGTATATTTATGTTAATATAGCAGACTACAGAAGAAAAGGCTTCTTTGCAAAAATTCCATCAAAGACAGCATCTCTGTTAGGCCTTTGTCTTGGTTGCAATAAACCATAGGAAAGCCATGGTTGTCATGTCTGCTGTTTTGTTTTGTTTTTTCTTCAAAATCCACTCTTGAGTGGAAATTTATTTATTTATTTAATTTATATCCTGCCTTTCTCCCCATGTAAGGTCAAAGGAGGACAAAATTCTGCAGTTGGTGCTAGGAACTGTCAGAAAGTAATCCAGGACAATAGAAATGTTGTTTGGCTATTTAAAAAACAAAAAACAAAAAACACAACCCTGAATATTACAGTAACAAATACAGCAGCCCCCTGGCACCATTTCCCCATCTGGAGGAGCCCTTGGCTGCAGTTATCTAATTTTATTCTTTGCTTTTTTTTAAATGCTGGGAGGCATTTCAAAAACACACTTGACCAAATATAATATCTGAGTTGAACTATTCCTAATGCAGCATATTAAAACACAAAATTCTGTTTACATCGCTATAAGGTCATAAGTTTGCAGCAAAACTGATCCGAGAAAATGTCCCAAGAAATTGGGTAGAAAGGAATTAAAGTGAGATTGACAAGACCAGTATGCTCCCAAAATTTTAGGGAAAATAATGAGCTGCTCCAGCGCTGAGGTACTCTGAGGAAATATTAATTCCTTATAATATTAGAGGCAATGACTGCCAGATCAAAATGTAAAGTACAAGGAACAATGCATTATTTCTGCATCATTGCAGAACTTTAGGGAACTCATTGGTGTTGATATTGGTGATAATGAAGGTATGAAACAAATGGAACAGTTTACATGAGGTGCAAAGCTTAGAAAAGTCACTTTTTTTTGGAATACAACTTCCAGAATCACCATGCCTGCTGGGTAACTTTTTCACACTCTGAGTAAGGCATAGCTAAGGCTTCATCTAATCATGCTGGAGGTTGATGGTCTCATTCCCATCTCTTGAAGTTTGCTTTAAAAGCTACTGTGCAGACACCCAGTGTTGGACAGGTCAATGGAACTGGGGAAACTCTCCCCATTCTGACAGTTTTCCTGGTGTAATTCCATCCTTTGACCTGCTGTTTGCCTTATAGGATAGACCTTTCCTACAGAACATGTTTTGTTGGGGGGGGGGGACAGGGCTGGAGAAGGGAGTTCACAGAAGTGTATCTCTCATCCGCCTTCATTCTCTTGCAGCCACAACCCTATTCCCAATACTAAACAGATGGGTGGACAATTCCTTGAATGAAGTCAGTTGGGTCATTTTGAGCAGCAAGTGGTAGGAGTGGCCAGTCTCAGCTCATCTCCAAAGAAAAAAAGAGTCGCCTTTTCTATGCCCACAGTTATGACTCTGAGCAGATAACTGAGGAACCAAATAGTTTCTCTTGGAAGACTGAAGTGGGCTGTGGGGCCATTACTTTCAGTTCCTCAGTGTAAGCAAGCAACACTGAATTAACAGCCTGTAGATATCCTGGTCTCAACACAATCCTGTGTCCCTGTTTTGGACTGTACTGACACAACTACTCGATGATCTCTCCCATGGCTGAACATTTCTGCTTCAGTAGGATCCTGAACAGCTTGGCAGAAGTGCCATTTCTGATACAGTACAGGTCCTGTCCTGGGAGAAAAGCAGGACAAAAATTAAATAAATAATAAATAAATACATGCTTTCTCCCATATGTATCAATCACATGTTTCAGGAACACATCAGGAGTGCAACAGACCCTCAGATTTCTGCGCGTGAAGACCCAGCCATAATCCATCTGTTCAGAGCATTGTTAATACCTGTATACAGGGAAGGAGTCGCTGGTGCTGCTATTATATTGTTTTACATAATCATTGCTAAGTTCTGGAACCACAACCATTAACCATAGTATAAGAGTTAGTGTGGAGCATATAATGGTTAAGACAATTCTCCCAAATATCCTTCCAGTTCATGGAAGAGACCACAAAGGCCATCTAGTCCAACCCCCTGCCATGCAGAAATACCCAATCAAAGCATTCCTGAAAGATCCAGCCTCTGTTTAAAAACCTACAAAGAAGGAGATTCGAGACTTCACCACACTCCAAGGCAGTGCATTCCACTGCTGAACAGCCCTTACTGTCAGGAAGTTCTTCCTAATGTTTAGGTGGAATATCTTTTCCTGTAGTTGAGTCCATTGCTCTGTGTCCTAGTCTCTGGAGCAGCAGAAAACAAGCTTGCTCCATCCTCAGTATGATATCCCTTCGAATACTTAAAAATGGCTATCATGTCACCTCTTAACCTTCTCGTCTCCAGGCTAAACATACCCAGCTCCCTAAGCTGCTCCTCATAGGATATGGTTTCCAGACCTCCCACCATTTTGGTTGCCCTCCTCTGGGCATGCTCCAGCTGGTCAATATCCTTTTTGTTCTCATGCTGCTTCCCAGAGATCACTATATTGGCATTTCTTTATACTACCAGCCATTACTGCTGGCAAATTGCAACCTGGATATGTTGGTACATACCAGCTGTCTAACACTTTCTCATCTCCAGGACCTGTTTGGGGCCCACTAAAAGGTCCTGAACCCTATACGCAAAATAGGTTCAGGGCTTTGGATAGTTCCTTCAAAATTTGAACTACAACCTGGTGTGGATTCATCTTTCCACTGACATGGGAGACACCATTGCAATGGAGGATGAAGGAAGCAGCACTGAGATAAATAATAGTGGAGCTATAGGACCAAACAACAATAGAGCTGAAAATAGAGGAGAACTAATCAATAGGGAAACCAGGGGGATTTCCAATATTATCATCTGGGCTCTGACTTGATCCAGTATGTTCACAAAGCACCCATGGTATATAATTATAAAATTAACAAGTTTAATTGTTATCACTGAGTGTGCTGTACTTGCAGAGTTATTGCCAACCATGAATGAAAAGAATTCGTTAACATTCACACCACTGTAAAGGAAAAGAAAAATCCACTTTTATACTTCCTTAATCTCTGCTTGTGTTTGATTGTATAGACAAGCTTTAAGGGAGGGGGGCACATACAGTATAAAGTCTATGCTGTGTCAATCATGGCCTTCTACCTAGGATCAGATTATTATCCTGTATTATATAGAACAGGCTGACTCCATCTTCTTCGCAACATGCTCAAAGCTATCAGACTTATTGGTTTTCAGTCCCCTGCTGTGTTGCCATGAACCTTTGATGAAGGGATGTGGTGTTCCTGGCAGAAATGTCAGCAGCCCAATGAAGAAATCAAAGGGAATCTCCTTGGTCTACAGCCTATAATATTCCCAGGGGAGGACAACCATGGGTGCAAACTACAGATTCATTTTAACAGCCAAGGCACCTTTACTTTATGGGATTTAGCAAGTATCAGCATTGAGGCCATGATATTGAGAACACAGCTGTGCTGGGCAGGGCACGTTTCTAGGATGGAGGACCATTGCCTCCCAAAAATAGTACTATATGGTGAACTCGCCACGGGTCAGTGTAAGAGGGGTGCTCCAAAAAAGTGATACAAGGACTCCCTGAAACAACATCTCAGGCTTCGCCAAATTGATCACCAACAATGGTCCACCCTGGCCTCACATCGGGAGGCATGGAGACGCACTATCCACAATGCTGCAGCCTTATTTGAGAACTCACGCTGAACAAGTCTTGAAGAGAAACGACAATGCAGAAATCACAACCCAGAAACATCACCCAAGGAGACCTTCTGCTGTGCTTTCTGCAACCGGACTTGTTTATCTCAGATTGGCCTTTTTAGTCATCAGCGCACTTTCAGAAAGTGCAGGATGAATCCTTCCTGAATCTTCATTTGCGAAGAAAAGCCAGATATTTGCATCATCCGCAAGAATTGTTTGCTTTGTGCAAAAACAAGCAGAGGTTGGGTATGCCTTGTGTTCTGAAGCAAAGAGACTGAGGCTGCAATTACACGGGAGGTTTTATTACGATAAATTGCGCTTTAGTGCTTTTTCTCACCAGTGGTGGGTAGTTTACATGGCATATGGAGGAAACAGCTGTATATTGTTGCTCTTTGGGGTTTTTTTACTTTGAGATTCACACAGCCAAATGTGGTGGGGGCATGGCCAAGCTTGGAGAGAAGACAAAGGAATGCCATAGGAATGTCTGCCCTGGCCCCAACTCCATGTGCTTAACAGCTGATGGACAAAGAATGTCACCCTTTGCCTCTCTCCCCACCAGCTCCCCACAAATCAAACTCCAGACAGAAGGTTTTTCTCCATGCTTAACAGCTGATCAACAAAGGGGCCAGCTACACGACAGAATAAAGTGAGCGAAATTCCAGATTTCCGTCCTTTTGGAACAGGGGTGAAGAGTTCTTACAAGTTATGGCTAATTTGGATGATGGCTTTAGTTTACACAGACAAAGGTGGGGGGGGGGATGGCCAGGAATCTCTATCATTATCATTAAAGCCAGGCAGAAGACGGACAGGAACGAAAGAGGAGGCAGTGCGAGCAGAAGGAAAGCAGCCAATAGCACACACACACAAGCAGCTGAGAATCCTTTGCTCTGTCAGCTGTGCTTTTCTCTCTCTCTTCCATCCGAGTACACACACACTAAAGAAGGATTGATATCTCTCTGAAACAGTAATTATGCTAAAAGCAAGCCGGCTCATCTCTAAGCAGAAAAAAGGAAGTATTTTTAATTTCCTACTACTACTGAGTCTCACTCCTGATTCCACATCTAGCCAGCCCACCCCTTCCTTCATCATAAGAACCAATCACAGTGCAGCTCTGCTGCAACTGTATTGGGAAGATTGCTGGTAATTCACATGGACTTGCCGTTAACACTACCAATAATGCGCTAAGTCGCACTACTTTTCAAATAAACTGGCAAAAGTAGCAACATCCCCTGTCATGCTACAGTTGGGTATTTTGACTCCCCCCCTTCTGAATGAGGCAATACTGTGGCTCGATCCGTGGGAACAATGAGCAATATTAGCGGTATATTTAGGGAAATATTTGCCCGTGTAAATGCAGCCTGAGATGTCTGGTCTAACAGAACCTGCAAAGGAATGAGTGTGCTTTACCAATAAACTGCTGTGAAAACAAACTGATAGTTATTAGCAAAAGGGTCTTTTTGATGCTGGCACCCTAGTCAGGGCATGCCCTTTCCAGAGAGTCTTCCATGATGCCTTCTTTCTTGTTTTTCAGGCTCTGGTAAAGACCTTAATATTTTTTCAGGCTTTTAATTTTGCTGAAACCTTATGGAATCTGTTAGAAGTGCACCTGCATATTATTCTTTGCTCTTTAGCTTCAGTTTGATCCTGTACTACTTTGTATTATGTTGTTCATTTGATTGTTAGTGGCTTAAATTTTATTTTGTTTTTATCCTCCAAGTTACCCACATAATGGTTTGTAATTTCACACAGATGAGATAGATAATAGTAGATAGATAGATAGATAGATAGATAGATAGATAGATATAGATAGAGAATCCTGGAGGTGGAAAGGCTACCATAGGCCATTGAGTTCAATCCCTTGCTCAATGCAAGAAATCCAGTAAGACTAGCATCCCCAGCAGGTAGCTGTCCAGCCTCTGTTTTGAAGGCATCCAGATAAAGAGACTCCATCCACCTCTCTAGGCAATTGGTTCCATTGCCAAACTGCTCTCACTGGCAAGAACTTCCTTCCAGTGGTCAATTGAAATCTACCCTCCTGTAACTTAAAACCATTAGATCTGCTCCTACCCTCTGGGGTAGCAAAGACCAAAGCTTCACCTTTCTTGCTGTGACAGTCCTTTAGATATTTAAAGATTGCAACCATTTCACCCTTCACTATTCTCTTCACAAGGCTGAACATGTCTCTTCAACCTTTCCTCATATGTTTTGTTCTCCATACCTGTTATGTTTGCTCTCCATACCCTTCCTTGAACTTGCTCCAATTGCCTATATCCTTCTTACAATTAGGCACCCAGAACTCATTTTAAGAACAGTACTCCAAGGGAGGATTGACTAGTACAGAATATAGTGGGACTATTATTTCTCTTGTCCTGGAAACTATGAGCCTTACCGCACTCCAGGGAAAAGTGGCAAAGCAACAGGAATATTTCATCTTTCCTGCTGCCTTCCCACATGATGTCTGCCTCCTTCCAACATCTTTTCATTCCAGTCCCATGGGAGTCCAAGATAAAACTGTGCCTTTTTTGCAAACAGGCTTTTTCTGGTTAGCAAAAAGGCACAATTTGAAAAAAAGCCACTGGGATTTTTTTTTTAATGACAACACCATGCAGGAAGGGAGCAGGAAAGGCAGAACATTCCTGTTGCATTGCCGCTTTTCCTGGGAGTGCGGTAAGGCTCTATGCTTTTGTTAATGCAGTCTAAAATATTATTTGCCTCATATGCTTAGAAGAATTAGTCTCCCAGCAGATATCAGGGTAATTGAAATCCCCCACAACTACTAATTCTTGCATCTTTGAGATTCTGAGATTTTTTTTTATTTCTGAAAAACATCATCCACTGCCTCTTCTTGGTTTGATAGGTTGTAGTAGACTCCTACCACAATGTTGCTTTTATTTCTTTCTGCATTTATTTTTACCCAAATGCTCCCCAGTGGTTCACTCTAGTCACTCTCATGGATTTCTCTAAATCTGAATTTTTGTTGACATATAATACCACTCCTCCTCATTTTTTGCCATATCTATTCTTTTTTAACATGCTATTTACTTCATTTGTTATATTCCAATCATGGAACTCATTCCATTAGGTTTTACCTATGAAGCCATATTTCTCTTCTGCACTAGGATTTCAAGCTAATCTTGTTTGTTACCCAAATTCTGTGCTTTTGTATGTAGACATTTGAAGCCTTGTTTGTTTTCACATATTAATTTACTGCCAGTTTTACTGTGGTTCTCCTTTTCTCCCTCAGCTTTTCATCTAGAATTCACATCCTTGTGTTTAGAGCTTGCCTTTTGGGCTGTTGTTTGAGCTATCATCTCCAACCTCCCACAGAGTTAATTTAAAATCCTCTTGATTGGACTTGCCAGGCTAGTACCAAAGACCTTCTTCCCAGTCTTCATGAGGTGCAGCCCATCTGCACCCAGTAGTTCTCTGTCTAAGAAGCAAAGACCATGGTCCCAGAAACCAAACCTCTCCCATCTACAATATCTACATTGCAAGTCATTCACTTTTAGTATTTTCCTGTCCCTGTGTAGTCCTCTCTTCTTCACTGACAGAATTGGTGAGAACATCAGCTCCAACTCAAATTCTTCAGCTCCCTACACAAAGCTTCATAGTCCAAGGTGATCTGCTCAAGGTATTCTTGGTAGTGTTGCTGGTACCCACATAAATAAGAAAAAAGGGATAATGATTTGTGTTCTTGGTGAGTTTTGACAAGTTGCCAGCCACTTTTCTCGACAAATGTAACAAAAAGGACTTACATTGTTGGGTTTTTAAAAAATCAAATGTGGGATAAAGCAAACCTTACAGATTCACCCATCCAGGTTGTTGTTGTTGTGTCCTTCAAGTCATTTCCAACTTATGGTGACCCTGAGTTTTTCTGAGCTGAGAGTATGTGACTTGCCCAAGGTCACCCAGTGGTTTTTCATGGCTGAGCCAAGATTTGAACCCTGGTCTCCAGAGTCATAGTCCAGCACTCAAACCATTACACCACATTGTCAGACCTTAAAAGTTTGGCTTCAAACCCCTGTATATTCAGCCGTGTTTGTGGAACTGAATTACAGTTGCCCAGCGATTCTTTTTAATTTCCTACCAGTCTCATCTTTAATGGTTATATAACAAGTAGGTCCCACATGATTTCCTCCATACTGAGTGTAGGTGTATCTATTTAATTTGGCTAGGGCAGATGGATGAGAATTTTATTGGGTTCATGTTTTATAAGAATTTACCTGAAATTTGCAAAATGTTTTCATATATTTGACAAAAAAGATTCAATGTTTCAAGTACTGAAATGTGGGAAAAAATTGAAACTGGCTGGCCCATCCACCCCTACCCATCACCCAGGAGTAGGAAGCTGTTATGGTGGATGCTGTGCTCTTTCAAAAATATATATATATATATCCACAGGTTGTGCACTTTCCATGTTAGTAACATCTAGAGAGGAGCAGATCCATGTTATGAACAATGCCCACATCCCAAAGCTCACTCTGGACAGAGTCAAAGTATCCTCCTTTTATTTAATGCACTTTGTCAGCAAGCTTGAAAAATGGTATTCTGATTCACTTCTATTTATTTCAGACAATGTTTCTTGGCACCCTGTAAATTCAGCCTATTCATTTCATTTCAGGCAATGCAAACCGGCACTGTGTTAATGTTGCCACTCTGTCTTTGTATGATCACAAATCTGACAGCCCTGTGCCCACTGACCCTCCTTCACCCCACCTCTCCAAAATCCCCTCTTTGTCATTTAAAGGGGGGCAACCTCTGAAATATGTTAAAAAGCCCTAGTGGAGACATCAGGGAATAAAGCCCAAGCTAGCATCTCCTTTGCATGAGTTCACTAATATAGCCAGTGAGGAAATAGATATGATGGAAGGGGGAAGAAAAGAGAGAGGTGCATTTAAAGGGGGGGGGGGAGTATGAACAAGAAATTATTCTTTTGGCAAAATCTAAATGGGATTCTATCCAGGTATCATTTGCAAAACATTGGAGGAAATTACATTTCTATTTGGGAATAAATGAAGACCCAGGTGATAATGGAAGAGAGTCCAATGAAATTGAAATTTATGACTTTGCAAATGACTAACAGACAACATATACTCTCCCATCAGGGCTTCCTCGTGAGCTCTATCTCCCTGCTTTGAACCGATGAGAAGAAGCTACCGCTAAAGTCAAATAGAACTAAGCTTCCAATCCTCCCCCCATCTCAAATCATGGGGAGGAGGGGAAGGAGAGAGAAGGAGAGAAGGAGACAGTGGAACTTGAAAGAGAGGGGGGGAGGGAGACAATATTAGCGCCTGCTGTAACATTGTGCCCGCCAATGTAAATTGACATGCTACATAGTCAACAGGACACACTTGGCTGCCCGCAAGTGGGAAGTACTTAAATCCTGGCACTGATAAATGAAATATTTTTAAGGGAGCTAATCAGTGAAAATGGGGTTTCATCAGGCGCTGACATGTCTTGCTTGCTTCAGCGAACCCAAGAGAGAAAAATGATTGCATAGTATAGACCAGAGATATGCGCACAGTGCAGCATGCACATGGGGAAATGGAGCCAGGGGTGGTGGTGGTGGTGGCAAGGGTAGCAAGGGCTGTGCAGAGGGATGGGATCTGCATCCTGATCTGGGCCCCAGTGACTTTGCTGAGCTCCCACAATGCCAGCCTCCATTCCTTCCCCTGCTCAATTGCACTCTCTCTCTCACCCTCCTTCCCTCTCCCTCCCTCCCTCTCCCTCTCTTGCACATTTGATAAATGTGTTTGCATGGAATGGAGTTGGTGCAAATCCCCAATCTACAGCCTGCTGGGCTCAGTTGGCTCAGCAGCAGGCTAGCCAGTATTTCTGGATAAACACTAATAAATCTTTCTTTTCTTAGTGGCAATCAGTCATTTCTCCTGTCTTTCCCTCTCCTCACCAGTCTTCATAGTGGTTAAAAATGGAAGGGGAGTAGAGTTAGGAGGTACCTGGATGCTTTGGGTTGGGGGTGGATAAAGACAAAGGGGGGCACAAGGGAGTGGAAGGAGGAACAGCGTATAGCTGAGAATGAGCAACATGAAGAAAACTGTGGGGAGCACAAGGGATTGCAATGCACATAGATTCCCACTGTAGAGAGTTAAGGCCATCTCAAATGCAGAAAGCAGAAGTGTGAAAGGTAGGGAACTCTCCTCTTGTAATCCTGATGAAGTCCCATAAGACATGGAGTGGAGAAGTTAGAAAGTCTGTTAATGAAATCCGGCTCCCAAATTCACCATCTCAGTTATTTATGGCTATGCTTGCTTTAAGGTATCCTGTTTTGTTTGTCATGGAGAAATAATAAGATATCAAGTGGGTCTCAAAGTGCCAACAACCTGGAATGCCAGAAAGAAGCAATTCACACATCATGACCCATACAAACAGATTGTACAAGACAAATTAGAAAACTCTAAAGTCAGAAGTGAAATCTATTTTACAAGTATGAAAAGAGAATTCAGTTGTTTGTTACCTACTCTTTTAAGCATTTTTAATGGTGATCTTTCCATTATTGATTTTAGGAGATTATCAGAAGCAAAAAATAAAAATCCACGGAGGTCAGGAGGAAGACGCCACTGTACTGCTACAGGCTGGCGATACTGCATGAAGCCATCCTCCTCTCGTCCTTCATTCATTCTCTCTCCATGCTGCAAGGACGAAAACGGCACCACTTTTTATTGACAGAAATTTCCATCAATGAAAAGTGGTGCCTTTTTTGTCCCTCCAGCACGAAGGAAGCACAGAGGAAGGATGGGAGGAAGACGGAGCATGCGGTATCAACCACCGGAAATGGGACAGTGGCGTTCTCCTCCCAGCCTCCTTGGAGTTTTTGTTTGTTTGTTTGTTTGTTTGTTTTAAGAGCGTCTGACAAAGTCCTTTATTTCATTTTTCAAGTGTACAAGGTATGAAGGCAATTAAAATTACAACCATGCTCAGAATTACCCAAGGATGTCTTTTCATTGAATTCAATGGGGCTTTCTTCAAAGTAGACACATGCCTCGTAACAATGAATTTTCAAATTCTTACAAATATAAAAATTCAGACAAAATGGCCTCAGAACTTGCTAGGTCCTGTGGGATATTTTGCTGTTTGTGAAATTTTTCTGTTGTTAGGCCACAATTCTTTTTAATGGCAAATACTATGACATTTCTATTGCTGGGCCTTGTGAAGTACAGAAAATCAACAATGCATGAAGTCAAGAATTTCATCCTATTGCAGCTGCTGTGCTAACCATCTTCAGTTAAGCTGATTGCTTGGTAATAGTCAGAGATGAGCAGTTGATATTTCCTTAATGGGAGATAATACATGCAGAAAATTTTTCCTAATGCTACTCGCTTAGACGCCTTCCGGAGGTGATTTTGCCCTATCCCCAGCCTTTGTGTGAGGCTGACGTAAGTAAGCCTGGGGCCAGCATCACAGGACTGAGTGGCCAAATAGGAGACAAGCTCTGTCCCCTCCATTTGCCTCTTCAGATTCAATGTAGCAATGCCAGCTACCCATCCCTCAAGAGAATATTGTGGAATCAGCCAATCACCAATGTGGGGGCTGAGTAGGATTTTGAGGGGAAATTCCTACAATTAATATCTGGAAGCATGTACACATTCCCAACTCAGTCTTATGGTGTTCCTCCCATAGGCTATGCTTGATAAGATTTATTCAGAAGTTTGTCATTGCCATTCTCTAAGGCTGAGAGTGTGTGACTTGCCCAAGGTCACCAGGAGGTTTCTATGAGTGAACTGAGATTCTCCCAGAGCCCTAGTCCAATACTCTAACCACTATGCCACTCTATGATGACAGCTCTTACCTTTAGAAGTTCCTCCTAATTTTAAGACATAATCTGCTTCTGTGTGATGTCCATCTATTTTGGACATCTATCTATTGACTAAAGTCTTGTCCTCCAGAACAACAGAAAACAAGTCTGCCCCATATTCAGCAAGCCAGCCATTCAGCTATTTGAGAATTGCTGTTTTGTGTCCATTAAATCTTCTCTTCTCAAGATAAACATACTTAGTTCTTCCACTCATTCTTCCCTTTGGATCAGAGCTTGGAAATATTATCTTTTTTAAAAATTACAGTTCCCAGAATTCCCCAGCCAGCATGGTAAATAGCCATGAAGCAAAAGGTAAGTTTATGGCACAGCCAGCCTTGATGCCAATATTGAATTAAAGCCAATAATGTTCTTTCCAAGCTTCCATATGCTTGTACAGATGTAAAAGGCTAGGAAAGACATTAACTGAGCATACAGGTCTCACTTCTTCATGAATCCCAGGATCTTATGATATGACGCTGTCAAAGGGTTGCCATATGTCCTGGAAGACCAGGAAAATCCCAGACTGAAGGGACTAAAAAAATGCCCCAGCCAGCTGGGCCAGTTGAAGCAGCAGCTCCCTGGATTCCTCCTTAGTTGTAGCACAGGCCAAGAGATTTCCAGCACTTTTAATGGTTATGGAGAAGAGGGTATTTTAGCAGGCCTTGCTTGTCTTGCAACCAGGGAACAAGCAACACCTGCTGGAATTTCGTTTTCTGCCCAACCATTGAAAGTGCTGGAACTCTCTCCAGATTTCAATCAGCCAACCCTAATTTTCAGTGGTATAAGTATCACATACCATGTTCAAAGTTTTTTTTTTTTGCTTTTTTTTTTTTTAAAGCAGGGGTACCAATTCTGTGTTGGAGGCAGAATGTACACTATTTGGAGGCAGCTGTGACTCTCATTGGCAGGGGTTAGACCTATTGAAGGTGATGACCATGCTGGCTGGGAGGATTTTTGGGGTTGCAGTCGAAACAAATAATTTTTGGGGTTGCAGTCTAAACAAATAATTCCATGCTCTGGCCAAACAACAGGAGAGACATTGGCTTTATTCCATCTTTGTGAACTTCTAGAGATTTACATTGGCAGGCAACAAGCAACACCTGCTCTGCAACACCAGGACCCACTGTATCTCTAGGAGCCATTGTTTTTTATTGTTGTGCTTATGAAGTGCCATGTAAATTGATGGTGCAATATAAATAGATGATGATGATGATGATGAAATGTCAAAATCTGGTTTGTTTGGGGGGGGGGGGTTGCAAATAATCTGCTCAATCCAGTCCCGTATACTTTTGTCCGAGTTTTGTGGAAGAGAATTATGGTAACCTACACTGTCATATAGCAATTGTGCTGTGCTAGAGTGACAGAGGATCTGACCTACGCTGATCACAGCAGCTGCTTTCTAGTAAATGGGGATGTGGGGTGAGCCAGAATTCACTGCATTGTTCCATAACTATGGCAGTTATACATTCATAACTGCCCGATAGGATTCTAGCCAATATGTCCTAATGCCTCTAACCAAAAAGGAGTGACCACTGAACATGTCATCTTCACAAGGACGCATTATCTGCATTATATCACCAGCATTTAGGTGAAGTAGACAATTTCTTTCTTGAAAGATGTAATGATATGCAGAACACCTGCAAGATCCATTTATGCTGAACCAAATGTAGTTTTAAGTCTAAAGACTTAAATGGGGTATTCCCCCCAGCACTGGTTGATTTGCACAGAACAATTCCACTCAATTCTAATTTTATTGATATCAAATCTAATGCTTCCCAACAAACATTTATAAGCTAGACTTGTTGGTTTCAGTTTCTCTGACAGTATAATTCATGCTTCCAGTGTAGCAGATGTGGTTGAAGCACTCAAAGGTAATGGTCCATATATAGACACCAAAAGGTGTTCTGATTGTCACTGTTGCTGTAATGCACCAGAAGGTAGCTGGTAAGTCAACTGCAATGCTACAAATAGTATTAGTAAAACAGAAAAAAAAATCAATTGATCTAGTATAAATCTGACAACCAGACTATTTATTTCCTTGAGACCCTACCATTGCTGGGGGGAAATGGCTGGCAATGGAGAATCATGCCATTACAGTCTTCCAGTGGGCACCATTCTCCATTTTAATTGCTAGCATGTCCCCTCTCTGCACCTCTAAATAACCCAACACATCCTTTTCCCCCCCAGATTGGAAGTGGTCTTTTGGTCACTACTGCATTGGAAAAACAATGGAACAGTGCAGCCCATATGGTTCAGGGGGATTGAAGCCACAGAATGTCCATGGCTGCCTACACCCATAATAGCTGAAGGTCTTAATAGAGTGTCTACAACATTATTAAAAAGCAATAGTGGCTGGTGGCTGCCATGTTGGCGGAGGGCAGTGGATCCAGGTTTTAGCTTGAATAAAGAACCTATTCAAAGCTCTGGGCCCTATCCCAATATAAGTTCAGCACCTTGGATAGTAGCTTTAAAGTTCACACTAAAACCCGCAGAGAATATACCATCTCACAGACATAAGAAGCACCAGCTGCCACTAGATAAAATGATGAAGGAGGTCATAAAGTCTTAAGGACTATCTGTAAACCACCAGCCTGCTTTTGTAAAGGACCAGTAATTAAAGCCTTACACTGTCTAAGAGTCAGCTACAATGATGAAGTAAGTGTGTGTGTGTGTGTGTGTACTTACATCACACCATCATAAAATAAAGGTTTGAATCTCAATTCCCAGGGTGATCATGAAATGAAAATGTCCTTCGATTACTGAGCGTTTTAAGACATGATTATTTCATGTGCATGATATTAAGAAAATGACAGTTGAAAATTCATCATGAAAGAAATTAATACTTAAACATTTTAACAAAGGCTCCCTTGTGGTTTTCTACCTCTCGTTTTGACACAATAATGAGTTATTCTTCCTCCCTCCGCTTTGGGGGGAAAAACTGAAACAAAGATGATAAAAGGAAAGAAGAAAAATGTATCTAGAAAAGAAATTCATAACTACAATTGTTTTTTTTAAGAAAAGGGTTGCAGCTCAGCTAAAAATATGTAAAATAGAAAAACAATTTAACATCATTTCCTAGTGGGTAAAGGTCTTTTCCCCCTTTCTATGAAGTCAAGCAAGCTAGCTTTTGAATAATGACACCAAAAAGATTGCAGGAAATAAACAATTTAGACTATGCTTTCTTTTCTTTTCCCCCACTTCTTTCTTTTCTCCTTTTCAAATGCAATATACCCTTTCTGTGCTGCATAACAGGAAGTATAAATCAAAGCACTGCTACCAATTTATAGGGCCATATATATTAATTCTGGAGATGTGATATATGTTATTTGTTTAAATTGAATTTAACCCTGGTAACACTAGCAGCAATGATATGTACAGTACTTGAACCATCACAGCATTGGATCTAACATGAGCAATATTCTTTTAGGTGACCAATTTCTCATTTCCTTGTCAGAATTTAACTAGCTTGTGTCCTGGGTAATATAGGATCACCCTACATAGGATGCCATACCATTCACACTACTGCATTGTGGGAATGGTTTTTCAGAAGTAAATAGCAGCCACTGAGCAGAGCTTCCTTCCCAAAGCAAACAATAGTCATGGAGTGCCAGATGGGAAACACAGTATGTGGGGATGGTGAGAAAGAGTTTAAAAAAAAAAAAAACTTATCACCTGCCACTGCCAGTCTTGTGCTGGCTTATGTCCCCATGATTAATTAAGATTGCAAATTGCATGAATGACATCATATCTAGTTTTTGTATAAGGAGGCATCTTTTTCTCCATGCCCCATCATGATCTCTTCACTTTTCTTCCATTTTCCTGAAAAGATCATCTGAATTATTTACAGCACACACCAAAACAATGTACAACTAAAAAACAATGATGATAAAGAGTCCTTTAAAAAAAACAATTACACTATTAAAACACTACTAATTTACACAATATAAAAACATTGAAAAACATAATAGTGAAAAAAAAAGTACAGCACACACCACCTCCAGTACAACCAGTTAATCACCAAAGCCTGTTTTAAAAATGTTTTTAAAATACGGTACTTTCTTGTCAGCGGAAGAAGAGCAGTGAGGAGCCACTCTAGCATCCTGTGTGTGTGTGTGTGGGTCCATAACCTGGGAGCAGCCACTGAGAAGGCTCTCTCTCATTTCCTCACCAGAAGGACTTGGAACAGCAGCAGGACTAAGCAAAGCGATTGCCTAAGGATGTCAAAACTCAGGCAGCCTCATACACAAAAACACAGAGTTTTCAGATACTGTCTGGACGCAGCCATTTAATGCTTTTTGTAGATCATAACCAACACTTGTGAACTGCTTCCAGAAATGAATGCATTTATGATTTCCCCACCCTCAAAAAAACCTGTTGTAGAAGGAGCTACTCAGCACCCCAGGGGAAGTAGTTCCATAATGTGGCTGCAACACATGAAAAGACATATCTATATCATACATTGGGATATGTAACGATGTCCTTTCAGTTGGGTTTTGAAAAGAATTTAGAAAAATTTGTATTTGTCTTTACATAGTAGAACTTGAGATTTGGAAAGAACCTGACTTTAAAAGAGAGAGAGAGAGAGACAATATTGAACAAACTGAGCTGCAGATTTATCCTTCTAGTGCCCGTCAAAGTCTGAGTCTGAGCCTCTGTTTCTTCAACCCTGTTTGTGGTGCTGTTTTTGAGTTGCCACATTTTTTTTCCTGAGGGGTCTTTTCCTTTTTGGGAATAACTGTACTTATTGAAATTGGCTGGTGTAAGCAGATGGGTTTTATTTCAATTTGTAATTCTCCCTTCTCTTCATATTTGAGATGGTAAAATCTTGAGGCTGAAAAAAAAGGAATGTGAGAGGAAGCAAATGGCCAGATTTTCAAATCCACAGTCATTACATGCTCAGAGCATTTTCTCCTTTTGTGTTTTATAAACTAGAAAACTATAAACATACCACTATGACATCCCCTCTGAGATTATGAGGTATAACTGAGCTTCATGGTCCCTATGTGATGAAGCAAGCACATGGGCAGCCATTTCACTACATTCCAAACTACGCAAAGATCTGTATTTGAATCTCAGTATGCCCATGTGTCAGAACATTTGTCTGCATCCAAACACAAAGGAGCTGCCTTTGCTTCCACATACCACTATGTGTTACCACTTTAGAAGAGACAGATTATATGGAGCTCAGTATCAATTCATAAACAGAGAGGAAAAGCAACACAGGCCATTAGGAAAGACTGCCTGCACAACCACCAATGGGATATACATACAAGCCATCTCCAAATGATGGAAATAACAAACTGTATTCCACTTTCATGCCTTCTGATTGTACCTTGCCAGAGGGGTTTCTGCAGGTGTAAAAATATTGGTTATACCTTACAGCAGCTCATGCTATTAGTAGGGTTGTAGATGTAATATGATTTACTGATGTTTTTTTATTTCCCACTGGCCTGGTATCAATATATTTATTCCACAAGAGTGGCCAATAAATTTCTCTTATGAATCCTGTTACACGCCATTGACTATTTATCATTTTTATTATGAGGTCACAACTTAAAGGTGTAACATGATTTTATACCTAATTTGTGACCCCTTCCCAAATAATACATGGTCACTTCTGAACTATTCACCTCCTCCCCTGACATCTGCCGTTCTTCAACATCTTTTCTCCCCCACTTTCTTCCAGACCAGATGATCTGCTGAGTTCAGATTCTCAAGCACCATCTTTCCACAGCCATCCCCAGCACACCACATAAAGACGCTGGGATGAATGAGTCCCAACTGTTGGTTTGTATATAATTCTGTAATGGCATCCAGAAAATAGCCAACTTTTGGGCCTGGTTCACTATGTCAGAAACCCAGAGGAGCTATTTTATGGCTTTTCTTTACATCAATGCACATTTCTTCTTCTTTTTCAGGATCATTGCTGAAAATGACCCTGAATGAAGGAGCTGACACAACAATGATTTAAACATACAGGGTTGGATCTAGAATCTGCTTTTTGTCAACAGGAAGCCTCTTCATGTGGAAATGCCCTCTATCTAATTTGAGTGGGATCTCCCAGGTTTGGCCATAGGAAACCTGCTCACTGTAAATGCCATGTGGCCTGGCTATGTATTGGCTGCCAGACTGAATGAGCATGCTGAGAAGAACCCCAAGAGGATTACTCAAACTCAGGCCAATGCTGAGATAGACTGGTGTCTCCTGATGTTGTAAATAAGTCATTTAGCCTACTGCACCCTGGAGGATGGACTTTCCTCCATCTGAATAATACTGGCAGCCTCACCTTCCTTTGTAGTATCCTTTCTTGTTTAGCCTGCATTGGGCATCACAAATTGTGACACCAAGAGGAAATGAAGACCATTTCTTCCCTTAATGTTGTACTAATTTATCCCAATGCCATTCTGAGCACAGCCATCTCATCTAATTTTGGAAGTTATGCAGATTTGGACCTGGACTAGGAAAGAGTTCTGCCTAAAACCCTGGAGCGCCACTACCAAGGGGTGATAATGCTGGGATAGATAGAGCAAACGTCAGGCTTGGTATTAAGACATTTTCCTGTACTCCTTGCTTATAGAAATACCTGTCAATCTTGAACTCTTGAAAAAGTGCAAAATCTCTCCGAGATCAATCCACAGTCATTACATGCTCAGAGCACATATCTCACAGTGTGGTGGAGGTGAGTACACATTTTCTGTGCAAGGATGAGCCAAGTCGGGTTTTATGATCCAGCTAGAACTGGTTTGAGATCGATTAAAATCTGTCTGCATGGCAAACACAAATCTGACAAATTGTTTTACTGGTGTCTTTTTTTCCAGAATAAACAATATCCCTGAAGCTGTCCTAGCTCCTCATACTTCTGGGCCTTAAGTAAACAAGATGGCAGGTTATTGCCCACAGTGAACACTGTCCTTCAGATAAAGATGGATAAAGGTGGAAATATCACCTTTCTGTGGAGAATGAGAGCAGTCACCTCTTGGATATCTGTGAAGCAGCCTTCCTCAGACTAAAGCACTCCAGATGTTTTGGTCTACAGCTTCTGCCAGCCTTCTCTGGCATGGTCAGTAGTCAGGGCTGATGTTGCAAACTTTTGGAAGACATTACATGGTAGAAAACTGAACAGAGCCTTTTATTGTCTATATGTCCCTGAAGCCCAGCAGTAGCGGGGGGGGCGGGGCGGATTTCCTGGGACATCTGGGCAAATCAGATTCTTGGTACCTGTGACAACTAGCAATCAGCAAGCACAAAATTACCCCACAAACCTCTGAGAAGATAAATAACAGCCACATCTGAAAGTTCCCTCTCTGTTCTTTGGGAGTTTGGGCACTACTTCAGACTTTTTAATGGGTCCATGAGTCCTTAAAAATAATAAGTGGCTATGGCCCTGTTTAAAGCCAGAAACATGTTGACCAATTGCTGCTGTTTTACTTCAGGGTATCCATCTCTGGCAGAAAGAGAGAGGAAAAGACCAGCCTATAATGGTTTGCCTGGCTTGAAAGCTCCATTTTGGACCATGGAGAGTCATATTTCAGAGAGTATTGATCAGACTGCAGTTTGTGTTTCCTTGCGTCCATGATCCTGTTTGCAGCCCTGTAAAATAATAATAGTACTCGTGTCAGTGAGGTAATTACCATTGATCTAACACACTGTGACAAATTTTTCAGTCATGGCACTTGATTCATACTTAAAGTTATGGCACTGCTGACTGCTCTTTATATAATTGAAGGATGCCCTTTGTAAATCAGCGGGCTTTCCCCCCAAAAGCGGCAGTTTCTTCTTTGTTGAGAGCTCGTTACCTAGCTTCATCAGGGATTTGCAAATTAAACAGACAGGCTTTTAGCATCACATGTAGCTTATAGGAGGTGCTAATATCGTTTGAGCTGACAAATCATTTATGACAGTTTGCAAAACTACAGGAGAGGACGGCTATCATGTTTCAGCTGCCTTGACGGCATGAAGAACAACTAAGAGCTAAATGCAACAGACATGAGGGTAGAGTGTGAAATTTCTCAGCTGAAGGTTTTGCTGGAGGAAGGACAGAAATTCTCATGACCCCTTCAAAACATAAGATACCCATAGGCCCTGGCTGAATGAAAAAGGGATGACTAACAGCTTTTGTTTTCTTCACAGGAACCATAAGATAGAAAAAATAGACTCCTAGAGTTGGAAGGGACAGCCAGGGCCATATAGTAGAACTTCCTGCCATGCAGGAATAGAAAGCACTCCTGAGAGGGCTATCCAACCTCTGTTTAAACAACTCCAGGATTCACCAAACCAGTCCATTCCACTGTTGAACAGTTCAGAAGTTCTTCCTAATGTTTAAGTGGAATCTACTTTCTTGCAATTAGAAGCCATTTGGGTCCATGCTCTAGTCTCTGGAGCAGGAGAAAACAAGATTGCTCCATATTCTACATGGCATCCCTTTAGCTATCTAAATACAGTATCATGTCACCAGCAAGCCAGCATGGTGTAGAGGTTTTAGGATTGGATTAGGACTCTGGAAGGCCAAGGTTCAAATCCCTACTTAGTCATGGAAACCTACCGTATGACTTTGGGCAACTCACACTTTCTCAACCTCAGAAGGCAATGGGAAACCTCCTCTGAACAAACCTTGCCAAGAAAACCCCATGATAGGTTTACCTTAGGGTTGCCATAAGTCAGAAATGACTTAAAGGCACAATAACAGCAACAATATTTTTACCTGGACTGAACTTTGAGATTTGTGTGCTAAGAGAAGCAACCACACATCCATATGACAGCACATCCATAACTGGCCCACATACTGTCATGACCCAGAAGTCCAGCAGTGATGTGGGCACAGGCTGAGGAATGGGTGACATCAGCAGAGGAGGCACCAGGCCCAGGTACCACAACAGAACCTTAGAGCTCTCCAGCCTAAAATAACTTGGACCCTTGAGCCTCTCTGCCCAAGACCTCTGCAGCCCAGACTAACCAGGACAATCTCTGAGGTGAGCCTCCACCACTAGGCTGCTGCACCATCATCAGAATGCTATATGGTTTCTGGAACTGGTGTGGCATGAACTCATGAAAAGAAATAAGTTCTAGTCTTCAAGCCTTGAAGGGGAAGGAGTAGAACCTTGGAAGGGTTATAGGTATAAGAGGTATAGAAGGCTCAGTTGAACTGCAGACCTTGTTAAAGTAAAGCACCCATCTGGAGCTCTCTAGATGCTGTTATGCTCTGACACTTCCCCCTCCTGCCATGTGGACTCCTGCTACTGGAAACATGGAACCATATTTCCATGAAAGAGTTATATTAATTGGCCCCTAAACTAGGACAGAAAACAATGCAAATAAGCCAGGTCTTAACATCTGATTTGCAGCAATATACAGTAGAATCTTGTAGAACTCATAGGAATCACATACCCCATGGTTCTTTCATCACTGGAAAATCCCTCAATCTGCATGGTTAGTGGCCATGGTGGCTGGGGGGATTCTGTAAATTGTAATCCAAAAAGGTAATTTTTTCCACACTTTTTCACAGAATGTACAAGATATCATCTGCCTAAAAATCCTTAACAAGTGCCTGTGTAATCTTTTCAAAGTAAAACAGTTCTACAATTATATAGATTTTATTGATTTATTCTTTTTATTGATTTATTGGTTGTACCTTGCCCTGAGATCTGTTAATACAGTGGACCCTCGGTTTCACTGAGGTTTGGTTCCAGGGATACCAAAATCTGTGGATGCTTGGGTCCCATTATATACAATGGCATAGTAAAATGGCATCCCTTAAATAAAATAGCAAACAGCAAGGTTTGCTTTCTGGAATAGCCCGCTCCCCTTCCCCTGAATATTTTCAAGCCATGGTTGGTTGAATCTATGGAAGCAGAACCTGTTGCTACAGAGGGCCAACTGTACTGAGTAGGTTACAAATACTTTAATAAAAAATAAATCATTGTAGTGCTTCACTGTAACAGCTGCTGTGCTGTGGGGCTATCTGTTGCCCTTATTGTAACGTGCATGCTACTGCAGCAGAAAATCTCACTGAAATGGTCTTCAAGGAGGAACATGGACATTAGGCCTGGAAATAACAGAAGACTAGCGTGTCAACCAAAATATTCAAAAGGGTGCATATCCAGAAATCAGGAGCCATTTTAACCAATAGCACCAACAAAATCCCTTCAAATACTGGAGTAATGGGAACAGTTTACCTTAGAAAATCTCATGCAGTTTCCCAGGGTCTGGCTTGCTGAAACTAAGGGCCTGTCTAAATGGTGACAATACCCCTCATGGAATTTGCTGAGAATCCTACCTGTCTAAATGGGATCCAGCACCAATGCACACTATTCGGAAGGAGGCAAGCCCAAAACAGCAAAAATAACGTGGTAAAAGCCTTCGCAGATTTTCCAGTCCTTTTTCAAAAACCGCAAGGGGGGGGTGCATATTCCTGCTTGTTTGGACTATCAAATGACAGGAAGTTCAAAGAGAAGCACAAAGCTGATTGACTGGGCAAGAGCAGGGGTGGTGCTTGCTAGCAGGGCAAGCGCCGCTGCTGCCATGTTGGATTTGCGCCTTAGCAATCGCTTGCTAAGGTGATAAAACAGGAAGCATATTTTCTGTTTTGTTTTCCTATAAAATTGGAAAATTGCTCTATCACACCAGAGCACCTTGGGATGACTTTTTTTTAAAAAAAAAAAATGGCAGTGGCGAAGAACTAACACGAGTAAATCACTCGTGGCCACCATCCAGAATGCGAGGCTTATGGGGGCTTCTGAGGCCAGAAAAAAACATTTAGACATGTTGCTGCTGCTGCAAGATGCCAATACTATGAGGTTATTTGGATTCCCCCCCCCCATGTAGATGGGAACTAAGGGCTTGTCTAGATGAGAAGATATAATGTAGATTGCTGTGTATTAATGCAAATTCGCAGCAGCATTAATTTGTCTCCACAGTCCTTTAGCAAAATCGCTGATATGTGAAGCTATCAGTATTTGAAATGTACACACAGCCATGCCTGTGAATCAAGATGGTAACCAAGACTGAATTACTCATGTTATTATTCTCACAAGTAGTCCCAACTGCACAGCATTTTATTTTTTACTGTAAATCAAAGGTGTGCAAGTGCAACCTTCTGCTTTAAAAAGCTGTTTGGTTGCCTCAGTGCAGCAAAAAAGTGCACAATTGACGACGGGAAACTCCGAAATGGTACTTCCTGCCACTTCATTGCTGGCAAGCCTTCCCCCTGCACACATCCGACCAATCAGTTTTCCATTTCTGCCATCATTGAGAATGCATTGTGATGCAAATTGGTTGTCCAAACAAGAGGTAATGTGCATTTCCATGCATTATTTTAAAAACTTTGGGAAAAGCCACAAAGGTTCTTCCCATACAGTATGCGGAGTTTTCAGCCTCCCTCCTTCCGAATACCACAAATCTCATTCGCTTCTCAGTGGGACAAAAGGTATTCTCCTCACATTCTATGAGGAGTATTTTCACCATCTAGACAACCTCTAAGAATTCATTCAGGTTCCAGAAGCTTGCACAAATGCAGAGACCAATGGATATTCCTCATACAGTAGGACAAGCAATGATTAATTCTATTTCCTTTTATTATTTACTCATCACTGCATAGTGAGCTCAAAGTGGTAAGATAAAACTTATTAATGCCTACAAACATGTTCTCTCAAAACTACACTTTTCAAGCAGACAACCAATGTTAGCAAACTCCCTAGGGCAGAATTCATGCTTGAAGTCAAACGGATATAAGGCACTCCACTTCGGTTGGATCTCAGGTTATGAGATTTCAGGCTGCATGCTTGCAATCCATACAATCACAGAGTTGGAAGAGACTTCAAGGGCCATCCAACCCCCTTCCATGCTGGAATACACAACTAAAACACTCCTGAAAGATAGCTATCCAACCACTGTTTAAAGACCTCCAAAGAAGGAGAGCCCACACCCTTAAAGGCAGCCTATTTCAGTCTCAAACATCTCTTACAGTCAAGCAGTTCTTCCTGATGTTCAGGTTTAGATTTAGGTAAAATTTCTTTTCTTGTAATTTGAATCCACTGGTTTCTGTTCTGTTCTCTCGAGCAACTTAAAAGAATCTGGCTCCATCTTGTACATGACATCTCTTAATATATTTAAATATGGCTATTGTATCACCTTTCTACTCCAATCTAGTGGGACAATATATTGAGCTATATTAATATATTGAGTTAAGACTAGTGGGACCATATAGTAGTCATCCTAATGGTCTTTCTACACTACTTCCTTCCATGCAATAAATAAATAAATAAATAAATAAATAAATGCTGAGATCAGGGCTGGTATCCTGTTACACCAGTGTAACACTGGTATACATCTTTTTGTTGTTGAGGAGGAGGGAGCAATTCAACACTTCCCTCATGCCATGACATTCCAACTCCCTTAAAAGCCACCTGTATCATACTGGGTCCCTCAACGTGGCCATTTTATGGCTGGTAATGAACAGGGACAGTGGAGACGTGTTCCTATAGCAGGTCACAAATGGCAAAGGCATCTTCTGGGATGTCTAAGCAATGGCCAGTTTGAGATCCCTCTAACTGTCCCACATCTCTAGCTCAATGTTGGAAGATTAATCATCAACACCACCATCAAATCCCTCATGATAGTACAACTCAGATTGGATTTGGAACTGAGCCCAGCAAACCAAGTTATTTTCTCAAAAAGTTGGTGAGTCAGAAAACTCTGTTTGTGTGTGTGTGTGTTTAGCCAAGTCTCATACAAGGGATGTAATGGGAATTTGTTGGGGTTGAATTTGCAGTTCCTAACTTGAGAAACTTGCACTGGAAGTAAAACAGTATCTCAAAAGTCCCACAACTTTGCGTGAACTTTGTTTTTGTTGTTCCTGGCACAAAATAAACTGTGAACTCTCTGAGAACTGCACAAGAGTTCAAGAAACTGCGTAGCTTTGCAGTAAAAACTTATGCTTGTAGTCTTTTCACTGCACAGAAAACTACATAGCTTTCCAAGGGGTGGGGGAACCATCTATTTATGTTGGCTTTTTTGCTATGTACTTGGTAAAAGTAAGAGCCAGCATGGTATAGTGGTTTGAATGTTGGGGTAGGACTTTAGGAGACCAGAGTTTCCATCCCCGCTTTAGGATGGAAATCCACCTGGGAAAGTCACGCTCTCTCAGCCTCAGAAGAAGGCAAGGGCAAAACTCTTCTGGACAAATTCTGCGAAGAAAACCCATGATAGGGTTGCCGTAAGTCAGAAATGATTTGAAAGCAGACAACAACAATAACAATACCTTGGGGAAAGTGTGCAAAATGCAAAACTAATTTGCATCCTATACCCCTGTACAAATAATGTGGTGAAGGATTCAACATCATGGCTTCAGGCTTTGCTGGTTTGAATGTTGTGCAACCCAAATGTTACATGGCAGAAAAAGAAACCTAGGTTGCAGCCTTTGTCAGTTTGCTGCACGATGCTGCAGCCTTTGTCAGTTTGAATGTTGCACAATTTCCTTTCTATGGTGAAATTTGCACAGTTTTCAGGGAAGGCTGCACAGTTCTTGGGAGAAGCTGTGTAATTTCTAGAAAATGACATGGTTTTCAATGACATAGTTTGCCAAGGCCAAGAGTCAACTCAGCTACCTTTGATGACAACGTTTCCCAGGTCTTGTTGCACCCAGGATACAGCAATGGCAACATTCTAGACTCTGATTATCAGACGCATCAAAAAGTCCAAGAGCAGCACACTCTTGGACTTTTTGGTCGTGTCTAATAATCTACTTAGAGGAGGAAGGCAGAGCCTTCTACACCTAGGGACTTTCTACTGACCTTTCTGTTGTTCTGCCCACAGACTCCAAGTAATTTGAATGAAGGGAGACGCAAGTCAATTTCTAGGAATTTGCAGGGTTGTTGAGAAGATAGAGATCATGTCATGTTTCCAAGGAAATAACTGGGTTTCCAACATTACTATGAAGCAGGAGTGGTAAATCTACATTTTTCCTAGTCCTGGCAGATGTTGAGAAAAATGAAACATTTTTTTCATGCCATAACTTCAGGACACTCGGGGGGATTTTCCCTCACCAATGATGGCAAACTATACCATGGAAAACTAATTTTCCGAAGATGCTTTCTGACTGGGCAACTGCTGTTGCAGCATCAGAAACAAGGAAAGAAAGAAAGGCCTCCACAGAGTCTACTGCTGATGTCTCTGAACTGCAACCAGTTATATTTGGGAGAACAGGATAGTGCAGTGGGTCATGGGTGTGTTGTTAGACTTCTATTGCAATAGATTCGGAGGCAGAGGAGACAGATTTTGTGAGCAAAAGAATCAATTCAGTTTGAAGGTGAATAACCTGAGCCACTTGAGTTTCTGTTCTGAACCTGGAAATTATGAACTTGGTGAAAATAATTAATTACACATTTCAGTGAATTACAATCTCCCGAGGTGAGACAAAAATTCAAACCCAAACTGCTATGTGTGCCCTTAATAATAATAATAATAAAAATTATTTATACCCCGCCCCTCTGTTAAAACAACCTTGCAGAAGATTTGTAGAAGACCTTGTCTACAAAGTCTTCAACATAAAATATAAGCCACCCTTGGCAATCTAGGGGCTGTGATGGCCACTGCTGTACTCTCAGTGTACAAGCCCCTTTCACCTCAGTGTCCTCAGCAGCCTCTTCACTGAAAGTAGGAGTCTTTGCCAGCTCACTGAATTCCACCAATGCATCTGTGTGCTTGAAAATAAGAATTCTGAGAGGGGTCAGGACCTTTTTCATACAAAAAGCAATACAACTGAATATTATTATTTATCCAGTAATGCAAGAGGGTGTTTTTCAGGAAGATGTTATATTTGTCACATAATAGCCTTTTCTACAGAACAAATTAAATTAACTGCCCTCCTTAGGAATCTCTAGAACCTCTGTATTGTTGGAATGTGAAAAGCATGAGCCCCAGTTCTTAGGCTCATTGAATGATGCATAAAGGGTTCCTATTATGTACATTCTTGTACCTGCTTGAGGTGATCACAGACCAAATATAAAAGCATCCTTAAAAGAGTTTACTAAATAAGTCTGAGATTGAACAGGCAGTGTATTCAGGGGTCAAATTTAATTCCTTCCCTGCTTTTGTATCCAGATTAAAGGCCAAGGTGGATTTGCGGAAGCCAGGAGCTCCTCTGTTAATGCTGCCTTTACAGTTAACCTGCAATTTACCTGTCACGAGCCAATACTTTAAAGAAGAGCTTAGCTTTTACCACTTCCAAACAATTTACCTTGTATTTGAATGAATGTCCTTTGGCTCCATGATGGTTGAAAAGAAATATCTGCAATCAAGGGAAAGCCAGTATGGTGGCTTTCTTCAAACCGGTTGTGCCCTCTAGTTATGTTGGACTACAACTTCCATCATCTCATGATGGCTAGGAGATATAGTCTAACACAGAAAAAGAAAGTGAGGCCCCAATCCACTTCATGACAATAAGTATATATTTCACTGAAAACACTAATGTTTTGAAAGCTTGGTGAAATTTGAGGATTCCACTCTAATGAGAGGTTTTTTACGTGGCCTGTCTAGGCTGAGATCAAACTTTTCCCTAGTGGTGGTGAGGCCGTGTTAAATTCTATCATTAAAACCTATTACTGGGCTATCAAAAACCTTCTTTAATTCTATGTAATGACCTTATTTCCCTACATGTAACCCATGCCACTCATTGCAAGTTTGACTGATTTGGTGTGGGCCTCAGACAGCTGTAGTTCCTTAATATTTTTTTAAAGAGAGAGGCGGAGGGGTGGGATCAATGTCTGTGGAGATGATAAGGCATGAGGCCAGTAGCTGGGGACCTCAAAAACAATCCAATATACCATTTCCTATCCAGTCTATTAGCCACTCCAGTCAGTCTAGGCTCTAAGTTTTGATTGAAGGCTGGGCTGAGACCAGATAGAGGCGAGAGGGGGGAGGGAAGAGGCCAAGGCAGTCTGCCTGTTAAACAAGCCTGCTTTATAGCTTGCTGAAATCAGTCATAAATGTGGCTGTATATAAAAATGGATTATTGCATTAAAAGTTTAAAATGGCTCCTTCCTCTCTGCTTTCTCCCCCATTCCCTCCACCCTCACCTTCCTGCTTTCCAACTTTCTTTGCTCTGGTGAAGGCAAGATGTGGATGGAAGAAGAGGAGTGGGAAGCAGACTGGAAAAGGTTTGCTGCCACCCCCCACCACGCACACAGGCACTCAGACACATACACCTTACCACCCCACCCCCTATCCCACACTACTTCTACTTGCCATGAAATCATTTCGTAAATACAAAAGAGGCCCCTCGGGCTATTGGTGCCCAGACACTCATTTTTGGAGTGGATAATTGACTTCTTTCAGTTGATAATTCATAGCTTGCATATGCGGGCTAATACATCAGCGCCCTGAGACTTCTGAAGAGCCCGGAGCAGAAACAGAAAGGGCGAGGGGAGAGAGGGAAGGGGGAGAAAAATTCAGATGATAGATGAGTGCATTACAGCTTTATGAATGAATTATGTCCCGTAAATACCTTGAGCAGGAAAGTCTGTCGGCCTCTATCTATACTAATCTGTGAGGAATTATGACGATTTTCACATTAAAAGTGTGCGTATGGGCGGAGGGAGCAGGGGAAGGGGCTAGGAATTAATTGAGCAATTGGGCCATTAAAAATGTATGCCCCCGCATTTGGGGGTCCATTCTCTCATTCATCATATAGGGAGGAAGCTTCTATCATTTGTAGCTTTCTTTTAAAATGTAGATTCTTGTCATATAGGAAGAAGTTGGGATTATTTTGACAAGACAAAATAGGTTTACACACACACATACAGAGAGAGATTGAGAGATTCTGAATTCCTTTATGAGAGGTTTTTCTTTGTGGGGTAGAACAGAAGAGACTCCCAATGTGATACCTTCACAGATTGGTATTATTTGCTTGCTGGGAAAGAAAGAAAGAAAGAAAGAAAGAAAGAAAGAAAGAAAGAAAGAAAGAAAGAAAGAGAAGAAATATGAAATCAATCGTAATTTTTCTTCCTACCTGGCTGCTTGGAATTTGTACACAGTTTTTCATAAGAATTCAGGGAATAAGTTAATGGGGTACTTTACAGGTTAAAAGTTCCATTGACAAATATGCCCATTAGAGAAGTTTTAATAGAAAGACTTGAACAAGTATGGACTTACCTCATTTGTTCAAGAAACAAAACGCAAGAGGACCAAAACATTGCCTAGAAAGATACTGCCCTTTGAGGACAACCTGCTAAAGTCTAATGTATGTGTGCACCCTCACTCTAAAAAAAAAAGAAAATTACTTGATTTAATTTTTGCCAGTTCTTTTTCAGAAGCTAACCTCAGTTTCAGACAATGGTCCCACCTACAGAAGCAAAGTTTCTAAGCCTCTTCCAGTTCAAAATGGACTTTAGGGATTGGATGCAAGAGCAGATTCAAACTGGAGAAGATTAAAAGAAAGTGACATATAACCCTTTAAGCTGCTCTCACACTAAATTGCCCCAAATACTTCTCTTATGAACAGCGGCTTTAAAGAACAGTTTGAGGCTTCTAAGGGAGCGTCTTCAAGAAAGAAAACTTCTTCCAGGTTGGAGATAAATCCTGAACCTCAGGATCTTCTCTGGTTTCCTTAGACTATATGTTCCCTGGGTGTTTTCTTTCCATCTCATGGAAGTTGCAAAGGATAGCATAACTCTCCAAAGCCTAAACCCAATTGCTAGTCGCAACTACAATAGTCCCATTGTTATCAGTTCCTGAACAGTAAGTCAGCAGTGACTTTACTCTATCTGGGACTACACATTGTATTTAGAGCAATATCGGCATGATCTCTCTCTTTTCTTCCTCAAAATATATGATAACTCAACCCTTCTGTTTGAAGAATGATGGGCTTTTAAGGCCTTTTTGCTATTTCTGCAGTATAAATTGGTCAGGGATTCATTAGCATAGCCTGGACATGTTTTCAAAATAAAAGTAAAGAAATGAATAAAGATGCTTTCAGCATGCCATTGATTTGTAAAATGTAGTAGAAGAATTGCTAGTGATTAAAAGAAACAATTGATTCTTAATGCAAGCAAATATTTAAACCCACTGTTATAAAGGCATACACATAATTTTAATTCCTGAATTGATCAATTCTGACTAGAGATTAGCATGTTCCACAGTCCATTTTGGACATTTAGCCTGATTTAGACTTTCTTAGTGCAAATAAAGTGAAATCTGTTTAAATCCAAACATGTTAATGGCTTAACTGGTTTGTGCCATTCTTGCCTAGAAGACTGTAAAATGTATTTTCTAGGATTATAAATGGGATGCCCCCAACCACCCAACCACTTTTAATGTCTTCTTATGCCAATGCTTAGAATGAAATTATTGTAGCCATCAGTGTCATTAACATTTAAATAAATTATGTCAAATCACTACTTAGAAATATCAAAGACTGGTTCAAAGTTAAAAGGCCATTTGAGAAACATACCTTCTTTTGACTCCCACAGTCCTAAAAATGTTTTTTAACATAAGTGAATTCTAATAATTTGAACTTAAATCAAATGTGAGTGGGTTATTAAAATGTCCAGTATATTACAGAGAGAAAAGATCTGATAAGAATCATAGAAGAGGGAAACAATTGTCAAAAGTACATTTCCATCCCATGTCTGTCACTGGAATCTGAAGTGGAGAGGAGAGGAGGGAGAATTAACTTAAAGCAGGACCGGATGGGTTATGCCGTCTTCACCAGTGCTGGTTTCAGGGAGCTCTCAGCAAAGTGCTCCTTGATAGAGCTTAGAGCTCTGTTCTAATTCCCCACAATGCCCCAGAGTAGGGTTGCCGTAAATCCCAGCAAACCAGGAAAATCCCAGATTAAAAGGACAGAAAATTGTCCCGTCTGGCTGGGTTCCTTCAAGCATCAGATCCCGGATTCTGACTCCAGGCTTTCTGCCTGCAGGCTCTCTGCTCTGGGACACGTGGGGAGTTAGTGCAGAAGGTGGGAGAGTGCAGTCTAGGCTAGGTGGGAGAGTGCAGTGTGCAAAAGGCAACAGCAGAGAGAGTGTGAAGGAAAATCAAGAGAGAGGAAAGAAGGCCAGCAATTTACTTATGTATGTGTGGTGAGTCTGGCCTCCAAGGTCACTGCCTGTGTAGAAGCTCCCATGGGGGGTGTGGCTGTGCACATTTTGGTTGTTGCCAGGAGGCGGGATGGCCCAGAGGGGCGTTGGGTCCTCTTCCCTGCTCACCCAGTTGGCAGCAGCAGCTAGAAACACAGTTTTGCTTATTTATATCACAGGAATCTGCTGCACACTCACTCCCCAAACTCCCCCTCAATAGCCTGGTGGGGCAGTGGGTCCTCTTTCCTGCTGGGCTGTCTCACCTGGTCAGCAGTGGCAGCTATGTTCTCCTTTTCCTCCAACCCCCCAACCCTGCCTGGCCCCCTCCTTGACCTGCAGGGCTTCACCTTCCTATCAAAGCTCACAGGCTTGCTGGACAAAGGCCACTGGATGGGTCTCTTTGGGACCATCCACATCCCCTGGAAGAAATTGGCGGCAGCAGCAGAAAGGCTTTAGTGGAGGGTGGGAGGAGAAAGACATCCTCCTCCTCCCTGGACAAATGTGGGTACTTTTGTCCCGGTTTTGTGGCAGAGAATTGTGGCAACCCTACCCCAGAGCAGTGTTTGTTCAGGGGCATTGTGGGAAAGGAAATCACTGGGGTCCTGAACTTAGGTCTGCTGTCCACTACAGCATCCCAGAAGCAGGAGACGTAGGTGATGCAACAAGAAAGTCCGGTAGCAGCTAAATCATTTGAAAGAATGAATGTCCCATGTTTCTAGGAAGAACAAAGATACATTTTTCTAAGAAATGTATATTGTATCCTCTTCCCTGATTTCCCATTGTTATGAAACTGCTGAAGCCAGAAGTATTTCAAAGTCTTATAACTGGCTGGCAAATCATCTGCATAGACTAGAATACATCTGCATGTGAATAAAGACCACCTTGGGAGAATGGACTAAAAACATTATAAATAAATAAACCAGATTAAATCATTATTATTAAACGATAGGGTCAGAATGAAGGGCAGAGCCAAACGGCAGCACAAGAGGAAATAGAGGAAGGCCTCCAGAGTTTAGAAATATTACTTTGGGGTGATTGCTTCTCCCAGATGCCTCAGCCAGCACAACTAGTTGCCATGCTAGCTGGGGGATTCTGGGAGTTGCAATCCAACAACTTTTCAAGCCCAGCTTTTCAAGATCTGGCCTCAACTAAGCCAGGTACACAGAAACAACAATGTACTGAAGGCCTGTCATCTGATTAAAGAACGTATAATCGATTCATCTTCTGAGAGCTAATTAATTAATGGTTTGATTCATTGACTGATTAAAATTAAGCAGGAATAAAGTTGACCACTTTAAAGTAAAATGCCTCACATACTTTCCCCTTGTTTTTAACGGCTTGGAAATAATTCATTAGAAATAGTTTGTTATATTTCACTCAGGAGATTTTCAGACACCGTTTAACAGTGCCTACCGCGGGAGTAGGTCCCAGAGAGGAACGGCGCTCTTGCGCAGCAGGGGGTCATTTTCGTGGCACGTCCATGAAGCTTTGGAAGTGGCCGTGCCAAATTTTAAGCACGGGCAACTTCCGTGCTTAAAATATGGCACGGGCGCTTCCAAAGCTTCATGGACATGCAACAAAGTATCCTGGAAGAGGGATGGTGGTGTCCGAAAATGACCTCCTGCTGCGCAAGAGCGCCGTTCCTCTCCCGGGACCTCATCCCGTGGTAGGCACTGTTAAACAGTGTCTGAAAATCTCTTCAGTGTGTTTTATATACAAATAAAGCCTTCTGATTTGTATATACTTCGCCATGAAAGAAGGCTAAATTTTCACCACAGCTTTTAATAAGCCCTCTTATTATTTTGAGTGACAATCTAAACTAAGACAGCAAAACATACAATATAAACAAACTCATCCTTAAATTAAAACAAGCAAACTACAAGGAAAAATGTTTTTGCTAACCTTCTATTTCGCGAATTAACGAATAAGACCCATCTTTCAATAAATTGGTTATTCTGCTGATAATTAAATTCTTGCTTCTAATAAGTTAATTTAAACATTAAGGCCACTGCCCACATCTTCCTTAGCCAAGTTATTACTGTATTCCTAAAGCTTTTTGACACACTAATTTCTCTGGTGTCTGAAAGGAGAGTGTCAATCCAAACTAGGACTAAAAATAGTCAATAACGGGCCAGGACTGAAAAGCTAGTGTGATAGATAGATGGGGTGATTGGATGTGAATTCTGTTGGCTGTGAGTTGCTTTGGACTATAACTTGGCATAAGACACAAGACTTGCATCCATGCCACTTAATCAATTCTCTGTCTCTTATTGGCCCATCTTATTTTCTTGCACATTTACTATCACATTTAGAAACAGCACCCTATGCACTCCCAATGTATGGTTTTAATAATACTATATTTTTAAGACAGAAAAAACATCTCCATCTACTTACTACAAAATAAAAGGTTGCCCCTTAATCAATTCTTTTAAATATAGTGCCAGTATTTATTTATTTATTTATTTGCCACCTTTCTCCCAGAATGGGACCCAAGGCAGCTCACAATATTGTCAATATACTGATATATATGATTCTAGAAGGAAAGTGTATTCATTCATTCATTGAAATATTTATTCCCTGCCCTATTTTGAGAGATCTCAGGGTGGCGTACAAATAGCATTAAAACAGCTTTGAACAGGGTTTATAAAAAGCATCTTGGTCTAGAGCCTATGAGTTAGTTCCAGCTAGAAAAGGCCTGTTGATTCAGTTGTTGAATAATGCGTCAACACTTAGGTAAAGCTCATAAACCCAGTGATTCTACTTTAGTTAGGATCCAGATGTAACTGTTCAGACTGTTTATTGCTTCTAGTTTTAAAAAGACTCTACAAAAATGCATCACAGCCGTATACATGCGTATTCAAAAGGAAGTCCCACTGAATTCAATAAGGCCAAGTAAAGGGGTGTAGGACTTCAGCCTTCATTTGCAGTGAACCCATTTTACTAAATGATCAAGCAAAGAAATCCATAGGTCTCTAAGGTATCCCTTTCTTTGTATAATCAGGTAGGAGATGTTCAGAGCTTTGGGTCAGAGGGAGAGACACTGAGGCGTGTGATCATAAGGAAGACACTGCTAAGCTCTGGCATTGTTATATAGGTGCTGACCCATTTAACTGGAGATGCCAGGCTCTGAACCTCAGGCCCTGCCTTGGCCCCTGCATGCAAAACATGTGCTCTGCCACTGATCTTTCCAAGCCATAGCTGGAATCCTGTCAGTGATGTACATGCCCTTTTTCCATGTGCATAATATGTTATTTTATTATCATTATGCAAGGAGCTATCTGGTAGTTCTCTCCATAATGACTCCCTTTCACCTGCTCCACAAGTTTGCTGTAAAGGGCGAGTGAGTTCACCCTCAGCCATTTAGTAGCCAGAGGAGGATGTGGGACCCCTGGGAACCAACCAGTGCAGCCAAAAGGGATGGAGGAAGCCATCTCCCTCTTGGATCTCAAGTATCCTTAATGGAGATCTGGGAGGAATACAGCGCTCCATGCTCCAGGTTATAAACAGACATGCCCCACATTGTTCCTCGGTTATCAATGGCTGAGGAAGTATGTGCCTGTCTTGTCAAGTGAACCAGGCAGAACTGCATGTCCAGGGAACCAGGCAGATCTGCACACGTGGAACATTGTGCACTGCCCCATGCAATGCTGGGTATCAACCCATGTCTCTAAATTCTAAGAGAATTGAATCACCTTTGTATTCCTTTCTTTGTGCACTTCTGTCTTACACTGGATCAGTATCCTCTAATTGGAAAAACTTCATCATTCCTTATTCATCTTTTTTAATCCAAAGAAACAAATCAGAATATATATTGTATGTTGGTAGGGTGGAAAGAAGACACAAGAGAAGTAGATGAGTAACCAGATTTAATTGAACATGTTGATAGATGTCATGGTTCTGGACAACCTAACCTGGCAGTTTCCAGATGTCTTGGACAGTTCCCACCATCACCAATTGTCAATCAGATTGTAGGATTTGTAATTCAAGGTGTCTTGAAAGATCTGCATTGAGGAAGACAACTGAAAAACTACAAAACAATACTACTTTTCAAATACAGTGGGCCCTTGGTATCTGCTGAGGTATGGTTCCAGGACTCCCCATGGATACCCAAATCCGTGGATGCTCAAGTCCTATTATATACAATGGCATAGTAAAATGGTGTCCTTTATATAAAATGGCAAAATCAAGATTTGCTTTGGGGGGTGGGTGGGAATTGAAAATATTTTCAAGCTGTGGATGGTTGAATCTGTGGATGCAGAATCTGTGGATACGGATGACTGACCAATAATATTTGCCATTGGGGGAAATGCCATTCTCTGTAAATCCTCTACATATTTTTTTAAAAACCCTTAATGAATTGATGCTTAATACAACAAATGAAATCATGTCCCTCCCAACGTTAATAAGAATAAATTGATTCCTGGATTTCTAGTGATCAGCATTAACAAATTAATTTTAAAGCTTAATGTTCTGATTTTTACATAAGTTATACATCATCTCAGAGAGCCAATGCGCTGGTGTGGTTTGAGTGCTGGACTAGGACTTCAGGAGAGTAGGGTTCAAATCCCACTGGGTGACTGTGGGCAAGTTACACTCTGTCAATGTAAAGGAAAGGCTATGGCAGACCTCCCGTGAAGAAATCTTGTGAAGAAAATGGCATGCTAGTGTTGCCATAGGTCAGAATCAACTTGAAGATACATAATAACAACAATGCATCACCTAAGAAAAAATCATTTCTCCCTAACTTGAGTGAGACTAAGGACTTTATCAGATGGGGCTGAAAGAGCGGAATGATGGTGTGATAGTATCACAAACGGGTTCTCATTATTGCATAACGTCCTCCTCCTCTGGTGGTCCATGTGTGCTCCACTCATTAATTAGGCATAACTTTTAATTGATGGACAAAGTCATCAATAGCCCTCAAAATCACTCTTTTTGCAGTATTGACGAGTGTTCAGTTGTCACATCCCAGTGTACTTGCGCTATTACAGCATTAATGGGTGATCCTCTTCTCCCCCTCACCTTTCCTAACAAGACCACATAATTAAACATCTGGGGAGAAGATGAAGAGAACCTACAGGATATGCTTTTAATTAACTGTTGCCTTTTCTTGATACATTTTTATGTTTGTTTAAGTGTTTATTTGTGAATTTCTTTGGTTATTTATTTGTTTTTAGTGTTTTAGAGTGAAGTCACATCTTCTCGCGAGAACAGCTGAAACCTCGCCCATGCAAAATCATGGAAGAGAATTTTTTTCTTGAAGGTGCATGCACCAGCCAGCAGGAGGCATTAATACTCTGTCATTAGAAGGCAACGTGAAGACAAGTGTTACTATGGGCTTTTTCAGATGTCGGTTTACCGCGGAAGAAGGGTCGTAACACTCGCGAGGCTGCTGCATGGCAGGGGGCCCGTTTTGTACAATGCCGTCCCCCTGCCATGAGAGATCGGAGGCAGCCGCGCCATATTTGGCCATTTTTTACTCATGGAAGTTGCCCATGAATAAAAAATGGCCAAATATGGCACAGTTGCCTCCGATCTCTCCCGGAACTGAAATAGCAGGGGAACAGCATCTTGGTCGTTTCAGCAGGGGAACGGCATCATACAAAACGGGGGCCCTGCCGTGCAGCAGCGTCGCAAATGTTACAGGCCTTCTTCCACAGTAAATCAACATCTGAAAAAGTCCTATAGCATGAGCTGAAATCCCATTCTTAAACCACTAGTGGTGGTTGTGCAATAATTCCATTGCAGTAGCATTGAGCTATTATGGCAATGTGTAATATTCACTGTAATCATGCCACTGTCTTTCCACTTTCCTCAATTGTGGAATTACAGTATTTTTAGATGCTAGTCTGATAAAGTCCTAAGTGAAATGCCTCTCCATAGATGGCATGTACCACTTTCAGTTTTTATAAGTGTTTGTCTTAACAAAAAAAAAAAAAAAAAAAAAAAAAAAACCACCTACATTTAAAATCTGTCACCCAATTGGCTATGCCAATGGTTGGCACTACCTAAGTTGAAAATAAGACCCATCATAATCAGTACAACCTATTTCCAAGTACATAGGCACAGAATTTTGGCCTTTCATTTTATAAATAATATTACAATATTCCAATGGAATAATTTTTCAAGCTGTGACTATGACAGATATCTTCTTGGCAAGTAATGCCAACCATTTTAAAGTTTACACTGTCAAATAGGGTAGTCTTAAAACTTCTCATGCTTTGTCCTGAGCCTGTGGGGTAATTAGGGAGTTTTAGACTGGTTTCTTAGGGCAAGGGGGATGCTAATTAGAAGGTGATCTTATTATTTTGCTTGTTGTAAAATGTGATAAACATTATGATTTTTAAAATAAATGTACTGTACCTGGAGGCCCACCTGCTCATTCTGCTGGACATTGGCCCTAAATTTCTACCATGATGGCACCACTATATTATGGTACATTGCATTGCATTGGTTTCTCCATACCTTGCCTTTTTCCTACAGCTGGAATTCAAGGAAGCTCTCCACAGTATCCCTCCCATGATATTGAAATTCATTCTCTTCTTCCAATCTCACATCTTTCTTTTGCTTATCAAAATTATTACCTTCACCTTTATCCACCATACATAGACTTTCTTTTTTTACACACTTGTGCACATGTACACACATGCACGCACACCTATTGACAGGTAAATAGCAGCCATAATATATATTTCAAATACGACATTTAAGTAGACCTGAAAACATGAAGCCAAATATAGCCAGTTCCTGTTTCTTGGTCAAACACTTCACATTTTGCCCAGCATCTTGTCAGTGACCTATGTGCACGTAAGTATAGCTTAGACACATATATAAGTTCCTTTTTAGCTGGGACATGGAAAGCTATTCTCTTGCCCTTTCTCTAAAACCTTCCACATGTAGCAGCTGTCAGTCCCCAGGAGGGGCTCCTCCTGTTTCTTCTCACCAGAGGAAGGAAGGGGAGGAGGTGATTCAGACAACAAAGATCTGGCTGTTCTGAGCTCCTGGGAGAAGGAAAAAGTGGGTGAACTCCCTTAGAGAACATACCCTCATTTCTTCCTGCCCTCCAAGCTGAGGCCAGCAGCTTCTCTATGGTCTGCATATCCTTTCTCTCACTCCCTTCCCCATCACTAATTGAGAGCAGCAGAGGCCCCTTACTGAGCTTGATGGCTGCCAAGCGGTGGGAAGTTGCAAAACTACATGTTCAGAGCTACGTGCACATGTAGGATCTCAGCCTTTGTCTATTGTTGTTATTATTTGCTGTCAAGTTGACTTTGACTTTTGATGATCCTGGAGATTATCAGATGTTGCAAATATAGCATTATTGCATCAAAACAAGACCACAAAAGGGCTCCCCTACCACATGATGTTGTGCCCCAGCATTCTGCAAGTGTTCTGCTGCTGTCAAGAAGGTGTTCTTTTGTATTAGCAGACAGAATTGATATCCTAAGGCATTTTTGTCACAGTAAATGCTTGTGTGCAAAACCACACCCCATTCTGCTGGTGTGATTCCAGTGTCCATGGGCAGTCCCCACCAGAACACTTCCAGGAGAGAAGATGAAAACTAGGTATGGGATACTCTTTTTAGAAACCTCCCCATTTTACTGGCAAGTTTCCAAGTGTGTTTCAGTGCTTATGGAGATTATCAGACAGGAATGCAAAAAGTGTTCCTGTACCACAATCTCCAATCCTACCCTGTCTCAAAACAGTAAACCACCCCACCACACTTACCCTCTGTCCCATTGTTCAGGCAGCCCAGGAGCTCTAACGGAGCTCCATTCACTTCCTGGAGTGAAATCCCACCCATTCTCACAAGAAGACGCGAGCATAGGAAATTCAAAAGTAAAAATAAAAATAAACACAAAAAAGTGACACCAAGCACCTAAACACACTAAAAACATTCCAAGTAACCCAGGGAGGGTACAAAAAAGAGGGTAGCTTATCTGGATGTCCCAATCTCATCCGGAAGTGTTCTGGCAAGCCCGCACATTTACACTGGAATCTCGCCAGCAAAACAGGGCACATTGTTGCACACAGGCAAATCTGGAACGGAAATGCCACAGGAGATCTGTTACTGGTTTCTCCCTGATAATAAAAATGCCCCCGTAATGGAAACAGAACACTTGGGAGACAATGGGGAATGACGTCATTTGATAAGGAAGCACTTTTGCGATCTCATGGTGTTGTCATAACACCATCTTTGATACGTCTGATAATCTCATTTGTGTTCATTTTGTTTGGTAATTTAGTTGCTTTTGGACTTTTAAGTGCACTTGCGTCCTCACGAAAACTGCCAAAATCTCACCCATGCGAAAACTCAGAAGTAAGCAGTATGAGTGGTCATGTTGCTATAATTCAGGAGTGTCTATGGACATTTTCAGATGCCCCTTACTGTGCAAGCAGCCTCCGGAGCAGTAACGAGGCTGCTGCACGGCAGGGGGTCCATTTTGGATGACGCCGTCCCTCTCTCGGCGTCATCCGTGACTGTTCCGGCTAGCATTGAAGGCGGCCATGCTATTTTTCACTCACAGAAGTTATCCGTGAGTAAAATATAGCACGGCCGCCTTCAATGCTAGCCAGAACAGTCAAGGACGACGCCAAAGAGGGATGGTGCTGTCCAAAATGGACCCCCTGCCGTGCAGCAACCTCATTACTGCTCCGGAGGCTGCTTGCATGGTAAGGGGCATCTGAAAAATGTCCTATGTCTCATGATTACAGCAACATGTGATAAGAAGTGTTATTATGCCAGGATATGCAACACTGTAAAATATAGTGCGAAAAGAACGTTTTTAGATGCTCGTCTGATAATCTCCCCTATTAACAAGATAGTTCCAAGATCTCCAGTCATCACTACCTTGCTCACTGCACTGAAAACCCAGGGCCATGTCTTCCTTAATTGAATCAATCCACCTTTAGTGCTCTCTCCCTCTTTTCCTATAGCTTTCTGCCTTACCAAGCATTATCATCTTTTCCAATGAATCACATCATCTCATGTTATGTCCAAAGTATGACAGCCTTAGTTTAATCATCTTTACTTCTAATGAGAGTTCAGACCTTTGTCTATAAAGCACACACACACACACACACACACCATGGCCAAAGCCCTTAAACTGCATGCCTTTTAGTGACCTTGGGCTCAGTGGCTGGATTCAAAACCATTTCTTAGGCATCAGCAAAGGTTTGTGCATGACCAGTGAGAGAATGGGAAGGCAAGTTTTGTTGAAGAAACAGGTTCAAACCTCCCCTTGACCATGTAGAATTAGATTTTGCAGAATTCCTATTTTACCATCTGTTCTGGATTTCTCAAAAGGAATTCTTTGATCACCAAAATGGCATGGCATCCCATTTTTTGTTAAATAAGTTTATATGAAGATGTTAATTGATGTTTGAGAATGTTTATAACCCCAGCTGTTTGATATATGGCTAATCAAACATAAATCACTCATTCACTTTAAATCATTTCCATATTATTACCTGCTAGGGTGTTAGGGATAGAGCAGGAAAGAAGTCAAAGTAAAGAAACAAGTGTGGGTGTATATGTGTGTGTGTAGCTACTTTGCAGCAGAAAACAAGATTCACAGAAAAGCAACATGTTTTGTTAATTGCTCTAATTCTTCAATTTTTCAAACTAGACATATTGGGTAAATTGCTGCTCCTAAGTCATAGCCTGTAAGCGCAGATAGTGTGGGATGGTTACAAATCCAAGAGGCAAATGACTTTAAAATTGGTATTAGTGCTACCACAACCTCTGTGTTTCAGAAAGATGAAACTACAAAATCTCAAGGAAGTAAACTTTCAGACTGGCCTAAACAGGAAAAGAGAAACTGAGACAGATATTTGGCATCTGAATATTTTTGCAGCTTTTTATTTATAATGTCAATAGTTAACAGGCAAACATGCGCACCAGCATTGCCACCTCGTGGTTCTTTTATGTGCTGCAACAGATAAACAAGACTTTCCAAATAATTCAGATTAATCACCCCTTTTCAATGTTCTTAAAGTAGGGAGATTCTTCTCTCTGACCTGCCACCATCAGAGGCACACTTGGTGACCATGTGAGAGAGGTGTGAGTACACCTTTTTGGTGGCTATTGCCATAACTGGAACTCTCTGACAAGAGAGGCCAGAGTGACTCCATCTGTTTGGTTGTTCAACAACTGGACAAAGACATTTATATTCAGTCTTTTAAACTGAAGCTAAAGTAGGCTAAACTGAAGCTAAAGTTTTTTGGTTTTTTTTAACCAATTGATTACTGGCTTGGGACCAAACATTCTATGGACCTTCATAGCAAGACTATTGTATGGATAGCAATACAGGCTTAGGTCCAGACTACCTTAAAGACTGTATCTCCCTCCACAAACCTACAAGGGTTTTATGATCTTCAGGGGAAGCCTTTCCCTCTGCCCTACCACCATCACAGGCTCACTTGGTGAAGACATGAAAGAGAATCTTTTCTATGGCTGCTCCCACCCTCTGGAACTCCCTCCCACAGGAGGCTAGGCTGCCCCCCTCCCTGTTTTCATTTCACCGACAGGCAAAAAGTTTTTATTTAAGCAGGCCTTTGATGTATAATTGTGGCTTTTATGAGGGTGTTTTTTTATGTTTTAATATTGTATTTACAGTATTTGTTTTTACTTGTATGTTTTGAAGTGGTTTTAATTGTTTTTAATTGTGATTTTAATTGTTCTGTGAGCTGCCTTGGGTCCTACTTTGGGAAAAAGGCAGCATAGAAATTGCACAATAATAACAACAACAACAAGTCAACTCTCGAATCCACAGGGGATACATTATAAGACACACACACACACACCCATGGATAATAAGGAACCCCATTATTTTCAATGAGAAGAATGCCGGAAATTGACCATAGAATTGCATTGGAGGACCTAGAAATGCCTAGGGAGAACATTTTTTGGGGGGGGGGATGTGGATAAGTGAAACTGTGGATACCGAATGTGTGTATATGATGGTCAGCCTGTAAGTTGCTTGAGAAGTATGAATTTAATTGAGATGAGCATGTGGTGATCCACACAACCATTTCTATTAGTTTGTGAAGTCATTTGGAAAGTTTCTACATATGGCCAGGCCTTGGGGGTGGCGTGGGGGGCAAGAGGAAAGATAAAGCTGCCTTGCAGATAAAACTAACCAACAATTTGCCAGACCTAGATCATTACTTGGCACAGTATTATGCTGGAATCACTGCTGGCCTACAAAATCATGATATGTGATCTACAAATTAAAATGACTTGCTTTTATGTTTCAATCCTGAGCCCGCTCTTCTCTTGTACTTTGGAGGAGGGGCAATGAGGGTGTAGCTACAGGGGGAGCAAAATGATGGCAGCAACCTCCAAATAAGAATACTGTCTCCCAATGAATTTTTTCTTCACTCCCTAAATTTCTAGCGTTGCAGAGAATAAGATTCTAGAAATCATTCACACCTCGAACTCTTATATCTGCTGTGTTTGCTTCCCCTTGATAACTCTGCCTGTCTCTTTTCTTGGAATTCCTAAACTGTATTTCTAAATGCTCTGCTTACTGCAATGCTAGAAAACTGAGGACTGAAGGAAAATTTCATTGAGGATTAGCATTCTTATTGGGGGCTATGCCCTCATTTCCCTCCACCCAGTTACACCCCAGAGGTGCAGCTAAATAAATATGGGGAATTGTACATGTAAATACATCTTAAATTGTGAATAAATCTCTCTCTCTCTCTGGCTTTTCTTTGCAAACGAAGATTCAGGAAGGACTCATCCCACGCTTTCTGCAAGTGTGCTGATGACTAAAAAGGCCAATCCAAGATAAACAAGTCCAGTTGCAGAAAGCACACCAGAAGGTCTCCTTGGGTGATGTTTCCGGGTTGGGATTCTTTCTGTGTTGTCATTTCTCTTCAAGACTTGTTCGTCGTGAGTTCTCAAATAAGGCTGCAGCATTGTGGATAGTGCGTCTCCATGCCTCCTGATGTGAGGCCAGGGCGGACCATTGTTGGTGATCAATTTGGCTGAGCCTGAGATGTTGATTCAGGGAGTCCTTGTATCACTTTTTTGGAGGGCCCCTCTTACGCTGACCCGTGGCGAGTTCACCGTAGAATACTATTTTTGGGAGGGGATGGTCCTCCATCCTAGAAACGTGCCCTGCCCAGCGCAGCTGTGTTCTCAATATCATGGCCTCAATGCTGGTGATCCCTGCTTGCTCAAGGACAGCAACATTCGTCACATAGTCAGTCCAGTGTATATTTAGGATTGTGCATATATAGCATATACATAAATAAATATGAGAATTAAATAAATATGGGAGCGCTAGGTGCCTAGCCTATTCAGAGCTCTGAAAGAAAACTTCTAAATAAAGTCTTGCCTAATAATGTCCAGTTAGGGCAAGGGTGGGGCCAGTACACTTTTAAGGTATACTGGATGCAATTCCATTTCATAGCCAGTGACCCCTGGTGGATGCGATGTTGTCCCTCTGGTCATAAAAATGATATTTTATTTCATGTGAACCAGCTCCCTCTGCTGACAAAATTTCTATTTGCAGAGTCCTGTCTGAAATCCAGTATCAGGAGTTTGTAACTTTAGTAGCCATCCCAAAAACTTCTTCATGTGTCTTTGTGCATAATCCTAGGCCCACCACAGTTTCAAAGATCTTATCTGTGCAGGACATCACAGGCAATGGCATGCCAGAGTCAGTCTGGCCAATCCTTGGTATTCCCTGCTGGGCTCCCATTGAGGTTGCCAGGTGAACTATGGGACAGGGTGTTTGCATCTTAAATAGTTGTATAGAAGAGGGAATTTCATCAGGGAAGCTTGTGTGCAAACAACACTTGGTGAAATTCCTTCTTCTGCCTTATTATTAAATGTACAGGAGTCCAGTCCCTTATTTCACCTAGCAACCCTAGCTCTCACAGTTATTACGCTCAGTAGTAACAAGGCCCAACCCTGCTTACCTACTGAAATCAGATGAGATCCAATGGGTTTAGAGTAGTCTGATGTTACTCTTCCAAATCTCCCCTTGCTATCCAAAGCCAGTGCTCAGCTTTAACTTCCATACAGAAGAACTGTGCTATTAAGTTTTGAAGGCTGTAATCTGATGCAGATCCATAGTGGGCTTACTTCTGAGAAAACATATGAACCTAACACTGTTTGTGGTTCTACTGGCTTTCCCATGTTGCTTACTCATTCACACTCATCTCCTTTACAACAATGGCTTTAGAAATGGTGTCCATAAGGACAGGTCATGGAAATTAACCCCATCCAAAATTCTGAATACCCTTTAGTATGTACCGCATATTCTGGCATATAAGACGACTGGGTGCATAAGACGACCCCCCCCAGTTTTAAGTTAAAATATACACTTTGCACACACTCACGCACACACACACCGTCCAGCCAGCCACCTGGCTGGAAAGCCTGCCCTCCACCAGCCAGCCAGCTCAGTGGCTGTAGATGATGGAATAGTCTGTGAAATTAAAGGACTAAGAACAGCTAAAAAAGCATGGGATACTTTGAAAAATCTCTGTGGTGTTCAGTCTTTGGAAAGTAAGGTTTTATTGGTTGGTTAATGAAGTTGGTTAATATGAAGCTATCAAATCCCAAATTTTTGAATGAGCACATTAATGATTTTAGAGCCACATTGGCAGACTTGCAAACTTCTGGAGAGGAAATCCCCAAAACTATGCAAATGGAAATCTTCCTGGCAAGTTTACCAAAATACAATCCCTAAATGGAGGGCAATTAACACTTCAAAGGCAAAGCAGTCATTCTCACAACAGGGGGAAGGATCTGCTGGGGAAACTGCCCAGGGAATTTAACACTTCAAAGACAAGGCAGTCATTCTCACAGCAAGGGAAATGATCTGCTGGGCATATAAGACGACCCCACCCTTTTGAGGAGATTTTCAAGTGTTAAAAAGCAGTCTTATACGCAGGAATATACGGTACTCAGCCACCAGAACCTACTGTTTCACTCAATTTATGTACAAACCTGTTCAAGAAGGGTGTGTGTGTGTGTGTGTTAAAAAAATACTTCTTTCTGTCTCTTAAAAGTGTCTTCCTTCCTGTTGTGTATTTCTTTTAGACAGTAAAAGTTATAGGGTTGCCAGAGTAAAAACTGGAGACAGTTTCTGTACCATTATGAACACACACACGCACATGAGCACAGTGAAGTGTTGCGTGGGGGAGGGTGCTTTGATGGCCTCCCATGATCAGTGGCCTTTAATTGGATCATGACACCTCATACCATGATGTGGGAGGTTCGGGGTGGAGAGAAGGCTATTTAAATAAGGGCTGCCGCTTCCTCCTCCTCTTTTGCTTTAATTCGGCCCACCCTCCTGCCTCTGTTACACTATGAGTTTACTGGTCACTTATGGGCTGGGTAGGAATTATTTTTACCCTTTTCCATGTTTTTTTGTTTTGTTTTGTTTTGTTTTTGTTTGTTTGTTTGTTTGTTTTGCCTACCCCACACTGTTACAAGGGAATTGAAGAATTGGCCTTGGGGTGGCATCATAAATAGGTGGTCACCTGGTGGGTTGTGAGGGAAATGGAGATTAGTTTGGCTTACACCTATGGCACCCCTTTTGGGTGAAGGATGGCTCTGCCAAACTACCCCTGCAGGTCATGCAACCTGGGGGATAGGGAATAGACTATCCTTGAAGCCAGCCCAAGTGTTGAGCCCTTGCCAGAAGACATGCGACTTGAGGTGTCTTGTCCTGGGGTTTTGCCTTCCAGCAGATGGTGCCAGGGGGGATAGCCCAAATGATGGGAAACCTCCCCCCCCCGGGGCTCAGGTGTTTCACTCAGGGAAGCTGGGAGATACGTCTGGGTGAGACCATTGACTCCAGCTTTTCCCTCATTGGGTCTCCCCCTAGTTTGCATATCCCAGGGAATAAAGACTAAGGACTTTTCAGACACATCTTACCACGCTAGAAACTTTCGGGAGAGCTTCGGCACTGCCGTGCGGCAGGAACTCCATTTCAGATGACGCCGTCCCTCTGGCGAAATCGTCCATGCCACTTCTGTGTAGGATTGGAGGCGGCCGCACCATATTTTATAAAATCTGGTGAAATATGGTGCGGCCGCCTCCAAGCCTACATGGAAGTGGCATGGACAATTTCGCCAGAGGGACGGCATCATCTGAAATGGAGTTCCTTCCACACGGCAGTGCCGAAGCTCTCCCAAAAGCATCTATTGCGGTAAGACGTTCTGAAAATGTCCTAAATAGATGATAGAATAAATAAAGTGGCCCTGTTTTAACCCAAGCTTTGTGTCTGGCCTCATTATTCATGTGTTGGTCATCAAATGGTTGCACAGAACAGGGAATTTCAACACATGATGCTTGTTACCTGATTGCATGACAAGCAACACCTACTGAAATCCCCGCTTCTTTACACTAGGAATGCCGTATCCACTGATTCATTATCCACTGATTCATTAACCACTGGACACAAAACAGCATACCTACCATAGAGTCTTCCTAGAAAATGTGTCCACTCTAGCCATTTTCTAGGTCCTCCAAGGCAACTCTATGGTATTTTAAACCTGAAGTCCCATTATTTTCAACGGCGTTCACTATTATCCACATTTTTCAGTATCCACAGGGGTCCCCAGAACTAATCCCCAGCAGATACAGGAGTCCTACTGTACAAGCATTAAAGGTACAGGAGACATTTCCAGTTGTCTGACAACCCCTCTATAATCACAAACCCTCTCTGCAGCATGATTCTATCAAATTTGTGGAAGAATCATCCAGATTTGTTGTAAAACTTGAGGCAATGGAGGATGGTTCACACTAGGCATTTTTGGCTGATTTAAGCTCTGCAGGTTATTTTATTTTTTGTTATTTTTAAAAAAGATTTTTGCTTGAGACTTGTTGCTAATATACCAATGTCCTGTTGGGTTGCTGTGGGCAGCTGCTGCACTTTATCTGAAGGTTATGTCTTCTCCTCTTTCTGAAGATTTACTTAGCAAGCTGGGCCTTATCTGTTCTATCTGCTGTAAGCCCACATTCATGGTAGGAGTTTCCTTTTGCTTTTGCATTTTGACATACTTCCAGCTGCCTGTGTTTTATGGTTTATGTTTTATTTCTAAGCTGTGGAGACATTTTACACTTCTTTTCTTGCTGGTTCCTGCTAACCACACCAAGATATGAAATGACAAGTTAAAAGAGATTGAAATGATAATGATAAAATTAATCAAATAGAGAAAAGAGGAAGAAGGAAAGAAGCTATGGAATTTTAAAATCCCAGAGAAGGAACTGCTATTACATCCTGGACCACTTCCAAACTGAGCTGCATAAAGTCCCCATTCATCTGTTTTGTCTCATGGTCACCAATAATCTATGTGCTGGGACCTGTAGAAGAAGAAGAAGTGGTGAAATCCATGTTGTTGTCCCAGTTTGCTGACTGGTTGAAAAGGGAGGAGCCTCTGTGGAATCAGTAGCCAAGGGAAGACAGATTGGAACTACTCACCACTCCCTGGCAGCAGGTCAATTGGTTGATACTGTGGAACTAAAATTCAAGAACTCAAGGAGTGTGGTTTGCTGCCCTAAAGAGTCTGGTTTGTGGAGAGCAAGGAAATAACTCCAAGGAGGCCTCAAGCAGTTTGGAGAGAAAAGAAAAGGATATTTGCTTATTGCATTTTATTTGCTTATTTCAGCTTCAAAGCTTTGTGGTTTTCTTCAAGATCTTCAAATTAGCAAACAGTCTTTTGGAGGCAAACAGTATATAGCCTTATTGTATTACGAATTTGAATCTGAACTGATTTGCCTCATTCATGTAATAACAACATCCTTTCTATATGGTGAGGCTTTGTACTTCTGGAGATTATCAGACGTGGGGAAATGCGGCAAAAAACTGTGTCCCCAACTGTGTCAGAAGAACACCAAGGGAACAGAAAGGGCGACATTATCAGATGTCCTCATCCTCAGCCATTCCCAGGGGGTAGCGCTGCTGTGGATGAGGCTTCCCTTTTTCATTGACAGGGACAAGCCACCAATAAAAAGGAATGCCTTACTCATGCACTATGCCCCCAGGATGCTGAAGGACGTCATCATCTGATAATATCCCCCATTCCTGTTCTCATCGCAATCTTTTGACGCAGTTTTTGCCGCATCTGATAATCTCCTCTGTCTCTTTTGCCCCTATTAGTTGATAATATTTTTATTTATTTAATTATTGTAGGTTTTCAATCTTTTCTAATTTAATATTATTTTAAGGGGCAGGCGGGCTAGGGTATGGGGTTTTTATATTGTAAGCCGCCCCGATTGCGTTGCAGAGGGGCGGGATAGAAATAAATTTTATTATTATTATTATTATTATTATTATTTATTGTTATTCTTCTGATGGGCTGGTTTAAGTTGAGATAACAGATTCTAGGTTATATATTTGCTGCTGAACCAATTTGTTTTAAAATTTAACTCTTGGGGTTTTAGCATTGATGCATGTACTCAGATATTTATGTGTGTGTGTTTTAATTGTTTGATTGTTAATTGCTTCCCTCTCATACTAAATAGCTTAGAACTGATGAGGTTTTTTTAGACCTGATAGGTCAATATCAGATGATGGTAAACCTACAATTTCTACTTTTAATAGATTTAATGTTCTATAAATGGACAGTGTAGAGTTAATAGGATTGCCAACACTATGTTCCAGGATGATTTGTTTTCCTTTGAATACACCCCCAAAGAAACAGAAATGTTTTCTCTAATCAAGCACGACAAACATCAGCTAATTGCTTAGAGATGAGAAAACTGGAGCCCTGTGATACTTAATAATAATAATAATAATAATAATAATAATACTTAGCTATTTATTACCCACCTCTCCCCTCAGTATTGGGGCGGGGTACATACATTGGAATATACAGAACAATACACAATCACAGTACAGATTAATACATTCAAGGCAAATGCAATTCAAAGCAGATACAATTCAAAGCAAGACAGATGCAATTCAAAGCAAATTATGCATTATACAATTCATTAATCAGTACAAACATGAAACAGTAATTACAATGTTACAGACAGTATAGACAGTTGTACAATGCAAATATTATAACCGCCAGTAGGTGGTGATGCTGGCAAACAGAAAGCATTGTACATTAATAAGCAACCACTGCTGTTGATTTCTTTTTGAAACAGTGTTTTAACAGTTTTACAGCATGTCGCCCCAGCTCTTTATACACTGGTCCTCATTTTACTGACTTATGGAAGGCTAAGTTGATCTGGAAGGCTATGAACTCAAGATCTAGCATGAATTTTATTTTATTTTTTTGGCTGCAGTTTGGTTGCATTAGCTTACTGCGCCACCAGGGCCCCTTCTATGAATTAGAAGATAGTCCAGACTATCTGAAAGATTGTATCTCACTCTACTAACCTGCAAGCATTTTAAGATCTTCAGGGGAAGTCTTTCCCTCAGCCCCACCACCATCACATACTCGCTTGGTGAGGACATGAGAGAGGGCGTTCTCTGTGGCTGCTCCAACCCTCTGGAACTCTGTCCCACAGGAGGCTAGGCTGGTCCCCTTGTTGTTTTCATTTTGCCGGCAGGCAAAAATGTTCTTATTTAAACAGCTCTTTGATGTGTTTTATCAGGGTGTTTTTTTAATGTTTTTATGTTGATTTTATTTGTGTTTTACTTGTATGCTTTTAAGTGGTTTTAATTGTTTTTAATTGTGATTTGAATTGTTCTGTGAGCTGCCTTGAGTCTCACTTTCGGAGAAAGACGGCAAAGAAATTGCACAGATAAAAATAATAATATTAAATAATAATAGAAGAAGGAAAGGCTAAAAAGAAAGTCACAATTCTTGCAGACATACCCAACCACAATATAATCCTCATTCGATAAGGAATTGATCAATAGTAACCACAGTGAAAACCACTGAAATCTAGGCTCTAACACAACAGTGACAACTAATACAATTAAAAACTGGAGTTTCTTATCTGTCTTGGAACCTGGCAGACTGGAGGAATAAGTTAGAGGATAGTGACTTTTTATATTATATAAATAATTTTAAATTGTTGTTGTTTCATGAAACTTGGTTAATTCAAGAAATCTGGTTATCTGGATATGTGGCCTATTCAACCACTGCATTTTCTTCCTCCAAAGTGGAGGTTTAGCTATACTGATTTCTACTTTTTTTACAGCCTCATTCACTCATCTTAAAGGGTTGGCCCCATGTGCCATGGCTGTTCTTATTAAAAATGAATGCACTTTTCTACTTTCATTAACATCTACATCCCTCCTAGGAGTTCACTATATTATGACATAGGTTGTTAGAACAAGTAAAAGATTATTTCGGTGACCTTGAGCATGAATTTCCTTTAGTCCCACTAGTGGTGGATGGTGATTTTAATTCACATATAGGTCCAACTAACCAGGCCATTGCTAGGGGCTTAGAAAGCCCAATTGAATTGTGGTAAGACTTGGAAACCCAAAAATCTAAAGAAACAAAGATTAATAATGTTGTCCTTTTTTTGCATTAGTAACAGAACTAAATTTAATATTAATTAATGGCTCTCAACAAGATAACTCAGAAGGAGAGTTTACTTATAGAAGTAATCTTGCCGCAAACATAGTGGATTGTGTGATGATTTCTTATCCTTTATGATCATCAATTTCATTTTTCACAGTTGACTCAGTAATTGGCAGTGATCATCAGCCACTCAGATTTTCCTTGCAGTGGTCTAATAGTGCTACCATAAATGTCACTCATCTAAACTTTGAGCAAGCACTATTCACTTCAGACAAGAGGTTTAAATGGAATCCCTTGCTGCAAGCAGATTTGCAACAGAGGTTTTATTCAGAAGAATTTTTGAAATTAAGAAATGACCTGTTCCAAGCATCCAGTACTGAAACAGCTAATCAATTATGGACTTTTTTGGACAAACAAAAAATAATGCTAGCAGCCTCGCCAGGTTGCGAGGCTGCAGCGCTAGAGGGCATCCGTTTCACATGACTCCCCTTCCCAGTGGTACTGTTGCAGTACCGCTGGGACATTTGACCGTCATATTTTGCAGATTTTTACTCATGATCGTTGATCGTGAGTAAAAATCTGCAAAATATGACGGTTAAATGATGGTCAAATGTCCCAGCGGTACTGCAACAGTACCACTGGGAAGGGGTGTCATGAGAAACGGACGCCCTCTAATGCTGCAGCCTTGCAACCTGGCGAGGCTGCTAGCATTATTTTTTGTTTGTCCGAAAAAGTCCTATATGTCAATTAACAAATTCCCTCAGACCATTTTTTTAAAAAAAGGTATATGTGAAGCCAGGCCTCTTCCTAGGGGCACAGGGGCCTTTCATATCCCACTGCTGCCACCACTTTGTGGAGAAGGGGGGATTTCCACCTCCTGCCCTGTCACCACTTTGTGACGCCCGACCTCCATGTCACAGACAAACTATGTCTACCAGTGGTATAGCACAAGCACTCAGGTGTGGCTATGTATTCTTGGCTGTGTCTCCTTCCCTAATAATCACTCATGAAAGGCTGGATGTTTCTTGTTAACAAAAGAATGTTTATTGTCAAACAAATAAAACAAGTAACTTTATAATCAAGTTATTGGGCCTGCACAAGCACTCATTCTTTATCTAAGCCTCTAACTGTCTTGGATAACTCTCTAAAACTGAAACTCAACTTAAACTCCCCCTTTATCTCCTTCAGAAGCCCCTCCTCCTTCCACCTCCTCACAGAGGATTGGCTCCTGGAGTACCAGGTCATCATTGGCTCCCTGGCTGTCCGTCACAGTATCCCTGTCAGAAAATTACCAAATTGAAAGGGTTAATGCATGGCTTGATAAGGACTGCAGGAATTTAAAAAGGCAGAAAGTCGTATGATCATATCATATCAGTAATTCTTCTAAAATTCCTTCATAATTTTAAGATATGCACAAAAAGTATAAAAGACTAATTGGAGGGGGAGGTTCTACTATGAGAAAGAGTGGAAGGAATTAGGTCTTGCGCATTTGCAAAAGAATCCTACTAAATTTTGGGATGTACATGCGAGGCTGGAAAAAAGATCAGCTCCTGTTCTGGAGGGAACTATTGCTAATAACATTGAGTGTTGAGGACCAAAACCTCCAGACGCTCAGGCTTTTAAGCCACATGTGTACAAATGTACCCAGGTGGGTACAACCTCTCCAGCATACAGGGGAGGCATTTTTTGTCATCCTGGTCAGTTGTATTGGCATGAGATGCCATTTATAAAGTAGCTTCAAGGATGTTTCTTTAAGGCAATAGAGCAGAGTTTAAAAGATAGAGTTAAAATATTAATGCTCCAAAGGCTTAAGGATACTGAGATGCAATCACAGGCAATTGAGATCAAGTCCTGCCAATCCAATAATTTTATGCTTCCTTTATTCCATTATACTTATCTTTTCCAAAATACCTGGCAGATTTACACATCACAGCAAAATGTGGAATGATGTCTTTTCTGTCCCCTCCTTTTGATTCCATATGTATGGACTGAAGTACTATGATTTCATAACAAGTCCAACTCTTCATCCCTTCTCTGATTACTGTACTTGTTATATTTTGTTTTTGATTTATGTATGTTATTGCAGTTATAGAAAGAGTTCTGTAACAAACTATTGACTACTTAAGCTTGGTTTTATTGATGAAAACTTTATTAAAATAAAATATTTTTTAAAAAAAACAAAAAAAAAATGAGGACAGCTTTCACACAGGCAAAATTATATGTTCTCCCATCGGCAGATTGGATGGGTTGTCGTAAGGGGGTTCCTAAGAAGGACAGAGTATGTGGTTGTAATTCTGTTTCAATAGAAGATATAACTCATGTACTGCTTGAATGCTCCTTTTACAATGATCTTAGAAACAACTACATTTATCCATTGTTAAGATGGATGAAGGGAAGGTCATCTCTTGTAAAGGTTTGTTTTTTGTTGTCGGATGTAGAGAAGTATACATCTTTTAGAACAACTAAATTTCTTGTTAAGGCTCTACAAATACATTCCATAAAGTTTAAAGGGGGTATGGAAAAATGATTTAACTCTTAAATGTTAATTAATAGAAATTTAAATTGTTTCATTTCATTTCCTTTTCCTTTTTGTTTTCTGTAATTGTGTACAATGGCTGTTTGTTAAAATACAATAAATTTGAACTTGAACTTAATTCACACTGGTATCTAAGTGGTAGGAATGACCTGAGGTATTTTAGTGTCTGAAGCAAAGCAACAAATTGTACCCGCAGTGCCCCACTCCACAGAGGACATTAGACATAACACTGGTCTGGTTATTTTGGCACCTTAAACAGAAAATCCTGCAATGTTTCTCTCCCCCCTGTAAAAATATAGCAGTAAGAAATGAAATAACCAACACTTTGTTGTCCTTTCATGAAACTCCAAGCCAGCTACGTGAGGTGGTTGTCTCACTCTACCTCATGGTAGAGCTGCCCCTGGTAAGCAGTATAGTGGTTAGTTTATGTCTTCAAAGTAAAAGTTATACCAATGCTAATTTTTGGTGCCGAAATTTGGGGCTTTGCAGATCTCTCAAAAATTGAAAATATTTAAACCCAATTCCTGCATATGATTTTAGGGGTTTCAAAATCCAGCTTATTAAAGACACATTAAAAGTGGCATTACATGAACACCACGAGATCGCAAAAGGGATCCCTTTTCAGATGATGTTGTTCCCCCCTTGTTATGCACCCATTCTGCTGCCATTCTGCTGGTGCTGCTTTTTATTTATGGGATAATCCAGCAATAGATCACCTATTTCGTTTTTGTCATGGATGTTCCTGTGAGTGAAAAGGTGCCCCGTTCTGCTGGCGAGATCCCAGAGTCAATGGGAGGTCCCTGCCAGAACACTTCCAGGTGAGATCAGTACATCCAGGTAAGTGACATACTTTTTATGACCCTCCCCAGGTTACTTCTACCTTTTAAAGTGTGTTTTTGTGCTTGCTGTCATTTTTTGTGTTCTTGTTATTTTTATTTTTGAATTTCCTGCACTCACATCTTCTTGCGAGAATGGGCTGCCGGAACAATGGGAGAGGAGGTAAGTGCAGTGGAGAGAGTGATTGTGGTGTGACAGCTATGGGACAGGGGTGGGAGTGAAGATTGTGGGACATTCCTGTCTGAAAATCTCCTTAGTTAGAGCTAAACTGGGTATGGACAAGATTACCAGGATGCAGAATAACTATTGCTGCAGAATAAATAACTTAACAGAAGAAAGGCCCCCTAAAACCTTCCTGGAGGAACAGAGGACACGCCCTCAAGGAAATTTTTGGCTCCAGAAACTTTCAAATCTATTACCAAACTTTGTATTCTCTGCTCAGGCACTGAATCTAAGGATGAATGCTGCTAAAAAGATTTTTTAAACAAAGAGTGTCCGATGTGGGTGCACAAACTGATATAACTGCCCTTACAACTGTAGGAACAATGAAATGGCTAGCCAGTGTGAAATGTGAGCATAAATATGAAAAATATCTGACACATCCCCTGCCAATGGAATCACATAAAACTTCACACACTTACGTTTTGAACAAATGGATACAATGATGAAACAGGGACAATTCTATGGTATCTCAGTACAAGATAGGCTGTGTGTCAGTGGAGAGCTAGCTCTGGATGATTTGGCTCATTATACACTCGAGTGTCAGATATATACTGACATTAGAGAAAATTATTTAGAGCCTTCCTAAGAAAATGAAATACTGGTGTATAAAAGAGCAACTTAGTTTTTTGTTAAAATCAACAAATCACTATGTGATTCAGAGGGTTACCACATTTGCGGTGAAGGCTGCCAGATGTAGAGAAAAGTTATTGGAGTCCATTTCAGCTAATTGTCATAGAAACCTGAAGATATGCGTGTATAAAATGCTTTTGTTATGTTATTAAAGGTTAAATGTTACTTTTTTATTACTGTAATGTGACTTGTTTTATAACACAAGTTATTTATTACAAGTTTAGGTATATATTTTATTTAGTCCATTTTAATTATGATTTTGTAATTGTATGAAAGCTTGGATGCTTGCAATGGTCTTTGGACTAAGCAATAAATGATTTCACTCTAGTGCCTGTTTTTTATGAGGTGACAAGCCAATCATTGAGGTGAGAGAAAAATCTGTTGTGGCATTGAGATTTAGGCTTGGGCTAGGACTCTTCTCTAATTTGTAACACTTTTGAGTTACAAATTGTAACTCAAGATTGTCCAGTCTATAAATTATCCCATGTATTATTTTACTAAGCAAGAAAGGAAAGGTGGTGCTGTTCATGGTATCAATACATTTATTAACTGGCCATTTTAATATCAACAAATATTAGCTATTTCTCTCCAGCAGAGGGCATTGTTGCTGTGATCCACAAAGAAAATGAAGTTTCTTTCGTAGACAAATTGTATTAGGGATTCTTTATCTTTCCTAATAATAATGACATGGGAGGCCCCTAGAAGAGTAAATTTATGTGGTATGCAGGAGTGAGCATAGTTGGAGTTCAGGTTGTTGTTGGACTGCAACTTCCTGCATGCTTCATTGTTGGCTACTCTGGCTGGGGCTGATGGGACTTGCAGTCCAACAATATCTGGAAGGCCAGAGTTCATCCACACCTAATCCAAGGATGAGAATAATCAAAGCTATACTTATTTAAAATTGAATATAAATGGAGTCATGCTGTTTGACTGGCAGCCTAGCTGTCAGCCTTCCTCCTTCTCTTGGATTTGAGGGAAAGTAGCGCTGTATGCGCACAATCCTAAATATACACTGGACTGACTATGTGACGAATGTTGCTGTCCTTGAGCAAGCAGGGATCACCAGCATTGAGGCCATGATATTGAGAACACAGCTGCGCTGGGCAGGGCACGTTTCTAGGATGGAGGACCATTGCCTCCCAAAAATAGTACACTACGGTGAACTCACCATGGGTCAGCGTAAGAGGGGCACTCCAAAAAAGTGATAGAAGAACTCCCTGAAACAACATCTCAGGCTTGGCCAAATTGATCACCAACAATGGTCCGCCCTGGCCTCACATCAGGAGGCATGGAGACACACTATCCACAATGCTGCAGCCTTATTTGAGAACTCACGCCGAACAAGTCTTAAAGAGAAACGACAACGCAGAAAGAATCACAACCCGGAAACATCACCCAAGGAGACCTTCTGTTGTGCTTTCTGTAACTGGACTTGTTTATCTTGGATTGGCCTTTTTAGTCATCAGCACGCTTGCAGAAAGTGCGGGATGAGTCCTTCCTGAATCTTTGTTTGCGAAGAAAAGCCAGAGAGAGAGAGAGAGAGAGAGAGAGAGAGTTAGAAAGAAGATAAGTCAACTTCAGAGCTCAGGAACATGCCTTTTCAGGGACTATAATTCCCAGAATCCCATGCTGACTGTGGGATTTATGGGAGCTGTATTGATTCACCCAATCAATTTCCTCTTTCTGGGTCTTTAACGTCAGCCTGTACGTAGTTGAGTGCCCATCCCCAGTTGCCTGGAGAATGTCCTGAGCAAGCTGGTCTACCCGTAGCCCTTTTTTTATGCAATCACAACAGCACTTTTCTCAGCTGCACAGATAATGATGCAAATTCCTGTTACTATGGCAGTATTCATAGACAGGTCATTTGATTCTTCCCATTCTTTACATGAATGGCTTCTTTGCCCAGATGGCCTAGAATACAATGCTGCACAGAGACATTTTGATCAGATAGGGTTCCATTGAAATGGACGCGCGAGGACAGCAAGTGACAAAGGAGCTTTAGACCCACTCCAGGGCACTATCTAGGGGAGTAGTTACCAGGTAGAGCAAGGTGAAGGCATTGCCCCTCCAAATGAGAATTTTCCCCTCCCATGAAATTTTCCTTCAGTCCCCAAATTTCTAGCATTGCAGAGAGTGAGACAGTAAAAATTTGGACCACTCATGGGAAATCGAGGCAACCTGTCTTTTTCTCATCTAAACGGAGTGGGACACGAATCAAGGACTCAAAGGGTAAATTACTTCCCTGTGTTTACTGTCCCAACAGGGTGTGCACTTCATGCTATTTTTAAAAAACTGTCACTCAACTTTGCACATGTGTGATCAACTGCCTCTGTTGTCACGTACTTCCTGTCCCCTTCTGCCTCCTTTCCCATCAACTTCTGCTTTTATCCAGGAATTCAATTTGATGCAATCAGTTGTCCTAACAGGCAGGGGTGCACATTCCCATTGGGTTTTAAAAAAACAAAACTTCAGGAAAAACCATGAAGGTTTTTCCCATGTAGTTTCCTTGAATTTTGGTCCCCTTCCCTCTGAAAATGATGGACCGCTGTGGGATCACATTTGGACACGTGGGATTCCCCTCACATTCTAAGAGGATTTTTTTCACTGTCATTTATATCTTGATATAAATGTCATTTAAGGACTGGCCCTTAAATTTGCTATGTTCACACTCCCTTGGTAACTTTACTTTCCCCTTTTTTCATTGGATCCCTAAGCTGTATTTCTAATTACTCAACCAAAGTTTTAATTTACTGCAATGCTAGAAATTCGGGGAATGAAGGAAAATTTCATGGAGGGGGAAATTCTTATGGGGGAGGGATTGCCCTCATCCATGCCTCCATCTGTCACTACACCCCCGGGTATCATACAATTGAAAACAAGCCATGAAAATACATTTGGAAGACCAGCAATACTTAGAATGTATGTCAGAAAGTAAGGTCCTTTCAGACCAGTGGTGGTGACACCAATTCCTGATTCAATATATTCTGGACAGAAATGTGGAACTGTGCTTGGGAAATCCCAGCTTCTTGCTACGTGCTTGATTCTTCCCTGTAAGGAGTATAATTGAATAAGTTTGACTGTTGATTACATTAGGAGCTATGAGGGAGTATCTGCAAGTCATACCAGCATGGTTCACTTAATATTATAGAAGCCATGACAGTAAAGGGAAGCTAAAGGCCACAATGCAAATTTATTCTCTCTCTCTCTCTCTCTTTGTGGTAGATCTTGGCTGTCTTTCAGAATAGACACAGTTTTACAGATATCAGCATTTCCAAAAGAATCTGCCAAATTCTGTGTTTTGAATAAACTGAGTAGCAATAGCAGTAGCATTTATATTTCTATACCACTTATCAGAGCAAAGCACTCCCTAAGCGGTTTACATGATAGCTAATTGCCCCCAACAAGCTGGGTACTCATTTTACTGACCTACAGAAGGATGGAAGGCTGAGTCAACCTTGGAGCCCTGTAGGATCGAACTAACAATGTTGTGGCTGCAGTACCGGCATTTAACCAATGTGCCACCAGGGCTCCTTAGAACAGGGGCAGGCAATTGTGGGAAGCTAGTGGGAATGCCTTTGCCCTTCCAGGAGTACATTGGGCATTTGAGAATTTCTTTTCTTCTATATTTTACCTTTTGTTCTTGGAACGTCTTGGAAAGGTGGAAGACCAGGATCCAAGAGAGCTGTACCAATGATGGAACAGCTTTTGTTGGTGGAACCTGGAGAAGGTCACTCCCCTATTGCACTTTCCTGCACACCATCTCAAAATCTGCTCCTCCAGAGGCCTGGTAAAAACTCTGGATCAAGTTTTTATGCGGCCTTGGGGACTACAGGGTGGAAGGGAAGGGAAAGTTTGTTCTGTCACATAAGCAATCAGTTGAAGGATTGCCTGAGTGAAATCTGCAGAGGTCTCCTTACCTTTAGTGATGGCATATATAAGAAGAAATTTCAGAAAGTGTTGATTGTTACCTGGTTGCATGACAAGCAACACCTACTGAAATTCCCTCTTCTACACATCCATTAAAAGCATGGGAGACTGCTCCAGTTTTCATTCTGGCAACCCTAGCTCAATTACTAATGTGATGCTAGATTTAGGCCTAGGCTAGGCTACATTTTCTAAGCCAATGGTGGCCAAAATGACGCCAGAGCAAAATGGTGGTTTTTGAAAAATAATAATAAAATAAAGTTTTTTTTTTCATTTTCCCCTCCAAAACACCTCCAAATTGGGGGGGGAGCATTTTTGTCCTGTTTTTGACTGCCCCCCCCCCGTCATTTTTGGCCCAGGAGAGGCCTTTTTCTAAAACAGGAAGTTGCTTTAGCAATGTCCTGTTGCTTAAAAAAAAGACTTCTCCTTGGCCTAAAATGGCCCAGAGGCCCCCTAAATATGGCAAAAAAGGCCCCTACAGAGTGTTTTGGGGTATTTGGGGGTAATTTTTTTTTTCTTTTTTAAGGAGCGTGGCCATCCAAGATCTCCTGAAGGGGCTAAGGTATTCCCTCTAGCTTCCCACAATTGCCTGCCCCTGTTCTAAGCACCTGGAATTTGTACACTCATATCAGTTCAGGACATGTTGAACTCTGTTCTATTCTATTATTATGAGAGAGGTGGGAAAATGTCTTCTGACAAACAATATTTAGTTTCTTATGGAAAATTGAGGAGCTTACTGTGGCTTTTGCAAGCAATGGTTTATCTGTGAGAGGCCTGAAGGTGATGGTTAGTTTCATTGCTGCTTTATATGGGATATTAAGACAGACTGCATCATCCTTCTATGGCTATATGAAGGGATACAGAAGAACTCAAGAGAATGTGAATGAGCAGAGTGACTGGCAGACGTTTCTCATCAATGTTCAGCAGTTGTGAAACAGTCTTCCTCCCCCAGGTTTGGCTGTCAAGTGGGAAAAACATATGCAGTAATTTCATTCTCACGCCTTCTAAAAGAGCTACAAAGCAGTGGGGCTAAATATAATGGTTCGAGGAGGCTCATGGGGCTTTCTGTGTAATTTGGTAGTTAGTGCAGAGCTTATAAAGTTACTTTTTTATTTAAGAAAAAGTCCAGTTGCTTATTAAAAGATCCAGCTATATTAACAGCTATGGTTAACAATGTAAAAAGTAACATGTTATTTCCCCATTTTTCAAAGCTCATTAAAATACTATTAACACCTTTAAAAAATTCCTGAATGCTACAAGCTGCTAGCCTCTGGAACAAAACACTTTCTTTCCATCCTTCTCCAAATCACTTCACATACCTTCCAACTGTCCTGATTTGGCAGAGATAGTTCCAATTAATCTCTCCTACCACTTTTTCAGTTGCGTTTAAAATGTCCTAGTTTCTCCTTCCTCCTCCTGCTTTCCCCCTTTGTCCTCAGCTTTCTTTGGTTGCTGCAAAATTTGTTTAAAGTGCAAAAATAGTTTGCACCCAATTAATTCAGCAGGCGGGAGAAGCAAGGAAAGGCAGAAACTTGCCTTCCAAAAAGGCTCAGGCAAAAGCAAACTGCTGTAGCCTCTCCTGGCTTGTGTTTTGCTGTCTTAGCCACATTATGATGTGGCTTGGCCAGAAGTGTTCTAATTTCTATCTGTGGAGAGTTTTCAAATGATATAGAACACAACCTCAACACTCACAATAGAGCACAAGGCAATAACACAACCTCCCCTTTAATCCATATTCCTTCCCCACCTGTTAGGGAGGCTATATTCCCAAACAGGTAAAGGCAAGTGGGGGGAGTTACAGTTACCATATACTGTGAAATAAATTGTTACCTGAATTGCATGGGGTCCATGGGGATCCCACCAGTGTCTGAATGCTAATATGGGGAATTTTAATTAGCTTAAGATGGCAGCAAGAGGCTGGGTAATGATGGACTTTTTGACTCACTGATGAGACTCCAAGCCAGGGGATGGAATAAAAATATTTTTATTGAAAAATAATGAAGGGAACACACATACACACAGACACTGGCTTCAAGCAGTCACACAAGGCTAACAAAGAAAGTAGGAAGTATTTGGATAGAGGAATAGATTGAGGGGATGGGGGATTATACTGTACTGATCCAAAGAGCAGATCACACAGGAAACCAGAGCATGGAGTCCAGGAGAGGAGAGGGGTGATACAGACTGATGTTGAGACCAGAAGGGGATCTGTGCACACTTTGGCTGTGTTTTGGGGTCATATTTATATTTGATTTCCCCCCTAAATGGGTGAGAGTGAGTGGAATACAATGTCTGACAGAGTTTCCCAAGGTTAGACAATGGATTCTCCAGATGCATTAACAATCACTAATAGTTGGAACATTAAAACTGATGAGTCTCAGTAAAACCTCTATTGTTTTAGGAAAAGGTATGAGGAAAAACCAGTTTTGCAAGCAAAGAGTGTCCGGCTAACTTAATGGGATTATTGAGTGACTCATTTCCAGAGATGCCCAGGAAGAATTAGCCCATTATCTCCCTAATTTATTAGTTCCAGGGGATTCCATATAATTCTCAGTTGGGTGTGTCTTTTCAGAATTTTAGCAGGCTACTCTCTTAGGTTTTCTGAGCAAACCTTGATTCCTTCTATTTGGGAGTCCCTGGTCTACCTTTAACCATGTGAAGTGTCAATAATAAGCCAAGATATTAAATATTGTCAAATACTGAAGTATCAAAGGAGTGGGAAATGTCAGAGCAGGTAACAAAGTGCAGTTATTTCTCATGACATTACAGTCATAGTATGATTTTACTGTAGTTGCCACAGTGGGGAGCATTGATAACTAGTAATTTAGGAGATTTTCAGACTACACTGTTATAGTGTTACTATTCCACTTTAACTGCTCTGGCTTCCTCCTGTGGAATTCTGGGGTTTGTAGTTTAGTGAGGCCTAAGATCTCTGGCTGAGAGTTGTAAATGCCCCTCTCTAAACTGCAAATCCCAGGATTCAACAGGAAGCAGCCATAGCAAATAAAGTGGAATAGTAACACTATAACAGTGTAGTGTGAAAATCTCAGTATTTGTAACTAGTTACTTCTAAATTCTGAGTTCGTACCTAAGGGCAATGGCTTGAGAATTCCTCCCTGCAAATATTTTCAACATTTTCCTATTCATGCATCAGAAATTGGCCCATGTCAGCCTTGCCAGCATTATAGAATGGTTTTACAGTTTGGTTTAGCAAAGCGAGGAGCTGTTGTAAATGAAATTGAACCCAGTACCAGCCCTACCATTAGGAAGAGTGGGAGATGAATTTGAATGTCATGAGAAGGCAGCAAGTGGTAATTATTTGATTCATAACAATTACACATTCACTGTAGGGGAGGAAGAGAGGCACCTGAGAGGATTTATTGCTTCCTTAAACACTCTGTAACATGACTTGGGAGGCCAGACGCAAGCATCACATTGTGCACTGCCTCAGGCAATAAAACATCTTAGGAGACTGTAGCTATGGAAAATCCTTCTTAAAAATCTGCCAGACAGTGGTAATAGGTTAATGGCACAATGTTAGTGGTGTGGTGAATCCTGGGTTCTAGTCTGGATTTTGAAGAAGCTTTTCAAGGTGCTGAATCTATTGAGGGGGTTAGGATTCATTGCCTTGGATAGCTCCTAAAAGTTCATACTAGGTGCCAAAGTGGATTCACAGTCCCACTGGCATCAAAGCCACCACCTCCTGCAGATGCTAGGCCAGGCTGGTATTCATTTTCATGCCAAGCTGACTACTCTGTGCCTGAACACATACTCTATCCTTATTATCTGTCACATGGAGAAATGTAACAGATAATTCAGTGGTGAAACATTACTATGTGACTACACTGTACTAGCCTTTCTGCCATTGTACTCAGTGGATTTGCTGCAGTTATAGAAATGGCAACAAACTACATGCACATAGGTATCATTCACTATTCCTGGTTCATTCTTTTTTAAAAAAGAAAAAGAAAGAAAGAAAGAAAGAAAGAAAGAAAGAAAGAAAGAAAGAAAGAAAGAAAGATTGATTCTCCATGTTGTCTCTTCCTGGGTATTTTACGAGGACTAAAGAAACAAACAAACAAATAAATAAATCTAGCTGGGTGCTTCTATCCTCAGCCACCCATACTCTCCCATGGTTTTTGTACATAACTATATACAGGTCACCCCACATATCCTTGGAAGCAATATCCGTGGTTTCAGTTACCTGCAGCTGAAAAAATAGGGACACATACCATAGAGTCACACTGGAAAAAGCCTAGAGAGGTGTCCTCTCTAGGAATTGTTAGGTTCTCCAATGCAACTCTATGGTATGTTTGTACTAGAAATCCTTTATTTTAATAGGGTTTGCTATTATCTATGGTTTAATTTATAAATGGTAAGTATGGGAACATATCCCCAACAGAAACCAGGGCTGGGGAGGTATTACCTGTATAGAATTGGCATGAAAATTCTCTGAGATATTTATGGAGGATAAGGCTATTAGAGGTTACTAATAATGATTTTAAAAATCCTCCATTACTAGAGGCAGCGTGCCTGCCTCTTTATGTCAATTATTGCGGTGTAATTATGTCTTATTGGTAGCCCTAACTAAGATAACCCCATTGATTCAATTGCTGAATGGAAAGTCAACATTTATGTAACTCAAACTGATTCAATGGCTCTAGTCTAAGCAAGTGGTTGAACACAGTATGAGCAGAATGCTGGACTAAACAGGCCTTTGGTCTGATCCAGCATGGCTCTTCTTACGTCCCTATGAATACAAATACAAATAAACATTGGAAGAACTCTGGGCCCTTTCACACTACACAATTAAAACACTATGATTCCACTTTAATTGCCATAGCTCCATTCTGCGGAAGCCTGGGGTTGTAGTTTGGTGAGGCAGTAGATCTCTATGGTTGAGGATTCTAAGTATTCCTCCTTGTACCATGACAACGAAAACAGGATCATACTGCTATAACTGTGTAGTGTTAAAGGGGTCTCTGTCAAGATCTTGACTCTTGGGAGGCATTCACAAGCATCTTGCTACTGTTATTACGTTGTAAGCTTCATGGTTTTGAACTGCATCAACCTGTATCCTTAATTTCCACCTACCACATGCTAGAAGGCATATGAGGTTACATCTTGGTCTCTCTGAGAATACCAATTAGTACATGTACTGCACCTGAGTTTGTTTCAAGCCTGAAGATTCCCTTGTATTGTTTCTTAGCCAGTTCACTGAATAATCAGCCCTTTGTGTTTCTTTGCTACGTTTTAACCTTGAGTAAAAATTCTGCTTCTTCTCCTTTTCACCACAGACTCCTTAATCTCATTACTTGCAGATGTCAAACCAGACTAATCACCTCAGCCATGAAATCAAAGACAACTGTAGTGAGAGCTGGGAGACAAGTCTTCTCAGAAAATTAATTCTTCCAGCAGACAAGCAAAATGGCATTTTAATAATGGGAGGTGGGGCTCCATTTTTGCTGTGGAAAATCAAGGTCTTTGATGAGGATGGAGACTAATGTACCAGAACATTTTTAAAACTAGGATTCTTAACTCCCACTCCCCCGGGCAGGATCATTGTGCCTATAACAGAAGCATTTCAAGCTGCCTTTTAGGACTGGAAGCTTTTCCTGGCATGAAAACAGTGTGACAGGGAAAGCTACAGCTAATGGACTGGGCTGGCAGCCACTGAAGCAGATCATAGTAACATGCAGAATGTCAGCTATAGGCCATGATCAGACGGGGGCAAAAAAAGTGTCCCCGTCTCGCTATATTCTCTCTCGTGCCCTCCCGTCCCCATCCCGGCACAATAACCCCACGTTTCAGGCCTACCTTATACTGTGTCCACCCCCTCCCCTTGGCAGCCCAGGAGTGAATGGAACTCAAACAGAGCCCCATTCACTTCCTGGTTTGAGTTCCCGGCCATTCTCAAGAGGGAACGAGCACAGGGGAAATTCCAAAATAAAAGCAAAAGAAACTTCAAAAAGTTACACCAAGCACAAAAACACAGTTAAAAAAAATACAAGTAACCTGGGGAGGGTACAAAAAAGTGTGTCACGATTGCACCCGGAAGTGTTTGGCACAGACTTCCCACTGCAGCTGGCATTGCGCCAGCATAACAGGGCACCTTCTTGCTCACCTGCCGTTCCATGACAGGAATGGAACAGGTGATCTATTCACTGCTTAAGCCATGAATAAGAAGAAACGAGGGTAGCACAGAACCAGCATGGGGGCATAATGGGACGAGGACAATGTCATCTGAAAGGTAAGCCCTTTGGCGATCTCCTGGCATTCATATTAAGGGTGTCTGACAATCTCCATATGCACCCACCAGGCTATTTCTGCAGCCCTTGCTGCTACCACGGACAAACAGCAGGGCCAAAAATCAGCAACACTGCCAGCCCGACAAAAGCAAAACCCATTTTTCCTGCTTCCTGTCTGTAACAGAAGGAGATATTCTGTCCTGCACACTGGCAGGGCTCTATGATCCAGAAATCTGCTCTGGCATTCTCTTGGACCATAGAGAGCTGCTGCAATGGTTGCTGGATTTTAGTGGCAAAAGCAGCAGCAAAACTGGCAGCCCTGGGGAGGGAATTCCCTGGGGATGGAGAGGACATGAACTCCAGCCTCCCATCCATAAAGGTTCTCCACCTCTAAGAGACCTATTCATTTAAAACAAAAGCGCTGTCCACTCTATGAAGGGGCTGCAGTAGTTAGATAAAATAAATAAATCTGAGAGTGTAGATAATGTTTCTCGTTTCCAGATTTTTGCTTACCCATGAGCCATTGAGATTTCCACAGTGTCCAATGTGTATTTTTCCCACCACCACCATATCTGAATACAAAATAGCAGCATGATGTGTTGATAAGAATGAGGCAGCCAAGGTGCAACAGCAGAAAAGTGAGGAAATATTTGACTACATTTTATTGAACACAAGAAGAGTTCAAAGGGCAGCACCCAACATAGACTCAACAGTCACTTGCTTTTGTAAACATGAAAACTGATACCAGAACATGACTAACATGTTAGTAACTCCAAAGACTGAGCAGAATTGGCCAAAGCATTTGATATAATAAAACTAACATGATTCAACATATTTCCAAATGGGGCCAAAAAAATAAGACCCCTCCCTTACCTCCTGAAACCCTAAGTTTCTTCAAGAATTCAAGCAGATACATATTTTTTTTCAAGTCTTTGCTGTACAAAAGAGTTCCATCCCACAAAATAATCAGTTTCAGGAAAATACATTTGAAATATAACACAAATCTACTTGCTTGTAGTTAAATAGAATTTTCTCCCCCACTCCTGGAAAAAACTGGTGTTAATCAACTTTTCTGTACAGTTTGGTGATATGAACCAAAAATGTTGGTTTCCTTAAAATGGGCAATATCAAGTTCTCGTGATGTATTGAAGAGAATTTTCAGGCTTTGGTGATTATGAAAAATTAACATCTTAAACATGAATTTTCTCATAAAAAGATACATTCTTGCATGCATTTCAGTGTGAGCTGTTTATTTTGCTGCAGTTTGAATTTATCTTGGAATGCTTTTACTCAGGGCCAGTTTAAGGGCCCTGCAGCATCTGTCATTGTGGGGGGGGGCATCGTAACCCTTCTCCTGCAAAAACATTATTAGTAATAATCTGAATATGCTGTACTGTGAATAGGTTAGTTTAGGTTACATTGATGTGAGATAAACATATGCCCCCCCCCAAAAAAAATAAAGCACTGCAGAGCCCCCCAAAATTCCTTAAACCAGCCCTGCATTTACTATGTCAGTTTTCAGTAACAACTACTGTACATTCCTTATGATGTAAAGGTAACTAGTAGTAATGAGCACTGACTCATAGAGCTGCTTCAGACCCTAACTTGGTACTTCAGGAAATGCCCCTTCCAGTCCAACCCATTTGAATCAGCCTCCTTCCATTTCTATCTAATGAGTTGAGATTCGGAAATGCAAAGGTTTATACCGCCTGCATGCTATCAGTGGAAAAGAAGCCTGCCAAATTACAACAGATAGGTTTAGGGGGGTTGTGCTATGCACCTTTACATTTCAATTTGTTTTCAAAAGGAACAGCCAGCCACTTTACTTTTTTAATTTCTTGGTTGGATGGGGATAAAATCTTCAGGGATAGCTGCTCTTTCTAAGAGGATCAAGGCTGCCAAATTTCTTCATTTCCTCATATAGAGAGCTTTGTGAGATAGCAGTCTTTATGGTATGAGGGTTCCAAAAGGGAGCATGCTTATTACTCTAGGTTCTTTTGTGGCCCATCTATATATATAATTCTCTTGAGTATGTTGCCTTTCCCAGTGTACTGATTGGCTGCTCAGGAAACACACCCAACCCACACCCAACCAATCACCATCCACATGCAAATTCCCTCTCCATCCCACAATCCACTCAGTCTGCATCACTGCCTCAAAGGGCCCCTCCCTACTTTCTCTCCCTCAGCCACTCACCAGTCATGGGTTGTGATAGGATCCAGGCAGTCGACTGGTGGTGGCGGCAGTGGGACGCAGCTGCTGCTACTGTGGTGGGACCCAGGCAGTCAACTGGCAGCAACCATAGCTGGGTAACAAAGCAAGTCACCCTCAGCAACTCTGGGAAAAGTGGAATGCTGAGAAGGGGGAGAAGGAACTTAACTTCACCAGCCTTCCTTACAGGATTGTTGTGAAGTCTACTTGGCATTTTGGGGAAGTTTTTTAACAGTGTATAGTACGCTGGGTCTAGCTAGTTGTTCTGAATAAGATTAATAGTAAGGTGGCCCCACAAAAGAAACCTACAAAATTTCAGTAGTGTAGTTGCCACGGTGTATCTGAAAGGGCAGTCCTAATCTATTTTTGTGCGGGAGGAGAATAATTTGTTTCCCCTCCTCCCACTTTTTTTTTTTTTTGAGTGGAAAGTATTTTGTATGAAATTGGATCACATCATAGAGATGTCCCTAAGCAAGAAATCAGTCATGTTTAAGAAGGATAGTTGGAGGGAAGCATGAAGCTTGAAGACTAGTTGAACATTTTTTAAAATAATGAGCAAAGAAGCAGATGGAATCTTGGTTTATGAAAGCCATAATTCCTTCTCCAAAGTACATTGATTGGAGAGACCATCATAAAATGTGCCTTAAGGTTACACAGTGGATCTGACAGTCACTCTATCCCAGTTCTTTCCCCTCCCTCCTCACAGAAATAAATCATAAAAATGCTTGTGCATTCTCTATCTATCTATCTATCTATCTATCTATCTTTTCACCTGCCTTTCTGAATCCCAAATGCTAGACAAAACCTGATGCACTTTAAAGGCATGAGAGAGGTGTATGACTTAACAACCTAGCTGTGACACTAATGTTTCTACTGGCCACACACATCACTGGCACAATCTTCTCAGATCATCCATGAGATTGGCAGAAGTTCCATACACAAGAATTCACAAGAATTCTGTTTCCTGCAAATGAAATGTCCCTTCAGTTCCCAAATTTCTAGCAGTGACTTCACACTTCAGTTAAGCAGGTGAAGTTATCAATGGACTGCCAACACAGCAAATAGAAGGCTTCTGGTGTTAAAGATTTTCAATTTCTCACTCTCTGCAATGCTGGAAATTTGGAGAATGAAGTAAAATTTTGTTTAGAGGGGTAGAATTCTTACAGGGGAGCAATGCCTCATTTCTACCACACACACCCATAGCTTCACTGTAGAGGTGGGGTCCTAATCACAGTCCCACACACTCTTCCCATGGGTTTTTAAAGACCTATTAGTAAGGGGATAAACTGGTATGCCACATTCATTTTGAGTTAGCTCAGTCACAGGCTATCTCAAAGAAATCTAATACAAACCCAGGATTCATGCATAGCTAGTTCACTACCTGTGCTTTGAAAGCTACTTTTAAAAATTATTTATGTATTTATTTATTTAAGTTATTAGTTAAGTTGTAGTTCAAAAGCCAAAAATGAATATTGTCATTATTGTTGCAGATTTTAAGATAACTCTTGACTTTTCCTAAAACTAAAATACTTAGTTTTTAGTAACTTTTTTTTTAAATCTGAACATGATATGTCACTGTATAAAACAGTCTCCTTCCATCCACTTTGTCATTGCCTCAATATGTACAACAGAGCATGAAGCAACAGCGTGAAGCAGAGATGGAGCCATTACTTGAACTGTGTGACATTCCTTCTGCAATTTAATGAGACCTTGTAACTAAAAGCCATCCCCCACTTATTTGTCGGGTTGATGACCAGGGTAGTAACAATACACTGAAATTGTTGAAAACTGTAAACCAGTCTTTTTTAAGCTTGCAGATGCATGACCAAATACTAGATAATACCAAGTTGACTGAGAGAGAAAAAGCCCTGAATGCCGAGTAGACCAAGAGAGAAAAAACCCAGCATGCCAAGTCAACAGAGAGAGAAAAAAGCAGTGTGTGGTCAAAAGAGCAGACCAGGGGGCAAAAGTGTGGTACATGCCTATAATTTAGATCTGTTGAAACAGCAGAATGCCAAAAAAAAAGTTGTCAAAATTGGGGGATGCCTGTACTAAAATATTACAGTAAAATCAAGAAAGGAAGGGGATCTTGTAGCACCTTCTCCAGGCATCTAAGGAAGGAGACCAAGTCTGCTGAAAGCTTATGCCACAATTCCTTTATTTCAGTTAGTCTCAAAGGTGCTACAAGATCTCCTTGCTTACTGTTATTCCAAACTAACACAGCTATGTCTTTTGAATCAAGAGAGGAGTGAAGGGATACCGCAATCATGATGTAATGTAGTTGTACCTTAGGTATTGGGGAAATACATTAATTAAAAGTAACTAGATATTTTAACTAGATATTTTCAACTTGTCTTTGCTGCCATTCATATTTTATCTCCTTTCCACCTGTACAAGTTACCAGTGCACATCAGGGCATGTGTACATTTATTGGAACATTGCATAAATAGGAAGCTGGAGGCAGCTCCACCATTGCCATTCCTTTCTTGTCCCCAAGCAGGGGTTGGCAACTGTCAGGGGTTAGGGGCCCACATTGCCAGTCAATCACAGCTAAGGGAATGCTGTGAAGGGGGGCCTAGAGGGGAGAAAGGATACAAAACTGAGGCTTGTCTGACAGAAAGCAAATAGGGGAAAGATAGCATAGAGACAGGGAAAAGATTGCAGAGAGTTAGGAGAAAGATGCCATAGAGATAGGGGAAAGCTATAATACAGATAGGACAGTCAGCAGGAGGAAAAACTGATAGGATTTTGGGGAGCTGTGCATGATTCAATAGTTCAGGGGGTAATATGTGATCTAATTGTGTATTAATCAACTTCTACATGTTTATAGCTTTTTTACTACTGTGTCTGGCAGTTCCTGTTAGGTTTTGATAGAGAATTTGGTCACGCTTAATGCAGTAAACCCACAGAACAAAACTCCACTGTTCCATGTAGAGTCGTGACCAAAGCACCTAAACCAGGGAGGGACCTTGAGGGGGAAATGGGCATGTTGGGTGACAGGAGCCCAAGGGTTTAAAACTGCGTGGAGTGCCTGGAGAGGATATCCATCACACACCATGTTCTAAAGCATGCAGTCCCAGTTGTAGGTAAGGGTCTGATAATCTCTCAACTGATAGACACATAAACAATATTCCTTTATACTTACTAAAGTAAACAACTCTAACAGTGCAGAAAATGAATGCACGAATTAATCCAACACTGAACACCTTCTGATAATTCAATAATGCTGTCAAATATCTTTCACTAATTGGATTTTCCCCATCAGCCACTGAGGAAGAGTTTATTATCATCCATTGGTCCCTCCCCCCATCTCCTCTACTATTGTCACTGCCTCATCACCACACTGTCACTCTCCTCTCCTGACTTCCTCTCCCTCTCCTTGATTTTCCTATCACAAGCAGTAACCTTCTGTTAACTCATCCTACATAGGCATTATGCATCATTTAAATAATTTTTGGTGGTTTTTAAATCAATGTGAATATGGGCTCTTGGGGTTGTCTAAATGGTTAAAAAAAAACCTAATGGAATTCACTGGGAATCCTACCTGTCTAAATGGGATCATGCACCAATCCACACTATTCGGAAGGAGGGGGTCACCACAATGGCAAAAACAATGCAGGAAAAGCCTTCGTGGCTTTTCCTACACTTTTTTAAAAAACCGCAAGGGGGTGCGCATTTTTGCTCATTAGGACTATGGAACAACAAGCAATTTGAAGGGAAGCACAAATCTGATTGGCTGGTGACAGCAGGGGTGGGGCTTGCTAGTAGGGCAAGCACCCACTGCCACCATGTTGGATTTTCACTTTAGTGATCGCTCGCTAAGGTGTAAATAAACAGGATGGTTATTTTTTGTTTTGCTTTCCTGTGAAATCAGAAAATCACTATATCACTCCAGCACACCTTAGATGACTTTTTTTAAAAAAATGGCAGTGGCAAAGAACTAATGTGAGTAAATCACTCACATCCTCTATCCAGAATGCAAGGCTTACGGGGGCTTCTGAAGCCAAAATCCATTAAGGCATGTCACTGCTGCTGCACAATGCCATTACTACAAGATATTCCATTCCCCCCCCCTTGTGTCGATGGGCCCTGTCATATCAGCGTGGGGGTTCTTCTAGCCTGAGAACCCCTTCACTAATATTCTGGGACACAATTTTGGAATTATCACATTATCACAGGCCCCTTCTGTGCTAGTAATGTGTAAAGGGAAACCAAAAGAGAAGAAATGAAAATGGGTAAACTGCAAATGCTGCAGTCTGGAAAAGGTCAAGAAATCAAAAGTGGAAGTCTCACTCATGTGTCAGTTCCATTCTGTGAAGTGTGAAAACACTGACATCCAGTGAGAAATTCAGACATGAAGGATATCATGATGAGTATCTCTACTTTAGTCTACATCTCTCATCCCAGTAATAATTGCTTATTTCCAAGAAAATTCCCCTCACCAAAAGCACACCTAGTTATGACCTTTACTTTTAGGGTATAAAATATCTGAATTCATTTTTTTTTAAAAAAAATGAAGCTTTGTGAACAACCAGAGTTGGGACTTTATCAGACACACTAAATACGGCATCATAATGACAGCACATACACGCAAAAGGGTGCGCATATCAGATGATGTCACCCTTTCACATTTATGTCCTGGCCAAAAACTGTACTTTTTAATTGACGACTCAAGCAGTCAATTGATCCCCCATGGTGCTTTAGTGCCGGCATTGCTGGCACGTGAAAACCTTGCACCATTATACTCACATGAATGCAGTGCCAATGGCCAGTCCAGCCAGAACACTTCTGGGTGAGATTGTGACATCCAGGTAAGTGATGGACTTTTTATGACCCTCCCCTGGTTACTAGGAAGTTTTTTAGTGTGTTTATATGTGCGTTTTAAAATTTTGTGTGGGTTTTTGTTTTGTGTTTTGAATTTCCTGTGTGAGTATCTTTCACAAGAATCTGCAGGATTTCAAAGGAGGAAGTGAATGGAGCTCCATTCACTTCCTCTTCATTGCGGGGGAAGGCTTTGCTGGGAGACAAAGGTAAGTGTGGTGGGAAGCGTTCTTTTGCTGGCATAAAAATGGCTTTAATTATGCTGGCAAAAGGATGTTTTTAGAGGCTCATCTGATAAAGTCCTTAGACAGAGGCTTTGATTGCACTATCACCAGGTTTTTCTCTGAAATGAATTCTCTGAAGTGAAGTCTCTGAAGTGAATTCTTCCAGTTTGTCAAATCTTGCCTTTGTCACTTCTAATGATGAGTACAAGGACCTGTTTTTCTTTATACACAAGCACCATTTTACACTGAAGTCAATGTGATATGGAACACTTTTGATACAGGTAGAGGAGAACATGTTCATTCATTCGCTCATACACGAACAGTATCTGGACCACACAAATAGTTGCATAAGAAAAGCTCTGAGTTACAATTTTCCTCAAACAAAAGGCTAATGTTTAGAGAGAGATTAAAATGTCCATTTTGTGCAGCAATGTTCCTCTCCATATGATATATACGTGTAGCTGTGCATGTCTCGATCTTTGTGTGTCAACATTTCAGAAGTCAAATTTTCCTTCCAAAGGGCTGGATGTTAAGGTTAGCCTGCTGGTGCCAAATCAGCTATAAATGTTATTTTATGTCACATTCTATGAGAAAAGGTCCCTTCACAAATTCTTCTCTACATTTCCTCTGTGAGTTGGCTATTCTACACATTTTACGCAGCTTCCTGTAATATGTGAAAAAGGTTCAGATGCTACCTAGCACAGCTGAGTCAGTGGCCAGCTACATATCTAACACCTGAATCTTAAAGTCAAAAGATGGAGAAAGGGTAAACAAGGTAATATTTGATGTGTGTTTCTTCCAGTGACTTCTATAGCAACCCATAAAAAGAGGGCAACAGCAAAGGTAGGGAAAATCAAAAGAGGCAAGATGGATTTTAATTGCATCCAAAGTACTTCATTTGGCCTCAAAATAAGTAATCTGGATACATGTCTCCTTTCCCTTGTTACCATTGCAATCTACCATTCTGCTTAACAACAGAATGTGTACTCTTCCACTGCTCTGTGTCATCAGATCCTGATCATCACATTATCATTCACAAACCCATTAAAATAATGAATTAGAACCAGAAGATATACTGGATTTGGTAGCTGCATGCTATTGATTTATATATGCCATATTTCATTTTAATTTCATTGCTCAAAATTCAGTCCCTCCACCCAGGCGTCTGGCAGTTCTTCCTACAGCTGTGTATTGATTTCTAATTGCCATCTTATTATGCCTTTCCCTTAAATTTTTCAACACATTCAAATGCACGTGCTGGCCCACTCTAAATTGGATTCCAGATGCTTCCTGCATTGGAAACTCATCTGACCATCTGGTCACATGCAGAAGTGCCTGCTGCCCAACTTCTCATAAATATTCTCCTCTTTGGTCTATGACATAGCAATGTCTCTGGGCAAATTCAGCTGTATTGATTCTCCACCAGCTGTGTACTTGGCTGCTGGCCCATTGCTGTCCATTGTAAAGAGTTTGCAGGTCTTAGAATTCTCATGAATCGGTGTGGATTTCTTGGAGGACATTGGAGAGTTGGTTGGGCTCAATTGCACAGCAGTCGTATCTTGCACTGTATGCTCACTGGTTTCAATTTCAAAGGCCGTGTTGCCAGGTTTGATGAGCCCAAGGTTAGCCCCCGGTTTGGATTTCCTTGTGCCATGAGCAGGTGGCCTTCGGCTGCAGATGCAACAGGCCCCAAAGAAAGTGAATGCAACCACCAAAAGGATGGGCCCAATGACAATAGGAGGATTGTTAACAGGCAGAAATGTTCCAAAAGCAAAGGCACCCACCAGAGTGATGTTAATCCCTGCTAGCATGATGCACAGACCACAAGCACAGCAAAGAGCTGGAGAAGGCAGACCCTGTGGCCTGGTCTTTTTCTTACTTGGTTTCTGAGACAAAGGAGTGTTGCTCTTTTCAACAAACATGGCGGCCAGTGTCTCCCAAGTGACTCTGGACTTTACTGAACAGATATGGCACCCACAAGATGGTTACTCTTCTGAATTTCTGTAAAATAAGAAAAGGCACAAAGTTATTTCTATTGTATTGTATGATGCCCAAATGTGTGCATATCAAAACTATGATATATTTTAAGACCATTCAAACAACATTTCTGAGATGTATTTTTGCTGTCCCATGCTGTGTTTCTAACATAGCCATATGACTGGAGGCGGGCCTAATTTCTGTTGAGCCTAAGGTTTGGATTCTTATGTGCAATTATTGGTTGAAACTCTTGTTTATACCATGCGGGTTAGCCCCTTTGACAATTGTAGACAATTATCTTTCTTCTTGGAAACAGATGGTGAACAAAAAGTTATCTGTATGTGGTTTCTCACAAAATGTTTTGTTACATATGGGGTATATGAGGGCCAAATCAGCTGTAAGGCAGCATATATGGGACACTGAACTACAAAATCATCATACTTTAATTAGTAACAGTTATACACTGGGCAATACAGAGGTGCCTTTTGACCTTCCCAGATATGTTACTTAACTGTTAGTCCCAAATTTAGATGTGCTTTTACTGCAGCATTATTAAATGTACTTCCATAATCTATTTTGGAAGGTAGATACAAAAAAATACCCTATGCCAAGTGTACCTGCCCATGTTCAAACATAGCAGTAGAGCATGTGTTACTGTACTGTCCCTTTTATCAAGCTACTTGCTCCAGGCTGATTCCTTCAATTTTACAAAAATAATCAGGGAGAATGGAAAGATTTTTTTTTCTATCTCTCTCACTTGGGGATTCTGATCATCAAATTACAGAGAAGGTTGCTAGGTTCTGTTCCTATGCTATAACTGCTTGTAGGGAAATATTAGGAGGGAATTTATAATTCAGAACCATCAGCTATTTAAGGTATTTTTAAGAGGAAGCAGCAGAGATGAAACCTTAACATTATATATATGTGTGTGTGTGTGTGTGTGTGTGTGTAAACTTCTTAGTTTTTAACTTTTGTGTATGTTAGTATTCAGTCTTCTGTGTAGGTGTTTTATATCTGAATTATATTTGTATGTAATTTTTAAGCATTTTATGTAAATTTTATGCATTTTATGTATTCTTTTTACATTTTATGCATTGCTTAATATTTTAATCTATGATTGTAATGAATGAATGAATGAATGAATGAATGAAAAGGCACAAAGGGTATGTGAGTGAACACATTAATTGGTTCTAATTTTTTAACCCCTGCTATTTCCAAAGATTCAATTTAGTTTTTTAAAAAATGTTTCTTTGCTTTCTGTGTCCACAAAGTCCCTGAAAGCACCATGGTTGAGTATTTGCTACCATTTCCACTTTGCAAATAAATAAATAAATTCCAGGAAGATCAGACGCAGCCAAAATAAATTCTGAGTCTGCATAGTCCTGCCTCTTCCAGTTTGGTTTGTGTGTATGTGTTTGCAGATGCTACACTTGTGACCCAAAAATCTAAGAGACGTGATTGGCATACCCTCCAATGGTCCCAATTTGGCAAGGACACTATTGATGAATAGTGTCATCTCATTTTTTTTCTTTTAAAATGTCCCAGTTTCTCACTCCTCCCTTTGTTCTCAGCGTACTTCAGTTGGTCCAAACTGAGTTCAAAGTGCAAAAGTAATTTGCTCTCCATTAACTTAGGAAGGAGAAGAGAGGAGGGGAGTAGAATGTTGCCTTGGGATGAGCAGTCATATTTCAATGAGTGATTAATTTGCCCTCTGCCACTAGCAGCACACTTTCCCCCTCCATCTACAAAAGTTCTCCTCCCCCAGGACTTGACTCAGTTTTTTAAAGTGAGGAGAAGCCATACTGCATAGAGAATTATCAGAGTGGTTTTTTTTTAAGTAACTTTTTCCAAGTCCTGGTTAGGTTAGGATGGCACATTAGTCTACGTCCAGTTGCTAGCCCCATTCAGAGTATATCAATTGCTGAATGGGAAGTCTACATTTATGTAAATTCAGTGGACCTACTCTAGCTCAGTTTAGGCAGCTCATCAGATGCTTCTGGACCGCAACCAACAAGCTGGCTAGGGTTGCTGGCACCTGGAATTCAACAACATCTATAGAACCACATTATTAAGCTGACCCATGATTTCACCTATGGATGCCTCTCTGCTGGCTCTAGTCCACCCAAGAAGATGGAAAGCTGTGAACAGGGCCTTTCAAAATGGGATAGCAGATGAAAAGTCCCTAGAAGGGTGTCACATTGGTGGAACAGGGAGGGCCTGCAACTGAGTGGCTGTAATCCTGTTGTTTAGTCTAAACTAGAGGAATCCCATTAAATGAAATGTTGAGTGGCATGTTGACGCATAGGTAAAACCAAGTGATTTAATGGCTCTACTGGACTAACATTATTGTTGTTGTTGTTGTTGTTGTATTTATACCCCGCTCTTCACCCATAAAGGCTATCAGAGCAGCTTACAAATTGTTAAGCAATAGCAATTTACACATCTACACTGCATTAAGCAGTTTCCAATGTGTGTTAGCTAACAATAGGATTTAGGCCTAAACTTCTTCACTTCCTACTTGAGTTTTGGTTCCTTCAGCTGAGAATACAGAAAGATAGTGCAAATAAGGTAAGATATGAATATGAGTAACTGTACAATAAGAATCCAAGGAGAAATTAATAATTGTATTGTTCATCAAGGAAAATTATGACACTACCTACACGAAAAGCAAAATGTTGACATACTCCAAATTTGTACAGAATGTATTTGCTCTTAAGATTCATGATAAGGAACATTAGTTTTTTAAAAAAAGTTTTAAGTACATCTGCTACTGATCCCTGCACATGGCTGTCTCAGTAGGAAATAGAAAGGCAGAGACACTCTCACGCATGCATAATTTTACAGCAAGGGAACAGGACAGAAGCTGCTGGGTCCCTAGGAGAAGATTAGCATATCAGATGGGCTGATGGGCCTTCTATCAAGCAAGAGCACACAGTCTGAGGAATCTCCTTCTTTGGATTTTTTTAAACAGAAGCTGGATGGTTATCTGTCAGGAATGCTGTGTTTGGGTATTCCTGCATGGCAGGGGGTTGGACTAGGTGGCCCTTGTGGTCTCTTCCAACTCTATGATTCTATGATTCTATGTCAGTATCTTAGAATGGAATGTATAATCTGCATTTTTCTGTCGAACCACTACTTCTGAAAGGATAGATTTCCTCAGTGAAAGCATACATAGGTATGAAATAGTCTGCAAAACCATCTACTAATAATTATGAGTGATGGTCACATAAGGATCTCTATTTTTCTAGTCTAGGCATGTATTTGTATGTCAAAGACCACGTTCTTTGGTCTTTGAGTGAGGCCAAAGCCAAAAGTAGATGAGCTCAACCTGTTCTATCTCATATGTTCTCTCTCTCCCTCTGCCACCCCTCTCTTTCTCTCCCCACCAAGAACACTGCTGTGAAATTGCTGGATTACTCTTCAGGGCTTTAAATGGACATGGGAAATGTTGATAATTTGGACTCTTCTGGACTAGAGGCCATCTTGGTTGGGGAATTCTGAAAATGGTTGTTCTGTTTACAGAAGGCCTTTGAAATTAGTCTGAGGACCACATTTCAGAGAACAACCCAGAAGAAAAATGTAACCCAGGAGCAAATTTCTAGAGAAGTGTCTTCCTATAGTAAGATGTCAGGGAGATATGGGGGAAAGAAGGCAAACATATCAAACAAAGTACAGCACTGGCATCACCTATCACTCAGAACTAAGAGTAACTGCAATATAATTGCAACTGCCGGGCCCCAAACAGGCCACACACTGGCTATCACCTCATCTAAATGCTGACTTACATTCTGCAAAAGTTATCTGAATTACAGTCAAACCATTTTCCTGCAGTAATTTTCAAAATTAACACATATCACATATTAGCATTGTGCTAAAATGGAGCTCTGTCCTCTCCATTGACGCCCCCTTGTCGTGGGAGAGAGGCTTGCGTACCCTAATGATGTTTTGAGCTATGCTGGCGGTGGCATAATAGCCACTGGTAGGGTCTCCCATGCCAGACAGGTCAAAACCGAAGGGTCTGACAAAGAGCGTCAAAGGGCGGGATGGGCTCTCTAGCCTTGTGGCAACCGTCCTAGGAGAAGGAAAACTCCAATCCCAAACCCGGGCAGATGGTGCTCGTCCAACCCTGTAAGGTCAACCATCTAAGAGAAGGAAACTCTAATCAAACCTACGGCCCGAGGACCTCGCTGCCACGTCCATGCTTGCAAGGCCACGGCAGATGAATCTCTGGTTTAAAGGGTGAGGCCAGTTCTGTGCACGCTGCGCTGCACCAGAAAAATCCATTGCACAGGCTCGAAGGACAAATCCAGTACCAAAAAAGCCCTGTAGCGACTGGCGAGGGACGAAACCGGCAGGTGTAAAGATGCACTGGAAGCCGCAGCCCCAACCCTGCATGCAGGCGGTTCAGGACATTGGTCGCTCAAGCCTGACCCGGGAGATGACAGTCTTGTTCGGCAGCATCCTGAACGACCAAGCAGCCTTTTTTAAGGAGAGCACTGCTTGCTCCACATGGAGAGGGGCCTAGAAAAGGTGGCCTAACGAAAGCTCATCCCCAACTACCTGGTTGGCTAGCCGCGGCCAACGGGAATCTTCTGATGCGGTCAAACCAAGGCAAAGAAACAAAGGCACACACCGGCCTCCAAAGGTGTAAATAAACTGACACTTGCATGCTGGAACATCAGAACCATGCAAGACTCTGAAGATAGTGGACGGCCTGGACGGCCTGAGCGTCGTTCTGCCCTAATAGCCCTTGAACTATCACGGCTTAATATTGACATCGCTGCTCTTAGTGAAGTTCGCTTCCATGAGGAAGGCAGCCTTAAAGAACATGGCGCCGGCTACACACTTTACTGGTCTGGCAAACCCAAAACCGAAAAACATCTTTCAGGAGTAGGCTTCATGATTAAAAACTCCATTGCCTCCAAACTCGAAACCTTGCCAACAGGACACTCTGATCGCATTATTTCCTTACGCCTCCCACATGTTGTTCTCTTTAGTATATATGCCCCAACTATGCAAGCCGACCCTGTAGAGAAAGACAAATTCTACACAGACCTACGCCAACTCATACAAAAAGTCCCTGTAGAAGATAAAATTATCATCCTTGGTGACTTCAATGCCAGAGTAGGAAAGAACTCCAAAGCCTGGAAAGGTGTCTTAGGCAAGCATGGTGTTGGAAATTGCAATGATAACGGACGCCTCCTGCTAGAGTTCTGTGCAGAACAACAGCTGACTATTACAAACACAATCTTTCAGCAGAAAGATAGCTTGAAGACAACCTGGATGCATCCCCGATCCAAACATTGGCACCTCATTGACTATGTTCTAGTCCGTCAGAGAGACATTCGTGATGTCCGTCATACCCGAGTGATGCCCAGTGCAGAATGCCAAACAGATCATCGCCTCGTCAGATGTAAACTAAATCTTCATCTTAAGTTCAAACCTAAGAGGGGTGGCATCTTAAAGAAGAGGCTCCAAGTCAACAATCTTCAACAAGCTACCTTGAGAGACAACTTCCAGGCAAACCTACAAATGAAACTTGAAGACCATCCTACAGATCCTTCTCCCACAGTGCTTTGGCAACATATCAAAAACAGTATCCTCCAGTCTGCAGAAGAATCCCTCGGGTTCTCCCACAAGAAAAATCAAGACTGGTTTGATGAAAACAACCAAGAGATCCAGGAGCTGTTGGCAAGGAAGAGAGCTGCTCACCAGGCATACCTCGCCCAGCCAACCTGTCATGCAAGAAAAGCAGCTTTCCGCCTCACATGTAGCAAACTACAACAAAAACTCCGAGACATGCAGAACAAGTGGTGGATCAATTTAGCAGAAAAGACACAACGCTGTGCAGATCTGGGTGATCATAGAGGATTTTATGAAGCTCTTAAAGCAGTGTTTGGACCTACTTATCAGGTCCAAAGCTCCTTATACAGTACAGATGGTCAAACATTAATTACTGATAAAGCCTCCATCCTGAATCGTTGGGCTGAACATTTTCAAAGCCTCTTTAGCGCCAACCGAGTAGTCCAAGCCTCAGCTATCCAACATATGATACAAAAACCAATGAAAAATGAATTGGACCTAGCTCCCACTTTGGAAGAGACCCTTAAGGCCATACAGCAGATGAAAAACGGCAAGGCAGCTGGGATTGATGGAATCCCACCTGAAGTTTGGAAACATGGAGGTCATGCACTCCACGAAAAATTCCACGAATTCCTTGTGAATTGCTGGGAAAAAGGGGAACTGCCATCAGACCTCCGAGATGCAGTCATCATCACCCTGTACAAGAAAAAAGGAGCAAAATCCGACTGCTCAAACTATCGAGGCATAACACTGCTCTCTATTGCTGGAAAAATCCTTGCAAGGATACTCCTGAACAGATTAGTTCCTGCTATTGCAGAAGAACTTCTCCCTGAAAGCCAATGTGGCTTCAGAGCCAATAGGAGTACTACAGACATGGTATTTGCCCTTAGGCAACTGCAAGAAAAATGTAGGGAGCAGAACAAGGGTCTCTATGTAACATTTGTCGACCTCACCAAAGCCTTTGACACTGTAAGTAGAAAAGGTCTGTGGCAGATCCTGGAAAGACTAGGATGTCCCCCCAAATTCCTTAAAATGATTATCTTGCTACACGAGGGCCAGCATGGTCAAGTCAGATATGGTGATGCTCTTTCAGAGCCCTTTCTAATAACTAATGGAGTGAAGCAAGGTTGTGTTCTTGCACCAACTTTATTTACAATCTTCTTTAGCACGATGCTCCAAAGGGCTATGGCAGAGCTTGAAGAAGACGACGGCATCTATATACGCTACCGTACTGATGGTAGCTTGTTTAACTCAAGCCGTCTGAGGGCTCACACTAAGACTCTAAACTATCTAGTCCGTGAGCTGCTCTTCGCCGATGATGCTGCCCTTGTTGCCCACACAGAAGCAGCTCTGCAGCGCCTAACGTCCTGCTTTGCAACAGCTGCAGAGCTGTTTGGGCTAGAAGTCAACCTGAAGAAAACAGAAGTTCTTTACCAGCCTGCACCACAGGACGAACACCACCATCCCCACATTGCCGTCGGCAAATCTGTGCTCAAGTCCGTTCAGCAGTTCACCTACCTAGGAAGCATCATCTCCTCAGACGCCAAGATTGACAAAGAGATCGATCACAGATTAGCAAAGGCATATAGTGCATTTGGAAGACTTCACAAAAGAGTCTGGAGCAATAAACACCTGAGGCGAAACACAAAAATCAGTGTGTATAGAGCCATCGTACTGTCTATCCTCCTTTATGGATCTGAAACATGGGTCACCTATCGCCACCACCTACGACTCCTCGAGCGCTTTCATCAGCGCTGTCTACGCACAATCCTAAATATACACTGGACTGACTATGTGACGAATGTTGCTGTCCTTGAGCAAGCAGGGATCACCAGCATTGAGGCCATGATATTGAGAACACAGCTGCGCTGGGCAGGGCATGTTTCTAGGATGGAGGACCATCGCCTCCCAAAAATACTACTCTACGGTGAACTCGCCACGGGTCAGCGTAAGAGGGGCGCTCCAAAAAAGCGATACAAAGACTCCCTGAAACAACATCTCAGGCTTGGCCAAATTGATCACCAACAGTGGTCCGCCCTGGCCTCACATCGGGAGGCATGGAGACGCACTATCCACAATGCTGCAGCCTTATTTGAGAACTCACGACGAACAAGTCTTGAAGAGAAACGACAACGCAGAAAGAATCACAACCCAAAAACATCACCCAAGGAGACCTTCTGCTGTGCTTTTTGCAACCGGACTTGTTTATCTCGGATTGGCCTTTTTAGTCATCAGCGCGCTTGCAGAAAGCGCGGGATGAGTCCTTCCTGAATCTTCGTTTGCGAAGAAAAGCCAGAGAAAATGGAGCTCTGTAATTATCTATAATTTTTATGTGTATTTGATAATGCAATTTGTGATTATGTTGTACTGCACACTATATTTAATATAGCATTAAATATTATACTGTATATATTATATAATATTTAAACCACATGCCTTAAACAGGCAAAGTCCTAATGTACACTATCTTGGTAATACTTAGAACAATGTTGTAAGGTAAGCCAATATGATTGTTTAGATTACATTTCTCACCTTCCTTTCATCACAGAACTTTAGATAGTATATGCATGTTTCCCAAGTGGTCCCCCACCCAAGCACTAACCAAACCACCTAGAACAAATGTGGGGAAACTTTTTCCAGGGAGATGTTATGGATTATAACTCCCCCAGTCCCTTACCTTTGGCCATGCTGTCTGGGGCTTCTGGGAATTGTTGTGTATCAGCAAAGAAGACACACAATGTTGTTGTGTATCAGCAGCCCTTGACAAAAGGTTAGGAGTTTAATAAAATGACAGCAGTGTTGACCTCCATGGGGCTTACTTCTGACTAAATGTGCATACCAGGATCAGCCTTTCTATAATCCAAGTTTGACCCACAAATTTTCTTCTCCCCATATATATTTCTTCAAATCTGGTAACTAAATATCAGGTACCAGATGACTGGGTGGCGTGTTTTCAGCCTGATGCTCTCTCTTGGGTCAGACAGGCAGGCCTAATTCTGCATAGGACAAGACTAGAGGATTCTTTGCTCAATGACAAGACCAAGACCGTATTTGCACTGTGCAATTATAGCAGCTTAATACCACTTAAAGTCATATCCTCCAATGGACTTGACAGGGACAGTCCCAGTTAACCCTCTGCCATCCTAGTTTCACAGCTGTTTTTAAAATGTCCTGGTTTCTCTCCTCTTCCCACCTTCTCCCACCTTTTCTTTCCAGCCTTTCCTTATTTCAATTGCTGAAAACTGGGTACATTTTTTGCACTATAGCAAAGTGCACAATTAATGCAACAGGAGGGGAGGGGACAGGACAGAGCGGAGTCTTGCTCTCCTAGTAGTCTCAGGGAAAAGCAAATTGCTGTATCCTTTCCTGGCTTTGGAACAGAACGTCCTGTACTATTTCACTCCAAATTGTTTTCTGATGTCAGCAAAAGGAATAAGCATACCTGGTAAAAAGCAGGGAAGGGGAAAGGTCTGCCAGTTGAAAGGGGCGTTCCTTGAGGATATCACCTTTGAAATACAGCACCCCAGAACTACGTCAGGTACTCTCTCAGTGTCTCTCCAGAAGATATGTGAAGTACCATAGTGAAGAAAGAAATTCATTCCCTCATCTCTAATTGCTCTAAGATATTGTCAATATTACAGAAAAAGCATTCCTGATTTCATTTCCCTCCAGCATGTTCTGATTTTTATTTGTTTCTGAAATTCACATAAACTTTACATTTTAGAGCTTAGTTTTACTGGTTTTTTTAAATCTTCCTTCTTCCTTTTGATTTATTAATCCTCTGTATTTGACAGGGTTACATAGTGGCACATGAAAGAAACTGTAGATTGCAGAGGTTGAACACTGGGAGGAATTTGATTTTCTACTAATTTGAGAGAGGATGCTTTCTTCCTGCAGAGCAATATTCTCTTTACATTAACAGTACAATCATACACATATCTTCTTGAAAGTAAGTCCCAACGAGTTCAGTGGAGCTCACTCCAAGGTAAATGTGCATGGACTTGCATGTAGCCTGAGACATTGCAAAAGACCACTGTATTTCTTTATGACAATTAGGTTTTTCCCAATTTTATCTTTCTTAACTATGGCATTACACTTGTCTCCTGGAGCTAAAAGTATTACAAATTATATTTTCCCATCCCCAACCTATATTTATTCTAAGAACAACTCTGTAAAGTAGGTTAGGCTGAGAAGCCACAATTGGCTTAAGTTGACCACACAAGTGTTATGTTTTAGGGAGGCTGGAATTTAACCTGAGCAGAGGTCACATTCCAGCTTCCCCATAGCTGTAATTTTCAGCAGGTCTAATAAAGACATTTTGGTTTTAGAATAATGTATTGTATAATATTATATTTATTGTTAATCATGCTGTGTGTACACACACACACACACACACAAACAGAGAGAGAGAGAGTATTGTATTGTATTTATTGATCTTGTTTTATTTTATTTTTTTCAAACTTTTGTAACCTCCTAAGCTCAGTACATAAATTACAGGGTTCCTTGGTTTAAAACAAAAGTTTCATATGTTCTTCCTCCTAATAACTTTTGCCTTCTTGCTACCTGGCCATAATCTTTTGGCCACACACCAAATGACTACACATGATGTTATGTGGACACATGTGTCCTGGTTTTCATTTATGAAGTGTTAGAGAGTATGTTGAAACTAGTGTGGCTTCCTCCTATGGAATCTTGCATTTGCAGTTTGATGAGATACTGAGAATTCTTTGCTCAAGAGATCTAGTGGTACACTTGAGGGAAATTTGAAAAATTCGAAATACTGTACCTCCTCAAAGTACAAACCCTAGCATTTCCATAGGAAGGAGTCTCAGCAGTTAAAGGAGTATCAAACTGCTACAATTGGTCAGTGTAGATGCACCCTGAAAGGCAGAGGCCTTTTGACACAAGGGAAAGAGGCAGTGGGCTGGGATATCACTGCCCTGCATAACTTATTGCCCCTCCTGATTTCCAATGGAAGCAAACAACCTATGCAAATCTGTAATAATTTCTGCAAGTAGGGTTGCCAGATCAAGACTAACCCAAAGCTTGAGATTTTGAGGACAGTACCTGATACATAGGAAAGAGCTCTTGTGACATCCCAGGCAGTGGCCCCCTGGTGATGTCATTAAACATCAACCACAGTTACAACAAGTATGCCATTCAGAGAAAAGAGAGCAAGTCTAAGGGGTAGTCCAGATGGTGAAATAAATCCTCATGGAATCCACATGGAATCCCATGGGTCCAAATGGGATCCCACAGTGTTCCATCCTTTTCAGAGGGAGGGGGAGCAAAAGTCAGGGAAAGTCCTTGGCAAAAGCCTCAGGGACTTTCCACAAGTTTTTTGACAACTGCAGAGGAAATGCACATTCTCACATGTTAGGAAAACTAAATCACACTGAACTGGATAGCTGATTGGTCAGACAAGTGATTGGTCAGCTGATTGGTGCAGGGGCAGAGTTTCCTAAGGTAGCAGATCACAGTACCACCATGTTGGATTGTTGGCATAGAGATCATGCACTGAGATGATGAAACAGGCTTTCTTTCCTTCATTTTCCCCCCATTATTTAAGCAGAAAATCACTCTTCAGCACCTTGGATTTTTTTTTTAATATATTGTTTGGCAGGGGCACATTGGGAAGTACAAAATCATGAGTCATTCACTTGCAGCTGCCATCTTGATTCTCTGGCATGCCTCTATGTGAACAGGAAACACGAAGAGCTGCGCACACCAGCAATCTTGCAAAAAAAGTCATTCATAGAATCATAGAATCATAGAATTGCAGAGTTGGAAGAGACCACGAGGGCCATCCAATCCAACCCCATGCCATGCAGGAAATCTTGATCAAAGCATCCCCAACAGATGGCCATCCAGCCTCTGTTTAAAAACCTCCAAGGAAGGAGACCCCACCACGCTCCGAGGGAGTGCGTTCCACTGCCGAACAGCTCTTACTGTCACAAAGTTCCTCCTAATGTTGAGGTGGAATCTCTGTTCCTGGAGCTTGCACCCATTGCTCCGTGTTCCAGTCTCTGGAGCAGCAGAAAACAAGCCTGCTCCATCCTCAGTGTGACACCCCTTCAAATACTTAAACAGGGCTATCATATCGCCTCTTAACCGTCTTTTTTCCAGGCTAAACATACCCAGCTCCCTAAGTCTCTCCTCATAAGGCATCGTTTCCAGACCTTTCACCATTTTAGTTGCCCTTCTCTGGACATGCTCCAATTTGTCAATATCCTTTTTGAATCGTGGTGCCCAGAACTGGACACAGTATTCTAGGTGAGGTCTGACCAAGGCAGAATAGAGTGGCACTATTACTTCCCTTGATCTAGATACTATACTTCTATTGATACAGCCCAAAATCGCATTGGCCTTTTTAGCTGCCGCATCGCACTGTTGGCTCATGTTCAACTTGTGGTCTACTAGGACTCCTAGATCCCTTTCACACGTAGTCTCATTCAGCCAGGTCTCTCCCATCCTATATTTATGCATTTAATTTTTCTGCCCTAAATGCAGTACTTTACATTTCTCCATATTGAATTTCATTTTGTTAGCTTTGGCCCAGCTCTCCAGTCCATCCAGGTCATTCTGAATCCTTATCCTGTCCTCTAGGGTATTAGCTACTCCTCCCAATTTGGTGTCATCTGCAACTTTGATAAGTATGCCCCTAATTCCCTCATCCAAGTCATTGATAAAGATGTTGAATAACACTGGGCCCAGGACAGAACCCTGTGGCACCCCACTGGTCACATCTTTCCAAGACGAAGAGGAGCCACTGCTGAGCACCCTTTGGGTTCAGCCGGTCAACCAATTACAAATCCATTGAACAGTTAACTTGTCTAGCCCACATTTTACAAGCTTGTTTGCAAGAATGTCATGGGGAACCTTGTCAAAGGCCTTACTGAAATCAAGGTATGCGATGTCCACAGCATTCCCTTCATCTACCAAGCTGGTAACTTTATCAAAAAAAGAGATCAGATTAGTCTGGCATGACTTGTTTCTCTGAAACCCATGTTGACTTTTTGTGATTATGGCATTGCCTTCTAAATGTTCACAGACTCTCTGTTTAATGATCTGCTCTAGAATCTTCCCTGGTATTGATGTCAGACTAACTGGACGATAATTGTTGGGATCCTCTTTTTTCCCCTTTTTGAAGATGGGGACAACGTTTGCCCTCCTCCAGTCTGCTGGGACTTCTCCTGTTCTCCAGGAGTTCTCAAATATTATTGCCAATGGCTCTGAGATTATATTTGCCAGCTCTTTTAATCCTCTTGGATGTAGTTCATCTGGTCCTGGAGATTTAAATTCATTTAGATTAAGAAGGTATTCCTGTACTACCTCTTTACTTATTTTGAGCTGGATTCCCTCTATTGTGTCCTCTGTTCCATTATCCTCAGGTTGGTCCTCCTTTTCCTTTTCTGAAAACACTGAGGCAAAGAAGGTGTTGAGTAATTCTGCCTTTTCTCTGTCCCCTGTTAGCATTTTGCCATCTTCTCCACGTAGTGACCCTATCATTTCCTTCTTCCTCCTTTTGCTGCGGACATACCCAAAAAACCCCTTTTTATTGTTCTTAACCTCCCTAGCAAGCCTGAGCTCATTCTGCGCTTTAGCTTTTCTGACTTTACTCCTACATGTGTTAGCTATCTGTTTGAATTCTTCTTTGGTGATTTCCCCCCTTTTCCATTTCCTATACATGTTCCGTTTAAAACTTAGCTCCATTGAAAGTTCTTTAGTCATCCATCCTGGTTTCTTGAGACACCTCCCATTTTTCTTCCTCAATGGTACTGTTTGAAATTGTGCCTTCAGTATCTCCCTTTTGAGAAAGTCCCATCCGTCTTGAGGTCTCTTTTAGTATTCCTGACCATGGGATCACCCCCAGTATTTCCGAGTTTATTGAAATCAGCTCTCCTAAAGTCAAGAATGTGTGTCTGACTATGCCTGGCTTCTCCTTTCCATTGTATAACAAACTCCAGGAGAACATGATCACTCTCACCTAAGGATCCCACCACTTGCACCCCATTAACCAGGTCATCTCTGTTGGTTAGGATCAGATCTAAAATAGCTGACCCCCTTGTTGCCTCTTCCACCTTTTGGACCATGAAATTGTCTTCCAGGCAAGTAAGGAATTTGCTAGACCTTGAGGTTTTGGCTGAGTTAGATTTCCAGCAAATATCAGGATAGTTGAAGTCACCCATCACTACTACATCTCTCCTTTCTGCATGTGTGTTCATCTGTTCTAGAAAGGCAACATCCAATTCCTCCGTCTGATTTGGGGGTCTGTAGTAGAGTCCCACAATAACATCCCTGTTGTTTCCCTCCCCTTTAATTTTTATCCAGATGCTCTCCACCTGGCTTCCAGTATTGATGTTGTGGATCTCTTCACTGATGTAAATATTCCTGACATATAATGCTATTCCTCCTCCTTTCCTGTTTGGCCTGTTTCTCTTAAAAAGGTTATACCCCTCTATTCCTACATTCCAATCATGAGACTCGTCCCACCAGGTTTCAGTAATGCCTATTATATCATATTTGTTTTGTAGTGTGAGGAGTTCAAGTTCATCTTGCTTATTTCCCATGCTCTGTGCATTAGTGTAGAGAAATCTAAGACCATGTGTTCCCTTTACTTGCTGCCTGTGCAAGTTTTTTTGCCTCCCACTGTTGGGTCCTTGCGCTGTTTGCCTTGTTCCCTCTATGACAGTTTGACTATTTTCTCCAGCCCTTTTGCCTTCCAGAATACTGTCTCCCTCCCCCATTTGACTCAGTTTAAAGCCCTCCTGATCAAATTCTTGAGACTGTTGGCAAAAATGTTTCTTCCAACTGTTGTAAGATGCACCCCATCTCTTGCCAGAAGTCCCCCCGCATGGAAGCGCAGTCCATGATCCAAGAATCCAATTTGTTCTCGGCGACACCATCTACGGAGCCAGTTGTTTACGTCGGCTATTTTCCTCTCCCTTCTTCTCCCTTCAACTGGCAGAAGAGACGAGATGACAACCTGTGCGTCCATTTCTTTCAGCTTCCTCCCCAGGGCCTCATAATCTCTTCTGATCTTGGGAAAGCTGTGCCTTGCAGTATCATTTGTTCCCACATGGACCAAAAGGAAGGGGTAATGATCCGTAGGCTTGACAAGTCTTGTCAGCCTCTCGGTCACATCACAGATCTTTGCCCCAGGGAGACAACACACCTCCCGAGTCATCTTGTCAGGCCCACATACCACTGCTTCTGTACCCCGCAGCAAGGAGTCCCCCACCACCACCACACGCCTCTGCTGAGGCTTCGCAGCTGCTGTTCCTTGCGGTGGTCATCTCAAGGTCCCCTGCTCTACCCCTGAAGTCTGTCCATGCCGTTCTTCCTCGTTGTCCTTGATAAGGGAAAGGGCTTCGAATCGATTCTGTAGCTGCAAGCTGCTCGAAGAATCCCTGGATTTTCTTGTTCTGTGTGTGACATTCCTCCAGCTGTCTACTTCCTATGTCTGTGAAGTGACCCTCTCCTCCACAGCCACTTCCTCTGTGCGGTCCCCATCCAAGACTGTTCGTTCTGTTCTGTCCAGGAAAACCTCTTGCTCGCGAATCTGTTGAAGTGTGTCTCCAGCTGCTGTACTTTCTCCTCCAAGAGGGCTACCAGCTTGCACTTGGTGCATGTGAAGTTCTCCACGTCTGTAGACAAGAAGACAAACATTGCACAAGTGTTGCAAGTGACTGCTGCAGTCCCCTCAGTGTCCATGGTGAGAGCTTTTAGGTAATCTAAGAACTCTTAGTTAATGCTGAGAATGCTAAGCTGTACTTTTAGGTATGCTGTATTTTTGTTTGGTTACTGAAATTCGCGTGCCATTAGGCCCTTGCCTCAGCAACAAGTAAGAATGGCTGTCCAGAAGCTGCTCTGAGACAGATGAAAGCTGCTGCGAATTGGCATTTCTGCACACCAATTCACATTTTATTCCCTCATCTAAACCAGCCCCAAGAAATGAGGAAAAAACACACACACACACACATTTTTCAAGGTAGCACTATCACGCTGAGGACTGGAGAAGAGGTGCCAGGCCCTGGGATCTGAAAATTCTACCAAGAAATCAGGGTTGTTCTTTTTCCTCTATTAAGAATTTGGGTTCATTAGCCATAAATGTGAAGTACAGAATATATAAAGAGAAAGGGAATGGTTATGTGTCAATTATTCCCCAGCTTTATATGAGGCTTTTGCAGAACACTTATTGCTTTTCCAAGGACAAATATGAAAGCATTTATTAAAGCCAGTTTCAAACATAAACACACACCCATTTCTGTCACACTCAAGCATGACCAAGAGAGAGGGTTAGGCAGACAGAAACAGACTTGATTCTCAATGGCTGGGATAATGAGGGAGAGGCAGCTGGTATAACTTCCAACTACACACTTTTTCTCATGTGATTCCTAAAAGGGAAAAGTAAAGCATTGCAATTGGAGACTTTGTTATTTGTTGCAGTCGTATGCCTTCAAGTCCACTCTGATTTCTGATGACCCTATCCTGGGGTTTCCTTGCAAGATTTATTCAGAGGAAGTTTGCCATTGCCTTCCTGTAAGGCTGAGGAAGTATGACTTGCCCAAAGCCACATGGTATTTTTCGATATCTGAGTGGGGTTTGAAACACTGGTCTCCCAGAGTCCTAGAGGCTTATCACACACTGAATTGACACGACAGGGCAGCTGGAAGGTTCCATCTTCCATGCTGCCTTACTGCATGACATTGTCATTCTTCCATTCTGGTCCCACGGGAGACCAAGGCAAAACTGCATCTTTTTGCAAACTGGAAAAATCCATTAGCAAAAAGATGCAGTTTTACCTCAGTCTTCCATGTGACCCGAACAGCAGAACACCGGAAGAACAAGGACGGCAGTATCCACACTGCCATGGACTACGGACTCTGCATGATTGGAATTCTTGGTTGCATGAAAAGCCATATACTCAGCTGTAAGCCCACAGAATCACCTTTAGAGACATTGTATGGAACACAAAGGCCTTAAGGGCTGAGGTCAGTAGGGCACAGAAAGATGGGGATGAGATGAAGAGGTAAGGTCTTCTTTCCTCCCACTCTACAACTACTCATAGACTTAACGTGTATAGAGGATTTTCTGTAAAAGGGTATAATGAAGTGGAATCCAGCCCAATCCAATTAACTCCGCTTAACAAACAAGAGTGCAGCTGATTCTACCAAGGTCCTCTCCCTAGTCAGCTTATGAAGCCCAGCCAGCTGCGTCAACATAAACTCTGTTTGATCAGATCAAAGATCAGTCTAGTCTAGCATCTTCCAACTAATTACAGTGACCAACCAGATCCTTCTGGGAAGTCCACTAGAAAGAAGTCTGAGCAATAGCTCTCTCCTAATGTTTGTTCTCAGCTGCTGGTATTTGGAGCAAAGCTTGGGAAGTTACTTTTTAAAGAGTAACTCGTTCCCATTATTTACAGAAAACAATAAGAAATAATTCATTGTCACTGCTCATCACAATAGTTAAAAGGTAACCTACTGCATTACACATTGCATTATTCATTATTTTTCAGTATCTTTTTATTTCTTTTTAAGAAGCATCTTAGCGCTGATAAGAGAATAACATAAAACATGAAAAATTCCACTCAGACTGCCTCTAAAATGCCCTTTAACTAAAACAAACAAACAAACAAAAAACTAGAAAATTTGTAAAGGGTTGCTTTTAAATTGTTTTTAATTCTAGTGGTAGCTTAGTTATAGTTTAACTTTTACTGTTTGTTTTTATGGATGTGCTTTTATCTTTATCATATTTTTGTGAACTGCCTTCAGCCCCATCATTGGGAAATGATGGGATATTAGTGGAACAACAACAGCAAAGAACCTGTTGCATCAAATAAGTAGCATCATTCTCTTTTGTTATGTTGCTTTCAAGATGTACGTTTATGCTCTTCTCTCTTGCTTTCTCTTTCTCTCTCTCAATAACACACACACACACACACACACACAACTTGTTGGTAACTATATATCTTGTACTTTATTCCTTCAAACTCCCATTCAGAGGTATACAGTTTTCATTCACAGGGCTCTAAGGTCGAGCTGGCCAGCTGACTCGTGTGACTTCCCTCAGCTGAACAGAAAGAATTCAACAAATAGATTGTCTCAGAGCACAGCAGGGATAGATAAAGTGTTCCTTACTTGTCTGCTATTCTTTTGCTTCCACGCTGCTGATGCCATAAGAGGCCTCATCCATTACTTCCAAGACAGCTGTTTTTATTACTTTCTATAACAAACAGGATTTTGCTTTATTTAGTTGAACACAATATTCTTCTTTTCTTATCATGACCTGCATGATCAGTGGCCTCCAGTTCTATAGAAATGGTTTGGTTAGGTTTGACAAGTCAAATGAAAGTGAATGAGGAGCATAGCTTGCTCTGGAAACATTTATGAGCTAAGATGATGAGCTTGATGATTATACAATCCACAATTATCATGTCCAGAAAACAGCCCAAATTCAGTTGGTGTGCCACAGTAGCTGTTGCCCTTTTGCCAGAGTTATACAATGGTGGCAAAGAGAGGCAGCAAAATGTGCCAGCTCAGAGCAGCCTATTCCTCCAACATCTGATGTCCTTCATAGCTATTGTGCCTATAGCCATTTCCCTCCTGCTACCACGTCTTTGGCCAGTGTAATTGTGCAAGCATAGTGAACCAAAAGGATTCTGGCCAACTCCCCACCACTACCACCACCTTCACTCTTTTTCTGACTTTTAGAAGAGTTCAGCACAGAGTTGCCTGTAACATTAATGGAAGCTAGAGCCCTTCATGCCAAAGCTGGAAAGGACTCTTCCCCATCATCCCCTTCTTGCAAATATATTGAGGTGGTAACTCTGTGTCCTTGCTTTACAGAAGATAGTCCCATATTGGAAAGCATATTCCATTTTAAGGGCTGTGTGTTCCAAGTATATTTTCAGAAACCATAGAGAGTGAGAGCAGGAACTTAGAAGGCAGTGGTAGCTGGTGGGTCGTCTGTCAGTGGGATGGTGAATTTGGTCTGGATTTTAGGAGCAATACAAGACACCGAAGCTTTTGAGGATAGTACTCAGAAGCATGGATAGTTCATTCAAAGCTTGAACCAAAACTCAGAGCTGCTTAAGCATTCCAACAGTGGTGGCTACCAACCACCACTGCTTGAAGGTGCCCATAAACAGTGAGCACCTCAACATACCTTGGCTCAGTCATTAATCAGAGTGGAGACTGCAGCCAAGAAATCAGAAGAAATCTAGGACATGGAAGGGCAGCTATGAAGGAACTAGACAAGATCCTGAAGTGTCAAGATATATCACTGAATACTAAAGTTAGAATTCTCCATGCCATTGTATTTCCCATTACTAAGTATGGTTGTGAAAGCTGGTCAGTAAAGGAAACTGATTGGAAGAAAATCAACTCATTTGTGATGTGGATAAGAGTTCTACAGATACCATGGACAGCTAAAAAGACAAATAAATGGGTCCTAGAGCAAACTAAACTGAGGTTCTCATACTTTGGCCATATCATGAGAAGTCATGACTTACTAGAAAAGGCAATAATGCTTGGGAATGTAGAAGGCAGTAGGAAAAGAAGAAGACCCTATTCCAGATGGATAGACTGAATCAGAGAAGCCATGGCCCTGAGTCTGCAAGACCTGAGCAGGGCAGTTGAGGATATGGTGACTTGGAGGTCTCTCATTTATGGTGTCGCTATAAGTTGAAGTCAACTTAAAGGCAGCTAACAACAACTACAGCAGACTGAGCAGAGACACAAGTCGCCTGTCACAGTTTCTGCATTGTATTTCTGTTTGAATTACAGTCTTTATGACTAAATTGGCATAAATACATATGAATTGTCATATTCAAATAGAAGGCAAATCTGCACCATCTTCTGTTCCTTTTTTGACAATGCAGTTCTGCTTTTGCGGCATTGGGGGGGACACCTGTCTGCACCTAGCCTACTGCCTAAGTCTCATCAGCTCTCAGATCAAGAGCGAAGAAGAGCATAAGAGCATTGGTGACTGCTATTAAGCTAGCAAGGAGACAGAAATCCATATCTAGCTCCTGCATAAAAGCATGTACTGTGTCATTATTCATTCTAGATTCCTATCAACATTTCTCTCAATTGTATTGGAGCTAGATCAGATTAGACATGTGGATCATTTAATCCACATTTGATATCTGGAATGAGAGAATGTTATTCTGAACAGCCTCCAAGAATAGACTGGGGCAGAGAATTTTAGAACTACTTTAGCTTGTTCATTCTTTGTAAAGAAGGGATCACAGGGCATACAGCTCAGTCTTTTCTTTGATCTTTTAGCATCTCACTCTCTTTCAACTGATCAGTTGCTGAGGTTGACCTCCCACTGGGCAAAGTCACTCTGGATGACAAAGAGAAGACCAACAAGAGATCTGATTCCGCAACCTGCCTGGAAACCCTAGTTAAATCAATGGGAGTTTTGCAAGAGTGCCTTGCGGACTGTGTCCTACCATGCTAATTAGAATGAGCAAGGATGTCAGTAGCATTATGCGTCTCAGGCACCAATATAAAGGGCACAAAAATGCTGAGATCTGGCCCTAATTAGAACTGGTGCAGTGCCATTGCTGTTATTATTGTATGCATTTCTTGTCTGACACAGGCAAAATCTTTCTTGTTTTTTCTAGTATATCATGCCAGCAAAAACATATTCTTTGCTTTCTCATTTCTTGCTGACAGTATAATCACACAGTTTCAATATGGCATGTACCCTTAAAATTGTACCAAGGACTGGAAGGTAGTCGCATTCTCCATGCTAGATGTATTAGTAATGGAAAGCATCACTATGGCTGGAGATGAGATAAATTTATTAAATAAAGCTATACAGATGGACCTATTAGGAACATGAGAATCATAGAGCTTCGAATGGTTATTTGGGACTAAAACTTCAAGAATCCCACAGCTAGCATGGCCATTGGCCATGCTGGCTGAGGAATTCTGGGGGATGTAGTCCAAAAATAATTTTTCCAAGCTCTGGTATTCTCATTTTCTTAACAAGTCCATGTGTATATCTTCATTTAATACATTGTCTCATCTCTTCCATGTGGGTTCAGGGTGAGATCCAGTAAGATCACTACCTTCTCCATCTTTAGCTGGCCTGTGCATTAAGATCTGCTTCAGAGGCTCCCTTTCCACTGCCTGTGCCATCTAAGTTCAGCAGGGTGGCCACAGGAGAGAAAGTTTTCTCACGGTTGCAGTTTGATTCTGAAACTTGTTCTCCACAGGGACAGTGGCAGCTTGTAGCTTCCATGGCAGTGAAGAAGTGAGCCTAAGTTTGGATCAAATTTCAAAAGATTTTTCCAAGGTGTTGAACTGTATCCCACAAATGGTTCAGGGCCTTGGATACTTCCTTCAAAGTTCAGGTTAAAGCCCAGGGCAGATTCACTGTCCTACCCACATGCAAAAGACAAAAACTGGAGCGCACCCAATGGAATTCACAAGAAAAAGAAGAGAGATACATTTAGAATGAAAAACTGATTTGAAATATCATAATATTGATACATCATATATTTTATCAAAACAAAATAAAAAATTAAATTTTAAAAAGTTAAAAAAAGAAGAAGAAGAAAAGAGAGACATTTCTCCAAGTGCTCAATGGATGGATGGTTTTATTTTGGAACAAGCCCAACATCTCTCTCTCTCTCTCTCTCTCTCTCTCACACACACACACACACACACACACACACTTCAACGGTCTTCAGAACTAAATAAACAACTTGATCTCCTTCCATTTTTGTAAATTCACTCAATACTTTTTGTAGTCCAGTTGCATGATACTCTTTGAAGGCTATCTCACTCCCCCTTCTCCACCCTTTTTTTCCTGAACACCTACTAACATTAAAAAAAAAAACCCTTGAACCTAGTTCAGTGTTTCTTTTCTGTCCAACAAATAGAATGAGATTTTCAGCTCCAGAATTTTTGCAATTAGATTTTATATCAGTATGTACAGGCTCCAAGCTGTATACTAAGATTACAATGATGTGTATTGTGATGTATTATGTATGTATTATGTGTTGTCCTTTTAATTTTAAATTTATATTTATGTCTATTTTTATGTAGCCATGGAAATTTCTATAGACTGAAACACACTGAGCTTTCTCCAAATAAAATCAGCCATCCACTGTGCACTTGGAGATGTGTCTCCCTTTTTTCCCCTTGCATCTACCACCATGGAAACCACCAGCTTCCATTGCCCAGGGAGGCTCAATTGACGTCTGTTCTGTCATCTTTTCCATACCAAATGAAAACCTTTTTTAAAAAATTCCCAGACTTCCCCTCTCAATATTGTTTTATCTCTGCTAGATTATTTCTGTGGCTCTTTTTAAACACTAAAACATTTCCTTTTTGTTCTGTTTTCACCCTGAGAATGTTGTATTACTGAACAAAAAGGGAAAAAATGGTTAATCAAATACATAATGTAATCAAAATGTTTTAACATGTCATCCCATTTTGTCTCCAACTCAGAATAGTTTGCAGTCTACCTATGCATCGGGTTTAACCATTTCCCCAAACTACTAGCCTCCTCAAGCCTCTTTTTCATTTTGGCTATAATCATTTTCAAGTCAACTCCAATTTATTGCAACCCTATCATGGGGTTTTCTTTCAAAATTTAGTCAGAGAAGGTTTCCCATTGTCTTCCTATTTGGCTGAAAGAGAGTATGACTTGCTCAAAGTCAGCCAGTGGGTTTCCATGGCTCAGACATGATTGTAATTCTGGTTTTCCAGAGTTCTGATCCAGCATTCGAATGACTATACCATGCTGGCTCCCTCTCCCAACTTACTTGGAAGTAAACCCCACTAAACTCAATGGGACTTAATTCCAAATAAGCATATGGAACATTGCACAGTTAGTCTCATTCATGGCTCCAAGTATATTTCAGGCTGTAATCTTATAAAATCCATTTACTTGGTAGTAAGTTTTATTTGAATCAGAAAGACTTAAGTCTGTATGAATTCAGAATCAGGTTGCCAGCCAGTTCTTCTGAAATGTACTGATTGCTGATACAGTGCAATCTGACCTTTCTTGGGTCATGTATAAAATCCATAGAAAAAGAATTATCCCAATGCTAGTTCTTCTGTGTCATATAGAGGAAAATTTCGTCATGATATTAAAACAAGGAAGGCATAATGCCACATGGCGAAACCTCACTGAACATAAACACTGGCCAAGATCCTGCATCAGAAGACATAGCTATGGAGACATAGTGGCAATACCTCCCAATGTTACCCTCCAGAATTCTATATTTGAAGCCTTTCAGCCCCTATCCACCCATCCTAGCCATTTCTAAGGCACTGGAATGGAGGGTGGTAAGTCATGATATGTCCAGCCTTGTCCCAGTTGCTGGGCACACTGAGACAGACAGCTGCACAGTACGCCCTGTGACTGGGAGAGGGCTGCACATGTCATTACTCACCACTCCATTCTCTAGTGTCTCAGTAATGGTTGTGTTGGGTGGGGTGGGGTGGGGACTATGAGGCTTCAAAGGTAAGGTTTCAGGGGCACTTTTGGTCACTGCAATTCTGTAATGACTGTAAACATGAATTGGAATAATTATGATTTTGTAAGTCAGGCTTATGACATCATAATTACTGAACAGCAGGCCAGCGACAGTTTTTCAGACTCTTAGAAGCATCATAGATGAATTGGCCAACAGGGGGTCTCATGCTTAGGTAAACAAAATATAGCCTGTATCATTAATGACAATTAATAGAGCCAGACTTTAACAGCGCACAGTAAAGTGGCCCCTTCACACATGGCTTTTTTTTTCCTGTGAAGAGAAAAGAAGTCCACATACACATGAACTACTCTCACCAGTCAAATATGGTGTGGACTTTTATTTTGCCTGAACTACATAAGAATGATGGTGACACTTACTACAGATCTATGGCCCATACACTTTCAGAGAATTAAGTATATGTGCAGCTCTTTACTACTGTTTGTGCACTTTTACTTTTCCTCAATGGAGATTATGCCCACACAAGAGATATCATATATGCCCCAAGATTGTTTAAGTTCACTAGCAGGGCTTAAGTCTCCTCCAAGGTACTTATCCCATCATCTGGGGGCAGGGTTTGCTCCTTGTTCCTTGCTTCTCCTCAGGTGCAGAACAAAGCTGGTTTGGGAGTGATCCTGGGTAAAATTCCATTCCCCCTCCCTCAACCACTGTTTGGCTGCAGGGGTGCTCCCAGGAGCATTTTGGCACCCAGGGAAGAAGGAGCAGTCTTCATCCCCAGGGTAAGGAGGTCCTTTTTCTCCAGGTGCCCAAGGTCAACTCAGGTACCCCAGGTGCGCCCCCACAGATGATCAGTGTCCAGAAGGAAGGATCAGCATCTCAAGAGCTTCCACACAACCACTGTTGCACAACCAGGAAAAAGGGTGTTGCATGAGGAGGAAATTGAGATTTCCTTCTGCAATGTACCCCAAAGTACATATGGTGGCATAAGCAGTAGGATTCTAGCCATGATTTTCTGATAAACCAGAACCTTATTAGCGAGCTGTAACTTCTACAGAGTACATTTTAACTTTCCATGTGGTGCTTTCCATTGTTAGTTTAAAAGGGAGGTCATTGATCTATAGGATGTGTGAAACTAATGGTTCATAAAAAATTTAATTCCACAAAGAATTTACTGTCACTGCCTTACATCAATGGTGGGCAATATGTGGCCCAAGGGCTATATGTCCCTCTCAAGGCTGTTTTTGCAACCTTGGACCTCTCCAGTCTCCCTGGACTGCTTTTTTCTAGTGAAAACAGTTTGAACTGCCTCTTCCAGAAGCCTCCAGGTCAGCTTTTAAATAGGTTGCAAATGTGGTGGGGGCTGCACTGTTTAATTACCTGTTTTGAAAACCAGTAGTGGACTTAACAGTCACTCCTAGGTTGGTTGGTTGACTAATTGACTGATATTTTCATTTGTCAGTGTGGCTCACAGAGGGTCCCAGGAGCAGAAAAATTGGCCTCCAGACCTGCAGTTGCCACCCTGGCTTACATGATCCTTATTTAAAAACCTTTAAAGCCAGGTTATTAAAAACATTATAATGGAACATGCTATGAGATTAGCATAACGCACTGTATTGTAAATGAGTGCTCCAGGACTTGGAAATCTTGTTCAAAATTAGAGATTCCTTCACTTCCTCTGTGAATTTATGAATAACTGCCCATAGGTGGGTACATTCCATGCCAAGAGTTACTAAAATACCTTAAATTAAAGCATGGTGACCTGCTCAGTTGAAGATCAACTCAAAACTTTGGATAAATACATACATTAAAACACATGCATTGTTTGCATTCACTTTATTGAGGTTTAGAGCAGAATCAGGAACTGATATCAATAAAACTCCAGTTTAGAAAATCCTGCATGCTTATCAAGAACAATATATTAGGGGCACTGCATCATATAACCAAAACCCATGTATGGTACTAATAATTTCCAGGCATAAAATGGTCTTTATAAATAGAGTCCATGACTGGATATGTATGTAATATATTATGTATCTGGTCCATATGTACAAGTTCATCATTGATGAACCAAGGAGTTAAAATCTCAAAATATCAGATTTCATGTTAATGAGATTATGTTTATCAAGATGGAGAAGCAAAGGGTGTTTCTTAGATCAATTGAACTTTGATGCCCATGTTTTATAGATACATTATGGATGTGTGTGTGGGAGAGATAACACATTTTGGAGGTAAAAGATGTTGCCTTTATGAGTTTATTCTCAGATGTATGTTAATCTCCCCCCCCCATATACACCCGCACACACAAACCCAACTGAAAATTGAGCAACTGCAATATTTTGGAAATGAGGCTACAAAAATGGAGGCTGGTCAAAGATATAACAAACATCATATTGCTTAGGAATTAAAAAGAGAACTCTAAACTCATGTAGCAAGGTATCATTTCCCCTTCTAGTTCTGCCAGTGCTGTGGGAGGTTCAAGCTGCAGCAGAATTCATCAAACATTCTTGAGGTTGGAGGAAAAGAACTGAATTGACAGACAAAAAGTATTTAAGAAGTTATGTATCTAAGGGAACCTCCTACATTCTAAATGAAATGGAGAGACTATCAGCTATTCTTCTTTGATGTCTATGTTTATAAACATTAATTGGAAGCCAGGTATAAAGACATGCATTGCATTTTCACAGAATTGCCTGTCAGTGAGTTCTCTTCTCTCTCTCATCTATACATTTGTATAGCATCTAAAATATACCATGAACTCTATGGAGAATCGAGTGACTCCAAAGTCTAGAGTATCAAAACTATTCCACAATAAACACTGGTAAAGCAAGATTTTCTTCCATGTAAATGACATTACTGATAATCTCTTAAGTAACTGAAAAAGAGCATTAACTTAGTTGACAGGAACATTCTTTCAAATGCATTTATTTTAAGCACCTGAGGAAAAGAATTACCTGAACTTCAGTCACACTTCAGAGATGGTGAAAGAAGACTAATATCCTTAAGCAATTTTCTTTTTCCCATTTATTCACCAAAAAGGAGCGAGGGAAACCGACCAAACCAAAAATCCTCAGAGAGATGGAGAAAGAAGGTCCCAGGAAGCTTTGACCAAAGCCAAGCGACAAGACCCAAGAAATACAGAAGGGTACCCTGTGGTATGTGAAGTTCGCTTGGTCCCATCACAGCGGTGGGAAACTCAGGTTGAGCTGAAGCATCCTCGCGGTCTTGAGCTCTCTGGGAAGAGGACTGCTTCCTTGATGCTGGCTGCAGGGATCTTCTGTGCCATCATCAGTTGGCTCTGATCGAAGCTGGGGTGGGAAGCGCTGTTTCAGGGAGTCACCTCCCACCAGGAGGATGCGGTGTCTTCTCCTAGGGAGAGAAAGGCTCATGTGCAACATGTTTGCCCGTTCCCCTCCCAGCCGCTGTCTCCACGCCACTCAGCAGGGAGCTCTCGGGTCCTGCGAGGCAACCAAATCTCGAAGGCTCTCCAAAGAAGAAGTCAGTGCATCTCTCCAGTAGTGGATCGGGCTGCCCGGCCCCCTTCTGCGTTATCCCCATCTGGGCTAGAAAGAGGATGCCTTTCCATGCGCCCTGGCCCTGTCCACCACCAATGGTGCTGAAAATAGCAACTGCTCCCTGATTCCAGTTGCCTTCCCGGCTATGACCGCCAGGGGCAGCGCGGCTCCGATTTTTTTTTCAATCAACCGAACTTCTCTTTCACCCCTTCCTTTCTCCTCTCTCTTTGTTTTTTTTAAAAAATCTGTATTAACGAGGCAGCAGCCACGGAAGAATTCACGGTACTTCAAATAACAGGAGAGAAGTTTGAACAATTCAGCTTGCTCAACTCTTCTCCTAGGTCTGCTGCAAGCATGGAATGGAGAGCTATGGCTTATCCTCTGCCCCCTGTCTTTTGTTCCCTGAGACTAGTGTATTGGCAGGCAGTTAAATCCCGCCCACGCCCCGTACACACACACACACACACACACACACACACACCAACCCACTCCTCTCATTCAGCCTCAAGGTGCCGACAGTAGAAAGGAAAGGAAAGCATTCAATAATGAGGACGCTCGCCTTCCTTTTCAAAGGCTTTCGAAATTCTCCTAACCCTGGGAAGATTGAAGTAAAATTATAACAGTGAGATACAAGCAGAGAAGTTCAAGGAGAGAATTTACATATGCTTTGCCTGAAAGAAATGGAATAAAGAGAGCTAGAGGGGTCAGCAGGTTAGCAGCTCTATTTATTTCCTTTCCTCCCTCCCCACCATTCAACTCTAGGCATGTAATCAAAAGGAGGGGTTGAGTCCTGAGGTGATAGATCCCCCAGAGTGTACCATTTTAAACTTCAGAAGAAATCTCCCATGTTAAGATGCCCCCTCCCACAAAATTCAATATTAAAAAAAAATAATCACAATTCATTGGGGATAAGGGTTTTAAGCCAGATCACTCTTTTGTGCTGCCCGCCCCCAGTAAAGTAGAGCTTGGGGGAGCCAGCATAGTGTAGTGGTCTGAGTGTTGGACTAGGACTCTAGAGAATAGGGTTCAAATCCCCATTCAGCCATGGAAACCCACTGGGTGACCTTGGCAAGTCATACTCTCTCTGCCTCAAAGGAAAGGAAAGGCAACCTCCCTTGGAACAAATCTTGCCAAGAAAACCTGGTGATAGGTTTCCCTTAGGGTTGCAATTAATTGGAAATGACTTGAAGGCACACGACAACAAGAAGGCATGTGTGTATATGTGTGTACATGGGTGCATTTAAATGTAGGGTAGAATTCAGCCCACATAATCTCAAAAATAGAATTCACTCATGACCTCTGGACTCAGATAGTGCTTCACCATCTCAATTTGCTCCTCACTGAGGGAAAAGTGGGACCTTAATTAAATAAATGAATGAATAAATGTGTAGAGCAATCCATTCTTACTGGAAAATGGGGGTAGACAACTGTCAAGGGCTAGGGGGCTGCACTGCCCCCCCCCAGAGGACCTTAAGGGGCTACCTACCCACCCTGGCACTAGAGGTTCCACAAAAAGCATTTTCTGTTTTAGCCTCCATGCTAATAACAGGCCTAATCAAAACATCTGCAAAACAGAGGTAATCCCCTAGTTTTCTGTTATACAATTCTTGTTAGCACAGCTTTTTAAAATCGGTGGTATTTCAGAATCCCTCACAAGCTCAGTATTTACTGCATGGTTTGAAGGTAACTTTAAAAGGCAATATGAAGAGAAGTCTAAAATGGCCTGCAGTTCTTCAGCCCTGCTGAATATCCTTACTGGCCATTGTAGTAGACTTATCCAACATGTTTACACTGCTATGGAAGCATCACCTCTCTCTCTCTCTGGCTTTTCTTCGCAAACGAAGATTCAGGAAGGACTCATCCCGCGCTTTCTGCAAGCGCGCTGATGACTAAAAAGGCCAATCCGAGATAAACAAGTCCGGTTGCAAAAAGCACAGCAGAAGGTCTGCTTGGTCGTTCAGAATGCTGCCGAACAAGACTGTCATCTCCCGGGTCAGGCTTGAGCGACCAATGTCCTGAACCGCCTGCATGCAGGGTTGGGGCTGCGGCTTCCAGTGCATCTTTACACCTGCCGGTTTCGTCCCTCGCCAGTCGCTACAGGGCTTTTTTGGAAATGGATTTGTCCTTCGAGCCTGTGCAATGGATTTTTCTGGTGGAGCGCAGCGTGCACAGAACTGGCCTCACCCTTTAAACCAGAGATTCATCTGCCGTGGCCTTGCAAGCATGGACGTGGCAGTGAGGTCCTCGGGCCGTAGGTTTGATTAGAGTTTCCTTCTCTTAGATGGTTGACCTTACAGGGTTGGACGAGCACCATCTGCCCGGGTTTGGGATTGGAGTTTTCCTTCTCCTAGGATGGTTGCCACAAGGCTGGAGAGCCCATCCTGCCCTTTGACGCTCTTTGTCAGACCCTTCGGTTTTGACCTGTCTGGCATGGGAGACCCTACCGGTGGCTATTATGCCACCGCCAGCATAGCTCAAAACATCATTAGGGTGCGCAAGCCTCTCTCCCACGACAAGGGGGTGTCAATGGAGAGGAGGGAAGCATCAAGAGAGCATTAAAATGGTAAACTGGAAACAGAAAGCAAATATCTCTCTTTTTTGTTTTTGTTTTTTAAGGTGGTTACTGTTATGGCTCTGAATGGAACAAATGCATGTTTAACAAAGGAAATTAACTAAACCTCTGCAAGAAGAAATCAATATTAAGAATAGATTTGCAGGGGGGTTGTCCCTCTTACTGCTCTGAAACAATGGAGGGACAACTATGATGTGTGCATGAGCCAATGCTCAGCTCTAGGGTCATCTGGGAGCTGCACAGACTATCAAAAGGTGAAAGCAAAGCAAAATCAGATGTGATTACAAGTCCACTTCTGGTATGAAAAGTTGGTATTTTCTTATGTTAAACAGTGCAAGGTAGGAGCATGACCTATTTCAAAGGTAAATCACCACTCCTGGAGACTAGATCACCCTTTTCTGGCCAGAGAAGGTGGGTCCAGGAAGTCTGGAGGGGCTGATGGGTACAAAAACAGGCTTCAGAAGGCTGTGTGTGGATCCAGGGCTGCACATTGCCCACCCACTTCAATGGATCAGAAAGCTATATGGAGTACATTAAAAGACTTTAGCTTTCAAGTCTATTTATCAGAAGTAGATTTGTCAATTTAAATAAACTGCCTAGGGATATATGAGTCATCCAAGGGGTGCTTCCAGACCAGTGCTTTTATTGTCTGCCCTGCCACAAGTAAGGAATGTCATAAAGGGTCCAGGTGACATCATCTACCGTATTTGCAACCTTCCCATTTTTCCCATTGCTTCTTGCATTTTTCTTTCTTACACAAATAAATTCATCAATAGTGGCAAGACTAGACAGCCACACAAGGCCTTTCTCTTGGTATGCTAGTAGCTATATATCCAAGAAGAACCGCAGAGGATGAATTTATAGCAAAAGACTGGGAACCATTGATTGTAGCTTTGCAGAAAAAAAGAGAAAAATATGTTAACTGTAGGTTTCAATAATTAATAGGTTTGATTAAGCTGTAGAAGTATATGAATAGTAACTATAGTGGGAGAAGTTATTCTATATAGTAAGAAGTATAACTATCTCTAACGAAGTTGGGATCAAATGTAGATTCCTTTCCTTCTGCTCTTTGTTGTTCTTCCTTCCTTCCATCTTAATACTTTTTAATATATCTTTCTTGTTGTTTGTATATTGTTCTTCTTTTTCATTGTATTTTATTGTACTGGGAATTATTTAACAAAAATATATTTTGGGGGAAAAAAGAGAGAATGAATTTATAGCACATCAGATGCCGAAGATTCATTCCATGATTTATTCCAGCTAAGTTTTTCTGGGTGTATCCTTCCACTATCTATAAAATGTAAATTTCACTGCTTGAGGTGTGTATATTTGCAATGATTAACAGGATCAGAACAGACCTGGGGAAGGGTTTTAACCATTTCCTTTCCCCCATTATCTTTCTTTCTTTTCTCTTTTCAGAAGAGAACTGACAATGGGAGATTTTCTGCCAATAAAATAGTACCTTTGAATAAGGGATTTTCCCCTTGAATTCAACATGGGAGGAAAAAGTTAAAATCTCACTCTGTGCTTACTCTAATGATGTTTGTTATAACACACACACACACACACACCCTCCACTGATGTCATTTGAATTCTGAGAAACTGCATATTAGATGACCCTCTGCACCAGAATTTCCCCCTTTTCTAAGCAGTATATTGTTGCTTATAGTTGTGAAAGCTGGACAGTGAAGAAAGCTGACAGGAAGAAAATGAACTCTCTTGAAATGTGATGCTGGAGAAGATTTCTACAGATACCATGGACTGCTAAAAAGACAAATGAATGAGTCCTAGAGCAAATCAAGCCTGAACTCTCAGGTTCAATCAAGGAAGCCATGGCCCTGCGTTTACAAGACCTGAGCAGGACAATTGTTGACTGGGACTGTTGGAAGTCTCTCATCCATAGGATTTCTATAAGTAAATGTATAACAATAGCAAACAACAACAAAATATTGGAAAATGCTGTTCTTTGACTAGTTAGTCTAGCTAGTCCTGAATGCTGCCTGAACTGTAGCTGCATAAGTGTAATCCCATAACAGTGGACATCATCTTTTGGATAGTGGCTGTGGCAGTACTGTTAATGAGCAATACAGTTCTTCTTCCAAGCATTCATGCCCTGTCAGGACTTTCATATTTGCTTTCCTAACACCTGAAAAGATATAGTTAAGGAAGCCAATTGAAATCTTAACACATTTTTCCTTGAAACTTTCCTCAGGTTTGCATTAAAGTGAAACTGACAAGAGACTTTTCCCAACTTTTTCTTGGAACTTGGCTCCCAATGCTAGCTCATCTTTGTAAGATTGAGTGAGTGCACTCCCTTTCCTTCACCATAAAACTTTAAACACATACAGGAACAGGAACAGTAGCATGACTTACTATATCACAAAAACTTCAGTGAGCTTGCTTTCTATTAGTCATTTGAGCCCTGAGTGAACAATTGAAGACTGAAGCAAAATGGATAAATTTACCCATCTTTACAACTGCAGGATCTCCATTGGTTGCATTACTTCCTGCAGGCCATGCTAAACCAAATGTGTAAGCAGCTTGAAAAATTAGGTTGCACATGTTGCTATCTTGGAACTTTACCCCTGCATATATTGTTCATATTCTTCCCTTAAAGCTACTCATTAAAACATGCATACATACATACCTTTATCAGCAGTACCAACATCATCAAACACATCTCTTCTACTCCTCTGTCCTAGTAATTTGTTGCAAACAACAACAAAAACCCTGAAATTGGACATGGGGCTTTCTCTAAAACCCCTTTTTTCTTCATCTGTTCTGTACAATATGCTCAAGCATCATTTAAAGAAGACTGGAAGTTAATCTAATTTAAGCCATGTACTTTGCTAGCTTACTCATCAACAGTATTCTTTCTAAAGGAAATATGCTCACTGGAACCATTTAAGTGGAAAGGAATGTGATGTAAGTCAGTGAACTGGTCACATACTTGAGGAAAAATAATGAAAATGCACCATGTAACTTTGCATCTTCTCTTCTGCTGGAAAGCTGTGAAGTTTCAATGTGGTTGTTCTTTAGTGATGGGACAGGGTTCTTTTATGTAAGAATGATTGCTCAACCATATCCACAATGTGACTGGCAGTATAATTCTACTCACAGAACACAATAGGGTTCCATCAGTTTCATTCAGACCTATTCCAGGTAACTTTGTATAGAAGCCTTCCTCAAACTAGTGTATTCCAGGTGCATTTGGACAACATATGCCTTCATCCTTACCCAACCCAACCATGCTGGCTAACATCATTTTCCTAAAAGTCAAGTTATCTAAACAGTACCAGAAAGTGTACACCCATGTTGCAATATCTGTTTGCCAAAAGGGCTCTAATTTACCTGAAAACTCCATTACTGGAGCATTGTGCAAATCTGTTGACCATTTGAATAACTGTTCTTGGACTGTTGTTGTAACAAACCTTCAGTTTGCTTTTGATTTATGGCAAATCTGTCATAGGTTTTTCTTGGCAAGATTCATTCAGGGGTGGCTTGACATTACTTTTCTTTAAGGCTAAGGTTGTGTGATCCCTAAAGTCTCGGAGGGGGGGGTCCATGACTGAACAGGATTTTGAACCCTTGTCTCCTGGAGTCCCAGTCTAGCACTCAAATCACAGCACCATGATGTCTTGGACTGTGTGCCTAGAAAAAAGAGGACTTGTTCTCTTGGGGGTGAGACTCCTTTTTTTTTAATTCAGTATAAAGCAGAAATGCGACATATTCAAGTTCCACTGCACAACTGACATGAGATTTTCTCATATAATTTATATTATTACATTTCACCAGCATATACTAATGTAGATTTCCCCTAAAACTATGATTCATCTTTTATTGTCATTTAGATGTAGAATATGTATTAATTTTATCACCTTTATAACTTCCTGCTGTCTCAAAACTCAGTCTTTTGTTGACATTTTGAAATTTTCCCAGCATCTGCTCCTTCCCTTCTTACGGTGGTTAATATAATTACAATGAATTTCTCATCTGGCTTCTTTACAGACCCTACACACTTTAATAGCCTGACTTTCAGAGCATTTTAGGGGAAAAGGTATCATGTAGCATCTCAAATCATTTTTTATATTTGTATCTAATAAGATGTACTACAATTCCTGCAATTTACTCCAGAGGTTTTACACACACACACACACACACACACATTTCATGGAAACTCAAACACTATTGAAACATGGTGCTGTAATAAGGATTCTTTCACATTTTTGATGTAGAGTAAAATATAGCATTTTATCTCTTTTCTAAAGCATTTTCTTTTTTCTTTTCTTTTTTCATTTCAAGGGAAATTGAGTTACTAGTAATAGGATTGTACATTTGATTTTCACGTCTCGATGAGGACAATCGACCCCATCTTCAACTAAAGTATTTTTTTAGCCAACCAGTTCAGGCTATCTTTTAAATCTGCATTGATAGGCAATAAGGATTTATATCAACAATATGGTTCTGTTTATTAACACATCCTATGGAAATGCAGCAGTATGAAGCTGATGTAATATTTCAACTAAAATCAAGCCCAGAAAACAGAAGCTTTGGTCTTTTGAATGCAGGGTTTATATTGAATTCAGATAAATTGCAACAGTGCTTTAAAGTGTGGAATGTTTCTCATTGCCACTCAAACTCTTAGTACTGCAACATTGCCTTTCATTACCAGTGTTTTAGATTGCTCTGGAGGAGTTATCTCATTTGTAGGTGAGGCATACAGAAGGAGTCTTCCCAGAAAGATGTTTTCAATCAGTGAGCAATCAACTCCTTTTTGAAGAGTTTAGTCTGACGTCTTGCCCACATACACATGGAAACTGGGCAGTTTATTCCCACCTACACTTCACTTTCTGAATAGTGATGTTTCATTTGCAACAAAAATACAGTAGCTGTAACCTGCTAAGGTGGCATCATTACTTAAAGCAAGCAATTGGCAACCCTTTCTCTGCTCTTGTCCAGTTGGGGAGCATCCCTTTATTTTATGAAAATGTCATTTGATATTCTAGAACTCCACTCTTTCTGTGTTGTGTGTGTGTGTTTGTAAATGGGGTTGCACCCATTTCAGATTTCCAGCTATTGCTGCAGGCCTGTTACATCACACATTCTGTATCATGGCCCATGAAACATGAGCAAAGACAAATGGGACTTTTTGTTTTTCATTGAAACTTTATAGGTTTATGGCCCAATTCAACAAAACTTGAGGGTATGCATTCCCCCCCCCCCAAAAAAAAATTACAGGTTTTCTTTTGCCATCTCTCTGGTGCAATGGAAGCCTGAAAAGAACAAAAATGGTGAGCAACTAAACTTTCAATCAGAACTGGATCATCCAATCCAAGCAAGCCCTGTTAGAGCTGGTGCCATGCCCAGAAAGCAGCTGTTCTTGGTGTGGGAAGTTGTCCAAACCCCATCCCAGAGAAGCAACTCAATGGTACCAAAAGGCACTGAGAGGTCCAGCCAAACCAACATGGACACACTCCCACTGTCCAGTCCCTGCATAGGTCATCCACCAAGGTGACCAAAGCTGTCTCTGTCCCATAATTGTGAAACCAGATTGAAACTAGACTGAAATGGATCTAGATATTCCACCTCATCTAGGAACCCCTGGAGTTGAGATGCTCTTGCTGGACCCAAAGGAATAAAGGTCAGTATGAAGAAGTGAAGGTGTATCTAAGTGCTTGAGCATCAAAGTATGGAAATATGAAGGACAGAGATTGTGGGATTTAGAAGCCAATTCCACCTCTCCCTTTTTTGGTGCTTGTTTGGCCCACCCTTTTCAGGCCAGCGCAGCCTTATGCTGATCGCCATTTGGGGGTGGGAAGGAATTTGGCCTCTTTTTCCAGGAGGTTTTCCCCCCTATTCTGGGAGGTCTTATGGGAGATTGTCATCTGCAGCTTGTTAACTAGGAGGTCACTTGTCAGGTAGACAGGGAGAAAAGGGAAGGGTGCTACTGATGGTGAACACCAGTGATGAAGGGGAGTTCTCCAGACTTGCTCCTGTTGGGCCTGAGGATGAGAAAGAAGATGAGCCATGAGTGCAGCCTGGGGCACATAACCCTTTAAGTGACAGAACCTGGAGGGGAGTTTCCTTGGGAAAGTTCCTTGTAGTTCTGCTGGCTATTCTTTCACTGTAAGGAGGTAGGAGGGGAGAAAAGTCACAAGCCATTTATGAAGATAACATTGCCAGATCATTTATCAGGAAAGGGCAAATATTTTTAATTAACTTGCTGCAAGTTCTGTGCCAAGAGTGCTTAACTCTCAGCCATTCACATTTGTGAACCAATTAGCAACACTGTTAAATTTGAAGCCCTGCCTTCCAGTTATTAAACTATTCCCTTGAGAGGTATGTTCCTCAAACTGTTTGGAATACATAGCTAATGATTGCTGCTACTTTATTTCAGTGCAGACTGGTGCCCAGATTTGGGAAACTGTCAAGCAGATGGTACTGCAGTGTGCCCATTTGTATGTGCTCTTGTGTGATAGTATTAATGAATCAGAAGGGGCAACAAGCAAAGGAAACACACTGGTATTTACTAATGTCTGCAGAAGAGCTCTATTTTTTAATGACCTTTTGCTGCTCTCCTCTGTTCAATCAATAATACTGATCTGCCGTACATTTTCATGTGAACTAGTCTAAACATTACAACAGTGTTCCTACCTCTTAGCGAGCCACTTATCTTAGACATCCCTCCTTCTGCAACAGGCATGGGAATCATACAGCTCTCAAGATCCTATTGGACTGCAAACCCAACATCTTTCACCCTGGGTTGTGCTAGCTAAAACTGATGGGAGCTGCAGGCTTAATAACACTCTTGTTCTATAGGCTTGTGATGACAACACAACTGAAAGCTTCTGAAACCCGAAAGCTTGTTTTAAAACCTTCAATTCATTCTCTTTTTTCAAAACCATTGTTTCCAAAATCATGTAAGGATTTGCAATGGGCAGGGTCAAAGTGCTCTTGGTGTTAATAAAGGCACCATAAAGGAGATCACATAATCAGGTCAGCATATAAGTGTTGCAGGATGTCTACAGCTGTGGCTTTGTATCTGCTACATTCATGGCAATTATGTATAACTGAACTACTAATTAAGTTTGCTTCTTAACTAAATTGCTAATTCAGTCTCATTTGGTTCAAGCACCATGGTGTTGGAATAGTGGCCTATAATTGTTTAAATGAATATCCAAGACTGATTGTTTTACACCCATTGGCTGATACCACATCCTTTCAGTCCTTATCGTTCATGTTTCTGGTATTGTATTTTCATCTTCCTGTATCCAAATACAGTTGTCCCTCTGTAGCCACGGATTTGGTATCCATGGCTTGAAAATATTCTTTAAAAAATAATAATCCAAAAAGCAAAGCTTGATTTTGCCATCTTACATAAGGGACACCATTTTGCTATGCCATTGCAGATAATGGGACGAGTATTTACAGATTTTGGTCTCCACACGGGGTCCTGGAACCAAACCCCAGTGAATATGAAGGGACAATTGTACTGGTTGTGAAAGGAAGTCTACATGCCACTCCTTCTCACTGCTGCTACTGAAACAGGCATGCCATGGCTTGTGGCACCGTGCAAGGCAAAGAAGGGTAATAGTGGTTTGTTACATTTCCTGTGAGTTGTTGTCCCATGATAGTAACTTAGTAAAGTGTATTGAAATCACAGAGATGTAACTATTTTGCTGTCTCCAAGTGTGGCCCTCAAGTGGATCACCTAGCATTAACTGGTCCTTTCCATGTCAGTGAGGCAGTGAATCCACTCTGGGTCTTACTCTGAACTTTAAAGCAGCTATCCAGTGTGCTAAGCCTATATGATGGGATAGGATTCAGTGCCTTCAATAGTCCAAAAGATTACCTGGAGTGGAGTTACCACCCCACTGACATAGAAGCCCCACTGCCACTGGGATCATCTCTAGTACCATTGCTGTCTGGCTCCTGTCATAAGCTCTGCTCCACTTGATTCCTTTCTGTGTGACATAACAACATCATGCATCAGGCTTTGCACTGTGGCAACAGATTGTATTGAAGGGGATAAAATATCTGTTGCACTAGTCCCAAACCCAGTGCTGGGCATAGCAGAAGGAACTGGTGGGATTACATCAGCATTGTTTTTCCTCTTGCAGGTTTGGCCTACAATTGGGTCCTGACATGATCTTTTCTTAATTGTGGGTCAGCTCCAGTAGCCAAGGAGAACAGTAAAAAGTCTGTACATTCTGTCATCTGAGGTACAACAGACACAGTTCATACCATATCAGGGCAGGAGGTCACTAAACTGGAAGACCAGACTCTGTTGAGGCAGACAGCCAGAAACTGAGGCAAGCAGGAAGCCACCAACTAGCACAGTTCTATGTTTCTCTTGTAAGAGAGCAAGCCTTTATAGACTATAACCATGCCATGATATCAGTTCTGCCTCCCTCATGCTCCAGAGGCTTCTCTGATGGCTTGGCTGGTTACATTTTGGTTCTTCACTCAACCAGTGGAAACCATCACCAGCTCCTCTACTGAGAACTTTGACAAAATGCCATTCTTAGGTGACAGGTTTACTTGGGGACCCATTCATACAAAACAGTTATAGCACTATAGTCTATAATTAACTGCCATCACAACATCCTGTGGAATCTTAGGACTTGTAGTTTGGTGAAGCACTACCATTCTCTGACTGAGAATTCTAAACACCCCCCTCCAAACTGCAAATCCCACAATTCCATAGGTTGTAACCTTGGCAGTTAAAGTGGAACCACACTATAATCAGGTAGGTGTGGAAAGGGGCACATGGCTGGTGGTCATGGGCTATAGCAGTTAAAGCACACCAAGCAGTATTGTTTGGCTGGATCAAATCCCCATTTTAATTTCCCCCAATGTAGCTTCAGTCTAGGGGCATTTTGTGGGGCAGTTAGACCCAAGGATTTGGCAGTTTCTCAAGGCTGTTTAGAACTCCCCACCCCTTCCAAAATTTGTCAGGGAACTATTTACTAACTACAATAACAACAGTGGAGAAATAAACTCCATTGAGAAAATAAAATGAGAACAAATACTATGAGGACTGAAAGTATCAGAGCCTGAGAAAGGTTATTTATGTGGGACTACATCCCCCAGAATCCTTCAGCCAACATGGCCATAACAAGGTATAAAGCTATCTACAATCCACAGGGGAGAAAAATTGCACAAAATGAATTAATGTGCATGAGCTACATCTTCACATCCCCAAATGTCTTCTAAATCAATCTTAACACAAGACTGCTTTCTTAATCCATTTTTATATTACCCTAATTCATGAGAATTATATCAGCTGGAAACAACAAACATCCAGATAGATTTTTATGATAGTGTTTCACATATTCTGGACTTCAATCGTTTATATTTACTGCAAAGCTGATATTCGGTTGATAATAATAGACCCACACTGCAGTCCTTCCAAGAACATTGAGTCAAGCTCATCCTATTAAAATCAATAGGTGTTTTTTAAAAAGAGGAATCTTTTCCTGATCAAATTTTCTCAAAACATTAACTCCAAAAATCTGTATTTACTATCATGGATGCCCAACAGAAAAAGAAAACGTATCTCCTCCTGTGAGATACTAATTCATTAAAGGAAGGGCAAACAGCGTAAAGAATAGTTTTCAGATTCAAACTGCAGAGACTGTCTCATTTGTTGCTGATTAGGAAAGCTGTACTGGAAAGCTTTTTCTCAATAAAGAGCACAGTTTTTTAAAAAAACAATCAGCTAACCAATCATTTGAGCCAAAGCTGAGCTTGTGGAAAGAGAGTGGTAGGTTTCATTTGCCTCACGATGAAAGCAGACTCCTAGTGCTTAGCACTTACAATGGTTGGGGCTCTTTACCGTAGCTTTCATCACGTTTGTAGGCTACACCCCCTAGAATCCCCTATCTAGCATGCGGATCCTGAGAGTTGTAGTACCCCAAAAGCAATTTTGTTCAAGCTTTGATCTTTAGTTAGCATGTTGTTCTTGTTCTTGTTCTGTGCCTTCAAGTTGTTTCTGATTTATGGTGACCCTAAGGTGAAACTGCCATGGGGTTTTCTTGGCAAGATTTGTTCAGAGGGGGTTTGTTTTTGCCTTTCTCTGAGGCTGAGAGAGTGTGACTTGCCCAAGATCACCCAGCAGGATTCCATGGCTGAGCAGGGATTCAAACCCTGGTCTCCAGAGTCTGCGAAGTCTGCCTTGGAGGCCAAGTATTTCATCTTCCTAAATTTTGCTCATATAACCACACATCTGCATTCCCTCTGTCATGGATGCCAGTGTGCACCATGATCCCTGGGGGCTCCCCTGTGCTCTCTTCCAGGATACCTAAATGAAACATGGCATCTGCTACTTTTGCACCAGGGAGGCAAGTTATCATGTAGTCTACTACATGGCCATCATAAACCCACCTCTCTCTCTTTATAATAATTAAATTGCCCAGTGCTAGGAGGCCCCCAGAGGCATCAGAGTGAAAAGATATCAGTTCATTCCCTCTTTTAGGGGGCTGTTTTCACATTATTTGGGAAATTATACCCACCTTCCCCAAGACAATCCTTAGCCACGAGGGCAGAATGGAACTCACCACAGGAGTAGAAGACTTCTCTCATGTCCCTTTCAGCTTCTCCATGTCTTTGCCTCATAGAATCAGGGTATCATAGAGTTGGACGGGGGCCCATAGGCCATCAAATCCAACTCCCTGCTCAATGAAAGATTTCCAGCTAAGGCAGGTAGCTGTCCAGCCCCTTTTTGAAGGCATCCAGAGAGGGGACCTCACCATCTCTCTAGGCAATTACCGTTAGTTCAATTGCTGAACCACTCTCACTGTCAAGAAGTTCCTCCTAAGGTTCAATCGAAATCTACCCTGCTGTAATTTAAAACCTAGTTCTAACTTCTGAAATGCACAGAACAAGCCTGCACCCTCCTCTTTGTGGCAGCCCTTGAGGTGTTTAAAAAGTGTGATCATGTCACCCCCTCAGTTTTCTCTTCACCAAGCTTAACACACCCAGCTCCTTCAACTTTTCCTCATATGTTTTGTTCTCCATACCATGTATCATCCTTGTTGCCCTTCTCTGAACTTGCTCCAGCTTGTCCGTATCCTTTTTAAAATGAGGCACCCAGGACCAGCACAGAATACAGTATAGGGGGACTAGTACTTCCCTCAGGGGAGTGAAGCTGACAGCCAGATGCTCATGGCACTGAGCACACATCCACAAATTCTTTCCGGTAAGTTGCCCGTGCAACCACGGTTGGGAAAGTATACTTGTAAGAAGCCATTAGTTACAGTTATAATTCCAAGCCCTTCAGCAATTAGCTACAATTATGTTATAATATTAAAAGTGCATCCTGGTTTTCATTTTTCTTCATTACTTTTAGTTAACTATTGCTTTTTTAAAAAAAAAAACTTGAGTGTTTTTCATTCAGCAGTGCAAGGCATAGCATGAGCCAGCACTTGACTCATGAGATAGTTCTCTTCTGCCATTTAGGGAGGCCACAGATATTGGGAATAACAATGTTTCTCTCCTGTACTTTACTGGAAGTACCTTTACAAAACAGGCAGCCATAAAACAGGTGACTTTTTACCTCCTTTGAAAGCACAGTAAATCAGCAGTTTCTTTGTTTAAAACACATATGCAGCAGACGCGTATTGATTCCAGCATGCCAGCTTAAGATAACCACCACCAGTTTCCCAAAGTTATATTTCTAGCATAAAAAGGACTCAGAAACACTTAAAAGTAGTTTAAAAGTATAAAAAAATCTTTACTCACAGTCTCAGTATTTCTCACAGAACATCAGCAGCATTATAACAGGTGCAGGCTAAACTATTAAAAATGACTAAAAACTACATGATTACAAACAAAATATGCAGGACCCCTGCAAGGTAGGTCCTCACCCTAAAAAGGTATCATGGTGACTAGCAAGTCACATGGTAGCTTTTCAGACAAAGAGAAGGACTTGAACACATCTCTTCCTCTGGAAAGCCCTATCACATTTCAGCAGGAAGTTACATCAAGCATTCTGTTTGCTTCTATCAGTTAACCCTTTAGCAGTCAAAACATCTCAACTTATTGGATTGCAAACTACATATCCCAATAACAGATTCATAGCTAAAGAAGTCATTGAAAAGTTAGTTATATCACAAGAGAAGGGTGTAGGTTACAACCATAATGTAAAATAATTATATCTTCTTTATTGGAAAAAGAGATTAATTGCAGGTGCCACACGTGACACTCTGTGCAATACACTGCATGGTCCCATACCCTCAGTGTCTTACTGCTTCTATAATTAACCCCCTTTTGTTGTTCAGTTTGAACATACGCTATGAAAGTTCAAAAAGGGGAGGAGGTTTACTGTCCTGGCCTCTGTGGCCTATTGCTCAGCTTCAACAGGCCGAAGTTGTCTACTGTGCCAGCTACAGGTTGCCAACAGGTCCCTCTGGGTTTGTCTTCTCACATGCAAAGGTGCTTACTGCTGCTGTTTCACCTCCTCTTCACCACAACCACCAGGCAGGTTGAGAGCCAGTGAGCAAGCAGGCTGTTGGTCCTCCTTCACATCACTCCCCCTGTCTGGGCCAATCTAAGAACAGCTAGAAAAGCCCTTGGCAATTTTTCAATGGGAGGGAGCCTGTCTGAGGCATCTTCTTTTCTACCTGCTGGTCTCCTCTGCAAGTGCTCAATAACACTGACATTGCTTACAGGTCCACTTAACTGTTTTCCTTGATGCTTTGTCACCAGGCCTTCAATGCTTTGTTTTCTCTGTCTCCCCAACACCTTTATGCTTGTATTGCTTGAACATGCTATTTCATGGGATGTTCATTTAGAGCAAGGGTTGGCAACTATGCAAGACTAGGGGGCTGCATTAGCCCCCCAGGAGACCATGGAGGGCCACCTGCCTCTACAGCTGCTCCACTAAAAAGACACTTTTTTGGCTCCCAAATGCTCCCAAACACCCTCTAGGGGACATAGTGGTCGTCTCACCTTGCTTATAGGCCATTTGGGGGCATTTGGAAGCAAATGCAGTTGTTGTTGTTCTTGTTCTTGTTGTTATTGCAGAGCACTTTGCAGATAAAATTGCTCAGATCCACTCTGACTTGATACAGGTCTGGTGGATGTAACCTTGCCCCTGCTTGTTCTGTGTTATGGGATATGTTTCAGTTTGTGCAAGCTGAGGATGTGGACAAAGTGCTGGTTTTGACCTTTAAAGCACTGAGCAGCTTGGGTCCAGACTATCTGAAAGACCACATCTCCCTATACAAGCCGCCCAAGTGTTAAAATCAGCAGGGGAGGACTTTCTCTCAGTCCCACCACCTTCACAGGTGTGGTTGGTGAGGACTTGGGAGAGAACCTTCTCGATGGCTGCTCCCAGACTGTGGAACTCCCTTCCACTGGAGATCCGGTTGTCCTCCTCCCTGCTCTCTTTTCACTGGCAGGTGAAGACATTTTTATTTAGGCAGGCTTTTGAATTGTGAATTTTAATTAAGGAATTATATAGTGTGTGTGTAATTGGTGTGCTGCTTTTTTTATTGAAACTACATTTTAAATGTGTTTTTAACTGTTATAATTATGTTTTAATAATAGTAATATTGAATTCTTTGTTTAACTTTTGTAATTAATGTTTTAGTTGTATACATTTTAAATTATTGTAAGCTGCCTTGAATCCCTATTTGGGAGAAAAGAAAGATATAAATCCAATAAATAAATACATTTTGAAATTTTTGAAAACTTTTGCAAAAAATTATTCTGACCCTTGGGGGTCTCCAAACATGGTGAAAATGTCATCCACATCCCCTAGAAGCATTTTGGAGCAAAAAAAATTAACCCCTGGGGGCCACAAAAACAGCCCTGGGGGACACATGAGACCCACAGAGCACATTTTGCCCACCCCTGATTTAGAGGATGCAATACCTAGTTGACACTCTATGCTAATAACACTAGGAGCCTTTTGGGGCAGCTAAAATATGTGCGTGTGATGTCTACTGTTTCCATTAATATAAGACAGACCCACAAGCTGGTAAGACTCCAAAGACAGCAGAAGCAAGATTTATTTCTTCAGAAATTCTAGCAGAACATTGTGGATGAGGTCTGGCAAACACATGAGCCTCTGACCATTAAATACTATGTAGCTGCAGTAAAAGCAGGTTTGTTTTTTAAAAAACTTTGCACAACAGTGTGTGTGCGTGCACACGTGCATTCAAGTCACCTGTCAACTTACGGCAACCCCATGAATTTCATAGGGTTTTCTGAGACAAGGAATACTCAGAGGTGGTTTTGTCAGTTCCTTCCTCTGAAATATAGCCTACAGCACCTGGTATTTGCTGGTGGTCTCCCATTTGAATACTAACCAGAGCTGACCCTGCTTAGCTTCCAAGATCAGACAGGATCTAGTGCCTTTATGAACTACTAAAAGAGACTGTGGATATAGTGAGCATGCCAGAAACAACATATTTCCTTCCCTCAGTGTAACCTTTATTATGAAACAACTATTTTGAATAAGTGAAGAGTTACAATAGCTTGACTCCTTTCCTCTGTGAAAGGGGTGGTAATTACACAATCCTGTAGATTTCATTGGACAGCAGTTTCAAACAGCCACAGCCAGCCAGCCTAGCCAATGGTAAAGAATGCTGAGAGCTGCAGTCCAAGGATATCTGAAGGGCTACATGATTCACATCCCTCCTCTGGGGCATTTGGGAATGATGGGCAAAATGAAATTTAAATACTTTAACAGTACAGTGCTATGCTTATTACTCAGCGCTTCAGTGACTGTCACTGTGTTTTCTGGGCTTAGTCACTACTGAGTTTGCTTAGGATTGCTGCCTTAAGAGGAGTAAATGCTAAGAGAGAAATAAAATAGGTTAGGACAGCATGAGAAACAAAACAGAAAAGCCAACATTGTTAAAATAAGCACATTTATAACAGTTGGATGCAAGTGGGAAATAAGGAACTTTGAATGAAGTATAGAACAAAAAAAAGGATAAAGAAATATTATTTAATAGAAAAGGCAACTTTCAAAAAGAAAACTCTCAAATTATAATGAACATGCTGTCCATTCCCACAGCAGGCATCAGCTAATGCTATGAAACAGCAATTGGTGATGGATAAGAACTTGTGTGTTTCTTTTTTGTGCAAAGTGCGTACCATTCCCAGTAACCTATTTGCTTTCTAATACAGCTATATCTTGTTTATTCATAGTCTTAAAGAAAATAAAACCTTGTGATGTTTTTTTTTTTACTAAGAAGGAAGGTGAAAGACTCCTTATCCCCACACATATGGAATAGAATATCACAGATTAAATTCTCTAGATAGAAGTAGCATTTATGTGGCTTTGATCAGAAGCATACTTACTCAGGAGCAAGCCCATTTGAGGCAATGGGACTTATCTTCAAGAAAATGTGTACTTGTGATGGGGTTATATGAGGAATTCACATGGAGTCTAATGCGTGTCTACACAGAAGTAAACCTCACTGAGTTTAATGGGACTTCCTCCTACTGATAGCAGCTTTCCCCAATCTGGGATGCATCTGCACTACAAAGGTATAGCAGTCTGATACCACTTTAACTGTCAGGGTTCCACCCAATGGAATTGGGGGATTTGTTATCTGGTGAGAGATTAACATTCTCTGCCCTTGTTCAGTAGAGTGGATTAGAGTAGTGGTTCTAAATGGGCTTCTGCTGAGACTACAAAGCAACATTACTCCTAGCCATCTCAGCCTTTGGCCAGCTCATCTGGATGGCACTAGTTTACAGAAAGCTAGTAGATATAGGATTTTGGTCTTGAAGACTCCTGAAACTGAGATGCCAAACTTCTTTGTAAAGCTCAAGAGCAGCATGAGGCTCAGGGAGCCCTATCTGAAACCTCAGACAGCTACAACCAGCCAGTGTAGACTGAACTGGATGGACCAGTGATCTGAATCTTCTAAGGCAGTTTCCCATGAACCTATAGTGGGTCTTAACCTGGGGTCTGTGGACCCCCAGGGGTCAGTGAGATCCTCACAGGGGGTCTGCAAAGGCTTGAAAGTTGCTTGGCCCACCTCCTCCCTGCAGTGGAGTGGCCACGTGACAGGAGCCAAGGCAAAGGCTGGCTGGCTGGGCTTGTGCATTGTGATTCAATCCACTCCAGCCACAAACTTGCAGCAAGAAGTAGGAGAAAAGTCTTCCTTCCCCCTCCAGTGCCTCTGAGGGAAGGTTTAACAGGTGGTGTAATTGTATTGTTGTTGTTGTTGTTTTAAATCTTGAGTTAAGTCTTGGGGGTTTTCAATAACAAAAGATATTTAAATGGGATCCCTGGTAAAGAAAAGGTTAAGAACCACTGGTATTGACCACATACTAAAGAATGGGCAGATTCATTTGGGAGCTGGCAGTCTTTCAGATATTGAAAATAGGAATACTGGGAATAGGATTCATTCAGTGCTTGGGACAGCTCCCAAGCTTGGGATAGCTTTGGGGGATGGTATCTCCCAGAATATCCCATCCAGCATACTCTGTTTCAAGAAATCCTGTGATCTACACCCATCAAGACACAACTTGAGTCCATACCAGATTTGCTTCAGTGCTGCTACAGTCTCCAGCCAATTCCCATTTGAGTTGCTTAGTTTTTTAACTCATGAGAAAATGGGTCGTTTGCCATGAACAGAAATTTTTGTAACTGAAGTCTTTTCTTTCCCTTCATTCAAATGAATGCCCAGCTTTTCCAACAGCAACTGGGCAATTCAAAGAATATGACAAGTACGCACAGTTTTTATGTCCACACAATTATGCCTGAGGTCCTGTTACACACCTATCTGCAAGATAGAGCATTGGCCAAGGTGGGAAAGAAACTGCAAAACAATCTGTATTTAGTGCAAGGAACAGCTGGGGAGCAAAAGGATAGACCTGCTTGGTTAAACCAGAAAGGAGATTTAACTCTGAAGATAGTAACTCTGACAAGAGCAATGTAACCTCATAATGCCATGACTGATTTGCAGCAATTTTCTGAACCCAGAGAGACAAGTTCCCCCAAATACTCAGCCCATAGCTTGAATCAGAAAAGAGTCTGATAGCTATTGTGTGAAAAGACTTTTGCTGCTATGTTATGGGTTAACTGACTAAAAGAAGAGAGCCCTCACAGGTCTGTGGATAAAATCTTTTTTAACTAGGAGAGGGAGGAGTGGGAGGGAGAATCACTTTAGACTAATTATACAGTAATATTAAAATGTTCTGCATTTCAAACAGCCATGCCTTCCTGGCTCCTACAGAATACATTGTATGAAGTAATTGCAAGCTTTAAACCCCAGTAGCACAGATGCTGGAGGCTCTCTAACAAGCTGTAATGATATTATTTTTTTAAAAAGAAGACCAAGGACACTGTCCTACAAAGCAGTAGTTTTCAAGGGCTGGAAACTGCATGAGGAGACAAGAGTGTATGTACACCCTGTCCGGCCTGTTACCTCCTGTAGGACTTACTGATTGTTGCACTCCCTCGCCAAACAGCCATTGAATAGCTGGTAGAGACCAAGGGGTGACAGAGTGTGCCTGGCTATGTCTTACAGCTGAATGCACAAAACAAACACATCTTCCAGGACCTCTTAGGGGTTCCACAGGAGGATGTCATCATTCTGAACATAGCCTGATCTTAACCCCAACCTTCTCCAGACATTACATGGCCATGTCAGTGGTGGCAGGAGGACAGCAAGTCTCGAGGGGGTCATTTTGTGATAGAGGTGGTGAATCCCTCCCTTTGCAATGTCCATAAAAAGGTATATGCTGGCATATGTCATTCACAGCATGCCAGCTCATGTTAACATTCACATCCTCCAACAACTCACAGATGTAAACAGGGGCACATGTGACCAATCAATATCAGAGCATAGTCAAGCTGGCAAAAGGTGTTAATGAGGAAGAAGAGACAAGCTAGGAGAGACTGCAGCAGTTCACTTTTGCCTAAGCCTACTGGGAAGGACAAGACTCTGCCTTTCCTCTCCTCTCTCCCCCTGCTAGATTGAATGAGTGCAAACTACTTTTCACTTTAAACTAAGGACTTTATCAGACATAGCAAAAGCCGTATTACAAGGACGTGACAATAACACAAAAGGGCAAAATTATCAGATGGTGACGTCATTCAGCTGTTCCAGGAGCATACATAGCACAGGCATGAATAAGGCATCACTTTTTATTGATGGCTTTGCCTCGACTGTGCCAGTGCTGTCCCCCAGGAATGGCTGACTGATGAGAACATCTGATGATTTCACCCTTTGTGTCATCAGTGTTTCATAAATGACACAGTTTTTTAGCGGTATGTACCTCATCTGATAAAGTCCTAAGTCTGCAGCATTAAGTAAGGTGAGATCAAAGGGGGAAAGAGGGAAGAGGAGAGAGAAATGGGACATTTTAAAAGCAGCTGAAAAAGTGGTAGGACAGAGGATTAATTGGGACTGTGCCTGCCAAAGTGGGACAATTGGGAGGTGTGTAACATCCAATTGTGCATGAGCATGTTGGAATGCAAACACAGAAACTGAAATGCATGCATGGCCATAGCAATGGCTAAATTGATCCAGTGATACTTCATAATTGGCTCCCTTCATTAGAAACTCCATCGTTATAGATTATAAAAGATTTCAAAGTTTTTTTTTTTGGTTTTAGTGCAGGAAGCTAAACAAATGCTAAACAAATCATCATGGCTGTTTAGTCAGATGCAAATATTTGTTGTAGAAATAACTAACTAACTGGATGTGTAGAGTAATGGACACATACTGTCAACAACAAATAAATGTAATTGTCTCCCAACATGATACCATCAGCTGGAAGTTACTAGCACAAACAGCCACTATAGCATAGAAACCAGATGTGGAAATGAACACACACACACCCCAAGTGATGGCACACAGTGTATTTTTCAGCCTTTAAGAATGCTTGGGGATTGTTGTTGAACATTGCAGAAAGCCAAGCTAGAGGGCTCAGCTATGCAACATTATGAATACACTCACTGTTTATGATGGGTCCGGGTCAATCTAAATCTTTCAGGGTCAGCACCAACAATTAAGTCTTCCTTGAGCTATCCAATTTGAGTGTGTTAAGGAGCCAATCTCTCTCTCTCTTTCCCCCTGCCCCCACCCCCCTGTGTTTGTGTAGGGGGAGAAGATAATAAAGCACATCTCAGTGCTGCCTGATTTTCAGTCACATCACACACGTGTACCTCTCCCCCGCCTCAACACACTGCCCTGTTTTAAAGCTATTTGCTAGATAGTGCTAATAAAGCCACAATGCCACCCAAGAGGACTCTCCAGTCTTGCTGCTAAAGGGTTTATGAATTCATTGCTGTTGTGTAGCACTCACTTCTCAAACACAGATGAATATTTTATGCCTTGGGAGTTCCACATTCTGCATAGTGTAAAGAACAGGATAACCTGGAAGATTAACATAACACCCCCCGCAGGGAAAGCCACTCAGTGGGCTTTGGTGTCAGGGAGATGTGTCAATGCTTTATTTCAAGCTCCATCAGGTGCATGATCTGATTATAATATCTGGCTGGGATTACCAATTAAATTGCAGGAAACAAAGCAGAATTATAATTAGGGCAAGCAATCGCCTTCAGCAAAGGAAGAAAATGTATCCTTGTAGCTTATAGTGCAGCCACACAGAAATGCATAAAAATGTCATGGAATCAGGGGACAAATGCTATTATCCTCCTCCACACTCATTCCCTGCTCCACACCATTCTGACTGAAGCCTCAGATTGCAAGAATTCTGTATGTCTCTAAGAAAATGTAATAGAGCCTTCTCCAAAATTGTGCATGCACAATATTAAAAACGTTTTCACACATCTCACCCATCTTTGAGTATCACCATGCATTAAAGTAATGTCCAGCAGAAGTGTGGCTACTCAAGGATCCACCAAGATCACATCAGTGAAAACAGTCTATCTGTGATTCCCTCTCAAGATATTTCTGAATTAGTCTGCTGTGGGCTGAACTGGTATTAATATTGGGCTAAATCCTATTCCTAGTGTCAACTCATTGGATGAATAGGACTTGTCAACACTTATGTAAATCCCGTTGATCCAGTCTCCTCTTGTTGGGAGTAACAATTGGATAATCATTTATCTAACAACAGCTCTGAGAGGTAATGAAGCCTAATTTCTCGTTAGAAACCCAAATTACTAAAATGAGGCTATCATTCTTTGCACACATCATGAGACAACATGACTCACTGGAAAAGATGGTAAATGCTTGGTAAAATGGGATGCAGTAGGAAAAAAGGAAAACTGTATTACAGGTGGATTGATTCAACCAAGGAAGCCATGGCTCAATCCTTTAAGATCTGAATAGGGCTGTTCACAATGAGGCTAGATGATGAAAAAACTCCTCATAGAAGTTTTTGGCCCAAGGAGATCCCAAGGTGATTTGCCATATTCAGAAGGAGGGAGGCCAAAAACTGCACAGAAAAGCCTTCGCAACTTCTCCTGAGGGTTTTTTTTTTTCTTTATGCAGGGGAAATGAGCATCCCTGCACATTAGGACAACCAAATCACAGTGCAGTGCATTCCCAGATAAGAGCAGAAGCAGAAACCCGATTGGTTGGATGTGCATGGGGCGTGGGCTTGCAGGCCACAAAGTGGCCAGAAGCACCTTTTTGGAGTTTTGCTGTATTGATCATGTGCTTTTTCACTGTGCCGAGGTGACCAAACAGAGTTTTTAAATGGAAGGTCACACTTGCGCACCTTAGAGTTACAGTAAAAAAAAAAAAAAAAATACTGTGCATCGGAGGCAATTTGTGATATAATTCACTCCCAGCCACCATCTTGACTCGCAGGCAAGGCTCCATGTGAACTTCAAACATGGATAACTTCACATCCCAGCAATTTTGCCAAAAAGACATAAAGACAAATGAACACTGCTGTGAATTTGCATTAATGTGCAGCAATCCACATTATATTGTCTCATCTAGACAAGCCCAAGGTCTTTTGGAGATTCCAACACCATACACCCCCATGCCCACCCAGCAGGCTGCACGTGCACAATTCAGTATGCCTGCAATGACACAATGGACTTTATCAGACAATCCTCTTCCAACGTTCTTTTGCTGGCATGTTTTAAGCCATTTTTTCTGCCAGCAAAAGAACCCTTCCTATCAGATTTCTGGCTGTTGCATGCTGCCCATGGGTCACATTTTGCCCATCACTGGTGTAAAGCAGCATGGACCTTGGAAACATTGGCTGAGATCCTACATCATCTCCTGGCCTGGAAGTCTGTTCTGCTGGTGATCGGGACATTTCCAGCCCCTTCCTGCCAGAAATCTATGGAGTGGTGAGGAATTGCAACAGGACTTACTCACTGTCAGGAGGGGTCTAGAAACATCATCCTGCTGCATCCCTATTGCCAGCAGAACAGAGCTCCATACTCAGGTTAAGCTGCTACTTGTTAAGGTAGGTTTGTGGAAAACATTTGCAAACATGACAATTTAGTGTCACAAACATAAACATGAATACCAAGCAGTTACAAATGAATACGTCTGGCTTACCCTTTCATGGCTATTCCACAGGATTCTAGCCATTATTTTTTGGACTACAGTTTCCAGAATCTCTTAGCCATTAAGCTTCGCTTATCTACTCCTCCACAATATCTGTCATAATAAGATCTATTGCCTTTCTAGGAGTGGTATTGAGGAATTTGAAGGATTCAGCCTCATGCCACTCTGAAGATCCAGCATGTTTTCATCCCAGTCTCTTTTGTGCTGTGGTATCCTAATGAGACAAGCTTTTTGAACCACACCCTTAAATTGTTTTCAGACTGTTTTCCCCCTCCTTCTCTTTTTTAAATATACAGAATGAAGTTTCACTGCTTTGAATTTCTCCATATATTTGGGCTAAAGTGGGTCAGGAGTTCTCTGTCCATGGAGAAACAACTGCTACATTCTAAGATGTGGTAAATTCTGGGATGCTGAGCATATGCTTATTGAATTTCAAGGTAGAGCACATGCTTTGCATGAAAAACATCCCAGATCTCTCACTGAAAGGTTTAGCTAAGAGGGAATGTAAAAGGGTTTTGCCAGAGGGCTTGTCTAAATGGAAAATACCTGTTGTCCCACTGGGATCCTGAAGCAACTCAATGTATTGTGAAGGACGGGGGGGGGGGGCAAAACCTTTTTTTAAAACTGCACTGGAAAAGCTCATTCCTGCTCGTTGGGACAACCGACCAAATTGATTTGCTTTCCCAATACAAGAAGAAGTTGGCAGTTGATTGGTTGGACATGCACAGGGAGTGGAGCTTGCCAGGAAGGCAAGTGCACGGAGCCGCCATTTTGGATTTTCCCCATAGCAATTGTGGGCTACAGTGAGAAGACAGACTTTTTCTTCTTTTTTGTGTGTTTGCTAAAGAGGAAGGTCGCACTAACTCACACCTGTCATTTTGATTCGCAGGCATGCATGTGGGAACATCGAATGTGGTTTGTTCCTTTGTATAGATGGCCCCAGGGAGGCCTGGGGATTCATTGCTAGGCAGAGTAGACAATGAGCTAGATGGCCAAATAGGCTGACCTATACCTTGGTCTATAGACATGCTGTTTGAGGCTTCAGGAAGTTATAGTAGAAATAAATAACTTTGCCAAGTTATGCCCTGGCATGAAGGAGCTTCCTACACCTAATCCACCAAAGAGCTTGGAAGATGGATGAACTCGGAAAACAGGACCCCCAGTTTGGGTGCTTCTTTATAGCAGCTAGAGCAGAATAGCCATGCTGAGTGGGGTGTTTCAGGGGGTCATCTCCCCAAAGGGTAACCTATTTGAGTCCTGAGTAGAACATTGCATACTTTTCATGCTCAGATTTTAAAAGTGCAAAGGATCATGCCACTGATGGCAATAAGCAGAGCTTTAAAAACAAAACAAAAATGTTGGAAACACACAATGGTGTTTAATTGTAATTCATTTGTTTACCAGTGCACATATGTGCACATACTTTTTCGCTTACAGTTACATTCCATGGTGTTTAGAGGCCCACATAGACTACAGGGAAGGGCAAGACTCTTCCTCCTCCTCTCGTCTCCCCTTGCTGAGTTAATGGAGTGCAAACTACTTCTGCACTTTGAACTAAGTTAACAGCAACTGCAGTAAGCTGAGGACAAAGGAGGAGAGTGGGAGAGAGAAACTGGGACATTTTAAGAACAGCTGTAAAAATAGATGGCAGAAGATTAATTGGGATTGTCCCTACAAAATTGGGAGAGTTGGAGGGTATGGATTAGTTACCCTTGATAATCCAGCAGGAGTTATAAGGAACAAAGAATGTTATTTACACAAATTTGTATTCAGCTCCTAAAACTCTCTCCCCTTGCTCTGCCTCTGTACTATTGTGTTTCTTTTCCCGGGTCTTCCACCTGAGTCACTAAGGATTATTTTATCAGACTAGCATCTAAAAATTCTGTAATTCTGTAAAGCCGAAACATAGTGACAGGATTACAGTAGTTATCACACATCACTGTAATCACACAATGCTATCACCATAGAATTATTGCACAACCACACTAGCTGTTTAAAAACAGGATTTCAGTTTGCACTGTAGTAACAAAAGTATTTTTAAAAATAAAAATTAGCTAAGTCAATTCATTCATTAATTCAGCTAATTAATTCATTAATTCATGCAATTAATTCAGCTAAGGCAATTAATTCATTCTCCTCTTCCAAGGACATATTCTTAGTCAACAATTTTGACTAAGACTCTTACATCCAAAGGGCCTCTTTGTGATCAATATATCATATCCTCCAACTATCTTGACTTGGCTGGGGCATGTGTCAAGGTGATGGGACATAAAATCACTGGAAATTTATACTGTAAAGAGCTGCCATGGTATAATGTGCTATAGCTTGCAGGGGGCAGCAGTGAGCTGGCTAAACACAGCTGGCTAGCATATCTAGATTAAGGAGATTAACACACGGGTTCCTGGAAACTATGTCTGTCCCGCTACCCCCACCCACCCGCCCCACTCCCATTTCTGTAACACTAAAAAAAAAACCCCAACTTTTCAAACACCTACCTTTTATCAGAAGCGAAACAGCTCCCCTTCCCCTTGGCTTCACTGCAGTAAATGCAGCTGTCGTAAAGCTGCTTTTGTGAAGCGAAATCCCGCTTGTTCTCACAGGAGAACGATCGCGTGGGAAATTTAAAAATAAAACCCCAACCAAATGTCAAAAATAAAACCAAGTCCCAAAGCAGAAAAAGAAAAGCCGAAGTAATCTGGGGATCAGGGGGGAAGGGTGTCATTTACCTGGCTGCCCTGATTGAACATGGAAGCCTCCGGCATGGGCCTCCCGCTGACATCACATTGCAATATGATCTCGCCATCAGAACGGGTCCTCTGTTCACTTGCCCATCATTCCATTATAACGGAACGGGCTTCTTATTCACGGCTTAGGCTGTGAATAAGAGGAAGTGGGAGAGGAACAGCAGCAGAACAGGAACATCGCAGGAGAGGGACGACATCATCTAAAAGGTAAGCCTTTTAGCGATCTCCTGTCATCCCTGTCCTGGGATGTTTTGACCATCTGATAATCTCCTAATTCTGAGAGACAGCCTTGGGAACCGAAGTGTAAGAAGTTAACTCTTATCTGTATGGGGAAATGTTGTGTAGCCCATGTGTATGTGAAACAGGAACTGTATAACCCACAACTGTACTGTATCTGTATAACTAGATGATCCCACTCACTGTCTCTGTACTTGGATTTTGCCCTTAGACTGTGCACTTTGAGTCTGGGCTGTACAGTGCAGGATTGTGCTGTGCGTTCTGCTGTGTTATGTAGCCTGTATGCTAGGAGTTTCAGACTAATAGTAAATATGGTTTCAACATGCTCTAAGTAAAGAAAAGTAGTTTAGACACAAGCTTGTGACTGTGTGCTCATTTCTTCAGCCTGATTATTACAACTCTGCTACAAGAACTTTTGCTGCTTGGTCTTCTTGATATGATCAGAGGTACCAGTGTGCTACCATGATAGTTTGTCCAATTAATCCCCTGTCTTCCTACTTTTCCAGCTGTTTTTCAAATGTCCTGTTTTCTCTCTTCTCCTCCCACACCCTCCCCCTTTGTCCTCAGCTTACTTCAAGTTCTGCAAACTGATTTCAAAACACAAAAGTCCCTTGCATTCAGTTATTTCAGCAAGGGGAAGAGGAGAGGAAGGGGCAGAATCTTGCCCTTCCCAGTAGGCTAAGGCAAAAGCAACCTGCTGCAGCCTCTCCTAGCTTGTATGTTCTTCCTCATTAATAGCTTTCCCCCATCTTGACCACTCTCTGATATTGCCTCGCCACATGTGTCCCAGTTTCCATCTGTGAAATGTTGGAGTGTATGGCATATATAGCTGACTTCTCATTACAATTATGAAACTAGTGGAATATTTCCTTCTTCTCAAAACTCCATAACCAAGCATTGCCTTGTTGCATCTGGCAGAATCTTTCTGAGAGCCCCCACTCCCCAACTGAGCTCTAGACTGACTGTTTTGTGATGAAAGTTTCAAATGAAAAAAAAAAAAGTTGGAACTTCTCGTTCCTTGGTAAAGTGGGGTGACCATGATATTAAAGCCCATTAAGAATTGACATTGACAGAAGAGCAGGAAAAGAAAGCAGGAGGTCAAATAGCCTATGGTGTTTTTCTAGTTCTTTGTCACCCCAACGAGAACAATCTCAAATTAATTACTGACTTCCCACCTGGTCCTAGATGACAGTTCCCGGTAAGCACTGTATACAAGCTTTATAAGCTGTACACATAATTTGGGTTAAAAAATCCAGTGCCATGGGGCTCCCCAGGGCTGTCTGCTCTTTGTAGTGGCAAAATGACTGAATGATATTGTCGCATTGCTGTATTTTGTGAAAATGGAGCCATCCATTTGAATTTGCTGCTAATAGAACAGCTTGAGACATTTGGGCTTAATATGAAAGGTCTAGAGTCTAAACAAACAAGCGTAGATGGAGACGAGCAGCTACGACGGAAGGCTGGTTCAAAATAAAACAGTAAACTATCATACTGCCAGCAGGCATCTGAAAGAAAGAGCGAAAAGGATCCAGAAAGTGCAATTCACAGTTGAGCAGCTGGGCAAAAATCTGTGGTGTGTTACGTTACAATGCTTGACACTCCATGTGTGATACCAAAGGCCATTTTTTAAAAATTGCAAATGTTGATTATTTACAAAGGGAGTTGTCATAGTGAATTATCATCTCACGCCCTTATATATTCTGTCATCTCTCTGTGGGGCAACAGGGAAATGAGCGTGGCTGCAGACATTCTAACAGTGCAGGTGGAGACCTCATCAAATCTGTGAAGCATCATAATCCATTATGTACTTATTTGTCTAAATAAGTTTGTTATATACTATTCCAGCAACTGACCAGCTGTGTTGAAAAAGAGGCTTTTAACTGATCGATGTTGTACATATTATTTTTAAATGTGTTTAAAATGTATTACTGTAACTAGTTTAAACATTATAATAATTTAATAATGCTGTAGCATTAGGTATTTCTGATTGTTTTTGTTTGCTGTTGCAATTTTTCTTATTTTATTTCTCCCTTTATCTGGTTTTACTTGAACCTGTTGTTAGCCTCCTCTGAGCAACAGTCTTGGCACAAAGGCAGGAAATAAGTCAAATCAATTAATTAATATAAATACTCATTTGGAACAGAATATACATAAAAATAGCTAAATATACAAATGCAGTTATCCCCATACTGATATCAGGGGTGAGCAACTGTGGCCCACCAGATGTTTTTAGACTACAGCTGCCATGATCCCTCTCCATTGGCCATGCTGGCGAGGGCTGCTGGGAGTTGTATACCAAAAGCAGCTGAAGGCCTTAATTGTCCCCCTCCATACTTTCCAACTGTTCTGATTTGACAGGGATAGATCCAATTTTAATCCTCTGCTGTCCCATTTTTTCAGCTGCTTTTAAAATATCCTAGTTTCTACTTCCTACTACTACTTTCCAACTTTGTCCTCATCTTGTTTTAGTTGTTGAAAACCATTTCAAAGTGCAAAAGTAGTTTGCACTCAATTCACTCAGCAGTGGGAGAGGACCAGCAGAATCTTCCCCTTCCCAGAAGGCTCCAGCAAAAGCAAACTGTTGCAGCCTCTCCTAGCTCATCTTTTCTTCCTTATTAATACCTTTTGACATCTTGATCATACTCTGATGTCGCTTGGTTTACATCTGTGAAGTGTTGGACGCTATATACTACTGACTGTAACACTAGAATCATAGAATCATAGAGTTGGAAGAGACCACAAGGGCCATCTAGTCCAACCCCCTGCCATGCAGGAATACACAATCAAAGCATTCCCAACAGATGGCCATCCAGACTCTGTTTAAAAACCTCCAAAGAAGGAAACTCCACCACAGTATGAGGCAGCGCATTCCACTGCCAAACAGCTCTTACTGACAGGAAGTTCTTCCTAATGTTTAGGTGGAATCTCTTTAGCCAAGGGGCTAATCCAGCCAGAATTAAGCATTTTAAATCCCACTGAGTTCAATGAAAGAGTTATGCACATACTGATGTGTCTCACTCTCACATTAAGATTCAAGAATAGTCATTTTGTGCCCTAAGGGTAGCTTGTCAAGTGTTCTTTAACATTCAAAATCTTTCATTTGCTGAGCTCCTTCATCTCTTCTGAGTAGTATGTCTGGCAACATGCTGTTCGGTAACCTATCACTGAAGAAAGAACCTAGTATTGTATTATCAAAAAGTGTGTTACCAATAACATTCAGTTCAAGCCAGTCTCTTTGCATTCTGTATGCAATAAACCACCAAAGCAGACAGGCTAAAGGAGTAAGCACAGCCAGTTGAAACAGTTTCCTTAAACCAGGACTAAGGGACCAGCAGCCTTCGTTGAATTGTTGTATTCCAGCTCCCATCAGTTATACCCAGCATAAGGATCATGGGAATTGTCTCTCTCTCTCTGGCTTTTCTTCGCAAATGAAGATTCAGGAAGGACTCATCCTGTGCTTTCTGCAAGTGTGCTGATGACTGAAAAGGCCAACCCGAGATAAACAAGTCCGGTTGCAGAAAGCACAGCAGAGGGTCTCCTTGGGTAATGTTTCCGGGTTGTGATTCTTTCAGCGTTGTCATGTGTCAATGGAAAGGCATGGGAATTGTCTCTCTCTCTCTCTGGCTTTTCTTCGCAAATGAAGATTCAGGAAGGACTCATCCTGTGCTTTCTGCAAGCGTGCTGATGACTAAAAAGGCCAATCCGAAATAAACAAGTCCAGTTGCAGAAAGCAAAGCAGAAGGTCTCCTTGGGTGATGTTTCCAGGTTGTGGTTCTTTCTGTGTTGTCATTTCTCTTCAAGACTTGTTCGGCGTGAGTTCTCAAATAAGGCTGCAGCATTGTGGATTGCATCTCCGTGCCTCCCGATTTGAGGCTGGGGTGGACCATTGCTGGTGATCAATTTGGCCAAAGATGTTGTTTCAGGGAGTCCTTGTATCACTTTTTTGGAGCGCCCCTCTTAGGCTGACCCATGGCGAGTTCATCGTAGAGTACTATTTTTGGGAGGCAATGGTTCTCCATCCTTGAAACGTGCCCTGCCCAGCACAGCTGTGTTCTCAATATCATGGCCTCAATGGTAATCCAACAACATCCAGAGAGCCAAAGGCTCCCCATCCCTGCCTTATAAATAAATAAAGGTTTACATCCCTTTCAAAAGATGTCCTAATTCAAGCTATGATGAGTCTTCAATAGAAGGGACACCACAACTGAAAAATATCCTAGCAGAGAAAGGGAAAAGACTCTAAAAATGAGTGTGATCCCCAGTGTTATGCCCAGTTTGTGAATGGAAATAAAGGATTTTCATTGCATGCCATTTCACCTCTGAACTGGAAGGACAAGTGCTTTTCCTGCCCAGCACCCATCCCAATGGCAAAAGGGGCAAGGCAGGCAAAGCGACACAGCATTCCTCTTGTGGTTTCCTCCTTTGGGACCCTGGTTCCATTGCTCATAGGATGTCCCCAGCCACCTAAAGGCCACAAAGTGAACTCCCTAACCCAAGTGTCAGCTGGTGTCTTGGTCAAGGAGGCTTCACTGTATGTGGGCCTTCCTCACTGACAAAGCCCAATTTCCAACCAAAGCCCCCCCCCCAGCCTCTTGTTTTGGCCTGCAACCAAATGATGTCAGGAGTGTCGCCTAGGGTTGGCAGCTCTCGGGGCATTGACTGAAGTCTCGAGTAACTGGAAGTTTCTTTGGTTCTACAGGATTTGGTTCTCCAGCAGCGGAGGGAAAGAAAATCTAGTTTTACTATGTGAGGCAGCTTTAAAGCTTTCGTGCCCATTTCCTCCCCAGTCTTCGCTGGCATCATGGCTCAGGAGATTATCAGACAGGAACACAAAAAGTGTTCCTGTCTCACAATTGCCACTCCTGCCCTGTCCAACCAGGATCACCCTCCCCACCACACTTACCTCCTCTCCCATTGTCAGGGCAGCCCAAGAGTGAACAGATCTCTAACAGAGCTTCGTTCGCTTCCTGGAGTGAAATCCCACCTGCGAGAAGATGCAAGTGCAAGAAATTCAAAGTTAAAAAGAAAAAGAAAAAAGAAAAAGTGACAGCAAGCACAAAAACACACTTTAAAATTAACAAGTAACCCAGGGAGGGTCAAAAAAGAGGGTAGCTTACCTGGATGTCCTGATCTCATCTGAAACTGTTCTGGCAGAAACCGCCCATTGACACTGGGATCTTGCCAGCAACACAGGGCACATTGTCTCACACACGGAAACCCAGGACAGACACAGAATGGGAGAAGTATTGACAGCTTCTCCCCATCAATAAAAAACAGTGCCCATGGAACAGGAGCAGAACGAGTGCATAACGATGGAGGATGACATTGTCTGGTAAGGAAACCCTTTTGTGATCTCTTGGCACTGTTGTAACACCACTTTTGACCCATCTGATAATCTCCTCATTCTCTCACTGTGATTGTATTCATATGTGTGTTGTGCTTGCAGAGCTTTGGTACAACAAAAACCCAGGAGAGAGGAGAGGGGACTGGAAAGAGAGCCAGTGGGAGCATGCATTTGGGTCCACAGTGTCATTGAACAGAATGCCAGCCTCATGCCTCATGGGCCTTCTTGTTGTGTGAACCCTGGAAGCAGTGGCTTAGAGTCCAAAGGGGGGCTCTTAGTTATGCTGGCAGGGAGCCTTCCAGCAGCAGTGAAGGGCCTGGAAAAACTCCCCATGTGTTGCTATCGTTGTAGTCAAGGTTGTGTGGGATGCCAGCCCAAGTAGAATGGTGCCAAATGCTGAATGTTCTAGTCATTATTTCCTACCAAATGGTGGTTATTTTTGTTTTTTCTCATTGTTTTGGGGTATGACTAGGGTTGCCATTTGGTTAGCTGGGCTTTACCCAGATTCTGGACCCATAACCTACAGTACCCTCCTGCCCCCGCCATTGCCTGTTTCCACAATCAACTAACCTGCAAGAAGTTCCTGCTTCCTCCCATACATCTCCTGCCAGCTGCTATTTTATTCTCTCTCTGCTTTCTCCTCTGCTGTTTCTAAAGCCTGCTCCAGATGGGACAAATGAGTCAGAAGGTTGCAGCATTTGCTGATGTAATTCTTGAGCTTTTAGTATATATATATAAAGAAATCATGTTATCTTGGACTTTTTCTGTCAATTCTTGGCACCACCTGCAACATTTTATTCCCACCCTCCAAGTGGGCTTATTTTTAAATGTGAAACATACTGGAAGAAAACAGCCTCCTTCTTTTCTCAACCTTTCTTTTATAATTATTTTCCTCTTAGAGTTATAGTGCATTAGTGAAATGGCACTTTTGCACTATAACTCTAAGGGAGGATTTAAAGAAGGAGAAAATTTGTCCTTCTAGCTGTAGGATCACCTCAGCAAGCCACATCCCCAATTTAAAATAAAAAAAATCTTTGGAAGAGCCCCAGTGCAGATCCAAGAAATTACTACAAATAATCCTTCAGAAGAATGGAATGAGTGGAAGCAGAGGCAACAATGACTGGCAAAAACCAAAGTGCTATATACTGCAAGAATTGGTGCTTCTTTAGGCCTGTATAGTAGAGCCCAAATTGTACTTAATTCTTATTTATTTATTTATTGAGGTGACTATATCTTGGAAATGACTATATATCCAAGGCACAGTTCTTTGGGTACATTAGAATGGGTTATGCATGTAATCATCATTAGTTGCATTAGTCCATACAGGGCTTGGCCCTTTGGTCCTGTGCATGTTATCTTTGTTTAGGAGGTAGTGGAGGAAAGTCACATAATTACATCACCCTCCCATGCATTTGTAAATAGAAAAAGAGTGAGTGAATTTTGGAATAATTACACTAAGCTGCCTGCTGAAGTACCCACCCCTTGACATCACAAACATTCATGCACACACTCTCAGCCTCAGTTTTTGGCCTTGAAACAATAGAAAATGGGAAACTTCTGACCTGTCAACCCAAGTGTGGCCCCAATCCCTAGTGTCATCTCACCTGTAGAAAGCTGGAGATAATCCAACAAAGTTGGATCCTTCAAAAAAATTTCCTTACCTCTCAGATGGGATGGATGGGTTGATGTACGAACAGAGAGACAGCAAGGGAGCATTGTGAATACTTGGGTTCATATTCCTAATCAGCTATGAATTTCACTGTCTTGGGTCAATCTCAGCCAGCATTTAATGTGCCAACAATGAATCAGGTGCCAAAACAGATCTGTCCTCCAACTGTCCAGCCACCCATCACTGAGAGGTAGTAGGATAATGCTCTGGGGTCTAGAACATCCTATTACCACTAGTCACTTATGGATGACTTCTGCATGCCATTATGTTCATCTCTCCCAAAAAGTAATTTTCCATGCTCTGCCCCACCCCAGCAAGCTGATAACACTGGCAAATATTGCTCTAGCAAATGATGTCATAACACCCACTGTGAAAAATATACCAGAGATGCACTCCCACATGCTCCATTTCCATTACCACACTGATCATAATCAGCCCCTTTGCTATGACTGGAAGGCATCAGGAAGCCAGTTCAAACCCAAGAACATAAATGCAAAGCAAACACAAAGGACGATCTATCTCCATATTTTTTCATAAATATAGCAAGCAGAATCTCTTTAAAATAAATAATATCCTCAGGGTAACTGGATTGAAGACCCACACACTATTTCAGCACCTTTCCAGCCATGCTTGAACAAAAGAAAATATTCACATGAATAGGATATGCATTCAGTTCCTTTGAAAGCCTTGAGCAGTTGGCCTCTGCTCTATACTCCTTCAGATAAAGAGAAACAGAATTATACCCGTTTTGAAAAGCCAACCTTGCAACCTGAGAGATGGTGTTTTAAAGATGGTATATTCTGCATCCTGCTGAAGAACTATATATTACTCTCTCTCTCTCTGGCTTTTCTTCACAAATGAAGATTCAGAAAAGCCAGAGAGAGAGTAATATATATATATATATAGAGAGAGAGAGTAATATATAGTTATATATAGTAATATAAAGTAATATATAGCTATTACTAGGGGCTTGTCTAAATGGTGAAAATGCTCCTCATAGAATTTGAGTAGAATACCTTTTTTCTGAATGGGACCCTGTGGCAATTCACCATATTCAGAAGGGGGGGGAATGCCATATACTGCCTTTGTGGGTTTTCCTGGAGTTTTTTAAAAAACTGTGAGGGAAATGAGCATTCCTGCTCATTGGGACTACCAATTCAGATTGTAGTGTATTCTTGGCAAGGACAGAAGTTGATTGCAGATTGGTTGGATGTGAGGGGGTTGGAAATCTTGCCGGCAACACAATGGCCAGAACCATCATGTCGAATGTTCGTGGTAGCAATTGTATGCTGGTGTGACGAAATGGTGTGTGTGTGTTAAGCTTGTTTAAGCGGATGGTCTTTGTCGGTGCACACCCAGATCAGAACTTCCAGTGCCACCCTCAGACTTCAGTCTAAGTACTTCTCCACTCTTCAAGATAGGTAACTATCACCCTATTTCCTGACTCTATTCCTCTATCCAGCCTTTCTGCTTTAACTCTTCAATAGCCTTGTATGGTTCATTTGAGCATGTGTTGCATGTGTGAATGTTTTTTGTGTTATTTCCAATAAAAAATATTATTTCACTTTAACTTAAGAGTTCTCTGCAGTTAGTACTGCTGTCCTTGAGCAAGCAGGGATCACCAGCATTGAGGCCATGATATTGAGAACACAGCTGTGCTGGGCAGGGCATGTTTCTAGGATGGAAGACCATCGCCTCCCAAAAATAGTGCTCTACAGTGAACTCGCCATGGGTCAGCGTAAGAGGGGAGCTCCAAAAAAGTGATACAAGGACTCCCTGAAACAACATCTCAGGCTCAGCCAAACTGATCACCAACAATGGTCTGCCATGGCCTCACACTGGGAGGCTTGGAAATGCACTATCCACAATGCTGCAGCCTTATTTGAGAACTCACGCCGAACAAGTCTTGTTCTGTTTATACAGATACAAAAAGAATCACAACCCAAAAACATCACCCAAGGAGCCCTTCTGCTGTCCTTTCTGCAACTGGACTTGTTTATCTCAGATTGGCCTTTTTAGTCATCAGCGCGCTTGCAAAAAGCACATGATGAGTCCTTCCTGAATCTTTGTTTGCAAAGAAAAGCCAGAGAGAGAGAGAGAGAGAGAGAGATGAAAAGATCCCAAAGTTATCTGCCTCTCAAAGCCTTCCATTTGAGCTAATAATAATGATTCCCTAAATATTAATATAGTTGTGGCATCACATGTAGGACTCTAAAGCACCCCCACCTCTTTGCGTAACAGTTTCCCTGTCACTTAGGAAGCAGCTGACTGACATTCCCACTCCCTTCCATGAGTGATCTCCAGTTCTCCCTCACACTGGAGATTGCTCATGCAAAGGGTAGTGGGAACATCAGCCAGCTGTTTCCTAAGTGAAGGGAAATGGACCCAAATCAGTTGCAGCATCTGCTACCTGGGGATTCGACGACTTTCACAGTTCCTATGCATCACCTAAACTAGGGGCTATGTAGGGATCATGAATACTGCACAGTCACAAATGCATAATTCCAGGTTACACATTTGTAGTTCCCCAACAGGATTCCAGCCAATATTGTTTATTTTATTTATACCCTGCCTTTGTTCCAGCATGACCCAAGACATAATTCAGAAAGCTATGTTCTTTAGCAAATATTTTAAAATAGATCTTCTTAATTTTCCATCCCTTAAGTCAGGCAACGATATTAATAATGCATCTGAGCAGGGCAGCTGCTGTCCAGGGGTCTTGGAGGTCTCTCATTCATAGGGTTGCCATAAATCAACGTTGACTTGACAGCAAATGACAACAACAACAAAGTTACAAAGCCAATCCAGTTAAACTTGACTATAACAAAAAAATCAATTACAATGTGTCAGTCCAAAACAGCTTACGTTTTGACAGAGGTCAATGGGCAAAGTTCATTTCTGAAACAAATTTGATAAAGGAATGGCATATAGCTTCAAAATAATCCTTTATGATCTCTCCTCTGTGAATTTTCCCAGTCAGTTTTTCCATCAGCTCTTTAACAAGTATTCCCCATCTGTTTATTTTTGCTGATCTTATATAATTTCAGCTGGTAACAATGAGATGTTGGAAAGAACATGAGCCACTTTGCACTTGGGATGAGAGGTATCCCTTTGAATGCATATAATCACCCCAATAGGTAGGTAGGTAGGAAGGTAGGAAAGAAGGAAGGAAAGAAGAAACTCCCTGGTGCCGTTTACACAATGAAAATGTAGTGGGATGAATTCGTGTCGAACCCTGGTTGTTTACACGTACATCGGGTCGGGCACGTGATTTTCAGAAGGGGGGCCACCTTTTATCCCACAACCTGCAGGACTTCCAGTCCCGCGGTTTGTGCCAGTTTTTAAAAAAGTCATGGGAGGATTCGGAAAATTGGAAATGTAAACAGCCCGGGACAAGCTATCTCAGTACTAGGTGATGACCGGAAATGGTGACCGGGGGCGGGCTCAGAAATCAGCGATCAGAAAAGGAGGGGTCAGTCACCCGTTCAACAGATTCAGCCTCACCAGCTGAAACCAAGGCATCCCTTCCAGCTGCACGAAGGTTTGTGTGTGCGTGCGTGTACTAAATCACCTTGTTCAATGGATTTCTACACTTCAAACCCTTCAGTTTTAACCTGTTCCTCAACTGCATGTTACAAAGAGATCGTGGGCGGAGGGTCACCCATTCATCCCCTACCTTGATCACCTCACTGGGTCTGAACGGATACTCAAACATTCATCACCCCACCTCCCCAAGGCACAGTAAAAAATGCCAGCATCTGAGTGGATGGTCACACATTCATTCATCCCCCCCCCCACAAGGCACAGTAAAAAATGCCAGCGCCTGGGTCTTTCAAAATGCCTTGTGTGTCACTGACTTGAAAAGTTCACTCCACAGCTGCCTCTGCTTAAAGGGTTAACATTTTAGAGACAGGGCAATTGCAAGCCTCTGGCCCCCTGCACTCAGCTTGTACTGGCTTGGGCTTGTGTGAGTGCATGCATGGGCTCCTTCCTCCCCCAGATTCCTTCCCCGATCTCCTCAGCGCCTCATCCCAAATGCAACACTCATTAACCCCCTCATTCCTAACCAGAAGCCTGAACAAACATTTGAGCCGGCCAATAGCATTGCTCGTGGCGCGGAACTCTAAAGGAAGTATGTCACTGAGGTTGTGAAAAAACGAGTAATTGCATCCTTGATTGACAGCAAAAAATAAAATCCCGGGACCATAAACATGTGTAAACAATAAAAACATGGGATATAAGATTGTGGGATAATTCCAAAAAAATGGAACTTGATGCCATGTAAATATGAATCCCGGGATATTCCGGAATTTCGTTAAGAGGGACAAAAATCGTTCAAACAGTGCATGATGAATACGGGATCAGGAAGTCCCGGTACACCCCGTAACAAAAATTGCCGTGTAACTGGCACCCCTGAAAGTAGAATAGATGCAGGTGAAGGAGAGACCTTCTAGTCTAACTCAGTGCTATTCAAAGTGGTGGTCCCTAGGTGGGTGCTGCTCCCTGAGCCATTGGGCACTAGTCCCTGGAAAATGTTCAGGAAAGAAAGAAACAATTATAACCAAGGGGCACAAATTTAGTGCAGGTCCTTGGCACACTGGGGGAAAAATCATTGCTGGTCCCTCACATCAGATAGCCTTTTTTGTACCCCAGTGCGCTTCCATCTTAATTCTGTTGTAAACATACACTGAGTGCCACAGGGTTCTGTCCTGGGCCCAGTGCTATTCAACATCTTTATCAATGACTTAGATGAGGGAATTAGGGGCATACTTATCAAATTTGCAGATGACACCAAATTGGGAGGAGTAGCTAATACCCTAGAGGACAGGATCAAAATTCAGAATGACCTGGATAGACTGGAGAGCTGGGCCAAAGCTAACAAAATGAAATTCAATACGGAGAAATGTAAAGTACTGCATTTAGGGCGGAAAAATGAAATGCATAAATATAGGATGGGAGAGACCTGGCTGAATGAGACTACGTGCGAAAGGGATCTAGGAGTCCTAGTAGACCACAAGTTGAACATGAGCCAACAGTGTGATGCAGCAGCTAAAAAGGCCAATGCAATTTTGGGCTGTATCAATAGAAGTATAGTGTCTAGATCAAGGGAAGTAATAGTGCCACTCTATTCTGCCTTGGTCAGACCTCACTTAGAATACTGTGTCCAGTTCTGGGCACCACAATTCAGAAAGGATATTGACAAATTGGAGCGTGTCCAGAGAAGGGCAACTAAAATGGTGAAAGGTCTGGAAACAATGCCTTATGAGGAGAGACTTAGGGAGCTGGGTATGTTTAGCCTGGAAAAAAGACGGTTTAGAGGCGATATGATAGCCCTGTTTAAGTATTTGAAGGGATGTCACGCTGAGGATGGAGCAGGCTTGTTTTCTGCTGCTCCAGAGACTGGAACACGGAGCAATGGGTGCAAGCTCCAGGAACAGAGATTCCACCTCAACATGAGGAGGAACTTTTTGACAGTAAGAGCTGTTCGGCAGTGGAACACACTCCCTCGGAGCGTGGTGGGGTCTCCTTCCTTGGAGGTCTTCAAACAGAGGCTGGATGGCCATCTGTCGGGGATGCTTTGATTGTGATTTCCTGCTTGGCAGGGGGGTTGGACTGGATGGCCCTCGTGGTCTCTTCCAACTCTGCAATTCTATGATTCTATGATTCTATGATTCTATGAGCATTATTCCACTGCAGCTGGAAAAGGAATTGCAATTCACATAGTTAAGTTCTCTACAACACTGCCTGGATCAGATCTGAGCTGCATTAAAACGAAGTTGAACTTTCTATAGGGCAATGTAAATGCCATTGTTAGCTTGAATGGCAAAACTAATGAGGCTGTAGCTTTTCCTTGCCACATTTTAGAGAATTAATTTCTGCCCACAATGGTCTGAAGCCAGAGGATTCCCAACCACTTAGCCTGGAATCCATGTAACTTTTAAGGCATCAATAAAATGATGGATACAGTAGAATGGGTGGGTTGCTCACAGCTTAGCAATGAGCACAGTGGGTTTGATAATTCTGTGAACTCTTGCTGCTATACACATTGCCTCAAGGAAATCTTATTGAGGTGGCCAGACCAAAATCCAACTACTGTATTTTGTGGCCTTCAGTAGCTTTTTGTGGAAATGCCCTGCAGAAAAACAGCCATGCTTTACAAACAAGTAATTGGGCATGGAGGAGGCAAACCAGCTGTGCTTATGAGAATCAACAAGATGTGAAGAGGATATTTGCATGCACATGGCCAGATGAAGGTGGTTGGGCAACCTGGAACAATTCTAAAAACTGTGTTCAGTTGCAAACCCACTTTGTGCAGGTGACTATCCTCCAGCATTTCACAGATGAAAACTAGGACACATGTGGCCAAGCATCATCAGTGTGTGGTTAAGATGAGAAAAGTTATTAATGAGGAAGAACAGAGAAAGGTAGGAGAGGCGACAGCAGTTTACTTTTGCCCTTTGCGCTCCACTCCCACTGCTACTTTTGCACTTGGAACTCAATTTACAGCCATCAAAGTAAGGATGACAATGGGGAAAGTGAGAGGAGGAAAGAGAAACTAGGACATTTTTAAAAGTAGCTGAGAAAGTGGGATAATAGATTGATCTGGACTATCCCTGCTGAATCAGGATAGCTGGAGGCAAAAGCAATCTGCTGTAGCCTCTTCTAGCTTCTGTGCTCTTCCTCAATAACTTTTGCCATCTTGACCACACTCTGATGTGGTTTGGTCACATGTGTCCTGGTTGTCATCTGCGAAATATTGGAGGGTATGCCATTGGTGCTTAGGCAAAGTATATTATTTATATTTAGGAGTTTAGGCACAACACATATTTATGATAACTTTGAGTTTTTAGCTCTTTCCCACAACCTCTCCATGTCACTGTGGCCTGCAGCCATTTTTCTCCTTCCCTCTCTCTCCTTCCATTAAACCATGTATCTCATTATGAACAAATAATTTGTCAGTAAAACTACTTTATATGTTTTACAAAGCAGCCTCAGCTTGCTTCCTTGGAGATGATGGCTCCTATGACTGCATTCAGCTCTGCCAATGAATTCGCATTGTATTCTCTGCACCATTAAAACATTCATGAGCAAGAATGCCTCCCAAGGGGAAGTGTTTGCCAACTCCCAACTCTGCAGACATCTGAATACAAATGGGCATCATTAAGACATTGCTCTCAAATAGAGTTAGATGCTTGGCACAACAACCTAAACATTCTGCACGTGAGTGAAGATGATTCAAGAGTACCTGAAAAAATGCATTGCTGCAGGATTACCTTTTAAAAGGACTTTTCATACTTCTGGCTGCAAGGGCATAGAGGAGGTTTGAGTTTAAAACAGGGGTGGGAATCTGGCTGCCTTCCAGAAGTTGTAGGACTACAACTCCTGGCAGCACCAGCCAGCATAGATAATAATGAGGAATGCTGGGAGATGCAGTCCAACAACCTCTGGAGGGCTGCACAGTCCCCAAACCTGGTTCAATAGGTCATCCCTTTAAGAATCCTGGCCTAATAAGTCTAGTCTCCATTACAGAGTTGTTATATTTTCACATCTAGGCTGGAGAAAGTCATTCTGAGGTCCTATGCTATGTCAAGTTTAAGAAGCCTCACAGCATGATTAAAGTGTCTATTATTCTAATAATCTTATAAAACTTGAAATCTAGGGAGGGGTCAGAGTCACTTTGCTTTCTTTATCTTGTAACTCTGGCACTCTGTTACATATGCAAGCTAGAAATTCCTTTGTGTTACCAAGAAAACATTGGAAATCTCTGCAGCTACATATTGGTTACTTCTGTCTTCTTGGGTTGGGGGAGCATTAAAAAAAGACTGATGCTTTCTGCCTATGCACTGGAAAGCCATGTCTCCCAGAGCCTCTTCAGACTGGTGATTCCTTCCCCACAAGCCTCCATGGATTAAATCCAATTTTTGTCTCTATAGCCTTCTTCATCATAGAATCATAGACTTGGAAGAGACCACAAGAGCCATCCAGTCCAACCCCCTGCCATGCAGGAATACACAACAATCTAACCACTCCCAACAGATGGCTGTCCAGCCTGTACTTAAAAACCTCCAAACAAGGAGACTCCACCACATGATGAGGCAGCACTTTTCACCGTTGCATGGCTCATCTCAGAGGTATTACTAGGGTTGGAGCCACTCAGTACAGTAACTCATGGTGTCATCATCATGGACCTCCCCCCATACCAGACCATACAGAATCCTTGGTCATGTTTTCTGTACTAATGTGACCCATAAATTGCACTTCCCCTTTATCACTGAGTATAATAGAAATAGTAGTGACACAGAATCATAGCATCACAGAGTTGGAAGAGACCACAAGGGCCATCCAGTCCAACCCCCTGCCGCATAGGAATTACCCAATCAAATCATTCCCGACAGATGGCCATCCAGCCTCTGCTTAAAAACTTCCAAAGGAGACTCCACCACACTCCAAGGCAGTGTATTCCACTTCCAAACAGCCCTTATTGTGTCCTAGGACTTTTTCAGACGGGGACTTTGACCCCGTTCCTGTATCGCAAAGCACCCTCCCATCCCACTCCCATCCCTGCCACAGAATAAAGGTAGTTTTTTCACACATCTACCTTTTTCAGTGACAGGAACATCCTCCCCATCCCCTTGGCTGGCCAGGAGTAAATGCAGCTATCGTAAAGCTGCATTCACGTCCCGTAAATGAAATCCCATCCGTTCTTGCAAGAGAACGGTGGCATGGGAAATTTAACAATAAAACTAAAAAGAAAAGTCAAAAAAGAAAGCCAAGCCCCAAAACACTCTAACAATTTTACAAGTAACCCAGGGAAAGAGGGAAGGGTGTCACCTCCTGTCATGATGACCTGCCAGTCATCATGGAATCCCATCACAAACTCACAGGAACAACATTGGAAAGTTCCACTCCTTATTTGGAAATGGGAAGGGGTGTGTGAGAGAACCTCATTGAATAAACATGATGTCACATCACCTGACTAGATAGTCACTCTGATTGGGCAAAGGCAGAGCCCATCAGAGATCACCACAAAAGACTTTTAAAAAGTTCTGATCTTCCCTTTGTTCTGGGACACACTGAGTTGAGCACATGGCCTAGCTAGATTTAGCTAGCTGAGATGGACTCTGATCCACATGGCCTCATGGCCTAGAGGGCTCATGGCCTGAGCCATGGCAGAAGGACCAGAGAATGGCCTACAAAGCCATGGAATAACCACAAGATACCAAACTGTGATAACAAAAGGTTGGGGGGAGCCAATCTTACCCAAAGGCCTCAAAAGCATCCAAAAGGACTCTGAAATTCCATCACAGAGACTGTAAGTTACCTCTGCATGTAATAGTTAGGGAATGTGTAGTTAGATTGCGTTAGATTATGATTTATTTTGTAAGTGATCTGAATGAATGCATACTGTATAAGCCTTAAGTTGAACCTGGGAATGTTTTGCCTTCTCAAGTAACATAAACTCCTAGAATTGAATAAAAGCTTTCTGTTATTTTCTAACCTGCCTCGAATTGCCTGCTTCTGGTCAGCTATCAGAACCTTCTTTAGATTACAAAAAGGGGTTATCATTGTTCTTTAATACAAATGTCCAGTTCTCACTGCCTGGATGTGGAATGGACTTATTAAGTCAGTGAGTGGTGGTGGTGGCTACCCTTACTGGACTAGAAATCCCTGGGAGTGTGTTTCAGTTTGTACAAATAAGCTGGAAGCCTTACTCTTCCTGCTGGAAGAGTAAGGGACAGCTTACGACACCTCCTCATCCTGATCTTCGCCGGAAGTGTCCGGCACAGACCTCCCCCTGTGGCTGGCATCACACCAGCATAACGGGAGAGGAATGGAGTACCTTTCAGACCACCTGTGATTCCATGACAGAAATGGAACAGGTGGTCTATTTATGACTTTTCATGAATAAAAAATTACTGGAGCAGCAGGGGAGCAGCAGAGAAGGGGATGACGCCGTCTGAAAAGGAAATCTTTCAGCGACCCTGTTCCAGTGGTCTCTGGACTGTGATAAGTTTCCAGGAAAGAAAGAACAAAAAACAATAGTGGTCAATGACTGCAAATATGATGCCAGTTCCTGGCACGTGGGGGCAGGAGGTCGGAACTGCTGGTCTCTCACATCAGTTAGCTTGAGAAGCACTGTTCTATATGATATTCCTTCAGGTATTTAAAGAGAGCCAGGGGTTGTCTAAACAACTCATAGAATACTCCTCATAGAATTCAAGGAGAATATGATTTGCCTAAATGGCATCCCACATCAATCCACCATATTTGGAAAGAGGAGGGCCAAATCCACCAAAAACTCCACAGGGAAAGCTTCCACAGCTTTCCCCAAAGTTTTTAAAAACCTCCATGGGGTTTGTGCATTCCCATTCGTTGGGATAACTGATTCACATTCATTTGCATTCCTGATAAGAGAGGAAGTGGAAAGCTGATTGGTCAGACATGTGCAGGGTGGAGCTTGCTAACAAGGCAAGTGCCCAGAACTGCCATATTGGATTGTCACTTTAGTGATCCTGCACTGAGGTGACAAACAGCCTTTCTTCTTCTTCTTTTTTTCTATTTATTTTGGGAGAATATTGTACTTTGACACCTTAGATATGCTTTTTAAAAAATACTGGTCAGCGGCGACAACTAGTGAGAATAAAAACTCACGCCCACCATCTTGATTCGCAGGCATGCCCATTGGAACAGCAAAAGTGGATAGCTTCACATGCCTTTGATCTTGCCAAAAAAAGTTAAGACAAATCAAAGCTGCTTCAAATTCACATTAGTGCACATCAATTCACAATTTTCCCCCTCATATAGACAAGCCCCAATATGGTGTTGCAGTTTGAGTATTGAGATTCTGGAAGATCCAGGTTTGAATCTCTGCTTAGCCATGGAAACCCACTAGGTGACCTTGAGCAAGTCACCCTCTCTCAGCCTTAGAGGAAGGTAGGGGTGTCAAACTTCCTCTGAAGAAATCTTTCCAAGAAAAAACTAGGATGGGTTTATCAAAAGAGTCAACTTTAAGACACACAACAACAATGTTTTTAACATGAGACCTAGTTTGTAGTTTGAAGCCTCATAGCATGGATGGTTTGGAGTTTGAGGCATGGTTTGTAACTTGAAACCTAAGTACAGTGGTTTGTAGTGTGAGGCCTGACTTTTAGTTTGTAACGTGGTCATTTGTAGTGTATGAGGAGCACATGTGGTATAATGCTTCGAGTGCTGGGCTAAGACTCTGGAGGACTTGGGTTCAAATCCTTGCTCAGCCACAGAAGCCCATTGGGTGGCCTTGGACAAGTCATGCTCTCAGCCTTAAAGGAAGGCAATGGTAGACCTCCTTTGCCAAGAAGACCTAGGATAAGATTAATCAAAACTCATCAGATTGAAGGTACATAATAACAACAGCAAGTATATTTAAAGATAACTGTCATGTCACCTCTCAAATTTTATTCAAGCTAAAGACCCCCACCTCCCTAAGCTGTTCCTCATAGGGCTTGCTTTCCAGACTTCCTGTCCCTTTAATGACTGTGTAGGAGAGAAAATTTCAGCAATTGTTGCTTGTCATGCAACCAGATAATAAGTAACACCTGCTGAAATTCCTCCTTCAAAATAACCCTTAAAGGTCCAGGAGTCCTCTCCAGTTTTCGCTTTGGCAACCTATTTCATGTATCATGAGATTAGGGTCACCAAGTGAAATGAGGGACAGGGCTTCTGTGGTGTAGAAGAAGGAATTTCTGCAGATGTTGCTTAAGACACAACCGGGTAACAAGCAACACCTCCTGAAACTCCCTCTTCTACACAACCATTAAGGGGACAGGACAGGAGCCTCTCCTGTTTTCAATCTGGAAAGGCTACTTACTTGCCCTCCTCTCAATAGACTCCCACTTTGTCAGCCTCCTCCTCAAACTCTGAAAATGAGTGGCACTGCCCCTTTAAGAGCCAGCAGTGCCAGCTAAGGATGGGCAACCTTGTCTTCTGTGCCTCTTCCCTGGTCTGCTGCTCATAGCACGTGCTTATGTCCCATTTTAGCCAGCATGGGCAGCCACATCACTAGCCTTCGGCCTGAGTCTTTGGGTGGGCTTGTCCAGGTGGTGGAGACAGCTAGATCAGAAGGAGGAAGAAGAGGCAACTGGGTATGGAGCACTACTTGCCCACCTGCTGGTGGTGCACCCAATGGTGGCAGCAGCTACCAGTGCATCACTAGGGTTGGTGTCACCCCCTCTGATGGTGTCACCTGGTGCAGTCTGCACCCACTGCACCCCACTAGTGATGCCCCTGACTCATCTTCCACTGAACAGCTACATGCCTGACCTGTCCTTTTTACATCTAAGTTCAGAATTGTCTTTAAGAAAGTCTAGCGTGGGTTTTTAGGAAGGAATGTGTTCCCCTGTGGAGAGGGATAGAACGTCCTACCTTCTCTCCATTCACATGTGTTTTTCATTGCTCTACTACAGTTGCCTTTTTAGGGATCCCCCCCCCCTTTCTCTTCTTCTTCTTTCTGCCATAAAAAACCCACCCTCAGAACCTTAATCTTTTTATCTCTTTAACCTCTCCTAGTTTGTCTGTCCCAGTAGCCTAGCTTTCTTTCTCAAGTCCTCATATTAGAACAATATTTCCTTTCTCTTCTTTGCTTTTTGTTAGGATTATAGTTCTATAATACATCTGTTAAATGGCACCTTTGCACTTATTAACTCAAAAAATGTAAATTGGGAAAGGAGAATAATTGACTTTCAAATAATAGGACCACCTCTGCAAATTATGCCTCAATTTAAAAAAACACATACCAAAACCTTGAAAAGTCCTAGTACAGATCCAAGAAATAGCTACATATAGTGTCCTGAAAGAATGGAACAAGTACATGTAGAGGTGACAACAACCAGCAAAACCCAGAAAAATGTATTGTAAGAATTCACACTTCTTTAGATCAATCTGGAAGAGTCCTAAGTTAATTTCTCTCTTCTCACACATTGTTAACTCTAAAAATCTTCTGAATTGGAGCCCACTGGATATATAACAACCTGCCTTATTCTGAGTATGACCATTGGTCTGTCCAGCTCAGTAGCATCCATTCTGACTGGCACCTGATCTCCATGGTTTCAGGGAGGATTCTTCTCCAGCTCTTACCTGGGGATAGTTGGTATTACCTGATGCTCTCCTATTCAAGTACTAATTAGGAGTAATCCTGCTAAGCTTCCAAAATCAGATCAGACATACTCTGACAGCCAATGAGAACTGTCCCCTACGTGTCAGAATCCCAGAATGGCTGGCTTTCCATGCTTTGGCAAAAGGGAGGTCAAGAATAAAAAGGCTGGGCATAATATTTGTAGGTTCAGTTGTTAGTTGCCCATTGCAGGTAAATACTCACAGGGAAATTGTCTTTTAGATAAATCCCAACAGTTTCTCCTTCCTTCATATCTAGGATTAAAGAGGGGGGTTCATGGTAGCTGTATGTAAAAGTGATATATGTTGCAGTCTGGATGATCTGCCAGACAGATAGATACTTTTTTCCACAGTGGCCTTGCCAAACAACATTGTAAACAAGGCAAACAGAATGTTTGATGGAAGAGAGCTCCAAACGTTTACAGGTATGGTATATTAAATACCCTAAAGGCACCAGATTCCATCTGATCTTTGAAGCTAAGCAGTGTCAGGCCTAGTTAGTACTTGGATCAGAGACCACCAACAAATCCCAGGTGCAGTAGACTATATTTCAGAGGAAGAAACTGGCAAAGCACCTCTGAGTATTCCTTGCCTAAGAAAACCCTATGAAATTCATGGGGTCACCATAAGTCAACAGGCGACTTGAAGGTGCACGCGCACACACACATTTATTTCATTTATTTTCATGTATTTTAAAAAGTATGACTGAGATGCTGAATCAGGAGATGGTCTGGAAAGTCCTGCACAGGCAGAACTCTGAAGCACACCTTGTAAACTTTGTGCCCTGGAGAAGAGTAGAACAAAACAGAAGTGTCCAGCTGTGGTCCCATAGCTGAACACACAGCAGTGAGACATTCTTCACGTATTCCTAAGGGACCCTTCAGAGGTCCTGAAGGAGGATGGCAGTGCTGTACACCCAGGTATAGGAACACAGCTGGACCCTTCTCTGCCACTTCCCCCAACTGTAGAGAATTCCAACCTCCACAAGAATAACCACAAGAGTTATGAGTATTCAGGTGTATGTTGGATTTATACCTGTTTAAGTTACTAACATGATGGCAGTCTATTGATTTAATGTGGCAAGTTATTATATGTTTTATTGTTCTGTATAATTACCAAGAAGCTGTAGCTCTCTATGGACTATGACCAAAACCTCAAGTTGTGCAAAGATGATAATCATCAGCCAATGCCAGTTTGAAGACTGGGGTAATATGCTTGCAACACAGCCCAGGGCAGGCCCACCAATGTAAGGCTGGCAAGGAATAGAAAGGTCAGTATAATAGCCCTGATGTCCTGAATGATAATTGTCTTTAAGTGCTTTGTTCCCTTGTGCTTATGGTCTAAAAGAAACCAATATATGCCCCATGTTGCAAAGCAAGCACGTGCATCTTTATTCTTCAATCAGTGGAAATCGGTTTCTGCAAAAGAGACAGCGAAAAATGGTTCCAATGAGACCACTATTAGTTTTTTAGTTATTATTTTACTTGCTGTAATGTTTGACACTGCCAACTAAATTAAAACTGGATTAGATATGTTGCCACAGCAACACAGGCCCTCCTCCGTCATATAGCTCACACACAGACTTTTCTTGAGATAGAGCACCTACATGACATCCAATTTGATTCCAAGGAAGAGTGTGGTGAAAGGACATAAGGAACATCTCCAAGGGCCCATCTGATCCAGCATCCCGTTGCCGATGGGGTGCAGCATGATGCCCCCCAATGCTTACAAGCAGGGTATGAAGAAGAAAGTCCTTTTGCTTTCTTTATCCTTGACATATGGCTTGTAGAAAGATGCTGTCTCTTAACACCAGAGCTTAGAATAGTTATGTTTATGGACTAGTGCCCATGGGGATTCTGGGAGCTGTAGTCCTTAAAGGTAACTTTTCCGAGCTCTAGTCATAATTTATTCTTGTTGTTGTGTGCCTTAAAGTTGGTTCTGACTTATGATGACTCTAAGGCAAACCTGTCACAGGGGTTTCCTGGTCAGATTTATTCAGAAGAGGGATTGCCTTTGCCTTCCTCTGAGGCAAATAGGATGTGACTTGCCCAGTGGATTGTGTAATGAACTTATCAGACACTCGCTTTATATGAATTCTGCATTCACGTATACATCTGATAACCCGCATTCAGTAACATGGAAATAAGTCATGTAAAAAGAGCAACTCAAGTTCTCTCTGCCTCTGCAACTAGTCACTGATATTTGTCACTGTTACCAGATTCTCTTCTCTCATCTTCTGGGTAAGAGGAGGAAGAGGAAAGGAAGGCAAGAGAGAGGAGAGCCAGTAGAGATCAGAACCTGAAAACTCATAAATCAACCTGTTTGTGTCATAAACTTGTCATACAGCAGCCATTCAATTAGGCTGTGAAATCTTATAACATAAATATGTATGCCTGAGTTTTCTGGTTTTTATTTTCCCTTCTCCTCTCCATTTCCTTTTCATGGGATGATAGTGCTGGAAGAAACCACAAGTGCCAGCTAGTCCAACCCCCTGCCATGCAGGAATACACAACTAAATTACTCCTGACAGATGGGCATTCAATCTTTTTTTTAACCACCTCCAAATATGGAGAGTCCACCACCCTCCAAGGCAGTCCATCCTACTATTGGTACTTGGTACCATCAAGTACCAAGTCACACACGCATACCCCATATCGGCAGGGGATACATTCCTAGACTTACTGTTTATAAGTGAAACCGTGGATAATAGCAAACCCTGTTAAAATAAAGGACTTCCTGTAAAAGCATCCCATAGAGTTGCCATGGAGGACCTAGTGATTCCTAGAGAGGATGCCTCTCTAGGCATTTTCCAGCATGACTCTATGATAATGTATCCCTTTTCCTCCCAGCCATGGATAACTGAAACCATGGATACTGGTTCTGCAGGTATGGGGGGGGGAGACCTGTAGTTCTTCCTAACATTTATTCAGGAAAATTTGTTCATTTTCTGGTCTCTGGAGTAGCAGGAAATAAACTTGCTGCATCTACATGTCCCTTCAAGCATTTTAAAGATGGCCATCCTATCACCTCTTGATCTTCTCCAAGCTAAGCTGTTCCTCATAAGAGACTGGTTTCCAGATCTTATACCATCTTGGTTACTGTCCTCTGGACACATTCCAACTTCTCAATATCCTTCTTGAACTATGGTCCCAGAAGTGGACACAGTATTTTGGCTGAGGTCTAATCAAAGCTGAATAGATTGATACAATTATTTCTCTCAGTCCAGACCATACCTTCCTGTTGATACAGCCTCATATCACATTGGCTTTTTGTGTCATCTCCTTTTAGGCTGTAAACCTGAAGACATGGATTGCCTTGTCTTTTTAAAAATGCTGTGTAAGCCACTCTGATAGTCTTTTCAGCTCTAGAAGAAAGGTATAAACTACTAGAAATAAATATCGAAATTGATCTCCCTGAATAGACAGGGCCACCTAAACATTGCATTAAAACTGACTGCAGGTATCATGGGCTGCTCAGCTTCTTTTGTTTTGAATATTGCCAAAACCTGTTTTAGCATAATGCCTCCAGAATCCTGGAGCAAATTTAATTCACTCTTGAGCAAAAATCAACTTGTTGGGTATACTGTATAAACAATTCTTTGTCCCTCTTACCAACAGAATGTGGTTCTTTTTTCAGACATTTCCCTGTGGAACTGATCTACTGATTCCATTGTCATCAGATAACAGTATATTTTCACTTGTTCTGCTTTACTCCATGAAGGCATTTTTAAAACTTGATTTGCCCTATGTCTAGTAATAAATGTTATTCCTCGCATATATGTGTTATAGGAAATGGACACATTATATTAATAAGCACCTCATACAAAACTAAATATCCTAAATGCACCAGATCCCATCTGATCTTGGAAGCTAAGCATGGTTGGCCCTGGTTAATACTTGGATGGGACAGCACCAATGAACACCAGGTGTTGTAGGCTACATTTCAGAGGAAGGCAATGGCAAACCACCTCTGAGTATTCCTTGCCTAAGTGTAAACCCTATGAAATTCATGGGGTCAACATAAGTTGATGGTGACTTAAAGGCAGGCAGGCACACGCCCGCACACACATGCATGCACACACACAAAAAACTCCCCCACTACTTACTTCAAAAGAAGGGAGGATGAAGCAAAGAGAGAGAGAATGCACCAGACAGATTAGTGTCTTGTAAACACTGCAGTTCTTCCCTGAGAGGGAAGGTTGCTTTCTCAAGCCACACTTCAATTGATTTTTGTATTTCACTCAAGTGCGGCAGTATTATTCCAGCCTGCATTATGCATGGTGATTTGATGTTGCAAGGAAGCCAGTAAATGAGTCAAGATAACTATGCTGCCTCATGAAGATGATGTGCATTTATTATGCTTGATTCCTGGATACTCACACACAAAGATATGTGAAATTGGACTACTGATGAGACTCCAATTTGGCATCTAGAAGTGTTTTGAAAGTTTTTGAGGACATCACCCTGAAGCATTTATATAGATAAGATATTGCTGCTTATATCCAGCAATGGTAAAGATAGATTTATAATTTTGTTTCCAGATCCACCCTCAGTGACCGCAAAGCTGCCGGGATCACTGCTCATATATGTAAAGGCCATCACCAGGTGGACAAGCTTCACATAAACAAACAGCTCCCACACTGTTGCCCTTGATTTTTTTAAAAAAAAAAATCATGTTCACAGAAGAGGGTGGTAAGTCTTTCTGGAATTTCATTCTCAGGATTTTTATCACACAAGGGTGGTAAATTGAAATTAAAACTGGATAATAGAATCTTTGGCTAGTACTTATCACATGAATCATAGAATCATAGAGTTGGAAGAGCCCACAAGGGCCATCTAGTCCAACCCCCCTGCCATACTGAAACACACAATCAAAGCGTTCCTAACAGAGGGCCATTCAGCCTCTGTTTAAAAACCTCCAAAGAAGGAGACTCCACCACACTCCAAGGCAGGGCCGGTTTAAGGAATTTTGGGGCCCCCTGCAATGCTTTATTTTGGGGGGCCCATATGTTTATCTCAGGTCAATGTAACCTAACCTATTCACAGTACAGGATGTTCAGATTACAGTAGGACCCCCGTATTCACGGATTCATTATCTATGGGACACAAAACAGTACACCTACCATAGAGTCTTCCTAGAAAATGTGTCCTCCTAGCCATTTTCTAGGCCTCCAAGGCAACTCTATGGTATTTTAAGCCAGAAGTCCCATTATTTTCAATGGTGTTCACTATTATCCACAGTTTTCAGAATCCATGCCCACACAGAATCAATCCCCAGTGGATGGGGGGGGGGCTACTGTACTACATAATTTGCCACAAATAATTTAGTTTAAAAATGATATTATAGGCACTAACAAAATATTTTTTGTTAATTAGCAATTAATGTAATGGTGTAGATTTCCTTAAAAAAAAAGTAGACTACAAGCTAAACATGAGTTAGCAGTGTGATGCAGCAGCAAAAAATGCCAATGAGATTCTAGGCTGCATTAATAGGAGTATATTGTCTAGATCAAGGGAAGTAATAGTGCCACTGTATTCTGCTTTGGTCAGACCTCACCTGGAAGACTGTGTCCAGTTCTGGGCACCACAATTCAGGAAGGGTATTGAGAAGCTGGAATGTGTCCAGAGGAGGGCAACCAAAATGTTGAGAGGTCTGGAAGCTATCATGCCCTATGTGAAGCAACTTAGGCAACTGGGCATGTTTAGTCTGGAGAAGAGAAGGTCGAGAGGTGACATTAGAGCCATGTTTAAATATTTGAAGGGATGTCATACTGAGGATGGAGCGAGCTTCTTTTCTGCTGCTCCAGAGACTAGGACGTGGAGCAAAGGGTTCAAACTCCAGGAAAAGAGATTCCACCTAAACATTAGGAAGAACTTCCTGGCAGTAAGAGCTGTTCAGAAGTGGAATGCACTGCCTGGGAGTGTGGTGGAGTCTCCTTTTTCGGCGGTTGTTAAGAGAGGCTGGATGGCCATCTATCATGAGGGCTTTGATTGTGTGTTCCTGCAGGGCAGAAGCTGATTCGATGGGATGGCTGTTGGAGTCCCTTCCAGCCCTATGATTCTATGATTTTAGGCTGCATTCAGAGCCTGGGAAAGTTACTTTTGGATTACACCTCTCAGAATCCCCCTGCCAGCACCCTTCTCGAGGTCTGGTTGCATTGTTCCTTTTCCAGCATTCTCTAGCCCAGTAGTCTTTAAACAGAGGCTGGGTGGCCATCTGTCAGGGATTTCCTTGGTGATTTCCTGCATGGCAGGAGCTTGGACTGGATGGCCCTTGTGGTTTCTTCCAGCTCTACAATTCTGTGATTCTATGATATCCTCACAGGAGGTCCACAAAGGCTTGAAGACTGCTTGGCCCACCTCCTCCCTGTAGTGGAGTAGCCATGTGATAGGAACCAAGGCAAAGGCTGGCTGGCTTGGCCTGTACATTGCCATTCAATCCACTCCAGCCACAAACATGCAGGAAGAAGCAAGAGTGTCTCTGAGGGAAAGGTTAATGGATGATGTAATTGTATTGGTTTTGTTGTTAGCTATTATTATTAGGATTTTAAATCTTGAGTTAAGTCTTGGGGCAACAAAAGATATTTAAAGGGGTTCCCTGGTAAAGAAAAAGTTAAGAACCACTGCTTAGCCCTATGGCTCTCACATAGCACTAATGGGATACTGGTGTTTTAGTGACAACAATAAAACCATTGTTCCCGGTTATATTACTCCAAATTTTTATTTATATTCTTTATATTCTTCTGTTAAAAGAACCAGAGTGTTGTAGAAGTTTCAGCATAGCCCTATGACTGTGGAGACCAGGGTTTGAATCCTTACTCAGCCATGAATACCCACTGGGTGACCTTGGGCAAGTCACACTCTCTCAGCCTCAAAGGAAGTCAAAGGCAGACCCCATTTGAACAAACCTTGCCAAGAAAACCCCATGATAAATTTGCCTTAGTCAGAAATGACTTCAAGGCACATGGGCAAACATACACAAATTCATTTTACAGGCTGAACTCAGTTGACAGCAAGGGGAGGAAGCTGAAGACGACCAAGAGGTGAAGGGAGGAAGGAAGGGGAGAGAAGGACAGGTTAAGAGCAGCTGGAAAGATGGACTGGAGGGGATCTATGTGGAAGTTAGGAAAAGAAAGAAAGAAGGAAGGAAGGAGAGAGAAACAGCAACAAAAAGTCAGAAAGAAGGGAGGTAAAGAAAAAAGGGAGGGATAGAGGGGTGGGGAGAAAGAAAGAAAGAAAGAAAGAAAGAAAGAAAGAAAGAAAGAAAGAAAGAAAGAAGCCTTTTCTGAAGATGGAGCAGGGGAGAACAAGAGATGACCCCCCTCCCCTCCCCTGCTTTCTCTCTCACACACACACTCACCCCTCTCCGACAGGGGTTTGACGGTGATCCTGGGAGGAGGGGGGAGGAAGCAACACCCAAAGAAAGCTCCATATTTCTCTTTCGCTTTTGCTTTGGCTTTGTAGTTTGGGAGATGCTGGTTGTTGTTTTTTTTAAAGCCAGCAGGAGGTTTTTGCAGGAGCAGGGTTAGGTCCAGATGGGGCCCCCTGCCTGTGTGGGGCCGCCTGCAGATGCTGATTTGGCGGTATGGTTAAGCCGGCCCTGATCCAAGGCAGTGCATTCCATTGTTGAACGGTTCTTCCTATCCGGAAGTTCTTCATAATGTTTAGATGAAATCTCTTTTCCTGTGGTTTCAGCCTATTCCTATGTGTCCCAGTCTCTGGAGCCTCAGAAAACAAGCTTGCTCCATCTTAACTATGACATCCCTTCAAATATTTAAACATGGCTATGATGTCACTTCTTAACCTTCGCTTCCCTGAACTAAACATACCCAGCTCCCTAAGCCACTCCTCATACGGCATGGCTTCCAGACCTCCCACCATTTTGGTCACCCTCCTCTGGACACTTTCCAGCTTGTCAATATCCTTCTTGAATTGTGGTGCCCAGAATTGGACACGGTATTCTAGGTGAGGTCTGACAAAAGCAGAATAGAGTGGCACTATTATTTCCCTCGATCTAGACACTATACATCTATTGATGCAGCCTAGAATCACATTGGGTTTTTTTAGCTGCTGCATCACACTCCTGACTCATGTTCAGCTTGTGGTCCACTAAGACTCCTAGATCCCCTTCGCATGCACTGTTATCAAGCCATGTGTCACCCATCCTATATCTGTGCTTTTCATTTTTACTGCCCAAGGAGATTTTCACATAGGGCCAAAATGCCCTGTTACTGCCCCACCACCTCCTCTCCCGTTCCTGCCACGGAATAATGTAAATCTTTCACACACTTACCTTAATTCCGTGACAGGAACAGCTCCCCCTCTCCCTGCTGGCCAGCCGTAAATGCAGTTGTCGTAAGGCTGCTTTTGCGAGTGGCCGTCTGAAGCATTATCACGTCATCACGTGATAACAGCTGGGTGGTAAATTTAAAAAACAAAACTCCCCCAAACATAAAATCAGATCACTAAGCACAAAAACACACTTTAAATTACACAATCAAAACAGGGAGGATAAAATAAAGGGTGCCACTTACCTGGACATTCAGATCATACCAGGAAGTGCTCGGAATGGACCTCCCCTCTGCAGCTGTCATTTCGGAACAGGGACAGGGCTCCTGTTCACACACCTGTGATTGCGTGATGGCGATGGAATGGGAGGTCTATTCATGATGAAAAATCGTGATTACAGTACATTGTTCCAGAATAGTCACAGAAGCAGGATGGATGCAGGACAGAACGAGGTCAGTGTCGTCTGAAAGGGAAAACCTTTCCCGGCCCTGTTCTGCTCCTGCCACAGGATATATAGCCCGTGTGAAAATCTCCCAAGTGTATTATCCTACTTTTTCCCTGTTGAAATTCATTTTATTAATTTTGGCTCAGATTTCTAATCTGTTGTGGTCATTTTGAATTTTGATGTCATAGTGAAGATGGAACAAGCTTGTTTTCTGCTGCTCCAGAGACTAGGACACAGAGCAGTGGACTCAAACTCTCTGGCTTTTCTTTGCAAACGAAGATTCAGGAAGGACTCATCCCGTGCTTTCTGTAAGCGTGCTGATGACTGAAAAGGACAGTCCGAGATAAACATGTCCGGTTGCAGAAAGCACAGCAGAAGGTCTCCTTCGGTGATGTTTCTGGGTTGTGATTCTTTCTGCGTTGTCGTTTCTCTTCAAGACTTGTTTGGCGTGAGCTCTCAAATAGGGTTGCAGCATTGTGGATAGTGCGTCTCCATGCCTCCCGGTGTGAAGCCAGGGCAGACCATTGTTGGTGATCAATTTGGCTGAGCCTGAGATGTTGTTTCAGGGAGTCCTTGTTCAGGGAGCTTTTTTGGAGCACCCCTCTTACGCTGGCCTATGGCGAGTTCACCATAGAGTACTATTCTTGGGAGGCAATGGTCCTCCATCCTAGAAATGTGCCCTGCCCAGTGCAGCTGTGTTCTCAATATCATGGCCTCAATGCTGGTGATCCCTGCTTGCTCAAGGACAGCAACATTTGTCAAATAGTCAGTCCAGTGTATATTTAGGATTGTGTGTATACAGCACTGATGAAAGCGTACAAGGAGTCGTAATTGTTGGCGATAGGTGATCCATGTTTCAGACCCATAAAGGAGAATAGACAGTACAATGGCTCTATACACACTGACTTTTGTGCTTCGCCTCAGGTGTTTATTAGTTCAGACTCTTTTGTAAAGTCTTCCAAATGCGCTATATGCCTTTGCTAATCTGTGATCGATCTCTTTGTCAATCTTGGCATCTGAGGAGATTATGCTTCCCAGGTAGGTGAACTGCTGAACGACTTAAGCACAGATTTGCCTACGGCAATGTGGGGATGGTGGTGTTCATCCTTCGGTGCAGTCTGGTAGAGAACTTCCATTTTCTTCAGGTTGATTTCCAGCCCAAACAGCTCTGCAGCTGTTGCAAAGCAGGATGTTAGATGCTGCAGAGCTGCTTCTGTGTGGGCAACAAGGGCAGCAGCATCAGCAAAGAGCAGCTCACAGACTAGATAGTTTAGAGTCTTAGTGTGAGCCCTCAGACAGCTTAAGTTAAACAAGCTACCATCAATACCGTAACATATATAGATGTCGTCTTCTTCTTCGAGCTCTGCCGTAGCCCTTTGGAGCATCATGCTGAAGAAGATTGTAAATAAAGTTGGAGCAAGAACACAACCTTGCTTCACTCCATTAGTTATTAGAAAGGGCTCTGAAAGAGCATCGCCATATCTGACTTAACCGTGCTGGCCCTCATGTAGCAAGATAATCATTTTAAGGAATTTGGGGGGGACATCCTAGTCTTTCCAGGATCTGCCACAGACCTTTTCTACTCACAGTGTCGAAGGCTTTGGTGAGGTCGACAAATGTTACATAGAGTCCCTTGTTCTGCTCTCTACATTTCTCTTGCAGTTGTCTAAGGGCAAATACCATATCTGTAGTACTCCTATTGGCTCTGAAGCCACATTGGCTTTCAGGAAGAAGTTATTCTGCAATAGCAGGAACTAATCTGTTCAGGAGTATCTTTGCAAGGATTTTTTCAGCAATAGAGAGCAGTGTTATGTCTCGATAGTTTGAGCAATCGGATTTTTCTCCTTTTTTCTTGTACAGGGTGATGATGACTGCATCTTGGAGATCTGATGGCAGTTCCCCTTTTTCCCAGCAATTCACAAGGACTTCGTGGAATTTATCATGGAGTACATGCCCCCTGTGTTTCCAAACTTCAGGTGGGATTCCATCAATTCCAGCTGCCTTGCTGTTTTTCATCTGCAGTATGGCCTTAAGGGTCTCTTCCAAAGTGGGAGCTATGTCCAATTCATTTTTCATCGGTTTTTGTATCATATGTTGAATAGCTGAGCCTTGGACTACACAGTTGGCACTGAAGAGACTTTGAAAATGTTTAGCCCATCGATTCAGGATGGAGGCTTTATCAGTAATGAGTTTGACCATCTGTACTGTATAAGGAGCTTTGGATCTGATAAGTTGGTCCAAACACTGCTTTAAGAGCTTTGTAAAATCCTCTAAGATCACCCAGATCTGCACAGCATTGTGTCTTTTCTGCTATATTGATCCATCACTTGTTCTTAATGTCTCGGAGTTTTTGTTGAAGTTTACTACATCAAACTACTCAAACTATAGGAAAAGAAATTCCACCTAAACATTAGGAAAAACTTCCTTATAGTTTTGTGAGATATTTAGCCTTCTTTGTCAGAGAGCTCTGGTGCCACAACCCACTACAAATCCCAGGATTCCATAGGATGGAGTCATGGCAGTTAAAGTGGTGTCAAACTGCATTATTTCTGCAGCGTGGAAGCCAATGAGTCACTTTAAAGTTCACACCACAAAATTGCTTATTAGATATCCCCAACAAGAAAAACTCTGGCTTTAATTGAATCTTTGTCTTAAGAATATCTTGCATTCCCCTCTGAAGCATCTTCCAATATATCTTTGCTTTCTTGCATGTCCACCACATATGATAGAAGGAACCTTCATGTTTCATACATTTAGAGCAAGCATTTTTGACCCCTTTATACATCTCAAGTAGGAAAGCTTAAGCATGGACTATGTGACGAATGTTGCTGTCCTTGAGCAAGCAGGGATCACCAGCATTGAGGCCATGATATTGAGACCACAGCTATGCTGGGCAGGGCATGTTTCTAGGATGGAGGACCATCGCCTCCCCAAAACAGTACTCTATGGTGAACTCACCATGGGTCAGCATAAGAGGGGTGCTCCAAAAAAGCGATACAAGGACTCCCTGAAACAACATCTCAGGCTTGGCCAAATTGATCACCAACAATGGTCCGCCCTGGCCTCACATCGGGAGGCATGGAGAAACACTATCCACTATGCGGCAGCTTTATTTGAGAACTCACGCCAAACAAGTCTTGAAGAGAAACGACAACACAGAAAGAATCACAACCCAGAAACATCACCCAAGGAAACCTTCTGCTGTGCTTTCTGCAACCGGACTTGTCTATCTTGGATTGGCCTTTTTAGTCATCAGTGCGCTTGCAGAAAGTGCGGGATGAGTCCTTCCTGAATCTTCATTTGGGAAGAAAAGCCAGAGAGAGAGAGAGTTCCTGCAGTGTTACTTAAGACTTTGTTTAAGAAAAGGTGGTAATGTCTCAGATAAGTGCCCACTTAAGAAAGGCATCACAGAAGTGTTCAGTTACCTATCCTTGCCCCAAAGATGACATTTCCTATCAGTGGCGTTTCCTGTTTATAAGGCATCATTTTTTCAACTTTGTGTGTGTGCACACATGCACGGCTTCAGGTCACCTGTTGATTTGTGCTGACCCCATTAATGTCATAGGGTTTTCTTCAGCAAAGAGTACTCAGAGGTGGGTTTACCAATTACTTCCTCTGAAATGTAGGCTATAGCACCTGGTACTGGTTGGCAGCCTTCCATCCAAGTACTAACCAGAGATGACACTGCTTAGCTTCCAAAATCAGACAAGTCACCTGTTGATTTGAGCTGACCCCATTAATTTCATAGGGTTTTCTTAGGCAAGGAATACTCAGAGGTTGTTTTGCCAGTTACTTCCTCTGAAATGTAGGCTACAGCACCTGGTATTGGTTGGCGGCCTCCCATCCAAGTACTAACCAGAACTGACACTGCTTAGCTTTCAAGATCAGACAGGATTGGGTGCCTTTAGGGTATTTAGGCCAATTACAGGGTCACCTCCTGGTAGAGACAGAAACTTGTCTAAAAACAGTATTCAACTGTTTAATCATGACATTTAAGCATATTTGATGATGGTAGACAACGGAGTTCATCCTTTCAGACATGGGTGCCAGCTACAAAGTTTGATCAGGAGAGGCTTTTCCAGCTAACCCTTTTCTGACCTTGGCCAGACAATCAAATGTGGTCTGCATTTTGAGCATTTGCATGTACATCTTGACAGGGGTATTGTACAAGTAGGGCCATATTGGGCTACATTTCCATTGGTGCAAACTGAGTTCCAAGTGCAAAAGTAGTTTGCACTCAATTAACTCTGTAGGTGGGAGAGGAGAAGAGAGGAGGGCAGAGTCTTGCCCTTCCCAGTAGCCTCAGGGAAAAAGCAAACAGCTGCAGCCTCTCCTAGTTTGCTGTTCTTCCTCCATAATACCTTTCGCCATCTTGACCACACTCTGATCTTACTTGGCTACGTGCGTCCCAGTTTTCATTTGTGAAATGGCAGAGTTTTATTCTCCTGGAACCCTTTGGGGTCCACAATATGAAACTTTCCATCATGGCAGAATGCTGAATTGCCTATTTGCCAAAACAGGAAAACAACTGGAGCAAGTCAGAGGTCATTTCAAGCTCATTTTGAAAAAAAATGTGGTTTTGCTGTATTTAAAATATGCATTCCAGGACAAATGGTTCACCATTCTGTGTGTGAAAAGAAGGGCCATGCAGGGCAGTTGGGGAAGGGAGGAATCATGGATCACAAAAACAGCTTTGCACGCGTCACCAGAACCTCACCTTCCCCATCCCTGGGGGTAGGGGGGTCATACAGGGAATTTGGCATATTTCATACCTGCAATTGTCCTGAAATTTGTGAGGCAGTAATTGAGACTGGCTACATACTGAGCTAATAGCTCCCCTGGGAAATTTACATATTCATGGCACACTTGTAAGTGCTGTGTCTAAAAGATTTTTTAAAGGTCTGTCTCTTCTTTCAAGTTCTGAATTGCCACTGGAGTCAGTTCTTGGTGGAAGGCAGCAGGGGGAGGAATGGTGTAGTGGTTTGAGTGTTGGACTAGGACACAGGGAGACCAGGGTTTGAATCCCTACTTGGCTATAGAAACCTACTGGATGACCTTGGGTAAGTCACATACTCTCAGCAATGGCAAACCTGCTCTGAACAAATTCTGTCAAGAAAACCCTGTGATAGTTTTGCTTTTGTAAGTCAGAAACAACTTGAAGACACGCAAGAAGCGAGACTGTTGTGAGGGGTCATGGTGGCAAGTACCTGAATATCACCAGGTGCTGTCTGCTTGCCTTTTGTTCTCCAAGGCTTCTCAAGTCAAGAAGAAAGAATCAATGGCTGAGAGAGAGAGAGAAAGGCAGTATTTCCTTTTACTTAAATTGATTCAGGGGAGGCCCTGCCTAGGAGGCAGCAAAGAACTTTGGAAGCCAATAGCACAGACCAGCTTTTCTCAACCTTTTTTACTTGGAAGGAACCTTTGAAATAATTTTCTGGTCTCAGGAAACCCCTGCATAAAAATTATTATAGCCATAGCTTTTCCCAATCTGTCATGGAACCCATAGTGACCTCTTGTGAAACCATAGGCTTCCTGAGAACCTTGGCTGAGAAATCACAGCACAGACACACACTCTCCTGTCTCTCTCTCTCTCTCCAAAAAGGCTCATGCAGATGGGGCAAATATGTTGGGAGGTTGCAGAATTTGTTACTGTAGGGTGGTGGTGTTGTTAAATACGAATGATGCTTCTGTTGTCCAGGACTGTTTTCTGGCAATTTCCAGTACCGGCTGCAACATTTTATTCCCATCCTTGAGTGTGTTTCTTTTTAATTCCATGACATATTAGATCAAAAAAGTATCCTTCACCCCTTTCTCATTTTAATTTTTAAAATCTGTGATCTGCACTGTAGCAGTTTAACTCTCTCTTTTCCTGTTAATAGAAGCCATAGGAGCACTTCAGCAAAGTATGCCCTGGTTTTAAAAATTATTTGGAAGCGCAGATCCAAGAAATCACTATAAGGAGTCCCCTGCTAAAAATGAAACAACCAGATTCTGAGGCAACAACGATTAGAAAAAACCTGGCAAAACTGGAGGAGCTGTATCACTCAGAGTTACAAAAGAAAACTACTTTAAAAACACACACACACCAGTGATTTGAGCACAATGACTTCTGCTGATTCCATACCCTCCAAAAATTTCACAGATGAAAACTGGCTCATATATGGCCAAACAGCATCAGACTGTGGTCAAGATGGCAAAAGTTATTAATGAAGAAGAAAACACAAGCTAGGAGAGGATTGCAGCAGTTGGCTTTTGTTTGAACCTGCTGGGAAGGGCAAGAGTCCTCTCTTCTCCTCCCAGCTGAGTTATGTGAGTGCAAACTACTTTTGTTCTTTGAACTCACTTTGCAGAATTGAAATAAGTTGAGGACAAAGGGGAAAAGTGGGAAGAAGAAAAAGAAAGTGGGACATTTTAGGAGTAGCTGAAAAAGTGGGACAACACAGGAGTAATCAGGACTCTCCCTGACAAATCAGGACATTTGGAAGGTATGTGACACCTCGCCCTCACCATGTCTAAAATGATAGACAGATTAATATGTCTAGCATTTTAAATGAGAAAGATGGTGTGAGGAAAAGAAAACACAGAGGTTAGCTTAGTGAGAGAAACAGGGGTTGGGGAGGAAGGAGAGAATTATTCTACATGGTGGTTCTTAACCTGTGGTCCATGGCCCCCAGGGGGCTGCAACAGCCTCACAGGGGGTCTGCGAAGTCTTGAAGGCTGCTCAGCCCACATGACAGCAGCCAAGGCAAAGACTGGCTGGCTTGACCTGTGCACTGCTGTTTAATCCACTCCAACCATAAATTTGCAGGAAGAAGCAGAAGAAAACTCTTCCCTCCCCTCCAGTGCCTTTGAAGGAAGGGTTAAAGGATGGTGTATTGTATTATTACTATTATCAGGTATTCTCATTATTGTTTGGGTTTTAAATATTGAGTTATGTTTTGGGGGTCCATAGCAACAAAAGATATTTAAAGGGGGTCCCTGGTAAAGAAAAGGTTAAGAACCTCTGGTCTACACAAATAGTGGCTCTCTTCATCCTTCCCCTTTTCTTTCTTTCTTTCTTTCTTTCTTTCTTTCTTTCTTTCTTTCTTTCTTTCTTTCTTTTTCTCTCCTTCTCTTCCAGCCTTTTTTTCCTGCCTTGTCACAAGATCCCTTTCCCTAGCACCCCAACCTCTCCAATCATGTTTCTGCTGAGCTGCCATCTGCTTCTCAAGCAAGAGGAGAGTGTGCAGAAAGGTGGGACCCCCTCCCTCCTTTGGTGTCATGGATCAGACTGAGGCTAAGGGTAAGGGGCAGCTTCCCCTCTCCCTGCCTGCCTCCCCCCCCCCGCTGCCTCTTTCTTCTTCTGTTCAGGCTTCTCACTGCCACACTCTTCTTCTTCCACTTGCACCTCCTTCTCTCTATGTGTGTCCTGGCTCTTTCTCCTCCCCATCCCCCAAAACATGAAACATGACTGGGCCATGTTGGATTCTCAACATTTTAAAATATTAAGTCCCATTAAATTCAGCAGAACTTGTTTCCCAGAATGATGTGCTTAGGGTTGGCCTGTTGTTCTCTATTGCTCGGTAACTCTGCTTCTGTTCTTGCTGCTATTACTGTTAAACAAAATCCAAAATCCACCAAAAGAAGTGATACCTTTATTTGCTAACCAAATGCAAAACAAATGATGCAAGCTTTCAAAGCTCTACTGGCTTCTTCATCAGGCAAAAGATGTTAAAGGAAGGAAGGTAGGTGACGGTGTTGGAGTAACAGATCTACATGCTGTTTCAGATGTTACTTGTGTTGTTGTTCAGGTGAGGGGTCTTGTGCAGGCTGAGGCCACACCTACTTCCTGACCATGTGGAGTTGAGACAAAAGACAGTAAAAAATTAAATCCTTTTGCTGCAGTGAGGCAACCTCTCTGGCACCCAGCATGGCCCTGCTCCTTTGTGAAGTCAAGGGCCCCTTTGTTAGGCAGTGATCATTGGATTTTTCAAGAACTTTTTGTACTTCTGGATCTGGAAACAACTTTTAGGTTATTATTATTTTATTGTTATTATCATCAGAATTAATCATCATCCCTCTCCCAAGATATATAGTGAATTCTTAGTGGCATTGTGGTGATGATTTGGGTTTAAGAGAGGATTCCACCATCACATTTGCAATTCCAAAATTCTGTTTCAAAAAATGTGCCAGTGGAGGGCACTAGTTAATGGGAACAACTTTAATGATTGGCTGGAGCTCACTCTCACTTGGATGCAGAAGGTTTTGCTAAGCTATACATCCATGGTGCTGCAGAGGAAGGACAGGAAAGGGAGGCAAGCAAATTTTGATACTAAAAATCAAATGAAAAATCTTTTTTTCCCCATTACTTAATATACCCATTTTTATAGAATCCTCCAATTATCTTCCCGGGGTATGTGTTGTACATACTAAGAAAGCAATGAAAATATTGGTGTAAAAAGGACTACAGACTCCAAAAACATCAAGATGGTCTCAAAATCAATATAAGGACAACGACCAAGACTAAATGTGTATTTAAAAAATATGGTAAAATAAAACAAGGGCTGTTTGTCTGGCATCGCAGGTAGAGCAGTCCATTTTTAAATGTGTTGTTGCTGCTGCTGTATGCCTTCAAGCAATTTCTGACCTATGGCAACCCTAAAGTGAACCTATCTCAGGGTTTTCTTGGCAAGATTTGTTCAGAAGGTGTTTGGTTTTGCCTTCCTCTGAGGCTGAGAGAATGTGACTTGCCCAAGGTCACTCAGTGGGTTTCCATGACTGAGCGGCGATTCAAACCCTGGTCTCCAGAGTCATAGTCCAACACTCAAACCATTACATCACACTGGCTTCCATTTTGAAGTTCAGGCATGCATCTTAGCAATCTCTATAGACAAATTCCCAATGAAGAGCCAAAAAAGGCAGAGAGGTATGCTGATTCATATCAGCCAACTAATTCTACTCAGGTATACCCCAGTTAACAAAATAGATGTGTTCTTGGGATCTACTTTTTTAACAGAACTTTGGATACCAGAGGGAGAAATAACATGGAAAGACTAGGGATAGGTTCTTACACCACACACACACACACACACACACACACACACGAGCAGTTCAACATGTTTCAGAAAACTTTTTCATAACTAACAGTAGGCACAAGTGAAATGAAATAACCAGGTCATATTAGTCTTGCATAAGTAAGCAAAAACATTTTGGATTACTAGAGACCATTTGAAAGCTACTTCCAAATGCAATCTTGGGATGATTTTTTTTTCTTTCAACAGCCTCCACTTTTCTCATGATTTGCATTTTGATGAAGAAACATACAGACTATGCTTTTTCAACACACCAGCGTAGCTGATGAGGCAGGCTATAATCTGCTTTCCCCTTTTCTTTCTGTTTTGCTCTTCACAAAAGCTCAACAAGTGATTCTGGAGGCAGCTGTTTACCTTGCCTGTAGTACTTAAGCACACACAGCGACAGTAGGATCACCTAGAGCAGAATCCCATTCTTTCCCAAGCCAAGCTTTATTGCATTGTTTACTGCAGACATATTGCTGCAACCCAACATTGAAAGGCTATCTTTCTCCAGCCCTTTCTTCACTATTCTCCAAATGTCATTGCTGCAAAAAACTTCCAGCTAGACAGAAGTCAAAAACGGTGGGCGGGGCTGGGTTCCCATAAAAATACTTTATAAAGATGAGTTCCTTTGTCAGAAGCTTTGTTGACTGAGATATACCTGTAATTCCACCCTTGGGGAACTCAAAAAGGATGTCCGTAGGTTTCCATTTTCCCTCCCACTGCTTTCTGTGTTCACCAGATTTGGCTTGTGAGCACTACCACATCTCCTGAATGGTTGATGTTCTCAAGGATTTAATGGATGACATTCTTTTTTTAAAAGAAATCATAGAAGCAGAAAATATTATCTTTCTCAATAGCAGAATGAAGTTAGGGTTCCTAGATCCGCTTCTTTGATCCTCAGAAGGAAAGGGAGGAATCTCAGGCTGAGAGCACTGCCTTGAAAAGTAAGTGCAGTTGTGGTCTGTAGTTTCCTCATTTTTTAGACTAGGTACATTTGAATGATGTACTTGAAAGCTTGGTGCTAAATGTATCCCTAAATGCTTAGGGATGTCACCAGGGGCTGGCCTTTGTAACATCAAACTTACAACATCACCAGGGCCTGCTGCTTGTGACATCACAAGGGCTCATCCCTAGATCTCAGGTTTTGGTCCTGAAATCGCAGGGCCTGAGGTAAACCTGACCTGGAAACCCTAAACAAAATACACATTTTAGGTAGCCTGTTGGCCAATGAGGCACTTGGCTGCTGTCAGGATTGGTCCTGGACACAACCTGTTCCTTCCAGTTTCAGTGTTTCCATTTAATCTTGCTATTAATTTTGTTTTCATTTTTCTGCACTTGTGAATGAGGGTTCTTTGCTAATTGTGGAAAGGAGTAATAACGGTTGCAATGAGAATGGAGAGGAAAGCTTGCACCTGCAATACTGGGCTTGAGAAAAAGGGGTTGGATGCTTGTTCAGGAGGAGGAGGTCAGGGGATGATAGGTGACCAATAGTATTGAAGCCCACCAGATTTCAAAGATTGCAATATGCTTTTATTATACTGTCTGTCTTCTAAGGGGCTGTCTAAATGGTGAAAATACTCCTCACAGAATGTGATGAGAATCCTACCTGTCTTAATGGAATCCCACATCATTACACTGTATTTGGAAGGAGAGAGGCCATAAAACATCAAAAACGCCAAAGGAAAAGCTGTGAAGGCTTTTCCCAGAGTTTTTTAAAAAGTCAGGGGAATGTACATTCCTGCTGTTTAGTGTGACGGACAGCTATGTGGATAAATACGAATAGTGGGCTTCAGGAGCCAATCCTCTGAGAGGAGGCAGAAAGGGAGGCGCTTCTTGAGATTTGAAGTATGACAGTTCAGAGTATGACTGCCATCAGGTCACCTCCGCCCCCCAACATCCCCTCCCTCCCCATCCACCCCCTCACCCCACCCTGCTGCCGCCATCCACAGATAATTGAATCAACAGATGGTGAATCAGTGGATGGTGGGGTGCTACTGTATTTAATTCAGTTATGTGTATGTTATGTATGTGTTAATTCAGTTAACTGAATTAACACATACATAACATACACATAACTGAATTAAATACAGTATGTTATGTATGTGTCGCTTGTGGGCACTACAGTTGGGACAAGCGATTTGCTTTGAATCACTTTCCCAAATGAACAGAAGTGCAAAGCTGATTGGCCAGATGGAAACAGGGAGAGGGGCTTGTGACACAACCCAGTCACACCAAGGTGGTCAAGGGCAAAATTCAAAGCACCAGCCCCACTTTACCTGCCAGGGTTCAGCCTGGCCACCTCTTTACCCTCTATTCCTTCCACCTCGTTTCCTATGTTTCCCTTAGTTCCTTCCTTCTTTTCTCTCTCTCTTTGGTTCCCCTTTATTCCCCTTCAGTGCAATCTCTCTTTCAGAACAGATCCATCCTCCCCTTTCTCCCAGTCAGCAGATCTTCTTGATGTGATCTGGCCTGTCCTCTCCATGGCTCTAGGGTCTGCTTCCAGATGGAAAATTCCTTCTGTATGGCATGATTACCCAGAGCTGGCTCCGCATGTGATTGAAGTCTTCCAACACAAGCTTTTAGCAAGACCTCCTCTAACTGGGTGTCCATATTAGAGTCAACTTGTGCATCTTCTCTCTCCTGTCCTCTTCCCCTGCCAGGTAGGCCTGCATTCCTCATCAACCTTCTTCTTGGCATCCACTTCCTTCCCTTCATTGATCTGATGGCCAATGAGATGGGCCTTTGCTTGCATTGCAGCTTAATTAGTTCCTTCCTTCTGAACCAGGGATATTACTTTTACTTAAATGTGTGGAGTGTGTTTTGGTAGCTTGCTTTTACATGTACAGTTGTCCCTTCATATTTGCTGGGGTTTGGTTCCAGGACCCCCCATAGATACCAAAATCTGTGAATACTCAAGTCCCATTATATGCAATGGCATAGCAAAATGGTGTTCCTTATATAAGATGGCAAAAACAAGGTTTGCTTTTTGGATTATTATTTTTTAAAGAATATTTTCAAGCTGTGAATACTTAAATCCATGGATACCAAATCCGTGGATACAGAGGGACAACTGTATATGATGGGAATGGACAGAGTCTGTGGTTGAATTAACAACAAGTACAGTCCTCCCTCAACATTCGCAGCCTCCACACTCGCAGTTCCACATATTTGTGGTTTGCGAGGGGAGGCCAAGGAAAGTGGCGATGGGGCCTCTGAGGCCCCGTCACCACTTTCAGGAAAGAGGGGGGAGGCATGGGGAGGTGACTACAGGGCCTCTGGAGGCCCCGTTCTGGCCTGGGGAGGGAGTGGGGAGGCCGGTTGAGGTGACTACGGGGCCTCCGGAGGGCCTCTGGAGGCCCCATGATGGCCTGGGGAGGGAGGTGGGAGGGTGGTTGAGATGACTATGGGGCCTCAGGAGGGCCTCTGGGGGCCCCATGGTGGCCTGGGGAGGGAGGGGGAAGGCCAGTTGAGGTGACTATGGGGCCTCCGGAGGGCCTCTGGAGGCCCCATGGTGGCCTGGGGATGGAGCAGGAGGCTGGTTGAGGTGACTACAGGGCCTCTGGAGGCCTCGTGGTTGCTTTGGGAGGGAGGGGGAGGGCCGTTTTTATTCACGGAATTTTCACATTTGCGGGGGCCTGTGGAACCTAACCCCTATGAATGTGAAGGGATAATTGCATAACTTTATTAAAGGGGATGAATAACAGTAACATGGAATGTTATTTAGAACAGTGCTTAAACCTTTACAATGTTATCCCTTATTTCCCAGACTCATTCATTCTTTGTCCACCCACTTCTCTAATTCAAACTATTAACCTCTGCCCACTGTTTTACCACATCCAAAGCCTCTCTCATACAGCACACACAGGGCCCTCTGCTCCAAATAACTGTCATCAACTGACCTCTGTTCTTAACTCTCCCTCACTCGAACTGTCATGCAAACTTCAAACATCCAGAAGCCCCTCTAGTTTCCCTGCCATAGGGTTGACTCCTAGAACACATTTCTCCCATTCACTCATCCAGCTGTCCATCACAGGTCTTGCTAACAAAGGAAGTGCCCGGAACTACCATGTTGGATTTTCGTTTTAGTGAGTGATCGCTAAGGCAATAAAATGGGTTGGGGTTTTTTTGCAGGGGGGTGGTAAATGCGAAATCTCACTGTATTAAACACAGGAAATATTTTTTTAAAAAAATTAAGTTCAGCTGCAAATTCTGGTAAATTAAAACACGAGCAATTCACTCACTTAAGACAAATTGCAGCTGGTCCGATTTGCCATTACTGTGGAGCAATCAAGGGGTGGGTTTTTTTGTTTTGTTTTGTTTTTTGCCTTGTATAGGCGGGCCCTCAGTTTCAGTTCTGAGGAACAACCTTGCATGATATGCTTTCTGGATTACTGTGCCAAATAAAGTTTTCTGTTTAGCTCTAAAACTGTTGGCCACTGTGTCTGGTGCAGCTGCCATATACTTGCAAATGCAAGTATATGACAGCTGCATTCTCTGGGACCCATAGGAGATTAGCTGATTGATCAGCTGGGCTGTGGGCAAAAGCTGTTCAGACCTTTAGTTAACTTCCCCTCTTTCAGCAAACACAAAACAGCCAAGATGACTGCTTCTATAGTCCTAATGAGAATTAGCACTGAATTTGCAATTCTCAGCCAAGGTTGCCTAGGTGGATAGAAAGCTTGAATGCCACTTTCATCCCAGCAATCTTGCTCAAGACTGTTGTGTCCTTGACAGTAATAGCGAGGTTAAAGTGTCCCACCCTAATTCTTTCCCCTTCCCTATCCCAGCACACTAATAAGGTATGTGGGGAGAGTATCTGAGCATGTCTGAATTTGTGTGCGCCATTTAGCACAACTTGCAGCTCTTGTGACTCAAAAGGCAGCCCATTCCTGTTTTAAAGATACAGTTGGCCCTCTGTATCCACGGATTTGGTATCCTCTCTTTCTTCCTCTCCCCCTCCTTGGTTTCTTTCCGGTTGTAAGTCTTCTTTTTTCTTCTCTTTTACCTTCGTCTTCTTGTTGGTCTTTCCTTCTCCCTCTTTGTTCGTCCTGCTTGGCCTCTTGTTGTGTCCAGCTGTTGCTTTTTCCTTTGTCCATTCTTTTTTCCTTGCTGAATCTTTTACTGAATTCCTTAGCTTTTTGTAATGAGTTAGTTCTATATCTTCTTTGTTGGTAAGTAAAGGAAACACCTTCAGCTCTTTCCCATCTATAAGCAAGTTTTTAAGGAGGACAGGCCCTCACCTTCATTCTTTTACCTGGCTGTAGTCTCAGCTACCAAGTCCAGCTACAGAGGAAGCAAGCCTGCCTAGGGCTAGAACATATATCACATGAGGTTAATATTACTGTGGAGCATCTGTGACTCTTAACCACCCAGATATCCCCCATGTGTTTCATAACCACAGCTGAAGACAGTTCATAGTTCAGTGGTACAGCCCCTTCTTTTCCAACAGGTTCAGTCTCTCCAGTCAGGGTAGATAAAGACTGGAACTTTGTGTCTGGAACCTTGAATGGCAGCCAGTGTCAACACTACTAGACAAGTAGAACCCATCATTGATTCCTGTATGGCAAGGCAGCTTTCCTCATATAGTGCAGCTGTCCCAGTTTGGCAGGGACAGCTCCAATTAATCCTGTCATCCCAGTTTTCCAGCTGCTTTTAAAATGTACCAGTTTCTTTCTCCTGCCACTTTCCCCTTTTATCTTTAGGGAGATAAAGATAAACTTCAGTTGCTGCAAACTGAGTTCAGAGTACAAAAGAAGTTTGCACTCAGTTATCTCAGTTGGTGGGAAAGGAGAAGAAGGGGTATAGTCCTTGCCCTTCCCAGTAGCTTCAGGCAAAACAAATTGCTGCAGCCTTTCTTAGCTTGTGTATTCTTCCTCCTTAATAACTTTTGCTATCTTGATCACACTCTGATGTTGCTTGGCTATGTGTGTTTTCACCTGAGAAATGTTGTAGGGTCTGTCTTCTGCAGGATAAGACATCATTCCTATGTTAAAGAACCAAAGTGCTAGTTCATATCAAATCTAGCTCAATGAGTAAACTCAGTTCAGCATGTTAAATGCAGAATCATAATTTTAATTCCCGTATCAAATCTAGCTCAATGAGTAAATTCAGTCCAGCATGTTAAATGAAGAATCATGTTTAATTCTCAGTCATTTGGTTGCTATAGTTGCAAAAGAAGGAGGGAAATAATCTTATTATAGTACTAATTCTATTAATCAGACTTGTACTTTTCATTGTGCTAATCACAACAGTATGGAACACTTGGTTTCAAAATGAATATTCTGTCTTGATAAAGAAACTGGAAGTCTTGTTTAATTTGTACAAAACTTTAGTGACTTATCTCTTTTGAAATTTCAGGTTAGGTCTACCTTAAGATAACAAAGCAAAACAAATGTGTGTGTGACATTGAAGTAATTGGGTTGGATCCAAAGTTTTGTTATGTTTCATGGATCTTAAATTATTCATGATGTATGGTCACAGGTATACCGCCCTGCAAATTAAGCTTGTATTACCCTCCAATGATCAGTCACAAACTCAGTACAATATGTGTTGATGAGAAAATCATGTGCTAAGACAAACAGATGCCTTTACTATTAAGGGAGTACAACCTATGCTTTAAACATGTGTAATCCAAGCAATTTTTCACCTTACCACTAAAAAAGCCACTGTTGAGGGCAGCGAATGCATGCAACAGATAGGGCTCCTGTTCCCCCTTATACATGTGTGTAGGAATTGTAGGTACAAGATGGGGAGGAAGAGTAATCCGTAGGAAAGCAACCTGTAGGAAAGTAAATTGGGGGCAAGGGTTGAGATCTCCTTACTGGGAATCTCTTTTGGTGTTAAAAATCAGATTCCTAATTGCCCCAGACCTCCGTCCGCCCATTTACTTTCAGCTTGGCTTTTGGGGATTCCAGCGGAACTTTGGTGAAGAAGTGAAACTGTGAGGAAGAGGAAGAATTGAACCAGGCTGTTTTGGGCCATGGACTTGTTACCCCAATCATGTGGGGTCTGTGGGGACCCTCTGATGTCCTAATATTAATTTGGGGAATTTAGCTACTCAACTTGGCATGCGAGAGGTCAGACAGTGGCGGGACCTTTTAACCTATGTATACTGGTAATAATGGAGGAGACTCTAAGCCAAAAGGTACAATTAAATTATCTTTGTTGGGAATTAATATCAACAGCATTCACACAAACATTCAGGCTTCAGATACTCAGACAAGGCTATCAAAGATAGTTGGAAGTATTTGGACAAAAGAATAGAGTAAGGGGATGGCAGGTTATACTGTACCGAGCCTGCAGAGCTGAGATCATGAAGTAAACCAACAGCAAGGAGGTCCGGGTGATTAACTGGCTACACAGTGTGACATGGAGTCAAAAGAAAATGGAATTGTGTGTCTGGCTACACAGACTGACGTGGAGTCAACAGGAAGGGAATCTGTGTGCACTTTGGTGGTGTTTTAGGGTGATATTTATATGAAATATTTCCCCTGAAAGGATAGGAGTTTGAGTAAAATACAATGGTTCTCAGAGATTCCCAGGCCAAAACAAAGGGTACTTCAGAAGAGTTAATGAGCACTAATGGTTGATGCTTTTAGACTGGAATAGGAAACAGGCAAGGTCTTTCATTGGAGGGGAGCAGGAGAGGAAAGATATTTACAAGCATTAAGATATCTTGCTATCGTTGAGTGGATTAGTGAATGACTCACCTCCAGGTGTTATTTCCTGATCTTGAGTATTTGTTTTGGGGAATTTCCAAAGGCCCTTCCCTTGTTCTTCATGAATCCCACCTTGTTATTTGGGGGTTCCCAATTTTTCTGTAACCACGTGGATGGCCACCTTAGCCGAATTATTAAATATAGCCAACTATTAGATATTCCAAGATGGGGGCTATCTGAGGATAGGTAACAATCTTCTTCCTGCCAAAGCATCAGGTTTACCTCTTGACTAAACAGGACGTGACATCCATTAATGGTCCAGTTGCTTCATAAAGCTGTTACTCATAGTATCAGAAAACTAAGCTCCTTCATCCAATAAACTATGCTCCTGCAAAATAGACTGTTTATTTAATCAAGTCCTTAATGAAGTTATTCACAGCAAGTCTTCAGGCAACTCTTTCTAAAAATAGGTTGCCGTGATGACTCAAAGTAGTGCTCCTGCCAGTCTACCTACAGTAAGTCAGACAAGATTACTTAGATAATACCAGGCTCCATACCTATCAAGGGAGGGGGGCAAAATGAGTGTGTCCCCCCCCCTAAGAATTCTGCCCTTTCCCTATTAAATTTATCTTCATCCCCCAAATTTCTTGCGTTCCAACAACTTAAAATTTCACTTGAGTATTTTAAAATCCTGTTTAGGTATCTAAAGGAGCAAGCAATGTTACCAAGGAAATGTGAATACAGGTAATACAGGAATACTAAGACTGAGTGGTTTTTTATTTCTCTTTGGAATGTTAGAAATTTGGGGACTGCAGGAAAATTTCATTTAGGGAGACAGAATTCTTATTCGGGGGGGGGGGTAATGCCCTCATTCTCCCCACTCCTCACAGCTATGCCCCTACTTCCTATCATAGAATCATAGAATTGCAGAGTTGGAAGAGACCACGAGGGCCATCCAGTCCAACCCCCTGCCACGCAGGAAATCACAATCAAAGCATCCCCGACAGATGGCCATCCAGCCTCTGTTTAAAGACCTCCAAGGAAGGAGACCCCACCACGCTCCGAGGAAGTGTGTTCCACTGCCGAACAGCTCTGACTGTCAAAAAGTTCCTCCTCATGTTGAGGTGGAATCTCTGTTCCTGGAGCTTGCACCCATTGCTCCGTGTTCCAGTCTCTGGAGCAGCAGAAAACAAGCCTGCTCCATCCTCAGCGTGACATCCCTTCAAATACTTAAACAGGGCTATCATATCGCCTCTAAACCGTCTTTTTTCCAGGCTAAACATACCCAGCTCCCTAAGTCTCTCCTCATAAGGCATTGTTTCCAGACCTTTCACCATTTTAGTTGCCCTTCTCTGGACACGCTCCAATTTGTCAATATCCTTTCTGAATTGTGGTGCCCAGAACTGGACACAGTATTCTAAGTGAGGTCTGACCAAGGCAGAATAGAGTGGCACTATTACTTCCCTTGATCTAGACACTATACTTCTATTGATACAGCCCAAAATTGCATTGGCCTTTTTAGCTGCCGCATCACACTGTTGGCTCATGTTCAACTTGTGGTCTACTAGGACTCCTAGATCCCTTTCGCACATAGTCTCATTCAGCCAGGTCTCTCCCATCCTATATTTATGCATTTCATTTTTCCGCCCTAAATGCAGTACTTTACATTTCTCCGTATTGAATTTCATTTTGTTAGCTTTGGCCCAGCTCTCCAGTCTATCCAGGTCATTCTGAATTTTGATCCTGTCCTCTAGGGTATTAGCTACTCCTCCCAATTTGGTGTCATCTGCAAATTTGATAAGTATGCCCCTAATTCCCTCATCTAAGTCATTGATAAAGATGTTGAATAGCACTGGGCCCAGGACAGAACCCTGTGGCACCCCACTGGTCACATCTTTCCAAGAGGAAGAGGAGCCACTGCTGAGCACCCTTTGGGTTCGGCCGGTCAACCAATTGCAAATCCATTGAACAGTTAACTTGTCTAGCCCACATTCTACAAGCTTGTTTGCAAGAATGTCATGGGGAACCTTGTCAAAGGCCTTACTGAAATCAAGGTATGCAATGTCCACAGCATTCCCTTCATCTACCAAGCTGGTAACTTTATCAAAAAAAGAGATCAGATTAGTCTGGCATGACTTGTTTCTCTGAAACCCATGCTGACTTTTTGTGATTATGGCATTGCCTTCTAAATGTTCACAGACTCTCTGTTTAATGATCTGTTCTAGAATCTTCCCTGGTATTGATGTCAGACTAACTGGACGATAGTTGTTGGGATCCTCTTTTTTCCCCTTTTTGAAGATGGGAACAACGTTTGCCCTCCTCCAGTCTGCTGGGACTTCCCCTGTTCTCCAGGAGTTCTCAAATATTATTGCCAATGGCTCTGAGATTATATTTGCCAGCTCTTTTAATACTCTTGGATGTAGTTCATCTGGTCCTGGAGATTTAAATTCATTTAGATTAAGAAGGTATTCCTGTACCACCTCTTTACTTATTTTCAGCTGGATTTCCCCTATTGTGTCCTCTGTTCCATTTTCCTCAGGTTGGTCCTCCTTTTCCTTTTCTGAAAACACTGAGGCAAAGAAGGTGTTGAGTAATTCTGCCTTTTCTCTGTCCCCTGTTAGCATTTTGCCATCTTCTCCACGTAGTGGCCCTATCATTTCCTTCTTCCTCCTTTTGCTGCGGACATACCCAAAAAAACCCTTTTTATTGTTCTTAACCTCCCTAGCAAGCCTGAGCTCATTCTGCACTTTAGCTTTTCTGACTTTACTCCTACATGTGTTCGCTATCTGTTTGAATTCTTCTTTGGTGATTTCCCCCCTTTTCCATTTCCTATACATGTTCCGTTTAAAACTTAGCTCCATTGAAAGTTCTTTAGTCATCCATCGTGGTTTCTTGAGACACCTCCCATTTTTCTTCCTCAATGGTACTGTTTGAAATTGTGCCTTCAGTATCTCCCTTTTGAGAAAGTCCCATCCGTCTTGAGGTCCCTTCTCTTTTAGTATTCTTGACCATGGGATCATCCCCAGTATTTCCCTGAGTTTATTGAAATCAGCTCTCCTAAAGTCAAGAATGCGTGTCTGACTATGCCTGGCTTCTCCTTTCCATTGTATAACAAACTCCAGGAGAACATGATCACTCTCACCTAAGGATCCCACCACTTGCACCCCATTAACTAGGTCGTCTCTGTTGGTTAGGATCAGATCTAAAATAGCTGACCCCCTTGTTGCCTCTTCCACCTTTTGGACCATGAAATTGTCTTCCAGGCATGTAAGGAATTTGCTAGACCTTGTAGTTTTGGCTGAGTTAGATTGCCAGCAAATATCAGGATAGTTGAAGTCACCCATCACTACTACATCTCTCCTTTCTGCATGTATGTTCATCTGTTCTAGAAAGGCAACATCCAATTCCTCCGTCTGATTTGGGGGTCTGTAGTAGAGTCCCACAATAACATCCCTGTTGTTTCCCTCCCCTTTAATTTTTATCCAGATGCTCTCCACCTGGCTTCCAGTATTGATGTCATGGATCACTTCACTGGTGTAAATATCCCTGACATATAATGCTATTCCTCCTCCTTTCCTGTTTGGCCTGTTTCTCCTATAAAGGTTATACCCCTCTATTCCTACGTAGGTGTGTTATCATTTTGTCCATTGCAAAACGGTGCCTGCAATTAAAAATCTATTCCAGGATTACCAAGAATGATACAACTTGTAGGCCAACACATTTGGAAGATATTGGGTTAGTGAAAACAGTGTAATGCAGAGAGAAATTAGCTACAGTTGTGATGGAAGATGCAGCAGAATTGTAGCTGTACAACATCACAGGGGAGCCAAACTATCAACAGTGCACAGATGAGATAGTTAGCATGTGGGATTTTTGCGCATGCCTTCCCTCTAAAAGCACAGCTAGCTCAGGGAATGTTCTGTGGTCCCATTTTTTCAGCTGCTTTTAAAATGTCCCAGGTTCTTTATCTTCTTCCCACATTCCCTCTTGTCCTCTGCTTACTTCAATTGCTGCAAACTGTGTTCAAAGTACAATGGCAGTTTTCACTCAATTAATAATAATAATAATAATAATAGTAATAAATAATGTTTTACCTGCCTCTCCCTGTGGATCGAGGTGGAGAAAAACAAATTAATATATAAACATAATGTTGGTTAAAGAACACATATCAGTTAAAACATATATCAATTTAAAAGAACAAACAAGACCGAGACATTTTTAAACAATCAATCCACAATTTAAAATTCACACTTTAAAATCATCTGGATAGGCCTGCTGGAAGAGACTGGTCTTTAGTACTGCTTTAAATTCAGACAGCGTATTCAGCTGTCATATTTCTTCCAGCAGGTCATTCCGCAGTCTAAGGGCTGCTGAAGAAAAGCAAACTGCTGCAGCCTTTCCTGAGATTTTCACGTGGGGCCAAAATGCCCCACTACTGCCCTGCCACCTCCTCTCCCGTTCCTGCCATGGAATAACGTAAATCTTTCACACACTTACCTTAATTCCACAGTAGGAACGGGCTCCCACTCCCCTCGCCGGCCGGCCATAAATGCAGCCATTGTAAGGCTGCTTTTACGACTGGCTGTCTGAAACGTTATCACGTTATCGCGTGAGAATTGCCGGGCGGTAAATTTAAATAATAAAACTCCCCCAAACATAAAATCAGTTCACCAAGCACAAAAAAACACTTTAAATCACAAAATCAAAACAGGGAGGGTAAAATAAAGGGTGCCACTTACCTGGATGTCCAGATCGTACCAGGAACAGACCTCCCCTCCATGGCTATCATTTCAGAACAGGAATGGGGCTCCTGTTCACACACACACGTGATTGCGTGATAACGACAGAATGGGAGGTCTATTCATGATGAAAAATCGGGATTACATTGTTCCGAAACAGTCACGGGAGCAGGATGGATGCAGGACAGAACGGAGTCAACGTTGTCCGAAAGGGAAAACCTTTCCCAACCCTGTTCTGTTCCTGCCACGGGATATATAGCCCGTGTGAAAATCTCCCTACTTTGTGTGTGTGTTTTCCTGTAATTTTTGCCATCTTGACCATACTGTGATGTTGCTTGGTCACACATGTCCTGTTTTCATCTGTGAAATGTTGGCGGGAAAGGTAGAGTGAGGAGACTGAAACTTGGAGAGTTACTTCCAGTCAGTGTCAACAGTACAGTGCTCGATGGCCCAACAGCATGACTCTGTAAAATACATTTCCTAAGTTCCTATGTACAGAAAAAAGGGAAATGATTGTAGCTTAATGTGATAAGTGTGTGTGTGTGTGTGTGTGTGTGTACCTTCAAGTCACCTGTCAACTTAGGGCAACCCCATGAATTTCCTAGGGTTTTCTTAGGTAAGGAATACACAGAGATGGCTTACCAGTTCCTTCCTCTGAAATATAGCTTTATACACCAGGTCAAATTCCAAATGGGAAAAAAAAAAAACCTTAACAGGTTGGAGAGCTTTTAGCAGCCAGACTGCAGCAGGAGCAAGTGCTGTAATTATTTAAAGGCTTGGACTTTGTAACTGTGAAGAAAATTCTGCAGGGTGACTTCCCCTTGGTGGGACTTTTGTAGTTTTAGCATCTCATCAGGAAGAGGCTGAAGGCTGTGTGGCTTGATTAGGGACATAGCTGGTACACTGTATCACTTTAATCCCCTTAAATGGGGGATGGAACTCTCCATGTATCTTGAGATAAAACTCCACACAGAAGAATAACATACAAACTTCCCCTGTTAAGAGAGAACTGGCTTCTTGCTTCTAGTATTTTTTGAAAGAAAGATGGCTACTGCTTTCCTTTTCAAAAATGGCCCCTGGTTATTTTTATTGATAACTAAACAATGTTTATGTGTGTGTGCGCGCCTTCAAGTCACCTGTCAACTTATGGCAACCCCATGATTTTAATAGGGTTTTCTTAGGCAAGGAATACTCAAAGCTGGTTTGCCAATTCCTTCCTCTGAAATATAGCCTTGTTACCTGAATTGCATGGAATCTGTGAGGATCCCACTAGAGTCTACATCTTAGTATGGGGAATTTTAATTAGTTCATGGCAGCAAGAGGCCATGCAACTGCAGGATTTTTTTTATCTATGTATACCAGTAATAACTGAGGACACACCACACAAGGGGGTGAAATAAAAATAGTTTTCATTGAACAATAATCAAGGAAACACACACACATGCACTCAGGCTTCAAGCAGTCACACAAGGCTAATGAAGAAAGTAGGAAGTATTTGGATAGAGGAATAGATTGAGGGAATGATGGCTTATTTACCATGCCTATCCAAGAAGCAGAGATTTATTCAGCAGAAGTTATTCAGATGGAGCTCTGAGGGTCACACAGCAGAGTGGTACAGTGGATGGATGCAGGGAAGCTGTGAACATTTTGGCCATGTTTTAGAGTGATATTTATAGTCAAGTTTCCGCTTGAAGGTTGATTTTGAGTGGAATACAGTGTCTGTCAGAGGTCCCCAGGATTGAGACAAAGGATTTTCCAGATGTGTTAATGATCGTTGATGGGCAAGACATTTGGGACTGAATGGGCACAGGCAACCTTCTATTGTGGAGGAAGGGGGAAGAGAAAATAACTGTTTTGCAATCACTGAGTGCTTGGCTATCCTTATAGCATTAGCAAGGGCATTTATATTTCTATACCACTTATCAGTGCAAAGCACTCTCTAAACAACTTACAATGTGTTAGCTAATTGCCCCCAACAAGCTGGGTACTCATTTTACTTACCTACGGAAGGATGGAAGGTTGAGTTAACCTTGGAACCCTGTAGGATAGAACTCAGAACATTGTGGCTGCAGTACCATCATTTACCCACTGTGCCACCAGGGCTCCTTGATTGGATTAGTAGATGACTCACCTCCAGGAGTTCTCAGGAAGAACTCTGACCTGTGTATGGCCTGTTTAAGGAGTTTGGAAGGCCCCTCCCTAGGCTGTGTGTGATTCTAACCCAGCCTTTCTCAACCTTTTTATCCTGGTGGAACTCTTGAAGCCATTTTCAGGCTTCAAAGAACCCCTGCCTAAAAATGATTATATCTATAGCTAAAAAAAAAAAAAAAGTTATTTTTTTCAGTCTCAATATCTGGAGGACCCCCCTAGCAACTTCTTGGGAATATTGAAAAACCCTGCTCCATCATCTTGGTGGAGCCTTTGTGCCCTGCGACACCCCCCCCCAAAAAAGCCCCCTGCTCCCTGCACAATCCCACCTCTCCGCCTGCCTGGGAGCTCTGGAGCAGCAGCTTTTCTTCCATGCACCCTCTGTGGGTAGGGGCTTTGCCGGGGGTCCCTGGGACCTGCTCTCCTCGTGTGCTTTCTTCTGCCTGTGCAGCACCATCTGGGAGGCCATGATCTGCTGGCACTCAGCAATGAGGGTGCACTTGGTGCAGCTACAGTCCTGCCAGCGTAGAAAAGGGGGGTAGACACTATGTCCTAACAAATCATACACCATTCAATTACAGCAATTTATCTCATATACTTTTTGAGGATACACAAGTTATTAGCACATATAGAACAGTCAAGTGTACAACATCCAATGAAATAAACAATGCGACATCCAATGCAATAAACAATGAAATTATACTAATTTTTAACAGTAACAAAAGGAATTTGAACAACATCAAAGCAGCAGTGTTCTACAATAAAGATGATTAATACTAGAATATCATGCTTATACAACTACAAAGATACATACACTGTAATGACTTCACAAATGGAATTTTTTCTTTTGTACATATATGTATCTCAAAGCTGAGTCCCAAATGTGAACCCGTGCTAAGAATTTCTGGATCAGCCGCAGAGTCTTTGGCTGAAACACCTGTATATCAAGAGGGATCCAGACGGCTCCTCCGGAGTTCCTGTTTTTACCCATTTCGGTCAAAGACCTTTTTCAATGGATAGGAGGCTGTTTTTTATATATAAAATAAAGCATACACTATTTTACCATGTCTTCAAATATCATAGTTCTACTTAGAATTGATTTTAAGCACTGAATTTTTAGCCTACCTTTTTTAATTGTCTAGCCTGGAAAACATGGGGATCAACTTCTTTTTCTTTTTATGCTGCTATGCTGTAAAAGATTACAATTTTACAATTTTGCTCTTATAAATAAAGTATAATTTAAATTCTCAAGTTATAAAGTCAAATGGGAAAATCCATTACAAACTCACCTTAATGTGCACTTCTAAAGATACTGTAAATGCTGACTTTTTGCTTTGAGATGAATTTGCTTTGAGATGAATTTAAGTCCACTATTTATAGAGACCATTCATAAGGTAACTTAAATAAGTGAACTAGGAAACTCCATTCCTTAAATGTCTATCAAGTGTCTACTTATAGGTATTACCTATACTTAAATTCACTTGAGTATGTTCTATATGTGCTAATAACTTGTGTATCCTCAAAAAGTATATGAGATAAATTGCTGTAATTGAATGGTGTATGATTTGTTAGGACAGTGTCTACCTCCCTTTTCTACATTGAGCTTATTGTAGTACCCTCTTGTTGTGGTTTTCTTTAGGTTTTCTTGTTGGTAACAGTCCTACCAGCAGCAGAACCGCTTGTGGTCCTTCAGCACCAAGAGCACACCGTGGTTGCAGCAGTGGGGGCACTTGGGGATGCATGGTGAAGCCCCTGGTGGTCCCTGGTGAGCCGGGAGTGGCCACGGCAGCGAGGGCAGCAGCAGCCACCATGCACAAGAAAAGGTTGGGCAGGCAGAGTAAAGGAGTGGCCCGGGGAGCCCTGAGGAGGCAGAGGTGCTGCTGGTCCTCCAGACACTCGCAGAAGAGGCAATCTCCCTGGGTTGGCCATGGCTCCACCAGCCTGGGGAGGGGGAAATGGTGCTGCCCAGGCACCTTTGGGAGGTGAATGTGTGGTCAAATGGAGGTAAGCCATGAATCTGGACTACACTGAGAAGGGACCCACCCCTTTTACCTACAGAAAAGTGACCTTCCCCTCCAAAATACTGAAAGAGAAAGTTCTAGCCAGTAGTGAGGAAGAAGACAGGGTTTGGAGCAGTGGAGGTGAGAGTAGTTGTTGCCCGGCTTCCTTGGCCAGCCCACAAGGAGGAGCCATGGCTACAGCCTGCCTGCCTGAATGCCTGCTCTCTTGACAGTCCTTGCAGGTGGAGAAGCCACCAGGGAAGGGGAGGGGAAGCCCAGGTCTCGTTACTCGTTACTATTTCTTGCCGAACCCCTAGCTGTGTCTCAAACCCTGGTTGAGAAATGCTGCTCTAACCAATACCAGTCTTGGGAGTCCCTGGTTTACTTGCCAACTATGTGGCAGGCAAAATTATTAAATATTGCCAATTATGTGCTATTGAAAGGTAGGGGTGTCAAGGCAGCTAACAACCTGCAGCACCTGGTAGTCATTGGCAGTCTCCCATCCAGGTACTAACCAGTGCTGACCCTGCTTTGCTTCTAAGATCAGACAGGATTTGGTGCCTTTAGAGTATTTAGGCCCTATGCCTTCACTTAAAAGAAATAATTTGCCGATACCACTGTGTACTGATTTCTCATCCAGCCCCCACAGGGATCTAAGGACAGATTTGTCTGAATAAGAGCACACAGTTTTGAAGCTTTTTTGTCAGTCCAGATTGGAATGTGTAGAAACCGAAGGGTCATTTGTGGCTATGGGGAGAGAGGACTAATGCACATGTGTGCTTCATCACAGAGAAAGTGTGCTTGCATTCTGTATTTGGACACAAAATGTTCTTAGAAGAACTAGGAAAGCATATATAAAGTTGGGTCCAACTGTCCCAATGTTACCTTTTATTTATGGGAAGGTTCTATAGCAGGGAGAGAGCAGAAGCAATAAAAAAAATAAAACCATAAGCTATCAAGTGCTTAACCCTTTTCCTCCATGCATCTCCAGTTCAATACCTCTTTCCCAAACTGCTTTTTCACTCACAGTCCAATGATTTTGACAGCTAAAGAAAAAAGTGCAGCTACACTTCAAGAAATGGGTGCTGCTGGGAGTGAAGCAAATGTACACTCACAAGTTATACAAGTATTTCACAGTACCATTATAATTCTATGTATGTGATAGTGTAAAGTAAAACAGACAAGGTTTATGCAAGTATGCAAAGTGATCATGTATTCCTCAGATGTATGAAATGGAAGAAGTACAGTAGGACCCCCTATATCCACTGATTCAATTATCCACAGGACACAAAACAGCACACCTACCATAGAATCTTCCTAGAAAATGTGTCCCCTCTAGCTATTTTCTAGGTCCTCCAAGGCAACCCTATGGTATTTTAAACCGGAAGTCCCATTATTTTCAATGGTGTTCGCTATTATCCATGGTTTTTGGTATCCACAGTGCCCCCCAGAAACAATCCCCAGTGGATAAGGGAGCCCTACTGTAGAGTAGGAAGAGGACGTAGACCAAGACTACGAATGCTTATGCTAGAATTTCTTTCTCTCAATTTCAAAGATGCTACAAGAACCTTTTGCATATTGATATTTCAGACTAGCACGGCTATGTCTTTGAAGGTTTCTGTCAATTATAGGTGTGAATTTGCTCCAATGAAATGTTTTCAAGCAAGCATTTGGAGAGGACTACTGTTTCTGCCTCTGTGATCTCCTGGAAAAGGGGGTGTGCCAGAGGTTGGGTGCTACCACAGAGAAATTGGTCCAATAAACGCTACAAGATCCCGCATTATATCAAGGGATAAAAATGACATTTAAAAAAACCCTGCACAAACCTACAAGAAAATACATGCTCCCCATTCAGATCATCCTCCTTAAATAAGGAGGCTCTTCTCTTTCGTTGAAGCCCACATCATGGAATACGTTGTGCCATGTGCCTCAAGCAATTTGTTATCACTATAGCCAATTAAAATGAGTTAATCATAAACAATTGAATAGTGTATTGTTGCTCCTATTGGCAGAATTAATGGTCATCAAACCCCTCTTCAGAGAGAAAAACAACCTGTTTTTAGGCCTGAGCTTAATCACACAGACAAAAAACGATGGCAATGCCTCCAATAACTGTGTTAGGAGAAAATAGTAAGAAACAAATGACACAGCAAGACCTGTAGGGAAAGCTTTGAGAGATGGAGATAGAGAGAGTGGGCACCAACATATGCTTCTTCAGAATTGTCAAGCCTACAGTTGCCATGGTTGCAATGTTCCTAAAGAAACCAAATTAGATATTTGTGCCTTAGCACTGGAATTGTCCAAATGAAAAAGCACCAGCTTTCAGAATTAAAATACACAGGATTTGTTTTCTTTAATCTGTAAAACTGTGTCTTTTCTACAAAACATATAGCCCATTAGTGTTGTTGAGGAGAAAATATCTACCTGGTTTAGGCTCTGTAGATTTGTATGTGTGTGTGTTAGTAATATGGGAGGGAGAACAGGGAAGAATTTTTCGAGAGTGTTGTTTACACAGAAGAATGAATTATGCAGTTACAAATATTGATAGGGAAGAGCATGTGCAAGAAAACACTGCAGAATTGTGCTGCAAGCTTGAATGTTTATCTGCTGGATTAGGGTGCCTTCTCACTCCCGCTCACTCAGACATGCCATATGCACAAAGCATGCAAGCTACATTTTATTAAGTGAGAAGAGCCGAAGGCAGGAGGCGGGGATAAATCTAATTGGAGTTTAGCTCGTGTGGCTGAAAGTGGGACTTGCAACAAAGTTGTAGTGCATATTGTCACACTTTAAGATTATTTTTTTAAAACCGAGGATAGCTGTTGACTAGAAAACAAAATCCATCGTCTATATTGTGGTGATGCCTTTGGCAGGCCAATCAAAGGGTATAAAATACATTGTGCTAGTTTTTGAAGCCTAATGGGTCCTTGATCAGGCAAAGAGGTAAAAAAAGCATGCCAGGGAAGAAAAGGGATGGTGCAAGAGTGACCACGTTGTTCTGAGATGTTGCAGAGGAAACAGGCCACATATCTCCAGCAGTTAGCAGCTGACTGAGAACACAGGTAGTAAGAAGAAAGCAATAAAGTTTCCCATCTTCATAGGTTTTCTGTGGGTTTTGTCCAGGCTGTGAGGCCATGTTCTGGAAGAGTTTATTCCTGACATTTCACCTGCATCTGTGGCTGGCATCTTGAGAATGGTTGGGTAGGAGTGTGTGTGGAGTTTATATGCTGTGAACCCCTGTTGGAGAGGATATGTAAATTTGTGTATTTGAATGGCTAGTTTCTGGGTGGAAATATGCAAGGAGGATTAGTGTCTGTTTGGCTAATGGTCCATTATTTGCTGAAAGTACCCCAACACCACACACACACCCTATTGAGAAGCATATTTACTTCACACTCAGTCTCTACAATGAGTTTCTTCAGAAATCTCTTTACTGCCAGGTCTGGAGATAAATTTACATATTGAAACAGGCAAAGAAAGCATGCTAATAGAAGCAAGATTGGGTAACATTACTTTGTGTTAAAGGAAACAACTCCTCAGAAAATTAATGCTCAGTATATGAGAACATAAAGTCATAAGTCCACCTCCTTCAGTTCAAAATCTCTAGATTTCAGACGTTAAGAAGAGCATTCTTATGCCTGCCAGCCATATGCTTTTCCAGGATGCTGCAAGCTATAATGGACTCAAGCAGGCTAATCCATTCCTCCTGCCTGTTTACCATGCTTCTTTTCCAAATGACACATTTCTTCTGTATGCCAGCTCAAAAACCTGTTTTTACTTAAGACAAAAGACAGATCTCTGAGCTGAAACCAATTTTTAGAAATGGGAACCAACAGTTTTCTCTCTAATCTAGCAGGCATTGCTAGCTACAGTCTGTTAACCTACACAACCTAACATTGAGTAATCAAGGAGGCCTGGTAGCACAGTGGTTAAATGCCTGTACTGCAAGCCACAAGGTTATGAGTTTGATCCCAGAGGGCTCCAAAGTTGACTCAGCCTTCCATCCTTCCATAGGTCAATAAAATAAGTACCCAGCTTGTTGGGGGCAACTAGCTAAAAAACAATGTAAACTTAGGGAGTGCTTCGGCATTGATAAGCAGTATATAAATATCAACGCCATTGCTAATCAAGCCTACGTACTTCCATCATGGGATTGAATGTAACTGCAAACTGCACACCTAAAACATCTAGCCAAATTTTGTGGACCTCCAGTGTCTTTCCTCCACTCCCCATCCCCTCTTAACCTAGTTTGATGAAGGTTTATGGAGTGCTCACAAGCTTGCACACTTCTGTGGAACTGTAGTTGGTGTTTAATAAAGGTATTGAATAAACCCACTTGTGGATTTTCTTTCTTTTTAAGCACCAAGGTGATTACCTCAATTTTGTACCAATGCTTTAGTGGTTCAAAATCAATGAACATGATCAGTCTTCATTGGGCTGCTCAGAGGGGTGACTTTTTTTTAACTTCTGAGTAACACAGAGTTCACCTGAACATGCTGACACATCCCTTTTTCCAGTGCCCCCTTTCTGCCAACAATACTATCAGAATTTTGTAATCTTGATTTACTATTAGATGGAATGATGTCCACACTTTCTTCATTGGGTTTTGGTATAAGAATATAAAATATATATCAAAACAAGCAAAAAACAAAAACAAAAAAAACCTATTAATAACAATCCTTCCTCTTCCCCAATTACAAAAATTACCATCCATTTTTTAAAAAAGGGTACATTTACAATTTTTATCTCCAGTTCATTAATTTTCAGCTCATCCTATAACAGCACAAGTGGTATAATATTTGGGGTGAGTGGGTTGAGGAGGTAATATAGTAGGACCCCTGTATCCATGGGGGATAGGTTCCAGGCCCCACCGCAGATAACGAAATCCAAGGATAATAGAGAATGCCATTGAAAATAATGGGACTTCTGGTTTAAAATACCATAGAGTTGCCTTGGAGGACCTAGAAAATGGCTAGAGAGGACACATTTCCTAGAAAGACTATATGGTAGGTGTGCTGAAACTGAAACCGCAGATAATTGAATCAGTGGATAATGAATCAGTGGATACAGGGGTCCTACTGTATAAACATACGAATGTCCACAGGAATATGATATAACAAAGAGGAGGATAAAATCCCAGTGACTGATTAAGTTTACAAGGGTTTAGTTAAAAGACCCTAAACATGTATTCCACTTATTTTCCCTGAATGTTTATACATCTGGTCTTCCTTTGTGAGCAATCCATTCTTATTTCTGCCAGCCAGATTTGGCATTTGGGGATGTTCATACACTTTCACTAGAACATGCATCTACACAAGATTTTTTAAAAATCAAGGCCAACAAAAAATAATATGCCCAAATGTTTCAGCCACCAAATTAAAAAACCCAAGAGAAAACAATCTTTTCATACCTGATTATCTAATATTCATTCTATGAAAGTTAGATACAATTTTGCATCTAGGTATTTAACTCTATTGACAGTTTAGATCTAGGTATTAAAATCTATTGTTCCACAGAATTTTGTATTGCAGATCTATATTGTATTTCTTATACTGCATGCCAATCTTAAAATTTAGTTTTTGTAACTGCTATCTCTACAAAATAAACTATGTTAATTAACCCACCATTTTGATTAAACTGTATATATCTTAAGTTTATTTATATTATGTTTTCTGAATTGCATACTATACAATAGGATTTACACTGTCAAGATCTAACATCATGTGGCTGAAATTAAAAACATACATTCTTGACCTTAACCTTAAAAACAGTTCTGGTATGCTACCAGCATAAAACTGCTAGAATAAAAGTTTCCATGACATGTATTTATTATGTAGGGTATTTTAAGAACAATAGTGGTCCATTTGAGAAAAGAAGGGATATGTATTATCCACATATTAACAAGAAAACAAAGTATTTTAAAAACAACTTTAAGTTTAATTTAACATACACATTAATAAATGCATCACATACATAGGGATACTACTTCCTGAGTTTTCCAATGCTTGAAAAAAAACTCATTAGCTATACAGTACAGTACATCTGTAAGGGCTTAAAGTACACTTAAAAACCAAAATAGAATTACCCTCACAAATGGTATGAAACATCGTAGCAGCCATTCTTCACATTCATCACTAATATGAACCATAGTTATTAAAAAGTGTATAAATACACATGCTATATTTGAAGGCAAAATGTGAAGCTATCCTGGCAGACAGGATTAAGATAACCTCAATTCACATCCTTCTTACTTGCTGGATTTGACCTGTTTCCTGGTCCTTCGACATATACTGATTTTCAAACATTTGCGAGCTTTAAACAAATCTTGCTTAAAAGAGACTTAAATTTCCTGAGGTGAACAGCTTCAGCACTCTCAGCAAAGCAAGTTGCTCAAGCTGAATTCACTGGTTTGGTTTTGGTTTTAAAGTAACTTTAGTGCAATTGTGATTCCAAAGCCACTGGGTTTGAAAAAGCATTAACTGAAATAATATGTTAAAAAGACATCTGACTCTATTCCTTTCACTTGTCTTTCCATTACCAAACCCCAAAATATACTGTAGTGGATCTTCCAGGGCCTGAGATATAAGATGATTCCAATATAATTCTCTTGGCATGCCAAAAGTGGGGGAGGGATCGATTCACAGAAGAAATCATCACAGCTGATCATGAGAAAATGTGTTTACATTGTGCTGTGAAAACGGTATATACCAGCCCTGTGGTCTTCCTTTCTCCACCTTCAGTTTCATAAAGTAGTCTATGGAATGTGTGTCTCACCAGCAAGAAACTCTCTCCTCCCAACACAAAATTCAAGCTCTAGGGAGCTCTGTTCGTTTACCCAACTCTATGGCATTATCTTTTTGTTCACTGTATTAGAAACGGCTTTTGTGGTACGTGTTTAGAAATGTCAAACTGAACCTGAGGCCCTGTTGTATTGTCAAAACAGTCAGATGATATGCTGCTCAGATCATTAAAGAGATGTTGAAGATAAATTCTGCAACTAAGCAAGTTCACGGCATTTAAACTTTTTGTATGAAATAACACAATCCTAATTTTAAGCAACTCTGTTACTGGCCATGCCAGCTGAAAATTTCTGAGAGTAGTTTTCCAAACAAGTATATTTTCAAAGCTCTGGTCACATCTATAGGCATCTAGTAAAGTCAAGCATCCAGATTAATAAAGACACACACTTTGGAAACAAAAATAAAGGAAATATTTTTTTGCATATGTTTTGCTATTTCACTGAAGTCTTATAGTGGACAAAGAAAGTAAGTTAAAAAGCAGCTGGCCAAGTTTCCTAAAAAAATGGTCACCATAGTTATTCCGCAGCTGCCGGCAGAAACCCAAAGTTGTGGAAGTACTGAAAAGTCCTTCAAGAACCTGTTAGGTCAGAGCCCTTTTCCTACTAGTCACAAGACTGGTGACAGAAATTTCCCCTCTAGTTATCAACATCTATGTGCAAACACAAGCCAGGTGGTTTGTTATATCAGTACCACAGCACCACTGTCATCTAAAAACTTCTTAGAATTCACATTTACAAACTTAAAAACTTCAAAGAAATAATCCTCTATGTTACTTCACCACAAGATTTGTTCTAAAAACTTTTAAAATGCTGCTAAACCAATGAGCCCTTTAAAATGGTGATAGAAAAGCAGAGTTTAACTGAGAAAGAGACAGATGTTAAAGGGCTGCATGAGGAGCTGGTTGGAAGTCGCTGCTCTTTGTGGCCTGGGCCATGGCTCTGCGTTTGGCAAGGCGAGATTTGGAAGGAGGAGACAGCTTCATGGAACACATGGCCTGCGAGATATTCTCTTGCTCTTCACTGAGATGATTCTCATGCTGGGAGAGTTGCCGGTTCAGGGCAATGGCCTCAGCAGCAAAGAGGGTCAGCTCTTTTGTGCTGCTGTTCCTGTAAAAGGGATGTGGGTGTGCGGGAAGGAACAGATAAAATCAGTCCATACCATGCAGGCAGAGCACATTGGGGCGGTACACCAGCACAACAACAGTCCAGTGTGTTTCACTTTCTTCTGCTTCACAAAGGACAAGAGACAGTGACAGCAGGAGAAGAAGGCTGCCAGCCTTTGCCGACATGTTTCTTGAGTGCCTGACTAATGCAGGAAAGGGGAGGAAGGAGGCACATGGAGATAAGGCAGCATGGGAGGTCTGGCTTGGGCAGGACAGACATTTGAGAAAAAGCAGCATGTAGCCGGCAGCCATCTTCTCTCCCACTGCCTCTGCTGCCTTTTTCCTTCTTTCCTTGTTGCCACCTTGTTCCTTTTGCCACTTTCCTTCTACCAGCATAGTCACACCATCAGTGAAGCCAATAGGATCTTGGCCTAAATATCCAGTTGTTAACTCCAGCAGAAAGGCCAAAATTGTCTCTTTATTGTGTCTTTTACAAATAGCCAAGTAAGGTTCTGTGATCCTAAATACATGCCATAAACTACACTTAGACACAAGAGACTGTGTCTCTCACTGCTTTCCCCCTCCCCCCCATTCCTTTTATTTCATTGTAACAGCTGTCCAACTACTCCTTTCAACTGGTTATGAAAGATAATCAGGAAAGATTACCTTTGAAGAACCTGTGGTGTAGGCAGTCCTCTTTCAGAAGCATGCTGCACATAATGGAAACATTGCAAGATTAAGTTGAGGATGTTTAGAGAAAATCTTTATTCACTCAAAACAATAGGGGCATTATTCTAATTAAGCACCAGAGTTTATTATTTTGAACACCCTCTACTAGACTGGTAGAGCTTCAAAATCAGTAAAATAGCCAAATATGGCAAATATAATGTTTATAGAAATTTACATTTAACAACAATAAAATCATGCAGCATCCTTTCCATTCCACCAGTATCAACACAGGAGAAACTTGACTCTTTCTATATAAAACATTCACTAGAAGCAGATGAAGGGGGAAAGGTTAGATCAGTGTTTCTCAACCAGGGTTCCTTGGAACCCTAGGGTTCTGCAAGAGGTTGCCAGGGGTTCCTCAAGAGACTGTGATTGTGGGGGGAAAGCAATAGCAGTATACAGAATAATGTTTATGCAGGGGTCCCCTGAGACCTGAAAATTATTTCAAGGGTTCCTGCAGGATAAAAAGGTTGAGAAAGGCTGGGTTAGATTATATTACAGGGGTGGGGAAAGTATGAGCTGTCGGCTTTATGTGGCTCCTCAGGGCCATTTTTGTGACCCCAGGACCCTAATTCTAACCCCCCGCAGTGCCCTTGGGAGTGGGGGCAAGGGTCAATTTCCCCATGTTTTGGACCATCTCCTAAGCCTTTCGGGCCAAGGGGAGGCCTTTTTTCTAACAGGACATGAACTTGAAGCTGACTTCCATGTCACTTCCTCTTCTTAAAAATCCTTCTCCTTGGTCCAGAGGGGGCAAAAACATGGCAAACCCCCCCCCATGTCTCCTAGCAGGCATTTGAGGACCTCTGGGAACAAAAAATTAAATTTTTGTGCATGGGGGGGTGCATCCCTTTAAGGTCTATTGTGGCACCAATGTGGCTCCTTAACACCCTACAGTTACCCTTCCCTGTTTTAGGAACTGAGTGTCTAGGAACACTTGTGGAGGAAGGAAACCTACTTCAAGTCCTTGTGCTGCAGGCAGGGAAAGACATGTCAGGCACCTCTGTATTAGGGCACCATTTTGGCTAAGGTCAAGGAACCTTTGGACCGCCAGAAATTTTGGATTACAACATCCCAAATTCTTTACCACTGGATATGCTGGCTGGTGTTTCTAGGTGTTGAATGCATCCAGGAGGCCAAAGGTTTCCCACTGAATTTAGATTTTTATAAGTAACCACACTAATTGAAACCTTGAGTTACATGGCACTAGCTTGGTCACTACTCACATTTACACCCTAGAGAATCTCAATTCTGGACATATTGTTCCCCCCACATCCCCCCCACACCTCCAAGGCAGGGTGGGCAAAGTGCAGCTCATGATGATCAACATGCTGTCCCAGAGCCCCACTTCTTCAGAGCTTGGTGACCCCCTAAAGTTCCCCAACTCTTAATATATATATTTTTGAATTCCTGACAATGTTCAGATTTTCCACCTCTAAACTAGCTAAATGAACTAATAACCGGCTGCAAATGCAGCAGTTTATTTCTCCCCGCTCCCACCACACAAGCCCCAACTTCCTTTAAAAAGCTGGACATAGGCCAAAATAGCAGTCAGAAGTAACATGATGTCACTTCCAGCATGCCAAAATGCAATGCAGACTATAGGGGGAGGGCATCACAGGGGTGAAAGTGGCCCCACCCCCTGTGCAGATGCTCACCCCAGCTCTAAGGCAAAGCTAATTCTTGCTCAGGAACCTGTGTTTTATCAAACGCTGTGCACACTAACGGCTCTATATAAGAAAACATGAAGATTTAGAAAGGCACTACTTACACCTTGTACCCACGGATGCTGCAGAACCTGAGCAGCACTAAGCCGTTCTTTGGCATCACGGACTAACAACTTTGAGATAAGATCTTTGGCATCTTCAGAGATACGAGACCAGTCCTTCTCAGGAAACTCATATTTGCCTTCCTGGATACTCTCAAAGAGTTTGTTCTAGTAACAACATAAATATATACTCATTTTCTTTAGAAGCCAAAAGCTCAGAGTTAAAATTGCAAAATGGGAGAAGTTTGGTAACACTGCCATTACAACTTTGGATTAACATTCCTCTGGTCTTGAAGAGAACAACATAAAACCCATCTTTAGCCAAGCCATTTTTGAAAATTGGCCATAATGTCACTTTCACATTCATCATGAGCGTGCATGGGGGGTGACTACAAATCTGACTACAGCAGTGAGATCAACTTTCCAGTCTGAGGGACCCCTTTCTTCATTAATACGTTACACAAAATTGATATAAAAAGTTATAACAATTCTAGGAGTACAGCCTGACACATAGGAGAGCCAAGCCAGTTTGGTGTAGTAGTTAGAGCATTGGAGAAGAATTTCTGAGACCAAGTTTCTAGTCTCTACTGAGTCATGAAACTTAGGCTGCATCTGCACTGCAGAAATAATCCACTTTGACACCACTTTAACTGCCATGGCTCAATGCTATGGAATTCTGGGTTTGTAGTTTTGTGGGTTATTTAGCCTTCTCTGTCGGAGAGCTCTGGTGCCACAACAAACTACAAATCCCAGGATTCCATAGCATTGAGCCATGGCAGTTAAAGCAATGTCAAACTGGATTATTTCTGCCATGCAGATGCAGCTTCACAGGGCAACTTAAGTCAGCCTGACCTACTTCACAAGGTTGTTGTTAAGATAAAGTGGGAAGGACAAAAGCCACGTACATCAGCTTGAGCTCAAAAAGATAAAAGACTGGATACAAATGCAACTAACAAATGTACAAGAGTAGAAAAGATGCTAGATCAGAATTCTAAGCAGAATGAAACCGGGATCTGGGACAGCACACTTACTAAGTTATATGATCCTACCCATACCTCTCACTCTTCCAGTCAGGAGCATGCCCATGCCCATGCCACACTTGCTTTGTACACTACTTATACCAGAGTAATGTGTCTCCTCAACACAATATATTTATCTAGTTACCTGGCAAACTTTGCAGACTTCTCCCCTGTCCCAGCCACAGTCTGTGCCACAGTTCCCCACAAAAGGTGGGTAGCCACTCAGCATGATGTACAAAATCACACCCAAGCTCCACAGGTCACATCGCTTGTCATAGAATGTGGCTTCCTCTGTGAACACTTCCACCACTTCAGGGGCCATGTACTCTGCAGAACCACACTAGGAAGACACAGTTAGAAAGACATGTTAGAAAGCAAGTTGCATTTAGAATCAATTGAGAAGGAAAGAGAAGCATGTAACAAATACCCTAGGGTTTTATTTTCAGAGGTGCATTCAGAACACAGCAAAAACCTATACCTATTACACATTTCTATTTTTGCTTTTTGAGACAAAGTCTTTCAGGTTAATTTCAATGGATCTTTTCAACATTATCTGTTCAGATTGTCATTATATTGCACAAACCACATCACACTCTCAAAGAACTATCCTTCTCACATAAACCTGGCAAAATACAGGGTGTACTCCTGCTGATACTTTTAAACACAAAGTCCAGAAAGCCCAAGGCAAGATAACGGCCAGCCAATGGACAATAGGGAGGTGGTAGCCAGGAGGAAATTAGCCACTCAGTGTTGATTTGCCTAAAACAGCCTGCTGGACAGATTTTTCTGCCCTTATCTCTGATCAGAGAGGGGATAACAAGCAATTTAAAGTTCAGGAAGGAGCTCTGGTTTGCAGTTATCCCAGGTATTTGGTTGTCTTTGCATGGAACAGGAGCTTTCGGCTACAGTCCTAGAAGGGTCTGTATGCTTGAAACCTGTGGCACAGGAAGAAATTGGTAAGATTTACACCTGGCCCTCCCATTTGTTTTAGTCCCTCCTTGTAAACTGAAATTTGGCAGCTGGACCATAAAGCATCCTCCCCCTCGATCCAGAGTTACTGCCCCATACATACAAGTCACTTAACACTCCTGAAATGTAGCTCAGTGCAAATCTCTAATTCTTAGAGTGGGCAGAGACAGACTGTGAAACACTATGAAGAAAGAAGTGAAAATCTAATTCATGTTCACAGGTCCACGTATGCTCATAAAACAATTCAACATATTTAAAGCCAAGGACTTTTACTCTTGTAAACATTTCACACCCTAGGCAAAAGAAGCATAGGATTACTGGTCTGCTTCCCACAACCCTGGTAATACACTACTGTAAAGTTGCTGGGCAACAGCAAGTATTATGTAGATGTTAATAGAATCATGAAGAATTGTAATTCTTAGGTCTTTCAATATGCCATGCTTGAGCAGACACACAATTTTAGACTATTCCTGCACTGCAAAAAAGGGTTGCTCTTGTGACATTAGTATCAAATACAACATACATTTTCAAAACACAAGGAGCATCGCAATTTCAGGTCTTCTAGAGTCAAATTCCAGGGTCTGACAACCCCACTGAAGGCTAGGGCAGACAACACTTAAAGCTCCTTTAAAACACCTACTTTGAAATCATTTAAACTCTGGCTTCTATTTGAACTGTCTCATCTCAAAATTAAATGAGCCATTCCAAATTTGAGGCTGGGCTAGTACTGTATCATACTGGTGCACAATCACCCCAATCAAGCCTCTGTCTTTCCAATACCTAAAACGTTGCATCACAACAGCATGTCAACCACTGCAACGAGTCCTAGGAAATATACAAAACTATATTTCCCTATGCAACTTTGCAGCTGCAGGACTGCTGAGGAACTGAAATGAGTGCAGGAAAAGAAGCAGAGGAAGAAATACCTATTATGACTTCCAGGTACATTTGAGAGAATGAAAAATCTAGGGTTTACAGCAGGACCAACTAATCTGCTTGCAGACTTCAGATATGTGAACCTTTGCTTCTCTAGCTATTCTGCTTTTGACCACTCTCAGGTCTTATACAGTTGTCCCTTCATATCCATGGATTTAGCATCCATCGATCTAAGTATTCACAGCTTGAAAATATTCTTTTAAAAATAATAATCCATAAAGCAAAGCTTGATTTGGTACCGCAGTGATTAAATGCCAGTCCTGCAAGTCACCACGTTGCAAGTTCGATTCCAGAGGGCTCCAAGGTTCACTCAGCCTTCCATCCTTTCGTAGGTCGGTAAAATGAGTACCCGGCTTCTGGGGGCAATTAGCTAACACACATTGGAAACTGCTTAATGCAGTGTAGATGTGTAAATTGCTATTGCTTAAAACAATTTGTAAGCCACTCTGATTAGCCTTGTGGCTGAAGAGCGGGGTATAAATAAATAAATAAATAAATAAATCTTATATAAGGGACACCATTTTGCTATGACATTGCATATAATGGGACTTGAGTATTCATGGATTTTGGTATTCATGGGGGGTCCTAGAACCAAACCCCAGTGAATATGAAGGGACAACTGTATTCTCTTAAATGGCTCCACCCTCCTTCACTGTCCCTTATATGTGGAACTTCAGAAGAGTTTAATTACACTTTTCTCTTCCATGAAATCCTACCTCTTCTTTGAAATCTAGAATCATTCATAGAAACAGTCCCTTGGCTCTTATCCTTCATGGAAAGCAAGCTGAAATGTATGTAACTGACTGCATCACACACATACACACACACTCACCATTTACCTTTGCTTCTATTCCTCCCTCCCTCCCCTCTTTTGCCTCCTTTATCTCCTCAGGGTCTTTCTTCTTGTTACCTCTGTATCAAGCACATGGATAGTGCTTTATTAATACATACATTATTTAGTACTAATGAAGTGAATAGCTTTAAGTTCAAGTAAATTCATTTTGCAGGCAGTTTTCAAAAACCCTAAGAATCAATATTACTCTAAAATACATTGGGAAACTTTAATATACCAATAATATAAATTACTGGTTAACCTGCCTCTCATATAACACTATAATGTAGTTCAAACTCCATGTGTGCCTGCTAATTAAATAGATCCCTGGGCTTGAATTGGAGAAAGACCACATCGTAATGGCAGAACACATGTTCTGTAGGAAAAAGGTTCAATCCCTGGCATCTCCAGGGAAGGCTGGAAAAGACTGTTGTCTAAAGACTGAAGAGCTGCTGCTAATTGGTGCAGTAGTACAGTAGTAGTAATTGTTATTATTATTATTTCTTACCTGCCTCTCTGCATGGATCGAGGTGGGGAACAATAACAGACCCATATACAACATCAGTTAAAATGCATAACATCGATTTAAAAGAACAAATAAGGCAAATAACTATGATAACAATCAATCCATATTTAAGATTCATAGTTTAAAATTTACAATTCAAAAATTATCTGGATAGGCCTTCTGGAAGACACTGGTCTTTAATGCTGTTTTAAATTTGGACAGCTTATTCAGCTGTCAAATGTCTTCCAAGCAGGTCATTCCAAAGTCTAAGGGCAGCGAAGAAAAAAGTCCTGTGGGTGACAGTTGCCAACCTCATCCTGGCTGACTGGAGTAAATGTCCCTCAGAGGACTTGAGTGTATGGGCAGAACGGTATGGGAGGAGACAATCCTGCAGCTAACCTGAACCCAAACCATGCAGGCCTTTAAAGGCAATAACAAACTCTTTGTACTTTGCCTGGAAACTAATTGGCAGCCAGTGGAGCGACTTTAATATTGGTGTAATATGATCACTCCTAGATGTACCAGTAACCCATCTGGCTGCTGTTTTTTGAACCAACTAAGAGGTAACCCAATGTAAAGTGCATTGCAAAAGTCCAGTCTTAGGTTACCAGTGTGTGCACTACCATCTTTAGGTCCTCCAGCTCTAGGATGGGGTGCAGCCGGCATATCAACCAAAGCTGATAGTAAGCATTCCTAGCTGTTATATATATCTGAGCTGTCACTTGGAGTGATGGATCCAGAAACACTCCCAGACCATGAATACAGTCTTTCAGGGGGAGTGTAACTCCATACAGGACTGATTGACAGACCTCCAAATCCAAGTTAGGACCCTTAATAGTAAGCACCTCCATCTTATCTGGGATTCACCTTCAGTTTATTTTCCTTCATCCAGCTCATTACCACCTCCAAGCATTCATTCAGAGGAGACACATTAACCTCAGCCAAGGCTGTTGGGTGTCATCAGCATACTGATTGCACCCTGTCCCATGCCTCCAGATGATCTCTCCCAGGAATTTCATAATAATAATAATAATAATAAAATTTATTTATACCCCGCCCCTCTGCTAAAAACAATTGGGGCGGCTTCCAACAATTAAAACATTATAATAATGACTAAAAACACCACCCACCCCCACCCTCCCACATAAAAAGACATGTAGATGTTGAATAGCATTGGGGACAGAATTGTGTAGGACACAGTTAGCTAGAGTGACTAGTGCTCTGATTTCATATAAGGCTTTTTCCTACGTTCCTATGGGATGTTAAGTTCTTTCTCAGCATAAGTCATTAATTAACCCAATATCACATATGCTAGCCATGGGACCAAAAAATGCTTAAGTAAATACTGGACAACACACTGATCTTGACCAGCGAGGTGTGGGTGCTATTCCTATTTTTCCGAGGGGGGCGGGAGAGGGGGAGAGAGAGAGAGAGAAAAAGAGAGAATGAATGAATATGAGAGAGATAAACACACCTCCAAAAGTCATGCTCTGAAACCAGACTCTGTGAGGAGCAGCAACAGACATGCTAGGACTAGGAACAATAGTCCTGGAACTACAGAAGAAACTATAGCCTCCTCCAAACTCTGAGGATGTAGCTTTGAAGGTGTGGGAGGTCTGCTCATGTAATAAAACCCCAGTTACTGTGAGTACTCAGATACATTTTTTTAAATTCAGGCACCAAGAGATGATTGCATGCTAAAACACAGTTGAAATGTCATAGTTTGCAGTGCCCTATACACCCCCTACACACATGTGAGCTGATACACTGCCCAATCTTCTCTCCCAGCCCCACCTTCCCACTGAAGAAAGCAAAGTCTACATACTGGAGTTGTCAGTTCAGGAGTAGTAATTGGGGTACATGCACTGTTGAGTTTCACCCCACTTCCAAGGTCAAAATCACAAATTCTCACTGGAGACACCTAAAATGGAAGAAGAAAAGAGGGGGAGGACGACACACACATCATTACATTCATGAACTCAACCATGCAAAAGTAATAAAAAGAGGCATTACAAAGCACGAAGTACCTTAGTAGGAGATTCACACAATATGTTTTCAGGTTTTAGGTCTCGATGAGCAATACCTAAGGTGTGTAACACAGGGAGAAGAATGAATCATATCTTAAAGAGATGATAATACAAAACTGAGGTGGGAGAGACCTTATAACAATATAGTATTTGATCTTGGTGTTTACATACAGATTGAAGTTTTAATCAAGCTGCCCATGAGCAACATTGTTCACCAAACCATAATCAGTCAGCATTGTATTGAATAGAACTGGATAAACCCTAAATAGACATAGGTAGGTTGAGAGAAAGAATATACACCCACTTCACTATTCTGCCAGAAGCAACCACATTTGGGGGATGGGCAATGACTATGTGGGATGGAAACATGACATAATTTCTTTCCACTTAATATAATTTATCTAGTACTGTTCAGACATTTAAGAAGTGAATTATTGTTGTTGTGCTATGCACCTTCAAGTCAACTCTGACTTACATCCACCCTAACCTAGGGTTTTCTCGGCAAGATTTATTCAAAGGATGTTTGCTACTGCCTTCTTCTAAGGCTGAGAGACTGCAACTTGCTCAAAGTCAACCAGTGGATTTCAAGGGATATGAGAGCATTAATACCCTGGTCTCTCAGAATCTTAGTACAACATCCACGCAACTATACCATGCCACCTCAAAAAGTGCATACAAACCATAATTTTTAACAGTGATGTTAGCAGGAGCCTCACAGAACTATCTGAGGAACTACTTTATAGTCTTCTTATACCCTCTGATGAAGATGTTATTGTATATGAAAAGGACTGTGACTGGTTTCTTACTTTTATAATATTGTTGTGTGCTTTTATAAAAAAAAGAAAAGGGAACATAAACATCTACTAGTGACTGAATAATGCAATGACCACCTCCCTTCACACAATAATGATACAAAATGCTCCACGTTAAAGCAGCATTAGGACTGTGTCACACCCACAAGGTCACTTACGGTACTTCCTTGCTGAACCCCCATCCATACACTGTGCACTGGTGTCTTTGGGGAGAAAGCCTATATTTACAGGCTCCCATGAAAAACAAAAACCTGCAAACATCACAGCTCAGCAGAACAGGAGGGAACCACATAACCCTATGAGAGGAGCTAGCAATATAGCCTCAGCGCTCCCAAAACTATGTAGATACCTTTGAGTGATTTACATATGAAAGGTGCTACCCTTCTGGCTCAGTTCTGTATAGCTATTTTATTCCCCAGGACTACAAGGGAGGAACCTGTTGGGTTTCCAAGGCAAATGTTATTTTTATCTGAATATGTCATTCATAAATTATCATATGGGCAAAGGAGCATTATTATTAAGGTCAAATGTTGTGCAAATAAATGAAGTTTTGAGTATTTAATGGCTTCTTAGAAAGCCATACAACTGAAGTGTTGTTGTTGTTGTTGTTTCTCCCAGTATGCTATGCACTATTAAGGATTCTCCACCAAGTACAGAGTCTTATATTACAAAAAGAACATGAAACAATTCTGGGATTACAGACTTCATACTACAGCAGTTTCTACCGGTGGTGGAGAGCATGCCTCTCTTGTCTTTTGGGAACCTACAATTTTAAACAGCAAAAAGTGTAAGTATCCACAGCAACAAAGGCTTCAGCTTCCATTTTAATTCTGTGTGCAACATTGTTTAATAAGAGTGTTACTGCTACACAGTGGAATCACAAACTAAATGAGAAAACCAGGGATTACAGAAGATCTTTCTGCAGGCATTTCTTCCTGCTGTGTAGCTTTTCTCCCCAAAACATAATTTTACCAGCTGCTTGTTCTATTCTAGCAAGGCTAGAAGAGAGCATACTCGGTGGAGAATTAATGAAAAGCAGACCACAACATTCCAAAACAGCTTGTATTTACATTATTTCTAGTTCACTATTCCTGTTTATAAAATATGCATGCCCCCTCTTCTGTTCAAATCATATCCTTAGAACACTTAACAATCAATTTAAGAGCCTTAGAAAACAAGCAAACAATGAAGCAAACAGCACCAGCATAAAACACACCAAGTAAGAAACAGCAGGGAATATAGAATCAAACAAAACCAAAAAGGTCTGCTAAATGCATTTTTTAAATCTAATGTCTATGTATGCTAAGAGAGGCACAACTTCTACAGCAGTGATTCCGTAAGTGGAATGTTGTTGCTAAGACAGTCCAATTCTATAGCCTCAGTGAGCAGAGAGACAGGTAGAGAATGCATTCCAATAATCTCTACATGTAGATAAATTCACATTCCTTCAGCTATCCAGCTCCCAAATGTTTGGGCTTTAAAAAGCAAGAACCAGCACCCTGAACTGAAGCCAGAAACAAACTGGAACCAGCACAGTGAACCTGCTCCCGCTATTGCTTCAGTTAATGTTTCTGGACACTTTCCAAAGATAGCACCCCAAAGCGCATGGTAACAGTAGTCTAGCCTGTGGTGAGGTGTTCATTTCCTATAACAAGTTGCAGTTGGAATACCAGTTGAAACTGTGCAGAACCACCTACCTATCAGAAACAATGCTGATTCTGTGCACTTGTTCCTCAAAGGGGAGCACAAACCACCTCGCTAAAACATGCTGGACACCCTCTTCTACTACAACCATCTGTACTTCTGTCTTATCTGGACTGAGCTTTAATTGGTCAGTCCTTGTTCCATTCTTTGACACTCATTTAGAACTTCCACAGATCCCAAGTCATATGGAAAGGAGACAAGTTGGATGTTATCAACAGTCTAAGCATGTCACCCCTGAAACTGCAGTTGACCTCTTTAATTTCTCTCTTTTTTCAGAGTAGTCAACCAGACATCCTCCTGCAATTACTTCAAGACATAAAGAGCACCCCTCGCAGCCCTACTGCACTTCAGTAAGTCAATACTACCAACTCTTATGGATAGATTTTATTCCATCATCTCTTGCTTTCCTCTCCAATTTACCCAACTTTTTCTTCATTATGAAGCAGGAGAGAAAACCATGCAGTCCTCCAGAACTTGTTGGGCCACAAGTCCCAGCAGCCCCAGTCATCACTGACAACAGTGAAGAATTCTGGGATTTGTAGTCCAATGTCATCTAGCTATAAGATTCCCACCACTGCTGAACATGGTGGCCCTTAACCATCCTGAAAAAGCCTTTTTGCTTCAGTAGTTGTTTTCTGAACACTCTCTCCATTATAGGCCATGCTGTTCAGCTCAGCAACATTTCCACAAATCAGTTTTTCTGGCAATGTAGCCGTTCCAGAAACTCCAGAACTATGCCCTCAGAAGAATAATATTAATGTCGCTACACACTATAGAGTTGTTGCCACAGAGGTACAAGGCAACAGGATACAAAGCAGGAGCATGCCTTCATTTTGCAGGGTTTTTTTCTCATAAGCACCACATAAACTACTTGCTTCACAGTTGTATTTACTTACATAGTTAAACACCAAAAATTAAATATAGAAGACAGGGTTCTGAAGCTGAATGGGAAAACAGCACATACCTGACTTGGGTACCTTATGGAACTGGCTTCTTAAGCCAGTTTCTCTCAAACCCAACTGCTCATCTTGAAATTAGCTCCTTCTAGTTTCAGATTCTTTAAAAATGTAACATATAAATTAAGGTAGAAGTAATTGCAACCATAATAACACAACCATTTCCAACTAATAAAACACACACACAAAATTAAAAGCCTTGATAACAAGAACCTTAAAATTTGCAAAGCATAGCACAAAAAATAAGTTAGGCTGGATAAATCATATTTTTATCTTATTTAACCAACACCAGACCCTAAACTAGAAACTTGTTCAAAAGTCCACCTTTTTTCTTGTAGCATAATCTTATTTGATAAAGGGCACCCATAAGCATAAAGCTCACAGTATAAACACTATTCATCTTCTCCAAATACCATTTGGCTACTGTAAGTGACTAATATTCTGAAATATGTCTGAGCCCAGTAGCTCATATAGGGGCTATCTTTATCACCTTCCTAATCATAGCTTCTACTGCACAAAGCCAGAAACAACAGTAACAAAACTCCTGGGCTAGCTGGCATATCTCCTGTGGGGAAAAACAGCATACACCTAACATGACTAAACACTGAAGGCCCCCAAGCATCATGCTGATCTCTTATATATACATACACAAGAAGACTTTGTGTGGTCTCTGAGCTGTTTGCTAATGAGCTTATAAAATTGGGGGTGGAGGTGGTTGTATTTTCACCTTTTGTGTGCAAGAAATCCAGAGCAGAGGCAATGTCTCTCACCACCCTGCTGGCTTCTCTCTCATTAAAGTGCTTTTGCTTTTGTATGTGGGCCAGGATAGAACCTGTGGATAAAAAGGGCAAGCAGGTGCTTTTGAGAAAGAAAGAAAAGACAGACAGAGCTACTTGAAAGCAATCCATTCTAGACAGAAATGGTAGCAGGAACAGATATGTTAGAATAAAATTGAATAGCATGGCTCTTACCTCAAGGGCAAACATAATTATTGTACAGAAACTGCTGAAATAGTCAACAATTTTATAACTCAATAATAGGTGCAGAAAGTGCAGCCTGATTTATGTATGTTTATTCCAAGCAAGTTCTGAGTTGTCTGGTACTTTATGAGCCTGGTACATGTGTGCATCACAACAGTGCACTAACTGAAAATCCCAATACATGGTTATGAAATTAAATGGTAAAAGTTGGTTTTAAAGGAAAGCAAGACTTTACATGAAATTAAAAACTAAAAGGAAAAATACATTTCTGAATTGGACCCCAGCCCACCCAAAAAAATAATAATAATAAGGTTTCTTCAGCAGATGCTTTTCTACGTTACCCACCTGAGTGTACTCAACAAGGTCCTCACACCCAAAGTTACATTTTTCAATAGTCCTTTTGTTCATAAGCCACTGTTGGCTGGTTGCTCCCATTTCAGTGAGGTAATGAATCTGCTCCAGGTTTTAATCTGAACTGTAAAGGTTCTGAACCTATCTCGGGGACAGGGTTCAACAGGGTTTGGATATCTCCTTTAAAGTTCATGGTAAAAAATGGGAAGGATTCACCATCCCACTGACATGGAAACCACCAGCTACCTCTGTTTCAAGCTATTCTTAAACAGAGTGAGTTGAAGCTTCTGGCAGGCAGAGGAAATGATGTATGCCATGCTGGCAGGTGATGTGGGTTATGGCCCATCTTTCAGATCTGCCAAGAGACCCCTTATGAATCTTGTAAGTTCCTAGCCTGGTTCTGAAGCTTATCCTGTCAGCACTGGCAGACAGGATTCCTTTATGAATGAGCCAGAGGACTGAGAATGAGCCAGCACAGAACAATAGGCATACAAGATTTTGCTGATGAAAAGGTGGCATGGTTTCTTTTATCTAAGGTACAGATGAAGAATTCATATCCTGACTTCTTGTCTGAAAGAAACAGTATTCATTTTCTGCACAGACTGCTCAACACACCGGTTGTGTACCAAAAGTGAGCTTAGAAAAGATGACACTGGTTAAGCTTTATAAATCCAGCCTATACTGTTGTCCCTCCATATCCACAGACTTGGTATCCACAGATTTAAGTATTCACGGCTTGAAAATATTCTTTAAAAAATAATCCAAAAAACAAACCTTGATTTTGGCATCTTATATAAGGGACACCATTTTGCTATGACATTGCATATAATGGGACTTGAGCATTCACGGATTTGGGTATCCATGGGGGGGGGGGTCCTGGAACCAAACCCCAGCGAATATGAAGGGACAACTGTATAAGCCATATTCATCACATGCACATACTATAATATGCTTTCATAGCTATAAAATATTTCTTCTCCCTTTTGGACAGGGAATTTTGAAACAATTTTAGGCATAGGATCGGGCAGGGGTGGAGGAATGTTCTTTATTCTACATTAATGTTCTTTGTTCAAAAAGATATGTTGTAGATGCAGTTGCACAGTGGGCCTTTGATATTTAAAAGGTATAAGAACTTGCCTTCTAAAGTGACTCCATCTTAGAGTGATGACTAAAAAGAGGGCCTCTTTTATGGCAGTACATTCTGAAACTGTCTCATATAACATGTTGGCCTAGCACTCTTCTTAGCACGTTTTAGACTGTATTCAAATTCTCACCTGTTTTCCTGAGCTTTCAATGGCACTTAAGATTCTTCGGCTTTTATGTTCTACTGTGATGAATTTGTTGATTTTGGTACATTTTTATGGCATTTTATGTAAGCCACCTTGGAGGCTTTTGATTTCAAAGCAGGATTTAAAAAATAGTTTAAATAAACAGAAGGCATAATCTATTCATTGGTTAACATATTCTTCAAAGGTAACATATTCTTCAAAGGAAGATGGGAGAGGAAAATGAAGAAAAGGATACAGAAAACAGGGTGAGCCAAAGTACCAGCTGCTAGGCAGAGCAGGAGATGGTGATAAGAGTGAGGTGGAGGAGTGGCATGACCTTCAAACGACCTTTGGGGCAAATTCAGACATCAAACAAGTAGAAGAATAACAGATATCGTTCTTTGAATAATCAGGACCTCACACACAGGGCATTTTAGCATATACGGTGGCCCTCCGGATCCATCAGTGAATTCAACCAACCACAGATTGAAGAAAGAAGTGGCATGACCACAAGCCCATGCAAACCCTTCTGGGGGCTCCCGGAAGTGTCCGCATTCCTGTCACTGCCATTTAATAATCTGGGACTTGACTGTCCACATCTTTTGCTATCTGTGTGGAGTCCTAGAACCAAATCCCCATGGATCCAGGGGTCCCACAGTATATGGAATCTGATGCTTGGATTCATCAACTGAAGACTGCAAGTTTTGCTGAGAAACTGCTTCATTGAATCTGTATGTTCCAGATATTAGGAACATGGAATATGAGATGTATGTATTACAGGAAACTAGAAATCATAACACAAGAAATGGAACATATAAAAATTGCATATACACATATAAACACTTGATGTGAGTGTTCTACTCGGAAATGGCCATCTAAGAAGAAATGAGTCTATATTAATACTGAGATGGGGAGGGTGGAGTCACACACCACCGGATGTGGCCGTAGAATCCAGCTCTCTCCGATGTGATATCTTTGAAATAAAGAAAACACCTTGTTGAAGCAGCTAATTAAAACAAAAGAATTGCTCTCCTGTGTCAGAATGCTGTGAGTAAATTCTGCCTTATCTAAAAGCTGAAAGCCCGGAGCTTGGGGATTTATGAGGGAAGCTGATGTCAAGAGATGAAAGAGGAGATAAGGGGGGAAAAAATTCTTGCAAACTCCCTTATGGACAAGATCTAAAAATAAATCCTCTGACAAAACAATCTAAAGGCTTGAAAGGGCTGCTTCAGCTGAGATTTTTAACAACAACTGAGATCAAAAGCTTAAAAGGAAAAGAACAGACCGAAGCATTTAAAAAAAAATGGCGACTGGAGCAGGGGGAGGAAAGAATGGGCAGAAGAATGGGCAGAAGGGAAACCTGTCAGGGCAAGAGGATTTACAATCTTTGCTAGCACAGAATAATGAAAAATTACTTCAAAGTTTTAAAGCTCATACACTTGAGCTACGAAATGAAATTCAGAATATGAAACAAGAAACAATACAGGGAGTTTCTAAACAACTACAAAGTGCCATGCAGCAAATTAATCAGGAGATGGCAGGAGTGTGTAAAGAAATTTAAAAAGTAAATAAAATGGCGAATGAGAATAAGGACTGGCTTCAGAGGCATGAAATAACTATTGCTGAGATACAAACACAGATTATTGCTCAGGAGGATAGGGACAGAAGGACGAACATCAGGATTCGAAATGTTCCACATTTCAAAAAAGAAACTGCAACCCAGCTGAGAATTAAAATAATAAACTGGTTCCAGCAACTGATACCCCAGTTACAGTGGGTGCAAGAAGATTTTGAGAGAATTCATAGAACTGGATTCAGGAAAACAACTCCCAGTTATGTATTGGTAAAAGTGGCCAATTACTACAAAAAAGAGACATTTATGAAAGAAATCAGGAAACTGGGTGACCAAATACTTTTTGAATCAGCACCAGTGATGATCTTCAATGATTTGTGTGCGAAAACATTGGAATGGAGGAGAGGTATCAAACCCATTATAGCTATACTGAAAAAAAAAATATTAGCTACAATTGGGGATACCTAATATTTTTGAAGTTCAAGTATACTGGGAAATTCTACAAAATAAAAACACTGGAAGAAGGATTACAACTGCTGACAACGCTGGGATTGAGAGAGGAAGAACAAGAAGCAGCAAAAAAACAAGGGGAGCTGAAAGGAGCAACAGGAGGAAAGGAGAAATGAAGATATAAAGACAAGGGACTGGGGAAAAAAAGTGAGAGAGGTGAGATCAAAGGTGACATCGGTGATGGGTGACACCCCCTCTCCCCCTCAAAGTTTGTAGCTATGGCGGGGATAGTAATCCCTGGGATTAGGAGGGGGGGTGAGGAAATGTGTATGTGGGGGGTAGGGAGGAGGGGGAAGGGGGGAAGGTGGAGGGTGGTGCAGGGGGGATTGTTATTGTTATTGTTTATTGTTTATTTGAGTATTGTAGTATTTGTGCACTATGGGGGACTAATAGAAGTAGAAATTTATTATACATAATATGGAAGGCAGATTGAGAATATTGACCTTAAATGTCAAAGGGTTAGGAAACGTAATAAAAAGAAAAAGAATAGAATCTTTATTAAATAAATCCAAAGCAGATATAATATTCCTTCAAGAAACACACCAAAATAAAGATGGAGTGAATGAATTGAAGTTGAAATGGGCAAATACATATGAAAAAGCTTTTGGAACATCAAAATCAAGAGGAGTAGCAACTATTTTGTTGAAAGGATGTGATTTTATTGTTAAGAAAATTTAAAAAGATATAAAAGGAAGATATATAATTATACAAGGAATTAGGGGTAAGGAACAATTCACTTTGGTTAATCTGTATGCACCAAATGAAGGTCAAATAGAATTTTATGAAGAACTTATTAAAGCTACAAATGAAATAAGTGAGGGATCTATAATAATGGCGGGAGATTTTAATATGGTAATGGATAAGCAGAAAGATAAATCTAATCCTACTAAAGAGGATAAGAAAACGTATGAAACTGGTTTGAACAAAATTATAAATAGAAATGGATTACGGGATGTATGGAGAGAATGGAAAGGAGAAGAAAAGAGATACACATATTACTCACCAACACGTAAAAACTATTCTAGAATAGACTATATTTTTTGTATCAAAAAATCTGGTCCCACAAATTGTAAACACAGACATAGGAATCATAAAAATTACAGACCATGCAACAGTTACAGCACATATAAAGATTACAATAGATTATAAACAAGCAAAAAGGTGGAGATTGGATACAAAAATCTTGGGTTATAAAAACATAGTAGAAAAAATACAGGTAGAATTAAAAGAAATATGGGAAATAAATAGAGTAGGACAAAGCAATCAAGCATTATTGTGAGACTCAATGAAAGCTGTAGCAAGGGGAATATTTATTAGGGAAACACATACATTGTGGAAAAAACGGGGGGAAAGTAGGAAGAAACTAGACGAGGAAATTAAGGGTCTAGAAAAAGAATATTTTAGAAACAGAGATAAACAGATCCACGCAGTAATACAAGCAAAGAAAAAAGAGTTAGAAAAGGAAGATATAGAAATAACAAAAAGAAATCTGTTATTTATGAAAAGAGATTTTTTTTTAATACAGTAATAAAAATTCTAGAATGTTAGCAAGAGCCACACAAACAAAGAAATCTAAAAGTTTGATTGGAATTATTAAAAATGAAAAAGGGGAAAAAGTAATTTGATGAAAGATAAATTAAAGATATTTCAAGAATATTATCAAAAATTATATTCAGCAGGTGATCCACCGAAAGACTTAGAGAAATATATACAGGAAAATTGGAAGGATAAAATTAGTGTGGAGGAGAAAGAATTAATGGAAAAACCTATAACAGAAGAGGAAATAGAAGATATTATAAACAAATTGAAACTAGGGAAGGTTCCAGGAGAAGATGTTTTGGGAGCCGAATATTACAAAACATTTAAAAGTATATTAATATCTAGAATGAAAGAATTATATAATAACATTTTAAAAGGAGATGAGATCCCACCATCGTGCAAACAATCTCTGATTATATTAATTCCAAAACCAGATAAAGATTTGACAGACCCAGAATCATATAGACCAATATCATTAATAAATCAAGATGCAAAAATATTAACAGCAATAATGGTGAAAAGGATGAATAAATTTATGTATAAATATCTACAAAAAGACCAATGTGGATTTATAGAAGGAAGACAGATGGCTAATTTAACTGGAAGAGTAATAAATATAATAGATATAATTAGAAGAAAGAAAATTAAAGCAGGGCTTATAGCTATAGATATATTTAAAGCTTCTGATTGTGTGGAACGGCCAGCATTAAAAAAATATAATGAAAACATTTGGATTTGGAGAAAAATTTAGGGGCGTGATTGACCAATTGTATAAAAAAAATAAAGCAACAGTAATAGTAAATGATGGTAAGACAGAACAAATAAATTTAACTAGGGGAACAAGACAAGGCTGCCCACTTTCCCCAATAATATTTGCTATGGTAATAGAAATATTAGCTAATGTAATTAGAAGTGATGAAGATATCAAAGGGATAGGAAATATTGAAGAGATTAAACTGAATATGTTTGCAGATGATACTTTAAGAACAATACAAGATCCATTGGAAAAAATGCAAGAGATAGAGAAACATTTGGAAACATTTGGGAAGATGACAGGTTTACAAGTAAATTGGAATAAATCAGAAATGATGATATTTAATTATACAGAGGCAGAGCAAAAAAATATGAAGAGTAAAAAGAAATATATTAAAATAAAAGAGCAAATAAAATATTTAGGAATAAATATTGTGGCAGAATTGGAAAAACTAGAGGAATTTTTTTTTACCATGTTAAGAAAAGATATGGAGAAAAGAATAGAGAAATATGGGAAAATTAAATTGTCATGGTTTGGAAGAATAGCACTTGTTAAAATGAAAATATTACCAAAAAATAATTTTTTTATTCAGAATGCTGCCTATTAAAGTATCAGAGATGGAATTTAAAAAGTGGCAAAATATGATAAATAATTATTGTAATGGAGGCAAAAGATCAAGAATCAATAAAAATAGATGGTACAAATCCCAAAAAAAGGAGGTTTAGGCCTATCTAATTTAAAGCTATATTACGTAGCGAATCAATTGAGATATACTATTGATAGTGTTGCGGAAGTGAAGGAAATAGAATGGATGGAAATAAATAAACAAGAGATAGAATTAAAATTAAGAAATATATTTTTTTGTAAACCAAAAAAGAAATTTAGGGAAACAATACAATCTGTCTCTTTAAAAAACAGATTAGATATATGGAATAAATATAAAAAAGTATTAGTTCCAGGAATATCTCCATTAACGCCGATAATATTGTTAGAGGGTTTCCCAGCAAATTTAAGAAATGAAGTGGAAGCAAAATTAGGAGGACAAGAAATAATAAGGTTGAAGGAATGGATGGGGAAAATGAAAAATAAAAATTATATGGAAAAAATATTAAAGGAGCAAGGATTTACATGGTTTAAACTGATACAGTTAGAACGATGGACAAAAAAATGTTTAAAGGAGGGAAGTTGTAGAAAAAGTACAAAATTTGAGGAACTGATTATGAAAGCTATTCAAGAGAAAAATATTATAAAAGGTATTACAAGCAAAATATATAAAATGTTAATAGATAATGAAGAAGTACAAGATTATCTAAAAGATGTTTGGGAAACAGATGTAGCAACTGTAATAGACAAATCTAAGTGGGGAAAAATATGGAATATGCAACATTTGAAAACATTATCATTAAGAATAAAAGAAAATTACTATAAGATTATATGGAGATGGCATTTAACCCCAGTAACTGAATCAAATAGATAAAAAGTATTCAGCACAGTGTTGGAGGGGATGCCAAGAATTGGGAACGTATATTCATATGTGGTGGAATTGCAAATATGTGCAGAAATTTTGGAAAATAGTAATGAAGGAAATAAGTGAAATACTGGAGATAAATATACCTCTAAACCCTGAAATAGCATTATTATCATATTGTGAAAAAATACAAGACTCTCAAATTGTTAAGGATTTACTAAAAATCTGCTGACAGCAGCAAGGTTAATAATAGCAAAGAAATGGAAAATACAAGATGAATACAAAATAGAAGAATGGTATGATGAAGTATGGAATATAGCTATAAATAAGAAATTAACAAATACGGTTAAGGGGAAAAAAAAGGAGGGCTAAATAAGAATGTTTTTGGTGAAAAATGGAGTAAATTTTTAGAATTTGTATTAATAAAGGGGAGAGGAAGCAAACCTGAGTTGGAAACAATGGTATTTTGAAAAGAGGGATGAATGTAAAGGGAAGTCCCTCGGTGGAGGGAAGCACTGTTATATATGTTTGTTAAGTTTTATGTAGAAATTGTATGTCGTTTAATTTTAAAAATTAATAAAATATGATTAAAACTACAGGGAAAACCTATCGATATAACCATAATTTAAATTTATGCTCTGAATACAGAGGCAGAAAAGGAAGAAATCAAAACACTCTATGCAGGCATCCAAAACTGACGGCTAGACTAGTGAGATTTTACAAACACTATCTATCCATTTGCAGGAGGAAGAAATGGTCATTACTTAATCTATCTTTAATACTTAGAATGGCCATTTGTACTCAATGGCATAAAACTAACTAGTAATCAAACTAGAGTAGATCCAAAGAATCAGTGGAAATTCACTGGATCAAGTTCCACTAAACAGGTGAAACAGGTCTAAGTTGGCACTAACAGTTCAACACTAATTCAGTGGGTCTAGCTGGCAGTAACAGTTGAATTTGGGCCAATGTTTTCCCCTTGGAGTACTTACTGTACAAATACATTCTTAAAACTGGAGATATGTTAGAATTTGCCCTACAATTCAGGATTACAAATGCACTATTTGAGTTCTGAAGCACCCTGGAAGAGACCATGCAATTTTCAAGGATATCTACAGTCAGTTGATAAGCATGTGAGGAGAAAAGGGCAAGAAAATAAAGCTAATGTATGAACTAGGGTCTCAGATTTTTCTTACATGCTTACCTGTTCTTTTATCTAGAGATATCTCTGATGACTTGTAGTTAAACAAGAAAGAAGTAAAGCTTTATTTAAGAGTAGAGCTTTGAATGTGTGCTAAAACTTTAATGTTAAAAAATGGTTTATACCAGTAGTTCTTAACCTTTTATTTACCAAGGATCCCCCATTTGTTGCTGCAGACCCCCAAGATTAATTCAAGATTTAAAACAACAACAACAACAACAACAACAACAATAATACAATTACACCATCCATGAAACCTTCCCTTAGAGGTACTGGATGGGGAGGGAAGACTTTTTTCCTGCTTCTTCCTGCAGGTCTGTTGCTGGAGCAGGTTGAATGGCAATGTGTATGCCAAGCCAGCAGCCAGACTTTGCCTTGGCTCCTGTCACATGGCCACTCCACTGCAAGGAGGAGGTGGGCCAAGCAACTTCCAAGCCTTTGCAGATCCCCTGTGAGGACACTGCGGACCCTAGGTTAAGAACCACTGCTTTATATATTTTTTTCTTGTGCTCTCTAAAATATGAGTCAATGTATATCATGATTACAATTCTGGAACCATTTACAACTTTTTCCTATTGTAAATCTTGTTTTTCAAGTTGCAGATTATATTACAGTCCCTGCAAAATTCTAAATCTGTGTGCTCATATTTTCCCTAAATCTTCCTCCTAAGAATGTTTGTCACCACTATCCCACTACAATAGGTCTGAACATTTAGGGTGATGTAATTACAAAAAATATTTTTTAAAACACACATATATACCTCCACGTAGCTTTTCAAAGACAAGATAGTACCTTGAATTATCTTCAAAAAATTCTATCAGTTCCAAAATGTTCCTGGGGAGGAGGAGGAAGAAGAGAAAGAAAATTGTACTTTTTCAAAGTACATGAGAAAAAAGTTAGTACTAGCAAACAACACTACCAAACTCTCCTAATCAGAGGTCTAATGGCCTAATCACTGGTCTAATCAGAGCAAAATCATACTGTCCCTCTTATACATCCAGATTTCACTAAGTGAATTTTACTGTTCAATTCTGTAACAAAAAAAAATATACCTTTGTTTACTTGGCTTGAGTATATCTCTTTCTAGCATTAAACTGAATGAACAGAAAAATTCTAAGTCTGTAACGAATGTGAAAATACAGTCTACTGCATTCTGACATTAATGGGAAAGAGCACTGGTACTACTTTAAGTAATCAAACAGTTATTCCAGATAGGATTCCAAACCTAACCCTATTTAAATCATAGAATCTTAGAGTCTTAGAGTTGTAGGAGACTGCGAGGGTGTCATGATGGCCTACCCAATCATCATGGAGAGTTCATCTACAAAATCTACAGGTCACAGCAACTGGAAAATTCCACTCTTTGCTTTCCATAGCAACAGGCATTGAGAGGGTGGGACCTTCATTTCCTAAACATGACATCACATCACCTGACTGGAGAGCCAATCAGATTTGGCAATGCAGACCCAATCAAATCTGGCCACACAGACTTTTTAAAGTTTTCTGAATTCCTTTGTTCTCAGCCAGATGCAGGAGCCACATGCCTGGGGACAGCTGAGAATTACATGGCTTAGCCATCTGGCTAGGGCCAGATGGAGAGACACATACCTTTGTAGAGAGATGCTAGACTGTGATAACAGAGGTTGTGGGGAAGCCAATCTCTCTCATGGGCCTGATTACATCAAAAGGGCCCTAACTGATATCCGAAATCTAAGGGGAGACTTCCATCCAAAAGGACTCTGAATTCCATCTCCAGAGACTAAACCAGGCTGGCTATGAGAGCCCGGCCTAACCATCCAATTGGGACCTGAATTGATGGCATGACCATCAGAAATGCAAGTTACTATTATTCTTAGTTTAGGGACCATCTAGCTAGTTGTGTTAGATTTTATGATTTAATTTTAGTACCCTGACTGAATGTATATCTTCTGTAACCCTAAGCTGAAATCTGGAGGCATGTTTTTCCTCCATGTTAGCCTTAAGCATTTGGAACTAAAATAAAGCTTTTTCTGTTTTCCTAATCTCCATGGTCATGTGCCTTCCTCGGTCAGCTATCTGAACTTCTCTGGGATAGAGAAAAAGGTCAGTGTTGATATTTTAACACAACCTGTCTGGCTTCTCACTGTGCTGGACAAGAAAGGGGTAAACTCAGCGAGTGGTGGTGGTATTGAAGAGAAAATCCCTCAGGTTTGGGATTGGCAAAGGGGCAACCCTGGGGCTTCAGGCAGAGAAACTCTAGGGGCCCCCCTACGACAGACGGCCATCTAGTCCAACTCCTTGTCATGCAAGGAATACACAATTAAAGCACTCCTGAAAGTTGCCCATCCAACTTGTGTTTAAAGACCTCCAAAGATGGAGAGTCCACCACCCTCCCAGGCAATCTGTTCCACTGTCAAACAGCTCTTACAGTTTTAAAAAAAGTTTTTCCAAATACTTAGGTGGAATCTCTTTTCTTGTAATTTGAACTCTCTGGTCTGGAAAGCAAGACTTATGAGGAATCACTTAGGGAGCCGGATGTGGGTGTGTTATTATGTTATTAATGTGTGAAAACAGACAAAAAACATAATTAGAAAAAAAAGTCATTTTGAATTCTGATCCTGTCTTCTGAGGTATTCACTACCTTAGTTTGGTGTCATCTGCAAATCTTATAACATGCCTTCTATTCCATTATCTAAGTGATTTATAAAGATGTGAGTCTAGATCAAGGGAAGTAATAGTGCCACTCTATTCTGCCTTGGTCAGACCTCACTTAGAATACTGTGTCCAGTTCTGAGCACCACAATTCAAAAAGGATATTGACAAATTGGAGCGTGTCCAGAGAAGGGCAACTAAAATGGTGAAAGGTCTGGAAACGATGCCTTATGAGGAGAAACTTAGGGAGCTGGGTATGTTTAGCCTGGAAAAAAGACGGTTAAGAGGCGATATGATAGCCCTGTTTAAGTATTTGAAGGGATGTCACGCTGAGGATGGAGCAGGCTTGTTTTCTGCTGCTCCAGAGACTGGAACACAGAGCAATGGATGCAAGCTCCAGGAACAGAGATTCCACCTCAACATGAGGAGGAACTTTTTGACAGTAAGAGCTGTTCGGCAGTGGAACACACTCCCTCAGAGCGTGGTGGGGTCTCCTTCCTTGGAGGTCTTTAAACAGAGGCTGGATTGCCATCTGTCGGGGATGCTTTGATCAAGATTTCCTGCGTGGCAGGGGGGTTGGACTGGATGGCCCTCGTGGTCTCTTCCAACTCTGCAATTCTATGATTCTATGTTTAACTACAACAGATCCAGGACAGAACCCTGAGGAACCCCAAAACTTCCCTCCAGCATGAAGAGCAATCATTGGTGAGTACTCTCCGGGTTCTGCCAACCAATTACAGGCCCACTGTAGCATAGTCTAGCCCACAGATCACCAGCACGCTTGCAAGAATATCATGGGCGACCTTGTTAAAAGCCTTAATGAAATCAGGATATACTACATCCATACTTGATTCATGTTTATTTGGACAAACAACAACAACAACAACACTTTAAGCACATTTTTAATATGTAAGATTTTAAATTTTGCAAATTTAAGGGGACGGAAGTAGCATCTTCACACATACACAAATCATTTGTCTGGCTCCTATGCAGTATTTCTGAAACAAAGGTTGGTTAAGAAATAAACAGGGTGCTGGGAGGATTCAAAAAAGAATACTGAACTAGAAGTGGTGGTTTCAAGTGATTCCTCCACGTGCTTGGCGGACATAATTTGCCATGTGACAATACTATAGCTTTGGTTTCCTTAAGAATAAGTGATTAGCTCAGACTGTATGTGGTGGAAACACGTAACACTAACAATTGATAAGTATATTATTAAATACAGTAGCAATTCCTTACTTGTTACCCTGACACTGATATAAAATCTCCACCTCTCGAAACACCCGACTCCGACTATGTCCAGCATTTTTTTCAATTATCTGTTACAAAAAATGGAAAATAAGTTTTAAAAACAAGCAGGGCATTATTTTGTCAGCTTTATAAAAAGTTTTAATAGAAGGGCAAGAGAAGTAAAATTGTCAGGGACATTTCTTATAGTTGCTGTACTGTAGTTCTAATACTCTTCCTTTATTACAAGTCTCCTTCAAACAGATTAAGAATTTTTTCTTTTAAAAAAGCTGGGATGGGTTTAAACACTGTGAATAGCCTTTTCTCTTTCAGTTTTATTTCTGGCGAACAAGACTTTGTGGTGGTTTTCAGAACAATGTATAGTATAGGCTAAAACAAAATATAGCAGATAAGCAGTATAGGACAAAGCAAAATACAGCTAAAACAATATATAATACAAAAGCTGAAAAATAATTAAACAAACAAATTAAAAACATGTTATAAAGCATTACAACATATTAGTGAAGACAAAAATACAAAACACACCTCATTAAAAGACACTTCTGTTACAAACAGTAAACAGCTGAAGGACTGTCTAAACAAAAAGGTGGAAGGAGAGCAAAGAGGGGGCCAACCTGGCCTTCCATGGGAGTGAATTCCATAGCCTGAGATCAGCCACTGAAAAAGCCTTCTTACATGTCTGTGATGATGGTGGGACGGGGAGAAGGTCCTTCCTGAAAAATTTTAAAACTGGGGCAGGATCATGTAGGGAGATAAGGTTTTCCCCATAATCTGGACCCAAACTGTATAGGACTTTATAGGTCATAACCAGAGATTTGAACTGTGCCTGGAAGCAGACTGGTAGCCAAAGAATTCACATAACATTATCTACGGTCTACATTTGCCATCACTGTGCACTTTTGGTACAGAAGCTTCTATGAAGGAAGACGTTAAGGGACTGAAAAGAATCTTGGGGTACTTTGACTTACTTTAACTGCATATTCCTTCCCATTTTGTAAGCTTACTGCACCCTGTACCTTGGCATAAGAGCCCTCACCAAGCAATTCTGCAGTGAGTTTATACAAATCTGCCAAAGAAAGCCAGCACATAGAAATCGTTAGAAAAGAAAATGTCAGTGAATTGTACAGATAAGCTATTGAGCTAATGACTATTCCCAACAGTAATATAAGAGCAAGAGCTCCTTTAGTAATAAACAAAACTGAGATAGCAGCTTTAGTTTTATAATCAATTTGTTCTCATCAATAAGTCAAAATCAACAGCATGGGAGTGAAGTTCAAATCTAAAAGGCTATCATCCTATCAACTTAACTGATATAAGAAAAAAAATATATTTCAAGCCCACTGGAGCTTATTCTCCAGGGAGAATCTGAGACAGTAGTGCTGTTTTATATTAACATCTTAAAATAACTACAGATCAAAACAGTCTGCACTAAGGAAAGAAAAACATAAATTCATTTATTTGGGTTTACACATGAGACACAATCCAAAGAGGGTAACGTACCAACATGTCTCCCTGAATTCAGTGTGTCAGTGCAAAACAGTCTAATACATGTTTATGCAGAAGTAATTAAATGGACATTGCTCTCAATTATATGCACACAGTACTGGGAGTTTTAAATGCTAACTGCTCCTCCTCTCAAATTATTCTGAAATATTTTTAATAAAGCAGAAGTAGGATTTGTCATGAAATGTTTTGTTTTATTAAAAATATTCTTCTATAGCTTTTCTGACCAGGAGGGCCCTCAAACCAATATTCAACAAAAACATGAAATCAGTCCTTTAAGAACACATACATTTTTTAAAAAACAATTTTTCCAATCGATTTTAGCAACCAATATTATTAAAAAATAACTTTAAAATTTCAGCTGTATTTTATTTTAAAAATCAAAAACCAGACAGAATAGTAGAGTTTTGCCACCCATTCACCAGAACTTCAGCAAACATGAAGTCAGCCTGACTTCCCTCAGCAGGAGGTTCCCTAGTCAAGATGCTACCTTGTGTGTATATGTGCCTTCAAGTTGCCTGTCGACTTATAGTGACTCCATGAATTTCATAGGGTTTTCTTAGGCAGGGAAAACTTCAGAGGTGGTTTTCCCAGTTCCTTCATCTGAAATACAGGCTACAGCACCTGGTATTTGTTGGCGGTCTCCCATCCAGGTACTAACCAGGGCTGACCCTCCTAAGCTTCCAAGATCAGACAGGATCTGATGCCTTTAGCGTATTCAGGCCCTGAGATGTGACCTGTCTGATGTAATCTTGGGGTGATGTGACATAAAACAAGGCATTCATTGAAGATTTCCGAGTATGGGCAGGCTCATGAGCTAGGAGACAGTCTTTCAGGTATCTTGGGCCCAGGTCATCTAGGGCTTCAAAATCAACACCCTGAACTGAGCTCAGAAACAAAATGGAAGCCAAAGCTGCTGTGCTGTGCCAAGACCATGCTGTGCCAAGACCAATGATAGATAGTCCACCACATTTTGCATAGGCTGCACACGCTTTTCAAAGGCAGCCCCAAGTAGTGTGCATTACAGTGGTTGACTAAGGAAATAATGATTGATATAGTATGAACTTCAAATTTTCAATATTTTGCTACCTTTGAACCTGCAAACACAATGATGCAATTTAAAAACAGCAGGCATAAAACAGACCGGTAAAAAAAAAATTCAAAATAAACAGTGCTGTAAACACAGTTGCAACAGCTTAAACTGTGGCTACTGTGCAGAATCAAAGAAAGAAAGAAAGAAAGAAAGAAAGAAAGAAAGAAAGAACAGAAAACTAACCTTCAAACCTTCCAGGGAAATTATCCGTAGCTCTGGTCCTTTTTTTCTTTTTCCTTTTGACATTGTTTGATATGGGAAGGGGCTGGCTGCTGACCATCTCTATACAGCAGAGAGGGTAAACAATCATTCTGTTTATATCATGTAATGGTGGGAAGTAATACGTGTTTGTGTTTTTTAAGGTTCAGAGGTTTTCTTTATCATTTTATCATTTAACATTTGATCCCATCTGAAAAATTAATAGGTGACAAATAAAAGACTCCCCCCACCAAACTAACCACACTTTCTCTTTTTTGGCTATTTTCAAGTCATAAATAGTTCAGGAAAATATGAAGAACAAGCACGTATTAATAAATTTACTGAGAAAACTATTTCCACCTCTCAGTGCTATGGCAACAACATACCAAACTGTACCAACAGAAATACCTGTACCAGTGGCTCTTAACCTTTTCTTTACCAGGGGCCCTCTTTAAATATATTTTGTTGCTGTGGACCTCCAAACATAACTCAAGATTTAAAACAACAACAACAATAGATGGTGATGACGATGATACAATTACACCATCCATTAAACCTTCCCTGGAGAAGGAGTGAAGACTTTTCTCCTGCTTCTTCAAGTTTGTTGCTGGAGCAGATTGAATGGCAATGTGCAGGCTAATCCAGCCAGCCAGACTTTCCCCAGGCTCCTACCACATGGCCACTGCACTGCAGGGAGGTGGGCCAAGCAACTTCCAAGCCTTTGCAGACCCTGTGAGGACATTGCAGACCCCTGGGGGTGCCCAGACCACAGGTTAAGAACCATTGATCTATACTCTTTCAAAAGCCTCCAGTGTGCCTAAGTTGCCAAAAAGGCAACATTTCCACACAGCAGATTGCTGGCCTGTTTATAACAGGGGCTTAATTATCTCTTCCCCATTCCAACTGCCAACATTAAAACAAGATTACCTTTGTTCAAACACAGCAGAATAATACAGCTGGGAAAATGAAAGAATAATAACACAGGATGTATCAGGACAGCATGGGCCACAGAATACAGCCTAAATCTATTAACAAAAAGTTATCTTCTTAGGCCATTTCACTTACCACTACAGTCTTCTACCCTCCATTGATGCCCCCTTGTCGTGGGGGAGACATGCACAATCCTAAATATACACTGGACTGACTACGTGACGAATGTTGCTGTCCTTGAGCAAGCAGGGATCACCAGCATTGAGGCCATGATATTGAGAACACAGCTGCGCTGGGCAGAGCACGTTTCTAGGATGGAGGACCATCGCCTCCCCAAAATAGTACTCTACGGTGAACTCGGCACAGGTCAGTGTAAGAGGGGCGCTCCAAAAAAGTGATACAAGGACTCCCTGAAACAACATCTCAGGCTCAGCCAAATTGATCACCAACAATGGTCCGCCATGGCCTCACATCAGGAGCCATGGAGACACACTATCCACATTGCTGCAGCCTCATTTGAGAACTCATGCCGAACAAGTCTTGAAGAGAAACAACAACACAGAAAGAATCACAACCCGGAAACATCACCCAAGGAAACCTTCTGCTGTGCTTTCTGCAACTGGACTTGTTTCTCTCGGATTGGCCTTTTTAGTAATCAGTGCGCTTGCAGAAAGTGCGGGATGAGTCCTTCCTGAATCTTTGTTTGCGAAGAAAAGCCAGAGAGAGAGAGAGAGTCTTCTAACCTCTGTGAGGATTTCCTTAATACACTATGGGGAAAAGATGGTTCTTTGTATATGAAAAAAATGTTGCATAATAGTTTAACCTTAAAACTTGGGGTCATTTTTAGATGCTCCCAGACTGAACCCTTCCTGTGTGGTTCATCAGTTGCTTTACTGTTGTTGTTGTCATTACTTGAGATTGCAACCAAGATTCACACCTAGAAGGAAGAGCTGACTTTTATGTGTGTATCATTCCTTTACATTCTATCCACACAAGAAGTATGTACATGGGGGAATGTGTCTTGGAGCAATTGTCTTCCCCGCCTCCCCATCACTCCCACTGGTCCACTACCCTTCCCAAAATATTGTTTCTCCATTCTCTGATATGCACAGGTGAGTGTTGCTCACTTAGAGATACTACAACCTTTTTCATCAGGAGTGGGCAAGGTGCACCCTTAGGGCTACAAGCAGCCTCCTCCAGCCCTTGTTTGGTGGCCCTTAATTTTTCCAGACTTCCCAGAACACCTTTTTTATGGCCACAAAACCCAGCATAAGCTTAGCTGCAATATTTACATCAAAAAATATGTGGTTTTGGTTTGGTTTGTTTGTCTGGCATTTTTGGCAGTCCCTACAGCAGCCACAGGGGTGGAAAAATGGCCTCTGGATGCACTGCAGTTACTCATCACTGCTTATAAAATGATTTTCACCTCTCAACTGAAAACATTTTTATCCAGCTGTATGAAGTTTACCAATATTTATGTACTGGTATTGCTTGCTAAAAGAAGGAAGCGTAAAGTTTGGCTTTGTTCAACAAATGTAGCCATTTCCTATCTCTTCACCACAAATAACCATTTGAGAGGAAGTGGCAGGTTTTCATTTGCACAAATTCCACCTTCCTTCCATATGTAGCTTTAGCAGTGGGCTACTTGCAGGTGAAGTGGCTTATGTGTGATTCCCCCGCCTCATCCATGGAATTGTGTAGAAGGGGGTGCTTCAGATGTCATCTTTTGTTTGTAACCTTCCTGTGTTTTCTTACAACTTTTTCTCATCAGAAAAAGACAAAAAACTTTAAGAAAGAAAGGACAGAATGCCTGGACAATGCTGTTTGATAGTGTTAGAAATTCGGTCTGGGAGCACCCAGGTTGACCATTATATATGTACTGATATTTATGGTGTCCAACAACAAATTGAGCCAGCATGGCACAGATGTTTGAGTGTTGGACTACAACTCTGGAGACCAGGGTTTGAATCTCCACTCTGCCATGAAAACTTTGGGCAAGTCACACACTCTCAGCCTCACAAAACCCAGCAATAGGTTTGCATTAAGGTTGCCATAAGTTAGAAACAACTTGAAGGCACACAACAACAACGCAGTAAATTAATTCCTTCCTAACCAAGATTGCAGCAAAAGTCAGAGCTCTATCTTAGCATACAAACAATCCCCACTGCAATCTCTGGTATCTTCAGGTAGGAATGGGAAAATATCCCTGCATAAAAGCCTGGCTACTGATAGTCAGCAAAGGTGATACTAAACTAGACGAACAAATGTTCTAATTCAGTGTAAGGCAGCTTTTTATATTATTATATCCACATTTCATACCCTACTCTTAACCCTCAGCAAAGGAGGGAGAGTGAGAACATTCATGTCAGGGGGAAAACAACATACTAACAACCTCTTCCAATAACTGGTCCTCTCTAAGAACACCATTTGTAGTTAGCCATTTTAAAAAAACAACAACCCTACAACCTATTCTTCAGAACAAGAAAAGCTATCTTTATTATTGATATTAAATATGAAAAAGTGTACATTGGTCCCCTTAAATCAAAGGTTTAAATTGCCATTTGAAACCAAAGATTGGAAGTAACATGTTAAAAGGCAGTTCTGTGCCTAAACACTGTTCTCTATCCTCCTTCCGTATTCTAAAACTGCAAACAATTAACTATGAAAATGACAAGAAGCGACTGGAATGTCACTTCCAGTGACAGAATATGGTGACAGTGTGGTATGGGGTTGGGAGAGGCTCAAAATACCCCTCCAAACCTTGGCATGAGCCCACTCATGGTCAAAAGAAATTAGACACACTTTTTAAAAGACTCTGGTGGGATATAGGACTCCTACGAATGGAATTCCACTCACAAGATGCTCACAGTGAGCTTATTTTTGCGAGTTCTGTCCTGGATGGCTGGTGAAACCTCTGGAATGGTGTAGGAGGTAGTACAGTGTAGCTGCAGGGAGAATGGGCAAAAATTGCCACCCGCCCTACAAAGTGACCCCCCACCCCAATGCCTTCTGAATTGCACAAGGGACACTTAGGGTGAAAACCATCAGGTTCTTAATACGGACATGAATATTGACTGATAAAATTGCTTATTGACAATATCATTGAGCTGAACTTTGCTTCAAGCACTGGTGCAGCTGGGATATTCTCATTTTAGTCCGAACATTGTAACTACGTAACTACAGTTGTCCCTTCATATTCTCTGGGGTTTGGTTCCAGGACAACTCCCCCTCCCATGGATACCAAAATCCATGAATACTCAAGTCCCATTATATACAATGGCATAGCAAATTGGTGTCCCTTATAAGATGGCAAAATCAAGGTTTGCTTTTTGGATTATTTTTTAAAGAATATTTTCAAGCCGTGACTGCTTAAATCTGTGGATACCAAATCCATGAATATGGAAGAACAACTATACTAACCAAGAGCACTTCTGAAGTACAAAACCAATGTGGCCTACTGAGCTAACAACTTAAATGGTTGACCAATATACCTTCTGGTTTGTGACTACAGCTTTAAACAACCAATTAGTGAAATTATTCATTCCTACAGATCTATTGCAAGGATTTAAGAAAAAGATTTCTCCTTTGTAACTATAAAAAAAATTGGTTATAAGAACTTTCAGTGCACAGATCTAACCATTATCTTCCACAATCCTTACAAACACTGACAAACTATTTCATCTTTATGCCTTTATAGAAAAATACAGAAATTAAACTTTGCTCAAAATCAATTTATAAATACTGAAGAAAAAAAAACCACCATTATGTTAGCATAATTTTTATCAGAAACTAGAAGAAAAGATTGTGTGTAGAAGCAACCATCTGCCTAGTACTCTCTCAATTGTTTTTGATTAGGCCACTGAATAAATCTAGACTATAGCAGCCACATTATTCTCCAAAAAATATAAAAATGTTATCCCTCTTAGCAATCTTCTGAAATTATAACTAAAGACCTAGAAATGATATTTGAAAAAGAAGGTAGGGACTCCCCAGAATGAATTAAATCATGTAAAGAATGAACCATGTAATTAAATTAACTTTCATCAACACCCCACCCCTATTGCTTTCTGATCTTTATATTAATAGTGACAAATGATGTCCTTCATAAACTCCATTCCAGGAACTTATATATTCTCTCAAACTGTACTGGGACAGCCAACATAGGGTATCCATTGCCTGGAGAACTGTTCAGGCCAGACTTCTACCAGTTTCTTCCACGTCTGACACTCCAAAGGTTAAAGAGTTTTCTTTCACACCAGAAAATAACTTCACTCATTGCCATCTCCAACTTGTGCTACAGCAGGCATACAAGAGGTGTTATTTTATCTGTTTATTCAGCCTGTGGCCTGTAATCTTAAATGTATGACATATCCTTGCATGACCTTAGTGTTCTAAAGATACTTTCCCAGCCAGAATCAACCAGAGCATTTTTACTGTGTGCAAGATAGCAATCAAAGCAGTGATTCTAGTTCTAACTTCCATCACCCCACCAAGTGTCTTGAAGTAAAATTTACATAAGATGTAATTAAAGGGAGCTGAAGTCAATTCTGTGTTAGATTATTTCAATTTATATTGCAAGAATGGCAACAATCTTTGAATGTTTCTGAAAAAAAATTCTTCTTAGTCAATCCACAGTAAATTACTTCTAGAAGTACAGCCATATTAGTCTAATACAGCAAAAACAAAGGAATCTTGTGGGACCTTCAAGGCTTAAAACATACGGGATAAATGTTGATGTTCTAGAATCTTCTTACATAAACTGCTCACAGTGAAAAGTATCTTAGCTCAAAGTTTGTTCACATTATTTTAATGAGCAATTGGTTCATCTATCTACATTCTATGTTGTTGGTGTCTCTTATTTTCTCAGTAAACCATTCTTGGTAAAATGATCTCAAGAAGAAACATCTTTTTAAGAAAGAATGGAATGGATGAACATAACAATTTGCAGCACAACCAAAGGTAAGACACTGTTCATACCTATTTCCATGGCAGAAGCAGAGATCTTTTTTTTAAAAGGACAGTAAACTACTTCCTTAATCAAATGTGCAAGTTCATTTTGAACCGATCTTTTCCACAATGTTTTCCTAAATGTGTATACTGTTTAATACACTACTACAAGTCATGAAAGCTTGGGGTTAGAAAAAAGAAAAAGAGGGTCTTTGAACTTATAGAACTGAAAATTAGCAAACTCATAAGTCCTGATGGGCTGGTCATCAGTGTACTAAGTTACAGTTGCTCAATATACCATATATTCCAGCGTATAAGACAACTAGGCAGATAAGACAACACCCCCAATTTTTATGTCAAGATATAGACTTTAGGGTATACTCGCCATATAAGATGACCCCCCCCTTCACCCACCCTCCCCAAAGGTGAAATCAGGCTCCCCTTCGTGGCTTCGGGGAGGGTGGCTGGTGGCTGGAAATCTCCCCCACCCCTCCAGCCATCCACCCTTACTGAAGCCTTCCTGAAGCTGGCTGAGGAATCGCGGGGGATGGCTGGCCAGCTGGGGAGAGGCTCAGCCACCTCCCACGATTCCCTAACCCATGGGAAGTTGGGAAGTGGTCATCAGAAGTGGTTACCTCTTGATCACTTTGCCAGAAGAATCAGGTTTCATTTTGTCTGACTTGCTTTTTCCTGATTATTCAGTCCCTCCTAAATTTAAAAGGAAGATGCATTTTGACCAATTTCTGTCCTGTCCCACGGTGTGTGTATGTGCTTTCAAGTTCAACTGTCAACTTATGGTGACCCCATGGGTTTCATAGGGTTTTCTTAGGTGGCGAATACTCAGAAGTGGTTTTGTCAGTTACTTATGCTGAAATGTAGCCAACAGCACTGGCCACACAAGTTGGGGAATCACGGGGGATGGCTGGCCAGCTGGGGAGAGGCTCAGCCATCTCCCACGATTTCCCAACCCACGAGGAGGCTGGGCAGCCTCCTTATGAATTGGGGAATCACAGGGGATGGCTGGCCAGCTGGGGAGAGGCTCAGCCCCTCCCGCTCAGCAAGGCTCCCCCCCCCCCAATGCAGCCTTGCTGGCTGAGAGGGGATCCTCTCCGTGACTCAAGAGTCATGGAGAAGACCCTCTCCCACCCAGCAAGACTCCTCCCATGCAGCTGCACTGGGCTCCCCCCCCCCAGCCAGCCACCTCCATCATTCAGAGTCCCATCTAGGAGTTGCATCCAGTGTATAAGATGGCCCCTGACTTTTCAGCTGATTTTATAGGCTGAAAAAGTTGTCTTATACACTGGAATATACAGTAATAAGCCAGGGAACCCTTGCTTATTTGTTACCAGCAGTGTGCCTGTGTACACTTTCCTACCACTCTCACTTGTAGGGGGAGCAGTTGAATACACCACAGAGATTTGTCCCAAGGTTCATTTATCCTGTCATACAAATATTGGCAATTTCTTTTTTTTACTCACTCCTTTCTCAACAAACTTGACAAAGAATCCAGCATTTGTTTTAGGTTTGTCAGTCTCTCACTCATCTTTAGGTGAAATTTCATTAATTAAATTTCAAGATGACATATCTCTTCCAGCTTTGTACTAAAAGCTAAATATCTGCTCCTTTATGGAACCAGTACCATAGCTTGCTTCCCTTCTAAGAACTGCAGGCAGCAAAAGAGAACAGCATGAACAGTGAAATCAGCGGTAACACGGCTTTTAAATTTGATCTTTCCTCAATACTGATGACCTCAGGACTTGTTCGTTTCTGAAGCCATTTTAGCCCTGATGTGTGCTGTACAGTTGTCCCTCCATATCCACAGATTTGGTATTCACAGATGTAAGTATTCATGGCTTGAAAATATTCTTTAAAAAATAATAATCCAAAAAGCAAACCTTATACAAGGGACACCATTTTGCTATGCCATTACATATAACGGGACTTGCGTATTCACGGATTTTGGTATCCACAGTGGGGTCCTGGAACCAAACCCCAGTGAATATGAAGGGACAACTGTAATTTAATAAGAAAAGACCTATTTGAGATGGCCTTTCCCTGGTATTAAAGATAGGTCTCTCAAGTGTTAAAATGATATACTGGTAAGAAGCTGTTCTCATTTAAGAACGTCAAAAAAGTGCTTTTGGAGCTGGATAATATTTACATTTAATTAATTGGTTAAAATAAACAATGTGGAATTAAGGGTGCAGACGTCCCCCCAAAAAAGTTCCAAGCTGGGGAGACAAAAGTTTGGGAAAGGATATTATGAGGCTGAAAATCCAATGATGAGGTATCGTTTAACTACTAAAGCTTAGAAAAGTAGTGTAAACTAGCACAATAAAGTTAGCCCATAGCCTTATCTACAGGGATAGGCACACTATGGTGATCACACCAAAGAATGCAGTGTTACCTCAACCTCCCCCCCCCCACACACACACACAATAGGCAGGAAACCATTTATAATCTTAACCCTTTCAATGTTTTATGAGTAAGTGCATCACAGGGATAGATGCAAACATAACAATCCAGACCTCAAAGCAGATACCTGATTTATGCTGGATTGACTTCACTGAAAAGAGAGCTGGTGTTTCCTGGCAACACGTTTCACTCACAAACGGGCTTGATGAAGGATTACTTTGTGACTGAAAGTAAAAAAAATCTTATTTAGTTTTGCAAGCTATCACCTAGAGAACACCCACTGTGTCCTACACAAGGAGAGATAGCAAAAAAGGCAAAAACCACAAAAGCTGGCTCATTAACATACACAGAAAGTAAAGGGGACCTTTATTTACCAGTAGTTATAGCCACATACTGTCCACACACATACACATATACATATATTAAGCAGACTCACAATAGAGTCCCACTCACTCTCCTTCTACTCTATTTTCCCATATTGTTTCTCTTAGGCTGTAAGGCAGGTGGTACACACCTGTCTATTTTGGCCATGAAACTCTGTATACAGCACCATATACAATAATGGCACTGTGTGTGTGTGTGTGTGCGCGCGTGCGTGCGTGTGTGCCTTCAAGTCACCTGTTGACTTATGAGATGTTGACACCATGGAATTAATATGGTTTTCTTAGGCAAGGAATACTTTGAGGTGGTTTTGCCAATTCCTTCCTCTGAAACAGAGCATACAGCACCTGGTATGCATTGGCAGTCTCTCATCCAAGTGCTAACCAGGGCTGACCCTGCTTGGCTTCCAAGATCAGATAGGATCTGATGCCTTTAGGTTATTTAGGCCCTCAGTGTACAGAACAACAAAATAAATGAATAGGGCAACAGGGTACACGAATAGGGTACATGCTTTGAGAACTTCCAAGTTCTAGTTCAAGTTCTAGTTTCCTCAACAATCTCAGTAGATCCACATTCTCCAAAACAACCTCCTTTTAGAGGAAAGGGCAGAATGAACAGAGGAGATTATCAGACATGCCAAATAAAGCAGAACAGGGACTCCAGAGTATTGGGAAAGGCTTTTCTTTTCACACAACATTCTCCCTGCCCGTTCTGTTCTCGTTCTGCTCCAGTGCTGCCCCCGTTTTTTTTAATCCACGGCTTAAACCGTCAATAGATCCCTCATTCAGTTTCTGTAACAGAATGAGGGGAATGTGAAAAGGTGCCCATTATGCTGGCGGGATGCTACCGTTAGTGGGAGGTCCGGAGTGTCAAAACACTTCTGGATGCCTCCCTTATGACAGGCCCCTGCTGCTGCTGTCCAGATCACCCCTCCCTGCACCCCAATCGCCAGCCCATCACCCCCCCAATTGCCAGCCCATCACCCCCCCAATTGCCAGCCCATCACCCCCCCGATCACCAGCCCTCCACCCCCTGATCGCCAGCCCTCCACCCCCCCCCGATCGCCAGCCCATCACCCCCCTGATTGCCAGCCCATCACCCCCCAATCGCCAGCCCATCATCCCTCAATCGCCAGCCCTCCACACCCCGATCGCCAGCCCATCACCCTCCCATCGCCAGCCCTCCACCCCCACCCCCAATCGCCAGCCTGTCCCTTTAAATCCTGGCTCTCTCCTTCTCGCGAGAGCAGCAGCCAGGATTACAACAAGGAAGTGAAAGGAGCTCTAGAGCTCCTTTCACCTCCTGGGCTTCCCCGCACAAGAACGATTCAGGCAAGTGTGAAAGTTTTTGTTCTTGTGCTGGGACAGGGGTGGGAGAGGGGTGGGAAAGGAGATTGTGGGATGGGAATGCTTTTTTTTGTTCCCGTCTGATAATCTCCAGAAGAAAGGCTAATTATCTGGGAAGACAAACTCCTAGCAGTCCAGAAAAAAAGTCTTTATTACACAAAGACTGTATATTCAAAATAGAAAGGGAAGGAGGGAAGGATAATGTTTACCCTGTGATGCTCACAGTATCCCAAGCACAGAAAGTAGCTCATTTTGTCTATGTAAGCAAACTATTCAGAAATAGACCTCTTACTTCTATTTCCTTCTCTCAATTGTCCAAGATCTTGTGTTTGTTTTTTTAATGAACATCCATACCAATGGACTCTGATCTGTTCTGCAAATGTAATTTCCTTAAAGGTGCAAATCTTTTTTCCCTGCAGAAAAATTCTCAGTCAATCATACTTTGCCCATGTGCAGATGTAGCTCACAAGACATTTCTGTGTGTATGCACATATTGATTCCATGAGAATCAGCTGATTCCATAAGAATTGATTCCATGTGTCATAATATACTGTTCCCCAGAGAATTTAGATCTCATTAAAGCAATACGCCTGCCTCCAAACATATACCTGAATTGCTATGGCAATGGACTATTAAAATCTTAAGAATTGTCCAATGTATTTCCTGTTAGTCAGAGAACAAGACTTTAGTGACCTGCATTGAGATGGAGTCTCCCTTCACCCCAAAATGAGCAGCAGCATATTAGGAAGAATAGTAGAAATGGAAGAATTATGCCAAGTGACATAATTTAACATCATTTACACATATCTGCTTGATTTATGCACACCTGCATGATTTATGCAGCTTGCAGAAATGAGCTTTTTATTTTTTTGGAAACTTTTGACTTACCTTGGCACAGAATTGCTGATAAATATAAAAAGTAAAGCATACACCCAGCAAAATGAACCTATGCAGTCAAATAGGCATCTCCATGGGCTAGGCAGAACTCAGCAAAGGAATGCTGGACAGTCATTCCAAACATAAGTTATGGATAAAGAAACATGACTAGAACTAAAGGTTTACTTAATCCAGCACCCTAGTAAAAAGCACACACTTTCTCAGTACTTTGTGCAATATATATATTGCAGCAATATAACTGCCAACACTTTCAGAAAAGGACAGCCCACATGTACCATATATTCCTGCATATAAGACTGCTTTTTAACACTTGAAAATCTCCTCAAAAGTGTGGGGGGGGGGGGTCATCTTATATGCCCAGCAGATCTTTTCCCCTCCTGTAAGAATGACTGCCTTGTCTTTGAAGTGTTAAATTCCCTGGGCAGTTTCCCCAGCAGATCCTTCCCCTGCTGTGAGAATGACTGCTTTGCCTTTGAAGTGTTAATTGCCCTCCATTTAGGGATTGTATTTTGGTAAACTTGCCAGGAAGATTTCCATTTGCATAGGTTTGGGGATTTCCTCTCCAGGAGTTTGCAAGTCTGCCAATGTGGCTCTAAAATCATTAATGTGCTCATTCAAAAATTTGGCTTTGATAGCTTCATATTAACCAACTTCATTAACCAACCAATAAAACCTTACTTTCCAAAGACTGAACACCACAGAGATTTTTCAAAGTATCCCATGCTTTTTTAGCTGTTCTTAGTCCTTTAATTTCACAGACTATTCCATCATCTACAGCCACTGAGCTAGCTGGCTGGCTGGTGGGGGGAAGGCTTTCCAGCCAAGTGGCTGGATGGATGGGGGGGGGGGCAAAGTCTATATTTTAACTTTAAAATTGGGGGGGGGGTCATCTTATGAGCCCAGTTGTCTTATATGCCAGAATATACGATAGTTTTGCCTCTAGGAAGCCCATGATTTAGCAGATTTCACTCCACAGCATATCAGCTTTTCACACTGCTTGGGCCAGGGAAAAATGATTACAGAGCCATGGAATGTAAACTGACCTCTCTCCAGACTGATTTCTTATTTGGGTAAGAGAAGCATCCTGTGCAGAAAAAGTGCAAGAGGAACTAATTAAGAAGAAGTTCTCCCTACTGACAGCAGTGTAACAAGCATACTTGTTGCATTCCAGCTTTATAGGAAGGAAAAAATAGCAGTGTTTCATCTAAATCTGATGAGACTTTTAACACCCAGGCCAGTGATGGGCAACCTTTTGAGCCTGGTGTGTCAAACTTCGCCAAAAAACTGAGCATAACTCGGGTGGTGTGTCACTTTGAGGAAAAAAACATTATTTCACAATATTTGTTGTTTAAATAACATAAATATATAATTGTTATATAGAATTGTATTTAATAAACCAAAAACTAATTATTTAACTTACCTGCTTAGTGACTTCTTTGTTCATCAGTCGGTTTCTTTTGTTGGTCTTGATATTATCTAGCTTGTGTGGGGTGCTGTGAACTGAGATAAGTGAGGGGGAGGGGGAATTCTTTAACTAACCTGCCTATTAGTGACTTTTTTGTTGCTGAATTTCATTGGCTAATTCTTCAATTGAAGGTTGGTATTTTGTACACTTCAGGCCCAAGCAAGTGCTACTAACTTCATCTGTCAATCTGTTTCTTTTGTTGGTTTTGATATTATTTAACGCTGAAAATAAGGCCTCACAAAAGTATGTAGAGGGGAAAATTGTGAGTAAAGCCATTGCTATATTTTTCAGGGTGCTAAAAGTGTCTGGTAGTTGGTTCCAGGCACTCCAAATTTCCTGTTCGTAGTGGCACTCCTCTTGATTCTCCAAGCGGCGCCTTTCCAGAATCTCTAGCTTTGACCTCAAGTTGACAAACACCTGAGCCCAAATACTGTCTTGAAATTCTGCAAGTTGCATCTCCAAATCATCAATTTGCATCCATCGGAAATCATTTAATTCCAAACTACTGTAGACTACTACATCTGGATACTTAATTATTTTCATGGTCTGTTCTAGACTTCTAAATTGACTAAATCTATCACTAAACTGGTCAAGTAATGAGCCTAAAACATGCTGGTACTTCATATGCAAGAGTTCCATTTCATCTTGTACAGCTGCACTGGCCTTCTCAAAATGCTTTGCTACTCGAGGAAAATACTTATAAGTTTTAGTTTCTACATCTCGCTTGAAAATTTTAACTTTACTTTCAAACGCTTTTATGTATCCAAACATAACATCAATACTTTTGCCAAAACCTTGTAACTTTAAGTTCAGTTCATTAATATGAACAGAGAGATATGTAAAAAACATCAGGGTGTTGACCCACTTATCATCATTAAGCTGAGGAAAGTTCCCCAGATCCTTATTGTCAAGAAATACCTTGATTTCCTCAAAGCACTCCACAAAGCGCTCAAGAACTTTGTCTCGGCTCAGCCATCTTACATTATTGTACGTCAGCAGTCCGCTGTAGGTGGAATCAACCTCCTGTAAAAGCGCTGAAAATTCTCGCTTGTGAAGGGGCGAGCAGCCATTAAATTAACTATTTTTGTAACAACTGACATTAAGTTGTTTAAGTCGGTGAATCCTGCCTTGGCACATAAAGCCTCCTGATGGATAATACAATGAAAAGGCACAATTGGATGTCCAATAGCTTCTGTAAACAATTTGACAAATCTGACTTTTTTCCCCACCATATTTGGTGCCCCATCTGTCGTCACTGACCACAACTTTAGAGATATCAGTGCTTAGGTCACAAAATGTTTGTAGAACAACCTTACATATTTTGCTTCCTGCTGTACTTGTTGGCACAGATACTAACTTTATCAATTCTTCTCTCACTGTGAGACCATCAGAATATCGACCAATAATGGCCAACTGAGCATGTGATGTGACATCAGTAGTTTCATCAAGAGAGATCGAAAAATATTTACACTTCCTTAGGTCTCTCTCTAATTGATGTTGTACGTTTGTGTTCAATCTCATTATTCGGTCCTTTGATATTTCTACTAAGTGGTAACTCAGATATTCTCTTAATAATTGCATCTTTATTCTGCATATCATGAAACAGATCTGGTACACATCTTAGGACGGTTTCTTTAATACATTCTCCCTCACTGACCGCTTTTCCATGCTGAGCTATAGAGTGAGCAATGCTCAAACTTGCAGATGTTAAATTTGTAGAGCCTTTCATAAATTTTAGGATGGAATTAGATTGGCGCTTATAAAGTTGTAGTTGCCTGGAAATGTATGCCTTCCTTTCATCCTCACTTTTTTCCAAGAGCTGAGAATGATTAGTTTCATATTTATATTCCATGTTCTGCTTACTACCGTTTCGTTACACAGAACGCAAAATGATCTGCCAATTTTTTCTATAAAGCCATACATCTCGGTCCATATGTCTTGAAATGGTCAGCCATTGCTACTACCACTTCCTTTACTTAACCTTAGTTTTTTATTTTTGGGGTTCTCCATCAGGGGGGCAGTGACAGAAGATAGAATTATATGTGCTTGTTAGGCCTGCAGGTAATTAGGGATTAACTAGCCTTACTAGCCACAAAATGGTGTATATAACTGTCTTTTAGGAAAGGGCAGGGTTAATAAGCAGAAATAGGGTTAATAAGGATGCACAACAGTAATAGTGGTGGAATGGAGCAATATCTTGCTCTGCACTATTGAGCAAGATATTGTTCCTTATGTGAATAACAACGGCTGTCACTAATGGCAGAAAACAGCACCCATACCATGCCACAGGCCCTCTCCTCTCCCAGCCTTCCCTCACTTATCTCAGCAATGATCTCACTTTTCGCACTTAGCTTAGCAATGCGCAGGCTGCAGGGAGGACAGGGGGGTGGTGTCTGAAGTGCTGCTGGGGCAGAACTGGAGGCTTTGCGCCAGGGCCGGCCTATTTATACCGGCCCCATCGCCAGCCTCCGCATCATCTGGCTGCGCCGGAAATATTGCCGGATGGCCCTCCCCTCCATTACGGGCAGCCAATCAGGGCACGGCTGACCGGCCCTGATTGGCTCCCTTTTTCCTGCCCTCTCCCCAGCAGCCGAGGCTGCTGGGAAGAAGGCTGACATGGCAGCCTCCTTGGAAGGGAAGGTGCTTTCTAGATAGCCTCCTCCCTCCAGCCCCTCCCATCCAGGCTATGCAGCAAGCACCCTCCAGCCCCTCCCCTCCAGCCCCTCTCCTCCAGCAACCAGCCAGCCACTCTCCCTTTCCAAAGCCACAATTGATCTTTCCCAGCCCCCCCCATCCAGCCTCGCTGAATGGGAGGTTTTTTTTCCATGACTCAGTCACGGAGAAGACCTTTCCCAGCCAGCGAGGTTCTCCCCCCCCCCCGTGCAGCCTCATTGAATGGGAAAGCCTCCCCTCTCCAGCTCCTCCCCTCCAGCCTCCCTCCGTGACTGAGTCATGGAGAAAACCCCTCCCATTCAGCAAGGCTGGACGGGGGGGAGAACCTTGCTGGCTGGGAAAGCTCTTCTCTGTGACTGAGTCACAGAGAAGACCCCTCCCATTCAGTGAGGCTGGACGGGGGGGGGGGGACCTCACTGGCTGGAAAAGGTCTTCTCCGTGACTGAGTCACAGAGAAGACCCCTTCCATTCAGCGAGGCTGGACAGGGGGACCTCACTGGCTGGAAAAGGTCTTCTCTGTGACTGAGTCACAGAGAAGACCCCTCCCATTCAGCGAGGCTGGACGGAGGGGACCTCACTGGCTGGGACAGGTCTTCTCTGTAACTGAGTCACAGAGAAGACTCCTCCCATTCAGCGAGGCTGCATGGGGGGCAGAGAGCATCGCTGGCTGTGAAAGGTCTTCTCCATGACTGAGTCACGGAGAAGACCCCTCCCATTCAGCGAGGCTGCATGGGGGGGAACCTCGTTGGCTGGGAAAAGTCTTCTCCATGATTGAGTCATGGAGAAGACCCTTCCCATTCAGCGAGGCTGCATGGGGGGGGGGGAACCTCGCTGGCTGGGAAAGGTCTTCTCTGTGACTGAGTCATGGGGAAGACCCCTCACATTCAGCGAGGCTGCATGGGGGGGGGAGCATTGCTGACTGGGAAAGGTCTTCTCCGTAACTGAGTCACGGAGAAAACCCCTCCCATTCAGCGAGGCTGCATGGGGGGGAGCATCGCTGGCTGGGAAAGGTCTTCTCCATGACTGAGTCACGGAGAAGACCTTTCCCAGCCAGCGAGGTTCTCCCCCCCCGTGCAGCCTCGCTGAACAGGAAAGCCTCCCCCCTCCAGCTCCTCCCCTCCAGCCTCCCTCCGTGACTGAGTCACGGAGAAAACCCCTCCCATTCAGCAAGGCTAGACGGGGGAGAACCTTGCTGGCTGGGAAAGGTCTTCTCCGTGATTGAGTCACGGAGAAGACCCCTCCCATTCAGAGAGGCTGCATGGGGGGGAGCATCGCTGGCTGGGAAAGGTCTTCTCCATGACTGAGTCACAGAGAAGACCTCTCCCATTCAGCGAGGTTGCATGGGGGGGAACCTCGTTGGCTGGGAAAGGTCTTCTCCATGCCTGAGTCACGGAGAAAACCCGTCCGATTCAGCGAGGCCCTCGCTGGCTAGATGGGAGGGCTGGATGGGAGGGGTTTTCTGGATGGGAGGGCTTTTCCCACCTCCAGCCCCTCCCCTCCAGCGACCAGCCACCCTCCTTTCCTAAAGCTGCAATCGCAGCTTTTGGAAGGGAGGGTGCTGGCTGGAAAGCCTCCTCCCAGTGGTGATCGGGGCTTCTTAGCCCCGCCCACCACTTTCATTCTTTCCTGCCTCCCTAAAATGGTGACTGGGGCTTTGAAGCCCCGATCGCCACTTTAGTGAGGGTGGTGAGGTTGCAGGGGGAGGGAGGAGCGACCTAGCCGTGTGTCACCACTGACGGCTATGCGTGTCAGTGGTGACACACATGTCATAGGTTCGCCATCACCGAACCAGGCACTACAGAAACACCACTATCACCATACCTGGTCTCTCCCCAGTCAATTTACCCAAACCTACAGCATTTTTGGCAACAGTTACCACAGGTAGTTGTAGGTTGTGAAACAAGTATGATTATTATGGCATTTTATGGAAAAACCTCTCGATTACAAGTTCTCTGCAAGGATTTCCTGTAGTTTGGTTGTTGTTGTTGTTGTTGTGTGCCTTGTTTTGAACTTATGGCAACCATAAGGTGGACCTACCACCGGGTTTTCTGTGGCTGAGAGTATGTGACTTGCCTAAGGTCACACAGCAGGTTTTCATAGCCGAGTGGGGATATGAACCCTGGTCGTAGTCCAGAGTCATAGTCTACTAAGTCATGCTGGCTCCTTTTTTTCTCTCTCTTTTTTTGGTAAGATAGCAACAGCAGTGAAATAGCATTTTGTATTCAGAGTGTGTAAGAATTTGGGACTAGAATGTTCACACTTTTTGCCCAATGTGGGGCATGGAGAGGAAGACAGGAAGATCCCTACATTATATTAAAATAACTTGTGGAAGTGTCATGGAAAAGATATGCTTGAATAGATGTTACCCACAAAAAACTCGTAGAGCCCCAAGACTTTCTATTACATATTATGGACCAAAATATTCCCCATTTACCCTCATACTCCATCCACCCTCCATTGCCCAACTGTCTCCCTACCTGAACTGCTGCAGGTGGTCTCACAAGCGATGTTAATCTCCTCCAAGCTTAATTGTGTTGGGGGATTTTAACATCCATGCTGAGACACCCTCATCAGGGCCTGCTCAGAATTTCATGGCTTTCATGGCAACCATGGGCCTGTCTCAATTAATATCTGGCCCTATATATGTAGCAGCCCATGCTCTTCATCTGGTTTTTGCTAATCAGGATGGAGATGATCTAGAGTTGGGAGGGTTGAATGAACCCTGTCACCATGGACAGATACTTCCTGATAGGGTTTAGATTTGCTGAGTCTCCTAACCTGTGCAGGGGCAGTGAACTCATTGTAATGGTCCAACACCCAGATACTAACAGGCACAGAAGGATTCCTGAATGCTCTGGGGATTTTCCAGCTGCTAGAGTTAGTGATTCTGTTGATGCCCTGGCTGATCTGTGGAACAGGAGAATGACCCAGGCAATTGATACAGCTGTTCCCGTGCAACCTTTAATTGGGTGCAGAGCACAGGCTCCTTGGTTTTCTGAGGAGCTCAGAGTAACTAAATGTTTGGGTAGGCAACTAGAGCAATGGTGGAGAAAGACTCAGAATGAATACAACCAAGAACGGGTTAAGGCCCATTTTAGAATAACTACTCTGTAGCAATGAGGGGAACAAAGAAGCAATTCTTTGCTTCCTCTATTACATCAGCTCAATCTTGTCCAGCACAGCTGTTCTGGGAAGTTAAAGGGCTATTACATCACAGACCTCAGACTGCTGAGGAGGAGCCATCAGGAAAGTGATGTGCTGAATTTATTAAATACTTTGTGGAGAAAATTGCTTGGATTCATTCTGACTTGGACTCTGCATTGAAGGTAGAGTCTGGGGAGGTAACTGAGACATGTACACATCCAGTTTTGACGGATGAGTTTCAGTTTGTTCAACTTAATGATGTGGGCAATTAGCTTGGAGAAGTGAGGCCCAACCCCTTGTCTGTTAGACCCATGTCCACCTGGCTAATTAAAGCTGCCAGAGGAGGACTGGCCAACTGGGTGACGGAGGTTGTAAATGCTTCTTTGAAAGATTACTATGTTGTAACCTCTCTAAAAGAAGCAATTGTAAGACCTTTGTTGAAAAAACCTTCATTGGACCCCACCTCTCTAGGTAACTATCAGCCAGTCTCTACTCTCCCCTTTCTAAATAAGGTCCTAGAGCGAGTGATGGCAACACAACTTCAGGCTTTCATGGATGAAACAGTTTACCTGGATCCATTCCAATCTGGAAGGGTTCAGGCCTGGTTATAGGATAGAATCAGGCTTGGTGGATGACCTATACTGGGAGCTGACTAGGGAGAATGCATCCCTGTTGGTTGGTGCCCCTGGATCTTTCAGTGGCATTTGATACCATCAACCATGGTATCCTTCTAGGTTGTTTGGCTGATATGGGACCTGGGGGCATTGCTTTGCAGTGATTCTGGTCATTCTTGGATGAATGCTCCCAGAGGGTGGTGCTGGGGAACTTTTGTTCAGCCTTTTGTCCATTAGCTTGTGGAGTTCCACAGAAGTTAATACTGTCCCCTATGCTTTTTAACATCTACATGAAGCTGCTGGGAGAGCTCATCCCAAGCTTTTGTCAATAAAAAAACCAATTTGGGATTGGGATTGCAGCCTGTTCTAGATGGTATTGCACTCCCTCTGAAAGATCAGGTTCATAGCTTGTGGCTGCTCTTGGGCCCAGTGGTGCTACTGGAAAGTCAGAGCTGGCCACAGTGGTTCATGCCTTAGTTACCTCCCAACAGACTACTATAATGCACTATATGTGGGGATGCCCTTGAAAAGTGTCTGGAAGATTCTGTTAGTGCAAAATGGAAACCCACTGAGTGACCTTGGGTGTGTCACACTCACTTAGCTCAGAGGAAGGGAAGGGCAAACCTCTTCTGAACAAATCTTGCCAAGAAAACCTTGTGATAGGTTGCCATAAGTTGGAAATAACTTGAAGGCACACAACAACAAATGAGCACAAGACATGTTAATTTTGATTAATAAGATTGGTATCAGTGCTTTCAGTGAGCTATTTCAGACATGAAGGTTCACTCTCAGAGCTCAGAAGGAAGGAGTTATTTGTAATAGGTTACTTTTGCAACTAGTCACTTTTGCAGTAACAAGCTGCACCAGTATTACTTTCTTCCCTGTAATACTCTTGGCTGTAATTCATGACTTTTCATTGTAGCATAAAGAGCCTTCTGCTTGTTATTGATCATTGGGTGTGTTCAGACTCAGTCAGAACAATGGGGAGGGTCACAGGGTGGCTGCCCTGTGCTGCCTCTTAGTGGGGTGGGGTGCAGTTAGTGAGGAGCCAGAAACAGGGAAGTTGGAGAAGATGGACAGGTCGCTTACCTGTAACCGTAGTGCTTTGAGTGGTATCTATGATCTCACACCAATGGATTTACTGTGCCTGTGCAGTGCATCATCCAGAACCTTCTGGAGCTATTATGTAAGCACTGTGGCAGTAGCCCTTGTGAAGAGCTGTGCTTGGATGAGAAACAGCCAATCCCAGCACAGGGTGATGTGATGGGAGGGGCCTCTGCAAGGGAGAGTCTGAGAGAACGGCAGTTGGGAAGCCAGATGAGAGTGGACTGTGATGAGAGAGGCTGGTATGAGCCAGATGAGAGAGACTATGGAGAAAGTGAATGATCTGAGTGGAAGCATGGTCTGTCACTAATTGAAAGAAACATTGTTAATATAACATTATTACACAGTTCTTGAAGCTGTTAACACCTTGTTATAATAAATCAACTACCTTCTTGTTAACTGTTACACTGGCTCATATTGGATTTATTTCCCTTAGAAAACGAGTGGTCACGCTATCCAAAAGATTACACATGGTTAGACAAACTTGTCCACTAAGAGGGTCACCTGGAGACTCAGGCCCAACCCATAAAGAGGTACCAGAAGAGGACCTAGCGTAGGGTGACAGTGATAGGCAGCCAGAGCTGAGTACTGCAGGGCCAGCCTGGTGGGGCCAACATCAGACCCTCTCTTCTCCAGGTGCATGTGACCAGCCCAATTCCTGCTCAGACCCTCAGTTCCCTAGATGCCTAAGCAGCAGCCAAAAAGCTAGGGAGAGCAGGACACACAGTGGGGAGGAAGGGCAGGTGCTGTGTGAGTTCACAGATGACCACTCTAAGAACTAGTTACAGATAAGCAACCTGTCCTTCTTCATGACCTCTGTGACTCACCCAAATGGGAGACAAGCTAGTCACCACAGGAGGAGGGGGAGTCATGTGACACACAAAAACAACATGGCTCTCCCAATAGTGGTATCAGCTCTGGACCTTGTAGCCAGTCTATAATAGGAGATGAAGGTCAAGGGCTGTGACCATGTAGCTGCTCTGCAAACGTCCTCCAGTGGCATGCCTTTCAGAAAAGCTGATGAAATTACGACAGCTCTAGTTGAGTGGCTGCATACAGGAGCTGGAGGGTCTTGCTTTGCAAGTTCGTAGACCGGATGGATAGTCCAAGTGACCCACTTTGATAGATGCTGAGATGGAACAGGCAAGCCTTTCTTGTGAGAAGAGTCTTTGAGATTAGCTTACAGTAGAAGTCCTGCAGCACATCAAGACAGTGAAGGGTGTGCTCAAAGTCAGAGGAAAGAAAGATTCTGCATAAATGGAGGCAAGAAAATGTCCTGGTTCACATAAAAGGGAGAGACTACTTTAGGCAGAAAGGAAATGTCTAGTCTAAGGACCACCATGTCCTTGGGAACCTCAGATAAAGCAAGTACACATGAAAGGCACACAACTCTCCTGCTCTTCTGTTATTTCCACCAATAAGGCAGTCTTCCATGTAAGGACATGAAAGTCACAAGATGCCATTGGATTGAAGGGTTTCTTGGAGAGCTGTGAAAGGACCAGCACTAAGCTCCATTGAGAACTAGGATCAAACACTGGAGGGTGAAGCTTCTTGTAGCCCTTCAGAAACTGTTTAACCAATGGATTCTGGAAACAGGAAGGGTTGCTGATGATCTACAAGTTAGATGAAATTGCTGTCAGGTAACATTTGATAGGAGAGAGAGAGAGAGAGAGAGACCTCTTATCAGATGGAGAAAGAATAAATTCCAGCAAATGAGTGAGTCGTGTCTGATCTGACAGATCCCTCAGGGCAACAGAAACAGGACACATTTTTGGTCTAGGACATTTCAGTGCGGTCAGTTCAGAGCAACACGTTCAACTGAGCAGCTTGCGTATGAATTGATAATTGATACTTTTGACAAGAAAATGCAATCAAAACAATTTCTGTTTGGTTGGGATTGTCTTGCAAAACCATTTGAGAAATGGTTAGGGTTAAGGTAAGGGTTAGGGTTATTATTAATTATCAACTGATATTATATCAATAGATAGGAATGGTTTTGATTGCATTTTCTTGACAAAATTATCAATTATCAATTGATATGCAAGCAGAACTGTGCCACACTGAAACGGTCACACTGAAACGTCCCATTCCAGGAATATCTTCCACTTATATGCATAGAAATGCTGAGTGGCAGGCCTAAGCACAGCAGAGATAATGCATCTGAGGTTCAGACAGAGAGTCTAGAGAAAGACCTTCCAGTCAGCCAGCCCGAGGGTGTGTAAGTAAAAGTTCACATCCCAAAGGTCCAAGATCAGGCAGAGGTATCCATCCTTCTTGGACACAATGAACTAGAAGGAGAAAACGCCCCTGCGGAATTGATGGTATAGGGACAGGTTCCACAACACCTTTGAAGAGAAGAGTGTTGACTTTCTTGACAAGTGTGTCAGAGGTGGGAGTGATGCAGATCACCCCTGAGGGGAGGTAGTCCCAAAACTCTTGACAATGTCCAGGACGCATGAGTCTGATGTTATAGCAGCACAGGCATGATGGTAAACTGAAAACCTGTTGCCAAAGAGAGGAACGATGATGGGAAGAAGGCTGGCTGAAGAGTTAAAGGTGATACTTGCACTGCTCCTGAGGACTCTTGGCAGATAAGAAGGACTTGTGAAGAGGATGCAGATGGAAAGGCTTGCAAACAAGACCATTTGGATGTCATTGTGCTGAAAGATCTATTCGGGCCAGAGGACTGTCTTGTCCAGTCATAACAGGATTAAGACAACAGCTGAGCATGTGGATGGAAGCCAAACTTATGGACTGTGGTGCACATTTTGTACATTTGCTCCAGCTTGTCATCCATTTCCATATTAAATAGCCCTGCTTCATTGAAGAGAAAGTCTTCTCTAGTCAATCTCACTTGGTGAAACAATCCCTATGAAGGCAGCCAAGCATATGTCCACAAGGCGATGGCTCTGGCCAGCATCTTTCTGGTACAGTCCACCCCATGCCTCACTGAGTTCAATTGCTGAGCTGCATAGCTGTGGGCCTCAGCTTGAAGATCCCCAGGTAGCTAATTATCTTCTTGTAGGAGTTTAGCCAGGAAGGGGATAATCCTCTCCCAGAAACATTGCTACTATGCCCCTATAAAGGCCATGTAATTGGGGAACCTGAAGGAGAGGGCAGTGGCAGAACAGAATTTTTTTGGCCATAACATCCAGCTTCTCACCTTCTTTATCAGAAGGGGTGGTATGCTTTACTGCATGGACCTGGACTCAGCTGTCTCTACAATGATGGAGTTTGGCTTCAGGGAGTGTAGAAGCCAATCTGAATCTGACTCCACCACCTGATACAGTCCATTGATCTTTTTAGAGGTGGACTGTATGGTGGAGGGGGAAGCCCAAGACCTGCAAGTGACCATCAGAAGGGAGGGTAGGAATGGAATAGATGCTGGTGCTGGTAATTTAGTCTGAATCTGACTGTTCAGCCTCCAGTTGTTTAACCTCCAATTCAAGAGCTCATGCCATTCTCGACATCTGCTCTGTGAAGGCATGAACATCGTCAGTAGAAGAGAGAGACTCATGTTCCCCCAAGGTCGTTGGAGAATACATTGGTGGCATGCCCAGTGAAGTAGAGGAAGAGTCTGACTCTGAATCATCCAAACTGGACAACCCTTGTAGAATGTATTCACCAACTGGGGAAGGTCATTAAGGCAGAGGAGGTGGAGCAGGTAGCGTCCTCTGTACCTATGACTGAATCTGAGGAGGCACCAGTGGAAGCAAAGCATGAGCAGCGGATTCAGAACACTGACCCAAAGGCATCGGTTGAGATGGACAGCAGACAGGAGATTGAGAATGAGGTACAGTTCAAACTGAAAAGGTGCAGCTCACCACTCCTGATGTGGAGACCCTTGCTTGCTCAGTACTGATGTTGCCTATACCAATGTAGGGCGTGACTGCCAGTGTAGACTCCATTGGTGGTGAAGTGTACCATGTCAATGGTAATGTTGGCTACACTGATGGTAGAGTGGATGTGTTTTGTGATAGTGATACCAGTCCTTCTCATACTCCTTGTAATTAAGCTCTGAAGGAGCAATTGTACCAATAAGAGAGTGCCTGTGGTGAGTCCTGTACCTTTCACAACCTCTACAGCCGTAGCACCCAAAATCACATCAATCCCAATGCTGGTTGGATTCATAACAGTACCAACAATGGTGACCTCAACCAAGGACTGTAAGATCGCATCGGTGACAACTCCATCCCATGAGAGGTATCAGAGGCTGAAGAAGACAACAGCTGACAACGTCAAACAGATCAATGTGATGGAGGCAGAGGAGGAGGGTCCTTCTCTGGAGGAGGCGGTGGCACAGGAGACTGAAATACAAGACCTGAGGGTGTCAGGGTAGGTGACCTCTGAGGTGCCACAGTAGGGGATGCAACTATCTCCCTTTCAGTAGTACCCAAGTGGACTACTTGTGGGGACTGATTGAATGAATGCATAGCTTTCACCTTGAGATGTGAGGAGAATTATCTCTAATCCACAGAAGTCGATGGCGAGGCTTCCCTCTCCAGTACCAACTCTACTAGAAGAAGCTGGGTGACACATTCCAAAGCACGAGACAGAGGAGAAGGTGATCTGGACTGAGGGCCCTGTACACTCTTCACCCTTTTCTTCTTCTTACACTGCCTCTTCTCAGTTCTACACCTAGAAGTCAAAGCAGAGGCCTCCAAATCGATCAACCCTGTGCCGAAGGAACATGAGATCGAGCTGATATATTGATGGCTCGAATTTGTACCAACAGAGTTTCTGAGTAGACAGCAGAGTTGGAGGCAGGCTGCTTGGAACCGTCCTTAGTCTTCTCCAGTCAGTTTTCTGAATCTTGAAGGGACCTCTTCACCACTACCTGGGCCAAGGAGCTGGAGGCTGACAGGGCCAAAGAAGATGGAAGATTCTCAGCCCAAGTTGAAGGGCTTGTCCAATTTCTTACACACTTGCAGGGTGAATGCTTTACAGTGCCAAGGCACAACATGGCAGTCCTACTCTGAGATTTTGGCCCTGCAGGAGGTACATTTCTTAAAGGAGCCAGTTGAAGCCACAGTAGGCCATCACAACCAAACTGCTAAGCCCAGAGATATAATCTAAGTAAAGCAGTCCAAGTAAAGCCAAGAGACAGAGTCCAGAACAAGTCAAATTGTAATCTGAAAGAATAAGCCAAAACACAGCCCAAGAGAAGTCAAAAGCCAGAGAAAAATCCAAAAGAAAAGTGATCAGCTCACCAACAGTTCCTTTGAGGCTACTGCTGCGGCAAATGAAAAGGAACTGAGGGTTTGAGCAGGAATTGGTTTCATCACATGGACCAAGGGAGGAGGGACTATTACCAAAACAATTACATAACAGCTCTGAAAGGTTCTGAACTATGCACTACGCAGGTGCAGTAAACCAAATTGCATGAGTCACAGAGACCATGAAGAAGAAGCACCGAAAACATGAAATGTACTAGTAATTCAGATTTCTGGAGGGCCGGTGGTATTAAAAACTGTTTAGAAGATTTCTGCCTTTCTCCATCTCCCAAATGAATGAGTCTGCTCTTGCTACCAGAAAGATACGGTCCATTTGGGTGGGGGGTGAGGGGGGCTGCCTTGCCAGTATGGTTGTTCCAAACAGTGGCACAAAGCGCCCATTTGGACTGGGCTAGGGTGTCTCTACACTGTAGAAATAATGCACTTTGCCACCACTTTAAGTGCTGTAACACCACCCTATGGAATCCTGGGATTTGTAGTTTTACAAGATCTTTAGCCTTCTCTGCCAAAGAGTGCTGGTGCTTCACAAAACTACAAATCCCAGGGTTCTGTAGGATGGAGCCATGGAAGTTAAAGATATGCCAATCTGCATTATTTCTACAGTGCAGGTGCACCCTTAGATGGTGTGGGCTGTGACCAAGAGTTTAGAGTAGTGCTGCTGCTAGTCCACAAGTCATCAGCTGACAGTTCCTGATGAGTTTCCAGGAAAGAAAGAAACCATTGTAGCCATTGGGAACACCTATGGTACGGGCTCCCATAGGTTCCCACACTAGAAAAATATAACTGCCAATCCCCAACACCAGACAGCTTGGGAAGCACTAGTTTAGAGAAGAGGTGTTTCTCTGCACACCTGAGGCCATCTCAGACATGAAATTTAAAGCAATGGTTTGGAGGAAAGAGATGGGGAAGGAAGAGGGATGGGATGAGTGATTACTCTTACACACCTGCACAGAGCACCTGAGTGCAGTTTCACATGGTAGCTGCAGGGTCTGCTATGCTGTGCCTGTACAGCCATGAATAGCCATGATGGGGAATCCAGGTAAGGCAGTCCACTCACAATTATTTTTCAAAGAAGTAGCCAAGTTAGTCTCTTGCAGCATAAAAAGGAGCAAGGGAGGAGTAGAAAAAAGGAATGTGGCAGCACTTTTAAGACTAACTGGTTTTTATTTTAGCATGAGCTTTCATAGATATAAACCCACTTCTTCAGATGCAGTACAGAGTGATATTAAAGCCTCAGGTTAAAAAGCATATTTATACCATTGTGGGAGTGGGATAGAATGTAACAGGATCCAAAGACATGCAAATCATGCCCCTTGTCCTTAATCTTCAAAGGGCTAGACAAGGCAATTAAGATCTTTCAGATCTTTACAGTGGCCATTTAGAGATGTGCGAAAACAATAAATCTGCTAACCAAAAGTCAATTTCTATGGGTTCAAAACTCTCTCTGAGAAGATTCCTTTTGTTATATGTGCAGTAGGGAGGACTCTTGTATTAATATCTATGATGTCCTACATACCACTACTAATGGATTGAAATTTGTGAAAATAATTCAATTCAGCTGTTTCTCTTTCTAGTCTTCCTTTGCAATTTCTTTGCTGAAGGACTGTGACCTGTAAATCCCTTAGAACTATGATGATCCGAATAGGGGAGGGGGGCATTTTCTTCTATTTTTCACTGGTACAATGGTAACAGCAAAATGTCAGAAGTGAGTAATCCAGTGAGTTACTTTACAGACTACAGTAACAACTTGGAATATATTCACACACACGCACACACATATATGGTCTATTTACTCTGCATGGCCTTTTTCCCATTTGAGCATGAAACTCTTGTTGTGTTGCCAGCAATTTTTTTGCCTCTTTCTTTAAAAGATTAAAATTTTCCATGGAAAGAATATTTTTCATTCCATGCATTCTATCTTCTGTTCTCAAGAGATTCCATAAATTATCCTGCAGTGCTATATTAAATTGGTTAGTTCTTGTTTGTCCCCAAGACTGTCATTCATGCATGTGTACTTCATATTTCATCATTACAAAACCTACTTGAAAACCTATTTCATTTTCAAGAACCACTTTTCTTCATATATGAAAGCCAATAGGTCCTGAGGCACATCTAGCTCAGCATGCTTTTTGTTCAGTTGCCTTCTACCTAATACCTTCCAGATGTTTTGGACTCAAAAAAATTCTTGGCAACTGGCTATGCTATCTGGGGCTGATGGGAGTTGCAGTCCAAAATACCTAGCCGGCCCCAGACTGGGGAAGGCTATTTTTATTCCTAGGAATGACATTTTAATCACAAAGTTCCAAGCTAACAACAAAGTGACCCAGTCTGTCTCTCATCCCACATAAACCTTTGAGTGGTCCAGAAGGAAAAAAAAGAAATCTGACTATATCAAACCCTCTGAATAAAAAAATGTTCTTGTTTACCAAGAGCAACCAGATCAATTGGTGTTTAGCTGGTTCTGTTCATCCTAGGTTGGAAAGGGGGTTGTTCTACAGATGAACACTTTTAGGATCCTATTGGTTTTTTAATTTGTTGTGTTAGTTATGGTTGATCTAGTTATGATCAACATTGATACAGATTTTGTTTTGTTTTATAATGTCTGTACAGCTGTCCTTTCATATTCGCTGGGGTTTGGTTCCAGGACCCTGCCCCCGTGGATACCAAAATCCATGAATACTCAAGTCCCATTACTGTATATGCAATGTCATAGCAAAATGGTGTCCCTTATATAAGATGGCAAAATTAAGGTTTGAATTTTGGATTACTATTTTTTTAGGAATGTTTTCAAGCCGTGAATACTTAAATCCGTGGATACGAAATCTGTGGAAACAGAGGGACAACTGTGTGTGTGCGTACACGCATACACGCACACACAGAAAGCCACTCCAAGACTGTTTTCTGCAGTGGAAACTAGTACACATATTTAATAAACAATGATATGAAATGCACTTGTTTTTTTAAAATGAAACACAGGAATAAACGACAAACCACTGGGGCTCTTGCCTTTAGTAGTACCTCTCCTTCCCATTGGCTCATTGTTAACCAGCATGTTTCTTGAAGGAGTCCCTCCTATACAACCATTCTATAATTTTGGTGCAATGCTAACTGGTTGAAAGACTAGCAAAATAGGACAGAGCAATGGGAAGAGAGCAATTCTAAAAAGGCAATTTTTAACAGAACAATGGCCCTGAAAATACTTGAAATGTGACTGCCACTTGTGCATGATGCAACTAGAAAAAAGGACTTATTCTCAAGATGGATTCCCTGCCTTTATGTTACATTTCCTGCCATTTTGTTCTATTTTTCTAAGGAGAAGAAAGCCTACTTGAGAGCTGCAGAGAGGCATAAAGCGCAAGGGATAGAGGAGAAGGGAAGAGGATGTTTCTCCCTAACAAAAACCTTTAAGTCCATATGCCTACTTTCTGAGAAGTAGAAACTTTTCAAAATGAAACTCAATCAGACTCCTTTCTGAGAAGTAGAAACTTTTCAAAATGAAACTCAATCAGACTCCTTCTGGGAATGTGAGAGCCACTCACCCAATCATCTGGTGAAGGGCAAATTTCGCTTCAAATGCTCATGGTATTGCAAGAATTGCAAAATGGCACCTGGGCTTCCCACACTTGCATCTAAAAAACACTCAACCAAGTTTGGGAATGTCCACTAAACATTAAAAGTTGCCTCTCTGATAGTGAGCTTAAAGTTACTCTCCCTACTGCTTCTCTATACTGAACAGCATGTAGAGCATCAAATTTAATTGTCTGCCAATTGGAAGAATGCCTTCGTGGATTTTCACCTTGTTATACAATTTATGGAACAGATAAGCAGGCTACATTTAGAGAGAGCACTGCAAGGCATAACTTTCAAGAACTAGCCAACCTGTAAGAAAGAACTGGGATTAATAGCGGATAACAAGTTAAGCAAAAATGGGCAATGCATTGCCACTGAAAAGGAAATAAACTGGGATACTACATAAGTAAAATTCAGGAATTAGTACTCTCACTTAACTTCAGGGTTGGGTGGTTTAAACCATGGTTTAAACCAAATGACTTAACAAAACTCTCCTAGTTTTTAAATTTCATTATTCATTTTAAAAAAAACTCTGGCTATTATTACTAATTTCCAACCCTCTTACTGGAATAACTGTTTGAATTTAAACATTTTAAACTTTAACAGTTTATTGGCAGTTGTTCATTGTTAGATTAGTATCCAGTGTCAGTTGCTTCTTTTTAATCACTTCATTTTATAGTGCAAGAAATGCCATTCAGAAACAATCCTTCAATTAACCTAAGTTCAACCAAAACAACTTGCTTTAAAAGAACATCTTTTTTTAAACAATTATTATTATTTAAGTAGTGGTCATAACATCTGAACTCCATTTTGCTACTTAATGTTCTTGATTTAATCCTTTATTGGTTTTAATGCAAAAAAACAAAAACAAAAACAGTTTAAACAAAAAAATAGTGTAAACCAAAAAAGAAGAGGGGGGGGGGTTGGGCTTTTTAAAAAGCTGGGTTTTTCCAATCCTGCTTAACTTTGCATTGCTAAGGCTCCTACAGGGAAAGCACATTTAGTTCTGATCTCTTAGAACAGACATGAAGCAGTTGTAAGGAATAATAAACATGGTTAACACTAGGACAAAAGAGATGGACAAAGAAAAATGGAAGAAGCTGACTTTGTGTAGCTTGTGGGGGAGGGGCAATTAAATAGGGACTCAAGAACATTTCTCTGAAACATGTTTGCCTTACAAAGCAGAGGAATACATTCCTGATGCCCAAAGCAGAGGACAAGAAATAATGAGGCCAAACTGGAGTCAGAAACATAGACAAAACATTTGTAACAACTTTAAATGTAAACAGTTTAGAATTCTGCAAGATATCCCCTTATTTTATTTATTAGATTTATAACTTACCTTTCAGTCACAACATCTCCCTCAGAAGTTTATAGCAAACATTTTAACAAATCATGGTAGATTGCCACATTGGTTACTTACCGTGAAGGTGCATTCTTGAGGGAGTGGGGTGATGCGGGTCCTTTACATCAGGGTTTCGTCAGTCACCGCCCAGGTGTAGCAGGAAGTTACATTAAGCCTCTTCATATTCAAATTTCTTTGTCTTCATCTCCTCCATCCTGGAGCCACGAGGCCAGTTCACTGACTAGCAAAGCCCTGTAAGGACTAAAGAAATCGTTTAAGTCAAATAACATTAAGCAGCGCTAAATAATAAGGGTACCGCCATGTAAGGAAAAACGCACGCAGTCACTGGGCGGGGAAAGGACCCGCATCACCCCACTCCCTCAAGAATGCACCTTCACGGTAAGTAACCAATGTGGCATTCTCTGAGGGAGGGGTGATGCAGTTCCTTTACATCTGGGACGTGCCCAAGCTGACTTAATAGGGCGGGAGTGACTGCGGGATTGGCGGACTCAGTCTCTGAGCACCTCCTGGAGCACCCTCCGACCGAAGTTCGCCTCGGCGGAACGGAACTTATCCACCTTATAGTGTCTAATGAAGGTGGACGGTGTGCTCCAGGTTGCTGCCCTGCAGATTTCTACCAGGGAAGCGTTAGTGGAGAAGACCGCGGATGTCGCGGCTGACCTAGTCGAATGTGCCGTGACCCCTGAAGGTCTGGGAAGCCTAGCTGAGTCATAGGCCTCGAAGATACAAGCCCTGATCCAGGAAGCAATGGTCTTCTGCGAAGCTCTGGACCCTATGGCTGTCTGAGAGAAAGAGACGAATAGGGCGTCGCAACGTCTGATGGGGGCAGTACGTCTAATGTAGATCTTCAGGGCCCTCCTGACGTCCAAGTTATGCCAGAGCTTCTCCTTCGGGTGCGAAGGGTCAGGGCAAAAGGAGGGCAGAATCAAGGGCTGCGAGACATGGAACTCGGAGACTACCTTTGGTTTGAATGACGGGTCTGGGTGTAGGGTCACTACATCCTTGGTAAAGGAACACAGGTGTTCCCTAATTGACAGAGAGGCCAACTCCGACACTCTTCGCGCTGAGGTGATGGCCACTAGGAAGGCAACCTTGATGGTGAGAATTCTAAGGGAAACTGTGCGCAACGGTTCAAACGGGTGCTTCATGAGTTGCCTGAGGACTAGGGAGAGGTTCCACGACGGAAACCTGTGCCGCACCGGGGGTGAAACTATCGAGGCACCCCTGAGGAAACGCCTGATATGGGGGTGCGATGAGAGGCGGTTTCCGTCCTGTGCTGTGAGGAAGGCCGACAGAGCGGCCACCTGTCTCTTCAGGGTATTTGGTCGTAAGCCCGCCTCGAGGCCTTTCTGTAAGAATGCCAGGATGTGTTTCACCGAAGCTTCTTCAGCGATCAATTGGCGAGGGGCACACCATCTCTTGAAGGCTCGCCATGTAGCTTCATAGATCCTCCTGGTGGACACGCGCCTAGAGGAAAGAAGGGTACTAATGACTGAATCGTCGTATCCATGTTCTCTTAGGGCTTGCCGCTCAATCTCCAGGCTGTCAGTTGTAACCAGCTTGGATCTGGGTGGAGGATCGGACCCTGATGAAGAAGGTCGGGTCTCTGAGGTAGACGCCACTGGCTCTGAACCCTCATGTCCATCAACTCGGAGAACCAGGGGCGCCTCGGCCAATGTGGCGCTATCAGGACCACTTGTGCCTTCTCCTGGCGAATCTTCCGACAGACTTTCCCTATGAGGGGAAGTGGGGGAAACAGGTATAGGAGACCGGCCGGCCAAGGGGATCGTAGGGCGTCCGTGCCTTCGGCGTTGTGGTGAAAGAACCTGGCGAAGAACCTGTCCAGCTTGGCGTTTGATCTTGTCGCGAACATGTCCACCTCCAGCTGGCCGAACCTGGCCTGGACCTGAGTGAACACGTCGTCGTTTAGCTCCCACTCTCCGGGTAGAACCGAGTATCTGCTCAGGTAGTCCGCTTGTTGATTGCGTTCCCCCTGCAGGTACTGAGCCGCAAGGGACTGCACCGTCCGTTCGGCCCAGAGGAAGATGAGATCCGCTTCCTGTTGCAGGGACCGGGATCTCGAACCTCCTTGTTTCGCTATGTACGATCGGGCTGTAGTGTTGTCCGTCATCACCATGACGTGTTGACCCCTCAGGACTGGGGTGAAGTGTTGCAGGGCCAAGCGAGCCGCTCGTAGCTCCAACCAGTTGATGCTGTGCGTCTTTTCCTGTGGGCTCCAAATCCCTTGCGTCACTTGTCCCTGACAGTGTGCTCCCCAGCCCCGTAGGCTCGCATCGGAGGTGACCAGGATCGCCTGGGGTACTGTGAACGGAGAACCCTTGCTGACTGTCTTCATCTGAGACCACCAGGCCAGCGAATCCTTCACATGCTGTGGGAGGAGAAGGAGAGGGGACTTCCTCAATGCGATCTCCTTTTGGTAAGGCATCAGGAAGTTCTGCAGGGGTCTGGAGTGGAACCTTGCCCAAGGCACAACCCCAAAGGCTGATATCATAAGGCCGAGGAGTCTGGCTAGTAGGGACAGTGGTACCTTCCTTAGTAAACGAACGGTGCGAACTTCCTGTAGGAGGACCTCCTGTCGCTCCTTGGACAGGGTGATCTTGGAACGTTGTGTGTCTATTTCCACACCCAGGTGGACGATGGTGCGGGCAGGAGACAGGCTGCTCTTTTTGAAGTTCACCAGAAAACCATGGGCCTGCAGGTAGTGAATTGTGGTCTGCAGGTCTCTCCCTGCTTTGTTCAGAGAGGACGCACGCAGTAAGATGTCGTCCAAATATGGGTACAGGTGGATTCCCTGTGCCCTCAGGTTGGCGATTAGGGTGACCAGGACCTTGGTGAAGACCCTTGGTGCTGAGGCCAGACCAAATGGAAGGGCCCTGAACTGGAAGTGTTGATCCCCGAATGCAAAGCGGAGGTATTGTCTGCTGTCCTCGTGGATCATGATGTGCATATACGCATCGGAGAGATCGAGTGAGGCTAGAAAGTCTCCTGGTTGGAGCGCCTCCCTTATGGATGTAAGCGTCTCCATCCGGAACTTTCTGTATGTGATGTGTCTGTTGGTGTATTTTAGGTCCAGGATGGACCTCTGGCTGCCATCCTTCTTTGGTACTGTGAAGAAGAAGGAGTACACGCCTAAGAAGCGCTGAGAGGGTGGTACCTCTTCTATGGCTGCTATGTGTCTTAGGTGAGATATGGCTGTCGTCAGGTCTCTCGCCTTCTTTGGGTCTTTGGGTATTGGGGCTGGGAGAAATCTGCCCCTTGGCCTTGAGTCGAACTCGATTTTGTACCCGTGGGTGATTGTTGAGACGACCCACCTGTCCGTTGTCGAGTTCGACCAAAGCTGCAGGAACAGACTGAGGCGGCCGCCCACTGGGGGCGACCCCGAGTCAGGATTGTTGTCGCGAGCCTCCACGCTGGGCGTTGGAGCCTCCCCTTCTACTGTTGTTGGGCTGCGGTCCAGTGTTCTGTCTGATGACGTAGTTTGGCTTAACCCATGGTGGGCGAAAGGAGTTGTAGTTTCGCTGCTTCCCGAATCCCCGAAAGGAACGAAAGGGACGAGAAGTCTGAAAGGGTCGTCTGCCGCTCTTCTTGTCTGGCTTCTTGAGTGTGGAGGGCATGGCCAACTTTTTGTCCTTTGTCTCGACTAGGATACCTTTTAGGGCCTCTTCCCCAAACAGTTTAAGGCCCTTAAAGGCCGCTGAGGCCAATGCTGCCCTGGTAGGAGTATCCACCTGCCAGTGCTTTAGCCAGACTGATCTCCTGGCCAGCGTGAGGGCCCCGATCGCACGGGCGGAAAAAATCATGGCGTCCTGTGCCGCGTCGGCTATGAAGAAGAAGGTACGCAGGAATCTAAGCAGAGACTTGTGCAGCACGTTTGGATCGAGCTCCTGGATCTCCATGAGCTCTTGCAGCCACACTATCGCCGCTCTGGAAAAAAGCGATATTGCCAGCGTGGATCTGACCCCGCATGCCGCGGAGTCGTGGGCCTTCTTGATGGCTGCGTCGGTTCTTTTTTCGTCTGGGTCCCGGAGAGAGCCCTCTCCTTCCTTAGGAGCCAGACAATTGGAGACGAGGGACGCGACAGGATTGTCGACCACTGGGGGCTTTAGGAGGTCCAGAAAGCGTTGAGTGGTGTTGTAGTATTTCTGAGCCACAGTGGTGCCCCGCCTTCCCATTGAGGGTTTTTCCCATTCGTCAGTTACCAGGGACCAGAAGGCCTCTGGGAAGGGAAGCTCCGGCTTCTTTGGGCGTGAGGTGCGCATCACTGCAGCGACCTTCTCGTTGGACGACGATGTCGATGGAGCTTGGTCTGTGTCTGTAGGAGTAATTTCTAGTGTTGCCATCACCCTAGTAAGGAGGGGAACATACCACTCTCCTTGGAAAAGGCGATCCGATTGGTCCTGGTCTGCAAACTCGGAATCAGAGATTTCTCCTTCTTCCTTGTCGGTTAGGATTACATCGTCGTGGGTCCCAGACACCCTGACGACGTCGGTGAGGGCGCGCTCCTCATCCGAGGGAGGTAGGGACTCTGCAGAAGAGTGGGTGGAGGGAGGATCCTTCCTCTTCTTGGCCAGGACATCTGTGCCTCTTAATGGGTCCCTAGGGCCCTTGGACGCGGACTTAGCTTTTGCCTTGCCCGGTCCTGCTGGCTGCTGGGACTGCGCGTTGTTCGCCTGGTCCTTAGGGGGAACCCCCGAGGTTGAGGCGCTCGTGCCAGGCTCTTCTGACGAATCCTCGTCTGAGAGCAATGCCTTTGAGAGTAGCTGTAGGGCTGCCTTAATGGCGCCCTTACGCTTTCTACGACCCCCCCGCTGTGTGGGTCTAGCTCCCCTGGCCTTGGGTGGGTGAGCGGCCAACCCCTCGATGTCGGACTCTTCCCCGCTAGAGTGATCGTAAAACACTGGGATGCCATGGTGGTTTTGGCTGGTATGGCCCGTGGGTGCCTGGAGAGGCGGGGCCTGAAGGACTGGGGCCTGGTAGGGCTGTGCCTGAAAACCCACCGCCTGCATAGGCTGAGGCTGGACCACTGGTGGGAGGAAAACCTGATTTTGGTTACCCAAGCCCAGGGTCTGGTTCACCGGCCCCTGTGGCGGCAGGGCCTGGTAAACCAACGGTTGCTGCGCCTGGATAGGTACTGCCTGCTGAGGCATTGGTTGGAGCACCAAGGGCAGCTGGTGTTGCTGGGGTGGCACCTGGGCAGGCAAGGTCGGGAGGAGTGGAGGTTGGGAGGCCAGGGCCTGTGGGGGGGGTGCTTGAGGAGTTGGGGCCTGTAAGGCCTGCTCCTCCATGCCCAGGCTTTGTGGTGGTTGGCTCGGTTGGGGTAGGGCCTGGCTGCTTCCTGGAGTGGGGTCAGACAGCGAATGGGGTTCCCCATGCGGTGTGCCCCCCTCCCCCGAGGCAGCTGCGGCGGTTGCTTGGGGCCCGGTGGATGGTGAGGGCTCCGCATGGGAGCGCGAGTCCTCGCTCTCCCCTTCCCCCTCCTGCGCTCCGTTTGGCCTCCAGGGGGGTAGAATACGTGCCGTCCCCAAAAGCAGGGAGGGCACGATGCGTGGGGGAAGGGGCAGTTCGTCCCCGCTCCCCCCAAGGGCCCCTTGTACCTTCCTAGGGGCTCCTGCCCCTGGCCAGTCCTGGCAGCAGGCACCTGGCGCGTGCCAAGCACTCCATAGGGCCGGAGGTTCCATCGCGGTCCCGCTGGAGGCATCGGAGGCCAGCTTCTTCCTGGGCTGTGCTGGCCTCTTCCGTGGCTTGGCTGCTGCTTGGCCATCGGAGGCTTTCCCAGTCACGATGGCCTGGTGTGCCTTCCGGGCCGCGTCCCTCTGAGGGACGCCCACATGGGAGCCGGCAGCGGCAGCAATGGCGACCGCGGCTCCCTCAGCAGCGCTCTCCGCGTCCTCGGAGTGGCCGCGGTCGAGAATCGCATCCCCGGCCACTCCGGAGTCCTTCCCCGCCTGCTGGGGAATCTCCTGGGCCTGCATGGCCTCGGAGAAAAGAAAACAGTAAGGAGAGAGGTGGGAGGGGGGAAGAGAGAGAGGAGGAGCAGGCTGGAGCCGACTGAGCAGCCGCACGGAGAGAGGAGAGGATTTTTTTTTTTTAAATAGGCGGGAAATTCAAAAGGAGAAAGGCAAGGGCTGAAAAGCAGCAATGCCTGGAGAAGGAAAAAGGTAGGTAAAGGAACAAGAAAGTAAAAAGAATAAAGGTGGAGATAGAAATTCCAGACGGAGGAGATTTCTCAGCTACCTACTGGGCGAAGCAGGAAGTTAGAACTGGCCTCGTGGCTCCAGGATGGAGGAGATGAAGACAAAGAAATTTGAATATGAAGAGGCTTAATGTAACTTCCTGCTACACCTGGGCGGTGACTGACGAAACCCTGATGTAAAGGAACCGCATCACCCCTCCCTCAGAGAATTTTCTTTACTGAAAAAAAAATCAGGAATGTAGCAGAGTGAAGGCAAAATGAAGACACTGTTCCCCACCAAAAAGAATTCTGCCCCACTCCATGAAATTTTCCTTCAGTCCTCAAATTTATAGCACTGCAGTAGCTTAAAATGTCCATCGAGCATTTAGAAATACAGTTTAGGCATCCAAAGAAAAGGGGGAGGCAAGGATACCAAGGGATGCAAACACAGCAGATATAAGAGTTCTACGTGTTACTGATTTTCAGCGTCTCACCCTCTGCAATACTAGAAATTTGGGAACTGCAGGAAAATTTCATTTGGGGGCAAAACATTTACTTGGGGGAACAAGGCCCTCATTTTGCCCTGATTAGCTACACCTAATTTGCCTTACCCTGGATTTCTTACACTGGTCAAAGGTGATTCAATCTTTAGGGCAGGAACCCTGAGCAATGACTATCTGAAGCAGGGTCCATCAGTGGAGATGTCTGCTTACAGACTAAGTAGGGGAGGGCAAAAATAGCTTTGTTTGGGATCCCTGCTTTTAAACTTCAATGAAGTTCCAACTCAATAGTAACAATCAACAGCAACAAAGGGCTTATCTACACAGGCCAGGATACACTGGCTTCCCACCAGCATATTCCCCATTCCTCCCCCCCATTCCCTCCACAAAATGGAAGGAAGTCACTGCAGTCGCCACTGCCACAGTCTCCCTTGCTCTGCCAGAAGCTAGAAAGTTGGCCCACAACATGTGACCAAGGCCCCCTGTATGTGACCAGCCTTGGTCACATGCTGCGGGACTCCTTCCTGCTCCGTGCAGGAACAGGCTCCTGTGGTCACGCAGGGCATGAGCCGTTCTTTGCCAGTAGGAATGGATTAAAGCAGGTATTTTCTTATTTTATTGGACTCTACCCTGTCTTCCCCCCAACTTAGCCCAGTCAGTCATGAGGTGGAACAGAGCAAAAGCCCTTCGTCATCTGGACTGCAGGGCTGTAAAACAGGGGCAAGACGGGGTATATTACCAGTGTAGATAAGCCCAAAATACAGTATTCTTTTCCAACCCTAGAAACTTCATTTCTGGAAGGATGAAACCGCACTAAGCATTGAATGAGACAAAGCTCCCAAAGTTAAATTATAACTGTACGTTTATAAACCAATAAATGACATTGGGACATGGACATATCAAGATACATAACTGAAGAATAGTAGACAGCTCATGAACACACAAAACAAGTTATTTGGAGGGTCCTTCTATTTTACCTTAATGGAACAAGGGAAGCTCTTCAGTTCTGAAACTGCACTGTGTCTGACTGCATTAGACATCTGGAAAGGATGGAAGAATAATTATTCACAACTTGTAAACAGCTGAGATTCTCAGAATGTTGTGTGCCACTCACTTAGGTGGAAAATATTAGACTTGCAAGTGATAACAATGAAGAACTGAGCTATTTTAGAAAAGCAGCTGTCAGCAATTATGATTTTCATGTGCAAGCTAACCTCTCATAATAGACACAGACACAGTGGTATCAAGACCCACTCAGGACTATTTGAAAGTATTAGATGGATTTATCATAACATCACAAAGAGGTGATTTATCACAGTCTATACAACAAAAGTACCCTAATCATAGAAGGAAGAGCTTTGAAAAGTTCCTTTTTTGGACTATAGCTCCTAGCTGAGGGATTCTGAGAGACATAGTCCAAAAATAGGAATATTACTAATTTCTAGAATAGGGCACCATACTTAAATCATGAAGAGGCCAACAGCATTCCTTTCTTTCTCTCTTGATAGTCATGCTACTTTTGATTTTTTTATTAGTTCCCTCAATGCATGAAAACCTCAGTTCCAGGGGCAGAAGAGTATGCAATACAGTCTCTTTGAATGTAATTAGGGTTATTTTAAAGACAAGTGTTTTCAAGACTACCGTAGCTTTTATTGATTTAAAATGTATACTCTTCCCTTCCATACCAACGACACTCAAGGCATCTTACAAAGAAAAAACATCCAAAAGCAACAAAGCAAAATACAGTATTTTGGAGTAGCAAAAAGGGTAATTTTAAAAAAAATCATTGTTGCCAACAACAGCACTATCAGCATCCTTTATTTTATTTATTTACTTACTGAACTTATATACTGCCTTTCTCCCAAATCTGGGATTCAAAACATCTTACAATACTTTTTAAAGATATAGCTAAAACATTAATTTACAAAAGTTAATAAATATCAGTATTATTAAAAGCAAGTTTAAAACAGTTAAAACATTAAAACACATTTAAAACAGTTCTAACAAAACAAATACCATATATTCCAGCTGGGCATATAAGATGACCCCCCCCCCAATTTCCAACCAAAAAATCTTCGGAAGGGAGCCCAGAAGGAGTGATCGGGGCTGCGGAGCCAAACGGGGCATTTTCGCCCCTTCTCCCCACCTTCCTTGAAAATAATTGAAAAGGGCGAATCTAGCGGTTTGCCTCGGCCGCTGCAGAGGTGATCGAGTGGCGGACACGGTAAACCGCAATGTTCGCCCCCCTTCCTCTGTATTCCGTTGCTCCCCAAAGGGGGAGAAGGCAGAGGAGGGGGGCGAATGAACTGCTAAACACTTTGCTTCACCCCCCTGCCCCATCTCCTGCCCCTTCGCTCCATTTGCGAAGAGACAGGAGATAGGTAGGCAGGTGAAGCAAAAGTATATCCGGCGTATAAGATGACCCTCAATTTTGGAGGGCATTTTCAAGTGCTCAAAAGTCATCTTATACGCCGGAATATATGGTAGATTAAAACAGCACACCACTTACACACACAGCAGCTCCATAATTAAAATGCAAAATGCAAAAGGCTGCCAAGGCTCTCTCCCATGGCCATACCAACCACACCTGTGATGGTGGTGGGACTGACAGAAAGCCCTTCCCTGCAGATCTTAAAGCTTGCACTGGTTTTTACAAGAAGATGCAGTCTTTCAGATCGTCTGGACCCAAGCAGTTTAAGGCTTTAAAGGTCAGAACCAGCACTTTGAATTCTGCTTGGAAATAAACTGATAGCCAATGCAGCTGTTTCAACAGGGGAGTCACAAGATCCCTATAAGTCATTAAAAACACATTACAATTTATGAACTTTACATTTATGTTAGCTGGACAAAATGTATAGCCATCAGACAAATTTCCCATTCATTACAGCAATATGTGACCAAGGCAAAGAGCATCAAACATAATACTATTTTGTGTGTGTGTGTGCAAATTAACAAGAATGGGTAACTTGTACCCTAACCAGGAAATAAGACTCTTCATACAGTACAATTCTATGCAACTTAACTTTTTATGCTTAACTATATTCCATTAGGTTCATAGGATTGCAACTTTATCCGACAAAAACGGTCTGTGTGTGCTTGTGCCTTCAAGGCACCTGTTGTCCTATCCTGATCCCATGAATTTCACAGGGTTTTCTTAGGCAAGGGGTGGTTTGGCATTGCTTTCCTCTGAAATATAGCCTGCAGCAGTGGTTATCAGGCTATCTGATGTGGGAAACCAGCAATGATTGTTTTCCAATGTGCCAAGGTTGTTGTTTTGTGCCTTCAAGTCATTTCTGCTTATGGTGACCCTAAGGCTAACCTATCATGGGGAGGGGGGGTTCTTGACAGAATTTGTTCAGAGAAGGTTTGCCCTTGCCTTCCTCTCAGGCTGAGAATGTGACTTGTCCGAGGTCATCCAGTGGGTTTCCATGGCCAAGTGGGGGGATTCGAACCCTGGTCTCCATTGTCCTATTCCCAACACTCAAACCACTACACCACACTGACCCTCTTTCTGATCATTAGCACTGGGTAAAAACTTTTCTGTAGTCTAGCCACACAGTAAAATACCGTAATTTCCTAATGAAAAAACATCACCATTATTTTTAATGTTGTCATTATTTTTAATGAAATTATTCTCCACATATTGAGACTCCCAACTTGAATCTGTAAGAGCCTTACCACACTCCAAGAAAAAGGCAACAAAGCAGCAGGAACGTCCCTCTTTCCTGCTGTCTTCTGGTATCCTTTCATTCCAGTCCCATAAGGGACCCAGCTAAAACCATGCCTTTTTGCAAACGGGTTTTTCTGGGACCGGAATGAAAAACTGATGACGCCATGCAGGAAGGCAGCAGGAAAGACAGAACGTTCCTATGAAATCCTGGGATATGCAGTTTAGAAGGGGTATTTAGAATTTTCAGCCAGAGAGCTCTAATGCTTCACCATACTATAACTCACACACTGAATTTTGTACGAGGCAGTCATGGCAGTTAAAGTGGAATCAGTTGTCCCTTCATATTTGCTGGGGTTTGGTTCCAGGACCCCCATGGATACCAAAATCCGTGAATACTCAAGTCCCATTATATGCAATGGCATAGCAAAATGGTGTCCCTTATATAAGATGGCGAAATCAAGGTTTGCTTTTTGGACTATTATTTTTTAAGAATATTTTCAAGCCGTGAATACTTAAATCTGTGGATACCAAATCCATGGATACGGAGGGACAACTATACTGTAATTGTGTGATGTTTAAGGGCCCTGTAAGAAAGAAAGAAGGAAAGAAAGCTAGCTAGCTAGCTGCTGGACGTCAGTGTTCAGAAAGTTACAATTCAGAGCAAACAGACAATAACTTAAAGTAGCCTTCCTCAATCTAGTGTCCTCCAGATATACTTGGACTACAACTTCCATCATACTGTCTGGGGATGGTGGCAGTTGGACATACTGAGGGCATCAGATTAAGGAAGACTGACCTAAACAGAAGAGACATCTACCTATGACAGCTAGTCATGATAGCAAAATCAGACTTCCATGTAAAGAGGTAGTACACCTTTGAGCAAGTGCTGAAGATAATAGACAGCATATTTGTGTCTTCCTGGTAAGTTTCCAGAAGCAACAGTCAAGAGACTGTGATTGTGGGGGGAAAGCAATAGCAGTATATAGAGTAATGTTTATGCAGGAATTCCCTGAGACCTGAAAATTATTTGAAGGGTTCCTCCAGGATAAAAAGGTTGAGAAAGGCTGAGCTAGACGGTAGTGTGATCTAGCAAATGTAATTAAAATTAAAATTTAACTTAAGCACTGCCAACTCCTGAAGCCCAATAGGGTTGATTGCTTCAGCTCGCAGATATTTCCACTATTTGATAAACTAGTAAGATATATAGTGTACATGGCATACATCATGGGTTGGGAACCTCTGATTTGCTAAATGTTTGGACTTCAACAGAAAATTCAGACAACATGGCTAATAGTAAATGAAACCATGGGAGTTCTGGTGCAAAGCAACCAGAGGGCCACAGGTTCCTTATCTCTGGCTTACATATTCCTTTGCTCTGGTTAGAATACACTGGTCTCAATCCAGACTGAAGAGCAATTCCTGTAAAGCTACAAGTATTTGCATGTCTGTTAATCTAGTAGTCACACATACTATTTTATCTGCTTTGCATGTTTCCTATTTTTATTTAGCTTGGTGGCGGTACAAAAACCAGACCCCACCGAACCAAACCTCAAAATTGCATCACGAGCTTGGCAAAGCCCACAAAGAGGACTTGCTTGACTCATGTGTTTGACTACTGCCTCAAGGTAGAATACCTTTTCTAACTCTTATGTTATTTCAAGACCCGGGGAGATGAGGAATTGATTCCAGGGTGTACCATTCTGACATACAGAGAATATGGAAAGAAGTTGTGTTTACCATCACTAACCACAAAAATAATAAATGAAATTATTTTATTTTATTTTATTTTATTTATATGCTGCCTTTTTTCCAGGCAAGGGACTCAAGAGGCTTACAAAAAAATTAGAACTGAATCCAGTTAAAATCCTATTTACAAAAGTCGATTTAAAAAAAAATTAGAGAGAGCATTCTATTTAAAAAGCAGATAGGCGCGTCTTCCATTCCACCCAATGACTTTTCCCTTTTACTGTTTATGTGTCCCTTCATGGGGGGGGGGAAACCTATCCCTCCCCTCACTGCACACACACACACACACTAAAAAAGCTTCATCAGCAACATAAGAAAGATGCTTTCCTAATTTTGCGCCAGGGTTAAAGTTAGGAACTTGTGAAGTCTGAACAAAGAAGTGCCTGGGCACATGTGCAGAGTGCCTTTCTTTCACCGCCCGGTTTAACTCGCAACAAACGTAGCTGCTTCACGTAGCTCGGCTACTGTTGCGGTTCTTTGCAACCAGGGCTCCTCGGCGCTCCCTCCCCTCCCAGGCTTTGCCCTAGGCTAGGGCCGGATGTGAGAAAGGGGCTGCCTCTGCGCTCCACTGGCCAGCCAGCCAGCTAGCTCTCCATCCCAGGAGGCCCTTCCTCACCCTGCTGCCTCCCACAAAAGGCGGGGGACCCTCCCAGGGGCCCTTCCCGCCACCACCCCGAACTTTCCCCCTCGCCTTCGAGGCCTCCCCGTCCTCTCTCACCCACCTCGGGGGGGCTCCGGACCGCGTGCCTCCCTCCCCTACTCGGACCGGGCTTCTTGCCCAGCCACAACTCCACGGGAGGCGGGGCTACCGGGGGTGACGTCACCATGGGAAAAGCTCCCGCCCCCATTGGAGGTTCTTTCTTGCCCAATTTTTTTTTTAAAGAAAGGGTGCTCAAGCGCATGCTCGAGAATGGCACGCGCTGGCTCGCTCGCTCTCGATCGAAGAAACCTAGCGAGGAAAGGCGGGTTCCCGGCGCGTGCGCCAGGCAAGGCGAAGCTCTGGAGAGGGCCCCCCCGCCTTCTTCAGGGGGAAGGGAGGAAGCGCGGCGAAAGCGCCTCCTAAAGGGGCGAAATGTGCGGATGAGGAGGGAGCAGAAGAGCACCCGTAGCCAGGCGCACGCCTTGCGAGGGAGGAAGGGGCTGTGGGTCAGCCACACTCTCTCCTGACAGCAAGGCGACCGACCATCTCTCGGCCATGAATTGAAGGGAGATTTAGGTCGTGACAAATTTTGCGCATTTTTAGCGGCGTGGCGTCACTCCAGCAAATGTTTATTGGGATAAGGTTACATCTTTAATGGCCAGGCCATATTGTTTAAACTCATGAGTTGGAAGAGACCACAAGGGCCATCTATGCAGGAATACCCAATCAAGTCATTCCCGACAGATGGCCATCCAGCCTCTGTTTAAAAACCTCCAAAGAAGGAGATGCCACCAGTTCCGAGGCAGTGCATTCCACTTCCGAACAGCTCTTACTGTCAGGAAGTTCTTCCTAATGTTTAGGTGGAATCTCTTTTCCTGTAATTTGAACCCATTGCTCCGTGTCCTAGTCTCTGGAGCTGCAGAAAACAAGCTTGCCCCATCCTCAGCATGGCATCCCTTCAAATATTTAAACATGGCTATCATGTCCCTTCTCAACCTTCTCTTCTCCAGACTAAACATGCCCAGCTCCCTAAGCCGCTCCTCATAGGGCATGGCTTCCAGACCACCCACCATCTTGGTCGCCCTCCTCTGGACACATTCCAGCTTCTCAATATCCGTCTTGAATTGTGGTGCCCAGAAATGGACACAGTATTCTAGGTGAGGTCTGACCAAAGCAGAATACAGTGGCACTATTACTTCCCTTGATCTAGACACTATACTCCTATTGATGCAGCCTAGAATAGCATTGGCTTTTTTAGCTGCTGCATCACAGTGCTGACTCATGTTCAGCTTGTGGTCCACTAAGACTCCTAGATCCCTTTCTCATGTACTGCCATCAAACCTGGTGTCCCCCATCCTATATCTGTGCTTTTCATTTTTTTTCTGCCCAAGGGTAGTATCCTACATTTCTCCCTGTTGAAATTCATTTTGTTAGTTTTGGCCCAGCTTTCTGATCTGCACCTGCAGTCGTGGGGGGGGGCATCATTATGAGGGGGGATGTCATAACCCTCCTCCTGCAAAAAGATTATTAGTAATAATCTCAATATTCTGTACTATGAATAGGTTAGGTTAGGTTAGGTTACATTGACCTGAGATAAACGTATGGGGGCCCCAAAATAAAGTGTTGCAAGGGGGCCCAAAATTCCTTAAACCGTTCCTGGGCCCAGCGATCTGTAAAGTCATTTTGAATTCTGATCCTGTTTAATATTATGATTGGCTTTGTATGTTTGTGTATGTATGCACTATCCAGGGAACTTAAACAGCAACAAGAACAGCAACAAAAACTGTTCTAAAAGATCCCAAGCACTGCTAGTAACTTTAAAGAAAAATGAAAGAACAGTTACAGATAGCTTATCAAAACAGATGCACAAAGACACACACTCACCCCCACACAAATCAAGAACCTCCTTTTATATACAGACATGCAAAGGCACACACAGACCCCATTCCTCCCTCTTACAGGGACATGCAAACATACATTTCCTTTTCTCACATGCACACAGATGCAATAACACGTACATGCCTCTCTCTGTCTGTCTCTCTCCCTCCCTCCATACACACACACTCACGCTCCCCTCCCCCTTCTCTAACATAAATCGAGAAGGGAGCATATTACTCCAATCTTGAAATCCCTTCACTGGCTGCCTATCCGATTCTGAGGAGAGAAGTGGGTAATACATAACTAAGTATTATTATTATTATTATTATTATCAGTTTCCGAGCACAGTATAAGGTGTTGGTAATGACCTATAAAGCCCTACATGGCCTAGGTCCAACCTACTTAAGGGATCGCCTCCTCCCATATAATCCGCACCCTTAGATCTTCTGGGAGGGGTTTATTGCAACCAATGGGATCTAGATTAACATCAACCTCCCAAAGATCTTTTTCTGTCGCTGCTCTCAGACTATGAATGTTGAACTATAACTCTGGAGACCAGGATTCAAATGGGTGCTTGGCCATGGAAATCCACTATGGGCTTGTCTACACTGGTGAAAAAAATCTGCTTCTAATCACATTTTCCTGGTCCACAGCGACCCCACATCTTGTTAAAGTGAAGGGAGAGTGGCATTACGAGCCACACATTTCTGCTAGGCAAGCTCACTTTGGTGTAAAAAGACAGTCCTGCCATAACTTATATTTCACATTATTTTCAGCCACATGGTCTTGGTCACTCCACTTTTTTTTCTTCCCATCATGCATGCGAATATTCAAATAGGCAGAGGTGCACTAATTATGTACAAGTATCCACACAAACACACCTTCAAAAAATAATAGTCACTGCATACTGGCAAAATGTAAATACAAACAGAGGAAGCAGCTGTTACTGGCAAGAATGATCAGGCAAGCCAAACCCACCCACCCGGGCTGCACATTGAAGCCAGCTCAGAGGGCCAGCCAGATTTTCCAGGAAAGCATGAAGTAAAAGGCAAGTTTTTAAAAATCAGATTAAAGCCCTCAGGTATTGAAAAGAACTGCATTCTGAGCAAATTGTCAAGAATGTTGTGTGTCATGATCACAATGACTATGAGGTCAGTACAATTTTTTTTCAGCAGTGTAGACAAGCCCTAAGTGACCTTGGACAAGTCACATGCTCTCAGCCTCAGAGGAAGGCAAACCCCCTCTGAACAAACCTTGACAAGAACACCCCATGATAAGTTTGCTTTAGAGTCGCCATAAGTCAGAAATGACTTGAAAGCACACAACAAGCTTCTTAGTTACTTTTGCTGCAACTGACCCCTTATTGACCACAGAGCCAAGAGGTGGAAATTTATTTGACAAATACACTATGCAGCAGTGCGGTCTCATGTATGTGTACAAGTTTGCAGAAGTTTGGGTGTGAAATTATTCCTACTGTCCTTTTTTCACAGTTCTTTGTTAAAACAGAAGCATGTTGTCACCAATCACTGAAATTAAGATAGAACACAATCTATACTGCTTAGGGCCAGGCTATCTGACAGGCCATGTCTCCAGATATTTGTTTATTTTTTTATCTGGCTTAATGAATGCCCCTGATATCAATGGAAGAGGCCCTCTTCTCAGTCCCAGCAACTTCACAGGTACAGCTGATGGGAACACACTACACTTTGGAGTCTAGAACGCCCCCCTCCTTGCTGTACTTGCAGTGGCAGCAATTCAAATGTACCCATGTCATTTTTGTTCAGTCTACATTTTATGTATTTTTTTGTATTTGTGCTACATATAGTGATATTTGTTTTATCTGCCTCTTGAACTACTTATGCCAAAGGCATCTACCTGGTGAGGCATGCAGGTGGTGAAGTAAACTGAACATGAAAAGGGCACATAGAGGCTTTGAAATTATTTAGCTGAGCAGTATTGGAAACTATTTGCAATACAGCAAGCAGCATTCATTAAATTAGATAAAATCTTTCATTTTTTAATAAGAATGTGTTCTGGTAAAATGAGGATTATTACTCACAATTTTGTTTTCTGATCTTGTTTTCAAAAATTATGAAACAGTAGATGTCATGCTGGATTTAGACCTAGCAAATGCCATCCACTGTAACCTCAAGAGGTTATAACACGAATAGAACTGTCCTCAGTTGAAGATTGTTTGGAAACTTTAGCTACTGCCTCCACAAGCCCAATCTGCTGTCATTTGATTGCTACTACATTAATTAGTCCTGCCCAAGCCCTGGCTGCCATTAGCTTATTTTAAAAGGGTGTGCTTTCTTTAAACCAGCTGTGCAACTCATATAAGGTCAGCAAGCTTGCTGCTTCCCCATAGAATCATGGAATCATAGAATTGCAGAGTTGGAAGAGACCACGAGGGCCATCCAGTCCTTTCCCCCACTTTCTGGGAGAATATTACACGAGGGTATTTTTCAGTGATTGTACCATGACATAACAAAGCAGAAGTATTGCAGAATATAAGCCGTACCTACTGCACAGTGCCCTCCTTTCCATTTGTAAAATGGAATGACAGGTTTTGAAAGAGCTACAAGCACACCGCACACCATATGGAAACCACACCTCCCATGATCTCCTCCTCCATCTTTAGAACATCATTTTCTACTTTGTTTGTGCATGTGCTCCTTTAAAAAATTATCTATTGCATCACTCTGCGAGTCCTTCATTCAGCTCACATGGCGCTCCTATCCCATATAAGCCTTGTTGGTGAAGTAATCAGTGTGTTGGTCTCATAGTCAGGAGGTTCTGGGTTTGAGGCTTGCAGGGGGCAACCTTTTCTTTCATAATTTTCAGCATTTTAACATTTACTTCTCCCTCCTCTCCCCCCCTCCCCAAAAGACTTGTTTGTTATTTAAGTAGCTGATACAGGATACAGTTTGTTATCAACTAAGTAGCTGATACAGGATTCCAGCCAATACAGTTCCCCCTTCACATTCGCGGGTTTCACACTCGCGGTTTTGATTATTCGCGGTTTAGCCCCAGCCACTTAGGGAAGGCTGGCAAGAGGCAGGGCAACCTCCTGTCTGCACCTTCTCTGGCCTTCCAGAGGCGGCTCTGGGGCTTCAAAGTCCCAGAGTCTGCTGAGGAAGGCCGGGGGGGTGGGGTGGGCATCCTCCCTCCCTCCCTCCGCCTTCCCCAGCCTTCCTGAGGGGACTACGAGGCTTCTAAGATCCGGAGTCCCCTCAGGAAGGCCGGGGAGAGGCAAGGCACCTTCCCTCCCTGCCCACACGCTGCCTTCCCCGGCCTCCTCTCCGCCCACACGCTGCCTTCCTCGGCCTTCCTCAGCGGGCTCTGGGGCTCCGAAGCCCCGGACCCCGCTGAGAAAGGCTGGGGAGAGGCAGCGCAGCCTCCTCCCTGCCCACACGCTGCCTTCCTTGGCCTTTCTCAGCAGGGTCCGGGGCTTTGGAGCCCTGGAGTCCACTGAGAAAGGCTGGGGAGAGGCAGCGCAGCCTCCTCCCCACCCACACGCTGCCTTCTCCGGCCTTTCTCAGTGGGGTACAGGGCTTTGGAGCCCCGGAGCCCACTGAGAAAGGCCGGGGAGAGGCAGCGCAGCCTCCTCCCCACCCACACGCTGCCTTTACCGGCCTTTCTCAGCGGGGTCCGGGTCTTTGGAGCCCCGGAGCCCACTGAGAAAGGCCAGGGAGAGGCAGCGCAGCCTCCTCCCGGCCCACACGCTGCCTTCCCCGGCCTTTCTCAGCGGGGTCTGGGGCTTTGGAGCCCCGGAGCCCACTGAGAAAGGCCAGGGAGAGGCAGTGCAGCCTCCTCCCCGCCCACACGCTGCTTTCCCCGGCCTTTCTCAGTGGGGTCCAGGGCTTTGGAGCCCCGGAGCCCACTGAGGAAGGCCGGGGAAAGGCAGCGCAGCTTCCTCCCCACCCACACGCTGCCTTCCCTGGCCTTCCTAAGTGGGCTCCGGGGCTTCTAAGGCTTGGAGTCCCCTCAGAAAGGCCATGGAAAGGCCAGCCAGGCTGGCCATATACCCTCCCACCGCCTCCCTCCCCTGGGGGGGGGGCGGAAGCAGCATCTGTTATTCGCAGTTTTTCCATATTCGCAGGGGTCTCAAGAACCTAACCCCCGCGAATGTGGAGGGACAACTGTACTTTTAAAAAGTCTACTTTCTGTTTCAAGGTGGCACTTTTCTAATTAACTGAGCAAACATTGCATCCAAGCGACCGTTAATGGCTTTCCTGTTTTTCCTTGCCTTATAAAGATCAGATTTACCCACCCACATTTACCCCTTTGGGAACAAAAAGGGATTTTAATTGCACTGGCAAGGAAGAAGAGGAGGGGGGAGGGAAATACTAAAATGCTTAAAAATGGTAAATGAAGAAAGAAAAGTTTGCCCCATGTGAGCCTCAAACTCATGACCACCTGATTATGCAACCAACACGCTACCTACTGTGCCAACAAGGCTTATGCAGGGTAAGGAAGCAGAAAAGGAGGTTATTTGATACAATTTCAGCATTAGGCACATATGGCGCTAATTGCTGCAAAAGCTCCTCTTTGTTCTTTCTTACATTTTTGCAAAAGAGGTCTCTGGGTCTCTGTTTAAGTAAATGCCCAGTGCCTCCCACTTCACCGATTTGACAGGTCAGGGAAACCAAGGGTTGATAGCAGACTGGGGATGGGAAGGGGGCAAGGGTTTCAAGGCAGCAGAGGAGGAATACATTTATTTTTAATGGTAAGGAAACATATTAAATGCAAGTATTAGTAAATGAAAGTATTGGTAAATTAAGCAGCTGCAGAATTTCATGAATTTGGGGTTAAAAAGTTACTGGATAACTCAGACTGAAGTTATTAGCCTGTGAGCTTGACTGCCGAACAACCAGAGGGACCACCAGAAGTTGAATGGCAGGGATGCAGGAAGAACAGCAGATCAATTAGAAGGCAGAAAGTGGGGAGAGGGGGTACGTGTGATAAGGGGAATTGATGTAGGTTGCAAAGGGAAATCCTATCCTTCTCCCAGTGCTATTTATGGCCAGAATCCTCCTAGGCAGTTATGAGTGTGCAACCTAGAGTTACACATTCATGATTATTTCATACTCATAATCCCTATGTATGCCCTAATTCAGGGGATACATTGAAGCCATGAAAGTGACCCAATCTACACTTACTGGACAGTAGCCACTGCAATCAACAGGGGCCCATTCCCCTGTCACATGAGAAGCAGTTGACTGATGCCCCCCCCCGTGCAAATGCAAGGGAGAATTGCAACAGGGAGTTGGCAGGTGCCTCATGGGCCACTGAATCCAACCTGTGCTCAGTGCAGGATCTCCAGTTAAAGCATCCCCAGCAGGTAGCTGTCCAGTTGTCCAGAGAAGGAGACCCCACTACCTCCCTAGCTAGTCGGTTCCAATGCCAAACCAGTCTTATTGTCAAGAAGTTCCTTCTAATGTTCTCCTGTAACTTAAAATTATTAGACCTGGTCCTTACCCTCTAGGGCAGCAGAGAACAGGCCTGCCCCCTCCTCTCTGTGGCTGCCCTTGAGGTATTTAAAGAGCGCAATCATTCTCCCTTTCTACATGGAGATCATTCACAGGAGGGGGTGGGAACATCAGTTAGCTGCTTCCTGAGCCACAGGGCAATGGACCTCCATCAGTGGCTGCTATCCAGTAAGTGGAGATTGTGGCAGATGTGTGTGTGTGTGTGTGTGTGTGTCAGGCACGGAGTCACTATATAGGTGTGTAACTACGCTGGTTATGCATTCATAACTACCCAAGAAGATTCCAGCCATGATCTGTAAACTCCCCCAAGGGCATCACTAGACTAGGTGATATAGAAACATTTTAAAGGACTAAATATGAACTTGCAAAATGGGTATCTTAACAGGCACATATTTACCTCTTCATTTCATTCTCTTGGAAATGACTGAGTAGAATTGTGTCATTTTCACTGCTGTAATCACCCACTGGCTTAGACAAGTTTAGAGACTGAGTTTGATTTACTTTTGCCTTCTTGACTAATGTCCTAGGGCTTGTCTACACCAATCACAAACCCCAAATCCAGCCCGATAATGCCACATGATGTGTGGCCTTTCCCCTGAATCTGGTGTGATAGCGACAGATGCTGTAGGGCTGTATTCACACCAGACTTAGGGAACACCCCCTTAATCCACGTGTTAGAAAATTTGCAGTTTTCTCTGGAGTTGGCTGGAAACTCTGGAGAAAACTGTCATGTGAACAAGCCATCTGCAATAGATTCGGGGGTGGGTGTGGGGAGGAGAGGAAAGACAAGCACTGACGGCACTGCCATTTCCCCCCTTAGCATCACTTCTTATTCCACAGGCAAAGCCCCAGTGGTAGTCACTCTTTCTGAAGTCAGAACCCATAGTGAGCCCTGCCATTGCAAGGCTAGCCACCCATTCTGGCTTTAGAGAGGGTGACTATCACTGAGGCTTTGCTTTTCTGGTGCACAATCGCCCCTCCGGGCTCCACAAAAAGCAAAGCCCCAGCAGTAGCTGCTCAATCTGGCTTCAGAGAGGCTACTACCAATGGCACTTTGTAACATGTCTCAATGTAAACCTGCACGAACTCCTATGTGTTGTGATTTCATAAATGTCACAGATTCTAGGCCATTTGAACATCCTGAACTTTTTCATTCTGTAATTGGAAGTTTATTGTATATTGCAAGATGGTCACGCCCAGATATACAATATGCTGTAAATGTTTTGTCTAGAAAAGTGTCAAAACCAACTCAACATGATTGGCAAGGTTTGAAACGCATATTAAGATATTTGCGTGGAACTTTGAATTATGGCGTAAAGATAAGTTCACAAGGTTCTCATGAGTTGGAAGCATTTTGCGATGCCAGTTTTGCCAGCGAAATCCAAAATAGATATTCTGATTCAGGGATGATAATTTTTTATGCTGGCACTGCCATACACTGGGGGTCAAAAAAACAATCCACCATTGTTTTAAGCTTGGCAGAGGCAGAATTTGCCGCGTTGTCAAGCGTGGTAAATGAGCTGATTTATCTAAAACAAATTTTCAGTGATTTAGGTATGCCAATTTCAGGAGCTGTTAAAGTTTTTGAAGACTCCCAAGCATGTATAGCGATGGCAACAGCACAAGGTGTTAAAAGCAGAACAAAACATGTGGCTGTAAAATTTCAAAATGTTAGAGAAGCTGTTCAAAATGGTTTAATTGATTTGGTGTATTGCCCCAGTGAAGAAAATATAGCAGATTTATTTACTAAAGCATTGGGTCATATTAAGCATGACCTTCTGTGTGACAAACTGGGTATAATATGTCAATGTCTGGACGAAAAATTAGAGGGGTGTCAGGGAAAATAGTTTTTGAGATCAGGAGTTTGTCTCCCCCTCCCTGAATAATTTTTCACCAGACATGTAAGGCGCCAATTTGGCTATCAAAGGTTCATAAATCTGTCTGGTTTGTTATTCTGTTCTTTAGGATTGTATATGAGAAATGAAACTTGAGATTACTTTCGTTTCTCCCAAGGACTAAGTGTTAGAGACTATATAACTGGGAGGGGTTACATTGTTTTTGTTCCTGAGATAGAAGAGAGCTTCAAGTTTGTGTGTACCTCTCTTGCTTAGAGAGAACCTAGAAAACATGGTTAAATGTTTTCTGTTATTGTTTTTCTTTTTATTTAATTGTTATTAATAAAAGCCTAAAAGAATTTTGGCATGGACTTATTTTTGCACCAAAGGAGTATTTGTTTGCTCACGAAGCACACGTTTTCGTTGCATATCTCCTGTTCGGATGAACAGGGAGTGACTGCGCTCTGCACATTCCTGTGACACTTTGCTTACAATTGCCCCTCTGAGCTCTGGTAAAATCGAAGCCCCAGTGGTAGCTGCCTGGTTTGGCTTCAGAGAGGGGCCTACTGCTGTTCTATAAAATAATTCTTTGCATTAAAATATGGACTTTCCTGGGCAATCATTCTTGGGGTGGGGAATCACACATTGGAAACTGTTTAATGCAGTTAGATGTGTAAATAGCTATTGCTTAAAACAATTTGTAAGCCGCTCTGATAGCCTTGTGGCGGAAGAGCGGGGTATAAATAACTAAATAATAAATAAATAAATAAATAAATAAATAAAATATCTTCTGAATGCCAATCACCTCTCCCTTTTCCCAATGATAAGCCACATGCAGACACACCTGTGTGCATGCATGTACACAGGCACCCAAAACATGGGCCTGAAAATTTCCAAGTTGAGCATATGTGATCTGAATTTATTTTGTGGCCGGCTCAGGGGCAAATTATTGGGAGACTGTGGTATTTGTTACTGTAGTTCTCAGGACTCTGTGTGTGTGTGTGTGTGTGTGTGTGTGGATTATTTTTTGGCAATTCCTGGCACCAGCTTCAACATTTTGTTTCCACCCTGAAATGGGCTCCTTTTTAATGCTGACATATATTAAAAGAAAAAAGTATTCCCCTTTTCTCCTCTTTCCTTTAAAAAAATTAAGGTTTATATTGGAAATATGATATAGCACTTGAGCACTCTAACTTTATGATGCTAAAAAAGAGAGAGAGAGAAGTTTGCCCTTCAGGTCATAGGACCACCTCAGCAAACCATACCATGGGGTCTGGGTTTTTGTTTCATTTTGTTTTGTTGTGTTTTTTTTTTTAAAAAAAAAACCTTTGGAAGAGTCTTGGTGCAGATCCAAGACCCCCCCCCCAAATAAAGAATGGAACAAGTGGAGGCATAAGTCACAACAACTGGGAAACTCCAAGGAGCTCTTTCAAAGAATTCACTTTTTTACAGCAATCTGGAAGAGCCCTCAAAATATCTCTCATAATAATGACTTTAGCCTGGCTGTGAAATGAGAATCATTTCCTTGTTGGTCTTTTAATATAGCATGCTAATAGCAGAGCACCATGAGAAATAATTCTTAGTGTTCCTGCCATCCATGGAAATTTAAGTCCAGAAAAGACCCACTTACTTTTACCAGGCTGTTCTGGAGTAATCAGAGTGTTTTGGACTGTCAACTGCAATCCGAATGCACTCAGAACAAAAGTACGGTACTGTAATCTTATTCCAGCTTTGTAACCTTTATATGCTTTATATAAAAGACAAAGGCCAAAAACATGGCTATCCAATGCCCAGATGATGATGATGATGAAGATGATGACTGTTATTACTGCTACTTCTACTACTATTTATATACAGTACTGCTGTTCTCCCAAAATTGAGACTCAAGGTGGCTTACCGTAATTTCTTTGCATTTAGTTTTAAGTTTGTGATAAAAGTTAATATTAAGGCTTGATGAAATCAGAAGTCAAAAGGTACTCAAAGAAATTGCTACATGGGAATACAAGAGTCAGAGATGACTCAAATGACATTTGGGCATTTTTCAAAAGCCACTATGTAATTTGTCATGTAGACAGTTTAATGGACATTATCATAACAGGGTGTTCTGCAGTGTTGTGGCATATACCAGTATATCACCCACCCCTGCTGAGTGCGATCATCTCCCTACCATGCAATAATGCATCTTTTTCAGTAAACATCCAATGCACTCATGAGAACATGGCAGCAATTTTTAAAGAACAAGCATGGAAAATGGTGGGGTGGTACTGATATGACCTGGTTAATGAAGAAACAATGTAACTGAAGGTAAAATGGACAGTGCTAAAGGGCCTAGAGGCAAACAAATGTCCTGTTGGTCCTGGTGCAATTCGTACACAGACTTCAGACCATGGGTGGGAATCCTTTGACCATCCAGATGTTGTTGGACTGCAAGACCCATCAGTTATGTCTATTGTTGAGAAATGCTAGAATTGCAGTCCAACATCATCTGAAGGGCCAAATGATTCCCTATGCTGCTACAGACCCTGGAAACGTTCCTTTTTGACCAGCTCCTAAAATGGTCAGCATTGGCCATGCTGACAAAAGACGGGGAACTGTAGGCCAAAAAGGTAATGTTATGAATGATATTATTCTATGGAAGTATTATATTAATATATATGTGTAGGTAATTATGATGTACTATATATCTTTAAGAAACCTGTACTTTTTACTTAATTGTATTTCAATTAAATAAAACTATATTCACAAAATATATTGTGTTTTGTTCGTTGTCTTTTACATAGATGTTCCAAGATATCAACTTTTACTTATCCAAATTAAATTAATATTGGTAAATTTACACTATTATATAGTTTTTTATCAACCGTACATTAATGCTACTTCTATACAACTAAGTGACTAATATCAGCAATATTTAACTTAAAATGATACATAGTTTTCCATTGACAAAGCACCAGTGTTATACATGTAAGTTGTTACAGGATCTTTCAATAATAACAAGTTACACTGTATTACAAAGTTTCATATAGAGTCTTTCAAAAATACCAAGTCACTATTACTGTATATAAAATGAGTATTATATCATGCAGAACCATTTAACACAACATCACTTTCAGCATTAGAGTTTATATGCAATACCAGCTGAATACTTTATCATACCAAATTTATCAACAGAAAAACTTATATTATATAAATTGAGTATTATATTATGCAAAATCTTTTAATGCAAAATCACTTTCAACATCAAAGTTCAGTCATAATACCTGCTGAATGTTATATCATGCAGAATTTATCAACATCAAAACCTTAGATGATCACTTCTGGAACTTTATGCAGGCCGTTTCAAACACAAAGTCTTCCTCAGTGTCTGTTTTCTAGTTTCAATAATATATTGGTCTCTTGATATGACCGATACATTGATATAAAATGTAAAAATATTTTTTTTGTCTGTGTAATAAACTTTAGCACTATAATATTCCTATTTAATTTGCTTACCTCACTTTTAGTGAATTGCCTTGTACTTTTTCAATGTCATAATGTAATGCTTTCTAAATTTTAGTAAAAATAATTCATTAGTATTAAGCCTTATTCAGTCTATAATGGAAAAACATAAACATTAAAACTTTCTTACTTTAACCTTTTTTTCAGTGATGCAGACTTGCTTCAAGTTTTTCATATGTTATTATACTTGTGCTAATTGGTCTCTAGTAAGCATTCAAAATCCCTATTCATTGTCTTTAAGGGACAATGCCACAAAAAGGTTTTTACTCATGTGTGCTTGAAGTTTTTTCTCTTCCCATGAGACACCCTATTTTATATGGCAGCGGAATTTTAGTTCCTTATATGAAGACTGATAAGTCCAGTCAGTCATGGAGTCCTTCTGGATGTAAGGATTTTAATCTGTATATCCAAAAGGCTTCTTATTGTAACAGTTTTTTATTCAATGAACCTCCCTGGAATGGACAATGTTAAATTTCCTCGATAACAAAACAAATTAAAGGATTCTGGTCTGTGACGTTTATGAACAAAATGTTCCACCATGAGATTGTCTAAATTTTTGTTTTTAATCCTGCTCTTATGTTCAAAAATACATTCTTTCAACCGTCTTGATGTAATGCCTATATAAATTTTATGACACAGGCATATTATAATGTAGATGACATTAGAGGAATTACAGTTCATAAATGTTCATAGTCTAAATTTTTCTCCAGACTTGGGATGTTTAAATGTATCGATCTCCAGTGCTTGACTACAAATACTACAATGTCCACACTTGTGGTGTCCCCTGTACCTATAATCAGGGTGTTTTGTTTGTTTGTATGTCTGTGTGGACTAATAAAACTTTTATATTTTTTGTTTTGCGGAAGCCTATGACTGGAGTGTTTTCACAACCCTGGGTATGTCTGATGACATGCCAATGGCTTAGTATGATTCTTTTTATATTCTGAAATGTATCATTAAAATAAAAATGCCTTGAATCCTGTTAATATAATATTCAGCTGGTATTGCATATAAACTCTAATGTTGAAAGTGACTTTTTGTTAAATGGTTCTGCATGATATAATACTCAGTTTATATAATAGTGACTTGGTATTGTTGAAAGACTCTGTATGAAACTTTGTTTGTAATACAGTTGTCCCTTCATATTCACTGGGGTTTGGTTCCAGGGCCCTCCTGTGGATACCAAAATCCGTGAATACTAAAGTCCCACTATATGCAATGGCATAGCAAAATGTCCCTTATATAAGATGGCAAAATCAAGGTTTGCTTTTTGGACTATTATTTTTTCAAAAGTATTTTCAAGCCATGAATACTGTACTTAAATCTGTGGATACCAAATCCGTGGATACGGAAGGACAACAGTACAATGTAACTTGTTATTATTGAAAGATCCTGTAACAACTTACACATGTATAACATTAGTTCTTCTGTCAATGGAAAACTATATATCATTTTAAGTTAAATAATGTTGATAGTAGTCACTTAGTTGTACAGAAGTAGAATTAATGTGCAGTTGATTAAAAAAACTATATAATAGTGTACATTTACCAATATTAATTTAATTTGGATAAGTAAAAGCTGATATTTTGGAACTTCTATGTAAAAGACAACGAGCAAAACACAATATATTTTGTGAATATAGTTTTACTGATGACTGGCAGCCTTTGAATACTAGAGTATAGCTCTAAACATGTATACTGTATAAGCATGGAATTGCCGGTGATAAGCTGGATGCTTCTGTATGAAAAGAAGAAAATTACTGGAGGCAGATTCCTTGCGCATGTTGTCAACGAGACTCTTGTCCCTTGTCATGAAGAATGTGTAATTTAGAAGCCACAGAAAAACTGTTTCAGTTGAAGGAGGAATGTTTCATCCATCATGGAATTGCTCTCAAAATATGAATTGGTACTTGAGGGTCTTCTTCATAAACCAGCTGTAAGTATCAAATATTTACATCACAAAACCCTATATGAATTAACAGTACCTACACAACTGAGGCAAAAATTGTAATAGCCAAAATTCAAGGTTGTTCTTTTTTCAGTATGATGATCGCTATAACTGAAAATGTCTCAAAAATGCATCAACAATGTCAAGTCATCCATTTTCTCACAACTGAGAATGATGAAAGGGAAAAATCAATAAATACCAGTGCAGGTTTTTAAGGCTCCCCACTGTCCCAGTAACAGATCATCACAGTGAAAACTATGCAAACCAGATCATAGCCTGCATGAAAAAGAATAGACTGGCATTATCAAAGCTTTGTGGTCAGGAATATGATGGTAATGCAAACATGACTGAAGCTTACTCATATGTTCAAGGTAGATTGCAGGTGAAGCAGCCACTTGCTATTTCTTTGCCCTGTCTGGCACACAAGTTGAACATAACTTTTAATTAATTAATTAATTAATTATGTGATAATGAGAAAGAAATGAGAAACTTAGAACATGTTATCTTTAAGACTGCCAAACAGGGGGCTTCTCTGCAGAAAACAAATGAAGCAAGACACAAGATTGTACTGAAAAGGAGTTGTACAATTCATTGAGGAAAATGTGTCTTTTTCTATATGTACATTTTCAGTGTACTGACAAAGCTAACATTATGCCATATGGTGAAGAAGAGGGCAACAGCAGAAAGTCTAAAGCATTGTTAGGAAAATTTTACACCATCTTACTGTGTATCAAAGCAAACTTCACAACACAGGTGATCCAGTTTCATAATCGCTTCAAAGAGATGCCCAAGATCTTTCTACTACCTCAAAAACAATCACTAGGCAAGATGAAATGCCTCAATAAATCAATTCAAGAAGGCACAGAAGGGGTTTTGCTGGACAATGGGGCATGAATAACCTTCAGCAAAAAGGAATAACTACAATAGTACCCCCATATATGCTGATTCATTATCCACTGATTCAGTTATCCGCGGGACACAAAACAGCACACCTACCATAGAGTCTTCCTAGAAAATGCTTCCTCTCTAGCTATTTTCTAGGTCCTCTATGCTATTTTAAACTGGAAGTACCATTATTTTCAATGGTGTTTGATGCTATCTGCAGTTTTCGGTATCCATGCCCACCCCCCTGAAACCAATCCCCAGTAGATACGGGGGTCTTACTGTATAGATAATTTGTCAGTTTGATGAATGGACAACTGATCAGTGACTCACTGATATCTACAACATTTTTATTCTTTCTCTGCATCCCTGTGACTTTTGCCACAACTGAAAGGTCATTTTCAAAATTTAACTTAATCAAGACATACTTTGGAAATTATGTTGTACATGTCAAATGTTCAAGACTAGCAAGCACATCAGCAGAATATTCCAAATTTGATACAATTGATTGATACAATTGCTCACATCAAAGAGCAAATGAAACTTTTTTAGCTTGAATTTTTTAGTTAACTAATTGGAAGTTATCATCACCAGTCCAAAAACATGTAATTGAATAGTAGTATGCATTCAAAATAAATTGAGAGAAGGTGAAGTCTTTTGCACAAAGGCACAGTAAAGCTGGCCTGGTCAAGGCAGAAACTGAAATAGCTGGATTGGATTTTAATAATTTACAACGTGCTGGTGGGTATAAAGAGGAAGTGTGTATTTATTTTCAGTTAAGTCAGATGAAAAGAGCAATATTAGGAATGTAACTGTTCTAACTACTGTACTTATGTGCTTTTTAATCCCGATAAACTGGGTATTTCAACAACGGAGTCTTCTGTAGTAACTCAAAGCATCACTGTCACAACCCCATCCTCCCCATGATCTCTTTCCCACTAGAGAGAGCACATGGGAGAGAGGTGAGCAGGAACGAATCGCTTCAAATTTCTTGAAACAGGAATATTCAGAAATCCTGGCTGCATATTAAAAGATTAAGGATGTGTGTGCATCTTTGGGCATATTCTCAGTGTGCTAAATCTGTGTGAGAAGGATGCAGGAAAATCTCTGTAGGTCATTTATTACTCTTTCTTTGAAGATTCATTAAGACAGAACCTACATGGCAGCATGTTCTGAACGTCTCTGGAATAGGCTTCAATTTATTTCTGATCCAGGTCAGCACCTGGCATGGTGCACTAATGTTTTTAGTTTGACTCTGAACAGGTCTTGAAAGCCACATTAAAGTATAAAATCAGATAAAGGGTGTGTTCCAGCAGGGTGCACATGGGTCTCTCATTAGCATGAAATCCTGTATTGTCTTGGCCACACATATCGGGACAAGCTGCAACCCATGGGATTTTTTTTTAATCCCCCATGTCTATGCATGTGTACATTTCCAGGAATTATTTTTATTTATACCGCTTGTCTAAACAGGCAAAACAAAAACAAAAACAAACAAACCGCATACTCACCCCATATTTGTGGCACAGCTGACACACATTTTCGATGGTGCACATTTTCACCGGAGTTTCTGCGGGAAATCCCAGATTGGTAAGATTTGCAGTTTGCTCTGCATTTGAGGGAAAACCCAGATTTTTAGCCATGTGGCAGCTGAGGATTGGCTTTTGAGCAAAGCTGGGGAGGAATTTCCGGTGGATTAGACTTCATTCTGGTGCTCTTTTTTAATTTAATTTTTCAATTGTGCGCATATCTGGGTAAGGATACCTCTGCTTATCCAGTAATACAGTCCTTTGGGGCCACGTATATTCGCGTATTCACATGCACAAGCAAACAGGGGGAAAGGGAGCAGCCATGGCCATGTGGCCGGAAATAGTACAATGTATAGGATATGTGATCAGTGGAGGACCACCCTTTTACTCTCACACTATTACAGTGTGGCAGGATACTCCAATCTACAATCAGACAAGCCCAGTGTTTGTGGCGTTAACAGGGCCACTGTGGATCAAAGAAATCGGCCGTGGCTATGAGGTAGGTGTAGGGTTTCCTACCAATGTAAACAAACAAGTATATATTTATACTTATATATACGCAGATTCAAATGTCTCTCAAATCCTTCATTTACAAATGTGTTCATTTTATTTTACACACCACGTTATTTGCACACACACCCTGAATTATCTCTGCTTTACATGTTCCAATACTATATGTGTCTATTCAAAAGTAAGCCCCATTGGCTTCAGTTGGACTTACCCTCAGGTAAATGCTCTCTTTCCAGCCCTTCTTTCACTTTGGTGAAAAAGGACTTGGGGGGGACAGGTCTGGATTTTCTTTCAGTGGTCAAATAGTATGAGGGATCCTACTGAGATCCCTTGGTCCTCACTTACCCCCTCAAACACTGGATGTGGGAAGTGGTTGCAGCAGAGACCTCTGGGTCCTCACAAAATGTTGCACTGGAAGGCTTGGGGTCTGACTCATCTGAAGGAGCAACAACCACAAAGGATCTTCCCCAAGCCAGGCAGGCCTCAGGCCCATTGGATTGCCCCAAAGCAGCAACAATTTGTACCTGCCCCCCCCCCATTTGTCCTTGTTGGGGAACATGCACCTCCACCCCAGTTTGAGGCAGACACTATCAGTGCTACATATGTGCACATGGTCCCAAACTGGAAAGGGGGGGGGAGATGGCAATTCCCATTAAAAAAATAAGACTAAAATAAAATAACAAAAACACACCCCTGCCCACCCTCTCGTGTAGGATCAATGCTGAGACTATGCTGACCACGCACAAAAAGAACAGCTTCCCTTGCTGCTTCAGGAGTTACATTTTACTGTGCTTTGTCTCTGCTACAACCTGGCCAAGAAGTAGGAGTGGCCTCTGCCTGTATGAAATCCCTCACCTGAACAACACAAGCAACATTTGAGACAGCATGTAGGCCTGTGAACTTCAACACTGTCACTTTTCTTTCTTTATTTTTAACATCTTTTACCTGATGAAGAAGCCAGTAGAGCTTCAAAAGCTGTTTTGCAGTTTGCTTGACCAATAAAGGTATGGCTTTTTTGTGGATTCTGGATTTTGTTTTGCTACATGGCCAACATGGCTACCCCTGAATGTATTTCATAAAAATAACAGCTAAAATAACAGCAACAAACCCAACTCTGGGTAACAGAGGGAGGGGGATCAGAATAAAGGGGATCCTCTTTATCCCATGTTTAACTTGTGAGAGCAGGAAGAAGTGATGGTTTGACTCAAGAATCAGAAAGGGGTGAAGTGCATTGTCAGCCCTGTAGAGACTGCCCCTAATTTAAACATTTTTCTTTGAGGGTTGGTGGCCCAGGAGGGTCTGTCCTGGTTGCTTCCATTGTTGTTTACTTTTTTGTAGAAACCCAACCATTTAAACTTACACATTCTGAGTAGTCTGAACATTCTGTGTAGTATGCCATGTAAATCTGGGTTAGTTTTGTATCCACATTGAAAAAAATAATGTGTGAATCAGTTGTTATTACACATATATGTGTAGTTTGTTTAATCTTTAGTTTAGTTTACACATATATGTGTAATTATGTGTAGTGAAGTAGCTTGTTATATTTATATTTTTGTAAAATGTTCTAGCATTGATTTTATCAACTGATTTTAACATAAGAATTCAGCACAAACGCTTTCATATCCAGTCCAACAACTGGCAGCCTATACATTGCCCTCTCCTTTCCTAAATGAGAAGAAATGTTAAAACACATGTGTTGGTTTGATTAATGTTTATTGTTATCTTAGTGCATGATGCTCCAAAGGGCTACGGCAGAGCTCAAAGAAGACGACAGCATCTATATACGTTACCGTACTGATGGCAGCTTGTTTAACTTAAGCCGTCTGAGGGCTCGCACTAAGACTCTAAACTATCTAGTCCGTGAGCTGCTCTTCGCTGATGCTGCTGCCCTTGTTGCCCACACAGAAGCAGCTCTGCAGCGCCTAACATCCTGCTTTGCAACAGCTGCAGAGCTGTTTGGGCTGGAAGTCAACCTGAAGAAAACGGAAGTTCTTTACCAGCCTGCACCACAGGACGAACACCACCATCCCCACATTGCCGTCAGCAACTCTGTGCTTAAGTCTGTTCAGCAGTTAACCTAATTGGGAAGCATCATCTCCTCAGATGCCAAGATTGACAAAGAGATCGATCACAGATTAGCAAAGGCACATAGCGCATTTGGAAGACTTTACAAAAGAGTCTGGAGTAATAAAAACCTGAGGCGAAACACAAAAATCAGTGTGTGTAGAGCCATTGTACTGTCTATTCTCCTTTATGGGTCACCTATCGCCATCACCTATGACTCCTCAAACGCTTCCATCAGCACTGTTTATGCACAATCCTAAATATACACTGGACTGACTATGTGACGAATGTTGCTGTCTTTGAGCAAACAGGGATCACCAGCATTGAGGCCATGATATTGAGAACACAGCTGCACTGGGCAGGGCATGTTTCTAGGATGGAGGACCATCGCCTCCCCAAAATAGTATTCTACGGTGAACTCGCCACGGGTCAGCGTAAGAGGGGCACTCCAAAAAAGTGATAGAAGAACTCCCTGAAACAACACCTCAGGCTCGGCCAAATTGATCACCAACAATGGTCCGCCCTGGCCTCACATCGGGAGGCATGGAGACACACTATCCACAATGCTGCAGCCTTATTTGAGAACTCACGCCAAACAAGTATTGAAGAGAAATGACAACGCAGAAAAAAATCACAACCCGAAAACATCACCCAAGGAAACCTGCTGTGCTTTCTGCAACCGGACTTGTCTTTCTCGGATTGGCCTTTTTAGACATCAGCACACTTGCAGAAAGCGCGGGATGAGTCCTTCCTGAATCTTCGTTTGGGAAGAGAAGCCAGAGAGAATTCTAAAATGTCAAAATGTTCCAATTGAGGTTCTTGCTTAAAGAAAACAGGTGGGATACTGGATTAAATGTTATTTATTTATGGGTTATTTGGTCATCGATCTTTAAATTAAGAGTTTAGATGTTAGGGTGGAGAATGACACTCAAATCAAACTATAGCAGGCCCTCAGTATCTGCTGGGGTTTGGTTTCAGAACCCTCTGTGGTTACCACAATTCATGGATGTTCAAGTCCCATTATATACAGTGGCGAAGTAAAATGGTGTCCATTGTATAAAATGGCAAACGGCAAGGCTTGTTTGTTGGATCCCCCCCCCCCAAAAAAAATATTTTAGAGCTATGGTTGGTTGAATCTGTGGATGCAGAACCCCTGGATATGAACGGCCAACTGTAGCCACTCAAAGAGATGCTCATTATAAATGTCAGCTTTTCCTTGTCGATATTTCCACACTCATCAAAGGACTCCTGTCAAGATTGCAGATTGGAGTTAATGGCACCATGATATCTCTAGATGGAGATAAATTGTCCAAGCAAAATGATGAGGCACATCAGAGCCTCATAAAGTCTCAGTGGGAAGGCAGAGACAGTGAGAAGGAAAATGGTTTCCAATCAATAGTCTTACAGTAGTTGAATGCAATTTAGAAGGATGAATTTGGAAATAAAGATGGTCTCAATTGTCTTCATGGGAGAGGCAAGTCTGCACTAAAGGGAAGGCATTGTGTTTCTGAAAGAGCTTTTCATTTTTCTTCCACTAGCATTGATGAACAGCCATAGAAATGTAGGACTGGGTGGAAAAAAACCAGGAAACCATGTACCGGTAATCTAACTTGTTTATAATGAATTAAGACTGTCCTCATCCAGAAACACCCAGGTCTAATGATTTAGTTCACCTAAAAGATTACATGAGTTATAACAATCTAAACAATGTAGTGTCACTGGGGCCAAATCCACACTACACAAATAATCCAGTTTGAGACTGGATTATTTGCCATGGCTCCTTCCTATTGGAACCTGGGATTTGTAGATTTACAGGGTCTTTAGCATTCTCTGCCAAAGAAAGCTGGTGCCTCATCAAACTACAAATCCTAGGATTCCATAGAAAAGAGCCATGACAAATAACCCAGTTTCATTGGTGTAGTATGGATTTGGCCTAAGACAGAAAACAAGGTACCTGTGTTGATTTAGATTTAGAGAACACCTGGCATGACTCTGGCATTAAACTGTGTTGCACAATTATTGGGGAAGAATGCAGACCTTAGCAGCACCCATTTTCTTCAAAACCCTCATATACCAAGGAAACCTCTAATCAGCTTGCATGGCTAACCTGTCACTGTAACCTATTTACTTTTCTTTTTGTTTTCTTCTTTCCTTCTCCTTCTTTTAGTATTTATAATTAATTTTTTAAAAAAACACTGAACATGTCTTCAAATGTACTTCAGGCTATTAAAAAAATACAAAACTGCCATGCAAGAGGAATAATACTGCAATGTGCAAGATGCTAGACTAATAATTATAACAAGGGATTTGTATCATCATAATATTATATAACTTCCTACTTATCTTAGGAGAGTTTCTCTGCTTCTTAATTGCTAATTTAATTAGTTCTACTTATCCCTCAGTGCTTTTTCCTCTATCTATTTACTAGGTTTGTACACTGCCAGGAACAGATCTAATCAACTGATAAATCAAAGATGTTTAGATGACAAAAACTGTGGGAGACTTTACAGCTCAGCTCTTCCCATTATCAAATGGTTGCTTACATTCAGAACTGGAACTTTAATTTCTTGCTAATGACTTATTATGGCATTATAATTTATTATTTTCCTCCTATAAAAGAAAACTCACAGAACGATTTCCTCTCAGAATATTACATGGAGTCCTCCTGCAATATGGGATAATGTGAATGGTGTACCCAAAGCACTGGATTTGACAGCAGGTTCAGATGTCAATCTGATGAAATTTGCATCAGCACAAACTGTGCTCTGTTCTTCAAGACTGCTTTTATTAATCTGAAAACTCATACAATCTATCAGATAAGATACCTGTATCTGAGTGATAATCTTATGGAAAAGAAAAATCCAGATCATACTAAAGAAATTTTCAGTGGCGTATGGGGAGTGCAAATCTGATACAGTATATTCATATACAGGTCACTGCACCTGATACCATGTGTCAGACACATCTGTCAGATGAGCCTAATAAATAGAAATTGGATAAATACCGTGAGTGAAGCAGGGAAGTTTCCACCTCAGGCTCCCTTGGGGGGGAGGGGGGGTCCAGGTTCATAGTCTGCCGGCAAAAAGAGGAGGATGAAGCCTGAGATGGTATTGTTGCTTTTGCTGGTGGCAGCCTTGAGTGGGGCTTTGGCGCAGCCCAGTGGCCTCCTGCCTGGGAAGAAACTGCACATGGCCCACAGGACAGAGCAGTGGCTCAAGTTCCAGATCTGTGCTTCCTGAGGATACAGGTGGGTGTTTGAGAAGTATGTGCGGGTTATTAGTCAGTGGTACCCAGACATCCGCTTTGAAAGGGAAAACTATCTTCCTCAACCTATTTATAGACATATAGCATCTTTCCTGTCAGTCTTCAGACAAATGTTAATAGGCTTCATTATTGTTGGCAAGGATCCTTTTGCTTTCTTTGACATGCAAGCTCCAAGCATCTGGCAGTGAGGCCAAGAACATAAAGTATATGCTTATATGATGGTGTGCTTCCTCAGCCACATGATCGAGGATCAGTATATGTCAACAGGTACATTTGAAATAACTTTAAATGATGTTCCTGTATGGTTGAAGCTAGAACCTGGGCACTTTCCTTCCATGCAACAACTTGTTCATATCCTTGATAATGCAATGAATCTCAATGTGCATATGGAGCAAATGCCACATCATAGTACTGAAAACATTTTACATTAAGTGACAGTTTTGAAAGGCAACATGGAAGAAATAATAAAGGTCTGTACTGAAGACAACAAGCTGTTGGTACAGACTGAATGCTTCTCCTCACCTTCATGTTGTTGTTCCTGAAAATCTTAATGCAAGACCCCCTTTTAGTACTGCTATGTTTCCAAGTACTGCACATTCAAGAAGTGCAATAATACTGTATAGAGGTTTTGTTATTTTTTTTATAAACAAAAAAATATTCAACCAGTTCAGCACTAGACAATGTAGGTATTAACTGATTGCAAATGTTTATTGGTGACTGAATCCCACTAAGTTAGTTGCCTTCACACTTTTAAGTGCATCTGAGTCTGGATCTAATCCTTTATTTTCATGTTGAAGATGATTGAATAAGTGAACATCCTTATTTTTCCTGGAAAAAGATGTCTGAGCTGTTTTATGTGGAATTTGTGTACTATTTGTAGAGCTTTAGGAGTGCTGGTTACTCTTTAAACTAATTTGGATGATAATTGATGGTTGTCAAACATTGCTAATTTGGTTATGTCAACTTTGTGTATTTTCAGAGCACATTGCTGAGTGAATGGTGCATTGTATACTAAATTATATAAACAAAATTATATGCAGAGTTAACTACCCTCAACATCCTTACTTCAAAGAAGACCAAGTGCTGTTCAGACTCCTTCTGCAGTTTGAAGTCTATTTTCTGGGCCAGTCTGAATGATCAAATACCTTGGCTTTTATGCTGTCCTGAGTATGAACTAAGTGAATAAATACGTGAGACACAAACCGCTTACTCACTAGAGCAATTTGGTAATCTGAATTTGATGGCAAATGCTTTTAAAAACCCCAGCATTTTACACTGAACGATAGAGACTAACATATGCTAGATCACGTTCAATAGTCAAAATATTTTTTTAATTGATAATGCTCTTCAGAAAGTAAAGCTTTTGAGACAAATTCAAACAGAAAAAAATACCAAAGAACAAAATGTGATAATCCCCAATCCTTTTCTATTTTTAGAAATTACTTTCCCCATGACTTCCCCCGACAAAACTTTCCTTGCCTACACAGCCAAAAAAAAATTCACAAGTGCTTCCAGATGGAGGACTCCTAGGATTACTGATCAAAAAAAATAGTGGGCTAAACCCAAGAGGGTCACAAATAAAAAATGATACCTGGATTCTCTGCCATCACCTGATAATATCAGCTAGAATCATATGGGTGCACTTTGCCAACACTTGCACTTTTTCTAGGGTTGCACAGTGCTGGTGAAGGAAGGCAGAAAAAATCTGCTGGCTCTGTGTAGCTTATTCTCCAATGCCTGACTTCCACCAATGACTGCTCGTCCATTGCCTTTTTCCTTCTATTGCCACCATCTTCATTGGCATAGTTATGCTGGCATAGTTCAACAACAGGATTCCAGTCTCTATGTTTGAGGTGAGGAAACTAGCTGGTAAGTGCTTCATCTGGAAGCCTGTTGTATGACTTTTCCACATCACAAATAAGTGCTGTCAGTCCCCAAATCTGTGCAATTTTAAAATTTAAACTTCCTAGGCAGAAAAAGCAGGACAACACAAGATATAAATACTGACATAGGAAGCATAAAACCTTGACTAAAGAAACTACCAAAACTTGTCATTGTATGTGGCTCAGATCAATAACTTTTTTAAAAAGAAAGAATAATCACTACATTTCATCTCAAAAGAAGAGAGTAGCTGTTAAGAGCTAGTAAGGAAAAGATTACTGAGAATTATATATAGAACATGGCTCAGTAATAGATCATACACTGTAGTATGCAGAAGATCTGATTTTCATTACCCAGCTCCTCTGTTTGACTTATCTGGGTTGGGAAGAGGCTGATGAGAGAGATTCTGGGGACTCACCACCAGCATGGCATACACACTGCTGGAACAGACAGGACATTGAGTTAAAATATAATTGAAAATTATGCCAGAGTTAGTTAAAGCAAGAAATCTTCTTGCATTATGATCCATAAATGCATTCCAATGATTGTTCTGTGGTGCTATCAGTTTCTGTGGAGTATGGTGTCTGTGTCTTCTATAGTAGTATATGGTTTGGCTCACTAATTTGAGTAACAGGAAGCAATTTTCATTGCCAGCACCTTACTGGAATGGACATATTCTATTTTTGACAAATGAGGCTGCATATAATGATATGTGGAGAGCGGTTGAGTCTTGCAGGTTGAGAGGAAACTGGACTGAATAGTTGCTTTATTGCTTAATTTCATTGTTTCTATTATTTCCCATCAACTGTGCCTTCTTGAGGAAATATTCTTCTGATCAAGAATCCTCTATGGTCTCGTGTCATGTCTATCCAGATAAAACCGTTTATTCCTGTCCTTGTAAAAAACATTCCATAACTTTTAAATTTTCAAGCTTTTTTTTTAAAAAAAAAACAACAACAAACTTTTGTTTTTTGTTCAATTACTTCCATGCTGTACAAAGCAGTGTTACTGCTGATTTTTATTTTTATTTTTATTTTTGTTCTCTTGCAAAGTATCCTTGCAGGTATATCCCTTCATTTGGAATATTTTTATCATTTATTTTTCTGATCTGTGTCTTCTATAGTAGTATATGGTTTGGCTCACTAATTTGAGTAACAGGAAGCAATTTTCATTGCCAGCACCTTACTGGAATGGACATATTCTATTTTTGACAAATGAGGCTGCATATAATGATATGTGGAGCGGTTGAGTCTTGCAGGTTGAGAGGAAACTGGACTGAATAGTTGCTTTATTGCTTAATTTCATTGTTTCTATTATTTCCCATCAACTGTGCCTTCTTGAGGAAATATTCTTCTGATCAAGAATCCTCTATGGTCTTGTGTCATGTCTATCCAGATAAAACCGTTTATTCCTGTCCTTGTAAAAAACATTCCATAACTTTTAAATTTTCAAGCTTTTTTTTTAAAAAAACAACAACAACAAACTTTTGTTTTTTGTTCAATTACTTCCATGCTGTACAAAGCAGTGTTACTGCTGATTTTTATTTTTATTTTTATTTTTGTTCTCTTGCAAAGTATCCTTGCAGGTATATCCCTTCATTTGGAATATTTTTATCATTTATTTTTCTGATCCCCTTTGTGTGTCTTTAAGATGTGAGGCAGGCAATGTGGAAGGAGGTAAACCTCAGGGGTTTGAAATTAAAACTGGGTGATGGAGAGGAGAAGAAAGGAATCCACATGAACGATTTCCACATGTATCGAGAATTTAGAGACTTAGTTCCTACAATAGGAAGCTCCCTGCATTCCTTGTGGCAGGCCATTGGATCATCATCTTATCCATCACTGAACAGTTTCTTCTTGCAAATTCTCACTGTGCAATATTGATGAATGGATATTAGTGGCATATCCTGTCTGTCATTTCCTTCTGCAAGAAAAAATAAAGAAATAAGTGGAATTTTACTTAGCAAGTGCCTATGTCAACATAACATTAAAGAAAGCAACCCTTATAATTCAAAATTCTGCCCCAAGTACTTTGAATCACTCATAGGTTGTGACTTTTCAACATGAACAACTGTAGTGTGGCCTGCCACTTATTCAGTCAGTCAACAATGCAAAATGTGTAGAATGGCTGAAGACTTTTTGTTATCATGTTATAATTCTGGATACCTTAATGTTATTTTAATTACTGCCTCTATTAAATAGAAAAGTGGCTTACTAATTTTTAATGGCAGCTATATCCCCTTATTATGCTACATGAAAATTAAAGCTTTCACAGCAGGTGTATTTTTTTACCGCCTTGCAGCCAATAAAAGCTTACAAAACAATGTTTTATATCCTTACTCCCAATCCTTTATGGCTATTTTAGGTTGTTGTTGTTGTTGCACTTCCTATGCTTCCTGATGTTGTGAACCAGCAGGTGTATTGTTCCCCTGATATGCTAGGAATGGCACCATATTTGTGTCTCTCAGATACAGCTATTTTTTTCCTTCCTGAAAACTAGCCATGGACCAGAAGCCAATGGCTTACAGAGTGCCACAGGCCTTAAGACCACCACTCGATGAGTAGCACTTGTTTACTGTATGCTCTAGGGAAATACCTAAAGGCACAGACCCCTTTAATACTGCCTGTACCCTTTCAGATCCAAATTTTTGAAACGGAAAGAACAGACTGTGGATGGATACCTCTTGATGCTTTCCACTAGTCTAAGCAGGGGTCATTCATGTTTTTTTCCAAGATTGTGTAAGGAGTTATTTGGTACCTCTTTATACTTTGGTTTTGCCAGGCTGCACAGTGGTTGTTGGACATTGCCTGGGCACAGCTTTGCACCCAATTCAAACAGCCACCATGCAATACAGTGTATAACTGGTGAAATTCAGGGCCTGAATTTCCAGTCTGCAGTTAGAATCACTGACAAAATGGTGGCTACCATATCAGTAAGTAGGACCTGAGTTTGACAAAAAGGTCTGCTTTTCAGTTAAGATATTTATGAAATGTTGAGGAATCCTATTCTTCCAGCAGAAATGGTTCTCATGATTTCAGATATTTCTATGTAAATACAAAGACTAGAAACATATTTTTTTAGAAAGAAAAACAAATCCCATGTGAAACTATAATAATTGTTGCATACAATATTATGTGATTTGTTGCACGATGACAGTTATTACTTATTGTTTACATCTACGCAGGGGTCATTCAAACCTACGACCTGAGGACCTCGCTGCTACCATCCATGCTTGCAAGGCCACAGAAGATGAACCTTTGCTTTAAAGGATGAGGCCAGTTCTGTGCACGTTGCGCTCCACCAGAAAAATCCATTGCACAGTCTTGAAGGACAAATCCAGTTCCAAAAAAGCCCTGTAGCGATAGGCGACAGATGAAACGGCAGGTGGAAAGATGCACTGGAAGCCGCAGACCCAACCCTGCATGCAGGCGGTTCAGGACTTTGGTCGCTCAAGGCTGACCCGGGAGATGGCAGTCTTGTTCAGCAGCATCCTGAACGAACAAGCAGCCTTTTTAAAGGAGAGCACTGCTTGCTCCATATGGAGAGGGGCTTAGAAAAGGTGGCCTAACGAAAGCTCATCCCCATCTACCTACTTGGCTAGCCATGGCCAACAGGCATCTTCTGATGAGGTCAAACAAAGGCAAAGAAACAAAGGCACACAACGGCCTCCAAAGGTGTAAATAAACTGACGCTTGCATGCTAGAACATCAGAACCATGCGAGACTCTGCAGATAGTGGACGGCCTGAGCGTTGTTCTGCTCTAATAGCCTATGAACTATCATGACTTAATATTGACATCGCTGCTCTTAGTGAAGTTCATTTCCATGAGGAAGGCAGCCTTAAAGAAAACGGCACCGGCTACACACTTTACTGGTCTGGCAAACCCAAAACCGAAAAACATCTTTCAGGAGTAGGCTTTATGATTAAAAACTCCAAACTTGAAACCTTGCCAACAGGACACTCTGATCGCATTATTTCCTTACGCCTCCCACATGTTGTTCTCTTCAGTATATATGCCCCAACTATGCAAGCCGACCCCGTAGGGAAAGACAAATTCTACACAGACCTACACCAATTCATACAAAAAGTTCCTGTAGAAGATAAAATTATTATCCTTGGTGACATCAATGCCAGAGTAGGAAAGAACTCCGAAGCCTGGAAAGGTGTCTTAGGCAAGCATGGTGTTGGAAACTGCAATGACAACGAATGCCTCCTGCTAGAGTTCTGTGCAGAACAACAGCTGAGTATTAAAAACACTGTATTTCAGCAGAAAGATAGCTCGAAGCCAACCTGGATGCATCTCCAATCCAAACATTGGCACCTCATTGACTATGTTCTAGTCCTCCAGAGAAACATTCACGATGTCTGTCATACCTGAGTGAAGCTCAGTGCAGAATACCAAACAGATCATCGCCTTGTAAGATGTAAACTAAATCTTCATCTTAAGTTCAAACCTAAGAGGGATGGCATCTTAAAGAGGAGACTCCAAGTCAACAATCTTCAACAAGCTACCATGAGAGACAACTTTCAGGCAAATCTGCAAACAAAACTTGAAGACCATTCTACAGATCCTTCTCCTACAGTGCTTTGGCAACATATCAAAAACAGTATCCTCCAGTCTGCAGAAGAATCCCTCAGGTTCTCCCACAAGAAAAATCAAGACTGGTTTGATGAAAACAACCAAGAGATCCAGGAGCTGTTGGCAAAGAAGAGAACTGCTCAACAGGCATACCTTGCCCAGCCAAATTGCCATATAAGAAAAGCAGCTTTCCGCCTCACATGTAGTAAACTTCAACAAAAACTCTGAGACATGCAGAACAAGTGGTGGATCAATATAGCAGAAAAGGCACAACGCTGTGCAGATCTGGGTGATCATAGAGGATTTTATGAAGCTCTTAAAGCAGTGTTTGGATCTACTTATCAGGTCCAAAGCTCCTTATACTGTATAGATGGTCAAACATTAATTACTGATAAAGCCTCCATCCTGAATCGATGGGCTGAACATTTTCAAAGTCTCTTCAGTGCCAACTGAGTAGTCCAAGCCTCAGCTATCCAACATATGATACAAAAACCGATGAAAAATGAATTGGACATAGCTCCCACTTTGGAAGAGACCCTTAAGGCCATACAGCAGATGAAAAATGGCAAGGCAGCTGGGATTGATGGAATCCCACCTGAAGTTTGGAAACATGGAGGTCATGCACTCCACGATAAATTTCACGAACTCCTTGTGAATTGCTGGGAAAAAGGGGAACTGCCATCAGATCTCTGAGATGCAGTCATCATCACCCTGTACAAGAAACAAGGAGCAAAATCTGATTGCTCAAACTATCGAGGCATAACACTGCTCTCTATTGCTGGAAAAATCCTTGCAAAGATACTCCTAAACAGATTAGTTCCTGCTGTTGTGGAAGAACTTCTTCCTGAAAGCCAATGTGGCTTCAGAGCCAATAGGAGTACTACAGATATGGTATTTGCCCTTAGACAACTGCAAGAAAAATGTAGGGAGCAGAAGAGGGGTCTCTATGTAACATTTGTTGACCTCACCAAAGCCTTCAACACTGTGAATAGAAAAGGCCTGTGGCAGATCCTGGAAAGACTAGGATGTCCCCCCAAATTCCTTAAAATGATTATCTTGCTACACGAGGGCCATGCGGTCAAGTCAGATATGGCGATGCTCTTTCAGAGCCCTTTCTAATAACTAATGGAGTGAAGCAAGGTTGTTTTCTTGCACAAACTTTATTTACAATCTTCTTTAGCATGATGCTCCAAAGGGCTACGGCAGAGCTTGAAGAAGACGGCATCTATCTACGTTACCGTACTGATGGTAGCTTGTTTAACTTAAGCCGTCTGATGGCTCGCACTAAGATTCTAAACTATCTAGTCCGTGAGCTGCTCTTCGCTGATGATGCTGCCCTTGTTGCCCACACAGAAGCAGCTCTGCAGCGCCTAACATCCTGCTTCGCAACAGCTGCAGAGCTGTTTGGGCTGGAAGTTAACCTGAAGAAAACGGAAGTTCTTTACCAGCCTGCACCACAGGATGAACACCACCATCCCCACATTGCCGTCGGCAAATCTGTGCTCAAGTCCGTTCAGCAGTTCACCTACCTGGGAAGCATCATCTCCTCAGATGCCAAGACTGACAAAGAGATTGATCACAGATTATCAAAGGTATATAGTGCAAAAGACTTCACAAAAGAGTCTGGAGTAATAAACATCTGAGGCGAAGCACAAAAATCAGTGTGTATAGAATCAGTGTACTGTCTATTCTCCTTTATGGATCTGAAACATGGGTCACCTATCACCACCACCTATGACTCCTCAAACACTTCCATCAGCACTGTTTATGCACAATCCTAAATATACACTGGACTGACTATGTGACGAATGTTGCTGTCCTTGAGCAAGCAGGGATCACCAGCATTGAGGCCATGATATTGAGAACAAAGATGCGCTGGGCAGCGTACATTTCTAGGATGGAGGACCATCACCTCCCCAAAATAGTACTCTACGGTGAACTTGCCATGGGTCAGCGTAAGAGGGGTGATCCAAAAAAGCGATACAAGGACTCCCTGAAACAGCATCTCTGGCTCGGCCAAATTGATCACCAACAATGGTCCGCCATGGCATCACATCAGGAGGCATGGAGACACACTGTCCACAATGCTGCAGCCTTATTTGAGAACTCACGTCAAACAAGTCTTGAAGAGAAACAACGCAGAAAGAATCACAACCCAGAAACATCACCCAAGGAGACCTTCTGCTGTGCTTTCTGCAACCAGAATTTTTTTATCTCAGATTGGCCTTTTTTAGTCATCAGCACACTTGCAGAAAGCATGGGATGAGTCCTTCCTGAATCTTTGTTTGCGAAGTAAAGAGAGAGAAAGAGAGAGAGAGAGAGAGAGAGAGAGATTTGTACAGTTTGGTTCTCATATATTGCTCTAGTCCAATTCAGAAAGTTTTTTTTCCATTTTTTCCAACATAAAATTCCAATTCACATTGTTGAAGGCTTTCTCCACATATGCGAATACGAAAACTATCTTTTTCCCTGTATTTTTATCATAATATTTTATCAAATTGATTAATGTTCTTATATTTTGTTTTATTTTCCTTTTGGGGAGAAAACCATTTTGATCTTCATGTATCCAGTTATTTAATACTTTTAAAAATCTTTCAGCTAATATATCCACAAAGATTTTATAATCGGTATTTAATAGTGGGATGGGTCTAAAACTACTTGGGTCCCTCAGATCTTTTCCCTCTTTTGGAATTAACACTGTATTGCCTTCTCCCCATGTTCTTGGTTTCTCCTCTAGCAAAATACAGAACTAGATGACATATTATTAAATGGTAAAAATAAGATGATAACAAAGTTAAATGGAGCAAGAAATAGTTAAAGATAATATGATTAGATGGATGCAAAATTTTGGGTATACAATTCAGTTAGAAGAGTGGGAAAGATTGTGGAACAAAGACATTAAATTTACTTTAAGTAATGAATTAAAAGAAAAGTACTATAAAGTACTATACAGATGGTACATGATACCAATTCAGATAGCTAAAATAAGTAAGAAACAAGGGGATGGAAAATGCTGGAAGTGCCATGAACATCAAGACATGGTATATCATGTATGGTGGACTTGTAAAAAAGTACAGAAATATTGGAAGGAAGTTTATGTAGTAGATATAAATTAAATATTTTTTTTTGTAAATACAGCAAGTTATAAAAATTTACAAGTAAAAATGAAAAGAGTACAAGTGAGAATAGCGGGCAATGATGGATGGTTATGCAAATAGAAGGAAGAAGCAAAATGGAGTGAAGAAGGAAGAAAGAAAAGAAGAAAAAAGGAAAATGCAAATATACTGAAAATTAGAAAATAAGGGTTTTGTTTTTGTTTTTCCTCTTCTCCTTTGCGGATCAGTTTTGTAGACTTGTGTTTGTAATTATAGCTTAAATATGAGGTAATTTATTTCTTTATTTCTTTTTTTTCTTTCTTTTTTGGAAAAAAGGAAAAGAAAATATAAAATGTATGATGTATGAAGCAAATACTTACAAAAATGTTGTAAGATGTGTTGAAATGAAATGAAATGTTTACGTGTGGAAATTAAAAAAAAAAGTGTTTAGGACTTCAGCTGTTAGCAACTAGTACAACAATCCTATAAGGTACAGTATGTCTATTTAGAGCCAAATGTTCCTCTTTTCAAAAGAAGGAGTTCTCCTTATATGCATATTGCAGATGGTAGGACTGAGAGAAAGTAATTTAGGTTCTGGCCATCTGAATAATTTCATGGCTGAGGTGAGACCAGAGACTGTCTGGCTCCCACTCTTCCAGTGTGGTTAAAATCAATTTCATCTAGCAGATGCTTGCTAAATTTCAGTGCATGTATCCATTTATAGTGGTATCACTGTGGAACAGTTATCCCAGTACTATGATAAATATATGGCTTAAAAATTCAATGCCCAATTTTTATTAGCAGATAGATATCCTAATGTTACATTGACTGTTGCTAAGTTCTTATCTGTGGTCATTAAGACCAGTGTGGGGGAAGTTTAAAAAAGGTGAAAAAGTTGGCCTGAGCTCCAAAAAGTCTACCAATAAGTATCCTACTTTTATTAGCTTTTTGCATATATGGATGCCAACCTGGTTTTTTGTATTATGTATATCTTGTTTGTTGTTTGATGGGTCTGTGGACTGACTGTATGAATAAATTAAAACTAGCTTAAAAAGGAACGTGATAAATTCTAGTTCATTGATTTCACAATAAGTTCCTAGTCATTTCATGTTAAAAAAAAAACCTGAGACAGTACCAGCGATTCCCCCACCCCCAATAAACATTAATACATGTTTCAATAGATTTCCACTTAAACCAGCCTGAAGCCTTGAGGTTTGAAAGAAATCAGATGCTGAAGTGAGACATGGGCAGCAAAACTAGGACAGATCTTCAAAGCCTCTTTTGAGTTGCCGGGGTGATAATCAAAAGGGTCAAAAGATGCTGAACTTCATAAAGGTTTTGTGTTGGTTCAAAAAATCCAATTTCTACTTCTTCACTGTTTTCTTTTAATAGTATTACAAAAAAAAAAAAAAGGACTGACAGTAAGAATAAGCATACCCAACATATTTAAAGTGGGAAATAAAATTAACATCCTATCTGATTATAGCAATAATTTTTGAATAGTGTTTACATATAAAATGTTATGCATTGCCATGCTTTATGGCTCTCAGAATAAAGGAAGAAACTTCCATCAGTTTTTTAAAAGGTCTTTAACTTTCTCTGTCAAAAAGTGCTGGTGCCTCACCAAACTACAAATCCCAGAATTCCGTAGGAAGGAACCATGGCAAATAATCCAGTTTCAAACTGGATTATTTGCATAGTGTGGATACACCCTAAGCTTGTGCTGGTGGGGAAGCCCCCAGATGTGGATGAATCATTGACCATGCTGGCAGGGGCTGGTGAGATCTGGAATCCAACAACACTTGAGGTCCATAAGATTCCCCAGCCCTCAGTCAAAAGCAACAGGTTCATGCTAAGAGACTTCAGTGATGCTTAAATAACATGGTTCTAAGCTTCCAGTTCATATCTTGTTTTACATTCATTCACTTTGCTCTTTGAAGGTTCTTTAACAGTTAGTTTTAAGGCTGTGGAAGACTTGCTTTCCATCCAGGGATACAGCTGGTGACAAAGTAATCCCCACATCAAGTAAATTATTCTGCAAAAAGGTGCAATATCCTGTAAGAGCCAACTGCTATCCGTGGGCAAAGGGAGTGCAATAAAATCCTTAATGTGCAGCCATAGCACTCTAGAATTATGGAAATATCCTTTCTTTGAAAGTGCTGGTTATAATCTTTTATTTGATAAGGTGTCATTAATTTGCAGGAAAAATAAATCTGGGAATTGGTGGGTGAGTGGGTGAAGCCTGAACAAAATTAAGTGGAGATTGCAACATTGCATAGCTATGGCTCATTGTGCTGTTCCCACTGCCGCACCCTGTTAGGCCACATGCTGAGGTTTGCATGTAATCTCATAGACTGCAAGTTCCCCCGCAATAGAGCCCTAAATGTCTTAATCCTGATGTTCCTTAAAAAACAATGTTCCCCAAGAGATAACTGGATGTGCCCTGTTAAGATGCTTGAGATTCATGAGGCCCAATACATTTTGCTAACAGTGATGAAGAACAAGCTAGTAAAGGACAAGATGGAAAGCCCTTGTTATAAAGAACATGGATTCAAATGCAGGCATTTTCCATAGAGAATACATTTAATCTGAATTACTATATCATGGCTAATATTTTTGGCTTGTAAAGACATTTAGACATGGAAACTTCAGTGAAATTGCTGTTGTTATCTCATCATATTTCATGCTTAGGTTTAAAGGGCTCAGCCTTCCCTCTCACTCTTTGGTCCTGTCTATATGAGGGAGGGGGAATACAAACACATCCAAAAAAGCAGGCATTCACAATGATGCGACCTGTCTTCATGGTCAAGAGCCCCCCCTAAACTCTGCATGATCCCCTAGCCAAGATGAAGGCCATGAGTGATTTACTCACAATTTTAAATCTGCCACCCCCTATTAAAAAAAAGTTTCCAATGGTGTGTACATGTGATATTCCGTATTTTTTTTAAAAAAAAGAGCGTATAAGATCACCGTTTGATTAACTTACCAGATTCTCACTTAGCCAAAAATCCACCATGGTGGCAGCAGCCTCTTTCCCTGTTTGCTAGCCCTGCCCCCATGCTCATCCAGCCAATCAGATTGTGCTGCCTGTTTGTATCTGCATGAATGTGACTGTCCAAATGATTGTACATTCATATGTTGTACAGAGCTTTTTAGAAAATCCAGACAAAACCCCAGATGCTGTGCACATGGACTTTGTAGTGGATTTGGCTGCCCCCCTTCCTAGTGATACGTATTTGTGTGAATGTCCATATGAATGGATTGCCTTCTGTTTGCATCCCATATGTATTATTTTCACCATTTAGACAGGCCCTTTGAGGCTTACCGCACTCCAAAGAAATGTGGCAGTATAGCAGGAAGGTTCCATCTTCCATGCTGCCTTACTACATGATGTTGTTCTTCCAGTGTTCTTTCATTCTGATCCCATGGGGGACAGAGGTAAAACTGCATCTTTTTGCTAACACGTTTTCCAGTTAGCAAAAAGATTCAGTTTTACCTCAGTCTCCCACAGGCCCAGAAAGAAAGAACATCATGTGGTAAGGCAGCACTGAAAACAGAACCTTCCTGCTACACTGCCACTTTTCTCTGGAGTGTGGTAAGCTCCTTTCTGTTTCCACACCTTGTCTTCACTTTTTTTAGTACATTTTGGGAAAGATGTCCATATCAGCTTGTTTTATTTTCTTCAGGTTGTTTTTCCCTTTGACATAATAGTGACACATCTCTGTCATCCAATATTCATTCTGCTGAAAACTATCCCCAGAGCATATTTTTCGCAGAAATAATCCAAGGTCTTGTTGATGTTTTTATTTGATTGCAAGAATGATTTGTCCCAGTAAAACAAATTATTGTTTGTTTAGGACACACATGTTTCAAGACAGGCAAAAAGAATTCAGCCATTCATTTTAATGAATATAGATAATGAAGGGGGAAGTCATCCAAGGGCTAAGGTATGATGAATAAGTCTGAAAAGCTTCAATAGGATATTCCTTGCAAGTGATATTTTATCCCCTAGAACTAGAGAAAGGGAATCTATGCAAATCAAGTGCTTTTGCAAATATATGAACACTTTAGAATACCCAGCTGGTACACTGGATAAATCGCTGAGTTTTCCTAAGCCCAACTCTCTCATTCAATATGAAATAAACACACTTGGGAGGTTTGAGCAAGAAATTGTATCTCAGTTCTACTTTCCCATCTGTAAAATGGCGGGTGGTAGTGGTACAGTAACTCAGAAGATTATTACGAGTGACAGCTCTGTTATATCTGGTGGGGTTTTTTCCTGCAAAGGAGGGAAGCCATTATTTATGTTTCCTTCTGGTAGAATGCTTTGGGTACTGAGTGAAAGGTACTGCAGAAATGGAGTCAATCTTGCACACTGACTTACACATTACCCAAGCTCCACTTGCCTCAACTATTCTCTAGCTTCCAATATGCAATTGCATAGAGATCTGATCCCTCCCCACAATCACAATGGCTAGGAAATAGTCTATTTTCAAAAATGACAGATTTCATATGATTTTATGAAATGCAGTGACATTTCATGGTAGAAATCAGGTTTTCCTAATTCATTGCACAATTATGGGTTTTTAGAATTTCCACACTGGTGGAGCATAAAGAGCTGGTGCCTATTACTATAAAGACCCCTGCCAGAATGCAAGGAGAAAGGGAACCATTAATTCTGTGTTTAAATTAATACCCAAACCAAATATCAGTCCCCAAGGAAAAAAATTATGGCACAAACCTATGCATGTTTACTCAGGAGTAGGTTCCATTGTGACCAATGGGGTTTACTCCCATGAAACCATACTTACGGTTGTAGCCCAACTCTCCTACTTATTACTGAGAAGACGCAGAACACAGGATGACCAGATCTCAAGGACAATAGGACTCATATACCGTTAAGAACAGCAACTGCTATAGAAGCAACAGTTTGTCAGGTGAACCTTCTTATACAAAGATAAGAGAAGCTCAGCACAAATTGCAGCCTTTAATGTTTCTCATTTATGATCTGCCAGACTGATTAAAGAAAGAATGAGTTTCTGTGCCTACTCTTCCAGTATGTGTTGCTATGGAGAAGAAGGATGCAAATGAGACTGGTAATTATTTCAGATAAAAGGATGTCATCTTGTGTAGGTGTCCTAGAATGGGATGGGATTCCTTTCCAGCAGCAGAAGCTTCTCATAAGAACTAGCTCCACTTTGGGACATTTATGGATCTGCAATCTGCCAAGGCCCATCAGTATCCTTGCTCCTAAGCAGACACTATGATATTATCAGGTCTCATGATAAGAAGAGGGCAAGTTTCATTGTTGTGGCATGCATCTTCTGATTCTCCATTTCACAGTGGAACTCTTAAACCAGGAGTAAGGAACCATATCTGAGTGGGAGGCTGGATTTCCTACACCCCTCCTGTCCCCAGTTCACAGTCCTCTGTTACCTAGATGACGTCAGCATGTGTAAGCACATCCCCTGGCACAAACTAGTAGGAGAGGGAAGAACAGGAATGAGTTGCGCTTTCTATAATAACCTCGTACTAGCAATTAAGGGCTTATCTACATTAGCCAGGATATGCCGGCTCCCCACTGGTATATCCTAGCTACAGATCTCCCCCTGTTACCTTGAGAAAACAGGCCAGCATCCAAACAGGAATGCTGGCCCATTGCTGCAGCTGCCACTGCCATTTTTCCTACTGACATGGAAGCCAGGAAGGGCTCCACAACATGTGACTGCAGGCCCCCTGCATGTGACCAGTCTTGGGACTCCTGCCTGGCTTCCGGGACAGCCAGGGAGCTAGTGGAGGCAGTGAGGGATGCCATGCTGGGATGGGTTCCTGCAGACACACGAGGCCTGATTCATTCTGTCCCAGCTGTACTGGATTAAACTGGGTATTATCTTACAACATTTTATCAGTCCCTATCCTGGCTTGCCACAGTTCCAACCCTGTATATGCCCCAGAGGTGGTGAGGACTGCCTGGGGGCAAAAGCCATGTGTCAGGCAAAAGCCATAGAAGGAACAAGGCAAACAGTGCAAGGACCCAACAGTGGGAGGCAAAAAAAAACTTGCACAGGCAACAAGTAAAGGGAACACATGGTCTTAGTGTAATGACTCTACACTAATGCACAGAGCATGGGAAATAAGCAAGATGAACTTGAACTCCTCACACTACAAAGCAAATAGGATATAATAGGCATTACTGAAACCTGGTGGGATGCGTCGCATGATTGGAATGTAGGAATAGAGGAGTATAACCTTTATAAGAGAAACAGGCCAAACAGGAAAGGAATAGCATTATATGTCAGGGATATTTATCCCAGTGAAGAGATCCATGACATCAATACTGGAAGCCAGGTGGGGAGCATCTGGATAAAAATTAAAGGGGAGGGAAACAACAGGGATGTTATTGTGGGACTCTACTACAGACCCCCCAAGTCAGACGGAGGAATTGGATGATGACTTTCTAGAACAGATGAACACACATGCAGAAAGGAGAGATGTAGTAGTGATGGGTAACTTCAACTATCCTGATATTTGCTGGAAATCTAACTCAACCAAAACTTCAAGGTCTAGCAAATTCCTTACTTGCCTGGAAGACAATTTCATTGTCCAAAAGGCAGAAGAGGCAACAAGGGGGTCAGCTATTTTAGATCTGATCCTAACCAACAGGGATGACCTGGTTAATGGGGTGCAAGTGGTGGGAAACTTAGGTGAGAGTGATCATGTTCTCCTGGAGTTTGTTATACAATGGAAAGGAGAAGCCAGGCATAGTCAGACACGCATTCTAGACTTTAGGAGAGCTGATTTCAATAAACTCAGGGAAATACTGGGGGTGATCCCATGGTCAGGAATACTAAAAGAGAAGAAACCTCAAGACAGATGGTACTTTCTCAAAAGGGAGTTACTGAAGGCACAATTTCAAACAGTACCATTGAGGAAGAAAAATGGAAGGTGTCTCAAGAAACCAGTATGGATGACTAAAGAAATTTCAACAGAGCTAAGTTTTAAACGGAACATGTATAGGAAATTAAAAAGGGGGGAAATCACCAAAGAAGAATTCAAACAGATAGTGAACACGTGTAGGAGTAAAGTCAGAAAAGCTAAAGCACAGAATGAGCTCAGGCTTGCTAGAGAGGTTAAGAACAATAAAAAGGGTTTTTTTTGGTATGTCCGCAGCAAAAGGAAGAAGAAGGAAATGGTAGGGCCACTACGCAGAGAAGATGGCAAAATGCTAACAGGGGACAGAGAAAAGGCAGAATTACTCAACACCTTCTTTGCCTCAGTGTTATCAGAAATGGAAAAGGGTGACCCACCTGAGGAGAATGGAACAGAGGACACAATAGGGGAAATCCAGCACAGAATAAGCAAAGAGGTAGTACAGGGATACCTTCTTAATCTAAATGAATTTAAATCTCCAGAACCAGATGAACGACATCCAAGAGTATTAAAAGAGCTGGCAAATGTAATCTCAGAGGCATTGACAATAATCGTTCAGAACTCCTGGAGAACAGGAGAAGCCCCAGCAGACTGGAGGAGGGCAAACACTGTCTCCATCTTCAAAAAGGGAAAGAAAGACGATCCCAACAATTATCATCCAGTTAGTCTGACATCAATACCAGGGAAGATTCTAGAGCAGATCATTAAACAGAGAGTCTGTGAACATTTAGAAGGCAATGTCATAATCACAAAAAGTCAACATGGGTTTCAGAGAAACAAGTCATGCCAGACTAATCTGATCTCTCTTTTTTTTTTTATAAAGTTACCAGCTTGGTAGATGAAGGGAACGCTGTGGACATCGCATACCTTGATTTCAGTAAGGCCTTTGACAAGGTTCCCCATGACATTCTTGCAAACAAGCTTGTAAAATGTGGGCTAGACAAGTTAACTGTTCAATGGATTTGTAATTGGTTGACCAGCCGAACCCAAAGGGTACTCAGCAGTGGCTCTTGGAAAGATGTGACCATTGGGGTGCCACAGGGTTCTGTCCTGAGCCCAGTGCTATTCAACATCTTCATCAATGACTTGGATGACAGAATTAGGGGCATACTTATCAAATTTGCAGATGACACCAAATTAGGAGGAGTAGCTAATACCCTAGAGGACAGGATCAAAATTCAAAATGACCTGGATAGACTGGAGAGCTGGGCCAAAGCTAACAAAATGAAATTCAATATGGAGAAATGTAAAGTACTGCACTTAGGGCAGAAAAATGAAATGCATAGATGTAGGATGGGGGAGACCTGGCTAAATGAGACTACGTGCGAAAGGGATCTAAGAGTCCTAGTAGACCACAAGTTGAACATGAATCAACAGTGTGATGCGGCAGCTAAAAAGGCCAATGCGATTTTGGGCTGCATCAATAGAAGGATAGTGTCCAGATCAAGGGAAGTAATAGTGCCGCTCTATTCTGCCTTGGTCAGACCTCACCTAGAATTCTGTGTCCAGTTCTGGGCACCACAATTCAAAAGGATATTGACAAATTGGAGTGTGTCCAGAGGAGGGCAACTAAAATGGTGAGAGGTATGGAAACCTAAGTCTATGAGGAGAGACTTAGGGAGCTGGGTATGTTTAGCCTGAAAAAAAGACGGTAAAGCGGCGATATGATAGCCCTGTTTAAGTATTTGAAGGGGTGTCACGTTGAGGATGGAGCAGGTTTGTTTTCTGCTGCTTCAGAGACTAGAATATCGAGCAATGAATGCAAGCTCCAGGAACAGAGATTCCACCTCAACATTAGGAGGACTTTTTGACAGAAGAGCTGTTTGGCAGTGGAACACACTCCCTCGGAGGGTGGTGGGGTCTCCTTCCTTGGAGGTCTTTCATAGAATCATAGAATCATAGAATTGCAGAGTTGGAAGAGGCCACGAGGGCCATCCAGTCCAACCCCCCTGCCACGCAGGAAATCTTGATCAAAGCATCCCTGACAGATGGCCATCCAGCCTCTGTTTAAAGACCTCCAAGGAAGGAGACCCCACCACGCTCCGAGGGAGTGTGTTCCACTGCCGAACAGCTCTTACTGTCAAAAAGTTCCTCCTCATGTTGAGGTGGAATCTCTGTTCCTGGAGCTTGCACCCATTGCTCCGTGTTCCAGTCTCTGGAGCAGCAGAGGCTTACTTTAAACAGAGGCTAGATGGCCATTTGTCGGGGATGCTTTGATTGTGATTTCTTGCGTGGCAGGGAGTTGGACTGGATGGCCCTCGTGGTCTCTTCCAACTCTACAATTCTATGATTCTATATGGACTGCAAGGTTCCGGAACAAGGCCAACCTGGGGTATTTAGCCCATGTAGATAAGCCCTAAGACAAGTGAATATATATTTTCTGTTGCTGAAAGAAGTATCTGATGCCACTTGATTGAAAAATATGGGTATAATTTTACACTCAGAAGTGCAGCCAGCCAATGACATTAACTGGGAGTCATTGCCTTATTTGTAAAGACATTAATGGAGAAACTTCCTCTTATTATGTCTTAATGGGAGCAGCAGGAGGAGGGAAGTGGATAATTATAGATTTTTTTTTCTTCTCACTCTCTTTGGCTTCCTGAGCTTTAACTACCTTATAGGGTCAGCTGAAACAGAGCTCTTCTTATGGATGTGAAACGCTGCACTTTTTTCTCCTCAGACAGCTCCCCCAGACTGGCCAAAAGCTTTGTTCCTGTACTTATCAAGATATTTTAAAATATCCATACAGCATACCTCCCATTCTAGTGTATTTCTTGTGAATATGTGGGTCTAACCATTACTTTTTAAACACAGAGAATGGGGGTGGGTGGGTTTTGCTTCTGTTCTGGGAGTTTGATACAGACAGGAGTAAATACCCAAGTCTTTATCTACTCTATCAGTCCCTCCTGTACTTCTGGGCAGTCCCACTGATGATGTGTTGAATTAGGGTGCCTTGCCAGGTGTCTTCTGCTGGCCTTCCTTCCCTCATTATTTTCCTGTTACCAGGCTGAACATCCCCCCCCCCCGCTTTATTTTACTGTCATAGTAGGTATACCACTGTAGCATTATAACATTTTTTTTTAAAAAAAAATCAATGTTCAAAGCAGGGGACATGAATACTGGAGGAGAAACACTGTGGGAGGCATTATGTTCATCTAACGGATGACAAGGAGGGAAGGAAACCCAGCACAAACTACAGTTAACCACACCTCAAGTAGGAAAAAAGACTGGATGAACCCCTGTATATTTAAGGCAAGACTGGACGAGGGAGCAGAAACCACAGTTATAAGGCATGAGATCCAGAAACAAAATACCTTGACGTTGACCAGAACTATGGGCCTACCTGGAGGAGCCCTAAGCAAGGAGTGGCTAAATCTGATTACCAGAAACATGTCTTTATTTTTATTTTTTTTATTTTTTTTTATTTTATTTATACCCTGCTCTTCAGCCTATCAGAGCGGCTTACAAATTGTTTTAAGCAATAGCAAATTTACACATCTACACTGCATTAAGCAGTTTCCAATATGTGTTAGCTAAGTCCTCAATTTAGATAAATCTGGATTATAGCTATAGCAGTGTTGGGTCTTGCCTATATTTTAACTTTAATGGGGATTAATCTTAAGATTAGAGCCAGCATAGTGTAGTGGCTTGAAAGGTGGACCAGAACTCTGGGAGACCAGGATTTGAATCTGTGCTCAGCCATGGAAACCTACTAAGTGACCTTGGGCAAGTCACACACTCTCAGCCTCAGAGTAAAGCAATGGCAACCCCCCTCAAAATGAAACTTTTCAAGAAAATCTTGTGATAGCTTTGCCTTAAGGTCACCATATGCCAGAAATTACATGAAGGCATTCAACAACAATGATCTTACGTTGTTGTGAAGTTGATAAACTTATCAGTTGTGCCATTTCTGGGATAGGTAATCCTGGAATAAAAAAAGAAAAAGAAAAAAAAACTTTCTTTATAACTCAGATAAACTTGGGGTGCATCTGCACTATAGAAATAATACAGTTTGACCCCACTTTAAGTGCTGTAGCTCTATCCTGGGAATCCAGGATTTGTAGTTTTACAAGGTCTTTAGCCTTCTCTGCCATAGAGTGTTGGCGCCTCACAGAACTACAAATCCCAGGATTCTGCAGGGTTGAGCTATGGCAGTTAAAGTAGTGTCAAATTGTATTATTTCTACAGTGTAGGTGCACCCTTGGATGTACAGATACCTTGTGCTGATGTTAGAATGTTATCATCCTTGATGATGTTGTTGCATAGGTTCAGGCAGCTGGTTTGCCTGTCCCACTATCATCTTTTGAAATCAACACTTCTGATTCGAAAATGAGCGTGTTTACCCCGGTGAGCCTATTTTCTTCTTGATTCATATCTCCCACAGCTGTCCTAAGACAATGGAGAACAAGATGGTGCCACTCCCATGCTGTTTTTAAAAAGATGACTGGAAATTTTCTTCAACACTGGTGATGAAAGAACATCCTCTAGTAGACATGAAGGAAACAGGCTAGTGAGGGACAGAGGTCCCCTGGGCACATAGCTTGCTCCTTCAACACCTTGCTGTCACCTGCCAACATGTATGAATGGAGGAGCTGGTGGGGGAGGGGGGACACAGAGCCATTTGTAGCTTAAATTTGGAAAGAAAGGCAAGAATATTGGGTGGGGGAGGTTGCACTGATTGGAGATGTGCACCTTAAAGTTTCCAGTGTTCTTTCATCCAATGGCAACTTGCTGTTCAGAAGGGAGGGGCTCATGACAGTATCTGTGTTCTTACCAGAGGCTCCAGTTCCCTTTGGTCAATCAAACTAAACTCACTGATGAAGTAGTAAAAGTGCTTGTAGCAAGTGTTGACATGAGCTTCTGCACCCATGCTGATGATGCTGTCAAAATGGTGGATATAGACATGGACAAAGACCCTGAAGAGGCGAGTGAGGATCTTTGTGCAGACTTGCTGGAAATTCTTGGGGAAAGGAACACCTGCAAAATGGAAGCAAGAAAGCATTAGACCAGGAGTGAGCAACTGCGGTGTAGGCCAGTTTTCTGCCCTGGGATCTTTTGGCGGGGAGGCAGACTGCCAAAATGCAACACACTAAAAAGCCCACTTCCCAAACAATGAAGTAACAAGAAGTCCATTTCTGGCTTTGAAAGATGGGTATTTTTCTTGTTGTTGATGATGTTAACGTAGGCAGACTCTGGAACTTATTGCTGCTCCTGGATGCTTCCAGGAGAAGCAGTTCACACTTTTTTGGCTTCAGAAAGGGCAGTTGAACAAATATGGAAGGTTCAAGGGCCATGAAAACAGAGTTGGGGGTTGCACTTTGACCACTTGCACTTCAGACTCCAAGCTTTACAGCAAGCATCTATTTGTGCTGCTAATGACTCAGTTTTTTTCCCAATTAACAGCCCATGCGCAGGAATTTCTGCCTTCCATTGTCTCAGGTGCCCTGTTCATCACAATGGCATGATGCATTGCAATGAATCCATTACACGTGCACCTTAGTATGATGCATCCTAGACCCTATCTGTTAGAGTAGGGCTGGGGAACCACGGGCCCAGACACTGGAGATTTTCAAATGGGGCCAAATGCCCCATTCCTGCCCCTCAAGCCCCAATCCCATTCCTGCCATGGAGTAAAGGGAAAATGTTCAAACATTTACCTTTATTCCATGGCAGGAACGTCCTCCCTCTCCCCAAGCTGGCCGGCCATAAATGCAGACGTCGTAAGGCTGCCTTTACAACCAAGAACTGAAATCCCGTGAGAGAACAGGCAGGAGAGAAATTTAAAAATACCACCCCCAGCTGTCAAAAGAGTAAAGCAAGCACAGAAACACACACACACACACACACACAAGTAACCCAGGGAGGGGGGGAAAGGGTGCCACTTACCTGGGTGTCCCATTCCTGCCTGGAAGTGTCCAGAACAGACCTCCCACCCATAGCTGTCATCGCAGGAGAGGAACGGGACACCTTTCAGACCACTTGTGATTCCGTTACTACAACGGAATGGGTGGTCCAAAAATTATGTTTCCCTGTGATGCAAATATCACGGGGAAATGCGGAATGAGGATGGGGGAGAAACAGAAAAGGGTCAACATCTTCTGAAAAGAAGACTTTCCTCCAACCCTGTTCTGTGTCTCCCATGGATTAAATTGCTGGTCTGAAAATATCCATTGATGAACTACTACTCCCATCATTGTTTACCACTGCCAGCTTAATGAAGTTGATGGGAATCTACAATTTGAAGGGCCATAGGTTCCAATCCTTGTGCTGGCATTTGAAATTGTGCAGACTATACGTTTCTAGGAAACTAAGATGCGGATGGAGCTGGAGAGTTTTAGAAACTGCCTTCTAAAATGATAAGAACATATGAAGCTACCTTATACAGAGTCAGACCACCAGCCCATCTAGCTTCGGCCACAAAAATCTAGGCTGTCTGCAACCTCCCAGAGGGCCTTTTCGGTAATCGCCCCCAAATTGTGGAATGACCTGCCGAATGAGATCCGTCAGATAACAAGCCTGAGTAGCTTTAAAAAAGCACTAAAGACGGATCTCTTTCGGCAGGCCTGTCCTAATTAGATCTCAGCCTCAGGGAATCCTGGCCTCTTTTAGTCCGCTGGCCATTTATTGTATTTTATTGTATTTATTGTTTTTAAATGTGATTTTAGATCAGTTGGTTTTAATTTATAATTGTTTAATATTTTTTTATGGGGGAGGGTAGGGGTGGGGGGTGTTTGGGGATTTTATTTGTATTGTATTTTAATTTTTGTAAGCCGCCCCGATTGTTTTGACAGAGGGGCGGGGTATAAATAAATTTTATTATTATTATTTATTTATTATTATTATTAGCTTCCTGATGAGTAGTAATTTTCAAGGTCTTACACAGAAGTTTTTCTCATTCCAACCACTCAAAGGTAAATTCAGATAGGTTTTGAGGAATTCAATGCAAGGGCTTCGATGGTGTACTATTTTAATGGTTTTTGCTGATTTTTACCTCTTGTCTTTTGATAGATTTATTGTTAATGGGAGTGGTGTTAACTAGCAAAACAAGGGTTGGGCTGTATGAAAGTGGAAGTAAAGGTGATTTCTGAGGTAAAAGTTGGCAGTAAAGGAAGAAATCACCTGATACTCAATGCCTTAGTGTTTCCTGAGGTAAAAGCTCATGGGTAGTGTAAGGAAACACAGGCAAAAAGATGTGTTACATTTCCTATAGTCCTGATGAAAATTCCCTCTGCATTTTCCATTAATTGTCCTTAAAAACCTCATGCAGTTGCTAAGGATAAATGTCATGCCACATCTAGTGGGGACTACAGCAAAAAAGATGACAGAACTGAACAAGACTGAACCAAACAGGAGGAAAATGTTGTCATCTTCCTCAGTGGGAAAGTAATCATTTAGTAAAATTTATTCAAATGACAGAATCTGAGTGAGCTTTGACACATAATTCTATTTTTTTCTATTCTGGTTCATGTTAAAATCTGAAAACCAATTCTGCCACATGTTACAAAAACAAGAAGCCAAACTATCAACATCAAGCTAGCAGGCAGGAACTACCTCCTGAAGTATCCTGAATGAAGATCATAACCTTCCTCTAGCCAAGATGTGTGGTGGAAATCTGATAAGGAAGACAATGGACTTCTTCAGACAAGGTTAAAAAAAAACCCACGGAGGTCAGGAGGAGGACGGTGCTGTCCCGCTTCCAGCGCTCAGTTTTGGACGCCACCATCCCCCTGTCCTTCATTCATAATCCCTCTGCCCTTCCTTCGTTTTGCCTCTGCCACTTTTTATTAACAGAAGTTTCTGTTAATAAAAGGTAGTGGAGGGAAAATGGAGGAAGGACAGAGGGAGAATGAATGAAGGACAGGGGGATGGCGGTGTCTGAAACTGAGTGCTGGAAGTGGGACAGCACCGTCCTCCTCCCGACCTCCGTGGATTTTTTTACCCTGTCTGAACAAGTCCATTCTCTTTTCATGTTCAAGTTACATAACTTTTGAGAGCTGTTTAGCCACCTACTACAATTCTGCTCAGGAAAGAGTCAGTAAACAAGTGGTGGTTGCCCAGCAACAACAGGCTCACCTTGCATGTTGCCTAAAAACATAGAATCTTAGAATTGGAAGGGACCACAAGGGCCATCTAGTCCAAACCCATGCCATACAGGAAGGAATGCACAATTACAGTACAGTAGGACCCCCATATCCACTGATTAATTATCCACTGATTCAATTATCTACGGGACACAAAACAACACACCTACCACACAGTCTGCCTAGAAAATGTGTCCTCTCTAGCAATTTTCTAGGTCCTCCAAGGCAACTCTATGGTATTTTAAACCAGACATTTGGTTATCTTGGTTGCTTTTCTCTGGACATGTTCCAGCTTGTCAAAATCCTCCTTGAACAGTGGTGCCCATAACTGGACATGGTGATCCAGGTGAGGTCTGACCAAAGCAGAATAGAGTGGGACAAATACTTCCTTTTATCTAGATACTATGCTCCTGTTGATGGAGCCCATAATTGTGTTGGCTTTTTAGGCCACCACATCACACTGTTGACTCATATTTAACTATGGTCTACTAAGACCCCTAGATCCTTTTCACAAGCTGGGTGTCACCAATCTTATATATGTGCTTTTCATTTTTCCTGCCTAGATGTAGTAACTTATATTAATTTCTGTTGAAATTCATTTAGTTAGTTTTGACCCAGGGCTTGTCTGCACAAAGCAAAAAATCCACACACAAACCCCAAATCTAGCGCAATAAGGCCACACAACATATAGCCTTATCCCTGAATCTGGTGCGAAAAGGCCACACAACTTGGGCTATTACTACCTTAACCCAGGTTTTAAAAAATTGTTTGCTCCAAAGTTAATTGGAAACTCTAATGTTTTTGCCCTGGGTTTGGGGGTTGTGAGGGGTAGGACAGTTCACTGCCTGGCAGGCACCACCATTTCCCCCAATGTCTGGGCCAGTTCCTGGCCTGGAATGGTGAAGAAAGGTTTTTGCCTCCTTGGGTCCAATGCCACTGCCTGTCTCCTCTGCCAAAACAATCCCCCTCCATCAGCTCCCTGGATTCAGGGGACGGGTAGAGACAGGAAAGATCACATTTCTCTGGATGTCAGTTCCTGGCTTTGAATGTAAGGTTTTTACCTCCCTGGTGCCACTGTCATTGATGCACAGTCGCTTGCTCTGAGGCAAACAAGGTGCCCAGATCACATGGCTAAGCACCTCATTTGCCTCAGATCAAGTGCTACTCACCAGCAACAATAACACCAAAGAGGCTAAAACCTTCCCTTCTGAGTCAGGAACTGACATCCAGGGAAATGCCATGCCTCCCAGGAAGTGATATGTCCTGCCTCACCACCACCACCAAATCCAGGGAGCTGATGGAGAGGAAAGATGTTTTGCCAGGGAGCTGACAGATAAGAAAGGTGGCGGCAGCAGACCTGAGCTACCTGCAGATGCAGGGACGCAGGTATACAATCTACCTGATGTCCCTGTGGAGTGACAAGTAGCAGGGCAGCTCCAGGGTGGGAGTCCATTCAGACTTTTGCCCCTAGTGTAGACAAAGTCCCAGTTCTCTAATCTCTCAAGGTCATTTTGAATCCTGTTCCTGTCCTCTGGGGTATTAGATATCCCTATTCTAGTTTTATTTGAGGATAACATTCTCCTGGATGCTTTAGTGGATTACCTCCATGTAGACAGAAAATTTCATGTTTGGGGAAAAATTCACTCTATTGATGTCATTAGATTTTGCTGCGAGTTTTTTGATACCATTGATTGTGATTACTGAGTCATTCCTGGAACAAAAACAAACAAAAAAAAAGATCTTGGAAAAGTTACTTTTGTGGATTACAACTTTCATCATGTTTCTGCCAGCAGGACTAGTTAGCCTAAAAAAAAAATTCTCAGGTTTGAAAAGAATTAAAGCCCTCCTATCAAGACTGGCCATGGTTTTAGGCAAGATAAAGCAGCTAGCTCAGACAAGACAAAACAAAACAAAAGAAAAAACCCAATCCAACACATTTTCATGAAAGAGCAGCAAATTGTTGGTTGTACAGTTTGTTATCGTTATGTTCCTCTTGCCAGGGATGGGGTGACCTCCTTGTAAGATTTTTGGCCACAGAATAATTTGGCTGTCATTAGGTACTATTAATGCTGACTTTGGTAGTAATGTTATACTGTCCAACTGTCTTGATTTGGCAGGAACATCCTGATTAATCCTCTGTCATGCCACTTTTCAGTTGCTTTTAACATTTCTCCATTTCTCTCTCCCCCCTCTTCCTCTCCCTTTCCCCTTTTGCCCTCAGCTTTCTTCAATGTCTGTGGAGTGAGTACAAAAGTGGTTGGCTCTCAATTAACTCAGCGGGAAGGAGAGGAGAGGAGAGGAGAGGAGAGGAGAGGAGAGGAGAGGAGAGGGTGCGCTTTGCAGTAAGCTCAGGCAAAAGCAAACTGCTGCATCTCCTCCTAGTTTGTGTGTTCTCCAGAGTCCACAAAATTAGGATATTTGTGCTGATTTTATTACTTTGTTGTGGTGTGATGAATGCTTTTAATTGTCTATTGGGGTTGCAGTTTCTTAAATCTTAAAAAGCACCTTTGAAATATGGAGGGACGTGCCAGTCTGTGTGTGCCTCTGAGATACAAAGAGCATTCTCACACAAAAAACATGTGTCCCTCCCCCGCAAAGAATTAAAAAATCAACTCCACACCTGCTGTCTTGTATTGTCAAGCCACCACATGGAAATGCACTGAAAAGTCAACTTGTGAAATATATGTGTGGCCTGGCTTCAAAAGAAGGAACTCTTAAATCCATTTGTGTTTAACTTTTGCTGAAAGCTTGGGAAAGTTTCCTTTGTTTTGGTTTGGTTTTTTGCACTACAACTTCTACATTATGCCAAGGTCTGTTGTCATAAGATAGGAATGGGACTGTGGCCTTCCAGATGTTGCTGAAGTACAACTCCCATCATCTGTCATCACTGGCCAGATTGGCTAGGGCTGATGGGAGTGAGAGTCTAACAACATCTGCAGGTCCACAGGTTCCCCAGCTCCATTTCAAAGATGATGATAGTGGTGGTGGTGGTGGTGGTGATTAGCTGGAATTCACAATTGCACTTACAAATGTGTAACCTAGAGTTACGTATTTTTGACCAATTCATATTCACAGTCCTACATATTCAATACTGTAGGGCAGTGGCTCTTAACTTTTTCTTTACCAGGGACTCCCTTTAAATATCTTTTGTTGCTGCTGACCCCAAAGACTTAACTCAAGATCTAAAACAACAACAACAGTAATGCCTGATGATAATAATAATACAATTACATCATCCACTAAACCTTCCCTAAGAGGCACTGGAGGAGAAGGGATGACTTTTCTGCCGCTTCTTCCTGCACATTTGTGGCCAGAGTGGGTTGAATGGCAATGCGCAGGCCAAACCAGCTAACCAGCCAGCCTTTGCCTTGGTTCCTGTCATGTGGCCATTCCACTGCAGGGAGGAGGTAGGCCAAGCAATTTTCAAGCCTTTGTCGACCCCTGTGAGGACACTGCGGCCCCCTGGTGGTCTACAGATCCCAAGTTAACAACCACTGCTGTAGGGAATACTTAGGGATTGTGAAAGTTCCCCATTCCTGATTTACCAGGTATCAGCCACTGCAAGCAATGGATTCTCTTCTCCTGTCAATTGGAGTACAGTGGACTTACATTCCCATGCCCCCTTCCCACAAATGATCTCTAGTATGAGGAAGAATTGCAACAGGGATCCTGCTTCTGATTGTTGCACTGGAGATCGCTCACTGGGAGAGGGTGAAAACATCAATGTGCTACACCCTGATTGACAGAAGCAGCAGCTGATGCCCAGTAAGTCAGGATGGGGGGGGGGTGTCAGTCCAAGGGACATTACTTAGTTAAGTATACCAAGTCTTTATCACACTACACTGTGTTATAGTGCTATTATTCTACTTTAACTGCTCTTGCTGCCTCCTGTAGATTTCTGGGGTTTGTAGTTTACTGAGGCCTAACAGCTCTCTGGCTGAGAATGCTAAACTGCAAATCCCAGGATTCCATAGGACACAGCCATAGCAGTTAAAGTGGAATAATAGCACTGTAACAGTGTAGTGTGATACTCTTGTTGCAAGGTATATGATCTAAGTATACATTTATAACTAAGTATAAATATATCTTGTAGCTGATCCAGAATCTCAGTCAGTATTACTATCCTGCCTTTTCCCAAGTTTAGGACTCAAGGCAGCTTACAACAGTTAAAAGAAATATAGCTAAAAGTCCACAGCATACAAAATTAAAAATGTGATTAAATTATGAAAACATTTAAACCTGCTAAAAACATAAGCCATTAAGAGGAAACAACAAATGTTAAATCCAGCACAGTATGCAAGGCCCTTTCCTCTTTACCAATCAGTCTTCAAAGGCCTTACAAAACAAAACAAAAATGTCTTCAATTGCCTGTAGGAAAAATACCAAGGAGTGTGCCAGTCTGACTTCTCTTGGAAGGGAATTGAAGGTGATATTGACATTTTTGTTTCACTGGTCAAACAGATTTTGGTAAGGAATTGTTTTAAGTACTACAAATACCTGGCAAACCTGTGAATAAAGATAATTGGATGAATTTGGGCAACAGTGCCTTCATCATATCAGTCTCTGAGAGCAGCTATTGTCTGTCTACAATCATTAAGTATTGTTCAGTACCAGGGAGCAGGGCAGAAGGCTGGCACTGCATGGCATTCAGTTGTGAAAAGTCTGGCAACCATCTTTGTCAAAGACAGATGTTTTGAAAGCACCACTTAAACCAACGAGGAAATAATGAGAAGTGGGGTATTCATACATCATAAATGAGAGGCAGTAAGAACAAATAAATTATAGAACCGAATGTTAAGCTTTTTCTCTCTCTCTCTCTCAAAGCTAAGATTTTTCTGATGAGTTCCAATGAACTCATTGCTAATGGGATTCCTGGGTATTAATCACAACAAAGTAATTGTAGAAAGGAACAATAATTCAAAACAACTGCACTTACACAATGAAACTTAACATACTATAAGACATGAGTGTCTCATTAACTGCCTGGTTCTATTAATAACCCTCTGTATGTGTATGTAAACTAGCATTTAATGGGAATGGCAAAAGAACAGCTGCAAATTGTTACACAGTATTAATTCTGAAAAGAGATGGAGAGGAAAGATGACACAAGCAAACATTTATGAAGCGGGCCAGCTGTGAAAACAAGTAGAAACATGCTGTGTCAAAGGAGTTATTTCTTTACAAAAGGAAAAAAAAAAACCTTCTGTAATATTCCCCTTTAAGCGGCACCTAAAACTCTTTGTATACTTTGAGGAAGTGCCTTTTGAATAGAAGCAATAACAACAAAAACCAAAACCCAGCACCCCAAACCACCAGAAACAGTTGGCTAACAGCACAATCCAGTGTATGTTTACTCTGAAGCAATTCCCATTGTGTTCAGTGGGCCTTACTTCTTAGTAAGTGTATTTCAGAGTGCAGCCTTAAGTCTTTGATGAATGAATCAAGCTCACTCCTTTTTCTGCTGCTTTTTCAAATTCATCTTTTATCTGATTTTTCATTGTTGGCAAGCAGTACTAGTAGCCTGCAAAACTGAGCTTCTCTGCTAGTAGCATTCTGTCTCCTCCTCACAGTCAATTCTACATAAAAAGAACATATCTGAGGCAAAAATGGAGTGAGTCCAGATAATATCTTATTGTGCAATTGCTCTGGCTCAGTCATGAAATTTTACTGAATTTCCAGACTAGAGCTTGTCAAACTCCTTTTGAAAAAAAAACAACAACAACAGTTAGTTACTATTAATAAATAGTAGTCCAAACAAAATCCAAAAAGTGGTTCATAACCACTAAAAATACATTTTTTCAAATGTAACTTTTTATTTGCCTATTTATTCAGATGTAACTAAAACAGTTACTTTGAAAAATCTGAATGCTACAAACTGCCTGTGATATAAAGCAGACTTTCTTCCCATCCATCTGATCACTGCCTCAATACCTATAACAAAGCATGAGGCAGGAGGCGGAACTGATAAAGAAAAGGTTAAGCGCCACTGACATAGAGAGAGACTAAAGTGGCAAAGAGGAAATGGTTGCACAATCTTTTTTTATTGTTAGTGCTGGGAGCTATCCATCTGGAAGAAACCATGGTCCATCTATCCCAAGATCTGGCTTTTTAAAAATTATGTATATATTTGTTTTTAATGTGTTTTTTAGCTAGAAGGTTTTAATCTTATTGTGTTTAATGTCTTTTTATGTGGGAGGGTGGGGGTGGGTGGTGTTTTTAGTCATTATTATAATGTTTTAATTGTTGGAAGCCGCCCCGATTGTTTTTAGCAGAGGGGCGGGGTATAAATAAATTTTATTATTATTATTATTATTATTATTATTATTATCTCATTTGTGTAAGAGTAAAGGACACTCATAAAGAAAGATAATCCTTTCCCGATAATTTGCGGATTGGGGCAATGTAATATTTGGACACATATCAAACAGTGACTTCCTCACAGATACCGGTATGTAATTTTCCATTTCTCACAGACTTATTTCAATGTTGTTGTTTTAAAAAAGTTTCTAGTCCTTGTGTCTCTGAGATTAGAAAGAAAAGAAAGACTGTACTGGCAAGGAAATAGGACATTTTCATCTAGCACAGTTCCTTCAACCTTCCCAGGAGTGGTGGAACTCTGTTTGCAGCAACAGATATAGTGCAGCAGTGAGAAGAGGGCGTTTTACTTGGATATTAAAATGATTGGCCATTAATTATATTGATTATAGCAAATATTATTTGTATCAGCTTTGGAGTCATATTTCAGAAGCTGTAGCTGGATTACAGCAATTCAGTTTTGCAATGTTCAGATTGAAGAACACTCATCCTCTTAAACTGGCCCACAAAAATGAATAAGACTGCACAAGGGTAAAAATATTTTGTAAAACCAATTAACAGGGCCAGTCTCAGCCAGAAATAAGTCCCACTGTGTTCACTGGGCTTACTCTTAGCTAAGCTGCACAAGATTGTAACCTTAAAGGAAGCAAAGAGATCAGTGTGGAGTTCTGGTGGCAGAAATATTTAGGAAGAATGTGGAGGGGTTATAACTCAGTGGCAGAATACAGAGTTTCTATGGAGAAGGTTCAAGGCTCAAACCCTGGCATCTCCAGTTAAAAGAGAGGCGGGCATCTGTGCAGGTGCAAGGCCAAATTTTTGCCCCCTCCACTCACCGACAAGCCACACCTATACATCTGATTGCACTGGAAGTGACACTGCATCACTACTGGCCAGCTTTCTGGAGTGAGATATAGCCAAAGAACCTAGTCTGGAAGAGGTCTGTGGATTGGGGAAGGACAACAGTCACATTTGCAAACAATCTGTGGCATTTGGGCAGAGTTTTCCAGAGATAATCACCTGAAAATCATGCCGATTTTGAAACTTTTTTTTGCGGGGGGGCGGAGAGGCTTCAGGGGACTGGCTGGCAGAGTCAGGGCAACAAATGTTGGGTTCCATGAGCACATGCAGCCTGTACTTTCCCCACCCCTGCATTAAAAGAACCAATTAAAATATGGTGGGAAGATGCTGTACTTAAGATCCTGAGCAGAATTTGGGAAAGTTACTGTGTGGATTATAAGCTCTAACATCCTTTAGCCAGCCTGGCGACTGGCTGGAGGATCCCAAAAGTTGTAGTCCAAAAAGGGAACATTCCCACATTTCTGGCCAAGAAATCAACTATTAGTCAGAATAAACACTTCAGGCAAGATGGCTGAATCATCTGGTCTGGTAGGTAGCCAGCTTACCTATCCTGGTAGGAAAGATGTCCTCATTATTAATCAGTGTCTCAATCCAGTCCATCAGCATGCACATATACTGGGGAGCTGATAGCTTGGTTGGCCTCTTGAATCTGTAGTCATCCTGCCACCGGTACTCATACTTGAGCCCACCTGACATGATAGGGCAGGTCTTCTCAGTACAGAACTCTGACATTGTCCCATAGATGAGATTTATCCGGTTGAAAAAGTCCACAAGATGAACTGCAATCCAATCATTGATGTTCTCCCCTGGGGGCAGTTGGACTACAGCCTTCAGGTCTAGTCCAGATTTGAGTGAGGCCTGGGCTTTCTTGTACAGCTCAAACCGCTGGGTGCCTGGTTCAAATTTCTTCCGAGGGCGAAATGTTTTGTCCTTGTTAAAAACTTGTTTAAGGCACAAAGCCATTCTGGGCTGGATCCAGCCAGGTTGGCAAGGACAAAAGTGCTTTCAAAGGGCACAAAAAGTGAAGCAGAAAAATTGAAGATGACTTCTGAAAGATGTTTTCCAAAGGCCAAAAAAACTGAAGCATAAACATTAATGATGACTTCTGAAAAATAAAAGCCAAAAAGTTCTTAAATCAGATATTTTGCAATGCCCAGAATGTAAATTTCAGATGCTTGGTACAGAGAACAAAAACCAGGTTAATGAAAAATAAACTGTTCCATCTGCATAAACTACCTGACCCACTGCCTATCCATTTGGCACTCTCTCTCTCCCCATTCTGATTTTATCAGTCTGCAAAAATGATTTGACACAGCACTGGTCTAGAGTGAAAGCCAATAAATAACTAAATAAGGATAAAAGTATTTTGCAGCACACTACAGACATACACATTTTACTCCCACTGCTAACCTATCAAAACCCAATATGGTACATCAGTGATCTTAAGCAAAAGCCACAAGTAGTGTGCTGTGGTTTGGTTCCAGGACCCTCCTTAAGATACCAAAATCCATGGATGCTCATGTCCCACTATATACAATAGCATAATAAAATGGTGTCCCTTATATAAAATGGCAAAATCAAGATTTGCTTTATTTACAGTATTTATTTATTTAATTTTGGAATATTTTCAAGCTATGGATAGTGGAATCTGTGGGTGCATAATCCGTGGGTATGGGGGGGATAACTGTACATGCTTCCTCTGACCCATTTTCTTCACAACAACTCTGTGATATACAGTTGTCCCTCCGTATCCATGGACTTGGTATCCGTGGATTTTAGTACCGTATTCACGGCTTGAAAATATTCTTTAAAAATAATTATCCTAAAGGCAAACCTTGATTTTGCCATTTTATATAAGGGACACCATTTTGCTATGCCATTGCATATAATGGGACTTGAGTATTCACAGATTTTGGTATCCACGGGGGTCCTGGAACCAAACCCAAGCAAATATGAAGGGACAACTGTAGTTCAAATCCCATTGTTGGGTAACCTTGTGCTAATCACTCCTTCAGCCTAACCTCTGGGTTAGGTTAGTTGTACAGAGAATGACCAGCCCAAAGTCACACAGCCAGCTTTATGGCTAATCAGGGAACCCAACCCCAGTCCAGTGCTCCAATTACTATATCAGACTGGCTGCAGCCATGTTCGGAAAACATAAGAGAAGTGTAAGCAAAGCAGTAAGAGGACAAGAACTCCAGTCCTTCTTATATACAGTATATGACATGGTGTATAGGAATACAAGTAAAAAGGATAGGATTCCTGGAGGAGCTTCTCATATATAGCAAAAAGGAAACATGTGTCTAAACACTTTCATTTTATGTATTACTCAATGTAATGATGGGGCAGTGCCAACACATTTTGCTGCCTGAGGATAAAAAGCAAAATGGCATCACCTCCCATTCCAGGCACAAAACATTATTGGATTTGCAATTTGTTCTTTAACACTGGCAATGGGAGAATATCCTCCTCCACATCTGAAGGCAGCAGGCTAAAGTAGGGGGAGCAGGACAGGCTTCATAACACCTTTCCTCTTCCAATACTTTGCTGCAGCCTCCCAGTTTCCATTGCCTAAGGCAATTGCCTTACTCTGTCCTGAAAAAAAATGCTGCTTTTTCAAACTGTCTATCCAACTGTTACAATTTATGCTTGATAAAAATGAACTGCAAGTAGACTTTAATGCATCAGGCATGGAGCTTCCTCTTGCCAGAATCTGCACACGTTGTAAGAGGCATACCGGAAGGGTGGGGAGCCTGGATCCCTGTCCATCTTAGAGAAGTTAGTATAAGCCGGAATTTCCCTCCAACCTCAACCTCCCACCTCCTGCTGACAAGTGAATGGTCTTGTTGGTGTGTTCAGGAGAGCAATCAGTGCTTAATTGTCTTATTTTCCTCCACTGAATAGAAATACTACCCAACTGGCTCAGACTGGTACACACGCCCCCCCCCCCAAGGTATTGTATGGTTTCCAGAGATATTGGGTAATCCTGTCTGGATTTGAAAGAGGACAAATGTTTATACCTGATTGGCTTTGTCCCATGTGCGCAAGTCCATTGTTTTTGTCTCCCCAGACCATTTAAGAGTCATTACTGATGCCCAGAAGGTGATAGGCAGAGGTCACATTTCCATCTATCCTCTGCACACAGACCAAAAACCTTTGCACACAAGGGCATAGGCTTTGCACCTTTAAGCCTGAAGGGGCACTTTGAACCCTCCACAGAATAACATTAAGGCCATGTTTTGCCCCCCCCCCCCAGAGGTATTCCCTTCACCTCAGATGACAGGAAAGGGTTAGATATAGGCAAAAGGGCAAAACAAGGGAGAGTCCCCTAAGAAAGAGAAATCCCAGACTGAACCTCCAGACGATCTCCTTCTTCTTGAAACCTCCATGTGCCCCCCTTCATCAGGAACCTGCTTCCCCGCCTTCTCAGTTGACAGTGCTGCTGCTGCTGCTGCCATGATCTTCAGTCACCTCCTTACCTGGATTCTTCTTCTCATCAGAGGGTGAGAAAATCCATGTGTGCCATGGTCTGCAGTCCCCTAAGCTTAGCAGCACCCCTCCAGCCCCCTCTGAAGCAGGGTTTTAGCACCCGTGCCATTTCCCCCTTTTTTTTCTTTCTCTCATCAATTGAACCCAGACTGTTCTATTCCTATTGTTTCTACTACTAATAAAGAAATAATTGTTTGTGCTTCAAAATCAGCTTGTCCTTGACCTGATTCTTTTTTTATTTTCCTCCCCACCCTTCCCCCCCCTTTCCCTCTTCTCTTGGAGCTACTCTGTTTATCCTGTTAATGTAAATACTGCATTCTTTGCAATAATCTACAATTTTTTCTCAGGCCTACCAAGTTACACTACCACCAATCTCCAAATTCTCAGGGTAGTGCACTTAAACCAAATATTTCTCCTCAACCCCAGTACAATTCCCTCCCCAAAAGACATGAGTGTTCCAAGGTTATAATGGAATAATAACTTTAAAAGCTCTTATCTCTATCAAAGTTATTGGACAAAGGCTGTTTTAAAGTAAAAGACCATATCAAAGTGAGACCTCAAGGCAGTTCTAAAAATAAGTATATCTTGCTGGCAGGAAGAGGACGGGTTTCCTCAACAGCTGTGGCCTTTTCAGTCCAAGAAAAAAACACACAATCCTTTTGCTTTGTCACCAGTTTGTCCATTTCTTCTGCATCTCCTGGGAATACAGATGTTTGGCAGTTCACATAGCCTCACCATTCTCACTTGATATGCATGTTTCTAGTGAATTATATTTAAAAAGATTCTTGGGCTTCAAATTCAACTTCAATGAAGTCCCAGGGGAGGAAACAAATACATTTGGAGCCATAAGAGGGCTTCAGGCACAAAGCCTTTCAAACACTGCTCCTTTTTAAGCTGTCATTCACGGAGCTAGGGGGACCTGTAAAGAAGAGCAGCCACGGGTGTATTGGGCACACAGACTTCAACACATAAAGAGCAAAAATATGATGTTGCAATTGCCCAGCTCACAATTCTGGGGAAGGACCATATCTTATCAGTAAAGGCATGGTTTGTTATTTATTGCCTTCTTCATATATCATACCTCAGATCTAACTCAAATTCAGTTTTTAGTTCTTTCTTTTTTTTTAATGCTTGCCTGCTCTGTCACTCTCTCTCCATTATACAGCATACATTAATCATATTTATCTACTATAATGCATACTAATACACACAATAAATTACTATTATTATGTATGTTCATAATTTGGAGGGGGGCAAACAATGTTCATTGGAGAAGGAAAGCAAGAAGGAAGGATGTTGCCTTCAAACTGGCCTTGTGGGCTTTCATGAGGTATCTGCATAATCCCTGTTGGACATAGACTAAATGAATCCAGCAAAGACCTTACTATAATCGTATGTTATTTCTAAAGGACAGCTGCGTGTATAAAACATGCCCTGTCCCGCAAAATAGTATGAACAGGAGTATGGTCCTTTCCCATCTGCTACACATCTAATTTGAAAGAAAAATCTATATATACACGCAGGGACACTTTAAATATGTGCAATTCATCGGGTTGCCATAAGTCAACAGGCAGCTTGAAGGCACATACACACATGTTTTGCACTTTGAGATAATATATTAAACATAAAGCATTTCCTTAGGCTGATTCACACTATGCAGTTATAGCTATGAAACTGATTTCATTATACCTGTCATGGTTGTATCCCATGGAATCACAAGTTTTCAGTTTAAGGAGAAGTCTTTGGACTCTTCTGCCAGAGAGCTCTAGTGCCTCACCAAACTGCAGATCCCAGGATTTCATAGGATGTTGCCATAGCATTTAAAGTGGAATCATAGCGCAATACCGGTGTAGTGTGAAAGGACCTTTAATCCCAGCAAGTCCCTAGTCAGTACAGCCAATGGTGAGGCATGCTGGTAGCTGCAGTCCAACATCTGGAGGGCCACATGGTTCCTACTCTGGTATATAGCCTTAGTCCTATGGGATTAAGACACATGTATCGATTTTGCTGCATGTATATATAAGACATATATATCTATTTTGCTGCACATATATATGCTACCAGGGCACATCATGGCTTCCTATTAAATGTACATGCAGCAAAAACCAGAAACATTAAGGTTTGTCACATGTGAACCTGGTATAGTTTTTCCCATAGATGAGATATCTCTGTAGGGAAATGATCTCATTGTGGCTTCTCAGCAGGTCTTTATTATTCTTTGCATTTTGCAGAACTGAGCACTAAGGTTGAGAGGGAATAACTTGCCCATGACTGCCCATTTGATAGCTATAATTAAAAAAAAATAGAATGTAGGATTCTCTGATCCAATCCTGTATCTTCACTAGGCCCCTACTTGTGTGGCTAAATGTAGGAGAAAACAAGATTCTAGGAAGGAGTTGGTATTTCTGGAAATTAGTGGTTCTAAATACTATATTCTTTTCTGCACCACTGTAAGGTGTTTCAGTATAAATTTTACAGTATAAATAGACTTTCTGATTAAAATATAAATAGACTTTCTGAAAGAGTGACTTTAAGATATAGCCTAGTCAAAAAGAGAACACACCAAACCCCCCTACATAATACTAACTAGGGAGACCTCCAGCTCAGGATAACTGCAGTCCATAATCAGAATCACAGTAGGCAAGCATATGGATTAATCAAAAATAATAATAAATACGAACAAAATAATAATACCCCCTTTCAGTCCCTAAGTCAGCTGACAATAATCAAAGCTAAAATGAATCAAAGCCAATCAAATAAAAAAATCAAAAGTAAAAACTAGAGGAAAAAACGAGGCGGGTGGGGATTGGACACAAAATCATGACAAAAAGGTATATCTATAGTATCCCTAGTTGCACTCCTAGCAGCAATCAAGCAAGGACTGTGCCAACCATTGTCCCCAGTGCTACCCAGACAAGAAAGGAGCCATGGACTTATGAAAATGGGAACATGCCCCCAATCACCCCTGCATCATATCACAATTCGATGCATTTTCCTTTTGTTGTGAATAGCAGGTATGGAGAGGGGCTGAGTCCACTCAAGGAGTGTGGTGGTAGGAAATATTCTAAACAGTTCTAACCTGGTTTGCACCTGCCTCTTGCACACACACCACTAGACATCACATGCTAGCTGTTTATTTAAAAATAACAATGCAAAAGGCAAGTTCTTTGAGTCGTATCATGTCTAATTTGGCTCTTAGTCATTTAACATTGATGTGTATTCAATCACTATATTGATCCTATTTTGGATTATTTATCGCCACTGGGATATTAGTCCTTTTATCTTTTCCCCAACTGCCAGATAATGAGGACATGTTTTAGAGTACAAATACATTCCCACAGGAGCAGGGGCACAAAGTAGCCTGTCAAGCCCTTTTAAAACCCTGACAGCAACCAAGATGTAAATTGCAGAACTGATTTTCTTACCACTTCACTCATAGTAATCTCTGCAGTCTAGTCCCTTAAACTGAAGATCTAGACAGAAGTGATACCCAATAAGATCCATGATCAGATTTTTAAAACAAAACAAAACACCAAATTCCCTTGCACCAAAGCTGCAAGGGAAATCCAATGTTGATCTAAGCAGTGGGGATAGGAGTGTTTAACACTTTTCACTCCTTCAAAGCTGCTATTAGTCAAAGATGTCACCCAGCATATTTTTTTAAAAATCAGGACCAACCAACCCAACCAACCCAAGAAAAGAGTGGTCTTGCCATTCTTTTATGCGGCCCTGAATCCAAAGGGATTCTCTGCTACTTAGCTAAGTACACTTCTGCATTAGGATAGTTTGTGTTCATTTGTATTTTTAGCCTCATGGATCACAATGTATGGCGTATCAGGATTACTGGGTTCCAGAGTTTGGCTCCAGTCTCAATTTTTCTGGATTTGAACATTTATTTATTTATTTATTTAGGATCTGAAGATACTGAACTCAGCAATAAGATTTTTTTTTTATTTGAAGATACTGAACTCCTTAACAGTCTAGGGAGCAAACTGTCTAGGAATCACACCATGCAGCTTTTAACACTCAGAAAAGCAATCTGAATTTGGCTATCATTGGCAAGTTTGACAAACTTGCACAGGACAAAGACAGCGTAGATTTCAAAGTGAATTATTTTGGTGCTACTAATGATGATGGAACTTTCATTACTTGGCTTTTAAAGCCTTCATCGTCAGTCCCTGCATGGCCAAAGTGTAAGTCCTTTGCCTGCCTCTACCTGTACCCAAAACAGATTGCCTCTTATGTCAGATACAGGTGGTTACACTGCAGTGAAGGAAAGGCATACACTCAGAGGTGTATTTTCCATACTTTAAATGTTTGGGCACCATGTCCTACTGGTGTTCAGAGCAGGTTCCACTGCTAATTTCTACCACTGGCTGCCAATTAGTTTCCAGACAAAGTACAAAGTGTTGGTTATTACCTTTAAAGCCCTACATGAGTTGGGTCCAGGTTACCTACGGGATCACCTTCTCCCATATAATCCACCCTATACACTTAGGTCCTCTGGAGGACATTTGCTCCAGTCAGCCAGGACTACGTTGGCAACTGTCACCCAGAGGACTTTTTCTTCAGCCACTCCTAGACTCTGGAATGGTCTGCAAGAAGAGATTCAACAGCCGAATACACTGTCTGAATTCAAATCCATGTTAAAGAACAGCCTCTTCTGGCAGCCCTATCCAGATTATTTTAAAGTGTGAATTTTAAATTGTGTGTTGATAGTTTTAAAATGTCTTGGTTTTACTTGTTCTTTTAAATTGATATATGTTTTTAATTGATTTGTTCTTTTAAACAATGTTATGTTTATGTTTTAACTTCTTGTTCCCCACCTCGATCCATAGGGAGAGGTGGATAAGGTGGGTAAGAATTGTTGTTGTTGTTGATGATGATGATGATGATGATGATGTTCCATTCTGGAGCAGGCAAAGTAAGCTTTCTAGAGAATATAATGAAGTGTTGATGTCTTTCCTGCAGGTGTTCAAAACATTATAAGTAGTATTTAAAAACAAGTTAAAACTAAGAAGAAGAAAGAAAAGAATAGAAAAGGAAGTCTTTTTTAGGGAGAAGAGAGGATCAGGACAAGGGGATGGAGAGAGATTTATACTCCCAAAATGTAAGCAAAGAAAATTCTTCATTTCCAGGGTCAAAATAGACAAGATATCAAAATCATAATTAGAAGCGGTTAGCTTCAGCAACATAATTACTTTAGGAATAAGAGTTTGGGCAATCATATATGCAAATGAAGCTCATGTTTACCTATCAATCAGTAATCGTATTTCTGCTTATGAAGTCCTCCAAGGTATCTCACAATTCTCTTTTGTCTGTCTATCATTCTCTATAGGATACTCACAATCTATTTTCCTACAACTGAAAATGCATATGTATTTTTATGTGTGTTGTAATGCTGGGAAGGGAAGAAATAAACATATTTTGCCATGCATCCTCCATGGTGGTAATTTCTTCAACAGTAACATTGCATGTCTCTAATCAAAATTACTAAGAAATCAAGGGGCTGAAGGAGGTGGATTTGTCTTTTGTTTCACATTACAATTGAATATTCTGTCAGATAATATGAGGAAAGGGGGACATTACAATTTACATTATATTCCACCCTCTCCTACAGCAAACTATACAGGTAGGAAGAATAAAAAAGGAAAAAGAGAGGGGAGGAAAAAAGGAAATCTAGCACCACCTTTAAGACTAACTTATTTATATTTTACCATGAGCTTTTGTGGATCTCAATCCACTTCCTCAAAGTAATAACAGAGTGACTCTGCCTAAAGTTGAAAGGCCAGAAATAGGGATATATATATATATATATATATATATACTGTAAATATCTATTTACCAGCATATTCCTCCTGGAGAAATAATTATTTCAGACTAGAGGAAAATTATTGTTTTGTAATTCTGCATTCTATACATGTTCTTTTAAACTCCCTCTCTCCCCCATCCTCTTTATGGAAAGAATTTGATTGTAGAATCACACAGCTGAAAAAAAGCATGGGAAATGCCAGATGTGTACTTGAAGGGAATAGCAGGTTTTACAACCAGAAGTCTCTCACCATTTGAGGGAGCACTCTTTCTGAGTATCCTGCCTTCTTTGATCCCCAGGAGAATGTAAGTCCATAGTGTTGGCTACAATGTATTCAAAGCCTTTCATTTTCCAAGTACAATATCATTTCCTTTCCCATCCATGCTTTACTTTAAAGGCATTTTCTTGCATGAAAAAATGTCACATCCTTTGAAATCCTAACCATTGATAACCAACACAATATCATTATACTCCATGGACTTTCACACCAATATCAGTACTGTATATCCTTAAGCCCAGTTATAGTTACTGTGGTTTGGAAACATAAAAGAAAGATGCCCGGCCACCTAAGCTAGAAATGAATCCAGGGATCTGCCAGGGAGGAGCCATTAAAGAAAAGGCCAATGCAGACATCAGGAACCAATAGATGTCTCCAACCTGAACCTTTGGCTATCAAGACACTCATCTTCATAGCAGCATGACAGTTGGAGAAGTCTATGATTCATTTCCTTTTCCTTTTCTAACAGCCAGACAGGATTCCCTCTTGACTAGATAACTGTCCACTTCCCCAGCATTTCCTTTCTTGTCAATCATCCTTCAATACTTCACCATAAAACGTCAGACTTTACAACAACTAGAATGTGAAGTATACTTGTATGGATAATTATATCATTGTATGTGTTCAATGGAGCTTACAATCAAATGAGTATGAATAAGACTGCAGCCTTAGGAAGAGACAGTCCTAGATAAAATTGGGCATATTGGCATTTTTTGTAAACAAAATAAACATCACAGTATTTAGCAACATAGGGAGTTTCTTTATACCAAGATAGACCATTGGTGCATTTCGTGGGATGAGTCCTTCCTGAATCTTCGTTTGCGAAGAAAAGCCAGAGAGAGAGAGAGAGAGAGAGGGCATTTCACTCAGTACTGTCAACACCAAAGGTGGAGAACCTCTTTCAGCCCAAGGACCGTGTTCAGTTTCAGAGAAATTGGCAGGTGCAGCATTCCAGCAGTAGGGTCAGACCACAGCCAAAAGAATGGAATGAAAAATGCTAGCATATTTCACATTAAAACGCTTTGCTACCATAACAAAGACTTAGGAGAGACATTTCAACCATTGCTATCATCATTTATCTATATAGCACCATCACTGTACAGTACATGAAGCTTTACAAGTAAAAGAACAACAAAACAGCTCCCTGCCCTCAGGCTTATAATACATCAGAATAAATTAGATAATCATTCTGTGATGGCATTACATTCATGCCATGAACAGATTCTGTCACACAGCCTATACAACCCTTCAGAATAGGGGTGGGGAATGGAAATAAGCTACAAAGCCATCAAAGTATGGGGAAGAGGGCATGGCTATCAATGAAGTCCAAAAGAAGCCAGACCAGGACCTCAGAAGGACTGAATTCAGCTCTAAGGCATAAGATTCCCCATGCTGACTGATGGTGTCTCTTCAGGGTTTCAGGCAAGTTATTTTTTTAACTTGTTCAGCCTGGTGATGTCAGGGATTGAAACTGGAACTTTTTCCAGAGAAGACGTACATTTATCTATATGACTTGATAGCTGCAATCCTGCATGGCTTAGCATACGGTTGTAGGTCCACTTGTGGACCTATGCTAGCTTGAGCCATATAGCATCCATTCTAGACTTAACCTACAGCTCGTGAAACCCCAGCATGGCTATTCTGTGCCTTGTAAGGAGACAGCAGGATTGTAGAAGTGTCTAGCTATTATTCCCATAGCCAGACATGAACTGATTACATCAGTACTACGACCTCCCCAAGACCCTGGTATATCTCAACACTAATGTAATCATTTTGTGTCTGGCTATGGTGACATAGCCAGACACCTCTCTGATCCTGGGGAAGGACTTTGGGCACTGGGAAGGGAATACCAATCTCCACAGTGCTCAAAAAGGGAGTTATGCAGGTATAAGGGAAACTACGCGTGTGCATGCCACTAACAGAATGCCAGCTATTATGTTACACAGATATGACCCAATTATAGATGCAGCTGGACAACTTATCTAGGGTCAAAAAATTCAGAGTACCTTAACAGAAGCTAAGTTAAGTTAAGACAATGAAGGATATTAGTGTTAAGTAAAAAGCTGAAACCTGAATTCACGGGAAGAACCTATGTATAAACAAGATGGATAAAAATTGTTTGTGTAAATAAGGGAGGGAGGGAATTTGGAGAGGGTAAAATATTATATATTTTGTAAATAAGTGCTCTGTAAGTTATTTAATGTGATTTATTATACTTATGAGCAATGGATAATGGATTGTGTATGTACCTTGGCTTTACCAATGTCCTGGATACTGAGCCAATGACTCCTAGCACTATGGGACGAACACAGAATGCTGAGAAGCTCTTTGGCTTGAGCACATCCTTCAGACTGTACAGGTGTGAGCAAGAAAAGCATACTTAAAAGCCAAGAGGGGGAGGCATAGCTGGAGCTCTAAAGATTAAGTCAAGACATGGCAGACATTGGGAAATGATCAGTTCAGTGGTTGATAATTTAATATAGCATCACTCCGAACTCGCCACGGGTCAGCATAAGAGGGGCATTCCAAAAAAGCGATATGAGGACTCCCTGAAACAACATCTCAGGCTCGGCCAAATTGATCACCAACAATGATCCACCCTGGCCTCACATCGGGAGGCATGGAGACGCACTATCCACTATGCTGCAACCTTATTTGAGAACTCACGCTGAACAAGTCTTGAAGAGAAATGACAACACAGAAAGAATCACAACCCGGAAACATCACCCAAGGAGACCTTCTGCTGTACTTTCTGCAACCGGACTTGTTTATCTCGGATTGGCCTTTTTAGTCATCAGCATTCTTGCAGAAAGTGCAGGATGAGTCTTTCCTGAATCTTTGTTTGCAAAGAAAAGCCAGAGAGAGAGAGAGAGAGAGAGAGAGAGAGAGAGAGAGAGAGAGAGAGAGAGACTCTGCTTGCATGGGAGATTAACGCAATGGCCTGATGATTACTGCAATCCCTGGTGTCCCCTTTCTTGGGACTAGAATGTACCGTATATTGCAGTGTATTAGACACCCCCCCCCAATTTTTAAGTTAAAATATAGTTTGGGATATACTCGCTGTATAAGACCATCCCGAACCCCATCTCGGACTCAGGAACGATGGAAGCTGGCTAGGAAGTTTCCTAGCCACCTCGGAGGGGTGGCTGGCTGGGGGGAGAAGCTTCCTAGCCACCTCCTGTCCTTTCCCAGTCCGAGATGGGGCTGCCAGCCCCATCTCAGACTCGGGAAGGACGGGAGCTGGCTAGGAAGCTTCCTAGCCACCCCGGAGGTTTGGCTGGCTGGGGGGGGGGTGAGAACGTTCCCAACCAAACCTCTGCGCTTTTACAAGGGCTCCTCATGAAGAGCTCTTGTAAAAAATGCAGAGGTTTGGCTGGGAAGGCGGAGGAGAGGGGCAAATGTGCCATACATGCTTTGCCTCACCCCCTCGCCTGATCCCCTGTGTCTGGGTGGCGGGTGAGGCAAACTGTATACCCAGCATATAAGACAACCCCCGACTTTTGGGGTATTTTCCAGGGATCAAAAGTCATCTTATACGCCAGAATAAATGGTATATTAAACATTTCCAGTTTGTGGGCTTTGTTTTCCATATTTGTTAACAGATTTTAGTTAGAATTTGAGTGGATTCTATCTTTGTAGCTTGAAGCAGCTCTATTGACATGCCATCTATTTCTGCTGATTTATTTCTCCCAAGTGCCTTAAGTGCAGCTTCTACTTCACTTTCTATAATTGTGGGTTGATCTTTAATTTTTTTTCTTGAATTACTCTGTCATCCTTTCATCTCTTTTATATAGTTCTTCAGTGTATTGTTTCCACTGGGTTTTTTATTATTATTATTATTATTTCTTCTTGATCGTGTACTGTGTTCTCCTACGACTCATATGGCATCCCCACTTCTGGTTTAAATTTTCCTTTCATTTCTCAGCTCTTGTGGAAAAGACCTCTTGTTATACTGTTTTGTTGTCTTCTGTTTCTCTGCATTGACTATTATAATAGCTGCTTGAGCAGAACTTGCTTAACAGTTGCATTCAGGGTTCTGACCATATTTCTGTCATCTTTTACTGTTGCTTCTAAACTGTTTGAAGAGTTTCATCTGTGATCCACTGAGGCTTTTCTTTTTCTTTTTTGGTTGCAGATAGTATCTTTTTGTGTTCTTCCTTCATAATGTCTCTGACTTCAGTTCAGCATTATTTTGGCTTCCAGTCAATTACACTTAATAGTGCAAATCTATTTTTTTTACATTACAGTTGGACCTCCGTATCCATGGAGGTTTGGTTTCTGGATTTACCATGGACACCAGAAACCATGATAACAGAGAACCCTATCAAAATAAATGCCTTCCAGTACAAACATACCATAGATTGCATTGGAGGACCTAAAAGATGCCTATAGAGGATGCCTCTCTAGGCATTTTCTACCATGTGTCCCTATTTTTATGGCATGTGTCCCTATTTTTTTTATGTAGTCTATTTGAGTTCTATATTTGGTAAGGAGATGTCCATGTCCTGTCCATGCGCCTAATGTCCTGCTTTGCAACAGCTGCAGAGCTGTTTCGGCTAGAAGTCAACCTGAGAAAAATAGAAGTTCTTTACCAGCCTGCACCACAGGACGAACACCACCATCCCCACATTGCCGTCGGCAAATCTGTGCTCAAGTCCGTTCAGCAGTTCACCTACCTGGGAAGCATCATCTCCTCAGATGCCAAGATTGACAAAGAGATCGATCACAGATTAGCAAAGGCATATAGTGCATTTGGAAGACTTCACAAAAGAGTCTGGTGCAATAAACACCTGAGGCAAAGCACAAAAATCAGTCTGTATAGAGCCATTGTACTGTCTATCCTCCTTTATGGATCTGAAACATGGGTCACCTATCGCCACCACCTACGACTCCTCGAGCGCTTTCATCAGCGCTGTCTACACACAATCCTAAATGTACACTGGACTGACTATGTGACGAATGTTGCTGTCCTTGAGCAAGCAGGGATCACCAGCATTGAGGCCGTGATATTGAGAACACAGCTGCGCTGGGCAGGGCACATTTCTAGGATGGAGGACCATCGCCTCCCAAAAATACTACTCTACGGTGAACTCGCCACGGGTCAGCGTAAGAGGGGCACTCCAAAAAAGCGATACAAGACTCCCTGAAACAACATCTCAGGCTCGGCCAAATTGATCACCAACAGTGGTCCGCCCTGGCCTCACATCGGGAGGCATGGAGACGCACTATCCACAGTGCTGCAGCCTTATTTGAGAACTCACGACGAACAAGTCTTGAAGAGAAACGACAACGCAGATTGGCCTTTTTAGTCATCAGCGCACTTGCAGAAAGCGCGGGATGAGTCCTTCCTGAATCTTCGTTTGCGAAGAAAAGCCAGAGTGTCCATGTATACATTTGTTTCTTTGGTTGCCTGAAGAATGTGTTTGTAGTGAACAAACTGTTGGCCTTGCAAAATTCAATCAGTTGCTCTCCTGCTTTTCTTGCTGCTAGGCCAAATTCTCCAACCTGCTTCTGACTTGTTTCCTACTTTGTCATTCCACTTGCCTAAGATTATCAACAAATCCTGTTTGGCTGTGGTGTCACTAAGGTTGCTGTCACCTAGTGTAGTTCAGCTTCTCCACACACCCCTAATGCCATCACTGCTGTTTGGGTGTGTGACCAATTTCCCCCTTGATGACAGCACAGGATCTTTCATGCTCTCCTTCACATATTCATAGAATTGGAAGAGGCCACAAGGGCCACCTAGTCCAATCCCCTGCCATGCAGGAATACACAATCTTCTCCCTCTGTAGGTGGGACATAATCTTGGATTTTTAATGAAAAATCTTAGAATCCAGGCCAGCTAATGGCCCTAATCAGTACTGGGTAGAATGCCTAGAATCTGGATTTACTGGTAATTTAGCCAGTCTGGGCACATGAGAGCCCTACAATATGAGCCTTGAATAATGACCCCCCTCAAACTATTGAACCACTGTACCCACCATTCCTCAGGAAAGAAAAGATGTTGTATGAGAAAAAATATCACTTCTGGGCTTAAATACCCTAAAGGCACCTGATCCCATCTGGCCTTAGAAGCTAAGCAGGATCAACCCTAGTTAGTACGTGAATGGGAGACCACAAACGATGCCAGGTGCTGTAGGCTACATTTCAGAGGAAGGAACTGGCAAAACCACCTGAGTTTTCTTTGCCGAAGAAAACCCTATGAAATTTATGGGGTCACCGTAAGTCAATAGGTGACTTGAGGGCACAGACACAGACACACACACACACAGACACACAAAGATGAATGAAAAGGAAAAGGGAGAGGGAGGGGAGGGGGGAGGGGGAAACGAATCTACAGCCCCTTTAAAACTAATTCATTTATATTTAGCATGAGCTTTTGTAGATATCAATCCACTTCCTCAGTCACTGCATCCACAAAAGCTCACACTAAAACAGAAATCAGTCAGCCTTAAAGGGACTACTAGATTCACTCTTTTCTCCCCCTCCATTTTTCCTTCTGCTGCAACACAGACTAGGAGGGCTACTTCTTTGAGGATGGATGGTTTCATTTTCTTTTTTTTCTTTTTTTTAAATTTATTTTTATTACAAAATAACATATTAATAAAATATCACCACACATAAACAGACATAAACATAAACAAAACAATACAATCCATTCTACCCCTTCCCTTATCTGACCTAAATCATCAATATCCCTCCACCCATTCGCTCATCCATACTATTTACATGACTTCCTGTTTGATCTTCCCGTGATTGTAAATTTTAATTCTTTAAAGTCTCTGTACTCACATTCTATAACAGGTTTGTTCCCTGTGTACTTTATAGTTCCCCCATAGTGTTTTGTCTTAAGTCATGCGCTCATCTGATTACTATTGTTAGGCTAATATATATCTGTTTGTTCCAGAAGTTTGTTCCAACTTCAATTTATATTCTTGTATTTTGTGTAAACCAATCATACTGGGGGGGAAAGAGAAAAAAAAAAGAAAAAAATTATATATATATATTTACTCTCAATTTGGGATTGTTGCAAAGTTTCCCCATGTTTTCCCCAGGAATTCTGACAATTTGTACCATCCTTCTCTATGTTTCTCTACAGACTTACCTTTTAAAGTCATCATTAACCGGTCTGCCACTATCATTTCATACGTTTTGAGTAACCATTTGATCCATTGATGGAATTTCTTTTTCTTTCCATTTGGATGCATATGTAATTCGTGCAGCTGCCATCATATAAAATAGTAATCTCTCTTTATCTTGGCTTAATTTTTCTTCATACATTCCCAGTAAATATAATTCAGGTTGCATCGAGAAATTACAATTCAACACTTCATTTATAATCTTTTGTACCTGTTTCCAATATATTTGTGCTCTGTCACAGCTCCACCATAAGTGAAAAAAAGTACCAGTATTCTTTCCACATTTCCAACATTCCTTTTTTATACTTTTATACATTTTGGATAATTTGTCTGGAGCAAGGTGATGGTTTCATTTTCAAAAGGAAGTGATACCTACTCCTCACTTCTTTTCTGCCATACTCAAGGAAATTCCAAGGGGAAAAGGAGGGAAGAAAATTTATTTATTGGTTTATTTGTTTTCTAAATTTCTATACAGTAGCCATCCGCTGATTCGCCATCCACTGATTCAATTATCCAGGGATAGTGACAGCAGGGGGGGGTGGACGGGGGAGGGAGGGGAGGAAACGGGGGAGAGAAGGGACTAGATCTGCCTGCATTCTCCCTTCTCCCCTGGGATTGCTCCCATGGTGGGTATGGCAATGGGGCTATTCTCTATTATCCACAGATTCCATTCTCTTGTTTCCTCACCAAACGAGCCTGGGATGGTGGCAGGATCAAGAGAAAGAGAAAACCTTCCCCTGAGGATCTTAAAATTCTGGCAGGTTCCTATCAGAATACAGTCTTTCAAATACAGTCGTCCCTTCACATTCGCGGGGGTTCCGTTCCGCGGACCCCCGCGAATGTGAAAAATCCGCGAATAACTACACCCCTCCCCCTCCCTCCCCAGGCCTTCGCGGGGCCTTCCTAGGCCCCGCGGAGGCCTCACCGGCCCTCCCTCCCACCCTCCCCGGGCCTCCCTCCCACCCTCCCCGGGCCTTTGCGGGGCCTTCCTAGGCCCCGCGGAGGCCTCACCGGCCCTCCCTCCCACCCTCCCCGGGCCTTCGCGGGGCCTTCCTAGGCCCCGCGGAGACCTCACCGGCCCTCCCTCCCTCCCTCCCTGGGCCTTCGCGGGGCCTTCCTAGGCCCCGCGGAGGCCTCACCGGCCCTCCCTCCCACCCTCCCCGGGCCTTCGCGGGGCCTTCCTAGGCCCCGCGGAGGCCTCACCGGCCCTCCCTCCCACCCTCCCCGGGCCTTCGCGGGGCCTTCCTAGGCCCCGCGGAGGCCTCACTGGCCCTCCCTCCCACCCTCCCCGGGCCTTCGCGGGGCCTTCCTAGGCCCCGCGGAGGCCTCACCGGCCCTCCCTCCCACCCTCCCCGGGCCTTCGCGGGGCCTTCCTAGGCCCCGCGGAGGCCTCACCGGCCCTCCCTCCCACCCTCCCCAGGCCTTCGCGGGGCCTTCCTAGGCCCCACGGAGGTCTCACCGGCCCTCCCTCCCACCCTCCCCAGGCCTTCGCGGGGCCTTCCTAGGCCCCACGGAGGCCTCACCGGCCCTCCCTCCCACCCTCCCCAGGCCTTCGCGGGGCCTCCGGAGGGCCTCCGGGCGTCCCGCGAAGGCCTCCCCACCCCTCCCCAGGTCTTTCACGGGGCCTCTGGAGGCCCCGTGTCGCGGTTTTCGGGGGGGCAGGGGGGCCCTCCCAAAACCGCGAATAACCGAAACCGCGAATGTCAAGTTCGCGAATGTGGAGAGACAACTGTAGTTTCAATTTGCCTTGAGCTAGGTTGCAAGTGTCTGCAGCTCAATTCACCACTCCTTGCAACTGGGCCCTTCTTCCCTTTTCTGGTACCTCAGTAAGGGAGGGGGGAGAGACAAGCCACCATTGTGCCCCCTTATGTTTTGCATCCAGGGTGAAGCACATCCCCACACTCCTTTTAGTTCACCAATGCTGCCGCCAATTTCATGAAACTGCTTTCTGCTTTCTCCACTCTACAACCTCCTTGGTCAGGAGCAAAACATGCAGGGCCTGGCTATAACCTGGCAACAGAATAAAGGTAATAGATATGAGGAAGGAAATAGCAGCTATCTTTGTTGCTTTTCTGCCATGCATTATGAATGGACAGTTCCCATTCTGTTCCCCTCCCCACAGTCTTAGTCTGTGTCATCACGGAAGACACAATTGGACTGCGTCTGAGACTCAGGATCACAATACAACTGTACCGGTATCTGTTCAAATCTGTATACAGTAATTACATATCGGCCTCCATTTCAGTGCCAAAAACTTTGTGACTAAACTTAACCTACTGATGTATAAAAAAGGAAAGTCTTTAGGGGAAGCCTGAGCTATGCTCAAATCCACTTCTTCAAAAACAGAATGCCTAAATGTGGGCAATAGTAATAGCAATAACATTTATACTTCTATACTGCTTATCAGTGCAAAGCACTCCCTAAGCAGTTTACAATGTGTTAGCTAATTGCCCCCAACAAGCTGGGTACATTTTACCAACCTACGGAAGGATGGAAGGCTGAATTGGAGCCCTGTAGGATCGAACTCACGACGTTGTGGCTGCATGCTAGCATTTAACCATTGCGCCACCAGGGCTCTACTTCTTTGGGGCAAAAATCCCCAAAGAAGTAGAAAAGAAAGGCTATGCATGTGTATCCTCTGCTACATCCATGCCCTAGGTTCAGTCAACATTCTTTCTGCTCCAAAAGGCTAAGATGAACTTTTTCTCACAATTCCCATCACATTTATACTTCAGCTACTGTGTTGCAGCATAGGTAGTTTTCCTAATTACCCCTGACCCTTCCCAACAAAGCCTGGCTCTGAGGACCCACAGAACATGGAATTCAAAAAGCTGCTAGCTCTACACAGACTAGCCAGCTGCTAGTGTCAGTGTTATCTCCATCACTTCCCTCTTTCTAGCAATAAAAACATAGTCATAATAAATTAACCAAAATTTTGCTGCCCCTTGATGACAGCTAAAATTTGCTTCCTGAAGCCCCCCCTTCCCTCCAGCCCTGCTATTTTAACGTTAAGAGTCCTGGAAGCAAAAACAACTCTTCCCACACTCCCACATTATGTTTCAGTTCCTGCTTTTCCATGGCTAGATATATGAGTCTGTCTGTAGATGGCTTTTTTTTTTAATGAAACTTTCCAAATGTGCTGCATATGTTATCTCATGAATATTATAAACAGAGATGGAAGGAAACCCAGTTGTGGCTGCATTCAGCTTAGAATGATCCTTTGCATTCGTCCTCATCTTCACTAGCAGCCCTGAGGGAACCTCTACCCCAGTCTTCTTCAACCTGGTTTTGCCCAGCTGTGTTGGATAACAGCTCCAGTCAACCCCAGTTGGCATGATGGGAGTTATAGTACAACACATTGGGAGGTTACCAGGTTGTACATGATCCACTGGTGCAGGGTAATCTACATTTTCCTGCTTTTTCGGGGATTTCATACTACATTGCTGCCTTGTAGCATGAGAGCAGACACGTGAGACATTCCTTTGCAGACGTCCTCTCAAACATTAGGGAAATTTTGTGGAGTGGAGACAAAACAATAGACTTGTTCAGGATCAAAATGCAGTAAGATAGCTGCACTTTCAAATTAAAACAAAAACGATAAGACTTATAAAGCAATTAAGGCAAGTACCAGGAAAGGCTGGTGAATGTGGAGGGACTGGGAGGTGGTTGTAGGACAGACGGTGGTCAACAGCCTTGGCTGACTGGAAGCCTGGGAGCCTTCCTTCCCTGCATGAGTGGAGTTTAGCCCCACGGCTAAAATAATTCCAGTCCAGATATGGATTCAAGTGAGATTTAGAAGTTTCAAGCAATTCTTGTCATAGGGGGATGGGAGTAAACAGGGAAACCTGAATCCATGGTTATCATATGCTGGGCATCTTCTGATGACTATCTTCCAGAAGGAGGCTCTTTGCCACCCATCAGGTCCTGGTGCCCTTCCTCTTTGAGGTCTGTGTCTACTTAGCTGCCCTCTCCAAGTGTATGAAGAGTGACAAGAGCAAGGTAAAGGAGGAATCTCAATCTCACATTGGTGATAGGTGATAAGATTTGGCAAAGGATAAGAACTGAATCCAGAGAAAGAAGATATTTGAATGGCAAGGAGGCTGACCAATTGAGGCCATCTTGCCTAAGAACACAAGTAAACCCAGGAGCCATCACAGAGTTATCATCTGCTAGAGTGCTGATAACAATGATTTTGCTACCATAGCCAAATAAAAATTATAAAGTACATACAGAGTTGGCAATACTAAAATGTGAGTGTATCTCTGTCCAGAACTGGGCAACCATTTTAGTGGCTAGGATATGCCCTCTACCTGAAGCTACTAGAGGCTGGGAGCAGGAAATAGAAAAATGAGAATTATGTCTAGTACAAATAATATGAAATATAAGGATCTGGCTACATTCAAGACAGAGTACTGGAATCAATGACAGACTGCTGTTTTGCCCAAGTATGGAAATTCTCCTGACCGGTATTTCATCTTAACAGGTGTTTTTTATACTTTTGTACATATTCCAGAAATGCTTGCCAGAGTAAAGAAAATGGCCCAGTGCCTATGACAGACTGCTATACACTAAAAAGTCTGCTACATTAATCCATGTGTAGCTGTTGTATCTCTATCTCTCTCTGGCTTTTCTTCGTAAAGATTCAGGAAGGACTCATCCCGCGCTTTCTGCAAGCATGCTGATGACTGAAAAGGCCAATCCAAGATAAACAAGTCCGGTTGCAGAAAGCACAGCAGAAGGTCTCCTTGGGTGATGCTCCGGGTTGTGATTCTTTCTGCGTTGTCGTTTCTCTTCAAGACTTGTTCGGCGTGAGTTCTCAAATAAGGCTGCAGCATTGTGGATAGTGTGTCTCCATGCCTCCCGATGTGAGGCCAGGGTGGACCATTGTTGGTAATCAATTTGGCCGAGCCTGAGATGTTGTTTCAGAAGTCCTTGTATCACTTTTTTGGAGCTGTTGTATATAAACTTCGGAAACTGGAACTGACTTCCCTACTTCTACCTCCACCCAACAAATGCTGTGCCTTCACCTTTTTTGCACTGCTTCCACACACTGACCTATTGGCCCACTGCTCTTGATCACTACTGTGCATATCAATCTCACTCATAGTTTTGCTGAAGTATACTAAGTTTGCAAGACCTATGTTCAAATGCCTTCCCCTAAATATCTTGCTGACATGAAAACATTATCTGGATGCTTATAGATCCCAGACAAAATGACTTAGGCTGAGTTATAACAAATGGGGGTTTCTTATCACATTAACTCAGTCCCCACAGTCAGAAGGATGTGTATCACTTGACAACAATTCCCTTAAGAGTCTATAAGAAACAATATTCTCTAACCAGTGAAAAAAGAATGCCACAGCTAGAGGTTTCTTATTATTGTATCAGCTCTGGATCTTCATTCTTCTCAGGTTTAATGGTTTGCTTTCATTTCACAGAGAAGTAGGCTCCTTTCAGTTCTCTGATAGAAATCCCATTCTAGGATATCAGGAGGAATCAGCTCCTGTGGCATCTCCTGTTTGTGGCAGAACTGCTTACCACCAGTTTGATTAGCATGGGATGCTCACTACAAAACAAAGCTTGTTATATTTCCTAAGTCGCAGTTTGAATGTTCAACAATTATAAATCTGAAATGCAGCAGTCCCAAAACAAAGGAAGTCTTGCTTGTTTTATCTCTTGCAAAGATATGCATTGCCTTGGCTGTGGGTGTGTGCTCAGTAACAGCAAATCAGAAAGCAATCTAATCATTCCCTGAGATCAAAACTTTTTTGTAAGTCAGAATTCTTTTTCCCAGTGCCATGTAAGTGATCAAAGATGGCAGTGTTTTTTCCTGACCACTGACAACTGTCCTTGCAGAATTCTGGTGTTTGTAGTTTAGTGAGGCCTAAGATCTCTGGCTGAGAGTTGTAAATGCCCCTCTCTAAACTGCAAATCCCAGGATTCAACAGGAGGCAGCCATAGAAAATAAAGTGGAATAGTAACACTATAACAGTGTTGTCTGAAAATCTCCTTGGAATGTGCATTCCTCCCTCTGTTTTTTAAAAACTCCGGGAAAAGCAGCCAAGACTTTTCCTGCAAAGTATATGACGTATTTCGCCCCCCTCCTTCTGAATATGGCAATACAATATGGGATGGCATTAAGACAGGTTGTATTCACCTCGCATTCTGTTAGGAGTATTTTCACTGTTTAGACAACCCCCCTGTCTGCTACACATCACTTGGCAGTAAACTCCACTGAATTCATTTAAGTAGTTGTGTGGAAGAACAAGAATTGCAAAGCACTTTCTGCACTGAAAAAAATGCTATAGGAATGATTAATTGCAACTTGTGCTTTTAACAGGCTTCAGCAAGAGATGTGACCCACAACATGTGGAATTACTTATAGTGAACAGTTATTAGGAAATTACTGTTGCCCCCTTCCCCTTGGCAAAATGCCCCAAAGGGTGCTGTTCACATTTAAAAGCCATTTTGGCAGCATCAGTTTAGGGAGATAGACACACCTAACTGCACAGATGTGTGTGTGTGTTTGTGTGTGTATCTTTACTCAGAAATACATCACCCTGCTTCAGGAATAACTCTCAGGTAAAGTATTACAAGGCTAAAGGCCAAACCTGGACTCCTTCAAAGCCTCTGTTATAAGCAATTAATGCTGTTAGCCACACTACAGAATTAAAGCAGCTTGACACCACTTAAAATGTCATGGCTCCTTTCTATGGAATCCTGGGGTTTGTAATTTTTGGTGGCACCAGAGCCCTCTGACAGAGAAGACTAAATATCTCACAAAACTACAAATACCACAGTTCCATAGCATTGAGCCATAGCAGTTAAAGTAGTGTCAGGCTGCTTTAATTCTTCAATGTGGCTACAGCCTAAGAACTTATCTAGACAAGAAGGAATAATGCAGATTGATGTACATTCTTGCACATTCACAGCAGTGCTAATTTGTCTCCATGCTTTTGGGGGCAAAATCGAGTGTATGCAAAGCTATCCATGTCTGAAATGCACACGGAGCCATGCCTGTGAATCAAGATGGTGGCCGAGAGTACAGCACATTATTATTCTCCACATGTGTTATTGCCACTGCAGAGTATATTTTTTTAACTTGTAAATCAAAGGTGAGCATGACCTTCTGCTTATAAAAACTCTTTTGTCACCTCAGAGCAGCAAAAAAGTGCACACTCGATAATATGAAACATGAAAATAGCACTTCTGGCTCCTTCATTGCCAGAAAGCTTGCCCCCTGCCTGACCAATCCACGGTTGACTTTCACCTTCGTCGAGAATACACAGCGTTCTGAATTGGATGCCCAAACAAGCGATAATGTGCATATCTGCACATTATTTTTTAAAACTTTGCCAAAATCTGCGAAGTCTCTTCCTGCACAGTATATGGAGGTTTTGGCCCCCTTCCTTCTGAATACTGCGAATCTCGTTTGGATCTCGTTAGGACAAAAGGTATTCTCTGTGAATTCTATGAGTATTTTCACTAAGTTATGAAAAGGAATCCTCTGAAAGTGAGTGGCCACCAGTGGCAAACCATCTCCACCTTGGACTCATGTGTTAGCTCTCAACACCCATCTTCTACACAACCTGGATAATCCTCTGAATGTATGGATGAAGGGACTGAAGCCGCCAACCAGGCATGCTCTTTGCCTGAAGAGTTCTCCTCCTTAATACAGTGGAGGAGAGGCCTAGGCTGTGCTTCCTCTGTAGTAAGACATTCTGTGTATGGTCAGAGAGAGGCACTTCTATGTAGTTATAGTGGGTCTCAAAGCTGGTACACGGAATGGGCATGTGCTGGCATGAAGGAACACTGGCTTGGCTAGAAGTACCCAAGTAACAAAGCTAGAACCTATTTCATCAATGGCAATGCCCCCAGGGCAGGCTGAACAATAGGCATGTAATATACCTCCTCCAACATATACCCTGCACAGAATATGAGTCCAGCTCCAGTGCAACCCTACGCACACCTACTCAAAAGAAAGCCCCATTATACTCCCTTGGGATTTAATAATAATAATAAAATTTATTTATACCCCACCCCTCTGTTAAAACAATTGGGGCGGCTTACAAAAATTAAAATACAATACAGATAAAAATCCCTAAACACCCCCCACCCCCAAATTATTGATCAACTGTACACATTTACTCCCAGTGGATCTGTCACAACTTCAGCAATTCAACAGTTCTCTTTTAAAACGGCTTGGAAATATTGAACCATTTGTTAGGCAGTGCTTGGGAAAGTTCTTTTTACAGGGCGACAAATTCCACAATCCTTCAGCCAGCATGCATGGCCAGTGGCTAGATTGGCTGGGCGGTGCGGGGGTTGTTGTGGAAGCTCCAAAAAGTAACTTTTCCCAAGTTCCGACATAAGAGAATTGTAACCCACACTCCTCACCCTGAGTCTATTTCTAGTCAGGCTATTATCGGTCAGAAACAAAGCGGTTTCAGTTTTCAAAGCACCCGAGTATGCGATGATTCAATCGTTCTAGAAGGCTTAAGGGACACTGAGACTTCGTAGTTTCCTTGGTGGTGTTGCCAAGAGGCAACTAGAGGCCATCCATCCAACACCAACAAGCTTTAATCGCGCGGACAAGCTTGCTCGGGATTTTTTTGTTTGATTTTGTTATCGCTCTCGATGTCTCTCTCCTCCCAGAAAACAGCTTTGCCCCTCATGGGTTTTCAAACCCAGCGACGGATTCCAGCAGAGCCAGCCGCCCTGGGGATGCTGCGCACATTCGCAAACGTCTTCCCAGAACCCAATCGCCTTTCTAAAAGGCTCCAAACCACAAAGGGTGACAAGTTCAGAACTCGGGGATTTTAAAACATTATTTATCACCGGACCGACGAGGCTGTGAAAAGCATCGTAAAGACCCAGAGGACTTTGAGATGAGTTTGGTGGGGAGAGAGAACCAAAACCAAACCCCCTGCCCACTACAAAAGCCTGCTCCCTTCTGACTTCCCCGGCTAATCCGAATAAACGTCGTTACCAGAAATGGTGCCCGAGACGGATTCCTCCAGTGGGTTTCAAACTGATCGGGAGCGACCAGGAGGTCGAGGACTTCCAAGTTGCTCCACAAGAGAAGCAGCCCTTCGCTGGGGAGGTGGGGGGTTCATGAAAGAAACTCTCTGCCTTTCTCTCCCCCATCCGTGATGTCACATCCTGACTGGGTCTAGCGAAGGAGGTGGGCTGCAGCGATCCTGGTAGTTACATTCCAACCCCTTGTTCACCCTCCCCTGGTTACGCCCCTTTGCACTCATGTGTAAGCCACACACACACACATACAGAGGGTGAAAGATCCTTGGGAAACGCCCTCTCTTGTTGGTTTCTCGCAAGCAAGCACGCGAAGTCCCACCATCTCAACTCCTCCCCGCCCTCCTTTTTCTTGGCTCCAGTTTAAAAATGGAGTTTGAGGTCAGGTTATTGTTACACAAGTCAGAAATGCCACACGAAAAGATTAGAGGGGAATGGGGAAGTGAATCCCGCTTTCTGCCACTCCCCCCCCACCCTCAGTCTTCACTAAGTTTCACTTAATGGAGTTAGCCTCCTAGGTACAAACTCCTTTAGGGGAAAAGCTGACCTCTGTTGTTGTTGTATGTCTGACGTATAGCAGACTTATAGGTCTGACTTATAGCAACCCTAAGGCAAACCTGTTACCGGGTTTTCTTGCCCAGATTTGTTCAGAGGGGGTGTAGTCTTTGCCTTCCTCTGAGGCTGAGAGAGTGTGACTCGCCTAAGGTCACCCAGAGGATTTCCATGACAGATTGGGGATTCAAACCCTCTTTTCCAGTCACGGGGTTGTCTAATCCGCGAAAATACTCTTCATGGAATGCGAGGAAAATACAAGCTGTCTTAATGGCATACGGCATCATTTCGCCGTATTTGGAAGGCGGGGGGGCCAAAAACACCAAAAACTCTGCAGGAAAAGCCTTTGCAGCTTTTCCAGGAGTATTTTAAAAACAGCAAAGGGAATGTGCATCTCCTCTCATTGGGACAACTAACACAAATTTATTTGCTTTCCCATATGAGCAGAAGGACAAAGCTGATTGGCCAGATGAGCACAGAGGCAGGGCTTCCTAACAAGGCAAGCACCCAGAGCCACCATGTTGGATTTTTGCCTTAGCAAGTGAGCGCTAAGGCAATAAAACAGGGTGTTGCTTTTGGGTTTTTGGTAAAGGCAAAATATTGCTCTATCACGCTTTGGAAATAGTTTTTTTTTAATGGTCAGCTGTGGCAAATTGCCATAAGTAAAAATGCAAGTAATTCACTCGCAGCTGCCATCTGGATCCACAGGCATGTGAAGCTCATGCCTGAAAAAAGAAACATTAAGACAAATCTCAACTGCTGAGAATTGCCATTACTGCAGAGCAATCCGCTTCTTTTTCCCTCGTATAGATATGCCCATAGTCCAATGCTCAAACCTCTACACCATGCTGGGTCTGAGAAGCCAATAAATGACACACCAATGCTGCTGCCACCGGAAATTCAGCTCTCTCTTTTTCATGTTATACTGCATGTTTTTACTGGATTTTTAAAACGTAATTACAAAGACAAGAAAAGAGGAACAAAGAACAGAAAGTGGGGGAGGGAATGCATAAGATATGAACAAGGGCTGGGTGTATACACTGGTATAAGCTGACTGTACAGTATTTCCAAAATAAATTTACCTGAAGATGAGGTCTCTAAAACACAGAGTCATGAGTCACTAAAGCATTAAGATCTGCTGACCAAAAATTAAGCTATATCAGAAGATAAAGAGAACTGCCTGCAAGTGGAAGAAAGAACAATGGAGCGTCAGGGGAGTGACATACTAGAGATTAGGCAGAAAAAAAACTATTGAGCCTAGTCAGTGCCAGCTCAAAATTTTGCATGGCCTCTCTGTGGGTTAACATCATTGCTGCTATTACCATTAGTCATTCAAGTGCTCACTTTGTCTAGTCTCAGCCATTACCACACACAGAAGGGGAAGGCAAAGCAAACTGTGGGCTTGTCTACATGAAGCAAAAAAATGTGGATTGATGTGTAGTAATGCCAATTCACAGCAGCTTCTATTTGTTTCAATGGGTTTTTTTTAAAGATCGCAGGCATGCGAAGCTATCCACTATCATTGTTTCAACAGGCATGCTTGCGAATCAAGATGGCAGATGCAAGTGGATTACTCACATTTTTATTTACCTTGAGTTGCCACCACCAAACAGTTTTTTTTTAAACTGTATTCAATGTGTGAAAGTACAACCTTACGCTTTAACAAAGAAGCAAACAAATAAAGGGCTATTTTCTCGCTGTAGTGCACGATCACAGCGAAAATCCAAAATGGTGGTTCCTGGTGCTTGCCTTACCGGCAAGCTCCGCCGCCTGTGAATGTCTGACCAATCATCTTCCCACTTCTGCTTGTATTGGGAAAGTGCATCAATTTGAGTTGTTTGTCCCAAAAAGCAGGAATGTGCATTTCATGTGCTGGTTTTAAAAAACTTTGAGGAAGGCCGTGATGACTTTCCCCACAGAGTATATGGAGTATTTGGCCCCCCCTCCTTTTGAATATGTTGAAATGGTGCAGGATCACATTGGGACAAAAGGTATTTTCCTCAAATTCTACAAGGAGTATTTTCACCATTTAGACAACTGCACAGTCTGCACCTCTTGTCTCTTGTCATTCTTTGTATGCTAGGAGAAAGAGCGGCCCTTTCACACTATGCATTTACAGCATTATGATTCCATAGATTTTCCTTGGGTTTTTTTCCAGGCTGTGAGGCCGTGTTCTAGAATAGTTTCTTTCTGACATTTCACCTGCATCCTCAGAGAATGGTTGGGTGTGTGTGTGCATGTGTGGAGTTTATATGCTGTGAACCCCTGTTGGGGAGTACAGTATATGTAAATTTGTGTAATTGAATGGTTAGTTTCTGGGTATAGAAATGCAAGGCTCATTAGTGTCTGTTTGGCTAATGGTAGGTTGATGGGCCATTATCTGCTGGAAATCCTCCTGTCCCGGGGTGGAATTCTTTTGTAAGTGTTGAGTTTTGATTCTAAAAAAGCAGCTGAGCTTGAGGAAGAAAGAGATAGGTTGGGGCTCTGACACAGGAGAACGGGGGGGGGGGGTCCAGCTCCCTGTGTCACTCTGATCCAAATTCTCTCACCACATGCTGTTATTAAGGCACACATAGGAAAGGGAAACATAGGGGCCAATTTTCTGTTATTATGGTTTCCACTCTCTGGTTGCTTCCAGAGAAGTCCTTTATTGTGAAATTTCACAAAATTTTTATCCTGGGTGGTATTCACAGATTTTGCTGTCTTCCATTTGGAACTCTCCCATGTTTCACCACCACTTGTTCAGGGTTTTTTTCTTACCACACATGAAATTCTGTTAAGGAGGGGATGAAAAAACAGTTACAGGTTCTTTTGGACTGCCAATAATATGGGTTTAAGTATCCCTTATTTGAAATTCCAAAATCCAAAATGCTCCAAAATCTGAAACGTTTGGAACTGCAACACATACATACCTGTACTCTTTTTGTGAGTCTGTAGAGAGGCATAAGGATCTGTGAAATGGTGGAAAGGATATTGAGAAGCTGGAACGTGTCCAGAGGAGGACGACCAAAATGGTGGGAAGTCTGGAAGACATGCCTTATGAGGAACAGGTTAGGGAGCTGGGTGTGTTTATACTGGGGAAGAGAAGGTTAAGAGGGGGCATATAAATATTTGAAGGGATGTCATACTGAGGATAAAGCAAGCTTGTTTTCTGCTGCTCCAGAGACTAGGACACAGAGCAATAGACTCAAACTACAGGAAAAGAGATTACACCTAAACATTAGGAAGAACTTCCTGATAGTAAGAGCTGTTTGGAAGTGGAATACGCTGCCTTGTAGTGTGGTGGAGTCTTCTTCTTTGGAGGTTTTTAAACAGAGGCTGGATGGCCATTTATCGGGAATGATTTGATTGTGTATTCCTGCATGGTAGGGGGTTGGACTGGATGGCCCTTGTGGTCTCTTCCAACTCTATGATTCTATGATTTCACAGATCCTCGTGTCTCTCTCCAGCCGAACAAACAAGCAGGAACATCACAGCTGCCACTTCAAAGGTGGAAGCAGGTGGTTGGCAGCCCTGACACTGCTGTTGGAATTGGCTGAGATTATTGGGTTCCCATCTTTAGAAGACTTGGGTAGGAAAGGAACTGACTGGACTCTGGGCTGTAGAAGTGGAAGCAGTGGGGAGATGAAAGGGGGGGTTGTGTTTTGTTTTGTTTTGTTGCCATGGAACTCTCCTTTGGGCCAAGGCTGGAGATGGTTGGCAGGCACCACTGCCACCTCCCACTCTAGACCTCACTTTAGCTGTGGGGTGGCAGTAGAGGAGCAGCAGCAGCAGCCACCATGGCCACCGCTTGTGCAAAGTTTGGCTGCAAACTCGGCCATGCCATCTCCCTCCCTTCTGCTTCTCTCCTCTCTCCGGAGGCAGTGAACCCAAAGAATGCATGCCTGATGGCTGGGCCCAATGCTATTTTATATACAGGTCCTGTACTGTATTCCAAAATTCCCAAAAATCTGAAATACAGAACACTTCTGGTTCCAAGCATTTCAGATAAGGGTTACTCAACTTGTACAAGCCCTCTGTCTGGAAGCACACTTAAGGTAATCGTTCCATTGAGGCCATTTTAATCAGAGAATTGACATAGGGGAAATTTGAGGGAAGTGATATCACAGCCCTGCTGTTAATGAAAGTACAGTACACTGGAGTAAAGAAGGCTTTTCATCTCACCCGCCAGCCAGCTGAAGTAAAGCAGAGAATGTGTGTGTGTGCACGCCTTCAAGTTGCCTGTTGACTTATGGCAACCCCATGAATTTTATAGGGTTTTCTTAGACAAGGGATACTCAGAGATAAATTTGCCAGTTTCTTCCTCTTAAATGTAGCCTACAACACCTGGTATTTGGTGGCAGTCTCCCATCCAAGTACTAACAAGGACTGACCCTGTATGGCTTCTGAGATCAGACAGGATCCAGTGCCTTCAGGCTATTTAGGCCTATTTTGCTATCCTTTGCCCAGCCACACTGAAACCATAATAACCTTTTCTTATTCCACTGTTCCAAGACAGTAAGAAATAAACAACACAAGATTTAAAAGAAAAAAGCAGAAGGCAGAAACCACAAACCCAAATGGCAAAGGTCTCCATGCTTTCCCTTGCATTCTTAACCATCCATGGCTGACACAGCAGATCTAGCAGTCTGAGACAGAGAGGAAAAAGTTTACAGAAAGATTTATTATTCTTCATTGCCTTTAGGTGACTGGTGAGCATATGGCAGGCAGGGATACTAGCATCCTCTGTTTGCCAATTTGCTGTTTGCCACAAACCAAGATGTCTCTTCTTGAATGACTGATTCTCAGTCAGTTTAAATTAGCACAGCATTTATTAAATCAATCTTGAACATTTATTCTGGATCAATCTGGAGTTACTACAGGAAAGAGCAGTATTCCTGTATACTTTTATACCATTACTACAGCTGTCATGAGTTGCCTTCCTGGTCAATCAGTCTCATGGGTTCACAGTGTTTGAACTTACAGTGAAATAAAGACATTGGGTATCAGCATAGGATATTGACATGGCAAATCTGCCTATGACAGATTGGATATTTCATTTATTTATGTATTTATTTAGGATTTATTTATAAATCACCCTTCACCAAAAGATATCAGGATGGTAAACAATAAATATATTGCTAAAAGATGTAACATACAAAAAAACCCAATAAAGTGTAATAAGAAAGTATAAAACAAATTGGTCAACTTATAGCTTAAAATAACAGAAAAACTGGCCTGCGGCACATCCACAAAAGTGCCATAAAAAATAGTTTCCTTTCCTAGGTGGCATAGAAGTAGAGAAGAGCCTCTTCATCTTAGATCGATCCTCTGGTATACAATATGTAGAAACCTATTTTCCTGTGATTGACAAAAAGCTAGCTCTCCCTTTTCCAGAATCATTTTTTCCCTGCCCCTGCATATGTCTGGTTGAACTCACTGAAAGATCTGAAAGGGTAAACTACCACTCATCCTATATCCAGGACAGCTGATGCAGTCTTGCCAAGAGCAACATTTGGAAAGCCTATCCATGTCACTTAATATTGTTGATCTCACACTTGACACAGATTGAGCAAATTATGAGGAAGTATTACTCATGAGCTCCTGTAACCAGACAACTGGGAACACTACAGGGAACAATGATAAAGCAGGCCTAGAGTAAAATCTACCAAGGTCACACAGATTTAAGAGAAGCACCAGAAAGGGCACCAAAGAAAGACTCATTAGGCCCTTACTGTTCTTCTGGTCATGCAAACACGAGTTGCATCATAATGAGTTATTTTTTCACCCTCCATGCCTTAGAAAATTCTGGGACTGGATATTGTAAAATGTGCTTTGTGAGGGACCACCCTTGAAGTGAATTAAGAAAGTCACAGTTGGTGCAGAATACACTTGTGTTCTTGCTGACTGATACTGGAAGGCATGATATGGACATATTCCCCAACCTCTGAAGCGGCTGTTCTAGTTATCAGTCCGCTTAGAATTAATTGTGCAAGATCTTGTCTGCAAAGCCTCAGTTTAGAGTCCTATTTATTTTTAGTTTCTTTCTTCCCCCAACGTAGTCAATCCCACAGGTGTAAACTTATTTGCCTGAGTCAAGCAAACCATCCTACATGCTCTCATGGCACCAAGTAACAAAGGAAAAGAGGAAGGGAGCAAAAAAGAAAGAAAGAAAAGGCAGAAGGAAATGAGGGAGATATGGAAATAAATGAATTTGTCTGTATGAGCGCAGCTATTCTGTGAGATCAGAATAGAGCTTGTGGATCAAACTAATGTACTGTACGTACAGTGGAGACATGTGCAAAGTTAGCTGAAAAACTGAAAAACTGCCATAGTGTCATCACATCAGGAATGGAGCAGTGTCAATGAGATGGTGTTTAACATTCCTCCTAACTTCTGCTTTGCCAAATTCAAAATCTTTCTCCATGGTTCCAGATTCATCTTTACTTTACATATATATGGAATCCTGCAGGGGGAATGCATGGGGGTGGTAAGTTTCTGGTGAAAAGCAGCTGGGGGCAGGGGAACTCTCTCTCCTCTGCCACTTATATGCTCTTTGACAAGGATTTTTAGCAGGGAAAAAGCAGCCATCAGGCAAATCTGATCTGTTGCTGCCTTGTAGTATGTGCACCTTGGCCCTGAAAGAGGTTGTGCCTAATGTTCTTTTCATCTGTGACTGTGGCAGCATCTGTTTATGACAAAGCTATTGTCTCTCAGTGATATTGAACTCCCTTCCATGGATGATGAGGTTGGCCCTCTCTCTGCTCACCCTCCACTGGACAGCAAAGAACTTTTTATTCAGACAGCTATGGGCCATTAACTAGTCACTGTGGAAGTGTCTTTTAACAAGGAGAATTGCACTGTTTTCCTTTCTTCTTGTTGTTTCTCAGTGCTTTTAAATGGTTTCAATTCCATGCTTGGCTTAATATGGTAGCTCAATGGTTCTTCAGTATTATAATTAATTGGGTTTTAGTTACATTTTGTTACATTCATGTTGTAATCCCCTTTGAATCTGCACTAGGAGAACAGCAGGATACAAAAAATAAAAATAAAATGGCCTTTCTTTTCTACCATGACTACACCAAAGAGGCAATGTTAAAACAAGAAACCACATTCTGATGAGAAGAACATGAAAAGGTCAGGACATGTAGCTTGAGTCTGTAGTTGCTTGAAATGTTGACAACCACGTTTCTGTCTTAAATAGGATTTGCTCCACTGCACACATTTGCTTTGGGCAACTGTTTACTACCACTCTGCCACTTCTAAATAACACATGGTGATTGCCTGCAGTGATGGCTGGTGCCTTCCATGTCACTGGAGCAGCAAATCTGCTCTTGGTTTTAGGAATTATCCAAGGTGCTGAAAGCTATCCCCAGTATAGGCTAAGTGGCTTGGTTAACTCCTTTGAAGTTCACACTAAAACATGGATACACCAGCCCACTGATGCAGGAGCCATCAGCTACCACTGATTGATTACATGGCTCTCTAGGGATATGTATTAATTTAACCCACACTCTCAAAATGCCACTTCACTCTGGCAAGGAGTAACTTCAGTAGTAAGCAGCTCTCAGTCCCCAAGAGCTAGGGAGCAAGTCTTTTATTGTGCAACCATGCTGTCTCATCTGTGTGTGTATATGTTCCAGACATGGGCTGGAATCCTGTTAGTGACATACATAATCTTAAGCTCACATTGCCCATGTATCTCTTTTTATGGTTGGTACAGTGGGGGACTTCACTACCCTCCTCCCAGAATGACCTCCACCCACTTGAGACTCACTTTTCTCCTATTCTCCCCCTTCCCCCAGCCATTTAGCAGTCAGTGGAGAGCAGAAGCACATTGAGAATCTTATGGCTATGTCTCTATAGGTAAATGTATAATGACCAAGGCTTTCAGGTCCTCCAGAGGGATATAGCCAGAAGCTTCTCTCTCTCTCTCTCTCTCTCTCTCTCTCTCTCTCTCTCACACACACACACACACACACACACTGTCCATCAGCTGCAAAATGGTGTTACCTGCACGTATACCCCCTCCCTCCAATAATTCATAATTCAGCAATATTGGACATTTCACGAGGTCTAGGTAGACCAGGGCAGACCGAAAGTGGATTCAAGTGAAGGCCACCCAGGACCTAATGAAGATGTCTTGGAAATTCCCAACAGACATGCCCAAGATAAGCAGAGCCCCTTGGTATCAGAGTCATCAAGGTGGAATGTGCTAATCCCCTCTTGGACACTCTTGGCAGTGAGTCATACTCCAAAACAAACAGTGACCAGAACACCCATTATCCCCACAAATGTCTTCACTCACACCTTTCCTCTCCCACAATAAGGAGGCTGCCATAAATGCATCAACTTAAATATCTCAGCCATTTGCAGCAATTAACAAAGTCAGAGTTTCTATTATTTAACTGTGGGAAATTTATCTAAGCATTGTTTCACACTCGAACCCCCACCTTCAGGATAAGAAACTGGGTATAAATATTAGTTTCAAACAATAGCCAAGTGTGCACAGTACTTCATACACCATCACTCTGCTGGACTGCTGTGGCACCCTCAAATTCTTGCCTGAGTCTTCTTTGCTGCACAAACCTCTGCTCTTCGGACTGGTAATTATGGCCCATGTTTCCCCAAATCTATTCCTTTATCCACATTTTTCTGCCTTATTTCTTCATTAGCCTTGTGTGGTCTCTTGTGAAATGCTTCTGTGCTTATTTTCCCATAAAAAACATTTTTATTTACTTCAAACTCAGAGTCTTTGCATTGAGTACTGGTATACACAGGTGCAAAGGTCCCACAAGTTACCTGACCTCTCACAACCATACCTTTGAGCTAATTAAAATTCCCCAATTTAATATTATAATTTTAGTGTCATGAGTGGGTCCCCATGGACCCCACCAATTCAGGTAATGACAGCCATGGAGGAGGTGGCCAGCAGGACGAAGGGGGTCCTTCAGGAGGGGAGATAGGAAACGTGGCATAGTTCTGCCTGGGCAGAACTTTATATTCCATCTCCCAATGCAGGCTCTCAGCCACTGGTCTCTTCCACCTGAAGCCTTCCCATGTTTTCATACCATATCTTCTGTGTTCATTCTTTACACAACAAAGAAAAGAAGATGCAACAGAATAAACATGAGGATGCCAATGTCTTTTCAGGTCATTAGTCAAGATGGCATGCATAGTTTGTAGGAATATATTAAGCAGAGCGCAGCAGGGCTAGTGCAATATGAGCTTGTGGTAGAAACGGGAGTAATTACTCAGGATGTTCTTGTAAGGGAAACTTATGTTTATTGTCCCAGGAAATCTATCTTGGGATAGGAAAGGAGACAGATGAAAGAAGTTGACCTGAACTTGGTTAGAAAAGCCTCTAATAGCTGACTCTCATGTGTGGATGTAAGCTAGCATCCCTTATTAGGGGTTGGAGCCCCATGGATGCTCCTTCCCAGACAAAGAGAACAAAGAGTGTAACCTTGTTGCACTGCACTGTTATAGCACTATTATTCCAATTTAACTATGGCTGTCTCCTGTGGAATCCTGGGATTTGCAATTTAGGGAGGGGCATTTAGTATTCCCAGCCAGAGAGCTCTTGGGTTTCACTAAACTACAAATCCCAGAATTCCACAGGAGGCAGCCATAGCAGTTAAAGTGGAATAATAGCACTATAACAGTGTAGTGCAATAAGGCTCTAACATCTTAAGAGAAGGGGGAAGTGACCCCTGAAGGGAAGAAGGAAGCAAAAGTCTTAAGTACTTAGATCAAAGAAAGATACAGGGAGGTGAAAACAAAGGGCAGGCATTATCTAGACTCCACCCTCTCACTAATCATTTTATACAAGAGTTGATGCCTCTTTGCTTCCAACATGGTTCTCTCTCCAATTCCATTTTTATCCTTACAACATCCCTGTGAAGAAGTCTATCATCAATAGCGCAAGATCACCCAATGAGTTTAAAGATCTAATGGGGGTTTGAACCTGTGTCTTCCCAGTCCTCATCTGACACTCCAACCACCACATTGATCAAAGAAGCCCATATGAATGGGTTTGTTCATGTAACACTCTACAGAACTGATGTATTCAGAATCTGATAATTAATCAGAAACAGGGAAATAGATGCATGATGTAATATACTAAAGGCATCCAGGACGTTCTGTCAAATTAAGGGAATAAATGTGTGGTCTAAAGCATCCTTCCTGTTTATTCCTGTTCTTCCCATTTGTTCCAATTTGAATTTAGCCTTCTGGAACATGACCAATCAGAATTCTGTATAGCACTCCAAACAGGGCCATATCCAGACACTGAATTTCAGTATTCATAGTTTAAATAGCTCTGTGGGAAATACTCCTCTTAATAAAAATGCTACATTTAAATCATACTTACCTCTTACTGTTTGAAGTGGTACAACCCAGAATCAGGTGTATAAATTCATCAATCATATTCATAGGAACTCAGTTTGCTGAAGGGTTTTGGTTTTGGTTTTGGTACTTAGCAGAAGCAATTTTCCTCTTTAAAGAATGCAGATATGCTCTTGGAAGCTAGTCACTTCCAGTTTCTAAGAAAGACCTGCTAGGGGCTAAAACAGCCTAAGCAGCATTATGCTGAAATGACAAATTGTGACCCACAGAAGCTTTGGAAGTACCATGGGGGGTAATTGAAGGGATGTTGGGGTAGGCCCCACAAACCAACCAGAGGCTGCAAGCACCCTGCAGGTCCCACTTTGCTCATTCTTGGTATAAGGGTAGCAAGATTTGTTATCTATTTTTCTTTTAAAAAAACACAGCTGAAAAACATGTTAGGTCTATGTTCTAGTAAAAGGTACTATCCAAGTGGATTAGAAAACTGGAGGATTGGATTCCAGGGTTGATACTACAAACACATGGCAGTTTAGCTTGTTTCAGAATCCCAGTGCTGTAGCTTTTAATAACATACTCCCACTGGTGCAAAATTAAGTTTATTTACTGCTTCCTCCCTCCCTCTTGTTTCAATTAGATCATATTGCCCTTTGGGAACTATCAAAGCAAATGCACCTCTGCATCTGGCAGTATTTTCTTTCAGATCTGGGTTCATTACCATCCAAATGATTTATTTATTTATTTATGCATGCATGCATGCATGCATGCCCCCAAGGTGAGCCAACATGTCATCTCTTCTGTTTAATGCAGTCAACTAAGTCAAGAATTGTAACCAGGGAAGCTGGTGGAACAAGAAAGCTACTTCAGATTATAACACCAGGGATAATTTTAATCCAAGAAGGTATTTTGAGCATTAATGCAGAGGAAAGTGCAGTTATTTATTTCTTCAAAAGGTCTAGACTACCTTTTTGCCATATGGCAGCTGACAAATAGTTAGAAAGATATGTATCACATTTCATAAAAAGAACATTGCATTAAAGCTGTTGAGATAAAGCAAATTAAACCTTAACTGACAAAAACACACACACCTTAGCTACTACAGTAAAACATCTGCCCACCACACTCACTCATCCTTCAACAGAAAACTTTTAGATGAGTGTGGTGTTCATACCACCACTTATATTCAGGGGCTACCCACTTTCCACCCTTGGCTATTATATTGACCAAGGATAAATTGGGTGCCTGAGAATTAAGGAGGTAGGGGTGAAGAAAGAAAGATAAACCTGGGGTGGGCAGAAGGTAGATCAGGTAGCTCTGATAAATGTATAGGTGATTTGTAGTAGAATGCTGGCTTCTAACTACAAATTGTTTAACAACTAAAAAGCTCTCCCAAGTCTCCTTGTTGTTGTGTGCCTTCAAGTCATTTCTGATTTATGGCAGCCCTAAGGCGGCGAATCTATCACAGGGTTTTCTGAGGGCTGAGAGAGTGTGACTGGCCAAAAGTCACACACTGGGTTTTCATGACTGAGCAGGGATTCAAACCCTGGTCTCCAGAGATGTAGACCAACACTCAACCCTGAAAAAAGAACACTAGGTGATATTTGCTAGCTTGGTTCTAGTACTGATCACAGATTCTTGCTCTGAGTGTATGCTCAGAGGCATATTTGATCTCATCAGGAGGACTTTAAACTGAGTTGTATGGGGGAGGGAGACAGTACTCTTGAAGGCAGGAGTTCATCGAGTGCTAGAGATAATAGCCCAAATGTTATACAGAGAACAAGGCAAATAACCCAACAACCCAACAATAGGAGGAATAAACCCTTTAAAAGGCAGATAGGGGAAGTGGCCCATGGTCTCAGATGTCTCTATATGAATGCACAGAGCATGGGAAATAAACAGCATGAACTTGAACTCTTAGCACAGCAAAACAAATATGATATCATAGGCATCACTGAAACCTGGTGGGATGAGTCTCATGATTGGAATGTATGAATAGAGGGGTATAGCCTATTTCAGAAAAAAAGACCAAGCAGGAAGGGTGATGGAGTAGCATTATGTGTTAAGGATGTGTACACCTGTGAACATCCATGACTTAAATCCTGGGAGCCAGGCTGAGAGCATTTGGGTAAAAATTAAGGGAGAGAGAAGCAGCAGGGATATCATTCTGGGGGTCTACTACAGACCTCCAAGCCAAACTGAGGACTTGGATGATGCCTTCCTGGAACAGATGACCACACATTCAGAAAGGAGAGATGTAGTAGTAATGGGGAATTTCAACTATCGTGATATCTGTTGGAAGTCCAACTCTGCCAAGAATTTAAGGTCCAACAAATTCCTCAGAAAAGGGGAAGCTAAGCATAGTCAGACATGCATTCTAGACTTTAAGAAAGCTGATTTCAGAAAGCTTAGGGAATTAGTGGGGGTGATCCCATGGTCAGGAATACTAAAAGAGAAGAGAATTCATGAGGGATGGGAGCTTCTTAAAAGTGAGATACTGAAGGTGCAACTTCAAACAGTTCCAATGAGGAGGGAAAATGCGAGGTGTCTAAAGAAGCTAGGATGGATATCGAAAGAACTCTCAATTGAGCTAAGACTTAACAAGGACATGTAGAAGAAATAAAAAAGTGGGGTGGGGAATCACCAAAGAAGAATTCAAACAAATAGCCAGCTCATGTAGGGGGAAAGTCAGAAAAGCCAAAGCACAGGTGGAGCTCAAGCTTACTAGAGAGGTTAAAAACAATAAAAAGGGCTTTTTGGGGTATGTCCATAGCAAAAAGAAGAGCAAGGAAATGGTAGGGCTGCTGCCTGGAGAAGATGGTGAAAGGCTAACAGGGGACAGAAAAAAGGCAGAACTACTAAACACTTTCTTTGCTTCAGTTTTCTCCCAAAGGGGGAACAGTGCTCAACTTGGGGAAGATGGAGCAGATGATGCAGTAGGGGAAATACAACACAGAATTGGTAAAGAGGTAGTTCAAGAATACCTGGCTAGTATAAATGAGTTCAGGTTTCAAGGGCCAGATGAACTTCATCCAAAGGTATTAAAAGAACTGACAGAAGTAATCTCAAAACCACTGTCAATAATCTTTGAGAATTCCTGGAGAACAGGAGAGGTCCCAGCACACTGGAGGAGGGCAAATGTTGTCCCCATCTTTAAAAGTTGGGGGGGGGGCAAGACCCAAAGAATTACCGCCCAGCCAGCCCGACATTAATACTAGGAAAGATTCTAAAGCAGATCATTAAACAGTCTGTAACCACTTAGAAAGGAATGCCATGATCACAAAAAGTCAACACGGATTTCTCAAAAACAAGTCGTGTCAGACTAATCTCATATCTTTTTTTGATAGAGTTACAAACTTGATAGATGAAGGAAATGCTGTGGGTGTAGTGTATCTTGATTTCAGTAAGGCTTTTGACAAGGTCCCCCATGATATTCTTGCAAAAAAGTTACTAACCTGTGGGCTAGACAATGCAACTGTCAGGTGGTTGTAATTGGTTGAGCGAACAAACCCAAAGGGTAGTCACCAATGGCTCCTCTTCATCCTAGAGAGAAGTGACCAGTGGGGTGCCACAGGGTTCTGTCCTGGGCCCAGTGCTATTCAACATCTCAAGTCCGTTCAGCAGTTCACCTACCTGGGAAGCATCATCTCCTCAGATGCCAAGATTGACAAAGAGATCGATCACAGATTAGCAAAGGCATATAGTGCATTTGGAAGACTTCACAAAAGAGTCTGGAGCAATAAACACCTGAGGCAAAGCACAAAAATCAGTGTGTATAGAGCCATCGTACTGTCTATCCTCCTTTATGGATCTGAAACATGGGTCATCTATCGCCACCACCTACGACTCCTCGAGCGCTTTCATCAGCGCTGTCTACGCACAATCCTAAATATACACTGGACTGACTATGTGACGAATGTTGCTGTCCTTGAGCAAGCAGGGATCACCAGCATTGAGGCCATGATATTGAGAACACAGCTGCGCTGGGCAGGGCACGTTTCTAGGATGGAGGACCATCGCCTCCCAAAAATACTACTCTACGGTGAACTCGCCACGGGTCAGCGTAAGAGGGGCGCTCCAAAAAAGCGATACAAAGACTCCCTGAAACAACATCTCAGGCTTGGCCAAATTGATCACCAACAGTGGTCCGCCCTGGCCTCACATCGGGAGGCATGGAGACGCACTATCCACAATGCTGCAGCCTTATTTGAGAACTCACGACGAACAAGTCTTGAAGAGAAACGACAACGCAGAAAGAATCACAACCCAAAAACATCACCCAAGGAGACCTTCTGCTGTGCTTTTTGCAACCGGACTTGTTTATCTCGGATTGGCCTTTTTAGTCATCAGCGCGCTTGCAGAAAGCGCGGGATGAGTCCTTCCTGAATCTTCGTTTGCGAAGAAAAGCCAGAGAGAGGATGAGGGAATAGAGGGTATGCTTAAGTTTGCAGATGACACCAAATTAGGAGGGATAGCTAATACCCCAGAGGATAGAATTAGAATCCAAAATTACCTCAACAGATCAGAAAGCTGGGCCAATACTAACAAAATGAATTTCAACAAAGAGAAACATACGATACTACACTTGGGCAGTAAAAATGAAATGCACAGATATAGGATAGGTGACACCTGGATTGGTGGCAGTACATGCAAAAAGGATCTAGGAGCCTTAGTGGACCACAACCTCAACATGAGTCAGCAGTGTGATGCAGCAGCTAATAAAGCCAATGCGATTCTAGGCTGCATTGATAGTATAGTGTCTAGATCAAGGGAAGTAATAGTGCCACTCTATTCTGCTTTGGTCAGACCTCACCTGGAATACTGTGTCCAATTCTGGGCACCACAATTCAAGAAGGATATTGAGAAGCTGGAACGTGTCCAGAGGAGGGCAACCAGGATGGTGGGTGGTCTGGAAGCCATGCCCTATGAGGAGCGGCTTAGGGAGCTGGGCATGTTTAGTCTGGAGAAGGTTGAGAGGAGACATGATATTCATGTTTAAATAAAAATTTGAAAGGATGTCATACTGACTGCTGCTCCAGAGACTAGGACAAGGTGCAATGGGTTCAAACTACAGGAAAAGAGATTCCACCTGAACATTAGGAAGAACTTCCTGACAGTAAGAGCTGTTCGGACGTGGAATACACTGCCACCTAGTGTGGTGAAGTCTCCTTCTTTGGAGATTTTTAAACAGAGGCTGGATGGCCATTTGTCGGGAATGATTTGATTGCGTATTCCTGCATGGCAGTGGGTTGGACTGGATGGCCCTTGAGGTTTCTTCCAACTCTATGATTCTATGATTCACAGTCTACTGCATTAAGCAGTAGTGTATGATCAGAGGCATATTTCACAGTCTACTGCATTAAGCTTCGCACTTGATTCCAGTTTGTGGTCCTCATAGTGTTCAAATGAAAACAACAAACAAATAGAATCTGTAGTCCTAAAGTCTGTCTATTCCTGTGTCAAGGCACATAGCTCTATAGTCCTTAGGGCAGGGTTATGTAACTGCAGTGGATCCAGAGGCCAATTTTCTACCCCTGGGTCTCTCCAGGGACCATGTGGACTACCAAAAATGAAAAAAAAAAAAAAAACCCAAACCAAAAAACACCACCAACTTGTACATGATGGTTAGTCCACTTCTGGTTTTGAAAAAAGAGGTTTTTAAAATATGAAACAGAGCAGGGCATATCTGCTGTCCATTTAAAAGGTGAATTGCCACACCTGGAGGTTTCTAGGAGAGGTAATTTGTATTATTTGCCATTAAGTCAGCTTTGACTTATGGCAACCCTATGAATGTGAGACCTTCAAGAGCTTCAGTCATCAACAGCACGGCTCAGGTTTTATGAACAGAGGACCATGGCTTGCTTGATTGAATCAATCCATCTGTAATATGGTCTTTTTTTCCTACTGCCTTCCACTTTGCCAAGCATTATTGTCTTTTTCATCTTATGATGTGTTTAAAGTACAATAGCCTCAGTTTAGTCATTTGGGCTTCTAGTGAGCCAAGGTGGTGGTGAATTTTCTAATGAAAAAATCCAAAAAGAAGTGCCAAACCCCCCCCCCCATACATTCACACCTTTTTGTGTGTGCAGAAGAAGGACAGTCCAGGGAGTCTGGAGGGGTTGGGGGCAAAAAAACCTGTCATGGGAGACCTCTTGCAATCCCAGGGCTGCATTTTACCTGCTCGTGCCTTAGGGCTGCTATTTTACAATCCTTGTGATCACATCTATTGGTTTACATCTGTCTTTTCCAAACTGGTGCTTCTGTATGTGCTGGACTACAGCTCCTATCATCCCCAGCCAGAATGGGAAAACCTTAGCTTCTGGAGCAGCAGGAGACTGTGCAGCTGCTGTGCTTCTTGCTTTATTGCTTCCATTAGCCCCCAGTGGCTCCCCACTCCATCTGCTGAAGCAACAGTACTGCAGTACATTAGTGCATACTTTCCTACTATCTTAAAATGATTAAAGGGATGAGAAGAACATCCCAGCTTTACTGACATGCATTTTGGTTGAACTATGTAGCTTTGGAGGAAAAAATGAAGCATATTTTTCTGTAGGCAAAATCCAGATGTAGGGCCACTGTCAGAGTCACAACTGAGACTGCATACAGACTGTGCTGGCTATATTTCTCCCTCCGGGTATGCCACCAGAAATTGCAGACAGAGTTAACAGGAAAAGGGTGTGTGTGCACGTGCGTGCACCTGTCCACTCACCCCCACATCACCTATCGATTTATGGTGACCCCATGAATTTCACAGGTTTTTTATGCAAGGAATACTCAAGAGGTGGTTTTGCCAATTCCTTCCTTTGAAATATAGCATCAAGGTACACAGAATAAAAAGACTCAAACAGCTGGGGAAATGATAAATGGTGTGCTACCCTGACCTCTAGTGGCTTTTCCTATGCCATACATCTGTTTTGAAAGTTCTGCTTTAGAAATTAGATAGTATGGCAGGGCCTAAAGGCACAGCCTAAGCTGAAGTAAATCATAACAGTGGGGTAAACATTATAGAAACAGAAATAAAAACTGCAATTCTTTTCATTTTCTAGAATGCTGATGCCCTAGCAGTCAGAATTAAGACACTGATCAGGAGCCTGTGCAATGGATTTTTCTGGTGGAGCGCAGTGTGCACAGAACTGGCCTCACCCTTTAAACCAGAGATTCATCTGCCGTGGCCTTGCAAGCATGGACGTGGCAGCGAGGTCCTCAGGCCGTAGGTTTGATTAGAGTTTCCTTCTCTTAGATGGTTGACCTTACAGGTTTGGACGAGCACCATCTGCCCGGGTTTGGGATTAGAGTTTTCCTTCTCCTAGGACGGTTGCCACAAGGCTAGAGAGCCCATCCTGCCCTTTGACGCTCTTTGTCAGACCCTTCGGTTTTGACCTGTCTGGCATGGGAGACCCTACCAGTGGCTATTATGCCACCGCCAGCATAGCTCAAAATATCATTAGGGTACGCAAGCCTCTCTCCCACGACAAGGGGGCGCCAATGGAGAAGTATGATCAGGAGACCTATGTTAAAAAGAAATGGAAAGTTTGCAAGACTCTTAAGCCAAATGAAGGTAATATTTTGCATATTGCTTGAATATTTCACAACCAGAGGTAATGGTCATGACCCAGAAGAGGTGGAAGAGCATATTTTTTTGGAAATTCTCTTCTACTTCAATCCAGTAAGAATTTTTACAGCTGTTTACAATTAATACCATAAAAATTAAATACAGTACAATGCTCAAGCCTAAATCTGATTTAGTCTCAACAGCAGTTGATCATTCAGTCAATGGAACTCATGTGAGTGTTGACTTACCAAGTTTGCATTGACTCTTTCTGGGACTAACAATTAGATTTAGACCACAGTGAGCCAACAAAAGTAAATATAGGATAAAAATAAAAGCTGAAGATACTGGGAAAAAAATGTAAAAGGTCAATATGGTGCAGAAAGTTTCAGGCACAGCAAGCAGCAACCCTCTCTGAAAACAGGCATATTTTTAAAACAACAATTAATGCTAAAGTATCACTACTGGAAAGGCCACCTTTCTAATAGATAAGGAAAGGCAGGAAAATATCCTTGTCCACCCACAATCTGTTAGTAGTGCTTTCCACTCTCCACTTTAGGCCTCTCCAAGCCATTGTGATTCACTGTTTCCATGACAACATGTGGACCATCATGACCGAGGAAGAGGTATGGAGGAGGCCTGAGCCATCACAATTACCTGATCTTTTCAGTCATCCCATGGTAATGAAGTTGAGGGGTTAGAAGAGTGAAACATTCTGCTCTATGCACAAGTTATCCATCATAAAGAGAACCTAGACTGTTGTCTAAGAGAGCACATTTATGAATATGCATGTATGACAAGAGAATTTGGTTCTTACAATCCAGCTCTTTGTAACACACCCTCATTATTAACACTTTAACTTAACACTTCAGCCCTCTATGCCTCCCATAAGCCTGCCATGGAGTCATGGTAGACAATATGAAACAGTGTGAAAAGTGGCACTGGAGGCTGCAAAGGGAAGGGTTAAATCAGTGACAATCACCTTTGTCCCATATACCAGCAGGGCAACTCAGGATCCAAGCCCTCTTCTCAACATTTAGCCAGATTAATAATTTTTGCTTGATTGAATAGGTATTCCACTTTAACAGGGCATTTTTTAAAAAAGATATGCTGGATTTTTAATGGCATCCAATATGGCACTTGCCACTGACAGGCTTTTGTAAGTGTCTTCTCACTTTCTTGCTCCCACAGAACAGAATGCCTCTTCCCAAGACAGTACCTGTTATGACATGCATGTGCTTAACCGAAAACGGAAAGTAAAGCAGGCATTTTGTTCAGAACAAGTTTTATTCATATGCAAATACATAACTGCTTTTAAAATCAAATGGCACACATGATCCAGCAATTAATTTCTTTCAATTACCCTTTTTCCGTACAAGTTGTCCCAAAGGTATGATAATACTTTTCAGAGAATAAAAATATTATGCAAAATTATTCAAGCGCATATACCAAAAAAAATCATATAATGTAATCATTTACCCTTGATGGAAGAAAATGGGGGGATTTTCTTGTCAATATGCACCATGATAGATAGATACCGTAGGAGTATAGAATTCAAACTCAAAACTTCTCTTTTAGGAGATATTCTCAAGACTACAAGTTCTTTCCCTGCTCTCCTTGCTTATCCATTCTAGCTGTCATTGACCATCTACCATGTACATAAGGGATTGATGGATAGTCATTTCTAAACCAAGTTTCAGAAGGAAGTCAGGATTATCTGGCTCCCCTACTTCAGATTACTTCCTAGAAAGCCAAGTCTAGTCGGTGCAATATCAGGGTTATTTGCACCTCGGATTTCCTGAACCTGATCCTTGCCCTGCTCTCACTCATACTAGGTTCAGAAACAAACCATCTGACAGAGGGAATTCACCCATTACAGTACAACCCCCATATCGGTGGGGGATGCATTCTTGGACTTACCAAGGAAACATGAAACAGCAGATAATAATGAACACTATTGAAAAGAACGACTTCTGGCCCAAGCATACCAGAGTCATGCTGAAGGATCTAGAGATTCCTCCAGAGAATACCTTTCTAGACATTTTCTAGACCCTCCAGTGCAACCTATGGTCAACTTCTTGTGGAAGCACACCATAGAATCATGCTGGAGGACCTAGAAAATGTCTAGAGAACTTATTTTTTCAGACATAGGTAAATGAAACCGTGGGTATCTGCCCCACAGATACAGGGGTTGTACTGTACACAAAAGCAGCCAAGGAGAGAGAGAGAGAATTACAGTATATGTTTGTGCATGACTCAGTTCTAACAAAGTATTTATGATCCTTATTGTTGGCGAGGGGGGATAAAATCTCTGCTGTTTAGATAATAAATGCAACAGGTTTTCCCCCACTTATGTATGACAGACAACATTGGGATCAACTTTCAAAACCTTTTTTTCTGGAGGACAGTTTCTAATTAACTGTTCATAGTGATAGTTTTTACATACAGAATGGTTGTTATGCTTGAGAGACTTCCAAAAGTGTGCTTTTGTACTTGTTATTTTGCTACGCTCCATTCTTTTTTATTTTTAAGCCTCATGGTGGTATAGGAAACCATCCTTTTCACTCAAGCTGCAAAACTTCATGTACAACGATGATGCTACATGAATCATTTATTTTAAAAGATTTTTGTCTAGGAACCTGCCACGTCTAGTCTCTCCTAGCTCACATCTCCTGTTCTCCTTCCTTGCTGACTAACTCATACTGAGAATCTTCATAAATATGAAAAGCCAGTGAACTGAACTGTGTGTGACAGTGGAGAGGAAATGGCAAACATCACGTGGTGAACACGATTGCCTATGCTTTCCTCATTCCCTCTACCATTCAGAAAGAAATAAGGCTGTGCAAGAGGCACCATATTCACCCTTTCCCATTTGGATTATTTCTGTATGAAGCAGCAACTCCAGTCCCAAGGCAGGATCACTTGCCACGTCTGTCCTCTCTGCTCGTGGCTACTGAACCTCTCAAGCAGAATGTGATGGTGGCTCTTGCTGAGGTCTCAGTTCTTCCCCAACTCTGCTCTGTTCAAGCTCAGCTATGACAGACATGTACTTAAATTCAGTTGGCCGGTGGTTAAATGTTTCCACTAACTGGTACACCTCCTGACGGTCAGTGGCATAAAAAAGCTGCACCTGGCTGGCTAGGCACTGAGCTTCTTGTACACTCTGGAAAATTTTAAACAGAAAAAAAAGACAATGCAAGTTGTTGGAAGATTTAGAGGCCTTCTTCAGTTCTGGAATAATCCTATGAAATATCCTAGCTTGAGCTCAGAGATGGGCTATGGTTCAGGACTCTCCTGAATGTAATCATCATCATCATCTCATATTGTTACCCCACCCCTCTGTTAAAAACAATCAGGGTGGCTTACAACAATTAAAATATCAATCCAGCTGGAGAATAAAAGGTGCATGCTTGCAGTGGGATGTTGGTCAGGTTCCTGTCATGAAACTGAATTATGCATCACTGAAGCACTAGCTCCTCCAACATTTAAAACTTCAGAAAGCAAGAGGGAAATTTCATGACTAAATGCTTCTTTGCCTAAAAAGTGGGGGCCAGACTTGCCTCCCAGCAAACAGAATAGCAGGCAAGAAGGTTCTACCTTATAAGTTGCAGATAAAACACTTGGAAATATTATTCTTATCATATGTTGGATGATAATTTAACGCAAGAACCCCTGGCCCTCCAGGTGCTGCTGAACACCAGTTCCCATCAGCCCTAGGCAGCCTGGCCAATGATGAGGTATAATGGGAGTAACAGTTCATCTGTATCTGGATGTCTGAAGGTTCCCAATCCCTGCTTTAAAGGAACAGGGCAGAGGAAGGAACATACATACTAAATAAAATGTGATGCACCAGTTTTAACACAAGCCTCTTACATACATTCATTCAGCACTTGATCTTATGTCTTATACCTACTATCTCAATTTCATTTTTTCACCACACTGTAATGTTATGCCTTATGTCAGCAAATACTGTGTTCATTCAACAAAGTCACTCAATAATAAAACTCAATAAAAGTATATATTACAAAATTAGTACAGGACTGATGTTCTGGGGTATTGTCAATGTGTCATTAGGATCTAAGTCACACCATGTCTTATAGCCAGGGAAAACCATTTCACTCTTTTTTCATGTACCCAGAATAATGAATTCTGCTGAATGGCTCAACCAACCTCTGCAATCTGTATGATGATATGAAACCTTGCATTTGTGTGCACAGGTCACCCTCGAATCTGCAGGGGACACATTCCTGGACTTACTGTTTATAAGTGAAACTGTGGATAATAAAAACCCTATTAAAATAAAGGACTTATTCTACAAACATACCAAACATGCACTGGAGGACCTAAGTATTCCTAGAGAAGACACTTCTCTAGGCAATTTCCAGTATAACTCTATGGTATGTCTCCTTTTCAGTTGTGGATAACTGAAACCATGGATATTGGTTCCGTGGATACGTGTGTATTTGTGTGTGTGTGTGTGTGTGTGAGAGAGAGAGAGAGAGAGAGAGAGAGAGAGAGAGAGAGAGACTTGTATATAGAGAATCTGGTTGCAGATTCAACAAGCAAAGTGCTGATCAGCTCAGAGTCCCTTCAAAGAAAAGAAACACAAAACTGAATATGAATTTCTCTTTCTGATCCCTGCTAATCCCTGGATCATGATGTTCCTATTAATACCTAAAATCTCAAGCAAAATATCCCACTGGTACAGTATGCTTGAAAACAGTCACCCTTCTTCTGCACTTATCAATCAACCAAAACAGTTGCACAATCTTTTCCACTGATACTACTTGGGGGGGGGGAGGGAAGGTACAAATAGCTATGTTTCTGTTTACCAAACATTTAGAATCCATTTCTGCTGTCATCAGTACAATTCCTTTTTCCTCCTGAAGTTCAGGATAATGGTACAAGACCAACAGGCTGGGAGCTACTTCACCTTGTGTCTGCAGCAAACAGAAATAATAATGTGACCCTTCAACAAAGATTAGACAGAATTTTAATTAATGAACAAATCCTTTGAAAAGTTTGGTGAACACACAGACACAAAGAGGCACCCAAGAGAAATGAAGAAGCAAACCATCCTAACAACTGGAATCTGCAACACAATACTGCAGCAGAATGCTCCCTGTTCGAGACTCTAGTCAATCCATTCCTGCCCCCGACCTTTCCATTCCACTAACAGTTGTTAGCATCCCATTGGCTCTGAGTATACTCAGTCCTCATTAGACTGTTTTTTTTAAAAAATCTATTTTTATGTGAATCACTTTCCTATTCTGTGCATGGTGGTGTTTTATCTACATAAGCAATGGCACAGAGAAAACTGAGATTATTATTAGTATATATGATCACCATCATCACCCTATGCATATTATAACAAAAACTATGTGGTATTAGGACACCAAAGTGAATTCCTCTGAACTATTTCGTTCTTCTTATGTGAAGTTTCCATGGAAAACAACATACAGTTGTTTTTGAAAGTGTGTTACATCAAATAAGAACACCTACAGCAATAGACTTGTTCTTATCATTCTCTCAAATAATACTGTGTTCAACTCACAGGAACATAAAACTACCAGCTATCATCTGTCCAAAATGTAAAATAATTTCCATTTAACAAAGAGCAGGTACTATCCAAAGAAGCATGAGCAGAGACCCATTGACACATTGGGCATTTGTATTTTTTATCCAAACACCATTTTTTTTGTCCCCATTTTGAATTTAAGAAGCAGCTTGAAATTGTAGCATAATGTGGGCTATTGTGTTAAATGTATTTATTTATTTATATTTCAAAATTTCAGAGTACACTGGTAATAAAAATACACATGAAATCAATGATACTATCCTTCAACTCATTAATGTTCTATTTTTCTATTTTTTTTCTTTAAAATCCTTCTAAAATCTTAGCTTCCAACCTCCCCTTTTCCTTTTTGATTAGCTCCCAAATATTATATAAAAATCCCTCCTAATTTGGACTTTCCCAAATATTATATAAAAATCCCTCCTAATTCTTATATTGTCTCATACATACACTTTATCATATATAACAATTTGATTCTTTATTTACATTCATCCAGGAAACCCATTCTTTGAATTTTGTATTAACTGATCTGGTAACCATGTTGTGGATTATTTAGTATTCCCCTAAATCTTTTCTGTTTGTCTTATCTTTTAACCAAGGTTTCTCTTTTATTCAAGCTATTATTATCACCTTTTCTTATTTATTATTTTAGTCACACAGTTCTTTTATTCATCTTGTTGTTATCTCCAGTTCCTAAAAAATTCTATTACTTTCGTCCACTGTTGATCAAATTTGTCTAATGTTTACCCTTTTAATAATACTGTTAATTTGTCCATTGACATAAATTCATTGACTTTTAGGAGTCACTCTTCAATTGTTGGTATTTTGTCCAGCTTCTAATTTTTTACATAAGCTATCCTTGCTGCTGTGATCATGTATAAAATGGTTCTTTTAAATCTACCTTCCATCTTGTTGTCCGTTATGTTGAGTAAATATAATTCCGGTTTTAATTCATATTTTATTTCTAAGTGTCTTGCATTTCCAGCACTTATCTTCTTTATTTTTAGACATTTTTGCTATTTTATCCAGTGTTGTGTACCACCTATAGTACATTTTATAATAATTTTCTCTTAAATCATTGCTTTGTGTAAATTTAATATTTATATTCCAGGCTTTTTGTATTGTGCGGAATTAAATTCAGAAGCTTCATCTTGTATATGTAGTCCCTTGAACTTATTTTAAGGGGTTGCTGGATCCTGGCCTACATGTGTGAAGGTAAAGAGGATACAGAGGAAGAGAAGAGGAAACCTTAAGCAAAAAAGCCAGCATGAGAAAGTTTTGGTGGAGCACTAGAATTCTGAAAGGGTGAGGTTTCAGTATGACATGTACACTGATATGATTTATGCTGTAGGACACTATCAAGAACAATAACAGTCGTCAACCAACTCCTTTCTACTTTGAGAGATTAAATGATAACATCTTGCTTAATAAACTGAGATACTAGTCATCCTTTTGGCCATGCGGGAAATCCCATCACTTCTACCTTTGGTTAGGAGCAATTAATGGAACAAGTCTTTAATTAATGGCAGGTTCCCATTTTGTTCCATCTGGGACAATGGTTACCAGCTTTGGAGTAAGTCAAGATCCTAAGCCAACCCTAAATCATTATAATATCCTGGGCTTGTTTTAAAGTTGCTAACCATAGTTTTTTAGTTCAGATAAAGCAGGAAACTATAGTTAATTCAAAACTTCTTGCTTCCTGTACTGAAGGAGGAAAGTATGTATGGCCAAAAGCCGTATTTGTGTAACAGTGTATAACAGGCAAGATGTGATCATTGAATTTAACCACTGTTCAGTCACTCAGTCTGAATAGTAGTCACCATGTTAGATGGCATTAAAAGGGGTTACTACTGAAATACAGGGGAGGTTTCACTGTGACCAGTGCAAAATGGTTCAAGAGGAAATTCTTCTGTACTCTAAACTATTATCTGAATATAAAACTCAACATATAAAACTTATAATTTGTGCAGAAAATTTATTCTTTATTATTGAGTTTTATATTCAGATAATAGTTTAGAGTATAGAAGGATTTCCTCTTGAACCATTTTGCATTAAAAGGGGCTAGACATATTAATCAAGGATAAGACTATCAATTCTACTAGCCCAGATGGCTTATCTTACATCCAACATCAAACATCAAGATGGCTTATCTTACATCCAACGTCAAATGCAATATGTCTCTCAGTACTAGTTACTGCAGAACCTGAACAGAAGATGCTAATGAACTCATGTTCTGGTTGTGGAAACAGAATACTAGACTAGATAGGCCTTCACTCTGATCTAGTGAAGCTCTTCTTATGCTCTTGTTGTGTTCAGTTTCTCAGAGAACTAATACAGCAGTAACGAAAAACAAAGATGCTTGCTGTTTTAGAAAGGAAGTCTGCATTACTTGAAACAAGCGTGAAGGACTAACTGCTTTATGAGGCTCTCAGTAAGGACCTGATCAGTGCATAAAGTGTTACCTCTTGCTCTATCTCATCAAACATGTGAGAGAGCTGTAATGAAAGGTTCATAATACAAAAAGCTCTCCTGAAGCAAATAATACTGTATTATCAAAGCACACATGAAAAAAAATGTCATTACTATGTAATTTTTAAATATACACACCCACTTCAAAAACTACATCTAGTCTGTACTCCAATACCTATCTTTAATTACCAATTTCTCATATCACCTACCTGAAGATTTATCAGAGAAGTGAAGTGGAGCTCTGCTCCTGACCATTGACCCAGAAAAAACTCATAACCCTCCTTCCTTGGTAGTGCATAAAGAAACTAGTGGGAGGAAGAGAAAAATCAAACTGGCTTAGTTAGTCACTGCTTTTGACAAAATATTTTTTTAAAAAAAAAACAACAAGGTTTTGGAAGACAAATGTGCAGCCACTGTCACTGCTTGAGATGGAAACATTTAGATTATAAAGATAAATTCTAAGTGTGCCTTTGAAGAAGCATCTCTCAGTCCCAACTGGTTTAGCTAGGACCACTTTTAAACAGTTCAGTTTGGCCTCTGCTGGAAAGCAGAGATGGGAAATACATGGCTATTCAAATGTGGTTGGATTATGGCTCCCATCATCCCTCACCTCCAATTATGCTGACTAGCACTGGTGAGAAATGCAGTCAAACAATATGTGGAGTGTCAGACATTCCCTGCCCTGCTGTAAGTGAACTGGAACACGGAAAACCCTCCGACACCAGAATTCCAGGATTTAAAAACATTCATTTGATCTTAAGTCTCACTGTAACATCTGAACTGTAACTTCTACTGTATGTCTCGTTATTTAAGAGTTTGAGATTTCACTGGATGTGTTCAGAGATAGATACCATTTGTATTCTATCTTTGCCCCAAGGAGATCAGGACAACACCCGGGGCGTTACTCTCACAAAACAACTAAGTTAGGGTAGAAAATAGTGCCTGTCTTGAGATCATCAGGTGAGCTTCACGGCCCAGTAAAAAAATTAAACTCCAGGGTCTATTATCTAAATTCAACATGTTATCCACTACACTTTATTGACAAATCAAGAACATTTCCCCCTTGTGCCATCTCCCTGGTTACTCTGCTTCTCCTGCTGTTATCTGTTTTGCAAGCAAAACATGCAGGTACACACATGTGTTAAAATGTTAAAATACCCCTTGGGAGTGCAATGCATCACTCTCCCTAGTTGCTATCATATTTGTAAAGATTATGTGAAAGATCATGTTCACAGATCTCCTGCTTTCAGAAACATCTCAGTGATTATTTTCATTAAGCTAGGCATTTGAAAACTTCTCCCACTGGGTCTTGTTCTCTGTCCACATTCCCCAAAACTAATCAATACAGGCCTGTAAATAACTGCATGACAAGCTGAAGTAATCAAGTGGCCAGCTTCCCCACATAGCAATTGAAAGAAGGAGATAATTACATCAGATTTTTGGAAAGCAACTCTTCATAACCATCTGCCAGCAGTGTTCATCTCACACAGCATCAATCTGTCTTTGGAATCAAATTTTTGGATTTCAGCAGGCCATTTTTTTGCCTTTGTTAACTGTTGCCTAGATGCAACACTTTTTAGGATTAGTTCTTCTAATCAACGATTTGCAACTGTTGGAAACATCATTTGCTTTTGATGAATTTCTCCCAATAGATTCTCCTTGTTTTTTTTCCCGGGCTGTGAGGCCGTGTTCTGGAAGACATGGCCTCACAGCCCAGAAAAAAAAACACAAGGAAAATCTACGGATGCCGGCCGTGAAAGTCTTCAATTTCACAGTTTCTCCCAAGTTATACTATGCAACACTTCAATGTACAAGAACTGTCCTAGGAACGATCTCACAACTGTTCCTTGGTGTGCTAATGTACTGAATTGAAGCCCTTGTAATGTAAGAGTACAAGAACACCTTTGAGTACTGTAGCTGTAATGCATACCGGGCCAAAGTCTTTTATGGATAACTGATCCAAACCCCAACAAAATTTGCAGAATAAGCTATCACCAGACAGGCGAAGAGTACAAGAATCAACGCAGATGCAAAAAGCTGTGGCTATAAGAAATCTATTAAGACAACATGTACCATACTTACAGAGGGGCAGTTCTGAATTCGTTTCCACATCAAATCAAAAGTCTTTCCCTTTGGTATGAAAGAGGAAAGAGATATGTTTGAATTGCTATAATCACTGGAAAATATAGGACAGAGAGTTTGTTTAAAACATTTCCATTGTACATTTCAAATCCCTTCTGATGCCTCTAAAATTATGATTAAATTTCTAAAAATCAAATAGAAAAATGAAACAGATGATAAATCACATCCATGATCAACATCAACACCACAACACAGGCAATGATAAACCCCCTGACTGAAGTTTTAACTTAATGAAAGTTCAAACAAATAAACAAACAAACAAACAAAAAGGACTAATTTGGACAGCCCCTCCCCCCAAAAAAGAAAGAAGCAATTCCTGAGCCTTGAGGTAATTCTTGAAAGGCTTTCTAAGGCTGAATACCAATCCACAAGAAGGTCTTCAAATGTGTGTGTATGTATACATTAAGAGGGCTTACACAAATGTATGAAAATGCCTATCTGGAAATATATAACTGGGCTTCAGCGGAACAAGAGCATGGGAGTCTATTCTCCTTTCAAAACCAATGTACAGATTGCCCCCATATCCATAGGGGATATTCTCAGACGTATCATTTTTTAATGAAACTGAGGATAATAGCAAATCACCACAGACTCACACCGGAGAGCCTAGAAAATGCCTAGAGAGGATACCTCTCTAGGCATCTAGATGTCCTCCAGTGAGACTCTATGGTCAACTTCCACCACAAGTTGACTACAGAGTCATGCTGGAAGAGCTCCAGATGCCTATAGAGACCTCCCAGGTGCTTAGAGCAACCTCCTAACTGTGGTTACTGATACTGCGATATGGGAGGCAACCTGTCTTCTGAAGCTTCATAAAACAGCAGAAATAGTTACCATAGAATCATAGAATTGTAGAGTTGGAAGAGACCACAAGGGCCATCCAGTCTAACCCCCTGCCACACAGGAATCACGATCAAAGCATCCCTGACTGATGGCCATCCAGCCTCTGTTTAAAGACCTCCAAGGAAGGAGACCCCATTGCGGTCTGAGGGAGCGTGTTCCATTGCCGAATAGCTCTTACTGTCAGAAAGTTCCTCCTAATGTTGAGGTGGAATCTCTGTTGCTTACAACAGCTGCATTTATGGCTGGCCAGCCGTATGACTCTTTCTAAACACATTTTAATTTTAAGGGTGGAAGTAAGACAGTGTCTGCACGTATGCGTGTTTAAAGAAAGAAGGAAGAAAGAAAAAGGAACTTAACAGGTTTGGTCTTTTTCGGTGCCACTGTGCTTTTTGATTCAAAATTAGGGAAACAAAAAAATCCAGTCCCTGATTAAAAGAAATTGCATCATGAACTATGTCTAGTTCCATTCACTTCAGCAAACTATTATCAGGAAAACTATTATCACTTCAGCAAACTATTATCGTATTCAGGAGTAGCCATGTTGGCTATACAGCAAAATAAAACAAAATCCACAAAAGAGCGATACTTTTACTAGTCAACCAAAATGCACAAACCACATCGTGCAAGCTTTTGAAGCTCCACTGGCTTCTTCATCAAGAAAAAGATGATTAAAAAATTATATAGGAGAAAAGAAAAGTGCCTGTGTTGAAGTCATAGGCCTACATTTTCTTTCAGATGTTGTTTCTGTTGTTCTCTTCTGCACTGAGATCCCTCCAAATCAACTGAACAACAGAACATCTGATACGAAATGTAGGCCTGTGACTCCAATGCCATCACTTATCTTATCCTATTCTAAGATTCGTTTAAATTATTAGAAGCAAGAAAGTATTAAACCTACTTAGTAGATTTTGGTGTCCTAATCACAACAGAATTCACACCACTGAGCATCAACTATACTTACTGGAATAACAGCATAAACAGTGTCTTCCCCAGAGTAATACTGCTTCCATATCTGGAAAAAAGAAATGATCCCATTTACTTCATAGCCCATCTTGAAAATTAAAGGAGTCTCAAACAAATGCAATTATGTATTCAAAATATTTTGTCACCTGTTTTATTTCTCCAGGTTTCTTCTGTTTCATCATCTCAACATTAAGTATGGAATCAAGCGTCTGAAACAAATTACACAGAATTAAGTTTGTACACAGCCAGCATGGTGTAGTGGTTCAAGTGTTGGATGAGGACTCTGGAGCCCAGGGTTCAAATTCCTGCTCTGCCATGGAAACCCACTGGGTGACCTTGGGCAAGTCACATTCTCTCAGCCTCAGAGGAAAGCAATGACAAACCTCCTCCGAATAAATCTTGCCATGAAAACCCTGTGATAGGTTTGCCTTAGGGTCACAATAAGTTGGCAATGACTTGAAGGCACAGAACAACAACATGGCTGTAGGAGGAGAAGAAGCAAAACAAGGGATTGAATTTGTGTGCCTTTGCATGTGTGTGAGAGCAAAACAGAGTGAGCACACACACACACATACTCCTGCTATGTTTTTCAAAAGAGATAAATAAACACAGGTACAATAATACAAATATACTAGTTCTAGTTTCTCACATGACTCCTTGAAAAACTGTCTGTCTGAATGTTCTGCATACAGGTAGTGCTTTTTCCATATCAACCAGAAAGCTTTCTCTCTGTCCCACTAACATCACAGAGGCACATGATTCCATAGACTGTGGAATTCTGTCCCATGGGAGGCTGGTTTAGCCATCTCTCTGCTCTCTTTCTATCAGTAGGTGAAGACCTTTCTGTTTACTCAGGCCTTTGAGTGTTACCTGTCTGCTGGTGAAGATCTTTTAACCAGGATGTGTGGTGTTATATTTTTATTTTTATTATTACTACCATATTTCATCATCAACACCACCGACACCATCATCATTATCATATTTTAATGGCTTTTAAATTAATGTTTTAATGGGATTGTTTCATGTTTATTAACTTTTTAAACTTTTGTATTATCCATTATTTCAACTGTATTTTGTTTTAACTCCTATTGTGAGCCATCTTGGGTCTCATATTGGAAGAAAGGCACAATATAAATTATATAAATAAATAACAATAAATGGATGAACAGGAACTGAAATTCAGATCCCTAAGATCTACTTCCAGATTGCCGATTAACAGACTACATTGGACACCACAGCAAATAATAAACAAGAAAGGATAAATATAAACAAAACCATGAGGGGTGGGGGAAATACCGCCTTACCTTATTTTTTGTGAATCCTTTTCTGGTTTCTTTTGCTTCTTTGGCCTAGAATTAGACAGTAAAAGGCTTGTTTTAAATTTGCTATCCCCTACACTGTTGTGACGTGTTTGATATCAAAACTGTTAAGCTACTTTGTCCTGTGTCTGAAGTGAACAAATCAAAGACACACATACATTATCTGGTCAGAAACTATGTGCATACAATCATCCCCTCCCCACAATTTTACACAATTGAATCAGCTGAAACAGTTGCATTCCAAGTTTTTAAAATGTGAAAGTAACCTCTCTAGAATAGTTATGGTGTACTGGTTATTTTGATTTTGTCTTAATATTTATTTTGCTAATGAAATATTTATTCTTAGGAAGTTTTCTTAGTTTTTAAAACTTTTTTGCCTCCTCACTATACAGAATGATATATTTGTTTCTGGAACTTGAAGGCCTGGGGGTTATAAATACAGTTGACCCTATCTTTAAACCTAATGACTGATATCAGGTATGGGCAACAATGAGCCTCCAGATGTTATTGGCCTACAGTTCCCATAACTACTCTTCATTGGCTAGTCCCAGCCCCAGTATACTCAGTGACTTAATTGTGGAATGGTAAGTCAACACTTATGTAAATCCCATTGACTCAATGGGTCTAATCTAGTTTTGACCAGCAGTTGGATTTAAGCCAATATTTTGCTTCTGGGCTAATGAAATTACTTCCTTGACATGACACAATGATGCTCTTTTGCAGTTAGTTAAGCAAAACCCTATGCAGGATATCAAAACACCAGTGGTTATGGCATATTCACTTGCATTTAACTTCTGAACTTGAATATTCCACTACCCACATAGATGTTTGTACTGTCAGCTTCAAAATCCATATTGACAATACTTTTCTATTAGGCAAATCCCAAACTCAAAAAACATTGTGCTAGCTTTTGAATTTTCCAGATCTTCTGCAAACAGGATGATAAACAAGGCACAAAAGTGTGGGAGGAAGGCTGAAATATGTTTAAGGCATGGAGTCTGTATCAGGTTACAGTCTGCAGCCTCCACCCACTTCTATCTTAAGACTGTAAACAGATGCAGACTTTATAGTTTGAACATATCCCCTCCTTTTCCCCCCTTGACAAAGAATTCTTGAGAATCTGAAAATGTGTACAGTATTCTGTGACTTTTGAGTTGCCTTCTAAAACATATTGCCTAACAATGGTTTTGGTTTTTTAAAAATTGGTCTTTCAGCCAACACAGCTATCCTCAAATTTTGTGTGTCATGGAGAGCATTATTATTGATTCCAAATCATCTAGACGAGAAACGTGGTAGAAGGTGCCTGACAGTCTATCCACAACCTAAGACAACTGTGATGGTTGTGCTTGCCAAAGAAGAATTAAGTCCAAGGCTCTTTCACACTACACAATTAACAAAGCTAAGATTCCACTTTAACTGCCATGGAAAAATCTTGTAGAATCCTGGGGAGAGGTACAATACTTGGAATTCTTGGCTTGGGAGTTCTAGTGCCTCACCAAAGTACTAACCACAGGATTCCACAAGATGCAGCCTTGGCAATTAAAATTACATATACTGGCATAATTGTATAGTTGAAAGGGCCCCAAGTGTCTCCCCAGGATTCTACAACATTTTTCCATGGCACTTAAAGTGGAATCTTAGCATTGTTAATTGCCACAACATGTATCTCCCTTGCTCTGTGCTTTCCTAAAAGATCTCCACCCCTTTCCTACTATACAACCATAGCACTGATTCCACATTAACTGCCATGGCTGTTTCCTATGGAATCCTGGGGTCTGTAGGCTGGTGAGGCACTGAAGCTATCTGGCTGAGAATTCTAAATACCTCCTCTCTAAACTGCAAATCCCAAAATTCCATTGGATGGAACCTCAGCAGTTAAAGTGGAGTCATAGTGTTATAATTGTGTGGTATGAAAGGGGTCCTCATCAACTTAATGACAGATGGGGAACTGCAGTCACTTAGTCATCCTGTGAAAAAAGGATCTGGCTGGTTTGCAGAACTTTACAATAAATGCATCCTACAGCATGCCTTGTATTTCTATTACAGAAGGATATGTGCAATTTGTTGAGCATATGTGGGGAAGGACACTACACAAATAATGAAGTTTGAAAATGGATTATTTGCCATGGCTCCTTCTGATGGAATCCTGGGATTTGTAGAAAGTGTTGGATGTTATCTTTAAAGCCTTACATGGTTTCGGTCCAGGTTATTTACAGAATCATCTTCTCCCACATAATCCACCCTCGCCACTCAGGTCCTCTGGGGGACTCAGCCAGGATTAGGCTGGTAATTGTTACCCCGAGGAGTTTTTCTTAAACTGTAAATAGCTTAATTCTATTTTAATGCTCACTATTTGTTTGTTTTTAATTGTATTGGGCTTTTTTGGGAGGGGGAAGCAGGATTATTATTATTATTATTATTATTAAAAACAGAGATGGGCTCCTGTCTTTATAATGGGTAAAACACATATGCATCAGCACACCCTCCACACACATACACACACACACAAAACAGACATAAATTTTTCTGCACAGTTGTCCCTCTGTATCCATGGATTTGATATCCACGGATTTAAGTATTCACGGCTTGAAAATATTCTTTAAAAAATAATAATCCAAAAAGCAAACCTTGATTTTGCCATCTTATATAAGAGACACCATTTTGCTATGCCTTTGCATATAATGGGGCTTGAATATTCATGAATTTTGGTATCCACGGGAGGTCCTGGAACCCAACCCCAGTGAATATGAAGGGACAACTGTATATGTTTCTGCCTTTTCTAACCTGGATTTCTGATAGTTAATAAAATAGCAAACAAGACTGAAAATTGGCCTTGCCTTTTCCTCCATGCATCTGACAAATTCTGCTTGCTTTGAATATCCAACTGGCTGCTTTTTCACATCGTTCTTTTTCTCAATTCGGGATTCAAAAATATCTGGGTTGGATCTGAATAAAAGTTAAAACACCTGTAAAAGACCTAATTAAGAACCTTACTTCCCCTATTCCCCAATGGTATGTGGTTGGCTGTAACAGGCCTTTACTACAATTTATCTTTACAATTTATCCTGGAAAGCAGGTTAGGCTGCTAAGACAGAAATTTGGACATGTTTATCCAGTAAGCACATGGAGGAACAGCATACCTGGGAGAAAAATAACTATGAGGAACACTTTCTTATTTGAGGCAGCTCCCAAATTAGTAGAACTTGCACTCATGCAAATAAACTCTGAACTGAGGATTAACAACCATATGTAGAGAAATGGAGGATTGAAGCATGTTAATCTCTTACAGAAAAAAAGTCAAAGAATCTCGTGACACCTTGAAGATAAGAAGTTTTATATTTGGAATATGTTTTTGTGGACTTCAGCCAATTTAACCAGATGTAAATGAAAGTGGGAGAGACAGTGTGGTGTAGTGGTTTGAGTGTTGGACTAGGACTTTGGAGACAAATGTTTGTATCCCTGCCCAGCCACGAAAACCCACTGGGTGATCCTGGGCAAGTCACTCTCTCAGGCTCAGAGGACCACAATAGCAAACCCCTCTGAATAAATCTTTCCAAGAAAAAACCAGAACAGGGTTGCCTGAGGGTCACCATAAGTCTTGAATGCCCTGAAGGCACACAACAACAAAAGATGAAACTTTCAACAGCATGGTTGAGTTAATCTTTATGGAGTTTAAAAAAAAGTTGCATCATTTATGTGAAATGTTAATTACATAAGTGGTTTAATCTCTTTTTAATTTTTATTTATTGCATTACGTTTTTTAGCTATTGTTGTTTTCAAATGTTGTGAGCCACCTTGGGGTCCCGCCATAATAGGCAGGATATAAATAAAAAATATATAAATAAGTAAATAGTGGTTTGAGGGTAGAACTCCAGGAACTAGTGTTCAAATCCCTGCTGAGCTAGGGGAACCCACTGGATGACCTTGGGCAAGTCACACTCTCTCAACCTCAGAGAAAAACCCCGCTGAACAAATCTTGCCAAGAAAACAATTTGCCTTAGGGCCAGCATAAAGTTGGGAAGGACCTGAAGACACACAACAGCAACTGAAAGTGGTCTGCAGTTTATGAAAACTTGTAGAAGTAAATAGTTGGTCTTGAGGGTACCACCCGCCTCTTCGTTGTTTTTGCTGAGTTTTGAAGATAGGTGGGTGGAGCCCCCAGATTTACTTGCTGGAGAGTTCAGTGGAATTAGTTTCTTTCTAAGCTTCCACAGGGATATAGCCCTAGTCCCCTAAGAATCAGAGACACAAGAAACCTAACAGCAAATTTGTTAAAACATGGGTGGATGGGGGGAAATCAAGAATATATGCATAAAAGATTTCATATAGTTAGCAACTTCTGGATTTGTTGATTAAAAGCTTGTAAGACGGAGATCCATATGTGAAAAGGGTAAATGGCATTAAAAAGAGTAGAAGACCTAGACAAAATACAAAATCATCATTATTCTCTTTTTATGTTCTTATTAAGAAAGGTACATTGCTTTAAAACAACAAAAAAAGTGCTTTTAAGTTGGCCTCCTTTGATTTCTGGGAAGTAATTTATTTAAATGTTCTGTTTGTGGAATTTATGTGTGGTAGTTTGTTTTGTTGTTGTTGTGGGAATATTTATGTTTTATTGTAAGTACTCTGTATAGTACCTGTTAAACTAAGTGACTGACTTGTGTCATATATTTATGTACCAGTATAGAAAACAATAAAAACAATGTTGCAGGGAAGAATCAGAGACAGAGACAGAGACAGAGAGAGAGAGAGAGAGAGAGAGAGAGCCCTTGCCCTTGGGGAGGGAAAGCATGACTGGGGGAATCCACAGGACACAAATAATCCAGTTTGAAAGTGGGTTATTATTTGCCATGGCTCCTTCCTGTGGAATCCTGGGATTTGTAGTTTTACAAGGCCTTCCGCCTTCTCTGCCCAAGAGCGCTGGCGCCTCACTAAACTACAGATCCCATGATTCCATAGGCAGGAGCCATGGCAAATAATCCACTTTCAAACTGGATTATTTCCCTAGTGTGGGTGAGGACCTTTTCACACTTCACAATTATAGCGCCACGGTGCCAATTTAACCCCCGTGGCTGCATCCTGGGAAATGTAGTTTCGTGAGGGGCGACAGCTCCCTGGCCAGAATTTCTAAACTAAAAATCCCACATCGCAATTAAAGTAGACTCGGAGCGCTATAATTCCATAGTGTGAAAAGGGCTTAAGTCTAGGCATTATTAAACTCCCACCCACTCCCTCCCCTCCCCGGTTACCTACCTGCGCAGTTCCTCGATCTTGCTTTGGTATTTCTCGAAGAAAGGGTTGGCTTCCAGACTCCGGTGGTCGCCTCCAGCCCCACGACTCGACACCACCAGCAACCGGGGCTGCGGGGGAAGCAACAGGCCGAGAGGCCGAAGAGCGGCAAAGCGGCCCACCAGCGCCCCTCGGGAGAGCCCCAGCCCCGCCGCCGCTCCCCACAGCTGTGGCAAATGTCCCGCCGCCATCCCGTCCCCCTCTCTCGTTCCTCCCTGCCCTCGTCCTCCCCGGGAGGGAGCAACGTGTAACACCGCCCGCCGCCTCCCCGCCGCCGAACACAAAGGTTCCGCCCAAAACAACAGGCCGAAGGGAGTTAATTGTAATTCTTTCTCTTCAGGACTCTAGACTGGAAAGTTTCACCGGCGCTATGAAGTCTAACAACGTGTGAAGCATTTAGCTTCCCCTGAAATTAGAGGATTTCTTGGGCGCTCTTTATGCCCTCATTCCCCAGGAGATTATCACACTAGACTGTTATAGCACTATTATTCCACTTCAACTGTTATGCACACTACAGAGGACATCACGCTACACTGTTATAGTGCTATTATTCCACTTTAACTGCTCTAGCTGCCACCTGTGGGATCCTGGGATTTGCAGTTTTACAGAGGGGCATTTATAATTCTCAGCCTGAGAGCTCTTACGCCTCACTAAACCACAAATTCCAGAATTCCACAGGAGGCAGCCAGAGCAGTTAAAGTGGAAAAATAGCCTTATAACTGTGTGGTGCAATAAGGCTCTAGGCTGGAATCCAATGCAGGCTTACCCCCGGGGATAAGCCTCACCAAAACATTAGGACTTACTTCTAAGTAGGCATGCATAGGATAGCACTGTTACTTCTGGATGAAAACGGTAGGATTATACCTCAGACTGCACACCTTAGGTGTGTGGCTCATCAGGGCTGGTGATTTTGGAATTTTGGGGGGCCCTGCAACATTTTGTTTTGGGGGCCCCATATGTTTATCTCAGGTCAATGTAACCTAACCTAACCTATTCACAGTATAGGATATTCAGATTTTTATTAACAATGTTTTTGCAGGAGGAGGGTTATGACGGGGACCCTGTGGCTGCCGGTGCTGCAGAGCCCTTAAACCAGCCCTGTGGATCATAGTAGTAGGGTAATCTGCATCAGTTGAATGTAGTTTTGAATTCAGTGGCACTTAATACCCAACATTCAATGTGATTAGAATTAGTTAAATTAACAGGTGATTCCTGTAACATGGCTACTCGTGGAAGCTACACTTTTCCTTTATGTAGACTCCCAGCTCTTGTAGGATAAATAGAATTACAATATATCTGGTGCAGGTAGTTTATGGTTCCAGACATACAACTTTATGTGCTTTGTTTAACACATAACAGGGGTTGCTAGTTCAGTGTATGAGTCCATTGTAATAGCTAGAGTTGTTAGGTCAAGGGACTCTCCAGACTCTGAGATTTCAGGGCCCAAAAATGTGATGTCATGGTGGCTGGGCCTGGTGATGTTACGAGGGTAAGAATGTATTTGTAAGAAAGTCTCTGGTGATGTCATTAAGCATAATGCATTGACCATCAAGCACATTTGAACAGTGTGGCATTCAAACAAAAATACCAAGTCTAAATATAAGGAATACACATGCCCCTCCCCTCCTGCCCCTCCCCCTGAATGCCTGAGAAGAGGGTCCAGGCAGAGACTTGAGACTCTTACTACAGTTCGCCCTCTGTATCCATGGATTCCATAATCCATGGCTGGAAATTATGCCATTTTTTAAAAGAAAAGCTTGATTTTGCCATTTTATATAAGGGACACCATTTTACTACGCCATTGTATATAGTGGTTCTTGAACATCCAGAGATTTTGGTATCCACAATAGAAAGCAGAAATACAAGCCTTTTTTCTATACTAGTTATTCCAGCTTGACAGTAGATAGATCATGGTCTCTGTATATTCTCCTCTACATGACAGCCAAAGTTAAAACAAAACCAGAGAGCTGCCATGATTGCTGATACATGCCAAAACAATAATTAAACTAACCCTGAGAACACAGTACAACCAGTGATACTGTAGCAGCTATGAAACTGCTGAAAGCTGCTATTCCCAGCATAAAATGTATCATTTTCTGCAACATTTATGCAACACAAGTTAGTCAGGGCAGGTAAAGTGAACAATCCATTGTTTAACTGTTTGTGTCAGATACTTTTTATTGCATGAGATCATGAGAACCATCTTCCTTGAACACTGTGTCAATGAAAATCTGAACCTTTGTGAGCAGGTCTATAAAGTCTTAGCTTCCGCTAATAAAGTTGTTCTTTGCTTCTCCTGACATTGATTGTATGAGTCTCTATTCAAGGGTAAGAAGGAACTTCTTTGGCCAAAGCTAGTAGACACCTTTCTACAGGGATTCAAGATTGAAGGACTGCCCATAGATTCCAGGACTGCCCATAGATATCAGCGAATGGGTATATCTCATTTCTCTCCCCACCCTGGAACCAAACCCCAGTGGATACCAAGGACCCACTGTACTAGCCAAGGCCATGACAAATACATTGAAGGTTTAAAAAGTATACAGAATACAGCAAGAAAGATACTACAAACAGTAACAGATGTTACAGACAATATAAAATAATTTAAGAATTACTAACAATAAACTCAAATTAACAGTTTACATTTCCAAAACAATTAGTAGCAATTTCATTTAATAAGGGGCAGATTAACATATAGTGAACACCTGATATTGACAAACAGTAACAGATGTTACAGACAATATAAAATAATTTAATAATTACCAACAATAAACTCAAATTAATAGTTTACATTTCCAAAACAATTAGTAGAAATTTAATTTAATCAAGGGGCAGATTAACAATATCGGTGAACACCCAATATTGACCATCTTTTTATCAATCAATCAATCATTCTCTTGGGTATGTTGCCATTTTCAGTGTGTTGATTGGCTGCTTACGTGTCAGGATCTGCCTTTCCCTGCAGGACTCTCTGGCTACACACCCTCTTTGCAGACTCAGGCCCTGGCTGTGGGAGTCTTGGAAGAACCAGGGCCAAGCTATCAGACGCAGCCCACTGAAATCATGTAGCACACCTGAAGCAGACAGGGGAACTGCTATTTAAGAGCAGCATTCAGCCCTCAGTCCTGGCCACCACCATATGGTCTTCTGTGGTGTCTGTAGCTGCTCCTTGCTTTAGGGCCTTGGGCTGGAAACATGTGGAAAGTTTCAAGTCCTTTCTAAACACAGATGTGGAGGGGATCTCATGTCCTGTTGTGTGTGGTGTATAGCAACTTGTGTGTGTGTAGCATAGGGTGTGGTTTATAGTGTGTAGTGGCATGTGGGTGCATGGCACGTGTGTGGTGTGTGCATGGTACATGTATGGCAGATGTAGCAGTATGTGTGTAGTGTGTGTGGCATGGACTGTGTGTATGTGCAGTTGATTGGCAGCAGCAGCAGCAGAGGGGCTCTCATGTCCTGGACCCCATGGTGTGTGTGTGTGTGCTTATAGCATGGTATGTGTGTATATGTGTGGTTGCATGGTGGCAGTGAAGGGGCTCTCATGTCCTAGCACACGTGGTGTGTGTTCACGTGTGTTTGTGTGTACATGTGGTTCCATTGTGGCAGAGGGGCTCTTGCATCCTTGCATGCATGGCGTGTGTCTAGTTTTGTGTCTGAGTCTACATGCATGCATGGTTGGATGGTGGCACAGAGGGGCTCTCAGCATGAAACTAGCAATTCTCCATGTAGAAACTTTTGATGCCTTGTTTAGTATAGGTATACCTCGGTTAATGAAATAGCTGTTTTCCTGGGCGTTGCTTCTTTAACAGAAACATTGGTACCAGAGATGGAAATAACAAGGAAAGAATAGGAATAGGTTCCTATGCTACAAAAAACAAGAACAACTTAAACATGTTTCAGCAGACTTTTTATTCAGAACTAACAATATGCACATGTGAAATGAAACAACTAGTTCAGGTGAGCATTGCATGAGTAAACAGAAACATTTGGAATCTTCTAGAGACCACTTCAAACCTTCTTTCAAAGGGAATGATTTCTTTCACCAGTTCATTTTTTAATAATTTCCATTTTTGTGGCCAAACCTATAGATCAATGCAGTTTTCAACATGCTGAGGGGAGCTGATGAGGTTTATCTACTCTCCTCTTTTCTCTCTGTTTTGCTGTTCACACATGCTCAGTAAGGGATTCCAAAGACAGCTGTTGTTTACTTTGCCTGTTGTAAGGAGGCATACATAGCAACAGTTGAATTGGCTAGAGTAAATACCGCCCTTTCCCTGCTCAAACTTTATTGCATTATTACAAATATGCTTCTGCAACCCAACACCTAAGTTTCTGTTTTTCTAGTCCTCTTTTACCATCCTCCTTATGTGATGCTGGTAAAAAACAAAGCTAGACGGGGACAAGGAGGAAAGGGGTCTGGGGAGGCATAAAATGACTTTGTAAAAAGAAGCTTCTTTAGCAGAGGCATGCCTATATCTGTACTGACAGGTATTAAGTCATTGAAATTTGCTTTTAATGTGAAGACTGATATTTAGGTAGACCATAGTCTAGGGAAAATTAGTTTGCCATTTCTAGTTATATTCCAAAGTGTGTGTGGGGTGGTGGTGGAGATCATACTGTGAGAGAAGAAACAAAGTCCAAATGAACATGAGGTAAGAAAAGTCTTTGATTTTTCAGACCAAAAATAATTGCAAAGTGGCCTATAAAATTTCCCTCCCTTTGTTGCTTTGCTGTCTGGAAAGACTTTTCTGCCCTGACCTTACTGATCCATTCTTGTGCGTGACAGGTTTAAATCAGTGCTGATGGCATTTGATTGGAAAAAAGCAGTGTGCCTTCTCCAGCCCTTAAAAGACGTATCCTAGCTGCCATTATCTCATTGTGTGCTCCGGAATGTTCGTGACTTTGCCATTCTGTTCCAATGATGCTAATCTGAACCATCTGCTCTTTTAGTTTAGTTTTCCTTTTCTTCTTAGAACAAGACAGAAAAGTGGCCTAACCTATGAACATACTAATTTGACACATTACAAAAAGTTTGTGTGATCAAATAATGATTATATCCAGCGGTAAGTGTCATAGCCCCATTCAAAACTATAAGTGAGTTTGTGACTAAAGGGAATAGGTGTATCACTCTCCAGACATTAAAGTTGTAACTTCTCTTAGCAGTAGCCAAAAGTGTCAGATGGGGTTGCAATGGAAGTCCCAGAGCCATATTAAGACAAGCTGAGACCCTAAGGTGGGGTGGACAAAATGCAGTTTCTGAATGCTGTTAAAACTGTTGCCAACATTTTTCATAATTAGCTATGTTGGCAAGGGTTGCTTTTGAGTTGTGGTCTAACATTTGAAGGCTGCATTTTGTCAGCTCCTGCCCTAAGCTATGTCAGGTATAGGATGCCCCATAATATTACTGGAAAATGTGTATGCTTCTAGCAGGCTTGTTTTTTCACATTTGGAGGTTGCTCATAATCTGATCCCCAAACTGTAGTTGTCTTTGGTTCTGCATTAATCTGACACTGGAAAGACAACACATCACCCACCCTGTGTCAGCTTAGTGCTCTGAACTATAGTCCTCAAGACAAAACTCCTTAACTGTATGTTGCGACACGTAATTGAATGTGGGGGTTGTGAAAAATGTTTAATTTGTATACCTATTTTATATACCTGGGGTCACATAAAACTTTCTTGGGTGAAAAGGGGTCACGAGTGGAAAAAGTTTAAGAAGCCCTGCTCTAGATATTTTGGACTTCAGTTCCTAGAATGCTATTCATCAGGAATTCTGAAATTCAAAATGTCTGGAGGACAAAAGTTTAATAACCATTACTTTTGATACTGCAAGCAGAAGTGTGAATGATGTGACCATAGCAGATTGTATGATACATTTGTGATACATGTATCTTCTGAACCCCCCAAAAATAGTTTTGCAGGCACCCAGAGGGCTGCAGTGGCATGGGAGATAAATTGCCTCCCATTTTCACTGAATCCTATTGTTCCACTAGTACAATTGTCTGGGTTTGGATATTGCCCTGTAATGAAAATACAATATGGGAAGACTCAAGGTGGGAGTGGCGAGACTTGCTTTATAAATATAAACATAAAAATGTTTTTTTTCTCAAGTTAAAGTGTAATCAAAACAGAACGCCAGAACAGTGCATTGGCACACTTTCTAAATATTACAAATTTAAAACATTTCATAAATCTAAGTGCCTCATGTGCTGTTAGTATTTCTACCCAATTGTATTATGGGGCAAATGCAAAAGCATATGCTGAAGCATTACTCTTATTGTCTGGTCTTGTGTGTAGGTTTGCTACCTGCCTATTTTGGAAGTCTAGGATTTTGTTACTTCCTAGTATTTGGTTGCATGCTATTCTTTCAATGGAGAAAACGAATCCATCAGAAACGACGTGCAAAAGCCTGGGTGAAGCAGCTGAAAGCAGAAACGTATTTCCAGCGTGCACTGTCTCACAGAGCTGACAAGGAAGCCCTGCCTGGAATAAAAGCCCAAGTCTGCAATAGCATCCCAAAGCCACATAGCAACTTCTTGACCAGTGAGGCCACTACAGATAGCAGTGGTAATTCCACCGTGTCCTTCCCAGATTCAGAACCCTACAAGCCAGTGTTCCAGGAAGTACCTTGTGCTTGTGCGCTCTCTTACTTGCCACCACTGCTTGAGCATTCAGCATCCTACCCTTGCTCCAGTATTCCAGTCAACAACACGCCATTCAGCTCTCCCCTGAAATCGGCTGGGTTGAAAAATGAGTCATACACTACTGGTAGCAGCATCTCTGCCTAACAGCAAATTTATTGGCCAGAACAAGATGAGATGTTGTTCTGCTCAGCTGTGCACCATAATCAATACACACGTCTATATTGAAAAATTTTAAAGTTTGTGAAGTGAACTAGTTGCAAGTCAGAGAAGGATCAACATTTCAGTTTATGTAGCAAACTATATTCTAGCATAAAAAATCCATTCTGAAATAAAAAATAACATTTACACCCCAAACAAAGTGTTTTATTTAAATCTGACATTCACAATGCATGATAGGTGCAGAACATGGTAACTAAAACCAGCTTTTATTCACTCCATACAGGCTTTTGTACACATCTAAAGGAGATCAACTTGTTTCTTTAAATGCTAACATTTCAGGCATTATGTATGGAAAGTCAGCCTAATTGCCAAGTAAAAGTGCACATACAATGTACGACTAAAGGTTTTTTTTTCTTTATGACAAATTGTCACAGATCAAAACTAAGATTCATTGTAGAGAATATTGTTTTTTTAAAGTTCTTAAATCGTGACTGTGTATTCCTGTGCCAAGGACCTGGAGTTTGGTACAACTGTAGAACAGCTTCTCTTCAGACAGCCAAAGAAGTTGCAATTTTTGCTCTGGAGGTGTATGTGCAGAGTAGCTAAACGTTTTGTAGATGTCTTCTTACAAAGCAAGGTCCCTTTGCAGTTGCTTCAGTATAAAAAAATACTATCCTCCTAAGTACAACTAACACCTGAAAGCAATATCTTAAAATTCATATTAAGATTTTGTTCTTGCTAGCAGCATCATTGTTCTTCATAGGGAAAAATCAACCTATTCTATTTCTTAGTTCTCTAATTATTAGATCTTTTGCTACAATCACCCTGTACAAACCTGCATTCAAGCCACTCTTTTGTTTTGTAAACATACATTTTCATTTGTACTACCACCAGAGATAACAAGTAAACTCCACTGTTATGCTATCAGCTCCTTACCAATTCTCAGCAAAAATACTCTCAACCTTAATGCTTTACTTGTGAAAGATAGGAAGAACTCCAGCTTTCACAGGCTGTCATTTTAATCTGCACAGAAAGTTTAAAAAAACCAAACCCTTTATGTATAAATCTACATCAGTCTTTCACAACTTGATACCTTCCATAACTACAGTGGGCCCTTGGTATCCACTGGGGTTTGGTTCCAGGTCCCCCACTCGCACCGTGGATACCAAATCCATGGATGCTTATTACACACAATGGCATAGTAAAATAGTGTGCCTTATATGAAATGGCAAAATCAAGGTTTGCTTTTGGATTTTTAAAATATATATATATATTTTCAAACCATGGATACAAAATCTGTGGATACAGGGGGCTGACTGTACAACTTCAGATAGGCCACTGTCATGGTTGATGGGACTTGTTGGCCAAAATATCAGCAGGGCACCAGGTGGGGAAGGCTGGTTTCCCCAATCACAGAATACCACATCAAGATGTTGGTGATGCTAACATCAAACATTTTATTTCAAACCCATGATTTATGATGAATTCCCTCTTATTCTCCCATTCAGCAAGAGAGGATATAAGATACCCCTCCCCAGTCCTGTAGTGTTCAGGCCTGGGATAGTCTGCTACACAGCTTGGTGTTCATTAGCCCCTAACTATAGTCTAAGTATATTACAAAACATTTGGTTTTGGGAATGTAAAGTTAACTCTGAACTTCAGTGATGCTGCACTATATTGGGCAACTCCTCATATGCTTTTGAGGAATTTGTAGACCAAAGCATCAGCTGGGCACTCACTAAAAGTAAGCATTACGGCCCAATCTCAATTGGGATGACATCAGTAGGGAAGGTTTAAACCAGAAAAGAGTAACTCTGGCCCTCCAGATGTTGTTGGACAGCAAAGCCTAGCCAATGATGCAGGATCATGAGAGCAGCAGTTACCTGATGCACTTGACTTAAAACAACAACAACACACCGTCCTGTTGGAAACAGTGGGATGTTTTTATTAACAGGTATGCATATCTGTGAGAGAGTGAAGGTTTCTGATTGATTTCTGATTATTGGTGTGGGGAGGCATAGTGAATTTGCTACAAAATATGCTACAAAATATACATTTTTGTTGTTCAATTTTTTTTATTTTATAAAATACAAACAGCACATTGTTAACCTGCCTGAAAACTGTAGTCCTAGAATGCATGATTTAGGCCAACTTAATATGTTACTGGCTGCCACAGGTCCTTGGCTGTTCCTGGTAAGATATGCAAGTTCTGCCAGAACCTCATATAGGCAGGTCCGGGGCCATGTAGAGCAACCTAGAAAGATACATCCCATGGGAACAGAAATGGAATAGTGGAAATCACATCCCTGTCAATAACACAAATTTGCCATTAGTATGATTTGTTATAAGGCTGATTATCTCAAAGCTAGAGTTACAAAAGATATATTGCTAAAGCAGTATAAGGGGTTCTCTTTTATGATTTGGTCCCACATCATTTCAGTAATTTTTGCAAACTTGACTCATATGGGTCTGCTGAATAATTTGGTTATTTCGCATATGTCACACTCATCTGAACAACTGGGAAACACTCATGTGAGAAGGAACCATGTCACTTGTGAGTCCTCTATAAGACAGTAAAATTTGAAGACTACCATCTCTTAATCAATCTTAATTGAAGACTACCACCAACTTAGACATGTGTGTCACAATGTTTGCGTGAGATTTTCTATCACTGTAGAAGTATATCTCAAAGCAAACCAAAAATGCTCTGAGCCATCGGGATTAGATTACAAATGAACCTTTTAAAAATATCTTCAAACTTTTGGCATACAATCATTACATCGGTATAAATAAATACTAATATTTTATTGCTTTGTTTGGTCAACCATTTTATACAGGAAGTATATGAAAGTGATTGCTACTTGTCTGACACAACGCTTGTTCTCCTAACCAATGGACAAAGCTAATTTCCAAGTAATGAAAAAATTAAGAAAAGCAGTAATGAAGCAACCTATGAAAGGAATGGCATTTCAAGCCTCTTCTTTATCGTAGGAGGAGTTTTGTTCTTTTTATAGCAACGTAACATACTACAGTGTAGAGTGTATGTTATACCAGGCCTTCTGGTTCACTATTATTCTGACAGTGACCACAATAATTGTAAATGACACCCCTATCCAAATGGCTAAAAAGTCTGCCTTTGTTGTAAACAGTGTTACTTTTGCTGAGAATTTAATCTATTAAAAGCTGTGAAAAGGCTGTGTGCCCTTGCAAGATATTCTTGAAAGCTTTGTATGTAACTTCAAATTCAAATTGACAATAGCTATTGGCTAGGATTTGTTCTCTACTCAGTATCTAGAGAACAAGGAACTTTGACATTTACTTTAAAAGATTCTTATCCTTCATCTGTACCTTTTAATTTTTCCACTGGCAAAACACACAGTAGCTTAAAAATATCAAGAACACAAAGTTTACAAAAGAAAGGGAGTGAAACTACATATTACATTCAATGCCTCTTCAAATTTACATGTGTTTTTAAAAACAGGAATTAAAGGACCTGCAATTCAGATTGAGATAGCAGTGCAGATGGAGCGAGGTTAAACATGCTATCCTCACCTGTGCTGGAGCCCCAATGCAAATTCCCCCACCAAAGTACTTATCCTGGGAGCAACTGCGGAGGGTATTAGAACCATGCCACAATCCAACTCTGGATCAGGGTCCAAGACACTACTACAACTGCCATTTCAATACACACACACACACACACAACCACATAATGCAAATACGAAGATGCACTTAATGCAAGATAAAAGTTAGCTGTCACCTGACACAAACAAAAAAGCTCAAGAATAACAGTAATTATAGTGACCATCATCACCACTTTTAATCCTATGAGATGCAAATTAAATTGGAGACAATTAATTTTAAAACATCAAACAAAGTAAGGGGGAAGGCTGCAGTGAATACTTAGCATATGTTAAAGTATCTCCAGTAACTACCCTTCACTCTAGGATTAATAGTACTGAACACAATTTGTACTCAGCTTAAATGCAAAAGGATATAACTAATCATTCCAATAACATGTTGTTCTGAATATTAAATAAATTTGAAAAATTTTTTGGTCAAATTTTTAAGAATGGTAGCTTTCTTTACAATCTAGTATAAGGGTTCAGATTTTGACTATCTGAAAGCTATCTGTAGATTCCTCAGCAATTATGGGAAAAGTGTCCAGTCTTCAGCATTCATACAATGCAGACTGAAATTTTTATTACCTTCAATACAAAGTCAAACCAAATGTGTGTAATTTATGTTGTTTTAAATATTTACAAGCAGACAAATCCTATCCCACACAATCTTTTATGTTTTTATTCTAAAGTGCAGCTAATTTAAGGCAAATTTGAAATATAAAATAAGTTTTTCAATATTTACACACATATTCTAATTTGAAGAAAATAGCTTCCCTTATAAGGGAAATAAAAACTTTCAGCTAAAATTCTTAGCATAGTTTAAGGTGCAATTACCCTATAGTTAATTCAGTGCAATGAATACAGTTATTCAATGCAATAATTATCCCCACATAGTTATTCAATGCAATGGCAGAATGTCAAACTTTGGCCCCAAACCAGAGAAATTAAATGGACTGATGTCCTTGGAATGGAAGTGAGGGCAACACATTATTAACAATTAATGTGTCCCATTTCTGTCAAAAGGACATAGTTACAATCATCTCTGGAATAGAGCCTCAGAGTTGAAAATCTTTCAGGAGTCAACATCTCTTAAAGTTTTTCATAAAAATATAAAAGCTTTTCAATACTTTCCAAAGAACACAAAATTAAAAAGGTGTCAACAAGTACACTAGGTTAAGCTGCAAAGATTAGTACCATCATTGGGAAAGTGCTAAATGTAGCTAGATGTATCAGGGATTTTGTTGTTGTTGTAGCTACGGTAATCCTTCAAATACTGTATTTATAAGCAGAAATACTATACACCCAGAGCCACCCTCAGTTCTGATAAGGAATACTTCTCATCCCCATCTGCATCAAATTCCTTAAAGCTCTGTGAATCATGAACTGTAGACTCAACCAGATTGTGCAGGTCTTCATATGACAGCTTGCCATCTGTGCCTTGATTGGCATTCCTGAATAAATCCTGAAGATCTACAAGGAAGATTAAATAGGTTTAAAGACTAAGAAATACATTTGTTTTCTAAATGAGAACACAGCATTCATAATATCCATTTATTATATGAGAGACATAATATGTATTTTATTAGATGCAATATAAATTCCTGTATATAGAAGGGTCCATTCATATATAATGGTGATAGCATAATAAACTATGCTTATACTAAGAATTAGATACAATTGGCATATCATGACAAACTAGGGTTCCAATGCATGTTGTCCAATCACTTCCACTACAAGTGGGAGTGGCTAAACAAGCAATCGGTGGTTTATTTCGTGTTAAGAGTGAGCCATGAAATAGGATTGTTTCTTCCCCATCAGTCAGAGTGATAAGCCATTCCTACTTATCACTCTGTAGGAGTGATGGGTGCAAGCAAACAGCATAAATCAGCACATTGGCTCATTTACAATAAGCCAGAATTCTAAAGAAATCCATATTATTGTAGCATCCTAATATGCCCTTTATATCATACTGCCACACTCCCCTTCTCATGTGCCAGACACTGGCACTTCTATCATAGCTCATGTAAAGCACAGCTTTCTGTTACATTTGAGATAGGACATTTTGATTTAATATGGATTTACCATTTCAGAAACAGAAATGTGTTTCATACCCTTCTCAGTAAGGTGATTAAATCAGTTTCCTGGTTCAAATATAATATGTAACTACTTTTAACAAGCCATAGCAAAAGTATTTTATCCCACATTCAAGGAAAGAACATATTAGAGAAAGCATGATGCTCCATTTAATAAAAATCAGGATGATTAAATTTGAATTAGCTCAAAGACAATAGCTGATTCCAGTTTACTCTAATATATTAAATTGGCGGGGGGAAGCTTTGCTCATCCCCCTCCAACAAAACCAAATAGGTTACCTTCTATGCTGGATATTCCAGGTAAGGACAAGCCTCTTGGGTATATATTTCTTTCAAGACTGCTCCCAACTGACCTTGAAGAAAGTCTTGGAAGTTTTGTAGGTTTTGATGTGGTGCTCTGGAGTTTTCCTACTGTCAAGTAATTTTATAGCAGTTACAGTTTTTTCTTTTGATAATAAGTGAAAATAGATAGAAAATAGTTATATCTCACAAAGAGAATTGCATTTTGATGGAATGCAAAAGTAACTTTGTCACTCCCCGTTTCCTTGGAAGGTGCTGGCTCATGGTGGGTTGGGGATAATTGAAAACAGTCCCTAGAACTTCTGAAGTTGACCACTATAATTTACACTGAGTGTAAGTCCCCTAGAAGTTTTACATGAGACACTCTGACCCAAAGGCCAGCCACCAATATATTCTGATGCCTTCTGGTAACACATTTGGCCAAGACTAGCTGTAGTTTAACATGTAGCTATTAATTGAGTAGGCTAAAAGTACTTTAGCAAAAGAGAAAACAGCAAAACAATCCAGTATTTTTTAAAAAATGAGAATATCATTTTTAAAGAATATATAGAATATTCACCTTTTTTCAGTGCTTCAGATCTGTCACTTTCTGGCTTCCTCGACAGAGAACTGATCTGTTGCAGCTTCTCTCTTAGTTTGGATACCTGAGACTCTCCATTTTCTGTTTTCTGTACCATACCAACAACAACAACAACAAAAATCTGAAAATTCAATAAAACTTTGCTTCTTTCACTAGAGGTTGCAGTGTTAACTTCTTTCAAAGTTCAGAAGTCAAATTACTTGATTTAAAGTATCAGATCCCAGATAGTATCAGTTTAGTATTTCTTGCTCTATGGGATTACTAAAATGCTGGCTGATTGTAGTGGACACAGCATAAGCTATATAGAAAGAGGGAGATGCAAGTATCAGACTCCAGCACGATTCATAATCCATCATGGGAAGGGCCTAAATTGTTACAGGTACAGTTGTCCCTCCGTATCCATGGATTTGGTATCCACAGATTTAAGTATTCGCGGCTTGAAAATATTCTTAAAAAATAATAATCCCAAAAACAAACCTTGATTTTGCCATCTTATATAAGGGACACCATTTTGCTATGCCATTCCATTCCATATAATGCGACTTGAGTATTCACAGATTTTGGTATCCACAGGGGGTCCTGGAACCAAACCCCAGCGAATATGAAGGGACAACTGTATTTACACGCACAGTTGAATATTGCACACACAGTTGTAAATGTTGAATAGAATGCATAAAAATTATTAACTCCAGTACATCCAATAGACACATCTAGAGGCTGAATTTATCTGTCCATAAGTGGCATAAATGCATATGCCTATCTGACTTTTATTCGAAGACATTTCTTCAGTTCTTCATGATCAGAGGGTATCTTCTTTTGTTCCCACATTCCGTTAATGAATTCCACGTTTATCTAGGTTCTTCAAATAAATACAGACTGGGGTAGGAACTAATATTACAGCTTTGGAAAATTAAGCATAGTACACCTAACACATCAATAATTGCAGTACTCTTTGCAAATCTGGCATTTTTACATATAAGCTAGAACATGTTCCTTGTAACTTTTCCCTTTTCAAGAGATTTTCTGAAGATTTTTATTAATTCTAAACTGATGCAATCTAACATAAGACAAATGCTATACCAATATACAAATTCCAATGACAAATTGGATGTTTTGTCATGTTTAGTTATGAAAAATAATTATTATTAAGTAGTAACAGGAAAAAGACTCTAGATATCATCCACACCAAATCAACCAACTTAATTTAGTATGTTTCTAAATTAATCAAGGCATTTTGCCTTGTTTCCATATCAACTGTTTTGAGACTCAAATTATTTCTGAAGTAGAAAAAATTCTCTAGCTTCCCAAAGGCAGAGGGGAAAAAATTCAAGTCAGTTCCTATCATACTTGAATAGTATCCAACAGAATCCAACATGGATGAAGAGGCAAGATAATATAGGTAGGGGTGGGCTTTTTTTTTTCCATCACTGGATCAGTGTATTTCATTCCTATGAAAAAGTATAAAGTTCAACTCTTAGGGACACCACTGCAGAAGAGCAAAACCTATCCTTGATTCCATACATGGGAAGAGTGAGCAAGGAATGTTATGTTGCATACTGATAAAATCACCCTGAACACCCATAGTTTCTGTGGAAGTAACCAAGTGCACGGGAAGTCTCACTGTTATCTCTGATGTTTGAGTGGAAATAGCAGAGATTCCTCTGCTAGTAGGATTTCCAATATGAGTAACTATTTTGACAACCTGCAGAGAAATGGCTTTATATTGGGGTGAGCAACTGTGAGTAGTTAGGGAGCTACATTAGCCCCCTAGAAGACCTTGAGGTGGCACAACACTCACCACACCCCCTACTACAAAAACAAACATGTTTGCGTGCATATGCCCCCCAACACCCTACAGCAGCTGCTGGAGCATTTTTGCTATTTTAGCCCCCTCCTCAGCATTTTAAACCCAGAGGCCTTCCATTCACTTCCAGTTTAAAAAAGTCCTTTCCTGGGCTTAAAACAGTCTGTGGGAATGCAAAACATGGTAAAAAAATATCCCCCATACCTCTCTAGAGGGCATTTTCAGGCATTTTTTTTGACTGCTTGGGTGCCAAATACTGCCCTCTCCTTGTCAATCACCTGGACACCCTCTGCTTACCTCACCAGAAGTGACAGGAGATGCCAGGCTCTCAGACAGAGCTTGCGGGAGAGGCAGCAACAGTGGCACTGAGGGTGACGGGCCAGCGGGGGGGGGGGCAGGCAGGCTGGCCTGTGCAAACAACAGCACACTCTTGCACCGCTGAGTGCAGACATCATTGTGGTTCATCTGGGGCCAGTCCAGAGCATAATGACTTCTAGACTGTTCCCAGATTAAGTGGCCAGTGTTGACAAGACCTAAGTCTCTCTCTCTCTCTCTATATATATATATATATATATATGACCAGTAATTGTCTCATATATATAAAATTTTTATGTAGTCTATACCTCATTTATGTCCAACACTATAACATAAATCCTCCCCACTGACGCCCCCTTGTCGTGGGGGAGAGGCTTGCGTACCCTAATGAAGTTTTGAGCTATGCTGGTGATAGCATAATAGCCACCGGTAGGGCCTCCCATGCCAGACTGGTCAAAACCGAAGGGTCTGACAAAGAGCGTCAAAGGGCAGGATGGGCTCTCTAGCCTTATGGCAACCATCCTAGGAGAAGGAAAACTCTGATCCCAAACCCGGGCAGATGGTGCTCGTTCAACCCTGTAAGGACAACCATCTAAGAGAAGGAAACTCTAATCAAACCTATGACCTAAGGACCTCGTTGCTATTGTCCATGCTTGCAAGGCCACAGCAGATGAACCTTTGGTTTAAAGGGTGAGGCCAGTTCTGTGCATGCTGCGCTCCACCAGAAAAATCCATTGCACAGGCTCGAAGGATAAATCCAATCCCGAAAAGGCCCTGTAGCGAGAGGCAAGGGACGAAATGGCAGGTGTAAAGATGCACTGGAAGCCGCAGGCCCAACCCTGCATGCAGGCAGCTCAGGACTTTGGTCGCTCGAGGCTGACCCGGGAGATGATAGTCTTGTTCGGCAGCATCCTTAACGACCAAACAGCCTTTTTAAAGGAGAGCACTGCTTGCTCTATATGGAGAGGGACCTAGAAAAGGTGGCCTAATGAAAGCTCATCCGCATCTACCTGGTTGGCTGGCTTCAGCCAATGGGGAGTTTCTGATGTGGCCAAACAAAGGCAAAGAAACAAAGGCACACATCGGCCTCCAAAGGTGTAAATAAAACTGACGCTTGCATGCTGGAACATCAGAACCATGTGAGACTCTGCAGATAGTGGATAGCCTGAGAGTCGCTGTGCTCTAGTAGCCCATGAACTATCACAACTTAATATTGACATCGCTGCTCTTAGTGAAGTTCGTCTCCTTGAGGAAGGCAGCCTTAAAGAACACGGCACCAGATACACACTTTACTGGTCTGGCAAACCCAAAACCAAACATCAACTTTCAGGAGTAGGCTTTATGATTAAAAACTCCACTGCCTCCAAATTCGAAATCTTGCCAATAGAACACTCTGATCGCTTTATTTCCTTACGCCTCCCACAAGTTGTTCTCTTCAGTATATATGCCCCAACTATACAAGTCGACCCTGTAGAGAAAGACAAATTCTACACAGACCTACTGTGATGTCCAACCAGGACTGTCTGAATCTCCCCTGCATTTTCCTTCGTTTAGTTCAGGCCTTAGTATGTCTGAGCATAGGAATGTTTCATTATTAGACTTGTGGGAGGAGCTGAAGAATTCCCCTGCATTTTCCAGGTTTGGTTTGACCCTTCCCAGCAAGGTCTGTTTAGCTAGAAGTTTCTTAGATTTTTGCTCAGTCTTTGCTGTGAGCTTGTAGGGAGCTGCTTTATTGGTGGCAAACAGATCCAGACAGCTGGGAAGGGCATTTCTTACACCATTTAGCCAAATTAGTTACCAACAACAAATAAGTCAAAGGAATCAGGAGCTGAAAGACCCTGCACCATCTCCATTGAGTGAGGAGATTAAACCAAGATCAACCCCAGAGAGATGACACCCTGAAGACTGCTGAAACTCAAACTGTAAAGTACCTTTTATTTCAAGCTTTTAGAGCTGGGGAGGAGAAAGCCCTTTACTTTTGTTCTTTAAAATAAACTTCCTCCTTTTTTGAACTTTATATTCAGCATTAGAGCCTTTTGGGGTAAAAGAGTTTGGTCTCACCAGGGTACTGGCGTTGCACACCCAAACCTGCCACCACCTTTAGTTGGGTGTGTCTTCATACCTATGGCACCTCATACAAAAAGTCCCTGTAGAAGATAAAATTATTATCCTTGGTGACTTCAATGCCAGAATCGGAAAGAACTCTGAAGCCTGGAAAGATGTTTTAGGCAAGTATGGTGTTGGAAATTGCAATGATAACGGACGCCTCTTGCTAGAGTTCTGTACAGAACAACAGCTGACTATTACAAACACTATCTTTCAGCAGAAACATAACTTGAAGACAAGCTGGATGCATCCCCGATCTAAACACTGGCACCTCATTGACTATGTTCTAGTCCGCCAGAGAAACATTCACAATGTCTGTCATACCCGAGTGATGCCCAGTGCAGAATGCCAAACAGATCATCATCGCCTCGTAAGATGTAAATTAAATCTTCATCTTAAGCTCAAACCTAAGAGGGGTGGCATCTTAAAGAGGAGACTCCAAGTCACCAATCTTCAACAAGCTACCATGAGAGACAATTTCCAGGTAAATCTGTAAACAAAACTTGAAGACCACCCTACAGATCCTTCTCCTACACTGTTTTGGCAACATAATAAAAACAGTATCCTCCGGTCTGCGGAAGAATCCCTCAGGTTCTCCCACAAGAAAAACCAAGATTGGTTTGATGAAAACAACCAAGAGATCCAGGAGCTGTTGGCAAAGAAGAGAACTGGTCACCAGGCATACCTTGCCCAGCCAACTTGCCATGTAAGAAAAGCAGCTTTCCATCTCACGTGTAGTAAACTTCAACAAAAACTCCGAGACATGCAGAACAAAAGTGGTGGATCAATATAGCAGAAAAGACACAACGCTGTGCAGATCTGGGTGATCTTAGAGGATTTTATGAAGCTCTTAAAGCAGTGTTTCGACCTACAGATCAGGTCCAAAGCTCCTTATACAGTACAGGTGGTCAAACACTAATTACTGATAAAGCCTCCATCCTGAATCTATGGGCTGAACATTTTCAAAGTCTCTTCAGTGCCAAGTGAGTAGTCCAAGGCTCAGCTATCCAACATATGATACAAAAACTGATGAAAAATGAATTGGACATAGCTCCCACTTTGGAAGAGACCCTTAAGGCCAAACAGCAGATGAAAAACAGCAAGGCAGTGGGATTGATGGAATCCCACCTGAAGTTTGGAAACACGGAGGTCATGCACTCCATGATAAATTCTACAAACTCCTTGTGAATTGCTGGGAAAAAGGGGAACTGCCATCAGATCTCTGAGATGCAGTCATCATCACCCTGTACAAGAAAAAAGGAGCAAAATCCGATTGCTCAAACTATCGAGGTATAACACTGCTCTCTATTGTTGGAAAATCCTTGCAAGGATACTCCTGAACAGATTAGTTCCTGCTATTGCAGAAGAACTTCTTCCTGAAAGCCAATGTGGCTTCAGAGCCAATAGGAGTACTACAGATATGGTATTTGCCCTTAGACAACTGCAAGAAAAATGCAGAGAGCAGAACAAGGGACTCTATGTAACACTTGTCGACCTCACCAAAGCCTTCGACACTGTGAGTAGAAAAGGCCTGTGGCAGATCCTGGAAAGACTAGGATGTCCCCCAAATCCCTTAAAGTGATTATCTTGCTACATGAGGGCCAGCACGGTCAAGTCAGATATGGTGATGCTCTTTCAGAGCCCTTTCTAATAACTAATGGAGTGAAGCAAGGTTGTGTTCTTGCTCCAACTTCATTTACAATCTTCTTCAGTATGATGCTCCAAAAGGTTATGGCAGAGCTCAAAGAAGAAGACAGCATCTATATACGTTACCGTATTGATGGTAGCTTGTTTAACTTAAGCCGTCTGAGAGCTCGCACTAAGACACTAAACTATCTAGTCGGTGAGCTGCTCTTCGCTGCTGCTGCTGCCCTTGTTTCCCACACAGAAGCAGCTCTGCAGTGTCTAACATCTTGCTTTGCAGCAGCTGCAGAGCTGTTTGGGCTGGAAGTCAACCTGAAGAAAACAGAAGTTGTCTACCAGCCTGCACCACAGGACGAACACTACCATCCCCACATTGTCGTAGGTAAATCTGTGCTTAAGTCCGTTCAGCAGTTCACCTACCTGGGAAGCATCATCTCCTCAAATGCCAAGATTGACAAAGAGATTGATCACAGATTAGCAAAGGCATATAGCGCATTTGGAAGACTTTACAAAGGAGTCTGGAGTAACAAACATCTGAGGCGAAGCAGAAAAATCAGTGTGTATAGAGCCATTGTACTGTCTATTCTCCTTTACGGGTCTGAAACATGGGTCACCTATCGCCCACACTTATGACTCCTCGAATGTTTTCATCAGCACTGTATACGTACAATCCTAAATATACACTGGACTGACTATGTGATGAATGTTGCTGTCCTTGAGCAAGCAGGGATCACCAGCATTGAGGCCATGATATTGAGAACACAGCTGCGCTGGGCAGGCCATCGCCTCCCAAAAACAGTACTCTACGGTGAACTCACCATGGGTCAGCGTAAGAGGGGTGCTCCAAAAGATAAAAATATTTCCTGAAACAACATTTCAGGCTTGGCCAAATTGATCACCAACAATGGTCTGCCCTGGCTTCACATCAGGAGGCATAGAGACACACTATCCACAATGCTGCAGCTTTATTTGAGAACTCACACCGAACAAGTCTTGAAGAGAAACAAGAACGCAGAAAGAATCACAACCCAAAAACATCACCCAAGGAGACCCTCTGCTGTGCTTTCTGCAACCGGACTTGTTTATCTCGGATTGGCCTTTTCAGTCATCAGTGTGCTTGCAGAAAGCGCGGGATGAGTCCTTCCTGAATCTTCGTTTGCGAAGAAAAGCCAGAGAGATAACATAACCCTTTCCCCTTTTCTTAAGACAGAAATAGACATCTGCCCTCTTTTGTCGAAATAACATATCCATTATCACTAAACCAGATACAGCCAATCATGTACATTCATCATCTCAGAGCATTTAATTTTACATTGAAGCTTCCCACCAAACTCCAACTGTTGTAACAACTGAGCATCATTCATCCAAGCTAACAAAATCTGTCATATATAAACAGTCCCCCCAAAAAAGTTAATCTCTGACTCAAACACTTTATTTGGCTTCACACCTTCATTTCTCTGGCCAAATCACCTCCTTCTCCTGTCTCTCCTTTCACAGGTCTGTCCTATGCACCATTAGATCCAATAAGATCCTCCAAAACCACTTTAAAGTCTCTAATATAAAGCCTTTTAATCATAGCAGATTCCTCCACGATGCATATTTCTTCATCCTTTACTGAAGATACAGAATTATAGTCCATCTTTCTCCTTTTCTTGTCTTCTTACTTGCACCATGTTTCCCTTGTTATCCTGCTCTTGGTCATCCATTTGTATCATATAAGCTTCAGTTTCTTTCACCAGTCCGTTCCGATTATTGTTTGATATTATCTGAGTTTAAATGCCTTGAAATGAAATCAGCTCTCTATAAACTTCCTCCTGGATCTGATCATCTGGGCTTCCCAAAACTTCCATCATACCTCCCTTATTGTTATCAGACTTTTTGAACTTTAATATATCCAGTAGATTCTATAATACAGACCAGAAGCTAGATTCACTTCTAAATCAGTCAATACAGTAACATCATCTTCAACAGCCTGACTTTGTCTTTATCACACTTCAAAGATAAATCCTGTTATCACCCTTCTTAAACCTTATTGTTGTTATAATTCTTTTCTTTTATATATCTTTCTAATAGTTCTCAGTGTTTTTAATTCTTAATCTTATTAATACTTCAACTCTCCTTGCAATTCTGTTCGCTCAGCTTGCTGTTTTGGACTTGGTTTTAACTCTTTAGCCTCTCTTAAGCTGTGTTTTATATTTCAAAATATTTTTCAGTCAAATATTTAATCAGTCTCTTAGTCATATGCAGAAGTAATGTTGCAGGAAGTTAAATGTCCTCAGTGGGTTTAGAAAGTTTCCTTAAGCACAGTTCAATAGATGTAATTACATGCTTTAAAAAGGTTGATTCTGTGATGTTTGAAATCATCTTTGGTGGCAAATGACACAGTGGGGCAAGATTTCCCTCTCAATCTTCTACGTTTCACTCGTGTTCAGTCACCACAATTCAGCGGCAACTGTAATGCCAGAAGCAGAGACAAGGACACATGTGGATGATCCTCTGTTCCACCTCTAATAATGGGGAGTATTTTCACTGGCCAGGGTCCCCTGAGACTGGCGATTACTGTGTCAAGCATCCCCACTGAAGCACAATGCTTACAGGAGGTGACCGTACATCACCATTTCAACCCGAAAGGCCCCCCTTCTTCACATTTGACAGTAAACTAGGACATGCATGGGGAAAAAATGGCCGGGTATCAACATATTGGACAAAACAATACAGCCCACATCAAAGGGATTTGTTTAAAAAGTATTTCAATTTGCTTTTCCCAAGAATTACCTCCGTATTTTGAACTTTTTCAGTAGACGTTTCATTTCTTGCTTCATGTTCTACATTTGCCGAGGTAGTTAAGTCACCCACCTGCAAAAGACAATACAAACTGCATGTTTTTCACTTCAAAAGTATAGTTTAACTTTTCAAAGATGGCATACACAGATTGTGTCCAACCAAAAACAGGCTAAAATCTACTTGATGTAGCAATAAAGGCAGCAAACAAGGCTTTCTTGACTAACTATTGCATTAGCACAGAATCAATCAGCAGAGCTGTTTCGAGTGGTCAGGGATCTGTTACAATCTGGCCCAAAGGGGAACACAGACCACTCAAGAATTTGCCCACCATTTTGCAGAGGCAATAGTTTGAATTTGCTGACTTAGATGCCAGATATTATACAATTCCGGTGGATGTAACCTTGGCCCCTGTTTGTCCAGTGTTGATGGATACTTTTCAGCTTATGCAGCCTGATGATGTCGACAGGATCCTTGGAGAGGTGAGAGCCACCACATGTGTATTATCCCTTGCCTGGCTAATTAAACAGGCCAGAGGAGGACTGGTTGAGTGGATAAGGGAAGTGATTAAGGCCTCCTTAAAACAAGGCAAGGTTCCAACATGCCTTAAGAAGTCTGTGGTAAGACCTCTTCTGAAAAAAACCTTTCCCTGGATCCTATAACTATAGACCAGTCTCCAACCTTCCATTTTGGGGCAAGGTAATAGAACACGCGGTGGCTTCTCAACTCCCAAGGGTTCCTGGATGATGTGGATTATCTAGATCCATTTCAGTTTGTTTTCAGATCTGGTTATGGGACAGGGACAGAGACATTGTTGGTCACCTTGGTGGATGACCTATGCAGAGAACTGGAGAGTGAGAGTGTGTCCCTGTTGGTTCAGCTGGACCTCTCAGTAGCTTTCAATACCATTGACCATGGTATACTTCTGAGTTGCCTCTCTGGGATCGGACTTGGAGGCACTGTTATGCAGCGGTTCTGGTCCTTCTTGGAGGGGCAAACTCAGAAGGTTGTGTTGAGGGACTCCTGTTCAATGCCCTAGCTGTTTGGCCTGTGGGGTTCCTCAGGGTTGGTTTTGTCCCCTATGCTGTTTAACATCTACATGAAACTGCTGGGAGAGGTCATCCAGAGTTTTGGGGTGCAGTGTCATCAGTATGCTGATGACACCCAAATCTATTACTCCTTTCCACCTAATTCCAAAGAAGCTGTTCCTGTGCTAAACCAATGCCTGGCAGCTATAATAGACTGGATGAGAGCAAACAAACTGAAGTTTAATTCAGACAAGACAGAGGTGCTCAGCCTGTATTAGATGGGATTACTTTCCGCTGAAAGCACAGGTTCTCAGTTTGGGGGTACTCCTGAATTCAGCTCTGCGCCTTGAGGCCCAGGTCTCGGCAGTGACCAAGAGCACCTTTGCACAGTTAAAGCCAGTGCACCAACTGCACCCCTTCCTGGAGAAGTCAGATCTGGCCATGGTGGTACATGCTTTGGTTACATCCCATTTGGATTAATGTAATGTGCTCTGCCTTTGAAAAGTGCTCAGAAACTTCAGCTGGTCCAAAGCTCTTTGTTAACTGGGACTAGCTACAGGAAGCACACAACTCTTTTGTTGCAACAGCTCCACTGGCTGCCAGTTCGTTTCCGGCCACAATTAAAGTGCTGGTTTTGACCTATAAAGCCCTATATGGTTTGGGTTCGGGTTATTTGAAGGACCATATCTCTGTGTATGAGCCCAGCAGAGACTTAAGATGGTCTGGAGAAGCCCTTCTCTCTGTCCCACCACCTTCTCGGTAGCTGCTTCCAGACTTTGGAACTCCCTCCCAAGAGAGACCAGGAAGGCCCCATCCTTGCTCTCCTTCTGGCAGCAGTTGAAAACACACATTGGATACTTAAGCAGACAGAATTTTAAGTAGGCTATAGATTTTAATGGTACAGTAATAAGGGTTGCAAAGTGTACTAGTAATTACATCTTGAAAGGGCATATAAACAATGAGCATGTTCTCAGGGAGATGGAGGCAAAAGGAAATGTCAACTGTTGGTGACGTAGCATTTCCCAGTGGAGAGACCTCAGAGTATCCTCAAGATCTCTGGGATTAGCTCCACCCACTCACTCCTGGTAAGCAGGTAATTTTAAAAAAAAAACCTTGTGTAGGCCTCTTCCTCTGAGGTCATCCAGGGGGAGCGACCCACCTCTGGCCAGTTGTTTCCTGCCTACCACTCCTGGAGGTCGCTTTGTTTCTGAGCTCCTGGTCTGGCAACGTGTTTGGAAGAAAGGCTGAGTGGCCATTATGGAGAGTTCTAAGGAAACTAAGAAGATTAAGGCAAAGGGATCTAAGAAGGGGGACAAGACCCCCACATTGCCCCAGGATCCCATGTTGAGGAAGAGGGACAAGCCCCCCTTGACAACCAACGATACTTCCCTGACTACTCCTCCTCCTTTGGAGCTGGGAGAGATTCAGGAAGCAGCCGCTGGGGTCACTTTTCCTACAAGAGGAGGTAGAGTTGGGGGAGATGTCCGACGAGATTGCGGCTGAACCCGGCTTCCCAGTGGTCCCAGATGCAGGCAGAGAGGAGGCCGTGAGTACTATGGGGCCCCTGGAGACTGCACCACAGAATAAGGACCCTGCACCAGGCTTGGCTGCCTGGGTAAAGGACTTGGTGACCAGGGAGACTTGGGATGTTTTAGCTGCTGGCCTTGGCCAGCCAGCCCTGTTGGGATTTACTGGTTTGTGGAAGGGGTCTCTCTCACCATTTGACCAGTGAGAGGCCACAGAAGAAGCAGGCAAACAAGCAGACAAACTGCAAGGCAAAACAAAAGACACGCGTGTGCTCTCTCTCTCCCTGACTCTATTAAAGAGGCAGCTAGAGGGAGTCGGGGAGACAAGGCAGCATCGGAAAGCAGGCCTGGTACTTTTGGCTTTTTGCAGGCTGTTGCCTCCACTGCAAAGCATGGAGCCAGGTCTGGTGGGGGAGATGATGAAGAGGAGTGGGAGGAGGATGAGGATGAGGATTGCTGGGCCTCAGAAACAGAGGTGGGGGCCACCCTTCCCCCTTCCAAGTGTCAAAGACTAGAGAAAGAAAAAGAGGCAGCTGATCCTCATTCCTCAGCTGAAGAAGGCTTAGTGTCAGAGGAGGAGGAGGATTCCACAGAGGGATCCAACTTAGATCAGGAGGCTGAATTTTCTGCCGAGGAGGGGGTGGATCCTGAGACCACCCACTCATCTGCAAGGCTTTTCAAGTTAGAAGATCTCCCCACTCTATTTAGAAAGACTGTCAAGACTCTAGGCCTCAGTCTGAGTCAGTCTCAGGAACCGCACTTGGACCCTGATCTCCCTAAGGTGTCAACTGACTTCTTTCCATCCTCCATGCCTCCATCCATGGAGATGCCTGTGCCAGCCAATTCAATGCAGGCTCTGAGAGATGAGTGGGGAGCACCAGCGGCAAGTAGGTCACAGCCTCTTTCAACAAAAAGTTGTACTCCTTGCCAAAGAAGGTCATGTCTAAGCTTCAGTTGCCTCTTATTGATGCTCTGGCTTCTGTATTGCTTTTGTCCACTGTATTTTGTCGTGATGGTGAGGCCACGCTTAAGGTTCTTGAAGGCAGACGTAAGGATGCTGCCCTTAAAAGGACACACGAGGCATTATCCTTGGCCATTACAGCTTCCATCACTGCCACGATGGTCGCAAGGGCTTCATTACAATGGTCCAGGGATCTACTGAAAGGAGGTCCCAAAGTCCAAGCTCAAGGTGCATCAGGGACATAATAAGATCTCCAGCGCTTCAGCCTTTCTTGTTAACAGCTCACTGGATGCAGTCCAGTTTTCTGCCAGGGCTCAAGGTGCGGTGATAGCAGCCAGACGTCCGGTATGGCTTAAAAGCTGGCATACAGATTTCAAGACCAAGCAAAACCTAGCCTTTTCTCCCTTCTTGGGAGAGAAACTATTTGGAGTGTTTTTGGAACTTGTTCTGGTGAAAGGAAGGGGAAAAAAAAGCCCTGATTTCATCTAAGAACGTGATGACAGGAAGATGCCTTGCCATTACAGCCCTTTTCGTTCCTACAGATCGCAGTCTGGGAGTACCTCTTCCACTAGTTTCAACAGAGAGAACAGGGGTTTCAAACAACCCTGGGGGGGACAACAAGTCACAGTGCAGGGGGCAATCTGGAGCTGCGGGTAGACCTTTCCGTTCCTCCGGTTCAAAGCCCAATGCCATGAACCAGCAAGCATGACATGAGAGTACCAGTCGGGGGCAGGCTGCAGGATTTTGTCTCGGCCTGGGAGAACTCAACCTCAGACAAATGGGCCCTTCAGACACTACGCCAAGGTTACCACATAGAGTTCTCCCGCCTGCCCCCTTGCCGCTTCATCTGTACTCCACGATCCAGGAACCCAATGAAACATTGATTAATGCTAGATACTATTTCCAACTTGATAGATTTAGGAGCAATAGAGGCGGTCCAGAGTGCCCAGTGGACCCAAGGCTGTTACTCCAATATTTTCCCGGTACCCAAGAAGAATGGTAGCTGGCATGCATCCTCAATTTAAGGGGCCTCAACCGCTTTGTTCGACTGCGCAAGTTTCGGATGGAGACATTAAAGCACATTCTGGAAGCTCTCAGATCGGGGGATTTTCTCTCCTCCTTGCATCTACGAGATGCGTATCTCCACATTCTGGTTCTACCACAACACAGTCAGTTTCTCCGTGTTGCCTACCACAGGAGACACTAACAGTACAAGGCCCTACCCTTTGGCCTCTCTTTAGCTCCAGGGGTGTTCACGAAGATCATGGTAGCATTGGTGGCTCACTGGAGAAAGTTGGGTCTGCATGTTTACCCTTATCCAGACGTCTTACTAATTCATTCACCATCCGAGATACAGGCGACGAAGGATGTCCAGCGGGTTCTTGGCTTGCTTCTGGAACACAGATTTCTGGTGAACTGGGAAAAGAGTCCATTGACACCAACCAGAAGAATCCAGCATCTGGGTGCAATATTGGATACTCAGACAGGTCAGCTTTCATTACCTCAACAGGATTCAGGCTTTACGTTGCTCTGTTGCCTGCATCTTGGCATCATGCAAGGTGGACGTCATGCAGCTCGCCCAGTTACAGGGATTGATGATAGCAACCATAGAGTGTCTACCTTGGGCCAGGTTCCATGAGAAGCCCCTTCAGTGGCTCCTGTTTCCTTTTCAACAGAACATAGCAGTCAAGCATCTCAGAAAGGTACTAATTCCTCAGGAGGTGAGGGAGTCACTTCCATGGTGGATGTCCAGTGCGGTTCTCAGGGGCCTGGCCCATTTGGTACCCTCAGAGGGTTCAAGTCACAACGGACACAAGTCTCCAAGGTTGGGGAGTGCACTGTGGGAACCACTTGGCTCAGGGCCAATGGGCACAGGTGGAGACGCAGCACAGCATCAATTGGCTGAAACTTCAGGCAGTCCGTCTGGCCCTTCCGGCGTTTCTGCTGCATGTGTGGGGCAGGGCTGTCCTCGTGCGGATCAACAACTCCACAACGAAGGCCATATAAATTGAGAGGGGGCACGAGGTCCAGGTCCCTCATGGAGGAAGCGCCTCTTCTTTTTGCAGTGGGCAGAGACAAACCTGTTTCCCTAGAGGTGGAGCATCTTCAGGGCTCGCTCAATACCAAGACAGATAGGCTCAGCAGAACAGACATCGACCAGGGAGAGTGGAGTCTGCATCCGGAGGTGTTTGAACTGGTCGCCCAGTCGTTGGGGCACCTGACGCTGGATCTTTTTGCTTCCCCAGTGAACGCCAAGCTGCCCCGATTCTTTTTGAAGTATTTGAGTGAGGGCGCCAAGGGGATGGATGCTCTGACTCAACCATGGCCTCCCAAACTTCTTTATGCCTTCCCTCCCATTCCACTGATAGCAAAGGTGTTAAGTCAAGAACGGATGGAGGAAGCGGAGATCATTCTGATTGCTCCAGCTTGGCCCCAGAGGGCTTGGTTCTCCAAGATTCTGTCGATGGAATTAGTGTTGATGCTTCTTCTGACTCGGAGGGATCTGCTATCACAGGGGTAGATTCATCACCCAGATCCCGACTGGCTTCAACTTCACGCCTGGAGATTGAGAGGGAGATGTTGAGAGCTAGGGTCTATCCCCCATTGGTGGTAGAGACTATCCTCACCACTAGACGTAATTCCACACAGAGGATTTATGAATATAGCTTCAGAGTTTTTCATCAGTGGTGCAGAAGAAAGCTTAATGAGTTGGATATATCGGTTCCTATGCCTTTAGGCTTTTTACAGGATGGAGTTGCACAGGGGCTTTGTCCCAACACCATCAAGAGATAGGTGGCTACTATTGTCTCAATCCTGCCGCCTGACAAGGCTCCACAGATATCGACTCATCCAAAGCTACAAACATTTCTCAAGGGGTTGTCTAATTTGGCTCCCACTATGGTTCATAGATTTCCCTCATGGGATCTGCACACGGTTCTGAAAGCTTTGACGGTCCCGCCATTTGAACCGCTCAGGCAGGTTTCCCTGAAACATATGTCATGGAAGATCCTGTTTCTCGTGGCCATCACATTGGCATGTAGGGTATCAGAATTAGGGGCGTTGTCTGTACGAAAGGACCTCTGCCTCATCAGGCTGGACTCAGTGGTCCTTCGTATATGCCCGGACTTCAAACCAAAGGTGAACACTGCCTTCCATGTTTCACAGGATATTGTTCTTCCGTCATTCTGTCCAAACCCTTCGAGAGAGTTGGAGAGGATATGGCACACTCTTGATGTCCGTAGAGCAATACAGATCTACATGAAGAAGACCAGCTCATTCAGACTATCGGATTCGATGTTCGTGTCGGTACACCCAAGATATTTGGGCCGCAAAGTCTCTTCCTCTACTTTGAGCAGGTGGATTCGTGCTTGCATTGCCACCTGTTATGAGTCCCTGAATGTTCCGGTTCCGGAGGGTGTCCTAGCCCACTTTACCCGAAGTGCAGCAACCTCAGCAGCATGGGACAGGGACGCTTCCTTGGAGGAGATTTGCAGGGCGGCCACATGGAAGCCTTTATCCATGTTTCTCCATCATTATAGATTTGACAAGCTGCAGTCCGCTGAAGCTGCATTTGGCAGGAGGGTTCTGCAGCAGATTGTCAGGCCGTAGTGGTCGGGTTTTTTCTCTATGCCAGCTCCCACCTTGTTTTTTTCGGTGGGCTTTGGTAGATCCCAGAGATCTTGAGGATACTCTGAGGTCTCTCCACTGGGAAAAGGAACATTGGTCTTACCTGTGATACGTCCTTTTCCAGGGGAGAGACGAAGAGTATCCTCCCCACCCGGGACGCTGGCACACAAACACAAGTATATGTGTGTGTGTGTATGTATGTGTATATATATATATATATATATATGCATGCGCCTATGGACTGTAATCTTTTTCCTTTTTCCTGTTTACTATTTTTTGTTGATGTTAATGTGTTATTCCAGGAGCACATATGGAGGTTTTTGTATGAACTGGCCAGAGGTGGGTCGCTCCCCCTACACAAAGGTTTTTTTTTTATTACCTGCCAGGAGTGAGTGGGCGGAACTAACCCCAGAGAGCTTGAGGATACTCTTCATCTCTCCCCTGGAAAAGGACGAATCACAGGTAAGACCAACGTTCCTATCTTACTGAAGTTAAGCTGTTCTAGCTCAGGACAAGATGGGATACCTTCTAGGTGCTATGTATATATAACTTTAGATTCCACTGAAGAAACATGAGATATAACCAAAATACAGGTTACACAGTACAATCTCAGATCTCTGCATATAATAAAATTTATCTAATAAGCATAGCCCATAATGATGGCTGATGGCAGCTGTAGTCCAACAAGCAGGAAGGACAACATGGTTCCCATGCCTGACTTGCAGTGAAGCAAATACAGCTTGCAATTTCTTTTTGAAATAGTGACTCATCCTTATAAGACATGTAGCACAACCAAAGTACCCAGTGTGTAGCCAATATAATTACTTTGAAAGACTAATTTCTCAAAGCCTGGATACTTACCACACCAAGGGTGAGGTTCTCTTTCTTTTCCAGTTTATTGACAACAGTCATATGGTTTTCTAATGATGTAACTCTCCAGCTTAAATTGCTGATTGAGGAATCCATACTGAGAAGTTTTAAATCATTCAGTTTCTGGTACAACATTACAGTAGAGTTTACCTCCTCTATAGAGGTATGTAGATACTGGTTATCCTGTTTAATACACAAACAACTTAATTTTATTATTCGATTATGGAAGTAGTGAAACAGTAGCAAAGAATACACAGCACACATACTTAGTGCACTTCTCCTTGTTATTCCAGGTACATTTTTCCAACCTGAGCTTATGTTGCTTTATTCCGAAGCAAGCCTCCCTTAATTCAGCTGGGCATTCTCCTAAGCACAGAGACTTGTTGGAGGTGGTCTCTCTAGGCATCCTCTAGCATGACTCTATGGTCAACCTTTGGCAGAAACTGACCACAGAATTGTGCCAGATGCCTAGAAATGCATTCTTTCTAAGCATTTTCTAGGTCCTCCAGTGCGACTGTATGGTATTCATGCTGGTTTGTTATTATCTGCAGTTTCGGGTACCTACAGTAAGTCTGTAAATGCATCCTCTGCAGATACGGGGGGGGGCACCCCTATCTTGGTACATGTCTTGGTTACATCCCATTTGGATTCCTGTAATGCACTCTATATGGGGCTGCCTTTGAAAAGTGCTCAGAAATTTGGGATGGTAATCTGAGTAAAATTACCTGTGATTGATTATTGCCCACCTATGCTCAACATAGTTGTTGAAACTCCACTTAAGTTTCAAAGAATTAACATGAACCTTCTTTATGTAAGTAGCTGTCAGTCAATTCTCATACACAGATCTTTATTGCAAACCATTTTCAGTATTCGATCTAACATATTATACAAAATAATTTCCCAACCTATCTGTAATTTGAAGGTTACTGTGTTTTTATGGATTGATTGTTATTGACACTTGTATGCTGACCTGGGAATATTATGGAGAATGTGTAAACATTTTATAATAAAGAAATATGCAATCTGCAGGTATTGTAAAGTAGCTTAGATGAGTGGCTGTGGCAATTTACTACACTTAAATGAATTATTACTCAACCAAGGCTGAGTGGCTATCTATAAAACTACTTCAAGAATTGCCATTTACTCAAGTGTTTTTACATGCAAGACTTGTTTAGAATATATAGCATATTCTTCCTGTTTAAATTTTTAAGTGCAATGCCCAACTCTCCTCTCTTGCTTCTGTATCAACTCCCTGACACTACCTGTAGAACACATCAAAAGCAGAACTATTTCACTTTTTGGTTTAATGCTTTCTCCAGTCCAAAAGCAGTGCAAAAACGTTTGCATTTATGCTTAAGTGGAAACATTAACTGAGGAGCACAGCACTGAAAAATTTTCATAGTTTGATATATATATATATATATTTACAAAAACATGCTGAAATACTGATGTGCAAATTCTCTTGCAAGCAAATAAGCAGTACCTGTTTACAAGTGTCCGTCAAATTCTTCTCACTTGTCTGGAGAACAGAAGAGGAGAATAAAGGTAGTTGCTTCCTTTTAACATCTTCTATGTGTTCACTCTGACAAAAGTTAAAACATAAGATTGTTAAATCTCTGAACACATGAGTTAAACATTCTTAAAAATTAAACTAAGTTGACAATTAAAACCTAACAAAATTTGAGATGTACAAGCATACTGTTTCTAAATATCAAATTTATTTTCAGCACTTCAAATAAATAAAACACAACAATGGAGATTTATTAGCTCAGAAGAAAGTATAGTTGGAGTGAAGTCATGAAATAATGGAATAGCATGCTGCTCCTTTAGCATGTCATCAGGAATTCTTGTTGCTATGAAAGTTCTGTTGCCTTGATTTGCTTTAGAACCATCACTGCATTTATGCCCATTATATAGGAAGCAGACGAAAGAAAGGCAGAATCCAAACCCACCAAATTCTTGGACACCTAACTGCTTAAAACTGGATATTAGCATTACCATTCTCCCACCTCCACAGAATGTGGATATTTAATTATAGTGTCTAGGAATTTTAAACAGCTTCTCAAACATGGTGAAGTTTCATAAACTTTAAGGAGTTCTAAAACAGCTGCTAGAGAAAAAAACTAACTGGAAAATAACAATTTTCATAACCCATGTTTATCATTTAAAAGTACTAAAAATCATCCCATCTTTATTTTCAAATTGCAAAAGTAATGCACGCTTCCTAAAGGTCTCATAATACAAAGTGATGCTATCAAATCTGTACATGTTCTTACCATTTCATTTTGGAGTGTTTCTAGAGTTTTCTTATGTTCTTCAATTGCTGCCTGCATAGTCTCAACATCATGATGAACACTGGTTACAGTGCTACCTATAGTAGCAACACTCTAGAAAAAAATCAGTTGTATCAGACATTTACTACTAGACTAAAAACTTAAGAAATGAATGAGCCAGTTCCAGAGACTAGCTGCACCAATTTGTGATAGCATAATACAAAAATAAAATAAAATAAATCACAATGGCAACAAACTTATCATGATTAAGAGTTTTGCAGGCAACACATATCATTAACAAAAACAAGGCACTCAGATTTCCAGAATACTAGATCTAAGAGGTTGAACGCATGCTGCTTCAATGACATTGTTTTCTGTCTCTTCCATGTTGGAAAACAGTACATAAAGTGCATGCACACAATTACACATTAACATGCACACACATAAATTATTTTGCCATATGAAACAGATGAGATTGCCACTATTAACTGCATTTTCACAGTGCATGTGTGCTTAGATAAATGGGTTTCCTATAACGAAGCAACATTTAAAGGGCAGATGAGAAGTAGCATTTAGAGATGTAAATTTGCTCATATTACCAGCTCAATTAGAAAATAGGTAAGTATTTTTTTAGACTGTGTATTACATGTCCTCATCTTTGATTTTTTTACATTACTTTCAAGAAATAATACAGAAAATGTTTTAGGAAGGAGAGAAAGAGCTAGTATAAAAATACTCAATAGTAAGGGACTATTCTAAATATCAAATGTTGCATGTGGAGCAACTCCATTTCTGTTGCCATGGAACTTCACTACATAGACCATGGAAGAGTATTATATTGAACATATCAGATACATCTACCATTTGTCAACAGGCCCTGACACTGTCATGTGATTGGGCCCTAGTTCCTCTTACCTACCTACTTTCAAACAACAGTATATGCTGCTGGTGGAAAGCTACTTTTTTCAAGGGCCATTTTGGCTAACTAGGATTTCAAGTTTTATCAAGCATATACACTTCTCAAACTTTGAAACATGGCTGAAGTGTGCAGAAAAATACTTTACATACAAAGATTAATATGCTCTGTGATGGGAATGGTTCATTGCAACCAGTAATCAATATTTCTTAATACCTAAGTAGTGTACAACATATAGAATTATAACTTTAGATCAGTGGTTCTTCATCTTCTTTGGCACCAGGACCCCTTTGATCGGATGAAAGCTAGGAACATCCTCAACAGAAAAATACACTTTAAATATAACTTTCAAAGTAATAGGAAAGAAATACCGGTAACTTTTTGCACCCGGTTCATGGACTCCTAGAGGTCCATGGACTATAGGTTAAGACCCCCACTTTAGAAGATAAGTGTAGTACAAACCTTCTGAAGATCTTCCACTGTAACAGGAAGATTAATCAAATCAGAAGCAGATTTAATGTTCGCTTTCAGATGATTTACAGCCAACATCAGCAAAGATATCTGAAACCACAAAAGATGCAAGTGCATTAATGAAGAGAAGGACAAGTTATATCATTCTCCAGGAATCAGGAGAGAACCCAGATAAATAATTTAAACACGAGTGAAACAGCAGCTAAGCCACCTTGAAAAGCAACACTAACCATCATTACTTGATGGGTAAACAAAAACAATGACCACAGATCGTTTACATAACCTTAAAGCAGATGATGAAGACTGTGAAATTGTCAAAGGTTTCCAATCCCTTGACTCAGTCATTAACCAAAATAAGAGACTGCAGTCAAGAAATCAGATGACTAGGACTTGGAAGGGCAGCCATGAAAGAATTAGACAAGATCTTTAAGTGTAAAGATGTAACACTGAATACTAAAGTCAGGATTTTCCATGTTATTATATTTCCAACTTCTATGTATGGTTGTGAAAGCTTGACAGTGAAGAAAGCTGATAGGAAGAGCATCAGATCATTTGAAATGTGGTTCTGGAGGAGAGTCCTGATGATACCATGGACTGCCAAAACAACAAATCAATGGGTCCCAGAACAAATCAGGCCTGAAGTCTCCCTTGAAGCCAAAATGACTAAGCTGTGACTGTCATACTTTGGAAATCATGAGTAGACTTGACTCATTAGAAAAGACAATGACACCTGGCAAGGTAGACTGCAGTAGGAAAAAACGAAGATCACATTACAGATGGATAGACTCACTAAGGAAGTCATGGGCCAAAGTATGCAAGACCTGAGCAGGGCTGTTGATGGCAGGGTAACTTTGAGGTTTCTCATTTATAGTGTCACCATACGTCGAAGTCAATTTGACAGCAGTTAACAACAATAAAACCTTTATTTAACTTGATATCTTAAGCTTTGCTTTTGCAAAGATTTTTCTTCCTCTTGAGTTAGTTACCTCCATGGTAGCAATTCACTCTGAATTTACTGGTGGATCCATAGTCAGTCATATGTATCAAGCTGGTACTACAGGTAAAAGCTGTTAACTCTTTTTAAAACGTTCCAATTATGAAAATCCACTAAATAGGCAAAAAACCAATAGACGTACTTTCCCCATGTCATTCAACTTCCATTTTAAAAAAATGGAATCAACCCTAATATTTTTGGATCTATCTCCTCAGTAGGTAACTGAGGGTTACATTCCTGGTCTCTCTAGGCCTGATTTCAACAGGTAAAATTATTGTGGCTCTTTATTAAAGAAAGCATATACAAGTGATGCTAGTAGCATCCAATCAAAATCAGCTCCACAGCACAATTCTATACCGTATATGGTAACTGATATGCAAGTCCCAACAAGTTTCATAGCACTTACTTCCAGGCAAGTGGGTACAGGATTTCAGTGTCAAAATATTTTATATCTCAGCATTCTACACAGCAGATGCAGTGTGAATAGCTTATTTTAAGCCACCTGCTATCTATTCTACTATTATTTTTCCAAACTTTATGAAAAATAGTCACAATATTGAAATGATATTTATTCTACTAGAATATAGTTTATGTTTCTTTAACTAGAAAATTATGCTTTTTACTATATTTTAATGTGCTTTTAATTGTTGTGATTTAGGGTTTCTAGTGGAATTGTTTAATGCTTTTAAAACTTTTGTATCAAGTAGTTTTAGCACTATTGTTTGCCTTGAAGTCGTTTGACTTATGTGACCCTAAGATGAATATATCACAGGGGTTTCTTGGCAAAATTTGTTCAGAGGGGGTTTACCATTGACTTCCTTGGGTTTGAGAGCGTATGACTTGCCCAGTGAGTTTCCGTGGCTGAGCAGGATTCGAATCCCAGTCTCCAGAGTCCTAATCCAACACCCAAACCACTACACCACACTGGCTCTCACATTTTTAGCACACTTTGTTCTTAACTTGATGTGAGTTTCCTTGAGTCCCATCCCAGAAGAAAGGCAGAACATGAATAGAACAGAATAGAAAAAGAAAAATATTGGGGTGTGTTTTTATTTTATTTTTTTAAGTTTCATATGTTTTATATAATTTTAAATTGTGATTATTTTAATCATTTTGAATTGTACAATGTATTTTATTTGATGTTTTTGTGAGCTGCTTTGGGTCCCATTCTGGGAGAAAGGTGGCATATAAATTAAATAAAAGTAAAAATAAGTAAAGTAAAAAAAATATGATGTTGAAATGCTTCCTTTCTTGTATACTCATGTTAATACATTTCAGAAATCCAAGCCAAGCACCCACATCCCAGGAAAGCATTGTGCTTGTATGGATATAGAAATGATTCTAAGAACCATGCAATCTTTGGCTTTTCTCTTCGCAAACGAAGATTCAGGAAGGACTTATACTTCCTGAAAAGGAGAGTATAAGGACTTATACCTCCTTATGCTCTCCTTTTGGAAAACCCAACTCTGAGGCTGACGCATTAACAAATGCATTAGCTATTCTGTGAGGACAAAAGCACACACTGAAAAGTAACAAGGAATAAAGAACGCTTCTGCGTCTAGCAGTGACAAGACAGGTTAGGATTTGTTTCTTTTAGCAGAATTCATACATACATAACAGCAACTGGCTAAATCAACATTATCGCATATATTTCAAATAGTTTCCAGTGAAACTTTCCTTGTACACTTACTCACTTTACCTGTTTGCTTATTTCTGTGATGTTTACCCATATTTTATTCAACCCCATATCTCCATTCTTAATCTTGTCCAATTCCTTTTGTTTATTAAGCAGATCTTCAGTCAATCGGGGAATTTCTTGGAATGAGGTTTTTTGATTAGACTCCACTAAAAGACAAAATTAGAAGTAACAGTTATCTATAAACACTAAGATCTGGAAGCATCGGCATTAAGTTGCTCCTTATTAAGTGGTGGGCTGTACACTGTTTTCATGATTTCCATCTGCAACCTGAAAACATTACATAAACATTTCATTATTTTTTTTTAAAGTGTAAATTTAGGAACTAATGGTAAAACAGGCTACATTACACAATAGAAGTACAAATGGTACAGGTTCAGTATCCCTTATCCAAAATGCTTGGGAACAGAAGTGTCCTGTATTGTGGATTTTTTTCAGATTTTGGAATATTTATATATACATAATGAGAAATCTTGGTTTTGGGACCCCAGTCTATACCTGGAATTCATTTATGATTCATATACATACATCTTATACGCATAGCCTGAAGGTAATTTTATGCACAATATTTTTAATAGTTTTGTGCATGAAACAAAGTTTGTGTACACTGAACCATCAGAAAAGCAAAGGTGCCACTATCCCAGCCACCTTTGTGGAAAATTTTAGATTTTGGAGTATTTTGGATTTCAGAATTCTGGATAAGGGATACTCAACCTGTATCATAACGTGCCTTGCAAACAGCAACTTCCTGTATTCTGTTTCATTTCTTAAGAGTACAGTGTCTCATTTAGACACAAGAGGACAATGCAAAGACACAGTCACTAAAAGAAACCATCAGTGGAGGCATACTTACAAAAGGCAATTTTTATCACTGAACTTTTAAAGATAGCTATAAATCAACTCATTGTATAAATTTTCATGAAACTGGGTGTTACTGAACAAATCCAAGCATCTGAAGTATAATGAGACAATCTCTTTGTGAAGAGTGTACACAAGAACGTACCAATCTGTTTCCTCCATATTTCAAATTTGTTTGCCAGTGTGCTGTTTCTTCTTATGAAATGCATTAGAGTGTAATAGTGCCATTAAGTCTCCATTCTTCTAACCTATGGTTGTTTAGAGCTCTGGGTGAGGCAGGAAGAAAAACTGGGCTTGGCTAGTCAGGAAACTGGAGACAAGAGGGCCGGGATGAGGGGAGGAGCAATGGTCCCAGGCCATCATGTGTCTAGTTTTAAATTACTTCCTGCCTCTTATCTGGGTGATGGAGGAGCATAACCCATCTGTATTGAATCTCGGATTCCTCCTCTTACCAACCCAGAGAATAACTGTTTAACAAACAATTTAGATTCTAGGACTTAAAAAAAATGTTATTACATCATACAATGAAATAAATTGGTATCCTGAATGCCTGTTAAGTTTTATAGGATGAAACTAGTCAAAGTTCCCTGAGTAGTTAAAAACGCTAATAAGAAAATGCTTAGATTTGTTTTATTTTAATAAGTCCAGTTTTTAGTTCTCCAGCTTCCTTTTTTCACCCCCAATGCAGACAGAAATATCCCAGGAATGCAGTAGTAGCTCAGATTACAGAGAAAACTGTTCCATTCAGGCTCAAGACAGCTTATTAGATGCATTAATCTGTTTGATCAATGAATAGTGCTTTGAAGGTTAGGCTCTGCCGTTACAGCTCATAAGTGACCTAAATGTGTCAAAATCAAAACACAAAATAGTACTTCAACCAGAACACAATAAGTGATCCCCTCACCCCACTTGGATTACACAGAATCACAGAATTGTAGAGTTGGAGGAGACCACAAAGGCCACCCAGAGTCCAACCTCCTGCCATGTAGGAAACAAGGATCAAAGCATCCCCGACAGATGGCCATCCAGCCTCTGTTTAAAGACCTCCAAGGAAGAAGACCCTACCACGCTCCGAGGGAGTGTGTTCCACTGCCATACAGCTCTCACTGTCAGAAAATTCCTCCTCATGTTGACGTGGACTGTCTGTTCCTGGAGCTTGCATCCATTGTTCCGTGTTCTAGTCTCTGGAGCAGCAGAAAACAAGCTTGCTCCATCCTCAATGTGACACCCCTTCAAATACTTAAACAGGGCTATCATATCACCCCCTTAACTGTCTTTTTTCCAGGTTAAGCATACTCAGCTCCCTAAGTCTTTTCTCATAAGGCATGGTTTCCAGACTTTTCACCTTTTTAGTTGCCCTTCTCTGGACACGCTCCAATTTGTCAATATCCTTTTTGAATTGTGGTACCCAGAACTGGACACAGTATTCTAGGTGAGGCCTGACCAAGGCAGAATAGAGTGGCACTATTATTTCCCACGATCTAGACAATATACTTTTATTGATGCAGCCCAAAATCGCATTGGCCTTTTTAGCTGCCACATCACACTGTTGACTCATGTTCAACTTGTGGTCTACTAGGACTCCCAGATCCCTTTCGCACATAGTCTTGTTCAGCCAGGTCTCCCCCATCCTATATCTATGCATTTTGTTTACATAAGACACCAATTAACTACAAGATTCTCTCTTGCATAGTTGTTCAACAAGCAACAGGAGAAACAGTATACTACACCCCTGAATATAATCTTAATTCTAAGAACAATTGACTTGAACAAATTACATAGAAACATATATATTATATTATATCAAAAAGGATTATCATAACTGCAGTAACCAACAATGGGCTGGATTCAGAATTGTGTTGAGTACAACTTTGCAAGCTGGATGATCCTGTAAACAGAAGCAATTTCCTTTCTTTTCTGATGCTAATAATAATAATAAATAAATAAAATTTATTTGTATCCCGCCCCTCTACAAAATGCAATCGGAGAGGCTTACAGCATTAAAATATACATACAGACCCCTCTATCCCACCCACCCCTTAAAATACAATTAAACAATTAAACATTTAAAACATACTTAATAATTACTAAAAATACTAAAAACAGCACAATAAAAAGCTGGATGGGATCGGACCAATAAGATTTTTCTCTCTCTCTGATGGCTGGGTATCTATTCAGGAAAGGCCTGCTGAAAGAGATCCGTCTTAAGAGCTTTTTAAAAGCTATTTAAGGTGGTAATGTGACGGATCTCATCCAGTAGGCCGTTCCATAATCTGGGAGCAATGGCCAAAAAGGTCCTCTGGGAGGTCGACGAGGGCCTAGTTTTTAAAGGTTGCAGCAGATTCCTCCCAGAGGACCGGAGTGCACGGGGAGAATTATATGGAAGGAGGTGGTCCCGAAGATAGGTTGGACCCAAGCCATTTAGGGCTTTAAAGGTGATAACCAACACCTTGTACTGGGTCCGGAAACTAATGGGCAGCCAGTGAAGTGATCTTAAGATCGGTGTTATATGGTCTCTTCTAGATGTACCCGAGACCAGTCTGGCTGCCATATTCTGTACTAGTTGAAGTTTCCGAACCAAGCACGAAGGTAGCCCCATGTAGAGTGCATTACAGAAATCAAGATGGGAGTTTACCACAGCATGTACCACGGTCTCTAACAATCTGCTCTGAAAAGTTGCGGGGCCCTCCTGATCAGAGTGTGAAGTGGCACTAGGGGCTGCGGGAGGGGGGGTAGAAATGGACAAAAATTGCCACTTCAGCCCTTTCTTCCATTGGGTAGCCCTCTCTTAATTGCTTTCCCATCATAAATGGAAGATCCCTTTCCATTAGCAGGGGGGAGGAGGGACTCAGAATCTATCCCACTATTTGCACTTACACTATCACTGATTATTTATGTAGAGAAGTCTTCAGAATGTGTTTTGCAGTCGATGGCAAAGAAAAGATGGTTAAAACTGAGCTTGTCTCAAGATTCCTAGCTAAGTAAATGAAATGGTACTTCACCTCTGTCCTGCACAGCCTTAATAGCCTCAAAGTATGAGGAAAGTATGCTTTTCCTCAGGATCTTTCCAGAGATTTTCCTTGGGTTTTTTCTGGGCTGTGAGACCGTGTTCTGGAAGAGTTTACTTCTGATGTTTCGCCTGCATCTGTGGCTGGCATCTTCAAAGGATGGTTGGGTAGGAGTGTGTGTGGAATTTATATGCTGTGAGCCCCTGTTGGGGTGTGTATGTAAATTTGTGTATTTGAATGGTTAGTTTCTGGGTATAGAAATGCAAGGAGGATTAGTGTCTGTTTGGCTAATGGTTGGTTGATGGCCCATTATCTGATGGAAATCCTCCTGTCCCTGGGTGGAATTCCTTTGTAAGTGTTGTAGATCTTTCCAGAGTTCATGGCATTTCTACACAGAATTTCTACACAGTACTAAAATTTCTACACAGTACTATTTTTAATAAGGAAAATGTGTGTCCTAACCTTCAATCAAAATGTCAGGGCATCCACCTTAGCAAAATGGACCATGTAATGTTTATCAGATGGGGGTTGGGGGAATGAGAAAAGAAAATATGCACAGTTGATTATATATACACATGAACTGGTCTACCACAGGAATCAATAAAATAGAAAAGCTGCTGATTTTCAGCATACTACAGCAACTAAGTGTTTCCAAAACATTGTGTTTAAAGATACTCCAAAACATTTCCTACTGAATTCATTAATCATATTGTATTCTAGAGTCTTCTTTTTAAAAACTTGTGACTTACTGCATAGAAGTTATGTAACAGTGACAATATTTCAAATACAACTGACCATTTCTCATCATGGTTGCTTGATAATGACAAAGACAATGAATAGAGGGAACCTGTTTTTCTTGTTTACCAAAACACGTACAAGAATAAAAACATTCTTAAGAAGCTGCGAACATACGATTTTGCAATATAATTAATACTAGAAGAAGGGGTGGGCAACTTGCTTCCCTTCAAATGTTGCTTGACTGCAATTTCCATCAGCATAGGCTAAAATAGCCAAAGATAAGGGATGATGGAAGCAAGAATCCAAAACTATCTGGACGGCTCAAACTACCCACCTCTGAATTAAAGAAAATTGTTACTACATGCCAATGTTTTTCTTTTAAAGTGGGTGGGTGTGGGTGGGAGAGGGGACTGTGCAGCCCCTCCGATGTTTTTGAACTGCAATACCCATCAGTTCTTACCCCTGGTTATAGCTGCTGGGAGTTCGACAGTACTGGAGAGCAGCATGATTCCTACCACTGCTTTAAGTTATTTTAAAGAAGGCAAATACTTGAAATGTACTTACTGGTTCGAAACCTTTCCTTTAATCCATCTAGGTCTTCCTTGAGAGCAACCTGCATCCATACCAAACCAACACAAGCTACTACACAAGCAGCCAGAATGACAAATGCACATAAAGGATAGCAGAGCTTGCAGCATCTCAGGTAGTCACCCCTGTAAATAATAAAAATAATAATGAATCTTTCTTTGCCAAACTATGTCCTGTGGATCATGAAACTGTTGCCTAACTAACACAGCAGACTGTCACTGTCACACCTGCACTTGCAAAACATCTCTTAGAAATACACCTACAGCAAAATGTGTGCCAAAGTAGGTGAGCGGTTATTAGAATAGCAACAGATAAGAGGTAGGCAAAGGGCAGCTCAAAGGCTACATGCATCTCCTCAAAGACTTTTTTTGCACCACCACCACCATCACTTAAGCAAAAAAAAAAAAAAAAAGACCGATCACCCCTCCTCTGAAGGAGACATAACTATTACTGTAATAAGCCTTTTCTACAGAATTTCACATATATACTAAAAAAATTCAGAACATCCAGCTCTATGCTCTTTTTTATCACATGTAAAATTAAGTAGATTTTAACTGCCGACAGATTTATTAACAGCAATATCTGCAACAATACAATACAATTTTGGGCAAGTCATGTATGTTACTAAGAGGCATTAATTCTATCTGGAAAAGAGTAAACACCATATCTCTACAGCCACCATTGCAGCTTTGATGAATGAGCAAAAATAAGGCACAGTACAAGTCAACCCGTGTATCCATGGATTTGGTATCCACAGTTTCCTTTATTCATATCTGAAAAAAAATATGTTATCTCTAGGCATTTCTAGGTCCTCCAGTGCAATTTTATGTTTGACTTCTAGAGTCCATCTCACTGAAGATAATTGGGTTCCCTATATTATCCATGGTTTCAGGTATCCATGGGAGTGTGTCTTGGAATGTATCCACTGCTATGGGGGTCAACCTGTTCTAGTAAATCTTAAGCCTTAGCCTGTGGCAGCACCTAGAGGGGTGCAGAGAGGCTGAACTACACCAGGTGACACTGTTGGCGGGAGGGGTGATGCTGGCCTTTGGAACGTCACAGCCTTAGCCTACACACCCTTTAACCTAATAAAACTTCTTCAAGGCATGTTGTTTTCACAGATCGAAGAAAGTTAACTGACCAACACAGACGAATTTGTTATGGTGTACAGTAGGAACAGATAACATGTAGACTTCCAGATGTTGTTGGACTATAGCTCCCATCTGCCCTGGCCAGCGGCACAGACAACTGTGGTAGATACCAAGTAAAGTCCAACAAGAAATGGAGGGAGGACCCCAACTACCTACCTCTGCTCTATAGCCTAAATACTGTCCAGTATCAAAGAAGAATGTAAAAACTGTAGTATCACTGTTTAGATCCACTATTCTTTGGTAACCAGCTTAGAAAAATCACAAATTGCATCCATCAATGGCACAATGTACTGCCAAGCCATCAACATTTTTACTTTAATGACCCCCATAAGTTATACTAAATTACAGGCTGTATCAGACCATTACCTTGACCTTATTACTAGTTAATAATAACCCACCACAAGAGGGATATATACAAGAAACAAATAATGTTTAACATATTAGAAAAACTGCTGGTTTTAAAAAGCTGGAGAACTCTCTCTTCTAACAAACAAACAAGAAAAAGTAGAAAGGACAGACTTCATTCTACAACGATTAATGCTTACAATGTACTTAGGAACCATTCTTATCTTTCTTCTTTCAACTATTAGCTTGACCCAGGATTTAGAAATATGCAAAGGGATCTTGTAGATCCTTTGAGACTAACTGAGAGAAAGAAGTTGTAGCATGTTTGTTAACTTAGTCTACTTCCTAAGATGCATGGATTTACAAAGCCAAGCTTCTTTTAAGTCTGTGCAATTTGAAAAAACATTAAATAGAGTACAAAACAGCACAGAAAAGTAAATACCCATAGGACAGCTATAAATGGCTACTAAAGCTAAGAGAAACGTATTTATCCATGGCTATGTGTATCTAAGTGTTTTACATTCAGAAGTTTAAGCTTAACAATACAAGGTTTCAATACCCAGCTAGAAAGAATGACACTGCCACCCTACCTGCACAATTATTTTTCGTTCAATTACAACAGCAGGGCAAGTTATACCAGAAAACACACCCAACTTATTCATCTTGGAGAGCACACTGGCCATCCTGAACAAAACCCCATACCCAGACTGTCAATTTGTATAAATTTCTAGCTATGTTAACTCACCCTGACATCTAATGGAAAAAGTTTCCATTTCTATTCCTACTGACTAAAGACTCAATTCTGTCTCACTCACCTCAATCTTACACCCACATCCACCACAAACCCCACTTTCCTTCCAGCGTCCATTTCCTAGTATAATCTTTCTTAAGCTGGTGCTCTCCTGCCTGTGTTGGACGTACTAGACCAGGGCTTCTTAAACTTTTTCCACTCACGACCCCTTTTTGCCCAAGAAATTTTTATGTGACCCTGGGGAATATAGGTATATAAAATAGGCATACAAAAGCCTTTTACTGTTGCCAAATTTTTCATGACCCCCACATTCAGTTACAGGACCCCATATGGGGTTGTGACCCACATTTTAAGAAACTTTGTACTAGACTACAATCCTCATCACTTCTTTCCCCACCAAGCATAGCAGCCATGCTGTCTGCAAATCTTTGTGTTGGTTGGACATGATGGCCCAAAACATCTGGCAGGAATCAGGTTGGAGGTTACCTCTGTGCCCCTAACCATGGGCTTCTCAGGCTATCAAATATGGGGGTATTGGCAATTTTCTTTCACCAATATGTCAAGGTCCAGTACCACATTTGTGCCCCTTGACTACAACTATTTCATTCTTTCCTGGAAACGCTTCATAGACCAGTAGCACATAGCTGGTGGCCCAGCACTGGTCCAGGGGCCACCAGTTTGAGTAGCTCTAAACTCACAACCTCACCAAAATCTTTCCACATCCACATAGACCCAAACACATTCTTTCCTCTCTACTTTCTCATCTGTCCTAGATCCCCAAATGGTGGTCAAGACAGCAACCTATCCCATCATGAGCCACCACATTAAAATGAAATATGACACACACACACACACACACACACACACACACTGGCCATGTCCTTCCCATCTTCTTGTTTTCATCCTATTCATGGAAGGTGGCCCAGATGCAGCTCCCCTTCGCTCTCCCAGTCCCCCCACCCCCGCCACAGCCCACTTTCTTCCTAAGTCAGTGGTTCTTAACCTTTTCTTTACCAGGGACCCTCTTTAAATATCTTTTGTTGCTATGGATTCCAAGGCTTCACTTAAGATTAAAAACCCTAATAATAATAACAATACCTGATGATAATAAGAATAGTAATACAACTATACCATTCATTAAACTTTCCCTCTGGCACTGTGGGGACAGTGAAGACTTTTCTCCTGCTTCTTCCTCCAAGTTTGTTGCTGGAATGGATTGAATGGCAATGTGCAGGCCGAGCCAGCCAGCCAGCCTTTGCCTTGGCTCCTGTCACATGGCTTCTCCACAGCAGGGAGGAGGTGAGCCAAGCAGCCTTCAGGCCTTCGCAGACCCCCTGTGAGGACATTGTGGCCCTCTGGGGGTTCACAGACCACACGTTAAGAACCACTGTTATATGGTATGCTTCTGTGAGAAGCTGGGCCGGCAGCACTCACTCAGCCACAGGTTGATTGAGAGTGGGCGGGGGGGGGGGAAGGATCTGGAAATGTTTTCCTACGTTGCTGTAGAAAATGGCTTGGTGGGTGCCTGTACCTAATCCCACACATACCCCATAGCCTGGTTGAGAATCTGGCACTCCTTTCACATATCTGAGCCCACAGAGCAGGGCCTCTGAGGCAAACATCCTCATTTCAGGGATAACTTGACATCTAGCATTTATAGAAATCAACCAAGGCTGTTGCGTGGCTCTCAGAGGCCATGAAACAGTTGATCCAACTGCAGTGGTTTTTAAAGTCTTGGGATATTGTAGGGGGAATAATCTTCTCAACACATTTTTCTTTTGCCTGCTGTTCTCTGAGCCTTGGCGGACCCCCTGGGAGGACACTGTGGGTCCCCTACCACAGGTTAAGAGCAGGGCCGGTTTAAGACACCGGCGGTGTCCGCATCCGCTGGGGGGGGGCATCATTGTGGGGGGGGGTAGTAGCCCCCTCCTGCAAAAACATTATTAGTAATAATCTGAATACCCTGTACTGTGAATAGCTTAAGCTGAGTTAGGTTACATTGACCTGAGATAAACATATGCCCCCGCCCAATAAAGCACTGCAGGGCCCCCCAAAATTCCTTAAGCCTGTCCTGGTTAAGAGCCACTGTCCGAAGCAGGGCCCCGGATCTCCCCGCCCGCCCTCCGGCCCTTTCCGAGGTCTCACTTAGCGAAGCGGCCGCGGGTGCCGGGGATCCCAAAGCCATCGCCGTAGTCCGGGTCTGAGGAGCTGCTGCCGCTGCCGCTGCTCTCGGCGGACTCGGTGCGGAGGAGCCGGTGGCCCGAGGCGGAGCCCTTCCTCGGGTGCCTCTTCTTGCGCCCGCCGCCGCCGCCGCCGCTCCCGCTGCCCCGGTCGCCGTTGCCGCCGCCACTCAGGCCGATGAGCGCGTTGAGCTCCTTGCGCTTCTTCATCCTTTTCTGCTGGGCCGGGGCAGGACTCGGGGCCGCCGCCGGGCTGCGCACCCCGGGAGGGGCTCCTAGCTCCGGGCCCCGGCTCGCCAGCTTCAGCGTCTCCTCCGCCCGGGAGCCTCAACGGGGTCGACGCGAAGCCCTCAGAGGCCGGCGGTGGGGCCGCGGCTGCCGCTTCCTCCCGGCCGCGACTGCTGCTGCTCTTGCCACAGCAGCCGGAGCCATCACAGCTGAGGGAACAGCGCTTCCTCCTAGCCTCAGGCCTCGGCCGCCAATATAGGCGGCTGCCATTGGCCAGTAGCGCCGAGGAAACGGGTTGGGCAGCTTTGTGGTCGTCACTTTTCGCCTCCCAGTACCAGCCTCTCCTATTGGATGAGGGAGGCTGTCACTCAAGTCCACGGAGGCGGGGCAGGGAAACGCTTAAAGAGCCAGCAGCTCACTTGGAAGTTTGTGGCCAGCTCGGAATATAGAAGTAGGACGAGTTGGAGTAGCACCCCGCTTTAATAACACGCTGTAGACAAACAATACATAATTACAAAAGAAAGTATAATTACTGTATAAGGAAAGAGCAAAACGAAAGGTAGCAATAAGAGTTCTCTCTCTCTCTGGCTTTTCTTCGCAAACGAAGATTCAGGAAGGACTCATCCTGCACTTTCTGCAAGCGCGTTGATGACTAAAAAGGCCAATCCGAGATAGACAAGTCCGGTTGCAAAAAGCACAGCAGAAGGTCTCCTTGGGTGATGTTTCTGGGTTGTGATTCTTTCTGCGTTGTTGTTTCTCTTCAAGACTTGTTCGTCGTGAGTTCTCAAATAAGGCTGCAGCATTGTGGATTGTGTGTCTCCATGCCTCCCCATGTGAGGCCAGGGCGGACCATTGTTGGTGATCAATTTGGCTGAGCCTGAGATGTTGTTTCAGGGAGTCTTTGTATCGCTTTTTTGGAGCACCCCTCTTACGCTGACCCATGGTAAGTTCACCGAAGAGTAGTATTTTGGGGAGGTGATGGTCCTCCATCTTAGACACATGCCCTGCCCAGCGCATCTGTGTTCTCAATATCATGGCCTCAGTGCTGGTGATCCCTGCTTGCTCAAGGACAGCAACATTCGTCACATAGTCAGTCCAGTGTATATTTATTATTGTGCGTAGACAGCGCTGATGAAAGCGCTCGAGGAGTTGTAGGTGGTGGCGATAGGTGACCCATGTTTCAGATCCATAAAGGAGGATAGACAGTACGATGGCTCTATACACACTGATTTTTGTGCTTTGCTTCAGGTGTTTATTGCTCCAGACTCTTTTGTGAAGTCTTCCAAATGCACTATATGCCTTTGCTAATCTGTGATCGATCTCTTTGTCAATCTCAATAAGAGTTACTGTAATTGAATTCACATAAGTAAGGAGAGAAAGGTAGATAAAAGATGATGTTCAAATTCAGATAGAGAATGGAAGACATTTTAGTGTGTTTTATGTAATGTGATGTTGTTAAGTTTGCAAGTATGTTGTTAGGGTTGTAAGTGTGTATGTATTTTGTGGTTATATGTTATATGTTGCAATTTTTTTGTATTATTGTTTGGTCTCTTACATTAAGACAACTCTCTCTCCCCTCTGGCTTTTCTTCGCAAACGAAGATAAGTCAGATATGGCGATGCTCTTTCAGAGCCCTTTCTAATAACTAATGTGTGTGTGTGTATATATATATATATATATTAAAAGCCACTATATATGAAGATTAGTCATTGAGAACACAGCTGCACTGGACAGGGCACATTTCTAGGATGGAGGACCATCGCCTCCCAAAAACAGTACTCTACGGTGAACTCGCCACAGGTCAGCGTAAGAGGGGTGCTCCAAAAAAGCGATACAAGGACTCCCTGAAACAACATCTCAGGCTCGGCCAAATTGATCACCAACAATGGTCCGCCCTGGCCTCACATGGGGGGGGGGGATGGAGACGTACTATCCACAATGCTGCAGCCTTATTTGAGAACTCACGCCGAACAAATCTTGAAGAGAAATGACAACGTAGAAAGAATCACAACCCAGAAACATCACCCAAGGAGACCTTCTGCTGTGTTTTCTGCAACCGGACTTGTTTATGTCAGATTGGCCTTTTCAGTCATCAACGCGCTTGCAGAAAGCGTGGGATGAGTCTTTCCTGAATCTTCGTTTGCAAAGAAAAGTCAGAGAGATATGAAGATTGTACTGCCTGTTAGAGTTTCATTGCCCAAGTCTAATTTTTACTTTTTCTTTGTTAAATACAGTTGGATTGAAAGATACAATGGAAAATGAATTTTAAAAAATCAATTAAACTGAACCGAAAATGACAATCACTGTGGTGAGTCTTTGGAACCCTAGATTTTTTTTACTGTTTCTAAGTATTGTGGAAATATTGGAATGGCTGAAAAATCAACCCTGGCACTAAGCTGTGTTTGGTGTTGTTGGACAAAGGTAGCTCACTCCAAGGTTGCCTGAGGGGAAGCAGCAAATGGTGTCTCCCCTCCCCTGCAAGTGCATAGTCTCATGACTGCAAAATACAGTCGTCCCTCCATATCTACCGATTTATGTATTCACAGCTTGAAAATATTCTTAAAAAAATAATAATCCAAAAAGCAAACCTTGATTTTGCCATCTTATATAAGGGATGCCATTTTGCTATGCCATTGCATATCATTAGACTTGAGTATTCACTGATTTTGGTATCCACAGGGGTCCTGGAACCAAACTCCAGTGAATATGAAGGGGCAACTGTAGTTCCAAATTAGATGTTATTGTATTTATCTTAATTTATCTTGTATTAGAAAATCCCCACTTCCAGTTCGGGTCCCTAAACTCTAATCCATTTCAGATCAGTACATCATTTCCAGTAGTACTTTAAGGGCAGCAGGACTTTCCCACAGTCTACCTCAGCTGCTTATACTTCTGATATTTATAAGTTTCACAGCAACTACATACTTCCATGTAAGCCTTTCATTAAAGGCCAGATTCAAATATTTGAAGGAGGAGAATGAGTAGGGTTGTCATATGTTCATTTATTTGCAGGTTTGCAGTTTATTACTAAAATCCATAACTGTAGACTTCAAATAATTAGTTGACAATTATTGTTCTCTGCAAAATTGTCTAAAGTTAGGCAACATCCTTTCAACTTAATTCAGTTTATGGTGACCAAAATTAAGTCACCAGCAGAATGCATTATTAACAGTATGCACTTTTCACCTAAAGGAATAAAAATCAGAAGGAGATAGAATCATAGAATTGTAGAGTTGGAAGAGACCACGAGGGCCATCCAGTCCAACCCCCCTGCCACGCAGGAAATCTTGATCAAAGCATCCCCGACAGATGGCAATCCAGCCTCTGTTTAAAGACCTCCAAGGAAGGAGACCCCACCACGCTCCGAGGGAGTGCGTTCCACTGCCGAACAGCTCTTACTGTCAAAAAGTTCCTCCTAATGTTGAGGTGGAATCTCTGTTCCTGGAGCTTGCATCCATTGCTCCGTGTTCCAGTCTCTGGAGCAGCAGAAAACAAGCCTGCTCCATCCTCAGCGTGACACCCCTTCAAATACTTAAACAGGGCTATCATATCACCTCTTAACCGTCTTTTTTCCAGGCTAAACATACCCAGCTCCCTAAGTCTCTCCTCATAAGGCATCGTTTCCAGACCTTTCACCATTTTAGTTGCCCTTCTCTGGACACGCTCCAATTTGTCAATATCATTTTTGAATTGTGGTGCCCAGAACTGGACACAGTATTAGGTGAGGTCTGACCAAGGCAGAATAGAGTGGCACTATTACTTCCCTTGATCTAGATACTATACTTCTATTGATACAGCCCAAAATCGTATTGGCCTTTTTAGCTGCCGCATCACACTGTTGACTCATGTTCAATTTGTGGTCTGCTAGGACTCCTAGATCCCTTTCGCACGTAGTCTTGTTCAGCCAGGTCTCTCCCATCCTATATCTATGCATTTCATTTTTCCGCCCTAAGTGCAGTACTTTACATTTCTCCATATGGAATTTCATTTTGTTAGCTTTGGCCCAGCTCTCCAGTCTATCCAGGTCATTCTGAATTTTGATCTTGTCCTCTAGGGTATTAGCTACTCCTCCTAATTTGGTGTCATCTGCAAATTTGATAAGTATGCCCCTAATTCCCTCATCCAAGTCATTGATAAAGATGTTGAATAGCACTGGGCCCAGGACAGAACCCTGTGGCACCCCACTGGTCACATCTTTCCAAGACGAAGAGGAGCCACTGCTGAGCACCCTTTGGGTTCGGCTGGTCAACCAATTACAAATCCATTTAACAGTTAACTTGTCTAGCCCACATTTTACAAGCTTGCTTGCAAGAATGTCATGGGGAACCTTGTCAAAGGCCTTACTGAAATCAAGGTATGCCATGTCCACAGCGTTCCCTTCATCTACCAAGCTGGTAACTTTATAAAAAAAAAAGAGAGAGAGATCAGATTAGTCTGGCATGACTTGTTTCTCTGAAACCCATGTTGACTTTTTGTGATTATGGCATTGCCTTCTAAATGTTCACAGACTCTCTGTTTAATGATCTGCTCTAGAATCTTCCCTGGTATTGATGTCAGACTAACTGGACGATAATTGTTGGGATCCTCTTTTTTCCCCTTTTTGAAGATGGGGACAACGTTTGCCCTCCTCCAGTCTGCTGGGACTTCTGTTCTCCAGGAGTTCTCAAATATTATTGCCAATGGCTCTGAGATCACATTTGCCAGCTCTTTTAATACTCTTAGATGTAGTTCATCTGGTCCTGGAGATTTAAATTCATTTAGATTAAGAAGGTATTCCTGTACAACCTCTTTGCTTATTCTGAGCTGGATTTCCCCTATTGTGTCCTCTGTTCCATTCTTCACAGGTTGGTCCCCCTTTTCCTTTTTTGAAAACACTGAGGCAAAGAAGGTGTTGAGTAATTCTGCCTTTTCTCTGTCCCCTGTTAGCATTTTGCCATCTTCTCCACGTAGTGGCCCTATCATTTCCTTCTTCCTCCTTTTGCTGTGGACATACCCAATAAAACCCTTTTTATTGTTCTTAACCTCCCTAGCAAGCCTGAGCTCATTCTGCGCTTTAGCTTTTCTGACTTTACTCCTACACGTGTACACGTGACATCATGGTGACAGTATCATATATATGTGTTCGTTGAAGAGGAAAAGGGCCCACATACAACCCAACTTCACCCCTCTTGTTTCTGTTAGGGTACTGCATAGGCAATAACTCATCTACATGATGTTATTTTGATAGCATATCAGAAGAAATCATGGCAATCTTTTATCAATATCAACTATGGATAGTTTATTCCATAACTGCCCCCTGTCCAAATAAGTAAGTAATAACAGAGAGCAAGGATATCCCCAGCCTCTGGAGAAGCCAAGAGTTAGCTCCCGCTGTTCCCACAATTTAGATCTACAGTTCTAACTTGCTTCTGAGCTACCCAAATCCCCGCATTAACTGGATTAGCACAAATTCACCTATTTGTGTGTATGTGTATTAGCTCTGACAGTGTACTATAGTCAAAAACATACTTGTAATTAATTTAACAAATCACCTTTTAAATATTTCACCCCCAAAAAAAAACACAGTTGCTATACAAGACTGAAGATGTCTGAATACAGTGACAGTATTCTTACAATCACCTCTCCTCGTGAGTGATCAAAATTGTCCTGATTTGTTAAGTTCCATACATTGGATGAGTGGCAGTGGAGTGGGCAAACCTATTAGTGGCACCAGTTGCAATCAAAATTATTTGCTTTCAGGATAAGAAGATCCTATATATCTTTTATGGAGCTCTAGATATATGTCCAAAGTAATAGAGTTGGTAAGAATGGACTCCATGCTTACCTCATAGATGACCCTCTTCACAAACAATCTTCCAAAGGGGCAGAGCTGAACTGGACATGCATAAAACACCATAGGATCAAACTGAGGACAAGAGCTCATGCCTGTGGCAAGGTATTACCTTTATATCTCTCTCTCGCTGGCTTTTCTTCGCAAACGAGATTCAGGAAGGACTCATCCCGCATTTTCTGCAAGTGCGCTGATGACTAAAAAGGCCAATCTGAGATAGACAAGTCTGGTTGCAGAAAGCACAGCAGAAGGTTTCCTCGGGTGATGTTACCGGGTTGTGATTCTTTCTGCGTTGTCGTTTCTCTTCAAGACTTGTTCGGCGTGAGTTCTCAAATAAGGCTGCATTATTCTGTAACTGACAAGGCCACCATTTTGACTTTCCCTATAGCTTTTCTGGAGCAACAGCCTCCAATTGATATACAGTGGGCCCTTGGTATCTGCTATGGTTTGGTTCCAGGACTCCCCATGGATGCCAAAATCTATGGATGCTCAAGTCCCATTATATACAACTGTGTAGTAAAATGGTGTCCCTTATATAAAATGGCAAAATCAACATTTGCTTTCTGGATTTTATATATATATATATATATATATATATATATTCAAGCCGTGGATGGTTGAATCCATGGATGCAGAATCTGTGGATACAGAAGGGCTGACTTTAGTCTTGTCATGCTCACCTGACAGTCTTTTGGACAATGCCAGCTTGTGTGTCCTACGTGAGTGAGACAATGAGTCCAAGTTTTATTCCAAACTTATTTGGAGGTAGGGTCCAGCACCTTGGATAGATCCTTTAAAGTTTGAACTGACCTACTGAGCCACTAGATGCCACTGCACTCAGATATACAAAGCAGAAAAGATTGAGCCTCTTTCTTGCCCACTTCTCACATTCTTAAGGTAAATTCCAGCACTGCTTGCTCTATAGATTTTCCTTGGGTTTTTTCCAGGCTGTGAGGCCGTGTTCTGGAATAGTTTCCAGAATAGTATTCTGACATTTCACCTGCATCTGTAGCTGGCATCTTCAGAGAATGGTTGGGTAAGAATGTGTGTGTGTGGGGGTTATATACTGTGAACCCCTTTGGGGAGTATATGTAAATTTGTGTAATTGGATGGTTAGTTTCTGGTTATAGAAATGCAAGGTTCGTTAGTGTCTGTTTGGCTGATTGTTGGTTGAGGGGCCATTTTCTGCTGGGAATCCCCATGTCCCTGGGTGGAATTCCTTTGTAAGCATTGAGTTTTTATTCTATTGTATTTCAAAACTGGGAGCCAGATTTTGTTTACTTTTAAGGTTTCTTCTTTCCTGTTGAAGTTGTCCAGGTGTTTGTGGATTTCAATAGCTTCTCTGTGCATTCTGACATGATAGTTGTTGGCCTGGTCCAGAGCCTTGCATTTCTATACCCAGCCTTGGATTTCCAGAACACAGCCTCACAGCCCAGAAAAAAAACAAGGAAAATCTATGGATGCCGGCTGTGAAAGCCTTCGACTTCACACGACTTGTTCTCTTTGTTGTGCATCTCCAGCCTATGTGAACTTCTACTGTTTGGCTGAGTAGGCTACTCAATGCCTTCTCTGAATTATTCTTGTCCATCCATCTTGACATCATGCAAGGTGATCCATTATCCAAATAAACAATTTGTAAGTAACCACTTTCACCACTTACTCAGTGAAAGGACTTTAAGTGATCACTGGTGGTTTTAGGATCTTGTGTTTTGTTGATTTTGTATGCTCATTACTTTTCTTTCCCTAACCTGGTCTTCCTATCTTATTTTATTCAACTTTCCTAATTGAGCTATTGGACCAAATATGGTTTTCTATTTTCACCTTGAAGTGCCATTTTGCTCTTTGATGTTGCTTCCAAATATACTACAGAGATGAGGGAAAGGAGGAGATAAAGACTGTTTGATCTCCTTTACATCTGAGTAGACTACTGAATAGCAGAAGAGGTACTGTTCACTTCCTGGCTGAGGTAATAGAATAGGCGGTGGCAACAAGAAAAGGTTGAAAGACGTATGGGGTGTGTCCTTGCCCTAAGCTGGAAGGATAGTATTGTGCCTGGTAACTGTGTGCCTGATCATTGTGCCTGATCCGCCTTGGATCCCATCTTGGGAGAAAGGCAGGATATAAATGTAATAAACAAACAAACAAATAAACCATCACATCACCTGTTTGTCAAGAAGTTTCTGTGGTCATTGATTCAAAAATAACCCTGGGTCCTATCAGATAGAAACCTTCTTTGAAGACAGAGCACAAATAAATTAACACCCAGCCTGGGGGATATTCTCATTCATGCTAATAATGCCAGCATTCCAGTAGCAGCAGGAGAAAAGCAGCAATGCAGGCCAGGGGCGACAGGGTGTATAGGGGAGAGGGAGGAAACAGTTCACCTGCTCTGCAGGAAGTTTCAGTGTTTCTACAGTTTGCTTCACTTTATTGGAATGAGACCTACTAGTACTATATCTCAAAAATGCCAGCTTTCTTGTGTTAGGACTTTTTTAGTGTTGAGATTAGGATTTTATTTTTACGTGTGTGTGCGCATGTGTGTGTGTGTGTACAAGTGTGTACATATATGTACAGACTGACCCCCGTATCCACAGATTCAGTATCTATGGTTTCACTTATCCACATCCAAAAATATGTTCTCTCTAGGAATTTCTAGGTTCTCCAATACAATTTTATGCTCAACTTTTGCCGTTTGTCTCATTGAAAAAATAGGGTTCCCTATTATCCATGGTTTCAGGTATCCACAGGGGGTCTTGGAACAGATATGGGGGTTGACCTGGATTTATTTATTATATGTTCGCCCTGGTCTTTACTCAAATAGTCTCCCAAAGCAGTTTATAAATATGAAAAGTGAGGCATCCCTGCCCACATGCTTGCAATCTAAAATGTACAACACAAAAGCAAAAGGGGATGGAATGAGGAAAAAGGGAGAAACTTCATTAAGTAGATTCTTGGTTACTAAGTACAGAAGATAGCAGCTTCAACAAATCGCTGAACTGGGTTCAAGCACTATGAAAGTCTGCTATGGAAAGTGACAATCAGTAGCTACAGGGTAAGCAGGGGTGCTCTCTGCTGGAGTGGAATCTAATCATGATGGAGGGGGCGGGTGTTGCTTCATTTCACTTCAATAGCCCCAGCTGTCATTAGTAACCTAGACTTGAATGAAGGAGAAGCATCTCTCTCTGCCTTCAAGTTGCTTGCCGATTTGTGGCAACCCCATGGATTTCATAGGCTTTTCTTAGACAAGGAATACTCAGAGGTGGTTTTGCCAGTTCCTTTCCCTGAAACCTAGGCTACAGAACCTAGTATTCATTGGCAGACTTCCAACCAAGTACTAATCAGGGCTTCCAAGATCAGATGGGATCTGGTGTCTTTAGGGTATTTAGGCATGCTACCTAAATATTCCTAAAATGTACTGTCAGACGATAGGTAGACAGCTTTGAAAGTGAACAGTTCCATAACCATTTGGGATGCTTTGGTATAAGATCCTGCTGCTGTTGTTGCTGCATTTACCTATAACTCAGCTTTTTCCCAGTTCAGGACTCAAGTAACATACAAAAGTTAAATCACAGACAGCTAAAAAATTCACATTGTACAAAATTTTAAAATAGAATTAAAGTGTCAATTGAATTAGAAGTACATATTGTGCTTGTAAGATAGTTAAAGATTATGGTCTGAATGATTGAGAAAAGGAATTTCCCCTCTCCTTGGGTGACCTTACAGGCACCTTTTCATTCACTTACTATTTTTCTTTATGCTTGATGCATTTATTTTATTTATTTATTTTTATGTACTCAAGTTTTAAAAAACATTTCTTATTTTTGCCATTGTTTTTGTGGTAGCTAGATTGTTACCTACTTCAGCTGGTGTTGTTGTTTTAATGCAATGTATTTTGCATTTTCATTGGTTTGTAAAAATGTACTTGCAAGCAAGCCAAATTAATGATGACTTGCCTGGCAATTTTGTTGAGCTCCACTGCTCTAAAAACATTTCTGGGTTCTTATAGCAGTATTAGTTCACTTAAACTGCTATGGCTGCCTCCTATGGAATTCTGGGACTTGCAGCTCAGGGAGGGACATTTAGCATTCTCAGCTAGAGCGTTCTTAGGCCACACTAAACTACAAACCCCAGAATTCCACAGGAGGCAGCTACAGCAGTTAAAGTGGAATAATAGCACTGTAACAGTGTAAGCCACAGTGCATTTGCAGCTGCACTTCTTCAGATAGAAATGCCTTAGAGCAGTGGTTCTTAACCTTTTCTTTACCAGGGACCCCCTTTAAATATCTTTTGTTGCCACGGAGCCCCAAGACTTCACTCAAGATTTAAAACCATAATAACAATGATGATGATGATACCTGATAATAATACCATTACACCATCCATTAACCTTTCCTTGAGAGGCACTGGAAGGAAGACTTTTCTCCTGCTTCTTCCTGCAAGTTTGTGGCTGGACCAGATTGAAGGGCAATGTACAGGCCAAGCCAGCCTTTGCCTTGAATCCTGTCACATGGCCACTCCACTGGAGAAAGGAGGTGGGACAAGCAACTTTCAAGCCTTTCCGAACCCCCTGTGAGGACATTGAGGACCCCAGGGGGTCCCCAAACCCCAGATTAAGAACCATTGTCTTAGAGGGGCGCTGGGTTTGGCAGAAACTTAGAACTTTGTGTCAGTGGCCTTTGGTCTGACTCAGCAGGACTCAGGCTCTTTGCCTCTAGATTCTGGATGGTATCTGCCTTCAGCGCTGGAAAGAACTAAACCGTATATAATTTATTATGCCAGTGGTTCTTAACCTGTGCCCTCACAGGGGGTCTGGGAAGTCTTGAAGGCTGCTTGGCCCACCTCCTCCCTGCAGTGGTAGCCACGTGATAGGAACCAAGGCAAAGGCTGGCTTGGCCTGCACATTGCCATTCAATCCGCTCCAGCCACAAACGTTCAGGAAGAAACAGGAGACAAGTCTTCCCTCCCCCTCCAGTGCCTCTGAGGGGAAGTTTAATGGATGAAATTGCATCATCATCATCATCATCATGTATTATTGTTGTTGTTATTATTATCATTAGGGTTTTAAATCTCGAGTTAAATCTAGGGAGTCCAGGGCAGCAAAAGATATTTAAAGGGGGTCCTTGTTAAAGAAAAGGTTAAGAGCCACAGGATTTCTACAATATGCACCTGAGGATTCTCCTCTCTCCTCCTCCTCCCCTCTTTTTTTTTTCTTCCGCTGCAATTGCGGAGACTGAAACCTGCCCCGGAAGAACCCCGGGGAGGTTGCGGGAAAAGAAAGTGTGTGTGTGTGTGTGTGTGTGTGTGTGTGTTGGTTTTTAACCCTTGCCTTGGTGGACCTCGTTTCTCCGCCGCAGCCAGCCAAGCTCCTGCAAAGCGGTCAGGGCGGCCCCCCTGCCTGTGCCTCCCTTGCGCATCTTTGCCTCCCTCCCGGGTGTGTGTGTGTGTGTTTGGTTAGGCAACCTCTTGTGCAAGTCCTTTGCCCCGAGGGAGGTCTCCGCTCAGTAGATAACGGCGCCCCTGCTCTCCCTGTCGCCCGAGAGCTTCGCAGCCGCCTTCCTCCTCCTCCTCCTCCTCCTCCTCCTCCTCCGCCATGGACCTGGCCCGACTCGGGCACTTGGTGGCTGTCTTTTGCCTGACCTGGGTGCTGCTCAAAGCCCTCCAGCTCCACCGCCGTCGGCAGGAGCTCCTGAAAATGCTCCGGCCTTTCCCCGGGGCCCCCACCCACTGGCTGTACGGCCATATCGTCGAGGTAAGTCCGTGCCCAGCCAGCCAGAGAAGCCGGCTCCCCCGGGCGCTCTCCGGCAGCCACCCGCTGCTCTCGCCTACAAAGCATCCCTTCGGATCCTGGCAGGCAGGCGGGTCCTGCCGCCTCCCAGCCCATCCCAAGAGGCACGGCACCGTCTGGCTAGGCGGGGGGGGGGGGCTGAATCCACACACTCCACGAATCGGCCAGTTTGAAACGGGGTTATTTGCCACGGCTCCTTCCTATGGCATCCTGGGGTTTTGTAGTTTAGCCAGGACCGGTTTAAGGAACTTGGGGGGGGACCCTGCAATGCTTTATTTTTTTGGGGGGACATATGTTTATCTTAGGTCATAGAATCATAGAATTTTTGAGTTGGAAGAGACCACGAGGGCCATCCAGTCCAACCCCCTGCCATGCAGGAATACACAATCAAAGCATCCCTGACAGATGGCCATCCAGCCTCTGTTTAAAGATCTCCAAGGAAGGAGACCCCACCACTCAACCTAAGCTATTCACAGTACAGGATATTCAGATTATTACTAATAATGTTTTTGCAGAAGGAGGGTTACTATGGGGCCCCCACAATGATGTCCCCCCCCTCCGTGGATGCTGACACCATTGGTGCCTTAAATCAGCCCTGACTTTAGCCTTCCCTACCAAAGAGCACCGGTGCCCCACCAAACTACAAATCCCAAGATTCCATAGAGAGGAGCCATGGCAAATAATCCAGTTCCAAAGTGGATTCTTTGTGTAGTGTGGATTCAGCTCCAGATTACAGATCCGTTAAAAATTCACTACAGTTTGCTTAATGATGTTCCCCACTTTTACCCTTAAGTTTTACTGTACAACTGTTCTATCTCTTTCTTTTTAAATGTTATATTATGCCCATTCTTTTTTTGCTCCCCGCAAGTTTTGCCCAGTATTCAACCATAGGGAGCCACTCTTCTTCCACTTTGTCTATTAGGACTTTATCAGACTAACATCTAAAAATGCTGTATTCTACGAATGAGGAAAGCAGAAACATCGTGGCATTATTATATTCATTATCGCATATCGCTGTAATCGCATGAAAGAACTGCCATGGAATTATCACACGGTCATCACTAACACTTCAAGAACGGGACTTTACTTCCGTGATTTAGCATGGGCAGTTCTCACGAGAAGACTCCAGCACACTTAAAAACACCCAAAAAGCCTTTAATTTGCAAAGTAAACAAACACACAAACACTTAAACAAATCTAAAAACATGCAAACAAACTGGGACAGTTCATAAAAAGAGTGTCCTGTAGATAGTTTTCATGTTCTCACCCAGAACTTTTCTTGCCAGGAAAAGGCAGAGGGAAGAGGATTGCCCATGCACAGTGTAATCTCATGATTACAGTGGGATGTGTTTTTGCATACTCCAATATCACAAAAAGAGTGATACTGAGGGCTATTGATGGCTTGTCCCATCAATGAAAAGCAATGCCTCATTCACGACTGGAGCACGGATTGACCACGCAAACATGACAGTGTCATGCAATAGCAGAAACCATTTGCACTACTGTAATGTCGTAATCGTGTGATGTATGCTGAGTTTGATAAAGTCCTATATGTTTTTTGTTTATTAAATATGTTAGCATATCCATGTCTCTCATGTCTCTTAACTTCAGTAGTCAATCATCAATCAGTGGACTTGCCTTTCTGTTTCCATTTTTGTGCCAGGATGATACATGTGGCTGTTATCATGTATAGAATTATCCTCCAATGCTTGTTTCATTTCTTTTGTTTAAGATGGTCATGTTTGTAAAACAAACTTGGAAATAAATATCAATGTTTATTGAAGTAGATAAAACATGTAATCTATCCCATTTAGCTGAGGTAACAGATGGAAGTTATAAAGGAACAAGATTCAAGTAGATAACTTAAATAAGAAAATTTAATTTCATAAATAAGAATGCACACAAGAGGAAAGCAGGTTAATGAAACGATGCTTGTCTTTTTTAAAAAATCTATTCATACATGTTTCATAAGTTTTCATGAATTTCTATATGAATGAACAGATAATTTTTCTTTCCTTTTGTTGTTTTAATAAAAATTCATCAAAAAAAAGTAATACAGTTGTCCCTCCGTATCTATGGATTTAAGTATTCACAGCTTGAAAATATTCTTAAAAAAATAGTAATCCCCAAAGCAAACCTTGATTTTGCCATCTTATTTATATAAGGGACACCATTTTGCTATGCCATTGTATATAATGGGACTTGAATATTCACAGTTTTTGGTATCCATGGGGGGGGGGTCCTAGAACCAAACCCCAGCTAATATGAAGGGACAACTGTGACTCCAAATTAAAGGCTGCCTGCCCTAGCTCCAGAGATACTTCTGTCTGTTATAAATAAAGGAGAGAAAGGTGAGGAAATGATCATTTTTTCGGGGGGGGGGGGGAGGGAGAATTTTAAATGGAAGAATTTCTATTCTAGAAAGAGCAGAATTTTGAAAAACTGAAGTTTCCCCCCACTCTCATTGCCTTTCTAGAAAACTTTCATGTTGTAGTCACTACGCTGCAGTACAATGAATTAAGGCATATTCAGATTTCTAGTGCACCCATCATTGCTGAACCGTTTCCCCTGTGCTGCCAACAGACTTCTGCCTGAACCTTTGTGGCCATTGGTGAGGCTGTGCTACTACCACACTGCAGAAAAAATGCAGTTTGACACTGTTTTAACTGCCATGACTCAATGCTATGGAATACTGGGATGTGTAGTTTTGTGAGATATTTAGCCTTCTCTGTCAGAGCGCTCTGACACAACAAACTATAAATCCCAGGATTTCATAGGATGGAGCCATGACAGTTAAAGCCGTGTCAAACTGCATTATTTCTGCAGTTTGTCAGCAGCCCTAGGGCTTATATCTACACCAGCCAGGATACACCAGGAGAGGTGGCTCATTCTGCCCCTGTTACCTGGAGGAAATGGGCTGGAGTCCACATAGGAAAAATGGTCTGTCCCTGCAGCCACTGCCACTGCCATTTTCTTTGCTATTTCGAAAGCCTACAATATGTGACGTTGGTTACATGTTGCAAGACCCCTGCCGGGCTTGTGGGAGAGCCAGGGAACTGGCAGTGGTAGCAAGGGCTGGCATGTCAAACAGACTCCTGTGAACATATGGGGCCTGATCCGGGTTTTGGCCGGTGGTACTGGATTAAACGTGGTATTATTATGTAACGACTTATTGGGCCCTACTCCTGCTTGCCCCTATCTCAGCCCCTTATCTGCTCCGGGGGTGGTGAGGACTGCCCGGGGGCAGAATGGGGCAAATGCCCTGCATCATATGGATTGCAGGGCTTTGGAATGGGGGCAAGCTGGGGTATTTAGCACATGTAGATAAGCCCCTAGTCTCTGAAGCCACCTTTACATTTTTCTAGAGTTTGCAAGACCAGAGCCAAGCAGAAGGCAGGTGAGTTGTATCCACGCTGCATGATTATAGCCATTCACTACTACTTTAACAGTCATGTCTCCATCCTATGGAATCCTGGGATTTGTAGTTTGGTGAGAGACTTCTTTGCAAAAGGAAAATATAATCCTATAGTTCAGGGGAATGGATTAAAGAATTCTAAGTGTCCCCCAACTATAAATCCCAATATTCCATATGCTAGAGATGTGGCTGTTGAAGTGGTATCCAGCTGCTATAACTGTGCAGTTTGGGTACAGCCCAGGTTATTCTGGTAGATGCTGAGATTATTTGTACTAGAATGGCAAGGGTTTCTGGCTTCCAATTATCTTAACAATAACAATGAAAAAAAAACCTTTCCCTAATCTCTGAAAAAGAATGCTTTGGGAAACCAGAAATGGATTTTGTGGCACTGCGGAAGTTGCTTTTTAAAGATTTTCCTTGGATTTTTCCAGGCTGTGAGACCGTGTTCTGGAATAGTTTCTTTCTGATGTTTCATCTGCATCTGTGGTTGGCATCTTTAGAGAATGGTTGTGTAGGAGTGTGTGTGGAGTTTATATGCTGTGAACCCCTGTTGGGGAGGATATGTAAATTTGTGTAATTGAATGGGTAGTTTCTGGGGATAGAAATGCAAGGCATGTTTGTGTCTGTTCGGCTAATGGTTGGTTGAGGGGCCATTATCTGCTGGAATTCCCCCTGTCCCTGGGTGGAATTCCTTTGTAAGTGTTGAGTTTTTATTCTATTGTTCTTCAAAACTGGGAGCCAGATTTTGTTTACTTTTAAGGTTTCTTCTTTCCTGTTGAAGTTGTCCAGGCGTTTGTGGATTTCAATAGCTTCTCTGTGCATTCTGACATGATAGTTGTTGGCCTGGTCCAGAATTTCTGTGTTTTTAAATAGCATTTTGTGTCCATATGGTTTATAACATGTTTTGCTATTGCTGATTTTTCTGGCTGGCCCAGTCTGCAGTGTCTCTCATGTTCCTTGATTCATGTGTGCACACTGTGTTTAGTGGTCCCTATGTAAACTTGTCCACAGCTGCATGGAATGCGGTAAACTCCTGCAGCTGTGAGAGGGTCTCTTTTGTCCTTCGCTGAGTGTAGGATTTCTTGGATTTTCATGGTTGGTCTGTAGATTGTTTGGAGGTTGTGTTTCCTTATCAGTTTCTCTATTCTGTCTGTGACTCCTTTGATGTATGGTAAAAATACCTTCCCTTTGGGTGGCTGTTTTTCTTCTTCATTCCTGTAGTTTTTTCTGGGTCTAGCTGCTCTTGTCATGTCTGATCTGGAGTAACCATTAGCCTGTAGGGCCCAGTTTAAGTGCATGAGTTCGTCCTCCAAGTAGTGGGGTTCGCAGATCCTTTTTGTACGGTCTACCAATGTTTTTATTGTGCTTTTTTTTTCATGGGTGAAGATTGGAGTTCTTGTGTAGGTATCTGTCCGTGTGTGTGGGTTTTCTGTATACCGTGTGGCCTAACTGTTGGTTTGGTTTGTGGATGACTAGGACATCCAAGAATGGCAGTGTTCCTTCCTTCTCTTTTTCCATCGGGAATTGGAGATTTGGGTGGATGCTGTTCAGGTGGTACAGGAATGAGACCAAATCTTCTTCTCCTCCTATTAAAGAACAATAGAATAAAAACTCAACACTTACAAAGGAATTCCACCAGGGACAGGTGGAGTTCCAGCAGATAATGGCCCATCAACCAACCATTAGTCAAACAGACACTAATGAGCCTTGCAGTTCTATACCCAGAAACCAACCATTAAATTACACAGATTTACATATCCTCCCCAACAGGGGTTCACAGCATATAAGCTGCACATATACTCCTACCCAACCATTCTCTGAAAATGCCAGCCACAGATGCAGATGAAACATCAGAAAGAAACTATTCCAGAACATGGCCCCACAGCCTGGAAAAAAACTAAGGAAAACCTATGGATGCCGGCCATGAAAGCCTTCGACTTTGCATTGCTTTTTAAACATAATTTATTCCCTTTACTCTTTAAAAAGTGATTAGTATTATTACCATGTTTAATAAAATAACTGGAACTAATTGCATTGTTTCTTGCTTTTTTGTTACTTACTAGTGAGAAAAACTTAAAACTAATAAAAGAATGACATACAGCTTGAAAAAACTTCTGTCAAAATTCTTCAAAAATTCCCTGTAAGGGTAACTTTAAAATTTATATAAAGAATATTGCTCTTTTTCTTTATATAAAAATTTTAGAGTAATATAAAAAAATTAATTACAAGAAGACTAGAAAAGAGCTATACAGCGGAGAACAAACAAAGGAACAGGGAGAGAGACCTTGAATAGGATGGCTACTGGCGTAAATTTAACAATACATATAAGTGAGGATGTCTTTCAGTCTTGATTTCTGCAAGCTCCCCCCACCCCTGTAAAATATCAAACACTTCTGAATGCTGAAGCAGGATCAGCAGTTCCAAAGGACATCTCCAGAAACTTAGTGGGTGAGTTGGGAGTCCATGATAACATTTCACACCATAAGCAAAGGCTGCTGACACACTGCAGAAATAATGCAGTTTAACATTACTTTAACTATCATGGCTCCATACTATGGAATAGTTTGTTGTGGCACCAGAGCTCTCCGACAGAGAAGACTAAATATCTCACAAAACTACAGATCCCAGAATTCCATAGTATTGAGCCATGGCAGTTAAAGCAGTGTCAAACCGCATTATTTTTCTAATGTAGCAGCCAAAGTTTTGGGAAGCTTGGTATCCATTTATTTTGAATGTTGTTCTTACAGTTATTGATATCTGCCTTTTTCCTAGTTTGAAACTCAAGGCAGCTTATGACAGTAGAAACAAACATTGTTAAAAATTCACAACATACAAAAGTTAAGAATGTAATTAAATTATTAAAGAATTAAAACTTGTTTTAAATAGTAGACCATTAAAAAGAAAGCAGCAAACAGAAAATCCAGTCCATTATGTGAAGGCCATTCTCCCTAACTAACCATGCTCCTGAAAGGTCTGCCAAAACAAAAATGTCTTCACCTGCTTGCGGAAAGGTCGCATGGAGGGGCCCAGTCTGACCTCTCTTGGAATGGAGTTCCAGAGATTGGTAGCAGCCAGTCAGAAGGCCCTTTGCCATGTTCCAATCAGATGCACCTGTGAGGGTGATGGGACAGAAAGAAGTGCCTCTCCAGAAGATACCAAAGCATGGGAAGGTTTGTAAAGGAGAATACAATGCTTCAAATAACCTGGACCTGACCTATATAGGGCTTTGTAAGTCATAACCAACACTTTGAATTGTGCTCGGAAATGGACCAGCAGCCAGTAAAGCTGTTGCAGCAAGAGAGTGATGTGCTCCCTGTAGCCAGCCCCAGTTGCCAACCTGGCTGCAGCTTTTGGACCAGCTAATGTTAATAGTGTGAACTAGAAAACACTTGGTTATACCACTAAAGTAACTTCATTCCTACTCATTACATGCCTGTTACAGACAGACAGACAGACAGACAGACAGACAGACAGACGCTAAATAACTTGTTATATTATTTGTTACTTCAGAGGTCCAGATTTTTGTGTAAAAGGACTTGTGAGTTTGGACCTGTTATTGATGATACATTCCTGTGTTGAGTTTGTGCTTTAATTTTTAGAATATGTGTCCACCAACCTAAGCCACTGTTTTGTGTCTTGATCCAGTTTTTTGACCTCAGGGGTGCTAGTTTTAAAAATAGCATAGATTCCATAAGCCTGAGATCTGCCCATCATAAGGCTAACTAGACTTCTTTGATAGTAGCTCTGTCCATTCAGCCTCAGCCACACTGTTGATTAAAGATGACATTAAAGCAACATGATGAGGTTTGATTTGTAGTTCAGTAGTTTAATGAGTCCATAACTTTTAAGATATGATATTTTAGTTAAATTAAAGGGTTAGAACAGGTAAGGTCATTGGAGATTGTTAACATGGTGTAGTAGTTTAAGTGTTAGACTAGGACTCCAGGAGTCCAGTGTTCAAATCCCAACACAACCATGGAAATCCACTGGGTGACCTTGGGCAAATTCACACTTTCTCAGCCTTAAAGGAAGACAATGCGAATCCTCCTCTGAATAAACCTTGCAAAGAAATCCCTATACTTGGTAAGGTAGAAGGCAGTAGGAAAAGAGGAAGAAGACCACATTACAGAGGGATAGACTCAATCAAGGAAGTCACAGCTCTGAGTCTGCAAGAGGTGAGCAGGGCTGATGATGATAGGGTGACTTGGAGATCGCTCATTCATGGGGTTGCCACAAGTCGAAGTTGATTTGATTGCAGTTAACGACAAAAACAAGGGTCGCTGTAAATTGGAGTTGACTTAAAGGCATATGACAACCACCATCACCAGTATAACCAAAGAAGAGGGATCATGGGAACTGTAGTCCAAATATGTCTGAAGGGCCACAGATTCTCCATCCCTGATATAACGCGATGGAAATGTTTGAATTCTGCATCAATGGGCTATGACTCAGACTGAGGAGATTTTCAGACAGGCAAAAATCGCTCTTTGCCGCGCGAGCAGCCTCCCGAAACTGCTGCGCGGCAAGGGTCTTCTTCGGACGACGCTGTGCCTCTGGCGAAACCGTCCGTGTCACTTCCGTGAAGCTTGGGACGGCTCCGCGTCATATTTCAATCACGGGCAGCCTCCGTGCTTGAAATATGACGCGGAGCCGTCCCAAGCTTCACGGAAGTGACACGGACGGTTTCGCCAGAGGCACAGCGTCGTCCGAAGAAGACCCTTGCCGCGCAGCAGTTTCGGGAGGCTGCTCGCGCGGCAAAGAGTGATTTTTGCCTGTCTGAAAATCTCCTGAAACAGAAGCTCTCTCTAATGTACCCGTAAGGCAAGGAACTTTGTTCTTTAATCTCATCTATTGGCCTGGTTGTTTAAAACTGCCAAAACTTGTTTATCTTGTTAATGATTTCACCTTGCATAATTCTGGACCTGAATTAACCTTCCCCTTTTCCTTCATCAGACTCAGGGATAAAGTTCAACTTGGAAAAAGTAGCTGAGAGAATGAAATTGCTACAGATGTCATACATAGATACTGGATACTTGGTGTCACTAAGACCTTTATCAGATGTGGCAAATGTGGCGTCATAATGTTAAGGTCTATCTGGGATAATAAAGGAAGTCAGGCCCAGGTAAATTCAAACAGATGGCTTTTATTTTGACGGCAAACGACACGGGGGGATCACTCCTGCCAAACTGTGCCAAAGAAACAAAGGAATACACAGTCTTTTTATTACATAGGAACGAACCTAAAGGTCTAAGACACTGCGCATGTAAGTTTCAATTTCCCAAAGAAGAACTGATTTCCCAGAAAAAGAAACTACTGAGAGGTGAGGTATTTCTTAGCGCTGGTCATTCCTTTGAACAAGTGATCCTCCCTATTCTGTATCTCAACTATCATAAATCAGGACTAACAAGACAAGCAAAGCAGTGTACTAAGAGAGGTAATTGAACACAGCTGTTGGCTAGGTAAACTATTATTTCTGATTCTAGCAGGTAATGCAACTATATTTCTAAGTACCACATAACAAACATTTGGGTGATCAATATAGACAGACCTTCTCATTCCCCCCTTTGAAACTTCATTTTTCCCGAAGGGAGGATGGAGTCTCACTATACAATTGTCCCTTCACATTCGCGGGGGTTAGGTTTCACGGACCCCCGCAAATGTCAAAAAACCGCGAATATTGATTGCCCTCCGCTCCCCCGCTAAAGCGACCATGGGGCCACCGGAGGCCCCATACTCGCTTTTCCCGGGCTCCCCACTCCCTCCCAAGGCCTTCACGGGGCCTCCGGAGACTCTCCCGAGGCCCCGTGGAGGCCTCCGCGGCCTCCCCCCACCCTCCCCAGCGCCTCCCCCCACCCTCTCCGGGGCCTTCACGGAGCCTTCCAAGGCTCCGTGAAGGCCTCCACGGCCTCCCCCCATGCTCCCAAGCGCCTCCCCCCACCCTCCCCGGGGCCTTCACGGACCCTTGGAAGGCTCCGTGAAGGCCTCCGCGGACTCCCCCACCCTCCCCAGCACCTCCCCCCACCCTCCCCGGGGTCTTCACGGAGCCTTCCAAGGGTCCGTGAAGGCCTCCGCAGCCTCCCCCCACGCTCCCCAGCGCCTCCCCCACCCTCCCCGGGGACTTCACGGAGCCTTCCAAGGCTCCGTGAAGGCCTCCGCGGCCTCCCCCCATGCTCCCAAGCGCCTCCCCCCACCCTCCCCGGGGCCTTCACGGAGCCTTCCAAGGGTCCGTGAAGGCCTCCGCGGACTCCCCGCACCTTCCCCAGGGCCTTCACGGAGCCTTCCAAGGGTCCGTGAAGGCCTCCGCGGCCTCCCCCCACGCTCCCCAGCGCCTCCCCCCACCCTCCCCGGGGCCTTCATGGAGCCTTCACAGGCTCCATGAAGGCCTCCGCAGCCTCCCCGCACCCTCCCCAGTGCCTCCCCCCACCCTCCCCAGCGCCTCCCCCCACCCTCCCCGGGGCCTTCACGGGGCCTCCGGAGGGTCTCCGAGGGCCCCGTGAAGGCGTCCCCGGCCCTCTTCGCTCCCTCCAAGGGCTTTTACGGGGCCTCCAGAGGCCCCGTCTCACGGTTTTGGGGGGGCCCGGGGGGCCCTCCCAAAACCGCAAATAACCAAAACCGCGAATGTCGAGTTCGCGAATGTGGAGGGGAAACTGTACATGTTTTTTTTTCAGTGCCATCAGATGTAAACAAAAGTTCAGACCTTTATATGTGTCAGTTTAACTATTTTGTCAGTTTTCAGTCCCCAATTTTAATGGATGCTCTATTCTTTTAGTTGTGAACTAGGTGTCTCAAATGCTCACTGTCTGTCAAGGGAATCAGGAAAAAGGACAGTTGGATTTTATTTAAGGCACAGGTCCTTGTGTCAGGATTCAGGAATTCAGAATGAGCATACTGACCACAAATTCAGTACAGCCCGTCAGGTTTAGGTATATATCATGACTGGTACTCAGGTTGAACTACAGCATCTGGCCACAGGTTACAGGATTACAGGATTAGTTAGGCCAGCTTGACTGAGCAAACCTAGGATCTGTCTGAGTCATGATATCAAAAGGGACCTGTCCTATTTCTGGGGCAAACAGGTTAATTTTCTGGACACACCTTTTGTTGACAATGGTGGTTTTGAGCATCTACTGACTATGGGGCGAAACAACACCTGTTTTGTTTTGGTAAAATTCAATGACATTTGACTCAATTCATGTATCACACAAACAGTTATCAACATGCAGAGCTTCAGCTTTCTTTTCAACAAAATGGACATTGCATACCTTGATTTCAGTAAGGCCTTTGACAAGGTTCCCCATGACATTCTTGCAAACAAGCTTGTAGAATGTGGGCTAGACAAGTTAACTGTTCAATGGATTTGTAATTGGTTGACCGGCCGAACCCAAAGGGTGCTCAGCAGTGGCTCCTCTTCGTCTTGGAAAGATGTGACCAGTGGGGTGCCACAGGGTTCTGTCCTGGGCCCAGTGCTATTCAACATCTTTATCAATGACTTAGATGAGGGAATTAGGGGCATACTTATCAAATTTGCAGATGACACCAAATTGGGAGGAGTAGCTAATACCCTAGAGGACAGGATCAAAATTCAGAATGACCTGGATAGACTGGAGAGCTGGGCCAAAGCTAACAAAATGAAATTCAATACGGAGAAATGTAAAGTACTGCATTTAGGGCGGAAAAATGAAATGCATAAATATAGGATGGGAGAGACCTGGCTGAATGAGACTATGTGCGAAAGGGATCTAGGAGTCCTAGTAGACCACAAGTTGAACATGAGCCAACAGTGTGATGCGGCAGCTAAAAAGGCCAATGCAATTTTGGGCTGTATCAATAGAAGTATAGTGTCTAGATCAAGGGAAGTAATAGTGCCACTCTATTCTGCCTTGGTCAGACCTCACTTAGAATACTGTGTCCAGTTCTGGGCACCACAATTCAGAAAGGATATTGACAAATTGGAGCGTGTCCAGAGAAGGGCAACTAAAATGGTGAAAGGTCTGGAAACAATGCCTTATGAGGAGAGACTTAGGGAGCTGGGTATGTTTAGCCTGGAAAAAAGACGGTTTAGAGGCGATATGATAGCCCTGTTTAAGTATTTGAAGGGATGTCACGCTGAGGATGGAGCAGGCTTGTTTTCTGCTGCTCCAGAGACTGGAACACGGAGCAATGGGTGCAAGCTCCAGGAACAGAGATTCCACCTCAACATGAGGAGGAACTTTTTGACAGTCAGAGCTGTTCGGCAGTGGAACACACTCCCTCGGAGCGTGGTGGGGTCTCCTTCCTTGGAGGTCTTTAAACAGAGGCTGGATGGCCATCTGTCGGGGATGCTTTGATTGTGATTTCCTGCGTGGCAGGGGGTTGGACTGGATGGCCCTCGTGGTCTCTTCCAACTCTGCAATTCTATGATTCTATGATTCTATGAAATGTGACAAACAGATTTCTTGTAACCTCAGGGACATGAAAAGACAGTGTGTTGGAGTGTGTGGCTTTACCAAATTTAGGCTCATATCATGTTTTGCTGTACATGGAGAGGAAACAGGAACTTTGATCAGGGTGGCAGTCTGACCAGTAGCTGATTTACTGGGCCAACCAGGATCATAGGACTGGGACTCTCAAGTAGCTCACAGCACACAATATTACTCAGGACAGTGATGAGAGTCTCATGCTCTACCGACTGAGCTAGCCGGGCACATAACAGGATTCTAGGGTGAGGGTTATCTTCTGGTTGAATGAGTTCATTTGAACTCATGACATCAGGATCTCTCCAGAGTGTATGTGATGTACCTGAAAATGTCTCTGGACAGGGTTTTCCATAGGATTATAACAGACAGTTGTTTCTATCTCCTGGCAGGCCAAAGAAGTAACGTTTTGAATGTGTAGGTCTTTTTGAACCCCAGACAAGCATAGTTACTTTGATAAACTAGTGTTTTGCCAATTTTGTTCCCTTTCTTTAACTGTTTTGATGCAGCTCTTATAGGGGTCACTGGTGAATTTGGTTTTATAGTGTGGGGGGAACAAAAGCAATATTATGATTATGAGTAAGAACATTATAAACAAATGTTATGTTATAAGGCAAGGCAGACAATTCGACTCAGGACAGATTTTCTCATCTTCGGGCGGTGACCAGCTCCTCTTTCCAGGACGGGAGAGGTTGCAGCGCCCTCCAGAGCTTCGCTCACTCGGTTGCCGGTCCCGAGAAGGCTTCTCCCGTGTGCCTGGTGTCTTCGCTCTCTCAAGCACCAGTACTTGAGGAGGCTTCGATGGATGATTACTGGGGGAATCTTTGCTTCAGGGTTATCTAAAGGTTGTGCTGGCAGGCAATTGACCAGGATGCTGGGTATTGGGATGGCCTCTATAGCAAATGGATCTAGGCAGGACTTTCTTTACTCTTTAAGGCAGTAGAAATGGTTAACAAGGCAATGAAAGGTGTTTCTCATGTCTTTTTGATGTATCTTCTTTATGACTCTTTGTCTAAACTGCATCACCAGGACAGAAAACATGGTTAAGTGTAGTAGGTTCCAAGGGGGCTTGCTTGGTGTACTGGCCAACTTCCAGGACTGCATCTTTTAACTCTCTGAGCTGTTGTTAGAGGGAAATCTCCCCCCTTAGTTCCAGAACTTTTCCAATCACAGGGAGGGATGACAGTCTTCTATATATCAGCTTATAGGGCATTAGGCCATCTGGTTCAGGAGTATATTTATGTATACAGTACAGCAGGCAACATTATAGTTCATTTGGCACAGATCTCATGGCACATCTTTCACAATTGCAACTTGATAATTTGGTTGACACATTTTACTCTTTGCTATTTTGAAGTCTCCAAACACAATGGTATTTCCAGTTTTAAGTCCAGTGCACAATTTAATCTGGCAGTGACTTCTGCAGTAAAAGCTGTTCTATTATCTACATTGATCTGATGTGGAAAGTCAGTTTCTTTCTGGGGTTGGATCAGGCACAGGTAACACAGATTCAGGACACTTCTGTACACAGGAGGACAACTTATTGACATAGAAAGTTGTTTCTATCAGGTGTCTTTAAGGCTTCTTTGTCTGAGTCAGGCATGTGTTGTATCACAGAAAGTCTCAGAGCTACAGGAATCCATATACAGTTGTCTGGGAGACTATATCACTCATGGTGCTTGTAATAGCCCTGACAAGTTATTTAGAGTTACTGTAATCAGGCACAGGTACAACCATCAGGATTTCAGGTTCAGGTAAAGACTGTTGAGCTGCTCCTTTAGCAGCTCTGTCAGTGCAAACTTTTTTCTCAGGCAACAGAGTTTGACTTTCCAGTTTGGGCTGAACAGTGGATGATAGCTATGTTCTTGGGTTTCAAATCTCATGTAGCAGCAGTTGGATTTCTTGGATATGTGCTATCTCTTTTCTCTTTTCTGCAGTCAGGAACCCACTTTTTTTTTTTTTTTGTACAGGGCTTTATATACTTGCACAGTTAAAAAGGCATATCTGAAAACAGTACAAATGGTGGCTCTTCCTTTGTTTCATTGCAGGGCTTTGATTAGCACAACTAATTTTGTTTTCTAAGCTGAGGTTTTCACTGGTAGGGGTTTGGTCATCAGAACTTTATCTTCAGTAACAACAACATAGCTTGCTTGGTGTTTGTTGACAAAACTGTTGCCATCAGTGAACAGTATAATTTTTCCAGGAATGGGCACATCTCTTAAATCAGGTCATTTTGAGGGGACAGTTGTCATGATTTCTTTGCAGTCATGTAGAGGAGCTTCTGGAACAGGCATAAGAGCAGCAGGATTTAAAGTAATCATCTGAATCATATTCTGGATCAGAACTCTCTTTTTTTTTCTTTTTTCTTTTTAAATTCAGTTTCTTCTATAGCCAGCACATTGAGATTCTGTTTTTCTTCCATCTGAAGTCTTCTCATCTTTGTTGGGTGCAGATATTAACAAGGATCATCAAATCTGGCCTTGCATCCCTTGTAGAGGGCTGGGACTGTGGCTGGTACTGTTTAGACAGACAACAGCTTAGAATATGATGGCTTGAAGCCAGCCAGAGGAGCTTTGTTCTTGCTGGACTTGGCTTTTATTTTTCTGTTGTTGTTTTTCTATTAAACAGCTGGATGTTCAGGGACTTGCTGCCTGGGCTTTAAATTCAGGAACAGGGTAGTTTTCTTATCTGCAAACTTCTCCAAGGACAGATATACTGACGTCTCTGGTTCCCCAGGGGTGGTAGGGAATACCAGCTGGTGACATCAGGGATCAAGAGGGTAGTTGCCTTGGGGGACAAACATCAGGTGGTGGCAACTCTTCTTCTGGGCTGGGCAGCACTCTCCTGGGCTGGGCAGTACTTCTCTTCAGAACAGATTAACAAACAGGCTTTTGTTCTGGTGAGTGAACAATCAGGCATCTTGGGCTGGCTCAAGGAGGGGGGGGTGGATCATCAGGAATCTTTTTCCACCTTGCAGCGTATGGTATATCTTTCAGGGTTTCTCAGGATTGCCTTCACAATTACTGCATTCCAGAGGCAGGCTATAAAAAGTTCTCTCAGGTGGGTGCCTTTTGGTCTTCGTGTCAGTAAAATTGCATTGGGAGGTGTCAAAAACTTCAGAGGAATGCATGGTGTTTAGAGGTTTTAAAGAGCCTCCCCCCATCCTCCTGCCTATCCTAACTGATTTCTAAAAGGATAGTAGACAGACAAGTGAGGGAGGTGACAGGGAAACAGACCAGCCATGGTAATTGGGGGAGACCGGTCTGCTGAAACAAAAGGGATTCATTCACCACTCAGGCAGCATTCACACACAACAGGAAACCCCCTTTCCCCCTCCCGACAGAGAAACAGATATGGAGAGGGATCAGCTCTCCCTTCAACCCAAATGGGGTTGGACCGGTAAACAGAACAGTCAGAGACAGACCCTTTTATACTCGCCTGAAACAGGTAGCCCTCCAGCGCTGATGAGAAAGCGATCTGTGTGAAACCTCTAGACCCGTGTTGGTCCTGCGCCGGCCCCCGACGACTCCCGCAGCCAACCAGGCATCAGCCAAAATGCTGAAGGCGCGCTCCCGTCTGGGGTGATGAAGCGATCCGGGGAACCGCCGAGGATCAAGTGGTGGGCAGGGGGAAAATTCCCCTGACCTGAGCTTCCCGGCCAATGCACCAAACTGTTAAGGTCTATCTGGGATAATAAAGGAAGTCAGGCCCAGGTAAATTCAAACAGATGGCTTTTATTTTGCCGGCAAACGACACAGGGGGATCACTCCTGCCAAACTGTGCCAAAGAAACAAAGGAATGCACAGTCTTTTTATTACATAGGAACGAAACCTAAAGGTCTAAGACACTGCGCATGTAAGTTTCAATTTCCCAAAGAAGAGCTGATTTCCCAGAAAGAGAAACTACTGAGAGGTGAGGTATTTCTTAGCGCTGGTCATTCCTTTGAACAAGTGATCCTCCCTATTCTGTATCTCAACTATCATAAATCAGGACTAACAAGACAAGCAAAGCAGTGTACTAAGAGAGGTAATTGAACACAGCTGTTGGCTAGGTAAACTATTATTTCTGATTCTAGCAGGTAATGCAACTATATTTCTAAGTACCACATAACAAACATTTGGGTGATCAATATAGACAGACCTTCTCAATAACAATGCCCAGTGAACATGGAAGGGTGCACATACCACACAACGTTGTCCTTTAGTGTTCCACTGCTGTGAATAAAGGGGGTCGTTTACACGGGCAAATATTCCTCTAAATATACTGCTAAGATAGCTCATAGTTCCCACGGATCGCAGCACAGCATCGCCTCATTCAGAAGGGGGGGAAGGTAAAACACCCAAATATAGCGTGCCAGGGGATGTCACTATTTTTGCCGGTATATTTGCAATGTAGTGCATTATTGGCAGTGTGAACTAGCATTCTGCTAAGGGTTAAAGCAGAGCTGCATTGTGATTGGTTGATAATGCAGGGGTGGGCTTAAAAGAGGGGCAGGGAGGGAGGCAAAGATAGTAGCGATTAGAGAAACTTGCAAAAATCCTGTATGCTATTTAGCAAGCCAGTTTGCAAACAAAAAGCATTCCCAACAATTTTCATTCAGGGAGCATTCCTTCTCATCCTCTCTGCTGTTTTGAAAGTACAGTATGTAAAATCTCAGTTCGTCAACTTTTTTCCTATGCATGGGGGAGGGAGAGAAACCATTTCACGAAGGGCTGTAGCAAGCTGAACTGCTATTTCTCCCCCCCTCTATTTCTCTGCTTGGGGAGGGAGAGAGAGAGAGAGAGAGCACGAGCGAGAGAGACGGGGGAGGCTGGAAAAACTTACGATCCACGGCTTGGCAGCAAGGTCTTTTAGCAGAGATTACTCTCCCTCTGCTTTACGGAGTAAGTTCATTTATAGGCAGATAGACAAAGACAGAGCCACTACTTTGATCTCCCCCCCCCGCTATTTCTGGTCTATGCCCTTCCTCATAAAGCTTCCCTCTTCTTGGGAGGCCACGCCCCCCGCACTTTTTCAAGTCTGAACTTAAAAGCGACATAATTAGAAAAAAAACCTGACTGGCACAGCTGCGGAAAAGAATTAAAACGCAAGTTGCCGCAATAAATCTGCTGTGTAAACCAGCCCAAGGTGTTCTTTTTTTATTGATGGGCCAAGCTGTCAATATATCTGCCATGGTGTTTTTGTGCTGGTATTGAGAGTGTTTGAAACCTCATGCCAGTGTCCTCTCGTGATTACAGCATCGATGGGCAGAACACTCCCGGTTGAGAATGAGAAAGCCAGGAACAGAATGCTCTTTTTATGAACCTTCCCAGTTTACTTGGGAGTTTGTAAGTGTGTTTCTGTGCTTGTGTGCATGTTTTCTTTTTTTTTTCTTTTGCTGTTTTTAAAATTTTTACTATGCTCACGTCTTTTCACAAGAAGCAGTGAGATCATAAATGTGGAAGTAAACAGTGCTGGTGTTTCATGCTCCTTTAATGCTGGGGCTGCTTTTTAACACAATTACAGCTACATATGGTAAAAAGGGTTATGCTGTTGCTGGGACAATTACACTGCAAAATATGGTGCTAAAGAGACGTTTTTGGAGGTTCGTCTGTTAAAAGTCCTAAAAATGAACAGCATAATTCTTTTCCCACCTGCCATTAATTTTTGTATACTTTTACAAAGTTGCTGTTATTGTTATCTAGCAAACAAAGCAGTGAGGGAACACTTTAACCTTCCAAGGTACTTTTATCACTGACCCTAAGTGCCCATTCTTGAACAAAATACGGTAATTTCAAAGACAGATTCTAATGTCAAACATCATAATTAATTCATGAAAAAGTTCAGCTTTATATCTGTGACTGAATAGAAATAAAGTTGTGTTTGAAAAAAATACATTACATGTGTCAAGCAGCTTGCTAATGAAAGGATGGCTGTTATCATCCCACAACTGTTATGCAAATAGCCAGTGTTAATAAGGTAAATTATCACTATCTATACTTTCACATCCCTCTGACCTCACTGTTCATAATTCCTTCCATATCTGTGTGCATGCTGATAATTCAGAAAACACTTCATGTATCTGATGAGGTAGACTGCAGTCCACAAAAGCTTATGCCATGGTACATTTGTTAGTCTTTAAGGTGCCATGGAAATCTTTGTTGTTTTTCCTATAGTAACAGGACTGTCAGGCCAGAATGTAATTTAAAAACAAATAACGAAGCCATTAAAAACAAACAGTGGGCTTGTTTATACGGCAAAAATGCTCCTCATAGAATTCAAGGAGAATACATTTTGTCCAAATGGGATCCCACATCATTTCGTCATATTCGGAGGGGGGCTGAAAACTCCAAATACTCCACAGGAAAAGCTTTTGCAGCTTTTCCTGGCATTTAAAAATCTCCAAAGGAAATGCACATTCCTACTCATTGGAACAACCAATTCACTTTGCTGTGCTTCACTGATAAGAGCAGAAGTGGCAAGCTGAGTGGCTGGACATGCATGTGGTGGGGGAGCTAGCCAGCAAGGCAAGTGCTCAGAACCAGCATGTTGGATTTTTGCCATAGTGATTGTGTGCTGAGGCGAAGAAACAGCCTTTTCCCCCTTTGGTCCTGTTTAATTAAGCAGAAGAGCGCACTTCATCACCTTGGGTTTGGTTTTTTTTGGTAAAAAATGCTGTTCCATAGCAGGAATTGGTAACAATAAAAATGAGAATATAATTAACTCATGTCTGCCATCTTGATTTGTGGGCTTGCCATTTGAACAACAAACCTGTATGGCTTCACATGCTTGCGATCTTGAAAAAAAAAGTGGAGACAAAAGGAAGCTGCTGTGAATCCACATTTTATTGCCTTGTATAGACAAGCTCAGTAAAACTACAGAGGTGCCCCAAAAACCCAATAGAATGTAAGAAGTCTATGAATCGCTAAAGGACCTTTCATTCTATACAATTACTGTATATTGATTCCAATTTAATTGCCATGGCATCAGCCTGTGGCATCCTGCAGTTTGTATTTTGGTAAGGCACTAGAACTTTTTGCATGAGAATTATAAATGCTTCTCCCTAAACTCCAAAGCTCAGGCTTTCATATGATGTTGCTATGGCAATTAAAGTGGAATCATAGTGTTATGTATAATTGTATAGTGTAAAATCAGTTAGCCCCCAAATCAGTTCTAAAGCATGCTAGAATGCTCACACATATAAGAAGTTTTCACCTGGCACTGAAAAGTTCACACCCAGAAAGTGATTTTATTCCACACCTAAGAAGATACTCTCTCATAGAACAGAAAGATTCTGGGAGTGAACCTAGATAAAGAAGGAGAAGGGTTCACGGTCACAGTCATGTGAGAGAAGACGTCCTTAGATTCCCCAAGAGAGCCTTTGTGGCATTGGATGAACCATAGCTATGGAGAAGTCAATCCTTTCCACTATGTCTAGGGCAGCTAACTTGGGCTTGGGGGGTATAGACCTTTGCCTCACTTAGATGGTGATGGAGTATTTGAACACCCGTTCAAATACTCCATCACCATCTAAGTGAGGCAAAGTTCTTTTCCATGTACCTTCAGAGCATCATTTAATGATACCACATATCTTTCTTGAAATGTGCATGTGGTAGAACACATGTATACTGAGGCAAGGGAAACTAGGGTGTATATGTTTGTAAATAGTGCTGTCAAGGGGGCTTACAGGCTTCATCGGTGGGCCTTTTGTGGTCCAGCCAGCAGCCTGTGTCTTGCTGGTGACGCCCGTGACTGCATGGTCTGGCATGGGGGCCGCCATACTCGCCTCTTCTTCCTGGCAAGCTTTGCAGCTGGGAAGAAGGGCGCAAAACAGCTGGCCAATCAGGGTGGACCTCCCTCCCACTGATTGGCCATTGCCTGGTGGGGGGAGGGACTTCCGGCTGTGTTTCCGGCACGGCTGGATGACGCAATCTCTGTGTCAAAGGGCAGGTATATAAGCCGGCCCCTGACGCAGACTCCGCAGTTGGCTCCAAGGAGCCGGAAAGAGAAGACCGCCACAAAAAGACAAGGAAGCGGAGCCGGAGTAGAGGGCCGGAGGCCTGGAGGCCTCTGCAGGCCCTGGCGAGTAGCGGTCCCAGCGAGCAGTGGTAAGCGCCCCCTTTTTAACAACCTTGTTTTGCAGGGGAGGAGAGAGTGTCAAGCAGGACAGCTTGGCCAGGGCTCTTTCCTCCAAGAGTGGGTCAATAGCAACCAACAGTGGTCCATTGGCCAACACAGGGTTGGCCAGTGAAGGGATCCATACTCATGCAATAGTGCCAATCATTCGCAGCCATTAGCAAGTTTCGGCCTTTTTATTGCCAATATTCAACATACTAATCTATACCTAATCTCTTATGTTTATCATGTACTCAATACATTTTGTTAAGACAGTTTGGCATTGTGTGTTTTTTCATTAGTAGGGCGGGAGCAGGAACATCTGGTCTGGTTCTGCAAGAGAAACTCAAACCAATGGCACTATACCTGTGGCTGTGATTTCCTTCCTCACTCTGTGAGCAGCAGCAAGAGCCTGTTTGGCTGCCTCACTCCCTTTGTGGTCAGACTCTGGGAAGTACAGCTGGAAGACTAGAGCAGCAGGCAATACATAGTTGTTGGGTCGCCAGAGTAGGCACAAGCACGTGGTTGATATGTGTGTGTGTTTGTGTGTGTGAGAGAGAGGGAGAATGAAGGGAGCATACAATGGGATATTCTAAACCGTGAGACCTTCTTCCAGAGTGTTGCTATGGAGGGAGGGATGAAATGATGGCATTGTCCTCCCTCCAGTAAGAATTCTGCTCTTCAATACAATACAATATTCTTTCACTCAGCCATACAATATTCACTCAGCCATACAATATTCTTTCACTCAGTTTTCCAGTGTTGCAGTAACCTTAAACTTTAGTTCAACTTATAGAGATATAGGCAAAGTGACAAAGAGAATACAAATAACAATATAAGAGTTCTACATGTGAACAATTTTCAGCATCTCACTATCTGCAATGCTAGAAATGTGGAGGCTGAAGGAAACGTTCCTTTGGGGAGGGCAGAATTCCTATTTGGGGCAGTGCCCTCATTTTGCCCCCCCCCATAACTATACCCATGTCTTCTTCATAGCAGACCTTGCCTAACTAAGATCAAAATGCACACAACTCAACAGCTCCTTTTGAGACTTTCAAATTACATTTACCCTCACATCAGGCATTTGGTTGTGCTAAATCATCATTTTGCTGACATAGAGACCACTGTATGAGTCCAGGAGAAGAAAAGAGATCCTGTCTAACATTAAGAAAATCTTCTTTAATGTAAGAATTGTTCAATCGTGGAATAGACTTCCTCGAAGGGTGGTGGATGCTCCTCTTTGGAGGTCTTTAAACAGAAGTTAGATGGGCATCTTTCAGGAGGGCTTTAATTGGATACTTCTGCATGGCAGGAGTTGGACTAGAAGGCCCTTACAACTCACCTCTATGATTCATCAATGCTGTATGAATCTCTCTGTGTTGCAACTAGTGGTAGATCTGCCTTGCTGTAAGTGCTCTTCATCCTGCAGCTGATTTAGTGTTTATGTTTCCATTGCTTTCTATGTAGAGCAGTGGTTCTTATTGTTTTTTGGGTTATGGACCCCTTTGAGAATCAGATGAATGCTATGGATCACCTTTTGAGAAAAATACGTTTAAACAAAACTTTGTATGGGCTTATCTGCATGGGCTAAATACTCCAGCTTACCCCCATTCCAGAGCCCCTGTGGTCCAAACGAGACAGGGCATTTACCCAGATCTGCCCCTGGGCAGTCCAAACGACCCCCAGGTCAGATATGGGGCTAGAACAGGGGCAAGCCGGGATAGGGCCCGTTAAAATGTTTTGAAAAAAATACCTGGTTTACCTAGGAAAAACCAGATTGGGCCCTGTGTGAGTGCAGGAGTCTGTCTGGCATGCTCTCCCTTGCTGCCACCGCCATTTCCCTGGCTCTCCCGGAAGCCAGGCAGGGGTCCTGCAGCATGTGCTGGTCACATGCAGGGGGGCTGCAGTCACATGTTGCAGGACCCATGCCTGACTTCTGTGTTAGTGGAGAAAATGCTAGGAGCAGCTTCAACAACAGTCTGGCATCCTGTTTGGACTCTGTCCCATTTTCTCCAGGTAAAGGTGGGGGAGGGTAATGGGCCAGCTCTACAATTAGGATGTGCTGGCGGGGGAGCCAGTATATTCTGGCTCGTATAGATAAGCCCTAAGTAACGGGCAGGAAACAGAAAGTGGGGCTTTTTTTTGGCTTGGTTGACAATTCCTCAGGATCACAGGGTAACAACCCCTGACAAAGACTTAGGAGATTTTCACACGGGCTATATATCCCATGGCAGGAACAAAACAGGGTCGGGAAAGGTTTTCCCTTTCGGACAACGTTGACCCCGTTCTGTCCTGCATCCATCCTGCTCCCGTGACTGTTCCAGAACAATGTAATCATGATTTTTCATTGTGAATAGACCTCCCGTTTCATCACTATCACACAATCGCGGGTGTGCAAACAGGAGCCCTGTTCCTGTTCTGAAATGACAGCCGCGGATGGGAGGTCCATTCTGATCACTTCCTGGTACGATCTGGACATCCAGGTAAGTGGCACCCTTTATTTTACCCTCCCTGTTTTGATTGTGTGATTTAAAGTGTGTTTTTGTGCTTGGTGAACTGATTTTATGTTTGGGGAGTTTTATTTTTTAAATTTACCGCCCGGCCGTTATCACGTGATAAAGTTTCAGACAGCTGGTTGTAAAAGCAGCCTTACGACAACTGCATTTATGACCGGCCAGCGAGGGGAGGGGGAGCCCGTTCCTGCCGTGGAATTAAGGTAAGTGTGTGAAAGATTTCCGTTATTCCATGGCAGGAATGGGAGAGAGGAGGTGGCGGAGCAGTAACGGCATTTTGGCCCCGTGTGAAAATCTCCTTAGACTGAAATCTATGATGGATATTGTGCAAAACCTATTTATAGTATTCTTTTAGGCAGTACAGTTATTTGTAGTAAGAAAGAGTGTTCTTCGAGTCAGTTATCTGTTAAGACTTGTAACTACATACTACATATAGCTCAAGATAGTTTCAGTGTGCAGCATATTTCTAAACATAAGCTTTGTTTCAGGTTTTGTACTGGGTCAAAGCACCAGTCATTTGAAAATGTTTTATTTTGATTCCCAGCATTATCAGCTAGATGTTAGATTTAAGCACTGTTTGTTTTCATCACTTCAAGAAGAAAAAAGAATTAATGGTCACCTTCACCTCCTTCTTTACTATATTGTATTCTTTCAGCTTTCATCCATTTCCACAGTGTTCAAGAAGACAGAAAGCTGGATTCCTCGATATCCATATGCTTTTCCATTGTGGTTTGGGAGGTTCTCTGCATGTGTAGTAATCACTCATCCTGACTATGCAAAAGCATTACTTGCCAGAGCAGGTAAAACAAAATAGTCTTAATCCATCACTGTGAGGATGCATGTGAGTGTAAGAGAAAGAATGAGTGATATCCTATTGATTCTGGTACAGCTACCAAAACAAAACAAACAAGGATAATTTCAAATTATCCACTGCAACAAAAAGAAAAAATTGGATTTGATATGATCCGTATCTTCTAAGCTTGAATGACATATTCTCCTATATTACAGAATGAATTTACCGGTATATTTGTGGGCTGTAAGAGGGTGTTTTAAATTGTACTATTTTAACTGTTTTTAAAATATTTTTTAAAAAGTCTATGTTTTAAATTGCTTTAATATGGGTACTAGTTTAAGGTTAACCTTTTGTATATTTTTAATTATATTGTAATAATTTTAATCCCAGTTGTGGGAGAAAGGCAGGATATAAATAAAGATAATAATAACAACAACAATAGTAATTTTTGTCAGATGCATAAATGGCTACCGATATGTACAAATACTGTAGGAGAGGAGCCAGCAACCTCCTGGTTTCCGGGAGCTGCACATACCCCTCACCAGACCTCCAAGGACTGCAGACACGCCCACCCCAACTTTTGATTTTATTTCAAAGTGCCCCCCTGCCACCTTTAGGATGAACGTGGGGGCAGTTATGCCATATTTCTATCTCCCCCAAACTATTTGAAGCTCCAGATAAATTTGGTTTTCCCAAACTGGCAGTGACTCACATCCTGTTTTGAAAAAAGCCCCCCAGACCTAAAGCAGCCTGGGAGAAGAGCTTTCCCCACATCTCTTTGAGGGCATTTTGAGTAATAATAAATATTTTAAAAATACAGTAGAAGAAGAAATAGAAGGTTTGGGAGACGGTAAAACTGCCTTGAGGGGCCATAGGAGACAAATATGTATGGTCAGGAATGTGTTTGTTCCAGGTACTGTTGTAATAATGTTGAGGCCATGCAGAAAAACTTAGGATATTGTTTTCTTGGTGTATGTAAGAGCATAGTATAATTCTGGATTTTTGAATTTATATTCTTTCCAGAGCAAGAGCCTTTTAGGACCCTTTCTTAGGGTCCAACCAGGCATGACACTGAGCTTATAATCAGAAGATATTAGCACTAGGCTTGACAGATATTAGGACCTGGCCCTGAGTCTCCAGTTTTGTGGGTCATTTCCAGCTGGGAAACCAGGGTGCAAATTCTCTAGTTCTGGTGGGCTCAGCTCCAGGCAAGAAGATTCATGAATACTCTAGCCCATTTTCTGGTTGACATGACTATCTCTCTTGTTGAACATGACTTAAAACATAATGGTAATATAGAAATATTACAGGTTGTTGATATTATTGTTCCCAAATGTCCTCTCCTGAATTGTGGAGCCCATGGATGAATTACTGTAATTCATTATACATGGAGCTGACATTGTAAACACCTTGGAAATATCAACCTGTGTAGAATTTGATAGCTATCAGTTTATATCAATTTACAGTTTACACAGAATACTGAAGTAAGTGATTACATTGCACCAATTTTTAAGGAGCTACTTTGGCTCCCTGTTCATCATCATAGCAATTCAGAGTGTAAATCATCACCTTCAAAGACTGAAATACTGTAGTTTGGGGACCAAATATCTGGAGAAGTGCCTTCTTCCATACCATGCTTTCTATGTATTATCTTAATTATCATCCTCAAAGGCTCTTCTCCAAGTTATCAGCACCAAGTACCCTTAGTAAAAGAAAGGGTTTTCTCTCTGGCTGCTTCCCAACTTTTGAATGTCTTCCTAAGGCAGATGAGATTGGTGCTGATCTTGCTTTTCTAGTCAGTGCTAGATCAAAATGTTCCTTTTTTGCCCAGGCATTTTGGCCTAAATCCAATTGCTGGTCCCAACTACAGTGGACTCATTGAATCAGCAGCTAAATAGTAAGTCCATCTAAAAACAGTAAAACTGGTTGTTGTTACACATATAAATTAATAATGTAAATCAGGATTTACGTAAATCCAATTGATTCAGTGCATCTGCTCTATTTGGGATTAGCAAATGGATTTAGGTCTTAAGTTTAATTGAATTTGTCATTTGTTTGTTCTCCGGTTAAATGGTTCATATGCTTGTTATTTTGGGTTTCCTTGCTTAAATAATGTTATGTATATTGTCCTGGAATTCCTTTTGGATGGCATGTGGTTTATAGATTTTGGAAATAAAGAAATAGAACTGAGGAGTGGTTTCATCTTCTTTGCTCTTGTTCACTTGTCCTTTACAGATCCGAAGGACAACGTAAGCTATCGAAACATAGTCCCATGGATTGGTATGTATATTCAAGGCCTTTGTGGTAAAGAATAGTTGAAGGCAGTTAACAAGAGGCCATAAATAAGTAACATAGCTAGAATTATGTGGGTTTACATCCTAGGCCTATCAGTGCTGCTATTCTATAGCTAGAGAGCTTTGATAAAGGTAAGCCACCCTTCATCTGTATTTTTTGGGGGGTGGTGGGTTATTTTCATTCTATTTAAACTCCATAGAAAGACTATATCAAAATTTAAATCTATGAAAATCCATTATGGTGGGAAATACTCTGAGATACTAGTGTTTTCATGTTATATAAACAGCCATAGGAATTTCTGTTGAAAGACAATATAGACATTTAAATAAGTTCAAATCCATTGTGATAAAACCAGATACTATTCAAGTTAATATCTATGAAAATATGAAATACATACAGTCTATAGGTATACTGCAAGAATAAAATTACAGGCAGATTCACAAGTATGCAATTTAAAATTACTTTAGAAATTAAGATTTTGCATAGAGGTCTTGAATTTATTAAATTTTAATTTATAAGAAAAAAATGCAGCTTACAGGGTTTTAAAGTTATCCATTTTCAGTAGATTGTATAGGAGATTCCATTCAAAAGCTATGTTCACTGAATGAAATGGAGTCTTTGTATTAAGTTGCTTGTTAGGCATTCTGTCTGTAATGTGTTGGCATTATTAAACAGACCAAGAGGTTGGAATGGAATTTGGTTTATACACATATACGTGTGCCAACACATGCACAACCCTGCACATGCATACACATAGTGGCAGGGCACAGTTCTACATTTTGAAATTTCACTCAATCTCTACACCTGCTTTCAAAGAAGAAAAGAACATATGAAATGCAATGCAGTGTTTAAATCTTGTTTGAACACAGAGACTCTGGCACGAAAGTTGGTGTGCATATTCAGATGAGACAGTGTGGTGTGTTTCCAACATGAGCTATAGAGCTCAGACTCCTCAGTCATTTCATAGGGTGGAAAGCAGGGGCCAAATAGAAAATATCTCTAGGGGAGATTGCAAAAAGGCACTTCAAGATTGCTCCAGCCAGCAAAGAAATAATAGGCTCCAAATATGTTATGGGGGAAAGAACCTAGAGGTACTGCTGAACTAGAACTCTGGCATCAGATGGGCTGTTAGTTGAAGTGGAATTGCCTACCTTAGAAATGGCACTTGGATTCTCATGCTGAGTAACTGTGAGGAGATTTTAGATTCCCAATTCTGTATCTCAATTTAATTATTGTATCAGAAACCTATTGCTCCAGTTACTGTAGGAAATGAGTTCAATAAAGCAAAACAATGACAAACCCCCAAACCCTATTGCTGCTGTAAACTTCGCTGACTAGTGGATACACTGTTCTGTCTGAATATATTGAAACTATATTTGTAGAGTGATAGGACATGTTTGTGTTTCACTAGGAAAAGGCCTACTAGTCCTACATGGACCAAAGTGGTCACAGCATCGAAAGCTGCTTACTCCAGGTTTCCACTATAACATTTTAAAACCATATGTGACACTGATGGCAGAGTCTACCAAAGTGATGTTGGTAAGTGTTTTCATGGGAAATGTATTACCTAAATAGCTCGGTAACAGTGCTATTGGCATTGCTGTTGCTGTGAAAGGCATTTCAATGACTTTATCTGGCTATATGAAAAAGCCAAGGCGTGGTTCATAGAAATCTGGTTTATTGTGATGTGCAAACCAACCTCTGCTAAGAAGCCAGGCACAAACCATAGTCGTAATCCATGCTTTAATCTGGGTTTACAAACTCTGTCTGACAAAAGGTACAAGAGAGAAATAAATCAGAAATGGGGAAAAGAGGACATGGTTTGTTTGGTCATCTGCTGTATGATTTGTGAGTTAAGCAACAAACCATACTTAACATAAACCATGGCTTATGATATGCATATAACAAATGCTTAAGACACAGCTTAAGTAGTATATTATCAAATACCTTTTGGATTTTTTTGTTAAATAGAATGTTTATTAAGCACTAGAACAGAGATAGGAATCATGCAGACCTCTAGATGTTGGTTGACTGCTAGTCCCAGCTGTCCAGGCCAGCATATTCAGTGGTATAGAATGCTGGGAGTTGCAGTCCAACAACATCTGGAAGCCTGCATGATTTTTCCCTCTCCACTAGAAAATCAGTAGGGGGGGAAACTAATTGCATCCTAGGGGAAATGACAACAGAGCCTTCAGGCAATTGCTGAGAAAGCCTCCTCTCATGATTAGGGACAAAAAAATTTGCAGAATTTTAAAACAGCTGAAACGTATCTCTCTCTCTCTCTGGCTTTTCTTCGCAAATGAAGATTCAGGAAGGACTCATCCTGTGCTTTCTGCAAGTGCGCTAATGACTAAAAAAGCCAATCCGAGATAAACAAGTCCGGTTGCAGAAAGCACAGCAGAAAGTCTCCTTGGGTAATGTTTCCGGGTTGTGATTCTTTCTGCGTTGCGGTTTCTCTTCAAGACTTGTTTGGTGTGAGTTCTCAAATAAGGCTGCAGCATTGTGGATAGTGCATCTCCATGCCTCCCAATGTGAGGCCAGGGCGGACCATTGTTGGTGATCAATTTGGCCGAGCCTGAGATGTTGTTTCAGGGAGTCCTTGTATTGCTTTTTTGGAGTGCCCCTCTTACGCTGACCTGTGGCGAGTTCACTGTAGTGTTCTGTTTTTGGGAGGCAATGATCCTCCATCCTAGCAACGTGCCCTGCCCAAGTGCAGCTGTGTTCTCAATATCATGGCCTCAATGCTGGTGATCCCTTCTTGCTCAAGGACAGCAACATTTGTTACATAGTCAGTCCAGTGTATATTTAGGATTGTGCATATACAGCGCTGATGAAAGCGTTCGAGGAGTCGTAAGTGTTGGCGATAGGTGACCCACCTATATGTATATATGTGTATGGGTAAATATTTTTTTAAACAGAAAGATGACCCATACAAGTTGGCTACAGGCTTAGACTATGTACCCTTCAGAGAGAGGCAGTCACAACAGGGCTACCAGCTGTGTGGTACTGAGTTTCCAGTTCCTAAATTTTGAAAGCACCATGGACTTAGATTATTTTCCATCTGTTGATTTAGGATAAATGGGAACAGCTGATGACACAGCAGAAATCAGTGGAGCTATTTGAACATGTGAGCTTGATGACACTTGACAGCATCATGAAATGTGCCTTCAGTTATACCAGCAACTGTCAGATGGGCAGGTTAGTACTAATTAATCTTTAACTCTGTGCAAAGGCTCATCTTATTGGGCTGGAATGCACTGAGCTACCTATCTGAATTTATATTTCACTTCCCACACTCATTGATGTAAAAATCAGAGCTCAGAAATATTACTTTTTTGGACTGTAATTCCCAAAATCCCAGCTCAACTGGGGAATTTGGGGAATTACAATCCAAAGAACGAACTTTTCCAAGCTCTCTGTGAAATACAACTGATGCACTCCATCCTAGCTTAACAACTCAGCCCTATTTACACAAAAAGTTGGAATGATTGAGGAAGGCTTCTCTGTTCTAATACAGCACTGATTACTCTTCTTAGTCAGATGAAAATGACACTGCCAACACCTCTCCCCTCCCTCCAAATTCCTCATTTCTCATTAAAATCATTTCAACACTAGGAAATGTTGTTACGCAATGTTGTAAATTTTCTTCTTAAAAAAATAAAAATAAAAGTGAGCTTTTGTTTATGCATAAAGGTAATGGCAGAAGGTCAGAAAGCCAAACAGTCGTATTGCTTGTCTATATGAAGAAATAAAATGTGGAATGATGCACACTAATGCCAATTCGCAGCAGCTTTTATTTGTCTCCACCTTTTTTTTTTTTCAAGATTGCAGGCATACGAAACCGTACACATTTGATGTCCAAACAGGCATGCCTGTGAATCAAGATGGCGGGTGCAAGTGAATTACTCACATTTTTATTGTCACCACTTGCCGCCACTGAACAGTATTTTTTTAAAAAGCAAATCCAAGGTGTAGAAGTGCAATCTTCTGCTTAAACAAACAGAAAAAAGGGGGGAGGCTGTTTCGTCACCTCAATGCATGATTGCTATGGTGAAAATCCAACACTGTGGTTCCAGGAGCTTGCCTTACCAGCAAGCTCTGCCCCCTGCGCATGTCCAACCAATCAGCTTTCCACTTCCACTCTTATTGGGAATGTGCAGTAAAGCAAACCAGTTGTCCCAATGAGTGGGAATGCACATTTCCTTCGGAGTTTAAAAAAAAAACTCTGCAGAGCAAAAAAAAAATTTCCTGCAGAGTATTTTTGCTCCTCCTCTTTCTGAATAAAGTGAAATGATGTGGGATCCCATTGGGACAAAAGGTATTCTCAAATTCTATGAGGAGTATTTTTGTCATATTGACAGGCCCAGAGTTAACAACTAAACAGTCAGATGCATCTACATTGTAGAAATAATGCAGTTTGACACCATTTTAACTGCCATGGCTCCATCCTACAGCATCCTGGATTTGTAGTTTTGTGAGGCATGAGCACTCTTTGGCAGAGAAGGCTAAAGACCGCGTAAAACTAAATATCCCAGGATTCCATAGGATGGAGCTATAGTACTTAAAGTGGTGTCAAACTGCATCATTTCTACAGTGTAGATGCAGCCATAGTTTCCTTTAAAAAAAACCCTTGAAATATTTACCATGCATTTCACATACAGCACTAGTATCCCAAATGTTCTGGTAACGTTCTTGTTTTATGATACAATCCTGAGATCAGTAAAGCTTACTCCAATGTAAGGGTGTCTGGGATTGCAGCCATCAGATTGCTTTAATACTTTGTGGTTGTGAGAATGTATAAGGATTAAGACCACGTGATTTCCTTGTTTGACCCTTAGGGAGAACTCCTATGTCAAAGCTGTCTTTGAACTTTGCTCCTTGGTATATGAGAGAGTGTACTCTATCCTGGGCCAGAATGACCTGATGTACTGGTTCACTCCCCAGGGGTATCGGTTTCGGAAGGCTTGCCAGATTGCTCACCTGCATACAGGTTCTCTTTCTGATTCTTTGCTTTTTATCTTTAGATTTGGTGTCATACCAGTGGTGGACAAAGTACACAACGCTTCCAGATATTGTTGGACTGCACTTCCCAGGAGTTCTAGCCAGTACCACCAATGGTGAGGAATGCTGGGAAATACAATGCAACATCATCTGGAAGACCACACTTTGCTCACACCTGCTTTGTACCTTTCTTTCCTCTCCTCCCCTTAAAATGTGTATAGGCATCTTTTGTCCATTTGCTTGTACTGTGGTCCTGTCTACACGGTAAAAAAAATACGTACGTTGTTCGGAAGATCGCTCTTCTGTACACACAGCCGTTTGGATTCATACGTGTCATTCAGAAGGGGAGCTACTGAATCCCCCGCAATCTACGTGGATTCAGCGTTCGGAAGGAGTAGCGGATCCCAGCACAAAATACATACAGCGGTTTGAATGGCTGATAGTCTGTACGCCCTGTTCGCACACATACGAACAGGCAGTGTAATCTGATCGGCTGGCCGAGTAGAGGGGGCAGGGCTAGCAAAGAGGGGAATTGGGAGTGGCCGCCATGTTGGATTCCCAGCTAAGCAAGCGTCCGGTAAGTCCGTGAATTGTATTTATTTATTTTTATTTTTCATTGTAAATAGAGAAAACCAAATGTCCGCAAAGCAGGCACCTTTTTAAATTTTAAAAAAACAAAGCGGCAGGAGATTTAAAACCGCCACTTGGCTTGCTCATTCCATCCTGCTGGGGAAGTGGGCTCATATGGAGTTTGGGGGAGGGGTAAAAAATTGTGTAGGCAGATCGTATGCATACGAACGGCTGCCTATTCGTATTTTTTAACCCCCATACGGATTTTTTTAATCGTATAGACGAACCCTGTGCTAGGCTGCTCAGAAGCAAACAAGTGCCCAATCTCAATTTAGGGGGAAAAAAGGTTTCCTGGATATCACTGTCTTGCTTCTTCTAGAGTTTATATAGGATGTTATCACTAGTGGGCTGTGCCCTAAGGGAGGTAGTAATAAACAGAGGCAGGAAAAAGTAGAATCAAACCTCAGAGAGATGAATGATAGATATTTGTTGTCCAAGTTAGGAATGCAGGAGAATGTTGATTGGTGATTTTTTTAAGCAATATGGTCTAATTTGCAGTTTCTGTGCTAACACAAATATAATGGATTGTTGATGGCATAAATGTGAAGCTGGCATGGATTGGAAATATATTTATTTGTACAAATACATTGCCTAAAATATACTGAGACAAAATTTTACTGGGAGAATCCCAGCATCTAACTTCTAGCCACGGTGGGTGGTTTGATCCACAACGGCCCCATAAACACCACACTCACTGGGCTTCTCCAGTTGTAGATTGGAGTATCCTGCCACATTGTAATCCAGATTGGAGTAAAAGGTAGCCCTATGTTGATTATGTGTCCTATATATCGCATTATTTCTGGCCACACAGCTGAGGCTGCTCCAGGTTTTTCCTCCAGTTCGCTTGTGCATGTGAATATACATCATCCCAGAGTACTGTATTAACTGGATAAGCAGAGATATGCTTATCCATATATGTGCACAAATAAAATAAAATAAAATAAAATAAAATAAAATAAAATAAAACAACCCAGAATGGAGTCCTGTCCACTGGAAGTCCTGCCCTGGCTTTGCAGTGAAGCCAATCTGGGGATGCCCCGTGACTAATAGTCCAGGTTTTCCCCTCAAATGCGGAGCAAAACACACTTCGCCAAAAAACTGAGCATAACTCAGGTGGTATGTCACTTTGAGGAAAAAACATTATTTCACAATATTTATAGTTTAAATAACATAAATGTATAATTGTTATATATAATTGTATTTAACCAACCAAAAACTAATTATTTAACTTACCTGCTTAGTGACTTCTTTGTTCATCCGTCAGTCAGTTTCTTTTGTTGGTCTTGATATTATTTAGCTTGTGTGGGGTGCCGTGAACTAAGATAGACTAGAGTCTTAGGACACTTTCAGACACAAAAAAGTCATCCTGAGGGCTTGGGAGAGGTTCAACCCTGTTTCGCGGCAGGGGGCCAGTTTCTGATGACACCATCCCTCTTGCGTTACCCTCCATGTTCCTTCCGTGTTGCATGGAAGGAAAAGGCGCCATTTTTTGCTCACAGAAGTTCTTCAGGAATAAAAAGTGGCACCTTTTCCTTCCATGCGACACGGGAGGAACACAGAGGGCAGCGCAAGAGGGTTGTCGTCGTCAGAAACTGGCCCCTTGCTGTGGAACAGCCGCGTACCTCTTTCGATCCCTCAGGACGACTTTTTGTGTCTGAAAATGTCCTTAGAGTTAGACTCTAACTCCGGAGTGGTATAAAGAAGTTTGGAAGATGGCAATAAATGATAAGTTAACATGTAGAATTAAAGTAAGAAGAGGAAGTTGGAAAGAAAGTGATTTTGATAAAATTTGGAAAGTATTTGTTAAAAAAGTATTACAGACTAAAGATGGGAGGTTACCTCCACGAGAAGAAATGAGATTCTGGAAAGATTAGGCAAGGGATAATGGCTCCGATGAAGGGGAGCACTGAGGTGCGGGGATAGGGGAATTAATATTTTTGAATAGAATTATAGTAAAGAATCTATGTTAACCTTTGATATTAGTTAATAGAAAAATTGCAATGTTTATAATAATTTTATGTGTTATACTAACTAAGTATTGATTGGATAATATAATGTATGATTATAAAATTAATAAAAATATATTTTAAAAAAAGAGTTAGACTCTAACTCCAAGACTCTAGTCGCAAATGTTTCATCCTCAGGAGCAGCAAATGTTCATCCTCGGCTACTGCACTTGGCCGTGCAGGAGCCGAGGATGAAATGTCCTTCTCGGCATGTGGCCGCCTCAGCGGCCGCGTGTCATCAAATATGGCTACACGTGTCAGTGCTGACATGCGTGTCATAGGTTCACCATCACTGGCCTACAGAAACGCTGGTGAAGAGGCAAATAATCAAAAACTCTGTGCATCTGTTGTGTCATTTGTGCTATTTCTCTCAAAGGTGCTACAAGATTCCTTTCTAATCTGATACAGACTGACATGGCTATTTCTTTGAATATGACCACTACAGGAGTCAGTGGTTCCTTTTGTTCACATCTTGCTTACACATCATTCCCTATATAGATCTATGAAGTATGAATGTCCATCCCAGGTTGAATTTGAGGGCATTTAGAGCTTAGTTTAGTGTATGGAAAAGTTGATTTATTTATTTTTTTTAAGAAAAGGTGTTTGAGGCATGCAGGAGATGGAATCTTTTAATATATGTCACCACATCATGGTTAATAGGCATATTGATATTCATAAGCATTCAGTAAACATTCTCTTACTCATATGATGATTTCTCAATATCATATTGCTGCTTTTATATTAATCTTTGCCCATCTCTCTGTGAACTGTTAATTTCTGGTAAATTGTTAATATTACTAATTTTTAAACACAGAAAAAATCATTAAGGAGAGAAAAGAGTCTCTAGGGGATGAGGAAGAACTCCAGAAGATTCAGCAGAAGAGATACCTGGATTTTCTCGACATCCTTCTTTGCGCCAAAGTAAGTCTTGAAGCAGAAAATAATTCCATGCTTTTGTGGCCTTGAGGCTAGACTACTGCGTAATTCACTGTAATACCCATGAAGTTTTCTTTTAAGGTTTGGAAACTCCAGATGCTGCAAAAAGCAGTAGTTCACTTGATTCTGAGGAGGGCAGAGAAGAATAGCAGCGGGAAAACATTGCATACATGTTCCAACTTTCATACTGGAATCCTTTTGTCTCCACGGAACAATTGGTGATATAAGAATTGGTTTTCTTTGTTGAAATATGTGTATCCTACTGTTGGCATTCAAGGAGGAGCCTTCAATTCAGGCTAGCTGCTAATTCTGTATTCTCCTGTTTGGCATAGTAGGCATCCAACTGTGTTATCCCTTGCTGTTGTGCAGAGTCCAGGAACTATGTAACTTTATTGTTTGCAGCGTTTTCTCCCCTATAGACTCATTTTCCTCAGTTCATCCATCCTTAACCTGGTAAAAAAGAAAGTTTCACCACTCTTCTTCCTTTTTCTTCACAACTTTACAATATTTATATCCCACCTTTCTCTCTGGCTTAAATTTAAAGTGATTACAATATGATTAATAAACACACAAAACATGAAAACAGAATTAAACTAGCCATATTAAAACAATTAAAAGCATAAACTTTAAAAAGATGAAAAACGGTTAACACTTGACAGTTTAAAACAATACAGCACTTTCTTATAGTCCCTTACTTAAAAGAACTTCAGTTCTAAAAGCCTGTCTGAATAAAAAAAGTTTTTGCTTGCCAACAGAAGACCAGCAAAGAGGGGAACATTCTAGCCTCCCTAAGGAGGGAGTTCCGAAGTCTAGGGGCAGTCACCAAGAAGGCTCTCTCTCGTGTTCCTGCCAACTATATATATGAAGGGGGGGGGACTGAAAGGAAAGCCTCTCCTGTGGACCTCATAGTCCAGGCAAGCTCATAGGGGGAGACAAGGGCTGTCAGATAGCCTAGACCTAAGCTGTGTAGGGATTTAAAGGTCATAATCAGCATTTTGAATTGTGCCCAGAAACAGAATGGCAGCCAAGCAGAGCTGTTGAAGCAGGGGTGTTGTGTGATCCCTGTAACCAACCCCAGTTAAAACTGGCTACAGTTCTTTATATCAACTGAAGCATTAGTAGTAGAACTTAGATTTTTCTTTTCAACTCAGGCTCTGCTATTAGCAGTCAGCCCAGTTTAGCTGTACATAGCTTTGCACTTCTACACATTGTCTATTTCCTAATCTTTCTTGATATCTAAAAGTAAATGAATGTATCCCTTCTTTGCTCAGTCTGTCACTGCTGCTCTTCTACCTTCCCCTCTTCTGTTTGATGGCTCCAACAGGAAATTGAAACAAAAAAGCTATCTACAGAAAGCAAGGGGTTCTGTGGAGTTATTTAAAATGTACATATAACACAAGCTTTTTAAAAAAATCATACTTTAATATCTATTTTAAAAAGAATTACAAATTACAAAGCAGAGATCAACAATTAACACAACAGAATAGAGTATACATCAAGATGCAGTGTTCATGGGATACTAGTGCAATTCATTTACATTTTATCAGACCAATTATTCAAGCAGAGCCCATCACAAATTACCCTATGTACCTTGATGATGTACTGTATATTATTTTCCTTGTGATTAATATAGTTCAAATTGCACAGGTTTTGTGCTAGAAGGAGACCTCTTGAACCAGAGGTTGGAAACATTAGTGTTAGTATTAATGCATACACAACAAAATTAATTTTGTTAATGTTGAAATGCTGAATCATAGAATCATAGAGTTGGAAGAGACCACAAGGGCCATCTAGTCCAACCCTGCGCCATTCAGGAATGCACAATCAAATCATTCCTGACAGATGGCCATCCAGCCTCTGCTTAAAAACCTGCTGAAGAAATAAAGGATTTCCTGTACAAACATACCATAGAGTTGCGTTGGAGGACCAGGTGATTCATAGAGAGGACACCTCTCTAGACATTTTCCAGCACAACTCTATGGTATGTATCCTTATTTTTTCAGCTATGGATAACTGAAACCATGGATATTGGTTCCGTGGCTATGGGGGGTAGGGGTGGTAACCTGTAATCATTAAAACATTACATTAAAATAGTTTAGTTATTAGAAATGGAAACCCTCAAAATTATCTCCAGAGGTAACAAAATAACATGAAATGTTAATAGCTATTCAAAAGATATCATTGGCATTTAACAATTAAAATGTTAACACTTAAATAGATAAATCTTAAGTTCATTGTTGAAAATGTTAGTGAATTATGTGCAGTGAATTAATTTTTTGTGATTTTTTTTCAAATTCTGTTCAGACCATGTACAGTATATCATTCAAACAAGCAAAAGACTATCTGTATCTTTTGTGTGTATCTTTCTATCCCGTTTACATGGGGAAAAAGTCTAAATCTATATTAGATTTTCCTTATGTTTTTTTTTTCCGGGCTGTGAGGCCATGTTCTGGAAGAGTTTACTTCTGACGTTTCACCTACATCTGTGGCTGGCATCTTTAGAGAATGGTTGGGTAGGAGTGTGTGTGTGGGTGTATATACTGTGAACCTCTTTGGGGAGTATATGTAAATTTGTGTAATTGAATGGTTAGTTTCTGGGTATAGAAATGCAAAGCTCATTAGTGTCTGTTTGGCTAATGGTTGGTTGATGGGCCATTATCTGTTGGAAATGCTCCTGTCCCTGGGTAGAATTCCTTTGTAAGTGTTGAGTTTTTATTCTATTGTTTTTCAAAACTGGAAGCCAGATTTAGTTTACTTTTAGGGTTTCTTCTTTCCTGTTGAAGTTGTCTAGGTGTTTGTGGATTTCAATAGCTTCTCTGTGCATTCTGACATGATAGTTGTTGGCCTGGTCCAGAATTTCTGTGTTTTTAAATATCATTTTGTGTCCAGGTTGGTTTATAACATGTTCTGCTACTGCTGATTTTTCTAGCTGGCCCAGTCTGCAGTGTCTCTCATGTTCTTTGATTCATGTTTGCACACTGTGTTTAGTGGTCCCTATGTAAACTTGTCCACAGCTGCATGGTATGCGGTAAACTCCTGCAGCTGTAAGAGGGTCTCTTTTGTCCTTTGCTGAGCACAGCATTTCTTGGATTTTCTTGGTTGGTCTGTAGATTGTTTGAAGGATGAAAGTTAGCATTTTTCTCACTTATAAAGGTCAACACCTCAACACCCATTACCTAAGCCTCTACTAATTGTGTAGTAAGGATACTACACAATTATTTTACATCCCACTGTTGGATGCTTCCTATGCCAAATAAGAGAATGGGACATTGGTACTTACCATGAGGTTTCTTTGGCATATAGAAGCTTTCCGTTTAATGCCCTCCAAAAAATGAGCTAGTCTGAATACTGATATATATAGCTGAGGTGCTTATCCCAACCTCTTACCTCTGGTCTCATCTGCTGATCACTTCTATTATTTTTCTTTCTTGCTCACATTAGTATCTTTCTGTTACAAGCTCAGGCATGAAACAGAACTGAGGAGGAGCCTAAAGTGGGAAAGACAGTGCAAAAAACAACTCACAAAGTCACATAATTCCTACCTTCCAATCAATAGGTTCAGTTAACACACTGTTGGAAGCCTCTGTATGCCAAACAAGAAAGAACCTTCACAATAAATACTAAGGTCCCATTTTGTGCCAATGAAACACCTCTTCTGTCTCAACATAGAGCGTGGATCATGCAGTACTGCTCGTACTTGCTTCATTATGGTTATGTCATGCAGCAATGAGAGACAGAAAGAGACTAGTGAAGTTTATCACTGTTTAGGATGAAAATGGCATTGGACTATCAGATGAAGATATACGTGCCGAAGTGGACACCTTCATGTTCGAAGGTCATGATACCACGGCCAGTGGGATTTCCTGGTTGCTGTATTGCCTTGCAGTGAACCCAGAGCATCAGCAGAGATGTAGGGAGGAGATAAAGTCCATTCTGGGGGACCGTGGCACCATTGAGTGGTGAGCTTTCACATTTAATTTGCTGAGATAATCATCGTGGTGCTGATGAGCACAGGTGTGCCCACAGACATCTCCTTTTGCTTCCTCGAAGCTTCCTACCATTCCTGAATTTCGTTTTAATAGTACAAGTCAACCCCCATATCCACAGATTTGGTATCCACAGTTTCAGTTATCCACATCCAAAAAAATATGTTCTCTCTAGGCATTTCTAGGTCTTCCAATGTGATTCTATGATCAACATCCAGCGTCCATCTTGTTCATCTCATTGAAAATAATAGGGTTCCCTATTATCCATGTTTCCAAGTATCCACAGGGGTGTGTGTCTTGAAACATATCCCTCACAGATAAGGGGATCAACTTGTAATTAAAAGCAGTTAGCATAGTAATTGCAAGACATGTGGTAAGTTCCCATTGCAGAAGTGAGCAGCTATTGTTTTTGGCTTTTTAAAATATATGATGTGGTTCTGTCCCCAGACCAAGTGAGGGCTTTTTCAGCATTATAGTAGTACTTTACAAGCTAAAGAGGTTTGATATTCCTCATCAGATTTCCTGTTTCATATTATAGGCTTCTGTATAAATGAAAGGCTAAAGTATAATTAGAGAAAAATAAGAGGGATTGTGCCCTTTGGATAAGACAGGATCACTATATATTTACCTTGCAACAAGTGAGCAACAACGCCGTGGCCCAGGAATATGATGTTTACTGTTGATGATCCACTATTGCTGGCAAAACTTTATTGTAGGAAGATATAACAGAGTAGTGTAGGTTTGAATCCCTGTTCAGCCTTGGACAAGTCATGCTCTCTAAGCCTAAGCAGAAGGCCATGGTAAACCTCCTCTGTAGAAATCTTCCCAATAAAACCTTATGACAGTGTCACGGTAAGTCAGAGCCAACTTGAAGGCTCATAACAACAAACACAAATGCAATGGGTGGGGGAGGCAGAGGTGGGTGATAGAGGAAAGAGCGGGATTTTGTTGAATTCATATACAGGTCACCTCCCATATCTGCGGGTGATATAATTCTGGACGTACTGTTTATAAATGAAACTGTGGATAATAGCAAACCCTATTAAGATAAAGGATTTCCAGTACAAACATACCATAGAGCTGCATTGGAGGACCTAGTGATTCCTAGATAGGACACCTCTCTAGGTATTTTCCAGTGCAACTCTGTGGTATATGTCCCTATTTTTTCAGCTGCGGATAACTGAAACTGTGAATATTGGTTCCGTGGATAAAGGGGGGTGACCTGTACTCACTCAAGCAGTGTTTTTGCTTCCTGCATCAACAGCCAGTGTCCTGAGTAATTTGGGATCTGTGGGGACACCACTCTGCCTGACCTTATCTATAGCTTAAACCCAGCATAGCAACTCCATAAGGTATGTGTGCATATACAAAATAATTTATTTAAAGACCTTAATGAAACTATTCACTATTATTTGTTCTTCAAACACATGTGGTTATGATGGTGTTTGATCTTAGTTCTTACTGTTGCTTATACACTTATATACTTATTCTAATTAACTTTCCTGAAACATACTTTACAGATTCCACACTCTGATCAATTGACCCTCTGACTGTTCTGACCGTCTGACAGCTGTCTCTGCTAATTCCTCCTTAATCAGCTCTAACCGACGTTAACTAATTTCTATCTCTGATTGTCAAACACACCAGCCTTTTTTTAAAAATCCCTTTTAAATATTCAGCCAGCCACCATTCACCTCCAATATTCTGTGCTCTCATCCTCCTGCCAAAAACCACTTGCTTTATTTCATATAAATACCTGCAACATGTTACCATAGATAATACATTACCTTATTTTCTATAATATAAATATAACAACATTTTATGCAGTCTAAAACATTGCAAGATAATTTGCATATTGGGGCACTTCAGTTTTCATCTGTAATTGCAGATTATTTCTCAAGTTAAGAAGCACCACCCCAGTACAAACTCTTGCAGCTTCCTGTTTAATTTGCTCCATTCTGACACTTGATTTATTCCTACCCTTCACTTCCTTCTATAAATAAGCTACTAAAACATCCTCTTATCCCATGATTACTAGGTGTCCTCAGGAATTTTAGGTCATATTCTTTGTCTAGAAGCCTTTGGAAGGCCAAGTATATAATGTCCGGTGAACCATCCCTGTCCAGATGGTTGACAGAGAACTCCAGAGCCCTGCACTGGGAGATACTGGTGTTTACCTGGCAGTTTGCTGATGTCTTGTACATGGAAGAAGGGATGCACTGTATTTTGTGATCATCTGTTGTTTCTGCAATAGCTACATATTGATCCATAAATGGACTATGTCAGTGTGATATTGTGATGGGTGGGGGGATGACAGCATTGCTGTAGGTGTGGCTGTATTACATTCGCTCTTGATTCTTTTTCAGTAATTGTGCTCTTAGTGTTGAGAGTGCGTAGGACTTGAATGCTAAGATGGTCTAAGCACTGGCATAACTTCTACTGGGACAGCAGTATTGTGGAATCTGGCAGGGGAACATGCAGCCAACATATAATCTGGTCTCCTGTATGGAAGTTTAACTTTTTGACTCATTCTCTCTGATTCCCCCCAGGGATGATCTTAGCAAGATGACGTACTGCACACTGTGCATTAAAGAGAGCCTCCGCCTTTACCCTCCAGTACCAGGAGTGTCTCGAGAGCTCTCCAAACCTGTTACATTTTTTGATGGAAGGACTTTGCCTGAAGGTATGTTTCATTTCATTATACTCTGGTAACCAGAATTTGTGGCTTTTTAATATATATATATATATATATATATATATGGTCAACACATGCTATCATTGAGTTAGAACTCACACCTGTGTAACAGAGAAGTTGACATGGTATTAAGTAGATTCATTATTATTTCTTTAAAAACAATTATGCTTTGCTGTTCATTTCTGCAATACCTAGGGTAGCTTACTAACAAAATTTTAAACTACTGGCAATCAATTTGAGCCTATAATTGCTGTCATTGACATCCCAGGGTATATAACACATCTTGATTTCTTTTCACCATTGATTGCTTCTCAGGATCTTGGGTTTCAATAAGCATTCATCTCATCCACAAGAACCCCAGCGTATGGAACGATCCAGAGGTACGTGACCTTGGCATTCTGACTATTGTAAGGCAATGATGCTCATTCAGTTTGCTACAGCAAAGTCCTTGTGCATCAGCATCCTCTCTGTATAAAAAGCAGGCTCTGTAAGGCTGTCCTGGCTGTGTTAAATTTGCTGCCCTCAAAAAAACGTTAAGATCCTTGTGGGGGGGCTTTCCTGTCAATCCCACCACCATCGTAGGTAAACTTGGAAGAGAGTTTTCTCAGCAGCTGTTCCCAAGCTGTGGAGCCCTCTGCCATGGGAGCCTAAGCTGGCTCACTCTTTGACCCGTCAAGTAAAGATTTTTTTGTTTGTTTGAACAGGCATTTGGTGACTAAATGGCTATGCAGAAAGCAGCTCCTCCTCCTCCAGATAATAGTGGTGCTGCCTCCAGATGGTGGTGGTGGTGGTGATGATTATGATGATTAATAGCCCACTTTTTTCTCAGTATGGGACAAAGACCGGCTGACTACAGTTAAAACAAACATAGTTAACAATTCAGTTTAGAAAACTTAAAAAACAATTAAACTATCATAAAATTAAAACCAGTTAAAGACATAAACCAATTAAAAAAAACAAATAAAAGTCCAGCACATTATACAAGGGTTGTTTCTCCTTTTTAAAAAAATAAAATAAAAATCAATTATCAAAGGCCTACTGGAATAAAAAGGTTTTTACCTGCTTGCAGAAAGGTAATAAGGAAGATGCCTGTCTAGCCTCAGAGAAGGAAGTTGCAGAGCCTGGAAGCAGCCCCCTGAGAAAGCCCTTTCCTGTGTTCTCACAAAATGTAACTGTGAGGGTGATGGGACAGAGAGAAGGGCCTTCTAGAAGAACTGAAAGCATGGGCAGTTTCATATAAGAGAATACAATCCAGGAGCCTGTCAACTGTGCCCAGAAACAAACCAGCAGCCAGTGGAGCTATTGCAACAAGGGAATTGGATGCTCCCTGTAGTCAGCTTCAGTTAACAATCTTGCGGCAGCTCTTTGGACCAGCAGAAGTTTCGAAATACTCTCCAAAGGAAGCCCTACATAGAGTGTGTTACAGTAATCCAAACAGGATGTAACGAAGGGCTCATCTACACATGTCAGAATACGCCAGCTTTCCGCCAGTGGACACTGTATTCTGGCAGTGGATCTGGCCCTTTCCTCCCCGTTACCTGAATGGAACAAGATGGAGTCCAGCACACCATGCTGGCCCCATTGATGCAGCTGCCATCCACGTCACTCTCACTGAAGTCAGTAAGCTGACCCACAGCATGTGATCATGGCCCCCTGCATGCGACCAGGGATGGCAGCTGCAGCAATACACTGGCATGCCAGTATGAGCTCCTAGGAACCCATGTGGCCCCATCGGTTTCTTCCGAAGAGAAACAGTTTTTCCTGGGTATTTTGCTGAAATGTTTTGTTGGCTTTACCCTGTCTTAGCCCCATCTTTGCCCTGGGGGTTGTGAGGACTGCCCAGGGGCAAAACAGGGCAAAAGCCCTGCATCCTTAAGATTGCAGGGCTCTAAGATGGGCCAGGATGGGGTAAATGGCTCATCTAGACAAAGCTTAAGGCTTGTGTTACAGTAGCCAAGGCTTGACATCTCAAGTAATAGGGTGCAGCTGGTGCACAAGCCTTAATGGGTGGGGGGGTGGCCTGTACTTTTATTATTGTTGTTAGGTTTTAAAATAATTTTATACTGTTTTAAAATGCAGATGTTTTAATATGGTGGTTTATTTAATTGTTTTAAACTTTTTTATTATTAGGTGTTTTTTTTTAGAGGCATCTTGTTTTAATTATCTTGTGTGCTACCTTGGGTTCCATGTTGGGAGAAAGGCAGGATATAAATTAAATGAATAAATCCACATAAATTTCTTTTCAAATTTTTGTAAATCATTAAGTGGGTTGGTAGGAGACCTTTAATAAAGTAACTCAAGTTTGCATTGCGTCCTGCAATGATGATCATTTGAGAAGTATTATCCAAGATATGGGGAATATCCATATATCACTGGTAGAGCCAGAACTGTTGTTGTTATGTGCTTTCAAGTTGACTCTGACTTATGGAGATCCCATCCTAGGGTTGTCTTGGCAAGATTTATTCAGAAGAGATTTTCCATTGCCTTCCTTTTAGGCTAAGAGAAAGTGTGACTTGCCCAAGGTCACCCAGTAAGTTTCCATGGCTGAGTGGGGATTCAAACCCTGGTCTCCCAGGGTCCTTGTCCAACACTCAGATCTCCATACCATGCTGGTTGCTGGAACCAGAGGTACTTGCAATTAATAATAATAATAATAATAATAATAATAATTTTTACCCCGCCCCTCTGTTAAAAACAATCAGGGCGGCTTACAACAATTAAAATACAATAATGCTTGCTAAAATCCTTAAGCACCACCCAACCCCACCCTCCCCCGTAAAACAGGGCAAAAGGAATTAATCTTTCTTTCAAGAAAAAAAATATTACTAAATTATCTACAATCCATGATTGTAACATACCAAGAGACTACTCTTTTGTAGAAGAATTATAACTCTTTATTTCTTTTGTAGTTACAAGGAACGTGTGTTTTGTTGGGAGAATGTAAAATTCTGATTTTTTTCACAGTAGTAACTAAGAAGTGACAATTTTTGTTAATTTGAACATAGAGACAGTAATTTTCAGGTAGGGCTGGGAAAGATTCCTATCTGAATCTGCTAAAGGCAGGTGAACCAGTTGTCTGACCTGTCTTATTTTCCGTCAGGTGAAATCCTGTGGCATAATCTGTCAATCACAAGCTCAAAATACTTAGGACTTTTTCAAATGGTTGAAAAAACCCACAAAGAGGTCAGGAGAAGAACGGGGCTGTGGCGCTTACACAGCCTTGTTTCAGATGATGCAGTCCTCCTCTGTACCTCCTCCCGACCTCCCCCCCCCCCGTGTGCTGCTGGAGCCTCTTTTTATTGATGGAAAACCTCCATCAGTAAAAAGCAGCATGAGCAGCACAGCGGAAGGTCAAGAGGAGGTCAGGAGGAGGACTGAGGAGGACTGCGTCATCTGAAACAGGGCTGTGTAAGTGCCACAGCCCCGTTCTTCTTCTGACCTCCTTGTGGGTTTTTTCAACCATTTAAAAAAGTCCTTAGACAAGCAACTCACTCCTAGTCCAGAAAAGAGCAGTCCTGAGGCTAGGGATGTAAATCTTTGCCCATTTTGTTCTTACAAGAACAAGAATTTTCATAGTTCATCCGCCCCACCCCCCACACATAAGGCAAGACTGAAACTTTTTGTGCATTTTCAATGATTTTTCATATTGAGACTTAGGGTGAAAAAACTTGTTTTCATATAAAACAGTTATCCTTTGCACAAATGATTTTTCACAAAAGGGTTGCCAAATGCAAGCAACAACAACATAGATTTTCCTTAGCCTGGAAAAAAAACGGGCCAAGGAAAATCTATGGATGCTGCTGTGAAAGCCTTTGACTTCACAACAACAACAACAACATACTTTTCAATATAGTTCTAAGGGTGAGAAAAATTTGCAAGCATTCCTTTAATCCCCAATCAAAGGCATAGCTGGAGATGCAGGAAATCCAAGAGCAAATGTACCAGCAAACAAGTCAGTTCAAACCAAGACATTCCATAGACCAGGACAAAACAGCACAGAGTCAAAAGGAAGGGAAGGGAAGGGAAGAAATCAGCAGAGCAGTATCAATACCAGAATAATCCAACAGCAACATTACACAGTGGACTGGTAACAACAGGAAAATGAATGTAAGGCTTTATTGACAAATAACACATAGTGAGGACTGAAGATTTTATGTTCTTGCTGCTGCCTGAAATCCCACCCAGGGTCTGGCATAAGTAATTTAGCTTCAGGTCTTCTTGTGAAATGAGTCCTAGGGCTCATCTACGCAGACCAGAATACGCTAGCTCACCACTGGCTTATTCTGCCCATGGATCAGGCCCAGGCCCCCTCCACATTACTGGCATGAAATGGCATCGCTGAAGCTGCCACTGCCACCTGCATCCCGCTCTCTGAAGTTAGGACACTGGCCTGCAGTATGTAAGCAAGGCCCCCACATGGTGTGGGCCTGTTCCCCAGTTCTAGAAGAGCAATGGCAGATGGCAGCTGCAGTGATGGTGGCAGTGTGGGCTCTGTGGTCACACAGGGTCTTATCCTTTTTCTGCCAGCTGAAGCATTTCCCCCCAGGTATTTTTAAAAAGTGGTATAATGGGCTTTACCCTGTCTTGGTCCTGTCTTTGCCCCCAGGGGTTGTGTGGACTGCTCAGGGGCAAAGCAAGGCAAATGCCTTGTGTCATCTCGACTGCAGGGCTACAAGATGGGGCCAAGATGGGGGTACATAGCCTGTCTAGACAAGGCCCTAATCTCAAGAAACCCCCTTGCTCCCAAGAAAAGAACTACACCCTAGGAGATCTTCCTGGATACTGGGAGCGTCTAATGGACTTGAGCAGAATTTCTGTATTCGTCTCTCTTTATTCTTGTGAATTGGGAGTGAGGTTCAGCATCTTTCTTGAGTCAGGAACTGGCCTTTCTCCCCTCAGGAGTTGTGGCTTCCTGCACCCCAGAAGACCCAATGTCTGCTGGCTTCCTGAGTTCTTAATGGGGTCATGCCAACAGCATCGTATTTTCATGTTTTGTAGAGTAACAAGAGTGACTAGTGATTTGAAGAGTTTGCTGTTTTTATGGTGTCATGACCTAAGAGATTTCAAACTTGCTTGACATTATGTAATAGAGGAGCAGGGAACCTTTGTTTCACCAAATGTTTTGAACTACAGTTCCCATAATCTTTTGTCATTTACTACTCTGACTTTAGATTTCTGGGAATTGAGGCCCAAAATACCTGGTGGCCTAAAAGTTCAGTGTTCCTGCTCTGATAATTGGGGACATTCAGGTTGGAGAAGAAATTTTTAAAAAATCACATACACTGTTAGTAAGCATACATGTATTAAACATTTGTAGAAATCACCAAACAGGCTTCTTAACAATAGTGAAATGGAATCTTTTTGTTTTAGGTGTTTGATCCTCAGAGGTTTTCACCTGAGAATGTATCCAGCAGAAACTCCCATGCCTTCCTGCCATTCTCTGCTGGTTCAAGGTAAATCTTATAACACAGATGTAAGTTAGAATAATTTATTGACTTAGTATCTCTGTCTAGATCAGGAGTGGGCAACACAGCACCCCTCAGTGGGCCACACCATCACATTTGTCAAGACCAAAAGGGACGTCACATCACTTCTGGTTTCATTTTGTGCCGATTTTTGTGTACTTAAGGTGGGGGCATGGCAAGGGGGAACAGAGGTTCTGATCTGTTTGGGATTGCAGAATTGCCTAAAATTTAAAAAAAAGATTGAGGGGGAATATTCTGGGGGCTTAGAGTCCTTGGGTGCTTTGGGGGCTGCAGAATGGGGTCTCAAGAGCCACATGCAGCCCATGGGCCATACTGTCCCCACCTGAGGTCTAGATATAAGATATGTAATGGAACTAAGGGAGAATCTTTAAACTTGGCACCAAAGAAACAGTTGGCTTTATTTTCCACAGTCGTATTGGTAAGCAAAATCAGCAGAGTCTCTGTTTAAAAACACACAGCAAAGTGTAACAATTCCAGACACACAGACAATTAACAGCCATCTAACCCTATTGCCCCCATTTCCACACTGTGTCTAGCTTGAACAAAGAAAATACTTCCACAAGTCTTTAAAAATATATTAAAACAGCTTACTCACGAACATCATGTGCATTTCCAAAGTACACAGGCAGAAGACTTGAAGATAGGAAGGAATAACAAAAATATACACTGATTGCTACATCTCTAAGATAAAAATATGTAGGAGCCCCCTCTAAGGCATGTTGCCTCAAGGAGTTCTTAATGGCAACTCAGCATTGTGTCTTCCAGACAAAGAAACCTCCTTCTTCTGGAGGACACACAGTAATAATCTCAGGTTGCAACAGGAAATTATCTAAGCCTCTGTGATGTATTCAACCTAACTCTCTAACAGTAAACAATCCAGCATGTTAGATTGCCACTATATTCCAACAATATGCATGTTTCTGCCTTGCCTGTTCTAAGCAAAGCAAAAGAAGCATGGCTATTTTGTTATGAACAGATTTCTTTGGCAAGTGAACTCAGAAACAGTAAAGGTCTTCTTGCAACATGAGCATGGGTGCAATGAACTGGCTTTAAAAAAACAGGGTCACATTGACTCTTAGTGTATGTGGTGTTTTGTGAATAAAGAGAAGTTAGTGGGTAGGTGTGCACTTTCATATCCACCAACTGCCCCAGTTTGGCAGGGACAGTCCTGATTAATCCTCTGCCATCTCACTTTCTCTTCTGCTTTAAAATGTCCCAGTTGTTCTCTCTTCCTCCCACTTCTCCCATTTTCTTCAGCTTACTTCAGTTGCTGCAAACTGAGTTCAAACTACAAAAGTAATTCAGGTTTTTTAGACTCAGGGCCGTGGCTTCCTTGATTGAGTCTATCCATTTGCAATACAGTCTTTCTCTTTTCCTACTGCCTTCTACCTTTCCAGCCATTATTGTCTTTTCTAATGAATCATGTCTTCTCATAAAATGGCCAAAGTATAATAGTTTCAGTTTAGTCATCTTGGCTTCTACAGAGAATTCAGGCTTTGGTTGCTCTAGGGTCCATTTATTTGTCTTTTTAGGAGTCCACAGTATCCGTAGAATTCTTCTCCAGCACCATGTTTCTGGGGTACATGGTTTTAAAAATAAAATATGTACATTTGTAGAATGTAATAATTCCTTCAGTGAATTTTCATGTTATTATAGGTATTTAATTCTAAGGACTAAGATGATCAGAGCCAGTATGGTGTAGTGATTTGAGTCCTGGACTAGGACTCCAGGATTCAAATCCTTGTTTGGCCATGGAAACCTCCTAGGTGACCTTGGGCAAGTCACACTCTCTCAGCCTCAGAGGAAAGCAAAGGCAACCCCCCTCTGAACACATCTTGCCAAGAAAACCTAGAGGGTCACGTTAGGATCGCCATAAGTCAGAATCGACTTGAAAACACACAACCACAACAAACTAAGCTGCAGGAGAAAGACAAGTACTTTTCCCATCCAGGGATGTGATCCAGGCAACATCAACGAAACAATGTATTCTAGAATATATCTAGAAAGAACCGATTAGTTCCAAATTCTAACTCCAAATTGAATTCCCCTTGGCCGAAAGAGATCTAAGGAAAGATTAGGTCCTGAGACTATGAGGTTTTTATAACTGGTTCTTTTTTCTTTTCTTTTAGGAACTGCATTGGGCAGCAGTTTGCCATGAATGAAATGAAAGTAGCTCTTGCCATGACTTTACCATGCTTTAAGCTTTCACCTGATCCTTTGGAGCCTCCGCCTATTCCAATCCCTCAGATTGTCATGCGTTCTCAGAATGGGATTCACCTTTGCTTGGAAAAAATCATATGAATCTGAAACTGCAGAGGAAATCATGTCAGATGGAAAAAGTGGGAACTTAATAGAGAATGGAACAAGACTAAATGGGTTCTTTATTAAAATCAATTGAGAACACATGTTTAAGTGTTGGGCTAGCAAATGTCAATCTCCTTTTAAAAAACAGGGATAGTTGCCTGCTGCTTCTACTATTACTTAATGGCCAGAATCCTGTTGGGCAGTTATGAATGCATCACCTAGGGCCCATCTAAACAGCGAAAATACACCTCATGGAATTCACTGGGAATCCTACCTGTTTAAACAGGATCCATTGTCAATCTACACTATTCGGAAGGAGGGGGGCCCAAAACGACAAAAACAACAAGGTAAAAGCCCTCATAGATTTCTCCATAATTTTGAAGGGAAGCACAAAGCTGATTGGCTGGGCAAGAGCAGGGGCGGGGCTTGCTAGCAGGGCAAGCACCCACTGCTGCTGTGTTGGATTTTCACCTTAGCCATCTCTCACTAGGGTGATAAAACAGGATGAATATTTTCTGTTTTGCTGTCCTATAAAATTGGAATATTTCTCTATTGCACCTTGGGATGATTTTTTTTTGAAAAAAACAACAATGGCAGCAGTGAAGAACTAACGTGAGTAAATCACTCGTGGCCGCCATCAGGAATGTGAGGCTTATGTGGACTTCCGAGATCAGAAAAACCATTTAGATATGTTGCTGCTGCTGCGAGATGCTAATACTATAAGGTAATTTGGCTTTTTCTCCCTTGTGTAGATGGCCCCCTATACTCTTGACTGTTTCATATTCACAGTCACTATATAACCCCTGATTTAGGGGCTATATAGGGAACATGAAAGTCCCCCAATCTGCACTTACTGGAAAACAGCCACTGCAGTTGATCGGGATCTGTTCCCCTGTCAATCAGGAAGCAACTGGTTGCCCCTTGCCCAAGGGATCTTTGACGCAAGGGGGAATTGCCACAGGAGTCATGCTTCTGCCTGTCACATTGTTGATTGCTCATGGGAGGGGAGGGGACTTTCTGCTGCTTTGTGCAAACTTGGACAAGGCAACAGATCCCCAGCAGCTACAGGATCCACTGCGTAGCACTGTAACTACAGTAGTTACACACATAAGTCCCCAAGAGGCTACAGAAGACCAACAATAAAATAAAATTAATATTCATAATTTTAAAACTATTTAAAACATTAAATGAAGAATAATGAAAATCACTTTAAAAGAGGACAATTGCAAAACAAAGCAACCTCTTAAAAGCTCTTTTTTTAAAAAAGCCTTCAATTCTAAAAGCTTGTTGGAATAAAGAAGTCTTTGCTTCTAATGGAAGGACAGCAAGGAAGGGAGTTCTAGAGCCAAGGGTCTCTGAAAGCCTTTAAGAAATATAGCAAGAGATGACCAGCACCTCAAGCAACAACAAGAAGAGACCGCTATACCACTCTATACCTTTATTTACACACATTCCTTTGGTATTTTTTAAAACTTTAAACTTCTGCTTTCATGGGTCATAAGGCAAGAACTGAACAAGAAGTCCACCAGTTATGGGACTACATATAGAATGAGGCTGCAACTGAGTGGTGTGGCTGAATGGGTAGGTGAGTGCAAAACTGCACCCACAAATTCCAGGGTGAGTCTAGCATTAGGCAAGATAAGATAATCACTTCAGTTAGGAGACAATCAGGGGCAACAGCAGGGTGTTGGAAGAGATGGCTGTGTGCTAAACGACCTCGCCTGAGCCCCCAAACTGGTCTGTCACCTTCATGCATACTCCTCCTATTTGTAGCAGTGCTAAGACAAAAATGGGAACCATTTAGCCCTCTTGAGTATTCCTGGATCGCAACACCCAATGGCCCTAAAGCAATGGTGAGGAAAGCTGGGAGTTGTATTTCAACAATATCCAGAGGTCTGCATAATTCCTGTACTAAAGCTCTGAAAGATTCTAGGATGGTAAACAGTTCTGAGCCCAACAGGGATTCTAGAATCCAGTGCAGATGGAAGGAGGCACGTACTGTAGGTAGTGAAGCCAAAACCAGCAGAAGTTTCAGAGTTCAGTAACAATGTTTGAGCAAAAGCCCTGGTCAAAGGCAGTCCAAGAATCTCCTTCCAAGAGTTTAATCCAAGGGAGAGCTTTTAGGTCAGCTTTACTGCATCTAGAGATGATGGAGAAATATTATTCCAGCAGCAATTCCAGCCTGGAAATGAAGCTTTTAAGCAGGAGCTGCCAAAACACCATCCCTAGAGATCTGGATGAAGTCTTCCTAAAGAAGAGAACCCCTGTGTACAAGGAGGCCGTTAGTAAAACGGGGGCACTTCTGAGCTTCTCTAAAGAAGAATTCCCTTCATCCTGGGCAGGTTGGACTCTCAGCAGATTCCACTGCCTAGGCTCCTTCTGGACCATTGGCATGGGTGATTCAAGTGTGCTGGGGGTTCTGGGTCCTCCTCTGAGAAGGAATCACCTAGCAGAGGCATGACAGTGGTGGAAGTTGCTGTGGTGAAGAAAACATCAACTGCCACTCTAGTGTACATGCAACAGGAGGAGGAGGTGTGATCTGCTTTGGCTCAAGCAGCAAAATATCTTGGGCCAGCCCAACCATTTCTTCCCCAGCTATATTGCTTGCTTTCTTGCTTACTCATCTGTTCATTTGATTTATATCCCAATATGATTTCATCAAGTAATGCATACAAAACACAGAGAGACACAAATACGTTTTGACTACTTCTGCCCCTCTCTGACAGGTAACATTACTCTGGAGTAGTACATTGTCCCTTCCTAGCAGACAACAGCAGATATTTTTTTATGGTCAAGAGAAGAGGAGCAGATTTTCCATGGATCCCCTCAGCTTGTCCCTTAGGGTTCTCAGTTGCTGCTCTTTCTCAGTGCATCCTTATTTTAATTGCTTCTTTTTCTTAGAGCTATTAAGCTACAGGGTATCCTCATGTCTGTGTTAAATGTGATCTTTCCTCCTTCCTTTAGCATTGGCTAAGGATAGGACTGGATAGTGAACCTGGGACACTTTTTTCATTACTGTCCAGGATGCAGGAACTCAGTTGAATGACACAGCAAAGCAACAAAGTTTGTTATCTTGATTTTTTTTAAAATTGCAGGGATATCTGTTCTGACCATAAAACAAAATCCAAAGTACACATCATGGTGATACCTTTACCAGGGCAACCAGAAGGCACAACATCCACACACCTTCTGGTTGGCTCAATAAATGTGTACACAATGTGTACTTTGGATTTTGCAAAGCAACAATAATCTAGAAACTCTTGCTCAAACCTGTGCACATGTTTTTTTTCCTCCCCTTTCTTGTTGCTCTTCTGGTCAAGTGAGTTTGGATGCAATATGCCACTTTCACCTAGTTTTTGCACTGAAGCAGTAAAGTAGAGTGAAAGTAGAACTAGAACCAAACAACCAATGTTTGCCTACATTCCTTATAGGAATATTGCCGTGTGTTTTATAGCTTTTCTTCTGAATGTATGTACACACTGATTTCTGTTTACTTTGCATAGAAATGCAGTGTTTTCAGTGGTCATACATACATCAGATGTAAAGCCTGTGGACTTTGTTCTTGGGCATCTGTTCTGAGTTTTAAAGCTTCACATCTTGCTTAAAGGAAAATGTTTCAAAGGTAAATTTAAAAAATCCAGTGATTCCAGATCTGGCTAAGGATGATGGGAGCTGTAGTACAACACATCTGGAGGAAGCTTAAGGAAGGCTGTTTTGGCAGATACTGAATATTGTTAATTGTACATTACTTAAGTGCTACCCAATTAGATACAAATATTCATGCTGTCAATGACCTTGATGACAGATGACCTTAGGACAGGAAAATGCAAAAGCTTTAGTTATGTCTGCAGAAATTGGGCTGCTCCTGCTTTTGATACCATTGATGATACCATCTTTCATTTAACACCATAATATCTGAATAGAAAACCTCATTACTGTGTATCTATATAGGGCATGAAACTAGAGTGCAAGATAGCATCCTGTTGCTAATGTACTAATTCTGTACTTTTCCATGGGGACAACTAGTCTTACAACAGAGGATTGGTCAGGTGCACACATTATAGATTCCACATGGAAACCACATAAAATAGCACCATGTAACAGTTATATCGCAAAGACTTGGTTCAACATATGGATTGTCCCTACTGTGAGGAGACACCAATATTGAAAATTACAGCTACCACATAACATAGCTCCCCATTATGGTTTCAGGTAATTCCTGTGTGGCAGTTCTAATATGTGGATCAGTTCTGAATGGAACAGGTACATCTGGGCAACGTTAGGTGCCCGCTCTTCAATAAACAGGGCAACCCCTTACCAGGATTTGACTTTCTTTTGGAGGTTATATCACCAGAGTCTAAGGATATTTTCTGTAATTGGCTGGAATTCACTTGGCAGTTACAAATGTGTAACCTAAAGTTACAAATTTGTAACTGTTTGAGATTCATGATCCCTATGTATTCCCTAGTTTAGGGAATATGTAGGGACTGTGAAAGTCTCCCAGTCCCCACTTATCAGACAGAAGCCACTGCGATTGATGGGGATCCATTCCCTGATGATCAGGAAGCAGAAGACTGGTGTTCCCACTCACTCCCTTGTGCGAACGATCTCTGGTGCAAGAGGGAATTGCAACAGGGACCCTGTTTCTGCTGTTGCAATAGAAATTATTCATGAGAGGAGGTGGGAACGTCCGTCTTCTGCTTCCCAACTGATGGGAATAGACCCTTATCAGTTGCAGTGGTTGCTGCCTGGAAAGTGGCTATTGGGAAGGTTGGGCTGGGAATTGCTCCTTCCCCAGCCTGTTCTTTTCACATACCTCAAGAACCACTCTTAGCTGCAGTAAGCATGGGGGAGAGGATAAGACACCTTCTCTAACCGAATAGCTCTCTCTGTTCAGAACATTACAGAATAACGATCAGATAACAATCCTTTGGAGTATTATGTCTTACAAACATTATTTTAATGGGAAGTTCCATGCAGAAGGGGAAAGGGGAGTATGTCAGTAAAAAGGAATGACTTAAAACATGAAGTCATTTGAAAAGTAGTTCTGCAGGAGAGAACTACAGATACAACACAGTGACAAAATGACTAATAAATGGGTTAGAGAGCAAATTAAGCCTGAACTCTCCTTAGGAGCCAAAATGATGAAACTGAAGCTCTTGTACTTTGAACATATCACAAGATGACATGGCTTATTAGAAAAAACACTAATGCTTGGTAAAGCGGGAGGCAGTAGGAAAAGAGGAAGACCGCATTATAGGACAGGCTCAGTCAAAGAAGTGAAGGTCCTCTGTAAGACCTGAGCAGGGCTGATAATAACAGGGTGTCTTGTAGGTCTCCCATTCATAGGGTCTCTATTAATCAAAGTTAACAGCAAGTAAAATCAACAAACAATATGAATACTGTAGTCTGCTAAATGTGACTATAAACAGCCAGAGAAACATTTCTAGAACAAGACATATTTCTGTTAGTATAGCATTAGCTGCAATTAGATGAATGGTCAGTAGGTGGTGCGTTAGAATGCAGAGGCTTTTTGGAGCTTGCATGGAAAATATTTTTTTTAAAAGAGCATTGGCTAGGTTGCCAACTTATATGATACTGAAAAAAAGAGAAATGCATTGTTGAAAAATGAGGACAAAGGGAAACCATTGGAGGGGGGCTGGGTCAGTGAATCTGCCCATGTGTAGGTGGTGAAGTTCTGTACTGTGAGAGCTGCTTAACTCAGAACCGCTGCAGGAAGAACCATGGTAAAATGCACCCACGGCAACAGATCCATTGGCCACCCACTGACGTTTCTGATCTGTGTTAGCACTATGGTTTCTCCCTGACCCACTCTTTTTCCCAATTGGAAATCCACATAGGCTAGAGGAGGAACGTCTTGCCCCCAGTCTGCTTGCATTCCTGACAGTCTTAATGGGGAGTGGAAAAGTGATGGGGAGTCCCAATGCTGCCTCTGTTTCAGATCAGAAATAAAAGTGGTATTTCCCCCATCTCACCCCCCATTGCCAGGAGGGAATGCTGCAGGTGGAGTGTGGAATTCCACTTTTATCTCCAGTCTGATACCATACACTACCTACAGCTCATCTCAGCTAGAAGGTGAGCTGCACATGAGGATGGAACTTTGTGAGGCAATGGAGGTCCAGGAAGAGGGAATGCATCCCCTGAACAGATCATGAATTGAATGCATGGTGCTTGGTGGCTCCCATGTCAGGGAGACAGTGTATCCACTTCAGCCTATGGATATTTTCAAATGAACTCTCCAAGGTACTGAACCATTAGGAGATGCAATTCAGCACTTTGGATAAATCCTTTAAAGGCTGAATTAAAACCTAGGTGTTATTTAGACAGTGAAAAAAAAAATCCTCTTGGAATACGAGGGGAATACATTTTGTCCGGATGAGCTCCCATAGGGATTTACCATATTTGAAAGGAGGGGGCCCTAAAACTCCAAATATTTTGCAATAACAGCCTTTGCTGTTTCTTGCAACATTTATTTTTAAAGCACATTCCAGCCCATTTGAACAACCAATTCAAACTGGGGCTCATTCTGGAAGTCAAAATGTGATTGGTTGGGCATGTGCAGGGGCAGGCTTGCTGGTGGTGAAGCGGACAGAGCCACCATTGTTGATTTTCACAGAAGTGATCGTGCGCTATTTTCAAGCAGCAGAGCAAATATATATATATATATATATATATATATTTAATGCAGAGAGTGCTCTTCCATGTCTCTGATTTAGAGGGGGAAGGAAATTGGAGGGAGATTTGGGGGAATAATAACGCATGCAATTAACTTACGGCCACCTTCTTTACTTGCGGGCATGCTCTGTGTGAACTTCGAACACAGATAGCAGCCCCTCCTCTTACACTGTGTGACATTTTCAAAACCAGAAGTTGACCTCCAGACTCTTCAGAGCTTTCTGGCATTTTTGCCAGACCATGTTTCCTCTGAAGTGTCCCAAAGGTAAGAAAATTGGCCCCTGTGCTCACCATAGTTTCCCAGCCCTATGCTATGGGTTTCATTTGACATCTGATAGGGAATAGGAATCATTAGAAGTGTTAATGCATTGAATCACCGTCTTAGAATCTGCCTACCTGTGTGTGTGTAAATAAATCTTATTTCAAAGAAATATCACAAACCCCAGGTGATCTCCTGAGAAACTGCAGCCTATATATTTTTTAAAAAAACTATTAAAGATTCACACAATTTTTATAGTATATGCTTTTGTGGATGGCAGATCATTATGCAAATATATATGTCAGTGAAAAGCTGCAATCGGTATGGTCAGAGGGGACTGAAATGTAAAAAATAAAAACAGGTTTTTTTTACGGTTAACCATGACTATTAACAAACAGTAGTTGGTTGATAACACCAGCCCCAAATCCATTGTCTACAGCCAAGCTGTGATTATTTGATTGCGTATGTTACACCCATCAGATTGAGACTGATTCAAGGATTTAAATCAAGCATTTCTCAGCCTATAATACTCACCCAATGACGTGATGGTGGCAAGGAACAGATCAGCAGGGACAGCCTGGTAGCCAGGAATGATCTACTATGGGACAAAGCCAGAAGAGAAAACAGAATACTACTTATTTACAGTTTCCACATAAAATAATTCAAATACAGTATTGATGACACAACCCATCAAGGACAACAAGGATTCCCTCTCACAAGCCTAGCCAGTAGGCCTGCACTTGCTAACATGTATGAGACACCAGCAATAATAAAGATCACAACGGTGTGTGTGTGTGGGGGGAGTCTCAGAGGATGCAATTGTTCCAGAGGTTGTGGTAGACTTTTTATAATATTCCATGTTTTATTTGTCCTGGACTATTTTCTGGCAATTCCCAGCACCAAATGCAACTTTTTATTACCACCCTTAAATTCTTTTTCCTTCCCAAGACATATTGGCACAAAAAGGTCTCAGAGAGCAGATGCACGTCAATAGTTGTGACTCATATCAGGGTTTTTTTAGGTGGGGGACTCCCCCTAATGATGCATATGGAGATGTGTGGGTGGGTGTTTGCATGCTGGTTGATTTTCTATGTCCCTCATTTGATTTTTCTTTATCCTTTTCTTCTTTTCTTCTCCTCCTCCATATTTTAATTGTTAAAAAGAGTTGTAGCTGTATCAGTGCACTTTTATACTATAACACTATAAGTATAAGAAGCGGGGGAAGGGAAAAGAAATTTCAGAGAGGGGGAAACATTCCCTTCAAATCTTAAGATGACTTCCCAACCTCAGCAAATCACACCTCCAGTTAAAAAGCTTTCAGAAGAGCCCCAGTGCAGATCAAAGAAATTGCAACAAACAGCCCCTCTCCAAAGAATGGAAATGGGTGCATTGACACAGAATGAATGGACAACAGTGAGCAAATCCCATCAAATCTCAAGGAGCTATTTTGAGAGAGTTCACTCCTGGTTTATAGAGCTACAGGGGAAGATGGGCATTACCCTTAGAACTCTTTCTTTCCCTCTCTATTTTGCTCTTCCTTAGTGTTGATGGAATTTTAAAAAAATAAGATAGAGGATGGAAGAGGCTCTAGTCCTGATCAGGATCAGTGTCCTAGACAATTGTTCTAAAATAAAAGAAAAAGCAGGCCTTTATTATTTTTTTATGCAACTCCCAGAATCTTCCATCTAGCAAGTTCGGGGGAGGGAGGAGAAGCATAGCTTCATGCCGTATGTGGACTCTAGCATGCAGTTTAGCCCTAAGAAGAGGACAGAATGGAAATTTCCAACCTAGTTGTAGTTTAACTGGATGGGTTAGGAGAAATGTCTGTTATGAAGGATACATTTACTGACTGACCAGGAAACAAGATATATTGGAATTTAGGAGATATAACATAATTACATCCACAAAGGCAAACCAAAGCAAAATAAAGTAATGTAGTACAATACAAAGCGAGTGGCTAATTTGAAAGAAGTGGTTTTGGCCATCTAAATTTGAGTTGAACTCTTCAAGGTACACTAATCTGTTTCAGCCACACTCTTTTAGATATCTTTGGAAACAAATGCTTAAAAAAACCACCCTTGTTATTCAGTTCATTGTGTTGGAGTGTACTTAAGAGCTCATATTTATGAAGCAGTTCAAAGGCCAAAACTTGTTTGGATAATTATTTTTCTTACAGGTTATCTAGGGTACACAATAAAGCTGAACAATATGGAGTGGCTATTCTTCCAATCATGTAAATACAGGGTAGCTATGTTGAACCTAAGACAAGTTCATTGAAAGCTTGCACAAGGATTTTTTTGAGCCTTTTTGGTTCACCTAATAAAGCTGTATTATCACAATATGGACTTTATTTATTTATTCACTCATTTATTTAAATATTTATAATCCTGCCCTCTATTCAGAGATAATGAATAACTAAATAAAACCAATCTGGCAAACTTAAAACAATGTAAACAGTAAACATGATTTTAAAAACCTTACAACATATTAAACAATGAAACACGTTTAAAAGACAGATTAAAACTTGTTAAAAGTAGTTAAGAATTATTTAAAAACATGCACATGCGAGAGTTTGTGTAACACCAGTTAGGCTCAAAAGACTTAGTGAAGAACCATGTTTTCACCTGTTACCAGATTGACAACAATGTTGGCATCAAGTGAGCCATCAAAGAGAGGCTGTCCACAACTGGAGTGCCATTTGTGTGTGCGTGTGTACATGTGCATGTCTTCAAGTTGCCTGTTGACTTATGGTGACCCCATGAATTTCTTAGGGTTTTCTTAGGCAAGGAATATCCAGAGGTGGTTTTGCCAGTTCCTTCCTCTCAATTATAGCCTACAGCTCTTGGTATGTGTTGGCAGTCTCCCATCCAGGTACAAGCCAGGGCTGACCCTGCTTAACTTTCAAGATCAGATGGGATCTGGTGCCTTTAGGGTATTTAGGCATACCCTCCAACATTTCATAGATGAAAACTGGGACATGCGGGGCCAACGAACATTAGAATGTAATCAAGATGGCAAATGTTATTCATGAGGAAAATCGCAAGCTAGGAGAGTCTGCAGCATTTACCCAAACTTACTAGGAAGGGCAGGATTCTATCCCCTCTTTTCCTCTCTCTCCTGTTGAGTTAATTGAACGCAAACTATTTTGCACTTTGAACTCAGTTTCCAGAATTGAAGTAAGCTGACACAGGAGGAAAGTGGGAGAAGTAAAGAGAAACTGGGATGTTTTAAAAGCATCTGGATGAGTGGGGCCACAGAGGATTCACTGAGCTGGCTGTGCTTTTAGAGGAGTTTAAGTACTTAGTTAAGTGTAAACTGATACAAGATTCTGGCCACTGTCCCTTACCCCATCTCCCTAACTTAGTGTAAAGGGCCAGCCTTTGGACTCATGAGGTTATCACACGAGGTTACTCTTCTGGAATTACAGCAAGGTATTAGCAAATTTGGCCAGTACTTATCACATGATGTCATTCTCACAGTATACAATGCCCACTCGTCCTGGCAAGGCAGTGGGATTGTTGCAGAGCCTTAGCAAAAACGTGAGCTTTGAGCAAAGGGATTGCATATCTTTAGTAACAAAATCCAATAGAGTCCAAAAGTCTTTCATAGCTTTATTTTTAAGATTAACAAGTTGAACAAGTAATGCACAGAGCATTCATTTCTGCTTCTGTGTCTCTCCAAAGCTTTCTTCAAACTAACAGGGGAAAAACAGTTTAGCTTACACACACTAAAATTCTCTCCTCCTTTATAGTGAAATTCTTACAAGACATTCCATCAACTCTGAGAAACAACTGTTCCCATCTTTACTTTGTATATCTAGCCTTGAGAGGCCAGGCTCAAGACACAGACCAGGGCACCAATCTTGACAGATTTACAACCTTCAGCAAAACTAGCTGGCTGTTTTTGCCTGGTGATTAAAATTATCTGCAGGGGCTCATGGATTTAACTGCAACACCCATTTTCCTGACAGTCATGTTTATCCTGTTGCTGGTTTGCATTTGAGTAGTTTCTGTAGCGCATCTCTTCATTGACAGGGAAAACATGTCAATTGCTCTCAATACTGCTGCTATGCCAGTATTCCCCAGCATGCAAAAGATCCCTTCCATGGCAGTAGCGAGATGGCTGAAATCATGGGGCAAAGAAAGAATGACAGATGTCTCCCTGCATGTGGTCTTCCTTCCCTTCCTTCCCTTGTGAGAAGGAGGACAACACCACAAGGGAGCCCTGGTGGTGCAGTGGTTAAATGCCAGTACTGCATGTCACCATGTTGCAAGTTCAATTCCAGAGGGCTCCAAGGTTGAATCAGCCTTCCATCCTTTCGTAGGTCGGTAAAATGAGTACCCAGCTTGTGGGGGCAATTAGCTAATACACATTGGAAACTGCTTAATGCAGTGTAGATGTGTAAATTGCTATTGCTTAACTATTTGTAAGCCGCTCTGATAGCCTTGTGGCTGATAGCCTTGTGTCCTTCCCGGAATAACTTCCCGGCTCAAGTGGAGCTGATTGCTTACCCGCCCTCTTGCCACCGTTGCCATTATTTATTTATTTATTGTATTTTATCTTTGTTTTAATTCTCTGTTAGTTTAATTTAGTTTTAAGGGGTGGAAGGGTTAGGATTGGGAAGGATTGTTTTAACTTGCTGTTGTTTTAATATTGCTGTATGCTGCCCTGGTTGCCGAGCAGAGGGGTGGGTTAAAACTAAAATTTATTATTATTATTATTATTATGAAGAGCAGGGTATAAATACCTAATAAATAAAAAACAAAAAACAAATAAATGACTCTCATTCTTTCTTTGGTGGGCCCAGAGAGGCGCAGACAGCTTCCCCTCTCCTGAGGAAGAATGACAGACATCTCCCTGTGAGGAACGACTCCCGTTCTTTCTTTGGTGGGCACAGAGGGATAGCTTCTCCCCCCTCCAAGAAGGAATGACAGTCCTCACTCACTGGGGAGACACACATGTGCAGGGCAAGGCATGCAGGGGTCATAAGGAAGAGTTATGGTGGTGGTGCAGAAAGCAGATCATGCAACTATGGATCACCAAAGCAGTGCCAATGCAGAAAAGTATGATAAATATTGATGCAAAAGTGGTATGCTTTTGTAATTAAACTAGTGCTTTTGCTGCGGAACAACAGGCTGGTGTGATAATGTTCTCAGATTCTGAGTCTGAAGAGGCTCCTGTAGCTCTCCCGGTGGAAGAGTAACCTCAGCCTGAGGAGGAACATTGCCAGGACTCACCTGCAGCCACTTGGCAGAGGACGCAGCTAGGGAAACAATACAGCCCCCAAATCCACAGACCTGGCATGTGGAGTGGAGAGCAGAGCAGAGACACTCAGTGAGGCTCCTTGCCAAGCAGCAGGGGAGGTGCTCCTGACTAGAGCCAGCTGGCAGCAGCCCATTTAAGAGCCAGATCTGGCTGGTATTGGTTGCTGGAAGCAACTTGTTTGCTTTCTGGCTGTGTTCTTGTTTTGTGACTTCTGTGACTCTGACCCTTGAACTGTCTGGTGATCTTGCTGGATTTCAAGATGCTGGACTGCCTGATGACCCTGCTTCTTTCCCCAAACCTGGACTGGCCTTGACTACACTTTTGCCAAATAGATTCCCACAAACAAAGATGTTTTCTGAGCCTGTTGATATACTGCCCTTGCCTGAACTACCTCAGAACTCTGAGGGGTTGTCTAGACAGTGAAAAATCTCCTCACAGAATGCGAGGAGAAAACCTTTTGTCTCAACAGGATCCCGCAGTGATTCAACGTATTGTGGAGGAGGGCCCCCAAAAACTCTAAGTACTCAGCAGGAAAAGCCTTCATGGCTTTTCCTGTATTTTTTAAAAAGCTCCAAAGGAAATGCACATACCTGCTTGTTCAAACACTGATGTGATTTGTTGCGCAGTCAGAACTCTTCATCTGATTGGTTGAATGTGCACAGCTGCAGGCTTGCTGTCAAGCACCCAGAAGAGCTAATGATTGTGCACTTTTGTAAACTTTTATTTTGTAAAAAAACTGCACAGTCAAAAGGGCTATGTTGTTTTGTGCGTGGTGGGAGAGAGGGAGGGAGGCGAAGGGGACCTGGCAGTGCAGTGCCCAGAGACGATGAGGAGGGTTGCCACTACAAAGAAGAGCAGGAGAGCCGCCCACCTTTCACCCATTCCAGCAGCAATGGCGGCCTCCAATTCTGGCTGCAAAAGGACAGTAGGGGCCGCCTGGCCAGCCACTGGAAGAAAGAAGAGGAGGGCAGTTCTTCACCACTCCAGCAGAAGGTGAGATGAAGCGGTGAAGAGCCTCCCCCTTTCCCTGAAAATTGTAATACTCCAGCAGGCTCATATGGGGAGATACAGGCTTTCAGATAGATCTGAGTTGTATAGAGCTTTATAGGTCATTACCAGCACCTTGAATTGTGCCTGGAAATGGATTGGTAGCCAGTAAAGCTGTTTCAACAAGGGAAATCTTCAAAATAAAGGGTTCTTTTTAACCTACATTTCATTCCTCTACCTGTATGTGGACCTTAAAACATTATGCCGGCTGTTTTGAGTAGCAGTAGGCATGGCAAACAATTACAATATACATTCGTAATGTCAATTGCCTTTTCACACCTTTCATTGCAAAACTCCTGTCCTCCTGCGCTAGAGCACAAACACAACTTGTATCTGTCAGCATGAGCTGAAAGAGCAAACAAAAAGCTTTTGGAATTAGGCGCGGCCTCATTTCGTGGCAGAAAATTCATATATGGTAACCTGGGTGTACACTTCAAGAGATCTTGTGTTGGCTACTGATTAACTCAAGCATTTAATGCCAAGCTATTTTCTATTCTAATTGAGTAACAGGAGATATAGACCAGAGGAATGTTGAACTTTTTCTGTTGTTTCATTTGTTTGCTTGCTTTTTACAGTGGTGCTTCTGCTAATTCCATAACACTTACATATACCACCACCAGTCAGTGTTATGTAACTCACTGCAACATGATTGCACTTGAGCAGTGAATTTACTTAAATAGAGATCCCTGGAAAATGCTGCCAAAGAAGAAACACTTTCTCTGAGAAAAATGCATGCTGTCTTGCCTAGTATGGCGGGTATGAATTTCCATCTGGTTTTTTATGCAGGTGCTTCCTTCTGCCTTGCCATCCTACTCCTGAAGATCATCCAGCTGTTCCAAAGGAGGCAGAGGCTGCTTAGATCACTAGAGAGCTTCCCAGGCCCTCCAAAGCACTGGTTTTATGGCCACGCCAATGAGGTAGGATTTCTTCCTTACATGGCAGAATCTTGGGGAAATGAATAGTTAAAGAAAAGGGTTGGAAGTCTATGTTTATCCAGATAGTTTTAGATTATAATTCCCACCATCCCAGAGCATTAGCCATGCTGGATGGTCTTATAGGGTTTGGGATCCAAAAACATCTGGAGAGCCACAGGTTCGCCACCACTGTTTCTTGAACAGGTGTGCCATTTGTGGAGTTCACTCATCCTAAGTGAACTGGGGGCCATTTACACGACGAAAATGTTGTGAGATGAACTCGTGATGAACCCTGGTTGTTCACAAGTTCATCGTGATGATCTAGAGTTTTTCAGAACAGGGGCCACCATATATCCTCCAAGGAGTGTGACTTTCCGTCCGTCAGTTTGACCTGTGTTTTTAAAAAAGTCTTGGGAGGTTGTGGATAATCGGATATGTGAACAGGTCGGGACAAAATATCTCAGGAGTAGGTGATGGCCGGAAATTGAGGTGGGCAGGGGCAGGCTCAGAGTTCAGAAAAGGAGGGTTCAGTCACCCTTTTCAATAGATTCAGCCTCACTGACTGAAAGCAAAGGCTTCCCTTCAGAATGCAGTAAGGTTTGTGTGTGACTGTGGCATAAGTCACCCTGTTCAATGGATTTTTACATTTCAAATCCCCCAGCTCCAAGAAAGCCAGTCCCTTTTCCTTCCACCCCCCCTCTCCTGCACAAAGGGTTATGATTTTTAAAGGGACTGTCACATTGCCAACCTCTCACCCCCAAGACTGGCTCTCTCTTTTCCCTCCACCCACCCTCCCCTGCACGGAGGGTTGTGATTTTTAAAGGCTTGTGCTGTCAGTCTCCCTTTAAATGGATATTTACATTTATTTGACATAAACTTCTGTGGCAAGCCCATCAGGGGATTTTTTTTACAGGAATTGTGCAGAGGGGGTTGCCTTCGCCTTCCTTCTCTGACCAATGCAGATGCTTGAGCAAACATTTGTGGCACCCAGTAGAATTGCTCGTGGTGGGAAATGCCACAGGAAATACATCACCAATGTTGTGAAAAAAATGAGTTATTGCATCCTTGACTGACAGCTAAAAATAAAATAAAGTCCCGGAACCTTTTCCCGTGTAAACAAAAAAACACGGCATACTATGTCTCGGGATCTTGCTTTTGTCACGGACAATGTTGTTGTGTAAACAATGATCCCGGGATATTGTTCATACCTTGACAAATCATGTAAATAACAAGGGACGAACTCGGGATCAGGAAATCCCATTTCTCTTTGTGATAAAAACTGTCGTGTAACTGATGTCCTGGTGTTGCAGCTGTTGGTGCAATAGATCCCTAGTGAATAGTTAACAGAGTGAAAGGCTAAAGGGAAAGTAGACTTACTGGCATTGTCAGAACCTGGGTTAAGTTCAATGCCAATGAAGCAGGATGGCAGAATATAACTTACATCCTGCCATCCTGCTTCATGGCATTGAGATCAAACAAAAAACCTACCACATGTAGTCCATGGATTGCACAGATGACCTACAGCATCTACAGCATAATAGTACTGGCTTATCTTCAGGGATGACTTATCTTCAGGGATGGATGTAAGGAGCACTGAGAGTTAAAATACATGCTATGTTAAATGCACAGCATACAACTGAATGTCATTTTGTCTTTTTACTCTCAAATAAATATGTTGGGTTCTGATATAGATTTGGTCCATCATACATAATTAAGGACTTTTTCAGATGAGTCTTTTACAGTGCAAGCAGCCTCGTCGTGTTGCAAGGCTGCTGCACTGCAGAGCGTCCCTTTCGGATGACGCTCTCCCCTGCTGGTACTGTTGCGTTACCTCGGGGACACTGCAGCGTTATATTCAGCAGTTTTCTAATCACGAAAGTTGATCGTGATTAGAAAACCACCGAATATAACGCTGCAGTGTCCCCGCAGTAACGCAACAGTTCCAGCAGGGCAGAGCGTCATCTGAAAGGGACGCTCTGTAGCGCAGCAGCCTCGCAACGCGACGAGGCTGCTTGCGCTGTAAAAGACTCATCCGAAAAAGTCCTAAGTGAAGTTTTAAACTTCCCCCTCTAGCTATTTTTAAAGCTTAAATTTACAGACACACATGCCCATGTGGGATGGTGGTCCTCACTTTTTAAGCCCATATGTTTGCCAGGGAGATTGTGTGTGTGTGTGTGTAAGAATGGGTGAGTTTAGACCTCTTCATCTCTGTTTTTTGGGTCCAATCTTCATTGGGCCCATGCACATTTACCTGAGAGTAAAAAAAGAAATAAATGACTGCTGCATGCTAAATGTTTAACATAGTATGTAATTTAACCCTTGACGTAATGTTGAACTAGGACTTCGGGAGATCAGGGTTTGAATTCCCACTCAGAAATGGAAACTCACTGGGTGACCTTGGGCAAGTCACAGTCTCTCAGCCTCAAAGGAAGGCAAGGGAAGACCCCCTCTGAATAAATCTTGCCAAAAAAAAAAAAAAAAAAAAAAGAAGTGATAGGGTCACCTTGGGGTTGCCATAAGTCAGAAACTGCTTGAAGGCACACAACAACAAAATGTACGAGAAGTGATGAGCAATCATTATTAGCAATCATTAATTGTGTTCTGGAACTGGCAATAGTTCCAAGCATTTGGTAGCGAACACTGACATATGTTACTGCTATAAGATAAGCTTTATTCTGGTAAATGATGCATCAGATAGTACAGCAAATAAGCACTCCAGTCCACATCTCCTCACAGCTGATGGTAGACCCGGGCCCCTAAACAAGTCATTCTACCCAAACAATTGCTGGTTGGCAATCTAATTCCCCTATGGTGCTTCTGGGCTCAGGGTGAGGCCCCAAACTCAGTACACAAGAAAAAACAAGCACCAAGTAAGATGATAATTTTGGAGAGTATGTAACAGTGAAATTAAGATTAAGGAGATGTGTATTCCTTGCAATTTACCCAGCAATGGGATTTCCCCAAAAATACATGCCTCAGCAATAACTTGCAAATTAAACTTGTGATTACCTTTCAGTAAACCATCACAAAACAAAGTACCCTAAATGCAAGATACCTAAGTGAGGAAAATCATGTGATATGATAAACAGAAATCTTTTATCACAAGATGGAGTACCTATCTAAATATGTGCTAAATGTAGTACCTATCTAAATATGTGCTAAATCTAGTTTGATTCTAAGAACTCAAGCTGAAAATTGCTGAAGGGAGATAATACAGATTTTACGGATGTAAGGGATGTAAGAATGGATTATTAGGGAAGAAGAGTGAAGCACTGCATTTTTGCACAGGGCTTTCTTCCCATTTAACACTTCAGTACTGGATCCTCTGTTTTACCCCAGAAGGGATAAGCACTTTAATAAGTGCAATAAGCACTTTAATAAGCACTTTAATATGTACAAATTTTATTTCCATTAATAGATAAACATTAATGTATCCATTAAAGAGATAGATACCTTCCATCTTTTTCATTCTGCCAAAATATATTTTTCTGGTTCTAGTAATCCAGAATAGATAAAATTTATTCAAGTGAGCTGCAGTAGTAGATATGGAACCACAGGTGTAGTTAATCATGATGAGTCTTTAGGGAAAAAAAATCAGAAAGCCAATGTAGCTCTATTAACACCAGCTGAGATGTCAGGAAGTAGAGAGCAATCAAATGGGCAGGTTCACAGAAAATAGGCTTAAATGTGCTTCAGAATTGTGCATTGACTTGTGTTCACTTTTGTTATCTTTCCTCAATATAATGCTAAGGACTTTATCAGACATGGCAAATATGGTGTTGTAACGACACCCAAAGAATGTGAAAGGGAGCCCGTTTCACATGACATCATACTTTCGCATTCTCATACTGTAAAAAAAGGCATTCTTTTTTATTGACTGGCCAAGCCGTCAATTGATCTGCTGTGGTGTTGTTGTTGTTTTTTTGTGGAATTGTGAGCATGTGAAACCACACCCCGTTGTGCTGGAGTGATTATAGCATCAATGGGTGGTCCCCACCAGAACACTTCTGGGTGAGAACGCAAAAGCTAAGTACACAATACCTTTTTAATTTACCTCCCCATTTTGCTGGCAAGTTTTTAAGTGTGTTTCAGTGTTTGTGTGTTTGTTTTGTTTGTTAATTTAGCTGTTTTTAGACTATTAAGCGTGCTCATTTCTTCTTGTGAGAACCACCAAGATCACATTTGCCCACCAATCTGCAAGTAAGGGGCTGCTTTTTCACACTATTATGGCAACATTTTTTAAAAAGTGGGTTTTTTTGCTGGGACACTTACACTTTAAAACATGGTAGGAAAGAAATGTTTTTAGAGGCTTGTCTGGTAAAGTCCTAAGTCTCTGCATATTGTTTTGTATTCTTATAATATTTAGTTTTCTTAATAAAAATATGTGTTCAAAAGAAAACCATAAGCAGGTTTTTGATTTCTCTAGAACTTCTTTTCAGGCTAGAAGTTAAACATAAATATGGGGGGAGAGAAGGAAAAAGGGTGGTGCTAGAGAAACAAAGCTCTTCATATTATGCAGATTCAATTGAACTACTAAGATTAAATTAGAATAACTGGATTTAATTGGATGCAAAACACTTTCAAAACGCACAGAAGACAATGAGAAAATAACAGCTGCTCAAATGTCAAAGTAAACAACCTCTAATCTAGTCTCCCACCACCACCACCACTGTTTCTTGTGTCATCCTCTGCTCAGTGAAAAGTCAGAGAAAACCAAAGATTGCACAATCTCTTGTGGCATTTTGGTTGGTCCTAATAAATGTATTTTCCACTCAGTACAATTGTGGATTTGAGATTTCCTCCCTCTTTGGATTAGTGCATCTGTTACACAGATGTGTTTGTTTCCTTTTTTAAATCCAATAGTTACTTAGATTTTGATTTTCCTGTATGATTTTTAACATCTTTACCTTATGAAGAAGCCAGTGAAGCTTCAAATGCTTGCATGATATAATTTGCGCATTTTAGATGGCTCAATAAAGGTATCAATGTTTTGTGGATTTTGTATTTTGCTGCATGGCCAACATAGCTACCTCTGAATATGTTTTTCAGATTTTGCTGTTTTCTAAAGGATTAATTTTGCAGCCTAGGAAGAGCATCTTAAAAAATGGAGGAAGATTATTTTCTGCCACCTGAAAGACTAACTGAATTTGAGCAGATGAGGTGGGGTGGGAAATTAGTTACATGGCCTCAGACTGTTAGGCGATACTTCCCAACAGCTTCCACTGACCATTTTTGTCTACATAATAAATCCTGCACTTTATCTTAAGATGGATGTGAATTGCAGACTTCTGTGCTCCAATACCATGTCCTCATTTTTTTCTCTGTTTCTCCTGTTTTGCTGAGCATGTAGCCTAAGAAGCAATATATTGCCCGGATATGGTGGTAAGGCAACTTGTAGGGGTAGTTGTGTCATTTTGGGGGGCCCAAAGATTGGTTTGGGGTGACAGGCACTTTATTTCAGTCATTGACCAATTAAAATACAATAAATAAAACAAAATCATAGACAACCTTTAACATCAGTGGCTATTGGCAACCATATATGGGTGAAGCTCACACGTAATGTAGCAAAATTTTGCTACTTTGAAAGAAATAATTTTATCCTGATTGTCCAACAAATAATGTAATTAAAAATAATCAGAATGTCCCAGAAAACTGGATAAAAAAGGAGTAATCAGGTGATGATGAATTTCTCTTTAAAACTGACAGTACAAAAGTACACGAGCTGTGGTTTCAATAGCACCTGAATCACAGGAGCAGTGTCAAACTTTCATAGGGGTTTTCCCTGTATTTCCCTTCCAAAACAGTTGTTGTGAGAACATTAAACAGGGCTAAAGATAAAGCTCTCCTAAATTTGGGAACTGTAATATGATATAGATATGCAGCTGGTTTAGAAACTGAAATTTGATTATTTGCAAATGTATTACAGTATATGGAAAAGCAGCAATTTCTATTTGGCTTTCCAAATATTAAAAGCCTTTGTCTTAATATTGATCTGGCATGTTCTTGTTCTAAAATTAAGATGGCATGATTGGAAAAGTCATAATAACTCACTTTCAATAGCTGTTTCCCAAGAGGATATAAAATCATCTGCCAGTACAGTAGTAGATGGGTCAATCCACTCGAGATGTGGTATAATTTTAACCAATAAGTAGATATGTTTAAAATTACACCATAACCCTAGTGGAGTGACTCAATTTGGGGCAAAAACACTCAGGTTACTTATTCATAAGTATTGTTGGGGTGCTGGGTGGGGGGTGGAATCCTATGTTAAAAACACACTGTACATTGTTTTTGATCAGAGAAGATGCAAGTACATCTTGACCATGGAGGTGTTTGATATGGGGTCACTTATCAAAACATTTTTCTTTTGGTTCAGGAACATACAAACAACAAATAATCAGGCTGTTCATGGACTTCTGTCTCAAAGAAAAAAAATTCTAGGAGCAAGAAGCCACCTTCAGCTTTGTGTCTGGGAAAATACACTGGAGAACTAAAATTTTTATTTCATGACGTTTTATTTGTTAATGGTTGAATTTGTTATAGTAATTTAGAGTTTTTGAGACCATCTTCCTTATCAGCCTGAATGAAAATCTCCAAGTGAGCTTCCATGGGGGAGTCCATACCTAGACAATTGTATTATGATTAACTGATTGATTTTATTGCAGCTTGGTCGGATTGGGGAACTTCATACAATGGTGTCTTGGTCAGAGAAATATCCCCTTGGCCATTCCTTGTGGTATGGAGCTTTTTTGGGATTCCTGAATATTTATGATCCAGATTATGCCAAGGCTATATACAGCAGAGGAGGTAATGGAACCACTTCATTCTGAGACAACAAAGGCAGTTTTCTACCTTGTATCTGTAAATTCTATGCCATTTCGGCTGCAATTCTATAGTTATTTAGTTGGGAGTAAGTCCTGTTGAATTCAATGGTAATTATTTCTGGGGGGTTTTTTTGTTGAATTTTAATACTGCTTTAAAAGTTAAAAAGACTTCTTGAAACAATATAAAAAATTAAAACATGAAACATTAATCTGTCTCACTTTCTCTTTGTGATTAACATATCATCATCATCATCATCATGCTTTTATGGCAAACTATTTCAGTTCTCCCTTTTTTAGCAGCCCTAATATCAACCATGCATTTGCACTCACAGATATGCACAAGCACACACACAAACAGACACACACATGTGCATACACACTTAATCAGCAGCATTAAAACACCTTTTTGATAGATCTCAAAAATAAAAATGTCAGCCTTAGTTAAAACCATAAGATGAGATAGATATAGGATTGTACTGTTAGTAGCTAAGCTTTTACGTTTATAAAGTCCTTATGGTAAAGGCTTATTACATCTCTCTCCCCCTTACCCATTCTGTAGTAGTTTGATTAGGAATGTTATGTCCTATGATTTTTTTCCTTGCAAGTTAGTTGGCTGACTGATGTTAATAGTCATCTATGAGATGTACAAGACACTAAGGACATAATCAGATGCGGCAAAAATCATGGGATTATGATGTCAGGGCAGTCCAAATGGGCCCACTATCACATAATGTCATCCTCCTCGCATTATTACTCTGTGCTGCAGCTGTGAAAAAGGCATTCTTTCTCATTCATAGGACAAGCCATGAATAGATCATCAATAGTGTTCTTTTTGCACTATTGACTGCATGCAAAACCATGTTGCATTGTAATTGCAAGATTACAGCATGAATGGGTTGTCCCCAGCAAGAAAAAGTCTGGGCGAGAATGTGAAAACGAAGCACTGGACACTCTTTTTATGAACTGTCCCCTTTAGTTTGCACATTTTAACGTTTGTTTCAGTGCTTGTGTGTTCACTTACTTTGTTAATTAAGGGGTTTGGGGAGTTTAAGCATGCTCGCGTCTTCTCGTGAGAACCACCAAACCTTTGCCCATGTCAAATTGCGGAAGTAAACTCCTGTTCTTGAAGTGCTAGTGGTCATCATGTGATAATTCTGTGGCATTTCTTTCACATGATTACAGCTATGTGCAATAATAATGGTTATAATGTCACAATGTTCCTGCTATCTTCATTCGCGGAATTACAGCATTTTTAGATGCTAGTCTGATCATGTCCTATAAAGAGTAGGAAAACACACAGACACACACACACAGAGAAAGAGAGACAGACAGACATTTTAGTGGAACACTCTAATCCAGGAGAGAGCCAAATGTGGCACAGATATCTCTGTGTGTGGGAAAGCAAATGTTAGTCTATCCCACATTAATGAAATGTCAATTGAGGGGGATTAAAAGAACAAATTATGAAGATGGCAGGGTTCCATTTGAACCTGTAACTGCACGGAGAGCTCATAGTTTGGAGCAAGCCACAAGTAAGACCTCTTTATATTTTGAATCAAATTTTGTATCTAGGCTCGGTCCAAACATGAACTCCAAGTGATGGAATATCAGAGTCCAGTGCAACCAGGAGAGGTCATCATCTCCCATCACATACCCCTTGGCTCCTTCAAACCTGGCTTTGGAGGACTAAGAAATTGTCCAGAGTGGTTCTCAGGTAACCTAGAGGGCTGCAGAGTAGACAGGCAGGAAGAAAGTTCCACCTTCTGAATGTTGGGTTTATCCCTCTGTGTTGTAAGATTATAATGAAATGTTCTCATCCTTTTTTCCAAGTCTTTGCTTATTTGTTCTACCCAGTTTAGTACTGGCATGCTTCCTATAATCCCATAGAATGTTAGAACTAAACCAAAAGGCATTGAAGTAAACATTTTTGGCACAAAAGTAGAACTTGGAAAACTATTTTTTTAAAGTAAGTAATTCTGTTTAAAAGCCCCCAAATAGCTACTTAACATTATAGTTAACATTTTAAAAAGTAGCTCCATTTTGTCATTTGAAAATACCCCAAATAGCTACTTTTGGTCCTTTTTGAAAAACAAAAACCAGAATGTTACAATCTGCTCTCATATGATTAAAAAAAACTCTAAGTAGTGAGGACACTTAGTGTACAGTGGGCTCTCAGTATCCACTAAGGTTTGGTTCCAGGATCCCCTATGGATACCAACATCTGTAGATGCTCAATTCCCATTATATACGATGGCATAGTAAAATGGGTGCCCCTTATATAAAATGGAAAACAGCAAAGTTTGCTTTTTTGGCATTCCCATGCCCCTTGAATATTTTCAAGCTGTGGTTGGTTGAATCCATGGATACAGAACCCATGGATACAGAAGGCCAACTGTAGTTACATAGTATGTGTGGCTTCACTACTTAAGTGTAGTTTTGTGGTATAAAAATGACTAAAACCATTACTTTTCTACAAATGTAGTGACATTATTGATTGTTACACTGCACTTTTAATGTATCTTAGTTATGCCTGTTAAATTATAGCGAAAAGGAATTAGGAACTAGTTATTTCCAGGTTCTACAAGAAATAGTAGTAGTTCTCCTTCTCGACTTTATCAGACGTGGGGCAACGCAGCACAAAACCGCATCTCAAACTGCAGCAAAAGAACGCTACAAGAACAGAAAGGGCGACATTACCAGACACCCATGTCCTTCAGCTGTTCCAGGGGTATAACACAGGCATGAATAATGTGTCCCTTTTTTATTGATGGGCTAAGGCACCAATAAAAAGGGACATGTTATTCATGCCTATGCTATGCCCCTGGAATGGCTGAAGGACGTTGTCACCTGGTAATATTGCCTGTTTTTGTTCTCATAGCATTCTTCTGACACGGTTTTTGCCACATCTCACAAAGTCCAAATCCATTCACTGTTTAATTGCTTGCTTGCTTGCTTGTAAAAGGTGAATGAAGAGGCAGAAATAGCCAAAAGGCAATGCAAGGCTTTGAGGCTCCTTCATGAATTGGCAAAAGGTGAGGTCCTAGGGAGGTGCCTATCAATACCATCCTCTAATACCAGCTCACATGAGTGGCTTATATTTTGTTTGCTAGGAAAACTGTTGCTACTCCTCCTTAATAGCTTTTGTAAAGAAAGCTTTATAATAAAGTTTCATGTGCAATACAGTATATTAAAAGGAACCTGTTTCTAAATACAAAAGCAGAGGTTGTCATGTTGGTCTATGAGGGTGGGGGGAACTCACAGGAGGGAATACTTTTATTAGCACCAAGAGTATTCTGCAAACTACAGAATGATCCAGAATTTTTCAAAAAACTAGGAGGTACAAAAAATGAGGGCAGATGAAGAGGCAGAAATAACAAAGCAGTAGGGAAAGCAATTGAGAATACTCCAAGAACTGACAAGCCCCCATTTCTCAAAACCATAGTCCAGAAAAGTTAATTTTCCAATCTGTATTATGATTCCAGGATTATTGCATATTACTTTACTTGAAAATTCTCTCAGCTCTTAATTGCACCTCGTCTAGTATTATGCTAAAAATCAATTCCTAGGAACACTAATATACCAAACACATTACCTCAGTCATTAGCTGTTGTCCGCCTGTCTGTACTCCTCTCTCTCTCTTTCACTTCCTCTGTTTGTCCACCCATCCTGAAAGGCAGAATGAGTTGCCATTCTGTTCTTTAATACTCTCCAGGTAAGATATCAGTCCTGTGTTCTTACTCTTTTTGATTGTTACAGATCCAAAGGCTTTGGATTTCTATCGATTTTTTCTTCCATGGATTGGTAAGCAGCATTATGGTGTTTTTTAAAATTACTTTTATATAAATGTTTAAAACAGAGGTTGGGTGGCCCTCTGTCAAGGATAGTTGTTGTATATTCCATGCATTAACAGTTGGATTTGATGACCTTTGAGGTTCCTTCCAACTCCAGTGCCTCATGTTTCACAATGTGATATGCTTATTTTAATTCTGAGAGGAGAACAAGCAAGCACTCTGCCATTGGCACAAAATGTATTTATTAATAATCTCTCTCTATATATAAAAGGCTTGGGTATGTACAATAGGTCTGGGTATGTTTCCAACTCTTGGGTATGTTTCCTCTCCCAGTGTGCTGATTGGCTGCTCAGGAAACACACCCAACCAATCACCACCCACATGCAAATTCCCTCTCCACCTCACAATCCACTCAGTCTGCATCTACACCCCCAGTCTCACAAGGGCCCCTCCCTCCTTTCACTCTCTCAGCCACTCATCAGTCACAGGCTGCAATGGGACCTAGGCAGTCAACTGGCGGCAGCAGCAGAATACTGCTGCCTCTGCTGCGATGGGACCCAGACAGTCAACTAGCGGTGGTGGCTGCAGCAGGGCAACAAAGTGAGTCAACCTCAGCAATTCCATGAAAAGTGTGGAATGCTGAGAAGGGGGAAGAGGAATTTAAATCCACTGGCCTACCTTATAGGGTTGTTGTGAGGTCTACCAGGTGTTTTGTTGGGAGTTTTTAAATGGCATATTGTATGCCAGATCCAGCTAATTTAATTTAATTTAATTTATATCCTGTCTTTCTCCTTGTATAGGATCCAAGAGGACTTACAAGCTTTTACAAAACAGGCTACAGTTAAAACATTATTATACAAAAGTTATAAAACAATTACAATCCAACTGTATGTTAAAACAAGAGCTCAGAATTCCAAGGAACATAAGGCATACCACAGTTAATAAAGAGCTTGACTACATGGGGGTGGTAGTAAAAATTCAGATGAGATGCAGATTACTTTGGCCCGGAGTTGTTGTGCATGCAATTTGGTCTACTTTGGTCCGGATTTAAGTACCGCATCTCCCAAAGCCTGAATCTTTATTGGGTTTGCTTCCGTTCAAAGCTGTTACTCATGCTCAAAATCTGAGCTCTGGGAAAAGCAAAGCACCAGAGTTAGTCACCCTCTCTAAACCCAGAACGGGCAGCTAGACTCACAATGGCAGGCAGGCGCTTGTTCTGACTTCAGAGAGGACGAGTACCACTGGTGCTTTGCTTTTTCCAGAGCTCAGAGGATTGATTATGCCCGAGAGAAGCAAAGCCTCAGTGGTAGCTGCTCCCTCTGAAGCCAGAACAGGTGGCTAGCCTTGCAAAGGCGGGGCTTGCTGGGAATTCTGACCTCACAGAAAGCTGGGGCTCTGCCTTTGGAATGAGAAGCCCACTATGTTAGTTACTGAAATCTTTGTGTCAGCTTGGGTAATACATTAGCTTAAGACATGCTGGGGAGGTCACATGGTACACAGAGCTTTGCCCTCCAATGCCTTACTACTCTTTGTGTCCCTCATCATCTGAAGAGACAGCTGTTCTCAACAGGTATGGCTTTTTTTGCAGAATCTTCACAACATCTTTAAATTGTCTGGTTTGGAGAACAGCAGCATCTCACATTCCAGGCTCCTGGCTTGGTTGGAGGTGGAAGGACATCTCTCCTTTGCCCTCACAGTCAGGCTGTTTTGCTTTGTGGCTATGGGAGCCACAAAGGAGTTGAGGAGTTCTAGTTACAGTTTTGAGCCCCTGGTGGACTGGCTAAAAATATTTATATAGGATTTCAATTTTTGTATATCAGTATTATTTTCTTTGAATCCACCAATTTTACAATGGATGTGTGTGTGTGTGTGTGTGTGTGAGAGAGAGAGAGAGAGAGAGAGAGAGAGAGAATGATATAATTGAGAAAGACAAAGTTCTGGGCCCCTTTCCAGACAGCTGGGCCCTGGGAATTTGTTCCAGTGTTGGTCTTCACCACATTAATGCAAGATTCTTTTCTATGCATTTGCCAATATTGGCTAAGATCCTATGGTGTACTTCTGCATCCAACAGCAAAATAACTTTATTTCCCTCCCATTCCTGTTGCTGCCCTCTGTGGCACCCAAAACCTGTTCCACAGGGTTTCCTGGCCTCTAGAAAAAGTTTTTAGAGAGTGTGGAGGGGGGAACTGCAGAAGGGAAGGAGCAATACTGTTTTTGGTGGAACCAGCAGTAGCACCCTGTTGGTTCCTGGCCATTGGTTGCACAACACAGTGAGGTTTGGCATGGAATTTTGTTAGCTTAAGTGGTTTTACACATCTGTGTCTTCACACATGGCCTGCAGATATTCATGACAGACTGACTAGTTTTCTGTATTTTGTTAGGGAAAGGGCTACTGGTTTTAGATGGACCCAAATGGTTCCAGCACCGACGACTTTTGACTCCAGCATTCCATAGTGATATTTTAAAGTCATACGTGCCACTGATGGTTGACTCCATTCAAGTGATGCTGGTAAGTAAACTAATTGTTGGCTGTCTCTTCTTTCTGATTGAAAAAAACCCCAACAACAACAGTCCTAAGCTCTAAATGTATTTGGCAATATACTGTGCCAGCATGGCAAATGCATTTTGGGTATCCACCCAGAATTGTTCTAGCACATCTGTGGCATTTAAAAGGAATAATGTTTTCCTTTTACCAATATACATGGCTGGTGCTCCTCAAACTGGTAGTACACTCACCCCATTCCAAGCAAGCCTACCACCCCTGCTTCCTCCAAGTACATATGATTCTTCCCTCCAAACACATAACTCTTCTAGAGCTCTAAGGATGCATGAAATGGTCACATCTAAAAACCTGAGCTCAACATATCCAGCCTGGCAATGAATGAGCCACATAATGTAAAAGTGCCCTAACTTGTACAGTGAATGTGCCTTTGCTTTGGAATTCCAAATAGTGTCACTTTCACTTCAAAAGTACCATTCTCAATGGAAAACTGGGAGTGGCAAATAGAATATTCTAGCTCTAACTATGGAGGCTTTTGCCATCACTTCAATCACCCTGAAGCAACACCAGGGTGAAAATGGAGGCAATGGTGGCTGGTGGTTCCATTCTCAAGTGAATTACTCCAGGTTTTAGCCTAGATAGTCCAGCTATACAAAGTGCTGAACCTGTTTTATGGATAGGATTCAGCAACCTACATACGCCTTCAAACTAACACTTGGAATGGTTTCACCACTTCTTTGACATTGAAGTAATTGACTGCCACTGAATGGCTGGACTGTGGGATCCCTATGGGTGAGTAAGCAGCTTCTTGGTTTTTGAGGAGAAACCTGAGAAAATAGCTTGCCTTATATCACTAAAGCCCAACTGAGAGAGAGGAAACATCATGCCAAACTAAAATGTTAATGAGAGCAATATCCTGAAAGGAAAAATAAGTCTGTGGTTGTAGAAGTGTCCAGGTTTTTGCTGGACAGCAGAAGGATTGGCTGCCTGTGTTTCTTTATATGTAATAGAGTTTATTGACTGTAACAATAAAGACTGATTGTTTGATTGCTCTGTAGATTGTGTTGGGACACTGCATAAGCTGGATGGGGGGAAAATGAGATCTATGGTGGAATTCTATTCTCTTTTTCCTGGAAAGTATGGAGTTAAATTCCAGAAAGAATGAGAATGCTGAAGGGTGTGCAGGTGCAGGCAAGCTTGCCAGCGGTGGTTATTCCCCCCCCCTTTGGAACAGTTCCAAGAAGAGTCAGTAAATCCTAAGGTAAAAAACATTATGTAAATACGTAAAAGGAGAAGATCTGTCATAGGGCTATTTTACTGCAGGAATAGTTAATGTTGAGATAAATATGGGGAGTTGTCTTTAGGATGGCACTACTGTACTGTGAAGATTCTCCACAGTGCCTTGAACAAATGATAGGCAAGTAAAAATTCAGGCAGTGAAATTTTCTTGGCATGGAGATGCTCTGATAGGAATACTTATATATTTGTGCTTCTACAAAAGAGGTCACTGATGTTCTCATAGAATAGCAGGCAATCTCATGCACTTTCCTATGGATATAAGGGATAAACTATGGCTTGGGTCCAACCTATCTTCAGGACCGCCTCCTTCCATATAATCCTCCCTGTGCACTCAAGTCCTCTGGGAGGAATTTGTTACAACCTTTAAAAACGAGGCTTTCTTCGACCTCCCAGAGGGCCTTTTCGGCTATCGCTCCCAGATTATGGAACGGCCTGCCGGACGAGATCCATCATATTACCACCCTAAATACCGCCCTTTTAAAAAGCTCTTAAGATGGATCTCTTCCAGCTGGCCTTTCCTGAATAGATACCCGGCTGTCAAAAAAGGAAATCTCACTTGTCCCGATCTTGCCACGTCCAGTGTCCATTGTTCATTTTTATTCTTTATTTTTATTTATTTATTATATTTTAAAGTATATTTTTAATTCCTAAATTATTTAATTGTATTTTAAGGGGTGGGTGGGTTAATAATAATAATAATAATAATAATAATAATAATAGCCTTAATAAATAAATAACCCTTTAATGCTCCTTTGGAGATGTGTACTACCATTTTGAGCATGCTGGCAAGCAATCCTGGTGGCCAGAAACCTCAAATACCACGATGACCATCACTATAGTTGACATCTACTGATTCAAAAATTAATACTGTTTCTACTAATATTCCCACCATCTAGAACTTTTATTATTAAGTGATTTAAAACTGCAACAAGCAAGCAAGTAAGCAAACAAAGTACGTCAGAGCACATGTGATAGCAAGGAAACAGCCATAAAACCATATGGCTGGTTGCAAAAACAGGGTTGTCATGAATTTATTCATCTAGGAAATGTTTTCTACATGCATAAGACATGAAATGTGTGTTTGTCTTCTCTGTTTCACTAGGATAAATGGGAAAAGCTGATCTCAGAAGATAAATCCTTGGATATTTTCCCACATGTTGGTCCCATGACACTTGATAGCATGTTGAAATGTATTTTCAGTTATGACAGCAACTGCCAGCATAACAGGTTATAATGGCTTGTAGTAAGAACATTGGGAAACTTGGCTGAGATGCTATAGGGGCGGACCACAAAATTCCTTCTTGGAAAAAGGCTAGAAGCCTACTTTTTGTTTGGAAAAATTGGACTATTTTGAGGTTAAACTATGCATGGGGGTGGGCTGAAACCTTTTAAAAATGTTTCCAGAGGTATTTCATCCATTTGTGGAAGAAGGGGAATTCCAGGAAATCTGGAGGGGTTGAGAGGGGGAAAAAACCCAACAAAACCCAGCCTTGGAGGGCCCCAGTCTTGCACTTTGCCCAGTCCTGCTGTGGAGCATCTTGCGGATATAGTGGATACAAGTGATTCTACCCGCTCCTGTGCAGAAAGAAGGAAGTAGCATTGGTAGAAGGAGGAGGCTGCTGGCTCCAAGGGAGCCAAAGACGAATAACTGCCCATGCCACAGGACAGGCAAATGGCCAAGCCATCTTTTTCAAACTTCTTTTGCTTTGTGGCCCCTCTGGAAACTAAGCATTCAACAAATAGGCAGCTTGAAGCTGGCAGTTTCTTCCTTCCTGCCTTTGACATTGTCCTTGTCACTGTGGTTGTTGTTTCCATTTTTCCTGCTACTTTCATAGAATTATAGAGTTGGAAGAGACCACAAGGGCCATCCAGTCCAACCCCCTGCCATTCAGAAACACACAAACAAAAGATTCCTGACAGATGGCCATCCAGCCTCTGCTTAAAAATCTTCAAAGAAGGAGACTCCACCACACTCCGAGGCAGTGCATTCCACTGCCAGACAGCTCTTACTAGCTGCAAGTTTTTCATAATGTTTAGGTGGAATCTCTTTTCTGGTAGTTTGAGTCCACTGCTCTGTGTCCTAGTCTGTGGAGAAGCAGAAAACAAGCTTGTTCCACCCTCAATATGACATCCCTTCAAATATTTAAACATTTATTATGTTCCCTATTAACCTTCTCTTCCCCAGGCTAAACATACCCAGATCCCTAAGCTGCTACTCATAGGGAGGGCATGGCTTCCAGACCTTTCACCATTTTGGTCACCCTCCTCTGGATGACACACTCCAGCTTGTCAATATCCTTCTTGAAGGATCACTTCTAACTACAACTTCAGAGCCAATAGAATCTCAGTCCTTGAGCTCAGACTGAATAACTAGGGATGACTGAAGAGAAAAACAACAAATTGCTTCTAGTGTTAGTTGGCAAGCAGAAAAAACCAACTCACATAGCCCTCAGGCTCAAAGTAATTGTCTGAAATCTTTCCATATGCTGTTTCCTGACTGATGACCAGCCACTCATATACACCAATGGCTATGTAGAGTTTGCCCTCTATATCCACAGATTCTGTACCCACAGATTCCACCATCTATAGCCTGAAAATATTCTAAAAAAATTAATTAATTAAAAATTCCAAAAAACAAACCTTGATTTTGCCTTCTTATAAAAAGGATAAAATTTTACTATGCCATTGCATATAATGGGACTTGAGCATCCATGGATCTTGGTATCAGGGGTACTATTTGTGTGCTATTTGAACAAACTTGCATATCATAAAATGTAGGGTGGAAGAGTGCTCATGTGTTTCACCTTCAATTCCTAAAGTATAGGCAGAATGGAAATGTAATAAATTGCCTTTTATTGCACTATTAAAAATATCACATATCAATTAAACCTTTTCTTCACCTTGCCTCTAGTGAGAATGAATATGTCCAGCAGGTTTCTATCCTCAGTTACTTGATGCAGGAAAGGATACAGAAGTTTCTGTATCACAATGATCTTTTTTATCATCTCACCCCACATGGATTCCGTTTCTTCAAGGCTTGCAAAATAGCCCATCACCACACAGGTATTGTCTTTCGTTCTTATCTTTAGTAGCTCCCTATGGTTTCACAGCTAACATTCTGCAAAGCAGGGATGGCCAGACCCTCATCCTCAGACAGAATATAAGCAAAAAAAGTGGAACAGTCCCAGACAGAAGGAGGCAAGAAAAATGGCAATGGCTGCTTCAAAATGGTACTTTACATTCATTTTTTAAAAATAGTAGAATGTCCTTATAATATTGTGAAATGCCCAGAGCTTGGCACATTTGCTTTCTTGGACTAGAACTTCTGGAATCCTTCAGCCGGCATGGCCACCAGGGGATTCTGGCAATTGTCATCCAAAAAGGTATAATTTCCCAACTCTGGAAATACCAAAAAAAAAAAAAAAAAAAGAGAGAGAGAGAGAGAGAGAGAGAAAGAAAAGTATTTCTAAAGATCTTGTCATGTTAGGCACCAAGAATATTTTAGTGTCATCAATCAATTTGCATGTTGCCCTTTTTTTACTTCTTCAGGTAGAGTCTGACTACTGAATTATTTTTTTGGGGGGGGGGGGAAAGTTTGATGAACCTGGCAATTCTGGGCTGTTCAGTCCCACCTATATCACAGATATAGCTGGTGAGGCCTTCTTAGTGGCTGTCCCAGCTCTGGAACTCCCTCCCTAGGGAGGCTAGAAGGCCCCCTCCTTGCTGTCCTTCCACTGGCAGGGGGAGACTTTGTTTTATTCAGATGTACTGTGCATTTAGAACTGTTGGCTTTTAAGGAAAGGGCCAGCAGGAGGGTCCTGTTTTGTTTTAAACTGTACTGTTTATGTGTGTGTTTTAAATTGTATTAATATTGATAATTTAATTCTGTTGAAAGCAAGAAATGACAAGAAGTGTAAAATATTTCCACTGTTGATGGAAATATTCATACTTCAATCAAAATTTCATTTTCAGAACTGAACATCAGCGTTTGAAGGTTTAGTAAATTTCAGAATTTTTTTTTTTGAGTATTTGTTGAAGTGGGTTCAGTGTGAAAAGTGTGTGTTTTAAGTGGTTTTAATATTGATAATTTAATTCTGCTAAAAGCAAGAAATGGCAACAAATGTAAAATATTTCCACTGTTAATGTAAATGCTTTCATACTTCAGAGTCAAAATTTCATTTTCAGAACTGAACATCAGCATTTGAAGGTTTAGTAAATTCCAGATGTTTATATGAAGTGGGTCCAGTGAGACCTACCTCTAACCTGAAGATTTAATGCAGAATAAGATGTCTTTCTTTTTACAAATTTTGCATTTCTACAATTCACGTCATTTTAAAATTAGAGCCATCCAGAAAGTTCATCTGCGGTAGTAACACCATGACACTTGTTGAGGGAAAATATATTACTTGGATTCCCTTTTTTGACATAGAAAAAGTGATTCGGCAGAGAAAGGCACTCCTCAAAGATGAACGAGAACTTGAAAAGATCCAAAAGAAGAGGTATCTAGATTTTCTGGATGTTCTTCTCTGTGCCAAGGTGAGTAGAATCTATACGAATTAATTCTAAAGAAGGGATGTGTATGTGTAGCCACTGCCAATTTTATCTATTACATGTCCCTCCCTCCACCCTTTCAAAAGGCAGTTGGGACCAAGCATGATAGGTGAAGTCATCAACTGATTTTTCCCTTTACAAGCTTTCCCAATGTGGTGCTGTTCAGATTTGTTGGACTACAACTTTCATTACCCCCACCCAATGTTGGATTGGGAGGGTGGAAGTTGTGGGCCAATATATTTGGAGGATGCCAGGCTGGAGGAGTGTTTTCTATTAGAATCACCCTGGGAATAAAAATGAGTCCATTTTATTATAGACCTCCCATGAAACAAATAACTTGAGTGTCTATCCATAAAGGAGGTAAAGTGACTATATGAGACAGAGGACATAGCAAGCTTTCAGTGACTTTAGAAGTGATCATTACTCTGCTTGTTAGGATGAAAATGGTGCTGGATTATCTGATGAAGACATACGTTGTGAAGTGGACACCTTTCTCTTTGAAGGCCACGACACTACAACTAGTGGGATTTCGTGGATCTTATATGCAATGGCCCAAAACCCTGATCACCAAGAAAGATGCAGAGAGGAGATAAAGGACATTGTTGGGGAGCAAAAAACCTTGCAATGGTGAGAGCTTACTTTCTTCACCATCTTTTCTATTGCAGAGATCTGTGTTGGACCGCTGCATGATTATAGGATTTCAAGTATATTAATAAAGCTAAAGCTGTATGTATGAAGGGATACACAGAAAAAATTGGGATACTAAAGTTAGTTCAGTCTTCATGGAGACAAGATGCTTGCAGATGTCATAAACACCGCTGATTGTTTGTGTAAGAATGCTCCATGCTTCTGTTGTATTGAGATTCATGGCACATTGGAAGGCAAAGCTCATCTGGGAGAGAAAAACAAACTCTTACACGTACCTATGGCACTTTATTCTCTCTCCCTCTGAAGTTCCCTAATAGTTTTAGTGGAAATACAAATATGGAATTAGAAAGCACCTTCACAGTCAGTTTTTGGCATTTCTTTTCTTATCTGAGGGCTCATCTACATGAGCCAGGACATGCTGGCTCCCCGCTGGTGTATCCTGGCTACAGATCACATCCATTCCTCATCTGTTCTCTCCACGAAACAGGACATAGTCCAGACAGGTACACCAGCCTGTTACTGCATGGCTGTAACTGCTGGCATCGCCTTGGCTCTCCTGGAAGTGAGGAACCTGGCCTGCAACATGTAACCATGGCCACCTGCATGTAACCAGACTTGGTCACATGTTTTGGGACCCCTTCCTGCTTCAGAGAGAGTAAGGCAGACTGGCAGCTGAAATGATGGGCCAGCCTGCCGGGACAGGCTCCTGCGGATACGTGGGGCCCAATCCGTTTCTTCCCAATGGAAATGAATTAAACTAGGTATTTAAAAAAAAAAATTGGGAAAGGGCCCTACCCCATCTTAGCCCCATAACTGCCCTGGAGGTGTAAGGACTGTCTGGGGGCAAAACAGGGCAAAAGCCCTGCATCATTCAGGACTACAGGGCCCTAAAAAGGGGCAAGATGGGGTAAATTGCCTGTGTAGACAAGCCCTGAGTCTGATTTACAGTATTAATGTTGTTGTTGTTTTTCTTGTCTGCCTCTCCCCATGGATTAAAATCAATACGTATTTAGAACCAATACATACTTTAAAATTCATAATTTAAAATTCAGTTGGATAGGCTGTCGGAAAAGACTGGTGTTCTGAGATTTTCTTTCCGTTCCAGAGAATTAATTTTTTGTACTTGCTCAACTTCCACACTATGTTTTTGTTTTGTTTTTTGGCTTCCTCATGCCCCCCTCCCTTGATCAGGAATGATCTTGGTAAGATGACTTACACTACAATGTGCATTAAGGAAAGCCTCCGTGTTTACCCTCCGGTTCCTCAAGTGTATCGAGAACTCAACAAGCCTGTCACATTTTTTGATGGAAGGACGTTGCCTGAAGGTCGGCTTCATTATAGTACAGTGGACTACATTTCACTAAGAGACAGAATCTCAAAGAGTAGCATTAATCAGAGTAGCAACGTTATCATGAATTAGAGTTTTCTGACAAACATTTGGTATGGTGGGGTGATTGAGTTTGTGTCTCAATAAAATTTAGGTGCTTCCAACACCAAAGACAGAAAGAGTGATAAGTTTGGGTTGACTTTCTCCTATTAGTCAAATTATAGGATAAGTCAATCCAAATTCATATCCCCTTCTGTCTTTGGAATATGAAGCCCCTCAAATTTACACAGACACAGAAGATAGTATTACCCACATTCTACTTCACCTCTTTATGAAGAATTTTCCTTCCTTTCAATGAAGAGATTTGTTTTTACTGTCAATGTTTGTAACACATTGAGTTGGGGGAAGGCCATAATTCAGTGACCAAATATCTGATACACATATAGAAGGCTCCAAGCTTACACCCTTGCATTCCCATATAGGGCTAAGAACAACCTCAGTGAGTTGCTGACAATCAGAATGGAAGCGATTGCACCAGATGTACAAATGGGCCAATTCAGTCCAACATAGTGTGTCATGTTCCCAACCAATTTTTTTTTAAATATATGCCAATTTGGATTTTGAATAAAATATTCAGAAGAAATGCCTATATAAATAAAAATAAGCTTTAATAATTTCCATTGAAACCTTGTAGATAGATTTCTGTGACTCCCCTTTTAATTACATAATAATTCCAATAAGGGAAAAGCCATATTGTCAAATGAAATGTGAAATATCTGATATAATTACAACCATTGCAGTCTTTTAGTCAATGTGACATTTAAAAAAAAGCCACAAAATACATTGTGATACTGCAACAACTGGTAAATATTTTGAGCAATTCTTCTTCATTGATTTCATTGATTTCATTCAATCCAGCAGTAGAAATGTATCTTCAGTAGCTTGCTTGTCATCCACTTATTAATGAAATTTCTGTTTTCCCTCAATTCTTAACAGGTAGCTTGATATCCCTGAATATTTATGCTCTTCATAAAAATCCTGAAGTATGGAAGAATCCTGAGGTATTTTATTTTCTGAAGAGGTGTTAGGTTTCTGGTTTCACTCAAGAGTGATTTAGAAACACAAGAGTATTGCATTTAAGCTTAACATTACAATTAAGCATACAGCAAAAATGAGATATGAAGTCAAAGGCTTTCACGGACGGCATCCATAGATTTTCCTTGGGTTTTTTCTGGGCTATGAGGCCATGTTATGGAATAGTTTCTTTCTGACATTTTGCCTGCATCTGTGGCTGGCATCCTCAGAGAATGATTGGATAGGAGTGTTTCTGGGGTTTATATACTGTGAACCTGTTGGAGAGGATATGTAAATTTGTGTATTTGAGCAGCTAGTTTCTGGGTGGAGATAGACAAGGAGGATTAGTGTCTGTTTGGCTAATGGTTGGTTGATGGCCCATTATCTGCTGGAAATCCCCCTGTCCCTGGGTGGAATTCTTTTGTAAGTGTTGAGTTTTTATTGTATTGTTCTTCAAAACTGGGAGCCAGATTTTGTTTGCTTTTAGGGTTTCTTCTTTACTGTTGAAGTTGTCCAGGTGTTTGTGGATTTCAATAGCTTCTCAGAATGCACAGAATGCACAGATCACCTGTGGTCTACCTATCCCCCCCCAAAAAAACCGTTAAGACAAATTGCAGCTGCTGCAAATTGCTATTACTGTGGGGCAATCTGCTTCTTTTTGCCTTGTATAGACAAGCCCTTAGACCCATATGAGTCCCAACTAGAGTAGACCCATTTGATTTATTATTGATGAGTGAATGAACAGTTATGTAAATATGATTTATTTAGTGGCTCTACCCTGGTTGGGACTAACAATAGAATTCCAGGCCTTTGTAAAAGTATTGCCCAGATCGTGAGGTGATCTGCTTTGGGTACATTGTGATATAGAGATTACTTGCAGTCCACATTTGTCTTAATACTCATGTTGTGTGCATTCAAGTAATTTCTGACTTAGGACTTTATCAGACAAGCCTCTAAAAACGTTCTTTTGCCACCATATTTTATACTGTTTTTCTGCCGGCAAGAGAACCCTTTATATCAAATGTAACTACAATTGTGAGAAAAAGCAGCCCCATACTTCCACGTTAATGGGCAAGTGAGATCTCAGTGGTTCTCACGAGAAGACGTGAGTGCACTTAAAAGTAAAAAAAAATTAAAAATAAATTTAAAACAAAATGAACGCAAAAGCACTGAAACACACTTAAAAACTTGCCTACAACATGGGAAGGTTCACAAAAAGAGCTTCCCATGGCTAGTTTTCCAGTTCCCACCTGGAAGTGTTCTGGCAGGGATCACCCGTTGATGCTGGAATCACACCAGCAAAATGGGGTACGATTTCACATGCTCGCAATCATAGCAAACCGTCCGCCCCCCAGGCTGATCTATTGACGGCTTGGCCAAACAATAAAAAGGAATGCCCTATTTTCAATACATGATCACGAAACAATGACATTGTCTGGTATTGGCGTCCTTTCGTGTTCATTAGGTGTTGTTATGATGCCATATTTGCCACATCTGATAAAGTCCTCATAGTGATCCTAAGGCAAACTTGTCATGGAGTTTTCTTTGCAAAGTTTGTTCAGAGATGGCTTGCTTTCCTCTGAGGTTGAGAGAGTGTGACTTCCTCAAAATCACCCAGTGGGGTTCCATGAGCAAGCAGGGATTCAAACCCTGGTTTCCCACAATCATAGTCAAACACTGAAATCACTGCAGCACAATGGCTCTTAATACTCACGAAATGGTACCAATTACAATATTTAACATTTCATCCATTCTTGAAACAATCAAGCCTGTAAAGTAGTGGCATTTTGAAGATGGAAAATAGAGGATGGCAATAATATAGTGAGAATTGTGCAGTAGGATCGTAGCTAAGTGTCTGTGGAGGATGATAGATGAAATTGGTTCTGTTAAAAAATGAGCCAGTTTTTATAAATCACCTCTGATATATATATATATATATATAATTATTGCTGTTTCCAACAAGCAAGTTCTCCAAACAGCAGGTGAAAAGTACGAGAACTGTATCTATATGCATGTAGGAACACGTGTGCATGTTCGTTATGAAATAACACTTAGGGAGGCACAGCCATTTCGCCAAAGGAAAAGTCAATGCACATATGTATGTACATCACTCAATGCCTGTATGTTTGATGACTGTCAGATGAATATATGAATTCACTCTAAGGAGATTATCAGACGCATTAAAAGTGGCATTACGTGAATACCAGGAGATCACAAAAGGGCTCCCTTTTCAGATGACGTTGTTCCCCCCTTGTTATGTACTCATTCTGCTGCTGTTCTGCTGGCACTGCTTTTTATTGATGGGAGAAGCAGTCAATATATCACCTATTCTGTTTCTGTCACGGATGTTCCTGCGAGCAAAAAGGTGCCCCTTATGCTGGCAATATCCCAGCGTCAATAGGAAGTCCCTGCCAGAATACTTCTGGGTGAGATCGGGATATCCAGGTAAGTGATACACTTTTTATGACCCTCTCCGGGTTATTTGTACCTTTTAAACTGTGTTTTTGTGCTTGCTGTACTTTTTTTTTGGTGTTCTTTTTATTTTTATTTTTGAATTTCCCATGCTTGCATCTTTTCGCAAAAATCTGCAGGATTTCGATCCAGGAAGTGAAGGGAACTCTGTTAGAGCTCTGTTCACTCCTGGGCTGCTGGAACTACGGAAGAGGAGTTAAGTGCGGTGGGGAGGGTGATTGCGGTGTGACAGGGACAGGACGGGGCAGGAGTGGAGATTGTGGGACAGGAACACTTGTTTTGTTCCTGTCTGATAATTTCCTATGATAAGCATTCATCTTGAGATCATGTGAGGCACATGAAAGTTCTCCCATTCAAACATGAAAGTCACCACTTGACAGTGCAGTAAAGCAGATGATGACTTGTGTGTCTGAGCCAGTTAGAATGCATTTCTAATTTTCAGCTAGCTTTAAACAGAAGCTGCTGAGAAACAGTTTTGTTCTTAGTACTTTGTCTGCACAAGTAAACTCCATCTCTTTCAGATATTTGATCCCCAGAGGTTTTCTCCAGAGAATTCATCTGAACGTCATCCCTATGCATTTTTGCCTTTTGCTGCTGGGCCAAGGTAATAAATATCCTAATGATAATGAATTATGTAACAAAGCTCACAAAACAATATGTGGATCCAATACCAAAAAATGGTTGTTGTTGTTGTTGTTGTTGTTGTTGTTGTTGTTGTTGTGTGTCTTCAAGTCATTTCTGACTTATGGCAACCTAAAGTGAACCTATCACAGGGGTTTCTGAGAGTGTGTGACTTGCCTAAGGTTACCCAGTGGGTTTTCATGGCGGAGCAGAGATTCAAACCCTGGTCTTTAGAATCGTAGTCCAACACTCAAACTACTGTACTAAAAATAGTGAACACAAAATAGAGATTAGTTTATATCAGAACTTGAACTTACCTTTTAGGACTTTTTCGGACAATGTAAAAATAATGGAAGCAGCGTCGCCAGGTTGCGACGCTGCAGCGCAAGAGGGCGTCAGTTTCGTATGACGCTCCTTCCCATTTGTACTGTTGCAGTACCGCTTGGACATTTGACTGTTATATTTTTGCTTTTACAGTCATATTTTACTCACAATCGCTGATTGTGAGTAAAATATGATGGTAGAAAGCAAAAATATCATGTTCAAATATCCCAGTGGTACTGCAACAGTACCGCTGGGAAGGAGCGTCGTACGAAACTGATGCCCTCTAGCGCTGCAGCGTCACAACCTGGCGACGCTGCTTCCGTTATTTTTACATTGTCCGAAAAAGTCCTTAGTCTCCAACTCCCACAATCTCTCCGGTGGCTTTCTGGGAGTTGTAGTCCAAAATGTAACTTTTCCGTGCCATATTTTGTTTGATTGAGGTTCAGGCCTAAGATTATGGATTGATCCTGACCCTTGGACATCACTACTGCTGGTTTGTAACAAGGAGATGGATGAAGCCCATTTTCAGAGGAAGGCAGGATAAATTTGCTTCTTTTCTTCCTCCTCCTCCTCCTCCCTGTCTCTTCCTGTCATCCTGCATGTGGTAATGCTTCCTCCCTCCTCCACAAGTGGAGTGTATCTTTCATAGAACAATTCTCCAAACGTATCACCAGATTTGCTCCTAATTGAGCATGCTTTTTGCATAAAAGCATGCTAAATCAGGGAACAGATCCATGGATCCAAGACAGTCATTTCTGTATGGTTATTTCTGTTCTGCATTGACAACAAAATGCTACTGCAGATTAAAGAGCAGCTCGACATGTGGCTTACTAGTAGCACTTTAATGCCTGCAGCTGTTGAATCCAGAATCCTGCCCTAGAATCCAAATTTTGTGCCAAGAATACGTCTGAATTTTGAACTTCTATGGAGATCAGTTTCCACTGATTATTCCAACCTTTCAAACACACCCAAATGAGTCACTTCCACTGTTCTGACAGTTGGAGACTCTTTGGAGTTGCAGCTAGATGTGAGGAAAGTGGAACAACTGGCTGGCATTTGCAGGAATGGCTCTGTTTCAGGGTTCAATTCAGATTTCCGCTTGAATATTTCTCATCCTCAGAAACTGCATTGGACAACAGTTTGCCTTAATGGAGCTGAAGCTGGCTGTCGCTTTGACTCTGCTGCGTTTCCAAGTCTCACCAGATCCTGCTAATCTTCCCCTTGAAAAACCCCAACTTGTCATGCGCTCCTGGAATGGAATATATCTATATTTAAAAAAACTTAAAAGATAATACAGTGGGCCCTTGGTATGTGCTGGGGTTTGGTTCCAGGACGCTGCTGGGCAGGGAAGATTTTTGGATAGAGCATAAGGGTAAGAGAATCCAAAAAGAGATTATATCTTAATATACTCTGAATAATTAATATAATCTTAATGTAATATAATATTAATCAAGGTTACAAACAATTCATGTCAAGACTGAAGAATTATTGCAATCAATTCATTGCTGGTGTATGTAACACTGAAGTGCTGAGCAAGCTTCTTTGGGTGTGAGAGGGATGAAGATGGGGAGAATAGGACAACAGCATGTGGATTTCATGCACACTCTCCATGATAGCAAAGAACTCTGCTCCTGACAGACTATGGCTGAGATCCTATGTATGCAGTTCCACATCCTCCTACAGTTCAGCAGCTGTCAGATCCCTGGAGGAGCCTCCCTTGCTATTGCTCACTGATGGGAAAGGGAGGGAGGGAGGGAGGGAGATGGGACGAACCTCATGGTTAGAATCACCTCTCCCCACCCCCTACCACCAAAGAAGGAGCATCAGGAGGAGCCCCTCCTAGGGCATCACAGTTACTGGGCAGGGAAGATTTTTGGATAGAGCATAAAGGCAAGAGAATCCAAAAAGGGACTTAGGTGTGTGAGAGTCACTAAGATGATGCTGGCCTGTATGTGTTGCAATTATATCTTAATATACTCTGAATAATTAATCTCTCTCTCTCTCTCTCTGGCTTTTCTTCGCAAATGAAGATTCAGGAAGGACTCATCGCGCACTTTCTGCAAGTGTGCTGATGACTAAAAAGTTTAGAATAATTAATATAATCTTAATATAATACAATATTAATCAGTATTGCAAACAATGCATGTCAAGACTGAAGAATTATTGCAATCAATTCATTGCTGGTATGTGTAACACTGAAGTGCTGAGCAAGTTTCTTTGGGTGTGAGAGGAATAAAGATGTTGCATTTCTTTTCTTATTGTGTATGGTGTCACTAGCTCTAATCCTGCTGGATTTAATAGGCTCCCTAGATGGCTTTAGATTCCCTAGATGGCCTTGTGTGTCAGGCATGTGTGTAATTAAAACAGACAACAATCCATCCAGAAGCAAGCACTCTATATATGGAATGGCAGCTTTGTCACCCAAAGGGTGAAAGTCAAGAAGTGATTCTATACTGTTAAACTTCATTAGCCTGTCATCTCTATTCCCCTCACATTTGCAGTGACATGTATATTGTATGAATGACATTCTTCCCAACGGTAAATGACTCATTCCCCCAAATGGTATTATCCTTTTTCATAAAACTCTGGTGCTTCTTTCAGTGTATAATAATGGCATTCCCCAAATGACCATGTGCTTTGAACCGGCAGACACTGGAATTTCTCACAGCAAAGAGTACATTTAGGGACAGTCTGAATGGCAGCATTTCCCATTATGAATGGTAGTGCTAAAAACATTGTGGAAAGATCCATCTCTCACATCGCAAAAGGGGACTATACAAGTTTTAAATATCTATTTGTGAGTGATCATCTCTCTTTTGGCACTGCATCAGACCAACAAGCTATCCATTTAGCATTATTTTCATACAGTGTCCAATCAGATGCCTATGGGAAAGTCCTCCAACATATGTGTCCCAGCAACATTAGAGTATTGTCAAGATGGCAAACATTATTAATGAGGAAAAATACACAACCTAGGCGAGGATGCAGCAGTTGGCTTTTGCCTGAGCCTATTGGGAAGGGCAAGATTCCACTCCCTCCTCTCCTCTTCCCCACTGCTGAGTTAAAGGAGTGCAAACTACTTTTGCACTCTGAACTCAGTTTGAAGCAATGGAAGAAGAAAGGGGGAAGTGGGGGAAGAGAAGAGAAACTGGTACATTTTAAAAGCAGCTGAAAAAGTGGGACATGGGAGGATCAATCAGGACTCCCCCTGCCGAATCAGGAGTTAGAGTGTATGCACACACCACTTTTAAAAGTGCCTCTGTCTCAACCTTTTCAATCCTTTTGCTTTTTAGAAACCATATGGTTTGTAGTTAGAGCAGTACTCGTTTACCGCACTTATGCAACTTCTGAGAAAGTGCAGTCACAACTATTTTTCTACTATATACTGCCCCAGCAGGATTCCAGCCTATGTGTGAGCAACTATAGTAGTGTACAAATCAACAGTCTCAGCACATATATATGCAGAATGTACACGCTCTTCTATACAGAATGTGTGCACATCCCTGAAGTCAAGACTCAACAGTTGTGGGTTGTAGTGACAATTTAATTGATATTCGTTTACAATAAGGTTCAGAAAGAAATCCCTCCTTATAAGTGCACAGCCTGTGAACGGGGCTTTGGAATAATGATTTCTTAGCACACTACATACAGTACTATTTTAATGTGCTTTTAAATTGCTTTTTAATCCACTAGTTTTTTAATAGTATGATTTATTTGTGTTTTAGCATTATAATTTTTATCTGTTTTTTCTATACCACTTTAATCTTGCTGAGTCTCCTTGAACATTAGTCCTAGTGAAAAGATGGGATATAAGCCAAATAGCAAATCAGTAGGCTAGTTTTTAGAACAGTGTCGGGTAGGAAAGTGTAATAAGTCTAGAAAATACAACAGAATTCTGTCATGTCAGCATAACAGGGCAAAAGCAAACAGCCAGTTCAAAACAAGATTTATTGCTTTTCAAGTTCAAAGGTAAATCAAAATGATAAAACTACTGAGTAGATATTAGTATGGGTAAAAGAGACTTATTGTATCACATGCCTTACTTTTTTAACTGCCTTACTTATTGCCAGGCATTTGTGTTGTTTCATTAATGTGTTGTGTTGTTTCATCAACTGTTTCATTAATGGACCACATTAACAATATTATCATTGTCAATACTTTCTGCATACAGTTTCACTCTTACCCCACTTGGAGTAAGGTACACTAGGAACTTGTCTATATGAAAAGAAATAATGGACATACTGTGCACATACCTGTCCATTATAAGCAATTTACAGCAGCATTCTTTTGTCTCTACAGTGTTTTGGCAAAAACGATAGCATGTGACGCTCTCCACCATGATGTTCACATGACCACAAATCAAGATGGTGGCAGTGTTATTGTTTTGCACAGTGGGAGGTAAAGAAGGCAAAGGGGACCTGGAAGTGCCTGGAGACAATGAGGGCAGCAACTGTGAGGAAGAGGAGGAGAGCCACTCACCCTTCACCGATCATGGCAGTGCCCTCCAATTCCAGCTGCAAAGGGATGGGAGGAGCTGCCTGGCCAGTCGCTGGGAGAAGGAAGAGGAGAGTGGCTCTTTGCCACTCTGGCTTCATCTCGCCTTCACTGCCTGGGTTGCTCCTTCTCTCATGCCTGTCCTGTGCCCTCCAAAGCCTGCTGACATCAAGCTCTGCAGACAGGTATGAGGGAAGGAGCAGCCCAGCCCAGGAAAGCAAGATGAAGCCGGAGTGGCAAAGAACTGCCCTCCTCTTCTTTCTCCACAACCAGCAGCTGGCCAGGCGGCTCCTCCCATCCCTTTAATTGCAGCTGGAATCAGAGGCTGCCACTGCCAGGATGGGTGAAGGGTGGTCCGTTCTCTACCTCTTCCTTGCAGTGGCCACCCTCCTCCTTGTCTCTGGCCACTGCAGCTCCCGTTTTAAAAATATAAAAGCTTTTAAAAGTGCACAATTGCTAGTGCTTCCAGGTGTTTGACAGCAAGCCCACACCTGTGCACATCCAACCAATCATATGAAGAGTTCTGCCCTCTCCAGACTGTGCAACAAATCCCATTGGTGTCCGAATAAGCAGGAGTGTGCATTTCCTTTGGAGCTTTTAAAAAAAATACAGGAAAAGCTGAGAAGGCTTTTCCTGTGGAGTATTTGGAGTTTTTGGCCCAGCTCCTTCACAATATGTCAAATTGCTGCTGGATCCCATTGGAACAAATGGAATTCTCCTTGCATTTTATGAGACGTTTTTCCACCGTCTAGACAACTCCTAGGTGTATATAACAGAATCTCTGATATTATGCTCCATGCATTTGATGAACTAGATTGTAGATAGCAAAAAAGCAAGCCAGGAAATAAATTATAGAGAAATATGTCCATTGCCAGGAGATCTACACATATAATCAAACACACACACACCCCACACAGTTTTGTAACACTGAAAGATGTGAAGGTCCACTGAGCATGAATCTTTCCACTGGAGGAAGACGTTAAGCAAGCCAACTACCAATCAAAGAAGACAGATTTTGACACTGCTTGTCTTCAACAGATCTACTAGAAATTTGACTTTTTCATTTGTGTGTATATATATGTGTGTATACTGATTCTCTTTTGCTATTTACCAGTTTTGTGAGTGGACATTCATCCTTAAAAATAAAAAATAAAAATATTTTGACCATAGACTGCAAACTTTATGACCTAATCCAGGAAAGCTCATGCTATAATAAATCAGCTTGTCCAAAATGTCACAGAACTCTCTTATTTATTTCAGTCCACTCCCCCTCCTTCTTACATTTTCCATTTGCATTTATTCCTCAGCTCAGCTCACATCTCTTTATCTGCCAGCCATTTTTCTTAGAAGGTGTTTTCAACTTCAGCCACAGGCATCATCCTGTCAAGGAACCACTTAGCACTGCCAGCAGTCAAGCAAACAAAACCTCCTTAAAATAAGCTTATGGCTAGTAATACCCATTCTATGTGCCAGGACTATGGCTGGGCTAAGAACAAAAGAAAGGGCCAAAACTGAATTTGCCTCCCCTTTTTTTACATTTTCAATACAGAGGTGTATGCAGAGCTTCCAGTGGCACTCTTTTGGGATTGGTGGTGGTTGTACTCATTTCTGCAAATGCAAACAACAATACTATATTTTGATGTACAAGCATCGTTCCAAGAGGCTGTGGTGTGTGTGTGTGTGTGTGTGTGTGTAAGAGAAATTCTCACCCCATCATTAAATTGCTATCCTTGCATTCTCAGCATTGTAGGGAATAGTTCTTGCCAGTGTCATTCTTGGCATTCTAGGGCAATAAATATGATTTCTACCATCCTAGGAAGAAGGTGGAGCAGCACCTATAAGATTTGCCATCCCTCCCTTGACTCAGGCAGTTCTGATATTAAAAGGCAGCTGTACTACCCACCCTGTCAGAAGCCTCACTTAATTTTCCAAAATCTGAATGGAAACCAGAGCAGCCAATATTTCTTTTACACTTCTCTGGATTTTGTAGTATCATTCTAATTTTTTAAAATAAAATAAAGGCACACACACACACACACACATATTTAAGGAAAGTGTGCACAAAACTGTCTGAAAATTGTGGGAAAAAATAGAGAAAATAGTGAAAAAGCAACTGTGAAAAATTATGAAAGGGGTCAATGCTTGCCAAAGCCTCTTCTTATATGTGCCTATCTGAGGACTGAGCTTTGCAGGAGAGGCCCTCCTGTGTGTTCCACCAATGGGAACAATATGCTACATGCTGGTGTAGAAGAGGACCTTCTCTGTTGTGGGACACCCTCCCATTGAAGGTCTGATTGGCCCTGACACTGGCTTCATTCTGATGATTTTATCCAAATTTAGTTTTAAAGTGATTTAACTCCCTTTTAATTGTTAAATTGTTTACTGTGTTAAATTGTTATAACCCTGAAATGGTCTGATATAAGATAGTGTGTGTATATATAATAATATATATAGCTGATAAATAAAAATAACTAACTAAATAATGTTTATATTAGACAAAAGGAAAAGAAATTCACATATTAAGAATTTTTAGAGAAAACAGCATATGCTAGGTGAACCTGGCCATGTAGTTTGGGGTTGTCTAAATGACAAAAATACTCCTCACAGAATGCGAGGAGAATGCTACCTGTCTTAATGGGCTTCCGCATTGTTTTGTCATATTCAGAAGGAGTGGAAGCCAAAAACACAGTATATTCTGTGGGAAAAGCCTTTGTGGTTTTTCCCAGAGTTTTTAAAAAAACAGAGGGGGGATGTACATTCCTGCTTGTTGGAACAAGCAATGTGAGTTGAGTCGCTGTCCCAAAGAAGCAGAATCTGAAAGCTGGTTGGTCAGATGAGCACAGCAGGTAGAGCTTACTAACAAGACAAGTACCCAGAGATGCCATGTTGGATTTTGGCTTTAGCAAGCAAATCCTAATGTAATAAAATGGCTTTTTCGGTTTGCTTTTTTGTTAAAACGAAAGGTCGCTTTTGCACCTTGGATATGGAGTTTGTTTTTTTAAAAAATAAATACTGTCCAATGGCAGCAAATAGAGGAGAGTAAAAATGTGAGTAATTCACTCATGGCTGCCAGCTTGATTTTCAGGCATGCAAAGCTATCCATGTTTGCTGTGCAAACAGGCATGCCTGTGATCTGCCAAAATCTGTAAAACACACACACACACACACACACACACTAAGACAAATAGCAGCTGCTGCAAATTGCCATTAATAATAATAATTATTATTATTATTATTATTATTATTATTATTTATACCCCACCCCTCTGCTAAAAACAATCGGGGCGGCTTCCAACAATTAAAACATTATAATAATGACTAAAAACACCACCCACCCCCACCCTCCCCCATAAAAAGACATTAAACACTATAAAATTAAAACCTCCTAACTAAAAGGACATTAAAAACAAATATATACATAATTTTAAAAAGCCAGGAGACTGAGCTCCTGAGGCCAGGATCTAATCAGGAAAGGCCTGGCGAAAGAGATCTTTACTGCAGAGCAATCCGCATTTTTTTGCATCATGTAGACAAGCCCAGTGTGTCTTGGCAGAAAACAATATGAAAATGCATATGCATTTAGTTTTTTAAAGTTGCAAACTGTAGTGAAACAATAAAAATAACTGAAGTTTGGAAAAATTTGATGTGGGAAAAACAAAAAGTGACAGATTTGGCCATTCCTGCATTAGGTGTGGACTTATGCAGGTAGTTGTTTCCTTTGGGCCAAAACCAATAGACAATCTCATATCCTCCAGCGTTTCACAAATGAAAAACAGGGACTTGTCTATACTTGGGGCAAAAACTCCAAATGGAGTTGGCCGCATGCCCCTGCATTCCTCCCAAAGCACTGAGCATTAGTATACTCTGCAGGGATGTGTCTTCACTGTGTCTGCTGCTGTTGCTGCTGCTACTGCCACCACTGCAACCAATTTTAAAGCTCCAGCGGCAGTTCCTGATGGAAGAGAGAGGTTTTCTCCCTTCCCCTGGCTTGGCAGCCCTGCCTCCATCTGCTTGCCTGCTTCTTCATTGAAGTGCTTCCATCACTTTCTTCAAGCATCTCTTCCTGCAACAGGCAAGTGGGAGAGCAGGTGGAGGCAGCACTGCCAAGCCAGGGGAAGGGAGAAAACCCCTAGCTAGGAGCTGCCTCTGGAGCTTTAAAATTTGTTGCAGTGGCACCACAGCCTCAAATCTGCTGCAGTGGTGGACAAAACTCTGCAGAAAATCCTGAATCCCACATAATGCACATCCTGGTAAGATACCCTGAAATCTGGGCCATGCCACATGTGGCTGGATAGCCCCAGATTCAGGGGAAAAGGCCATGTCACGTGTGGCCTGACTGCAGCAGATTTGAGGCCGTTTGCATGGGAACTCAAGGTATTTGATGGTGTAGACAAGCCGTAGGACATGTGGCCAAGCAACATCAGAGTGTGGTCAAGCTGGCAAAGGTTATTAATGAGGAAGAACACATAAACTAGGAGAGGCTGCAGCAGTTTGCTTTTGCCTGAGCCTACCAGAAAAGTAAGATTCACCCCACCCCCACTGAGTTAACTGAGTGCAAAGTGCTTTTGCATTTTGAAACTGGATTGCAGCAGCTGAAATAAGCTGAGGACAAAGTGGGAACATGGGAAGAGGAGAGAGAAATTGGGACATTTTAAAAGTAGCTGAAAAAGTCAGAGGACAGAGGATTAATCAGGACTGTCCTTGCCAAATCAGGACAAGTGGAGGATATGCAATCTTGGGAGATTATCAGACAGGACCAAAAAAAAGTGTTCCTGTCCCACAGTCTCCACTCCCGCCCCTGTCCCATCCCAGTCCTGCCACAATCACCTTCCCCATCACACTTACTCCTCTCCAGTTGACCGGGCAGCCCAAGAGTGAAAAGAGCTCTGATGGAGATCCCTTCACTTCCTGGATCGAAATCCCACAGATTCTCATGAGAAAACGTGAGCATGGGAAATTCAAAAATAAAAATAAACCAAAAAAAGTTACACCAAGCACAAAAACACACTTTAAAATGTACAAGTAAACTGGGGAGGGTCATAAAAAGGGTGTCACTTACCTGGATGTCCTGATCATACCCAGAAGTGTTCTGGCAGGGACCTCCCATTGATGCTCTGATCTTGCCAGCATAATGGGGAACCTTGTCACACACTGTCAAATCCATGAGAGAACCAGAACAGGGGATCTATTGACAGCTTCTCCTGTCAATAAAAAGGAGCTCCAGTGGAATAGCAGTGTGATGTCCAGCCAGGACTGTCTGAATCCCCCCTGCATTTTCCTTTGTTTTAGTTCAGGCCTTAGTATGTCTGAGCATAGGAATATTTCATTGTATTAGAGTTGTGGTAGGAGCTGAAGAATTCCCCTGCATTTTTCCAGCTTTGGTTTGTCCCTTCCCAGCAAGCTCTGTTCTAGCTAGTAGTTTTGGTTTTGCTCAGTCTTTGCTGTGAGCTTGCAGGGAGCTGCTTTATTGGTGGCAAACAGGCCCAGATAGCCAGGAAGGGCATTTCTTACACCATTTAGCCAAATTAGTTACCAACAACAAATAAGTCAAAGGAATCAGGAGCTGAAAGACCCTGCACCATCTCCATTGAGTGAGAACATCAAACCAAGATTAAACCCAGAGAGATGACACCCTGAAGATTGCTGAAACTCAAACTGTAAAGTACTGTACCTTTTATTTCAAGTTTTTTAGAGCTGGGGAGGAGAAAGCCCTTTACTTTTGTTCTTTAAAATAAACTTCCTCCTTTTTTGAACTTTATATTCAGCATCAGAGCTTTTTTGGGTAAAAGAGTTTGATCTCACCAGGGTACTGGCGTTGCTCACCCAAACCTGCCACCAGCTTTAGTTGGGTGTGTCTTCACAGGCAGCATAATGGGTGCATAACGAGGGGGGAATGATGTTGTCTGATAAGGGAGCCCTTTTGCGATCTCCTGGCATTGCTGTAACACCGCTTTTGACGTGTCTGATAATCTCATTAGAATAGATCTCTTAACTTTATAAAGGCTCAGAAATGGGAAACATTATTTAGAGAACTACAACTCCTCAAGTCCCCACATAAGCATTGCCAATGGCTTGTATAGATTTAAAAATACAGAAAACTTAGGAAGAAAGATAGAACACCCCCCGCAAGCCCAACACTGCTGTTTTGACCACAATTAGAGCCCTCCAGCAGAGGTGATTTTTAATTTGGGTTTTGTTTTGTTCTACTTTTTGGGAAATCAAACCATAGATCTCCTGTATTTCTTATGCCATTCTTTCTTCACATTAAAGTAAATTTTTTGGGATGCAAGAAAGACATGTACTTCCATTTGGCATTCAAACAGAGATGAAATAAATCAATGAGAAGTTTCTCATTTTTAAAACAAGTAGTATAACTGAAATGCAGTTGTCTAAGGGCACTTGGTAGCGGGTTCCACCTAGAAGAAACCTCAGTGAAGATGCGAATCATCACAAATGTTGTGTAACAACTGTGCCATGACTACGGGGTGAGTACGTTTTTACACCCCATGTAGACACCCCATGTAGAAGGTTGAAAAAAGGAGGTGGGGAATACATACTCTATCTTCCCCTGCCTCTCACCATACTCTAGCATCTTTGCCCTGAACAAGTTTTTTGGGTTTTTTTTTTAAAGGAAGATGGGGAAAGATTAGAGCCTGGGTTGTAATGACGGGAGCTATTTTACTCTGCTTGAGTAATGACACACACCATTTTTCTCATGGTAGAAAAGCTGATAAGGGGCAGTATATGTATAGTTGATGAGGAAAAAATGCACTGTGTAGAATAGGTCTTTCCCCAGCTGCAGCCAGCCAACAGGGAAGAGAGATGGGAGGAAGGAGTGAAAGGCAGCAGCTGGGGAAAGAGCAGGCGATGGGACTCTCAATCCCATTGCCCGCCTGTCCTCCACTGCTGCCTCTTCTTCCATTCCCCCCCTCTTTCCCCCATTTGCAGCCTCGGCAGTAGAGGCTGAGGGCGCTGGGTGGACTTAGCTAGTGAGGCAGAGAGCTGGACCAAGCCCAGAGGAGAGCCGGTGACGAGGAGGGGGAGGGAAGAGGATGAATTGGGACCACGGGTTGTTTGGAGAGGTGGACCGAGTTGATGTTACAAGAATCAGAGCGTTGATCTCTCTCCTACACCCAAGCCCCAGTGAAGGAGGGACGGCTTTTTGCATTGCCCCGAGCACTCCACAATGGGATTCCTTGCATGTCAAGAGCAACTCCTCTTCCTCCTTTGCAGAGATGCTTTTGGCCCGGGTTGATTTCTCGCTGTCTCCCACATGTAAACCCTCTTGCACGCCTGCTGCTTTGAAGCAAGAGATTTTTTTTCCCTTTCAACAATTCACACACACACACAGAGCCCAGCTGGGCTTTGGAGGCAGCGGGGGACCGGATTCAAGGGACATTAAAAAATGGTGTATCCTGAATTGCCAGGCTTCCCTTGCAAGCCCGCCTCCTCTAAGGTCCAACCAATCATAATTGGGTAGGCATAAACAACAAATTAAAAAAAAACACAACTGAGACTTTTGCTACCCATGACAAATTATGGGTACAGTGAGTGACAGATTTGAATTCCACTTCTTCCCAGAATAAAAAAAAATGTCATGTAGCTGACCCTCTGGATTACTGACAGTGTGGTGGCCATGCTGGTGCAAAGCTGGAGGCAGAACTTCTACTGGATGGGACTCCCTTTCTGCTACTTAATTAATTTTTTTTATTGTATGCATACCTGGATAAGCCTATCTCTACTTATCCAGTAATGCAGTACTCTGGGACAATGTATATTCCCATGCATGAGTGAAGAGGAAAAAACAACAACCCTGGAACAGCCCTGGTTGTGTGGCCAGAAATAATGCAACATATAGGACATGTGATCAGCATACAACTGCCCTTTTACTCTGGCATGGATTACAGTGTGGCAGGATACTTTAATATCCTATCAGACAAGCCCCGGTGGGTGTGGTGTTTAGAGGGCCACTGTGGATCAAAAACATTTGCGGCACCTACGAGGTGGCTTGGGTGGGCTGGAGAGAGTAGGCTCTGGTCAATTCTGGAGTACAATTGCCTTTTCTACATGAAGTGAGCTGGGGTGGGGGGTTGTTTAGTTTACCTCAGGCTGTAAAATGCTTTGGGCTGCCTCTGATTCTGCAGCAGCCCTGCCAGAAAGTAACACAACATTGCTAACTAGTCTCTGTATGAAAGTCCGTGGAGAAATGCTGAGATCTTCCCCTTCCAAGACCAAGTGGCACTGAAACCTTTCCAGAGCTTCAGAAAGTTCCATTTTGGACTGAGTTTTAGCCCTCAAAGGTAACTTTCTCAAACTCTGAGCTATATGCCCCTAAGTTGGTAACATGTGCCAAGGAAACAGAGACTTTGTTGACAGATGACAGATAAAAGGGTGTTTTATCACTCAGTGTTGTTCAAGAGCACAAAGAGCAGCCACATTGGTTCTCGCCCAAGAAAAAGGCACAGCTAAGACAGTGAATTTTATTGGCTGAACATTGGTTCAGCCTTTCTTGGCAGTAATAGGCTTTGGCAACAGGATACTTTTTATAGTGAGACTTCCTACTGCGTTTCTAGAGGTATGCATTCTTTCTCCAAGATAATAATTCCAGTTCTCTAGGAAAACACTGAAGACAAGACACATTTCCAAGCACAAGTGATTAGCTATCAGGAGGTCTAGAGTTGATCTCAAACCTAGCATTTTGGGCAAAAGAAACATGATGGAAGAAAGCAGAGAGCCACCAGGAAACACAGGCAAAAGTATCAACACTGTGTCAGAGTCTGTCAAGAATTCTTTTTGGTCTTGGCTGCCTCAGGATACCGGTCATGTTTTCTACCTAGTGCTTCTTTTGAGCTTTACCTATGCTGTCCTGAAAGCCACCCAGCTATATAGGAAGAGACAGCATCTGATCAATGTTCTCCAATATTTTCCCGGACCTCCCAAACACTGGCTGTATGGCCATATCCACAAGGTAAGATGACTTCCAGAACAGCATTGTCTGTGTGTCTGTGTTTGGGTGTGCATTATTTTGTACATAAAATGGGGTACATGTGGTGGTGGTGGTCCTCTTACTGTTAGGGTCTTGGAAAAATTGTCATGCCTCCTAAAGGCCAAAGCTGCCTTGACAAAAACCACCAGAAACTGGACAGCTGGTACGTAAGGACCTGGGACCCTTTCACACTACATTATTATAGCACTATAATTCCATTTTAACTGCCATAGTTCTATCCCATGAAATCCTGGCATATGCAGTTCAGGGAGGGATACTTAGAGAAAGCTCTAGTGCCTCTGTTATTGCTTCCAACTTATGGCGACCCTAAGGCAAACCTATTATAGGGTTTTCTTGGCAAAAAGAATCCAGAAGGGGTTTGCTACAGCCTCCCTCTGAGAGCGTGGATTTCCATGGTTAAGTGGGGATTTCAGCCCTGGTTATCTGAGGCCTAATCAACTACTCAAACCACTACACCACACTGCCTCTTTCTAGTGCATCACCAGACCACAAATGCCAGAGTTCCATAGGATGCAGCAGTGTCAAAGTGGAATCATAGTGCTATAACTGCGTTGTGTGAAAGGGTCCCTGGTTGTTGTGTTTGTAGTCTCCATTCCACTTTATTTTTCCCCATAAGAAGTGATCTGCTAGCAGAGCAATCCTATATATATCAACACAGATATTAATCCCATTAAGTTCAGTGGGACTTACTTAAGTAGGGATGGGTTCTGAAGAAGGAAGAGAAGAAAGCAGCGTTCGGATGCCAAAGAGAAAAGTTTTCTTAAGCTGTTATGTTCTTACTCATCCTATTAACTTCTCTAGGTCCACACACATTATTTCTGACTCAAGGTGGGATACAAATTATTAAAACCAGTAGTAAGCATTAGAAAGATAAATTGTGTGTGTGTGTATTTGTGATTTAAAAAATAATTAAGCAACCTATTAGAGTTAAAACCATTTACAATTCATTAAAAGGTAATACAACAAAAATCAACAGAACAGCACAACAAACCTTTAAAAGTGCATCACAGTCAATTTCTACAAGCTAGAGTAGGAAGGTTTTTACCTACCAATGGAAGCAGAGCAAGGAGGAAGCAGCCTAGCCTCCTCAGGGACTTTAACTGCCACAGCTTTATCCTATAGAGTCCCGAGATTTGTAGTTTGGGGAGTCACTTGAGTAACTGGCAGAAATTCTAAGCACCCTTCCCTAAACTGCAAATCTCATGACTCCACAGGAAGGGACAACAGTAGTTAAAGTGGCATCAGTTTCCATTAAAATAATGAAACATAAATATTTAACAATAATACTATGCAAGATATTTTAATTTTCATTATATACTGGCATACCTCAGTTAACAAAGAACTTCCTTTTTACAAGCTATTTTAATGTCTGCTCATCTCCTTATCTCTTCCTTGCATTCTGTCTAGCTGGATGCTTTTTAGCAGCACTGGCATCGAGAAAAAGGGCTGGAGAAACACGGACCTGTTGTATTGGGTTGTAGCAGTATGTCTGCAGTAAACTGCAGGGAAGCTTGAGCTAAGAAAGACCAGGTGTGCTAATGGGCTCTCCCATTATCTGGGCAACACAGCTGAGGGTTATAGTCTCTCCTCCAAGGCAAACAAAGGGTTAATGATGCGAAAGGTTAAGTTGCATTTATTGGGTGCCAGCATTGTCAGGGAAAATAGATATTATAATCAGAAGTTTATCCCCCTTTTGGGTAATTTTATTCACCAAGGCATTGAAGATGCCAGCTTGTCTGCTAGAACTCATCAATCTGTCTCTTGTTGTTATGTTTTCTCTGTCCTTCAAAGTTGGGAAGCGAGAAACGAAACCAAAGGCTTTGGGTTTCTTGTTGCTTCTCAGAAGGATTGAATGTTTGGAAAAGTATATAACTGGGAGGGGATTTTGGAGCTAGTTAGTGCCTCCTGCATTTTGGGGGCTCCTTTTCTTTTCTCTTAGCTCCTGAGGAACTTTGGAGCATACAGAAGCATGGATGAATGCCTTCTGTTGTTTATTTCATTTTTGCTTTGCTTTTAATAAAACCATAAAAGAAAAACAGTCTATCTTTCTTTTACACCAGAGGTGTGCATGTCTTTGCCCAAAAGCCCAGGCTATTTCATTGCATGCATCTCTGCTTGGATGAGCAGAGAGTGAACGCGCTCTGCATATTTTACAACAAGCATCACATAGGAGCAACAGAGATCATGAGAGACAATGGCCCAATGAAGGTGACCAGTTTTGGGAGAAGATGGAAGCTTCATGATACTTCTAAGATGAGAGGTTATAAAACATGGTACCACAAGGCATGAGAGAGACTGGAGAGATTTTAGGACTGATGGAGAGGTAGGGGAGGTGCCGCCTGCCTCACTATTCCTGAGGAAACTTGGTTGTAGGCTGGACAAAGTGGTCCAAACATCCAGCTTTCCATGAACATCGAAAGACCCCAACACCATCTGTATCATGAGTATGAATGTTCAGCTAGTTGTGTTAGGGCATATGTTTCTTTTTAGCCTTGGCTAACATGACTTAAACTGATTTTGTAATGTTGCAACTATTCCTAAGCAACTATTTAAACCTGAAGGAAGGTGCCTTCATGTCCAAGATACTCTTTTGCTAGTGTAAGATTGATGGCTTAGAATAAAAGCTCTCCATAAAAGATCTCTTCTTTTCCAGTCTCTCCTTATGTGCCTTTGCTTGATATGTGTGTGCAAGTGTGTATAGGATTCTCATTTCCCATAGGAGAGGGAAAGAAAAGCTCTGCAAACTCAGTGGTGGGAAAAGTAGAAGTTAAACCTCTCTGTAATTTCCCACTAAGGAGATTTTCACACCGGGGCAAAAGCCCCGGTTCTATCCCGCAAGCCCCTCTCCTGTACCTGCAATGGAATGGAGCTAAAAGTTTGCACACTTACCTCCATTCTGCTCCAGGAACGGGCCTCCTTCCTCCTTGTCTGCTGGCTGTAAATGCAGCCATCGTAAAGGCTGCCTTTATGACCGGCCAACTGAAATCCCATTCATTCTCGCGAGAGAACAAGCAGGAGGGAAATTCAAAAGTACCCCCCCAGCTGTCAAATAAATAGGGAAAAAACCACAAAGCAAAAACAAGGAACCTGGGGAGGGGGAAAGGGTCCCACTTACCTGGATGTCCCGATCGTGGCAGGAAGTGATTGCCACAGAGCTCCTCCCCTGTCCCTGTCATTCCAGAACAGGGATGATGGGGGTCCTATTCACACACCCGCGTTCCGTTACAAAATACTATATCACGGGGAGAAATCAGAACAGCCACGCTGTGGGAACAGAACAGGGTGAACGTCATCTGAAAGAAAACTCTTTCAGTGACCCTGTTCCATTCCTGCAACGGGTCAAAGTGGCTGTGTGAAAATCTCCTTAGTTACAGAGTCACATGGAGTAAATTAGTGGGTGGAGACGTCTAGATAGAATTTGGAGTTCCCTCTGCTATTCAAGAGCAGGAGATGGGCCAGAGGCTGTCACACCAGGATTCTACTCTACTGATCCTACTGTACATAGATGCATGCCTGCCTGCCTGCCTACCTGCGATAGGCAAGGTAAGCTGCCTCCACAATTCCTTACTGAGCATCGTTGAACAGAAAGCAGAGGGAAAAGGGGAGAGGAGATAATCCTAAATCGCCAGCTATCCTCAACGTATTAGAATAGCATAGATTTATACATTTGCCCACTAAATCGGAAATCATAAGAAAAGGGGAGATGATAAAACTCATCCTTGGATGCATTTTGGAAGAAGGTTTGAAGTGGTCTCCAGAAAGTTCAAACACATTTTTGTTTACTTAATGCAATAATACTTGACCTGTACATATTGTTAGAATGGGATAAAAAGTTTGCTGAAATATGTTGAACTTCTTATCTTTTTTGTGGAGCAGGAACCTATCCCTATTCTTTAGAAGTTGTTTCTAACTCTGGTACCTGTTAAAGAAGTAAAGCCCAGGAACACATCTACTTTGTTAACTGAGGTATAACTATCTTATAATCAGAAAACTTCAGTTTGCCAAGTTTAGTGGCCATATCACAGCCTTAAAATTCAGAATTCAGACTCGGGGTTCTGACTCTTTGGAAGATATTCCAGTCAGGCCCACCGGTGTAATAAAATTCACTTTCCAATCCGTGGGTCTGCTGTTCCATGATTTCTGCATCAATTCCATAGTTCTATAGTCTTTGCTTAACCCCCACTAACCTGTGCTTTACCCTTCATTATCTAATGCAATTTGCATCACTGACCAGATATGCAAACGTAATGCCCATGATATATTGTAAACTGATTACTGACATTTAAACAAATAATGTAGATGACACCAGAGGAAGAGTTCTTGAGTGCAGCAGCCTGGACAGAAAAATACCCCCATTGTCATTCGCTATGGTATGGACAATTCTTAGCTTGCTTGCTCATCAACCACCCTGAATATGCGAAAGTGATCTTTAGCAGAAGTGGTAAGAAATTCATTATCATATAGCCCTCTCTGATCCTCTGTTGACATTTCACACATTTATCCCACAACAGTAGTTTATTTATGCTGTTTGTTTTCTTGATATTTTAAATTCTATTTGTGTTTAGATTCATTTCAAATTTTAGGACAAGCAAGTCCTGAAAAGCAGAGATGAGCAACATTCTGTTTGTAACATAAACGAAACTTGAAGACCATCCTACAGATCCTTCTCCTACAGTGCTTTGGCAACATATCAAAAACAGTATCCTCCAGTCTGCAGAAGAATCCCTCGGGTTCTCCCACAAGAAAAATCAAGACTGGTTTGATGAAAACAACCAAGAGATCCAGGAGCTGTTGGCAAGGAAGAGAGCTGCTCACCAGGCATACCTCGCCCAGCCAACCTGTCATGTAAGAAAAGCAGCTTTCCGCCTCACATGTAGCAAACTACAACAAAAACTCCGAGACATGCAGAACAAGTGGTGGATCAATTTAGCAGAAAAGACACAACGCTGTGCAGATCTGGGTGATCATAGAGGATTTTATGAAGCTCTTAAAGCAGTGTTTGGACCTACTTATCAGGTCCAAAGCTCCTTATACAGTACAGATGGTCAAACATTAATTACTGATAAAGCCTCCATCCTAAATCGTTGGGCTGAACATTTTCAAAGTCTCTTTAGCGCCAACCGAGTAGTCCAAGCCTCAGCTATCCAAGATATGATACAAAAACCAATGAAAAATGAATTGGACATAGCTCCCACTTTGGAAGAGACCTTTAAGGCCATACAGCAGATGAAAAACGGCAAGGCAGCTGGGATTGATGGAATCCCACCTGAAGTTTGGAAACACGGAGGTCATGCACTCCACGAAAAATTCCACGAATTCCTTGTGAATTGCTGGGAAAAAGGGGAACTGCCATCAGACCTCCGAGATGCAGTCATCATCACCCTGTACAAGAAAAAAGGAGCAAAATCCGACTGCTCAAACTATCGAGGCATAACACTGCTCTCTATTGCTGGAAAAATCCTTGCAAGGATACTCCTGAACAGATTAGTTCCTGCTATTGCAGAAGAACTTCTCCCTGAAAGCCAATGTGGCTTCAGAGCCAATAGGAGTACTACAGACATGGTATTTGCCCTTAGGCAACTGCAAGAAAAATGTAGGGAGCAGAACAAGGGTCTCTATGTAACATTTGTCGACCTCACCAAAGCCTTTGACACTGTAAGTAGAAAAGGTCTGTGGCAGATCCTGGAAAAACTAGGATGTCCCCCCAAATTCCTTAAAATGATTATCTTGCTACACGAGGGCCAGCGTGGTCAAGTCAGATATGGCGATGCTCTTTCAGAGCCCTTTCTAATAACTAATGGAGTGAAGCAAGGTTGTGTTCTTGCACCAACTTTATTTACAATCTTCTTTAGCACGATGCTCCAAAGGGCTATGGCAGAGCTTGAAGAAGACCACGGCATCTATATACGCTACCGTACTGATGGTAGCTTGTTTAACTTAAGCCGTCTGAGGGCTCACACTAAGACTCTAAACTATCTAGTCCATGAGCTGCTCTTCGCCGATGATGCTGCCCTTGTTGCCCACACAGAAGCAGCTCTGCAGCGCCTAACGTCCTGCTTTGCAACAGCTGCAGAGCTGTTTGGGCTAGAAGTCAACCTGAAGAAAACAGAAGTTCTTTACCAGCCTGCACCACAGGACGAACACCACCATCCCCACATTGCCGTCGGCAAATCAGTGCTCAAGTCCGTTCAGCAGTTCACCTACCTGGGAAGCATCATCTCCTCAGATGCCAAGATTGACAAAGAGATCGATCACAGATTAGCAAAGGCATATAGTGCATTTGGAAGACTTCACAAAAGAGTCTGGAGCAATAAACACCTGAGGCAAAGCACAAAAATCAGTGTGTATAGAGCCATCGTACTGTCTATCCTCCTTTATGGATCTGAAACATGGGTTACCTATCGCCACCACCTACGACTCCTCGAGCGCTTTCATCAGCGCTGTCTACGCACAATCCTAAATATACACTGGACTGACTATGTGACGAATGTTGCTGTCCTTGAACAAGCAGGGATCACCAGCATTGAGGCCATGATATTGAGAACACAGCTGCGCTGGGCAGGGCACGTTTCTAGGATGGAGGACCATCGCCTCCCAAAAATACTACTCTACGGTGAACTCGCCACGGGTCAGCGTAAGAGGGGCGCTCCAAAAAAGCGATACAAAGACTCCCTGAAACAACATCTCAGGCTTGGCCAAATTGATCACCAACAGTGGTCCGCCCTGGCCTCACATCGGGAGGCATGGAGACGCAATATCCACAATGCTGCAGCCTTATTTGAGAACTCACGACGAACAAGTCTTGAAGAGAAACGACAACGCAGAAAGAATCACAACCCAAAAACATCACCCAAGGAGACCTTCTGCTGCGCTTTTTGCAACCGGACTTGTTTATCTCGGATTGGCCTTTTTAGTCATCAGCGCGCTTGCAGAAGGCGCGGGATGAGTCCTTCCTGAATCTTCGTTTGCGAAGAAAAGCCAGATATGTTTGCAATGCCTGCTGTATACCAGTTTCTCTCTTGACCCTGGCCAGTATGAGAATGGTGCATGCATATGTGGTCAGTGCATTGCTCAGTGCTATGCTATGCTGTTCATGGTCAACTGTTTCAATGCATTGACTCACATTCACATGTGCAAAGAAATGGGATCATGTGCTGTATCTCTCAACTGAAGGAGGCGGGGGGGGGGGAGATATGTGTTTGGAAAATTCCCTAGTTTGCAGCAACAGAATACAGTTTAGAAAATGAAACCTCTACATTTGTACTCACAAAAGACTATTTCATTTCATGTAATGATATCTGTTTCTTTCTTGTTTATATAATTATTTAGATCCTAAATTTCTTTTCGTATATGGCTTCCTAATTCCATGGATTGGTATGTACAGTTCCTTTCTAATTACATAAATCATTGTATTCTGTGTCATATTTGTGACATCAGACATGTACATATATGTTCATGTTTCAAATTTGTCTACAGAAATTTTCTGGTGTGTATTTTCTAAAATAGTACTTGCTGGAGGGTTTACATGTCAAATGCATTTGTTTGGCAGGGCATTTCAGCTAATGGTATTTGGGAGTCAGATCTTTAAATGTACCATACTAAATTTGAAAATTCTAAATTTGAAACATAGATTTAGAATTCTCAGCCAAAGAGCCCCAACTACAAACTCCAGGATTCCATAGGATGCAGCCAGGGCAGTTAAAACCACAGTCCTAAAATTGTGTAGTGTGAAAGGGCCCTATGTGTAGTGTGAAAGGGTCCACTGCTCCATCCAGTAGAATCCTGGGGTTTGTAATTTGATGAGGCACTTGAGCTCTCTGGCAGAGAATTTTAAATATTGCTCCCTAAATTGCAAATCCTAGGATCCCCACAGGGGATGGAACCATGGCAGTTAAAGTGGACTCATACTGCTAGAACTGTGTCATGTGAAAAACACCAAATTGTAGTCAAGCCAGTTCTATTGGGGTGGGGGATGCCTGTGAAGCCACATTGCTCCAGGTTTTTAGATCTCAGAAGACCTAACTACTTGCTTAAGGTGGTTTTTTTTTTTTTTTTTTTTGGAGTTAAATTTTAATGTGATATGTTCTGATCTGCAATTATTTTAGCATTCTCTAGACTGGGGGTGGTGGTGGTGGTATCATTTCCTGATGGTTGTTAATTGTATATTTTATTTATTATTGTGGGTTCATCCAGACTGGCAGTTTGTGTCACATGATGCCACACTATTCAATGTTTCGTCCCCATCCAAAGAGTCTCCTGGCTTAAAAAAAAAAATTCCAGTAAAAAGGTAGCACCTTTTAGTTCATCGATTAACATCTTGCCTGTAATTTGGGGTTGTGTTGCTAGATAATGGTTGTGTCCAACACCCTCCCACTGCTCCCCATATTACTTCCCATTGTGTTTTGAGCTGTGTTGTAGTCCTCAATATGATTTTTCACCCCAATACTTCCTTAATATTTTAGTTTTAAAAAAACCTTGGGCCCATCTACACGAGGGGAAAAATCCCAAATACCTCATACTATTGGCATCTTGCAGCAGCAGCAACATGTCCAAACGGTTTTTCTGGCCTCAGAAGCCCCCATAAGCCTTGCATTCCTGATGGCGGCTGTGAGTGATTTACTCGCTTTAGTTCTTTACTACCGCCAGGTGTTTTTTTTTAAAGTCATCCCAATGTGTGCTAGTGCAATAGAGCGATTCTCAAAAGCAAAACAGAAAATATTTATTCTTTTTATCGCCTTAGCAAGCAATCGCTAAGGTGAAAATCCAACAGGGTGGCAGTGGGCGCTTGCCCTCCCACCAAGTCCCACCCCTGCTCTTGCCTGGCCAATCAGCTTTGTGCTTCCCTTTGAGTTTTTTATTGTTCTATAGTCCAAACGAACAAAAATGTGTACCTGCCGTGCAGTTTGTGAAAAAATACGAGGAAATCTGTGAAGGGTTTTACAACGTTGTTTTTGCCGTTTTGGCCCTCCTTCTTCTGAATAGTGTGGACTGGCGCTGGATCCCATTTAGACTGGTAGGATTCCCGGCGAATTCCATGAGGGGTATTTTCACCATTTAGATGGGCCCCTTGAGAACTTTAGCACTATTGGTATGAACAGCTGTGGTGGTCTTGCTTGGTCCCATCCCTCCTGCCCACAAGATAACACCCACACCCTTTCTTCATTATCAGCCTCTTCCAATGCCTCATTTCACACAAGGAGCACAGGTGTGTATGGGTGATCTCACCCCAAAGAAAATCACAGCAATATGGCCATTCATCACAGTAGACAGTAGTGCTAAAGGTCTAAAGAGATTAAACTGCTTTGGATCTCATACTTGGAGAAAGGCAAATAAAATAAATAATAAAAAAAACATGCAATACCTTTCTCCATGGGATGGTGAGAGTTTCCTGGGAGAGGTACTGGGGAAGGGGAGATTGAAAATGCACAGACAGAGGGATGTAAAAGCATAGGAAGTTAACATCCACAGCCCACAACATAAGGCACTGCCTTCAAACAAAAGGAACTACAACAACATATGTAGATTTGGAATGCAAATAATAAATAAAACAAAAAGCATACTGAAATGTACCAGGATAGGAAGAAATGGTGCATTTTACTATGGAGTAAAATGTTGTGGTAATTAACAGAAATTCTCTGGAAATAGACTTATACAAGAAAAATACCATTTGGACCTCAAAAATTTAAGTAATAAGTAAAACAATGAAAACCACCATGTTCCAACATATTTAGCCAACGTGGATGAGTGCACATATTGGTTTTAAATATGCACAGTGCCTAGAGATGTTTGCACCCTTAAAGGTAGCATTAAAATGTTTAAAAGCAAACAAGCAGACACTTTGGGCTTTTGTTTCTGACCTTCTCCTTTTGCCTGGTAGGAAAGGGGTTGTTGATCCTGGATGGACCTAAATGGCAGCAACACCGGAAGCTGCTGACCCCAGGCTTTCATTATGATGTTCTAAAGCCTTACGTCACTGTCATGGTTGAATCAGTCAAAGAGATGCTGGTAAGAAATCTCATTGCCATGCTTATAAGTTCTGTTCTGTTCACCGCCTTCATGGGAAACTGCTACCACTTTAATGTAGTGGTCCAGTTTAGTGGTCTTAATCCTAAGTAAAACTTTGAGGATGCTTCGGTGGCTTTTAATTCCTTCCCCCTTTCATCTCCAGGTCTCCTTTGTCATGATGCAAGGGTCTTTTGATAGTTTGCTTCAGGAGGTTTCTTTGGAATCTGAAGCCCACCTGAGTAGGTGAAATGATCTGGGTGAGCTTTTCAGATGGGGCCAAAGAATTTATGCCACCATGTCTGATATGGAAGGAGGACAACGAATTTAAAAGGCCTACATAAACATCACTTTATATATCTAAATTAAATTATAATTTTCAGTTTCTGACTTTAATCAATTTCTGTGTGTTTTATCTCCTTAGGTAAAGCTTGACTATCAATGCATCACTTTTCATGTACTGGCCTCATTTTACTACATAGATTTGTAGGCCACAGGCTCCATCTAGTTTTTCAGCTGGACTAATTAAGATTTTTAAAACAACCAATGCATTCTAGAGGTTTGTGATATCAACAGAGTTCAAATGATCTCATCCCATGAACTGAAAATATATGTAGTAGGCATATGGCCAGACCCTTTCTACTAATCTGGCTATTATCTTTGCAAAAATCTTTCCCAAATGAAAAGATTATCTGCAAGGAGACATTGGTAGGTAGTAGAGAGAGTGGTTAATCCTCAATGATACTTCCTAATTGTTCTCCCCAAGGGCTTTAGGGATGATCCCAGCTAACTTGTTTCAAGCAGTAGGATGTGAAAGGATTACTAGCAGGGATACAGCAAAAAGTGAGTGAAGGAGAAGTGTAGCGTAGTAAAGAGAAGTTAGGTAACACTTGTTGCCCAATTATTTCCCCTTGCAAATGTTCTCATCCACTCAGTGCATTAGTATCTTGAGATGCAACCATGCAGTGGGCTGCCCTATGATCACCTTAAACTCTGCACTTCTGCCTTCAGTATTGTGAATGTGGAACAGAAGTCAGACCCACAACAACCAAGAGGTGCAGAGGAAGCGCTGGCTGTGTTTTCAAATCTCACTACAATTTAGCTGGCATCTCTGAGATTTGGCCAAAAAGGCTTTTTAATTTTCAAGTGTTCATAGAGTACCCCACATTCTACCCTAGAATAGTACTGTACTTCTTAAGCTGTCTGATGCAGAGAACCAGCAATGTTTTTCACCTATGTGCAGAGATTAGTACCTTATTTGTGCCCATTGGCTACAACTGTTCCTTTCCTTCCTGCAAGCACTGCAGGGACCAAAAGCAGATGGCTCAGGGACCAGCACTTTGGTCCATGGACTGCCACTTTGAATAGCACTGCCTTACAGCAAGTAACACAGAGGCATGATGAAAGTGAGCAGAATGCTCACAGATTTATTCAGAGTTTGCATGCTAACACAGAGACATTAGGAAAACAATGGAAGCTTGCTCCTTGAGGCTGCATCTCAGACAAAGGCATCAAGAAAAGAATGCAGGCAGGCTCTCCCTCTCCCCATTTAGGGAATTTTTTTAGGGAATTTTTTATTGGAGTAAGACCATTCTACTAAAAAATACACCCGACCGCAAAAGGCCATAACAATAATACAAAAACAATACTAATTATTTTCCTCTTTTCTTACTAATACAAAAGTAAATCTATCCTAACACTAATGTATTTTTCCCTTTAATCTAAACACACTATAATCACATTATATTTACACATTATAATTATACCTACTTAGAAATGGAAAAAACCAATAAAATATTAATTAAAAATAATAATACAAAATAATACAAAATTAATAAAATATTTATTTAAAATATCATTTTATGTTATTGCTGGGGTCGTCTCACTAAACCACGGCCAAAACTTTTTCCAACGATAGCTTGGCAATTTCCCTTTTTCACTCAGAGCTAAATTTTCAATTACATTCTTCACATAATAGGCAGTGCCTTTTACATCCTGCAGATTTTGACTTTTCACCTCCTTTTGTCTCTGGAAAACTAACCCTAACATCACATAGAGGTTTACCAAGCGCACCGTGAACCAGGGCACTTTCCAAAACCTCTCAGCCATGGCGGAACCAGGCTCCTTCCTCTTCCTCTTTTGGCCCACTGACTTTCTGGGTCCCCTGACACCCTCTGGAGGCTCAGTCCCCGAAAGCACCGTCTCCCAAGCCTGCTGTGCCAAATCTGGCCAATCCAGGACCCGGGCCACCTCCTCCCATGTTTCCCGGGCACTTGGTTATACCTTATATAGTTTAAGAGTCATGTAGGCATAGTTAACCATTTGCTAACCATCTGTCTGTGATATACTCAATCACTAGGATCAAAGAGGTGCAACTAGCAACTTAAGGTAGGGATGTAAAATACATCAAAGCAATCTACCATGTGAAGAATATAGATAGCAGGATAAACTGGGTTGTAAAAGTAAGTTAATTTCCAAGCTCTTTCCTCAAAGATTACTTTGAAGATATGTATTACCCAATTTAAAGGCAGGAAGAAAAGGGGGGCGTGAGATTCCCTTAAGGTGTCTGGTATGCCAGACAGCTGGGACTTACAGGCTCCCCCACAGCACTGCCCTAGAATATGACCCAGTGTCCAATAATAAGTCAGTCATTTTGGAGAGTTCCTTCTTATCATTCCATTCTCTTCTTAAAACATTAGGATATACTGGGAAAGCTGGTCTCTACAGACAGTGCACCATCAGTGGAGATATTTGAACATGTCAGTCTGATGACTCTTGATACCATCATGAAATGTGCCTTCAGCTATAAGAGTAATTGTCAAACAGAAAGGTCAGTATAAGATGTCTTCTTTAAACAAAGCAAGAATCATGGGCATATCACACCCTCCAACATTCACAGATGAAAACGGGGACACATCTGGCCAAGCAACATCAGAGTGTGGTCAAGATGACAAATGTTACTAATGAGGAACAGCACACAAGGTAGGAGGGGATGCAGCAGTTTGCTTTTGCCTGAGTTTTCTGGGAAGTGCGACACTCTGCCCCCTCCTCCTCTGCTTCCCCCTGATGAGTTAACTAATTTTGCATTTTGAACTCGTTTGCAGCAATTGAAGTAAGCTGAGGACAAAGGGGGGAAGAGGAAGAGGAGAGAGAAACTGGGGGCTTGTCTATGGGTGAAAATACTCCTCGTAGAATTTGAGGAGAATATGATTTGTCTTAATGAGATCCCACATCACTCTGCCATATTTGGAAGGAGGGGGGCCAAAACCTTCAAAAACTATGCAGGAAAAGCCTTCATGGCTTTTCCAGAAGTTTATAAAAAGCTCCTCGGGGAACGCACATTCCTGCTCGTTGGGACAATTGATTCACTTTGCTGTGCGTTCCCAATAAGAGCAGAAGTGAAAGCTGATTGGTCAGACGTGCACAGGGGGCAGAGCTTGCTGGCAAGGCAAGTGCCCTGAACTGCCATGCTGAATTTTTGCTGTAGCAGTTGTGCGCAGAAGTAATGAAACAGCCTCTTCTCTCTCTTTTTTCAATTTATTTAAGCAGAATACTGCACTTCCGCACCTTGGATATGCTTAAAAAACACTATAGTAGCACCCTCATATCCACTGATTCACAAACCGTGGATTCAATTATCTGTGGTTGGCAATGGCAGGAGGAAGGGAGAGGGAGAAGGGATCTTACCTCCCCTCTTCCTTCCCCTGGGAGGGCTCCTGTCTCCATGGTGGCGAAGGGGGTGGAGAAGCAATCTTACCCCCCTTCCCCCCGCCATGGCCCCACCGCAGCAGCGATTGCAGAGGAGGAAGGAGGTGAGATCGCTCCTCCAGCCCCTTTGCCCCCACCATGGCCCCGCTGAGGTGGTGATCATGGGGGGAAGGGGGGGTGAGATCACTCCTCTGTCTCCTTCCCCCTTCATCCCTGCCATGACCCCGCTATTTCTCCCTTCTCCCTTCGCCCCCAGGATCACAGCCGCTGAGACGGGAGCCCTCCCAGGTGAAGGGACAGAGCGATCTCTCTCCCCCCTTCCCCCTTTGCCCCTGCAATCACCACTGCAGCGGGGCCATAGTGGGGGGGAAGGGGGAAGGGGGAAGGGAGGGGGAGGAGCAAACTCACCTCCCCCCTTCCTCCCGGGATGGCCCCCCAGGATGGCGTTCATTATTATCGCATAATTCACCATCCACGGGAGGCCCCAAAACCAATCCCCCGTGAATACAGGGGTGCTACTGTATTCAGCGGCAGTAACTGGTGACAGTAAAATGTGAGTAATTCATTCGCACCAACCATCTTGATTCACAGACATGCCCATTTGAACAACGAATGCGGATAGCTTTGCATGCCTGTGATCTTGCCAAAAAATTGTTGAGACAAATGGAAGCTGCTGTGAATTGGCATTAGTGCACATCAACCCACATTTTATAGCCTTGTATAGACAAGGCCTGGGACATTTCAAAAGCAACTGAAAAGTGGCATGACAGAGGATTATTCAGGACTGTCCCTGTGCAATAAGAACACTTGGAGGGTGTGCCATACACAACCCTGCTTGCCTTCACTGGCATGAGAAGGAACTGCAGGATTCCAGCAACCTCTGCAATTTATAGTTGCATCTGCTTGCACTCCAGTGTGGGAAATGATAGCATGGAAGGAATTTTTCATCAAATACCTCCTTGTCTCAGCAACACTGTTTTTGTTGTATGCCTTCAAGTCATTTCTGATTTATAGTGACCCTAATGAAAACCTATCACAGTGTTTTCTGTGCAGAATTTGTTCAGAGAGTATGTGCCCTTGCCTTTCTCTGAAGTTGAGAGTGTGACCTGGAGCCTGTCTATACAAGCCCCAAAACATGGAGAGACCCACAGTAAAGACAAGTCACAGCAGCTGCGATCCTTTCCCATTGTCCAAGGCTGGAAAGGAATGTAAATAGCCGCTTGGCCAGCTGCTCGGATGGGGAGGTCCCGTCAATGAAAAGTGATGCCTTACTAATGGCTGCAGCACAGGAGCAGAACATGATGAGGACAACATTGTCTGAAACCAGGTCCCGTTTGTGGGATAGTAACTTCATCCTGGCGTTCTGCTCTGATTCTTTTTGCTGCATCTGATATTCTCCTATGTCTGCTTCCTGTGTCTTACTATATTCTACTTCCTTTTTGTCTGCAGGAATAATACCTACATTAATACTGTCTATGACCTTTCCTACATGTTTAATGAGAGGCTGAAGTCACCATTGCTCCATAATGACCTCATTTACTGGTTTAGCTCCCAAGGGCGCCGGTTTCGCAAGGCTTGTAGACTAGCCCACCTTCACACAAGTATGTTTTATTAAAATGGTCCTTTTCCCTGCACCAATGTAATTCAAATATTTCTGGAGATTGCATGGTCTTTGCTGAATTGTTAAGCATTCAGATGGGTCAAAAGAGCCAAAAGAAAGACAAAATTAAGAATTTTGGCTTAATTCACTGCTTTTTCTGCCCTTTAAAAGAGAACAATAATTTTCCTCTTGCCTTTCCTTCAGGTTCTTCCTGTTTAGTTCATTTACTGTTAGCACTGTCATGTTGGAAGCAAAGAGGCATCAATGCCTCTTAGATGAGCGACAGAGGGGACTCTAGAGAGAATGCCTGCTCTTTTGCTTTACCTCTCTGTTTCTTCTTTCTTTGATTTATGTATTCAAACCTTTTTTCTTCCTCCCTGCTTGTAGCCGTCACTTCTCCCTTCTCCTAAGAAGTCATTATCGTATGAACCCCATTCTTGCTACACGAGATCTGTTCTTGCTGCCATCATGTTAGCAAAAGTAAATGGATACATACTGGTTTGGGAGCCCTCAGTATCGCACATCCCTTCAATAGTGTGACTGGGGCTGTTTCAGCCATTGATGGCCCCTCGGTTCACATCTGGACTCCCCCTTAACCCCACCTCCCTGCCCTATTGCCCTATCCAGCATGCCTTTTGTGTATTTTTATTTTTACTTTTAGTTGTAATGCAATTTAGCAATTATGGCAATGTGATTTAGTGAAACAAAGGAAAAAAGGAAAGGAAAGAAACTGGGGCAGGGGGAGAAAACCAGCCTGTTTGGGGATAGCAAGGGGGAGGGGGAGAGATAAAGGGGAGGAGACAGAGACCACGTGACTGCCAAATCTCTGGATTGCAGCCAATGAAATTTATCAGGCCTGAGGACTCATGGCATAGCAGTGTGATTGGGAGCTTATTGATCGGTGTCCCAAGTCAGTGGCAAGGAATGCCCTAACCATACTTTGGAGACACAATAGCAATGATTTGGAGGTGATGTCATGTGAGACGTATTGCCAAAGGCACTATTATCCAGCTTTAATTCTGATTTAAAAGGCTTGTGTAATAAGAGAGGGTCCATGAGGCTCCAGACATATAATGGATGCTAGCTAACATCCACACATGAGAGCTAGCTTTTAGGGGTTGTTCTAACAAAGTCTGGGTCAACTTCTTTTGTCTTTCTCCTTTTCTATGCCAAGATGGATTTTCTGAAACAACAAATGTACGGTAACTTTCCTTTTTTTAACCTTATAAGAGTATCCTGAGTCATTTCTCCTGTTTCTACCACAAGCTCATATTGCAGTAGTTCCTCTGCACTCTGCTTGATCTCTTACCTTTCCTTCAGGTTCTTCCTGCTTAGTTCATTTACTATTAGCACTTCAGTGTGCTTTTAGCTGGATTTTCTTGCCTTTTGACTTCCATTCAGCCAGAGTTCTCACCTTCTCAATCCTCTCTTGCATGAAATTTTAGTGCCAATCAAAATGAGAACCTTTTCTTCTCTCACAGAAGCTAGACTTCAAAAACTATTTAGAATCATAGAATCATAGAATCATAGAATTGCAGAGTTGGAAGAGACCACGAGGGCCATCCAGTCCAACCCCCCTGCCACGCAGGAAATCACAATCAAAGCATCCCCGACAGATGGCCATCCAGCCTCTGTTTAAAGACCTCCAAGGAAGGAGACCCCACCACGCTCCGAGGGAGTGTGTTCCACTGCCGAACAGCTCTTACTGTCAAAAAGTTCCTCCTCATGTTGAAGTGGAATCTCTGTTCCTGGAGCTTGCACCCATTGCTCCGTGTTCCAGTCTCTGGAGCAGCAGAAAACAAGCCTGCTCCATCCTCAGCGTGACATCCCTTCAAATACTTAAACAGGGCTATCATATCGCCTCTAAACCGTCTTTTTTCCAGGCTAAACATACCCAGCTCCCTAAGTCTCTCCTCATAAGGCATTGTTTCCAGACCTTTCACCATTTTAGTTGCCCTTCTCTGGACACGCTCCAATTTGTCAATATCCTTTCTGAATTGTGGTGCCCAGAACTGGACACAGTATTCTAAGTGAGGTCTGACCAAGGCACAATAGAGTGGCACTATTACTTCCCTTGATCTAGACTTCTATTGATACAGCCCAAAATTGCATTGGCCTTTTTAGCTGCCGCATCACACTGTTGGCTCATGTTCAACTTGTGGTCTACTAGGACTCCTAGATCCCTTTCACACGTAGTCTCATTCAGCCAGGTCTCTCCCATCCTATATTTATGCATTTCATTTTTCCGCCCTAAATGCAGTACTTTACATTTCTCCGTATTGAATTTCATTTTGTTAGCTTTGGCCCAGTTCTCCAGTCTATCCAGGTCATTCTGAATTTTGATCCTGTCCTCTAGGGTATTAGCTACTCCTCCCAATTTGGTGTCATCTGCAAATTTGATAAGTATGCCCCTAATTCCCTCATCTAAGTCATTGATAAAGATGTTGAATAGCACTGGGCCCAGGACAGAACCCTGTGGCACCCCACTGGTCACATCTTTCCAAGAGGAAGAGGTATGCAAGGTATGCAATGTCCACAGCATTCCCTTCATCTACCAAGCTGGTAACTTTATCAAAAAAAGAGATCAGATTAGTCTGGCATGACTTGTTTCTCTGAAACCCATGCTGACTTTTTGTGATTATGGCATTGCCTTCTAAATGTTCACAGACTCTCTGTTTAATGATCTGTTCTAGAATCTTCCCTGGTATTGATGTCAGACTAACTGGACGATAGTTGTTGGGATCCTCTTTTTTCCCTTTTTTGAAGATGGGAACAACGTTTGCCCTCCTCCAGTCTGCTGGGACTTCTCCTGTTCTCCAGGAGTTCTCAAATATTATTGCCAATGGCTCTGAGATTATATTTGCCAGCTCTTTTAATACTCTTGGATGTAGTTCATCTGGTCCTGGAGATTTAAATTCATTTAGATTAAGAAGGTATTCCTGTACTACCTCTTTACTTATTTTGAGCTGGATTTCCCCTATTGTGTCCTCTGTTCCATTCTCCTCAGGTTGGTCCTCCTTTTCCTTTTCTGAAAACACTGAGGCAAAGAAGGTGTTGAGTAATTCTGCCTTTTCTCTGTCCCCTGTTAGCATTTTGCCATCTTCTCCACGTAGCGGCCCTATCATTTCCTTCTTCCTCCTTTTGCTGCGGACATACCCAAAAAAACCCTTTTTATTGTTCTTAACCTCCCTAGCAAGCCTGAGCTCATTCTGCGCTTTAGCTTTTCTGACTTTACTCCTACACGTGTTCGCTATCTGTTTGAATTCTTCTTTGGTGATTTCCCCCCTTTTCCATTTCCTATACATGTTCCGTTTAAAACTTAGCTCCATTGAAAGTTCTTTAGTCATCCATCCTGGTTTCTTGAGACACCTCCCATTTTTCTTCCTCAATGGTACTGTTTGAAATTGTGCCTTCAGTATCTCCCTTTTGAGAAAGTCCCATCCGTCTTGAGGTCCCTTCTCTTTTAGTATTCTTGACCATGGGATCATCCCCAGTATTTCCCTGAGTTTATTGAAATCAGCTCTCCTAAAGTCAAGAATGCGTGTCTGACTATGCCTGGCTTCTCCTTTCCATTGTATAACAAACTCCAGGAGAACATGATCACTCTCACCTAAGGATCCCACCACTTGCACCCCATTGACCAGGTCGTCTCTGTTGGTTAGGATCAGATCTAAAATAGCTGACCCCCTTGTTGCCTCTTCCACCTTTTGGACCATGAAATTGTCTTCCAGGCATGTAAGGAATTTGCTAGACCTTGTAGTTTTGGCTGAGTTAGATTGCCAGCAAATATCAGGATAGTTGAAGTCACCCATCACTACTACATCTCTCCTTTCTGCATGTATGTTCATCTGTTCTAGAAAGGCAACATCCAATTCCTCCATCTGATTTGGGGGTCTGTAGTAGAGTCCCACAATAACATCCCTGTTGTTTCCCTCCCCTTTAATTTTTATCCAAATGCTCTCCACCTGGCTTCCAGTATTGATGTCATGGATCACTTCACTGGTGTAAATATCCCTGACATATAATGCTATTCCTCCTCCTTTCCTGTTTGGCCTGTTTCTCCTATAAAGGTTATACCCCTCTATTCCTACATTCCAATCATGAGACTCGTCCCACCAGGTTTCAGTAACGCCTATTATATCATATTTGTTTTGTAGTGCAAGGAGTTCAAGTTCATCTTGCTTATTTCCCATGCTCTGTGCATTAGTGTAGAGACATCTGAGACCATGTGTTCCCTTTACTTGCTCCCTGTGCAAGTTTTTTTGCCTCCCACTGTTGGGTCCTTGCGCTGTTTGCCTTGTTCCCTCTATGACAGTTTGACTATTTTCTCCAGCCCTTTTGCCTTCCAGAATACTGTCTCCCTCCCCCATTTGACTCAGTTTAAAGCCCTCCTGATCAAATTCTTGAGACTGTTGGCAAAAATGTTTCTTCCAACTGTTGTAAGATGCACCCCATCTCTTGCCAGAAGTCCCCCCGCATGGAAGCGCAGTCCATGATCCAAGAATCCAAATTGTTCTCGGCGACACCATCTACGGAGCCAGTTGTTTATGTCGGCTATTTTCCTCTCCCTTCTTGGACCATGCCCTTCAACTGGCAGAAGAGACGAGATGACCACCTGTGCGTTCATTTCTTTCAGCTTCCTCCCCAGGGCCTCATAATCTCTTCTGATCTTGGGAAAGCTGTGCCTTGCAGTATCATTGGTTCCCACATGGACCAAAAGGAAGGGGTAATGATCCGTAGGCTTGACGAGTCTTGTCAGCCTCTCGGTCACATCACAGATCTTTGCCCCAGGGAGACAACACACCTCCCGAGTCATCTTGTCAGGCCCACATACCACTGCTTCTGTACCCCTCAGCAAGGAGTCCCCCACCACCACCACACGCCTCCGCTGAGGCTTCGCAGCTGCTGTTCCTTGCGGTGGTCCTCTCAAGGTCCCCTGCTCTACCCCTGAAGTCTGTCCATGCTGTTCTTCCTCGTTGTCCTTGATAAGGGAAAGGGCTTCGAATCAATTCTGTAGCTGCAAGCTGCTGGAAGAATTTAGTTCCTTGAGTCACTGAAAATTCTAAACTATCATTTCAGCTCAGCCAGGGGATTCAATTTTGCTTAACTCTTGTGCTCATCTTTAATTTCTGCTTATGTCTACTGCAGATAATGTCATACAGGAGAGAAAGAAGTCCCTTAAGAATGAGCAAGAACTTGAGAAGATCTTGAAGAAGAGGCGTTTGGACTTCCTAGATATTCTTCTTTGTGCCAGGGTAAGGATTTTTACAACAATGTCTCTAAGCCTACCAAACATAATTATTTCACTTAGGTCCCGTCTATATGAGAGGGGGAATACAAACTCATCTGAAAAAGCAGCCATTCGCAGCGTTGCGACCTGTTTTAATGGTCAAAACATCTATCCTAAACTTCACACGACCCCTAGCCAAGATGGTGGCTGCATGTGATTTACTAATGCTTTTAAATCTGCAGCCACAATTTTTTTAAAAAAACCTAGTTTACCATGGTGCACACATACAGTATTTCATATTTACAAACAGGGGAAAAAAAGAGAGTATAGATTGCCATTTTATCAACTTACTGGACCCTTGCTTAGCCAAATATCCAACATGTTTCTCTGTTTGCTAGCCCCACCACCCCATGCTTGTCCAGCCAATCAGATTACGCTGCCTGGTCGCAGCAATGTGAATGTGAGTTTCCAAACGATTGCACATTTGCATGCCGTACAGAGCTTTTTTAAAAATCTGGGAGAAGTCCCGGAGGCTTCCCACACAGCGTTTAAGGTGGATTTGGCTGCCCCCTTTCTGAATGACATGTATTTATGCAAATGCCTGTTTGTACAGATTGCTTTCCATGTGATTGCCATTTGGATTATTTTCACCGTATAGACAAGTCCTTAGTATTGTAGACAGAGCTGGAATTGTTTTATTAAAGCACGTTTTCCAGGTGCACCATGCAACCATCACTAAGCAGTCCTGATAAGGAACAAGCAAGAGTCCACCAGCCTGTGCATTATGGTCCATTTGTTTTAATATATATTAATCTTATCCCATACTCAAGGAGCAGCTAGCAAGCCAATATTATCACAAGGGTTGGCAGTTCAGGATTGTCCCAGACCTGGAGGGCCTAGGGACTGCCCCTGGTGATGGCATTAAATCTTAAGCATTAAGTACTAAATACAGGTATTTGCAGCTTGTCATTCAAACAGAGAGAGGGATGAGAGAGGAGAACATATTTTCCTATTGAGAAATTAAGATAAAAATTTCAGTCCTGTTCCCCATATCAAGGTGAGATTAAAGGGAAATAGGATAAGGAATCTGTCCTATTTGTTTCTAGCCAGAAGGTGAAGGCAGAGCAGAGGGTGAGTGGTGACACCACTATGACTGGGAGGAAAGGAGAAAGCTAATTAAATAAATACACAGAACACCTGGAGAGTCTTTGAAAGTTGCAGCAACCAACCAAGCCTTCCAAATTATAGCAAGCTGTTGCTCTAGGAGGTGAGCTGAAGATTCGCATGTAGACCTTTCATCTCACCCAGAACTGAGCCCACCAAAAGGGGAGCATTTGTACCTTTGTCTCCTGCTGGGCTGTGACCCACCAAAACTGTAGGCTCAGGGCCAGGACCTGAGATCTGGCAACCTTAACTACCATATATCTTTTAAAAATACAAAGCCAATTAAAGTGTAAAACCAAAATTAAAGCTTCACAAGATTTGTAAAGGCCTGTACCTTTACACATTATCCTTAAAGTTAAAACAGTGATGCTCTGCTGCATTTCCTCAGGGAGGCTCATTCAACATTCAGCACATCTAATTGATCTTGCCACGGTCACAGAAAGGACTTTGGAGCAGGGCTTATATAAAAGAAGTACTGGGGAAAGAGGTTATGTCAGGACAGGAAAAATGCCATGTTGGACTTTAAAAGTAAACACAAGCCTCTTGAATTAGGCCAGGAGATTAATCAACAAATGGGCACAGCTGCAAAATAGTGAGACTTGTCCATGTTTCCCAAAGTTTTGTTAAGAGGCAGTCAACATTTTGCAACAACTTCCAAAGTATTACAAGAGTCCTACAATAAATAGTATGAGTGATGATAGCTAAAAATGTAGTCTGGCATCTTACTGACAATCTCAACTAGAGTAGACCTATTGAATCAATTATTAGTGGTGAGCTGTTGTTTTTGTTGTTGTGTGCCATCAAGTTGTTTCCAACTTATGGCAACCCTAAGGCAAACCTATCACAGAGTTTCCTGAGGCTGAGATTGTGTGACTAGCCCAAAGTCACCCAGTGGGTTTTCATGGCCCGGCAGGGATTCGAACTCTGATCTCCAGAGTCCAACACTCAAACCACTATGCCACACTGGCTGGTGAGCTGGTACTTATGTAAATCCCATTGATTCAGTGAGTCTGCTCTAGTTGGAGTAACAACAGGATTGTTCAGAGATAGACAACACATCTTAAAACAGCTGCCATTTGTTTTGTAAGAAGAGGAGTGTTACTTTAAAGAGCAGCCCTTTGGCTGCATGTTTGCTTAACTACAGGAATTCCTTCCCCCATCAGTAAGAAGTGTTGCTTCCTGTGACTGAGATTTCTAACAGCTGTTGCTGGAAAACAGTGCAAACAGGTTGGGTAGTACTGTGGAGCCTTCCTGTGGCCTACACTGTCAGAGTAACCCCCTTATTGCTGCAGACATTTTTGTGGGCTAGAGTCCACTTTATTACATGCCTGAAGTGTTATCCTCATGTAGAAAGGGGAGGGTTAGATAAAAATGAAATGTGAAAAGTCCAGTTTGTGACAATTCAGTGAGAATATAACTGTATGCAAAATGCAATACCCTCCAATTGTCCCAGTTTGGCAGAATAGTCCCAATTAATCCTCTGTCATCCCACTTTTTCAGCTACTGTTAAAATGTCCCAGTTTCTCTGTTTTCCTCCCACTTTTCCCCTTTTTCCTCAGCTTACTTCCATTGTTGCAAACTAAGTTCAAAGTGCAAAAGTAATTTGTAATCACTTAACTCAGCATGGGGGAGAGAAGAGGAAGGATAGAATCTTGCCCTTCCCTGTAGGCTCAGGCAAAAACAAACGACTGCAGCCTCTCCTAGCTTGTTGTTCTTCCTCATTAAAAATGTTTGTCATCTTGACCACACTCTGACATTACTTGGCCACACATGTCCCGGATTTCATCTGTGAAATGTTGGAGAGTATGAAATATCACAGTCCTCTTAGCATTGTTACTGCAAGTTACCATTGATGTGAGTGTTCACTGTACTTATTTTGCAGAAACATTGTTCTGATTGAATTCTAGCAGTCAATATTTCTTGCATTTCATTGCCATGTTGACCACAAAACAAAACAAACACCTCTAAACTTCTTTGTCTGTACAGAGCTAAAGAATCAATGCAAAACTAATGAACTCCACTTAGCAGTAATTCTTACTGAAACTTGTGGCTGCTTTTTCCTCTTTATTCTTGCCTTCTTCAGGCAAAAAGGAACACACACGTGCACCATGATTATGTCTCCTGCAAAATGCACCCATATTGCGGAGATGACTTTACCATTCCTATGACTGGTGGTGTCCTGTGGTTGATACAGCCAGATAGAGCTTCGAATGATCCATTAACAATTAATGTGTTAGCTGCACTTTGTTAATCTTTTAACAATAGTAGAAATCACCCTTTAACTGTTATAGCAGCAGCATCAACAACAGTTTGAGTAAAAATGAACTTTTCACAGTATTTTGATTTATTCCTTTTGAGAGATAACTTGAGGGGCGATTTTGATTTTTTTAAAAAGTAACACATTGCTAACAATTAATGTAATGCTTATAATTTTCACTAAATTGATTAACAAATTAATTTTCAGTTTCATGCTAGCACACTAGCATGAGTCCTGACATTTCCAAGCTCAGTTGCAATTGCGTGTCCAGGCTGGATGTGTCTCCTCTCACCCACTCCCCAAAGAAAGACATTCACAATGTATGTTTGAAAGAATATATCGGCTAACATAAGGATAATTGGTTACATGAGAAATATTGGCAATAAAGGCCACAACTTTATTGATGACAGCTGCAGTTGGTTGGCTCAAACACATGGGTTCAGATCCAGACATTGACCAACCCACTTACTGGTCGATGAGACCATTGTCGGCCTGCATGCCAACGATCACCAGTCAGGAAGAGAGAGGATTCTGGGCAGGCCCCTTGGCATGCCTGCCTAACCCTAACCCTCCCCGTCCTACCACCAGATACCCGAAAAGGGGGAGGTATTCCATACCCACATGCCCCAAGCTGGCATGTTCCTCATCATTGTTCCCCCCGGGGTCTCTGTGACCTTGACCATGAACTTGACAGAGATGCCTTCCAATGACTTTGGATTAGAACCCATGCCAACCGCCCCAAAGTTGTACCAGTGAGTAAATATATGCATGCTATAATAAACCATGAAATACATGAAAAGAGGGTGGGTGGGTGGGTTGGCGGGTTGGCTCCCAAAGAGCCACTGCCTCATCTGGTGTGGCGGCTGGGAATATATACCCGACCGCCAGACCGGAGTGAAAACTGCTGCAAAAGGCAGCAGAGTCCCACCTCCCAACCAATTAGATAACGAGGCCTGTGGATGGCTTCTGATTGGCTGGTTTGAACTCACTCTCAGCCAATCAGGGCAGAGCACTCCGTCTCCCTTCCTGCCCACTAAGCCAGATGGGAAGAAGACGCTGGAGCATGGCGGCGCCCATGCTGCCCCTTCCCCACCATGTGGAAGGGATGAAGATGAGGAGACAGCCGAGCCTGCAAATGAGCCACCAGGAAGTGGGGGAAGTAAGTCCGGCAGCTCCATTCATTTCTCCACAGCACAGCTATTGTTGATAGAAACCATGCAACCCAGGAAGCATACCTATAAAGCTTGTGATTTAAACCTATACAGTTTGTGATTTACCACAAGAAGCTTCCTTATACAAAAACAGACCTCTACCTATCTAGTTCAGTATTATCAAAGCTGACTGGCGTCAACATGCTAGGGTTTAAAACATGGATCTTTCCAGTCTTGAAGATGCTGCAGACTAAATGTGGCATCTTATACATGCCTAACATGTTCTGTCACTGAAATACAGTTCAGTAGCTATTTATTGTGACATACAAGGTTATATATTTAGCTTAGTGGGCTGTAAATCATGCAGGACTGCTTTGAAGGAGTTACTAATATTTTTTCCTTCTGTTGTACTTAATTCAAGCTCAGTGTACCACATCGTATAAATGACATGAACTCTGTGTTCCCTGTGTGGTTAGGATGAAAACGGAAACTCATTATCAGATGAAGACTTGTGTGCTGAGGTGGACACTTTCATGTTTGAAGGTCATGATACCACAGCTAGTGGAATCTCTTGGATGTTCTATTGTATGGCCCAGAATCCTGATCATCAACAGAGATGCAGAGAAGAGATAAGGGAACTTCTTGGCCAAAAGGAACATGTGCAATGGTCAGACCACATTTTGCTTTCCATCTGTATGCATACATTTTCTTGGTCACGTTTTTGAAGCATTTTAAGATGTCTAAAGCATGTATTTGATTACAGGTCTTAGGCTGCCTAAATCTCATAGATAGCCACTTAGCTCTGTGAAGTAGCTAAGAAATTAATATATGACTTAAAACAATTTCTTTCTTCAGTTCTTCTTTCCATACTTTCAGTTACTGCTTTGTCTCCTATGCCTATCATTTTTAAAAATCTATCTCAAATCACAGCTTTTTGATCAAGGAAGAGGTGACTCAGCTGATATAGAATGAACAAGATTCCTTGAACATTTTACCTTTCACTGCTAGGAAGTTGTCTTTCCAAAATTCAGCACGGGTGATGGTGCTTCCTCTTAAGAACTGAGTTTAAACATAGAGACTTAATTTACTGAAGACATAAGAAAAAAAGTCTTGCTTTTAAATACAGGCTGCCCCCTCCCCCAATATGTGCAGGACCAATACCCACAGTTTCAATTATCAGTCATCCAGAAATATGGTCTCCCTAGGCATTCTTAGGTCTTCCAGTGTAACTCTGTTGGAAGCTACCATACAGTTATGCTGGAGCTGCCTAGAAAGGCGGCCTCTGTAGGCATTTCTTAGGTTCTTCAGCTTGATTCTATGGGGTTCGCTATTACCTGCAGTTTCAATTATTCACAGTAAGGACTTTATCAGACGAGTCAAATACGACATCATAACGACTCCACATAACTGCAAAAGGGTGTACAGATCAGATTATGTTGCCCTTCCTCAGTTATATTCTGCCCAAACTCCATACCTTTTTATTGATGGTTTAAGCCAGCCAGAACTTTAAAACTTACAAGTAAACTAGAGAAAGTTTTAGAAAGTTTGTCACCTAGCTGGATGTTGCTATCACCCAGAAGTGTTCTGGCCGGTGTTCTCTTACTTACCCTGACAATGGCTGGACTGGCCAGAACACTTCCAGGTGATAGCAACATCCAGCTAGGTGACAAACTTTTTAAAACTTTCCCTAGTTTACTTGTAAGTTTTAAAGTGTGTTTAGGTGCTTGGTGTAACTTTTCAATGTTCAATTTTTGTTTTACTTTTGAATTTTCTGCACAATGAAATTGCATGGTATTTCAAAGGAGGAAGTGAACGGAGCTTTGTTCAGTTCCTCCTTCAGTGCCAGCAAAGCCTTTGCCAGGAGAGGAAGGTAGATGTGGTGGGGGACATTCTTTTGCTGGCATAAGAATGGATTTTTGTTTTATACTGGCAAAATAACATCTTTAGGGGTTGGTCTGATAAACTCCTAAGTCTGGGAATGTACCCCTGCAGATATAGCAGGCAACCTGTATTGCAACGCACTGAGAAATTACAGTCTGATTATGAATTTTAATAAATAAACATACACTATCATCTAGTTGCATGTCTCAAAGGAACTTCTAAATTGTTATGGTCAGATATGTTATTGTATCAACAGCTACTTTATCTATTACAAAAATAAAAAATATATAAAAAGTGTGAGGGGGTAACAAAGAGCAAGGGGAGGAAGAATCTACATGTTAGATAATCATGGATATCTGTTCTGTCATATAGTACTTTCATTCTTTAATTTATGAGCACTGAAAAATAATCCAGTCCTCTCAAATTTCATTTGAAATTTGGCTTATAGATGATTCCTGGAACAGTGAGAAATAGGATTTCTTGTATACTGAGGATGCTCCCCCACTTGTACAGAACAGTTCTTGTATGTTTTCTTCGTTCATTATGTTATCTAGCATGTAGGTGCATTACTCATACTGGGGTGATGTCTGACCTGAAGTTTTTTCATTTGAACTTCAGCAAGTAGCTCACGTGTGGGTTTTTTAAACAATAAATGTTTGTGAGAATTGTTTAATAATTTTCCTGGTGTCTTTCAGGGATGACCTAGGAAAAATGACCTACACCACCATGTGCATTAAAGAGAGCCTTCGACTTTACCCACCAGTACCCCAAATAGGACGAGAACTGAGTTCACCAGTGACATTTGCAGATGGAAGAACACTACCAAAAGGTCTGTCTTTCCCATGTCTTTTACAGATTTGCATTTATTTATATTTTCGCTTCCTCTTTTACCTTAAAAGAAATTATTCAATATTTCAAAGCACTGCCACTTATAATTACATGGAGGAGGAGGAGGAAGATGAAGTACATAAACTTAGCGTTGCCAGAATGAAAACTGGAGGTGGCTTCTGTATCTTTAATGGCTGTGTAGAAGAGAAAATTTTAGCAGCTGTTGCTTGTTATCTGGTTGTGTGACAAGCAGTATCTGTTGAAATTCCCTCTTCTGCATAGCCATTAAAGACATAGGCGCCACCTGTGTTTTCACTGGAAGTTACCTATACTGGCTTTATATATGGAAGGCTACTGTATGCTTGTGCCATAAGAATCAGGACCCATTCAGGCTTGATTATTATGGAGATCCTGGGCACCAGAGAGACATCAGTGTGTTTTTTTTTTAAAGAAACCCTCAGGGAGTGTGTGGCTTGAATAACCAGATAATAGACAGGTAGGCTGGAGACATGTCAGCAGAAGATGTCCTGTCTGGCCAACTACCCCAAGTCAGAAAAAAGAACACTCAGCCCCTGATTTGAAAATGGATGGACATATTGGAGGTGCTCCTTTTTTCTTCTAGGCTTATGCTCCAGCCCAGTTTGGATGATGCAACTTTATTCCTGTTTCTAATGAAAGGCAGCTTAGTGCCTCCCATTCTCTTGCAATTGCTACCAACAATGGTTGGTAGCAACATTGGATGCTGTATGGCTGTAGCATTCAAGCATTTATTCCTAAATGTTTTTGTGCAGTTGATTGCACTATTTAAGCTAATGTGGATTATTAAGTAGATACACCTTAATTAATTCTTATGCTTGCATGAGCCAGGACATGTATAGTTGTAGTGAACTTACTGCCTCACTGCTTGTAAGGAGGTTGGAGGTTATCACCAGAACTACACTGTTACTCTTACTTTGACTCTGAAATTGTCACTCACAACGCACCCCATTCCTATCCAAGTTCAGTCATTTGATTCATTTTTCCTGGGTAAAAGACAGTAAACAGCTCAGGAAAAGGTAGGTTGTTTTGTTGGTTCCCTAATTCCCACCCTCTTCCAGTCTAATTTACATCATGTCCCAGCCTTCTAATTTGATGGGCAGTAATCTTTTTCACAGCAAAAATTCAGGAATCACACCTCACTCGCCACTCAACTTCTACAGACATGCATACAAGCTGCAGCGTTTCATAGATTCAAATTGGAAAGAAGGAATTTGAAATGTGCAAGTCACTTATTTGAGTAATATATGCTGCCTGAATAAGTATATATATTGTCTCCATTAATTGTGTGGGTTTAAAATGGCCAAGAGCCCAAGGTGGTTGCATCACAGCTGTGGGGCAAACTTGGGCTTGCTAGTGTTTGGATGAATATTTTCTGGCCATCCAAGGAAGGGCTGGCCCAAAACACTATGGTGTCTGAAGCAACATGGCACCCTGCTCAACCCCAAGGTAAGTAATCCCACAGATACCTCTTGCCATCCCAGTAATAAAAATTCAATAATAAATTAAATTTTGTGACCTTCATGACAGCTTCTGATGCTGTCCTAATGATGAACCAGCCCTAGGCTAGGTGAACTCCACTGAATTACTCAGTGGAAAGCAGGATATAATTAAAATCAGTAGTGTTGATATTTATTTATTTATAGTCATAATATAAAATTCCTGCATGTTAAACAATAAAATGCTTCAAATGGAAAACATCTCTCTTTGCTTCACAGGGTTTCTAGCCATACTGGGTATTTATTCCCTTCACCGGAATCCTGACATCTGGCACAATCCTGAGGTAACAAGAGGGAGATAAAAAGCTAGGAAGGCAAGGTCTTTCTGGTAACTGGATGCATTTAGTGATGAGATGGGGCAGGGGTGGTCAACTTCATAGGGCTCTGGGACCAATTCTCTGCCAAAGAAACAAAGATAATATCAAAAGGAGCTAGAGATCCATTTCTGGTTCTGAAAAACTCTTCTTCTTGGTGTTGTTTTAATATTAAACAATGTGGGGAGGGGCATGGCCTATACAAAAGATGCTTAGAGGCGATTCACCATTTTTTGGCCAGAAAAAGAATGCTCAGGAGGGGAAGGGGACTGGTTTGGAAAATAACCGTGGGGCTGCATGTGGACCCAGGGCCAGACTTTGTCCATCCTTGAAAAAGGGGAAAGATTGTGAAGAAAACAGAAACAGTTCTTAGAGACCTAAAAGATTTGTCTTTAAAAACCAGCACATGGGCACCAAGGAGTGAAACTACATACATTTCACAGATGAAAATTAGGATGCACATGGCCAAGCAACATCAGAGTGTGGTAAAGATGTTATTAATGAAGAAGAATAGACTAGCTAGGAGAGGTACAACACTTTGCTTTTGCCCCTTCCTCTCCTCCTGCTGAGTTAACTGAGTGCAAATTACTTTTGCATTTTGAATTCAGTTTGCAGCAACTGAAGTAAGCTTGTTACCCTAATTGCTTTGGGGTCTTGAAGACCCTCAAAATATAGACATTAACTTAGGGAATTAATGTACTCACTGCAGCAATGCAAGGGGGTGGTAACAGCAGGATCTTGTGACCAGCTATACCAGTACTATGGAGGAGATATAAGCTAGACAGAGTAACAGTAATCTTTATTTGGAAAAGTGGTAATAACCATATTCACACACACATTCAGGCATCAAGCATTCACAAAAGACTAATGAAGGCAGTAGGAAATATCTGGATAGGGTATGTAGCAAGGGGAGTTTCAATGGGAAATAACTACACCTTTTTACTGAAGAGATGAGGTCGTTGAAGAAACCAGCAGAGTGGGGGTCCCAATGTGGAGTGGCTGCACAGTTTGATGTGGCATCGAGAAGAGGATGACTGTGCATCTTGTTACATAGACGGACAGCGTGTCCATAGGAAGAAGATCTGTGAGCACTTGAAAGGGTTTTTATAGTGAATATTTGCCTCCTGGGGATGTGATTTTGAGTAGAAGACAATGGCTTAAGTTGCAGCTGCGAGAGTAACAAAGACATTCTGAAGGTGTTAATAGCATTTTGATGGCTGAATATTTTGTGAATGAAAGGGATGAAGCAACATCCTTTGTTTGGGTTAGAAAAACTAATGAGGGTAGTTTACAGGTGTTTAGGTTGCCAGCCTGGTCAGATGGGATTAGCCAGGTATATGTGTCTCCAGTTGCCTTGCAAATTAGCATTTCTTTTAGAATTTAGATAGTCTCTCCTTAAGTGCTTAAATTCCTGATTTAGTCTGCAAGCTAGTCTATAGAGATTCCTAGGTTTTTTGGAATTTTCCAGCTTGAAAGGGGGCACTATGTGGAAGACCACGTGCTTGAGCTAATTATTAAATGTTGCCAGTTATTATGATTGGGGCCCCCAGAAAATAGGAGAGGGGGTGTTCGGGCTAGTAACAAGCTGAAGACCAAGGAGATTTTCAGATGAAGCCAAAATGCCCCATTGCTGTCCCGCCACCTCCTCTCCTGTTCCTGCAATGGAATGGAGGTAAATGTTCAAAGACTTACCTCCATTCCACTCCAGGAATGGGCATCCTCCCTCCTTTCCAGCCAGCCATAAATGCAGCCATTGTAAGGCTGCTTTTACGACCTGCCGGGTGAAATCCTGCTCGTTCTCACAAGAGGGAAATTCAAAGTAAAAAACCGCAAAACCAGCTGTCAAAGACAGAAAGAAATATATAAAATAAATTAAAAATAAGACAAGGAACCCGGGGAGGGGGGAGAAGGGTGGCACTTACCTGCCTGTCCCGATTGTGGCAGGAAGTGCCTGCCATGGAGTTCCTCCCCCGTGCCTGTCATTGCGGAACAGGGACAGGGGTCTGTTTCCCCTGTCTCTGATTCCATGACAGGCACAGGAGGGGTGTTCTATTCACAATGTTTTGTTGTGAATAGAATATCTCGGGACCAGCACAGGGGCAGGATGGAAGGAGTCGAAGGAGTCTGAACAGCCCCTTTATCGACCCTGTTCTGTGCCTGCCCCACCGTATAAGCACCATCTGCAAATCTCCCAAGATTGAAACTGGAAGGAGGAGAGAGAAACGAGGACATTTTAAAAGCTGCTGAAAAAGTGGGACAACAGAGGATTATCAGGACTGTCCATGCCAAATCAGGACAGAGGGTATGAAACTAGACATAACTGGATATATCAATCCATCTTAAGCATTTTTGTTATGTTAAAACAAGTTATGATGGGCCCTAACCTGAAGTAAGGAGATGAGAGATTTGAAAATCACAGTCCTGTTGCAAAGCCACATTCCACCACAGATGGTGTTAGCTGTGAAGCAGAAATACATGGAGATAACTGTTCCTCTGCCCATGCCTAATACCAGATTCAGGCAATAATTTAAAGATTTAGTATGTGAGGAGGGAGAATTAAACCCATTTTGCTCATGTGCCAGGACTATGGTTCAAATCCTTCCTGGTATGGCTTCCCTATATGGCTTAATGTGCATGAATGCACACTCACATGCATAGACACAAAGGTGTTGGTTAAACTCTCTCTCCCTTCATCACCCGCAAACCCTCTAGTGTTTCCTAGTTATAGTCTAAAAAGCATGCATGTTAATTGCATTCATGTAATTAATTGTATCTGTCCAATTAATGTCAAGTCAACATTGGCCTAAAGGTATGTGAATGTGAAGGAATTTTCATAGAATCATGTTGGAAGAGACCTCAAGGGCCATCCAGTCCAACCCCCTGCCATGCAGGAATACACAATCAAATCATTCCTGACAGATGGCCATTCAGCCTCTGTTTATAAACCTCCAAAGAAGGAGACTTTTCCTCCAGGCTATGTTGCTTGTTTTCTGCCTTCCTTGACAGGAAGATAGAATATGCAGCATAGCTCCCTTGTCTAAACCAGCTGGGGAAAGAGTTTGCTAACAATGCAATCCCATGCATGCTTATTTGAAATTAAGGCCCATTGAGTTCAGTGGTACTTATAACCAGTTAAGTGAGTATGGAATCACAGTCAAAGCATACAGGTTGAATCTCTTTTATCCGGAATTCCAAAATCCACATGGGTGGCTGGGGTAGTGACACCTTTGCTTTCAGATGGTTCAGGGTATACAAACTTCATTTCATGGACAAAATTATTAAAAATATTGTGTATAAAATTACTTTCAGGCTATGTGCATAAGATGCATATGAAACATCAATGAACGTTGTGTTTAGATAATAATAATATTTATTTATACCCCGCCCTCTGTTAAAACAATCGGGGCGGCTTATAATAATTAAAATACAATACAGATAAAAATCCCAAAACACCACCCACCCCCACCCTCCCTCATAAAAAGATATTAAACAAATATAAATTAAAAGCAACTAATCTAAATGCGAGTATTCCAAAATATGTGAGTATTCCAAAATAAATAAATAAAATTAAAAAAAACAACCCTCAGAAATACAGAATACTTCTGGTCCCAAGTATTTTAGATAAGGGATACTCAACCTGTGCTATTTTTTGGCATTGAACTTTTTGTCTACAGGTCTTGATCAAGGACTTTATCAGATGCAGCAAATATGGCATCATAATTATGCCCAATGATCGCGAAAGGGCATGCATACCAGATGATGGCATCCTTTCATGATCATGTAAAGTCCAAAAGCTGCTTTTTTTTAATTAACAGCCCAAGCCATCAATAGATTGGCTGTGATGCTTTTTTTTTGTTGGCATTGCCAGCATTTAAAACTTCACACCATTGTGCTCAGTGAATACAGCATCAATTGTCAGAACGTTTCCAGGTGAGATCGGGACAGTGAGGTAGGGGACAGGCTTTTTTTTACCTCCCCAGTTTATTTGTCATTTTTAAAGTGTGCCTATGTGCTTGTTTGTACATTTTGTGTCTTTGCCGTGCTTGCATCTTCTCATGAAAAATCAGCTAGATCTCAATCCCAGAAGTGAACAGAGCTCCATTTATGCTCTGTTACTGCCGGGGCTGCTGCATTGATGCTGCTAAAGGTAGGTCTGGTTGTGGGGGGTTCTTTTGCTATCATAAAAATCCCACAATTTATGCCAGCAAAAAAAACGTTTAAGGGGAGTAATTGGATGAAGTCCCAGATCTTAGGAGATTATCAGATGGGTGCCTTAAAACATTATTATGGCACTATACTTTAAAGTGTTTGTCTTCTGGCACAATGACACATTTTCGCACACTGCCATGATAACAATACAAAATCACCCCAAGAATCTGGCAATATGAGTGCTCATGCTACTTACTTCTACATTTCTCCATGAACGTGATTTCAATGCATCTCATGAGAAGACATGTGTCCTCTAAAAAGCCATGAAACACAAAAATTAAAAAAGAAAATGTTCAGAAAAGCACAAATACACATTTAGAAACTTGCAAGCAAGACGGGGAGGCTTATAAAAATAGTGTATGGTACCTAGTTTTCCCATTCACATCTGGAAATGTTTTGGCGGGACCGCCCATTGATGCTGGAATCACACCAGCAGAGCAGGGCATCTTGTCACACACACGAAAATCTGGAACACAAATACTGTGTGAGATCAATTTTCAACTTCTCCCCAACAATAAAAAAGAACTCCCTTGTAACAGGAGCAGAACACTTGCATAATGCTGGGGCACAATGTCGTCTGATAAGGAAGCCCTTTTGCTTCCTTATCATCATTATAACACCATTTTTTGGCATGTATGATAATCTTCTTACACTAACTCAGATATTCATTTTCTGCTACAGGTTTTTGATCCTCAAAGATTCTCCCCAGAAAATTCAAGTCATCGCCACCCCTATGCCTTTCTTCCTTTTGCTGCTGGGCCAAGGTAATGATTTTGAATTCTGTATTGTTTTTAAGTTTCTTCTCTAAAAGACATTTGTTTTCCACGAGAGGCATAACTGTGTTGAACACTTATAAAACTGCAGATAGATCTGAATCAATATTAGATATTTAAACATTTTGAGTACTTTGTAAATACCTGGATCCATATCTGAGGATTGATATATTCTGTCTCTAAATTCATTATTAAATTGTTTATTACCATCCACTCTTCAGAATGGTTTTCACATTACTACAGTGAAAGTACTGAAATAATACTATTAAAAGAAAATATAAGCTATCACAGAACAGAGTTATTGGAAGAAAATGCCAGATCAAAAAACAAACTGTTGTTATTAGGTGCCTTCAAGTCTACTCTGATGTATGCTTGGGTTTTCTTGGCAAGATTTCTCCAGAGGTGGTTTGCCATTGCCTTCCTTTTAGCCTGAGAGAGTGAATTGGAAAACTCACTCATGGGGGTTTCATGGCTAAGCAGGGATTCAAACCCTAGTCTCCTGTAGTCCTAGCCCTATAATCCTCAACCCACTATACCACACTGCCTCTAAAATAACATAAACACTCAAAAGCTAATAAGGATTGAGGAAATAATAAGATTTTCACTTGGTAGCAAAAAGAACATAAAAATAGGAACAATAGAAAAGGCTCTTATGAGACAACCCCTAGAATCCTCTTTTGCTCAAATTGTAATGTTTCTTTTCTTTTAATTATACTCAGAAACTGCATTGGACAACAGTTTGCCATGAATGAGATGAAAGTTGCTCTCGCCTTGACACTTCTGCGGTTTGAACTTTTGCCCGATCATTCCAAACCCCCCATTCCCATACCACAGATTGTCACCCGATCCAAGAATGGGATATATCTGAAGCTGAAAGCTATTGGCTGATCTTTGATATCATGCTGGCAGTGGTGCTTTGGTGCTCTCAAATAAATATTGGTAGCACATTAAATGTTAATGTTATCCTGTGTACTTTTGATCTTTGTATAAAATTGGTGATATCCTGATAATTATGGGACAGAATTCTGGTCATTACAGGCATACATAAACTGATTGAAAACTGCTGCCACCACTTCCAAATGTAGCCCCCCCCCCATATTTTATTCCAATAACACTATTGGGATATTTTGTGTTGGAATAATTTGTTATTTTGACACCAAGTCAGCTTTGATTTGTGGTGACCATTTGAATGAAAGATCTCCATTAGTCCATGAGCCTTGCTTAGGTTTTGCAAAATCAGGCCATAGCTTTCCTGACTGAGTCAATATGGTCTTCCTCTTTGCTCCTGCTGTCCACTTTACTGAATAGTATTGTCTCCTCCAGTGAGTCATTCCAGTGAGTCTCATATTTCCAAAGTGTGATAGCCTGAGTGTAGTCGTTTTGGTTTTATAGTGAGAGTTCAGGGTTGATTTGCTCTAGGAACCATTTATTTGTCTTTTTGCCAGTTCATGGTATAGGAAAACTTTAACTATTTTGATGTCTTCATCATTACTCACTTGAAAATTATGTAAATCATCTCTGGTTATAATTTTGTTTTCTTAATATTTAGCTGTAACCCTGCTTTTGCACTGTTTTCCTTAACTGTCATCAGCAGTCATTCCAAGATTTTGCTATTTTTTTCTAGTAATATGTTGTCATTTGCATATCATAAGTTGTTAATCTTCCTTCCCTAATATTCATTTCTGTTTCTTCTAATCCTGCTTTCTGTATAATATGTTCAGCATATAAATTAAACAGGGTGATAAAATGCAGCCGTGTCTGACCACCTTTGTCAACTAGAAACCTTTCTGTTTTTCCATATTGTACCCTGGCACTGGCATCTTGTCTAGAGTATAGATTACACACCAGAACAATCAAATATTGTGGCACTCTCTTTTCTTTTAGAACAAACCATAATTTCCCATGAACTACACAATCAAAGGCTTGGCTATAAGCTATAAAACAGACTGATTTTATTCTGAAATTCTTTGGTGCAGTCCATTATTCAGTGGATGGTTGCAATATGATCCCTACTGCTGCTTCTTTTTATGAAGCTTGAGCATTTGGCATTTCTCATTCCATGGCTTCAATCCAACATCTCCTTAGCATAACAGAAATACCCATATGCCATGGCAGCTTTATCCATATGCCGTGGTGTTACTACAAATGCGTCTAATAATGTCCTTTCTTTATGAAATCAGAAACAATAATCAAGTCTGAGGGCATGGATTATGACAAAAAGGTTTCTTTAATATCAGTTGCACAAATGAGGAGCCCACTTGTGTCAAGGACACAGACAAAATAGGAAGCTCAAGATGTTTCCATGGTTCAAGCATTTATATATCCCCTGCCAGGTGTGGTACAGAAGCAAGACTGCTAGTTAGTTGGGCTAATCCTAGCCTCCTATCTCCCCTATAAGGAGATACACTGTATATGCATATAATTCACATTTATATTCATATGTCACTAACAAGATGCCAGCCAATGTATTTATTTCAAGCTTACCCTGAATTACTAGCAGTGCTTAACATCCAGCTGTTTGTGTCAGATTCAGGCCATGTAGATTTCTTTGAAGTAACCAAGCTTCCCAGTGAGTATTCAGCTTTCCCCATTTCGTCATCTAGATGTTCCTTCAAAGATGGATATCATCCATTGTCTCCCACTTGAAATGTCAATGCATGCTAGCTAATAGGGGATATACCTTGTTCTTCAGATATCGCTAAGTCAAGGCAGTCTCATACATAACCTGTGCCCTTGGGAAAGACTGTTATACTTCTACTGCCACAACTGCTTGAGAATTGTATTCCTCTTCCTCTCACTGCCCCGCCCCATAAGGAATCGTGTGCAAATTAGCCTACTAGAAGTCTAAATGCCTGGTTTTCTCTAAAAGCAGAGGCATTACAGAAAAGGGGCAAACAAAATCAGGGGGTTGTAGACTTTCCCCATGAAGAAAGGCTAAAGGGCAAGGCATGCATTTTATAAATTGTGTACAGTATGAAGAAAATTGGTAGGGAGAGGTTTAACCCAGTCCAATCAGCAGCAGATTCTGGACTACAAATCTTCATAAAGCGATTGCTTCTACAGAATTCACTGCTACATGATGTGGGAGCAATGACCATTAAATTAGATATTTCAAAGTGGAATTATATTTTGGAAACTCCTTTACACTCAGTGAAAGCACTGGCATTTAGATCAGTATTGTCTGTTCTGATTGGCAGCAGCAATCCAGGGCTTCAGATAGGATTTTTTTAAAAAAAAATATTTATTTATTTATTTATTTATTTATTTTGGCATCTTATCTGGCAAAGCTGGAAACTGAAATTGGGATTTTCACATGCAAAACATGTGTGATGTCACTGAGCTTCAGTATTTTCCTGCCATCTCTATGGGTGCATCTACACTGTAGAAATAGTGCAGTTTGACACCACTTTAACTGCCATGAGTCTACAGAATCTTGGGATTTGTAGTTTTGTGAGGCACCAGCACTCTTTGGCAGAGAAGGCTACAAAGTCTAAAACTGCGAATTCCAGGATTCTGTAGGATGGAGCTATATGTATGGAAAGCTTCCTTTTTCTTCTCCTTATCTTTATCGGATTCCCTTTTAAAGGAAAAACAATATTACACTCATGGTTTCCTCCCAGAATTGGAAAACTGTAGTACGTGGGGAAATCATCATTGTAATGTAATACAATCTTGTGTACTCCATTCACACGCTAAGTTAAGTCTAGAAATTTACCATGCATGCTTCTGTTCTCCCAGCTTCCCTTTCTCTTATTTCACTAGGCAATTTCAGCCAACTGGAGCAATGGGTCATTCGTTCACATGACCTAATTTAAATATTATGACCCTTTGTTCAAGCCCTTTTTAAGTTAGAGTCTCCATGCAGCTGAAGCCATGCCATGATGTTGTTCCTTGCCATGATGATGTTCTTGTTGCTGTGATTATTATTGTTGTTTTTCAAGTCACCATGCAGCCCCCACCGCTAAAGGCTGGGTGAGTTCATTCTTCCCTAAATCCTCTTAGTTAGTTAGGAACCCTTTTTAAGTTTGTTTTTATATGTAGATTAAGTTTGATATACCTTCAGTAAACTTTTGATATGCATTTTTAAACTGACTCCTTTGTTTTTAATGAGTCTAATTGATTGGGTGATCAGAACACACATTTAAATGTTAATTGAGCTGTCTCTGCATTCTAATGCGTCACTCTGCATGAATTTGAAAGAAAAGATTTTTACTTTTTAAAGAAGATATTTTTATTTCTTTTTAAAAGGGCTAGATCCCTGGAATGTTTTAATACATTTTTATTTTTTAGACTTATACCTCCAACAAAAACTAAAAGATATGTGGAAGCTTTCATTAATAGGTTCACAAATCATAAATTGGATATAATCATTCTCTTTTTTCCCCTTTTCCAACTGTTAGCCATGATAGCTTAAAGGAACATCTGTATTCTAAAATAATATGGCACTAAAAAGGTGAACTACAGTTATTGGGTGGGAGCAGTGTGTTGGGGGTACTGGTATGGGGAGCCTTGCTGGTGGGCTTCCAGAAGTATCTGGGAGACAGACTTAATCTGGGAGGTCTTAGATTTCTAGATCCTGCAGTCCCTGTTTTGGCTTTCTCCTACAACAGCAACCTAGCCAGGACATCCAAAAGAATAACAGCCAGAAATATGAAAAGCCACTTAGAATTCCAGGATAATCAGAAGAATGTGGAATTTAAGCCTTCTGAAGTCAAAGGAGTTGAGTGTGTTTACTCTGAAGAAGAGATTATTAAGGAGTAATGTGATTATGTATTCAGAGATGGCAAAGGGCTGTCAGATGAAAGGGCATATTTGTTCTCCATTGCTCCAGAGCACAGAACGGAAAACAGTGGGAGAGGCAGTGATATGTATGTTTAAAATCTTCTCTGCCTGCCACTGTTCAGCTCCAAATTGCCCTCTCTCCAGATTCTTTCCCTGATTCCAAAGCCATGCTTATTACATGCATGCATTTGGAAACCTGAGGAGGGAAAGGTCAGGCAATTTAGAGTGAACAGGTTGCTACAGGGAAAGGGCTAAGTCTCCCTTCATTGCAGTTATCAGCTTTATGTGACACCCCCTCTCCTCCAGGCACCAGTTCTTAGAGGAAAGGGAGCAAATTATTCTGTTCATGTTTATTTGCTTTGATTACATCCATTTGTCTATGCTATTGCATATGTTGGACCCAAGTACTGCCAATTTAAGTGTACTTTTAATTGGACTTGGGCCTAAATACATACGTAATTTGATTTTTAAAGTTTGCTGCATGGTAGAAGCTTCAGGATAGATATAAGAAAGCACTTCTTCCCACAGCAAGTGGTAAAACTGTGGAATTTGCTGTCACAAGAAGTGATGGCTCCCAACTTGGGTAAGTTTAAAAGTAGGTTAGATATATAGAGTTTAAGGCCATTTGTGGCTACTAGTCAAGATGGCTGTGTATCACCTCCAGTAACAGGCCCAGTGTCTCTGGCCACTGACACACTGCAGAAATTGCCCTATCACCATATTCTTACTGGCATGGCCTTGTTTCTTAAATGAGATATTTGTGAGATGATTATTGCTATAAGTTCAGAAACCTGTAAAGTTTTGAGAATATATGCTTTTCACACATTTCCAATGTAATGGAACAGAGGACACAATAGGGAAATCCAGCACAGAATAAGCAAAGAGGTAGTAGAGGAATACCTTCTTAATCTAAATGAATTTAAATCTCCAGAACCACATGAGCTACATCCAAGGATATTAAAAGAGCTGGCAAATGTAATCTCAGAGCCATTGGCAATAATCTTTGAGAACTCTTGGAGAACAGGAGAAGTCCCAGCAGACTGGAGGAGGGCAAACATTGTCACCATCTTCAAAAAGGGGGGAAAAGAGGATCCCAACAATTATCGTCCAGTTAGTCTGACATCAATACCAGGGAAGATTCTAGAGCAGATCATTAAACATAGAGTCTGTGAACATTTGGAAGGCAATGCCATAATCACAAAAAGTCAACATGGGTTTCAGAGAAACAAGTCATGCCAGATTAATCTGATCTGTTTTTTTGATAAAATTACCAGCTTGGTAGATGAATGGAACACTGTGGTTATCACATACATTGATTTCAGTAAGGCCTTTGACAAGGTTCCCTATGACATTCTTGCAAACAGGCTTGTAAAATGTGGGCTAGACGAGGTAACTGTTAAGTGGATTTGTAATTGGTTGACCGGCTGAATCCAAAGGGTGCTCAGCAGTGGCTCCTCTTCGTCTTGAAAAGATATGACCAGTGGAGTGCCACAGGGTTCTGTCCTGGGCCCAGTGCTATTCAACATCTTTATCAATGACTTGGATGACGGAATTAGGAGCATACGTATCAAATTTGCAGATGACACCGAATTAGGAGGAGTAGCTAATACCCTAGAGGACAGGATCAAAATTCAAAATGACCTGGATAGACTGGAGAGCTGGGCCAAAGCTAACAAAATGAAATTCAATACAGAGAAATGTAAGGTACAGCACTTAGGGTGAAAAAACAAAATGCATAGATATAGGATGGGGGAGACCTGGCTGAACAAGACTACATGTGAAAAGGATCTAGGAGTCTTAGTAGACCACAAGCTGAACATGAGTCAACAGTGTGATGCGGCAGCTAAAAAGGCCAATGTGATTTTTGGCTGCATCAATAGAAGTATAGTGCCACTCTATTCTGCCTTGGTCAGGCCTCACCTAGAATACTGTGTCCAGTTCTGGGCACCATAATTCAAAAAGGATATTGACAAACTGGAGCATGTCCAGAGAAGGGCGACTAAAATGGTGAAAGGTCTGGAAACGATGCCTTATGAGGAAAGACTTAGGGAGCTGGGCATGTTTAGCCTGAAAAAAGACGGTTAAGGGGCGATATGATAGCCTTTTTTAAGTATTTGAAGGGGTGTCACATTGAGGATGGAGCGGGCTTGTTTTCTGCTGCTCCAGAGACTAGAACATGGAACAATGGATGCAAGCTCCAGGAACAGAGATTCCACCTCAACATTAGGAGGAACTTTTTGACAGTAAAAGCTGTTCGGCAGTGAAACAAACTCCCTCGAAGCATGGTGGGGTCTCTTCCTTGGAGGTCTTTAAACAGAGGCTAGATGGCCATCTGTCAGGGATGCTTTGATTGTGTATTCCTGCATGGCAGGGGGTTGGACTGGATGGCCCTCATGGTCTCTTCCAACTCTACAATTCTATGATTCTATGATTCTAAGTGCTTTCTGTCAGAGGGGTGAGTGCTTGGATTTCCCCTGTGTAATGCAAATGCTACTGAAAAAATAAGTGGTTTTTTTTAGTATTTTTTCATTTGATGGACTATATCATCGAAAACCCTGTTATTTAATATTGATCCCTCTCAGGCCTTATCTCCATGAGCTAAATACCCTGGCTTGCCCACATCTGAGAGGCCTGCAGTCCATATGACACAGGACTTTTGCCCCAATCTGCCCCCAGGCAGTCGTCACCATCTCTGGGGCAGATACAGGGCTCAAGTGGGGGCAAGCTAGTAGGGTAGGGCTCTTTACCACAGTTTAAAATAATACCTGCTTTAAACCGTTTTACTCTGGGACAGTGGAAACCGTTTCCTCTGGGACAGATCCCCCTGCATCTCAGTGGGAGCCCATCCCAGCAGACTGGTTTTCACTGCTGCTGTGAGTTGCCCTTACTCTTCCAGGTCCGGGCAGCAGGCCTGTAGCAAGGCTGGTCACATGCACGGTGTCAGGAGCAAGAAAAATGGTGGCTGTAGTGACAGGCCAACATTCTGTTTGGACTCCTGTGCAGGTAACGGTGGAACAATGGGCCAGATCCGCAACCAGGAAATGGGAGCCAGTGTATCCTTGCTCATGTAGATAAGCCCTCTGTCTCCTCAGACTTTTTACACTACATACTATAATTCTAGTAGTTTTATTCCCTTTAACTCTCATGGTTGCATCTTATGGAATCTGTGGTTGTAGTTTGAGGAGGCACAGAACTTTCTAGGAGAAAATTCTAAATACCTCACAAAACTACAAATACAAGGATTCCATAGGGTGGAGCCATGGTAGTTGAAGTGGTATCAAAGCATTATAATTGTATAGAGTAAAGAAAACTTCTCTCTCTCTCTCTCTCTCTCTCTCTCTCTCTCTCTCTCTCTTTCTCTTTCTCTTTCTCTTTCTTTCTTTCTTCCACACACTAACTACAATCTTTCTTGGAATAAGCATTTTAAAAATGCTGTAAATAAACCAGGCTACTTAAATAGAACAAACATGTTAATCACCTAAGATGGTAGAAATGATTTAAGAAACTGAAAAATACCAGAACTGATAAGACAATTAAATTATGGCTTGTATTAAAGATTGTATCAAGGCACTCCTGCAAATGGCGAGTTTATGCATTTGGTAACACCCTGAGAAGCAGAGAACCACGCCTTCCTTAAGGTTTACCTGAAGCATGTTAATACAATATGCAAATGTTAAAACTCACATGTCCCTGAACAACACAATGCACACCACAAAAACCCATGGACTAACTAATAAGGTAAACAGATTCACATATACTGTACATGCTCTATTGCAAAGACTACCAAGCTTCAGGCACAAGAAAATACACAAATAAAAATCACAAGCAAAACTCTATTCCTGCACTGTGGTTTCAAACCACAAACAAATTTTCTAACAAAACCTAAGCCCCTTTACCATCACTAGTCACGCCTTTCCATTCCAGATTCATCTACTAAAGGACTATCACCCCAGTCTGCTGTCTGTCTGTTTACAGCTATAGGTGCAAAATTAATCTAGGGCTCTTCTCAAAAATCCAGACTGTCCCTATAGTTAATGTTTACTCTCCCAGGTATGGCTAAATTCTGTTTGTATAAGAAGAAGAAAATACAAAAAAGTCACAACACGGGGAGAAAAAGTAACTTCTCATTCAACCCTCTTAATAGTTGCATGTCAAAGCCTAAAACTGAAGTGGGCAACACATAATTATTTGATAAAACATACATAAGATGAAATAAAATCATGTAAGAAAAATAATTTTAATCTTTTTACATTGCCTAGGGTCTGAACATACTGATTTGAAATTGAACTGCAGAAATGTTAGCAAACAAACCCTTGAGCCTAGGTCACATGTTTCTTTTTTCCAGTGAATGGTAGGAGATTCTCAGCTTCAGAAATTTCTCCAGTTAGATTTCAAATCAATATGTACAGGCCCTCAGCAATGCCCAAAGATTGAAATGATTATTATGTAATATTATGTATGGGTTATTGTACAATTCTGATTTGTCTTTTTATTTCTATGACTTTCATATGAAATCCCTGAAGAAGGACACACACACAGTAGGACCCCCACATCCACTGGGGATTGGTTCTGGGCTGGATACTGAAAACTGTAGATAATAGCAAACATCATTTAAAACAATGGGACTTCCGTTTTAAAATACCATAGTTGCCTTTGAGGACCTAGAAAATGGCTGAAGAGGACACATTTTCTAGGAAGACTCTATGGTAGGTGTGATGTTTTGTGTCCTGTGGATAATTGAATCAGTGGATAATGAATCAGTTGATACAGGGGTCTTAATATATGTATGAGAAAACATGTTGGGCTTTCTCTATAATAAAGCAGCCATCTTTAGGGCACTTTGTGATGTGTGTCTGTTTTTCCTGTGGGTTCCTTTGGCCACTCTCAATTTTTTGTCCCCCTCATGCCAGTGGAATAGTGAATCTGCTCTGTTTTTTAAAAATGAACTTTAAAGACACTATTAAAGGTGCTGAGCCCTAACCCCAAAATAGGTTCAGCAGCTTGGATACCTCATTTAGGGGTCAGCTAGATGGGGAAATTAACAGTGGATATTTGTTAACTTACCTTCACAGCAGTGTTCATTTGTCTTCACAGTTTTTTCTCAAGATTGCTGCTATTGGGAAGTGATCTGTGTTTGAAGTTCACACAGAACATGCCTGCAAATAAAAATGGTGGCCATGTGCGAATTACTCATGTTAGTATTCTCCAAAAGCTCCCACTGTTCCTGCCCCCCCATTAAATCCAAGATGCAGAAGAGTGATCTTCTGCTTAAAAATAATAATTATTACTATTGCTTTACCACTCGAAAATTGTACACAATCACTTCTGTGAAATCAACAGTGGCAGCACCAGCCACTCCATTGCTGGCAAGACCGCCCCCGTGCATGTCTGACCAAATCACTTTTTGACTTCTGGAATGTGCCCTAATTCAAATTAGTTGTTCAGATGAGTGTGACTGTGCATTTCTTTGTATTTTTTTTTAAAAAAAACCTTCATGAGAAAAAACAAAGGCTGTTATCATGGAGTACATGGAGTTTTTTGCCCCCTCCTTCTGCATATGGTGAATCCCCACGGGATCTCATCAGGACAAATATTCCCCTCATATTGCATGAGGATTTTTTTCATCATCTAGACAACAACTGTGTTTCACAAAAGAGCAATACCTCTATTGGCCAATCAAAATGCACAAAAGACATCATGTAGGCTTTCAAAGCTCCACTGGCTTCTTCATCAGGCAAAAGATGTTATAAAAATCAAACAGGAGAAACAATGTGACCATGGTAGAGTCATAGGCCTACATTTTGTATCCATTGTTGCTTCTGTTGTACTTTAGTTGTTCTGTAGGACAGGGACAACCGGGGTCACAAGGGAAGTTACTTTTCTGTTGCTGATGAAGTTGAAATTTTATCATCTGTCTTTTTTTGCCCTTTGTACCTGGTCCTCACATGGCTAAGAAGGGGAGTAGCCTTTGCCTGCAATGAGATCCCTCCAGAACAATAAAAACAACATCTGATACAAAATGTAGGCCTGTGTCTCTGCCATTGTCACATTCTCCTGTATGATTTTTAATATCTTCTGCCTATGAAGAGGCCAGTGGAGTTTCAAAAGCTTTCATGATGTAGTTTGTGCATTTTAGTTGGCATCTCTCTTGTGGATTTTGGATTTTGCTGTATTTTGCTGCATGGCCAACACAGCTACACTTGAATACGTTTTATTTAAAGTTGGAATCAGAAGCCAGAATGAATTCACAGCCCCACTGACATGAAAATCACCAGCTACAAGTGGGGAGAGCTAAAAAGCCCTATGACCCATGGACAGCCTCCCAGGGAACACTGGATGAGGTTGCAGCCTTACCCGTTCAAGTGCAGAGGCCCATTTATTCCATCTGATGAAAATATTGGCCAAAAGACACACTGGCATAAAGCAACTACCTTTTCTTTTTATTACTCCCCAGGCTTGAAATGACTATGTTTATATAGGGGGAAGTAGAGAAGCCTTCTTGGTTGCTATTGCTCAGTACACATAATTATGCAACTTTCCTGGTTGTTAACATTCCTTGTCCCCAACTGCCATTTAGCAAAAAAGAAATTCCAGCAGGTATCTTGCACTCGCACTTGTAATACACTTGCTCTAAATAAACATGTGGGTGGAGTGAGGTAGAGGCCAAATTAGACATTGGTTGGGCTGCAAATGTTCAGACTGGCAGACAGGTATGTCCACATGCCTTACCTGCAGGGAGAAGGTGCTATTTATTCATTAGAAACACTCACCCCAACAGGAAATGGATATAAATTTAAAGGGCTATCAGCTCTCTTATGTAAGTTTGGGGTGTCCATTGGAGGCTCTCTTCTGCATGCTGCATTCAGTGAGCTCCTTACACCTTGGGAATGCTTTTTTGTTTCTTTGTTTTGTCAAGGCTATGCAGGCTGAGGTATTCTGGGACCTGAGGTCCTTAAAAAAGCAACTTACTCAAGTTCATGTTTGCTGGAGTTGGTGAACAGGGAGATGTCTCCATATTTTGTGTACTGGGACTTCCTTGAAGCCTGTTCAGAAACTTCCACTGGCTCAGGAAATGATGGCCAGTTTTCTGATCAGATGGAAAGTATTAAAAAAAAAACATAGGGGAGTTCCAATCTGTTGTCAGGGACATTCGCAGTGTTATTTGACTTATAACACTCTTTACACTTTGGACATTATCAAATGAGGCTGAAATTGTGTGATTATGACAGGATAGTAGCACAAATGGGCTCTCATTATCACATGACGTTGTTATCTTCCACTGCTCCATCCATGCTCCACCCATTAATTAGGTGCCACTTTTCACTGACAGAAAAAAAAATATCGATAGCCTTCAATATTGCTCTTTTTGTGCGATTCCAGCATGAATGGGTAGTCCTCCCCCTCTGGACTTCTTTTCCTTCCAATAGAAATCAATGCTTTAAGCCCTTTTTTTGCCACCCCACTTCTTTCCTCTGGACTTCTTTTCCTTCCAACAGAAAGCCAGGTTTTATACCCTTTATTTCCCACCCCACTTTTTTTCTTCTGGACTTCTTTTCCTTCCAATGGAAACCAGTACTTTAAGCTCTTTCTTTTCCATCCCACTTCTTTCCTCTGGACCTCTTTTCCTTGCAATGGAAAGCAATGCTTTAAGCTCTTTCTTTTCCACCCCACTTCTTTTCCTCTGGACCTCCTTTCCTTCCAATGGAAAACAATGCTTTAATCTCTTTTTTCATCCCACTTCTTTTCCTCTGGACCTCTTTTCCTTCCAACAGAAAGCCAGGTTTTAAGCCCTTTCTTTCCCATCCCACTGAAGCTGCATCTATCTTGCCCATGCAAAATCACAGAAGAGAAAATTTATCTTAAAGGAGCATGCACCGGTCAGCAGGAGGTATTAATACTTTGTCATTAGAAGGCAATACAATGACAAGTGTTACTATAGCTCAAGCTTCAGTCCCATTCTTAAATCAGTAGTGGTGATTGTGCAATAATTCTGTAGTGGTAGCATTGTGCAATCATGGTGACATGCGATAATTACTATAATCATGCCACTATGTTTCTGCTTTCCTCAATCATAAAATTACAGCTTTTTTAGACACTAGTTTGATAATGTCCTTTGAGATAAGTATCTGAAAGGACCACCTGCTAGAAAATAGGGATTTTCCCAACTCTGATCTTCATCAGAGGCCCCTGCATTCATTGCCTTTATGTACCTGATAGAAATAGACCACCTCTCAGTTTAGCGGTAGATTCCTCCGCTGACAGGGTGTTGGACTAGATGGCCCTTGGAGTACTTTTCAACACAATGATTCTACAACTCCATGCCTAATCTACCCTTCCTAGTTATCACCATGGCTACTGACACACTGCAGAAATAATCTACTTTGACTCCGCTTTAACTGCTATGGCTCAATGCTATGGAATTCTGGGATTTGTAGTTTTGTGAGATATTTAATCTTCTCTGTCATAGAGCTCTGGTGCCACAACAAACTACAAATCCCAGGATTCCATAGCATTGAGCCATAGCAGTTAAAGCGGAGTCAAAGTACATTATTTCTGCAGTGTGGCAGAAGTCCATGTATCCATTGGATAATGCATTTATTGCTGCCTCCTTTAGCTTCTGGTGTGTGTGTTTATGTATTTGGCTGTTCAGGCATATGCATAGGACTGCCTTTCTCCTCCTTTTAGTTTATCTCCTTTTATTTTCTGTTTTATTGTACAATATTACTCTATTGTTTTATGTTGGAATGGAGAGCTTAAACTTGAATATTTTTCTTTGCTTCCTTAGAAGATTTTATACTGCATAACAGCATATAAATCTTTTCAAATAAATGTAAGTATAAATAAATAAGCTACAAATTCATTGTGTGATAGAAGCCAATATATTTCTTGTGTGGGTGTGCAGCCCTTATGTAAGCATGAGTGTGTGTTGGCCTTGAGACAGCCTACCCCACCCTCACATTCTTCTCACTGGGGAAGAATGTTAGGATATTAATGCATGTGATAAATATGGAAGTTTGCCAGATACTCTGCCCTTGCTAGAGTTGTACACAATGATCTACTTGTGGCAGGCTGCTTCCCGGCCAGTCTAATGTGTTCTGAAACTCTACACATTGCTCTTAATGCAATACAATAGCTGAGCACTGAATGATTCTGTTTCTCCCACAATTAATTTTTTTTTCAAAAAGAGAGATCTAAATTGAGGTCATAAATGGGGCAAGGGGGGAATCCTGTGCATACAGGGTCAGGGCCCCTCATCTTTAACTGGCATGTAGAAGAGGGAATTTCAGCAGGCATAGCTGCATCTGATTGCCTAGGGATGAGAGTTGGTAGGTGGAGTCTTTCCAAGCTATCTGGTCCTTAGATAAACAGCAGACAAGCAGGAATTTTCTCAGTATTTATTCCAGACTCAAGTAACAAACAAGCAAGTAGGCAACTGACAATGGAAAATCTCACCTGGTGCTTTTGGCTACCTGGGAGCCTCTCTCAGCTTTTCCAACTAACTGTTGCTTTGGTTCTGACCTGTGTGGTGCTGAAAGCCATCCAGTTATTTCAGACAAGGCAGAAATACATCAAGGACTTCAAGGATTTCCCAGGACCTCCCATTCACTGGCTGTATGGCCATGTCCACATGGTAAGTAATAGTGCTACTCTATTCTGCTTTGGTCAGACCTCACCTGGAATACTGGGGTTGTCCACATGGTGAAAATACCCCTCACAGAATTCACTCAGAAAATGAGCTGTCTTAATGGGATCCTGCATTGTCTCAGCGTATTGTGAAGGAGGGGGCCCAAAAAGAGCCAAAAGTACACGAGAAAAGCATTCACGGCTTTCCCCAACTTTTTAAAAAAGCTCCAGGGATGTGCGCATTTTTGCACGTTAAGACAGGTGATTCGACATGAATTGCTTCCCCATGCAGGTCAAAGTGCAAACCTGATTGGCTGGATGAGCACAGGGAGTGGGGTTGGGTTACAAGGCAAGCACCTGCTCCAACATCTTGGATTTTCATTTTAGTGAGGATTGCTAAGGTGATAAAATGAAGGTTTGTGCGATCTTCTTTTCTCTCTTTTTTTGAAAGATGGAATATCGCTTGTGAGAACCATAGAAATAAGATTTTTTAAAAAAAAAAAAGTTCGGCAGCAGCAGATTTAAAAACGCAAGTAATCCACTCATGGCTGCTGTCTCAGTTACAGGTGTCTGAGGTTTAGGGGGATGTAAAACCATTAAGACAGGTCGCAGCTGCTGCAACTTGCTATTACTGTGGAGCAGTCCATTTCCCCCCCTTTGTGTAGACTGGCTCATTGTGTCCAGTCCTGGGCACCACAATTCCAGATGTATATTGAGAAACTTAAATGTGTCCAGAGGAGGGTGACCAAAATGGTACTCAGAAGTGGGAGGTCTGGAAGTCATGCCCTATAAGGAGCAGCTTAGGGACCTGGGTATGTTTAGTCTGGAAAAGAGAAGGTTAAGAGGGGACATGATAGCCATGTTTAAATATTTGAAGTGATGTCATATTGAAGATGGAGCTAGCTTGTTTTCTGCTGCTCCAGAGACAAGGACATGGAGCAATGGACTCAAACTACAGGAAAAGAATTTCTACCTAAATATTAGGAAGAACTTCCTGATGGTTAGAGCTGTGCAACAGTGGAATGCACTGCCTCAGAGTGTGCTGGAGTTTCCTTCTTTGGAGGTTTTTAAACAGAGGCTGGATGGCCATCTATTGGGAATGCTTTGATTGGGTATTCCTGCATGCCTGGGGGTTGGACTAGATGACGCTTTTGGTCTATATGATTCTAAGGGATTCTCTGTCTTTCTTGATAAGGCCTGGGATGCCCAATCTCTCTTTTTGTAAAACTTCATTTTCCTTTCTATAATGATCTGAAGAGGGGTTTGGTAAGTCCAGTTCTGCCAATGATAGTTGACACACAGGACTTTTTCGGAAGGCAATTTGTAATGCAAGCAGCCTAGTCCCCGTTGCGAGGCTGCTGCGCTGCAGGGGAGGCCGTTTCGGATGATGCTGTCCCCGCGCCGATACTGCTGCGGAAGAGCTGGGAGGCTGCAGCACCATATTTGGCCTTTTCCTAATCACGGAAGTTGATTAGGAATCACGGCCTTTTCCTAATCACAGAATCACGTGATTAGAAAATCGCCAAATATAGCGCTGCAGCTTCCCCGCTCTTCTGCAACAGTATCAGCGCGGGGACAGCATCATCCGAAACGCCCCTCCCCTGCAGCCCAGCAGCCTCGCAATGGGGACGAGGCTGCTTGTATTACAAATCGCCGTCCGAAAAAGTCCACAGAGATCTTTAGTATATACTCATTCTCTTCTCTCTTCCTTTCATACACACATAGCATGTTCCTGTCTCTTCATTTGTGTAATTGGTGTGTGTGTGTGTGTGGAAACCCTGCTACCAATATTTTTGAAACATACTAGGATTTAATTGTTTCCTTATCCTAGAGGAAAATAAATCTAGGCCAAAGATATAAAACACGTACTTCCTTTGTGTGCAATCAGTTGGAAGGAGAGGTCTTGAGCCAAACGGTGACAATTATCCATAGTACAATCCATTGAATAGAATAGTATGTTTACTTATAAGTAGAACCAGACAATTACTTCCAGGTAGTGTTTATAAGACTGCAGCATAATTGAACTATTGCTTTCAAGAAAAGGATACCAGGGATGAGAGATGGAGGAGAGCCACAAAGCAAATCATGAAATGTCTTCTGAAACCAGAGCAGCAACCAGTGCACAAAGGAGCAAGGTGCAAACAGAAATCAGAGAGGAACTGTCCACTCCTGAGAAGAACACAGGCTGCACTGCAGAAATAATTAACTTTGACACCACTTTAACTGCCATGGCTCAATGCTGTAGAATTCTGGGGTTTGTAGTTTTGTGAGATATTTAACCTTCTCTGTCATAGAGCTCTGGTGCCACAACAAACTACAAATCCCAGGATTCCATAGCATTGAGCCATAGCAGTTAAAATGATATCAAACTGGATTATTTCTGCAGTGCAGATGCAGCCACAGAAACACTATTGAAAATATCTAATATTTTACTTTCTGCTCATTATATTTTGTGAGCAACACAGTGCCTTTTTGTTGACAGAAGAACCCAGAGGTCAGGCCTCATGACCTCCTTGCTCTTTCTTTCCATGGCAAATTATCACCATGTATGTAGCCTCCTTCTATCTACAAAGTAATTGTACTTGTGTATTCTGTTTTTAGCACTAAATGTAGAAGCACAGTGTCTTGACTATATTTATCTGAAAACTCACAATGCAGATGAAAGCTGGGGATGAATTAAAAAATCTAGTGAAATGGACCAAAGAATATCCACATTGTTTCCCTCTGTGGTATGGAGGTTTCTTACCTGCCTTGGCAATCAACCACCCTGAATATGCTAAGGCTGTATACAGCAGAGCTGGTGAGTATTTGCATGCAACTGATCATAGGAGACTCTACACCCTTATTATAAAGACTTGCTCCCACATTTCTGCCAAGAGTAGCATAGTGTTGTCCTTGGGTGGCTGGTGGCTCCAATGTCAGGATATTGTGAATCTACTCTGGGTTTTAGTGTGGACTTTAGAGAAGATATGCAAGGTGCCAAACCTATTTTGGGGATAGGGTTAATCACCTGGGATACTCCTTTGAAGCCTGGAATGTCAGGGGATGGTAGGACATTCAATCCCCGGCAGAAACCAAAAACTGTCTCAGTAGACTTGGTAGCAACCCTTTCCCAAGAATACTCACACACAGAGTGTTTGGCATCCAGAAAACAGGAGGTGCTTTAATCTTCAAAGTAGTTTCAGTTATTCACAATATCTACAATCAAAGTGCTACGCCAGGCATCACAGAATCAGAGGAAGAGAATGATCTCTGTTATAGCTTGCTTATATACACATCAGTATGGCATTGGCTTATTAAAGCACATGGTTACATTGCATCAGATTTCACCTTCATGGCTTTGCACTATCATAACCCTTCTCATGATGTAACCCTTCTCATGCAGCTGTGGCATGATTAGGCATGACTGGCAGTTCATGGAATCATGGAGTCAGTCATCATGACTCAGCATGATTTCTGCAGTTGTTTGACCATTTTAAAACTTAGGGTTCAGTCACCAACTCCTGACAATCTCCTCCAAAATGGTCAAACTACTGCGCAGGACACATTTTATCATCACAACATAACATCATTAACATCCATTGTTGGACATCAGTTGTCTGTCGGTTGACCTTTCCCTTTTTTACACCTTTCACTTTACACACTAGTGACAAGGCCCAGCCTCTTTGCCATCTCCTCATGGCTCCCTGCTGGAAGGGCTTTTGTGAGCAGGTCTGCAACATTGTCCTCTGATGGACAGTACTTCAGACACAAGACACCTTCCTGTATTAATTGCCTCACATTTTGGTAATGTACCACAATGTATTTTGTCCTACATTTCAGATTTTCTGCTTCTGCCATAGCTATGCTGGCTTGTGAGTCCTCGTGCACCTCAACAGGCATTTGGCATGGCTCCCCAAGGTCTGCAAGCAGCTGCCTTACCCATTGTACCTTGCTTGCCAGACAAGGCTGCAAATTCAGCTTCAGCGGACTAAGGGCTACACAGTTCTGCTTCCTGAATCTCCACACTATGGGACTCTTTGCATACCTGACCACCAACCCGGTCACTGACTTTCTGTCTAAAGTCTCTGCAGCAAAAGAACTGTCCACATAGCACTCCAGGGTCACCTGATTTCCTGTCAGCTTCAAGCTCATGTACATGATCCCCTTGAGAAATCTAACTACTCTCTTCAAGGCTTCCCAATCCACCCTCCTTGGCTTGGAGACTTCTGCTGAGCACCCCAACTGCAAAACTGATGTCAGGCCTTGTGTTGTTTGCGATAAACAACAGACTGCCTACCACTGAGTGTTATAGGTCTGGCCTCTCAAACTCCTGTTCTGCTTCAAAGTTCACAAAATCAGAGGTCATTAGTGTCCTGACCACTGTTGCCTCACTTAATCCACTCTTGGCCACCAAATTGTCAATCTTCTTTTTCTGACTGAGAAAAAAAATCTCCATTACCGGTTCTCTCTACCTTTATGCCTAAATAATACCTCAGGCTGCCTACGTCCTTTAACTTGAACCAGTTTTCTAACTCCAGCTGTACCTTCTTGACATCTTTTACACTCTTTGCTGCCACATAGAGGTCGTCCACATAGATTACAAGCATGGCAGCACTATCTCCTGTCCCCTTGGTGTACACACAGGCGTCTGCTACGCTCCTTGTGTTCCCTAATGACACCAAAACTTGGTGTATGCACTTGTTCCAGCAACGTGCGCTTTGCTTAAAGACATAGAGTGCTTTGCACAACAAGTGCACCTTGCTTTCACCTGTGCTGTCATACCCTGGGTCCTGTTCCATGAACATTGTCTCCTCAAGATCAGCATTCAGGTATGGTGTTTCAAAGTCAAAGTGTTGCACAACCATCTGCCTCTTGGCTGCTACAGCTAACAATAACCTAAGACTTTCTGGCTTTGCTGTGGGTGAAAAAGTTTTGTCAAAATTTGTGTAGCGCTCCTGCAAAAAAAAACCTTTTGCAACCAAGCATGCCTTATACTTTTGTGTCCCATCAGGGATGTCCTTCAGCTTGTACACCATCTGCAACCAACAACCTTTTGGTCTTTGGGCCTCTCTACTATCTGGAACACTTTCCTCTCCACCAGTGACTCAAATTCAGAGTCCATATCTGAGTTCTACCTCTCCTGCTCTTCTTGGGGAAGTTTTAGGAGATCCTGAAAACTTGCAGGCTCCTCTGCCACGACATTGTATAGCCTGGCCTCCTGAACAACAAATCTGTCAGGAGCCTTTCTGACTCTCCTTGACCTTCTGGGGATGAGCACCCTAGTTCTGCCTGACTCATCCTCACTTGCACTGCTGCTGCTGCTTTCTCTCCCTGTGCCAGGTTCTCTCTTCAAAAACATGTCAGCTCATTGTTTGTTTGTGGTGTGTGTGCTGGAGTAGTATGGGAAGTATCAGGCTTTTCTTCCTCTGCCTCCCCTTCTTCATCATCAGGCTTAACCACCCCTCCATTTGTGGGACTTTTGGAAGTTGTTAGAATATCCCTCCCCAAGGGAACAAAAACTTCCTGATTGCAGTGCAATCTATCCCACCCTGAGTGCATTTCAAACTTTGCACTCCTGGAGAACATCACCTTTCCAGGATGGAGAGAAAACATGTACTTATTACCCTCACAGTCTAGGAAACACAGCCTCCTGGTTTTAGGCTGGCCAGGCTTCCTTAGGCTCGGGTGAATCAGTACATTTGCATACTGTCCAAAAATCCTCAAGTGCTTGAGGTTTGCTGCTCTACCATACAATAGGGGTTCTCTCTAGTTGTGTTGCTTTGGATAGTCATGTTGTGTAGCTTGGTGATGTGACCAATTCTAGCCAATTAGTGACTTAACAGTATGGGACCTACCACCTGATACCTGATTATTAATAATCCAATAATCCAAGGCTATTAATAGCCTTTCTGGACATTAAAATCTACCAGGATCCAGGTTACTCTTCTGGACTGTGGTATTTTCTGCCTCTCTAAGGGAGCATTTGACTATTGCATGTAAGCAGACAGTTGTCAAATCCTTGTTGGGGGGATCCTTTGATTCATTATTTGATGTACCCATCCAGTCTCTAATGTACCCTTCTTGAGTTAGATATTGAGAAAGATGGTGACTTCTTAGTTCCAGGTGGTCTTGGATGGTTTAATGACTTGGTTCCATATCAGTCTGGTTTCTGAGCCTTGGTCACCCTTTAAAGATGACTTATTCTGGGGAATAGGCAGGGAGTGTGAAACACTATTAGTTCTCTTGCATCACTTGTTGGCCTTTAATACCATTAGCTAGGATATTTTTCTGGGGTGCCTGGCCAATGAATTACAATGTCTCTGCTCTGCAGCAATAAAAATCACAGTGTAAAAGATAGGGCTACATTCAATTAAAACCATTTTGGAGCAACCTACTTTTTAAAGCCCGTTTAAAAACAGCCAGAAAAGGTAGCTATGTAGGACTTTTTCGGACGTCTAAAATGCAACGGAAGCAGCCTCACCATGTTGCGAGGCTGCTGCGCTGCAGGGCGTCCCTTTCGGATGATGCCCGTCCCTGCCGGTACTGTTGCAGTACCGCAGGGACATTTGAGTGTTATATTTCAGCGATTTTTACTCACGATCAACTTTTGTGAGTAAAAATCGCCGAAATATAACACTCAAATGTCCCTGAGGTACCACAACAGTACCGGCAGGGACGGGCGTCATCCGAAAGGGATGCCCTGCAGCACAGCAGCCTTGCAACGTGGCGAGGCTGCTTCCGTTGCATTTTAGACGTCTGAAAAAGTCCGTACATACATCCCACTTTTCCACTTTTAAAGCTTTTTCTCCTAAACAATGGGAGGGGGTGGTATTCTAAAATAAACTACCTTAGGTTGTAATCCTGTACTCATTTTATTGAAATAAGTCCAGTTGAACTCATAGGGGCTTGTTTCTTAGTAGATATCTACAGTAGTGTGCTATCAAATGCATTCACAAAGGAAGGTATCCCTCCTCTGCTCCTCTCCTACAGCCACTTGTGTGCCAAGAAAGTCCCTCCAGTGTGGGGATAGGATGCTGGGGGAGGGGGGAATTACCCCAAATTAGGATTAGGTTCTATAAGAAATTGACTCAAGTAAGTTCACAGATGGAAAGCTTTCAGTCTTCTTGTGGCTGCAGGAGACAGGAAGCAATGGGCATATGTGTGTATGTGCCTTCAAGTTGCCTGTTGACTTATGGTGATCCCAGGAATTTCATAGGATTTTCTTAGGCAAGGAATAATCAGTGGTGGTTTGCTATTGTCTTCCTCTGAAATATAGCCTACAGCACCTGCTATTCATGGGCAGTCTTCCATCCAAGTACTAACCAGGGCTGACCCTGCTTAGCTTCCAAGGTCAGATACCTTCCATTATTTCTTTTACATTATTTTAGAATCAAATTTGTATTGCCCTTAATTGGCATTATCATTTATAAAGTAATCAATTTATCTATGAATCATGTGTATGTTCACTGTATTTTCATGCGCTTTCCTTATACTTGCCCTTATTATATAATTGAAATTATTAGTAACTGGGAGAGCAATCTGGATTCCCCCCTAACTTTTCAAGTTGTTCCTGACACAAAGTGTTCTCTGTTGTTCTACACAGATCCTAAATGTCTCGTCCTCTACAACTTCCTTGTCCCATGGATTGGTATGTATTTTTCACTTATTTTACTTGTTTTGTAATAAACAACATTTCTGTAGGATGAGTATTTGCAGTCTGAAGTACAATCCTGATTTCCAGTTTCAAAAACAATTAGCTGCCACTCATGCAAGATGTGTACATATGTACAAAATTACATGCATGCACAAAGAAACTACTCTTCAAGGAGACACTGTAGATGGCAATTAATTGCATAGTTAAAGGAATGCCGCTTTAAGGTAAGCTGCCCCCCAAACTATTCCAACATAATAATCCTCACAGTTTTTATGGTTTAGAAAAATGGCTCCTGCAGAGCTAATAACTGAAAACTGGCATCTATTTTCTACAATGGTGAGGTCTACAGTTGTGCCAAATATCAAACCAGTCTGTTAAAACTAGCCACATTTTTGTCTATTGAAAGCATGCTGAAAATTGGCACCATGACTGTTTTTCCCCCACATTTTTAAAACAGGGATTTCATTTGTTGCTTTTCATTGAAAATTACTAATTCAGGATTGCTGTGCTGGGAAGATTTGGAGACCATTTGGTTTGGTGAAACAGCAGCCCAAAATTTATAAACCATCTCCTGCCTGTTCAAGTGAATAGTAGGAGCAACCCAGTCAGGCCTACTCCAGGCCTACTTCCTCTATTTTCAGCTGACAAAAAAAGTGTAAGGGTTTGGTATATTTTGGATTATACCTCTCAGAACCTGGTCATACTGGCTAAAGGGTGTGATATTTTCACATTCAGGGAATTTTGAAGAAGGCACAATTTCCATGTAGGCGTTCAGATTTCTTTGTGCCTCACAGATATCTGTGAGCTGTTGAGTGGCTAGTGTCCTTAACAGAGGTCAGATTTCTGTAGAGCTAGCACTTTTGCTCTCTGCTTTCAAAACTGAACATTGTATCGTATGTACCTCTCACCAGATCCTTTGAACATGGTAGCCAATCCATTGTGTTTTGTTAGGAAATGTAAGAGATAATACTGGGCCTCTCAAGCAGAGTAACAAATTTGGGAAGGCAGAAGCTGTACAACTACCAGTCCCACACCCATACACATAGGATCTAGAAAAGAAGAATCAAGCTTAGCTACTTTGTAAAATATATGCAAGTAATTTTACATACAAATCATTTGTCCATAGACAAGTACACAGTCTTATGGAAGGAAGAGAGAGACAGCAAAAATGGTACATTAGAATGGTGCAGGAAGAGAGTGGGTATTGCAAAGCAAACAAACAGGAAGTTTGCAAACATGCACAAGCAATCATTGGGCACAGGTATGCAAAGATTGCTGAATAACGTTTGCCATGCCTTATGTTTCTCATGTTTTCTCTTGTCATAGGAAGAGGACTGCTGATCCTAGATGGGCCAAAGTGGCAGCAACACCGGAAGCTCCTCACCCCAGGATTCCATTATGAGATTCTGAAGTCTTATGTGACTCCAGTGGTGGAGTCTGTCAAAGTGATGCTGGTAGGAAACACCATTGCCAATATTCTGATACATCAGAAAGAATGATTCATTAGACAAAAAATAACCCATAATATTAGAACTAATGCCTTGAATGAATTCATAAATATAAATTTAATAGTGACCTTGGTCAACTATATGAATGATCTAATAATAATTTTGGGGAAGAAAGCTGGGCAGCTCAAGACCTTCACTGTAAATATGCCACAAAATATTTTTGGGAGGGGGCAAACTGACTATTTTTATTTACTAATTAAATATTACTATCCTTCTCCATGACTGGTGATCTTAGGGAGGGGTAAAAAAATCTTAAAACAATTATACACAGTTTCTAGTACATGTGTGTTACATTCAGCTGCCAGGATCCTCCCAGTTACCTAACCAATGTCATCCACACAATCTATCTGCAAGATTTTAAATGGGAGATTTCCACCTACTGAAGTGAACGACTTCCCTAGAATAGCCACTTTAAGATATGGATTGTTTAATCTACAATTTTAGAAAGTGAAGCGAAAGCACCACTCAGAGCACTGGGAGAAATAAGTAACCAGGAACAGATGGCATACCAAGGAAGCTGCCTGAAGGGACAGAATCTACTCTAGTTATAACTAAAATCTGTAAAGAAATATGGAAAGCAAAAGAATGGCCCACAGATTGTAGATGCTCAATGTACATTCCAGTTCCCAAGAAAGGGAGCACCTGGGATTGCAGTAATCACAGGACCATTGCATTAATGTCCTATCCAAGAAAAGTGATGTCAAAATTCTACAACAAAGACTTTTACTCATGTGGAGTGAGAAATTTTGGATGTCCAAGCTGGGTTCAGGAAAGGAAGAGGCACTAGGGATCCTATTGCAAACATACCTCGGATAATGGAATGCACCAAAGAATTTTAAAAGAAAATCAGTCTGTGCTTTATAGGTTATAGCAAAGCCTTTGATTGTGTAGATTATGAAATCCTATGGATTGCTCTTTTAAAAAATTGGTGGGTCTCAAAGGCTGATTTTATCATCCTAGCTGTATAACTTGTACACTGAACATATACGTAAAGCAGGATTAGACTTGGAGGAAGGAGACATGAGAATTGGAGGAAGGAACATCAAAAATTTAAGGAATGCAGATGAAAGCATACTACCAGCAGAAAATAGCAGAGACTTGGGACTTTTTCGGACAAGTAAAATGCAGCGCAAGCAGCCTCGCCACGTTGCGAGGCTGCAGCGCTGCAGGGTGTCCCTTTTGGATGACGCCCGTCCCTGCCAGTACTGTTGCGGTACCGCAGGGACATTTGAGTGGAATATTTTGGCGATTTTTACTCACGATCAATGTGGCGAGACTGCTTGCACTGCATTTTACTTGTCCGAAAAAGTCCTTGGAATGATTACTAAAGAAAGTCAAGGAAGAAAGTATAACAGCAGGTTTACAGTTGAACATGAAAAACAAAACAAAACAAAAATAATGACCACAGATGATTTACATAACTTTAAAGCATACACTGAAGATGATGAAATAAATATTTTCCATACCTTGGATCAGTAATTAATCAATGAAGACTGCTGTCAAGAAAGCAGAAGTTTAGGCCTTGGAATGGCAGCTATGAAGGAACTAGACAAGATCCTGAACTGTAAAGATATATAATTGAATATTAAGTTAGGATTATCCATGCCAACATATTTCCAGTTTCTATGTACAGTTGTGAAAGCTGGACAGTAAAGAAAGCTGATAGGAAGAAAATCAACTCATTTGAAATGTGGTGGTGGAGAAGAGTTTTACAGATATCGTGGACTGTTAAAAAAGACCAATAAATGGGTCCTAGAGCAAATCAAGCCTGAACGCTCCTTAGAAGCCAAGATGACTAAACTAAGGAGATTATCAGATGTGTCCAAAAAAACACAAGAGGAGCATGCAAGGACAACGTAACTGTCCCACAAATGGGTCCTGGTTTCAGATGTCATCGTCATATTCACATGCTCTCGTCAATGAAAGGTGATGCCTTACTTGTGCATGCAGCAGAGTCAGCACACAAGGATAATTTTATCTTCTGAAACCAGGACCCATTTGTGGGACACTAACGTCGTCCTCATGTGCTCCTCTTGTGTTTTTTTGGACACATCTGATAATCTCCTAAGAGTGTCATACTTTAAACATATCATGAGAAGACATGACTCACTAGAAAAGACAATAATGCTCAGTAAGGTAGAAGGCAGTAGGAAATGAGAAAGGCCAGATCACAGATGGATAGACTCAATCAAGGAAACCACAGCCCTGAATCTGCAAGACCTGAGCAGGGCTGTTAACAATAGGGTTCCTTGGTGATCTCTTATTCATAGGGTTGCCATAAGTCAAAGTTGACTTGATTGCAGTTAACAACAAAATAGTGATCATGATGATGAAGTTGATAATAACAACAACAATAACAACAACAACAATGTGATCAAAATATATGGATGCTATCAAAAGACAGATTCTAAGTTGAGGATATTTAAGAAAGGAATCAGAAATACAATGACCAATATGATAAATCCTTTATATAAATGTATGATGCAAACATATTTCAAATTAGAACTCCAAAAGAAAATTCAGTGAACAAAAATCTTCTCAATTTAACATTTTATTTCAAGGGTTTTCCATGTTAACCTAAGTTTCAAAATGCTGGAAAGCTACAGTTGTTAAAAGTCATGTCTTTAAAAAGTGCCACTTTGCATATACTATGGTTAATTTCACTTTCACCTCTACCTTGGACTCAGGTAGCTATCAATGACAGACTTGGTGACCAAAGTCCCAAATGTTGCTGTTCAATAGAATAAATACATGGAGTTTGTACACTTGAAGCTACCATTCCATATTAGTTACCCAGCTGGTAAACAGTACCATCTGGTATCTCTAAAGATGTTCACAGAATAGCAAAAAGGGAAGAATAGAGATTTTCCACCATTCTTCTGGCCTTCCCCTTTCCACACAACAACAACAAAAATCATAGATATCCACTTAGAAGAGATATCTATCTAGAGCTGCAAATCTGTGCACCCTTACCTAGGATCAAGCCCTAGGCATGGAGAACCAGTGTGATATAGTGGTTTGAATGTTGGACTAGGTCTCCAGGAAACCGCTGCTTGGCCCTGGAAGATCACTGGGTGTCCTTAGGCAGGTCACACTCATCAGCCTTAGAGGAAGGCAATGGTAAACCTCCTCTGAATAAATCTTGTCACCATAGGTCAATGTTGACTTGAAGGCACATAACAACAAAGAGCTATTAAACATAGGGGGACCTCTAAATAAACATGCATAAGATTGCACTGTTAGTGGTATAAATTTTATTTCATATTTTATTGAGATAGGTGTTGATTTTCAGTAGACTGGGAACATAAAACAGATGAAAACCAGCTGGTGTCTTTTGATGAAGAGGGCTTTGTGTTTTTTCACATTCCTGTCTCTGTATTTCATTGAAAGGAAAAATGGGAGAAGCTGATATTGGAAGACCCGCAAATATCAGTGGAGATATGTGAACATGTCAGCTTGATGACCCTTGACAGCATCATGAAATGTGCTTTCAGTTGCCAAAGCAACTACCAGATGGATAGGTCAGTTAAAAATGCCATCATACTTCAATGAGATGCTTTTTCTGAATATTGACGTTAAAAATACCATATCCTTGAATGAAGTACTTTTTCTGAATATTGACAAATTGAGGTTAACTTAGAGTTTAGAAAAGTTGTCAGGTTTTTCAAGTCTTCATGACAAGAATAGGACTTGAAATTCCTGGGATTCATCCATGTTTTGTTTCCTTTTCAAAGGGAGAATTCCTACATTAAAACAATCTTTGACCTCACCTTCCTGGCTTATCAGAGAGCGAAGACACCTCTGTACCACAGTAATCTCATATACTGGTTAAGCTCTCAAGGGCGCCAATTCCGCAAGGCCTGTAGATTAGCTCACCTCCACACAGGTATACAATATACCTTTCATATTTCTCTGTATCAGGGATTGGGAACTGGTAGTCTCTCAGATATTGGAAAGCTACTCCCATCAACTGTAACCTTAGCCAATGTTGAAGGATGATGGAAACTGAAGTCTAATAACATGCAGAGATTCAACATTCCCTGTTTCTACTCTACATCATGCATTCTGGTGCAGTATTTTTGCACATGCAATATTAAATAGTTGTTTAATCAAGTACTTCTGTGTCTTCACCTCTACATCTCATTTTTCAATTGCATGGGATTTTATATCTTCCCTTGCAGCCCCTCTCTTTTTATCCTTTCCTTCATTCTATGGTTCTGTCTTTTCTGTTCCCTTCATCTGACTTTACACTATTCTTCTGGTATAAATAAATTCATTACTTAGTTCAGTTAACAGCATACTACTTGCTAGTGATTCATCCTGTTCTGTATTGTTATGTGGCTATAAAGACAGATTGCATCAATAGTATCCGTATAGTTGAAATGAATGCACCTACCATGAGACTAAATAAAAAGATGGTTTCAGGAAACTACATTTTAATTACTTATAGGAAAAGGATCCTTCTTTGCATTCTCCTGATGCCATTTACTCCTCTCGTATCTCTAATGCAGATAAGGTAATTAGAGAGAGAGTAAAGGTCCTCAAGGATGAGCAAAAACTTGAGAAGTTTCTGAAGAAGAGGCGTCTGGACTTTCTAGATATTCTTCTTTGTGCAAAGGTCAGTGATGTGACCATTTTACAAGAGACAAGGGGCATGGAAAATATGCACATACACACAAATGCATAAGAGAGATGGTTTGATGAAAGACTCAGGATAGGCTGCTCAACCTGTATTGTGCTGGATGTCTTTGCAGGAATGAAACTTAATTATTTGCATCAGTTCTCTATGTTTCAGAAAATGAGTCCTTGCAAAAAGATACCTACTCTCTATAAGTTAGAAGTGGAACAGGGGTAGGCAGCCTGATGATGTTTAGATACTTTGGACTGTGGGCTTGCCTAGACTGTGGGTAAAAATCTGGATGAAATGTGGACTACTCTGTCCCGGAGCTGTGCTGCATGAAATTCAGACTACATTTGGACTACTCTGGCCTGGATTTAAGCGCCACACTTTATCTGGCCAAAGCCCAAATCTGCACCACTCGTTAATGGGCTTGTCTACACAAGTGATTCATCCAGATTTGTACCCCTAGTGTAGATAAACTACAGGTCTGCACCTGCTGCCTACCCAGGCACCTCCACACTGCTACTGCCATTGCCATGCAGCTGCTCACTCTGAGGTCAGATTGAGGCAGCCAACCATGCAATCGCATGGCAGGCTACTCATTCTGACCTCAGAGCCGGCAACTGCACTGGGGCTCTACATTCCCAGTGCAGAACACTCACTCTGAGGTCAGAATGAGGCAGGCAGCTAAGCAAGCACAACTGCATCAGGCCTCTGCCTTCCCGGCCAATATTGGAATGAGGAAGTGGCGCTGAGGTGGGGAAAATATGGGGGTGCTTCTCAGGCAGCGCTCATTCTATTCCCTTACCCCCTGAATCCAGGGTGGATCTTTTGTTCACACTATAGTTTTCTCCAGAGTTTCAAGCAAACTCTGGAGAAAACTGTGAGTTTTTAAAACCCAGATTAAGATGTGTTTGGTGCAGATAGGGCTGTATGTCATGTGGCCTTGTCACACCAGATTCAGGGATAAAGCTGCATGTCATGTGGCCTTATTGGGGAGGGTGTTCAGTTTTTTTCACTAGAGTAGACAGCGCCCACATCTTCCATAAACACCAGCCACCATAGCCAATGATCACGAATAGTGGGAACTATAATCCAAATATCTGGAAGGTTTCAGTTTCTCTACACCTGAAGTGGGAAAGCAATAGTCAGAGAAGGTTACTAATACAATAGCTTGGAGAGTTACTCTATATATCTTCTTAATATATCTCAATAGCTGTCTCCACCTAGGACACTTCTTTCATTTATAATTACATGTTGGTGAAAAATTATATTTGGTGTGTTTCTTTTAATAAACCATCAAACTGACAGTCTTCTTACATTATTAGGATGAAAAGGGAAATCCATTACTTCATGAAGATATACGTGCTGAGGTGGACACTTTCATGTTCGCTGGTCATGATACCACAGCTAGTGGGATTTCTTGGCTGTTATATTGCATGGCTCAAAATCCTGAACATCAGCAGAGATGTAGGGAAGAGATAAAGGAAGTCCTTGGGGACCAAGAAACTATTCAGTGGTGAGGCTCAGCATTCTTTTCATCTTTCTTTTAGACTGGACTGTGTAACTGCAATAACACTTACAGTTGAAGACAAAATCTTGAAAACTTACTTTGTTGAATGATACCTCCTAGCCACCACGGCAAGTTACAATTCTGGTAGTTAAAGTTTACAGAGTTTCCAGATTCAGAATTCTAGATTTTAAGATGGATCTTATTTCATCCCCTACCCCCACCCTGAGTGAACAGAAGTGGTATAGACATGGGAAGCCTTTGCCATATAGTCTTGAACATTTCTGTTGGCTCTAAAATAACAGAAAAGTTACTCAACCTCTCAAGTCAAAATCTACTTTCCAGTTCTCCAGTAGTTTAAGTGTTCTTTCAAGTGTCCCAGCTCCAAGATACCTCATTATGTACTGTATATGCAAATACAGGTATTCAAAAAAAAATTTTTTTAAATCTGAAACACGAAACACTTCTGGTCCCAAGCATTTCAGATAAGAGATGCTCAGCCTGTATTACAATGTAGGTAACATCGCAATGTGTATAGGCCCAGTTCACACATCACAATAAGCCAGCAGCCAGAATCGTAGGATACCTGGGACAAGTGTATTACTGTTTGGATAGTAGTGGCTAAACATTAACACACTTCTGAGATATCATAGTTGACCTCATATATCTTTCATTTTTGAAATTTCTTTACTCCTTCCAAATCCAAATTAAAGGCATCTTTGACGATTGAGGGTTTTTGGACACTGTACTCTTACATTTATTTTCCTGATTTAAATCTCTTTTTTAAAGAGTCCATATGGTCCTTTTCACATTGCTAAAACCCCAAGTAGACCATTCTACTTCTATTTAATTTTATTAAGGAGGACAATACTGTTTATAGATATCCTATCAGGTATAGTTAGTCTCTGATTCATCCAGTCATGAAGTCTAATTTTTCCAGTATGAAATACTTGTTGTCTAGTTTGAAATTTTGAGCAAAATCAACAATTGATTCATTTTTCTTCTGTGGATTTCCCTGACTCTCTCAATTCTATACAGGGATGACCTGGGGAAAATGACATATACCAATATGTGCATTAAAGAGAGCCTTCGACTTTACCCTCCAGTACCTCTGATAGCTCGAATACTGAATTCACCTCTGACATTTAATGATGGAAGAACCCTGCCAAAAGGTCAGCTTTTACACTTGTCTTATTTAATGTTTTTGTTTTGGCATAAGAAAGAGAGAATATATTAAAGCAAATTTTAAATGCCATATATAAAAACAACTTCAAAATTATAGTTCATTTGTATATTATATCCAAAATTCGCAGCTCATTTTATCATACACGTGTTCTTCTTCCATATCAAATTTTAACAAAAGCTTACACATTTTACCAAACACCTGTTCATAATTTGTACATTGTTGCAATTCAAACTCTGCCTTATTTTGTTCAAAGCCATTTTTAAAAAATCTGTCTTAAATCTTCCAAATACCTGTAAGTAGGAAATACAAATGGAACAATTGGAAAGGATGTGGTCAGAGGGTTTGAAATTTACTTTATGCTCAAAGATAATTTTTATAAAATGATGTGCTGTTGGTATATGACAGCTGAGAAATTATCTAAAATGTATAAGGGAACTCCAAATGTATGTTAAAAATGTGAAAAACAAGAAGGGACATTTTACCATATGTGATGGACTTGTGAAAAGGCCAAAAAATTCTGGGTGCAAATATACATCTTAACACAGGATATAAATATATAGTTAAAACCTGAATTGTTCTTTCTGGGGCTGATGGATGAACATCTAGAAAAGAGTCATGAGTGAATATTTCAATATATGATTACAGCAGCAAGATTATTGCATGCCTAAAGATGGAAGAGCAACACTCTACTTTCTAAGGAAGAGTGGCTGTTAAAATTCAGTGAGTTATCAGAAATGGACAAATTGTCTACTTTGAATAGAGAGAAATTGCTAGTAACCTTTTTGAAAGATTAGAAACCTCTGATAGACTTTTTGAGAAAAAACAAAGGTAAATTCATGATGATGACTCTCAGTTTTTAATATTAGTATGAGTTGTCTAATAGAAGAAGTATAATATTCAGTTTAAAGAGAGATTGAATTGTAGGATATGTATGTATAACTGCAGAAAAGATAGTTGGAGATCACTTTTTTGGTAAGTGTAGTAGTCTATATAGTTTATATAGTCAGACCCTCTTATCTGTGGAAACAATATCCGCGTTTTCAGTTATCTGTGGGACACAAAATAGGGGACATATACCATGGAGTCACATTGGGAAATGCCTAAAGAGATGTCCTCTCTAGGCATTTTCTAGGTCCTTCAATGCAACTCTGTAGTATGTTTTTACCAGAATCTTTTATTTTAATCGGGTTCACTGTTATCCATGGTTTTTGGTATCCACAGTAAGTTAGGATTCCTGTGGATTCCATTTAAGGGGGAAATATATTATTATTTCCAATAAAATAACAGTTAATAAAACATTATTGATTCAAATGAAACGAATATAAATAAAAGCATCCAATTGTGCAGAGGGCCAGTTTTTATAATACTGCTTACCCCTTTTCAGAAGGGAAGAAATCATGTGAACCAGTCCTATACTTGATTGACAGTTCATAGTCCACATTGGGGCCCATCCTCGGAGATACATTTGATAGAGATGTAAGAGAGGACTTTTTTGGTGGCTTGCTTCCACAGGCTGTGGAACTCCCTGTCAAGGGCAACAGAGCTGCCCTACTTCTCCTTATTGTCCATCCACTGGCAGGCAAAGGCCTTTTTGCTCCAGCAGGATGTCAGTAACAATACTGGTTGGGAATGGAAGTAGTTTTAATGTGGTACATGCTGTTCTTTCGTTTTTGATGTGCTTTTATTTTGTTCCATGTTGAATTTTAATTGATTTTATCAAAGCTAGTTGCCTTGAGTCCCATTCCTTGGAAGAAATACAGAATATAAACCTCATGGAATAAATAAATAGCCTACCCTGGAGATTATATCATGCAGAAGACTGGCTTGTGTCACTGCCTGGAGCTACCAACCAACCAACCAACCAACCAATCAATCAATACTTTTATTGTGGTCAATAACAGGTCTGTGGTGCCCTTAGATGTCTGGGACTGCACATGTGCTAAACTGCCTGAGCTAAGACATAGAGATGGCAAATGAAAGGTTGACACAAGATATTTCCTGTAACTTTATGCCATGTTGTACTTGAGTGATAGTTTTTTTTTTATCAGAGAAGGCATTCTTCGAGGTATACTGGTCTTCTCTGAACACGTAAGCCTGAGATTTAATGCTTAAATCAAGAATGGGTCCAGAAACTAGGTAAGAACCAGTGAAGTAGATGAAATGTCAAATTAATATGCTCCATTCCAAACATCCCCCGCTCTTCAGTGCCATGACAGCTGAATTCTGGACTAATTGTAGTTCTCTGACAATTCCTTAAAGCCTCATGTAAAGGCCCATTACAGTAGATGTCACCAAGACATAAGTGATGGTGCCCTGATTCTTCTATCCGAGTAAGGGCACAACTATCACATCATAATTCACATAATTTCCCATTTCCACAGTGAGACTATGAATTTACAGAAAAGTTGGAGTGTATTACAATGAATTGTTCTTCTTCTGTTCAGGTTTCCTAGTTGGACTAAGTCTGTTTTCACTCCACAGAAATCCTGAAGTGTGGAACAGTCCTGAGGTAGGTGAATAAAGGGCTTAGAATCATAGAATCATTTTTATAAAATGAAGGGACCGTAAGGGTAACCTAGCCCAACCCCCTGCCATGCAGGAGTACTGCTTAAACACCTCCAGAGTCTACCTCCCTCTGAGGCTGTCTATTCTACTGTTGAACTACAATGGCAAGATGGAGTAACAATGGCAATAAGAGTCACACACAATATTATGTCAAAAATAAAATAATTTAAAAGAAGAGTCACACACAATGGAGAAGTTTGTGGGAAATAAGACAATGGCGTTAAAGGAGGGTCAAAAGATGAGAAGGAGACTGCATAGAGTCTAAGTGAATCCAACATGTTTATCTACACTGCAGAAGATGCACATCAAATACCCTTGCATGAACTGATTATTTCCAAAATGGTGTCTATCGAGCTGAGAAAAATTATGTGACCAATAGTTGCACAATGTCTTTGACTTGTCTTTGACTTTGATTTTGACCTTGTAGAGCCTACAAATCAATACATTTGACTTATAGATGTGGGCACACTCAGTGATGGCTAGTGGCTTCCATGTCAATGGGAGGAGAATCCAATCTGGGTTTTAATCTAAGTCTCGAAGAAGTTATCTAAGGTGTTGAACCTTGGGGTGTGTGTGTGTGTTAGTATTAAGTACCTTGGATAGATCCTTTAAAGTCAGAACTAAAACATGGGGGTCGTTTACACGGGCAAATATTCCCCTAAATATACCGCTAAGATAGCTCATAGTTCCCACGGATCGCAGCACAGCATCGCCTCATTCAGAAGGGGGGAAGGTAAAACACCCAAATATAGCGTGCCTGGGGATGTCGCTATTTTTGCCGGCATATTTGCAATGTAGTGCATTATTGGCAGTGTAAACTAGCATTCCGCTAAGGGTTAAAGCACAGCTGCATTGTGATTGGTTGATGATGCAGGGGTGGGTTTAAAAGAGGGGCAGGGAGGAGGCAAAGACAGTAGCCATTAGAGAGGAAACTTGCAAAAATCCTGTCTGCTATTTTGCAAGCCAGTTTGCAAACACAAAGGATTCCCAACAATTTTCATACAGGGAGCATTCCTTCTCATCCTCTCTGCTGTTTTGAAAGAATGTAAAAGCTCTCAACTTGTTTCCTGTGCATGGGGGAGGAAGAGAAACCATTTCATGAAGGGCTGTAGCAGGCTGAACTGCTATTTCCCCCCCCTCTCTCTGCTTGGGGGAGAGAGAGAGAGGGAGAGAGAGAGCATGAGCGAGATAGACGGGGGAGGGAGGGGGGATGCTGGAAAAACTTGCGATAGATTCACCTTAGGATCCACGGCATGGCAGCAAGGTCTTTTAGCAGAGAGATTACTCTCCCTCTGCTTTACGGAGTGAGTTCATTTACAGGCAGATTGACAGAGACAGAGAGCCACTTCTTTGATCTCCCCCCCCCTTGCTATTTCTGGTCTATGCCCTTCCTCATAAAGCCTTTGTCTGCTGGGGAGGCCACGCCCCCCACACTTATTCAAGTCTGAACTTAAAAGTGACATAATTAGAAAAAAAACCTGACTGGCACAGCTGCGGAACAGAATTAAAGCGCAAGTTGCTGCAATAAATCTGCTGTGTAAACCAGCCCATGGATCAGATTTATTGCCCCACTGACATGGAATCCACCAGGCACCACAGAGAGCCCCCCCCCATGTTTAAAGAAATCAGGTCAACAAACTATGTCAAGAAATGCTCGAACAGAGCTATTTGGTGTGTGTGAAAAGCTGGAATTTACATATGGTCATACATACTATTAGTTGGCCTCAGATTAGGAGGTGGCACATGGAGGGGTTCCAGAGGATTACCATGCATCTGGTGGATTGTGAATTAATACCAAGAGTTTTTGCTACTTCAGATGAGACACTTAAACTTTTCATTTTCTCTTTCAGGTGTTTGATCCCATGAGATTTTCCCCAGAAAATTCAAGTTTGTGCCATCCCTATGCTTACCTGCCTTTTGCTGCTGGGCCAAGGTAATGATATTTAAGGACTTACTTGCACAATCAGTTAGGCTGAGGTTGTCAATTCTGGATTTATTTATACAGACAAGCAATTATGCCAGGAATGGGCTAATTGTTGGGCACTGGGATTCTCATCCAGATGGTTTGATATCACATACACCATACACTGGGTGGGGAAGCACTTTAACAACTTTCTCTTCCCCATTCTCCATCTTTTGCAAGTCCTGTATATTTTTATTTAAGAAGGAATCAAGGGGGGTGATGGACCTGTGGCTAAAGTTGCATAAAATTTGAAGTCTATGAATAAGCAGCCCTGCCATTTATTAGGACTCTATGGATAAGCAACCCTATTGCTTATTCAATTGGACTACTGCAATGCACTCTGTGAGGTTCTCCTTGAAGATGATTCGGAAGCTGCAGCTAGTGCAAAATTCAACAGCTCAATTGCTGACTGGAATACTGTACTATATCCACATTATGGCGACCTTGTATAAAGTTAGTCTTTTTTAAAGATATTTTTATTAACACAGAAAGTTTTTATAGTATAAAACAATATATAGGGGGAAACTACAACAAAACAAAAAAAGTACAGATATGAATACAGCAACTAAACTAAACAAATGAAATAACAAGTGATTTCTAGCTTTCCAGCTAACGATTATAATTATCCACTTATCCCACTTCCTCTGATAAATAAATTGACTACCTTGATTAAAGAAAAGTCATTAAATAGTTTTAACAAAGACTGGAAATTAATATTTTTTTTCTGAGAGATTACTGGGGAAGATTATCAGTAGTAGGGTTTGAAGAATAGTACAATCAAATATTATGTAGATCTTTATTAAGCTATTGATTTAGAAGATCAAGTCAGTCTTAAAAGAACTGTTCTCGCTGCCAATATGCTTCTGGCCTGAATTCAAGGTGCTTATAATGACATTTCAAGCCCTAAAAGGCTTGAAACGTCGATATTTGAGGGAGCACCTCACCCTATATGGACTTGCATGAGGATTTACTTTTGCTTGGGAAGCCCTCCTCTGTGTCCCACCAGTGACATCAATACACTGTGTGAGAATGTAAGAGAAGGCATTATCAGCCATAGCACCTCAATTGTGGAATGCTGTCCCCTTAGATACCTAGTTGCCACCAACGTTAGTTTCATTCAGGCACCAAGTAAAAACATAGCTATTTATTAAAGCCTTTGGGAATGACTGATTTATTTCAAATGATATGCACAGGGTTTTAAAACTGTTTTAATCTTTTAAATCTATTTCAACTGTTAATATTTTTAAAATGTTTTTAATCTATCTAATTTTTTTGTAGTTTAATTTTTCTTAAACAAAATGGTATTGATTTTACCTGCACACCATCCTAAGATACTTGTATATAGGGTGGGATAGAAATTATAGAATCATAGAATCATAGAGTTGGGAGAGACCACAAGGGCCATTCAGTCCAATCCCCTGCTATGCAGGAATACCCAATCAAATAATTCCTGACAGACAGCAATCCAGCCTCTGCTTAAAAACCTCCAAAGAAGGAGACTCTGAGGCAGTGCATTCCACTTCCGAACAGCTCTTACTGTCAGAAAGTTCTTCCTAATGTTTATGTGGAATCTCATTTCCTGTAGCTTGAACCCATTGTTCCGTGTCCTAGTCTCTGGAGCAGCAAAAAACAAGCTTGCCCCATCCACAGTATGACATCCCTTCAAATATTTAAACATGGCTATTATGTCACCTCTCAACCGTCTCCTCTCCAGACTAAACATGCCCAGCTCCCTAAGCCTCTCCTCATAGGACATGGCTTCCAGATCTCCCACCATTTTGGTCGCCCTTCTCTGGACACATTCCAGCTTCTCAATATCCTTCCTGAATTGTGGTGCCCAGAACTGGACACAGTATTCCAGGTGAGGTCTGACCAAAGCAGAATAGAATGGCATTATTATTTCTCTTGATCTACACACTATACTCCTATTAATGCAGCCTAGAATCACATTGGCTTTTTTTAGCTGCTGCATCACACTGCTGTGTGATTATTTTAATTACTTAATTAATTTTTAAAATATTGGCATTTCTGTGGTCATGCTGTGCTTCAGAAGAGTGCCAACACAACCAATGGAATTAATTGTATACTCTAGCAGGACTTAAAGACATCAACAACCACTAAGAATTCTTTTAAAATCCTTTATATTCCACTTTGGCCGGTACATGTCAACATTTGAAAATAGAAAAGGGCGTGGGTATTGAATCCCTCACTCTAATTTGCTACTTCCAAATGCCAGGAAATCTTCCACAGATCTGTAGATGTTTCTGTTTTTGAAGTTCTTCTCAATATTCTGACCCATATGAGTCAACTACAGTATTCAATTTTTAGGAGCTTCACTGAAGCTTCTGAGATTCTTATGCCCCTAAAAATGGTGTGTGAGAGAAAGCATCTGGTGCTTAGTCTCCTAAATGTATCAGGGTCCCAGGTGCCCTGTGAAAATGTTCTAGTCTACAGCCATTATGATTTCCAGAGACATTCACTTGACTTTCCCTTCATTGTTCCATTTCATCATGTAGTTAACTTTCTGTTCAAAAGGGTTTTCTACTTATTTTATCACTCTTGTGGGAATCCCCCCCCCACAACTGTCTCTAGTGAAGGACCAGCTATAGACACATAGTATACATCCTGCAAAACTAGGTGTGCTAATATTTTGTGCTAGTTTAAAATACGCATAGCTATTTCAGAATTTGTGGATGTGTTGTTTTTAAGTTGCTCTGCTTTGCTATGTTTTAATTGACTTGACACTTGTTTTATTAATGTTAAGGTCTATCTGGGATAATAAAGGAAGTCAGGCCCAGGTAAATTTAAACAGATGGCTTTTATTTTGCCGGCAAACGACACAGGGGGATCATTCCTGCCAAACTGTGCCAAAGAATTAAGGGCACACAGGCTTTTTATTACACAGAAACAGAACCCAAAAAAAATCTACAGCACTGCGCATGTGTATTATAGTGGTTACCAAACAGACAACAGAAATCATTTGTCAGCTCTATGTGTTTTCTTATTTTGATATCTCAGGCAGCTGAACTGGGCAGTCTGCCCAGGAGGAGATAACTTCAGGGGCTTGCCTAGGTTAAATCAATGAACTATTGTGTACTAAATTTAGCTAGCAGGGAAGACCTTGTCTTTGATTTCAGAAACCAAACCATATTATTTGTTTCAAGCATAGCATCTTTTCTATGTGTCTGGGCTTCTGGCTAAGCTGGAAGGAGTACAGTTATATCTCTCAGCTTTCTCTGACACAGACATATTTTGGCAGACTAGGTCTTTTGTTCTACAGACTCAATATGACAAACATATGGGAAATCAATACAGACAGACCCTCTCATTAACAATCAGTTTTATAGTGACATTTGACATTGTGTCGATCCTGATTTTTTTATACAGTCAGCCCTCAACTTTCACAGGTTTAAATTCTGCAGATTTGATTATTCGTGAGGTTGTAGGTGCTGCTTAACAGCTACAAAGCACTGTCTAAAAAGGAGCTTCTGCACATGGAAGTCAATAACTCTGTTCCCCTTGCAGTCCCTTCCAGCACTAAGATTCTGTGATTCTGTGATTCTGTCAAACTTCTCAGAATGTATTGGAAGGTAAAGAAGAAACAGGGAGTGGGGTTTGAGGTCTGGCGCTGCCACTGCCCAGCTCTGCCATGGCTGCTGAAAAAAATTGCCATCAGTCATAGGAGCCAGATGGAAACCTGGCAGAGGCAGCCCCACAGAGGAAAGGCAGGAAAGGGAGGTAGGGGTTGAGGCTATTGGTGAGAAAGGAGTCTGTAGCATGCATGTTGGGGGGGGGGTAATATATTTATGTTTTTTCTACTTTTGTGGGGGTCCTGCACCCCTAATCCCCCATGATAGTTGAGGGGCTACCATCTATTGCTTTGAATATTTTTCAGGAAGATGAATCAACATTGTACAAATAAATAAAGACACCCCCCAAGTCCACAACCAGCCTCTGTCAGACCTTCTGTCTCTAGTGTAAGACCAGCTATAGATACATGGTATACATCCTGCAAAACTAGGTGTCTTGGAGATGATATAGATTAGATTCATAGACACTGAGAACTCACAAAGTATAAACATTGCTAGACTATATGCAAAGTGCAAGAGTGACAAAACAGGTTTGTTTTGTTTTACCAAATATTTTGTGGTCATATTAGTGGTGCCTGTTGTCTTCCATGTCAGTGGGCAGTGAATCCACTCCAGTTTCTTTAGAGCAACTATCCATGGTGCTGAATGCATTAGGAAGAGAGTTCCACAGGTTGGATAGCTCCTTCAACATGTGGGCTAAAACTTGGAATGGAGTCACCATCCCACTGCCACGGACACCACCAGCTACTGCTGGACCATATCTTTCAAAATGTAATGTGGTCTCATCTTTCTCTTTGATCAGAAACTGCATTGGACAACAGTTTGCTATCATAGAGATGAAAGTGGCTCTTGCATTGACTTTGCTCCACTTTGATCTGAAACCAGACCCAACAAATCCTCCAGTTCCTGTGGCTCAAATTGTCACACGCTCTGAGAATGGAATACATCTGAAGCTGAAGAAACTCCTTTGATACTTCAAGCATATGTAATCCTGATGCTGTCAGATGCCTAGCCACAAAGCTGGCCAGTTTTCCAACTAGAACTAAAATGTGGTTCAAGACACCAATCTAAAATGATCTGTGTTTTCTTCACACAGTTTAGTCTAATATATATGGTGGTGCAAGGGAACCCTGGTGGTGCAGTGATTAAATGCCGGTACTGCAGCCACAAGGTTATGAGTTCAATACTACAGGCCTCCAAGGTTGACCCAAGCCTTCCATCCTTCTGTAGGTTGGTAAAATGAGTACCCAGTTTGTTGGGGGAAATTAGTTAACACATTGTAAACCTCTTAGGGAGTGTTTTGTGTTGATAAGTGGTATAGAAATATAAATGCTATTGCTATTGCTATTGCTATATTTTCAAAGAGGAATTAACTCTAATTGACATAAAACAGACAAAAATGTTACTTTCTCAATCAGTTCTTTCCCCCCTTTATTTATTTACTTTTCAAAGCAAAATACATCATCATGCAGTTTATAACATAACATACATATAAAACACAGTTTATGACATAACGTAATATAAATTATAATATAAATTACTTCTTAACTAACTTGCCTTCCAAAGACAAATATTTACCCACTTAAGGATTTCTAAGAGATATAATTATTAATAATTTCTTTCACATTTAATTTTACCTAAAATATGCATCCAATACAAACTTCATTTTGCTTAATTGTTTATGTTAAATGTAAGTTTACTTGTTTACAGTTATTAAACAATTATTAACTTTTAAACAAACCTGTATCTTGTCATTTTTCTTATACATGAAACTTTTCATATTATCTTCTATCAAGATATATATCTTCTTATCCTGATGTTATAAGTATTTCATTTGAACATTCCATCATTTATTTAAATAATCCATTACCTGTTTCCAGTCCAAATTAATCTTTTCTATATCACCTTTATTGGCTATCCTTGTCAATTTATCATTATTTTTCATTTCCAATAATTTATATAGCCATTCTTCAGTATCTGGAATTTCCTTGTTTTTCCATTTTGCTGCTATCAATAACCTTGCAGCGGTGATGCAATATAACAATATTTTCCAGTGAGCTCTTTCTTCCTGCCTCTCTAAAACAGATGTCATATTCAAAAGATACAGTTTAGGGTCTAAGGGAACAGAAATACTCAAAAAATTTTGGATTACTTTGTGTATTTTCCCCCAGAATTTCTTTATCGAGATACGCCCCCACCACATATGGTATAGGGACCCCAGCTCTTTGTCACACCTCCAACAACTTTTGTTTTCTAGTTTATAAATCTTCCTCATTCTTGTTGGAGTTAGATACCATCTATATGTGATTTTAAGGAAGTTTTCTTTCAAATTCTGGCTAGCCGTGAAAGTATTTGACCTGAGCCAAGCTTTTTCCCATAAATCAATAGATATGGGTTCTCCTATGTCCCTGGCCCACCTAATCATGGGTTCTTTGATTAACTCTGCTTCTAAATCCCTGTCCAGTAATAATTTATAGATTTTTGTAATTTTTCCCTTATTGTTGGAGCATATGATCTTATCTAGTTCCGTTTGTTCTTTATTAAAACTAAAATTAAGACTGTCATCTTTATATCTGGCAGCTAACTGATGGTAAGTGAACCACTGTAAATCATGTCCTTGATTTTCTAATTCTTCTCTTGTTTTCAATCTAGAGACCGAACGTCTTGCCATTTTAATATATCTTTATATCCATAAATCTTGAGTTGTCCACCTTCTTTGAAATGCTTTGATCGGTTCTAATAGTAAGAAAATATATCCACACCTGACAATCTTTATAGCAGGCCCATGCATTAGAGAAAAAAGGTTACCTAGATCAGTATCTAATGAATATGAAAACTCCATCCAAATCCATCCAAAATGCTATTTCTTCAGGGGCTTAACAAAACAAGAAGCAGCAGATCCCCCGCTCCTTTAAGAAAACACAGTATAGACGTTCCTTGGTAGCAGTAGCTGCCAAACTACTTTTGAAAGACAAAAGGTGTTAAAAACTAAAGAAAGAAATGTGACAATGTTAGGAGTCACAGGCCTACATGCTGTTTCAGATGTTACTATAACTGGACTATAATTCACATTTTTTTTACATATACAGCACCTAAAAAGTTGTTTCCAGATGCAGAAGGACAGAGACTTCTTGAAAAATCCAATGATCTTTGTCTAACAAAGGGGCCCTTGGCTTCACAAAGGAGCAGAGACATGCTGGATGTCAGAGAGGTTGCCTCACTGCTGCAAAAGGATTTAAATTTTACTGTCCTTCATCTCAACTCCACATGGTCATGAAGTAGGAGTGAACTCTGCCTGTATGAGATACATCACCTAAACAACAACACAAGTAACATCTGAAACAGCATGTAGGCCTGTGACTCTTAACATCATCACTTTTCTTTCTTTCTTTCTTTCTTTCTTTCTTTCTTTCTTTCCTTCCTTCCTTCCTTCCTTCCGCTTTTGCCTGACGAAGAAGCCAGTAGATCTTCAAAAGCTTGTATCATGATGGCCTACCCAGCCATCATGGAGACTTCATCTCAAAACCTACAGTTCACAACAGGGAAAATTCCACTCCTTGTTTGGTATGGTAAGGGGGTGGGAACCTCATTTCTTAAACATGACATCACATCACCTGACTGGGGAGCCAATCTGATTTGCCAAAGGCAGACCCAATCAGAGATAACCACAAAAGACTTTAAAAGTTCTGACTTTCCTTTGTTCTAAGCCTCATGCCTCATGTTCTGAGCAACATGTTGCCAGCCACATGTTGGAACCACATGGAGTAGCCAATAAGATGCAAACGGTGACAACAGAGGTTGGAGGAAGCCAGTCTCACTCTCCTGGGCTTGATAACATCAAAAAAGCCCCAAAATGATATCTGAAGCCCAGGAAAAGGCTTCTAACCAAAAAAAGACTCTGAATTCCATATCCAGAGACTAAATGGGGGCAGCTAAGGTGAGCCTGGCCTAGCCATCCCAGGAAGGAAGGAAGGAAGGAAGGAAGGAAGGAACCATACCTTACTTGCCTGGAAGACAATTTCATGATCCAAAAGGTGGAAGAGGTAACAAGGGGGTCAGCTATTTTAGATCTGATCCTAACCAACAGGGATGACCTGGTTAATGGGGTGCAAGTGGTGGGTTCCTTAGGTGAGTCTGATCATGTTCTCCTGGAGTTTGCTATACAATGGAAAGGAGAAGCCAGGCATAGTCAGACACGCATTCTTGATTTTGGAGAGCTGAATTCAATAAACTCAGGCAAATACTGGAGGTGATCCCATGGTCAGGAATACTAAAAGAGAAGAGATCTCAAGATGGATGGGACTTTCTCAAAAGGGAGATACTGAAGGCACAATTTCAAACAGTACCATTGAGGAAGAAAAATGGGAGGTGTCTCAAGAAACAAGGATGGATGACTAAAGAACTTTCAATGAGCTAAGTTTTAAACAGAACATGTATAGGAGATGGAAAAAGGGGGAAATCACCAAAGAAGAATGCAAACAGATAGCGAACACATGCAAGAGTAAAGTCAGAAAAGCTAAAGGGCAGAATGAGCTCAGGCTTGCTAGAGAGGTTAAGAACAATAAAAAGGTTTTTTTGGGGGTATGTCCACAGCAAAAGGAGGAAGAAGGAAATGGTAGGGCCACTACGCGGAGAAGATGGCAAAATGCTAACAGGGGACAGAGAAAAGGCAGAATTACTCAACACCTTCTTTGCCTCAGTGTTTTCAGAAAAGGAAAAGGGTGACCAACCTGAGGATAAGGGAACAGAGGACACAATAGGGAAAATCCAGCACAAAATAAGCAAAGAGGTAGTACAGGAATGCCTTCTTAATCTAAATGAATTTAAATTTTCAGGACCAGATGAATTACACCCAAGAGTATTAAAAGAGCTGGCAAATGTAATCTCAGAGCCATTGGCAATAATCTTTGAGCACTCCTGGAGAACAGGAGAAGTCCCAGCAGACTGGAGGAGGGCAAACGTTGTCGCCATCTTCAAAAAGGGAAAAAAAGAAGATCCCAACAATTATCGTCCACTTAGTCTAACATCAATACCAGGGAAGATTCTAGAGCAGATTATTAAACAGAGAGTCTATGAACATTAACAAGGCAATGCCATAATCACAAAAAGTCAACATGAGTTTCAGAGAAACAAGTCATGCCAGACTAATCTGATCTCTCTTTTTTGATAAAATTACCAGCTTGGTAGATGAAGGGAATGCTGGGGATATCGCATACGTTGATTTCAGTAAGGCCTTTGACAAGGTTCCCCATGACATTCTTGCAAACAAACTTGTAAAATGTGGGCTAGACAAGTTAACTATTAATTGGATTTGTAATTGGTTGACTAGCTGAACCCAAAGGGTGCTCAGCAGTGGCTCCTCATCGTTTTGGAAAGATGTGACCGTTGGGTGCCTCATGGTTCTTTCCTGGGCCCAGTGCTATTCAACATCTTTACCAATGACTTGGATGAGGGAATTAGGGGCATACTTATCAAATTTGCAGATGACACCAAATTAGGAGGAGTAGCTAATACCCTAGAAGACAGGATCAAAATTCAAAATGACCAGGATAGACTGGAGAGCTGGGCCAAAGCTAACAAAATGAAATTCAATACAGAGAAATGTAAGGTACTGCACTTAGGGTGGAAAAATGAAATGCATAGATATAGGATGGGGGAGACCTGGCTGAACGAGACTACGTGCAAAAGGGATCTAGGAGTCCTAGTAGACCACAAGTTGAATAGTGTCAATAGTGTGATGCAGCAGCTAAAAAGGCCAATGCAATTTTGGGCTGCATCAATAGGAGTATAGTGTCTAGATCAAGGGAAGTAATAGTGCTGCTCTATTCTGCCTTGGTCAGACCTCACCTAGAATACTGTGTCAAGTTCTAAGCACAACAATTCAAAAAGGATATTGACAAATTGGAACGTGTCCAGAGAAGGGTGACTAAAATGGTGAAAGGTCTGGAAACCATGCCTCATGAGGAGACTTAGGGAGCTGGGTATGTTTAGCCTGAAAAAAAGGATGGTTAAGGGGCGATATGATAGCCCTGTTTAAATATTTGAAGGGGTGTCATGTTGAGGATGGAGCAAGCTTGTTTTCTGCTGCTCCAGAGACTGGATCATGGAGCAATGGATGCAAGCTCCAGGAATAGAGATTCCACCTCGACATTAGGAGGAACTTTTTGACAGTAAGAGCTGTTCAGCAGTGGAACACACTCCCTCGGAGCATGGTGGGGTCTCCTTCCTTGGAGGTCTTTAAATAGTGGCTGGATGGCCATCTGTCAGGGATGCTTTGATCGTGATTTCCTGCGTGGCAGGGAGTTGGACTGGATGGCCCTCGTGCTCTCTTCCAACTCTACAATTCTATGATTCTATGATGGACATCATAAATTGTAAGTTACCTTTTATTCTTGGTTTAGGGATCATCTAGCTAGTTGTGTTGGCTTTTATGATTTACTTTGCGTATTCTGATTGAATGAATGTATTATGAAACCCAACCTACCATCCTGGAGGCATTTGCCTCCAAGTAGCCTTAAGCCTGTGGAACTAAAATAAAGCTTTTTTTTCTCTGTTATTTCCTAACCTCCATGGTCACTTGCCTTCTTGGTCAGCTATCAGAAAGGCAAGAGATAAGGTGAGAACTGTTGCTCTAATAGTGCCATTAAGCCTCCTGTCTTCCCAACATTTCTTAATGTTCTTTCTCCACAATTTTTTTTTTTGCCAAACTGACCTTATGTGCATGGTGTGTGTGTATGTGTGTCAGTTTAGCACTTGTTTACAAACTTTTATGAATAGACAATGTATAAAGTCTTTTAAATTAATAAAAATTACTCAGTAGAGTAATAAAGGTTTATGATTTTAAGGTTGTTGAATATTGGATAATTTCACAGAGGACTATCTAAAGAATTAATATTGGCAATGATATGAAATCACAGCTGTCTCTTTTGGTCATTGTGGTGATCTCTACCAACCATGGAACAACTAAAATCCCCCACAACCCATCACATCTCTGCTGCAGCTCCTCACAACTTGGCTGTTAACTGGCCAGTGGAAAATGGGGGGAGTACAAGAGACATGTCCAGTTATGTTCCTCTAGCTGGACCCACAGAAACAGGCAGCCCTGAGACCCCCGAGAGACCTCCAGAGGTACCTGAGTATGATATCATTGAGAATGATGTCATTTCCCAGTATTCCTGGGGGAAACCTGGCTAAAAATGTGGTATTTCATTCCTACTTAACAGCCGAAGTAAGAGCCGAGAACAAATGCCACCACATGCATCCCTAGCTCTGTCATTGCCTGACTGTGTTACTGGATAACAGAGTCAGGAAGTGCAGTTGTCAGTGTGGGACCACGTGGAGCTATGAAAAAATTGTTGAAAAACATTTCCTGCACAATTTATGATGTTACAAACTCCACTTCAACAAACAAAAGAAACAGGATACTTTCTGGTGTAAAAATAACAGAGATGAAAGGTGTGCCTTAATTTTTCCTTTCAATGTTTAGCCCACTTTTAAAATCAGCTGATTTATAATAGTAAAATAATGAAATTAAAATATACTAACCCTTCAATTAAATGTTACTTAAAGTCTAGTAATGAAGACAATTAAAAACAACAGAAAAACAGACCCAAATCCTAGGTAAAAAAGAGGAGCTTTAAGTAATGCATTCACTGGTGCTGTTCCAGAAAATAAAGCAGGGATAGGTAACCTGTGGATAACTAAATGGAGTGGAACATAACTTATAGCTTCCCTAAAAGTGGCCTCACTGGCCAACCGCAGTTCTCACTTGGCCAGTGGGAGTTCAAGTCCAGCAATATTTGGAGGCACCAGCAGCTAGCAATTTCCATGTTAGTGGGGCAGTGAATGTCCTCTGGCTTTTTATCCAAACTTTAAGGGAGCTCTCCAACACACTCGACTCAATTAGGTTCAGCACCTTTAAAATTCAGATTACAGCCTAAAGTGGATTGATCACACCCCTGACATGGAAGTCACTCACCTGGATGGTACCCTACTGCTGTAGGCAGAAAGGTGAGGGCAAGTATTTACAATCAGGTTGTAAATAAATGCTCTCTTACCATCAGTAGAACAGAAAGGCCTAGAGTTATACATTGCTAAAGCTCAATCTAACACCAAATGGGAATTAATTGCCCCAACTGGTGTGGAAGCCACCAGATGCCACTGTTCTGAGTAGGGAATAGAAAGAATATTCACAACTATTCATTTTCATGTCCAAAACCAGGTTTCTTGAAAAATCAGGAAACCCTGCTTAGAAGAAGAATAGAGCAACAAACCTTTTGTGCAGTTTTCTCCTGGCATTCAAGCATATCAAAAAGTTAACAGAGCAATTATTGTGCAGACAAAAACATATTTTGGTGTGTGTGCAGAAATCATGTTTTCTGTGCAGAAAATGAGTTTGCTGCACAGACAATATATTCTCTGCACAAAAACATGTGTTTTTCTTCACAGAGAATTATTGCATATAGGAAAAAATGTGAGGGTTTATGTTAAGAAAAAATTTCTGCACTGAAAGTGGATTTCCTTTGTAGAGAACAGACAAGAACAATCCACATGGTTTTCTTTCTATAATGATTTCTGCAATACTTTGGAATGTTCAAACAAATACAGCAAGAATCCTGTGGGAAATATTTTCTTGCTCCCACAGTGGAGACAAGATACTACAGTATCTTTGCATGCAAGGACAATATAATCAAGTATTTACACTCCTAGGCTGGAGAACACAGGTTCTTGGCCCCTGCTATAACAGGGTTTGTGAAAAGGAAAGTCTCTGCTTCCTTAAGGAAGAGAATACCTTAGGAAGCAACTGACTCTGATGGGCATAGGCTAAATGTCTGAAGACAGGAGCATCTGAAACAGAGTTTGTCCTTGATGGTCCCCAAGATGCAGTGATGCATCAATGAGGAGTGGGGAGGAGGCTCTTCACATATTTGGGCCCAGACTTTTGACTGATGTAAAAGTTAAAACCAACTATTTCTTTCCTTTCTCTTTCAATCTTGTGACCAGTCTAGCTTTTCCAAAACCTGGGCTGCATAATTATTCTATAGACTGGAACCATTAGCCCATGTGCCACGGCACTCTTTACTAGGTTCCATTGCAAAACCAAACCTGTATGGATCCCATGTTGGTGCATGACCTTTGTACTTCAGTGGAAGTGCTGCCGGTCAGTAGGAAAACCAACCTGAGATTGGGATCACAGCTTGTTCTGCTCTGAAAGATCAGGATTATATCTTGGGGATGCTCTTGGACCTGACGCTGCTCCTGGAAAGCCAGGTTGTTACAGTGGCCAGGAGTGCCTTTGCCCAGCTTTGGGGAAAACAGATCTGGAAACAGTAGCTCATGCCTTAGATACTTCTCAATTAGACTACTGTAATGAGCTCTACATGGGGCTGCCCTTGAAGAGTGTTCAGAAGCTGCAGCTAGTGCAAAATGCAACACCCAGAATGGTGCCAGGCCTCCATTTTAGAGACCATATAAAACCAGTCCTGCAAGAATTGCACTAGCTTCCAATTTGCTTCCAAGCTCAATTCAAGGTGCTGGTGTTGACCTCCCATATGAGCCTGCCAGAAATTTGAGCTCTTCAGAGGAGGCCCTGTTGTGAGTCCCAACACCTCATGAAGTTAGGTTGATGGGTACACATAACAAATCTTTCTCTGTAGTAGTTCATCTACTGAGGAAGTCTCTACCTAAGGAAGCTAGGCTGGCCCCATCTCTTTTAAACTTCAGGCAGGCTGCCAAAATAGTGTTGTTCCACAAGGCATTCAGTGGTTGCAACTGCTGTTTTAACTGTTTTGAAACTGGATTCTAGGATTGCTTTTAGACTGCTTTTAGGAGCTTTTAAAGAGTATTAAAGAGTATGTTTTTAAAATGTCTTTATCGTTGTATTGTTTTAATTCATTTTCATTTGTTTGTTTCCTTGGGAGCTCTTGTGGGCTGGGAGGCAATACAGAAATGTTTTAAATAAATAAGGCATGGCTAGTACATGCAACGAAGTTGAAAAAGGAGACTCCTAGATCAGAGTGGGCAGAAACCCTCCAAGCTGTTTTTGTGTCTTTTGACCTCTCCAGATTCCCTTTGCTAGCAAACAACCCCCACACACAAACAAAACAAATAAAAAAGGTATGTTGCCTCTTCTGGAAGTCTGAAGGCATGGTAATTCAGCTTTTAAATAGGATGCAGGGCTTCACTGTTTAAAATCAAAACTACCATTTTCCCAAATCAAACGTGGATTTCCAGCCACTTCTGTTTATGTTTTGGCACTTCTGGTCATTCATGTGCTGCCAGAGGGCATTGAGGCAAAACACTGGCTCTTGGACCCACTGCAGTTGACCACCCCTATCCTAAATCCACAAAAATATGATACCTTTATTGGCCAACCAAAATGCACAAAAGACATCATGCAAGCTTTTGAAGCTCGACTGACGTCTTCATCAGGCACAAGGTGTTAAAATCATACAGGAGATTCAACATCTTTTGCTTGATGAAGAAGCCAGTGTAGCTCCAAAGGCTTGCATGATGTCTTTTGTGCATTTTGGTTGGTCAATAAAGGTACCACACTCTTGTGGATTTTGGATATTGTTTTATTTTGAGGTATGGCCAACTCAGCTACCCCTGAATGTGACCCTTGTCCAGGACACAGGCAACATGTGACCAACACTCCAGAAGAGCAAGGTCCAGTTGAGCTCCCATGAAATGAACCTGATCCTTCACAACATAAGTTCATCTAGAACAGCATATGCACCTATGAAACAGATGCAGGGCCCCTTTCTCCTTACACAGTTATAACATTAAGATTCCACTTTAACTGCCTTGGCTGTATTCTGTGGAATCCTTGGGCTTGTAATCTGGTGAGGTGACAGAGCACTCTGGCTGGGAATTCTAAGTAACCTGCTCTAAACTACAAATCCCAGGATCCCATAGGATATAACCATTAAGGTGGAATCATTACAATTGTGTAGCATGAAAGGCTCCCTACTCAATGGTACCATTCATCTAGCACTTGTTCATCTAGTCTCATCTTCACTGAACATTAGTCTAAGGACTTTATCCGATGCTGCAAATACAGCATCATAACAACACCTAATGAACGTGAAAGGGCGTGGATACCAGACGACATCGTGGTTCGCGATCGTCTATTGTAAATAAGGTGCCATTTTTATTGTTGGGTCAAGCTGTCAATGGATTGGCTGTGACTTTTTTTTTTTTTTTTTTTTTTTGCCATGACTGCAAGCATATGAAACTGTGCCTTGTCCTGCTGGCACAATTCCAGCATCAATGGGTGATCCCTGCCAGAACACTTCTGGGTGGGAATGGGAAAACTTGCCATGGGGCGCTCTTTTTATGAACCTCCCCATGTTGCAGGGAAGTTTTTAAATGTGTTTCCTGCTTGTGTGTTTATTTTTAAAAATTTAGCTGTTTTTACACTTTTAAGTGCACTCACAGCTTCTCGTGAGAACTGCCAAGATCACACTCGGCAGCGAATGCAAAAGAACGAGGCTTCTTTTTCACGCGATCGTGGCTACGTTTGATATTTTGGGTTCTTTTGCTGGCACTAAAACATTGTAAAATAAGGTGCCAAAAGAATGTTTTCAGAGGCTTGTCTGATAAAAGTCCTAAGAGTCCTGGTTCAGTGTGTTAATGACCGGGGCCTTTACTTCAATACTGGGATTTGTGGGGGGAAAGAACTGAGAATTATTAGCATACTTATTACATTGAAATTGAAATGTTCATAAGAAGAAGCTTAAAAGCATGGAAAATGATCTCTTGTGGCACCCCACATGGAAGCTCCAATGGAATGGAATGGAGCAGCAGTCCCTAATCACCTCCTTTTGAAACCTGCCTATAGAATCACTGCAAAGAAGTGCCTCCTACTAAAACAACCTGGCCAGGTGGTTCAAAATAATAACACTCATTGGTGCAAATAGCCAGTTAGAGATGAAGGATAAGCCATCTGCACCCTTAAGAAGTTCTGAAATGGGTTTTTGCATGACGTTTCTCATCTCATAAGAATTGCTTGGGTATGCACTGTTCCAAATGTGTTAACACTGGTGGGGCAGGGAGGTGTTCTGCTGCTGCTGGAAGTGGTGTGACCAAAGCGGGGTGCTTTCCTGGAAGTGGGACGTAGCTTGGGGATGGGTTCTCATAATCAGGGTATAGTAGGGCTATCCCTCCAGTAGAAAGGATGAAGGCACTTCTGTCTCTGGAGATAGATCCTACATAAATGTTCCTTGTGGGGTGGGTGTGTCAGAGCTTCTCCCATGGTAGTTCCAGAATGCTGCCCTTCCCATTTCCAATGTCATCAGAACCTCCTGCATCTATACATAAATTGCCTTGCCTTAACTATACAGATTCACACAAAAACTACTAAGTCAGTTGAGTTTCTTTAGAAATAGGTGTATCCCATTTGCAGACTTCAAGACAACCTGAGGGATTGGAATAGGAGCCTTTGCAGGATCTGGCAAGACTTCAAACCGGAGCAGGATCTGAGCAAGGGCCACTTTCATCTCATTCATGGCAAATTGCTGTCCAATGCAATTCCTGAAAGAAGAGAGAAAGGACCAGGAGCTGTTCTTAAATCTTACAGTACTTTATTTCCCTGTGCCTTGAAGTACTATATGCTGACAGCTCCACTATCATTACATGTAACAATTTTTTTTTAAAAAAAATACAGAATATGAAAATAAGTATACTGTTTTAAAGACAGGTTTTCTCTCAAGCTCTGAGTACCTTGATCTGTGTTTTATAATCTATAAGCCACAAAGAACCAGGTTGGAAGTAATGACAGTGCTTTCCTTAGATGCTTAAATGGGTTTTCATACATCCCCTCAGTCACCCTTGCAATAACCCTGTGAGATAAGCCAGTGCTGTTATTCCTGTATTTCTGGATGACTGAGGTGAAGGAACTGTGGCTTGCAAACAGCTTCAGATGGTTCATCATGACTGAACTGAGCTTTGAGGTGACCTTTGAAGTGAGCTAGAGATTTCTTGCCACACTGTAGCAGCTGTCAATCCAACCACGGTTTCCTCCAGCCCAGTCCTCTTATTTAGGGACCGTCCACCCTGTCAAGGATATCTTTCCCAACCTGATACAGTCCTGTTAGCTGAAGCAAGGAACATTAGGCATAAAAAACACTAAATAATTGTGTCATCCTGTGCAAAGATCAAGCTGCAAACTGCATGAGTGGTGTTAAGATTCAAACCCACCTATTTTTAATTTTACAAATGAGTTTCTGTTTATATTAAAGTATGTTATAAGATGCAAATTAGGAGACACCTGTATGAAAACAGTTTTGGTTTATGGTTTGCACAACATGATACTAGAAATGCAGCTTGAGATGACTTGTAGGGATGAAAAGCCTGGAGTGAGTAGGATCTCTGGTGAACTAATGTGGATATGGCCTAGGTAACTATGGCTAACACTTGAAAAGTGGTGATGAAATAGATCAGTTTTTAGTGGTACTATTTCCATGATCCATCAGCTTCCTGAGTCCTCCTCCACTTTGTGAATGAGAATGCATTTGTAGACTCTGTCTTCTTCTAAAGACTGACTGGAGCATCATCTCCCTACTGAAACCATTAGACCTTCATATGACATTGCTGATGATGTCCATACGTCAGTCAACCCTACTCCTTCTTTAGCCCTTTCCTCTTGCTGCTGATTATGATTATGATTATTAATAATTTCTATCCCACTTTTTCCCAATTTGAGACTGATAGCAGCTTACAAGAAATTTAAAAAGTGTTGTTAGAAATCCACAAGATGCACACGTTTAAACAAGATTGAACCATCAAAACATTAATACCAAATTAAAACATATATCATTAAACATGCACACACACCAGCACAACAATTTGTAAGACCCAGCACATTATTTTGGTGGGGCAGGCCTTATCCAGTCAATCATCAAATGATTAGTCACCTTTCAACAGAACCACTGCACCTTTCCTTTCCTCATGTAGAAGAGCAATGTAGAAGATCTTTTCAATGTGTGTATTTCAATCAATTGAATCAATTAATTGGTTTAATGAATTAACTGTCTACCTACCTTGCTCCAGCTGCAAAAGGCACAAAAGCATGGGAATGTCTCAGAGATGAATTCTCTGATGAGAATCTTGTGGGGTCAAATACCTAGATAATGTAAAGAACTTTCATTAGCATTTCTAGCTGTCCCACTGCTCTCTTGACAACAGGCTTACTTCACTGTTTTAGAGCACTGAAATAGTCCTAGGCACCAATAAACCTTTCAGCCATATGTTTTTAAGGTATTTCAAGGCTCTCAAAGTTGACAGCATTAATCCTGTTGAATGTGCTTTATGGTTTTCATCTAATAATTCAAGTGCTCAGCCTGAATTGTTCAGCCCTGAATCTTGGGTTCTATTCATAGAAATCCTTGCTCAGAATTCTGCCAATATTGAAGATTTTGGAGCAGTGTTTGTTGTTATGTGCTGTCCAGTCAGCTTCAACCTATGGCAGTCTTATGAATGACAGATCTCCAGAAGATCTTGTTATCAACAGCTCTGCTCAAGTCTTGCAAACTCAGGACAAACTCAGAGTCAATCCATCGATGTCCTGTGGTCTTCCTCTTTTCCTATCACCTTCAACTGTTTTATCATTTTTTTCCAATGAGTCAGAGTGTCTCATGTTATATCCAAAGTACAATAGCCCTATTTTAGTCATTTTAGTTTCTAGTAAGAGTTCTGGTTTTATTTGTTCTATGACCTATTTGTCTTTTTAGCAATCCACAGTATTCATAAAACTCCCCTGCAGCACTACATTTCAAATGAATTGATCTTTTTTTTTCACCGTAGAGCTTTAACACCCATAGACAGAAAATGGAAATACCATAGCATGGATGATTCTGGAGCACTATACAAATACTAAAATGTTGAGAGTCAGTGTGGTGTAGTGGTTTAGGTGTTGGACTAGGACTCTGGAGACCAAGGTTTGATTCCTTGCTCAGCCATGGAAAATCACTGGGTGATCTTGGGCAAGTCACATTCTCTCTGTCCCAGAGGAAGGCAAAGAAAAAAAACCTGACAGCTTCACTTTAGGGTTGCCTTAAGTCAGAAATGACTTGAAGGCATGCAACAACATGTGTCTGTAAATCTTTCCCATTATGCAGCCCCCTGAACTTAAACTACTACCCCTCAAGATAGTATGAGGGTAAATTATTAACAACTCCTCTTCTGAAATGTACCTGCATTTCTTCTTTAAGAAGATCATGAGATCCCATCTGGATCAGTCCTAATGTCCCATTAGCATCCTGCTTTCTACAGGGGAAAGAGATGCCTCTGGGACCAAACAGCAGGGCTAGAAGGCAACAGCCTCTCCAACTATTGCTCTTCAACAATTGGCATATTTAGTTTTACCTTAACTGCAGCACACCCAGTTTGTGACAATTTCATAACTACTCCATGGTGAAATTACTTGAACTTTAATCAGAACATGTAGATTAACTGGCTATGGGATGCTTTCACACTTAGAAATTACTTCTGCGAGCTGTCACCTGCCTTTAACTTATGAAAATTACCTCTGGGTCTTGCCATATGCTTGGATTCCGGTGGATACAATAGATGCTAATTGACACAGTTGCACCTGAAAAATAAAGACAGAACTGGGTTAATCTCAGTAGCCAATAAATGTAATTACCTAGATCTTATTCCACAGCTAAAATATCAGTGCAGGGAAGGTCAACTGAATTTGAGAAATGAAGGTTCCATACTATGAGCTAATCAGACCACCTTTGCATGCCCTTGTGTCCCCCTTCACTCCAAATTGCAATAAATAAATAAATAAACAAGCAAGCAAGCTAATTGTCCCCAAGATGCCCCCCAGGGGCACGATAGGCCATTTTGTACAGTTTCTAGGTCTGTTTTACTTGTATGGTGGTGGAGCCCTTTTTTTCAAGACCAAAAGTGACTTCTGGACAGAAGTGACCCCTGGGTCCAAAATGGCCTGAAACAGCCCATCATGCTCCCTGAACAATTCTGAAAACACAGTTGGCCATTTTGTTTAGCCAAAAATTATTGCAGGGGCTGCATGCTTTCAGGGTCTCAGGTGGGAACAAGTATGCCCCCTCAGCCGTATCATTTGCCAGTCTCTGAACTAAAGTAAGTTGCCCTTAAGTTGTACTAAATCAGTGAAACTTTTTGGTTGCACCACACTATCAGCCAAACTAAATACTATGCATAGAAGGTTAATTTTTAAAAGAAATATTTACTGTTCCCTGTTGCATTTTTTTAAAAATTGCTATTTCTCCAATTTTAAATTTTATTCATTAGACTACTCATTGCATTCCTCATTGTTTTTAGTTATTTTCTTTTTTAAAAAAAATATCCATGTAAAACAGTAGAAAAGACTAATATTTTTAGATACCTCAGAATGTTTCCCCAATAGAGATTTTTGTCCCAGCCAGTAAACAGTAACAGTAACAAACAAACTAGACTTGTTATGCCAAAAAGTAATGGCATTCCCAATCATTATGTTAGTTTCAAAAGTAAAACTCTTACCCTCTTGGAGCATGTCACAAGTAGTGCCATTACTTGTAATTCATTACTTCCTTGTTCTTGCTATATACAAACAGATAACCCACCTACCCTCCACTACTTTGAAGAGACTTTATAAAGGAGAGAAGTGGTAAGCTATATGCTTCTCATTTTTGCTGCCTGCAGCTTCTCTGCTCCTGATCACACTCTGCTCACCTGCTAGATTTAAAATGCATGATGATTATCCTCACAAACATGTTTTTGGAATTCTAAGGAGAGGAAACTTAGAGGATGATTTAGAGAGGCTGTGGCAGAAAAGAGAACCTCTCCTACTACTGCTTCTCCAGTTCAAAAAAATATTACTTTTAGGGAGTAAGGGAGTTGTTAACATTCATTTGTTCATCCTGTCTAGCTTTTACCGATGCATCATTGATTTAAATGAAATTTTCTTGGACTAAGGCTTAGATATGTATGTGCTTTGTTGTTGTATTTTAAAATCATAACCCACTCTATGCCTGTTTCACTGGATACACACCATGCTGAGTTCTACAGAGTTTACTCCCAATCATATTTGTATGAAAATAAAGAATTTATGAAATGATGCAACAAATTTGGAAAATGTCAAAATTCAGATACTCATCTTGGACCAAGTTCTGAAATGGAAATATTAATGAAATACTTCTATGGAGTATGGTGCAGTGTCGTCTTATGTGCTCTCTCTCTCTCTCTCTCTTTCTCTCTCTTTCTCTCACACACACACACACTTGTATAAGTTACGGAGTTTAATGGCCTAAACTACACATTACATGAATTGCATAATTCCTTATGTCTCCCTCAGTGGTTAATGTGAGCTGGCCCAATTTTAACATTTTCAGAGGAGGACTTTCTTTCAATCCCACCGCTACTACAGGCATGTTTGGAAGGAAATGAGAAAAGGTCTTCCCAGTGGTTGCCCCCAAGCTGTGGAATGCCTTTCCATGGGAGGTGCGCTTGACCCCCTCTCTGTTCTCTTTCTGTTGGTTTTTTTTTAATTTATTTTATTTAGTTATTTATACCCCACTCTTCAGTCACAAGGCTATCAGAGCAGCTTACAAATTGTTTTAAGCAATAGCTATTTACACATCTACACTGCATTAAACAGTTTCCAATGTGTGTTAGCTAATTGCCCCCCACAAGCTGGGTACTCAATTTACCAACCTACGAAGGGATAGAAGGCTGAGTGAACCTTGGAGCCCGCTGGAATCGAACTTATTTAGGCAGGACTTTGGTGTTTAAATTATGAAGTAGAAGGGTTTGTGTGTGCTATAATCTTATCTTTTTTTATTATGTCTTAAATGTACTTTAAAATGTTTTAACTACAGTATATGCTTTTTAATAGAATTTTTGGTTTAATTGTTTTTTAACTTTTGTAAATACAATTTTAGTTGGACGATAATTTAAACTTTTTTGTAAGCCACTTTGAGTCCCTTATCAGGAGAAAGGTCAAGTATAAATTAAACAAATACATACATCACTGTCTAATTTTTGCAAAAGAGCACAATGCTACACTCTCTAATTTTTACAAAAGAGCATGATGCTAACCCAAAGATTATTTTCCCCCAACCTAATCAAGGAGAAGTCCAGAAGACTGATCATGCCTATAGTGAGGGCCAGAGTGAACTAACCTTCAGGCAAGGTACGTCCATCACAAAAGGTTATGGGTTTGCTAAGTTGTCGACCCACTGCAGGGACTGGAGGGTAAAGACGGAGGCTCTCCTTGATACACATGGTGGTGTAAGTCATCTTTCCAAGGTCATCCCTGAAGAGATCAAATGAAACTATGTTTAAACAGTTCCTTTCACAACAGTATTGATAAGACATAGTAGCAGCTTTCTAACATGTGGGCATGATATTGCTACTGGACCAGGTTTAAAGTTTTATTGTTAGTTTATTAAGGTCCAAGAACCTTGGGACCTGATTATGTAACAGACAACCTTCTTTGTTATTGATCCATTTGGCCTTTGGGGTTAGTAATGCAGAGCAGAATAGTGGCACCTACGATGTGGAATTCTCTTCCATCAGAACTTCAACATGCTGTCACTGTGCTTATATTTTGGTGCCTGCTAAAAACATATTTGTTTGAGCAAGCCTTCCCTATTTAGTCCATGTCAACATCCATTTCTTGGACCTCATAAAAAAATATCCCTCAGTTAAAATGCTTGCGACTAGAAGTGTTCCGTATTTTGGAGCCCTCCCCCAGATTTTAGAATACTTGCATATATATAATGAGATATCTTGGCAATGGGATTCAAGTCTAAATACAAAATTCATTTATGTTTCATATACACCTACACCTTATACATATAGCCTGATGGTAATTTTATACACAATATTTTAAATAATTTTGTGCATGAAACAAAGTTTGTGTACACTGAACTATCAGAAAGCAAAGGTAACACTATCTCAGCCACCCATGTGGACAATTTTGGATTTTGGAGTATTTTGGATTTTGGAATTCTGGATAAGAGATACTCAACCTGTATTTTATGTTTTACTGATGTATATCACTTTGAAATATTTGGATACACCAGAATGCAAAAAATTGCATAGAAAATAAATAAGCAAACATTGTTGTCTGATATATATTTCTGGAAGATACATCTTTTTCCTTTTGTCTCTAGCACACAAATATCTTATTAAACTGCTGTAGTCAATGACTGTAAGAACTAAATTATATTTAGGCATGTGGTATCCAGTGTACTGACTATGCATGGATGTATCAACAATGCAGATTAGATTCATTCCCTGCCACTGTATATTAAGTTACAACCTGAATGCAGAAATATTGGAAACTATGTACTGAGTCCAGAGGAAGTTGCTCAACTTAGGGTTCCTCCAGATGGGGCCAACTTTTGGAAGGTTGTGGTTCTTCTTGTAGTTCTCAGGTGTGTTTGTTGTTGTTGTTTTAAATATCCAAATGACATCTCTGTTGTCCCAGATTTTTTCTGGCAATTCCAGCTGTGTTTTATCCCCATCCTCTAGTGGGTTTCTTTTTAAATCTGAGGCATATTGGAACAACAAAGTAGCCTTCTGTTCCCCTCCTTTGTTTCTTTAAAAAAAAAAAGTCTTAATATTTATAGTGCTGCAGCCCAACAGTATTTTTCTAAGAAATTTTTGTTAAAAAGAAAGGAGACAATTTGTCCTTCAAACCTCAGCAAACCATGCTGTTGTGTGCCTTCAAATTGCTTCCAACTCTCTGGTCTTCTCCAATTGTAGATTTGAGTATCCCGCCACACTGTTAATTGCATCAGAGAAAAAGGGTGGGCCTACGCTGATCACATGTCCTATACGTTGAACTCTTTTTGACCACATGTCCAGGGCTGTGTTTTTTCTGTTCAATGGTGCATGCGAATGTGTGAATATACATTGTCCCAGAGTACTGTAGTACTATATAAGCGGAGATATGCTTATCCAGATATGTGCACAATCAAAAAATTAAATAAAGTTAAAAAGCAGATGGGAAGTGTATTCCTGTCAGTGTAGACAAGCCCCAGAAGGACCATGGGGTTGTAAAGCAGATTCATTTTGTTTAAAATGGATGAGTCAAAATAAAGGAAAACTCAGGATTGGCAAAATCCTGTCAATGTCTACCCAAATGGAAGCATACTTAGAGTCTCGCAGTGTACAATCCAAAATCCAGCAGAGTTCACTGCTGGCATTTTTATAGGGGAAAGGAGAAAAATGGAAATGACGAGGTGGCTTCTGTGATTGCCCTATTAAATGGACTTGGTTCTAGATCTTGGCATTAGAAGGTAGGTATGCTTTTCCTTCAAATTATCTATTAAATTATTTTAAAACATATATTCAGATGCATTAAGTTAGAGCTCTCACCACTGAACTGTGTCACGATCCCCCAGAATTTCCTTGATCTCCTCCCTGCATCTTTGTTGATGTTCTGGATTCTGTGCCATTGCATATAAGATCCAGGAGATCCCACTTGCTGTGGTATCATGGCCTTCAAACATGAAAGTGTCCACCTCAGCATGCAGATCTTCTTTAGATAATCCAACTCCATCTTCATCCTGAGGAAACAAGGAAATTAGTGACAGAAAAGAGTACAAATGGGTTAAAGGTAAAAAAGTTTCCCAGGGTTACAGGGGAGATTATCAGACAGGGAAAATATCCCAGGACAGGGACTACAGGAGACCGCTAAAAGGCTTACTTTTTAGACGACATTGTCCCTGTCCTGTGATGCTCCTGTTCTGCTCCTGTTTCCCTCCTGCTTCATCTTATTGACAGGGAAAAGCCGTCAATAAGAAACCCATTCCATTATAGAAACGGAATGACAGGTGAGTGAAAAGATGACCTCTTCTGCTGCTGTGATGCCAGCAGCACATGATGTCACCAGGAGGTCTGTGCCAAAGACTTCCGGGTACGATTGGGACAGCCAGGTAAGTGTCACCTTTTTTTTCCCTCCCCAGATTGCTTTGTAAGTGTAGAGTGTGTTTTTGTGCTCCCTGTCACTTTTTTTCTTGTATTTTTATTTTTAAAATACCCGTGCCATCATTCTCTTGGAAGAATTTGCTTTCCAGGATGTGAATGGAGTTTTGCGACAGCTCCATTCATGCCCAGACTGCCGAAGGGAGGGGGAGCGCTACAGATCGTGTGGCAAGGGAAGAGTTTGGGTTTTTTAAAAATTTCATTACAGGGATGGGAGGGGGTGGGAGTGTATAGTGTGTGTGTGTGGGGGGTAGTGGAACAGAAATAGTTTATAGGGTCCAGTGTGATAATCTCCAGGGAAGCTATGTTTTGCAAATTGTGTTTAATTTAGAACATTGGTGATTTATTAATCAAGGCAGACCAATAATCACGATGCAAGTAAATGGAATGGAAGGAATCTTTGATTTGGCTTTTCCATTTGGCTCAGCTTCTACATGTAGAATGTTTAGAGGTCCCATCTTGTCCTTCATCTCAGGCAGAGAAAAGTCTTGAGCCACCATTGCCTTAGAAGAACCTTTCTTTGTCATTTTTCTTTCACAGCAATAGCTTTTTCCTAGACTAGACTTGTGAACTGTGGACACTTGAATAAAGGTACAGTAGATTTCCTGGGTTTTCCCTCCTTTCTTCTTATTTATTCCCTTTTACAACTTTAAACATTTTCTTCATTAACTACCTACCATAATTTTCTGTTTAGATTCCATGAGACTCCACAGCTTGGGCCCTGGGTCCCATCTACTGTAGCCTATATTTGAGATAGCTGTGAGTCCTTCCTTGTCAGTTTTTAAGTCAAACTGCTATATGACTGGAAATATAGGGCTAAATTCAAATTTAGTGCCAAGTAGACTAGATCCATTGAATGAATGGAATCTGTCAACTCAACATTTAGACAAGTCTCATTGATGCAATTGCTCTACTCTATTGGATTTAGTCCACAGTAAGCTTTAGCTGAGAACCAGCACAGTGTAGTGATTTGAATGTTGAACAAGAACTCTGGGAGACCATGGTTGGAATCCCTGCTCAGCCATGGAAACCTACTGTGTGGTTTTGGGCAAGTCACACTCTCAGCCTCAGATGAAGGTGATGACAAACTTTCCCTGAACAAATTTTGCAAAGAAAATGCCATGATAGGTTCACCTTAGGATCAGCATACGTTGAAAATGACTTGAATATATACAACAACAAACTTTAACTAGCAGACTGTTGGGAATGTAGTAAACTTAGACAAAGGGCTTTGTAGAATAATAGGACAGGTGGATGTTGGATTTTTTTTTAAAAAAAATAAAGACCTAGCTATTGTTAATTTCCATGTTATAAAACTATTGCCACTTTGCCCTATGCTTTAATCCAATTGTTCCACACTATACTTTTAATTTACATCATTACATTATGATTTTTCTAGAATTCCCAAGCAAGATTGCTTGTCCACTGTGCCTTTATCTCATAAAGCTGATTCTCTATTCATTTGATGTGATTTTTTAAAAAAATCAGATTCATTACAATTGTGAATAGCTTCTAGTCATTTCTAGTTACCAATCTCTCACCTGCTGGGGCAAATAAAGAAACTAAATTTCAAAGAATTCTATATAGGGATGTAACTCTTCAATAAGTTTCTTTTCAAATGTGGCAAGGAAGAATTTCAGCAATTTTCTTCCTGATGCAAGAAAGTCTTTGAAAACCACCCAGTTTTCAAAGGCTATTCGCAATTCAGGACTCATTCTGTGCAAACTTCACATGTGCTGTTTTCTATGCAAATCATCCATGTGCGATTTTTACATAGACTAAAGCCCCCATTATAGCATTTTCTGCGCAGAAAGAAAACATTTTCTGTGCAGGAATTAATATTTTTGCATTGAAACAAATTTTTTTCATGCAGAAAGTGATGTTTCCTGAGCAGAAAATGATCTGTGAATTTTGTGCAGAATAAGTCCCAAACTGCAAAGATACCCATCTGTCCAGGATTCTTCCCATAAGGGTTTCTCAACACTTGAAAAATATGTTTTTTTGACTATTTTCCAAATAGTTTTGAATATTCTTTCCATCCCTATTTTGCCAAAGGAACAAAACTAGGTTATTCATAATTCCAAAATCTAGAAAGAAATTTGGTGGCGAGGAAGTTTAGAAGCATTCCTAATAATTACCTCAGATTGATACATTATTCAGAACATTATTACCTGGCTACACACACAAGTCGTACTTCATACAGTGTAAGAACTATCATGATGTGGAATAACTGACATTGTAGTCATTTATATTTCTTTTGATAGCACACAATGAATGGTGCCTGCTCCATTATGGCATTTCTTACCTTGGCAGAAAGAAGAATATCCAAAAAATCCAAGTACCGTTTCTTCTGGATCTTTTTGAGCTCTCCTTCCTCCTGGAATGATTTCTTTCTTTCTTCTATGACTTTTCCTGTGACAAATGTTAAGGAATTGAGATTTCATAAGTATGCAATAACAGTATTGTCCCAACAACAAAACGAAAATCTGATCCATTCTTTTTTGGAGAGATCTAGATCTGTTTTAAGGCTGAGCAGCAACTGAAGACACACCACCATTTTATTGATTTTGTTTTGTTTTGATGTAGCCACTTCAGCAACAGCACCTGTCTTCAGGTACATCAAAAGCCATGAGACAAACATGAAGTGGCCCAGGGCCTATGCCAATCGTTGGCATCTTTGGGCATCTGCTGAAGTCCATGCCCCCCCCAAGCAGGGACACTACCAATCCTGGATACTCTCTGGCATTTTCCTTGTTGTTCATTTACCTCACTTACTGAGGAAGTCAGTAGGAGGAAGGGGGAGGAGAAGGCACAGCATCCCCTGCATGTATTGACCCCTCCATCTCCCTTTCTCTTTCTCAGAACAGGTGCCCATTGGGTCAACAGGAAACAGAAAAAGAGATAAGTAAATAGACAACTGGGAAGATAAGAGGTAGAGAAAGAAAAACTGTGAATACCTACTTTCCCTTGCAATCCCTTCTGCCTTCTGAAAACTGCTCCAGAGAATTAGGGGGAGTCTCTAGAACAGGACAAAAGGCAATGCAGGAGGGAAAGGAAGATTTGAAAGAGGGAAACATCTGCCCCTGCCCCTCCAGAGAGGAGACACTGGTGGAACTCAGTCTGTTCCAACTCAGTTCATGGAATGGTCAGTTTTGATTTTACTACCCATGCCATTACATTATTTTTCAGCCTAAAAAATTACAAAGGAATTATGTAACAATGTGATGTCAAAGGCTTTCACAGCCAGCATCCATAGGTTTTCTGTGGTTTTTTTCTGGGCTGTGAGGCCATAGTCTTTGAGAACTCGGCCTCACAGCCCGCAAAAAAACCACAGAAAACCTATGAATTCTGTAACACCTTTGAGACTAAGAAGGAGAATTATTTTTCAGTATAGACTAACATGGCAACTCTTGGGGGAATTTCTTCACAAGTTCTGTAGGGAAAAAATATACTCCTAACCAGGGATATAATGAATATTTGGAAATGAACTCACCTTTGACAAGTAGGAAACTGTATCTTGACACACTGAGATACTCCACCAAAAAATAAAGAACTACCCAGATACTGTTCAAATCTTGGGACTTTTTAAATAAAAAAGATAGTTTGTACAAAAAAACTTTGGGGTGTATTTTACATTGCGTCTTTTGAACAACTGCCATTTTTCTGGGTAAAAATGCTGTGAAAAGTTCCTAAAATGTGGAAAACATTTCCCATCCAAAAGCACAAGATCTCTCATAATCTCACCCAGTGGGGAGAGAACTTTTGAAATGCTTCCTCTTGCATGTGAGAGGGAAATCTGTAAAGGTTTACATCCCTGCTTCTAACCTTTCCATCCCTTACTTCTCCTGTAAATAAGAGGTAAGTTGAAGGTGGGTTAGTGTCACCTGTATGTTCATGTGCCAATTTGCAGGCTTTCAGAAAATGGCGTCCAGCTGAAGTGTATGGATAAATGAGGTCACTCCGATATAATGGGTTACGTACTCTCTGAGACACCAGATAGGTCAAGTCATAAACAGCTTTGATGTAATGATCCAACTCTCTGGAAGAAAAAACATGCATGTCTTTAAAAATTAATTATAAATATGCATTGCTACAAGGAAAAAAAAAACACTTTGGACACACAAACCTGCAAGTCTGGCTGCTGCTCTGAGAACTGAAGGCACATTTCATGATGCTGTCCAGAGTCATCATGCTGACATGTTCAAACATCTCCAGAGACTTCATGTCATCCTTGGCAATGAGCTTCTCCCATTTGTCCTAACACAGACAGTAAAGATTAGGACAATTAGCAGTCCAAATTAGAACAGATGAGTGGAATCGGCCAGATATCAGAGGTCAGATATTAGCTTGTCATATGAACTCTTCTGTCAACAGAGAGAAGCTTATCAGTGGAACATCATCATCATCATCATCATCTTAAGATCATCTGAACTTGCTCTGTGTATGTCTGTTTAGACAGCAAACAGTAGCTTCTTGCTAAACATTCTCCATTCAGTGTGAAGTTGAAGGTTTTCGTGGTTGGCATCCATAGGTTTTCCGTGTTTTTTCCCCAGTCTGCTGAGTTCTGGAAGAATTTATTTCTGATGTTTCACCTGCATCTGTGGCTGGCATCTTCAGAGAATGGTTGATGCCAGCCACAGATGCAGGTGAAACATCAGAAATAAACTCTTCCAGAACATGGCCTCACAGCCCAGAAAAAAACCACGGAAAACCTATTCTCCATTCAGTCTATATTCAAATGGCAAGTTATTTCATTATTCTCACCCATCTTCCCCAACCTGGTACCCTTTAGATATGCTGAAATACAACTTTTATTATCCCTTATTTAGTCCTGAAGATTAGGCCATAATTTTTGCCAACCTCACTCCAAACTATTTTCTTTTTCCAAAGTGAAAGAAGTAACAGCTGCAGATGTAGCAGCAAAACTACATACCAGCATGGCTTTCGTTGAATCTGCAATCAGTGCTATGTAAGGTTTCAAAATATCATAGTGGAACCCTGGAGTTAACAGGCGGCGGTGCTGAAACCACTTTGGTCCATGTAGGACTAGAAGCCCTTTTCCTATGGGCACAAAGAGCAACATTTTATTCAGAATGTTGCAGGGCTTAATTTTTGATTATCTATATCTCATCAAAAGAAGGGCTGGGATTTTGGTGAGGGGAACTATTCCTAAAATCATACCCACCTCTAACATTTCACAAATGTGAGGGTTGACCTGTATAGGTGTTTTTAATAGACATGCTCTTGGAGAAGTTGTGGCTTAGTTGTAGAGCATATGCTTTGAATATAGAAGGCCCTAGGTTCATTCCTGGGCATCTAAAAGGCTCGGAAATATCCTGCTTGAAATCCTGGAGAGCTGATGCCAGTTAGTGTTGACAATACTGGACTGATGAACCAATATTCTCTCTTGGGAAGATTCTTATGTTCCTAAATATGCATGCTTGAGGGCTGCGATCTACTGCAGGGGTCCTCATCTGTGTCTTGCCAGTGCAGCCAATATGATGTGGGAGGATATGGGAGAAGGCCTTCTCAGCTGTGGTGCCCCATCTCTGGAATGCTTTCCTCTTGGAGGCCTAATTGATGCCAGTGTTAGCTTCTTTTCAGCACCAGCTCAAGACATGGCTTTTCTTTAAAGCCTTTGGGGCCTAATTTACTTTTTAAACCTGCTTTAACCTACTTGAATGGTTTATTTTTTTCCTTGTCTAAATTATTCATTGATTTTAATTTGTCTGAAATGTTTTTGTTTTATTTTGTTTAGCAACCTAAGCCCTCATGATAAAAAGGTGGGATAAGTGGGAAAGCGAGGGGGTGGGGCAAGGGAAAGGGGATGGAAGAATAAATAGGTAGACCAGGGTAGGCAAGGTGCAGACAATAGAACACTTTCAGCCATCCAGGAGGTCCCAGTATTGTCAACCCACCCCCAAATATCAGCACACACTCCAAACACACACTCTAGGGGTTGAGGGGCATACATCACCTTCTCCAAGCTATTTGGGGAGAGGGAGCTTTCTTTCAAATCTGGAAGCAACTTCTGGTAACCTCCCAAATCAAACTAACCCCATAGAATCTAGAGGAAGTGGGGAGCTTTTTCAGGTTTTTTGCCCAAAAATAAAGGCTAAGTGGGGAAAAGTATGGCCCTCCTAGATCTTGGGGGAATATGCAAACCCCCAGACCTTGAACTGTTGCCCACACCTGATAAAGACCTAAAGGGAGAGGCTCTAATGTCTCCATGATTTTAGGACCAATATGAACCACTCTAGAAGCAGAATGAGAAATCACTGCTGTTCATATCCCACACCACATAACATCCGACCCTCCCCTATACACTTCATGTTTATGCTAACTGCATGATTACTTCTGTGATGAAATTTCTGCATGAAACTGGAACATGCTTAGGGTGGCAGATGAAGACCGTGGAGAGGTTCTAGTTGAGGAGATATAGGGCTCGTACACTGGCCCCGGATTGACCACAATGGCAGCCACACACACCAAGCTGAATCTGATGTGATGACCATCATTGTTTACATGGGCCAGCGGGGCTGACACTGCCTTGACTCTGCTGGCTCATCCCCTGCTTTCAGAGCCACTGCTGATTCATCAGCCAAGCAGCTTCCTGTGAGAATCTGACCAGCAGCATTGCTTCTGCTGAGGTCAGAATGGGGCACTTGGGTGTGTGATCAACAAGGAGAAGTCACTCCACACACTTCCCTGCACTGCTCGGTGCAGAGTAAAGGAGATGTTGCTGCGTTCACATGTGGACAACTACATTGGGCTCAATTAGACCTAATCCAGCTGTCCAGACAGCAAAAGGATCTGAGATCACTCCAAAGTTTCTGAAAAACCCTGTAATCTTCCCTGACTTTGCTTAGTTTGGAGCAAAGTCACGTTAAGGGCAGGAAAATGTGGTTCTTCCCTGGAAGTATCTGTACATTGTCTGGACTGCCAGCACTGGATTCAGGATGAGTCTACATTTTTTGTCAGTGTAGACAAGCTGATAGAGAGATCCCAAGAATATGGAAATCTTGACAGAAGAAACAGGTAGGTTGTGTAGCATAAAACCACACTCTCTGGACCTTACAGCTTTTCACAGATTCTGTCCGTACATTTTCATACATTTATGAAAGAACCAAATGAGGACTAATGTCTGAGTAAGATCCTGCCACACACTCTTAACTCCCATTCACTTCATAAGAAAAAGAAAGCCATGGATGCAACACCTCTGTTGAAATTTATGGGATTTAAACATTCTTGCAGTACAGTACTTGTTTTTGTGGGCAACCTTTCCTTTTGTTGTTAAAACTGAAAACCTCTTGAAGTCACATCTGACTTGTTCAACTGATTTAAAATTTCTACCTCACCATTTAGAGCACCCGCAGAGCAAAAAATACAAATTGCATTGTGAATAGCTGACCTTGAATCAATCAAGAAATCATGAGATCAGAAAAAATATATATGCATTGTATAAACAGGATATTGTATGTTTTAAAATAAATTCCTTGTGCCATCTCTACCCCACTCTACATGTCAAAGGCTGGCACAAATGGAAGTGCTTTTGGTCTTAGATTTACACTTCAGAAGACAGAGAAGGAACTGAAATATTAACTTTTGGGAAATGGCTGAAGTTCAGTTAATGGAGTCACAGTGCATACTGTATACTTAGGGTCAAACATTTACCAAAGCTTTTTAATAATTTATAGTTCTACCTACCAATCCAGGGGAGGAAGTACTTATAGGTGATCATAGCCTTGGGATCTGAAAAGTACAATGGAAAAGATACTTGAAACAACAACAAAAACACAAGAATAGAGTGAAAGGTAAGTACAGTACTGCCTCTGACACTGCAGTACTACAGATACATGTCCCAGATCACTACTAATGGCTGTCTGGTAGGAACATCCAGTGGATTCAAAGTCCAAAGCCCAATACCAATCAGCTTCATTTAGACTGGTTCTGCTGCTTCCCAGGCTTTCTTCCAAAGTAACCAGAACCAAAGATGTTCCCCTACACAAAGTCTTCTGTGCTTCAGAAGTATAGCACTTGTCTCCAGATAAAGTATTTATTTAAGCTACAGTTTTGGAGAAATGCTGAGAGTGAGGGAGAGAAAGATGCTGAATGAGGGACAGCTCCACCTTCTAATCCTAAGGCATGTTCTACATGTGGCTATCAAATCACTGTACTTTAAAGGAAAGATTGTGACTTAGTTTAATTATAACTGCTTCCTCCTACCTTGTTCCTGGTCTTTGTGGAGAAAAAATAAGAGAAAGGGAGAGATTAGTAACAGTTAAAAGGTTATAGATTTACCTTGGTTTGTTTGTTTTTCCAGTCTGTGAGGCCGTGTTCTGGAAGAGTTTCTTTCTGATGTTTCACCTGCATCTGTGGCTGGCATCTTCTGAAAATGGTTGGGTAGGAGTGTCGGGGGGGGTGTTATATTGTGAGTGCCTGTTGGAGAGGTTATGTAAATTTGTGTATTTGAATGGGTAGTTCCTGGGGGAAGATATGTAAGGAGGATTAGTATCTGTTTGGCTAATGGTTGGTTAATGGTCCATTATCTGCTGGAAATCCTCCTGTCCCTGGGTGGAATTCATTTGCATGTGTTGAGTTCTGATTTTAGTGTTCTTCAGGACTGGGAGCCAGATTTTGTTTACCTTTAGGGTTTCTTCTTTCCTGTTGAAGTTGTCCAGGTGTTTGTGGATTTCAGTTGCTTCCCTGTGCATTCTGACATTATAGTTGTTGGCCTGGTCCAGAATTTTGGTGTTTTCAAATAACATTTTGTGTCCAGGTTGGTTTATAACATATTCTGCTACTGCTGATTTTTCTGGCTGGCCCAATCTGCAGTGTCTCTCATGTGCCTTGATTCGTGTTTGTACACTGCGTTTAGTGGTCCCTATGTAAACTTGTCCACAGCTGCATGGAATGCGGTAAACTCCTGCAGTTGTGAGAGGATCTCTTTTGTCCTTTGCTGAGCATAGCATTTCTTGGATTTTCTTGGTTGGTCTGTAGATTGTTTGGAGGTTGTGTTTCCTCATCAGTTTCCCTATTCTGTCTGTGACTCCTTTGATGTATGGTAAAAATACCTTCCCTTTGGGTGGCTGTTTTTCTTCTTCATTCCTGTAGTTTTTTCTGGATCTGGCTGCTCTTGTGATGTCTGATCTGGAGTAACCATTAGCCTGTAGGGCCCAGTTTAGGTGATTCAGTTTGTCCTCCAGGTAGTGGGGTTCGCAGATCTTTTTTGCGTGGTCTACCCATGTTTTTATTGTGCTTCTTTTTTTTGTCCTGGGTGATGATTGGAGTTCTTGTGTAGGTATCTGTCCATGTGTGGGGGTTTTCTGTATACCTTGTGACCTAACCATTGGTTAAGTTTGCAGATGATTAGGACATCTAAGAATGGCAGTGTTCCTTCCTCTTCTTTCTCCATTGTGAATCGGATATTTGGGTGGATGCTGTTCAGGTGGTTCAGAAATGAGACCAAATCTTCTTCTTTGTGGCTCCAAATGGTGAAAGTGTCATCCACATATCAGACTACATATTTTTGTAGTCTAGTATTTTCCAGCTCCATCCTACTTTCTAATTCAAATTCTTTCCTCTGTCCCACAATAAGCCGTCTTTCTCACAGTGGTCTTCCCTCCCTCCAGTGTGTATGCAGCCTTTCTACCAATTCCTTCCTATTGTTTCTCTAGAGTGTATCTTCTTTCCTTATTCGTTCCCTTTCTCCCAAATCAATCTTTTTATCAATATTTTTGTCCTGTCACATTAATATTTCTGTAATTTCCTACAGTTATCCCTGATGCCTCTAGTCTTGTGTTTATGTTCCTTAACCCCCAGACTTCCCCCCAAAATGTAACATGTTAAAATTTTGAATATGTTATAAAATCAGTTCTTGTTCTGTATCCTTCAGGGGTTTTTTTTACTGTATATTTTCCTACCATTATTACTACCCTATACTTTCCCCCCACCAAAAAAATCCAAAACTTGCCAAAAACCTCCACAAGAAAAGTTGCATCACTTTCAACCACCATTATGGCTGATTTTTTTTTACTTTTTTTGATTTTTGATTTTCCAGGGGAGGGGCTCTAGATGCTGGATGCCGGGGGAAGTAAACTACCATACTTCCAGCCAGCTTTGGGTTGATTTGGCCCACTTTTTACCAGCTCAACCTTTCTTTATTGCATTCTTTACTGCAGACATGGCACTGCAACCCAACGCTGAAAGTCTGTGTTTCTCCATCCCACCTCTTAGCAGCCAATGCTGCTAAGAAACATCCATCTAGACAGAGGATGAGGAGGAAAAGTGGGGCAGTACAGGGATAAAAGTCCTCATTTAAAAAGGGAGCTTTGCTGCCAAAAGCTTAGGGTTTACCTACACTGGCCAGAATACTCCACGTTCTGGCCAGAGTATTCCAGCCCTAGGACCGTGGCATTTCCCCTCAGCTACCTGCTCTTCTATCACAGCCTGCATGTGAACTGGCATTTCTCTTCCCCATGCCAACTGTGTCTTTCAAGGCCAGGAACAAGGCATTCAGCTGTGGCCACACGGCTGGGTGCCTCGCAGTGACCTCAGCAGAGGCATCAGACATGACCAGGCCAGCAAATGGCTGCGCCAGCCACCACATGGGCTGTGTGTGCAGACACCTCTCACTGTGGTAACAGAAATCCCTGTTTTCTCTGGAAACACTGCAGCAAATGATGACAGTTTCTTTAACCACATGTCTGCTCTGTTTTAAGGGTTATTTGCCTTGGATATGTCATCTGGACAATTCAGACTAGGGTAGGGGCAAAAAGTCATGTCATCTGGACTGCTGAGTGTGAGAACAGGGGGAGGCCATTTCATTTGGCCCATGCAGACAAGGCCAGTGTTAACTGAGATGTATCCTGTTGGTTCCCTGTATCAGATAGTTTATGAAACTGTGCTTTAGAGGATACTCCTAACAGAAAATAAGCTATGAGGGTAGGGAAGGCATTGCAGAAAAATCTAAAAGAAATATCAGTGATGAGTCAGTCTTCTCTAAATAAATAAAAAGTTTAACCCCCTCCCTGCTCATGAGTATTAATAAGGTGAATCTGACAGATGCAATAAGCTTACCTCCACGACCAAATATAGCTTTGGCATAATCTGGATGGTTGACTACTAAGGAAGCTGCAAAGCCTCCAAACCACCTAGAATAGGCATAGGGATATTTTTCTGCCCATTCTATGTTCTTATTGAATTCTTCTCCTCGCTTGACCTGCAATCACAGAGAATAGAAGGAGAAAACATACCATAAATTATTCCTGATTATGTAAATATTGTTTTACACAAAGGAGGCTTGCAGGTTTATGTAGACTGGTGTTCAAAATGGGATTATTGCAAAGTCTATAAAGATCTGTCTCTGTTAGTACAAGCCAAGAAAGATATTTTCATGTTCTCCAAAATATGTATGTTTCTTCTTTTCATTGTTACTAAATGCTAATAAGTGATGATGTAAGGATAGGATTTAGGGGCAGAAATTAAGGGCTTTATGAACAGAAAGAAAAGGTGCTCAACCCCCAAATGCCACAGGGCTGGCTAACTGCATTCTGAAGCAAGAGATATACAGTAATGCTCATTATCATTTACAAAGTGGCTTCCCTTCCCTCAGACTTTTACATTCTGCATCCACAATGTCCTAACTGCATCTAAGATCCTAAGATTGCTTAGTAAAAATTTAGTCAATTGAACAGATACAGTGGTTCCCATCAAAAAGACAGCACTAAGTAAAACAGATAGATAAGCCACTTAGAACCTCAGATTATGAGAGCCCTCAAGATACTACCAAAGAGGAAGGAGGTGGTGGAGGAGGAGGAGGAATTGCTTCATCTGGTCCCATCAAAAGCACTGATTTCGCTTCAGATGAATGAAACACTACTAACTTTTGTTTCTTGTTTTGCTTTTTCATATTGGAAAACATATTTGCAAAAAGGCGATGGAAGGAAAATTCAATGTTTACCAATAGAAAAGAAATTTAAAACACTACAGAAACAGAAGCATGGAACAAAGATGACAATCTGACTTCAGTATATCTGATCAAGTCTAGTTCCATTCTAACAATCCATACCATTGTTTGATGGACAATCATAGAATTCACCTCTTACACACTCTAATAAAATTGCTACCGGTATATACTCCTGGTGGTCACAATTCTCCTGATACTTTTAAAACCCCATTTGGACAAATGCATCCTGATATGTGTCTGGACTATTCCAGCTGAATTATGATAGACAGAGTGCCTGCATGCATGCAAAGGGATGGGCCTTCTGTATTACTAGCACTTCCACAGAAGAGGAAATTTTGGCAACTGTAGTACAGCATCCAAGGCTCCAGCCAGATGCCCCATCACCTTTTGCACCTGATCACCCTAATTTCTGTTCTTTCTGTCTGAAATCCAGTGTTCCCTTCTTCTCTCTTTCTTTCAAGGCTATAAAGCATCCTCAATAAATCCCTCTTTCATGTGGATCTAGGTTCTCTCTCAATTCAGTAAGATACCTGAACATGAATTTTTCAAGCCATGTGACATTCCTGCCCTCCACAGGAAAACAAGGCAATGAGCACTGTGTTTTTCTCACCAAGATCTCCCTAATTAGCAAATTGTCTCTGTACAAAAGTAGTGTCCTTCCCCTATAAGAATCAAAGCACACACACATAGCTTCTGTGTGGCTGCTTCTTACAAAATGTTGCCCCCTACTTATGGTCCTTAATAACCCAAACCCAAGCAAAGCAGCAGACATTTTTATTTTGTGTAGCTGTGCAGTTTTGCTTAATTTGTTCTCTTTCCCTTGTTGAGAGCACCATACAAATACTTCACTCTTTCATCAGGTAAGGAGAATAGCTTCCCCTGTCCTTGCTTGTGAAGACAAGGCAAACAAGGCCCTACACATCTGCTCCCTTGCCATCTTTTTTACCTGCCTGCTGTTGCCAAAAAGCCAGTGGCTTGGAGGGCCTGGGAAATTCTTGAAGGTTCTGAGCAGCTTCTTCTTCCTCGTGTACAACTGAAGGATTTTCAATAGCCCGCAGGTAAAGATGATTCCAATAAACAGATAGAGAAGTTGAGGAGAAGGGGCTGCTGCTATTCTCTCTAGCATGGAAGACATGGTGCTGCAGGCTCTGTCCCTTTCTGAGAACAGCGTTGCTGTTGGCTTTTTATTTCACTGGATGGAGTATTAGAAATCAATAGCCGGAGACATGTCTCTCTCACACCTCTGGAAGACCAGTTGTTGGAATGCTCAGCTGATTTTCCTTTCACCTAGAGAGATTTGTAGATTTCTACCCTGTAAGGCAAGAAGGACAAAGGTCATTCACTAATATTTTAACTGGTTTTCTAGAGTGGAAAATAACCTCTTCCTTAAACTTTAAGAGTTCTGGTAGTCCAAAGAATTAAACACTGCAGCCTATACTTGAAAGGTGATATGCAGGTCTGTCCTTATTGCTTAGAACTAGCTCCAGTGAATTCAGCGGGTGGGGGGGTGTTAGTCATGGGTTTCTATGCACTTGGTTGCACAGACTTAATTTGGGGCTGTTCTCCGTATGCCTCTGCCCTGGATCTGATGTAAAGTGTGTCATGACCCCACACACACACACACACAGAGAGAGAGAGAGAGAGAGAGAGAGAGGTTTTTCCATGGTGGCACACAGCCTGTGGAACATTTGGAGCTTATATTGTTGCCAGTCTTATGTTGCCAACATTCTTCTTATGTTGCTGACCTGGTGAATATAAAGTTGAGGACAGAGAGCTGCTGTTATTCTCTCCAGCATGAAAGGCATGGTGCTGCAGGCTTCTTATGTTGTTGACCTGGTCAATGGTAGAACAAGTGCCATTGAACACTTGGTCTTGGATGAGTGTGCTGACTTGGTGTGCATCACCAAGATTTGGCAGGATGATGCTGGGGGGGTGTTAATCTCTTTCAGCTTTGACCACTGTGGGGTCTTTGTGCAACAGCAGGTACAATATGCCCTTGCCCCCTCTGGTTATTGAAAAAACCAGAGGGGGGCTGGCTGAGTGGGTAGAGGGAGTGGCCAATGCCTTGCTAAAACAAGAACACAAAGACAAGAACACAAAGGGATTTTGTAGCACCTTTGGGACTAACTGAAAGAAACTGGAACATACACTTTCATAGATTTTGGCTGCGGACACACTGCAGAAACAATGCAGTTTGACACTGCTTTAACTATTGTGGCTCCATCCTATGAAATCCTGGGATTTGCAGTTTGTTGTGACACCAGACCAGAGATCTCAACCCTGGTTATGCTCCATTACTACTGGGGAAGGCTTACTGATGCCAGCAAGGTAAGGTCTGGTACAGTGGGGGGTGTCTTTTGCTGGCATAAAAACAATACAGTTTATGCCAGCAAAAGAACTTTAAAGTGATAAAGTCCTTAGCTTCAGATGCAAGAAGAATCTGCATCTGCATCTGAGGAAGTAGACTAAGGAGATTATCAGACAGGAGAGAAATATAGCGTCCCTGTCTCGCCAGCTATTTCCCACTGCATTCCCATCCCTTACCACTTAATATTTTTTCAGATCTATTTTTTTCGCACAGCAAAAACTACTCCCCTCTCCTCTGGCAATCCAGGAGTGAATTGAGCTCTCATGCAGCCCCATTCACTTCCGGAAAGGAAATCCCGGCTGTTCTTGTGAGAGAATGATCGCACAGAAAATTCAAAAATAAAAATAAAAGGTAAAAAAGTACACCAAGCACAAAAACACATTTTAAACCCCCCAAGTAACCCAGGGAGGAGGGGGAAAGTGTGTCACTTACCTCGATATCCCGATATCCCAGAAGTGTTCGGCAGGTACCTTCCTGTGATGCTGGCATCACACGAGCATAACAGGGCACCTTTTCACATGCACATCATTCTGTTACAGAAACAGAACAACGGGTCAATTCATGGCTTAAGGTGTGAATAAAAAGGAGCGCGGGGGGGGATAGAAGAGGCACTGGAGCATAACAACACAGGGACGACGTCATTTGAAAGGGAAGCCCTTTCGCGATCTCCAGTCGTCCCTGTGATGGATTAATTTAGTCGTCTGATACTCTCCTCAGTTTACGAAAGCTTATGCTCCAACTCCTTTCTCTCAGTCTCAAAGGTGCTTCAAGATCCCTTTGTTTGCTGAAACAAGGCAGAGGACCATCCTGCCTAAAGAGTTTCCATACATCCTTCGTTTCCAGGTCATGTCCTCTTTTACAGAGATAAAATTCCTGTCCTCCAGTTTCCAAGACATGTCTTCTTCTTCAGAGCTAAAATTCCTATTGGTGGATTTTTAAATTGTCCAGGTTTTCTTACAAGGTCTGGACTGGTGGAAGTGGGCAATTATGTAACAGAGCTCTGAGGAGGAGGAGGAGGAAGAGGGGAGACATGCCAGGTTAAAGCAGGGCAAGAGGAGCCCCAAAGCAGCCAGCCTCCACCCTGTTGGAATGTCTGAGTATCTCACTGGCTTCCAGCTGGGTTGGGACCATTGTCATTGCCGCCAGGGCTGCCATCCTACTCCATCTTGAGGGGAAGACCTGTCAGGGACGAAGAGAGTGAAGTGGAGAAAGGCATCCCAGCAACATTGCCAGGACGATACCTTGCCCCAAGGAAAGTCTGTCTTATCTCGATGTTGGACTGTCTCAACTGAGGAACAGTGTCTCTTCGTACAACTGCTCAGCACTTATAGGGTATTGAAAGTGATAGTCATCATAATAACCAGTGGTTTGAAGTAGTCAGTCAGTAAATGCGTCTTCTTTCTTGCTTTTCAAAATATGCTAACCCTATTATAAGACTGTGATGTAGTGGTTTTCAATGCTGGACTCTGGGACATGAGAGTTCAAATCCCTGCTCAGCCATAGAAGCCCATCATGTGATCTTGGGCAAGTCACACTCTCCCAACCTGAGAAGAAGCCAATAACAACTCCCCTCTGAATGAATCTTGTGAAGAAAACCTTGTGATAGGTCTGCCTTAAGGTCATCATAATTTAGAAATGACTTGAAGGCATACGACAACAAATTATAAGGCCATTGTTGAAAAAGCCCTTCCTGGATCCCTGGACAATTACCAGTCAGTTTCCAGCACTGCAGTTTTGGGACAAGGTACTGGAATGTGTGGTAGCCACCCAACTCTAGGGGTTTCTGGATGAGATGAATTATTTAGATCCATTTCAATCTGGTTTCAGCCCTGGTTATGGGACAGAGAGAGCTTTGGTCACCTTGATGGATGACCTATGCCACAAACTAGACGGGAGGACTATGTCCCTGTTAGTTCTGCTGGACGTCTTGGTCGTTTCTGATACTATAAGCAGCCACACAGATACTATGGAATCCTTCTAGACTGCATCTGGTGGAGTAGACTTAAATCTTTGAAAGCTTATGCTATCAGGTTCTTTCTCTCAGTTCATCTCAAAGGTGCTACAAGATCCCTTTGCATACTGATCCAGACTGACACAGCTATGTCTTTGAGTTTTAAGCCATGTTGAGGTTTTGTTTTCATTTTTAATTCATTTCCCCCCCCCCCAAATTCAGGGGATGCATCTATATTGCTGTATATCTACTGAAATACATAGTGGTTTTTAATTTCTGTTCGTAGGCTTAGCTGCAACCTTTCATGTGATGAAGAAAGAGCCAAGGATGATGACAAACACAAGCCCAACCACGGACTTGGAAGTACAAAGGCCAAAACTTTATTAAACATTACAGGTGTACAGGTTGTCCTGGCATTCCAAGACGGAATCTAGGCACTTAATGATCCAAAGCACTCAACCCATCCAGCCTCCTGATAGGCAGGCGGCAGCCAAGGAATGGCAACAGAAGAGCCACTCAGTGACTCTATTGCTGCCTGGAGCAAGGCAGTTATGCCCCCCAAGCTGTACGTTACCCAGCATGCCTTGCCCCCCTTGACCTTCAAGGGATCCTCTATGGGAAATGAGTGCATTACCTGCCTTTTATCCACAAGCTGGATCTTGCTTCATACCACATTGCCACCAGAGGAGGCTGCAATGCTGCCTCCTTCTGCCAACCCCTTACAACTCCAACTATGAACAGAATGCATATTGGATGTCATAAAGCCGCATATCCTGTCCCCAGTCTGATAGATGCATCCTATCTTTTCAGAACAGCACCTCCATGTGGAAAGAAAAATTCAAGTGTTGAATCAGCTACCCTACCCTTTAGCCAGAAAGTCCCTTATCTCCTTGTTAGCATTTCTCCTAATGATGTTGATCCTTTGAGGCTCTCTGATGGTCTTTGGCCCTGCACCAGCAACATCACTCAAACAAATATGAGCAAAACATCATAGCCAAACACCACTTCAAGGTCCTTCTTTGCCACTTAGATCATGTCCAGACTCTTCTGGGAGGTGAGGTCCTTCTCACCTAGTTGTATGACCAAGGCATCTGGAGGTTCTGACCTCTTGACTAGCTGGAAGAAAGTTGTGAGCACCACATTCCCACGTGACCAATTCAAGTAACATCAATATGGCCTTCGAGGCAGAGATCCTGCCCTCACCCATTAAGTGAATGTCCTAGTGCACTGCTGCCCAGTTCATGATTCTATGCCTGCAGATCCAGACCTGCTTCCAGTGACCTTTAACGGCTGCAAAGACCCAGATTTAGCTGAAGGCTTTGAGACTCTGATGACTGTATACTTGGACTGCCACCTCCCAATTGCCTTGATGCACACTATGGGCAGCCCCAAGCCAGCTGCTACTGTGGCACCCCGCATTCTGAAAGAATAACCCCAGACTCAGAAGCAAGCAAACCCAGTTGAACTAGAGATATCCTTAGCACTGATTTAAACTGGAACCTGGTCAAAGGGGATTGACCCAGAGGCAACAAGAGTGGGCCCCTGACCCACAGGTAAAAGGGCAAGAGTTTTCTCACTGCTTAGACTGGGCAGGTCTGATCACCCTATGCCCATAGTTGAATGAACTTCCTTTCCCCTCTGGTCAATTTTAGATTTTCTGATATATAGCTCTACCACCCCTGCTTGTAGAGTAACATTTCTCTGCATTAATGCCCACCCCCCAGAAGTGCTGACCTGGAATTTGCTACTAGTTTGTCTACCTGGAAGGCTCCAAAGAAGGTTACTGTAAAAGCAGCACAGAACAATACAACTTCAGTCTTGTCCTGACACACCCTAGCTAATACCTTAACAATGACAGCAAGGAGAGCAGGTGTGGTGGGTTTCCTCCCATCTGGCTGAGTAGGGTGAGAACATGCCTAGCCCTTTACTGTCCTATGAGCAATGAAGGACTTGCAGGGGTCAGAAAACCCAGAGGTCTGGCTGACAAATGTAATCGCCACCATGTGCTGAGTGATGGCTTTAGGTGCCAAGCCCTGGCATTTAAGATGGGCTACATATCTCAGGACCACTTTCTCTGAAGCCAGCCATGCCCTACTACCCCCGACTTGGGCTGAAAAACTGAGAAGACCCCTGAGGCTTTGATATAGGCCTTCCAGGTTCAGGGGACCACATAGTTGCACACTCCTTCCATAATTATCTGTTCCCAAGAAGCCACAGTTCTTCTGGGAAGGGGTACCGGTGCATGCACACCTTGGGTGCCAGAACATAGAATCTTGCTTCCTGAAAGTGAGACAATGCATCTGCAATCTTGTTTTCTAATCCTGGAACAAAATGTCTGAGAATCAGATGTTATAATGCAAGCACTCCAGAACCAATCTGCACACCAGACCAACGACCTACTCAGATTTTGCTGTTTACTACCCTAACTTCAGCCTGGTTATCATGTCAGAAATGCACCTGCACCTCCCTTAGCACACTTTTTTTCCTGACAATGTTGGCCAGACCAAGTTCTTAAGGGCCCTCCACTTATCATGAGAAAAATGTGATACACCTAGTATTGAAGTTAGCTGTGTACCTAGATATGTCAAAACAGTCGTAGGACCCTCAGTTTTATCCTGAGCCAGCAGGACTCCCAGTTCTTCCAACACAGTTTGATATGGAGTAGCTCATAGTATTCCCTATGTCCCCCTGGCCTGCCTTTACCTTTAGGGCCCATTCTAGAAAAGTACTAAAAGTTTTGAATGCAGCACAGGTGCTAGAACACCCCATAGTCATGCACTTGTCAACATGCCATGCCCCTTTGAGCTTGAACCACAGCAAACTGAAGCCCTTGGGATGCATTGGCAGGAACTGGGAGGCTGTTTGAATGTTGCATTTTGCCATAAAGGTGCCTGGGCCGCAAGGCCTAACAATCCTAACCATGTAATCCAGGATAGCATAGTGTGCTGAGCAAAGTTCTGGTGTAATGGCATTGTTAACCAATGCCCCTTTTGGATATGAGAGGTGGTGGATTAGCCTGAACTCCCCTGGGAACTTCTTGGGTACCACTCCAAATGGTGAGATCCTTAGATTAGCTAAAAAGTGGCTCCCTAAATGGGCTGGCAATCCTGACCAACTGACATTCCATAGCTATTTTGGTAGCCACCAAGTCAGGCTTTTCAAGGTTAATAGAATCCATGGGCAGCCTAGGAATCAAAGGAATCCAGAAGCAAGTATTCTGTAGATGCCTTGTTTGGGTAATGAACCAAGAAAGGGGTTAGTGCAACTGCTGAAACTAAGATGGTGGCTATCCCCAAACCCTCCCCCATTTGGCTCAACATGGGATTCTTACTCTTCTGGAGCGGTGCTATCAGGAGCTGACCCTCTTATCCCATTCGGCAGGTGGGGGTTGGCTGCCTTGAAAGGGCTGCAAAGCTCCAGGGTCTTGCGGACGGGAGGGCCAGGGGTGTGGCCTTATGCAATTGTTACAGTGTACTAAAAAAAAAATTGAGTTCATTGGCTCTTGCCCTAATTGTATTCCCAGCAGGCTCTCCAAGAAACATACCTTCTAGCACCCAATTTGGCTGATTTCGGTGCTTCTGTTTCCACCCATATGTGGGGACCCACTGTGACCAATCAGAGTTTGTCATTAATGAGGTCTGACCTCACCTTCTCACTGTGGGAAGCCTTTTTCCAAAATGCTGCTTCTTAGTCCATGGCAGCAGTCTCACCTGCCAGGGCACAGATTTTTAACATGTTACCTTAGTTAAATGTCAACCCCCTTCCAGATAAGTGACCTGTATCACCGCCATGAAAACAACACAGCCCGCCAGCCATACATGTGTTCAACCTCACCATTTTTGTCACAATTTCTGTCCTTCTTGCCCTGACAATTTTTATGGCCTTCCTCAGCTTCCAGCTTAGGAAGGAGAAGGATTCAATGTAACACCCATCCAAAATCCTCTCCCTTACTTTCAGTGGGTCCTTGTAATCTCCAAAGGTGGAAGCCACTCTGTGGGGTGGCTGTCCACCCTCAGCTGCCCAAACTGGCTCAGGGCTGCCACCACCCTGAGTCCCTGTGCAATGCCCAATTTTGCCAGGCCACTGCTTTCTCATAATCCCCCCTCATGATCATCCTCATCAGTTGATGAAGAGGACTCACCAGATGACTCTGCAGTATCCACTGTCTGCTGACCTGCAGAATATCATCATTTTTCTGTTTCCCCATTTCTATTTGGCTGGCCTTCCTGATCCTCTTATCCCGCTCCTTTCACTATCTGAATCATCTGACAAAGGGGATGATGAAGATGACAATGAAGATGAATGCTTCTTCTGGCTGGCTGCTTGGCCCTGGACTGATGCAAACTTCAACCCCTTTGACTGCTGCCATGGGGTTCCAGTGCCAGCTGATGTAACCTCCCGCTGCTCAACCCACTCCACCAATTTCTCTAAGGTCTGGGACAACCCGTGCCAGGCACTGGTCTCTGACGAACCTTTCAGTCACTTTCAGTTTTGATTTATTTATCTTTGTTGTAGCTTAAAAAAAAAATCTTCATAGTACAGTATGTGGCTTGTTATTGACACTCTAAGGTAGCTGAGGAAATGGGGACTATAAAATCCCAGGGTCTTCCGTCTTCCTACTATTATGGAATTGATTGTGGGAACTGCCACTTCATTTAGGAGTCCACTACAAAGTTGTTTGAGGGATTTGCAGCTTTAGCATCCCTACCGCTTCATTTAAGAATTGGATATAAGAACTTTTTGCGAGATCACACTAAGAATTTGATTTTTACAGTGTCAACATCTTTGCTACTACATTTAAGATTCGTTTTTTTAAAAAGGACTCACTGTGAGATCACAGCCTGTATATCATTGTTTTCAGTAATTCTATTCGTGGAGAATAAGAAAATGTGTATAAGAACTGTACAGTATTAAGGACACTTTATGGAATATTTTCTTATAATTTTCAATAGAATTATTATAAAATTGGTTGTCTGAATTCATATATTTCTGTATAATACAAGCCTGTCTTCTGCTGACTATTAATTCCAGGTACTAGGGGATCATGGTGGGTTTTGGCTGCATCTCTGATGAAGCCCCACAGACCGGCCTGCTGGCCGCCTTTCACCCTGCATGTGGTCCAGACCACCTACTTCCCAGAGTGAATCCCATCCAAGATTTTCTGGCCCTTCCTAGCCAGCCCTGCATCTTTGATTGAGGTGGCTGACTCTTATTCCCTCACTGGGATCCTGTTACCTGCACTGATATCCCCACTCTTTTAATATCTCAATAATTGGCAATATTTCATAAATTTGTTTATTATTGGCACTCCACATGGTTGGTGGTAGACCAAGAGCTCCCAAATAAAAGGAACCAAGGTTTGCTCAGAAAACCTAAGAGAGCAGCCCGCTAAAATTCCTAAAAGACACACCCAGGTGAGAATTATGTGAAATTTCCCAGAACTGATAAGTTAGGGAGATGATGGGCTAATTCTTCCTGGACATCTCTGGAAATGAGACATTCAATAATCCCACTAAGGTAGCTGGACACTCTTTGCTTGCAAAACTGTTTTTTCCCCCTTACCTTTTCCTAAAGCAATGGAGGTTTGCCTGAAACCCATCAGTTTTAATGTTCCAACCATTAGTGACTGTTAACACCTCCAGAGAATCCATTGTTTAACTTTGGGAAACTCCAGCAGACCTTGTAATCTACTCAAACTCACTCCTTCAGGGGGATTATTGAATATAAGTACCACCTTAAAATGCCACAAAAGTGTGCACAGATCCCCTTCTTCCTGTCACTCCATCAGTCACCAGGGTTGCAGTTTCTACACGAATCTCTGCTCTTTGGACAGGTACAGTATAACCCATCATCCCAAACTCTATTCCTCTATCCCAATACTTCCTACTTTGTTAGCCTTGTGTGACTGCTTGATGCCTTTGTGTGTGTGTGTGTATGTGTTCCGTTGATTAGTTTTCAATAAAAACCATTCAATTAAAAATAGTTTTCAATTAAAAAAAAATTATTTCATCCCCTAGCTTGGAGTCTCCTCAGTTTGACCTATGTATACTGCCAGTATACATAAGTCAAAGAGCCTGCAGTTACTCAGCCCCTTGCTGTTATCTTGAGCTAATTAAAATTCCCCATATTAGAATTCAGACACTAGTGGGCTCCCCACAGAGCCCACACAATTTGGGTAACAATCCCTCTTCCCTGTCTGACATGTTGAATCTTGAGCAAGAAAGAGGTGTTAGTACCCCAATATCAGCCTCCCATTGAGTAGGAAGATGCCCTTAAATCTAGCAAAGATGGATGATTTCCTCAGAATATGCAGAGCAGGCAAAACACGGAGCTGATGCTTGACTTCTGAAGAGCTAAAGTAGGCAATTCCCCCACAAGGTTGGCCCTACCACTAGTGAGAGCAATGAGATTACTAACACTGCCATGGTCTGTAGTATGAAGTGGGAAGTTAAAAGTTCATCATGCAATTCAGCTTGTTTATGAAGTTATTAATCCCTCCACTTGTCTCCTTATACATGCCCAGATATTCAATATTCCCAGATCCATGAAAAACAAGTCCAAAGTAATGAGTTAGGAGGAGTAATCTACATACAGTCATGACCCGCATGTGCTGAGCCATAATGTTTACTTACCCAACTCATGCTCACCTTCTACTTGGCTGGCCACCTGTTCCTCTTGTACTTCCCTCTTATTCCTCCCACAATGTCCCCCAGTTCCCCCACTAAGAGTGGGAAGGAAGTGTTCCTATCCCCACACACACAAAATTCCAAAACCCCTTTGCTGATTGATCTCAATTAGCCCTTATAAGGGCTTTTGAGGCCACTGTCATGTGACCTCTAGCCCTAAAAAGGTCTCTTGTTCAGCCCTCTTCGGGGGGTTAGTCTGCTCCTGTCCTATGCTGACTTCAGCACTTCTCCACAGCCGTCACCACTTGTCCCATTTCATGGATGCTGCTTCTTCGTGCCACTTGCCAAGGCACCACTGCTCTCTCTGTTACTGCACTGCTTTGCCACTGAGCTGCTTTATTGCTCCACCACCATTGTCACTCTGCCACTTCTTCTCTCTGCTGCTCCACCACTTGGCTTGCTCCCATGATTTTCCTCCCATCCGCTCAGCAAGACAGCTTGAGCTAGACTGTTTTGCTGAGAGGAAGCTCCCTACATTTATACTTCCCAGGTGGATTTGACTAAAGCCTTCTGCTTCAAGGTCTGGTCCCTGGGAAGCAGCCCCCAGTATTGCCCCTGGTTTGTTTCCTCTTCCCAGGCTAGCAAAACACCATAAAGCAAAACATCACAAAGAGATCTCAGAAGAGGATGTCAAGCTAGGGGAAGAAAATTGTGGCTCCATTCTTCCCCGCTTGTTGCCACAGCCTGCAAAACAGCCTCCGGGTAAGTCAGGGGCTTGCTGCTTATTGCTATATTCTGTTTTATGACTGGAAGCTGCCCTGGCAATTTCAGTTTAAGGTACATTTTAAAAATAAACAAATAATAAATATTGCATGGCACAGTAATTATTTCTTCTAAACTAGACTCCTTTGTTTACTTAATCAGTAGTTTCTGCCTGGCATCTCTGAGAGGAAAAAAAAGGCTCTTCTGGTGCCCAGTGGCAGGAGAAATAGAAGGAGAGAACACAATGATTCAAAGCCACAAGGAGTTCTGAGAGGCTGTGAATAATGAGAGATTAAAGGCTTACACTTTACAGTCACTCTTAAACTGCTGCATTTTTTCATTTGGCATTTATTGTACTTAAATAATAAAGTGTGACTCTAATAAAACAAATTTGACACAAATAAAAGAAGAGGGATCAACTGCAGATTTTTCTTCTGGTTCAACAAAATTAAGAAGCCTCTGCATGAAAGTGTAAGGGCAATATTGTTTTCACAAATCCAGTTTACATTCAGAAATTATCAATAGACTCCTATTACAGCTGACCCTATTCATGTTTACTCAAAGTTATACATCTAAGCAAATATAGATCTTGGCCTAGAGACAGAGCAGGCATGAGAAACTCTGAATACCATGATGTTTTGCATGGCAACTCCCATAAACCTTTACCTTTGGCCATGCTGGGGTGGTCCTGATGGGAACTGTACCTCAAAACATCTGGAGGGACAAAGCTTCCCCAGCTTTCAGATATAGGGACTGAGGATTCAAATAGTAACTGGAAAGATGCATGAATTAATCCAGTGGTGCTGCTAAGGTTAGACCCAAGGGCCTAGTGACCACCCAGAAAACATCAGGTTAAGCTAGAGAAGCAAACAAATGGAGCATTAGTTCTTGAAACTGCATGGGCTCCTCACAGCATCCTTTCTAATATCTTAAAAGCCATACTGGGTGGCCAGTCAGGCAAGTACATGGTTACAGATGCTCATTTATTTACTTACACTATTACTATTATTGGCCAAAATTCACTAAGGCAGTTACGAAAGTGTAACCTTGAGTTACACATTAGTGATGGGTTCATATTCATGCTCTCTACCTCTTCACCAGTTTAGGGAATAGGTAAGGACTATGGAAGCCTCCCAATTCACATTTACCGGGTAGCAGCCACTATGAGAAACAGGGGCCACTTCACCTGACAATTGGGGAAGAGCTGACTGGGGTTTCAATCCCCTCCATCTCCATGAATGATCTCTGGTGGGAGGGAAAATTGGAACAGGAACCCTGCTTCTGACTGTTGAACTTACAAGAGGGGAGGTGGAAACATCAGTCAGCAGCTTCCAGGCCAACAGGGGAAAAGACCTTTGTTGCTCAATGTGGCTGCTGCCCAGTAAGTGAGGACTGTGGTATTTTCAAGGTCCCTATGAACTAGTGAATACAGGTCAACCTCTATATCCATGGGGGGATATGATCCAAGACCCCACATGGATACCTGAAACCATGGATAGTAAGGAACCATATTATTTTCAATGAGACAAACATCAGAAGTGGATCACTGAATCGCATTGGAAGAGCTAGAAATGCCTAGAGAGAACATATTTTTTCAGACATAGATAAGTGAAACCGTGGATACCAAAGCCATAGATACAGGGGTCAACCTGTATATAGGGATCATAAATACAAACCAGTCATGAATATGTAACTCTAGGTTATATATTGATAACTGCATAAGGGAATTTCAGCCAATATTATTATTCCCTGTCCTGTATTCCAGATCTGTATTACAAGATCTGTGCTTTCTGCAACCGGACTTGTTTATTTTGGATTGGCCGTTTTAGTCATCAGCGTGCTTGCAGAAAGCACGGGATTACTCCTTGAATCTTCGTTTGCGAAGAAAAGCCAAAGAGAGATTACAAGATCCCAGGGAAGCATACAGACAAGATCAGTTTAAAGCAATTTTGAATAAAGAATAATATAAAAACAGGAAGAAATACTGTAAGTGACCTGAAAGCATATTAAACAATTTAACAATTAGAAGAAAACAATATTATTCTTTTTTCAATAAAATCGTACCCATTAAATTACCAGTTTTAATCAGGAATGGCAGTGGAGAGAGGACAGGGTTGCCCCATTTCCGTTTCCCAACTCCTGGCAGAATCATTTGTATATTATCAAAATAATTGACTAATTGTGCAAATCATGTGCTGGATAGCTCATTCCATCCCCTCCCTACATCTTTACTCCAAATTATCTCTCCTGCAGTGACTTTACAGAGAGGAAATAGAATGTTGGTTTTTTTCTGCTTATTTTGCATTTGACTCTCTAAAAGGCTAAACAAAATGTAAGAGAATCATAAGCAGCTCCAAACTCAAATTTTGCATCTTGAAAGTCTTGCTCAAGCTACTCACCCTGAAGGACAAACCCCAAGGACCTTTCCAATCAATGTATAGAGATAGGAAAGAATATTAGGTATTAGAGACATCCTTCCCTTCCAGTTCCCATTTGAACATGACAGGAATCTGAAGAAGAGTGGAAGGATCTGCTCTACTACCATATCTCTATGGTGTCCTATTCTGTTTCTTTTCAGTGAGTGCTCCCTGCTGTTGGATAGAAGTTTGCAAGCACAGCCAAAGGCAGAGTCAGAGGTGTAACCAATTCTGGAAGTGTGAAGACTGCTTAAAAAGCGTTTGATTCGCCTAAATTATACAGTGAAATGAAAAGCAAATTGCAGTAAGTCCCTTCTGCAGGCAGTAGAAAAGTCACTGCAATTTTAAGCCCCTGAAAATGCCAGTCAGAGCTGTGCCCTCAATCATTGGCTAAACCTTCTGAAAAGCAAGAGAGAAACAATGAGACAAATAGTAGCTGCACATTTTGCTTCCTGTCTCTGGTTCTTCAAGGACTAGACAGCTGCTTTTTTTCAAGGGTGGGGATCTGAACCAATAAATAGTATATATGAGTATCAGATGATGTGTTAAAGTCTAGGTGAACCCCATGCATGCATATTTATACTGTACAGTAAATGTTTTATCTACATTTACATCTATAAACAGATACTCTAGTTACATCTACAAAGTATAGTTGTTAAGAATGAATTGCAGTCTTTAAAAGTTTATACTTTCATGTGTCCTATGGCAGAAAAATCATCCATGGGAATTGATTCCAAAATTTATATTTATTGCACGGTTAGTGTGTGAAGGTTTTTTCACTTGCCTGAGGCATTTGAGAAACCTTTCCAGGCAAATTGCCTTTAAACTTGGGATGGACAACTTTCCCTGGTCAAGAACCATCAGGGGTAATGCCACCACTAATTTGTCACTCCCATTGCACTTGTCACTGAAATTTAGCAACCCCAGTGCCAATCTATGGGGTAGAAAGGTCTTTCTATACACAGAAAGCCTTGAAACAGTGCACGGAAGTGCTGGGGGAGATCAGAACAGAGGGGGCTGCCATGATTTTGGTGGTGTGAATGGCAAGGATGGTGCCACACAGGTGTCACATAAGTGGGATACAAGGGCTACATTTGGACCACATCTCCTTTAAAGCCTTCAAAAAGACAGAGTAATTTGAACAGTGAGAATGTTCCATCAAGAATCACTTGAATGGGCTATTTGTCTCCAGTTGTGGAAGAAACAACTATGAAACTACTTGTGTTCCCATGCAATAGTTTTTGGGGAAAGCACTTGTGTCCTGCTTCGCAAGCTGAAGAGGTTGGACATTGCTGCCATTGACTGGGCTTTACCTGGATTTTAACTGTGCCACCTAGTACCCATTTATATTATTGCTTGTACGGTAGCATTGTCAATAGCAGCATTCCTTCAGCTTGAGGTATCTCATTCATGGAGTGGAGAGCAACCCAGCAAACAGGAATCAGGGAGGGGGGCTTTCATTGTTGAAACCTCATACTGGAGGAGTATTACGTAGCTAGAGCCATTATGCTATAGTGCTCACATGGAATGGAATTTAAAGGTAAAGAAGGGTCCATCAATGTATCTGTCATGCCCTGCTTCCAGAACTTAGAAATGGATTCTGCCTTAGAGACTGAAGCAGGGGACACACCAGGGCCTGCTGAACCAGAGCAGGAGGATGTTCCCGAGCCACAGGCCTCAGACACAGACAATAGTGCAGTATCATCTCTGGCAGAGGGTCCTGCCCCCTCAGATCCAGAGGACAACTTACCTATACCTACCTTCACAGCACAGAAACAAGAAAAGGAGGGCTTGAGGCGGTCTCAGTGTATTTTTAGCGATTTTAGCAATTAGTTAAGCAGCAGCTATGTTAACTGCTGCTCTATAAATACAGACAAAGAAGAGAACTGCTTACCAGGCATACTACAAAAGAGTCTGGAGTAATAAACACCTGAGGTGAAACACAAAAATCAGTGTGTATAAAGCCATTGTACTGTCTATTCTCCTTTATGGATCTGAAACATGGGTCACCTATCACCAACACTTACGACTCCTTGAGCGCTTCCACCAGCGCTGTTTACGCACAATCCTAAATATACACTGGACTGACTATGTGACGAATGTTGCTGTCCTTGAGTAAGCAGGGATCACCAGCATTGAGGCCATGATATTGAGAACACAGCTGCACTTGGGCAGGGCACGTTGCTAGGATGGAGGACCATCGCCTCCCCAAAATAGTACTCTACGGTGAACTCGCCACGGGACAGTGTAAGAGGGGCGCTCCAAAAAAGCGATACAAGGACTCCCTGAAACAACATCTCAGGCTTGGCCAAATTGATCACCAACAATAGTCCGCCCTGGCCTCACATCAGGAGGCATGGAGACACAGTACCCACAATGCTGCAGCCTTATTTGAGAACTCACGCCGAATAAGTCTTGAAGAGAAACGGCAACGCAGAAAGAATCACAACCCGGTAACATCACCCGAGGAAACCTTCTGCTGTGCTTTCTGCAACCGGACTTGTCTATCTCGGATTGGCCTTTTTACTCATCAGCGCGCTTGCAGAAAACGCGGGATGAGTCCTTCCTGAATCTTCGTTTGCGAAGAAAAGCCAGAGAGAGAGAGAGAGAGAGAAATACAGAGCTCTGCCCTCCCGGGGTTGTCGGAGAGTATCTGACTTACCTGGTGGCCTGTCATGTTCCTGCTCGCTGTGTTTGACCTGGACTGTGTTTGTTACTCTGAAATTTGTTTGCCTGAATTGGATTCTGCTCGACTACTCTGAACTTTGTTTGCTGGACCTACACTTTGTTATTTGGATTTTGCTTATGAACGCATATTTGCTTGCTAGTAAAGTAAATATCTCACTTCACAGTGCTTTGATTTTTGCCTGTAATTAGCTTGACTGTGCTGTGCCTCTGCTATCAGCTGGAAGCAGCCCAGACATTGTTTGGACAGTATCCATGTTCTGAGTTAGCATCGGAAGGACTGACCTATGGTCTGAATTTTCTTGCTTTGTGGGGGTAATATAACTCCCAACAATAACTTTTTGCTTTAAACCAACCTATTTTTTTTTTGTCCTTAGCTGCTTCTCAGCTGCAGTTATCCAAAGATAGCTTACAATATAAAACAGTCAAATGGAATATGAAAAAAATAGATAAATCTATGTTAAATTTTTAGCATTTTTAAGATAAACCATTTAAAGTAGAATAAAGTACAATAAAAGACAATACAGTTGTCCCTCCGTATCCATGGATTTGGTATTTAAGTATTCACGGCTTGAAAATATTCTTTAAAAAATAATAATCCAAAAAGCAAACCTTGATTTTGCCATCTTATATAAGGGACACCATTTGGCTATGCCATTGCATATAATGGGACTTGAGTATTCACAGATTTTTGTATCCTCGGGGAGTCCTGGAACCAAACCCCAGCAAATATGAAGGGACAACTGTATTGTTCAAGGATGTAGCAACAGCAAATATGATTAATACTTTTCAGTTAAAAGCCAGTGGGAAAAGATATGATTTTTAACAGTGCTCGTAAAAGCAAGGACAGAAGAAGCAACCATATATATCCTGGAGGATAAAAAGAGTATGAGTCATGACTGAGAAGGTCCTCTTAATGTCCACTAATACAGTCATCCCTTCACATTCATGGGGGTTAGGTTCCACAGACCCCCACAAATGTGAAAATTCCACGAATAATGACTGCCCTCCCCCTCCCCTGCCAAAGTGACCATGGGGCCTCCGGAGGCCCCATAGTCGCTTCTCCCTGACTCCACTCTCCCTCCCCAGGCCACCACGGGGCCTCCAGAGGCCCTCGAGAGGCCCCGTAGTCACCTCCCCAGGCCTCCCACCTCCCTCCCAAGGCCTTCACTGGGGCCTCCGGAGGGTCTCTGGAGGACCTGTGGTTGCCTCCCCCTCCCTCCCAAGGCCTTCATGGGGCCTCCGGAGGGTCTCAGGGGGCCCTGTGGTTGCCTCCCCAGGCCTCCCCCTCCCTCCCAAGGCTCCCTCGCCATGTCTCCCACCCCCTGCCCGGCCTCCTAAGATAGCGAGGGGGCCTCCAAAGGTCCCCTCCCCACCTCTCCCACTCCCCAGCCTGCTTCTCCCCCCCCCCCAGAAGTGGCCACAGGGCTTCTAAAGCCCTGTCGCTGCTTTTGGGAGGGCGGGGGGAGGCCCTCCCAAAATCACGAATACTCAAAACTGCGAATGTTAAATTTGGGAATGTGAAGGGGCAACTGTATTACTAATCTTAAGAAAGCCAGTGTAGTGTTGTGGTTTGGTTATTGGACTAGGACTCTGGAGAACAGGGTCATAGAATCATAGAAGCATAGAATTGTATAGTTGGAAGAGACCACAAGGGCCATCTGGTCCAGCCTCCTGCCATGCAGGAAATCACGATCAAAGCATCCCTGACACATGGCCATCCAGCCTCTGTTTAAAGACCTCCAAGGAAGGAGACCCTACCACGCTATGAGAGAGCGTGTTCCACTGCCAAACAGCTCTTACTGTCAAAAAGTTCCTCCTCATGTTGAGGTGGAATCTCTGTTCCTGGAGCTTGCATCCATTGCTCCGTGTTCCAGTCTCTGGAGCAGCAGAAAACAAGCCTGCTCCATCCTCAGCCTGACATCCCTTCAAATACTTAAAACAGGGCTATCATATCGCCTCTCAACCGTCTTTTTTCCAGGCTAAACATACCCATCTCCCTAAGTCCCTCCTCATAAAGCATGGTTTCCAGACCTTTCACCATTTTAGTTGCCCTTCTCTGGACATGCTCCAATTTGTCAATATCCTTTTTGAATTGTGGTGCCCAGAACTGGACACAGTATTCTAGGTGAGGCCTGTCCAAAGCAGAATAGATTGGCACTATTACTTCCCTGATGTAGACACTATGCTTCTCTTGATGCAGCCCAAAATCGCATTGGCCTTTTTAACTGCCACATCACACTGTTAACTCATGTTCAACTTGTGGTCTACTAGGACTCCTAGATCCCTTTCGCATGTAGTCTCATTCAGCCAGGTGTCCCCCATCCTATATCTATGCATTTCGGGGGTTTTGCCCTAAGTGCAGTACCTTACATTTCTTTGTATTGAATTTCATTTTGTTAGCTTTGGACCAGCTTTCTAGTCTATTCAGATCATTTTGAATTTGGATCCTGTCCTCTAGGGTATTAGCTACTCCTCCTAATTTGGGGTCATCTACAAATTTGATAAGCATGCCCTCTGTTCCATCATCCAAGTCATTGATGAAGATGTTGAATAGCACTGGGCCCAGGAGAGAACCCTGTGGCATCCCACTGGTCACATCTTTCCAAGACGAAAAGGAGCCACTGCTGAGCACCCTTTGGGTTTGGCCGGTCAACCAATTACAAATCCATTTAACAGTTAACTTGTCCAGCCCACATTTTACAAGCTTGTTTGAAAGAATGTAATGGGGAACCTTGTCAAAGGCCTTACTGAAATCAAGGTATGCGATATCCCCAGCATTCCCTTCATCTACCAAGTTGGTAATTTTATCAAAAAAGAGAGATCAGATTAGTCTGGCATGACTTGTTTCTCTCCCTGGTATTGATGTCAGACTAACTGGATGATAATTGTTGGGATCTTCTTTTTTTCCCTTTTTGAAGATAGGGACGTTTGCCTTCCTCCAGTCTGCTGGGACTTCCCCTATTCTCTAGAAGTTCTCAAAGATTATTGCCAATGGCTCTGAGATTACATTTGCCAGCTCTTTTAATAACCTTGGATGTAGTTCATCCAGTCCTGGAGATTTAAATTCATTTAGATTAAGAAGGCATTCCTGTACTACCTCTTTACTTATTCTGTGCTGGATTTCCCCTATGTGTCTTTGTTCCCTTATCCTCAGGTTGATCATACTTTTCCTTTTCTGAAAACACTGAGGCAAAGAAGGTGTTGAGTAATTCTGCCTTTTCTCTGTTCCTGTTAGCATTTTGCCATCTTCTCCATGTAGTGGCCCTACCATTTCCTTCTTCTTTCTTTTGCTGCAGACATACCCGAAAAAACCCTTTTAATTGTTCTTAACCTTTCTAGCGAGCATGAGCTCATTCTGCGCTTTAGTTTTTCTGACTTTGCTCCTACATGTGTTTGCTATCTGTTTGAATTCTTTGGTGATTCCCCCACTTTTTCCATTTCCTATACATGTTCTGTTTAAAACATAGCTCCGTTTAAAGTTATTTAATCATCCATCTTGGTTTCTTGAGACACCTCCCATTTTTCTTCCTCATTGGTACCGTTTGAAATTCTGCCTTCAGTATCTCCCTTTTGAGAAAGTCCCAACTGTCTTGAAGTCCCTTCTCTTTTAGTATTCCTAACCATGGGATCACCCCCAGTATTTCCCTGGGTTTATTGAAATCAGCTCAGTGTAGAATTCATGTCTGACTATGCCTGGCTTCTCCTTTCCATTGTATATCAAACTCCAGGAGAACGTGAGCACTCTTACCTAAGGAGTCCACTGTCAGGGAAAATAGATATTGTAAGTAGAAGTGTGTCTCCCCCCTTTGGGTAATTTTATTCACCAAGGCACTGAAGACGCCAGCTTGTCTACTAGAGCTCATAAATCTGTCTCTTGATGTTATTCTGTCCTTCGGGATTTGAGAGCGAGAAACGAAACTAAGAGTCCAGTTTCTTGTTTCATTTCTCAGAAGGATTGAATGTTTTGGAAAGTTATATAACTGGGAGGGGATTTTAGAGCTTGTGTGTGCCCTCTGCATTTGTGGTGTTCTTTTCTTTTCTCTTAGCTCCTGAGGAACCTTGGAGCATACAGAAGCATGGATGAGTGTCTTCTGCTGTCTATTTTATTTTCATTTACTTTTAATAAAGCCATAAAAGAGAATTAATATGGTTTTTTCTTTTGCACCAGAGGTGTGCATGGCCCACGCTACTTTGCTGCATGCATCTCTGCTCGGATGAACAGAGAGTGAATGCACTCTGAAGCTTTTTATGACACCCACCACTTGCACCACATTAACCAGGTCATCCCTGTTGGTTAGGATCAGATTTAAAATAGCTGACCCCCTTGTTGCCTCTTTCACCGTTTGGACAATGAAATTGTCTTCCAGGCAAGTAAGGAATTTGCTAGACCTTGAAGTTTTGGTTGAGTTAGATTTCCAGCAAATATCAGGATAGTTGAAGTCAGCCATCACTACTACATCTCTCCTTTCTGCATGTGTGGTCATCTGTTCTAGAAATACATCATCCAATTCCTCCGTCTGACTTGGGGGTCTGTATTAGAGTCCCACAGTAACATCTCTGTTGTTTCCCTCCCCTTTAATTTTTATCCAGATGCTCTCCACCTGGTTTCCAGTATTGATGTCATGGATCTCTTCACTGGTGTAAATATCCCTGACATATAATGCTATTCCTCCTCCTCTCCTGTTTGGCCTGTTTCTCTTATAAAGTTTATACCCCTCTATTCCTACAGTCTAATCATAAGATTCATCCCACCAAGTTTCAGTAATGCCTATTATATTATATTTGCTTTGTTGTGCTAGGAGTTCAAGTTCCTCTTGCTTATTTCCCATGCTCTGTGCATTAGTGTAAAGACATCTAAGACCATGTGTTCCCTTCACTTGCTGTGTGTGCAAGGTTTTTTTTTCTTTGCCTCCCACGGTTGGGTCCTTGCACTGTTTGCCTTGTTCCCTCTATGACAGTTTGACTATTTTCTCCAGCCCTTTTGCCTTTCAGAATACTGTCTCCCTCCCCTATATGGCTCAGTTTAAAGCCCTTCTGATCAAATTCTTGAGACTGTTGGCAAAAACATTTCTGCCAACTGGCATGAGATGCACCCCATCCCTCACCAGAAGTCCCCCCTCATGGAACCACAGCCCATGATCCAAGAATCCAAATCATTCTCGGCAGCACCATCTACGGAGCCAGTTGTTTATATCGGCTATTTTCCTCTGCCTTCCTGGACCATGCCCTTCAACTGGCAGAAGAGACGAGATGACAACCTGTGCATCCATTTCTTTCAGCTTCCTCCCCAGAGCCTCAAAATCTCTTCTGATCTGCGGAAAGCTGTGTCTTGCAGTATCATTGGTTTCCACGTGGCCCAAAAGGAAGGGGTAATGATAAGTCAGCTTGACCAGTCTTGTCAGCCTCTCCATCACATCATGGATCTTTGCCCCAGTGAGAAAACACACCTCCCGAGACATCTTGTCAGGCCCACAAATCACTGCTTCTGTACCCCTCAGCAAGGAGCCCCACCACCACCACCACATGCCTCCCCTGAGGCTTAGCAGTGGCTGTTCCTTGCAGTGGTACTCTCAGGGTCCCCTGCTCTGCCCCTGAAGTCTGTCCATGCTGTTCTTCCTCGTTGTCCTTGGTAAGGGAGACAGCTTCAAATTGATTCTGTAGCTGCAAGCTGCCAGAACAATCCCTGGTTTTTGTACTTCTCTGTGTGACATTCCTCCAGCTGTCTACCTCCTGTTTATGTGAAGTGACCTTCTCTTCCCCAGTAACTTCCTCTGAGTGGTTCCAGTCCAAGATTGTTCGTTCTGTTCTGTCCAGGAAAACCTCTTACTCACGAATCTGGTGAAGTGTAGCTACCTGGCTTCTGGACTTTCACCTCCAAGAGGGCTACCAACTTGCATTTGGTGCATGGGAAGTTCCCCACATCTGTAGACAAGAAGACAAACATCCCACAAGTGTTCATAGAATCATAGAATTGTAGAGTTGGAAGAGACCACGAGGGCCATCCAGTCCAACCCCCTGCCACGCAGGAAATCTTGATCAAAGCATCCCCGACAGATGGCAATCCAGCTTCTGTTTAAAGACCTCCAAGGAAGGAGACCCCACCACGCTCTGATGGAGTGTGTTCCACTGCCGAACAGCTCTTACTGTCAAAAAGTTCCTCCTCATGTTGAGGTGGAATCTCTGTTCCTGGAGCTTGCATCCATTGCTCCATGTTCCAGTCTCTGGAGCAGCAGAAAACAAGCCTGCTCCATCCTCAGCGTGACACCCCTTCAAATACTTAAACAGGGCTATCATATCGCCTCTTAACCATCTTTTTTCCAGGCTAAACATACCCAGCTCCCTAAGTCTTTCCTCATAAGGCATCATTTCCAGACCTTTCACCATTTTAGTCGCCCTTCTTTGGACATGCTCCAATTTGTCAATATCCTTTTTGAATTGTGATGCCCAGAACTGGACACAGTATTCTAGGTGAGGCCTGACCAAGGCAGAATAGAGTGGCACTATTACTTCCCTTGATCTGGACACTATACTTCTATTGATGCAGCCCAAAATCGCAGTTGGCCATGGAAACCCACAGGTGACCTTGGGCAAGTCACATTCTCTCATCCTTAGAGAAACACAATAGCAAACCTCCTTTGAATAAATCTTACCTAGAAAGCCCTATGATAGATTCGCTTTAGAGTCACCGTAAGTCAGAAATGACTTGAAAGCACACCACAACCACAACAATTAGTAATCATTTGTTGCATAGGGTTGCCAGATTAAAAACTGGAGATGGTGCCTGTACTTTTAATGGCTATGTAGACTAGGGAATTTCAGCAGGTGCTGCTTGTCTTTTCTGCTGGAATTCCCTCTTCTGCAAAAGCATTAAAGCTACAAAAGCCCTCTCCCATTTTCACTCTGGCATCTCTAGCTGGCAGAGTATCACCTCTGAGGATGACAAGCAAGGTTTAAAATTGTTCTTGGTTCAGGCAACTTCGTAAAGGGAATATAAAACCTGTACAGGCCAGATAGCTCATTCACTTTCTCTCCCACATGAATGATGGTCAGGTGTTAATATAAACAGTTCAAAGGTGACTTAAGACTCATGTTGGAAACGTACTCATAGACATAAAGCAGGAACTGGACAATGTTAACTCAAAATATCACTGTATTGTTATAACTGCCTATTCACAAATCCTATATCTACCTATTAACAAATTAATCAACACATCTAACTCCTCTACTGAACACTGTGCATAATCAGAATGGGTTACAATTAAAGAAGGAATAAAACCTCCAACCAACCACCTGGGAAAACCATAGCAATTTTTTTCAGCCCAGTCTAGCATTATGTTCAGCTCCATGGGAGCCCTGGTGGCGCAGTGGTTAAATGCCAGTACTGCAAGCCATCACTTTGCAAGTTCAATTCCAGCAGGCTCCAGGGCTCACTCAGCCTTCCATCCCTTTCGTAGGTCAGTAAAATGAGTACCCGGCTTGTGGGGGCAATTAGCTATCACATATTGGAAACTGCTTAATGCAGTGTAGATGTGTAAATAGCTATTGCTTAAAACAATTTGTAAGCCGCTCTGATAGCCTTGTGGCTGAAGAGCGGGGTATATATAACTAAATAACTAAATAAAAATAAATAGTGATCTGCTTAACATGGATTTCATTTTTAGTTGCAAGTCTTTCTTATTAAAGCCTGATAGTCATCCAAAAGTGGGAGGGAAACACTCAAAATAGCATACACCCTCAAGTTCTTTCCACTGGCAGTAAATGGGTACTCCTGCAAAATGGAAAAGACAAACATGGCTAGAAAATATAATCTGGGGGTTGTCCACATGGTGAAAATACCCCTCACAGGATTCACTCAGAAAATGAGCTGTCTTAATGGAATTCCGCATTTTTTCATTGTATTGTGAAGGGGGGGGACTACGCAAGAAAAGCCTTCACTTAAAAAAAAGCCTTCATTGACTTAAAAAAAACCCTCCAGAGATATGTTTTGCTCGTTAAGACAAGCGATTTGACATGAATCACTTCCTCATGCAGGACACAGTGCAAACCTGATTGGCTGGATGAGTACAGGGGGCAGGGCTGGGTTACAAGGCAAGCGCCCACTGCCACCATGTTGGATTTTTGCTTTAGCAAATGATCACTAAGATGATAAAAAGGAGGTTTATGCCATATTTTTTTCTTTTAAGGGGGAAAAGGTGAAATATCACTTGTGTGCACCACAGAAATAGTTTTAAAAACAAGTTTGGTGGCAGCAGATTTAAAAATGATAGTAATCAACTTACAGCCGCCCAGGCATGCAGGGTTTATGGGGGCTGTAAAACCATTAAGACAGGTCTCAGCAATTTGCTATTACTGTGGAGCAATCAAGGTTTTTCCTTCGTAGACTTGGCCCTGGTTTCTTGGCTTGCAGTGTGCGTGGATAGGTTCTGCACACACATACCATTCACTTCTTAAAATTTGATTGAACTTATTCATTTTATCAATTGCATTCGAGGAGTTGTAAGTGGTGGCGATAGGTGACCCATGTTTCAGACCCATAAAGGAGAATAGACAGTACAACGTCTCTATACACACTGATTTTTGTGCTTCGCCTCAGGTGTTTATTACTCCAGACTCTTTTGTAGAGGCTTCCAAATGTGCTATCAAGGGACAACTGTACTTTCTATTCAGCTCAATGTGAAAGAGGGCCTAAATATCCTAAAGGCACCAGATCCCATCTGATCTTGGAAGCTAAACAGGGCCAGCCCTGGTTAGTACTTGGATGGTAGATCGCCAATGAATACCAGGTGCAGTAGGAACTGGCAAAATCACCTCTGAGTATTCCTTACCTAAAGAAACCCTATGGCCCTCGTGGTCTCTTCCAACTCTGCAATTCTATGATTCTATGAAATTCATGGGGTTGCCATAAGATGACAGGCAACTTAAAGGCACACACACACAATGCAAAAGCAGCATTAGAACTGCAGTCTCATCCATTAAAATGGTGTAAAACAATTCAAATTTATTCATAATGTACTAACAATTGAAAGCTCTGCATGAATATGCACCAAATCAAAGGTGAAACAAAAGAGACTCCAAAAAAATTAAGGTGACTTTTTTGGCTATTTTAAATCAAAGCACAAGATGGCAGCAAAGGGATTTAGAAAGCACAATTGCTTATACTGTATACTGCTTATGAGAAGCATGGGCAGAAGGTAAAATATTCAATGAATTAGCCTGAAATATTTACCATTCAGGTATACATAATAAAGTAGTAGTAGTAAGAACATATGAAATCAACACATTAAAACAATCCATAGTTTTATATTCATAATTTAACACAAATAATTTAAAAATCATTTGGGTAGGCCTGCCAGAAGAGACTGGTCTTTAATGCTGTCTTAAATTTAGACAGTGTATTCACCTGTCTAATCTTTCCTGGCAAGTTGTTCCACAGTCTCATACTGTTTTCCAAGGTAAAATGTTTTCCCAGTAATAGCCAGTTATAATGCTGAAACAAGGGTATTCTACAACTATTAAACCACTGAATGTGGCTATTGTAACCTTATGTTACAGCTATCTCAGTAATATGTTAGACTGGGAACCAACTAACTACCATGTGGGCAGAGTTGATGAAATGTCATGCAAAGGTAAAATATCCACTAGGACATTGGCAAAAAACAAACAAATGCACAAATGTACTGTATCAACAAAATAGAGATCACAAGATTTTTTATAAAATTAACATAAACACTACCTCAGAGTGTGGTGGAGTCTCCTTTGGAGGTTTTTAAACAGAGGCTGGATGGCCGTCTATCAGGAATGCTTTGATTGTGTATTGCTGCAGGGCAGGGACTGGACTAGATGGCCCTTGTGGTTTCTTCCAACTTTATATGATTCTGTCCTAATATAGCTGCATAAGAACTGTTGTAATTTAAATTATTTATTTATTTATTTATTATACTATTATTATACACTAGAATACTATGATCCTATGATCATCTGATGCTATTGTGTTGGTTTACATTTCTTAATACATTAATTAAAAAATAATAATTGCCAAGCTCCCTCCTTTCAGCAAGGCTACTATGCCAGGCCTGTTTATTGGATGGGATCAAGGCATTGTGCTAGGAGGTCCATATGCCCTACTATATACAGCAGGGCTGGGAACCATGCAGTCCTAAATATGTTATTGGATTGCTACTCCCAGTCAATAAGTAGAAACATCCTCTCTATATCTGCAGGTCTGCAACAAGTCAGTCCTCTCCTGCAAGGCATCCTCTGTATCAAGGGCTGTCCAGTCCAAGTGCAAATTAAAGATAAAGGACCATAAGAATGAAGAGCAAGAGTACTGAAGTTACCCACTAACAGCATCAGGCCAGTAAACTGAACAGATGCACAGGTCATAGCTATTCCCATTATGATTCTTCCTAATATTGTGAAATTTACTGTATTTCTTAAATTGTATCCATTCTTACATGGGCCTCTGTTGATATACCTCAGAGTTGCAAGCAAAAAATCTGTTAATGTCAATGGTAGGCTTCTCATTGTTTGACTCATAGAATCACAAAATCATAGAATTGTAGAGCTGGAAGAGACCACAAGGGCCATCCAGTCCAACCCCCTGCCATGCAGGAAATCACGATCAAAGCATCCCTGACAGATGGCCATCCAGCCTCTGTTTAAAGACCTCCAAGGAAGGAGACCCCACCACGCTCCGAGGGGGTAAGTTCCACAGCCGAACAGCTCTTACTGTCAAAAAGTTCCTCCTAATGTTGAGGTGGAATCTCTGTTCCTGGAGCTTGCATCCATTGCTCCGTGTTCTAGTCTCTGGAGCAGCAGAAAACAATGTTGGTCTTCTGATTTTCTATATGGTAAGGAACGTTTGGAGCCAGTGTGGTCTAGTGGTTTGAGTGCTGGACTACGACTTTGGGGACCAGTGTTCAAATCCCCACTCAGCCATGAAAACCCACTGGGTGATCTTGGGCAAGTCACACACTCCTAGCCTCAGAAAGCCCCATGATAGGTTCACCATAAGTCAGAAACAACTTGAAGGCACACAACAACAAGGAACATTTATGGTCAGAAATAAGTAGAAACTAGTGGCACTAAAAGTAAGCAGGGTCGTAGTTTGGGCAGTACCAGGATAGGAAACCCTCTAAGAACTCTTTGTATGTATGTCAAATCCATCATGGAAAGAAGGAGGGAAATGAATAAAGAATAGCTTGTTTCTAAAAGGAAGCATATACATAGATGTCCCTTGTGACATCTGGACCCACTCTTTGACCTCAACTAAGCATCATTTTTATAAAATAAAAATGAAAAAAAATCCCCTCTTCAAAAACACAAAAAGCACTCACCTGCCATTTGCATTCAAAACCTAGTCCAGAAGGATTCAGCTCAGCTGCTTCTGTGTGAAATTAATATTATAATCTGACAGTGTTTGGCTTAGATCTCTAATTGAGTGACAAATCCAAGCAAACCTATGTAAATGAAGAACTGGATTTATTATACTTTCCACATCAAGCCAAATGAAGAAGTATCATCCCCTAAATCTATTGGATAGGATCTTGGGTTACTCTTTCTATTAATGGAAAAGTATTTGATCCCATGAAGGTTCTTCGTGAGGCAGTTTAGCTGGCAGAAGTCTGGGAGGCCATTTTACCCTCCAGAGGGTTCCAGCAGAGCAGTTTTTCAGGGGTCAAGAGACTACAAATGAAAAGGAACTGGCAAGACTCCCTCCGCTCCCAATTCCGTACTCGTTTGTGAGTAGAACTCCCTTCGGAAAATCAATGAATCCCACCTACTGGCATCAGCAGCTCCACTAAGGCTGTGCAGCTAATCACAGCTACTAGACCAGTGATGGGCAACCTTTTGAGCTTGGTGTGTCAAACTTCGCCAAAAATCTGAGCATAACTCGGGTGGTGTGTCACTTTGAGGAAAAAACATTATTTCGCGATATTTATAGTTTAAATAACATAAATGTATAACTGTTATATATAATTGTATTTAACAAACCAAAAACTAATTATTTAACTTATCTGCTTAGTGACTTCTTTGTTCGTCCATCAGTCAGTTTCTTTTGTTGGTCTTGATATTATTTAGCTTGTGTGGGGTGCCGTGAACTAAGATAGACTAGAGTCTTAGGACATTTTCCAACACAAAAAAGTCGTCCTGAGGGCTTGGGAGAGGTACACGCCTGTTTCATGGCCGGGGGCCAGTTTCTGACGCCGCCATCCCTCTTGCATTACCCTCTGTGCTCCTTCCATGTCGCATGGAAGGAAAAGGCGCCACTTTTTACTCACAGAAGTTCTTCGGAAATAAAAAGTGGCACCTTTTCCTTCCATGCAACACGGAAGGAACACAGAGGGCAGCGCGAGAGGGGCGTCATTGTCAGAAACTGGCCCCCTGCCATGGAACAGCCGCATACCTCTCTCAATCCCTCAGGATGACTTTTTTTGTGTCTGAAAATGTCCTTAGAGTTAGACTCTAACTCCAAGACTCTAGTCGCAAATGTTTCATCCTCAGGAGCAGCAAATGTTCATCCTTGGCTACTGCACTTAGCCGTGCAGGAGCCGAGGATGAAACATACTTCTCGGCATGCAGCCGCCTCAGCAGCCCCGTGTCATCAGAAATGGCTACGTGTGTCAGTGCTGACACGCGTGTCATAGGTTCGCCATCACTGTACTAGACCCTGTCCATGTCAATGAGATTTACTTTTGAGTAAATAGCAAGCTCTGTGGAAATCAGCGTGACTTACTTCTGAGTAAAGACATACTAAAGATGCTTGGGCTTGAGGTGATTTAGCTCTTAGCAAGCACGCATGCAAAATACTCTATTGATATACATTCCAACAATATGTTATCTTCTTTTCTAATGCCAGTGATAAAAATGAACATTCAGTTTCCTCCAGATTCCATATGAGGTCTGAATTAGAGTCTGTTCCTAATCAGTTTCTGTGAATAACATTTTCACCTAACTGAAAGAAACACTATATGAAATCTGTAGTGCTTTTGGGGGGGGGGGTAGGCTGTTACAAGACTGGTTCCTGAAGCAGGCAAAACTTCTTTTGGTGCAGCTAACATGATTGCAGATAAACATCAATGCCAACACCATTTCCAGAATATATGAGCACAAGACAACAGTCACATCGATCATGTGATCCCACAAAGAGCAATAAAGACCTTCCTCCATGGGAGTAAGATATACTGAGGCTCCAGGGGCTGCAGAAAGCAATTTTGGTATGTCTCTCCCACTCACTTTAGGTGCAGAAGATGACTTTTTCCCAACAGGAAGTGACTTTGACATGAACTTCTGGTTCATATCCTGTTGGAAAAAAGGCATCTTTGACTTAAAATAGCCCACAGAGTGTCAAAACATGATAAAAATTCCCCCCCCCCGCCCCATGCTCCTATAGGGCAACATGTTTTTGCAAAAGAATTGGGAAGTACAGCCATCCTAGGAGGGCCAATTCAGTCCCCAATAGTTGCCATTCCTATGTGCATTTAAATGACCATATGAGCATCCCTCAACTTTGAAATTAACTTGATATTTATTTCTTTATTTTAGAGACCCCTCATCATATGTTCAGAAGCCCTTAAACAGTTGTGTAAATTGTGAATAAATCCAGCATTGCCTCCTTATTTATTTATTTATTTATTTAATTTATACCCTGCTCTTCAGCCACAAGGCTATCAGAGTGGCTTACAAATTGTTTTAAACAATAGCAATTTACACATCTACACTGCATTAAACAGTTTCCAATGTGTGTTAGCTAATTGCCCCCACAAGCTGGGTACTCATTTTACCGACCTACGAAAGGATGGAAGGCTGAGTGAACCTTGGAGCCTGGTTTTCTCACTCAGTGAATATTAACAAAATTACTTCCTACAAAATTATTTATTGTGAAGTAGCATTGAACAAGAGACTGAAAGTGGTCAGCATCGAAGACAGACCTCTAGTCATGCGAGTACGGGCCCAAATGGCTTCCTTCAGCATGATGCTATTTCTGTACCTTTTCAGCCTTCCCTTTGCATCACCATGGTAACGATGGCTGCAACTCAAGCAGCCATTTATTAAAGAGGTCTGAGGGGATGGGCCATAAATCCAGTGAAATTGCCCCAATAGGTTCCAGTAGCTTTCATGACAAAGTTACATCACAGGATTGACGAAGATGGATGTATGTGCCCAAACGCTTAGCACCAAATATTCTCCCTTTCTCTCTCTTTTTCCCCTCAAAGTGCAAACAATAGAACTAAAAGGTCATGTATCGGGGAGATAATCATAAATGACGTGTCATTATTACATACTGTGCATTTATTATCTCCTGCTACAGCCATGTCAGGGGCGGCTGCAGAGGGCTAGATAATTGGGTGTCTTCATGCAGATGGTTTATTATCAGTGTCTTCCAGGAGGAGGTTTAAGACAGTTAGTGGTGCTGTTTGCCTGTTAAAGATTAGAGACCCCAGAGAATAATTAACAATCCCAAAACCCAGTCTTTCTGCAGGATTCTTATGCCTTCACTCCCTCCACTGCATTTTAATCTATTCGTTCTAGCAGGTGTAATAAAGTGATAAGGAGAAGCTCAGGGGATGTTTGTTTGAGTGCTTTTGGGTGTACAAACCACAAAGGATGGCATTTTTCATTTCCTTCCTTTGCCTGCACAGAGACTATGAAAACTTTCATGTCATTTTGTGTTGTCCACACATACATATACACACATACTGCTGCCATTGCCACTGTCCAAATTCTTACCACCTGGGCACTGAGAACCTTACCTGCCTCTCTGGCAATGAAAATGAAAATTTCATACTTTGACAGCATTTCTGACAAAGTGACAGCCATTCAACACATGCAAAGTTAATTTGCTTTTGTTTGTTTTAAGTAAGAACATTTAAATTTATTTCACCATGTCAATGCTTGCTAAATGAGTGTGGTGTAGTGATTTGAGCTTTGGAGTACAACTCTGGAGACCAGGGTTTGAATCCCCGCTTGGCCATGGAAACCTACCGGGTGACCTTGGGCAAATGACAGTCTCTCAGCCTCAGAGGGAGGCAGAGGAGGCTAACCCTCCTCTGCACAGCAACTGCCAAATCATGACCCTTCACCTCCCAGTTGACCTCTGTACCAAACAGAATAAGGAAATGGGCACAAGCTAAAACAATAAATACTGTTTTGTTGAGTATCATATCTTATTTCTAACCTGAGTAAGCCAAACCGTGAGGTAGTCCTGTCTGAGTAGTTCTTTAGGAAGACTGAAAATCAAGTGAAGAACATCCTTTTATTAAGGTACACATCTTGAAAGGCATTGAAAGGAATATATTCATGTAGCTGTCTGTTTTGTTTGGCTGTAGAAATATGGTATGAATATATGGAATAATGTATGCTATTGGGTCTGTATATTAAATAATGAGACTGTGTTTCTACCTTTCAGACAAATCAGTGAGAACTGATTGTGAACACTGCTGTGTTGTCTGGTGTGCCAGAAAAATGCTAAGTTTAAAAGTTGAGCAATGTGTCAATTTGAAATTTTTAGTAAAATTGAACAAAACACCAACGGAATCTTTTCAGATAGACTGCATGTCTCATGCATGTGTGTTTGAGTGGCACAAAAGATTCAGGGAAGGATGTGAGAATGTGGAAGATGATGAACGCCCTTCCACTTTAAAAACTGAAGAAATTGTGGAAAAAATCAGCCAGATTGTTCGATGAGATTGCCAACTCAGTGTCCAAATGATAACTGAAGCCATGAACATTGACAAAGGCACTGTGTGGAAAATTTTGCATGAGGATTTCAACATAAGAAAAGTTTTTGCCAAGATGATCCCTAGGGTTCTCACACCAGACCAAAAAGAGTGCTGCAAGGAAATTTGAGCTGACTTCTGTAGCAACTTGAGGCAGACCCAAACCTTTTCCAAAAAAATCATCACTTGTGATGAAACCTGGATCTTCCAGTATGATCCTGAGACAAAACAACACTCAATGCACTGTAAAACACCATCATCACCAAGAATGAAAGAAGCACATCAAAACAAGTCCATTTTCAAAGACATGCTCATTGGTTGGTTGGTTGGTTTACACCAAGGGCATAATTTTGGCAGAATGGGTTCCAGAAGACAGAACAGTGAGCCAGCATTATTATAAGGAAGTTTTGACAAAGCTGAGAGAAAGAGTCAGGGGGGGAAAAGACCAGAACTGTGCAACAATGTTTCATTCTTCATCAAAACAATGCGTCTGCTCACACAGCGCTTTCTGTGAAGCAGTTTTTGGCTGATAAATGCATTACTACACTTGAACATCCTCCATATTTGTCAGATTTGGCACCATGAGACTTTTTTCTTTTCTCTAAAGTGAAATCAGCACTTAAAGGAACACGTTTTGAGTCAAATGATGCAGTAAAAAAGAAAATTGTAGATGTGTTGAAACAGCTGACAGAAACTGATCTGCTCCGTGCCTTCAACCAGTGGAAAACAAGACTGCCTTGGTGTGTGAGTGTGAACAGGGAGTATATTGAAGGGGACAAGGATTAGAATTGTAATACATATAAATAAAGATAGGTTATTGTATCAGTCTCATTATTTAATAGACAGACCTATTTATTTAGAATGAAATGTTAAATATAACAATTGGACCTAAATTACATGTCTCTGTTGGGAAGAGTTTTTTACTTTCACCGTTGGTATAGGCAAATCTCAGTTAACAAAACCTCTGAAAAAGAAGCTTCCAGCCCCCTTTCTTCCTTGTCCTATGTCTAGCTGGACATATATTTTTTTAGAACCATCAGCAATGGAGGGATGGTGGAAGAGGATGGAGAAATGCAGCCTTTGGGTTCAGGATGCAGTAGTTTGCCTGTAGCAAACAATGCAATACACAAAGCTTGAGCTGAGAAACAGCTGCCTTCTATTCTGGCTGATCCTACTGTAGCCATCTGTGCCTGGCTACAACAGGCAAGGTAAACAGTAGCTTCCTCCAGAATCCCTTACTGAGAATGTATGAACAGCAAAGCAGAGGGAGAAAAGGAGAAAGCAGATAAGCCTGCCTCACCAGGTACTCCCAGGATGTTAACAAAGCAGAGATCTCCAAGGTTGGATCTACACTATAGAAATAATCTAGTTTGATACTACTTTAACTGCCATGGCTCAATGGTATGAATCCTGGGATTTCTAGTTTGTAGCACCATGCCTCTCTGATAGAGAAAGCTAAATATCTCACAAAGCTACAAATCCCAGAATTCCATAGCATTGAAGCATGAAAGTTAAAGTATCAAACTGGATTATTTCCAAGTCCAGCCACAAATATGGAAATCATAAGAAGAATGGAGGCTAAAGAAAGAAAGAAAGAAAGAAAGAAAGAAAGAAAGAAAGATCCCTGGATACCTTTTGAAAGAAGCTTTCAAATGATCTTTAGAATGTTCAAAATATTTTTAGTTAGTTATGGAAGGCTTACCTGCCCTGGTTGCTTAATTTCAAAGGTGCATATTGTTAGTTTCTGATAAAAAGTTTACTGAAACATGTTGAACTGCTCTTCTTTTTTGTGCTACAGGAATCTATCCCTATTCTTTCTGTGTTATCTGTACCGCTAGTACCAAATTTTCTGTTAAAGAAGAAATGGCCAGGAACACATTTACTTTGTTTAACTATGGTATACCTGTACTCTACTATTAAAGTCATGAAGTAGTAAATGTTGGGGACTGGTGCTGTAATTTAGGTTACAAAATACAAATAACTGAAAAATAACAGGAAAAATAATGAATTTATTTTTAAAAAAGAAAATGTACATGAACTATTCTGGGTTATAAAAAATTCTCACATTTCAAAACAAGGTACATGATGCTCCATCAATACACTTTTTACGTTACTGAAATGTGAGGTGGGCTGGGTCAAGCTGGGAAGAGTGGTTTGCTCTCTTCATTTTTAGACAATAGTTTGTGCAAACCTAAGGTGAATCTATCACAGGGTTTTCTTGGCAAAATTTTTTCAGAGGGTTTTTTCGCCTTTGCTTTCCTCAGAAGCTGAGAGTGACTTTCTCAAGGTCACACAGTGGGTTTTCATAGCCCAGCAGGGATTTGAACCCTGGTATCCTGGAGTCCCAGCAGGGATTTGAACTGTGGTATCCCACAGTCCCTCACCATGGCACTGCCTTTCTGTGGTGGTGGCACTGAGTGCTCCTTTGAGGCAAGAGCCTATGCTGATGGTAGCAGTGCCGTTGGTAGGGTCTCTCATGTCAGACAGGCTTTTGCTGAGGAGCCACATTAAATATGCCAAAGAGCTACTGGGCAGCAGCAGTAGGCAGGGGTGACACTGACAGAGGATCTCTCAGAAACAACAGTGGCACCATAGCTATCTCTTGTTAGTACTGGCAGAATTCAAAGACACAGCTGTGTTAACCTGGAATATCAGTTAGCAAGGGGCTCTTGCAGCACCTTTCAGATTAATTGAGTTAGTCTCAAGCTCAAAGATGCTACATGATCTCTCTGCTTACTTGTTAGTACTGCAAAAAGGAGGCACAGTAACCCTCTTTTGAATGTCTTTTACCATGAAAACCCTATGATGAGACAATCTAAAATGAAACAAGAGATAGTGCCAGAAGATGACACTCCCAGGTTGGAAGGCACTCAACAAGTTACTGGGTACAGCAGAGGACAGAGGGTGCCACAACTTGTGACTGTCCTGATCTGTAACCTCTCCTCAAGACAGAATATGGAGAAACAGAATAGTTTCCAGTTGGCAAGAGAGTCAGGCAAGGCTGCATTTTATCACTCTTATCTGTTTAATTTGTATGATGAACATATCATATGTAAAGCAAGATGCAACTCAGAGGAAGGATGTGTAAAAACTGAAGGAAGGAACATTAACAATTTAAAATGCAAATGACACCATACCCCTAGCATAAAATAGCAAAAACTTGGAATGATTATTGAAAAAAGTCAAGGAAGAAAGTGCAAAGGCAGGTTTGCAGTTGAACATTAAGAAAACACAAACAATGTCCATGGATGATTTACATAACTTTAAAGTAGACAATGAAGACAATTGAATTGTTCAAGATTTTCTATAACTTGGCCCAGTCATTAATCAGAACAGAAATAGCAGTCAATTTCTAGGGGTCTGTCTATATGATTTTAAAAAATCCATTTGGGGGGTAAAAAATACGAATAGACAGTTGTTCGTATGCATACGATCCGCCTACACGATTTTTTACACACACACACCGTAAACTCCGTATGACCCCCCTTCCCCAGCTGGCTGGAGCGAGCAAGCCAAGCGGCACTTTTAAATCTTCCGCCGCTTTTTTTTTTTATTATTATTATTTAAAAAGGTGCCTGTTTTGCGGACAGTCAGTTTTCCCTGTTTACAATGTCTCTCTCTCTCTGGCTTTTCTTCACAAACGAAGATTCAGGAAGGACTCATCCAGCGCTTTCTGCAAGTGCGCTGATGACTAAAAAGGCCAATCTGAGATAAACAAGTCCGGTTGCAGAAAGCACAACAGAAGGTCTCCTTGGGTGATGTTTCTGGGTTATGATTCTTTCTGTGTTGTTGTTTCTCTTCAAGACTTATTCGGTGTGAGTTCTCAAATAAGGCTGCAGCATTGTGGATAGTGCGTCTCCATGCCTCCCGATGTGAGGCCAGGGCGGACCATTGTTGGTGATCAATTTGGCCGAGCCTGAGATGTTGTTTCAGGGAGTCCTTGTATCGCTTTTTTGGAGTGCCCCTCTTACGCTGACCCGTGGTGAGTTCACCATAGAGTACTATTTTTGGGAGGCGATGGTCCTCCATCCTAGAAACGTGCCCTGCCCAGCGCAGCTGTGTTCTCAATATCATGGCCTCAATGCTGGTGATCCCTGCTTGCTCAAGGACAGCAACATTCATCACATAGTCAGTCCAATGTATATTTAGGATTATGCGTATACAGCGCTGATGAAAGCGTTCAAGGAGTCGTAAGTGGTGGCGATAGATGACCCATGTTTCAGACCCATAAAGGAGAATAGACAGTACAATGGCTCTATACAAACTGATTTTTGTGCTTTGCCTCAGGTGTTTATTACTCCAGACTCTTTTGTAAAGTCTTCCAAATGCACTATATGCCTTTGCTAATCTGTGATCGATCTCTTTGTCAGTCTTGGCATCTGAGGAGATGATGCTTCCAAGGTAGGTGAACTGCTGAATGGACTTAAGCACAGATTTGCCATGCACAGAACTGGTGCACAGAACCGTGCACAGAACTGGCCTCATCCTTTAAACCAAAGGTTCATCTGCTGTGGCCTTGCAAGCATGGACAGTAGCAGCGAGGTCCTCGTGTCATAGGTTTTTTTAGAGTTTCCTTCTCTTAGATGGTTGACCTTACAGAGTTGGACGAGCACCATCTGCACGGGTTTGGGATTAGAGTTTTCCTTCTCCTAGGATGGTTGCCATAAGACTAGAGAACCCATCCTGCCCTTTGATGCTCTTTGTCAAACCCTTCAGTTTTGGCCTGTCTGGCATGGGAGACCCTACCGGTGGCTATTATGCCACTGCCAGCATAGCTCAAAACTTCATTAGGGTACGTAAGCCTCTCTCTCACGACAAGGGGGCGTCAATGGAGAGGATTTACAATGTAAAATAAAAATAAAAATATATAAAATTCACAGACTTACCGGACTCTCGCTTAGCCGGGAATCCAACATAGCAGGCGCTCCCAATTCCCCTCCTTGCTAGCCCTGCCCCCTCTACTCAGCCAGCCAATCAGATTACACTGCCTGTTCATATGTGTGCAAACGGGGCGTACAGACCACCAGCCATTCCAACAGCTGTACAGATTTTATGCCAAGATCCGCTACTCCTTCTGAACGCCGAATCCACGTAGTTTATGGGGGATTCGCTAGCCCCCCTTCTGAATGACACGTATGAATCCGAACAGCCATGTGTACAGAAGAGCAATCTTCCAAATGGCTTTCGTATTGTTTTTACCATGTAGATGGGCCCTAGGATTTGGAAGGACAGCTATGAAAAAACTAGATCTTGAAATGTAAATATATATATATATATATATATATATATATGAATAGTTAGGATTGTCCATGCCAACATATTTTCAGTTTCTATGTATAGTTGTGAAAGCTAGACAATAAAGAAAGCTGACAGGAAGAAAATTAATTAATTTGAAATGTGATGCTGGAGAAGAGTTCTATGGAATCTGTTATTGTTATGTGTCATCAAGTCATTTCTGACTTATGGTGACTCTAAGGTGAAACTATCACAGGATTTTCTTGGCAGAATTTGAGGAAGTTTGCCAGTGCCTTCCTCAGAGGCTGAGAGGATGTGACTTGCCCAAGGTCACCTGGTAAGTTTCTATGGCCGAGCGGGAATTTGAATTCTTGTCTCCCAGTGCCCTGGTCCAACACTCAAACCACTACATCATGCTGGCTGTATCTGCTACAGATACAATGGACTACTAAAAAGAGAAATAAATGGGTCCTAGAGCAAATCAAGCCTGAATTCTCCCTAGAAGCATCAACAACCAACCTGACTGAGATTTACTTTGGACATATTGTGAGAAGATAGGACTCTCTAGAAAAGACAATAATGTTTGGTAAGGCAGAAGGCAGTAGGAAAAGAGGAAGATCACATCACAGATGGATAGACTCAATCAAGGAAGCCATGTCCCTGAATATAAGCAGGGCTGTTGATGATAAGGTGACTTGGAGGTCTCTTATTCCTAGGGTTACCCTATATCCTTGACAGCAGTGAACAACAATCCTGGAATGCATTATCATTGCTGCTACCAGAAATAAATGTATAATTTGCTTTGAATAATTGAAACAAACACAGAAAAAAGTAATCTTGTGAATCTACTGCAGGACACATGCAGCCTTGTTTTAGCAAAATGTCTGTTTAGGGTTTTCATTTAAATCTTGAAATGAACTGTGGAGTACTTCCCATTTTAAAAAAATGGGGGGGGGGCATTTTTAGCAGGTCCCAGGAAGTGATGGGGGAATTGACTCCTGAACCTGCCAAAGTTGCAAATCCAGTTTAGGGGAAAGCATCATCCGTGCTATATGCTAGGATGCAATCTTCCTGACAATATAAAATAGAAGCCCTTTCCTCGTTTTATAACCAGAACAAAATTAAAGACCAAAAATTGATAGCTGCTCTTCTCCTACCTGGAAGAAATCAAAATGTTAATAACCAGCAAAGAAACTGCATCAAGGACTGCAGACAAAAAAGGATAAGGTATTGTGATGATGCATGCCAGTAACTGATTATGTTTGAGTTAGTCCCATTAACTATACACCTGGAATTGTTATCTATACCATTGGGTTTTAACAATAAATTTATTATCTTACAATTAAATATTTAAATCCTTGACTAAGATTCACAACTGTGCATTTCCTCTCAGCTATTTCCTATCTCATTGCATATACATTTATTTCCTTAGCCTCCTTCCACCCACAGCCATTTGTGATGCTGCTTTCTTGCTGCACTGGGGAAAACCTGTGTTTACAATGGGAGAGATAAAGCTGGAGGCAAAAGCAAATCTCTCTGTCATTACCTATGAGAAAAAGGTATTTACACCAGATAGTAACAAGAGTCTTTCAAATCAGCAACAGCAGCTTTTTACCAAAGCTGGAATTCCATTTACATACACAGCTAGACTGAACCCTTCTGCATCAGCAAAATAACAAATAAAAACCGACAAAGGAGTGGTGTGAGTTGTATAAAACTCACAAATTTTCAAATCTATTAAGGCAGACCTGCAGGTGCATGTATAGAAAGTATTGTTATCATTCAAACAGAAACAAAGTACATCTCACCCCAGAGAAGGGAAATCTGTGTACAGGTGAGCTGTGGGTCTGCTCAGACTGTTGATGGGCAATTGGCATGGAGAAAAAGCAGGGCCAGGGGCCAGGTTGGTTAGGGGATTATGCAAGGTGTGGTCCAAAAACTGATTCTCAGAAGACAGTGTTGAAGAAGAAAGTTGTAACAAAGGAATAGCCTGAAGCTAAAGACCTAGCTAGGTTATTTGGATCAATATATGTGAATGTCATGAAATAATAGAATTGTACAGCTCTACAACAGTTGGAATTCTCTGTCCCCTATGGCAGCATCTTGGATTTCACTGCTCCCTTAGTTTGGCAGCTCAGTCTGCCTCCTCTGTCCTCTTATTTCCTTTCTTGTATATGATCAGTTAGTTAAGTTTACCTGGCTTTTGTTTCAGTCCTAGGACTTTGTCAAATGCAGCAAACATGGCATCATAACATCACCTAATTAACACAAAAGGGTGCACATATCAAATGATGTCATCTTTTTGCAATAATGTCTTATCTAAAAGCCATTTTATTTTATTGATAGGCCAAGCTGTCAATAGATCTCCCCTGGTGTTTTTTTGCCGGTATTGCTGGCATTAGAAACCTCGCGCCATTGTCCTCCTGTGAATACAGTATCAATGGACAGTCCTGCCAGAACACTTCCGGGTGAGAACACAAAAGCCAGGTAGGTGACACTCTTTTTATGAACCGCCCTGGTTTACTTGTAATTTTTAGTGTGTTTCTGTGCTTGTGCATATTTTTTGAGTGTTTCCTTTGGTTTAATTTTAAATTTCACTGCGCTCGCATCTTCTCACCAGAATTGTTGAACTCTCAAGCATGGAAGTGAACAGAGCTCCATTTACTCTCTGTCAGTGCTGAGGCTGCCTTTTGACACGACTAGAGGTAGGTCTGATAGGAAGGGTTATTGTGCTGGGACAAGAATGATTTTGGCTTTTGGTGGGACAGAAATGGAATTGGATATGTGGCTGATAAAATCCCTATAATTTTTCCAGTTAGTTGTTTATTAAAGCTATTGTTAGTTTAGTCACACTTTTGACGTCTAGAGGGCAGCACTACAACTCTTTTAAAAGATCCTGTGTGATGTCTATTGTTGTTGTTTATACAGCACCATCTATGTACATGGCACTTTATAGTAAAACAAGCAAAAAGAAGAACATTGGATCCTGCTAAAGGTGTGCAATCTAAAATAAGTGTATTCATAAACACATACAGAGGGAAGGAAGGAATAATAATCATAAAACTATAAAATACAATTGAAACACAATTTATCCAGGACTTTATCAGACGCACAGAATAAGGCGTCATAATGATGCCACATAACCATGAAAGGACGCACATACTACACAACGTTGTCCTTTCACTGTTATGTCCCCTTAAAAACCTGTACTTTTTCATTGATGGCTGAAGCCGTCAGTTGTTCCCCCTTCATGTTTTTTGCCAGTGAAATCTTGTGTCTTTTTTTTACCATACTTATCCAATCAATGGCCAGTCCGGTGTGAACTCTTCTGGGTAAGATTATGACATTCCAGGTAAGTAACACAGTTTTTATGACTCTCCCTGGGTTACTTGTAAGTTTTAAAGTGTATTTTTCTGCTTGTTTCACTTTTTAAAAAATTTCCCACATGATGAAGGACTTTATCACACCACACTGCTATAGTGCTATTATTCCACTTTAACTGCTATGGCTGCCTCCTGTGGAGTTCTGGGGTTTGTAGTTTAGTGAGGCCTAAGAGCTAAGTGAGAATGCTAAGTGCCCCTCCCTAAACTGCAGATCCCAGGATTCTACAAGAGGCAGCCATAGCAGTTAAAGTGGAATAATAGTGCGGTAACAGTGTCTTGTGATATTCCACAACATTTCAAAGGATTTCTTTTTCATTGCCGGGGCTGCCTTTGCTGGGAAAGCATGGTAAGTGTGGGGGGAGCATTCTTTTAATAGCATTTTTTTTTTAATATGCCAGCAAAAGAACGCTTTAAGGGGATCATCCGATAAAGTCCCCAGATAGCTACAAATAATGATGATAATAATAATATTGCGTACACATATACATATTTAACATTACAAGGCTAGACAATTTTTGTTTCCCTCTTTGCTACAGAAAAAAACACCCCTGTGTGTATAGAATAAAGATGTGTAGATTTATGGTGCTGTGTGATAGCAATCTGTCTGGCCAGTGATTTAAAGACTTTGCTGTATATTCAGTTGTCAATATAACTAATTACAGTTCACTTTAGATTACTGTATTGCAAACTTTCATCTTTGTGAAATATAGAGTTACGGGGGGAGGGGAAGGGAATCAAACATCCTTCAGGCTACAAAATGAGAATGAACCATTTGATATCAAGATGGAAGGCTTAGGACTTGTCATAAACCTTGAAATTACTTGGAAAAAAAATTAGTTCACAGTACTCAAATGCAATAAATCAGCATTAGGTTAAAATCATTCTTTGTGCCTCAAATATTTCATCTTCCTTAATAGTGAAATTTACTAGTTTCTCACTCAGGTGACAGACATTTGTAGAAGCTTCAGAGGAAAACAAGGCTAATTTACTTGCTGCTTTTGTTTCGAGGAAATATTATCATTACCTGGTCGTATTAAAGATATAAACATTGCAAATATTGTGTTTGGTTTTTAAGGGGAAAACTGATTTTGATAGTGATAAATAATTGAGTACGAAATTAACACAAAGAGTCCCCCTCCCCAATTATATTCTTAGTGATTATATAAAAAACAAGAAACTTTAAATCCCCAGGTGCTGCAAATGGAATACATTAGGGGAATGTCAAGGGCCAAATGTAGAATGTAGAATACAGGTCAACCCCTGTATCTGTGGGAGGTGGATTCCAGGACCCAACATGGATACCTGAAACAGTGGATAATTGGGAACCCTATTATTTTCAATGGGACAAATGCTGGAAGTTGACCATAGAATGTAATTTATTTATTTATTTATTTATTTATTTATTTATTTAAGTATTTATACCTCTTCAGCCACAAAGGCTCTCAGAGCAGCTTACAAATTGTTTAAGCAATAGCAATTTACATATCTACACCACATTAAGCAGTTTCCAGTGTGTGTTAGCGAATTGCCCCCACAAGCCAGGTACTCATTTTACTGACCTACAGAAGGATGGAAGGCTGAGTGAACCTCAGGATTGAACTCGCAATGTTGTGGCCGCAGTACTGGCAATTAATCACTGTGCCACCAGGAATCACATTGGAGGACCTAGAAATACCTAGAGAGAACTCTTTTTTTTTTTTTTTTTTGGACATGGATAAGTGAAATGCTGGATACCAATTTTGTGGATACAGGGGTCGACTGTATCTGCTATATGGAATGGAAAACTGAATTACTCCACAGTGATTCATCTAGCTGCACAAATAATGCATATTTTAAAAAAAACACCAATGAAAATATAATTTATATATCTTCAGTATTAACAAACTTCCCTCTCAGCTTTAAAATATTTACCCCCTTCCAAGGCAAAACTGACTACATGTATCCCATCTTGCTTTTTGTTTCCTATGTCTTTCTACTACTGAAAGTTGTTCACTATTTGGACTTTGGACTTTTTCAAATGGGGGAAAAAACCCCGAGGAGGTTGGGAGAAGAACGGGGCTTTTGCGCTTACACAGCCCCATTTCAGATGACGCAGTGCTCCTCCGTCCTCCTCCCGACCTCCTCCCAAAGTGGTGATACTCAGCACCATTTTAAACCCCAATAATGTATGTGAACAGTGACAGCAAGGGTGATTCCTGTAACGCAAGGCTAGTACACATGTTTACGGTGAGGCTGTAAACCCTGACCTTTTTAAATCAGATGCATAACCTGCTAGAAAACTCCAGCACTTATTGTTTTCTTGCCATTTTCAGACTTGTCCTTTAATTTTTCTGGCTGTTCTGACAATCTGGGTAGGAAACTTGCATTATTTCCCCCAGTTAATTTCCAACTTGCCCTCTGGTTTTTACCTAGTCAGGTTTCACAATCAGGCTAGAAAATTGAAGGGTTTTTGTTTTTTTAATGTCTTGTTACCTTCCTGAAATATATGAAGGGATTACTTTGAGTCATGGAAGAAAGGGAGACAGCAGCTGAAACCAATCAAATGTGGGTCAGCTTTTCCTTCATGTCTTCCTTTTAAAAATGGACAGTTCATATTCAATTTCAGAGAGCCCCTTTCCATTTTGATCTTCTTAATATCTGTATACCAAGTACCAGGTAGAAAACTGCAGCCTCACTTCTTTTAGAATCTACAAGTCATTTTCTCAGAAGAGAGTGACTCTGTGTTCAGTGGGAATGCCATCTGCTTTTTAAGCCCAGTGAAATCTGCAGAGAGGGAAAAAATACTTCTGCAGAAGAAATGACTTTGACTAGAAAAAGAAAAAGAAAACCATAACAAACTGCAGGGAATAGAGGACTGGCTCTCATTATATCATCCACCTTTCCCATGGATGACATCTCACCCTTTCCCATTATACCTCAGTTCCATGTCTTCCTGACTTCACTTGCAGCTTGTTCACACTACAGAATTATAGGGCTATTATTCCACTTTAACTGCCATGGTTCTGTCCTGTGGAATTCTGGGATTTGCAGTTGAGGGAAGATCATTTAGAATTCTCAGCCAGAGGACTCTCGTGCCTCATCAGACTACCAGTCCCAGGACAGAACCATGGCAGTCAAAGTGGAACAACAGTGCTGTAATTGTGAAGCATGAGAAGGGGCCCTGATGAAAAAGTGTTGTTGGATTTTTGCAGCTTGGCAAAAAGCCAGAGGCAGCCATCAGAAAAAACACGTTTGTGTTACAAGTGACAGGTGACATTAGTTCATGAATGAGGGACAGCAATTGGGATTTCTAATCATGGACCTATGTCACGTCTGGTTTGGTCTTGAGTGAATAAATTGACTAAAGCACAATCCAGACTAAACCTTTCCTTTTGGAACAGGATAGGAACCTGTTAATAAACAGCCTGGTAAAAAGCATTAAGTCCAAATGCCAGTGCTTGAGGAAAGGTCATTCACTATCAAGCATACCACAAATGTGACCTGATTCACCCTACTATAAAAATCAACAGTTGTGCAACTAGATTTTCTAACACATACTTTTTGTATGATGGGATGTATGTGTTTTGTTTCATATGGCTTTCAATATGCACCACTGAAATCTGACTTTCTCTTGCAACCAGAAGAGTTGGGAATGTGCTTTCACAGATAAAGGAACTGGTTGTCTGAGCCTAGGATAAAGAACTTGTGGATCTCCAGCTGTTGATGGACTGCAACTCCTATCAATCTCAGCATCAACTATGCTGGCATGGTCTGATGGAAGCTGCAGTCCATCAACATCTGAAAGGCCACTCAATTCCCTATATACCCCTGGACTAGTTTTCATTTGCTCTAGGATGAAATAAATTGAGATTTGTGATCTTCTTACTTCTGCATTATTTTTCAACCTCCTTTTGTAACTGCAAAGCGGCTGGAAGGAAGAGGGGGCAACAGTAATAGAACATAATGGGGCTATATACATGCAGAGGGAAGATTATATAGGATTGAAGGCAATGTGATGGCAATACAATCTATACATATAATTCTCTTTCCCAGTGTGCTGATTAGCTGCTCAGGAAACACACCAAACCAATCACTACCCACATGCAAATTCCCTCTCCACCTCACAATCCACTCCTGTCACTCAATCTGTGACACAGATTGGGACCCAGGCAGTCAACTTGTGGCAGTGGCGGCAGGACGACACTGCTGCCACTGTGATGGGACCCAGTCAGTCAACTGGTGGTGGCAGCGATGGTGGTGAGATGCTGCTGCTATGACAGGACCCAGACAGTCACCCTCAGCAATTCTGTAAAAAGTATGGAATGCTGATAGGGGGGAGGAAGAATTTAAAAATCCACTGGCCTACCTTACAGGGTTGTTGTGAGGTCCACTGGGCATTTTTGGGAGGTTTTTTTAGTGGTGTATGTTACACCAGGCACAGCTTGTTCCATAAAATAGGCTTATTTTCAAAAGGCTCTGCGACACCTGTGGCCAAAGTTTAGGTCATGAGATGCTATCGCTTCCTGGGGAGATGTATGTATAAAAGTAGAACTGAAACAAAGCGTGTCTTCACTCATTACATTAAAACTATATTTTTCAGTTTTCTTATCTTTAATTGAAATGAATGTGTGAGCTAATCCAAGTCTTCCTTCATTCCAATTAATGTATTTTTTTTACTTTAATATATATTTCTTCTGACTTCTTGCCTGCATTAGCTGCCTATATATACCTGTACAAAATTAGAATGAGGGAGAATTTCATGCCATTTTTAGGGTCACATTGTAAGAAAAAATTCCCATTGTGCATGTGATTTGTGAGGATATTAAAGTCTTGTCCATCACCAACATCCTTTCTCTTATCCCCACACAGGATAAAAACAATTAATCAGAGGAAAGGCCATGGCTAATACCAGGATGTTCTCTCACACCTCCAAGTAGAGGGTTACTCATCATCATTATGAGTTAACCTGAGGTAACCCAAAGATTCATGATTTAGTTATTGTGAATGTGTTGGGGAAAAGGAGTGTAGGGGTTTTAAGGAAGGGGGAAAAAATCTGCAGCTGGGTGGGAAGCACTGGGGGCTTTGCCCTGTCTTGCCCCATCTTCGAGCCCTGTGGCCCCTGCAGTCCTGATGATGCGTGGCATTTACCCTGATCTGCCCCTGGACTGTCCTCATCACCCCCAGAGCAGATATGGGGCTGAGACAGAGGGAATGTGGGGTAGGGCCTGTTAAAGTGTTCTAAAATAATGCCTGTTTAAATTCATTTCTGCTGGGAGGATTAGGACCTGCAAGACCACAGGAGCCTGTCCCAGCTGGCCAGCCCTTGCTGAAGCTACTGGTCTGCCTCACTCTCCCAAAGGCAGGAAGGTGACCAAACCTGGATATATGCAGGGAGCCTTGGTCTCATGTTGCAGGTCCCCGGCCTACCTCCTGAGATAGCGAGAGAAATGGCGGCAGCTGCAGCAATGGGCCGGCATGCCCGTCAGGACTTCCTCCTATTCCGTAGAGGGAACTGGAGAACAACAGATTTGATAATGGCCAGGATATGCTGGTGGGATATGCTGTTGGAAAATTCTTGTAACTTTTTGTAACATGAGTATTTTGTTATGTTCCATATATGTGTAGAAAATTTGCTGACATCTTGTCAGTCAACATCCCCAAACTTATGTGCATAATTGAAACACCTGCACTGCTATTAAGAACAAATTTATTTACTGGTTGCAACATTTTAAAAATACAGTAATCCATTCTTATATTAGTAAATGATACCTGGGATTTTGTTCCTATATTCAATAAAAAACAACAGCTTTTAGAAATCTTTTAGAAAACCATAAGTAACAATCAACAAAGTACATTTTCAGATAACCTCAGCTCATAAATATGGCAAGAAATGCATATGACTCACTTCTAGGGATTGCATATTTGATTCACAGTGGCTTTATCCAAACTAACAAATCCTTGTAACAGGTCTGTCACTGCAGTGTTCCCAGGGCACTGGAAGAAGGAGTAGTTTTGGACCTCCTGGCAGATCTCTGGGTGGTGTTCAAAAAATTACTACAGACTTCTGATTCCCAGTTGTTTAGCAACAGTAACAATAGATCCCTTCTAAATTAGGCTTCAATGCAAAGATGTTTGGTGGGAGGGGGAACCAGGAAAGGATTTGTCTGTGAGCTTAGTTCTAGAACTGAAAACAAATCCCTCAATTGTATGTGGTCACAGGCATGTTCTATGCCCTCCCTCTCAAGCCATGGTTTTCTACTTGTTCCAGCTGATGTCCCTCAGGGTTCCATTAAGAAAACAACATAGATTGAAGCAACCTGGTGGAGGTTCACCATGCCTTCACCTTTGCCCACAGCCATGAGCCATGCCCTATTGACCACCATGTATTTGTTTCCTTAATCTGTTTCAGAGTGAAAACTTTTATCATGAGGAGTCATTTCTAATAGAGAAATTCCAAAATGGTGAACTGGAACTTGGCAGGTGGCTATGGAAGACTTTTATTTGGGTTTGTGTGCCAGCAATATAAATTGGACTATAGTTCTTAAGACAGAATAGTATGTAAACAGAATGAGACCAAAAAATAGGTTCTGTAAAGAGCTTATCATTAGGCCCCTTTCATGAAAAAATTAGAAATAACATGCCAGAAAATATGTGCCCAGAAAATATGTACAGCCATGCTCAGAAATCAGGACAAAAGAAAAAGAAACACTAGTGTCAAAAATTTTATTGCAGTAAAGATGGAATGTTGGCTGCAGTTAGCCATCAGTCAATCCTTTGTAACAAAATAATCAGATCTATATGTCATCACTGATATGCAAAACACTGATATATAATGAGGATTTTTAAAAGAAAGGATTGAAAAGTGAATGATACCCAGGGATGGTGAGACTACATGCAAGTGGTAAGAACTTCAAGGTTTTTTTCACCATGATGTGCAGCTGTGTTCTCACACTCAAGCTCAACTTTGTTTTCATAGACATGTGGGCCTTCTTCACACCTGAAATATTGGGGTGAGGGAAGAAATGTTTTATTACTTTGTATCTAATACACACATATATTTATTTTGCAAGGTATAATATGCTAATAGATACATACTGCCTAGCCCAAGATTACGTAGTGAGATTTTCAGCTGAGCAAGGATTTGAACTTGGGTGTTTCTGGTCTTTTAACAACTGTACCACACTGGTTTTCATGTCAGAACTGCGTAACAACTAACTTCATGAGGCTGGAAGGAAGGATCTGTTTTAGGAAATCTGAATGTGATACACAGATGCTTATTAAAGCATGCATGCTTGTATGATAGTGCATGTAACTCACAGATACACACTGATGTATGCACATATGTATGCATAAAGAAATGAATCAGAACTTGGAAACATTACTTGGACTAAAACTTCCTGAATTCTCCAAACAGCATGGCTAGTGGCCCTTCTGGCTGGTTGATTTTAAGAGCTGTAGTCCCCCCCACACACACACACAAACATTTTAAAGGTCTGATATGCAATTGTGTATGTTTGATGCTGCCCTCTTCTAGAAACAAGTGTGCTAATGAAAAGCTGTTCAACAGAAAGCTGTTGGTTTTTACAAGACCCTTTGGGTTCCCATTGTGACCTGCAGTTCCCCTGAATGTGCCCCCAGTTCATTACAATATTTTCAGAACCAGAAACATAGTAAGACAATGAATTGGGTTGCAGTTCATACAATAAAGTATGGAGTTCGTCATACAAGCTTCAATAAACATTCTTTCGCTGGCATATTTTGAACTGTTTTTCCTCCTGCAGAACCCCTCCTATCACACCTTAGCATTAGTAGTGATAAAAGGCATCCCCAGCATTGATGGAGCATGAACAGAGCTCCGTTCACTTCTGCGCTCATGATCTCGCCGATTCTTGCGAGAAGACACAAGCATGGTAAATTTTAAAAATACAGAAAAACAAAGACACAAAATGTACACAAAAGCACAAAAACACACTTTACAACTTAAAAGTAAACCGGGGAGGTTCATAAAAAGAGCGTCCCCTACCTGGTTTTCATGATTTCAACTGGAAGTGTTCTGCCCATTGATGCTGTATTCACATGAGCACAATGGTGTGAGGTTTCAAACGCTGGCAATACTGGCAAAAAAGTGCCACGGGGGATCTATTGATGGCTTGGCCCATCAATAAAATAGAATGGCTTTTTGACAGGACAAAATCACAAAAGGATGATATTATCTGATATGCGCACCCTTTTGCGTTCATTAGGCATCATTATGACACCATATTTGCCACATCTGATATAGTCCAGTGACTCAGACATGGTTTGTTTATTATGCACCCTTCTTCCATTCTCTTTCAACTGTGTTAAGGAATGTAGAGAAGGCAGAATGAGGCAGGGCCAGTGGGAAATACAACTTGGACAACAGAGGTTGTAAGGCTTACAGATTCTCCTTCTCCTCTCCTGCTCTCCCCCCTCCCACTCACTATTCAAAAGCAGGCTAAGTCTATGCTGTTGTGTTTGTTTTTTTAAAAAAAACACCTTTATTTATTTATTTATTTATTTAGGTATTTAGATATGTATACCCCGCTTTGCTGTGTTTGTGTAATTACAGCAAAAATGATTAAAAATTATTTTTATTTTATCATTTTGCTGTAAGTACACAAACACAGCAAAGAAAAATAAAATAAAACACCTAACAGGCACAGAATTATTCTACTTTGAAATAGTGAGTGGCGGGGAGAGACAGTAGGAGAGAAGAAGAATCAGGCCCCCTGATGGTACCGACTGCAGTAATTGAAGTGAAGGGATCTATTGCACAAGGGTCAGCAGTGGAACAATAGTGACATTTAGGGCTTTATCAGATGAGCCAAATCTCTCAATTAGGATGCGAGGATAGCACAAAAGACAAAATTATCAGGTGTCCTCGTTGTTTACCCGTTCCTGCTGCATCACACAGGTGTGAATGAGGCATCACTTTTTATTGACAGGCTAAGCCTTTTCTTTTCTTTTCCTTTTTTTTTTTTTTTTTTTTTTTTTTTGGCCACATCTGATAAAGTCCTAAAAGTTATTGACAGGATTTTCCCATGAATTAAAAGGGATACCACAATAACGGTTTGAATACACACCAACCACAGGTCAGTCACGACATTGTGTGATAAGGTTCAGCCATAGACACTACTATCCTGCTTTAATACTACTTTTCTAGCTTTGTGTGATAATCTCCTATCTGAGAAAAAAAGTTGGTAGCATAAGCTTTCATAGACTTGAGTCTACTTCACCAGATGCATTTAACAAAGTCTACAAAAGCTTATGCTACCAACTTCTTTCTCTCAGTTAGTCTCAAAGGTGCTACAAGATTCCTTTGCATTATTATATGCATTTTGTATGTGGGATAGACTTGGGCTGCAATCCTTTATGTTCATGCCTGGGCATAAGCACCACTGAACACAATGGGAGTTACCAGTTAGTAGACATGCATACCATTATAATTTGCTCAGTTATACAAACCTAAAATTTGCTGCAGTTGCTGAATACCTTCCTTCTGTACCATTAGAAACAACTACCTCTTCTTTGCTGACTTCCATGGAGAATTCTTTGTTTCTCCCCTCCAAGGAATCACTGTAGAAACAATTAGAAGAAACATAAGGAGATGAGAAGAATGGATATTATATCCAATTCACATGCACAGATCTAAAACTTAAGAGTTGGTTGTTGAGGTTTTTTACACACTACAACTTAAAGGGCCATGCACATTCACAGGGTAGTAGCTAACAGTCATAAACAAGATCACATATTGTAAATGCACAGCACTGACAGCTTATTAATTGAGTTGGTGAATTTCCCCCTGAAATGGTAGAGGGAGGCACCCCCAATTAAGTACACAAATGGTGCATGTAGAACACTACACAACAACAGTAAAAGAGTAGCAGGAGCCACAATTTTTGCAAAAGTAGTGGGACTACAGGATAATCAACATAAAAACACATCCCAGCTTGTAAGATTTTAAAAGTGTGGAAAAGAGAAAAGTCTTTGACATCTTTCTCTCTGGCTTCTCTTCGCAAACGAAGATTCAGGACATCTAAGTGACAACAAAGAAAGTGTCAGACACACCTTCCTGGAGAAAGCATTCTACAGACAGGGAGTTACCTCTGAAATGTCTGTCTTCCAGGCCATTCCCTGCATAACTAATAATAATAATAATAATAATAATAATAATTTTTACCCCGCCCCTCTGTTAAAAACAATTGGGGCGGCTTACAACAGTTAAAATACAACAATACTGACTAAAATCCCTAAGCCCCACCCACCCCCACCCTCCACCATAAAAAGATATGAAACTAGTATCAAATTAAAATCCACCTAAACTAAAATCACATAAATAAACAAATACAAAAATCAACAGCCAGCGAGACTAAAAGAGGCCAGGAGACGCAGCTCCTGAGGCCAGGATCTAATCAGGAAAGGCCTGCTGAAAGAGATCCGTCTTTAGTGCTTTTTTAAAGCTACTCAAGCTCGTCATCAGACTGATCTTGTTCAGCAGGCCATTCCATAATTTGGGGGCAATTACCAAAAAGGCCCTCTGGGAGGTTGCAGACAACCTAGATTTTTGTGGCTGAAGCAAATTCCTCCCAGAGGACCAGAGTGCGCAGGGAGGATTGTATGGGAGGAGGTGGTTCCAAAGATAAGTTGGACCCAAGCTATTTAGGGCTTTAAAGGTAATAACCAACACCTTATACTGGGCCCAGAAACTGATAGGCAGCCAGTGGAGAGATTTTAATACTGGAGTTACATGGTCTCTGCGAGATGCTCCCGAGACCACTCTGGCTGCCATATTTTGTACCAACTGAAGTTTCCGGACTAAGCACGAGGGTAGCCCCATGTAGGGTACATTACAGAAATCTAGACGAGAGGTTACCAGCGTGTGCACCACTCCCAATAATAGAATAATAATAGAAGCAACTGGTAAAAAGGTCTCAAATAAATAAAGATTTCAGTTCAAGGACAAACTGGTAGGGCATGGCATGTTCAAGAAGGTACTTTTACCAAGCAAAAAATAACAATGGATTATTGGACATATAGAATTTTGGTGGTTGTAAACTTCAAAAGAATAAAATTATACCATACTCAATGGTACACAATGGTTGGAATTCACTTGGGGACTTAAGTCTTTGGGAATTAGAAAAGAGCAGTTTCACAACATTCGTATTCAACAAGGGGCTGTTATGTTACTACATAGGGAAGCCAGTAAAGTGACCATTGTGCATCAGGACCAATGCACAAGGGTACTTGATGTACAACAGGCCACAAGCTAGGGACTGCTGATGGGCATCAGTAGAGCCCAGTGTACATTGGAACACTTTTCCCAGTGTCCCATTATGCATCTTTTGCAATTCACTAATCGGGTTCCTTAGCAGCTCTACTACTTAGCTAAGTTTATGTACAATAAAGCCTTAGTTTAGTGTCTTGGCTCCTTAACTCAGAATCTCTAATTGACCACTGCACACATGCACTCTCTATCAATAACGTTTCTGGTTGAGAAATGGGGAAGTCTTATTAGAGTAGGATTTGAGAATTAGATAATTTCATATACAATAGCACCCCTGTATCCTCTGATTCACCAACTGCAGATTCAATTATCCATGGTTGACGATGGCAAGGGGAGGGAGGGGGAGGGAGCTCGCCTGCCCCATCCCTTCCTTTGCCCTGGGTGGGCTTCTGTTGCAGTGCTGGTGATCGCGGGGACAAAGGGGAAAGAGAGGGAGCTTGCCTGTCCCCCTTCCCCTGGGAGGGCTCTTGCATGGCTGCGGGGTGGTGGATGGCGTTTGCTATTATCCGCACATTTCATCATCCACAGAGGGGCCTGGAACCAATCCCCCGCAGATATGGGGATCCTACTGTACTCAGTAGATGCATATATATTGTACATGTTTATTTATATAATATTTATAAGAAGTACAGTAGTACATCCGTATCCACTGATTCGCTAACCGCAGATTCAATTATCCACAGTTGACAATGGTAGGGGGAAGAGAGGGGGAGGAGGGATCTCACCTCCCCTGTCTCTTCCCCTGGGAGGGCTCCTGTCGCCATGGCAGTGATCATGGGGAGGAAGGGGGAGCGATCTCACCTCCTCCCCTTTCCCCTTCGCCCCCACGATCGTCGCCACAGTGGGGCCATGGTAGGGGTGAAGGGGACGAAGGAGTGAAGTGGCCTCCCCCTTTCCCCCTTTGCCCCCACAATCACTGCTGCAGTGGGGCCATGGCGGGGGCAAAGAGGGAAGGGGAGGAGTAGAGATTGCTCCCCCCTTCACCCTTCACCCCCGAGATCTCTGCTGCTGCATAGCCATGGCAGGGGGGAAGGGGGAGCAATCTCGCTTCCCCCCCTTTCCCCAGGATGGCGTTGGCTATTATCCATGGAATTCACCACCTGTAGGGCCCCCCGGAACCAATCCCCCATAGATATGGGGGTGCTACTGTAGTTATCAAAGAAGAGAAAGTTAAATTGTGTGTGTGTGTGTGTGTGTGTGTGTGTGTGTGTGTTCAATTTGCCTGTCAACTTATGGCAACCCCATGAATTTCATAGGATTTTCTTAGGAACCAGTTCCTTCCTCTGAAATGTACCCTACAGCACCTGGTATTTGTTGATGGTCTCCCATCCAAGACTTAACCAGGGATGACCCTGCTTTGCTTCCAAGATCAGACAGGATCTTGAAGGTATTGAGGTCCTCTTTTGAAAGTTAGATTAGCTAACAATTATATCCAACAAATGAAAGGTAGGAAGTAAGTAGTTAGCTTATATATTATTTTAGGTTACAAATGGTACCTGTGTGTATGATTTATGTCTGTAGTGGTTGATATGTATTCATAGAATCATAGACTCATGTAGCTTGAAGAGGCCATGACGGCCATCTAGTCCAACCCCCTGCTACACAGGAATACACAGTCAAAGCAATCCTGGCAGAAGGCCATCCAGCCTCTGTTTAAAAACGGGGTCAAGATGGGGTAAGCAGCCCATCTAGACAAGCCCCGTGACACAGAAACAGATCAGGACTCCACAATGATATACACCTAATGAACAAATTCTGCACAACCTTGACATATAACTATAGGAGAGGGCATAGATTCCATCCCTAATGCTGCGTTCTGAAAGCCAAACTATAAGTGTTCAGATCTTCTGTTCTTTCTCTTTTTTAAAAAAGTTTAAAGCCCCTAGGGGGGGGGAGATTTAAAGTTAAAAGCCTCTGTGGGGAAGGGGAAATTAATCTTGTCCTAATGCTGACTCCAGTTACATAAAGCCACACAGAGAGACAAACACACAAAACAGGGAAGGCTGCTGTTTTGTATTCTGGGGCAGAACATTTTCTCTCCCTTGGGGCAAATTCAGCATAAAGTGAATTACATGTGGAAAACAGTAGTGGGCAGTCTTTAACCTATGTACCTCCAGCCCATCAATCCCAGTGCAATTTGTGGAGGCCTGCTGCTTTTACCTTTTTTTAAAGGCTTTTTATTAAAACCTAATGGATTTTATCTGATTTGCACATCCACTAACCAATATCTCAGGCTCGGCCAAATTGATCACCAACAATGGTCCGCCCTGGCCTCACATCGGGAGGCATGGAGACGCATTATCCACAATGCTGCAGCCTTATTTGAGAACTCACACCGAACAAGCCTTGAAGACAAATGACAACGCAGAAAGAATCACAACCCGGAAACATCACCCAAGGAGACCTTCTGCTGTACTTTCTGCAACTGGACTTGTTTATCTCGGATTGACCTTTTTAGTTATCAGTGCGCTTGCAGAAAGCGCTGGATGAGTCCTTCCTGAATCTTAAGCCACAGAGAGAGAGAGAGAGAGAGAGAGAGAGGGTTTACATTGTTTAAAATTGCTTTACCGTATATTCCGGCGTATAAGACGACTTTTGAGCACTCAAAAGTGCCCTCCAAAATTGACAGTCGTCTTATACGCCGGATACACTTTGCTTCGCCTGCCTGCCTATCTCCTGCCTCCTCGCAAACGGAGTGAAGAGGCAGGAGATCGGGCAGGGGGTGAAGCAAAGTGCTCCTCCCTGCCACCCGCCCATCCCCCGCGCTTCCACCCCCCCTCCCGAAAGTCGTGGAACCGCGGCTTTGGGGGGGTGGCTAGGAAGCCCCCTCCTCCCTTCCCCTGCCCACTCCCCGTGCATCCAACCCCCTCCCTGAAAGCAGCGGAACCGCTGCTTTCAGGGAGTGGGGGGGGGCGGAGAAGCCCCCTCCTCCCTTCCCCCCGCCCACCCCCCACTCATCCACCCCCGTCCCTGAAAGCAGCAGAACCGCTGCTTTCAGGGAGTGGGGGGGGCGGAGAAGCCCCCTCCTCCCTTCCCCCCGCCCACCCCCCGCTCATCCACCCCCCTCCCTGAAAGCAGCGGAACCGCTGCTTTCAGGGAGTGGGGTGGCGGAGAAGCCCCCTCCTCCCTTCCCCCTGCCCACTCCCCATGCATCCACCCCCCCTCCCTGAAAGCTGCAGAAACGCGCTTTCAGGGAGGGGGGGTGGCGGAGAAGCCCCCTCCTCCCTTCCCCCTGCCCACTCCCCATGCATCCACCCCCTCCCTGAAAGCCGCAGAAACGCACTTTCAGGGAGGGGGGTGGCGGAGAAGCCCCCTCCTCCCTTCCCCCTGCCCACTCCCCATGCATCCACCCCCCTCCCTGAAAGCCGCGGAAACGCGCTTTCAGGGAGGGGGGGTGGCGGAGAAGCCCCCTCCTCCCTTCCCCCTGCCCACTCCCCATGCATCCACCCCCCTCCCTGAAAGCCGCAGAAACGCGCTTTCAGGGAGGGGGTGGCGGAGAAGCCCCCTCCTCCCTTCCCCCCACCCATCCCCCGCGCATCCACCCCCCCTCCTGAAAGGGAGGGGGGCTGGGAAGCCCCCTACTCCCTGCCACCCTCCCACCCTCCGCCCAGCCTCCCCCCTTCCCCAAAGCCCTGTTTGGCCGCACAGCCTGCGGATCCCCCTCCTGCGCTCCCTCCTGGAAGGGAGCGCAGGAGGGGCATGCAGAGGCTGCGTGGCCAAACCACGATTCGCCCCTTCTTCCCACCTTCCTGGAAGGTGGGGAGAAGGGGCGAACGTGCCCCTTTTGGGCGCACAGCCTCCGCATCCTCCTCCTGCGCTCCCTCCTGGAAGGGAGCGCAGGAGGGGCATGGGGGGGCTATGCGTTGGAAGAGGGGGGTCGTCTTATAGGGCGAATATATCACAAACTCTGCATTTTGCCTTAAAAATTGGGGGGGTCGTCTTATACGCCGGGTCGTCTTATACGCCGGAATATACGGTAACTGATTTTAAATTGCCTTGTTTAAAGTGTTAAATGCTTTTAGCCTTTTAAAATTATTCTTAGTTCTAAATTGATTGTGTTGGGTGATGCCCTGGGATCCTCAGATATAGTGTGGGATATAAATATATAAATAAATTGGAAAAATCATAAAAACCCAGCTACAAAACCTCTGACTTTGCACCTGCTTTGGACCTGGAACAATCTGTATTAAAAATAAGAGCCATCAATCATGCCTTTATCTTTGTATGGAGATGCGTAGGAAGAAAGGAACGTCAGCACTTACTGTTTATCTTGGCACCACAATCTATTGATAACAAAGGCAACCAATGCCAAAACTAAGAAAATGGTAACTGCAATGGTCCCTTGCATCCATGGCTGGAGTGGTCCATGACCTGCCAAGAAAAAGGTTAAATCAAGATTATTATGAATCCTAATATGGGTAGGATAATCTAGTCCTGTACTGGTTTGAAATCCAGTGTCCACAAAGACTATAAACCAGCATGCCTCTGGAGAGAGATATGTTTCTATTAAGTACAAAGCTTAGTGTTGGTGCTTAATGAACATTAAATAGGAGTGACAGTATCTGAAAACCTGGACACATTTGTAAATCTATAAGATTAAGATCTTTACTCCAAACACCATATATACATTCTGTCTCTTTGTTATATCATGCCTAAACAAGTCTCCACTAGAGACAAGAAGACCACTCTTAATAATGCCGTAATTTTCTTTCTGTGATAAGGCACTAATTGAGGACAAATAGTTGAGAATCAAGAACTTCTGTACACTGATTTTGTTTAGCAATGTTACTGAAGGTCATGATCATTTCATTAAGAGCTTGGGAATTTGTTAAGTTACAGTCCCAGTATCCTAAAAGTAGTTAGTTACTATTCTAGTTACATGTTTTTAAAGTAGCTCTTTATTTCCTTGTTCTATAAAAAGAGCAAAATACCTTATGGACTTTTCAAGCTGAGTCAAAAGCCTTATGTAAATAGTGAGTTACCCCCCTGTGACTACAAAAGTCACTAAAACAAAATTTCACTGTAAAAGAAGTAAAGTTGTCTTGCATTAAGTTGCAGTTGTATAGTTTGGTTATGCCTTAGCTATTGCAAAAAGAAATTAATTTCTAATATCCTTATATGTAAAGAGTTATTTCCAAGCTGTGATCTCATATACAATGTGAATCAATTCAGCTTGTATTGCTGGCTGTGCTACACAGATCAAGAGCCATTTCCCTCCAAAACTATTTGACTCTGAATTTGGTGAGTTTTTTTAAATTTCGCAGCTCAATTCTCTTGTAAACATTTGTGTAAATGTATTGTGTAGTAATTTCTGTTACAGGAAGTCCCCACTTATCTGACAGGTTAGGAGCTGCAGCAGCGTCAGAAACCAGAATTGGTTGAAAAGTAGAACCAGTGTTGGGAACATGAGGAACTTACAGTGGCTTGCTTGGGACTGCCCACAGGTGCTTGCAGGCGCCTGCCCCTGTGGGCATGCACACTGCTTGCAAAGTCTCTCTGTCGCCTTGGTAACTTTCCTCTTCTCAGCTCACTTTGCAAGCAGAGCATGTGTGTGTGGTCAGTCCCAAACAAGCCTCCATAGGCAAGAACTGACAAAAGAGTGGGTTCCTCACTTAATGAATAGAACTTGTCCTTAGTTTGCAAGCATCAAAAGAACAAGTCATCAGACAAGTCGGTGAATGGTGGGGGCTTCCTGAACTTTAAAAACTTAGGATGGATAAGACTGGTAAGAAAATGGCATAAAACTTGTAAAACTGCACTTTAAAGATGCCTTTAAAGTGCTCTTTTAAGAGAAACTTTACTAAAGTAACTAGAAAACATTGCTCATTTGTTACTCCCTTTGGCTGTAATTCTATGTGGCTCAGCGTAGCATAGTAGTTCTGCATTCGAACGTACACTAGCCATATGCCACCACCACCTGGCCTTACCTTATAGGCTCTGAAGCCCCCACACAACCAATCTGTGTCTCATGAGTAGTGAGCAGGATCAGAGAAGCATCTGGCTACATCCCCATAGCCAGATGTGAAATTATTACAGCAGCACTGAGATCCATCAGGATCCTCCAGAGGTCTCAGAGCTGATGTTATCACTTTGCATCTGGCTACAGGGACATAGCCAGTCCAATCCTGCCCACTCTCCATGAGGCATGGAATGGCTGTGCTGCAGCAGGGGCTTCGTAGGATATATATGATAACTTGGGGGAAGCTTTAGCTCCTGTAGAGAGAGGAAGGCAATGCTAATGGGAAGGGTGTGCTCCAGGATTCCTCAGCATCAGTGTTGAGAGACAGATAGTTTTATAGTGGGGTTGAATTATTTTCCTTAGAAAACACCCAAATTCCTAGTTTTTGTTGTCAATGTTATTCCTGTGTTCCTGGCTTCCTCTTTTTAATTTTGTTGCAGGTAATTTTATCATTACTCTGTGTAGATAGGAATGGAGAAAAAGTAGGGGGGGGCAAGGATAGATGAAAGCTGTTGTTTTGCGTAAATGTGAGAGGCAAGTCTTTGACACCATTCAATGGAGCTGGTATAATGAGTGATGCACACGTGCAATCCAACTGCACAGGAGGAAGAGAGAGGTGCTGTCAAAACAACAAGAAGAGTTGTCAGTTTGGGTGGAATAAAAACAGAAGCTCTATGGAAGAAGGCATTCTGTGGAGAAGGCTGAGGACTAGAAAGATAAGCAGGAGATGGTCCAGAGAATATTCGACTCAGAGAGAGCATAGAAAGGTTATTAAGGTCCTGTCATTAAGCAGAGTACAGTTGTATCAGGCAACTGCTTTTGAATGTCATGGACAGACCACAAATTGTTAGCTGTTCTTGCTTTACTGCAGTGAGAGTTTTCTTCATAAGGTCATATACAACCTGATCAGCTTTGAGCACTATGCAAATTCATTTGGGGTTCATTTGGGGTTCTTCCAAATAGGTCTAAAGAAGTGTGAGTTCTCATTATATAGCTCTTTGAGTTTTGCCAGTTCTGTTGTCTCTGCATCCACTTGTTTCATCTTTTCCAGTGGCCATTTCTGGGATTTGCACTAGAGCTCTTCCAAAGGTGGTATTATTATTATTATTATTATTATTATTATTATATAGCACCATATATGTACATGGCACTTTACATTAAAACAAGCAAAAAAACCCAACAACCCCAAAACATTGGGTCCTGCCAAAGGTGTACAATCTAAAATAAGTATACGTAAGCACACACAGGGGGAGGAAGGAATAATAAATATAAACTACAGAATACAATTGCAAAACAATGAATGATATTTTATTACGGTCATAGACCAGTATGCAAAAATCAGTTACAGACACAAACATTAAGCATTAAAAAGATCATAGCAAAATAAACAAGGTAAAAATACATACTAAATACATTTTTAAAAGCAGATCCAAATAAGTATTTAACTGACAGAGGAGAGGCCGTACTAATCCTAGAAGGGGCCAGCACTATACTAATCCTTGATGTCAGCCATTGCTCTGCATATATTTATTTCAGTCCTTGACCAATAAATAAAAACAAAGTAGTTAAAAAACTGTAAAATGAATTAAAATGCTCTATTAGATAAAAAATTAAATTACAATATTAAGGGTAAGAACAATACTAAAAGTAATGATGTTAAAACAGTCAAGCTACATTAGACATTAAAACATTAAACATTAACAGTTTAGAACTGTAACAACATCCTCCGCCTACAAGCTATTGCCGCTGTGCAAAACTAGCTACCTTGAGTGTAATCTCTGGAAACTAGTCAGCCAGGAGGTAATCAATATAGAACAATTCTGATCCTCCTGGGATATTTTGTAAAATTGGATTAATAAAATGATGTCGTATATCCCGATAGAAAGAGCAGTGCAAAAGGACATGCCCCACACTTTCTACTTCCTCTGCTTCACAAGGGCACAAGTGTTCACAGTGTGGTACATTATTATACCGACCATTCAGAACCGCTGATGGGAGCACATTGAATTTGTCCTGGATAAATGCCCTCCTGTATTTTGAAATAGTCAGATTTATCAAATTATTGGCAGGAAGAAAAGCCCGACCACTGTGTCTAAAAGTCAAATATGTAGAGGCTAGGCCTATGAGGTTTTGCAGCTCAGTATCCCAGATATGTTGGTATATGTTTTCTTTTGCTTTAGCATAGCCCATAGCTAATATAACATTTTATGAAAATCCCAAATTTAAAACTTTCTATCTTTTTCCATCTTGACTGAAATGTATCAGTGAGAGTCAAGGGAGCTAAGCCCTTAGGCATGAATAGCAATTTTAGCCAAAAGTTTAATTTATATATCCAAATCTGTGACTCGATGGTAATTTGTTCAGTCTCCAAGAATAAAAATACATTGGGCACGCAACGTGGGAGGCTGAGCACATTTCTCAAGAATTTTGTTTGAACAGATTCTAGTGCCTTAAAACTATTAAATGTACATATTTGTGCTCCATATAACATTTGTGATAAAATCTTAGCATTAAACACTTGGACTACTGAAGGTACATGCTGGCTGCCCTTGGAGTAGAAAAAAGTAACGAGTGAGTTATAACTCCGTTGTGCATTTGCTATTGTATATGACACTTGGGCTTTCCAGGAACCAGTAGATTGAAAAATAACTCCAGAATATTTATAAAATTTAACTTGTTCAATTGGGTGTCCATTGATTTGCCAGCGATATTTATGCCGTTTCTGTGTAAAGACTAATACTTTAGATTTGTCATAATTTATTTCCACCCGTTCTGTGTTACAATAGACAGCCAAAGCTCTTGGTAATCATCTCAAACCTATGAATGTCAGTCACAGGAGTACTGCATCATCTGCATAAAGGGGAATCACAACTGATCTCCCTGATAGTTTAGGTGGATGAGAGTTGATTTCAAAAAACGACTTAACCAACAAATTGATATAAATGTTAAACAGAGATGGAGCAAGGATGCTGCCTAGTTTTACTCCAATATGCATTGGTATTGATCTAGTCAAGTGTCCTTCGTGATTACATCTCACTTGCAAATAGGTTTTATTATAAAGACTGCGAATGAGAGTCAACAAACGCCTATCAATATTAGTGGTCTCCAAATTGTGCCATAGTCGATCTCTTGGGATCTCTTATCGAAGGCAGACATAAAGTCTATAAAAGCTGTGTAAAGCACCCCTCCAACACGGGTGAAATATTTTTCTAGCAAATGCTGTAAAACTAATCCCTGGTCAACTGTCGAGTGACCAGACCTAAAGCTTGCTCTTCCTCCAGGAAGTTTTCTTCCTCCATCCAGCTTGTAAGTTTCTCTAAAAGATGGCTAATGTACAGCGTGCTAATAATACTGATAAGACTAATAGGTCTGTAGTTGGCAGGGTCTGATCTTTTTCCTTTCTTATAAATTGGAATGATTATTGCTAACCCCCAATCAGGTGGATTGGATGCAGTACGATCAATGCATGTAAACAGGACAGCTAGAACTGGTGTCCACCATTCCAAATTTATTTTGCAAAACATATTATCCAGATAACTACAAAAACAACAAAAATATAGTATGAAACAGCAAGAAAATATAAAAATAAAACAAACTGACCAATGCATGTAATCAAATATAAAAAAGCAATATATATGTATATATAATATACACTATTCTCCTTTATGGGTCTGAAACATGGGTCACCTATCACCACCACTTACGACACCTCAAACACTTTCATCAGCGCTGTATATGCACAATCCTAAATATATACTGGACTGACTATGTGATGAATGTTGCTATCCTTGAGCAAGCAGGGATCACCAGCATTGAGGCCATGATACACAGCTGCACTGGGCAGGGCACATTTCTAGGATGGAGGACCATCGCCTCCCAAAAATACTACTCTACGGTGAACTCACCACAGGTCAGCGTAAGAGGGGCACTCCAAAAAAGTGATACAAGGACTCCCTGAATCAACATCTCAGGCTCAGCCAAATTGATCACCAACAATGGTCCGCCCTGGCCTCACATCGGGAGGCATGGAGACAGCTATCCACAATGCTTCAGCCTTATTTGAGAACTCACGCCGAACAAGTCTTGAAGACAACACAGAAAGAATCACAAACAGGAAACATCACCCAAGGAGACCTTCTGCTGTGCTTTCTGCAACCGGACTTGTTTATCTCAGATTGGCCTTTTTAGTCATCAGCGCGCTTGCAGAAAGCACGGGATGAGTCCTTCCTGAATCTTCGTTTGCGAAGAAAAGCCAGAGATTGGAAGGTAAGCACATGCGTGATTTGCAAGCCAGGTTACTGAGCCTATAGCTCTGAGGAAACCCCATAGCTGGAGGGAGAATGTTTTAATCACAGGGAATAAGCATTTCTCTTAACACCTAATTTGACCCTCAATCTGGTTTTATAACAGAAGGAACAGGTTGTATTTTGTTTTGTTTTTTAAAGGAAGCCCAATTGAAAGTCTGAAGCATGGCATGTATTTAGCTGTTTCTGCACAGAGGATGACCTTCAGTGCCAGCTATGGAAGTGTTTTCACATAACAAATACAGAGGGTGGAGTCAGGAAAGTAATGCATTTTCTAGAATTTGCTGCCAAATGCATCTGCTTCATCTTAGACATCATGGTAAGAGCAGTCCTGCTGACAAATATTTTCTTCTCTATGAGGGTGGGTGGTTTCTTCACAAACTTCTAATTGCACCAGTCTAGCTGTTTTGTGCCTCCACCCCTTAGTTATGATGCCTCTTTCCTGGAACAGAAACACCCAGCCTTTTGCCTCACCCTGAAAAGACAATAAGGGTGACTTTCCCCCATGTTGCAATCTGTCACTAATTGTTAGGATGTTCCAAAGAGGATTAGCACAACAAACCTGTCAAAAGTAGAGACAGTGTTCCCTCACCCTTTACTTCAGCCTGCTACTAAAATAAAAATTTCCAATTTGTTTTCAAAGCTTGAAAGAGTTAGCATTGGCATTAATCTATTATTGCTAATCGTTACACTGTAAGTCATTAAATTATTTAGTCAGTTAGTTCAGTGGTTCTTAACCTGTAGTCTGCAGACCCCCAGGGGTTTGCAATGTCCTCATAGGGGACCCTCAAAGGCTTGAAGGCTGCTCAGTCCACCTCCTCCCTGCAGTGGAGCGGCCACATGACAGGAGGTAAGGCAAAGGCTGGATGGCTGGTTTGGCCTGCACCTTGCCATGCAATCCGCTCCAGCCGCAAACTTGCAGGAAGAAGCAGGAAATATGTCTTCCCTCCCACTCCAGTGCTTCTGAGGGAAGGTTTAATGGATGGTGTAATTGTATTATTATCATAGTCAAGTTATTATTGTTGTTTTAAATCTTGAGTTAAGTCTTGGTGGACCTTGGCAACAAAAGATATTTAAAGGGGGTCCCTGGTTAAAAAAAAAATGTTAGGAGGCACTGAGTTAGTTAATTAGTTGGTTAATTTCTATCCCACCTTTCTCCCAGCATGGGATTCAAGGTGACATACAATGTTTTTAAAAATACAATACTGTATAGTTAAAAAACTCTTAGTACAAAAGTTAAAAAATATTTTTATATTAATTCATCATATTAATCCTTATAATATGTTACAAATATGTTACTTCTACATTAAAAATAAATTTAAAATTACTATAAAAAATAGCCAAAAATTACTAAAAGAAAAAGTCAAAAGTGCAGTCACAAGGCTATCAGAGCGGCTTACAAATTGTTTTAAGCAATAGCTATTTACACATCTACACAGCATTAAACAGTTTCCAATGTGTGCTAGCTAGCAAGGCTAACCCACTCCTCCATCAAATTACCAGATAAATAACAAGATAACATAATGTGAAAGACAGTTGCTGTTTTATCAGAAGAGGGGAAAAGGGTGCCAAAAATACGTGATAACGACATTGTGAGTCATCATTATCAGATGTCGTTCTTCTCCCGTGGCCAGTCTGTCAATTAGCTGGTAAAAGGGAGCCACTTTCATTTAACAGCTTAAACCATCAATAGATTGGCAGAGCTGGCTTTTTGCCAGCATTGCTACTATGTGAAACCTCCGGCCCTTTAAATCTCGTTGCTGCAGAGTAAACGGCCCTACAGGGCACAACACTTCTAGGTGAGATCGCAACATCTGGGTAAGTTACAAACTTCTAATGACCCTCCCCAGGTTATTTGGACGTTTTTAAGTGTGTTTAGGTGCTTAGTGTAACTTAAAACGTTTTATTTTCTGTTTTATTTTTGAATTTCCCACATGATGAACTCTCACGAGGATCCACGAGATTTCAGAAGAGGAAGTGAACGGAGCTCCATTCACTTCCTCTTCATTGCCAGGGGAGCCATTGATGGGGAGAGAAGGCAAGTGCAGTGGGGGATGTTCTTTTGCCGAAATAGAAATGTGTTTTTTTTTTCCTATGCTGGCAAAAGAACGTTCAAAGGGGCTCTTCTGATAAAGTTCCTAATCCTACTTGTAGCCTAGGCCAGTCTGGCTGTGGGTTCCTGGGATCTGTAGTCCAACAAAGTAACTTTCCTGCATTATTTTGGATACAGATTTTTTTGTTCTTGAATGTATGAAGCTTCAGAGCAAGGACAGAAGGGGCGGTCTGAATTTCTCAGAAGCAAACTTTCTTTCTTTGTGGGGAAATGGTCTTTGAGGAAATGGACTCATGATGATGAGAGAGAGTAAAAGCTGGTAACTGAATTCCTCCCCCCACCTCCCAGGTTTCTCTCAGATCTTGAAACATCTGTGGCATTCTTGAAACAAAAGGGTCCAAAGCTCTGAAAAGGGGGAACGTGACTGTAGTTGTTCTGCCTTAGTTAATGCTGGACTAAGTGTAAACCAGTCCAAAGTTCTCTCCTGCCATCTTGTATCTTGCCTTCCTTCAGCAATTCAAATAACATCCTTTGCCCTCTGACACACTCAAACTTATCGTGCAAAATAGAAGGGGGTGGAGAGGAAAACTCTTGATCCAGCATTAGACTAGTCATAATGCAGCTGGTGTCAGAAAAGCCAAGAAGCAGAAAGTAAAGTATTAAAGTGACCAGCTGCAAAAAAGGGAGAGACAATTTAGTAATTATAGACATGGACTTTTAGAAGTTGTGGGGGGTGGGGAGGTCACTCTCATGTCTGGTGCTTGCCACGGTGCATAACCACAAAAGGGCCTCTGTTTTTGTTTTTTGGGGGTTTTTTTAACATCTTTTCCTTTGCTAAATCCTGAACTAGCTCCAGAGGGTGGCAAGGTTGAGCGCTGACCAGCAGAAAAACCAGTGCCCTAAAAGTACAACCATTTTCACTTTGCACAGAGAATCCCAAAATATCAGATGTTGCCAAAGAGAATTCTTAGTATTCTTGTATTCTTGTTAGAGGAACTCGCTCCAGCTGCTGCTGCTGCTGATGATGATAGAAGGTTTGAAACAAACCCTGACACACATTCTAATAATTTGAATAAATTATCCATTAACATCCAAACAATGTGGCACAAGAGAAATAAAAATAGGAAAGGTGTAGCCAGAGATTCAAGTAGGACCAGCAATATGTTATGATAAAATGCATCAGAAGTAAATCAGATAGGTGTGTATATGTGCCTTCAAGTCACCTGTTGACTTCTGGAGACCCCATGAATTTCATAGGGTTTTCTTAGGCAAGGAATACTCAGAGGTGGTTTTTATCAGTTCATTCCTCTGAAATATAGTCTACAGCACCTGCCAGATTCTGCCAGTGCTTTTCAGATGCCTTAAACAGCTGCATGTAAACAAGTGAGGCTTTTTGAAGTGTGGAAATGAGTCGATAGGAAAAACTTCATCTCTTATGCTTCCTCTTGTCATACAGGTGTTCATGGCACAGGAACGATATCTAAATAATAGTCAAGGATTCTAAAATAAACCAACAAAGACTCTGCTGCTGAGTTCATGTCCACTCAGTTCAATAAGATTCAAAGTGGCAAGTAAGAGCTAAAACAGGCACAATGGTAAATGTGTGAAATGCATTAAACTTGTTGGTTTTTTTCATTTACCAAAAGCAGCTGTTGAGATGGCAAGGGGAGAACCATGCTTATTTATTTTATTCATTTTTATCCCACCTTTCTCCCATTAATGAGACTTAAGATAGTTAACAACATATTTAAAAACAATACAGATTAAAATTATGCAAAAGTTTCAATAAAAGTATGAAGTTATTTAAACTCACTGAACAATTTATAAAGTTAAAAACATTACAGTTTATTAAAATGCTATAGACAAACCTTAAAAACAGCACCAAACACCATTAAAAGCCCAGCCCAGCCAGTTTCTAAAAGCCTGATGGCATAAAAATGTTTTAACTTGCTGATGGAAGGAAAGAAAGGATGGGGCCATCCTGGTCTCACTTGAGTGGGAGCTCCAAATTCTGGGAGCAGCAACCAAGAAGGCCCTTTCCATGTTGGGACCACAGCACTTGGGAAGGTAGAATTCACTCCTTGTACTATCATTCTTCCTAAATCTTCCCCATCCCAGCTGCTCTTGGTCCTTGAGCTAGAGTGGCCACATGTAAAAGACAACATGGCTCCTAGTCCCTTAAATAGTTGTGTTCAAGAGTGGATTCCCCCTTGAACACAACTATTAAAGATACAGAAGCACCATCCTCTTTTGCAACTGCCCTTCCTGTTCGGAGCCCTCTTATTGCAACTCAAAGGAAGAATTGTGTGATGCAAAAGGTTAGAAAACAAACAAACATCTTGCCACATGCCACAGTCCCAGTCTTTCTGGTGCTCTCCCAGCACTGCTATTACTAAAGAGAAGAAAACCCACATCAAATGCATTCACACGTTTTAGTAGCATTTCTATGTATATGTCATGTACTTGCATTCCCATACACAGTGACCAACAGTTTCAGAATGATCAGAAAACTTTATTGGCAGAGAAATCCAAGAAGCATATCATGCAAGGTTGTTGCTTAGAATTGAAACTGGAGGGCTACACACTTTAATAAAAGCATATTACAATCTGTAAAATCTGGCAGGCTCTAATACCATTGGCTAACCATCATCCCCTGACGTGACATTGCAGCCTCCTTTCCCAGGCTGAAGAATGCAATTGCATTCTTATCCTTAATTGTTACCACCTCCCTCCACATTTGGCAAAGAACACTCATTATCAAGAACACACACACACACACACACACACAAAACACAATGAGTATCAAAGTTACAGAAAAATTACTGACAATGGCAGGATTAGGCACCATCAGGGACCAATCCTGACAGTATAGCCCTAACATCTAAGCAACCAGAAGGGTGATAAACATTTCCAAAATGTGCAAGTATTTTAACCTACTCTTTTTAATCCACCTGGGATCTGACTTACATGGAACATGAATCATCTGTTTGGACTGGACTTTTCATAGTGTATCCCACCCCCTAATTCTTTGCGACTGAGAACTTCATTAAGCTAAAACAGAAGAGGGGGAAGAACAATGCTCCCCCCCTTGCAAATTAAGTTGATTTTTAGGTTTTCTGTAGGGGTTTTTTGGGCTGTGAGGCTGTGTTCTGGAAGAGTTTATTCCTGACGTTTCTCCTGCATCTGTGGCTGGCATCTTCAGAGAATGGTTGGCTAGGAGTGTGTGGGGTTTATATACTGTGAGTCCCTGTTGGAGAGGATATGTGAATGTGTGTATTTGAATGGCTAGTTTCTGGGGGAAGATATGCAAGGAGGATTAGTGTCTGTTTGGTGAATAGTCCATTGTCTGCTGGAAATCCCCCTGTCCCTGGGTGAAGTTTGTTTGCATCAGTTGACTTTCCCCTTTGCTGCCACTTACATTATTCTTCCAATCTTTTATGAGCTTTCACATATGCATCTTTACCTGACACTGATCCTCTGCCAGCAGATATGCCACGCAACAAGTCAATCCCACCCTCAACACAAAATGGATGGGTTGCAGTTTCTAGGATAATACTTTCCACCCCTCTTGAAATTTAATTCATCTTGAGGGATACGATTCCCACCCTGGCATAATTGCTTAGACTGTAATCCTCTAGCCAGGAATATGGGAAGTTAGGCATATTGATGAGTTGACTTGCATTTGTAAGAGGTCTAGAGTCCTTCTTTAGAGAAGAAAAAAAAAAGTGGCCAAGAAATGTAATAAACAACAATAACACATACACATAGAATTGTGTTGTTAGGAAATATTTCCATGAAACTATGAAACCAATGTTGTTGTTTTTCAAACAGCCACAAACTCATAGGGTGAAAGCACTCAGATTGTTCCACTGCCCTAAGTTACATGCTATATTCACCACATGCTAAAAGAGTTATACATTAACACATAGGTTCAAGAGTAAATGCACCCATAAGTAAGGAAGGTTGAGATAATAATATATTCCAAGGATCATCTCCTTGATGACAATGAAGAAAAGAGAGCAGGGCAGAAAGTGAATGTGAAGAGTTTAATGCAATCACATTTCATGCCTTTAGCAAGGTGACCACATTGGGTAATTTAATACAGCCACATCAACGGTTCTAATTCCTACTGGTTTTGGTGAGACACTAGAACTTCTTGGCAGAGAATTCTAAATAACTCAAAAACTACAAATCGCAGGATTCTATAAAATGCAGCTGTGGAAGCCAAAGTGGTATCAAAACTGCTATAATTGTGTTATGTGAAAGAGAAAACACATGCATTTGAGTTGTAAATCTGGAGTGGGGTTTGTTCCTTGCTTGCATCAGCTCCCCCTGCAATATAAGAACTCTGATTTTCCTATTTATACCCTAAAATACACAAGGAGCCTATCAAAGCTTGGACATATTACTTTTTTTGCACTGTAACATCCACTGGCCAGGCTGCCAGGGTAATTTTGGGAGCCCTAATCCAAAAAAAGTCTATGGACTTTTTCAGACAGGGGAAAAAACCCCGAGGAGGTTGGGAGAAGAATGGGGCTGTTGCGCTTACAGAGCCCAATTTCAGATGACGCAGTCCTCCTCCCAACTTTCCCCGTGCTGTGGGTGCCACTTTTTATTGATGGAAAACCTCCATCAATAAAAAGCAGCATGCGCAGCACAGGGGCAAGTCATGAGGAGGTCGGGAGGAAGACGGAGGAGGACTGCGTCATCTGAAACGGGGCTCTGTAAGCACGACAGCCCCGTTCTTCTCCCAACCTCCTTGGGTTTTTTCCCCCATTTGAAAAAGTCCTATGAGTCTATGGGATCACTGGTCATACTGGATGGGGGATGATGGGGGATATAATCCAAGATATTGCAAAAGCATCAGGATGGAGAACGCTGGTTTAAATGTTCCCACTCCATTATTTCTTCTGCAATTCCCCCTGCCCTCCTGTTTCTTTTTGCTGCAGTATCTGTTGGTGGAGGTATCAGAAGAACTAGGAAAGGAAAAGGAATGGAGGAGCTACAGCTGTCTTCCATGATGACTACATAAAGGCAAATGCTTGTTTAAAGAACTGGAACTCTAATGATTTTTTTAAAAACTATGTCTACAAAGCAAAGGGAGAGAAAGGCCAGATGTCCATTTGGATTTATGGCTTCTGAAAGTCACACAGAATCTGTACTGAACCTTCTCAGTCAAAGAGGAAACTGGGACCTTGCCAAGGCCAAAATGGGTGGCGTAGACCTGTCCAACAACACATCATGTGTGTTCTTGAGAGAAAACCTGTACAGTCTTGTAACTCTCTGGAGTAGTAAAGCTTCCTGCATTTCCAGTTCAGTACTGAATCATACATCCAACAACATGGGGACCTGCTGTCTGGACGTGGCCGCTGCAGGGATTTTAACCTGACCATGTTCTTGGGCAGCTTGTAGCTATGTGATTTCTTTCTAGCTATTTAGTCACCCTTTAGACATCTAAAGTTAAAGTTTAGAAGTATTACCATCTTTGGAACATCCTGTTCATCTTTATTGCCTGGATGAGATATTAGTTTTCAGAAAACCATCATGCAGAATTACAAGAAAGCAGGGTATTTTAAGCTTTTTAAATACTGCCCAGCAGTATCTTGAAAACATAGAAAACATGGACATAATATAGTATGTGATACATGATGCAGTCATGTGTTATATTCTCTGTTGAATCCATGTGACTATTGGATACCAATGTAAACTTTTTTTAGTTTCAGAGTTCAATATGAGTGTTTTGGATTAGACAGGTAGTTGGTCTCAGTAGCATATTATTATTAATATAAAGTTATGAAAACTGAAAGGTGGCAGTTTTAATTTTCTCTCTCTTTTTCTCAGCTATTTTTTTAAAAAAATAATTAAAGCCCATATTGCTAAATATACAAAACTTTATTACTTACAGGACATTTTATTCTCCTACAGCACAAAACGTGACCAGTAGCACATCAGAATAATAACTGCAAGAGAACTTATGGGATGACATAAGCTTTCCTCTCATATTACAGTGGGCCCTTGGTATCTGCTGGAGTTTGATTCCAGGATCCTCTGTGAATAACAAAATTGGTGGCTACTTAAGTCCAATTATATAAAATGATGTCATAAAATGGCATCCCCTATAAAATGGCAAAATCGAGATTGCTTTTTGGATTTATTTATTTATTTAATAGTTTTGAACTGTGGTTGGTTGAATCCATGGATGAAAATCTGTGGATATGGAAGGTTGACTGTACAGTAGCATCCCTGTATCCGCTGATTCGCCATCCACTGATTCCGTTATCTGCAGTTGGTGATGGCAGAGGGTGGACGGGGAGGGGAGAGGGCAGGAGAGATCACCTCCCTTCTCCCAACCCCATGGGGTGTTCTGGCGGTGGCAGCCTGGGCCACAAGCAGGAGGAAGATTACTGCTCTCTCCTCGATAACTCTTGCTGCCTCTGCCTTTGTCTCTTCTTCCGGGCATTGCAAGGAGGGAGGTGTGGAGTGGAGGATGTTGCCAGGGGAACCACCGAGGATGACACCAATGCCTCGCCTTTCTCCTTCACCGCTACTGCCTGGCAGGAGCTTAAGCAGAGCCAGGACAGTGAGGGCGGAAGCTGAATGGTGCTGGCTGGCTGGGCAATGGATGAATGGATGAACGGAGGGGCTCCAGGCGGTGGCTGAGTGCTTGGGGCAGGTCCACAGTGGAAGTGGAGCGGTGCTGGCAGCCAAGCGGTGCCTGGGAGGTGCTGGCCATGCATGCCGCTGCCATCTTCTGCCTCTTGCTCACCCTGGGTGAGTCCAGGGGCCATGGAGGGAGGACGGCTTAAGGAGGTAGTCAAGGAGGGAGGGAGAGAAATCAGATCTCCTCGCATGTTGGGCAGGCCTTGAAGGGGTGTGCATGTCTCTTTCCTGTGGACCCCCAACACTCTCCTGCCCAGCCCTGGCCATGCCACAAGCCATGGACAAACTGGAGGAGACCCACTTCTTCTGCCTTCCTCTTCCTGCCTGCCTGCCTCCCACACTTCCTCCTCCTCCACGGCATTCACTATTATCTGTGGATTTCAGTATCTTCAGGGACCCCTGGAGCCAATCCCCCATGCTTATGGGGGTCCTACTGTATCACAGAATCATAGAGTTGGAAGAGACCTCAAGGGCCATCCAGTCCAACCCCCTGCCATGCAGGGATACAGAATCAAATCATTCCTGACAGATGGCCATCCAGCCTCTGTTTAAAAACCTCCAAAGAAGGAGACTCCACCACACTACGAGGCAGTGCATTCCACTTTCAAACAGCTCATACTGCCAGAAAGTTCTTCCTAATGTTTAGGTGGAATCTCTTTTCCTGTAGATTGAACCCATTACTCTGTGTCCTAGTCTCTGGAGCAGCAGAAAACAAGCTTGCTCCATCCTCAGTATGACATCCCTTCAAATATTTAAATATGGCTATTATGTCCCCTCTCAACCTTCTCTTCTCTAGACTAAACATGCCCAGCTCCCTAAGCCGCTACTCATAGGGCATGGCCTCCAGACTTTCCACCATCCTGCTCACCCTCCTCTGGACACGTTCCAGCTTGTCAATATCCTTCCTGAACTGTGGTGCCCAGAATTGGACACAGTATTCCAGGTGAGGTCTGACCAAAGTAGAATACAGTGGCACTATTACTTCCCTTGATCTAGACACTACTGTATACTCCTCTTAATGCAGCCTAGAATTGCATTGGCTTTTTTAGTTGCTGCATCACACTGCTGACTCATGTTCAGCTTGCAGTCCACTAAGACTCCTAGATCCTTTTCGTATGTACTGTCCTCAAGCCATGTGTCACCCATCCTATATCTGTGCATTTCATTTTTACTGCCCAAGTGTAGTATCCAAGTATATTTTTTGCTTCTTTCTTTTAAATGTACTCTTTGTTTGCAGATATAACTATTTTATGTCATTGCTCCTTGGTACCCAGCTTTTTCAAAAGGATAGTTTTTCTATGCATATTTATTTAATGGGCACATTTATAGTCTGCCTTTCTTATTTCATAGAACTCAAGGCAACAGTCACTCCATAGGGCACCCAGTTGGGGTTTGCTTCAAAGATAGAAGCGGGGGGGGGAGAGCATTGCCCTGCAAATAAGAAATCTCCCCCCCCCCCATTAAATTTTCCTTCCTTCCCCAAATTTCTAGTGCTGCAGTATCTTAAATTTTCAGTTGAGTACTTAGAAATACAGTTTAGGCAGCCAAAGAAAAGGGACAGACTAAGGACTTTATCAGATGTCGCAAATATGCTATCATAAGGACACCTATTGATCGCAAAAGAGTGCTCATACCAGTTGACGACATTCTTTCGCAATCATATCTTGTTAAAAAGCCCATCCTATTTTATTGATGGGCCAAGCCATCAATTGATCTCTCATGGCAATTTGTTGCTGGCATTGCCAGCATTTGAATCCTCATGCCATTGTACTCACGTGAATGCAGCATCAATGGACAAACACTTCCAGGTGAGATCACGACAGCCAGGTAGGGGATGCTCTTTTTATGACATGCACACACACCTGTGTACTTGGGCCTTTAAAAGTGTGGTTTTGTGCTTTGCTGTACTTTGTGTGTGTGTGTGTGTGTGTTTTGCTTTAATTTTTAAATTTCCCACGCTAGTGTCTCCTCACGAGAATCAGTGAGATCTCAACCCCAGAAGTAAACGAAGCTCCATTTATGCTCTGTTACTGCCAGGGAAGCCTCACTGACACTGCTCAAGGTAAGTGTGGTGGTGATGGTTCTTTTGCCAACATAAGAATGCCACAATTTATGCCAGCAAAAGAACATTAACATGGGGTGGTCTGATAAAATCCTAAGTTACCAAGGGAATGTAAACAAAGCAAAAGCAAGTATTCTAGGTGTGAACAATTTTCAGTGTCTCGCTCTCTACAATGCTAGAAATTTGGGACCTGAAATAAAATTTCATTGGGGGGCAGAATTCTTATTTGGTGGTCAATGCCCTCATTTTGCCTCCCCTCCCACACACAAATAGCTACAACCCAGACATGGAATCAAGAACTGATTCAGATTCAGAAGGTGTCTGAACCAAAGTAGGGTTTCTCTGAAATTGAGTGAATTTAAATGTGACTTTAATATTGAGAGAAAGAGAGAGAAATACACATACTGTGTTTCCAGACATCAATATAGGTCACACACCCCACACCCCTGTATCTGCAGAACCAAAACCTGCAATTTCAGTTATTCATGGCTGAAAAAATAGACACACATACCACAAGGTTATGCTGGAAATAGCCTAGAGAGATGTCTTCTCAAGGAATCGCTAGGTCCTCCAACACAATTCTATGGTATGTTTGTACCGAAGGTCCTTTATTTTAACAGGGTTTGCTGTTATCCATGGTTTCACTTATAAATAGTAAGCCCTAGTAGTATTCCCTGCAGATGGGGGCAGGGGAGGGGGCGACCTGTACCTTTCTTCCCAGACTCTCTATATAAAGAGTAAGCCATGTTGTTGTCTGAGACAAAGAACAAGATGATACCCCATTCCCATTCCACGTGCTAAAGCTGACTGGACTGGCATTGTATCTGGTGATAGATCATACCTACTCCTACTGCACTGGAGGTAGCAGGTTAGCTTAAGAGACCCAGAACTAGCTGTATGGCATACACAGTGCTATCCTTCTAAGGCTACTGTGCCTGTAAATATCATCCAATTCTAACAACAGAAAAAAATAATAATTATACACCCATTTGTTGATTTCCAACTAATATTAATGAGAGGCACAATTGTTTGAGAGGCTTTTTAAAATAAAAATTGGGTCCTCCAAGTCAAAAGCAGCCTCCAAATCAAAACTAAGCTGATCTTCAAAGTCACCAAATCCTATACCTAGCACACATCCCTAGTACTTAGATGTCTCCTGTTCAGGGACTTAATGAGTCCCAACCTTGCTTAGCTTGAGCAAGGAGTCACTTCATGTACCTTCACCTAAGTCTTGAACTGTATATTAGCTGAATATTCCAAAATTCCTTCCTCAGCAGGGTAGCCACTTTGGGATTTGCTGATAGAGCCCCACATGCCTGTCTGGAAATTATGGGTATAAATATCCCAGCCTAGACCCCAGCTAAGTATGCCACAGCTCGACACTGTCACTCTGCTATATTCTCTGTGTCACTCTCAAACGGCAGTCTGAGTATCTTTGCTGCATAGAATTCTGCTCTTTGAGACTGGTAACTATAGCCCTGTTTTTCCCAAATCTCTCTCTCTATCCAACCTTTCCATCTTTCTTTCCGATAGCCTCATATGGTTCATAAGAAACATATGTTGTGTATGTTAGTTTACTCTCTCTGTGTTATTTCCAATAAAATTACTTTGTTTTACTTTAACTGGAGTGTCCTCTACAGTTAGTGCTGGTATACATAGATGAAAAGATCCCTGAAGTTACCCTCCACTTGCAGGTTTCAGTTTGAGCTAATAATTCCCCCAGATGGTAATACAGATTTTGGCATCTTGGGTAGGGTTCTAAAGCCCCCCCCCCCGCATCTTAGAGTAACAATAGGGAGAGATGATAAATATTTTAATATACAAATAAATAAATCAAGGGAAAGGGTAACTGTTAGTAAATGGGCAGACATTCATAATCAGATTTTTAAATAGCTTAAAGCGTATTAATGATGGAGCATGGCGCAAAGCAGGCCTGTGAAAGGTGTTTTGAAATATGCTATCCAAATAATCATTGCTAGCATTAAGAGACATCTTGGTAAGGTTACTGTCATAAAATTATAATTTTTATATTTAAGAAAACCAAACAAATCTAGAATATAATGCAGGAGAGAATACAGTATTTACCACAGTTTATTAGTCTTGTTATTGTCATTTTGATAGTTATTACATTTATTTCTGTCTTGCCTTTTCTCTAGAACAGGGGCTCAAGAATCAATAGCAAAGGAAACACTATACACTCAAACAAACCATGGAAAAATCAACTGGTATGTAGACTACAAGATGAATCAACAATCAACCCAAATAATCAAAATCAACTGGTGTGTAGACTACAAGAAAAGTCAAGAACCAACCAAAGTAATCAAATAAAATCTATTACCTATTTGGCAGTTCACTGGTTTCAAAGCAACCAAGAGGCAAAAAGTAACAGTTGAAAGTGACTTCATGTTGGCAGTGTGTGCGTTTGCTGATCAGCAGCACCCTGAACTGTTTGCTATAAACAGAATGGTGTATGGTACTTCTTCCTCCCTGGTGAATGCAAGGAGGCAAAATGTGAAATCTGAAGACCCAAGATGTTTTTAAGCACTCCTCCCCTGCTAGGTAATGAGCCTGGTGGATTATCAAACAGCTAATTGGAGGCCTGCCACGAAGAGGAGGCTATGCAAATCAAGCCATTCCAGCACATTTTAGCAACTTAAGTAGGAATAGAATTATTTTACCTGCTTCCTCTTTGTCCAGGCATTAGGCTATTACATGCTGTTTGCAGAGTTGTGGTTTTGGCTCCTTAATTGCTTAGAGAGAAGGGGGTGGGGGGTGGGGAGAAGGAAAGGTGGTTATTTATTTGGCACTGAGAAGCTGAGAAACTGAAATTTAGTACTGCCTCCAGGGCTTCAGTACACAGTGCAGAAGAAAGGCCAGACCCAAATAAAGCTCTGGAAGGTCTCAGAATGAAGACAAGAGAAACAAAGCCTTTGATGGTGTCCAACCAATATTTTTCAAGTACAATTTTCATGGTTAAAGCCAGAGAGAAGAACAAAGAAACCTTTCTCCATAAGCTTTCCAGAGGAAAATGATTTGGGGCGGTGTGTGTGTTGTGAATAGAAGAATTCATTATAGCATTTGTATTCCTCAGTGGCAGACAGGAAAATACTATGCAGAAATCCTGTTCTACGTGGATTTTTGTTATGGATTTAATGAATACGGAAACAAATTTGAAGATGACATAATACTCTAGAAGAGATTGCAAAAACAATTAATAAATTGGAATTGGACATGCCATCAGGTAAAACAGGTTTGGGAAATAGAGGACTCTTTGGCTTTCACATGACACAATTATAGCACTCTGATTCCACTTTTACTGCCAAGGCAACATCCTATGGAATGCTGGGATTTGTAGTTTAGGGCAGCGTATCTCAAATTCTCAGCCTGAGAGCTCTAGTGCTTCACCAGACTATCAAGACCAGGATTCCATTGGATGGAGCTATGAAAGTTAAAGTGAAATCACAGCACTGTAAGTGTGAGTGCTATGAAAGCTTTTGTTGGACTGCAACATCTGTCAGCCAGTATAACTATCCCTGGAGAAAAACAACAACCCTGAGACCTGGTCTGTAAACCATAAAAAGGTCAACAAGGGCCAGCACAAACACATGTGTCCAAGAGATGGGGATTTTAAAAAATATTAAATTTAAAATAATTAAAAAACATTAAATTTATTACTTTTATATCTAACCTTTCCTCCAAAAAGTTCATGGTGGTATATACTCTACCATTTTATCTTCACAACAACCCTGTGAGGAAGGATATAGGATTAAAGTTGGTAAGTGGCTCAAGGTCTCCCAGTCAGCTTTACAGCTGAGAGGATAGTTGAACCACAGTCCTAGGGGTCAGCTAGATAGGAAAATTAACAGTGGATAGTTGTGCATTAACTCACCATCACAGCAGCATTCATTTGTCTTCACAATTTTTCTCAAGATCGCTGGCATGGGAAGCTATCCATGTTTGAAGTTCACATGGAGCATGTCCACGAATAAAGATGGTGGCCACAAGTGAATTACTCATATTATTACTTTCCAAAAGCTCCCACCATTGCACATTTCCCCCTCATTAAATCCAAGATATGGAAGAGTGATCTTCTGCTTTAATATATATATATATTTAATTTTTTGCTTTACCGCTTGAAAATTGTGCATGATCACTTCTGTGAAAATCAACAATGGTGGCTCCGGCCACTTTGTTGCTGGCAAGCCCACCCCTACGTACATCCAACCGATCACGTTTCAACTTCTGGAATGTGCCCCAATTTGAATTGGTTGTTCAAACTGTAGGGGATGCACATTTCTGTGTATTAAAAAAAAAAACTTGACGAGAAACAGTGAAGCCTGTTATCACAGAGTACATAGAGTTTTTGGCCCTCCTCCTTCCTAAAACAGTGAATCCCTGCAGGATCTCATCAGGACAAAAGGTATTACCCTCACATTCCATGAGGGTTTTTTCCATCATCTAGACACCCCTAAAGTCTTCCAGTCTTGCCAATGGTGATCAGTCAGAGAAGCTCAGTAGCAAGATTCCACCACCATCAGCAGATTTAGATTCAGCAAGGAAAATCCCAGTGGACACTGGAGGACTTATGTCCAGGTAAACATACGTAGGCCTGAATCCTATTGTCAGTCTCAATTACAGGAATTACATTTAATCAAGAGTGATTGCCTACATGTCAACTCACCATTTAACCATTGATTCAATGGGTTTTTCTTTAGTTGCAGCTAATCAAACCAGGGTTGTCAGGTCAAGAATATCCGAGGCCCTGAGACCCCTTGTGATATTACAGTGGAAAGGTTCTGGTGGTATTAACAAGGGGCATATACAAGGGAAATATATATTCATAAACCTTTCAAGGTAGAGCTTTTGTTCTGAGATTCTTCTGCATTGCCCTGAACACTCAAGAAAAGAGTCCAGGCCCTAAGATCCTGGAAACCCAAAATAAGATTCAAGCCATAGGATTGCACTTAAATTGCACTTAAGTCTCCTCCATATCATCAGCCAAAATGACAGGCCGGAGTTTTACCTTTACTGTGGCCAGGACTGGAATATTTTTGTCTCCTCTACCCCAGCCTGAGTTCTGTGGGATGTAACATGGTGTTCCCTACTTTGTGGCTTTTTTGTTAATGAATTCCTGATGAACACATTGCCCTTCTGTGGCTTTTGAACTTCTTTCAGGTATTTCTTTGTGTGGGGCCAGTGTGAGAATATCACCCTTCACTGATCAATGAGGAAAAGTTAAAACACAACTGGTCTGGTTGTGGTGTGTGCAGAGTGGATAAAAAAGAAAGATAAAAAGAGAGATTTGATAAGAGTCTTCAAATATTTAAGAGACTGCTTAAAAGAGAACAGAGAGCATTATTCTCTCCTTCAGGATGGGACAGGAGATGATCAGCTTAAAAGGCTTAAGTTAAACGAAGGTAGACTTAAATTCAATTAGATATTGGGAAAAGTACCCTAATTGTGAGAGCAGTTGCATGTGCAAAAACCAAAGTGTCTAAAATAACTGTGGAATCTTTCTCAGACTGTTTATTGGAGGCACCATTTAAAGCAAAGATGGGAAACACATGGCCCTCCAGATTTTGCTGGACTACAACTCTCACCAGCCCTAGCCAGCAGAGTCGACAGTGAGTTGCAATTCCAGTCCAACAACATCTAAAGGGCCACAATCTCATCTGTTTCACAGGGCTGTGCACAACAATCCTTTAATGTTGACCCTTCCCTCCATTTGATTGCTGTGAAGCACATGACCAGACTACATGGCCCAGCAAGATTTTACTTGGTGAGTAGTAAATCAAATAAATCTCTAGTAAATCAATTATAGGTATTGTAGTCCATCTATAGTTGTACGGTGACACTGCAATTGTTTTGATGGCAGAGTGAGTCAGATCAGTTTAATTCCACCATCTTCCATGTATGCCTGGTAATGAGTTATATTCCTACAATTATCCTTGCTTTCAGAGGAGTATCTTTAATCCTATGTGTTTTAGACCACACATAATTCATTCAGAGCGCCTGACAATGCCATCTATGAATGTCAACTCAAATGTGAGATTCCCTGAATTCAGTGAGAATTACTCCCAGGTATATATGGAGATTATCAGACGCTCTAAATGTGGCATGACAAGGATCCCAGGAGATCGCTAACGGGCTTCCCTTTCAGATGATGCCATCCCTGTCTCATGCTCCCATGCTGCTTCTGTTCCACCAACACTGCTTTTTATTCACGGGCTAAGCCATGATAGATCCCCCATTCTGTTTCTGTAACAGCATGATGTGTGTGTGAAAAGGTGACCTGTTATGCTGGCACAATGCCAGCGTCAGTGAGAGGTCCGTGCCAGAAAACTTCTGGGTGTGATTGGGCCATTGAGGTAAGCGACACACTTTTTTTGTACCCTCCCCAGGTTACTTAGTATTTTTTAAGTCTGTTTTTCTGCTTGCTGTTACTTTCTTTACTTTCTTTAGCTTTTTATTTTTGAATTTACCCGCGCATTTGTCCTCTCGCGAGAACAGCCGGGATTTCCATTCCAGGAAGTGAATGGGGCTCCATTCAAGCTCCATTCACTCCTGGGCTGCCGAGCGAGCCGGAAAGAGGTAGGTCTGGGGGAAAAAAATAAATCATTATAGGGACAGGAGAAGGGCGGGAGAGGAGATTGCGAGACAGGACACTTTTTTTGTCCCCGTCTGAAAATCTCCAATGTATGTATGGGTGTGAAAGCTAGACAGTGAAGAAAGCTGACAGGGAGAAAATCAAGTCATGTGAACTGTAGTGCTTGAGGAGAATTCTAAAGATACCATGGACTTCTAAAAAGACACCACAATTCAAGAAGGATATTGACAGGCTGGAACGTATCCAGAGGAGGGCGACCAAAATGGTAGGAGGTCTGGAAGCCATGCCTTATGAGGGAGCTGGGTATGGGAGCTGGGTATGTTTAGCCTGGGGAAGAGAAGGTTAAGAGGGGACATGATAGCCATGTTTAAATAATTGAAGGGATGGCATACTGAGGATGGAGCAAGCTTGTTTTCTGATGCTCCAGAGATTCCACCTAAACATTAGGAAGAATTTCCTGACCACAAGAGCTGTTCAACAGTGGAATGCACTTCCTCGGCATGTGGTGGAGTCTTCTTTGGAGGTATTTAAGCAGAGGCTGGATGGCCATCTGTCAGGAATGCTTTGATTGCATATTCCTGCAAGGCAGGGGACTGGACTGGATGGCCCTTGTGGTCTCTTCCAACTCTATGATTCTATGATTCTATGAATGGGTCCTAGAGAAAATCGAGCCGAATGCTCACTAGAAGTAAAGATGACTAAAACTGAGGCTGTTGTACTATCATGAAATGACTGAGGGGTTGTCTAGACGTTGAAAAAAAATACTCAAAAAATGCAGGCAGAATACCTTTTGTCCAGATGAGCTCCTGCCAGGATTTGCCAAATTTGGAAGGAGGGGGACTGAAAACTCCAAGTAGTTTGCGATAATAGCTTTTGCTGTTTTTTCTTTCAAAAATCTGCAAAAATGTGCATAACCGCCTATCTGAACAACCAATTTGAATAGGGGCACATGCAGGAAGTCAAACATGATTGGTCAGACCTGCGCAGGGGTGGGCTTGCAAGCGACAAAGTGGCCAGAGCTGTCATTGCTTTTTTTCCTGGGGAAACAATCCAGCTCTTTTGGGGAGCAGCAGAGCAACAAAAAGTGGTTCTAAGCAGGGGATAGCACTTCCCCTTGTCTCATTTAGCAAGGGAAAAAAAGGGGAAGAAATGGAGGCAGCTTTTGCTTGAATAACGCACGTAATTCACTCATGGTCACCATCTTTTCTCACTGCCATGTGAACTGCAGCTTCCCATGCCAGTGACCTTGCGAATGGATTGTGGGGACAAATGAACACTGCTGCAATAGTGAGGTAATGTGCTATTTTATACAATTAATTCTCCCATCTACCTGAACTCTGAGTGGAAAAGATGATAATTCTCAGCAAAGTGGAAAGCAGTAGGAAAAGAGGAAGACCACATTACAGATGGATTGATTCAATAAAGGGAGCCACGACCCTGCTTTTGCAAGATAATTGTGGGTCTTGGAGGTCTCATTCATAGCATCACCATTAATCAAAGTCAACATGACTTCAAATAACAACAAACAAGTGTGTATAGAAACTCCACTTAAATCTGTGGTGAACTCCTTTG